>CM044887.1:29969051-32693562 GCA_024500025.1 Syzygium aromaticum | reverse complement strand
ATTCATCTATTCGGAATCCAAAGGTTAGAGGTTGACAAACTTGTCAACTCAACTCTATTGATGTGTCAAAGGTCAAGAGATCTCTTCAAATGAGGTAGAAAATGCCAAATGCACAAACTAATCAAAAGTTTGTTCACGACATGGCTCCTTAGTTAGCTTATGCCCTGCTCATACCGTGGCTGCCACTTTTGTTGTTGGCCATTTGTATACACTTTCTAATCTGAACTCCCTAATAGTGAACTTCTTCTTTAGCCGTCTCACCCCGTGGATGTGTGTTACACACGGAATTGACCACATTGAAAATCGTGTTAATTATGTCCCTCTTTTAATTTCTCTCGACAAATTAAACCATAAAGGTGTTGTTATCTAAGCTAATACACACTCTCTACGGGAACCTGAGATTAGGTCCTCCTTATGGAGCAGTTGAGCAGGCATTCATGCAACCACCTAATTGCCATGCCAACCTTCATGATGATGTCCTTTCAATGGATGAAGATGCACTTCAACTTCCTTCTTCAGTCCTATCGTCGAGTGCATCAATTTCATATGAGCTCACTACACTATAATCATCAAATCATATGGATTTCTTATAAAACCCACACGATCTAATGGTTGCGATGAATTGGTCCCCACCGCCCGTGATTCTCCCAAGAAATTTGCCCATCCTCATCCTCAAGCATCAAATGAATGGCAATCCTTTGGGTGAATGGCTCTTGCTCTACCTTGAGCCCACAAACCCCCTGAGAATAAGGTACGCATTGCAAACCCTTCATCCCCACTTGAAAGATTTCATTCTCATATTTCTTTGTAGAGATAAATGGCGCTAAAATCCATGAAACTGTACATTCCTTTTGCTTCCAAACAAAGAATAGAATCCCCACAATGTGTACCGCATTTAATTTGGAGAATGACATGAGAACTGTTCATGAGCTAGCGGTGGGATATGGTGTTGGGACTGCCAACTATCTATGGGTCATGAGGACAAAATTGTATGATGGAATGACTATATAATTCTTTTTCGAAATTGATCGTTGCCCCCCAAACTGCAGAAATGATGAATAAGTCGGCCCCATATTATATAAAAATGAATGGTATTCGTTTTTCTAACTTTCAATTCATGGATATTCAGATTGTCCTTGTTTTCTTGGGGAGAAATGTTAAAACAAACTTCCGACATATTATTAAAGATGAGTGTGCAACTGTTTGTTTTAAAAATTTAAATTATTTGGAAAAGTTTTAGCAAGAAAAACAATATTGGAGAAGAATATTCATTAACACCTAGGGCACATGTTAGAGAGAGGGGAAAAGTGTCAGAAATGTCATAAATCATATATAGTCATAAATCTTTTTTTGCGCCAATTGAATCATAAATATTTTGCAATTCAGTACTTCTGACAAATTTTGGCCGGATATTGCTAATGTAGACGTCAGCCGGCCTACATGGCACAGCCGGTGCTGATGTAGATAATTTTTAATAATATATTTAATATATTTTTATTTTTTTGATTTCTTTTCTTTCTTCTTTTTTTTTTCTTCCTTTTGCCGATGACCGGCCACCAGCCATGGGGTAGGCTAGCCTCGCCTGGGGGAGGGTTGCCCCTAGCCTGGTGAGGGCGAGGGTTGGCCTTGCCTAGGACAGATCTGGTGAGGCAGACCTTCGCCTAAGCCAAGGCAGCCTCGCCAGGCGTCGCCTCAGCGCAGGCAACTCTCAGCAAGGAAAGCCCTCACCAAGGCTCGCCCTTGCTTGGGCTGGCCTCGCTTGGCCCGTGGCAACCTTCACCCAGGCGAGGCCAGCTCGCTCGGCCTGTGGCTAGTAAGAAGAAAGAAAATAATTAGAAAATTATTAAAATATTATTAAAAATTGTCCACGTTAGCATCGGTAGTGCCATATAAGCCGGTTGGCATCTATGTTAGCAATATCGGGCCAAAATTAGCCGAAAAGACTGAATTAGCACAAAAAAATATTTATGACTATATTGGCACAAAAAAAGTTTATGACTAAATGAGCACAAATATAATAAATTTAAAACTTTTCCGACACTTTTCCCCTAGAGAGAGGCATGAACGCACCGAATAAGAAAGGTCTTCTGTGTGGCTAGAAAATAGGGAAGTTGGGCCTTTGCAAGCACTGGGAGCTCAATAAGCAGCATGGGGTGCAGTTTAGTACAACGGTTCATAGAACCGAGGGTACAGTGGAATGCATTCATCATATTTACGGGGGCCTTCTCAGGTGCTGTTGAAGGGTGTTGCGGTTGCTTATTGTCTTTTATAGATTATTTTTCTAAGTAAGTCTGGATCTATCTTCTCAAGCATGATAACAAGGGGCTTGGACAGTTCACTGCTCACAAGACAATTATCATAGAGCTGACACGAGAAGATCTTGTGACTGAAAACTGACAAAGGGTTGCTAGGCACATGATATTGGAAATATGGAGCAATTAGAGGAGAGATTACACATGAACTTCAGTAACCCTCGAAGAAGACCCGAGGATTGTATAAATAGAAAGAACAAGGACGAGGAGGACACTCAACCCGTGCCAAAACCCTGCCAAATTAACTTTTCCTTTCAAAAGCAATGTCTTTCCATTTTGGTTTTAATTTTGTAGTCAAGTTTTAATTCGTAGTGTGCATCGTGAATATCAATGCAGTAATCGCTTCAATATTTTCATTTGAGAGTTGATGTGCCTGTAACTTTCCTTCCCTCGATTTCAATTCCAGTGGATTTTAGTTTCCAGCAATTTCCGTTCAGTTCTCGCTTTGATTTCCTTTAACATCGGTTCATGCCTGTCCTCATGAAACCGAGCACCAAACACGGCATTTACTCCATCGCAATTCCTGGTCCGAACAATTTATATCGAGTGCGTACTGCAAGAAAGTAGACGTGCCCCTAATCTGCTTCGATTCTGACATGTGAACTGTGCCACTATTGATGATGCATGATGTGAAGCTTTTCACCGTCGCTTGTCGTCCTACACCCTGAAACCGTGGTATTTCGAGAATCGTCGGAGTTCTCGTGCCGTGTTCACCGTTCATGAGGATGGCGTGGAGACGTTAAGGCATTGCGCAGCAGTTTTCCCATCCTGAATGCAAATTTCTCCGCAGCTGAAGAAGTAACGTTTGACTGGCCAAGCAACCCACCACCCATCAGTATCCCAAGACCACGAGAAGTTAAGTGGTTCTGTGATTATTTCAGTTTTTTATGATCTTTCCTGCCGTTTATTGATGATATAATTGTCCAATAAGTCAAAAACTTATTGCACGACTGCAAATTCAATCCTAAATAATTTAATTGTTTTAATTTAGTCATACACCTTTTAACTGTGACAATTCATTCTTAAATCTTTCAATTGTGTTAATTTAGTCTTAAACCTTTTAATGATTTGTTAATGCAATCTTTCCAAGTAAATCATTAAAATATTTATGACTAAATTGATAATTCATGAAAATATTTAGAACTAAATTAATAAATTATCAAAAAGTTTAGGACTAAATTGGCACAATTGAAATGTTAAAGATTGAATTGGCTGTCGTACAATAAGTTTATGACTTTTTGAACAATTTTTCCGTTCATCGATAGATGTGGTTTTTTTCGGTTGGGAGAGAGAGAAATTGAACTGGAGATCCCCTCCTTGTTTCCATCGCACCGACTCTCTATCTACGTTGCAAAATTTCATGTAATCCTAGATCTTCGGTCAGCTGAGACTAGGTCATCGATCACGGTTGTCGCAAGGTTGGGACCACTGCGTTTTCCTATCTTCAGAGAGAGAGAGAGAGAGAGAGAGAGAGAGAGAGAGAGAGAGAGAGGGGCAGGCTAGGGGGGTAAATCTCTCAAAACATGGGGACTATTTGGTTACTGTGGAGAGGATTTATATTGGCATGAAACTCTAGATTGGGGCATAAATGTGACATTAAGAAGCTGAGAAAGATCATGACATATGAACAATGTGGTAGGTACCCCATCATGTAAGCGGTGCGAGGCTGGGGCCCCATGTGTACACTGGCCATTACCAACCAAACCCCTTCAAGACAAACGTGCCCTAAAACGAATACTAATCACCCAAAGGTCTCCTCCACATAACCCCCCCATCACTTGAAAAAGGGGAGCAAACCAACAAATTCAACGTCAAATCCTTTTGCGAAAACCCCAAGACCCCGTTTTGTTCAGGAGCGCAGGCAATATCACATGGTTTGCTCCACTAATTCTATCTCATCCCCCATTTTAATGTGGACTTTACCACTTTTTAAATAGACAGATGAATAAAATAATTAAATAAATAAATGCATCGGACCCTTTGTGCACATGATTCCATACAGGACCCCCCTTAAACCCATTTATGTATTGAGTGAACCAAACTTGTGCACATGATACCAAACAGTGCCCCCCCCTCCAATGTTATATATTGAGTGAATCAAACTAATTGATAGTCTACCAACTAAGAGTTAGATCATCGCCTCACAAAAAAAAAAAAAGAAAAAAAACCATGGCCACCCATGAGAAGCCAAGGAAATTGGGCTCATTTATGAACTTCTACAAATCCGGCGCCGCTGCCGCTGTTACCGGCAAGGTCAACCTCGTCGCAAAGCCCGACCCGTCGGCCTTCACGAACAAGTACATCATGCGGGGCTGGACGCTGAGGAAATCCCCACATTGCCCGGAAAGCGAACGCGGCGGTGATCAACTAGTTAGAGCAAACAGCGGCCGAGGAAGGGATGGCGGTGGTGGCGGCAGCAGCAGAGGCGGAGGCGGAAATGAGATGGTGGTGGAGGCCAGGAAGTCAGTGTCGCACTTGGAGACGAACCTGGCGTCGGTGGTGGCGTTCTTGCAGGTGAAGGTGATGGTGGCGGACATGCCGGGGTTCATGCAAGTCCATGCATTCAGGTGCGCGAGGAGGACGTACGACAGCTTGGAGAAATTCAGCTCCAAACACATGGCTTATAACATGAAGAAGGTAAATCCAGACAGGCGTCTCTCTCACTTTCGTAAAAGCCTCCTCTCTACGCATTTCTTGATTCTTGTATGTTCTTTCTTGCTACATTTTTCTTCTTGTTCGAAGTGTTATTGTTGGTACAAACGCTGTAAAATGTTTTGCTGCACAATGAGTTTGGTGGTCTGCACTTGATTTCACTTCTTGGACTCTCTTCAAACGAAGAAGAAGAAGAAGAAGAAGGTTTTCAACATCTTTTTTGGCTCTCTCTTTTTATCGATTGATAGAATCCATTGTGCATACGGCAGAAAACCAGATGCGTATCGTGGTTAACAGAAAGTTTTAATTTCTTTTCTCGGACTCCAATTCTGTTGTTTTTTTTTAGGATTTTGTTAACGAGCATTTTAAAATATTTAGTCGTTGATATTAAGAAAAAACTTGGCAGTTTTCAATGCACCGACTTTCCTTCACGTCATGTGTGGTCAATACTCTAAAAATTCAATTATTCCACCTTCGCGTTTACTTAGAAAATTATCAGTAGTTATTTTTTGACCATTGACCGTTTGCCCCGATGGTATGCAGAGAACTTCTTTGTGCACAGTGCACTTGCTCAGCATGTTTAGAAAAACTTTATGATGATTCACCGAGAGATGGGTTTATCTAAGATGATACCTCATGCCTCGATTTACCAATCTTTTTCAGATAAGTCGAGCATTTAATCCTATCTACATTAGACTTTTTGTATTTTTTTGATATTTTCTGCACGTTAATTGATTCTATCTTACTAGATCTATCCGATGAATCGACTATAAAAAATACAGCAATTGTTCGATTTCAGGGGTGCGTATTCGAGTTTCAATATCGAAGGCTCTAAATTGGGAAATGAAAATTTCTGTGACTATGAACCTAGACATAGATTTGGAATCTTGCATCAGATCACCTGTCTCTTTTAAAGAATTAAGACACCCCATGTGTCATTAACAAAGATTAATGATCGTGCACTCTGCCATTACCACCAGTCGTCGTGTTGGCCAATCAATGATGCATTATTCCACAGTCTCCATTAAATGACAGCCGAATCTGCCTTTGCTCCTGTATTGGACTCTCTCATCCCACGTGTGAAAATGAATAATTTTTAGAGCATAGTTACAAAATAATTCCATCGTGCATGTGCAGTTATGCTACACCCATGATCCATCTATATGGCCTATTCCTTATCCTACATCCAGAATATACATTTCTCATGTCCTTGAGATATGCTTAGTGTCTGTTTAATTTCAATTAGAGTTCCTAATTAGCTGATTGACTAATCTGGGTATGATGCAGGAGTTTGATAAGGTGTATGGGCCGGCGTGGCACTGCATTGTGGGCTCAAACTTCGGCTCCTTCGTGACCCACGCGACGGGCGGTTTCTTGTACTTTTCGATGGAGAAGCTCTACATTTTGCTCTTCAAGACCAAAGTCCAGAAGGCTACTGATTGAAGGGAAGAGGTTGGATTGCGAGATCTGCCATATCATGCCATGGCTTGTTTGAATAGTAATGCTAATGACACACTACCAAGAAGTTGTTACCTTTGCTTTTTCAGCTCTTTGTTGTTTTATTTTGTAGCAAAAAAAAGAAATAAAAAGCTATTTGTTTGCATGCTTTTTGTCCTTTTACGAGATTTTGTACATGAGAAAAGATGTAATGTTTGACTTTTCGTTTATGTGAATTCGTTGTTTATTCACTTGTGATGATAGCAGTCCTTTCTCTTGTAATGTTTGACTTTTACGAGTATGTTTTGCCACGGTTGCGACAAATAGACGCAATATCTTATCTTAGTAATATGATGTGATATGGCACAAAAGAATGCATCCTCTTCATTTATGCAACAGATTGAGTATTGTCAATTTACTACTGTTGAATGATTAATAAATCGGTTTCAAATAAGAGAGCATTCAAATTGAATTACGTCACCAATTTATCAGGAAAATTACCAAAATAACTTTAAAACTATTGCAATTGTACCAATTTAGTCTTAAACCCTTTTTTTTACCAATTAATCCTAAACCTTTTTGCATTTGTACAAATTCAGTCTATCTGGCTAATTTTGATAGGAAATCACTGACATAGATGCCGGCCGTCCTACATGGCATGGCTAACACTGACATGATAATCTTAAATGATATTTTAATAGGTGACCAGCCAAAGGAAGAAGGGAAGAAAAAAATAGAAAGAGAAAAAAAAGAAAAAATAAATAATATAAATTCAAAAAACTATTGAAATATTATTTGGCAAAAAAAAAGTTTTAAGACTGAATTGATATAATTGCAATAGGTTTAGGTTTTTTGTCGATAATTTTCCCCCGATTTATCCCCACTTTATTCAAATTCCCCTGCATTTAGGGAAAAAAGCCAAAATTAGGAGAGAAGCACAATTAGTCACAAAATTACTTGAGGACCATATCAATCCTACATAATTATCCATTTTGCTGCCTTGCGAGTACACACCCATGCAAAATATAAGCTTTCCGAAAGATTTATATTTGCACACTAATAATGTATGCCGACTAAGGAGAAAAGAACTTCAATAATGTACACTAAAAATATTTCATTTGATAAGAGGAGGTATCCGAACCTTTCCACTCTACTAATTCGTGCAGATGCATGCAAGACCAATCCATTGGCTACGTACATAGGGAAAAGCTCTATCTAAGGATGGCGGGCATGGTCCGCAAGGTTATTCTAAGTAGACAGCGCTTTTCTTTGATCACAGAATTTCTTATATTTGAAGTAAGCGCATAACCATTCGAGCAACTCGTTGAGGGCTCAATAAAAATATTATAGCAAAGTGATTATCCATCTAGAGCAAAGCCATCCTTTCTACAGTGGAGACATGTAACCCTTGATCGATTACATCCCCATCTGCTTATCGCATAAAATTAAGAGCCATATCACACACAATTAAATGTCATAAGGCATGCTTGAATGTCAGAGGACTAATTATTGTTGGGATATAACAAAAAGAAGTGCAAAACTCATATGAATGCACATAATTACAATCAGAGAATAGAATTCAAGGGCTGTGTCATTGACCTCCTTGATTATGATATGCACTTCAGAGTACGTGCCTCACTTTGAGAAGGGACAGGAAAAAACAATTCCAGGAATTCATGCACAGAAAAGCCTTGTACAAATCGCCATCCGCAATCACACTTGCTTTGTTTTGATCATTTTTGAGGTTTGGGAGGTGGGCACTTCGCCGGTCTTCCGAACACGCTGGAAAAGCAGCAGCCAGAGATCTTAGGGGAAGGCGGGTCGACGTCCGAGGAAGGGACGACAGCGTTTCGACGTGGCTGAGCTGGAGCTCTATCAGTGGAACCGCTGCGGTTCATCATGCTGATCATCCCGGCGCTCTGCGACTGCTTGAGTTGTCTGCGGTCGATCTTGCCGCCGCCGTCTTCGTCACCATGAGGTTTGATTGGGTCGAGAGCGCCCGATAAGATGAGCTTGTCGTCGTCCCACACCAGGCCCGACGAGCCTTGCCTCCTGAATGACGTCACCGACCTCTGTAGCGCAGCCATCTCTCTCTCTCTCTCTCTCTCTCTCTCTCTCTCTCTGTGAGAAGTGTGTGTTAGGCTTAAGATGATGTGGTGTGGTGGAGTTGCCGGTGTTGAGTAATGGTGGAATTTGGGGAGGGTTCTTATAGCAGAGAGAATAAAGGGGAAGAGAAGATGACAGGTGAAGAATATGGAGAGGAAGGCGGTCGAGAAGAAGAATATCATCCTGAAGGAAGAGTTCGGTCCGCGGAACCTAAGATAATTGCATGGGATATATCGGATATTTGGAGAGAGAGAGAGAGAGAGAGAGAGAGAGAGAGAGAGAGTTTTGGCCATCAACACGTTTCTGAAAACATACAAAAGTGCGTTCTACAAGTTCTACATTCTGTCGTTTGACAAAGTTCAACGCTTCCTTCTTTGGTCCTCTCGTCTTGTTTTGCATGTCTTGCATCTGCGATGAAAAAGAAACAATGACTTTCGCAACTTCAGTCCTCGTCCAGAAGCCACACGATGCTCTTCCAATGTTGCTTTCAAGCATCTGCAATCACTTCCCTGAACCTTCCCCGCAACAAAACCGAATCATCGGCGAATAACGAGTGCGACAACGTCAGGCATCGTCTCTTTTGTCTCATACTCCTTTGAGCAGAGACCGGTCAGCTACTTTTTCTTTTACTAAGCATCCAGATGATACATCAGCCACCAAAAGGGAATCTCCTTTGCTTTAGTCCTCTAGTACAGAATTAGCTAACTGATCTAACACAAACCCTAACCCACAGTATCCTTGAGAAAATCGTATTAGAAGGTGATTCCGAAGTAGCCCTTTCTCTCTCGTTAGATCGAACATCTACGAAAAGTCGCTTTCGAGGATGTGAGAATAATTCCGATAGTCTTGTCAGCTGCATAATTCAATCTTTTGTGCTTGAAGGGTATCTAAGTCTAACAGAAACAACACCTGCTATATGCATGCATATATTGGTCACATTATGTTGCTCTGTTGTGTTTACATAGTTTGAAGGAAACCAATATCCCACCAGAGACGGAGTATAATAAAATTAAAATCAAAATGGGAAGAAAGCCAATCGAGATGTACTTGTTGCCGAATAAATTTGAGCTCAAGTTTAAGCTCCGTAGCATATTTAGTCGGGTCCAATCTCATACAAGAATTTATGTTATCTGAGTTACGTGCCGGGAGAAACTATTCGATCGAGAATTTTTCCTGAATAGCAGCTACCAATAAATTTTTGGTAAGAACAGGATAATCATGCACCCATGAGAATCTTACACCGTCTTGAGATGAAGGGAATCATAGAATATGTGCGGTTCCCGTCTCATGAGATGACTACTCATCAACATGAATTCACCAACAATTCGGAGCATCCCTATCGATTTTGGCCACGATTGCCACTCGTATACTTGATTCAGTGAGCATGCGAGATCGACATCCTCTATTTCGGCCATTAACTAATGCTTTTGTCTACTCTAGATAAGCATCAGTTGGACTTGAGTCCCTTCTGATAGGTTGTAGATCAGCAGTAAATCGTTAGTCATTCATAACTTTCTAGGTTTCAACCTCCACCTACTGGTCCTCGAGCATTGATGATTGATGCCGATAGCCCGCCGATCAGTCTCGGATCATCATTGATTAGTCTGCCTCAGTCGAGCCTAGGTGATCATCCGTAGTTTCTGGACCGGCACCAATCCATCCTAGTTGCCTCTTCAATCATGAGATGCCTCTAGTTAGTCCTTATAGCCTTCAATCCTTGATCTTCGCAGCCACTAAGTCACCGGATCTGTCACTCGATCCCATCGATAAAAATTCCGATGTCGTGACGGAACATTTTTGAATTGCATGTTATATTAACATGCAGCACCATCGATAAAAATTCCGAGTCAAAATTGCATCAGGACACCCAACGATGTCTCTTCCATAAGCAAACCCGAAATATCCTTTTCAAGCGTCTACAGTCACCCTCCTCTTAAAGGCTACCGTCACGACATTATTCAGCTCCGACTCAATAATATTGCTAATTGATACTCATGTTCGGAAACAAAGTGCCGAGCATTCCATAACATTGATAACTGGTTTTTGCCTTGGGTTGCACAGTCCGATCAAACAAATCAATTCAAGAATGGCAACATAGTCGAAAACAAACTTTATGTCAGACAGAAAGCTATAGAAATGAATATCTTATCATGAACTTGATACAACGGGGAAAACTAATCTGAATATTCTTTAACTAACCCAATACTGGTACAGATGAATATCCAAACATTACTCGAAAAAGCTACTCCTGACACGATTTCAGCTACCTTCCTAACAAAAGCGAAAGAGAAACAACAATGACTCGATATGCAATGCTTGGTATGACCAGCATCGCACTTACATGAATTTTGTAACCCTTTAACCGTATATACTTCTCTGCACAATGATACACGAACCTTGCTTCAACAATCCACCAATTGAATCAGAGAGAAAGAGATGTAAAAAAAAAATGTTGGCTGCAAACTATGGACTTGTGGAAAAAAAATAATTTTTGAAGAGAGACTTTATTCTCGATTCTGTGTCATCCTTGCAAGCAATACAATGATTTATTTATAGGTTGTAGTCTGCCCTTCTAAAACTGAAATAAACTTAATTATAGGCAATTCTATTAATAGTCATAAACCAAAATTAAAACCCATTATCACCCGTAAGAGTAACTGCTGACTCTTGACATTTCATTTTCCTATAAAACTGCTGAACTAACGCACTAATAAAAAACGGACATTTAATGTTTATTCAACAAGACTCCCCCTTAAACTTAAATGCTTCTGCCATCTTTCATGCCGATCAATCTTTTGCAGTTGTCGAGAAGTATCGTCGGTAGCGGTTTCGTGAAGATATCCGCGACTTGGTCCCGACTTGCCACGTGCACTAATTCCACACTCCCTTCCTTCACTTGATCTCGAATGAAGTGAAAGCGAACGTCAATATGCTTGCTTCTCTCATGATTCACCGGGTTCTTGCTCAACTCAATTGCTGATTTGTTGTCAACTTGTATCACAGCTGCACCGAGTTGTTGTTGCTCCAACTTGCCCAACAAATTTCTAAGCCATATCGCATGACGTATACATAAAGATGCTGCCACATATTCAGCTTCACATGTCGAGAGTGTCACAATCGGTTGCTTCTTTGAAAGCCAGGTAAACGCCGTGTCACCCATAAAAAACACATAACCCAATGTGCTTTTCCGATCGTCCAAGTCTCCACACCAATCGCTGTCGGAGTACCCGACCAATTTGTAATCTGCAGCATTTGTATAGAATAAACCGAGTGACACTGTTCCTTGGATGTACCATAGGATTCACTTCAATGCCTTCCAATGTGAATAAACTGGCTCCTCCATGAACCGACTTACAATGCCGACACTTAATGCAAGGTCCGGCCTTGTGCATGTGAGATAGCGAAGGCTTCCCACTAAACTCCGGTATTTGCTTGCGTCGACTCGTTCTCCTCCATCAAACTTAGAGAGTTTTGCACCCGGTTCCATTGGTGTTGAAACCGGATTGCAAGACTCCATCTTGTACTTCTTCAAAATCTCCTTTGTATATGCCTCCTGGGATACAAATATACCCGTCTTTCCTTGTCTTACCTCCAGACCAAGGAAAAACTTCATCAAGCCCAAATCTATCATCTTGAATTCCCGTGTCATTGTGCTCTTGAACTTTTGTATCATTTCATTATTATTCCCCATAAAAATGAGGTCATCAACATAAAGAGCAACAAATAACATATTACCTCCACTCTTCTTCACATAAAGGGCATGTTCGTAGGGACATTGCTCAAACCCGTTCTCCTTGAAGTATGTATCGATACGAGTATTCCACGCCCGCGGTGCTTGCTTCAACCCGTAAAGTGCCTTCTTCAATTTCAACACCTTCTTTTCTTCTCCGATTTTCATGTACCCGGGTGGTTGTTCGATATAAACTTCTTCTTCAAGCACACCATTCAAGAATGCCGACTTGACATCCATTTGTAATATCGGCCATTTGAATTGAGCCGCTTGTGAAATGAGCAATCTGATTGTCTCCATTCTTGCAACGGGAGCAAACACCTCGTCATAGTCGATTCCCGCCTTTTGCTTGTATCCTTTTGCTACAAGTCTCGCCTTATACCGTTCTATCTCCCCTTGAGCATTCATCTTTCTCTTAAACACCCACTTGACACCAATGGGCTGAGTTCCTTTCGGCAATTCTGCTAACTCCCATGTGTTGTTGCGATCTATTGCTTTAATCTCCTCGTCCATGGCAGTTTGCCACTTCTTGTCTCGCACCGCCTGTTCAAAACTTATATTCTTGAAATCCACCAAGAGACATACAAGGCGTACCTCATTTGTCGAATCGTACAAATCTTGTAAACTTCGCATTTTGGGTTGTCGCGGTTCATCTTTATCATCAATAGTTTCAGAATTTTCCGGTATAGTTGTTGGTATAGCAGTTGATGATTCTCCAACTTTGATGATACCCTCTGTTGCTTTATTCCACTCCCACTCATTTGCTTCATGAACTCGTACATCACGGCTCACTAGAACCTTCTTGCTTATTGGGTCGAATAGCTTGTATCCTTTTGTTTTCTCATCATACCCAAAAAAAATATATCTTTTGCTTTTATCTTCGAGCTTTGTTCTTCGCTGATCCGGCACGTGTGCGTAGGCCAAACTGCCGAATACTTTGAGATGAGAGACTGTCGGTTTTTGTCCGCTCCATGCCTCTTGTGGTGTTTGATCATACAACTTCGCATGTGGACACCGATTTTGAACATAGACGGCGCATTGCACGGCTTCCGCCCAAAATTCCTTCGGCATTTTCTTGCTCTTGAGCATTGACCGAACCATGTCGAGAATGGTCCGGTTCTTCCTCTCGGCCACACCGTTTTGCTGTGGAGAGTATGGTGCGGTTAGAAATCGCCTTATGCCTTGCTCTTCACAATACTCCATGAAAACCGTCGAAGTGTACTCGCCACCTCTATCGGATCGTACAGATTTGATGTGTCTACCGGTTGCCTTTTCCACCAGCACTTTGAATTTTTTGAACACCTCGAATGCCTCTAATTTTTCTTTCAGAAAATAAACCCAAGTTTTTCGTGAGAAATCATCAATAAAGGAAATGAAATACCTTTTCCCGCTGAAAGATTCAGGGGTGATTGGTCCACATATGTCGGAATGAATCAACTCGAGAGGTTGCTTAGCCCGATATTCTGCCTTCTTTTGAAACGACATTCTCGCATGCTTTCCGAGCACACATTCTTCACAAAATTTTCCCTCGTATTCCATGTCCGGTAGTCCGTGCACCATGTTCTTCTTTGCCAACTTGTTTAGGCCTTCATGATGTAGGTGACCAAAACGGAGATGCCACAGTGACGCCTTGTCTTCTACGTTGACTTGCAAACATTTTTCTCGTACACTTCTCAAATTCAGTTTGTACATCCGATTTCTCCCTATTTCAACTTGAGTGACTGAACGCCCTTGCTTGTCTTTCAATAGTAATATCCCGGTCTTTCATAAAAACCGAATAACCTTTTTCCATGAGTTGCCCCATACTTAAAATGTTGCTCTTGAGGTCTGGTACGTAATACACATCTTGGATTGACCCAACTAAACCATCCTTTTGTAAATAATAAATCGTACCTTGGCCTTTGACCTCAACCTTCGAGCCATCTCCAAACGATACAGATACAGCTTCAACCTTTTGCATCTCTTTGAAACAATGCTCGTGCCCGCACATATGGTTGCTTGCAGCCGTGTCGAGGTACCACACCGTGTCGTTGTCGGTGTTGACTTTGTTATATGCCATTAAGAGAAAACCTTCTTTCACCTCATCTTCTGTGGCTAGGTTGGTTGTCTCTTCCACCTTTTTCTCGACTCGACAATCTTTTGCAAAATGCCCCACCTTTCCACAATTGTAACACTTATCGGAATTGCAATCCTTCGCATAGTGACCATATTTGCCACACTTGTAGCACTCGATGTTGGAATAATTTGACCGACCGCCTCTTCCACGACCGCGTCCTCTTCCACGCCAATTCTGTTGGTTTGATTGCCCCTTCTCCTCATGATACCCTTCTTGACCGCGGCTTTTCCCACCGCGACTATTTCCTCGACCACCACGGCCACGCCATTTACCTCGAAAGTTTTGAGAATAGAATATCTTTTCGTCATTGATCGATGCTTTGGTTTGAAGTGCTTGCTCAAGTGTCTCCTCCTTCTTCTTCTTCTTACGATATTCATGTGCCATAAGGGAACCGACAAGCTCATCGACCGTGAACGTTGCTAGATCCTTTGACTCTTCTATGGCACATACCACATTCTCGAAACTGTCGGTTACCGACCTCAGAATCTTCTCCACGATCCGCACATCAGACAACTTTTCTCCGTCTCGGTTGAGTTGATTCACCACGGTTTGAACACGCGTGATGTAGTCGGACACACCTTCCGACTCCTTCATCTTCATGCCTTCCAACTCGTTGCAAAGAGTTTGAAGGCGAATTTGTTTAACTCGGTCAGCTCCTTTGTACGCAGTCTCCAAGATGTCCCACGCTTCTTTTGAAGTTATCGCACTCGCAATCTTCTCAAAGCCCGACTCATCAACAAATCGGAACAGCATGTACAATGCCGTCTTATCTTTTGATCGCGTTTCTTTCAACGCCTTATTTTGAGCCACCGTATATCCTGCGGTAGATTCTGGTTCTTCGAAACCTTCTAGAACCACCTCCCAACAATCCACAGAACCGAGAAGAGCTTTCATTTGGATGCTCCAATTCTCGTAGTTCACCTTCGTTAATCGGGGCAGCGGCACATTATTGATTACACTCCCCATCGGCTCTGATACCAGTTTGTAAAAAAAAAATGTTGGCTGCAAACTATGGACTTGTGGAGAAAAAATAATTTTTGAAGAGAGGCTTTATTCTCGATTCTGTGTCATCCTTGCAAGCAATACAATGATTTATTTATAGGTTGTAGTCCGCCCTTCTAAAACTGAAATAAACTTAATTATAGGCAATTCTATTAATAGCCATAAACCAAAATTAAAACCCATTATCACCCGTAAGAGTAACTGCTGACTCTTGACATTTCATTTTCCTATAAAACTGTTGAAATAACGCACTAATAAAAAACGGACATTTAATGTTTATTCAACAAGAGACACTTGGATTAACAGTCATGTCCTTTGTCATATCTTCCTTTTCGACTATCCATCTCATTTTCTCTTTTATTTTTTGTATCTTTTGGGTGGATCAAGGAGGACATACCAGGAACATGGAAAGGACATACAAGGAACATGGAAACTTAAGGCCACTGGTTGCTACAAGTTGGACATTGAAGCACCAGCATGTTTAGGCTGAGATTGAAACTCATTCACTTAGTCCTGAAATGCCCATGAAGAGATGAGGTGATGGGCAATAGCGAACGGCCCTGGGAAGAATGTCGGAGCCAGTTCCCCGCTTTCAACATTGAAATCTGCAGACAGACTTTGCCCTTTCTCGTCCCCCTTGCACATCTGCGTTACCTTTGCCGCTGCCATTTGTTGTGCCTTCTTGTATTCGGCGACCATCAATGCTCTCTTCACGTCTTCTCTACTGTACCACTGGGCATCTGATGGAACAGAAAAATCTAATGCCATGTTTGGGACACCAAGGTGAAGAAAATTTTGAGAGAAAAACATCACAAATTTCAAATGTTCCCTACACTCTATAACAAAAATTTAAAAAATCTTGAAATATTCCACTCAAATTTTCAATCCTCTCATTTCTCCCCTTTCCCAAACGGAGCCTAAAGCTTCCAGTTTTGGCCACATTTCATAGCTCCAGCTAATCCATCTACATGATATGTACAAAACAAAATTTTGAAAGCAGTCATTATGTGCGAAAACTCGGAAGGATTAAGATAAACAAAACTGTCCACTTAGCATCTCTCTGCTGCTGAAAGATAAATCTTGCTCAAGAGGTCAGCTAGCATATCATTTATGTGCGCGCATATAAGATGCACATGATGCAAGAAATACTTCTGGGAGATCATAAGGCCAAATAAAAATCATATTCCATCCATATTCTGAATGTCGAACAAACCTTCCAACTCTTCTTTGTCAACATTTATTTCCTGCGATTTTGCATATGCAAAGAATCCCACCATCAACTGACATGGCATGCTACTTGGTCCAACTGGGAAATGATGAGAAAGAAGAAAAAGTAAAGAGAAATGGAGGATTAAAAACTTCGATTAAGATGTGACGTAAAGAATACAACATAATTAAGCACATTTATCTTAAACACAACGCAAAGCATGCACATCTAATGGTTCATCCACCCAACCCACAGACGTACAAAAACCTTTGCATCACAGCTATGAATTTAAGAACTCCATAATCCCAATGCTTTTAAATATATCACATACTATTTGCATGTTTCGCAACTTTCTAGCACTCGATGATCCACTTTTCATTGAACTTTGTAGACACTCAATGTTTCTTTTAAAGCACAACACAGTACATGGCATCATTTAGGATGTTGAGAGAGTACATTTTCTGATAGAAAAACTCTCTGTTCCATTTTACATTGCCAGAGTGTAGATAGGTCGACCAAGATATCCCACGACTCTCTACTAAGCTGGAGAGTCCTTTTATTTGTCAAGTGAATCTAAAATGTTTCTTGAAAATCATTCCTCATCAAGTCTTTAACATGTACTTGCTACGCACATGTATATCTCTTGCACAGACTGTAATCACAATCCTATCATGGTGGACACCGTATAACACTGATTAATCCTTTCTGTCGGCAAAAGAGGCGATTTCAGCTGGACATGAAAATAAAATGCAAGGGGGGATTGTGACATTCAACAGTAATGAAAGCAACAAATCTAGATCCCACTAGGTCGGGACAGCTACATGCACTACAAAAAAACATGTAATTTGCGACGGCAATTTGCGACAAACTTTTTCCGTCGCAAATTTGCGACGAATTTCTAATTCCGTCGCACATTAGCGACGGAAAAAATCCGTCGCAAAATTTGCGGCGGAATTTGCGACGAATCGAAAGTCCGTCGCAAATTTTCGACGGTCATTTGTTTCCGTTGCAAATTTGCGACGGACGTTCGATTCCGTCGCAAATTTGCGATGAAAATATTTTACGTCGCAAATTTTACGACGGAAATAAATAACCGTCGCAAAATCTGTGGGAAATTTGCGACGGAAAAAATTCCGTTGCAAATTTGCGACGAAATCGAACGACGGAAAGTAAATCCGTCGCAAATTTGCGACGAAATCGAACGTCCGTCGCAAATTTGTAGTTTATTAGCCCGTGATATTCCAACCCTATATGTCTTTCGAACTCTCTCTCGCTTTTCGCCCTCCTTCTTAGTTTTGACATCGGCTAAATCCGCGCACGCACGTATTAATCTCGGTGAAGTTTTTGTATCGGTAAATATCATAGCTAGCTTCGTGACTATTAGTCGTTGGATTGTAATTTCTTTTTTTTATATATATTTATGTTTGTTTTTTTTTCGTATTTGCATCACCGGTTTAACGACCGGCGACATCTCGCCAGCCTTTGTATGAGTCTGAACGGCCACACTGTTTTGCGATGAATATATGAAAAATCCATCGCAAATTTGCGACGGAAAGTAGGTTCCGTCGCAAATTTGCGACGGTTAAACTCAGTTTCCATCGCACATTAAAAATTTTTAAAAAATAATTCGTGATTGATAATTTTTTTTTTGGTATGTGTCTAATTGAAGATCTCGCAATTTAAGTTGACACTGCAATTCTCATCAAATTAACCACTTTGTCCTACCAATATTTCAGTCAAATATTTGGGTAAGTGCTCTTTACATAGTAATTTTGTCTTTTTTTGCATTTTCGTATTAATTGTTGCGTGAATAACAAAAATTATAATTTCCAAAACTTTCTGACGTTTTAATTAAGAATAACAGATATGATATTTTAAATATTTTTCCTGAAATTTTTATTTTAATACAGACACAATGCAAATAGAAAGAGCTTGGATGTATAATAAGAACTTACTTGGACGTCGAGGATTGACAGATGAGTTTCGTACTGGGTTGGAACAATTTTTAGACTTTGCTAGTAGTAAATATGAGTTCATGGATAGAAATAAGTTAAGGTGTCCGTGTAAAAAGTGCAGTAATGGTAAATTTTTTGTGTGTGATCGAGTTAGAGAACACCTTACTAGATTTGGATTTTGTCCAAACTATTATAATTGGACTTCCCATGGTGAACCATTTATATCTGATGAAGGATATGAAAGAAGTGACCAATTTTCAGTTAGGGAAAAATGTGGTTATTATGAGCAATTGAACTCATACGAGAGGATGGTCATTGATGCAGCTAGTAATAATTTTGTCATTGAATCAAATCAGGCAAGTACTAGTTTTACTCAAACACGTGAACAAGTGGGTACTGGTCATGCTTCACAATTGGAAGATATAGGAGTAACGGGTTTTGCTGAGAATGTCTATAATGAAACTTTTCAATCTAATCAGTTCTGGGATGCGTTGAAAGCAGCAGATGAACCTTTATGGGCAGGTTGTGAGGACCACACTAAGTTATCGGTGACAGCCCGACTATTAAATATCAAGGCAGAACATAATGTGTCCACGGATTGTTTCAACTCTTTTGTTGAAGTAATGCGGGAATCATTGCCTCGTGATAACATCATGCCAAGTGATTTTTATGATATGAAAAAGCTAGTGGATAACTTAGGTCTTCCGGTTATAAGGATTGATGTATGTAGTAGGAGTTGTCTGATATATTGGAGAGATGATGAAAATGCAGAATCTTGCAAATTCTGTAGCCAACCTAGGTACAAGATTAACAGGAGGTCGGGTTGTAATCAGAAGCATAGACCATGCAAGCAAATGATTTATCTGCCCTTAATCCCCAGATTACAAAGGCTTTATGCATCTAAAGCTACAGCTGAACACATGACTTGGCACGCAAATCATGAAATAGAAGAGGGTCTAATGTGTCATTCTTCAGATGCGGAGGCATGGCAACATTTTGATAGAACATACCATGAGTTTGCGATAGAGCCTCGGAACATCAGGTTAGGTCTCTGTGCCGATGAATTTGCTCCATTTGGGAAAACAGGAAGAAGTTATTCATGCTGGCTAGTTATCTTAACGCCGTACAATCTTCCACTTGGTATGTGCATGAAGACACCTTATATATTTTTGACATTGATCGTGACAGGGCCGTAAAATCCGAAAAAGTTGATAGATGTTTATATGCAACCATTGATTGAGGAGTTACAACGGCTATGGGTTGAAGGTGTCCCTACATATGACGTTTCTACCGATCAAACATTTGTAATGAAAGATGCCCTTCTTTGGACGATAAATGACTTCCCAGCTTACGAAATGTTATCTGGATGAAGTACAGCTGGGATCTTAGGATGTCCGATATGTTTGAAGAGGTCAAAGTCATTTAGATTAAAACATGGAAAGAAGCCCACCTATTTTGACTGTCACAGACAATTTTACCAGCAAGTCATCCTTTCAGAAAGAATAAGAAAGAGTTCATCAAGAATATGACTGAAAAAACGCGCCCACCATTGAGGTTGACCGGCGATCAAATTTGGGAGCGTGTGCAGAACTTTCCAACTGTTGTTGAGAACCCGCACGGCACGACTTTTGGGTACGGAAGTACACATAAGTGGACAAAACGCAATATATTTTGGAATCTACCATATTGAAAGGCCTATCTTATTTATCATAATCTTGACATCATGCATATAGAAAAGAATGTTTTCGACAATGTCATAAACATTGTGATGGATGTCGCCGGAAAAACAAAAGACAATTTGAACGCAAGAAAAGATATGAGAGATATTTACGATCGGCCAATACTAGCTGTGGATGCAAGTAGCAGGGGACCAAAACCGAAAGCAGTTTATACATTAGATAAGGAGCAGAGGCGAGTTGTATGTCAATGGTTGAAATCTATACGGTTTTCTGATGGATATGCTTCGAACCTCGGGAGATGTGTTGATTTGAATGAATACAAGTTCACAGGTTTGAAGAGTCATGATTATCACATCCTGATGGAAAAATTAATTCTAATAGTTTTGAAGGAAGTTCTACCGAACTTTGTATGGGGCGTCATTACAGAGTTAAGCAATTTCCTCTACGATATTTGCTCGATAGTGTTAAAAGCATCGCACATGGAAAAACTAGAGAGAGATATTCCAATTATTCTTTGCAACTTAGAAATGATATTTTCTCCAGCGTTTTTTGATTCAATGGAGCATCTCTTAGTTCACTTGCCTTATGAGGCCAAAGTTGCAGGTCCCGTCCAATTCCGATGGATGTATCCATTTGAGAGGTAATGTTTTCTTTAAAATACAGTTCAAATTAGTTTATCATATAATATGTTCCGATAAGCTTCTTTCTATTTCAATTAGATTCTTATATCATTTGAAGAAAAAAGTGAAGAATAAGGCACATGTTGAAGCTTCAATTTGTAATGCATATATTGTGGAAGAAGTGACAACATTTGCATCATACTATTTTGAGTCGCACGTTCAGTGCAAGAGGCGGAGAGTAGACAGAAATGATGAGGGCTCCATTGATCCCAATTGTACAACATTCTCTATTTTCAATTATCTGGGTCAACCAAGCGGCGCATGTCAGTTTCATTACTTATCAGGCGAAGAATTTCATGCAGCCCATACTTATATTTTACTGAACTGCCCAGAAGTCGAGCCATACTTCAAGTAAGTGTAAATTTGCAAATATATGTTTTGACGTCGAAATATTTGCTAATATTTATATGGTTTTTAATATTAGGATTTTCCAAAATGAAATGTTTGGACTACAACCAATTGAGTTTGACCATTTGTGCGATGAACAATTTGCAGCATGGTTCAAGACATATGTAAGTTGCCTATGGATTAAAATCAAGTTATTAAAATTATATACATCATTTAGTAAAATATTTATGGTAAGCTTTGCATGTGCAACCTTAGGTTCATAATAATTATGATGAAATTGGAGGGCAATGATTGCTATATCATCTGTCATGGGGTCCACAGTTAAAAGTTCGAAGTTGGCCAGCATATTTCATAAATGGATATAATTTTCATACTCAAGAATATGAAATGGGCAAATCCACAATGAATAGTGGTGTGTCTGTTCGGTCATCCAATAGTGGCAATTTAGAAGATGATTTTTATGGCTTGTTGGATGAAATCATAGAGATTGAGTACCCTAGACCATTAATGATGCGAGTTGTGTTATTTAAGTGCACATGGTCCGATCCCATCAAAGGAATGAAGGTGTACACGAAGTTCAATTTGGTTGAAATCAATCACAAGAAAAGGTATATGAAGTATGAACCATTTGTCTTGACACAACAAGCAATTCAAGTATGTTATGCATCATATTCTAACTTGAAATGTGACAAAACTGATTGGTGGGTTGTATGTAAAATCAAAGCACGGAGGAAAATCGAGGAACACTGGAAGGATATAGTCTACCAACAAGAGGAAGTGTGTAACACGGTTGAAATTGAGGAATATAACACATCAACTTTACGAGATCCGTGTGGAGCAATGATAAATGTGGATCCAACTGAAATTTGCGAATTAAATGTACAAGAATGTTCAGAATCTGATTTTCAGACAGATAACGAAGACGAGGACGAAAACGAGGACGAAGACGAAGATGAAGAAGAAGATTAAAATTTTTGTCACAAAACACTACAGATATGTAATTGTATATGCTACAAGTGTTATTTTGGTTGTTATCATTATTGTTCTTGTTATTATTGTTATTGTGTTTTTTTATTATTGTTATTGTCAATTATTCTGTTTATTTTAATTGATACTCTGAAATTTTGTCCCCAAATGCCGACAAGTCAAATATTATTAACGTGTCATAACATTTCCGATATTCTAATTTCCATTACAAAATTTGAGATGCGAAATTTCGAACGGTAAAATTTGCGACAGAATATATATGTTCGTCGCAATATGGTCGAACAATATAATTTCCGTCGGAAATTTGCGACGGAAATTATATTGTCCGTTGCAAATATCGACGTATAGTTAGGATCTTTTGCAAATTTTTTGTCCAAATTTTTTTTCCGTCAGAAATTATTTGTCGGTCCAAATTTTGCAACGGACAAGTTGAGTCCGTCGCAAATTTTGCGAGTAAAATTTTACCGTTCGAAATTTGCGACGAACGCACAATTTCCGTCGCAAATTTACGATGGAAAACGAACATGCTCGTCGCAAATTTGCGACAGACAGACGGACACACAATTTCCGTCGCAAATTTGTGACGGACACACAATTTCCGTCGCAAATATGCAACGGACAATACTCGTCCGTGGCAAATTTGCGACGAACACACACCGTCCATCGCAAATTTGACGTCGAAATTTTTTCCCGTCGAAAATTTTTTGTCGGTCCAAATTTTGTGACGGACAAGTTGATTTCGCCGCAAATTTTGCGAGCGAAATTTTACCGTTCGAAATTTGCGACGAATGCACAATTTCCGTTGCAATTTGCAACGTTCGCCGAACTTGGTCGTCGCAAAATTGCGACGGACGAGTGCCGTCCGTCGCAAATTTGCGACGGACAAAGCAAGTCCGTCGCAATTTTGCGACGACCGAGTTCCATCCGTCGCAAATTTTCTTATGGAAATTTTTTTTCTCGATCCAAATTTTGCGACGGACAAGTTGAGTCCATCACAAATTTTGCGAGCGAAATTTTACCGTTTGAAATTTGCGACGAACGCACAATTTCCGTTGCAAATTTGCGACGGAAAATGAATGTGCTCGTCGCAAATTTGCGACGGACGAGTACCATCCGTCGCAAATTTGCGACGGACACACACCGTCCGTCGCAAATTTGGCGTCGAAATTTTTTCCCCTTGAAAATTTTTTGTCAGTCCAAATTTTGCGACGGACAAGTTTAGTTCGTCGCAAATTTGACCGTTCGAAATTTGCGACGAACGTGCAATTTTCATCGGAAATTTGCGACGGAAACCGAACTCGGTCGTCGCAAATTTGCGACGGATGAGTGGCGTCCGTCGCAAATTTGCAACGACTGAGTTCCAGCCATCGGCGTCCGTCGCAAATTTGCGAATTATTTCACCACACTGACAGCTCCGATCTCTCACACCACCGCTTGCCGCCGTTACCATCGCAGCCGTCGCGCCGTTGCCGCCCAGCACGCCCGCCGTTCGTCACCGGTCGCCCCCGCAAGTCGGCCCGCCCGTTGCCCGTCGCCCCATAGCTCGTTGCCCGCCCCACAGCCCCCCGGCCCCCCCCCCCCCCCCCGGTCGGTCGCCCCCTCGCCGACCCAGCCGTCGCCTCCTTCCCTCCCCCGCCCGACGCCGGTCGCCCGGCAGCCCCCTCCGCCCGTCGCCCGCCCCCCCGCCGATCGCCGGCCCCCCCTATTCGCCTCGCTGTCGTCACCCCCGCCTTGCCGCCCTCGCCTTCGCCGACGAGCGTGGTCGCCCTTGCCGCCGCCGACCAACAGCCACCGCCGCCGACCCCAGCAGACGACTGGCCATCCCGTTGCCGCACTGCTATCTCGCCGCCACCCGCCGGGACTGCCATCCCGCCGCCGGCCAGCAGCCGGCCTCCCACTCACCGGCCAGCCACCCGCCTTCCACTTGGGGGCCGACGCCGTCGCCCTCGCCCGGCGCCATCGCCGCCGCCCAACGCCGTCGCCGCCGATCGACACCGTCGCAAATTTGCTCCCCTGTCGTTCGCCCAGTTGTAGCCGAGCAGCTTACCGACTTGTCACCATTTGGGTCCACGTCCGCGCCGGGACCGCCACTGCTCGATTGGCCGGTTTTTATTGTCCTTGAACCAAGTAAACAACTCCCTAAACCCTGGTTAATGTAATTAGGTAATTAATCGGATTTTTTTAAGGATTATTTATGATCACTTTTCGTTGGCTAAGTTACGGGTCGATTTTAGGATTGCATGTGGATTTGATTGATGGTCGACTGATTAATTTGTCTATTATGTGGATGATTAAGTGTTGAATGACGATAGAGTAATTGATTAAGCGTTTTTACGGAAAATGTTTCAAAATTGACCAATTCTATAAAAAATCATTAAAATTTTTTAAAATATTATAACAACGGTATATGTTGGTAACAAATATGAAATTTGACCGTAAAAGTTTTTTAAAATTTTTAACAAATTCAAATTTCATAATATCGGAAAAAGCCAAAAATTAATAGTGACCACCAATTTTGAGTAAAATTTAGATTTCTTAACGTTCCGGGAAAAAAATTATTTAAAAATTAAAAATTTTTATAAATTTATAATATGGCTTAAAATAATTGTGTTCACCCATTGGGATGGAAATTTTTTTTATTTGGGTGAAAAAAAATTTTAAAAATATAAAATATCTAAACTGCACATAATTGCCTAAAAAACATGTGGACATCAGCTTGCATTGAAATTTAAATTTTTTTAGAAGGTCGAAAAAAATTAGAATTTAAAAAATTTCAAAACTTCACGGAATGACTTATAATACCTGTGGCCACTCACTTGTAGTTATATTTAATTTTTTTTAATGTGCCCCTAAAATTATTAAAATAAATAATGAGAAAATTTTTGGAAATTTTACATAATAGCTTAGACTACCTGTGGCCACCCAATTTTAGTTTGTACCAATTTTTTTATTCCACAGAAAAAAGTTTATATTAAAAAATAATAATTTAAAAATTCTTAAAATTTTTAAATTTCAGAACTTTACAGAATGTGTTAGAATATCGGTGGCCACCAACTTTTAGTGGAATTTTTTTTTAGATCCCAAGTAAAATTTAATAATAATAACAATTTTTCTCTTACAAAACTTTACAAACAGACTTGGAATACATGTGGCCACCCACTTCCAGTGAAATTTAAATTTTTTGTACGTGGTCAAAAAATTTTCAATCAACATGAATGCGATTCATATAGTGATGTTTGATACTTGTGGCCACCCATATCGTGCAAATATATTGATGTTTTATATCAAAATGAATGCGATTTATAGTATATTTGTTCGTAGGAAATTGCACATCATAAACACTCGACAGTGGGTCATTTCAAGAAAACATTTTCTCAATCTTTCCATCAAAATGGTAAGTTTCGTCATTTACATCACTATGTGTCAGTAATACGTGTCAATAATTCTTTACATATTCGCATAACCTTCCTACTTGTCAGTATAAACGTGGAGGTCACATGCCTAGAAGACAAGCCTCTTCCTCGTCCTCATCCTCGTCCCCGTCCCTTTCCTCTTCCCCTGTCCTGTCATCTAACTCTCAACCACAATATGGTCCGTCACAATATGGACATGTTGGCCCTTCGTCCAATACTGAACAACATGTTACAGGACTTGGCTACATGCGAATTGAATGTCCTCCAGTTCAATCTCCTTTAGCTCCCTCTCCTTCCGTTTCACCCCATTATTCGGCGGAACAATCGAATATTGACGTAAACAGAGGTCAAGAAGATTACCGATTCTTCATACGTCCATTTGGAGATTCGTAAGTACTTCATTTTTATTTTAGTATATGTAATCTTTACGGCTTTAGATATTGATGTCAACTGAATTGTCGATGTTGCACAATATCCGTATGATTGCAGATTCATGGATGCTACGTCTGTTGTGAGGGAATTGAACAAAATAGTAAGAAACTTTTGGATGGGAGAGTATACTACTTACAGAAATGTTCCACAAGAAGTGAAACAAATGTGGTGGAATGAATTCAAGGTAAGTTTTACATATTTTATTTTCTCACCAATTAAGTTTGGTGTAGTATATTGATGGTCAGGAATGATATAAAGGGACCGGAACAACTCTATAGTTTTCGATATCTAAAGGACCAGATATTTTCGCCGACATGAACTTTACAAAATCTGTCTATATTTGTCTGGTGCATGGTTATGGATAGGTGATCATCATAATAACTTCCAATTTGTGTTTTTAATCATTGCAGCGGAAGTACAAGTGGGAGGAAGCGGAAGACAATGAAGTGAGAAGAATTTTCGATAAGAAAATCGGCGATTTTATGCAAAATGTCATGAATAGAGTGAAGATCAAGCAAGTAAAGCCGTCTTTCTTTACAGCAGACAATTGGGCGGCAATTAACAGATTTTGGGCATATGAACAGAGTCGGCAACTCTGTGAGCAGAATAAGAAGAATCGATCTTCTAGTTCTAGTGAGGGGTCGGCCACATATGCCGGGGGCTCTATCAACATTGCGGAGCATCGCAAACAACTGGTAAGTCTGTTAAATGAGTTATTAGTTAATTTAATTCAATTACGCATGTTTACATTTTGTAGGCACAAGAATTGGGGACGGAACCGACATTTGCAGCTACATTTGAACGCACATTTCAAAAGAAAGATAAGACATGGACTGGCGATCGAGCAAAAGCTGTTAAGGTATGTAAGGTTATCCTTTGGCTTATATGTAAACTATAATGAAAACCATGAATGCTTTCAATATTTATGGTAGTGATTTTATTTTCATCTACATTGTTAATGTAGGAAAAATATGATGAACTTGTAATGAGCAGTGCTAGTGGTAGTGATGATTGTCCTGAGTCCGGGCCATCAGTTGACAATATGGCATTATGGATGGAGGCAACGGGTGGGGTGAAAAAAAGGGAAAATATTTGGAATAGGATCGTTGTCAAGGATGTACATGCCGAATAGTCCTGGAAGTTCATCATCCACTACGACTGGTCGAAGGAGGTCACGACAAGACGAGCAATTGACCCAAGAAGTGCATCATCTGAATAATTTACTTGTTCAAAAGGACGAACAAATAAATAACTTGGAGCAACAAATGAGACTCGTCATGCAACACCTTAACCTCAACCGAACGATCCTCCTGTACCTCCAGCCAATCCAATAGATCATGGGCACAACGATGACCAACACATTAATGCCGAGAATGCTGATGCTGGTGATGATGCTGATGCTGATGATGATTTTCTACATATTTTCTAGTTAAAATTCTCAAAAGCGGGGGTAAGTTTGCTTCATAATCTTGGTTTTTCATAATTTCAATCATATTCATATGTAAGAACATTTATGTTCGTCCTGAAACGTATTTTTGTTAACTCTCTTGTTATTTTACACCTAATTCCACATCCATGTATAAACGTTTCTTTTATAATCTGGACTGATTTATGTATGAACATTTCCTCAGGTTTCGAAAAGTGACCACTTTTGATGTCTTGCCAAGGTATCAAAGCCGCGTCTTCTTGTGTATGGTTTTTCTGCGTCTTTTATGGTTGTCCTGTCTCTTAGTTCATGTTTTAAATGTATTGTAAGATTGGATATCACAACACATCATGTCAGACTCTGTAACTTTCCTTCGGTTATTTATTTCAATTATATGTCATTGTGGTTGGTTTGTCAGAATCTATGGTTTGTTCGTTTTTCTGTTTAAATTATATGTCATTGTATCTTTTGTGTTATGTGGACAACAATTTATGGCCGAAATGATGTAAAAATAGCAACGAATATTTTATGCTGAATTTTGCGATCCTCACAGTTCGTCGCTAATTTGTGACGTTTAAATTTTGCGATCCATTTTGCGACGAAAATTGTAACGAATTTTTTGATGAAATTTGCGACGGATAGTATTCGTGGTGAATTTGCGACTAATTTTGCGACAAAATTTGCGACGACATTTTCGACGAAAATTGCGACGGACAGAGTTCGTCGCAAATTCGAGACGGAATTTGCGACGAATTTTGCGACGGACACAATTCGTCGCAAATTTACGACGGAATTTGCGACGAATTTTGCGACGGACACAGTTCGTCGCAAATTTGCGACAGAATTTTGTGACGGATTGTATTCGTGGCTAAGTTGCAACGAATTTTGCGACGTATTTTGCGACGAATTTGTTTTCGTCGCAAATTTGCGACGAAGTTTTAAATTTTCTGTCGCAAAATTTTGTGACGAGCTAGTAGCGACAGAATTTTTTCCGTCGCAAAATTCATCGAAAATGCGATTTGCGACGGATTTTTCCAAATTTTCCGTCGCAAATTTCGTCGTTAATCCGGTGATTTTTTGTAGTGATGGACTTTCGCACACCATCATGCTCCATTGGATACCATGTCGGCCATATGCTCCAAACATTCGAGAAAAAGTTTTCAAACTATGACAATCCAATGTGCTTCTAAATGCCTCATTTTTAATGAAAAGGATGATTTTATCTGAAGAGACCTATCTTCGATTCTTTTAGAGTCTAAATTAGGAATTTGGGGATGCATTGAGAGGTGCAATAGCAAATATCATTATACTCTTTAAATACCAATTACCATGAGCATGCCTACCAGATGCAACACCTTAACATCATAAGCAGTCTTGGGAAGGCCAACAGATCGTAGTGACCTATTCTCCAATGAAGCGTCTTTCTTTATTTGTATGCCTGATATTCGTTCAGTGCAGAAATATAAAAAAGTAGTCTCCTCAATCATCCACAATAGTGATCAAGTTTTCAATATCATCAACTAAAGACTACTTGATATGACTTCCTTTGAAGCCGTCCCAAGCCCAAATGGTGGTGGTTTATTTATTTATTTTGTGACATGGATCATCAATGTTATACCTAGCCATGGCTGAGAACTGTGGTAGACAACCTCTCCCACTTCAATACCAGTCTCTTCCCATGTTTCCCTTCTCACCGCTTCCTCCAAGCTTTCTCCTGGCTGAAGATTAGCAGACTAGAGAATTTAATTGACCAGTCGTAAAAAGGCAAGGATCTAAAGCAACTAACAAAGTCGCAGATCTAATGATTGAGAAATCAAATAGTCGTCCATCTACCAGACGTGTATCCATCAAACCAGGAGATAATTGCATCCACAATTCAAAGAGAAGATGAGTCGTGTAGAGGAGATTTTATAGGAGGTAGAAAGACTCGAACTACAGCAAATCACTAAAGTGATCACGGATTCCAAAATTAGGAACCTTGTACATGGGAATATCAACATGGGCCGAGTGTGCCTCAATGAATCCAGCCAAGCAACTCCACATTCGAGGTACAAATCCTGATTGCTGGCCTAAAAGCACACGGTCATTTTCCTTATCAATAACTAACATGATCACAACCTGCAGCAATACAACATTTGCACGAGCAAATAGATCAGGGATTTAGAGACAAAGCATGGTCCTTGACAGATAATAGGCAGTTTAAATTTCAGTCAACAGTATAACCGTATCAATCCGAGGGTATGTACTCTTTTTGCACAGCTCGTTCACACATTGCTTCCTCCTCCCTGCTTCCATGGGGACTGTTGTTCCTCTGCAGTGTCCGCAATGACAAGACGTACCGTGCCATTCTAGCAATGCTCGAGCCTACTGAAATACCAAATTCAGCTTATATGCAAACAGAATGAAGGAGAATCAGCAAATGAATTAAACTAGGAGAGATTGATGATTAACCATTTCTGGTAGAAAGCTTAAAAATGTTCTCAAGAGACAGTAGTTAGTCAGAAACCAAAAGCAGCCACTACTTTAATTCTAGCAGTGCCCAATCCACGAAATTTCCATGATACAGGTGAGTATCATTAGTAGTCACTAAATCAACCCAACGGCAATGCATCACTTACTTCAAGAGATCACATTCACAGTCTCTTACATGACCAGCAATGGCCAATTCACCCATCGCGTGTTGATCGTCCCAATCAGTGGCCACCATCAGCGTCCTCAGTTCCACAAATTAGAACTTCTCGCCACCAACCTCAGGCACCAAATTGGCCTCCCCGGAAACATCAACGGCCCAACACACCGCGTCATCCGCAGACTGTGAACCCAGATAAACCAACAAGTCATAGCTCAAATCGATCCCACAATTCGCCAAGAAAAGGTCGCAATCAGCCAAGCAGATCCAACCCAGATGCCAATTTGGGCCCAAGGCATCGCCGGTGGAAGAAGTGGCGGCCAAAGGCCGTCAATTTCGGAAAGGCAAGACCATGAAATTGGGAGAACTGCGTAGGCGGCCAGTCTCTAAAAGCTGGGTCCTGAGGGTTTCATAAGCAGAGTTTGGCGAAGATGGGTCAGTGGGTTTTGGAGTCTTGGATCGAATGGGTTTGCCTGCAAAGGCATGGGACTGTTTTATGGACGCGGTGGTGGCGGCGGCGGTGGAAAGATGGCAGAGGGTGGTTCTTGCTAGTGCGAGAGGCTTTAGGAGCAGGAGGAGGAGGTGGTTTTTGGAGATCGAAAGAACAGGGGAGGCTGAGAAACAGAGGATGAGAGAGTGCATGACTGCATTGGGCATTTCGAAATTGTTTCGGTTCCCATAATTGGTTGATAACCTTTGCAGAAAGACAGAGAGAAGGTTGAAGTCACCGTTTTCCATTGGTTCGAACATGCTTACACGCCAACATGGCAACATCCACAAATTTAATTTGACAGTACAAAAACAGAGCCAGAGGAGAACCTGTTTGACCATCCTGTACAAGAAAACATCACCGTCAATTCTAAGCTTCCCCGTTAAGAGTCCAATCAATAAACTGACAATCAATTAATGACCTGTTGACAAAGGCCAATGAGAAAATAAATCACCTATAGGCTATATTGTAAGAATTATATAACATCCTAAAATGATGATGGATCAGGACGAAAAAAAGTTTGAAATAGAAAAATTACAAATCATTTGTTGGATTAAATTTCTGAAACAGAATATGTGATGTACAGGTTGCATCCATCGTTTTCCATACGTTAGAAGACTAGCTTAGTCCGGACACGAGTGTTTGCAAAGAAAGAATTTTGTCGGCACAGATATTTAGGGAAAGCGGTATCAACTTTGTTCGGCAAGTTCTGCACCAAAGGCAAAATCATCAAAGCCAATCACCGTAGATCTGGTTGATCTTCTTGCGTCCTTTCCATCTCAGTAAGCACTTCTTGCTCCGTGCTTCTTCCGTTGATGTAAAACCCTTCACTGTCGCGAGAGGAGGCACGTCGTTGATATGAAGAGGTTGAGGTTTTATAGCGACAACCGAGGCCGTTTGCACCGCACCTCCTTCAAATCGTCGGCCAGGCGACGGCAACTCCGATAATTAAGAAAGCTCACACCAGGTAACAAATCAAATGACCAATTATAAATACAACGGGATGCCCACGATATTCTCCCTTTATTTATACTCTCAGCTATTGATTTTACTCCTTTGAGCAGACCAATCGGCTACATTTTTATTAAGCATCCAGATGATACATCAGCCACTAATAGTAAATCTCCTTGCCTTAGTCCTCTTGTTGGCTCCATTTTTCCAGCTATCTTTCCCTTTACAGTACAGAATAGTTAACTGATCTAACATAAACCCTAACCCACCCGCTACAAACGTCACTGTAATCCAATTTCCTCGAGAAAGTCGTATTAGAAGGTCATTCGGAAGTAGTCCTTTCTCTTGTTAGCTCGAACATCTATGAAAAATCACTTTCAAGCATGTGAGAAAGATTGTGGTGGTTTTTCAATTGCTAAATTTTGATAGTGTTTGCTTGAAGAGCGTCTAACTCTAATAGAAACAATCTCTCCTATATTGATAAGCCAATCTAAATAGAGAATTTCTTAAACGAATTCATGCTTGCATAGATTGTACATTGCATTGCTCCGTAGTGTGCCAATATGGAGCGTTAAATAGTTTGAAGGCAAACAATATTCCTCCAGAGACGGAGTATAACAAAAGTGGGATCAGACTGATAAGAAAGCCAGTCAAGATGAACTTGTGAAAAGTTTCTAAAGCTGCGAGGGAGATGAACTTGTCACTAAATAAATTTGAGCTCCATTTTGAGCTTGTTATATTTCATCGGTCTGCCCATGATGAGTATGTCTAAGGGATACAATTTGCTCTAATTATAAGTGTGTCTGAGTGACACCGTTTAAAGAGGCACGAGGGGAGTTTTTTAAGGGAAGTTAAGATAACTTCCTCAGCATGAACATTGAACAAGAGACAAGTAAATTATGAAGAACAGAACTCTCTAACTCTCTCTCTCCTCTCTTCATCAAAGAATGATGCATAAGGATTCCGTATTTACTTCGAGAAAACAATCGGCATTAACATTATAAAACGAGAATACTTTCCTTGTGATTGTATTCGGACCAACGTAAAATAGATTCGTTCATCGTTTGCTGGTGATTCAACATACGATCCTGAAGAATTTGTTTGGAGTGCATCGAACAGGTTAGTCAATTCTCCTGACACTCGCTTCCTAACATTAGTATCAGAGCCTTGGTTATGATTTTTGCTTTGTTTTTCAATCGAATTTTTTCGCTTGTTGTTTGATATGGGGATCGAGAGAATTCATATATTCTGGATGTTCATTGCTTGGAAATTGCAACATGAATTGTCGAAAACGAAATTGGACGCGACGAACGGGGTTTGGAGGATGAACGCCATACTGTTTGACCCTGTATCAAATATTTATTTTTAGTAAAAAATGAGATATTGTTAAGAACTCATCAAGACGAGCAAAACGGCGGGTCGAACGCTGCTGGAAGACGCTAAACGCGCCCAAAGTGTTGGCGGTGCCAGCATGTGAATGGCACATGCGCGTTAGCCAAATGGCACGTGATAGACATGTTGACGTCATTGATGGTGTCATCTTGCTGGTGATAGACCCTCCGACAATTGACTGACCGGCGAACCGACCTGCCCGGCGACTTGACTTGTTCAAACAACCCGACCCGACCCAGTCACCAACCTAACCGTTGACCGGTCAACAGTCGAACCGGTTGGACCGGCTTAGAAGCCCGAATTGGGCAGGCGCATGCGCCATATGCACCGCGCACTTATGTAGCGCGTGTGGGCCCATGGGGGCTCTGTTTGAAGCGTGTTTGGTCTCGTTGTATTTGTTTCGACGTCCTCTATATTGTAAAATAATTATTTTATTTTTTTGAAGCTTTTAATGGTATAAAAATGCATACAAAATCCTAAATAGGCGTATTTTGAGGGTATATTTGCATTGTTTATTTCTTCTAACCTGTATTTCACTATGGTTTTGGAAATACAGTAGCTAGCCTACGTGAAAATGGCCACATATATGTTGTGTAGAGCTTGGTTCGGTGATAGCATGTATATGGTTTGACTTGCTTGCAATTTCCTAATTCTGAGCATACTAAAATAATGGCCGAAGATCTTTATGTTTCGAATTCCGCATATGATTGTATTTGATGTAATGAATTATTTGTTAGTTGGTGATGATTACGTGAGGTCACGTAATCATTTTTTCTAGTGAGAGTTCCTAGATTGGTAGAATTCAAAGGAGTTCTCACCTAGAACTTAAAATTTGCGCAAATTAAACAAGTTAATAATAGTATAATAATTGTAAGTCGAAGCTAATTGGGAATATAGTGAACTTTCGTTTCAATATCTTTTGTTGAATTATCATTAATTTAATTTGTCTTTGCTGCAAATTACTATGTGTGTTTATGTGGAAAATGTGCTAGTATTAATTCTGTGTTTATTATGTCAATGTGTAGTAGAAATTAATTATGGCTTCGGCATCCAAGACCATTGTGGCTGACCTCAACAAGGGTGAAAAGCTGAACGGTGACAATTATAATATTTGTCACTGAAAAATTCAGTATATCCTTGAGGAGCAAGAGGTTTTGAAAACCCTTAACCACACCATAGATGAACTTAAGCATGGAACTTCTGCTCAACATAGAAGAGATTAAGAAACTTATCAAGTTTGAAAAAAGAAAAATAGCATTATTCGCATCACGTTACTAAGTTGTATGCAAGATGATATCATGTGTAAGTTTGAAAGTTATGACAAAGCTCAAGTAATGTGGGTTGCCTTGAAAAATAAGTTTGGGGGTCTACCACTAAATTGAGAAGGCTCACTATCGAATTTGATACATACCGGAAGAGCTCAAATCTATCGATGAGGCAGCATTTTCGGGAGATGTCAAATATGATATATGAGTTGAAGTCGGCAGGTCATATCTTAACTAATGAACAACAAGTTCAGGCTGGTATAAGGTTTCTTCTTGACAGCCGGGAACATATGAAAATCAATATGACACACAATGAGAATATTGTCATTTTTGACGATATTGCACGTCATTTGGAATTAGAAGATGAGCACCTAGAGGCTACAAAATCCTCTACCCATGCTTATGTTGCTGAATTAGGTTCGAGGAAAGCTTCGGATTTTAAGCGCAAGAGGAACCATAAATTCAACAACAAAGAAAAAGAGACTAATCAGGCACCCAAGAGAGCCAAGGCCTTCCGACACAAGAAGTGTGGCGGGAAAAAAGACAAGGCCAAGATGATGTGCTACAATTGTGGTAAACTAGGCCACTTCGCTTGTGAATACACTGAGCCGAAAAAGGTATCACATTACTTTATTACTTTGAGTAATGCTTTTATTTCTAGCACTGTAATGCTTACTGAATCTCATTCAATGTGGACTGTAGACTCAGGAGCAACAGACCACGTAGCTAAAGACCGAGAAGCATTTGTGGAGTATTGTCAGATACAGCCTAGAAAAAAATGGATATATGTTGGAAATAACTCAAAAGTTGAAGTGAAGATATCGACACATGTAAATTAACCTTTCGGGGTGGTCGAAACCTATTCCTACATGATGTCCTCTATGCTCTAGATATTCGACGAAACTTGATCTCTGTAGTTGTTCTTCTTGGCTTAGGTTATATATTTAATTTTCATGGTGATTGAGTTGACATTTTGTTTGGAACAGTTTATTACGGTTCTAGTAATGTATTAAATGGTTTTATGGTGTTAGACATTGACTATGATGTGTACAAAGTTAATGTTGATGGCTGTTTTTCTTTAATTGCATATTCTAGTAATGTGGAGATTGATGCAAGTACCTGGCATGCTAGATTGGGTCACATTAAGTTACAAAGAATGAAACGATTAGTAAGAGAATGCCTTTTGGGGTCACTTGTTAGGGGTGTCTAAAAAACCGAGCTGATCCGACCCGGCCCAACCCGAAATTTTAGGGTATTTTGGGGTTAAGTTTTATTTTCTATGGGTATGGGTTTTAGATATAGGTATTTGTTAGGATAGGGCCAAGCCGAGCTTTTTTGACTTGGTACCAAATATAACCCTAGCAGACCCCCCCCCCCCCCTCTCTCTCCCTTTCACTCTCTTCTCTCTTTGCGCAAGCAGTTGTGAACTTCGCTCCCTTCACTCTCTCTGCTCGTCCTCGCACTTATAACCTCTTAAAGGTGTGCAAAAAAGCTCGAGTTTGGGTTCATGGCAATGGCAGCTGTGAAGTTCGCAAACATGGTCATGGTGGCCTTCGTCCTCACCGTCTCGGCGCTCGTCGTGACTGCCTAGGTCAAGGTCCTGGCACCGAGACCCACCTCCCTGGCGAGCTCCATCTCCCCGTTGATCCTTGCCGCCAGAGCAGCAGCCGTCGCGGTGATGGACCCGTCCCCGTCAATGTCGTACACCGAGAATGCACCCCTCAGGTTCTCCATCGCCTTGCCTGGGTCGACCCCCTTGGTGTTCAGCTCCACAAACTCCCCGAAGTCGATGAACCCATCCCCATCAGAGTCCACCTCGCGGATCATCTTGGCCAGCTCCTCCTCTATCTCTGGGTGGCTGAGGGAGCCCATGATGGACCCTAGCTCCGACGTTGAGATCTTGCCGTCCCCCCGTTGGCATCGAACTTCCTAAACACCTGCTCCAGCTCCTCGATCTGGGACTAGGACCCCATTGACAAGGACTGCGACCCCAGCAGGGTGGCCAATGTGGACCCCCCCGCCGTTGCCGAGGTGGGTTTCTTTTGACGGAAGAGGGATTGGAGACCCATGATCGAAACCTACCAATTCAAACACGGTGATCATGGAACGGGAATGCAGGCTATTGAGAAGGGCAAGCAACATGGTTCGTGACGATCGGTTTCTTTGGGAAGGATGAGAAAATAGAACCTCGATGGGGTGGGATTGATATGTGTTCGTTGTGATTTTGGGGGGGAGATCTTGCGGTTTTTGATACGTAAATGCAAAGAGAGAGAGACAGAGGAGGAGGAGGAGGCACAGAACAAGCTACAGAGAACAAATCCTAAACCTGACCCGACCCAACCCTATTCTTGGAGTATATGCTAAACAGGGTCTCGAGTCGGGTCGGGTCAAACATGACTCTATGAAAGCCCGACTCTATATTTCAGGTTGGGTCGGGTATCATGAAAGCCCGACCTGACCCATTGACACCCCTATGACTCACTAATGTTGAACTACCTGTATGTAAACATTATCTAGCGGGAAAAATAACTAGAAAATCATTTGGTAAAGGAACCAAAGCTGAACTTCCATTGCAACTCACACATTTTGACATTTGTAATTCATTAAATGTGAGAGCGAGGCATGGAGCCTCATATTTCATTACTTTTATAGATGACTTTACGCGTTTCGGTTATGTTTTTTTGATCTCCCATAAGTCTGAAGCATTTGATTGCTTTAGACGGTTTATAGTTTTGATAGAAAATCAGTTGAACAAAACAATATAGGCATTGAGAACCAATCGTGGACGTGAGTATATATCTGAACAATTCAAGGCTCTTTGTGATGAAAAGAGAATTGTAAGACAATTGATTATTGCTGGTACTCCGTAACAAAATGGGGTTGCAGAAAGAAGGAATAAAACCCTATTGGAAATAGTTAGGTCTATGATGGTGCAGGCAAATCTATCTATCTCATATTAAGGAGATGCGTTATTGACTGCTGCCTATATACTTAATCGTGTGCCCTCTAAGTCAGTTGCTTCCACCCCCTATGAATTATGGACTTGTAGGAAACTAGACTTAAGTAATCTACGACCTTAGGGTTGTGTAGCATATGTTCGTGATTCTTCTTATAAATATGGCAAATTAGGCCCTAGAGAGAAGAAGTGTATCTTTATTTGATACTTTGAATACTCCAAAGGATACGTGTTCATAAGTGAACAAGCTGATGGAAGTGTGACTGAAATGAAGTTACGAGATGTCACGTTCTTGGAGAACGATTTTCCTAGTAAAGGTGAAATCGATAAGGACTTCCAATTACATGAGATGGAAGATCCTGATAACACACCCATTAATGTTATTGAGGAAAATACAGATTTACCTCAACATACAAGACCTAGTAGGAGTGTAGCGTCGCCTGACAAACTGAATTCTCAAGAAATTTAAATGCGTAAAAGTAATCGTAAAAGTATTCCCCGTCGTCGATTTGAGATTGAAGGTGAAACATTTATGATTACTCTGCAAGACGATGCGGAGCCTAAAACAGTTCAAGAGGCTCTCTTATCTCTTGGCAAGGAAGAATGGAGAAAAGCTTTGGAAGACGAAATGAAGTCTATGAGGACAAACCACGTCTAGGACTTGGTTGATCTGTCACCCGATCACAAGTCTATTGGAAACAAATGGATTTTCAAGATTAAGCAAATGGCAAATGGATCCATTGAAAAGTATAAAGCTCGCCTTGTAGCGAAAGGCTATACTCAACAAGAGGGTATAGACAATGAGGAAACTCTTTTACTAATTGTAAGGTTTGACTCCATACACTTTATCCTAGCCATTATTGCACATTTGGACCTAGAATTACATCAAATAGATATAAAGACAACATTTCTCAATGAAGAACTAGATGAAGAAATCTATATGAAGCAACCGATAGGTTTCATTACTGAAGGTTAAGAGCGTAAAGTTTGCAAACTTCATCGCTCAATATATGGCCTTAAGCAATCATCTAGACAGTGATTTTTTCGTTTTCATCCAACCATAACTTCTTTTGGGTTCACGATGATCGAAGAGGACCACTATATGTATATCAAACAATCCGAGAATAAATTTATGATTTTATCTCTTTATGTAGATGATATTATGTTGGTTGGGAATGACAAGATTTTGGTTATAACCATAAAAGAATGGTTGTCCTCTAATTTTGAAATGAAGGACATCGGAGAAGCTGCATATATATTAGGAGTTAAGATTGAAAGAAATCGATCAAATAAACTCCTTGCTATATCAGGAGAGTCTTATATTATGAAGATTCTTAAATGCTTCAATATGCAGCATTGTAATCCCATTGATACCCCCGTCATGCAAGGCGAAGGCCTGAGTACTAAAATGTGTCCTAAGACTCTAGAAAAAAAGAAAGAAATGGTAACTATTCCTTACGCCAATGCTGTTGGAAATTCAATGTATGTTATGATATGTACTCGATTCGACATATGTTATTGTGTGGGGTTAGTGAGCCGATATCATTAAATCTTGGTCAAGCACATTGGAAAGCAGTTATGAGGATCCTAAAATACTTGAAAGCCACTTTGGACTATCGACTTTGCTATCAATGGAGTGATTTATGCTTATTATGATACTCTGATGCTGATTAGGGAAGAGACCTAGATAAGTACAAATCGACGTCTAGATATGCATTCTTGCTTAATGATGGTGCAATTTCTTGGAATAGCAAGAAACAAACATGCATAGTTTTATCCCTTACCAAAAAAAAAAACATGCATAGTTTTATCTACGATGGAGGCAGAATTTATTGCATGTTCTGCTGCAGTACAAGAAGCAGTATGGCTAAAACATTTCTTGGAAAATTTAGCCATTATCACTTACATCCCAAGATCAGTGACAGTATATTGCAATAGTCAAGCAGCCATTGTCTATGTGAAAGATCCCAAGTACCATGGTAGGACGAAGCATATTGACATAAAGAATAACTTCATCAGAAATATAATAGCGCAGAAGAAAGTAGTCCTGCAATATATTTCAACCAACAGGATGGTTGTTGATCCATTCATGAAGGTTGTTCCTAGAGACGTGTTCTTGACCCACAAGATGTCTCTAGGATTACGTAAAATGTGATATGTAATATTGTTGAGGATCATTGGATTATGTGTGTGTATGTATTGTACTTGTTTGTTAATGAATTGATAAGTTATGAGACTAGCACAAACACACATATATTGTTGAAAGGTATGTCACAAGGTAATAATTGGCTCACTCACACAAGCAATCATCTCAAACGCTATAGTAAGCAAGTTGAGATGAGACGATATGTACTATAAATGCTGGAAGAGCAGTTTAGTACATAAAACGATTTAATGCCACCTTGATTGGAATCAAGATGAAGTCTATTATTCGTATGTAATAAAACCGAACATGATAGTTCAACAATCATGTATGCCTGAAGGTAGCCGGATGCGAGTACTAAATTGGGTGCTATGGAAAGCGAGCTGATATAGCACTCGGGCTAAACATCAGTACGTGAGAAGCATATGACTATGTTTAGGCTAAAATCCGTATAGTGGATATGATTAATAAATGACATACGCTCTTATAGAAAGAGAAATCCACTATAGTATGTAATTCATACTACATGTGCTTTATTTGATCAATAAGGGAGATAAGTACAATTATCCATATTTATTCATCATGTAAGTCCTTAAGGTAATTTATAATTTACCTTACTTTATGCCATATGTTACTTCTGACTATATTCTCGAAGTAGAAGATCAATATTGCTACTTTAGCATGTTACCAGCGGTCATTAATATATATAGTGGGATATGTCTAAGAAAGCAGTTGTTCGGAAATGGAGAGAGACATGAGTGCGAAGGAAGACTATCGTTGTTTTACATCTATCACATCTATTTACCGGTCGACCGATTATTTCGCCTTCGATAGCTTCAGAAATAATTATAAATACATTGAGTCCTTGAGAATAGTCAAGTACAGCCTTTAAGGGATATGTTTACTTGGACTAATGTAACAAAATATGTTTGGAGCACTCTAAGACATCAATTATTTATTTCTTCTTTGGGGTTATAGCCATTATGTTATCCCTACCAAGTGCATAATTAGAGCTCCCAAGTGCGGGTGTACTTACTGGTCACACGTCTTTCTTGTCAGTATGAATTGTTTCTAAAGTAGATGAATGATAAATGCCTTATGTTCTTGACAAAGCATGAACAAGCCCATCATATGCGAGTGAGAGATATTATATTTCGTCGGTCCGCCCATGATGAGTGTGTCTAAGGGACACCATTTGCTCTAATTATAAGTGTGTCTAAGAGACCTTTTGAAGAGGCACAAGGAAAGTTTCTTAAAGGAAGTTAAGATAATTTTCTCAGCATGAACATCGAACAAGAGATAAGTAAATTTTGAAGAACAGAACTCTTTAACTCTCTCTCTCCTCTTTTCATCAAAAAACAACGCATAAGCATTCTGTATATACTTCGAGAAGACAATCGGCATTAACGTTGTGGAACGAGAATACTTTCCTTGTTATTGTATTCAGACCAACGTGAAGTAGATTCGTTCATCGTTTGCTGGTGATTCAACATACAATCCTGGAAAATTGATTTGGAGTGCATCAAACAGATTAGTCGATTCTCTTGACATTCACTTCCTAACAGAGCTCCTCAACATATTTAATTGGATCCAATCTCACACAAATTTTATGTTATCGAGTTATGCACTGGGCAAGAGAACTAGTTGATCCCGAATTTTTCAAGAATAGCTGCCAATAAATTGTTGATAAGAACAGGATGATCATGCCATTCGTATCCTGATTCAGTGAGTATTCGAGATCGAGATCTTTCTATTTTGGCCCTTTTTTAACGCTTTGAACAAATACAAATAAGGGGACAAAACAATGTAGCCATTACATAAAGCTTTGCCTATCCGAGACAGCATCAGCTGGACTAGGGTCCCCTCTGATAGGGTTGTAGATCAGCAGTAATCGTTAGTCTTCCATAACTTCTGGGCGAATCTAGGTTTCAACCACCGCCTACCGGTCCTTGACCATTGATGATCGATGCCGATAGCCTGCCAATCAGTCTCAGGTCATCATTGATTAGTCTTCCTTGGTCGAGCCTAGGTGATCATCGGTATTTTTCTGGATTAGCGCCAACCCATCACAGTTGCCTTCAATCGTGAGAATGCTTCTAGTTGGTCCCCCATAGCCTTCAATTTTCGATCTCTGCTTGTGTCACTTGATCCTCATTAGTCCACCCTAAAACGTATAAGAAAACTTGGACACAATTCAACAGAGTCTAGGGCAAACAACATGAAAAAAAGTGACTTCACAGGACATTTGTGAATTGTTAGTAACAGATACACACGTCCATCAACAAAAATTCCGAGTCACAGCTGCATCCGGCGCACCCAACAATGTCGCTTCCATAAGCAAATCCGAGATATCCTTTTCGCGCGGCCACAGACACCCTCCCCTTAAATGGTACTGTCACAACATTATCCAGTTCCAACTCAAATCATATAGAGTCCGTTACGACAGAGAGTGACTGCGATTGGAAACGAAGGGCCAAGCATTCCATAAAATTGATGACTGGTTTTTGCCTCGAGTTGCACAGTCCGACCAAAACCAATCTGACTCAAGAATGGGGAAAAATACAAGCTTTGCAGTTTCACAATTCACTCCACAAGCATGTCGAAAAATTGAAGGGGATAACTTGCCGGCAACATAGTCAAAAACAAATTTTGTGTGAGATAGATAGCAATAGAAATGAATATCTTTTCACGAACTTGATACAACGGAAAAATTAATTTGAATATTCTTAAACTAACCCGAAACCTGGTACAGATGAATATGCACGTATTACTCGTGAAGCTACTCCTAGCACGATTTCGGCTACCTTATTGACAAAAGCAAAAGCGAAACAATAGTGTCTCAATCAGCAACGCTTGGTACTACCGGCATCACCGTTCAATATGAATTTTGCAACCCTTGAACTGTATATACTTTTCTGCACAACAATACACGAACCTTGCTTCAACAATCCGCAAATTGAATCAGAGAGAAAGAGACTCTCTGAATTAACAGTCGTGTCCTCAGACATGTATTCCTTTTCGACTATCCATCTCATTTTGTCTTCTCTTTTCATTTTCTTTCTGGTGGATGAAGTACATACTAAGGCCACTGGTTGTTACAAGCTGGACATGGAAGAACCGGCATGTATAGGCTGAGATTGAAAACCATTCACCGAGTCCTGAAATGCCCATGAAGAGATGAGATGATGGGCAATAGCGAATGGGCCCGGGAAGAACATAGGAGTGAGTTCACCGCTTTCGACATTGAAATCTGCAGACAGACTTTGCCCTTTCTCGACTCCCTTGCACATCTGGATTACCTTTGCCGCTGCCGTTTGTTGTGCCTTCTTGTATTCGGCAACCATCAATGCTTTCTTCACGTCTTCTCTACTGTGCCACTGGGCATCTGATAGAACAGATAAATCTAATGCTATGTTTGGGACACAAAGGTGAAGAAAATGTTTGAGAGAAAAACATCACGAATTTCAAAGTCTCCCTCCTCTCTCCTCTCCCAAAAATTTCACAAATCTAAACTATCCCACTCAAATTTTCATTCCCCTCATTTCTCTCCTTTCCGTAACAGAGCCCAAAGCTTCCCATTTTTGCCAATAAAATGTGACATTTCATAGCTAGAGGTAATCCATTAGCATGATATGTACAAAACAAAATTTTGAAAGCAGTTATTATCTGTGAAAGCTCGGAATCATAAAGAGAAACAAAATTGTCCACTTTACACTTCTCTGCAGCTGAAAGATTATCCTAGCACATCATGTATGTGTGCGCATTCAAGATACCCATGATGCAATATATACTTCTGGCAGATCATATGGCCAAAGAAAAATCAAGATTTCAACCATATCCTGAATGTCAAACATACCTTCCAACTCTTCTTTGTTGACATTTATTTCTCGTGATTTTGCATACGCAAAGAATCCCACCATCAACTGACATGGCATGCTACTTGGTCCAACTAGGAAATGATAAAACAGAAGAATAAATAAAGAGAAAGGCAGTAATAAACACTTCAATGAAGATGCGACTAAAAGAATTACACCACAATTAAGCACATTGATTTTTGAAGACGAGGCAAAGCATGCATATCCTAACGGTTAATATGATTTTCCACCCAACAGATAGATGCATAAAACTTTGCATCACCATCTATGAAGATATTTAAGAAACTCCACAATCCCAGGGCTTTTTGTTATATTGCCGCACTGTTTGCACGTTTCCCATCTCTCTGTTACTCTATTACCCCCTTTTCATTGAACTTTGTTGACACTCAATGTTTCTTTAAAGCATCATACAATATAGAGCACCAACTTTTAAATATCAGAGGGTACACATGTCTATTTGGTGGCATCATTTAGGATGTTGAAAGGGTACATTTTAGGTGACAACGTCTCCCTTCAATTATCCATTGCCAGAGTGTTTGTTAGAGTTAGGTCGACCAAGGATATCCCAAAACTCTCTAATAAGCTGGAGAGTTTTTTTATTTGTCAAGTGAATCTGAAATGTTTCATTAGAATCATTCTTCAATCAAAGCTTTAACATGCACTTGCACCACACGCGTACTTCTCTTGCAGAGACTGTAATTACAATTTTATCACGGTAGATATAGTATAACATTGATTAAACCTTTCTATCTGCAAAAGACGCGATTTTAACTAGACATGAATATTGTCACGCCCCGACCCTCGAGCATGCAACAACCCCTATTTCACTTAGGTCAATTGAATGCAATGTCCCAGGACTCGTCGCCGGCCTTTCATTTTATCTTTCAATTACGCATGCGGAAGCAACAACAATCACCCAGTCATAACAACAAACAACAGAGATAGTAATAACAATCAACAACAGTCATGCCAAAGCGCCATTTTATTTATTTACTTGATTAACTCCAAGGAAACACATTTACAAGCCCTTCAAGGGCACCTTTCCTCACAAGCCTACCAAAAAGATACTGGACTAAGGGTTAATCTACTCCATCCAAAGTGGGTCATCCAAAAAGAATAGGTCCCAAACATGTCCCTCAAGTACTATCAAAATAGCGGGACGGCAGGTCAAAATAGGACGAGTCGGGATCATGCTTTGATGGGTCGTAATCCAACAAGTACACAAGATCAGGGTTGGTCTCGGGACACTCCACTAACCAGTTAGGTGGGTCAATATCCATAGGGTCCCGGACCTCTTGCCCAAAGCCCCCATCTAGAGGACCATCAAAGCCCCTCAAAGGGCCGTACAGGTCCTCGCCCTCATAGATGAACCATGCCTCGAGCTGATGAGAGAACCACATAGCTAGACCCTTATCCACCCACACAGTAGACAGGTGGCGCTCAAAGAGATGCGGCTTGCCGGGAAAACGATGGGTAATAATAATACTATCTATATCCTGCGGCACCCCAAACCGCCTTGGGTGGTTCACCATTCTAAGGCCCTGAAAAACAGTTGACAACAACGAATGAGATATAAATCTCAATAAGTTAACGACCTAAGCCTCGTTTAGGAAGTCAACTCGCCTTAGGTGCACCTAAAATATGCAGCGATATATTGATGGCAGATCAATAGCAAAGCGACCCTCACTTTGCATTATCTATATATAGGAGTAGGAAATTCAATCCAACATAAACAAACAAGCCATCGAATAACCGTAGGCATCTTTACCTTACCTTGGCACACACCTTGCGTGACATAAGCCATCACATGCCACAAATAATGCAATAAGCATATAACATAATCAGAACACTTAGCAAGCTTTCCCATGCACAATGCACTCATGCGTGTTCTAATTATTATGACTACTTAAGGCCATGGCACAACCCAAGGGTTGACGATCTTCCGACATGACCAGGCATCGTCCCGCCCCATCGGACACAGCAACGTCTGGGACCCCCACCACAGATGGCATTCCATAAAGGAGTATCGGTTCGGCCTCAACCGCAACTCGGCATCCGGACCCGCGCTGGGCATCCAATAAAAAGAAAAATCGGGCATCATCCCCAAACTCCTGTTGGGTGACGGGTTTCTTTATGTGACCACACAAGCACAACTACCACTCAAGCCCATTTTCTTTCTCAACAATTAGCTAATGTAGACGTGGTTCGTGCTCCCAATAATAAACTATTGCAACTTTTGTACATAAAAATGCAGTAAAATAATCACATGTGGTCACGTACATACAATTAACCCGTTAAACTTTGCATGCTTTCCCTTTTAAATATCCTTGCCCCATTTAATACATAAAACAGGACATATGAACCCGAAACCTCGGGGTTTACCATTTATATGTCCACAAAAATCCTCCTTTTTTTTCCTTTTAAATTAGCAAACAAGGTTTCACATTGGCAAATATTTTTCATGGCAAAGCAGGCTTTAAATAACATGAAATGTACATAGAATTTTCATACAACTCGAGTATAAATCATATATAAAACAGCACTTATCACCACAACGTTAACCTATCAATCATTTTTCGATAGCTTATCATTCACTTATCGATAGCTTATCACCCCTTTGGTGATAGCTTTCACTCCTTTTTCCGATAGCTTATCACCCCTTCAATGATAGCTTATCAACTTTTTCTTGATAACCTATCGCGATAGCCTATCATTTCTGCCTATCCCTTATCGTGATAGCTTATCGGGTAAACTATAATTAATTATCACTAATCAAGATTAACAATAACTAAACTACCACAATTCAAGTTTAACGCCCTAATCAAGGGATTAGGAAATTAACTCACTCATTACCTATGCCGGTTGCATGAGAACGACGGCGGCAACACGAGTGACAAGCAGCTCCACTTGGAAACAGCAAGGGGCGGCGGCAGCTCACGGCGAGGAGAGAGGAGAGCGCCGGTGGTTTGGTGAGGGTGCCCGCGAGGAAGAGAGAGAGAGAGAGAGAGATGGTTGGCGGTGGTGGCTTGGACAGGCGGCACAAGCGGAGGACAGCATATGGATGGTGGTGAGGATGGCTCAAAGCAGCGGCAGTGGGAGGCAGTGGTGATGCACGGTGGCAAGGGGGCGGCAACGGGGAAAAATCAAGAGGTAAAGATGAAGAACAAGAGAGAAAATGAGAGAGAAAAAAGAGAGGAGGGGGAAGACACAAGAGGGAGTGAGGAGAGAGCGAGTGAGAGAAAATGAGAGATATTTCTCTCTGGAAAAGCTTCTTCTTCAAGCCAAGTTCAAGTCCCCAACAATTCATCATTTCTCCTCGTTAATATCCAAGACTTTCCTCAAATTTTGTCACTTCTTATCTAACGCAAAGGCAAAATGTTCTTTTCACAAAGTATAGTATAAAATACTATACGCGTACATGGGCTAGAATTTTGTACAGGCTCGTATAAATCAAGTTTGGGCTTAAAAGGATAGAGAATGGGCTAGAATGACTCATGGGCTTGATTGGGCCCACTTGGGCTTGGTTGGGCCCAAGGTGGCCAAAACTCAATGGGCTTGAGGCCCATTGGGCCTTCGTCCGGCCTGCTCCTTCGTGGGCTCCAATACTCGGCCCGTTAACCCCTTTGGTTAGTATCCCATGAGTGATCAAATCAAGGCAAGGATTAACTAAGAGTGCATTGATAAAATCTCATCATTTCATATATCACAAAAATGGGTCGAATTTTCAGGATATTACAAATATAAAATGCAAGGGGAAGATAGCGACATTCAATAACAACGAAAGCAACAAATCTAGATCCGACTAGGTGAGGACAGCTACATGGACTTTATCACACAATCATGCTCTATTGGATACAATGTCGGCCATATGCTCCAAACATTCGAGATAAAGTTTTGAAAACTATGACAATCAAACGTATTACTAAATGTCTAATACTTAATGAAAAAATGAATTTATCTATCAAAACCCATCTTTGATTCCTTTAGAGTCTAAATAAGGAATTTGGAAATCCATTAAGAGGTACAAGAGGAAATACCATTATACTCTTTTTCTACCAATTACCAAAGCATGCCTACTAGATGCAACACCTTTACATCATAAAAAGTCTTAGGAAGGCCAAAAGATCATAGCTATCTATTCTCCAATGGAGCGTCTTTCTTTATTTGTATGCCTGTCATTCACTCAGTGCAGAAATACAAACAAGTAATCTCCTCAATCATCTATAAGTCACAAAATGGTGATCAAGGTTTCAATATCATCAACTCAAGATTACTTAATATACTCTGTCCCAAGCCCCAATGTTGGTTGTTTTATTTTATTTTTTTTTTGGGGGGTGGGGTGCGGATTGTTGACTCCACGGTACGATAACATATTGAATCTTACCGAAATCTGAGTCAGATCACACCAACTCAAGTGATTAACTAAGCATAAAACCAATCATTTGACATGGATTATCCATGTTATACCTGGCCATGGCTGAGAACTGTGGTAGACAACCTCTCCCACTTCAATTCCAGTCTCTTCCCATGTTTCCCTTCTCACTGCTTCCTCCAAGCTTTCTCCTGGCTGAAAATTAGCAGACTCGAGAATTTAATCTACCAGTCATAGAAAGGCAAGGAACTTAAACAACCAACAAAGTCACAGATCTAATGATTGAGATTTCAAAGATTCGTCCATCTACCAGAAATCTATCCATCGAACCAGAAAATAATTGCACCAATGATCTCAATTCAAGGAGAAGATGAGTAATATAGAGGAGATTTTCTACAAGGGAGAAAGACTCGAACTACTACATACGACCAAAGTGATCACACATTCAAAATTAGGACCTTGTACATGGGAATATCAAAATGGGCCAAGTGTACCTCAATGAATCCAGCCAAGCAACTCCACATTCGGGGTACAAATCTTGAATGCTGGCTTAAAAGCACACGGTCATTTTCCTTATCAATAATTAACATGATAACAGCCTGCAGTAATACAACATTTGCCCAAGCAAATCAATCAGGGATCTAGATGCAAAGCATGGTCCTTGACAGATAATAGACAGTTCAAATTTCAGTCCAGAGTATACCGGATCAACCCGAGGGTATATCCTCTTTTTGCACAGCTCGTTCACACATTGTTTTCTCCTTCCTGCTTCCATGGGGACAGTTTTTCCCCCACAGTGTCCGCAATAACGAGATGTACCATGCCATTCCAGCAATGCTCGAGCCTAATTAAATGCCAAATTCAGCTTATATGCAAACAGAGTGAAGGAAATAAAATAGCAAAATGACTTCAGCAAATAGATTAATCTCAGAGAAATTGATGATTATCCATTTCTGGTAGAAAGTTTAAAAATGTTCTCTATAGATTAAAATAGTCACTATATTTCAGTGATTTTTTATAATCAAGTAGAATTTTGATTTCAATCACCCGAATGCACAATAGTTTCAATTTTTTTGAAAACGACACAATTTTCCAGCGAAGTGTTAACATGGCGGGGTGGCCAATTTCCAAACGCCTGCTATTGCCAAATCATGTCCAAAGCAATTCCAATTCATGTCCGTAAGTCCCCGAAATCAATTTCCAATAACTAAAGAAACCCAACAGTAATGCATCACCAGCTTCAAGAAATCACAGTCACATCACTTACATGACCAGCAATGGCCAATTCACCCATCGCGTGTTGATCGTCCCAATCAGTGGCCACCATCAGCGTCCTCAGCTCCACAAAGCAGAACTTCTCGCCACCAACCTCAGGCAGCAGCTTGGCCTCTGCAGCAACATCAACGGCCCAATACACCACGTCTTCCGTAGACTCCGAACCCAGATAAACCAACGAGTCATAGCTCAAATCGATCCCACAATTTGCCAAGAAAAGCTTGCAATCAGCCAAGCCAATCCAACCCAGATGCCAATTTGGGCCCAACGCATCGCCAGTGGAAGAAGAGGAGGCCAAAGGCCGTCCCTTTCGGAAAGGCAAGACCTTGAAATTGGGAGAACTGGGTTGGTGAGTGGTCTCTAACAGCTGGGTCTTAAGGGTCTCGAGAGCAGAGTTAGGAGAAAATGGGTCACCCGGTTTTGGAGTTTTGGACCGTATGGGGTTGCCGGCGAAGGCATGGGACAGTAGGTTGATGGACATGGTGGTGGTGGTGGTGGTGGTGGAGAGATGGCAGAGGGTGGTTCTTGCTAGCGAGAGAGGCTTTAGGAGGAGGGAGTAGTTTTTGGAGATGGAAAGAACAGGGGAGGCTGAGAAACAGGGGAGGAGAGAGAGCATAACTGCATCTTTTTCACAAAAATTTTTTTTGGGGCTTCGTAAGGAAATTTTCCAATACCAAAATGGGTTGATAGCCTTTGGAGAAAGACAGAGAGAGAAGGTCAGGTTGGGTGGTGAATCAGACTCCTGGAGAGTGACACCTGTCCTTAGTGTCCTGCTTCATATTTTTTTTATGTTTTCGGTCAAATCCTACTTCATGTAAAAATCATCATTTTCATCACCGGGATAATTATTTATTCATTATAACCAAATAAAAAGAAAAGTATAAGTTAAGTTCACTGAAACGAATGGTAAATAGTTAATCTACTGTTAACATGACATTGACGCATTTACTTTTCGTCTCAAGAATGCCAAGCCCAGAAGACAATGATGTTTGAATAGTTTGATAGAGGGTCCACCAAAAGAGAATGGTCCAACGGAGGCATTAGATGAATCGTTGGACCACGCATTTTCATGGTTCTAACAAGCTACACCGCAACACGGCAACATCCACAATTTTGATCCACAGTACAAAAACAGAGCAAGAGCATTTTATATCCTGTTTGGCCCTCTTGTGCAAGAAAAGATCACTATCAAATTTGAGATTTTCCCATTACAATTCCAATCGATAAGCTGACAAGCAATCAATGACCTATAGCCAAAGGCCAATGAAAGAACAAATCACCTATACTGCAAGAACTATATCACATCCTAAAATGATCGCCAACGGAACCGAAGACAGTTCGAAACAGAAAAGCTACGGACCAGTCACCAGATTAAACTCCTGAAACAAAAATTTGTGATGTACAGACCGCATCCTTCATTTTCCACACACTAGAAGACTTTGTCTAGTTTAGGCACAAGTGTTTGCAAAGAAAGAATTTTTACGGCGCTGAGATCCAGGCGAAGGAGTATCAGCTCTCTACTTTGTTTGGCAAGTTTTGCTCCAGGGGCAAATCATCGAGCCAGTCACCGTAAATCTGATTGATCTTCTTGTGTCCTTTCCATCTCAATAAGCACTTCTTGCTCTCTGCTTCTTCCGTTGAAGTAGGACCCTTCGCTGTCATGAGAGAAGGCCCGTCGTTGATATGAAGAAGTTGAGGTTGAGGTTTTGTAGCGACGACCGAGGCCGTTTGCACCGCATCTCCTTCAAATCGTCCACTAGGTGACTGCAACTCTGATAATTCAGAAAAGCTCACATCAGATAACAAATCACTAACAACCAGAGTTCAATGTTTCATATTTGAACAATATGGTTGCACTGAAATGCTTGCTTTTGCAAGGTGATGTCTGCACTTGATTGAAAAAAGGTTAATCATTTTTGCTATCATAGATATAAGGTTCCACCAAAGCATTAATTCAAGTAGAGAGAAAACCTCAATATCTGAGGCTCTAATGGACCAAATTTGTATCGTGGCAGTGCTGCACTATGGAACATACTTAACTCTCTAGTTTAGGCACCACAGTATTGAAGAAATGCAAACATGATCACTTCCCACGACTGTATGATGTCTGCCCCACATTATGGTCCACCACTTGGATTTTTCTTCATTTTGCTTCCGAAGAAAAATGGAAGCCAGCAGCGACACGAAACAAAAGACAATGTCCGATAGAATCAGTCCTGTCTGAATCATTGCCTATTTACAATATGGGTCCCCAGAAGACAGGTAATCACCAAAGTTTTCTAAGACAAGTATCGCAAAACTAATCTCATTGCCCATATTAATAACTTATGAAAGTATTGTCTGTTGATGCTGTCAACATCTAAGATAAAGCAATTCACCTATCATGTGCATTGTACACCCTGCATCGGTAAAGCTCAACAAAACAGATGGAACTTCTAAAGGTTAAAGATGTAGACGAAGCTAATCAAGATCGTATACCTGCTAGTCCATGCGCAAAGTGACATTTCTCACCAAAGGGACATTGACCTGTTATCTCCCACTTAGTACACAACTTCGTTTTCCAGTAAACAGGTTTCGAAGTTACTCTGCCATCCGCTCCAACATTGGGCCGACTAACATCCGACTGACTAGGACCAGTTCCTTGCCCCGTTGGCATTCCAGTGGTTCCAATGCATATCGCCGAGGTCTCCCGAAATCTCCCAGAATCATCTCTAAACTTAGCCGGGTCCTCGTGAAGAAAGTTGCATCTATCCCCATAAGGACACTCCTCCCCATTATAGAACTTCTTGCATAGCTTCATCCTATGTATAATTTTCTGGTCATCCTCCCAATTCCCAGAGGATTTATTATCCTCCTCGCGCATGCCGACAAGCTCCTGCCAATTGGGCGGAGGCTGCCGCATATCTTCGACGCCATGAGCAAAATTGCAGTTCTCCCCGTTCCGGCACATGCCAATTTTGAACTTGGCGCACATCCGGGTCTTCCAGAAAATGTTGGTCGCTCCCTTATTGACGGGAGGGTTAGGCCTCGGATTCGATGCCGTAGAGCTCGACCGGTTGTCCTCAAAGTTCCTGGGTCTCTTTAAGGGAGGGGGCAGTTGATCGAACTCCGAATTCACATCGAATTCCTCGCTTTTCAATTCGAATTGGGACCAATACCCGGCCGCGTCGCCGCCGTTGACATAATGGAGCATCGCAGCCGGCATGAGCGGAAGCCCGGGTTCTGAAAAATTCATGGCGGACGGGACCTCGCAAACTCTCGAAACCAAAAAGCCTCCCTATACCGAAAATCTGGCAATTCGCCAAATCAAAACGAATGCCGGAACCCCAAAAAAGAACGGTGCTTCCCGACACCCAAAAGGAGCCCAAGAACAGAAACAACAAAATACCCAGCGATAAGCACGCGCCCCGGATTGATCTTCAACGAAGGGAACCGCCCAGAGTTCAGGACGAATTCCAAACCCGAGCCCTGCCCAGAACGATCGAACGGTGAGAGAGCGTACCAGAGAGAAAACCCACGGAAATTTTACAGCAGAAATCGGGCGGAAACCCGGCGAATTCTCAAAAGAATCAACGAACCCAAATTGAACTGCAGCTCCGAAGAGACAAGGCGGTGAGCAAGAACAACAACGAAAGACGCGACCTTGAGAACGTGGGCGTCACACAATGCGAGGGCCGCACGCTGTACAACACAAAAAGAAAAAACGGAATCGGAGGGGCAAAAAATTTATGGTGGGAGGCCAGGGGAGAGGGAGGGGGTGGGGGAGGAGAGTCAAACCCTAGCCGCCTCGCGGAGCGCCCGCGAACCCTAGCGGGACGACGAAGAAGAATCCGCGGAAAACCCTAAAGTCGGCGCGAGGCGCAGGCCAACCACTACGCGAAGGAGAGAGAGAGAGAGAGAGAGAGAGAGAGAGCGAAACCGACGGGTTCCCTCTAAAACCCTTCCCTCCCTACCGGCTCCACCCCCTAAACCCTGGAATTACCGGGTTAACCCTAATCAGTGCTTAACCCGCCTAATCCCCGGGGGGAGGGGGGGATTAGCGATCGATGACGTGGCGCATTCCGATTGGCTCGCTGAGCTGGCCCCCCCGGCTCGCCACCCTTTATTCGGATGCAAGTTTTGGTCTACCCTCCAAAGAAATAAAATCCATTTTTGACATCAACTTGGAAACTTCCGTGCGCGCGCGCAAGAGGGAAAAAAAAAAGAAAATTGGTCAAATCCGTCCCACTTTCTAGATTTAGATTATAAATTTTGTTAATGCGATATCTTTTTGTATATTCATCGATATCTATACCTATCAATATCGTTCACGATTGATATCGACCGTTTAATATATTCGTCCATCCTCTTGTTCGTGGTTCGCGATATGACAACAATGTCTAAAAATGATAGTAGATATGCATTGGGGCGGGCAGTTGTTTCTGCAACAACACACGAAGGAGCATCGCTTTTCGATTTTAATCTACTGTTAATGATCAAGGCATGCACATGGCGCAAGGGCGACATCAAATTCTCTCACGCTCATTTTCCTAAGGGATTCTCGCCTTCAAACTTTTCTTCTTGTATTGACATCTGGGTTTTACTCCTTTTTTTAGGTTATTCATAATTTGTTGCGTGCATGAGGACTGTCAAATTGATGTGGTCTCCGTGTCCGCCGACACAAAAAAAAGCTCGTGTGATCTGCGGGCCAAATACTACACGACTCAAGATATCCACCTTTCCACATCTATTTGATGCATTGATGGATTTACTTTGCGTATGATCCGTTATATTTGCGCGGCATTATAACCACCGTCACCTGAACAATACGATAGGATAAAAAAAAAATGAGGATTTTCCTTTTATTGGAAACGACATTGCTGATTACCTTTGCCACGTGTGCACGCCGAACGGGGCCTCCATGTTGGGCTCCCACGGTAGTGGGCTGGAATCCATGCATAGGTGTGGGGCCATTTCTTTTGTAATTGGGCCGGTCGATGTCCATACAACATGGCCCATAGAAGATGATCATATTCGTGGCACTATGGGACGATTGAATTCTTCTTTCTGAATGCAAAGTATCGCTCACTGATGTTCTGAACGAATTGCTTCTCACTACTTTTTCTTGGACCTTGAATTTGTGGATCATCTAATTTTAATTTATTCCGGTCGAAGTATTATTATGTCCACCACGTATAAGTACAATGTATCATATTGACAATCGGCTTAGATAAGCGAACGGTATATATATATTTAGCAGCTCGAATAATTTGTCTCGAAAAATTCACGGATATCAATTTCGTGTTGACCAATGTGACAGAATAGAACTTGCAAAGAAGTGAAAAGTACTAACAAAATGAAAAACCCAATAACAATCTATAAAATTTGAGAGGGAGGGAGGGAACTAGAAGAGGAAGGGACCATCTTTATTTATATAAAACCAATCGATGGGATTACATAGTGAGCTAACTCTCTCTCTCTCTCTCTCTCTCTCCTTCACAGACGCTGAGATGATACCACAAAGGGGTTTTACATAAATTGTTAGCCATGAGATCATGCGTCACCGTTAGAGGCACGCTTGAAGGAGTTCCTCCTTGCTGTGGCCAAAACAGTCTTGTCAGCCACTATGAAATATGCTGCTCCTGCCACTGCACGTTGCATCGATGCCAAATGTTTAGTCTAATAGTTCCACAGACTAAATTTTTTAATTTGATGTAGTGTACATGAATGGGATATGGGTGTTTTTTAGGGTGTTAACCTGTGGAGATTATGAGAGCTTGAGCTGTGTGATTCAGATTGGCTCTTGCCCAGGGCAACATCCTCACACTGGCCATCTGCAGGTTTAACATATAATTTTAGATAGAATATGGCACTTCCCAAAGTGGGTCAGAAAGATTCGATTTATTAGTACTCTCTTGTCTTTTGAAAATCCATAAATTTTAGGGCCAAAAATAGTACAATAGGTTGTGAAGAAGTATTGAACTTTAGACTACATACAGTTGGGATGGCTGTTGCAATGCTTGCAACAACAGCTGCTTTGGCTCCTGCCATCACTCCCTCTGTTTTACAATGCAAATCATCGAAGAACTTAAATTAGATAAAATATCATCAAGCAGGTAGCAACTTAATCAACGAACACCCAGGAAAAAAAAAAGCAAATAGCTTCTGGGTAGCCACTATCAAAACCCTTCACGACATGATCTTGCACTCACAGTCATTTGCATATTTTTCAGTTATAAGAGCTAAAAAGGATGCATTCTCAAAGCATCCAAGAGGAAGAGGACTAATACATCCATCATAATCAATAATTACCATGAGCACATTGCTTGGCCATGGAATAGCTGGTCCTCTCAAGGGGTGACTGAGCTACATTTTTCGCCATTATCAAAGAATCAACAGAAAAAGCAAAAACAGCACTGGATTTAGGAAAAAAAAAAAAGAGAGAAGATTTCTTTTGGGGAAGTTTGCTTCTGATATTGAAGGCCTTGCACGAACTGGAAGTGATAATGGGAGGGTGCTATTTATAGTGGAAAATGAGACTTGAAAGGAGTAGGAAGGGATAGCCCCAGGTGTTGGGATGGAGAGTTTGATGGTTTTGCACTTGACTTTCACACAATCACGGTGGCTTGTTTTTCACTGGGGTTGTCGGTTCAGTTTCCAAAATGCCCCCGGTTTTGGCACAAATAATTTCAGATCCAACAGTGCCCAAGTTCTCATTGTTTAAAGCTAAACCGGCAGAATGGAGTGGATCAACAGTCTAGTCACCGGATGGTGCCTTTGTGCCTTCTTCTTAACATGAACAAAGTACAAAGCTGCAAGAAAAAGGAAAAAGTAGAAGAAGAAAATCCACCCGTAATGGCACACAGATGGCTCTTGCATTTGCTTAATTCAAGGCTGCCAATACTGTACTTTCTCATAATTTTTTCTTAGTTATGATTATGATTATGGAACAAGTACAAGCTATTGCGTATCCCCAGAGAGAAATTCTTGCCCCCCACGCGAGTCATGCACAAACCTATTTGCCACCCCCAACGCAACTCAGCTTAATGATGGGCCAAAATAAGAGCTTAAAAAAAGCGCTCACTCGGGTTAAATCATACAAAGCATCGAGTCAATATTGGTTCACCAACCCACCATAATGCTCAGTCAAGCTGTATCATCCATCAATAAATTGAAAATCCACCTTACCGTCACAAAAGCATGAAAGTGTTACTAGAAAATCTTCGCAAAACAAGGAGGGTAAAATGAAAATAAAACTGTACTTGTGTGCTGATATAGGTGGGATGGATTAGTCATAATCGACAGGCACTCCAAAGGAGAAGAAGCCAAGTTTCTGACTGATCATTGATCAGGTACAACTCAAAAACAAAGGAGAAACACAAAAAGAACAGTAAAAGAGGTAAGAAAACCGTGGGCATCGAGATCTGCTCACGTTATGCATAAAAGAGATTATTTCACTGATACGGTGATCCGTAAAAACTGGGGATCTCGAGGAGTTACATGTTATTATATTTTCTGCTTTTCCGAAAGTTACTCTACTTTCTTTTTGGTCGTCCCTGAAGAAAGTGCAGTCCTGTGCAGGCAAGCCACAGGTTCCTCTTAAAACCACGGGTGGCCTTTCGTTCATCTGCCTCGGGTTTCATGCAACCGCAGCACACGTGTCCTAAAATCAAGGGACCACTCCATTTTTTTCTTTATGAATTTTTCTGGGTTTGGTTGATCCACTGTTATCCGAAGCTCCCTATCCCTATGCAGTAAAAGGGAGAAAGATGCCGATGCTTTGGAACAGTCTTTGACCCGGAAGGTGCAGAGGGGACTTCAGTTAAGTTGATCACTCTAATCACACGTCACAAAATAGTTGAGTCATGTAATGAAAGCCTATTGTGCATAGTTTGGGCTGACCTAAATATAGATGCCTATGATACAGCTACGGTATGAAGTGTTTCTAATTTATGGTCAAAATTGATTCAACACAGGCTCAGAACTAAATCGGTTATGTATAGTTAAAGGTGAGCATAGGATCTAATTTAACATGATAGTGGCCAGAATTGGCTTGATTGGTTTGGTTTGGATCTAGATCGGGAGAGAATCTGTTTATAATGTAGTTTCGAAAGCCAAGACCCAATTTGTATTTCGGTTCTAAGGTTGGTATCATCGGTTCTACTTGGAAAATCAATCCAACAAGGCCATTTCTCGGATTGAACCGATTTTTGCTTTTTTACTTGGAAAAATAGTCTTGCATTTATCAAGATTTGAAGCTTGGTCAGCACCGTGAAGAAATACAATGATGACCACTTATGAAGACGAGTTTTCTTGTTTGAAAGATGCGATTTTAAATATTCTATGATAACCTCTTACGTTTTTGCTTGAGAAAAGAAAAATGATCGGCTCTTGGACCTATTATGAAATTAGTCTGTTCGTTAGGGTTGGTTCTCAGTTATAAGCTCGGAATCGATTCATCTTAAAATCACTCACATTCATTGAACAGTTATTAAGTGCTTGTCATACAACTTATAAAGTCGCAATACTCATTTTTATTTTCATAGGTGAGGCTGTTGGAGAAAACTTATATCAATCAGCTTATGAGTGTCACCGAAGAAATGCAAGTTTCCCTACAATTATGGCATTTCGATTGGGTCGAGACCGTATCAAACCATGTGCTAAATGTACCCTTTTCTTTTCGGTTTTTTAAGCATACCCCTCTCTCCTGCACCTCAATTGGATGTACACCACAATATTTATACATTAGTTCACCCAATAATTTTTTTTTTTTCATTTTTTGAGTAGACCCCTGTTCCCACATGCAACAACACGACACGTGAAGTTGACAAGTACAGAATGAGATAAACGAGAATCGACACATAAAACGAATTAAATGGGAAGTGAATGCTAGGAAATTGGTTAAAGACAATGTAAGAAATTTTCAACTGCAAAGCTTTCATGAAAAATATAGATAAACGATGTGATATTCCAATAACATAGAAATTAGAAGTGAGATATTTAGGGAGAATTACCAAAAAAATTATAAGCTTATTGCAATTATATCAATTCAGTTTTAAAATTTTTTTTGCTGATCAAGTTTTAAACCTTTTACATTTGTGACAAATTAGTCAATCTGACCAGTTTTGGCAGGAAATTGTTGACATGGACACTGGTCTTCTTACGTGACGCGATAAGCCATGACGTGTAAAATTTTAAGTATTATTTTAATAATTTTTTTTCTAATTTTTTGTATTTTTTTTTTCTTCCCTTCTTTCTCTGGCTAGTCACCGGACCTTAGTGACCAACCAGAGGCAAGGGCTGGTGAGGTTGACCTTGCCGGCTTGTAGCAAGGGTGAGCCTCGCCCATGGCAGCCCTCACCTCTAGCCAATCACCAGACATTGGCAACTAGCTAGAAGAAGAAGGGGAAAAAAAAGGGAAAGAGAAATACAAGAAAATGAAATAAATAAATAAATAATTTGAAAAATATTATTTAAAAATATCCATGCCACGAAGGACAACCGGCATCCATGTTGGCGATTTCGATCCAAAATTGCGCAAATGAATTGAATTGACACAAATGTATAGCTCAATTGGAAAAGAAAGATTTATGATTGAATTGGCACAATTATAATAGGTTTAGGACTTTTTTGATAATTTTCCCGAAATGTTTATTGATGTGATAAATAAGATCAACATGCATAAATATTAAAAAAATTTCAATGTCCATGAAATGTTCAATGTCTGTAGATTCCCGCAATCCTCATCCGAAGCTATTTCATAGAGTCGTTCCATGAATTACGTGATGGCCAAAACTTGTCATAGTAAAGAAATAGATGTATGTATTTTTCCAGTTGGACTCGACGTAGGTAATGGGAATTTTGCGATACCTAGCCGACTAGCCTAAGACCACAAAGTCATCGTAGATTCATATGTACTCCTATTCTGATACCGCGTAGAATTTTATGGTATCGTTGTGTCCCAAAACGACGTATATAATTTTTGCTATAATTCTTCGTGCAAAATCGCTCCGATCTAATGAAACGAGTCTAGATAATAATACTTGCTCGGGATCCTCCTTTCTTTCCTCCTTTGGAGTTTGAGTGGGTGGGTGGGCAATCGCGGGTAGATTTGAGGCCCGATTTGAGTCAGCAGTTTAGTTTCTGGCAACCAGATTTTGACTTTGACATCCTACCAAATTGTTGAAATTCTCGTTGAAATCTTGGAAGAAGATCGCTTCGTGTCCTAATTCACGACCTCTGTATAATCTCAACCGAGATATTAAGACTCTACTTAGTCTAATTACCAAAATTAATGTTATTCTAGAATGGTTACGATGGCCAAAATCGCGGTTGGACTCGGCTCAACTTATCGATTTGAACTGGTTTTTGCTTAAACCTCTTAAATCATAAATTTCTAGGATTAATACCACGAAAAACCCTAAATTAGCACATTTGTAATAAATTTATCCCCAAATTAACTTTTAGCTTTTCAAAAACCTGAAGCTGGTACACCAAAAGTTTAACGCGATAGTGGCCAAAATCGACTTGGTCGGCTTGGTTCGGATCCGGTTCAGGAGAGAATATGTTTGGCGTGCAATTATGGAAGCCAAGACCCAATTCGTTTCTCGATTCCAAGGCCGTCGGGAACCAACCCGACTTGGCCATTTCTCGGATTGAACCAATTTTGACCACTTCACTAGGAAAAACAGTCTTCCATCTATCAAGATTTGAAGCACGATCTGCACTACGAAGAAATACTCCATCAAGACAAAGTTTTCTTGTTTGAAAGATGCGATTTTAATATTCTATGATAATCTTTCAAGTTTTTGCTTTAAAAAAGAAGCGGGACCAGTTCTCGAATCGAATCAGAAACCGGTCTATCGGGTTAGGGTTTGGCTCCTGATTATAGGCCAAGAATCGATCCGCCTTTGAATCACTCAACCCAACTTATAATTACCAAGCGGCGGTCAAACACGTTATGAAGTCGCGTTACTCATTCTGATAGGTGACGCTGCTGCAGGAAACTTATATCAGTCAGCACATCTGTAGCATTTCGATCAGGTCGACACCGTATCAAACCATGGGCTAAGCGCACCTTTAAGCGTTTCCCCTCTCTCCTACACCACGTTTGGATGCTCCCCATCGTACATGCATTAAGTCCACCTAACAATTTTTCTCTTTTGACCACTGACACATGCAATGACGCGCCAAGTTGACGAATCGATCGAGTTAAATCCACTCATAAAAACGAGTTCAATGTGACGGGGACGGTAGAAAATTGGTTGTGCGACCATGCGAGAAAATTTCAACTACCAAGCTCCCATGAAAGATATAGAGAAATGATGTACTCCTACTCCGATACCATGCAGAATTTTATAGTATCATCGTATCCCAAAACCACAGGAAAAATTATCATAAAAAGCCCTAAACATATTGTACGGATGTTAATACAGTTCTAAACATTTTAATTTGGCAAATTTAATAATAAACCTTTTAACTTTTTCCCAATTTAGTCATTTTGGCACATTTCGGCTAGAATTCGTCAACGTGGACACTGACAGTGCCACACAGGACAGCCGACGCTCACGTGAACAATTTTTGTAATTTTTTTGTTTTTTTAAAATTTATTTATAATTTTTAATAAATCTTTTGTTTATTTCATTGTGGCCAGCGACTTGCCTGAAAGCCCCTTGTTGGCTGCGGGCAAGGCCACTGGTGAGCGCACAAAGGTCCTCGCTAGATTTCCTCCTAGATCTAGCAAGGACCTTCATGGCCTTGCCAAAGGGCCTTTATGGTCGTGTCGGCCGCAAGCAAGACGGCCTCGCCCAAATTTGGTGAGGGCCTTCACACCATCACCAGAGTCCGGCGAGGGTATCATGTCCTTTGGCAAGGACCTTTGCGTCCTCGCTTGCGACCGATGAGTGCTTTGGCCACAACGACAAAAAAAAAAAAAGAAGAAAAAATTCAAAAAAAATTGTAAAAATTTTTCACGTCAGCGCCAACTGTCCCACGTGATATGGCTAGTGTCAACGTTAGCAATTTTCAGCCAGAATTGTCAAAATGACTAAATTAGCAAAAAGTCAAAAAGTTTTGAACTAAATTAACGAAATTGAAAGATTTAGGTTTAAATTGACATATGTACTCTAGGTTTATGACTTTTTTGATAATTTTCTCCAAAACAACAACGTGTATGACATTTTCTATATTTTGATACGAGTCTCTCAAATTATTCATATATGATCGCCTCTAACATGATAAAATGAGTCTAGATAATATACTTCGCTTAGGATTTTCCTTTCTTTTCTCTTTTGGATTTCGAGTAGGTGGGCAATCGCCGGCAGATTTGAGGTCTACTTTCAACGGATTTTTGACATTAACATTCTACCAAATTGTTGAAATTGTCGTTGAAATCTTGAAAGAAGACTGCTTCGTGTCCTAAGTCACGAGCTCTGCGAATCTTAACTGAGATATTAATAGTCTACTTAGCCTACTAAAACAAATTTAATGCTGTTCTAGGGTTAGCTACTATGGCCATAACTCCAAAATAAACAAACAAGAAACCACCACCAATGCAAAGAGAAACAATGTACATATGAAAGAACTAATGGGCTAGGGGAGACTAGGCCGAACCGAAAGACAAACTCACTAATCCAAATAAACAAACCGGACATCCCGGCGTGACTCGACTCGGCTTAATGGTTTGAACTAGTCTTTTCCTAAACCTCTTAAGATGCCGTTGGCATTTTTGACGATATATCTCCTTGACTTTACCATCGTTTTTAACTTAGACCATAAGTTTTATTTAATTGTAACCTCTGAGATTTAGAAAGATCGTGAACCTATTATAGTTTTGTGGCACACAAAACCAATATACTTGAAATTACAGGATGAGCTCTATAATATTTATTCGAGATTTTGTCTATATATTTTATCGAAAGGCCAAATAACGTGGAATTCATTTTCATTTTATGACAGTTGGTCGTGGCCTCAATAAATCTCTGGAATAATTGTTTATTTCAAAGAGAGGAGGGAATTAAAAGGGAAAGAAATCCATCTTATCAAAATATAAATATAATTACTTTGTTAATGGTAAGAGATGGGCTTCTGTGATGGGACCTTAGGCCTTTCATCATCACCTCAGTCATGACCCATGACTTTGTGGGCAAGCTGGCAATGAAGTCCATTATGAATGTTGACAAAATTCAAGAATATTACTAGCGTACCAAGATTGATTTAGAAGATCATGGATCATATTCTATAATATTATTCAGGAGATCTTAAAATGCGATGAAATTATGCATTGACCAATATTGTTAATCGAGACCAGAGTTATTAAACGAGTATGTACGTTCGTTTCCATCACTCGTCAAGCATCACTCTTGTGCATTATCTCTTGTATTATATCCCAACATCATATATGTTTCATCTCATAATCATCCTTATGCAAAGGAACAAATGACATGATACCTAGTATCGATTAGCCCATATTGATTAAGCGCTAAAGAAGTGGTGTGCACCGATGGCCTGCACAAATGATGATCGGTGAGATAAATGAGATCGAACCCGTATTGTTCGCTTAAACTCCACAGACACATTTGCCATTTTTGAAGCATTAATTCAACTTCAAGGGATAAAGGCAAGTTAATGACAGAAACTAACATATTACAAGTTGAAACATACAGTTCTTTATTTGGAAGTGCTTATACCATGTATAACATGTTTATAGGATTGCATCTACTCAAAGAGGTATATTTGTTTTTAAATGATAAGGCATGCTGAATTGTATTTCTTGTTCAAAATCTGTCATATGATACGTTGTTTGGACACCAAAGTCATGTAAAACGCTTATATCCTCTGATATGCTTATATGGAATTTAAACGACCTAAAGATGTACTTTTGAATGATAGAACATCCTTAATTAGGAAAAAATTACTCAATCAATCGTAAACACATGTTAATACATCATCTTAAACTCTTCAATTTTGCTAATTCAGTCCTATACTTTTGTGCGAAATTCCAATGTACCCAGTCTAATCAGTTTTTGCCGGAAATCACTGACGTAATGCTCCAATCATTATTGGCAATCCTACGTAACACACCGCCACGTCAATAATTTCTGACGAAAATTGGCCAAAATGGCTAAATTGCACTTTTGCGCAAACGTTTATAACTGAATTAGCATTCATACAATATATTTACGATCGATTGGACAGTTTCCCCTCTTAAGTTACATTTCATCTTCAAATGATTTTCCATACAAGGACTTCCCGAACAAGTACTTTGGTAACACTTCGTAAACAACTAATTGGAAGAATCACGAAGTTCTAACATATGGACTATCTCGTATCATGTGTAATCAGTTTAGAAAGTTCGACGAATTTCATATGATAATTCGGATTAGGCGAGAGGTCCCTTGAATCTCTCTCTCTCTCGCTCGCTCTCTTCTTCTCAAAGTGCGCAAAGCAGGTGGGTGGACCGAGGAGGCGTGGGTTTGACTGGTAGCACCGGGACTAGTTCACTCGTACATCGTGGTCTACATTGGTCGCTTTCAAGTCTTCAGTTTTTGGAGAGGCCTGTATTCCCCATTTTGCTTTCCATGCATGCTGAACAATGATGATATACCACGACCAATGTACACATTGGATTCATTTACATAGTGACACATTAGGATTTTATTGGATCTCACCATTTACCTACTTAAATACCAATTCAAAAGTTCTATCACGTCACTTCATTGATCGCTTGTGAATAATGGTGTTGACATTCTTAATTTTTAATGTGACATTGTTAGATTAACTCACTCAATGTATTGTTCTCTTTAACTCGTCTCATTTCGAACCTCACGATTTTATTCTTTAATGTACAGGCAAGCACTTTCTTAAGAAGTCACATATCTTAGTAGTGTTTTAATCTAAGCATGCTTAACTTTGGAGTTCCAAAACAATGCTTGCCATTAATCAAAATGCACATCCGTGAATTAATTCTAGTTTTCACATATATATTACAGACATGTTCTCCTCCGGTTCGACATGCAATCCCGCTCATTCCTACCCTATTCGTCATCCTATAAACCTGTTGACAGCTGGTCTTTGTCCGAGCTCTCTGACCCATCGACCGCTCTCAGTCCTCATCTTTATCCTAGTGACTTTTTCTGGCGTAAAGAAGAATGGACCAAAAGTTAATTAAGTAAGATATATTTGGAAAATCTTTGAAAGTGTTTAAACTTAATCTATACAAATCAGATTCTTCCAGTAAAGATCCGTTTCCAAACTTGTCAGTTGCAACTACAAGTCCAGTCCCACCTAAGTTTCAATGCCGAAATAAAGGGGGGTTTGGAAATAATAAAAGTGATTTAGAGAGGGATTATCATTACACTTTGTAGCCTCCAAACAAGGCTGTGATTACGGTTCCAATCATTCTTTTGAGGACCCCCTTAATCAATTCACGTTTTTGCCTTTTTATCGTAATTGATAATCTTTATATTTAATTGGTCTGTCTTGCTCTTGTTTCCAAAAGTACATAGTACCTATTTTTTCCCGTGTCCCAAGATGCTGGATTAGAACCTAACAAATATTAGCTGTCTTTCTGTTTGAGTTTATCTTTTTTCATCATCAATCGTTTTGTAAACAGTAGGTAATTGAGATTTATAGAATTCGATAATGTCTATAAGTGTTCCTTCGAAATATGTTAAGCACATTTTTATTAGAATTGGTTTAATTTTCAGAATATCAATCATTCTATATAAAAAAATTAAGTACACTTAAATGTGTAAACCTTATTTATTAGATACTTAACAAATCCATTGGATAAACTTTGTAATAGAATCAAGTATACAGATTGATTTTGTCAACAAATATTCACGCGCTCATACAATAACTGAATAAGGAAATATCTAAGCTCTTATGCATTAACCTTTTTTGGGTGAAGTAATTTGATTATTAAAATTTTCTTTCATGAAGCATACTTTAACAATCATCATCAAGACACTCATAAGCTCATATAAGCCAGGTTCGCAAATGTAAACATTTTTAGGTGATCCGAATTCATATCGGTCCAATACATTTAAGTTCACAATATTAATGGATCCCATCCATATGATTTGAAGATCAAGATGCATCGTCTCGCATGCATTCAGTATATTTACGTTCTCTTGCATAAGATCTTATGGATTTGCACAAGAACACTGATGTCATTGAATCAGATTGCCCTCATGGGAGAAGATGATTCCAGAATCAATCCTATCAAGCATATCGAGCTTCTTTTGTTTCCCAACTTTTCCTTTTGTCTTTTGTCCTTTTGGTGAAAAATTCTTGGTCACTAATCAATTGACAAGAAAATATTTTTGGAATTGATATTGATAATAATAAAAAAGAAAAGTGAGACAGCTCAAATCGCTTTCGAAAGAGCCTCACACGCCAAAGTGGTAGAAAAAGGGAGGCTCTCGCGTGCTCTTCCGATCTGACACCCCCACACTGTCCCAAGTCCAAAGTTCAATCGATTGTCATAATTGGACAAAATCTGCTGGTGAAAATTTAAATTTAAATTTAAATAAAATTATCGTTCTGAAAATATCATCGTGTTGACCTTCACATGAACTTCGATGGGATGTCCCCAGATGTTGTTGACCGATCGACCACCACTTCTTGCCCATGATCCAACTTAAAAGAGTTGTTTTGATATTTTGTGATGTAATTTCATTTTAAATTGTGACCTTTTGTGGCATTGTTTACTTTGATTGTGACTTTCATACGTAGAGATAAAACATTTTGAAATTATTATCATGTTCTTTGGGAATAATTAAGAAAATGTTATAAGCGACGATCACATTGCATACATTCGTTTTTTGTCACATTGCATCGATAACTTGAATTTAGGATTCAATTTCATTCGTAAAGATTTCACATTAGGTTTGCTTTATATGATTTCGAATTTCTACAAGTTTGTTCACGAGTTTGAGACGGAACTGGATTATATTGAAATGGACAAGACATCCGGAAAAAAGGGAGAGACTAATAAATTGTAATCCTGATAAATGTTATGTTCCGCAGCTTCCAAATAGCGCTCTTAATGTGGGCATGAAGCACATCTTAGTACTTAAACCCTAACTTTCCTTCTTTTGTCGCTAAGTGCAAACCCTTACCTTTCTAATAGTGCTAATTTGAAAATGAAGTCAAGTGCTCGAAGAATAATTAATTCTCATTGAAGCTAGAATGTCCATCCCATTGAAAATGCACTTCACCCCCAAATTTTTTCAAGTAAAAGATCACATCTGGTTGCATTTCTTTATTTAGATGGATCGCAGATCACCTCCAGATTACAAGCACATCCTAGCCGCAATCCAGGTCAAAACATATAAACACATTCAAAAATCAAAATCATCATGTTGGTTCACATGGCTTGCTTCTACCACGTACGAATTCGCTCCATATCATATAAATTTTCCTGAAGATATAGAGAGACTCGAAAGGGTGAAATAATGGCATTGATGAAGAAGCATCATGGCATTTGCGTTCTTCCTCTTTGTTCGATCGGTGAAAGGGCCTCGTCATGAAAAAGGGCAGTCCACATCGGTTAACATCCATCGAAATATCATTATTTTTTTTGGAGTGTATATAATATAATATTCATACCATCATTTGAAGAAGTAATTATGGCACCCACATGAGAGTTTCATAAGGTTCTCATGACAATCACGGGGATATAATAATGGGCTCCCCTTCCTTTTACACGTAACTATAGGCTTTTCTTAAAAAAAAAAAATTCGGATGAAGGGGCGAATTAGAATATATTTATATATGTAAACCCTAACTATGTGCAAGTGATGATAATGAAATTATTATGGAATTATCTTAGATTCACCGCCAAATTAGTACAACTTCTACACATGCATAATGTTGCGGAAGATAAACTTTCACCTAGATCCTTAGAATTGTACATTGCAATGAACGCTTCTTCTCCCTTTCCAATGTAAAATTGTTTTTTGCTCACACAAGTCCCAATACCCTACAAAGTAGGAAAAAATAATTTATGTATCGATTACACATATTAACATGCGCCATGACCGAAAAATTACATTGTTCGCGTTATATGCCTCCCAACCAGTTAGGAACGTGGCTTGAACCTTGAATCTCGTCCCGACCTCCCATCCTAATTGTTTACAATCTATCTAGTGATCGTAGAGTGGAATGTCGTCGTTAGAAAAGTTAAAAAAATGCGTAAATGTTGAAACCTATTCGTGGCAACGATGCCAAAATTTTGCATGGGCTTTGATGTATGACGATATATGGTGGGTAAAATCAATCACGGAGTTGCAATTTGGGTTTTTATGATACTTGCTCCACAATGATGCCATAGAAAAAGGATGTGCAAATTGAAGTAACCTCTATTTGATAAAATAAAACGATGCAGTAGAAACACCCAAACTTTCAAAAACAAGAAAATGGGACTATTTCTTAGTGTCATACATGCTATATTAACTATCAAACTTGCCTGTTTTAGCCCTAGGTTCAGTCGAACAACGACAGCACACAACGCTCGATATGTACACACTTAGAAATACTCAAAGTGATGAGGGATCTGGTACGGAGCCTCCCTCTCCTTCTTGCTCATCAGCTTCGGCAGCGAGCTGGTGCTCCTGCACGCGAGCTTGAACGCGGCGTCGCCGGGGACTTCTGGCGGCCGCACGGTCCGGATCAGGGCCCAGCTCACATCCCGGAAGAACTCGTGCCGCTTGACCTCGACCGACCCTCGCGCGCTCCCGAGCCTCTTCTTCGGGTTCTTGGCGAGCAGCTTCGCGATGAGGTCCTGCACCCGGACCATCTCCTCGTACTCCCTCGCGCTGCTGACGCCGATCCTCGGGAACGTCAGCGGCGCCTTGAGGATGTTCACGAGGGTCCTCTCGTTGTTCTCGCCCTTGAACGGCGTCCGCCCGTATAGCATCTCGTACAGGAACACCCCCAGGGTCCACCAGTCGACGGCCGACCCGTGGCCCTGGCCCGATATCACCTCCGGGGCGAGGTACTCGTGGGTACCGACGAAGGACCTCGACCGCGCGGCCACCGGCTCCGCCACGAGCTCCGCGTCGTAGTAGTAGTGGTTATACTCCTCGTGGTAGCCGTCGTCGGGGCGGAGGGTGATTGTGGTCGTGACGGTCGGCCTCTTCCTCCGGGAGGAGGAGTGCAGGAGGCACGAGAGCACGGGCTCGATGGGGGAGGTGCAGGAGGGAGCGCGGTCGGCGTCGAAGTCTCGGATTACCGTGACGGGCTTCGGGTGCCTGATTAGCTTCGGGACGACGTCGCACTTGAGGGAGAGGTCGAAGTCGGAAAGCATGATGTGGCCGTCGTCGCGGACGAGGACGTTCTCTGGCTTGAGGTCCCGGTAGATGATGCCCATCATGTGGAGGTACTCCAGGGCCAGGAGGATCTCCGCCGCATAGAACCTGCATAATTGAATCAAAATCATTAGCCTCTTTAATCTTATTAATTAAAAAATAATCATATGGTAATGGTTTGTTTTATATCCTCACTACAGTCACGGTACGATCTCGAAGCACAGTGACCGTAATCATGACAAAGCAATTCGTAGTAATGTTAGGTGTGCCTAGGCGTAGGCCAGCTCTTTAAACTCAAAACTTGCCTCGGGAACTCTTGTTCTTTCTATTCGAAAATTCGACCTAAACTGGTCAAGGTTTGAATGAGCTTCGTTATCCGTATGTGCAAGCTTTGGAAAGCAAAAAGGTTAGCGAAAAAGCATAGTGTGATATTCATTTTTAGGGACATAATATATTACTAAATCATCATTTGGGTAGGCTCATGGCTCGTGACATTATCGTTTTCGAACTTTGTTTTGGGTACGTAGAATGTGATGTTCGAGGTGTTACTAATGAATTGTCTGAAGAAGAGAACATTTGGTAGTGTACTCACTTAGCGGTCGAGAGGCTGAACCGCCTGCCGGGCTGGCGGAGGCGGGCGGCGTACAAGTCGCCGCCGGGGCAGAACTCCATGACAAGGCAGGAGTAATGCTTGGCGTCGAACTCGGTGTACAGCGTCGGCAGGAAGGGGTGGTCCAGCATCCCCAGTATCTCCTTCTCCATGTCGGCCCTCTGCAGCTTCTTCCGCGCGGCGAGCGCCTCCCGGTCCACCACCTTCATTGCGTAGAAACACGGGCGGGGGAGCTGGCTCCGGTGCTGCTGGGAGGCCAGCGCCCCCGCGGCGGCGCTCCGGATCTGGCAGAGGTAGACGTTGCCGATGTCGCCGCTGCCGAGGCGGCGGAGGAGGCGGAAGTGGTCGAGGCCGACGCGGCCGCCGGGGGCGGAGGACCGGAGGCGGCTCATGGCCTCCCAGGCGGCGTGGTTGGATTTGTGGGGCTTGAGGTGGTGGGAAGAGGAGGAGGAGTAGGAGAGGGAGGAGTCGGCGGCGGAGGAGGCGGAGGAGGAGGAGATGGAGGTGCGGCGGCTGCTGCTGAAGCTGCTCAGGTTGCCGCTGCTCAGCCAGCTGCAGCGGCCGGTGCCGGGGACGGTGAGGGAGGAGGCGCCGGAGCTGCTGTCGTAGTCGGAGTCATCTTTCGAAGAGTGAGCCATGGCTTTTAGGGGGACAGAGAGAGAGAGGTTCTCTCTTGCTCGCGGCATGCTTTTTATATAGAGATTGGGCCATCTTTGCCAGGATTTAGTAAAGCGTAAATTAAAGAGATCGCCAACAAAAATAAACATATCTATTCTTATAAAACTGGATTAGACGGTTTGATTACATTGGAAAAACGATATAAATGGTCTTTGAATTTTGGCCTAATGTGCAACATGATCCATGAACTTTTAATTTATTCATTGTGGTATTTGAACTTTAATCTAATATGTAACGTTGTTTTTGAACTTTTAATTTATTTAATGTGGTCCATAAACTTTTGATATAAAAATATTCAAAATTGTTTGTGATCTTAAATAAATAGAAAGATCACATTTAACATTTTCATATACTTCATAGATTGCATTAAATATGTACCAAAAGTCTGATGATTACATTAAACAAATTAAAAGTTTAAGAACCATATTAAACAAATTAAAAGTTTGAAGATCACATTACATATTTGATTAAAGTTCAGGACCATTTCTGCCATTATCCCAATTGCATTTAACTTTAGCCATCTTCAACTTAATTAAACGGTCTAATTGCATGTAATTTTCCAGCAAGGTAGGCATATCAATTTCATTTCAAAAAATAACAAGGGGCAACTGCCTTTTTTCTCTGTCTACCGGAGTTACTAACTTCGAGAGCAAAAAGGTTCACGTGCTTTGGAAGTGAAAAGGCAGAGTTTCCCACAGCTTTCCCAGAATATCACAGCTTTGCCACCGTAATTATAAACGAAAAATGGCGGATTGTCGCACAATACAGCCAAAATTAAGTCAGAGCACAAGCGAGTTAATTGAAAAAAAAGAAGAAGGGCACATCATCAAACAGTGTCCAAGAAAGAAAAGGGCATGTTGTCACTTGCTAAATTTGGCAAATTGCTTATGTGGAAAATCACATGCCAAACACGTCCGCCCTGCAGCTTGATTAGCTATTAATTAATCAAGATCTTAAATCTGCCAAGAAAGAGAATACGATGTGTCGAGATTCTCGTTGTGGTTTTTAGTCAGCAGTGCGTGTCATGCATGCTTTGCTTCGGCTGACATGGGGACTGAGCTTGCCCACTAGGGTTTGTTCTCCTCCCCTCCATAGTGTCTTCCAGTGAGGAATATGTATGAACTTAGTATTATTTTATGTAGTCTTCTTCATATATTTTATGAACTTGGTCCGTTGAACTTCCATTGATTTTCTGATGTGGTCCTTGTGCTTGTGCAATTGGTATCTTGTAAAAATTTTCCTTAATGGGACCCTAAGCAACCCTTAATTTGATGGGCAAAAACTGATACACGATATCATCCAATGACAACCACGAGAAAAGAAACGAGTAAATACGTATTTGATCAAAGCTAGGATCTCCTCTTTTTCTCCCTTTTGGTTGATACAAAAGGTTGTGGGGGTGCCATTGTGCTTTGTATTGCAGTCAAAAGACACTCTCTTTTTTTTGCTAAAGCTCAAAAAGCTAAAAGTGCGGTGGAGGTGGAGGATCTGAGAAACTAAGTTGTTTCCCCTCTTGTTCTAGAAGATATATATTATCGATGTCCTTATAGTCTAAAGAAGCTATTTTCTTCAACAATCGGTTTTGGGATTTGTCTCCAAGGTTGCAAGTAGTCCTTGGGCCTTCACCTAGCTTTGTAGAAATTAGGAAAAATGACACAAACGGTCTATGGACTTTGATTCAATATGTAATGTGACCACTGAATTTTTAATTTGTTCAATATGGTTCCTAAACTTTGGCTTAATGTGCAATATTACCATGAACTTTCAATTTATTCAATGTGATCCTTGAACTTTTGATATATGTTCAATCTAATCCATGAACTATATGAAAATGTTTAACATCGTCCTTGAACTTGAATTTATTGAAGGATGACATTGAACCTTTTCAGATAATTTAGGAACTAACTTGAACATGTACAAAAAATCTTGAAATCACATTGAACAAATTAAAGTTCAAGGATCACGTTACATATTGGGTTAAAGTTTATGAACTATTTATGTCATTATCTTTATAAATTAATGGGAAAATGCCACCAAAAACCCCAAACTATGCTACTTGTGACACATTTACCATTAATTTTTTTTGTAACACGAAAAATCTCAAACTATGCCACTTGTGACAAATTTATCCAAAACTTTTTTTATGACACGAAAAACTCAAAACTATGTCACTTATGACACATTTACCTCACAATACTTTGACCCATGGGTATTTTCATCTATTTCCTTTTTTTCTTTTTTTTTCCTTTCTTCTCCAGAGGAGGGGAGCCGGAAAGGGCGGTCCTCGTCGGCGGTGGGTTGGGCGAGGGCTGCCCTCGCCGAATCTGGCAAGGGCGACCCTCCTCGGCGTCGGGCAAGGGTCGCCCTCGCTGGACTCAGACAAGGGCTGCCCTCACCGGATCCGAAAAGGGTCGCTCAACACCGGCGAGAGTCGTCCTTGCCCGCCCAAGCGTAGGCGACCCTCGCCAGTGTCGGGCGAGGGTCACCCTTGCTAGATCCGACGAGGGCAGCCCTCATCTAACACCGGATCTGGTAAGGGTGACCCTCGCTCAAAGCCGGCAAGGGTCACCCACACCTAGGTGGGTGAGGGCGACCCTCGCCAACACTGGGCGAGGCTGCCCTCACCCACCAAGGCGAGGCGACCCTCACCCAACTTAGGCAAGGGCAGCCCTCGCCCAATCCACCGCCGGCGAGGACCGCCTTCGCCGGCTTCCCTCAGCTAAAGAAGAAATGAAAAAAAAGGAAAAAAAAAAAAAGAAAAAGGAAAAAGACGAAAATGCCCATGGATCAAAGTATTATTGGGTAAATATATCACAAGTGACATAATTTGGGGTTTTTCGTGTCACAAAAAAAAGTTCAGGGTAAATACGTTACAAGTGGCATGTTTGAGGTTTTTAGTGGCATTTTCCCTAAATTAATTAGAGTTTTGTTTATAAGTGTCCATAAAACACTAGTTAACGTCATTAAAAATAGTAAGCATACATAGAACATACTTTGAAAATTCAAAAAGACCCGTTTTGGAAGAAAGACACCTGCTTAAGGAGGAAGAAGAAGAAAAAGAAGAAGAAGAAGAAGAAAAAAGACACCTGCTTCAAAGAAATTACTCATGTTTAGAAAACATAACTGATAACTTTTAGCAGATGCATTTCAGAGTAGTACTCTTTGACATTTTTATTAAAATATCGTGTTTGATTTTGAAGAAACAATGCCGGGGCGATGATGCCTGCTCTTCTTGCGTGCAAAGAAAATCGAATCACTAGATAGTCAATTGTCTTTAGTATTGAACATCGGGCGATAACTTCGGATTCAAGAGTTTAAGTAATGACGACTCAATCGTGAACAAATGCTTCCATAGCACTCACAATAATCGTCACCTACTCAAGGGCTTGACAACTAACCGCGTCATGACTAGAGTGCTATTCTATGAAGCGAGACGAGGTACGAAATCTAGCAAACTCTTAACAAATGGCAAAGCGAGAGAAATAAAGAAAAAACAAGGATCTTCTCTGAAATGATTTTTTTTTTATCTCGTATATAGATATATCTCCAAAAACAGGTGGAAGTGATTACACGCCTCAAAGAGATATCCATTCGTATTGTCCAGCTTCTCTCTTTAAATCTCTATAGCAAGTTATGAGGTGGAGAGGTACGAGTCACGAGCCGCCCGTGCCTAAAATTCATTGTCACCTCAAGGATGCATTACATGCACAAACAGGCTTTGCCTTCTATGGACCTGTGAATGCACCTATTTATGACATTTTTTGTCAGGATGCATGTGAATCCTTACGTAGGTCGACCTCATGTTGGTCCATGCTCTTGGTTCGGATCATAAAAAAGGCGTCTTAGGGTTTTGATAGAGACAGCAGTACTGCACGAATTTAACAAATGAGAGACAACACTGTGTAGAATGAAATAATTAAAGCGTAGAGTTTATTAACTTAAAATGGAATTGATCGTTATAAAAATCGGATGTCATAGGTTTTGGAATTTTTGGAGGACAGACGAATTTGTTCATGGCGTAATTAAGTCGTTTCGATATGGATGTATGGAATTCATCTTGATGTTGTCTTGTGCTCGGATTGATTCATGACCTCCATGGCCATTGCTGTCGAGTCTTCAAAACTGTAGGTGTCTCCTCTTGGTCTTGGGGCAGCGCCTCCTCCACGAAGCCACTGTTTGACCGCAGACTGAGATCACGACCGTCTGAAGAAGAAGCAATTGAGCTTGCCAGTGGAGAAAGCACAGAAGAGAGAGAGAGAGAGAGAGAGAGAGAGAGAGAGAGAGAGAGCTTAATAGGAGTAGAGGGAGGCATGGAGGTGGCATGGGACTCGGTGGTCGCATGGCCTGGCGGCGGCGGCAACGATGACTTCAATCGTACCGAAATTGATAGAGGTTACGCCTATTATGAAAATGATTGAAGGGGCTTGATGGAGATATGATTATATTTAGGAAGAAATAAATTTGATGGACACGCGTCGTGACCCTATAATAGGTAGAAAGCAGATTAGATCAAAATAAGGGGCAATTGATTTTCATCCAATATGACAGATCCTGTATTTTAATCACACCCGAAAGTATAGGGGTCAAAAGGGTGGTTTCTTATCACTTTGCTTTCTTTTCCTCTTATGTAGAGTTCAGCGAATAATTCAAACAAAACATTGCTTACAGAGAAAAATCTCGAAATTCAACAATAATGATAATAATGTTTTGTCCTCAAAACAAACTATAAACACCCTTTTATAAGAGTTAAATCTAATTACAATAAGAAACCTAATCATAATAGGAAAATTACCTAATTTGAATTGGAAACCTAATCATAATAGAAATTTCAATTATAATAGGAAAGTTAATAAGCATCAAAAAGAAAAATTACAAAAACGACCCTTAAAATTAACTCATAAAAAAAATATCCAATGTTGTCGACAGGTCCGTCGATTCTAGTCGCATCACCGTTTCGCCTTTCGTTTGAACTTCTGCATGTTCAATCGGTCCAAAAATGCACCGCTAATAGATTTCGCATCATTCTCCTCCACTTGAAAAGAACTCATCCTCGAGTTAAAATCAGAATCTAGATATAGCAGCTTTGTGGACTCATGAAACGGTGACAAATCAGCAATATTAAAAGTGTTGGATATGCCCATACTATGTGAAAGGTCTATAACATAAGTATTATCATTGATCTTTTTGCTGATAGAGTAAGGTCCATACTTCTTTGGTTGCAATTTACTGTAAGATCCAGCTGGTAATCGCTCTTTACGAAGAAAAATCATGACTTGATCTCCTACCGCAAACACCTGCTTCTGCTTGTGTTTATCTACTGCAGCTTTATACTTTTAATTAGTTTCCTCCAACTTTTGTTGACTTCATGATGCACCTCCATAATCTGTTTAGCCATATGATCTGCTGTTAGACTTTTATCCGCTTGCTTAGGCAACTATACCAAATCCAGAGCATATTGAGGCGCCTTTGTATAAACAACAGAAAAAGGCAACTTGCCAATAGAACTATGAACTGCATTATTATAAGCAAACTCTGCTTGTGGTAAAGCAACATCCCATTGCTTTGGCTTATCTCCACAAATGCTTCGAATCAAGTATCCTAGAGTTCTATTAACCATCTCTGTTTGCCCATCAGTCTGCGAATGAGCAGTTTTACTGAAATTCAAAGATGAATCAAACAATTTCCATAAAGTCCATAAAAAATGCCCTAAAAATTTACTATCCCGATCTGAGGTAATAGATTTGGGCACACCATGCAAATGAACTACTTCCTTAAAGAATAATCTGGCCATGCTTACTGTATCAGAAGTTTTCCTACAAAGAATGAAGTGTGCCATCTTGGAAAATCTGTCAACCACAACGAAAACAGAATCCACGCCTCTTTGTGTCCATGGTAAACCATGCACAAAATCCATAGACAGATCTTCCCATATATTGTCAGGAACAAGTAATGACATATACAAACCTGTATTATTAGATTTCCCCTTAGCAGTCTGGCAAACATAACACTTTTATACGTACCTACTAACATCTCTACGCAACTTCTCTCGTAATGATGTTCGAGGAAGGCAAAGCTGGTTGCTATACATCAAATAGCCATCCTAATTCATAAGTCTCATGAAAATGTTTGGAGCATTGGAAAGTCCGAAAAGCATCACTAAAACATTCGTTCAACCCCTCCTTTGTTTTGAAAGCTGTCTTCCATTCATCTCCGGGTCGAATCGGAATCTGGTAGTAACCATTCTTTAAATCCAGTTTCAAAAACCACTTAGCAACATATAACCTATCCAACATATCATCCAATCTCAGAATTAGAAACTTGTAACCCACGGTTATCTTAGTAATGGCCCTGCTATCTACACACATCCGTCAACTTCCATCTTTCTTAGGAGTTAATAAAGCCGGAACAACACATGGACTCATGTTATTCAGAATGTGCCCATTTCGCAACAACTCATCCACCTTCTCTGTTAGAATCTCACTCTCTTTAGGACTTATTCTATAGTGCGGTAAATTAGACAGACTAGCACCAGGAATTAAGTCTATATGGTATTGAATATCGTGCATAGGCGGCAATCCATTTGGAATCTCTTCAGGTATCAGTTCGCTAAATTCCTTCAATAAAAACTTGACTGCTTCAGGCTACTCCTCCACTTGTAATTCAGCATCAGTCTCAATTGCTTATTTCACGATCAACACGTGAATCTGTCAGGTCTCCTTAACCTCAGCTTCAAATTTCCTCGTAAGGGTAAGGAAATTATTTTCAGCATATTGTTTTCCTTTGTTCTTCAGTGGCAGCAATGTATACTTCACTCTATCCTTTATGAGGTTATATTGATTGCTCTTTCCCGAATGCTAAGCATCTACATCAAATTGCCATAGTCTCTCAAATAACACATGACATTCATCCATGTCTATTACATCACAATACAGCTCATTATGATATTTTCTAGTGGAGAATGGAATTTTGCATCGTTTAGTCACCTAAATGTTTTCTGCTCTAGATTTAATCCATCCTAACGTATAAGGATTAAGATGCTTTTCCACGGGTATTCCCAACTTCTTCACTACCTCCTTCTCAATAATATTCTCCATGCTTCCACTATCAATAACCACAGCAAAAATCTTTCCTAGAATTGGTGCACCAAGTTCGGAATAACTGATGGCTCTACAAATCATATGCCTGTTTTAGGGCCAACATCATTCTGCGCACCACACAGTTTACTTATTCCTCTTTTTCATCTTCAAAATTATCGTCCTCATCATCCAGCGCACAGCAATATCCATCCTCCTCCTTTTCTCTCGCTACTACGTTTACGGTATTTCTCTGATGGCATTCATTAGATCGGTACCGAGGCTGATTATACCCGTAACACTCTATCGCAGCTAGTTTAGCATAAGGGTTAGGGTACGCAGTTTTCTGTGCTTGCATTTTTTTATCCCTCGGCTCGTTCATAGGGCGCTTTTCTATCCCCTTATCTTCCTGATTTCACCATGCGTTAAAGCGATTATTGAAACTGCTCTTCTCTACTGAACTGCTCAAATTATTATCTCGATAATTTTTGTAGCATTTTCTTCCCTGTCTTGTTGCATCAATTTTGTCTTCATCGCCATATTCTTGGTTTCAGTTAAATTTCGTAGAAACTGCACTCCAATCTTATCTCGAATGAAAAGTTTCAAACCATCGAGATATCTGGCCACCTGATGTCCCTCCGTCTCTGATAAATTATTCCGCTCCGCCAATTTCATAAATTTGGCTGTATACTCATGCACAGTCCAATTGCCCTGCTGGCAATATTAGTACTGCTGGAACATAATCTGTTCATAATCGAGTGGAAGGAATTCCTGCTTCAATAGCTTTCTCATTCTAGTCTAAGTTCGAATTCTATCTTTCCCTTCTCGCTCCCTCTTATTTTGCAATTTTTCCCACTATGCAGATGCACCCCCTTTAATCCACAGGCTACTAATCGCACCATTTTCTCATCAGGGGTCTCCATATAATCGAAAAATCTATCTATATCAGCAATCCAATCCAGAATTTCTTCTATGCCAAAACTTCCATTAAAATAAGGAATGTCGACTTTCAATTTAAAGTCGTTACCCTCACGATCGTCGTAACGTTGTCTTCCATATCTCCGATCATACCCTCTTTGAAATCCTCCATGACGATGTCTGCTGCCATAATCAGCACGTTTCGCTTTAAAATAATCGTTTCCTTCTTTTTCTAAACTCTCTGAAAACAGAGGGTTATTCTGTCTGCGAACAGGAACAGGCCTATCAATAGGATCACCGCGAGCAAGATCCGCACTCGGCCTTCTGTCATTCCGCCGATTCCGATTCACATACATCAAGACCTTCGAACCAATCTGTTAACTCGTCAAATCATTCTTCGAAACAACGAAGACTTTGATCGAATCGTTGATCCAAGCGTTCCATTAAACGCTGCTCCAAACGTTGCAGTGCATCGTCCCCAAAGGTTAGGGATCCAGTCTGCTAAGCATCATCACAAAAACCACCACCAGTCGCTATAGGGTATAATACCACCTGACGCAGCGTTCAACGAATAATTCAAACAAAACCTTGTTTATAGAGAAAAATCTCGAAATTCAACAATGATGATAATAATGTTTTGTCATCAAAACAAGCCTTAAACATCCTTTTATAGGAGTTAAATCTAATTACAATAGGAAACCTAATCATAATAGGAAAGTTACCTAATTGAATTGGAAACCTAATCTTAATAAGAATTCTAATCATAATAGGAAAGTTAATAAGTATCAAATAGAAAAATTACAAAAACGACCCTTAAAATTAACTCATAAAAAAAATATCCGATGTTGTCGACAGGTCCGCCGATTCTAGTCGCATCACCGTTTTGCCTTCCATTTGAACTTCTGCATATTCAATCGATCTAGAAATGCACCGCTAATAGATTCCACATCACCCTCCATTCCTCCAGCAACATCCTTTGATTATATGCACTTTCCAAATCGATTGTATGTCTTGAGCCTTGGTGAATCTGACCTTTGCCTTGGTCTATGTCAAGTCAAACCCGGATTTCCCAAGCACGAATAAGTCACGAACTAAAGTTTTTCTTTCTGATAGCCATCATTTTATGATCTCTACTCGACTGTTAACAATGTGATAAATTGTAGCAATGATATCTGATAAATTCCGTGATATCTATATATTGTCATTCGCTTTATTCACCATGTCAGCATTACTATGCGCTACTCCATGCTTGTACAAACACTTATATGCAACAGCGTGAAAGTGTGGACAAAATAGACTTGGCCCTCTTGCCGGAACTGTACCTTGCACCACGTACGTTGGTTGTAGCCGTGGATGAGCCATTGGATTTGCATTTAGGCATGAATTCAGCTTGCTTGGATTTGACCTCTTGTCTATGTTTTTTTCGTTCACCCAACATAGACCTTCCAATTCAAACTCATTGTGGGGTTTAGCCCATCCTCTCTTTGCTTCACTTTTCTCTACAGGATCTGAACTTCAGCCATATTCTCCCTTTTGGGTTTGGAACTGTTGTCACGTAATAGTGCTTGTATGTGCAAAATAAAGTTGTTCGACAAACCTGAAGTCACGTTCTAACAAATAATCCGAATATCGACGAATGATCCGAGCCCAACAAATTCACATTGTATCCTTAAGACAATTTATCCTCTCTACCAGTACCCAAGGTTTTTAAACAATTGTCTCCCAGGATAGAACGGATTGCCTTTCCAAAGAAACGGTACTTCTTCAAAGGAAATATTCGAACGCAACTTCGCAGAATAATCGCACAATGATGAAGAAAATGCAACAAAATGCTGTGCGGAAACAAATGAAAAATGTGTAGAGAGTGTCGAGAAAAAAGTCTCACGGGAAAATAAGAAATGCTACGAAGAGTCACAAGACTGAACAAAATAGTTCGGTTATAGATGGTGAAAATGAAGAGTTGCGAGCAATGAAGCGGTTTTTCGTTCGGTTTGTGAACAATCGCAAGCACTCGCTTGAACCGAAGCAGTTTTTGTTCAGTTCTTGAACAGTCACGAGCAACGTTCGGACGAACCAAACCTCACGAACAGACATGTTTGTTTGTCCAAAAAAAAATAATTAATTAATTTCTAACAAAACGTGTCTATACAGGAAAAACTAAAACCGATAGAGAATGGGCCCAAGTCCGGTTCGGTCCGGTCCGAGCCAGCTAGACAGCAGTGGTGGCGCGCGCACGCGCGCAGGGGACCGACCTAGCTTGGAGTAGGTCCTCTCCCTTCCACAAAAGTGGGGTACCCCTTGAGGCCCAAACCCATTTAAGAGGTTCATCTAAATAAATCATCTCCTATCACAATTTCTATCTAATGTGAGACTATTTCCATCCACACTTCTCATTCACAATTTATAGATTTTTTTATACCAAAATCCCAACAATCCCCCACATAAATGAGAAGTTCAGATATCATGACTCTTCGTGTATGCATGAGATGTAATGTGCGATTATTCCATGAGAGAACGTTGCATTAGAATAAGTAGTCTGAGGTTTTGAACTTTCTCTAGTAAGATTTATCGGACTTACTCGGTCAATCAGTAGACTTGATGTCTTTGAACTGTCGACCTTCGGTGTAAGTCGAGACAATAGAAATCACATAATTATCTCTCAAACAAAGTTGGTTTTCACTGTTGTGTTCGTTTTGGCCATGAACACCGCCTGGTTTCATGAATGCTTCCTTTCAAATTCTTCATAGAAGCAGGCCTCACTTCACACTCATATAGGTGATTTCTGATTGTATGGTATATTACATACCCGAATCAGAATCATTAAAAGCTTACACTTAACCTCTACATGTTAGTACTGTCTCCATACGGGAATGAGTAAGAGTTGACAGTACACTACTCCACATGCATAACTTGGTTGTCCCTTTGAATCTAGATCTTGGGATCTCCAGTCAACTAGGTAAGGTTTCCGCTATGATAACTTATTTTATAGGCATTAAACCTATTTCCCTTGATGTTTTTACAATCAACTCTCTAGTTAGGCTTTTTGTTAATGGATCCACAACATTATCTTTTGACTTCACATAGTCAATCGTGATAATTCCACTAAAGAGTAGTTGTCTTATAGTATCGTGTCTTCGACGTATATGTCGAGACTTTCCGTTATACATAACATTCATTGCCCTGCCTAGTGCCGCTTGACTATCACAATGAATACACACAGCCGACATTGGTTTAGACCAATTAGGAATGCCTTCTAGGAAATTTCGAAGCCACTCAGCTTCTTCACCGGCCTTATCCAAAGTAATGAATTCTGCTTCTTGTGGATTTTGTGTCTCTTGTGCCGGTTATCCAATTTGCACCACAGTATCCTTTAAGTACCGCTGGATACTCTGTGTAATGCAAAGCATAATTTTGAGTGTGCTTTAAATAGCCCAATACAAGTTTCATAGCTTTCCAATGATTTTCATTTGGACTGATTGTAAATCGACTTAACTTGCTCACAGCACAAGTAATGTCTGGCCTAGTACAGTTCATGACATACATTAGATTGCCTAGTATACTAGCATACTCATTTTGAGCTTTGCTTTCACCAGTATTTTTTGAAAAATGTAAATTAACATATATCAGAGTCTTTACTGATACAATGTCTAGATTCTTGCACTTTCCAAGAATTGTCTCGATATAATAAGACTGTAATAGAGCTAATTCTTCAGATGTCTTGCGGATTTTAATTCCTAAAATAACATCTGCAACCCCCATATCTTTCATATCAAATTTACTTGTGAGCATTCGTCCGGTTGTATTGACAGCCGCACTATCGCTACCCATTATAAGTATGTCATCTACATACAAGCACAAAATAGCAAAACTATTATGAGTGTTCTTAACATATACACATTTACCACACCCATTAATCTTAAATCCTCGTTTAAGAAAGCCGTTTTAACATCCATTTGATGGATTTCAAGCCTATACACCGCTGCTATGGCAATTAGCATCCTTATAGATGTAATTCTAATAACATGTGAATAAGTGTCAAAATAATCAAGGCTTTCTCGTTGCTTGTATCATTTTACCACAAGCCTAGCTTTATACTTATCAATAGTACCATCCGCTTTTATTTTCCTCTTGAAAATCCACTTACATTGTAGTGATTTATTACTAGGAGGAAGATCAACAAATTCCCATGTATGGTTTGACAATATGCATTCAACTCTACTATTGATAGCTTCTTTCCAAAACGGGACTTCTAGGGTTGCCACAGCCTCTTTTAAGGTCCGAGGCTCATTCTCTAACAAATATGTTAGAAAATCATTTCCAAAGGACTTAAAAGTTCTTTGTCTTTTACTATGTCTAGGTTCATCCTCTATAGGATCTCTTTTAGGTGTAGTATCCCGAGACGTCTTATCATTGTTAATTGGCTCATATACCGTGTTATATGGAAATATATTTTCAAAGAACGAAGTATCCCTTGACTCAATGATTGTATTAACATGTATATCAGAGATCTCAGACTTATGAACAAGAAATCGATATGCATTACTATTGATAGCATATCCAATAAAGATACATCAACGGTTTTCGGTCCTATTTTAACTTTTTTAGGTTTAGTAATCACAACCTTAGCTAAGCACCCCCACACTTTGAGATATTTCAAATTAGGCGTTCTGCCTTTTCATTTCTCATAGGGAGTTTGTTATGTCTTTCTGTCGGGTACTCTATTCAAAATAAAATTTGTCGTCAAAACAGCTTCCTCCCACAAATTTTGTGGTAAACCGGAACTATTCAACAATGCATTCATTGTTTCCTTTAAAGACCGGTTTTTCCTTTCTACCACTCCATTAGCTTGTGGCGTATAAGGAGGAGTAGTTTGGTGAATAATACCAAACTTAGAACAAATTTCTTCAAACGAAAATTCATATTCACCTCCTCTGTCACTTCTTATCATCTTAATTTTCTTATTTAACTGAGTTTTAACTTCGGACTTATAAGTTCTAAAAGTATTGACATCCTCATCTTTACTACTAAGTAAATAAACATAATAATACATTGAGCAGTCATCTATGAACGTTATAATATACTTCTTACTACCTCTTGACAGTATTGCTTTCAAATCACAAATGTCTGTGTGTATTAAATCCAAAGATTCTGTGTGTTATTTATAGAATGAAAAGGAAGCTTAGAAAATTTTGATTCAACACACACTTGGCATTTTTCACTTGGACAGTCGAATTTTGGCAATAACCCATGTTCATTAATTTCTTTATTGACTTATAATTAACATGTCATAGTCTAGCATGCCATAAATTAGGAGACTCAAGCACATAAGCAGAAACAACTTTATTCATAACATCATTGGGTATAATAGTCATTACATTCAACTTGAATAGACCATCACTAAGGTAACCCTTTCCTACATACATCTCATTTTAAGAGTATAAACTTATCAGACACAAACACTAACTTGAAACCAATCTTGCTAAGAAAAGATCCGGACACTAAATTCTTGCGTATGTCTAGCATATGTAGCACATTGTTTAATGTCATAACTTTCCCAGATGTCATCTTTAAAGCAACATTTCCAACACTTTCAACCTTAGAAGTTGATGAATTACCCATGTAGAGTTTTTCATCACCTTCCATAAGCGTGTATGATGAGAACATAGATTTATTAGCGCATATATGACGAGTTGCTCCAGTATCAATCCACCATTTTTTAGGGTTTCCCACTATATTGCACTCGGATATCATAGCAGTAAGATTTATATTATCAACACCATTGGAAATCTGTTCCATCACATTCGCCTGAATCATCTTTCTTTTCTTGGCTCTACAGTCTTTGGCACGATGTCTAGACTTTCCACAATTGTAGCATTTGCCAATAAATTTTTTCAAGCCTTGGGTGGATACTTGTCCATAGTTTTTCCTCTTTCTGTTGGTTTTTTATCCTTCTTCAACAACGTTGGCCCTTGAGACCACCAGATTGCTGCTAACTTTCTTTTCGGAATTCCTATTATCTTCCTCTATCCTCAATCGAACAATTAAGTTTTCAAGTGATAATTCATTTCTCTTGTGTTTGAGATAATTCTTGAAATCTTTCTAAGACGGTAGTAACTTTTCAATAAAAGCATCCACTTGAAATGATTCACTAATCATCATACCTTCAGCATGAATGTCGTGCGTGATCACTTGAAGTTCTTGAACTTGACTAAAGACAGTTTTAGAATCTACCATCTTGAAGTCCAGATATTTGCCGACGATGAATTTTTTCAACCCAGCATCTTTCGTTTTGTATTTTTTGTTCAAACTTTCCCACAACTCCTTAGCCGTTTTTAGCGGACTATAGACATTGGAGAGGGAATTGTCCAGATCATTGAGGATATAGTTGCGACACGGGAAGTCAGAATGCTTCCATGCATCCACAACAGCAACATTTTCCTTGTTTGTCTCTCCTTCATCCAACTTCAGAGCATCATCCATGAGGAACCTTGCCAAGTTCAAAGTGGTGAGATAGAACAACATTTTTTGTTGCCATCTCTTGAAGTCAGCCCCATTGAACTTTTCTGGCTTCTCTCCATGAGTCGGAACAGACACAATAGGCGTCATTGATGTTGTAGCCATTTCTGACACAAAGACATAAATGATTGAGAAATGCAATTATATAGACACGATAAAAATCGTCTTAAGATTGTTGTCACGTAATCGTGCTTGTATATGCAAAATAAAGTTGTTCGACAAACCCGAAGTCACGTTCTAACGAGTAATCTGAATGTCGACAAATGATCCGAGTCCAATGAATTCACGTTGTATCCTTAAAACAATTTGTCCCCTCTACTGGAATCTAAGGTTGTTAAACAATTGTCTTTCAAGATAGAACGGATCGCTTTTCCAAAGAAACGGTACTTCTTCAAAGGAAATATTCGAATGTAACTTCGCAGAATAATCACACAATGATGAAGAAAATGCAACAGAATGCCATGCGGAAGCAAATGAAAAATGTGTAGAGAGTGTCAAGAAAAAAGTCTCGCGGGAAAATAAGAAATGCCACAAAGAGTCACAAGACCGAACAGAATAATCCGGTTATAGATGGCGAAAATGAAGAGTCGCAAGCAATGAAGCGGTTTTTCATTCAGTCTGTGAACAGTTGCGAGCACTCGCTTGAACCGAAGCAGTTTTCGTTCGAACCAAACCTCATGAACAAACATGTTTGTTTGTCCAAAAAAAATAATTAATTAATTTCTAACAAAACGTGTTTGTTCGGGAAAAAATAAAAACCGATAGATAATGGCCGTGCTGGTTCAACGGACGGCAGCGGCACGCGCGGGGGGAGGACTGACCTAGCTTGGCGTAGGTCCTCTCCCTTCCACAAGAGTGAGGTACCCCTTGGGGCCCAAACCCATTTGAGAGACTCATCTAAATAAATTATCTCCTATCACAACTTCTATCCAATGTGAGACTATTTCCATCCACACTTTTCATTCACAATTTATGAATTTTTTTATACTAAAATCCCAACAAGAACTTCGCCATTTCAGACAGCATAACTGTTGCAGTCTCCTGAGAGGGGGGCACAAATCTTTCATAGGAACACTCAAAACCTTATCATTTGTCACTTGCCCTATACATTCTTCACCCCTTTCCACAAAACATATATGCAACACCTCAGGCTCCCGCACTGTCAATTCAATTTTTATTTTATTGTTTTTCAATTTCGAAAGGAAAATTAATATAATACCTTACTGCTCATAGATTTTCATGTGCTATTTTTTTTTCCTTTTTAAATGGTGGCTGAACTCTCACTTTGGACAAGACATGGCCAATCTGACAATTGCACCACCCAACTAGAAACCAGGCGATGCTTCTTTATGTGTTGCATTATCGTTGTGCAGCGTCAAATTCAGCAATAGTGGGACAGATCGACATAGATAGGGATGAATCTCCACTGAAACTGCATCTATCTGATAGCTTTCTGCTATGGATATTATCATATCAATGTCCGACAGAAATTACCAAGGGGAAGCATGCACCTATTCTTTAGTAATTTAAGCTCTTATTTTATTGAGTACTAACATAAATAATTCACCATAATCAAGTAATATGGGATATTTCAATATTCCCTCTCACATGCAAGCCGGATTAAGAATGACAAGTAGAATTTGACAATAGATGAATGCACACGCAAACTAAACTAGGGCTGATTCTGACTCCCATACTTTGTTAGAAAATTCAATCCAAAAAATTAAATTTATAGGTAAAATGTGAGCACATGTACATAAAAATATATAAATCCCATAGTCAAGCGACGTGGAATATTCCATCAATTGCTTTCGATGAAATTGGCATGTGGTAACCAACAACACAAAGTAATAACAAATCGTGGATATTTAAACAAACATAAATCTCTTCTTGTAAGAAATTTTTAATAATTCTTTCAAAGAGTCTCTTTTGTTTAACAACCGTGGATGTTCATTATTTAACATTCCATTGATAAAAAAATCTCTTTTCTTCCTCAAGAAGTTTGATAAAAAAAATCTTCGAAACCTTGATTTAAATGTAAGTATCGAAATCAGTTATAATATATATATATATATATATATATATATATATATATATATATATGTATACACATACACTCGCATTGGGGGAGAAATTTTTTCCTAATTTCACATTTTTTTAGTTTTTCTAAAGATAACTAGTGCAACGCATGATGTTTTCTTTTTTAAACAAAACTCTAAAGAGTGTTGAAAAAAAGTAAAAGCCTAAGAGAACAAACTTTGATATCTATATCTATAAATAAATACTTAGGTCTGCTATAATTTATTTCAGGCAGTATATTTCATAATGAAATCTGTTGATTATTTTCATATTTAATATAACTAACCAGTATATAGGAGGAGTTATTGGAAAAATAACTCCACATGATTGAAAGGCGAACTCGCCTCCGACCCGGGAGACAGTGAGAGATAGGGGTAAACCGGCGCCAAACACTGTAGTTCGAATCTAAATCCAACAGTGCACAACGAATTTCAAAATTTCAGCCTGACCAAACCGTAAACCCAAATCGGCTTCTCTGAAGTTCCACACAACCATGACATTCCAAAGCTTCCTTACAATATGATTTCGTAGCTGAAAAACCTATGAATCAACCCCGTAACTCAAAATTCAATACAGTCCGAAATCACATCCTTGCTAAGAAATTCTCTCTGATTAAGGAATCAACGCTCGGAGAAATTTTAGAACATTATCTATCATGATTGTCAACTATACACATACTTAGGTTTTTTTTTTTTTTGGTAAAGTACTTAGGTTTAACTCTGTTATACGCAAAATTACTCACTATACCATCTTCCTACCAGCTGAATATACCATAAAATATAAAGCTTTTTTAAAATTTTATATCTTAAGTTAATGATTTCTGTTAATTGATTCGTTCAAGATGGATTGAAGATCTGATACCATTTCTCTGACTTATCACTCCCCTTTATCCGAAGTCAATGCAGGCATTTGAATTCCATGACTTCCGCGAGAGAAGGTTTGCGGGTCGCATGGTTTGGAAACCTACCAACATTCGGTACAATCTTTCCTACTACTTCTCGAACTCGAATTCTTCACTCGCATGAATTTCTATATATATTGTACAATCTACGACCAAAACAATCAAACAGATCGTCCCTCTGAATTTCATCAGCTGCAGTAGAAAAGAAGAAGAAGATGGCAGAGAAGTTTTGCAAGTACTTCGTGTTTCCAGATGAAGAGGATGGTGGAGTACCACTGCCCAAAGGTTTGGCCTTGCTCAAATTACACCTCTACGAAGCCTTTTACGCCGAAGATCCCGAGAGCGGGCGGCGGCTCATTCTCGATCACCTGGGTCGGGAAAGGCTGATCTCCATCCACCTTGACATCAACAATGTCCGATGCAACCATCGTCGCGCCATCGAAGAGGCCGTGCATCCATACCTGATCGATATAGGGGTCCCGGAGCGCCTGCAAGCCGACATCCTAGACAAGATCACGTCGTCTCCGCATCTGAGGAATTGGAGTAAGACGACCCGTGTCCCTCTGATCAACATCAACGTTGGGGTGGGGACGGAGGTGGAGGATTACGAGCCAGGGACCGACGCTGGTGAGAGGCCGAGGCTTATTGATTCGCCGTTCGGGACGGTCACGGTGAAGACCGGAGCAAAGGTGCGATGCGCGTTGTGCTGGGAGGAGTGCAGAGAAGGGACGAGCATGCTTTCTTTGCCTTGCACGCATCCTTTCCACGAGAGCTGCATTGTTGAGCGGGTGCTCAGGAGTCGTTCCATGTCGTGTCCTCTCTGCAGGGTGGCAGCAACCGTCATGATCTTCCTTTTCCTTAAGAACTTCATGAACGGTTCTCGTCCATGAGTTCTCTTATTAGGTTCCACCATTATGATAGCTTTAGAAATCTTAGTTTGTCTGGCAGGACGTGATCAATTCGTTTGTTAGTGACGTGAGTTACCAATAATAACATCGTTTCATCAAGATTATTTTCTCTGCTTTTGCTTTTCTCTCTTCATACCAAATTAAATTGAGTGCTCTAATGGCATGGCCTTGGGTCGTCTTGGATGCATGCATTAGAACGACCCTTAGATGCCTTGTTCGGTTGTTCCAAAAATAAATAAAAATATTGATTAAATTTATTTTGCTGATTCTCACCTCCGTCTTGGGTTTATTGACACGAACTTGACGCGCTTTTGCTTATTCTCCTCCCCATTGCAATATTTAAATCTTAATATTGCCCCAAAATCGTTGGTTTGAATAAGGGTTTCAATTCAACCGAAAAAACAGTAAGGGTTTCACGGAGAGTTATATTTTGGTACAAATCGGCAAGTTCCCTCTACTTATTCTTACTTTCGTCTTGGCTTTGTTAACATGAACTTGAGCTGCTTTGGCTTATTCTCCTCTCCATTGCAAGACTTAGATCTTAATTTTGCCGCAAAATCATTGGTCTGAATTAGGGGTGATCGGTTTCCTGAACAGTTCGGTTCTCACCCGAAATCAAGAACCAGACCACCTGATTTTGGGACCGGACTGGACTAACCAGTCCTGGTCCCGAGTGGTCCAATGGAAGTGACGAAGCACTTCGGGCTTTCTCGGCCAAAAAATAAAGCAAAATAGGGGTGGCTTGGGAAAACTGAGAATGGCGACGATGAAAGCTTCCAGGAGAAATTAATGTAATTCTCTTTATTATTTCTCATTATTGCCAAATCTTCTGATATGATATGCCTCACCACTTCTAATTTGACGCAAGAACATGATCTTTCCTAGTTTAGGACATCATAGGCGAATGGCACATGTGAGTTTCGGCCATGTGAGATCTTTACAGGGTTTGGTCAAATTTTGCGCTCACGCGGCCTGTGTCCATATAATTTAATCAAGCTCAGTGCCACCTTACTTAAATCCATTAGCTCCGGTACAATTAAAATGCAATTTATATGTGCCTATCACTATTATTTTTAAAATGCACCTAATATGCAAATGCAAATTAATAATATTTTTGCTTAGGGATCGGGCCGATCCCTAAATTTTATATAGCAAAATGACTAAATAGATTCGTCAAAAATTACATGTCAATAGAAGTCGAAAGAGAAAATTAGAAATTATTAGATGAAAAAAAGAATGCCACAAGATAATTGTCAAAGTTTAAAAGAAAGTGGAAGCATTCCAACGTGAGAACACTTCCCGCTTCTTCACCGCCTTGCTCTGCGCCTGCAAAACTTCTCATGGGAGCAGAAGCAGACAGACCTTGCAAAGCACACGACAAAAGCAACTTGGCTTTCAGGTATCATTCTTATTCTCGGAGATATGCCTTCCTAGAATACTCATACTATGTGTCCTTTGCTATTCGATCAAATTCATGAATGATTTACTTTGATGGGTTCGGGGTTTTTCTTTTGGTAGACGTATGCAAACTCAGAGTCTAAGTTCTGTTCTATCCGTTGCCGCCAAGACTTTCTCTGAACCATCATGGACTTCAACCAAGAATGGAAGTCCAAGTTCCCAGTTAACACCGTCTTCAAGTCTCCACTTCTCGTATCGGACTCCCCCTCCTCCTCCTCGAAATCTCAACTGGTTCCTCTGATCTTTGAACCCAAAACCGGTTCTCGAGCCAAACTCCTGTCTTCCCCTTCTCTGGTCTCGCCTCCGGTTTTCCCTCCTCTTCCTCAGCTATCCCCCAACAGGTTCCTCAGCACCAGCCCTTCGGTTCTCTCCACGGCTTCCTCCAAAATCGAAGCTTTGTCTGGCTAGGAGCAGACCGACGCGGCTTCCAGCTTTGCGCACAACCACCTCCAGTTACTTCACTGCCCACACACTGGCGAGGTGATTGTGTTCTTCCCAACAGGGGCTAATTCTGATCAAATTGGGTTCTTGATTTTGCTGAGGATGATGGGAAGTTTAAGGTCAAGATGGGTGAGGATGGTGATGTTTTTAGGTCCAAAAGGAGATTTTATCAGTCCATTGTCAGGATTGTTGTTAATTCAATTAGGGATTCAGGCAATTGCGGGTCGAGCAATGTCAGGTATCTGTTGGCATATACAATGTACTCAGTACACTGGTTTGTTGTGAGGAGCGGCGAAAATTCGGGGACACCAGCCTTGGTTTGGGTAGTAAGGTTATCAAGACTTGCTCTATTGTGCATGCTTGTTGGTGTTCGGAGTTGCCTGAATTCAGTGTGGTTCTGTTGGAGAGTGGAAATCTATTTTTGTTTGATCTCGAGGGTGTCTTGTATAAAGTTGGTTTGGAAATAACTTGAAAGGAACTCAGTCGAGATTTTTGTTGAATCATGCCACTAGTTCGGAGAGTGCTAAATGGTTAGGATGTGAGTTCAGTCGGCATCCGAAAATTTTGATGGTTGCACGATCAGGTGCTGTCTTTCTAGTGGATTTTAGATCTGAGCAATGCACTGTATGCTGCATAGCAAATATTGAGATGTCAGGTAGTTGCGCATCTACTGAGAAGGATCGTTTTCTTGCTTTTTCTCGGGCTGGGTCTGATGGTTTTCACTTTGCCGTGGCTTGAAACAAGCTTTTACTCCTGTGCGATGTGCGTAAGCCGCTGAACCCAGTGTTACAATGGTCCCATGGTCTTGATAGGGCATGCTACATCGATGTGCTTAGATTGTCCAAATTGAGATCAAACTCTAAACATGACACATATGAGCACTCTTCCAAGTTGGGTTTCTGTATTATACTAGGATCTCTCTGGAACTGTGAGTGGAGCCTGTTCTGCTATGGGCCTCCTTTACCTGACGTCAGAGGATCGTTTTCTTCAAAAGTTTCTGGTATTTGGGACTCTTTTTATGCAATGGACCTTCCCTCAGAACTCTCAATTTCAGGTCGTGAGTGTCGCTCTGGAAGCTGCCTATTGAAGGAAGAATTCTTAAAAAAATCTCTATGTCAATGGGTAGATTGGCAACGAAAAAGAGAATTGGTTTTGGGATTTGGAATTTTAGGGAGCGGTCTCTCTTCATCAGCTTCTGATGATGATGAATATGGTAGCTTCACACTTATCAGGTTGATGTCCTCTGGGAAGCTTGAATCTCAGAGATACTCTGCGACTTGGGACATACCAAATAGTTGCAGAGATGATGCTAAATTTCCATTTGTGGATAATGTTCTGTGTTCAGTGGTTGAAAACGATTACAAGTTTCCCAAAAGATTCAAGTATCTGAAACTTGACTACCTCTACAGTTTTGTGAAGGGCAATCTTGCTTCAGAGCTAGAAACAAAAATTAAAAAGACTTCTAGTTCCCCCAGGGAAAAGGCATCTTTTGACCCCGCTTGGCACGCAGCTATATGTAAAATGCTCAAGGCTTCTGCTTTCCAACTCGGATCACCTTCAGCATTGGCTTTTGATGACATTCGTTAGCCGACTACAGTTGGTGAGATCATGTCGAGGAAAGAGTGGGCAGGCTTGCCCATTGAGCTTTTACTTTTAGCATTTTCCGGCTACTCTGAATTCGTTGAAGTACTTTTGGACCAGAAGAAAGTGTCTCTGGAATTCTTGGTTGTTCCAGAGATGGAGCAATTGCAGCCTTTCCAAGGAAGCCTTCATTCCGCAGCAATAAGTGGTCAAAGAAAGTGCATCGAAGTGATGCTCTTGTTGGTCCTGTGCTTCCTGTACACTTCCTATCTACACATCATCTTGTCAGAGATGGATCTTCAGAAGCATCAGTTGGACTTTCTCCAGAGACAGAACTTGGCCTGCGATTCGGTGAAGTTATGCAGGTGGCTCCCAAAATGGCCATGTCAGACTCGGGTTCTGAGGTTCATGATGAGCATGCCGTTTCGCTTGCTAATGACAAAGAAGAGACCTGGACCGCGTCGGAACTACAAAAACCATTCTTTTTTTATACCAAATAGGTTCTTTTATGCCTTATGTGCATCCTATAGGTTCTCATATGGTCTCCAAAGTGTCCAACTCTAAGGCTGTTTCTAGCAAGAGCAACAATGCTACTGGGTTAGAATTTTCGATGATATATGCCCAATCAAGATGGCATTCAATTCCAGTCAACAGGATTTTGGGTATAAGGAGCTAGCTATCTACAACATATTGAAAAGACAGTACATAAAGCGGCAAGAAAGCTTTGATCCCTATCAAGAATTTCTTAGTCGGTTCAGAAATGGAGAAGTGGCATCTGAGAAGTAAGGAGAGTGAGATAGTTTTGTACAATGTACATTAGAGAGAAAATTCTTTGCACTCTATTGAAAATAGAGCGCTGTCATAAGATTTGTCTTGTACTGTTCATAATCATGTATTTATGAAGCTTATCAATTTCTTGCTGGATTCATCAGCTATATGTTTCTTCCTTGATGCTATATTGAGGGTAAAAGTGCAATGCAAAATAGGATCTTCGAACAGCTTAAGGAACCATCATAAGGCTTCTATTTGTGAATGTCTGAAGAGTAGTCTAATAAAGAGGACTTGTGGTGTTCATAGACAAATGGAAATGGAAAGCCGACAGTATGAGACAACCTGCTTCAAGAAACTCATTAAAAGGAACATCTCTTTACTTCTGTCAATTACTAGATGGATGCCTCTTTATTTTTCAACTGCAGAGCATCTTTCTTTTGGAAGAAAATAACTCTTATTTTTTAACAGCATGAATAAGCTGGCCTTGTTTCCTTCCATATTTTGAGATGGGGAACTGTAGCTCTGGCTCTAATTAGGACCGTTATTCATGTAAATACTTTTAGTTTTTATTAATAAAGGACTTGTTTCACATGAAAACATGCATGTGGATGTATTAATCGTCATTAAAGATGAATTGAGCTCTTTTTTGGTTTCTTGATCTCTTTTTTGTACTTAAAGATTCGGAAACATGAATCTTGCCTTGTTGACGTGGTTTTGGGTGACTCTGTGATTACTCAAATGAACTATCTGAAGAAGGTAATGCAGATCTAGAGCTCATGCAATTGTTGAAGTTGGGAAACATGAATCTTGCCTTGTTGACATACAACACTTTTTGCTTGCAGTTTCTTAGTATAATTTCTGTTTGCGGAGATGGAGGAATCCGGATTGTACTCTTATGGAGTTTGATTGTTGTGGGCTCTAACATGAGTGGATGAGATATGCATAGATTGGAGATTGCATATCTTTGACTGAAACTGTCGAAACGTTTTCAGTAAGGGTAGTAGCCTTCACTTCCAAAATCAAAGTACATGCATAAGTCATGGATTTAGAGTTCAATTCATCAGAGCACGAGCCTAGAGATGGACTACACATTGCTAAAGCAGAAGGCCTCTTTTCAGAGCTAAAATGCATTGTGATATCGAGAGTCGATATTATGGATTAGCCTATCATTTAGTCTGGATTAGCCCTATTGTTTAATATGGAGAGTCAATTATATTGACTGAAATAGTCGAAACGTCTTTTAGTCTGGATTAGCCCTATCGGTTGTTCCCACGCTGTTTGATAGATGATCTGAACTGTTTGAAAAGCATATGAACCTCATTGTTCTTGATCTGAACTGTTTGATGCTGCCCTCGACCTCAAACTCAAGAAAGAAATATCCATTGTTTTGTGACATAACGCGAAAGCTAAATGGTTTGTTACATACAATTCGGTCCGAGTATTTGTGTTTACTCCATAGAGGAGCCCGTTATCAAGAAATTCACTATGAATTGGCGAATACAGGTTTTACAATCGCTCAAGTGTTTTCCTATCCTAAATTACACATAAATCAAACCTACAAGTATTATCAACTAGTTATAGACTACCAACTCTCATTAGGGTTGACGCTTATTTGTTCTTTTAGTTTACTAACAGTTCTATTGGATCACTTAAACGAGAAAAAAAAAATTTGTAATTCACTCGATCAAAGATTGGTAATTTTCACATAGTTTAGTAAATTTAAGGTGACAGTAAAAAAGATGGATAAAAATTTGTAAAAGACTAGAGAAAATTTCTTTCTGTCGAAAATAAGATTAATCGATAATTTTAAATTAACCAAATAAATGCTGGTAATTAACTCAAGTAAGAGTTAGTAATGTAAAAACATTTGGCTACCTTATCATAAATGATGGTTGATAGACAAAAACATGGGAAAATATGAGTAATTCTTTTTGTCAAAAATAAGAGAAGTTAGAGACTTTAAAAATAAAAAAAAAAAGATGTTGGTAATTAACTCAAATAAAAGTTGATAACGCAAAACTTGTTGATAGAAGATGGTAATCACTATGATTGAGATTGGTAATGTGGAAAAAGAGTCGATAAACTTGAAAACAATTTTTCACTATTTAATCTTGAATTCATTAGTTTGTTGATTATATAATGTGGTTGGTTTGGGTTGGTATCGTTCATGTGTGCTTTTATCTAAGTTTTATGCGATTTGGAAGAAGGATCAAATCTAGTTATGGTTATTTTTCATATATAAACTTGTCAACACAAGGTACCATGTATAGTGGATACAAATTTACCTTTATTTCTATATATATAAACGTATAGTGTCGTGTCAACATTTGGCATGACGACATATTTAATAATCTTATTAGCCGTATTGTGTCGTGTGTCTTGCTTTATTAAGTGCGTTTGTACGTGGCCAAGTCAGTTTGACGTGTTCATTCAACGTGTTCGGATTAGCAATGCTTGTGTTGTACCCCTATTTCAACGCCACACTATAACACAAAGTACCGGCCCTAATAACACATTATTCTTCAGCCATGAACTATTGTAATAGATAGGACGGACGAACATTTAAAGCGCCCCACTCAATTTTTCTAAAACCATGAAGTTAGTTTTAAGATTTCTAATTTATTTTAAATGATTTTGGGTTGGAAAATTAACCTTTGCCCTCGTTAAATTCCAAGAAAAAAGCATTAAAAAACTCTAAATTATGTATATTGTAACATATTTACCTTAATTTTTTTATTTATGACATTGAAAACCCCAAACTTCTACTTGCCTTACACATTTACCTCTATTAAGGTTCGGTCAGAGACCTCGCTTTCGTTTCACTTAAGGCACATGGGCACCACTGTCAACACAATTTGTCTTCCACTGTTCATAAAGGCGGATTTTTAACTGTATTCATTTACGGAATATTGACATGAAATAAGTGTGTCCCATAGACATAAGTTTGGAAATTTTTGTGTCACAAAAAAAATTTAGCGCAAATGTGTTATAGTGAGCATAGTTTGAGAGTTTTAGAGATTTTTTCTCTTAAATTCTAAAATATATATACATATATATGAACAACTAAGTGAATGATAACTATTTTCATTTTTCGGATCATTTTTTTTTCATTTTTAACTTACCCGCAAATTGAGAGTTTATAAGGATACTCGCACGTGCTCGTCTGAGCGTCCCTTGTTTTGTGCGTCTATCTCTTTTCTCGGATAGGCGAGGCGCCTGGTGGATGTCCTGTCATTGCACTCGAGCTGTTCGACGAAACGCCCCTGAGAAAAAGTTCTTCCTCCGAGACCATGATTCCGAAGCCGCTAAGCTCCCTCGGTGCCGGTGCTGCCGTCATCCTCGGCGGCTTCGTCTCTCTCAACGTCGTCTCCAGTATCGCCATCGGCACGCTTCGGTCCGTCGCGGAGTCGAAACGGGTAAAAAAAGCCGCGTCCTTTCTTAGTCCCTGGAAAGGATTTTGTTCCTTCTTGATACTGAGAAAGAACTCGACGTTGATTGAATTCTACAGAGGAAGTTCGCATTGCCTTGCGTGGTGTGTAAAGGGAAAGGGTTTTACGTATGCAAGCTGTGCAAAGGGAATGCCACGATCCAGTGGTCGCCGTTGCACGACCCCATCGTCATAAACCCCTGCGTTTGCCCCACCTGCGACGGAAACAGGTTTGTCCAATTTATCCCTACTCTTCTTGTCTGGTATTCTTTTGTTTATGATTTCGTTGAATCACGTGTACAAGAACATCTTGAAATGACCCGAAACATCCGGAACTGGTGTATTGCTCCGATTTTCACAGGGTACAGCGTTGTCTGAACTGCTTGGGGAAGGGTTATAGTTGAGTGGTGAGTAGTGTTGATACATCGAAGCGTTCGTGATTTATCGAAGCTGTCCAGATAGTGGAAAAGCAAAGCAGCTGTGCAACTAAAAGCAAGAGCGGCAGCATCGGGTAGATGTGTGGCGGCTCGGTCAAGGAAGTGCCATTGTTAGTTTCAGATACTTCAAGAAGATTCCCATGTAAATTTAGGCAAAATGTTAAATGGTTTTGCTGATCAAGTATCTTTGGATGCACCTGCCACTTGAGATTGTCGTCAGCAAGCTTTATGGATTATGTTGGATCAGTAGTGTTTATTATTTCTAAAAGTCCCATGTGATGGCTTCGACATAGTGACTGCATCTGAGATGGGTAAACCGAGGATCAATGAACTTGTGGCCTTAGTTGATGTTGCGAGTGGTCCGTCCGAGTTTGGCAGCTGGATTAGCAGTATGATATTCATTGTCACGGCTGTTTGTATTGTGATATGTTGTAAAATGGGACTATGAAGCATCAAATGTTACCGAGCTGTTATATACTTCTATTCCTTTGTAAATGTAATATCACATTGCTTGCTTCTTGCTGTTCGTATTTCTTATCGTCAAGTTTCTGCGTTCTGCATCATGTGATTATTTGTTTCTTGATGTGATAGCTTGTTTCTGGGTTATTGTCCTGCATAGATCACCTTATGAGCGCGTGAATGCCGGTTTACTCAAAATGAAGAGGTCCAACTGCAACCTCTCGATTGTTCTTAAGGAAGGGCTTAGATGATTCTTTCACCCACATGTATGAGGTTCACAAATTTAAATCTGTCTGCCACCATCCTTTGAGCAAGAACGCTAAAGTCGCACGCTCAACTTCAATAACTTCACTCACAAAAGGTTCTCGATAAGATCTTAGAACACTTCACAACCGGAAAAACCTCCCCCTATGTCTTCAGGTAAGTATATATGACTGTTTCAGTTCGCTAATTTTTGTGATTATCCCAGTTTGGTCGTTGGGGATGTAAATCCCTACCCTGTAATCATCATTGTAGCAGGTCTTTGAAAGTGCATGTCTGACTTATACCGTATCGAGTCGACGTTTTGTGTATAAGATGGAACGTTTTATGTCCATCTAATAAAATGACGGACCCAAAGAATCCCGCGACATGCGAGCATGTTTGGGTTTATTCTGCTATCAGATCCGAGGAGACGTTCTGGTCTGAACTAAGCCTTGTTACAGAAAGAAGATGTGTGTTAATCAGTCCAAAACCACGAAGGAACGCTTCAAAATCCTAACTACGAGGATACCAACTGAAGTGGGAAAGTTTCATTTGCTATTCTGGGTTTTGTTTTTCTGCTCAATATTATATTTCTTTCCGTTGCTTTCATGTAATCTCCATGTGATGGATGAATGTGCTTGCTGAGTTGACTTTAGCTTGTGTTGACTCAGCATGCGACCTCCATCGACTTTTGAAACGGCTTCTCCGTGTCGGGCGGTGTTTAAAGCCAGTGGAGGTGGAAAACAAGCGAGAGGACTCGATCTATCCGCAGGTCATCCCGCAGTTGCTGATCACTTGCTCCCACATTTCCCCTCTTCGTTGTTGCTGTCTGTCCCATCTGAACTCCGGCCTCGAAGTCAACGAGGAAGTTTCGGTGAACGTAAGCATTGACGTCAGGTGTAGCTTGGTGTCTAGTTACAAAACTCATCACTTGAATTTAAAAATGGAGGATGCAAAAACATAAGTTTGGATTCTTCATGCAAAATGAGGAAAGTTCTGTGAAGCTTCTCTTTTGATAGATAAAAAAAACATGACCATATGAAGAGGACGATTGGTTGAGTCCGAGTCTCTGATAGGTTACCCAACCCATCCCGAACCCTTATAGCAGGTCCTAGAATTTTTATTGTAGTATTTTTGCTCGTCTAGAGAGCACAAGATCGCGTATGTAATTATATGTAATTATGGGCCCTCGTAATAGAAATTGCTAATGGCCATTGACATTTCTTTACGACCTCCGTAGGTTTCTACCTCGTTTCTTACGACTCCTAGAATCTATATAAGATTTCGAATCGAGGGGATCGCGTCGTCTAGGTTTCTGTTTCTACAATTGTCGATTTTTAATACTCAAAGATGGTCTACTATTTATTTCGCGCCGGATAGGTCTTTCCAATAGAAAATGTGAGAAACAGCCGTTCGAAACCAATTCGGGACATCATCTACAAAAATCTAGACAGGATTCGGGACGATTCCGGGAGAACATCGTAAAGACAGCAGGAGGGGTTCGTATCCCCAAGAACCGGTCCCAGCGCCGCCCCGATTCACACCGACGTGAGGAAAAATCACGGGATCGGCTCGGACCCCACCCCCTCTCATCAACGGCAAAAGAAAAGCCCCGCAAATCGAAGCGCGTGCTCGGGCGGCCTCCACGGCCGCCGCCACCAGCAGCCCGCCGACCCGACGCCCGGCAACTTGCGAGCAGGACAAAAACGACGCCGGCTCGAAAAACAATATCACTTTCAAATTTGAAAGAGAAAAAGAAAAGAATTTGCCTCCGAGAAAAAATTCCACGTCAGCTCGCCGCCCCCGTCGTTAGCAAAACGAAAACAGGGACCAGAATTTTCCACCTATTTATCTCTCTCTCTCCTCGTTCGTTTGACCTTATTTCTCTCTCTTCCCTCTCTGGAGCCCTAGAAGAAGGGGCAGCAGCAGCAGCGGCAGCTTGCTCGAGGAGCGGAGCGGAGCTCGGAATCCCCTCCCCCGGGAGAAGCTCGAAGCGGGGGGAGAAGACTAGGCGGCGTTGCTCCGAAGATCGAGCTCCGGCGTCGATCGGACGGGGGGACGGCGGACGGGGGAGGGGGAGGGGGGGATCTCTCTCGGCGGGCTCCCGATCGTTGCCTCAGTTCCGGTAAATAGTCCGATTTCGAATCGCCGTGATGCGATCCGGCGCGGCGGCCCCGCGGCGGCCGGATCTGGCTCGTTTCCGTGGGCGGCTGCGGTGGTCTCGAGGGTTTCGGGTGGTGGTGGTGTTTTGTAATGGATTTAGACGATCGCTCTAGGCCGTGGCTCTGGGTTTTGAGCTGAGTGGGTATCCGATCGAGTGAGCTGTAGAGCTTGTTGGTTGTGTGACTTCAAGGCGTGATTTTTTGGGGACCCGTGATGTGGAGGAGCGTGGAGTCGGGCCGAACGATTTGCTCTACTGCACGGGGATGGATTCTGTGTGGCTGGGTCTTGCTGGTTTTTTTTTTTTTTTTTAGTTCTTAGTTGTGCTTATAGTAGATTTGCTTTCGATTCGGATGTGGGAGCTTTCTCGTGCATAGGTTCCGGACCTCGTTTTCGTGCCGGCGTATAGTGGTATGAGACGAAGAGCTAATACGGCGGCCTGCGGTCGGAACTTCCTTATTGGCCCTGCTTTGGTGAATGTTATCTTGTGTAGAGCATGAATCACGTACCTCGAGTTAAGATACCGAGAGACCGAGTAGAGAATGGGAGGAGGACCTCGGGAGGTGGAAATTTGGTGAAATAGTTTATAGGACCGTATAGCTAGCATTATTATTTGCAGTGGTGCGGGAGACGAGTGGTTATTTTGTTCTGGGAAAGATTTTTTGTGCTGTTTTCCTTCTGTTCGCGGTCTGTACATGTCATGAGGGCAGCATTTACATGTGAAATCTGATAACTACATATGGTGAACAACATGTATTTCTATTTGTTAATCACCTTAACACTTTTGGTGGAGAACTTGTGGAGTAGATCTTACTGCGGCTGCTGGTGGAGTAGAATACTTGGAAACATGTTTCGTAATAGCTGATGGTATTTTATAGACAGTATCACTATTATACTATACTCCACTGCATAGGGAGGCATGCGCACCAACATAATCTTGGCTTTGCAGGCTGAAATCAGTGTTAAAGCGACTAAATAACTTCTGATGGGATAAGTTGCTCGCAGCTAGGTTGAGTGACATAAGCTTCGGATGCTGCTTAATGCCGAGCAAGTTATAGTTTGAAGTAGTGATGAATAGGCCATTTGTATTGTACAGACCGCTAATAACAACACGGGATGGATTTTGTTGTAGACCTATCTCGTGATAGTTGACCTAAAGCCATGATATATCGTGAAGACCTCTCTGAATGACTGCAAGTAAAACTAATGCTTTGAAAACTCTCGACTTTTGACAGTGGTGCATCTATTGTTTTGCTTTATTCAATCTTTTCAAATGACATATGTTATGTGATTTAAGTATCAGTTCTTTGTCTTTGTCTCCCCTTTTTTTCTTGTTCTGTAATATAACTTGTCATGTTTCATATCTCGACAGTCTGATTCTGCTTTGGGCTTCGGGGGAGGCAACAACTTTAGAATTTTTGGGGTAAACTTCGAGTGAGATCTAACATGACGAAGGATAGAAGAGATAGGTCTGTATCTTCTGATAGGTTCAGAGCGTCTCCACTTCGGTGTAGCTCCAGTCGACCGAAGCGGTCCTTCCCAAAAATCCCTTCTGAAACCGAGGAAAACATTAAAGAATGGGAAGACGCAAGGTGTCCTGTCTGCATGGAACACCCTCATAATGCGGTTCTCCTAATTTGTGCATCTCATGATAAGGGTTGTCGTCCATACATGTGTGACACAAGTTATAGACATTCAAACTGTCTTGACCAGTTCCGCAAGTCATTTGCAGCGACTTCATCAGCAGTACCTCAGCAAGAGATAAATCTGTCTGTTGATGCAAACTTATCCCCCGGTGCAACATTGGACTCAACTATTGTCGATGCTGAAGAAATTATAGAGAGGCCTGCAACTGTTTCCTTGGAGACCCAGGTCCAATCAGATGGACCTGGGACATCTTCCGAGAAACCAGGGCTGTCAAAACTGGTTTGTCCGCTCTGCCGTGGGCATATAAAAGAATGGATCATCGAGGAACCAGCACGTCGCTTTATGAATGCAAAATGCAGAAGCTGTGCTTGCGAGACTTGTGACTTTACGGGCTCTTACAGAGATCTCAGGAAGCATGCTCGGCTTGAGCATCCTCTTGTGCGACCATCTGAGGCTGATCCGGAAAGGCAACGTAATTGGAGAAGGATGGAGCGACAGAGGGATATTGGCGACTTGATCAGCACTCTCCAATCCTCTTTTAGTGAAGATAGGAATGACGAAGATGCCATCTTGCCCATGGAGGACAGGGGGTGGCTGACTGTGTTTTTCCTTATAAGGGTGTTCCAACCCAGTTCAAGGTCTAGGAGCAGCAGCTGGTCTGGCGCCTCAGGGACCAGGGCTCGCCTGACTTTCAGACGAAGATCGACCAGATTGTGGGGTGAGAGCTATGATGGGGACATCTCTCTATCTTCATCAATGGATGAGGATAATGATTCATCAGATGGTGGCTCAATTACTCGGAGGAGGCGGGAGCGCTTGCGGCGGCGGTCAACACCTAATAACGAGCCTTGATTCTCAAGTTTCGGATCTTATGTTTTGAAGTTTGCTTTCGGATCTGGCGATTGTAGGTGCTGCCTGGTTTTGCTTTTGTGTTTTTTGGCCAGAGATATGCTCACTTTTGTTAGTTGAGATTTCTTTTTCATCTTGATTAACTTATCATGATCGTATTTTCTCAGGTTGAAGAGGACTACAAAGAAACTCTCTTTTGGCTGTGTCTCCGATTTTCTTCGTTGACAGTGGAATAGTAAGGTTGGCCTCATTGAAAGGGGTGGACAAATTGTGAGACATCTTTGATGTCCTTGTAATATAAATAGGTTCTCTGTTTGCTCTTTGAACACTTGATGCTGTAATTATTTACTTGTTCGTTAAAACGGAGGTGCAAAATAATCTTGCTACTGAGCTTTTGGGGCTCTTGAAACTTCATATTACCAGCTTCCCGGTTATGCTGTGATGGGGCTCTTGTGCATCCATAGTACTCCTCTATCAAACATGTTATTGATATGGCTAGATCTTTGCTTTTGATGTGTGGCATGGCCTCTGGAATTTTGGGGGGTGGTTCCATGCTTGTTCTCTTAAGGACATTGCATACATTGCATATGTCGAGGTAATCTCCAATCGACCTCTACAGCTCCAGTCTACCTCTATGTTCTGAGGGTGCATGGTTATTGTGTTCTCATCTGAAAATGCGGGAGAAACAGAAAACGGAAGCGTAGTGGGAAAGTTGCGATCATTTCCAGTGTATTGAATCCGTAGCAATTCTTTTCTCTGAAGAAATATACTCTTTAGAGGATTTCTAATTTGTGATGGTTTTTAGGTGGAGATTGTCAATGTTTGATATATTACCTATTAGAACTATTGATACGGTAATGTCTGGAGGAGGATAGCCACGGCTCGGGAATGATCGTGCTTCTGAGAACTTATGAGCATTATCCATGAACCCCATCCAACCTGAGGCCAAATGATACGCAAAAGACGCAAATGGGGTTTCATCCCCTCCGTTGCTGAGCGGACATTCTGGATCAACCGTAGAAAAGGAATTATTCGAGTTTCGCTTGTTTCGCGAAAAGTAATTTGTAGGAAAACGTTTTTTGAATTTTTCAGCATTTGATTAATAGAAAATAAACAAGTTGAGGAAAAAATTATATTCCGTTAATGGAAGGACATGAAGGTGGCGAAATGATTTTCTCTTCTCTTTCTTTCACCCAGATCTGGCACTTTCCTCTTCGTGTACTTCTTTAATAATTTGTCTTTTTTCTTTTTTTCTTTTTCTTTCTTTTTTGGCCACAACAACCGTCAGCGACCAGTCACAGGCGAAGGATGAGCTCACCGACCTTTGACGAGGCTGAGTTCGGCGAGGCTTGAGCTTGCTTGTGAATGGTCCCCACGCATCACTGAGGTCAGTGATTGGCTAAACAATGAAAAATTCGATTTACGAAAAAAGAAAAAAATATATTAAAACGAGTGCACGAAGGAAAATTAAATTATATTTTTTTATCTCGAATGACGAAAAAATATTTTTTATTTATTTGCAAGTTTCAATCAAATATCGAAAAATATTATCATTTTTTTGAAAAATAACTTCATTTGCCACATTTTTTGCAGAATAGGCAGAGCCGTAGTCTCTCCCTCGGAAGGCTTGGAGAAAATACCTGCCCTTGCTTCCAAAATGGTGCCCGACTCTGACCACAACATGTGGTTTGCCCCTTCAAGTACCCCTCGTTTGACACAACACTTTCCCACTTTGCTGCCATCACTCTTTGAGTGCTGGGGTCTCCGAGGAATATGAATTTTACATGTACTTCTCACTCCGGCAAAATGACATACAAATGCAAGTCGCACATCCTGATGCCGGGTCTATTTTTCGAGATCTTTTAAACCGATCCGTGAAATGTATGGTCATTCGCATTGTCGAGAAATTAGTGAGATTTTCCTTTTCTTTTTCATTATGTTCTTCCTCTACTTTCTATAACGTTTAATAATATAACGACATCAAAAAGACGAAAAGAAGCAAAACTAGTCCAAACCCATCTCCCCTCTTTCTCTAGCTAGACCATAGTGCTCCACCCGTCGTTACCACCACCACCACCACGGCTCGGTCGGCATCGCGTTCGTATCTTCGACGGTCTACCTTGTCGCGTCCATCATCGACTTCGTAATGAGCTCATTGTTGCACCATTTTGGCCACCGCCCTCCTTTTTTTTAAGGTACCGTTCAATTTTACTCTTGCTGTTCTATTCGATCCTCTAACTATTTTCCTCCGCAATATAGTTCCCCATCTTTCACAATTTACGTCGTCGAGTCTTGCAGCCATCAAACCTTTATTGACACGGCCAAAATTGTCAATATGGCATCGCTAATGTGGTGAGTTTTTTGGGTAAACGGTGCTGACATTTCGTCGAATCAACACGTGATAAAAGAGACAAATGAACACATAGACACGCGCAGAGATAGAGATGAAGGGCTTGCATTACACAAGGGCTATTCCCCTACACCTTTCGATGATTGACAAGGGTCTTTCCACCCTCGCCAATGGTCGAGGGGGCAAACAAATCCCCCTTACTCTCACTTTTTATCTCTTTTTAACAGTCGGACGACACGGAAGCAATCAACTTCATAAATCATGGAAGATAAAAAGGAAGATAAAAAGGAAAAAAAAGGACTATATTGCGTAGAAGATATATTCAAAGGATCAAAGCATGAAATGTTTAAAATATCAAAGAATAATACCACGAAAAATTTCAAACCGGTATATTTGTGATAAATTTACCCCAAATTAAAACCTCGAACCGGTACGCCCGTGACAGAATTTAATCTTCATTAGTTTCCGTTAAATTTTACCAGTTAAATTGCCGAGTTGGATGGCATGTGACAGTTAACATGTATACCATTTTGGGATTTTACCCCTATGAGGTTTACCAATTTGTGATTTTCCATAATATTAATTCAATTTAACGGATGGTAAATTTATCACAAGTGTATCAGTTTGTGATAAATTTGTCATATGTGTATTATTTTGGTGCTTTTTGTGATAAAAAAATTAAGGTTAATATCACGAAAAATCCAAACTGGTACACATGCGATAAATTTACCCCGAACTATTTTTTTGATCACAAAAAACCTCAAACTAGTATGGATGTGATAATTTTATCCTAAACTATTTTTTTAACCATCGAAAACCTCAAACTTGTATACCTGTAACAAATTTACTCTCCGTTAATTTCCGTTAAATTTTCCTATCAAATTGCTAAGTTTGATGATACGTGATAATTAACGAATATACTAATTTGAGGTTTTATCTATTTATTTATTATAATTTTATTAATTTGTAATTTTTCGTCACGAACACTAACATCGCAAGTTTTTGCGGTGTTATCCTTGGTAGTAAATCCATGTTCAACCTGGATAGATAGTATAATCTTTGAGTGATGATAGTGACATGGAATTGCCCCCTTGGCCACTTCAAATTTCAAAACAAGGAAGAGAGAGTGAGAGAGAGAGAGTGTGCGAAAAAGAAAAGTAATGAAACGTGTGTCAATCAAGGCAGGCCTAACCCTGACGTCAAAACACTTCGGATGATATCTCATCATATCATGCACAATCAATGCCTGCCACCTTGTCCGCACACCCCACAAACGGCCCCCCTACTTCCCCGTCCGATCGTATTCCCCTTTGCATTCCTTTCATCAGCGTCTCCAGCCCCTCAATCCAACCCTCCCTCTCTCCCTCTCTCCTTGGCGGGATGAAACCCACTTTCTGATTGTTCTTTCCCAGCTTCTCCGGCGGCCGATTTCGAGAAGACGAGTTCTTGAAAACGAAGGAAGAGGATTTCGGTGGGTTGTCGTGCGCCCGCGATTCCGGTGGGAAAGAGATGTGGGCGCACCACGCCTCCGTGACGAGCCCCGAATCCGAATGGGAGACTCAGGTGGTTGTCAACGTGTACGATCTCACCCCCGCGAATAGTTACACCGCCTGGTGCGGTCTGGGCATCTTCCATTCCGGCATTGAAGGTTGGCCCTCGAAGAATCTTGGCTTGTTCTGCCTACCCCTTTTCTTGAATTCTTTCTGTTCGGGTCGATTGGGGCAGCCTTTTCCAATCTTTCCCATCTGGGTGTTGGCTCATCGTGGCCGTTTTGTGTACCCTGATGTTGCGCGAGTGTGGCTCCTGTTGAAAATCGGAAAGGGTCTTGAGTGCTTGTTGCTGCGGTGTTGGTTTGAGGATCGGTGCTTGCTCTCCGAAATTTTTTTTTTTTTTTTGGTAAAGAGCTCTTCGATGTTGTTCGCTGCTGAATTCACTTGTTCTGCTGTTCTTGCTCTAACCCAAAAATTCTTATGCATCGTGATGTTGAAAGAACTAAAATGCAGGTAGATGCGGACGGGAATTTCGTTAGAAAGGTGAGAATTTGGTTGCTCGAGAAAATTATGTGCATTTGAATTAGCTAGTAGTGTTGCATTGCCATTCAGTATTTTCAATTAACTGATTGTGCACTCGACTACTCCAAAATGGTAGACAATTGGAGGAAGATGTGATGCATGCGTGTATATCTCTGAACACACTCCCCATCAGTGGAAGCTAGCGCCTTTGCAAATTCCTGAGGCGTTGGACCATATGCATTTGTTTGGTTGAAGAATGGTTGAAAACCATTGCATCTAAAGAGTCAAAGGAATAGGAAAGGGGAAGGTCTAGCGGTGCACCACCCCTCAAAAACCTAGCTATTGACGTTGGACAGCCCTGCAAAGTCCCATACCAATGGACCGCGCTCCGCAGTCCTGGAGCCTAGATCGGGCTGGCTATGGACTACCCTTTTGCTAGTCTAGGGTTGAATAATGCAATGCTGGCATCAGTACTGCCACTCGATTAAAGTATGAGAAATGATAGATGCCTATGATATTTATGATATGGACCTTAGGAGAACCATACCCCAAGATCTTTCTATTGAGGTGGGATTGCCCACGGTCATATAAGCTACCTGCTGAAGTCCTGTACACTTGATGTGGGATCCAGGTTCCATACCTTGAAGTAGGAACAAAACAGAATGATGTGGTGCATATTTTCAATCTTACTCAAAAAGATGAATCTGCCAAAGTAGCTTTTGTTTTTCATGATTTTGTGATTCGATTGCTAATGCTGTTACGTTTCTGGTCATGATAGCCAGACATTAGAATTGCTCCTGGGCTTTGCTTTAGGAGTTGTGTCCTGTCATGGGCTAGATTAATAATCACAATGGGGAACCCAGATAGAAGAGTTGACTCTGATGCTTCACTTTGGTCTGCCAGTTCAATATGAAGAGTGTATGTCTAAAGAGTATGTACACCATTCCTTTTCAATTGAACTGACCTAGCAATTATATGTATGCAGTGCATGGTAAGGAATATGGCTTTGGAGCACACGACTTTCCTGCTAGTGGTGTATTTGAAGTGGAACCACGGAGCTGCCCAGGATTCATATACCGGTGTTCTATTTCGCTGGGCCACATAAATATGCCTCCCTCGGACTTCCAGCTCTTCATCGAGCATATGGCTTCTGAATATCATGGGGATACATATCATCTTATATCCAAGAATTGCAACCACTTTACTAGTGATGTCGCTTTTAGATTGACAGGCAAAACAATCCCAGGGTGGGTGAACAGGCTGGCCCGGCTAGGTAAACAAATCTTTCAATTTAGAAATCTTTTGCTTTGTTTCATTAATTTAGTCTGTAGAATTTTATGTAAATTGATTCTTCACAATGATTGAATAGGAACTCTACAATAGAAACCATTTTGCCTTTTCCTTTCTAGTTACATAGCCGAAGGAAGTGACTGAAATTTATCTGCTTAATTGCGGCTGTTTATCTATGAACAAGAGCTGTAGTGCTGCTTATAATCTCACCAATGGTGAAGAATCATTATGTCTAAAGCAATCCCCCATTTTGTATTGTAGGTTCTCTGTGTAGTTGCATTCTTCCAGAAAGCCTTCAAGTCACTACTGTTAAGCAGCTCCCTGAGTATCACGACTTTTCCGGTTAGTTTTTCTAATTTTCTCATGTTTTTGGCATTTGTCATACTCTTTAGTGCTAGTTTTGGACCAAAATAGATTGCATACTCGTAACTTTTCCCAAACTAGACTCCCAAGAAAATCATTATCCAGTTTTAGCCTCTAAGCACCACAAGATCGTGGAAAAAGTGCCGCCATTTCTGCACACACCACGAAATTTTGATCATAAATACAAGAAAAAAGCTACTCCTTGGCGTCTAGCTTGGGAAAAAATTGCGCATCTGTTTTAAAAAAGCTCCTTTATTGCTGTGACAAATTATCTCTTATGCGCAACCTTGATCATTGAATTTGCTTGTAAGAAAATACCATGTTGATATTCAGAGGAAGATGGTACTGAATCTGTATCGACTATCACTCCTCGGGATTCTACCGAGATGGACGACACCGATCAAGAGAAGCACTTGTTGTCGTCCCGGGAAGCAGCTGGAGAAGTGGCTTTTATTAAAGAGCCAGAGAAAAATTGAACTTACAAAACAAGTTTGCTTGCAGCAACAGGAAGTGTCGTTTGCCCATCATTGCATTTTCCCCTATCTCCAAGTCCATGCTTGATCACCACAATTCAAACGATGTAATTGTTCCTTCGCGGATCCTCATCATTCTTTTCCTATATTGTGGTGCTTTTCGATGTAATATCTTCGCACTCCATATTATGCACTGGACGAATGAGTCCGCTGTAAATGAGTACTCGCTTGACCTGTTTGCACTTACATCTTCTCCGTCTCGTTTTTGCCGAGACTTGAAAGTACCAGATTCGCCAGCAGAAATTCTGCGATTGTTGGGTTCGGAACATGCAGGTTGTCTCACCTCGACGTTCTGCCCGAACAATCAAAATTTCCAATGATTTGAACTTTTTTATGTTTCTAGAGATGCATTTCCGGGTTGCTGAGTGAAAGTGTCTAAGAGATGGATTTTGAGGTTTAAATTGCAAGGAAAATGTCGCAAATGTTCCTTAAGCTTTAATCCAATATGCAATGTGGTCTCTAAACTCTTAATTTATTTAATATGGTTCATGAACTTACGCCCAATGTGTAATGTAGTTCCTAAATTTTTAATTTGTTCAATATGATCCTTAAATTTTCAGTACATGTTCAATTTAGTTTCTAAACTATATGAAAATGATTAATATTCTCTGATATTGAATTATTGGAATGACAACATTGAATATTTTCACATATAATTCAGGGATTATATTGAATATGTATAAAAAAACTAAGGATCATATTAATCAAATTAAAAATTCAAAGACTACATTAAATATTGGGCTAACATTCAGGGACTGCATTAAACAAATTAAAAATCCATGAACTGTTCGTATTATTATCCCTTAATCTGCAGTTAAAGTTGAAGGAAATGAAGGGTAGTGTTCACAGCATGTTCTTCATATCCTCTCAGCATTTAATATTTTTAACAAGACATTTGCTTCACGGGTTGGTCTGTCTAAATGTTGGATTTGCTTTCAAGCGACGGACACATTACCGGAAGGAAGGCCGCCAACAATAGCGATGCGTGAGCTTTGTGTAGGTTGCGGGGGCATCACAAAAATAGCCAAAAAAGTCAAAATAAAAACAATAACAATAACAATAAACTAAAATAAATGTAAAATCAAAGTCAGTTAGGGTCTTTTTATATGGAATAAATTTGTGCAAAGTGCCAAAATTAGTCGTTGGGAATTTGAAGTTGACGCAGGAAATCTCATTCATTAATTTTCTAAATCTCACCTAAATAGCACCCCCCCCCCCCCCCCAAAAAAAAAAAAAAAGGTACAAACTTTTACGAGAATTTTAAATTCATCCCCCCCTTTTTTTTTATAAAAAATATTGTGGAATAAACACGTTTAACACGTGAATACTTTGGTTAGCAAGTTTAGAAATCTAGGGAAACTGGTTAGCAAGTTTAGAAATCTAGAGTTTCCCTTCTTCCATCTAAAGACGCAAGTGATATTCTTTGGCAACCCAACTTTCCAATCTTCTCGAAAAATAGGACTTTTTTTAAAAATGTTTTTGGCTTTTTTCCTTACTTTTCCATTTACTCGGTATGGTCCATGCTGGCATGACTTGTCCAATACGGTATCAGAAAAGAAAATACCCAGAAGCTCCATCTATTTGGCGAAGAACGATTTGCAAAATTTTTTATTCAGAAAAATGATGACTTGTGTCGCTTACAAAAATAATTAAATGGAAGATATTTTCATCGTCATCGAAATTATTTAGATGTAAATTGTTATCGATAATGAAAATATTTTTCATTGACTAATTATGTGAAATGATACATGTGATCAATTTTAAGAAAATATTTTCAAATCATTTATTTTTCTGCTAAACAAACGAAACCAAAATGGTTGACTATCTTATCATTGGTAGACAAGTTCTTGCCTAGACTTGATCCATCATAGATCAAGCGAATTGCAATCATTGATTTTTTACAACGTCCTTAAATGGTCTAATAAAATAAATCGTATTTCGTGGATTGTGAATGATCGATACCGTGTAATTATTTTGGTACTCATGCTCCACTTGACTTTATAAGTTGTGTACGAACAACCTAACTGATGAAGTAGCAAGATTATTTCCTCCTTATTTAGTAGGAAAAAAATCAAAATTAAGTTCATCGGTTTACTTCAGGATTAACCTATTTGTACGAATTTCAAGAAAAAACGAAAGACATATTTATATTTGGTATACCGGAAAAAATATATTGACTTAGACTCACGTTCGAGACGACTACTTATTTTATTTCCATGAATATATATTAGAAAATTTAATTAGTTTTGAAGTCTAAAGTCAAAAAAACTGAAATTGGAAGTTGCCAAGCATTTGGATTTCTGTGGGGAAGCCCGAGGCGGACCGATTGACCCCTCGACAAAGATTTGACCTATGTTTTCTTTTTCCTTTTTTTTGGCCAAATTTTCTTGAAAATACTTGTAATTTTTTTTGTCCATATTAATAACAGTCGTTTCAAAAAGGCTTATTTGGAAGGTAAAATACTTTTATTGCTGAATTAATTCTAGAAACACCAAATTTTGTCAATATATTTGGGGCACGCTCACTTTCCGATTTTTTTTTTTCATTTCACCTAATTTTCGACCAAATCAAGTTAGGGAATTCAATCGACTCCATCAAATTTTACAAAGACTCGATAAATAACGTATGATCAACAATAAAACATATAAACACTAAAATTATCAATATAGTTTGTCAATGTAGAATTCAAATGAAGACCGCAATTCGAAGAATTTTGCTTACTTTTTAAAATACGAATTAGGTGGGATATATATTGAGTTTTTTTAAATTTATTTAAAAAGTTAAAAGCTTAATTCCACATCAGCTAAACTATCTATCTTCTTGGGCAAGATGGCAAGCTGGCACAGAAAGCCTACCATAAGCACGATTAATTAATGAATTAATCCCTTTGATCAAACAAAAATTAAAAAGATAACAAAATTAAATACAAACTAACCCAATCCAAAAAAAAAAAGGATTTTATGCGACCCTTTTTGTTTTTATGGGCGTGTGAGACTTTGGGATTCAAGTTTCTAACACATCAAGAATTTCAAGAAACAAGAAACAGAGCATCGAATTCGTGCGCCTTTCAATATCGGGAAATCAAGAAACAGAGGAATACGGTATGTCGTCCCTCGTCTGCATTCTCGTCGTTATTTACGAATTCCGTCTCCTTGGAGCTCGTTGATTTCTGGGTCTACGGTTTCAATCTTGTTTCCATGCTCTTTCTTGGTCATCTTGTTTGTCTAATTTTGGGTTTGGAATATTCGTGGCAATGGCGATTTCGTTGGGAAGCTGTTGCAATCGGCTGTGTTTGAGTAGAACGTGTCTGACTCTGTCTTTGGTGTCTCTAAGAGAGAGAGAGAGAGAGAGAGAGAAAGCAAACAGAGCACTATTTTTCTTCTGCTTTCTTTTCTCTTTTCTTTATCTGGGTGTTCTTTGTCAAATTTAAAATCGAGGGAAGGCGAAAAAACAGAGGAATTTCTTTCGTATAATTCGAAATCTTTTGAAGCGGAAGCTTTGATGATCGAGGTTGGTGATGATTTTCGTTACCTTTCAATTCTCTTGCGATCAGGCTGGAGATCGTGCTTGTGGGAGTAACTTGCGCGTTGCTTTGTTTGATCAGCTAGATGAAAAGTAGAAGATGAAAAAATTAGGAGGTGATTTATTTTATTGGATATGTGAAGGTGGAAATATGAGATGTTTTGACCAGGTCTTACTTTTTATTTTGGGAATACAAGTCATCATTGCTGAACATTTTCTTCTTCTCCTTTTTGTATTTATTTTTACCGTGCTATGTTTAGAATTCTTAGAAACAAGGGATGTGAAGAATCCTTCTCAGTGCTCTTTTTCTTTTGGCTCACTGATAATGCTTAGCGAAAAATTTCTGCATGCTCATCTTGTCCTGTGGTATTTCATATTGCTGCTTATACTTTCATTTATTCAAACTTTACATTCTTTCCTAAGAATCTGCTAATTTTTTGTTTTTTTTTTGGAGTAAATGGATTATATTGTTCTTGTATCTTATAGTGTTCTTTTTCCTGAAACAACTATGATGTTCTGCTGATAATCTCTGTCCGTGAGACAGTTCCAAAATGTTACACCGATTTTCGTGATTGATCTACTTGTTCAGCCGCTGTGTTTAATATATCTCATACTCTGAGTTTACTGAATGACAGGTTCCATCTGCTGGAATTTGAGGGGACAAACATGACCATGAGATTCAAGAAAGGAAGTAAAGTGGAAGTATGGAGCACGAAGGAGATGCCCGTGGGTTCCTGGCAATGTGCTGAAGTAGCTGGTGGTAATGGTCACACTTACACAGTTCAATACTGCAGCTATGGCAGCGCATCCTGTGAGACTACAATGGAGAGGGTATCTGGAAAGGCTATCAGACCTTGCCCACCTGCACTGCAGACGTTGCAGATGTGGGCTCCAGGTGATATCGTAGAGGTTTTTGAGAATTTCTCCTGGAAAATGGCGATGGTATTGAAGGACCTTGGGCAGAGTAACTTTCTGGTGAGATTTCTGGGATCACCTAGGGAGTTTGGTGTTGGCAATGCTCACATAAGGGTGAGGCAGTCGTGGAAAGACAACAGATGGATTGTGATCGGACAGGTGAGGCCACAAAACTTTGGTTGCATTTTCATCTTCTAAGTGCTGTGGGGTTTATCTTCCCTTAATGCATGGTGAACTTTGGTTAATTGTAAATGTGTACTGGAGTAAATTTTCTTTGGTCATTGTTGTCTTCTTACTTCTTAATTTGCCAGTTGACCATAGTCAGCATGTTAAGTTGACTATTATAATACTATAGATCAAGTTTATTTTTAGTTTTGGGCTGTTACTTAAGTCTAATATGGAAGCAGATAGGGCAGGTTTCAAATCCGCCATGCTGGCAACTTTTGAAGTTGGCACTTGGCAGGTCTATTTGCCGTGAGACTCATATGCTTCTTTATACTTGTTATTCTTCAAGCATTTCTCATCACTAATGGCAGTTGTTTGAATACAGTCGTTATGATAAGACATATTTCTGTGCGTTCTTTTTTAGTCGAAGACATATTTCTATGCTTTAGGAGATTGATTTTTACTTACATTTTTCTTGATCTGTAGATTTCAGCCATTGCTGATGACCGGAGAGGTGACCTATGTCCAGACTTGACGCACGATCAAAGTCCCGGCAACACTATTCAAATTGCAAATGTAAGGAAGAAAGCATCTATTAGAGATGGCTGCATTCCCATAAAAAAGAGACCAGTATTTGAGGAGTCCCATGATACTTTGAAAACAGAATCGCCATTTGAATGCTCTAGGGTTGAATCACCTGTTAGAGCTTCAAAGAAACGTCGAGCAATTGACAAAGAAGGAAGATGTTTCCCAGTCAGTGCAACTCGATCTACACCAGCAGAAAGGGTTGGTTCTGCGGCGTTTCAGCGAGAAACTTGTGGCGCAAACACTGCATGTGTATATTCAAAGAAAGAAGCAGCCGTACTATCCAAAGTAGACGAGTGTGGAATGAAACCAAGTGGGGATGTTGGTCGTCCTTATCCATCACAATCAAGATCTGATGCTGACAGCGAGACATGCTCGGTTGGAAGTTGTACTGTGGCTAGCGAATCATCCAGTAACTTTTCTGCAGACCCTTTTGACGATGTTAATAGTTTTGTCAATGAGACGGAATCGACTAGTTGGCAGAATAAAGAACAGGTATTGGAGGCAGAAATCCACAGATTAGAGTCACATGCATATCGTTGCACATTAGAGGCATTTTATGCATCAGGACCTCTAAGTTGGGAGCAAGAAGCATTGATTTCTAATCTCCGTCTTTCGCTCCATATATCAGATGATGAACACTTGCTGGAGCTCAGAAACTTGGTCTTTTCGGATAATATCATTCCGCTGGGTAGACAGTAATTCACTTTAGAGTAACAAAATCTTAACTTTGTAGCAAGAGGATTGTATGGTACATTTCTCTAAGTTCTATCGAGATCTAGTTATCTACATCTTTCCTTTATAATTGTCAGGTACATGGTCCCGACGAGATGTTTCTAGCAGACCTCGATGTTAAAAGCCTTGGTTTGTACTTGTCATCAGCATGATGATCTTTTGATTTGACACATCAGTTCTCAATAGTCCCGTTTTTTCTTCTTGAACAGTTCTATGAGCTCAGAATCTTACGTAGAATAGATGTTATACTTTAGTATGTTAGTTGTTGGTTCTGATATTGAAGCAGTAGAAATTCGTTACCAAATCTTCGAGTGAATATGATTGTATGATTAACTGAATCTCCAGTTCGGTATTTTGAGGATATTTTGTCTGCCCCTTGTTATCTTGTGTTAGATTTTCATTTCGAAAATTCCTCGTGTAGTAACAAACAGGTCTTGCTGCAGTGGTTACATGTGGACATAGTTGCTCAATAATACTTGATTTCCTCTAAACGGAAAGTCGACAATTTGATCCAGGGACTTTATTGATGCCTCCTGTGCCTTTTCCAGGGCGAAAGAGCAGAGAACAGAGCATGTTGTTAATAATTTGCCAGAGGTGGTTTCTCCATCGACCGCCTTTCTCTCTTCCTGAAGCAACGCAATGCAAAGGATATCAGATATGGGTATCACTGTGGAAGATGCTGGCATTCTTCAATTTTAAGCCTGCTCTTCGCCAGGAATAGCAACATGTATTAAATGCCCTGTCAGAAGCTTTAAGGTTTTGCTCGACCCTTTCACTTTAGCTCATACACATGCTTATTCTGTTGATCATCTGCTATGATGTGTGTCGTGATGCTCCTTTTCCGACATTTTTATGCTTGATACTGTCCAGCTTCCTCATTTGATTTGAAAAGAAAGCCCTTTCATATACATTATCAGCTGTATTCTGGTTTGTTATGACAAGATGAACTAATGCGGTTCGACCCCGCAATGCTGCAACTGATGCGAGTGCAAAACATGCACAACATCTACAAATTAACATGAATCAAGATGAAGTGATGTGAGAATTGTCGGAACGGCATTGCGTTCTTCAAGAAGCTGGAATATGCAGCTTCAATGGAGCAAAGGAACATCTCTGACACATAACTTCCTGAAATGTTGCTTGTCTGAGCTCAGTATAGACACATTGAAACCATAAAACTCACTCAACTCAGGATCCTAGGCTTGTTATCAGGCTCAAAAGTTTCTGAGATTTTGGTGCTTAACTTCTAGTCTCTTTTCATAATGATGAAACGGTAGACTTTTTTTTTCTGAAGCAGCTAGCTTTGAGATTATGCCGCTTGCCCCTTGTCACACCTTGTTTTTGTAGTACTCAAATTCTTTTTTGTACCTTATTTACTACGAAAAATGTCATACCATGCAACTTACTATTACCTGGAAATTTCTGAGTGTCAGTGTGTTGTGATCCTTTGTATAGGAGTTGCATGTTAAAAATTGACTCGAGCCCGATTAGATACGACGGGGACATGGGGGACCGTCCAAGAGCCCCAGAAACGTTTATAATTTGATGTAAAAGCAATTCATGAACTTTTCAAATTGTTTTTGACAAATTTTTTTTTAATTTATTCAATATAGTTCAAAACTTTTTCTTTTGTTATTGCCAATTAAGTTCCTTACATTCCGTTTGATTTGATCCTTCTGTCAAAAAAGTGCTCGAAAATGCTGATGTGGCCAGTAAGTTGTCGTTATGTGCAGCTCGTATCTAATGTGTTTATTAAAAATTTAATAATATATTTAATAAATAATATACATTAAAATATTCAGAAATAAGGAAAATCGAAAGAAAAAACCACAAAAAAGTAAAGATAAGTATACTGGAAGTTTCAAAACTTATATCGAAAGTGCAATTAAGTCTTAAAATCTACAAAAAATAAAATTGAGTCCTAAAACTTATCAAATTTGTGCAATTAAATTCTTCCGTTAATTCTATCAAACTTGGCTAACAGAAAATGCTGACGTGGCTTTTGTAAATATGTTTTCTCTCCTATGTGGTGATGGCGTTGCTAAAATTTGAATCATAAGGCTAAACCGACATCATTGTGGTCCAAATTTAATTTTTTACAAATTTTATTTAAATTAAATAAAAAAAAGCTAAAAAAAGAGAAAATTGGAAATTAGCATAAGACCTTTGCCAGCAGTTGGCGAGAGTCATAAGGCCCTAGTCGAGGCCCAATGACCCCTGCCGACCATTCCCCCACCTTCCCGGTGATGGTGGGGCGGCAACGAGGGCTTGCTACAAGCCCTCGCCGCTAGTTTCCAACTTTTCATTTTTTTTCTTTTTAGGGATAAGTGCATTTAAAGTCTTAAAATTTGTCACGAAAATGCAATTGAGTTATAAAATTTTTAAAAAGCGCAAACAAGTCCTAAAACTTGTTACGAAAGTGCACTTGATTCTTAAAACTTTAAAAAAGTGTAAATAAGTCCTAAAACTTGTCACAAAAGTGCAAATAAATCCTAAAACTTGTCAAATTAATTCAATCAAGTCATTCCATTGATTGTACTTTTTGAAAGTTTTAGGACTTGTTTGCACTTTTGTGACGAATTTTAGGATTTGTTTGCACGTTCGTGATAAATTTTAGGACTTATTTGCACTTTTTGAAAATTTTAGGATTCAAGTGCACTTTTGTGATAAGTTTTAGGATTTATTTGCACTTTTTGAAAGTTTTAGGACTTAATTGTACTTTCGCAACAAATTTTAAGACTTCTTGTGCACATATCCCTTCTTTTTATTTAACTTTGGCCTTTTTTATTTGATATAAATAAAATTTGTGTAAAAAGTCAAATTTGGACTAAAACAATGTCTTTTTAGCCACGTTAATGTCACGTAGGAAAGAGAAAATATTTACAAAAGTCACGTTAGCATTTTTCATTAGTTAAGTTGAACGGAGTTAACAGAAGAATTTGATTGCACTAATTTGACAAGTTTTAGAACTTGATTGTACTTTTTGCAAGTTTTAGGACTCAATTGCACTTTCGTAACAAGTTTTAAGACTTTCAATATACTTATCCCAGAAAAGTAAAAGATATAAAAGGGAAAAATGGCAGGGCTACAGTGGAAGTGGTACGGGTGGCAAGAGCGGCAAAGGCGACTGTAGTGCCACTCATGCATTAGCAAAGGTTCGGCGCCATGGCTATCCTAAGGCGGAACCACCACGTCCATCCTACACCACACAAACACACTCACAGAGGTCTCGTTGCGGCAAAATTGCGAAGGGAGAAGAACCCCGCCGACAACATGATATCGTTGTCATTGAAAGCAGTATTGTCGGTGGCATTGGAATCGCAATAGAGACACAGGTCCCATGTCAAAGCGGCTGGAGAGGAAGATCCCTTCTGATAGCACCATTCTCTCTCTCTCTCTCTCTCTCTCTCTCTCTCTCTCTCTCTCTCTCTCTCTCTAATGGTGACGAAGGAGACGTGACTAGTCACAGCCGTTTGTTGACACCTAAATTTTGACACATCATTTAGTGATTAATTGCATAGAAAATTAGGGATTAAATTTTAATCTCTAAACAGAAATATCAAAATCGCATAGCATATAGTTTAATTGCATTCAAAATCAGACCAGCGGCAGTGAGTAAGTTGAAAATCCATCGCATAAATCAAGCTCGAGTACCGAACAAAGCTTGTCTCGCTCGGAAGACGGGGGCCGAAAATCACAAGTCTAAAAGGCCTTGGTTGTCTTAATTTGAGCTTAAATCAACCCATCAAACTTAATTAAAGAAAAACCCAAATTAATTCAGCCCATTTGGAATTAAATAAAAATTAAAAGATAAAAGCATAAGCCTAAGTTCATTAGGACTAGGAAGCCCGATCAATTAATTTAGGGTTGCGATATAAATATGTGATTATATCACTCAATCAAGGGGGCTCTCATAATTTCCAAAAGACAATTCCTGAGAGCAAGAGTGAGACACGTGAGAGAGAGAGAGAGAGGGCTTCAAGAGAGAAATCGCGATCGAGAGCCGAGAGAGGAATATGGCAGCACCCTTCGAGATCGAAGATGGTTGAAGTGGTGATGCTTGTACTCATCCTGGTGAGTGCAGTTTGACATTTTAGTCAAACATCCACTTGCAGACAAGTTCGACAAAAGCCAAATCCTTCACTGCCACAATGGGAGCGAAAAAGAAAGAAAACGAAGAGATCCACGCCAAGAACAGCTCCAACATTGCACAGGAATCAATCCCTCCGCTCTAGGTTTCCTCCTGCCATCGTTGCTGGTCATCCACGACGCGCCCAGCTGGTCCCGCGAACACCAACAATTCTGAAGCCACAGTACCCCCAAGCGATTTCATCAAGTCCCTGCATCGCCCCAGCCACCTCTCAGCCGTGAGTCTGCACCGTGGCCGAGCGGCAACCAGCAATCTTTCATTGTCTCTTTTGCAGGTTTTTGGGTCCTTTCAAAGTCTTCCTGACGGCCAACCCCTCAATACCGCCTGCGAGCCAGTCCTTGACCGAGAGCCACACCATTGTAAAGCCCACCATGTGCACCACCGCGAGCCACATTGTCATTGCCGTCGTCGCCGCCAATTTACCGCCATCAATCACCCACCATCGGTCAGCACCCCAATCCACAATTCCAGCAACTCAAATTTGGGAAGTAATTTGTAAATCAGGTAAAGATCTCTATCTGCCATATTTTCAAAATATCTAGATTCCTAGTTTGAATATTTTGAATATTCCGTGAATATTGTGTGAATTGTTAGATATCATAGGATAATGTGTGTTATATTCGCAATATTTGAAAACACCCCGAATTAGGAATTATTTCTGATTTGGCAACGTATATAGACGACTATCCGACCTTACAATACGCGGCAATACGAAAAATCGTTATTTTATCCATAATCACTTGGATATGATAATAGATTTCATTCGCTTTTCAAATTCGAATAATTAACTTTCCGTCGATATCTATAACCCTATAGATATGACCGTTAGTTTAATTTCTTTTCCTAATCCAAACTTGATAAGAAGAATCTTGCGGATTGTGCGGATTGTTTGAGTGCGATTGTTATCTTTATTTGATTGCTTTCTTTTTTTTAATAAAGAAAATCCAAAAATATGTTAGTTAGAATTTAAATTAAAAGTTTGCATGCTTAAAGAATCCTAAATATATCCATGAGAGTAAAATAATTATTAGATTTAAATTGAGATTTAGAGTAGCATATTTCCTAGTTTAAATTAGAAATTATTTTAATCTTTGTGGATTATTTAGGATATTTAGATTTCGAATTTCCATGAAAAAAGAAAAGAAGAAGTCACTTTAGGATATATTAAATTATTTTTTTTAGAATAGATTGCATTCTTAACTTGAGTAACTTTTAATTTCGAATTTCATTGGAAAAATACCAAAAATAAATCATTTGTTCATCATTAGAATTAGGTCACGTCATCGCATGATATATAGTTCGCATGCTAGGTTGCATTAATCGCATGTCATTTTTGGCACGTCATTACGTATAAGTTAGTTTGCATTTTAATAAAGCGCAAACCCTAAAGAACACCTTCAGTGCCTTACTTTATTAATTAGAAATCATATTAGGATTGTCTATGTGATTTTCTACTAACAATGCAGATGCTTGCATTGCTTTAAGGTATGTCATTCTCCTAACATTACAATCTATTTATTGTTTTCTTGGGTGTTAAATTAGTGATTTGCGCACCCGTATGAATACCTTGCATGTTAGTGATTAGGTAATAAAATGGATCCAAACTGCCTACATAAGCATTTTTGAAAAGAAAATGTACCGAAAAGCCGTTAGACTAGATCTAGCGTAACTAAGTCACCGAGCTCAGAATTTCTAATTGGTAGGAATAAAATATATCTCATTATGTTTTATTTAGGTTTCTAATCGACCTACCACAAATAGATTAGTGGCAACTCCAAGTATAAAAACTTTTGCATGTTAAAAACTTAAACCCTAAGTTGCAAATTGATAAGGCCTGAGTTAGGCTTAGTCTTAATAATTCATTAACCTGAGAAATTTAGGTCGCGATAGCTTGGTGACTCCGCTAGGGATTGAGTTAAAACTCTTAGTGGACTTAGGTCAGTTTTTCCTTTCAAAAAATATTTTTGTTTGACAGCGAGGATCCCAGGTACGTCCCTAATATTTTAGGTGTTAAATGTTTTTGCAAAATTGGAGGTATAATGGGAGAAGTGATTGTTAACCCTTATTTTGCAAAGAGGTGTTTGGATGTATGGTTTATTTTATGCACGAAGCGCTATATGATATAACCTGATATGCATTCCTTGCATTTACACTACACCACACACACTACCCGCTACCGGACCTGGGCGGCACAAGTTTAGGATGGTACTGAGACAACGGACACCCTGACTACACCCCCGTGATATGGGTCACTCTCCTTGGTTCCGGAAGTTCTTTCACGGTGTCATTAAGTTACTACCATGGTTGCAACCCTGGAACCTGGGTCGGCTCCTTGACTGAGTCAGAGTCAGGGGAACCCCGGCCAAACCACAACCATGACTGGTTTAGCCCGGTAATTCTCGCATCTCCACTTTACAAGCCAGAGTTTAAATAGAAATCGAACCTCATATTTCATATGCATGTCTATGTGATTACCATTCATCTATCATTGGTCAAGTAAGTTCCCTACACTCTTACTCCGTTATATTTTTAATTCCATGCCGGTTCACAGCAAGTGAGTCAATTATCATGCTATTTGAAAAACACTTTAAATAGATGGTTTCAAAGTTTGTAATTTCAATGCGTCATAGTTGATAATTGGGCATTCAACCATTGTGATGGGCCGGTCATGTGAATTCATTTTGTTTGTTGCAAATTCATAGAAAATTGTTCTTGTTTCGAGGGCACGTTAAAGTATACCAAACTAGCCTGGTGATGATATCCAACCATGAAAAGAAAATATCATCCAATGAGAAATTCTGAGGGCTGGGCTTTTTCATACTCCCTCCAAAAAGAGATTTTTCGAAAATAGAAGCATTTTACTGCTTTTAAAAAAAACTTTTCAAAAGCATGCACCAAATAAACCCTGTTTTTTTGTCTAACTCGTTTACTTCATGTCTCAAAGCATAATTCTCAAGCTTGTTGTGATGAGGAATTGACGCATCGAGTTCTATTAATAATAAACCTGTGGGGCAAAGGATCACCACCTTCTTGGGCATGATGCTATCTCCGAAGAGCGAAAATGAGTGCTCAATAGCAGGGGATGACAAACGGAGGGGCATGTTGAACTTTGATGATGATAATGGACTAACAAATCCGATAGAGATAATGTCATGGTTCTAATTGGAATCTTCTGAGTTTCAATTCACATTTGCTTAGTATCCAATTTATGCACGTTTTCTTGTGCAGGGGCAAAAGCAAAGATGGAGTGTTCATGCCTTTCCAAATAAGGGCAATCAAAGGGCTCTCATTCCTAAGGACACTCTTCTTGTTTGATATTGTTGAGCGATGACATGCTCTTGAAATGGATGTTATGCTTCTCATGCATTTAATGAAATTTTTGAATTATGAACCTTTGCATGCCTAAGCCGATAGGTATTTAAAATACTGATATCTTTCGAAAGAGGGTTTTGCATGATGATTTACCTGTTTAATTCACCAGTTTCATTGAGAATGATCCAAATGGACAATTTAATGAATGATGTGGAATTATTTGAGTATGCTAAATGAGATATGTTGGGATGATGAAATGCAAGTCATATCCTATGCACCGTCCCCTATTCATAGACTTGTGAGATGAGTGAAAAAATTCATATCCACAAGGTAAAAGGTTATCTCGCGAATGGTACGACTACTTAAATGACGAGAGGCAATTCACTTCTTTATCCTAAACAATACAGGTTATCTATTGTTTCGCCACTTTGAGCCTAAACACTTGGAGAAGATTTTTCAAATTACCCCTATTAAGAATCACCCCACATCAAGGTAAACTGGAAGTAAGTTAACATCGTAAGGTGAGAAAAATGGATAGAAATTTTCTTGCTCACACTTTCATCAATCTTCAAGTGTTGCTATTGCAAATGAATTCAAATATTAATTCAAGTGCCTTAAGATGTTGAAGAGTGGTTCTTTCTCTATCCTACACACTTTATCCATTGCTTAACACACTTTGTTGAGGAAAACTCCTAATAAATTTTGAAGCTAATAAAACTTTTTATGTTTATCTTGTAAACCTGACATGCATTCCATTTCAGATTAATATATTCTGGAAGTTCAGAATGAAATATCAGATTTTATAAGTATTCAGAACTAAAAGTTTAGACTCAGATATAAAATATTCAGACTTTACCATAAAAGTCATTCAAACTCTAATTATGAAATATTCAGATTTTACTGAAGATCTACGCTGACTCAGGTTTTGAATTAGAAATTCTTCAAACGTAGTAATTATGCAAACACAGACACTGAAATTTCTCAAACGCTGAAGTTTTTCATACACATAAGCAAAACTCATTCAAAAGGAATCACAACAGCTAATGATCTGGCATGGATTTCACAAAAAAAAAAGTTTTGATTGACTCAATCTCAGTCTAATTGATTGGCAATCAAACATTATGACAACTATGCATTACAGCGGATAAAACTCTACTTATGAAAACCAAGATTCTGATTGTATGGACGACCAAAATCAGCGAGATTCAGATTTTGTCAACCAACGGTTACTCAATCAATTTTATACAAATCTGTCCAAGATGAAGATTGGAAGATGATCCTCTGAAAACTGTCCAATGGCTAATTTGGTAGTTGAGGAGTATAAAAGGGGACCTACGAGAAGCAAAAGGTGGAATGAAATCGAGAATCAACAAGTCCAAAGTTCGAATATACTCCGATCCTTTCTCTTGTCTTTCTTGAGCTAAGCATTAAGATCTTGAGGGACACCTTGTAAGAGTAATTATGTGAAATAGAGAGTCCTATCGTACACAAGAGTGATGTCGCTTAGAATCTGTAATTCCTCTTAATTACATTGTGAAATACAGCCGGTAGGCTGTTAGCGTGAAAGAGTGGACGTAGGCTTACTATAAGTCGAACTACTATAAATTTGTGTACAACTTCTCTATCCCTTATCTCTTACTTTACATACTGCACATCAAGAATACTGTCTATATAAACTGTTTTGAATCTGAATTTTATTCAAACTCAACTATGGTCAATTATTTTCGCTTAAATTGATCAAAATTATTTAAGATCACCTATTCACTCACCTCTAGGTGATCCTTGCTAGCTACATCAATTGGTATTAAAGCTGGTTGCTCGTTTATTGAAGTGTATTACTTCTAAGCTAATGATCTATATAGTTAACTTGAGTGCCCCAGGTCTCATTGAAGGACAAAGCAACAACAAACCACCATATTTCGATGGCAAGGAATATAGTGTCTGAAAGAATAAGATGAAGGCATTTATAAAGTCAATTAATCATATGCAATAGGATGTCATCATCAGAGGAGTTAAACCAAGACCTTCTGATTCATTATCTCAAACTGAGATATCAAAAAGAGAAACCTTAGATTTCAAAACAATTTATTCTTTCTATTGTGCCTTAGCACCTATTGAATATAAAAAAATTGCTTCTTGTGAATCAGTTAAGAATATCTGGGATACTCTCTATGCTACTTATGAAGGAACAAATCAAGCCAAGGAAACTCAAATCATTCTACTACTTGGTCAATATGAATCCTTCAGAATGAAGTCTAGAGAATCAGTTGCTGATATGTATGACAGATTTGCTGACATAGTAAATAGTCTTCCATATCAAGAACAACCAGTCTCAGATGCGATGAAAGTCAACAAACTTTTGAGTTAATTGTCAAAACAACGGGATAATATCAAAACATCTCTTCGAGAGACTCAAAGAATTATGCCTCTATCAGTGAATGAGCTAATCGGAACTCTTCAATCATATAAGACTAAACAACTGAATGAGAAAAATGAATCCAGAGGTAAAAAATCAATTGCATTAAAATCTAATATTGATTATGATAATGCAGATTCTGAAGATGAAAATGTTGACGATGAAGAACTAGCTCTCTTCTTAAAGAAATACAAGAAAATGAAAATCAAAGGATGAAAACTGAAAGGGAAGAAGCCTTTTAAGAAGAAGAATGCTCTCGATGAAATAGAAAAATCACAGGAAGTAATTTGCTTTCACTGTAGGAAACATGGATATATCAAGCAAAATTGTCCACTTTTGAAAAAGAAGACCAAATTTAGGAAAGCAAAGAATGCCTTAAAAGCAGAAACCTGGAGTGATACAGAATGTGAAGATAGTGATAAAGATATCTCAAACTTCTGTCTGATGGCTAAATCAGACTCAGACTCAGACTCAGATTCAGATTCCGATGCTAAAGTTGAGATTGAGGTAAAGTATCATAAAATGTCAATTGAAGTGTCAAATTACATTGATGAATTATGCTTTGAATTTAAGGCTACTCTTAAAAGAATCTCTTCTTTAAAAAAAGAAAATTCTTCACTGAGGCAACAGGATGTTTCACAAAAAGAAAAAATCGATTTCCTTCAAAAAAAATTTCATCAAGTCAAGAAAAATCTTTTCAAGATTTTCTTTCCAAAAAAAATGCTGTTTTGAAAAAGGAATTTTCAGAAATTACTTCCAAGTTTTCAAAAGGTTCAAAAACCTTGAAGCATATTCTTTCTATACAAATTCCTTACTACAACAAATCTAGTCTCGGATTTGTGAAGAAAAGCGACAATTTAATTGATTTTCCAAAAGTCAAGGAGAGATTAAAGCAAAGACCTCCTCAACAAGTTTATAAAAATCATTTTAAAAGGAATTTTGTCAAATCTGTTGGTCGAAATGCACTCAAGTGCTAAAAATGTGGAGATCCACAGCACTTTGAAAATGAATATCCTAAGGTTTGGAGACCAATTCGAAGAGACTTTGTTAAGACAGCCTATACTAATTCTTAGGGACCTAAACAAATTTGGGTACCAAAGAAAACTTGAGAGGTTGTGATTTTTGCAGGTTACTACAAAGAGAAAAAGAAAGCGGTACCTAGACAGTGGATGTTCTAGACACATGACAAGAGATCCAAGAATATTTGTTAAACTACAAAGTCTGAATGATGGAAAAGTTTCCTTTTAAGGAAATAACAAAGGAAAGATAGTTGGTAAAGGAACGGTTGAAATTGGAGAACTCACAATCAATGATGTGTCATTAGTAAAATGACTCAACTATAACTTGATAAGCATAAGCCAACTATGTGATACAGGTTTCAGAATCAATTTTCAAGAAGATACATGCTCAGGAACAAGCAAAGATTCTTCTCAAACATTCACAGGAAAAAGACATGACAATATTTATCGTCTAGATGTCAATCCAAACTCCACTTATTGCTTGATCTCAATCAAAGAAGATGAAGATCTATGGCATAGAAGATTGTGGCATATCAATATGAAACAAATCTCAAAAATTTCAAGCAAGAAATTGGTTCGATGTCTGCCAGATTTGAAGTATAAGAAAACAGAGTCATGCAATGCCTACACTCTAAGAAAACAAGTAAGAAGCTCTTTTAAGTCTATACATCATGGTTTCACTAATCGTGTTTTTTAGATTCTTCATATGGATCTATTTGGACCAACCAGAACACAAAGTGTTGGTGGTAAGAACTATTGTTTAGTTATTGTTGATGACTTCACAAGATTTACTTGGGTGTTCTTCATTGCTCATAAACATGAAGCATTTTTATATTTTTCAAGATTTACAAGAAGAGTTCAGAATGAAAAGGGTAATACCATTTCATGCATTAAAACTGATCATGGGGGAGAATTTGAAAATCAAAGTTTTTCACATTTCTGTAAGGAAAATGGCTTTCAACACAATTTTTGTACTCCTTATACACATGAACAAAATAGTGTTATGGAAAAGAAAAATTGTTCTTTGTAAGAAATGACAAGAACTCTTTTAATTGAAAGCAAAATTCCTTTTTATTTTTTGGCAGATACAGTTTCTACAGCTTGTTATATCATTAACAGAGCTTTTCTCAGATCCATTCTTGAAAAAACCCCCTATAAGCTTTTCAAATGTAGGAAACCCAATATTTCATATTTTCGTGTATTTGGTTGTAAATGCTTTATACTCAAAAATCTAAATGACCGCTCTGGTAAGTTTGATGAGAAAGCATATGAAGGATTTTTCCTTAGATATTCTACTACAAGTAAGCATACAGAGTCTTCAACAAGAATTCTCAGACTATAGAAGAAACAATGAATGTAAGGTTTAATGAAAATATTCAGACTCACAAAGATGAATTTGAATCATCTTCCAATATTCAAGAGTTATCTAAAGCTCAACAAGAATCTCCAAAGATTGTTGAATCTGTAGAAGAAAGAAAAGAAGATTCAATCCAGATTCAATGGGAACCTTCAAAATCTGATGATATTCAGAAGGAAAGATTTGACAAAAACTGAAAACATAAATCCAGTCATCCGAAAAATCTCATTATTGGAGAAATAGAAGATGGCATCAAGACTAGATCTAAAAATAAAGAAAATATCAGCAATTTGACGTTGATATCAAAAATAGAACCAAAAGAAGTTGGTGAAGCATTATCAAATGAAAGCTGGATCGAAGCTATGCAGGAAGAACTCTAGCAGTTCAGAATCAATAGAATATGGGAACTTGTGCCAAGATCCAAAAATCATCCAGTAATTGGAACAAAATGGGTATGAAACCTATGCACCAGTTGCCAGGTTAGAAGCCATTATACTACTATTAGCTTATACTTGTTTCCATGACTTTAAATTGTTATAGATGGACATGAAAAGTGCTTTTCTGAATGGCTATATCAAAGAAGAAGTATATGTAAAACAACTACCTGGTTTTGAAGAACCAATGAAGACTGATCATGTCTATAAACTCAAAAAAGCCATTTATGGTCTAAAACAAGTACCTCGTGCTTAGTATGAAAGGTTAAGTAACTTCCTTCTGCAAAATGACTTCACAAAAGGTAAGGTTGATACAACCTTGTTCATTAAGAGAAAAAGTAATGATTTTTTACTTGTTCAAATTTATATTGATGATATCATTTTTAGATCTTTTAACAAACTGCTTTGCAAAGAATTTTCTAAAGATATGCAGAATGAGTTTGAGATGAGTATGATGGATGAATTAACATTCTTTCTTGGACTACAAGTGAAACAAACCAAGGATGGAACCTTCATTTGCTAAGAAAAATATGCAAAGGAGGTTGTCAAGAAGTTTGGATTGCAGAATTGCAAGGAAACAAACATTCATATGTCTCATTCATCCAAACTGAACAAAGATGAAGATGATAAAAGGGTTAATCAGAAGATATATACAAGCATGATAGGATCATTGTTATATCTTACTATATCTAGACCTGATATATTGTTTAGTGTCTGTATGTGTGCAAGATTTCAATCTGACCCAAAAGAATTACATCTTTCTGCAGTTAAAAGAATAATCAAATATATTGAAACTTATCCAATGTTAGGTCTTTGGTATTCCAAAGAATCAGATTTTACTCTTACTGGTTATTCTGATGCTGATTTAGCTGGATGTAAAGTGGACAGGAAAAGTACTATAGGAACATGTCAGTTACTTGAAAATATGTTGGTATCCTAGTACTCAAAGAAACAAAACATAGTTGTACTTTCTACAGCAGAAGCAGAATATGTGGCCTTGGGAAGTTGTTGTGCACAAATTCTGTGGATGAAACAACAGTTGCGAGACTTTGCTATTGAAGATTCAAGTGTTGCAATCAAATGTGACAACACAAGTGCTATCAATTTGACTAAGACAATTCTTCATTCACGAGCTAAGCACATTGAAATCAAGCATTACTTTATTAGAAACCATGCTTATAATTGTAATGTGAATATTCAATTTATTGATTCTAAGAATTAATTAGCTGATATATTCACAATACCTCTTGATAAGTCTTCATTTGAGTATATTAGAAACAAACTATGCATTACTTAACCATTTTCTTGAAGTATTTTTTAGACTGGAATTTTTCAGACTCAAATATCATCCATCTAAATGTCGATTTCAGACTCAAAAAAAAGGTACGTCCTTAATTCAAATTTTGACGGGTACATTTTTGGCATTTCTAGCAGGATATTTTCGTATTTGTTACTTTTGGAAGCAAATCAAGTATATATTCTAATCTATCTGATTGATTGTTTGCGCTTAAAATATTTTTTTTTTTACCATTCCTTTATAATAGGATCACCTCTTATAAATTCTAAAAGCGGTTTTTCTTTTCAAAAACTGTCCTACTTTTTTTATAAAATCCTAAGAATACGAATCCTCTTCACTCCCAATCATCACGACACTTAGAGTCTGCTTCTCATCCTTCTCCAAGATCAAATCTTTTTGTCTTTATGAATCACAATGCCTTTCAAAAGATGATCTTCGCGTATTTTTAACAAAGATTCAAAGTCTTCAGCACCAGCAAAATTCATTGAGATATCAGACACAGAATCGGACCGCCACCAAAACCCTTCAAAAACGACACCACAAGAACCACAACCATTGTCTCCATCAAAAACCATCGGTAAAACTGACTTTCGTTTCAGTAACATCAAACTTATGTGGAAAGCATATGAAAGGTTGAAATGCAGTAATGCTTCAGCATCGGTTCTTCATCAGTGTCTGAAAGATAATGGTTTTCACACTAAAGAAAGTCTTGTGCAAAGTTATTCTCAATTTTCCTCTAGAATTGATCATGATCAGGCTAGTACTACTCTAAAGGAGACTACTTCCAAAAAGGGAAAAGAGAAAGTCGACGAACCATCAACTTCCTCTGACAAGAAATCCGTTCGCATAAGCCCAAGTCTACCAGTGCATCTAAATTTACGATTCCTGATGATGATGCTAGATTTTTTCATAATTTTGAGATGAAGGTTGGAATTGCGTCTGGCGTGCAAGGTAATGGTGGTTTATTCAAAAATATAGAGCACAATATCTACTATCAATTGATACTTGCTAGAGGAATTATGAATCATCGTAGTGTGGATTTTGACTATATGGAAAAGGCTGGCATTTTTGTGAAATGTCTCTTTGAAAGATTGGGCATTTATGAATTATGTCTGCAATCTGCACATGTATATGTAGAACTGACTGCTTATTTTTACTCAAATTTTTCCATTCTGTCACCAAATTGGCTTCAATTCACTGTTGATGATAAAAAGTATGATTTGAAAGTGGAATATCTGGCTTTGATTATTGGAGCGAAAAATTACAAGTTTACTCCATTGGAAGTAAGCCTAGAAGATGCTTCCAAAGCGGCCTCAGAGAATCAGAAATTTGCTAAAGGCTCTGAACGTTATATCTCATATTCTGATCTAACCAGAAGAACTGTGATCTTGCATAAAATCATTATCAATTGCTTGAGGCCTAAAGCTGCTTCCAAAACTGACTTGTCTAAGTCTGAAATCAAGCTTATTTGGGCCATTTTGAATAGAAAGTCTTTTTCTTTTCCACACATCATCATTTTCCACATGTACAGAACTCTCCAAAAGGACAAGGGACAACTTCCTTATGGTGCACTCATCTCTAGAATATTTATCTTTTTAAACATAACTATTTCTAATGACTTGTGCAAAACCTTTGTTCCTTTGATGTTTGTTGGAGAAAAGATGCTTACTAAGATGAATCTTAAGCATTTTGATGATAAAAGGAAAAGAGCAAGTACATCAAGAAGAAAGAATGCTCAGCAGTCATAAACAAAATCTGTTGGCAAAAAAGATAACAAAGACAAAGAAGAAAGAAAAAGCACAAGACAAGAAAGAAAGTAGACTGACTCTTCAAGTCCATTCAAGGTGTATAGCAAAAAGAGAAGAATTTCTTCTCCAAGATGAAGATGATGAATCAGAACACCTTAAAATTGGACAGAATGTTGGTCCAGAACATGTTTCAGAACCTACTAAAAAGGTTTTAGAATCAGTATTTGGGGACTCACATTTACATCAACAGGATGATATTCCACAGGGACAGATGTAAGTCAATCTCCAATTAATCTTGAAGAGACTTTGAATGAAACTACTGTTGCAGAACATGCAGATTTTCAAGAAGAGATTCCAACAGAGACAAGGGATAAGTTCGAACAGCATGAACCGGAAAATGTTCAGGGACAGATTTCAGAAAACATGACCATTCTAACACTTCTGCTAGAAATCAAAGAAAAACAAGCTGCACTTGAAGAGAACATGAAGAATCTTCAGAAAATTGTTGAGGAAAACAATCAGACTCAACGTCTTCAGACAAAAAAAGACAAAGCAGAGATAGGGGAAGCTATTGCTCTATATTCAACAAATATGAAGAAAGCTATGGGTCAATGTTCCACCAAGATTGAGGAAGCTGTTTCTATTTTGGAAAATTTTCAACTTGTTCAAACACCATCAAAGAAATAACCTGTTTTTCCTACCCTCTTTTTAAACCATTATGGTTCTATATTCTTAACATTTGCCTTTGTTAGATTGATTGGATGTTTTATATCAGTGTATTATTATACTTATTATTGATTTATTCTTTTTATTGATGACAAAAAGGGGAGAGATTATGCAGATATTATTGTACTAACACTTCAATATGCATGTTATACAGGTTATACTCAAAGGAAGAGAAATACACAAATCTTATAAGTTTGCACATCTATATATTTGTGTTTCATGCGCTTAATATGATTATTTTCTTCAAATTTATTTGACATTGATTGAATCTGCATGGAAGTTTTGTCACCATAAAAAATGAGGAAATTGTTGAGGAAAACTTCTAATGAATTTTGAAACTGACAAAACTTTCTATGTTTATCTTGTGAATTTGACATGCATTCCATTCCAGGTTAATATATTCTGAAAGTTCAGAAGGAAATATCAAACTTTACAAGTTTTCAAAACTAAAAGTTCAGACTCAGATATAAGATATTCAGACTTTACCATAAAAGTCATTCATACTCTAATTATGAAATATTCAGATTTTACTGAAGACCTACGCTAACTTAGGTTCTGAATGAGAAATTCTTCAAACGCAGTAATTATGCAGACGCAGACACTGAAATTTCTCAGACGCTGAAGTTTTTCATACACAGAAGCAAAACTCATTTAGAAGGAATCACAACAGCTAATGATCTGGTAAGGATTTCACAAAAGGAAAGTTTTGATTGACTCAATCTCAATCTAATAGATTGACAATCAAACATTATGACAATTATGCATTACAACGGATAAAGTTCTACTTATGAAAACCAAGATTCTGATTGTATGGGCGACCAGAATCGACGGGATTCAGATTTTGTCAATCAACGGTTACTCAATCAATTTTATACAGATCTGTCCAAAATGAAGATTGGAAGATGATCCTCTGAAGACTATCCAATAGCTAGTTTGGTAGTGGAGAAGTATAAAATGAGACCTACGAAAAGCAAAAGATAGAATGAAATCGAAAATCAACAAGTCTAAAGTCTGAGCATACTTTGATCCTTTCTCTTGTCTTTCTTGAGCTAAACATTAAAATCTTGAGGGATACCTTGTAAGAGTGATTGTGTGAGATAGAGAGTCCTATCATACACAAGAGTGTTGTCACTTAGAATCTGTAATTCCTCTTGATTATATAATGAAATCCAGCCAGTAGGTTGTCAGCGTGGGAGAGTGGACGTAGGCTTGTTATAAGCCGAACCACTATAAATTTGTGTGTAGTTTTTTTATCCATTATATCTTACTTTACTTACAGCACATCAAGAATACTGACTATATAAATTGTTTTGAATCTGAATTTTATTTAGACTCAACTGTGATCAATTATTTTCGCTTAAATTGATCAAAATTGTTTAAGTTCACCTATTCACCCCCCTCTAGGTGATCTTTGCTAGCTACATCACACTTAAGCCTATATTTTCATTTCATATGAACCTAATTGGTGATCATTCCCCACACTGAGGTAAAGCAAAAACCATTATTGTCCAAGCAGCATATTTGGAGCATTAACTGAAGACAAAAACCCTTGAGAGTCTAAATGTCGAGTTGAAGTGTAATTGGCCAATGTGTGCATTGTAGACAATGTGTGTCAAAAAAAAAAATGAAAGCTAGGGTGCATAAAAAAGCAGTGTGTCTAGTAAAAGCAAAGCCATGCTCTTGAAAAAAAAAAAAAAGAAGTCGAAAAAAAAGTGAGAACTTTAGAGAAAAAAATGTCAAGATATGACATGTCAAAGTCATGAATCCCAGTGGAGTAGTAGTTCTATAAGTCTCGAAGGAATCAAGTGACGAACTCTCGAGACCAATAAAGCATCTACCAAGAAGACAATCCCTAGCGAAAAAGATGACCGATGATAATGCCTAGATGATCACCAACTCTCACCTTATTTATACACATCTTTGAGCCTGATGTGTCATTTCGTTTCTTAACCAATGAACCCAATCTACGTTACGTCCTTTGCAAAATCTCTTCGGATTATGGCACTTAAATTAACGTAAAATTCATATGTTTATAAGCTCAACTCGAAGAAGTGTGAGCAAGTCTATTTCTATCTCATTTTGCAGGGTTTTTAACTTGAAAACCTGGAGATGATTGTGGAGTATTTTCTTTCAATGCCTCAACTCAAAGAGTCCCCTTTGTTAAGCCATTGACCAAACCGACTCTACGGTCCTGATAAAGACCTCTTAGATTGATAAGGTCGTATCGCTTGCGAGAATACTCTGATCCTTATCGACATGATGATGGTGAGATTGAGTGATTCTCATAAAATAGCCCTTCTGAATAATAGTGAGTGAAAGCCATTTTTAACTGAAAGTCTCTCATTTAGCACTCTTAAGAAATCCACGTTATGAGTGAAAATTGTCTTAATTAATGATTCTCCCCAGTGAAAATTTGGTGATGCAAATATGGTAAAACCATCATGCATAAATCTCAATTGAATTGATGAATTTTGAAATGTGAGTTCTAGAATAGCCGTGATTGCTAATCTCTTGATGAATGCATATGTGTTTTGCTCTAGTCATGTTTGACAGGTAATGTTTCCTCAAAGACTGAAGAGTTCCCAATGCTACAATTGCTTTTTGAAGCTTCGTATTCGTCTAAATATTTTTGAATATTCAATTACCTTATTGTAGTTTTAGGTATCATTTTCGAAAATCCGAAGGGAATTTTTATCCTATTAATTATATCTGATTACAGTTTTAGATATCTTTTTGAAAATCCGAAGGGAATCATCGAGCCCATTCAAATATCTGACTGAGGTTTCAGATATCTTTCTTGAAGATCCGAAGGGGATCATCGAGCCCATTCAAATATCTGATTGAAGTTTCAGGTATCATTTCCGAAAATCCGAAGGGAATTTTCGATCTTATTAATCATATCTAATTGCAGTTTCAAAAATCTTTTCGAAGATCCAAACGGAATTTTCGAGCCCATTCAAATATCTGATTGTAGTTTCAGATATCTTCTCGAAGATCCGAAGGGAATTTTCGAGCATATTCATATTTGATTGCAGTTTCAGTTTCAAGTATATTTCTCAAAGATCCAAAGGGAATTTTTGAGGCCATTCAAATACCATATTGGAGTTTCATGAATCTTTCTTAAAAGTCTGAAGGGAATTATTCGATACTTGTTATCGAAAATCCGAAGGGAATTTTCGAGCCCATCTCATCTCAAGCATCTTCTCTAAAAATCCGAAGGGAATTTTCGAGTTTAATTTAGGCCTTATTTCGAAAATCCGAAGAGAATTTTCAAACTTTCAAATATTATTGGGAATTCTATATACTTTGCGGGTTTTCAAAAGTTGTTCCATACCCCAAGTTTGCTTTCCCAAATCTTCAGGTAAGTAAGTGCAGGTATGTTTTCTATTTTTGCATTAGCATCCACATATCACATTAGAAAATGGATGTGGGCTCATTGAGATCCCATTTACTCAACAAAAAGATTAATGATTCTCATTGCATTTGCATAGTCAAAATTTATGTGTCATTTTGTCCTTAAATGAAACCTCTTCGAGCTCCCCTTCAAAGAGGGCAGCTGTTAACATCTAAATTTTGACACATCATTTAGTGATTAATTGCATAGAAAATTAGGGATTAAATTTTAACCCATAAACAAAAATATCAAAATCGCATAGCATATAGTTTAGTATCATATATTTTAATTGCATTTAACGTCAGACTAGCGACAGTGAGTAAGTTGAAAATCCATTGCATAAATTAAGCTCGAGCACCAAACAAAGCTCGTCTCGCTCGGAAAACAGTGGTCGAAAATCACAAGTCTAAAAGGCATTGGTTGTCTTAATTTGAGCTTAAATTAACCCATCAAGCTTAATTAGAGAAAAGCTCAAATTAATTCGGCCCATTTAGAATTAAATAAAAATTAAAGGATAAATGCCTAAGCCCATTAGGACTAGAAAACCCGGTCAATTAACTTAGAGTTTCGATATAAATATGTGATTATACTCCTCAATCAAGGGCCTCTCATAATTTCCAAAAAACAATTCCTAAGAGCAAGAGTGAAACACGTGAGTGAGAGCGAGAGCAAAGTGTGAGAGAGAGAGAGAGAGAGAGAGAGAGAGAGAGAGAGAGAGAGAGACGGCTTCAAGAGAGAAATCGTGAGCAAAAGCCAAGAGAGGAATATGGCAGCACCCTGGGAGATCGAAGATGGATGAAGTGGTGATGCTTGTACTCCTCCTGGTGAGTGCAGTTTGACATTTTGGTCAAACATCCACTTGCAAACAAGTTCAACAAAAGCCAGATCCTTCATTGCCACAATAGGAGCAAAAAAGAAAGAAAACGGAGAGATCCATGCAAAGAACAGCTCCTGGTGAGTGCAGTTTGACATTTTGGTCAAACATCCACTTGCAGACAAGTTCAACAAAAGCCAAATCCTTCACTGCCACAATAGGAGCGAAAAGAACGAAAACGGAGAGATCCATGCGAAGAACAGCTCCAACGTCGCACAGGAATCAGTCCCTCCGCTCCAAGTTTCCTCCTGCCATCGTTGCTGGTCGTCCATGACACGTCCAGCTGGTCCTGTGAACACCAGTAATTCTGAAGCCACAGCACCCCTAAGCGATTTCATCAAGTCCCTGCATTGTCCAGCCACCTCTCAGCCGTGAGTCTACACCGTGGCCAAGCAGCAACTAGCAAGCTTTCATCGTCTCTTTTGCAGGTTTTCGAGTCCTTTCAAAGTCTTCCCGACGACCAACCCCTCACTACCGCCCGCAAGCCAGTCCTTGACCAAGAGCCACACCATTATAAAGCCCACCATGTGCACCACCGCAAGCAACATTGTCGTTGCCATCATAGCCGTCAGTTTACCGCCATCGATCACCCACCGTTGGTCACCGCCCTGATCCGCAATCCTGGCAATTCAAATTTGGGAAGTAATTTGTAAATCAGATAAAGATCTCTATCTGCCATATTTTCAAAATATCTAGATTCCTAGTTTGAATATTTTGAATATTCCGTGAATATTATGTGAATTGTTAGATATCATAGGATAATGTGTGCTATATCCGCAATATTTGAAAACACCCCGAATTAGGAATTATTCCTAATTTAGCAACGTATATGGACGACTATCCGACCTTATCCCTAAGGTACGATACGCGGCAATACGGAAAATCATTATCTTATCCATAATCACTTGGATATAATAATAGATTTTATTCGTTTTTCAAATTCGAATAATCAACTTTCCGTCGATATCTATAACCCTATAGATATGACCGTTAGTTTGATTTCTTTTCTTAATCCAAATTTGATAAGGAGAATCTTGCGGATTGCGTGAATTGTTTGAGTGCGATTGTTATCTTTATTTGATTGATTTCTTTTTTTTAAATAAAGAAAATCCAAAAATATGTTAGTTAGAATTTAAATTAAAAGTTTGCATGCTTAAAGAATCCTAAATATATCCAAGAGAGTAAGATAATTATTTGATTTAAATTGGGATTTAGAATAGCATATTTCCTAGTTTAAATTAAAAATTATTTTATTCTCTGTGGATTATTTAGGATATTTAGATTTCGAATTTCTATGAAAATAAAAAAAAGTCGCTTTAGGATAGATTAAATTATTTTTTTTAGAATAGATTGCATTCTAAACTTGAGTAACTTTTAATTTCGAATTTCATTGGAAAAATACCAAAAATAAATCATTTGTCCGTCATTAGAATTAGGTCACGTCATCGCATGACATATAGTTCGCATGTGAGGTTGCATTAATCGCATGTCATTTTTGGCACGTCATTACATATAAGTTGTTTACATTTTAATAAAGCGCTAACCCTAAAAAACACATTGAGTGCCTTACTTTGTTAATTAGAAATCATATTAGAATTATTGTGCGATTTTCTATTAACAATGCAGATGCTTGCGTTGCTTTAAGGTATGTCATTCTCCTAACATTGCAATCTATTTACTGTTTTCTTGGGTGTTAAATTAGTAATTTGTGCACCCGCATGAATACCTTGCATGTTAGTGATTAGATAATAAAATGGATCCAGACTGCCTACATAAACATTTTTGAAAAGAAAAGGTACCGAAAGAGCGTTAGACTAGATCTAACGTAACCAAGTCCCCAAGCTTAAAATTTCTCGTTCGTAAAAATAAAACATATCTCCCTATGTTTTATTGAGGTTTCTAATCGACCTACCACAAATAGATTAGTGGCGACTCCAAGCATGAAAACTTTTGCATGTTAAAAACTTAAACCCTAAATTGCGAATTGATAAGGCTTGGGAGGGCCAGAGCTACACTTAATCTTAATAATTCATTAGCCTGAGAAATTTAGATCGCGATACCGCCACAATTCAACGTCATGAGATGTATCTCAAATCTAATGGAGGTGGTGTGTTCCCATATTGTTTTCTCACATCTCCTTCGTTGTATCTTAAATTAGAGCAGGCGGCAGCAACGCCTTGCATGCTAGGGCAGACCACCATGGTTTTGTTCCCTAAGTAATTGTTAGCCCCGGACCAAAAACAGTAACAGATGCTCGCAACACTCCCGAATTCACCCCATTTGTGAGACCTTAGCCGGGATGGGGAGTCAACCTACGAGCACAGAAGAGCGTGGTATTGCTGCCCCTCTCTAAATAAAGGTAAAGTCTCTCATTCAGGTAGAATGGTTGGTGACCCACTGAACAAACTTGGTTGACGAGCAGGCATTATGCGCCCCATGCCCGAGCCGGTGCTTGGGCAGTGGCACCGCCGCCGCTGTCATTCTCCATTCATTAATAGGTTTTAATGTTTTCTTCTTCTTAGTATTTATCCTAACGCAAAAATCATTATCTATCCCTCATTAGTGAATTTTTACATTACTCCGACGCGACTGCCCACATCAGCATCTTTGTCCGCATATTAACAGAAGCGATTTATGTGAACAAAAACATAATTTAAGGCCCAATTGGCAAGAAAAAGTTCGGGGAAATAAAATCAAATAAATTGAAGAGGTTAAGGGTTATTATCACAACCTTCCCAAGATGAGCCTGAATTATTAGGCAAGCGCAAATGAACCTCGCTGGATGAAAACCAATTAGTTAGTATCTTATAGCCGGTAGAAGGATTTTATCAAAATAACATATACATAGATAGAGTTTAAAGTGACTTAACTAGGAAGATATGAATTTTCATAGAATGAATTAAATATTAAAATATTTCAGTAAACAAATCAAATATTGATCGAGTATGGATCACTAAATTTTGTTACAAATAAACGGATTAAATGAATCATTTTAGATCGGACTATTTTCGACTCAACCCTAACGCAACCCACCCATTTGATACCCTACTCACCACATAAAAGATTAAACTAACTCCCATAATCAATACCTATTTTCTTTTAAGGAAAGCTTTCTATGCGATATAACATGCAAGCTTAAGTTCCCATGTAATCAAGGTAACAAGGCAGTCAAATCAAACGACGATTGGAACATAAAAGATCCAAGCAAGGAAGTAAAAAGATACAGTGATAAATCAAAAAGGCAGGAAAGTACATAGATTTAATTTTTAAACACGAGCCGACTATCCGTGCAAAAACTTTGGCGCCCGTGATATAAATAAACCTGCTGACCTATGGTCGTATCACCCTTTCTTTCCAAATCAACATAAAGAAGCACTTTCACTCGGTTATTTAAGCCCAACAAGACAACCAAAATCCAACGAGTCCAACTGGCCAATGACGACTCCCTCAGGACTTAAAAATTTTCCTCATGAATTATATTTAGCAGGCATTTTCAAGGTACAAGATCAAGCTACGCAAAACCAACCGTATTTCACAATTCCTTAGAGGCTATACCATGGCATGCACAAGATCAAAAGGGGCAGATAAAGATCACTTCAACACACTGGCGATTGAACACAGAACACCCAGATGGGATGCAGCATCATATACTTCAATTCAAAGTGACTCCGGAACGGTCGCATTGAAGCTCAAGTATGCAAAATAGAAATCCTCTTGAACAAGAACAACGCACGCCAAGTGAAGCAACTCTAAGGAAAAGGAGCTACTAATAAGCCATTACAAATCCTTGGGGTACTCGATCAATCACATCATCCTGCATGTCACCAAATCATCATTTTTCAATAAATGACAATGCACAAAAAAGGGTTCACAACATGAGCTTCAAGAGGCTGCCTTATAACGGCAGAGCCTTCATTCGAATGCGTCGTCATCATCGTCGGGAAGAGGCTGACTAGCAGCTTGAGCAAGCTCCGCCTCATGCCTGCGAGCAAATTAGCCGGCTATGAAACACAAATAATTAACAAACAGGAAGTTGGGAAGTAATGCCCCAAACAGACGGATAAAGTGAGATGTTTAAAGAGTAGTCATGTTTTAAACGCAATCCACCAAATAAACATTTCTGGCTGCATTCGAAGTGTCAATATGTGTGCCAATATGTTAAAATACAAATAACAGATATAGCATAAGAAACTCAGCAAATGACATTTTTAACTTAAATCTACAATCTCATAAGCACTATGCCATGGCAAGCAGGCAAGATAATTTCCCACATTATCAAATAAAATTCCAACGAATGGGGAATGGGGAAAAGAGAGAGATGAGTTTCGTACTGTTGCTGGGCAGCCAAGTCAATGTGTACTTCCGGAGGAGCAAGAGCAGGAGACTCCACAAAGTGAAGGTTAGGGTCCCTAAAGTTCCAAAAAGAACCGACATGTTACATCATCCACGACGTAGACAAAAGGTGATCCGAGGAGTACAACAGTAAATTGAATTACCCAGCAAGTTTTCTGGCGAGATAGAGGAAAGGCTTCTCAAAATTGTAGTTGCTTTTGGCAGATATCTCATAGTATTGAAGGTTCTTCTTCCGGTGGAATGTAACCTGCTTTGCCTTAACCTGCCTGTTCTTCACGTCAACCTTGTTTCCACACAGAACAATGGGTATGTTCTCACAGACCCTAATATTAAAAGGCCATAAAACGTTAAAGCCACTCCTATACACAGGTAAAGCTACGAACAGGAGTTAAGGAGGTAAGAAAAGGCATTGAAGTAAAACCTGCAGAGATCGCGATGCCATGTAGGGACGTTCTTATAGGTCAACCTGGCAGTAACGTCAAACATGATGATGGCGCATTGACCATGAATGCTGCAGAAGAAAACAGCCAAACCCACGTGAGCGATAATGCATGCCACTTGCAACTTATAGATCCAGAACAAACGTGGCAAAAAGAATATGAAACAACATATTAACGAAGGCATACACCAAAAAGTTTGGAACACGAAACCATCTATACTCACAAAATCAGACGAAAACAAATTCTAACAAAGGAATGTATAGTTTCCCCTTTACTTACTAGTATCCATCTCTTAGACCACCAAACTTTTCCTGCCCGGCAGTATCCCAGCAGTAAAATCGAATTTTGCCGCAGTTCGTGTAGAAATCCAATGGATGAACCTCAACCCCGATGGTCGCTGCTCAAGCCCAATCAAAATCCCAATCAATTCCCACACAACCAGGGGGGGCACAATCAAGTGGGGGGGCAAAAACATTGAGGCAAAGTCAAGACACGTACGCTCATATTTCTTCTCAAACTCCCCAGTGAGATGCCTCTTCACGAAAGTCGTTTTGCCTACGAAATGGACAAATAGTTCAGCTCCGGCGGTAACAGCTCGGATAGTACTGAAGTTCAAACAACACACGCCAAAAAATCAAGAACATCAATGCCCAAAATTTTCAGGAGGAATTCTAACCCATATAAATCGATTTCCCCCTCCATTCCAGCAACCAAGATATCAAAGGCATAATATATATTTACGCCGTAAATACTCGCTCAAGGCTTAAGTTAAGGCGGAAACACTTCCCCACAACCCCAGATGATGAACATCAACATTGAAAAAGTAGGAAATCACCACCAAGCATCACCCGTTGCAGCCATCGAAACTCAAGCCAATCCCCACATACAATCGATCCCATCCCCCCCCACACAGATCACATGGAAAAGTGCTCGAGGGAACCAAGAAAGAAAACACAAGCGACGATCGAGCCATTCGAAACAAATCTATGGAAAACCCACCAGTGCCTCCGTCGCCGACGATGACGAGCTTGAAGCTCGGGTAATCGACGGTCTGCTGATTCGGCAGAGCCTACCAAGAAGAAAACGAAGAAAGAATCAGGAAATAGAAGAAGAGACCCAGCACCGGAGCGCTCCCGAATCGGAACGGCATCGACCATCCCCGTCTCCGACGGCTCGCGAACGGCGATCATCCGCGGCGATCGCCGGCCGGAACGGCGAAATCTCGAGGAACACAAGAACACGGGAACGGCGCTCACCATGATCGGTCCAGGCGGCGGCGAGATTTCGAAGGACGCGCAGCGAGCAGCGGAGCTAAGGCGAGGGCGAGGGCGAGAGAGGGAAGGCGACGGTGAGGCCAGCTAGGGTTTATAAGGGGGAGGGAGGAGGAGCGTGTGCTTTGTTCAAAGTGGCTTTAGCTTGACGCAACAATCTGGGCCGTCCGATCCGGTTTCTTCCCCGGTTGGGGGTGTTCGGATCAGGCCGACCGTGCGATCTGCTTACCTTTTTTATTTTTGCCGGGGTAGGTTTCGAAACGCTGAACGGCGTGTGATTCGTGGGAGTCATTTTGACTTTGCTGCATATTCGCTCGCGGATCCACTTGGCCACATCGGTCAAGTCGGGTCCGGCCCGATTGTTCCCGGGCCCAAGCCAGCTCAGCGTAGAAGGAACAATGCCCTGTTGGAGGAAGGTATTTATTCTATTCTCACGGGGATACGCCGCCGCCGCCGCGTGGCGGTGCTGATGTGGCGGGATCGACCCATCGCCACCGTCTTCGCTCGGGCACTATGAACTCGTCTTGCTCGGCACCATGTTAGACCATCTATTGCCGCCACGCAGGGTAAATCTCTCAGTTCAATATCTTCTCGGGGAAAGAGGGAGAGTGAAAGCAATCTTTTAAATCTTGTAACGGACTCTGCATTTGAGTCGTAAAACTTTCATTTCGTATCAGTCTTCACGAAGTGATATACAGTGTTCTAATAACTCCTAAGTCACAGCTCATCATTTCATACTGAATTCATCGCCATTGAAGCCTCCACGAATACTCACAGGGGTCGAGAATCATTCATGGAGACCTTAAAACCAGTACTCCTGCTGTTGGGCAATGACTCAAACCCTTATCATCAAAGGCAATGAATCCTATGAAAACACAAACATGATTGTCGGTACATAGTACGATGTGACGCGCCGAAGCATATAATGTTCCGTTTTGCATGTGCCGCGTGCTCGCGATGTTACAGTATTTTGGAGCGATGACAGCAGCAGCTGTAGGTTTCCTGAGTATGCAATGGACAGTCTTTTCTCCGCGAAATGAAACACTTGGCTTGCATCATCCCAGGTCGTTCTTGAATCTGCTAGGATGTGTAAGTTATAAAGTGCAGCATAATGTATTTTCACCTTCCACACCTTCCTAAAATAACGGCATCGTGACATTACCTTTCTCCAGTCATGGTGTCTGTGTGGAAAGAAGGCTGGGCCTCGGAGCTAGTCGACGAGCGACAGTATCGAACATACTCAATCAATGAGGTAACACAACGCGTTTGATAGTGTGCTCTGTGTGCCAGAAAGAGCAGCAGAAAGACCAATGGTGCCGGCTTTGGTTCATTTTCGCTGCTGAATGACGAGAGAGTCGCGCGCTCTTTACCGTCACTTGTACAAACAGAGAAGATTGGTCGGACGAGATGGGGACACGCTCCATTAATCAAGTATTGAATAAACACAACATTAGCACGTGAAGTAGTGTTGAAGTGGTCAAATTTCAGTTTTACACGTCTTCAATAATGTAGTAGTGGAATTCTAATTTGTAGGGATTTGTTTCTACACGTTTTAGTTGGTGGGATATGTTAATAGGTCTTTATTATTGTTATCCTGTTACTGAGTAGTTTTCGATGTTATGCCTATTTAATAGGCTTGTGATCTGTTAAGTAGTATGTACGTGAGTTTTTCAGCAGCAATTTTTCATGTGTGTCCTCTTCTACTCCTTGCCCTCTTTAGAGGTTATTGAACTATACTTGCCACTTGTTCTTTTTCAACAATCTAGTATCAAAGCCAGATTCTTGGTATTTCGTGAGCATCTCTATTGCCAAGATGGGTGATCTTCAAGTCATTGGTGGAATCAAGAAGCTTAGCAACCAAAACTACAATTCTTGGTCTTTATGCATAATGTCTTATATGCAGGGCCAGGATTTGTGGGAAGTTGTCAATGGAAATAATGTGAGACAACCGGAGGCTGAAGATGCGAATGGGACATTGCGGAAGTGGCAAATTAAAGCGGGCAAAGCCATGTTCATTTTGAAGACGACAGTTGAAGAGAATGTGCTGGAACATATCCGAGATGCGGAAACTCCCAAAGAAGCTTGGGATATGTTCGCGAAGCTGCTCTCTAAGACTCCGTTCGTTTCAGGAAAAATATTTTCCTAGAAAATATTTTCCGTGTTATCCGGTGTTCGGGGGCGGAAAACATTTTCCTTCTCCACCTCCAAACCTTTCATTATTTTGAGGAAAATGATTTCCTCTTTTCACAAAGAGGAAATCATTTTCCACCAAAGTGAAGGCAAAATTGGCCATGGGAGGGAAAATATTTTCCGTGGGAGAGAAAGTTGATTGCCGGTCACCGCCATCGGCCGCCGGTCGTCGGCCGCCGCCGCCGCCGCCGCCCGCTAGCCGCCGCCGCTACCGGTAGCTCGCCGGCCACCGCTGGTTGCCGCCCGCCGCCACCGCCGCCGGTCGCCGACCACCGTCGATTGCCAATTGCCGCCGCCGATCGCGGCCCACCGCATCCGCCGCCGCTGCCAATCGCTAGCCGCCGCCGCCGCCGGTCACCGATCGCCGCCGCCGGTTGCCGACCGCCGCCGCCTACCGCCACCGGCCGCCACCAATTGCCGCCCACCGCGTCCGCCACCGCCGCCACCGTCGCCACCGATAGCCACCGCCGATCGCCGAACACCGTCAGTCGCCGGACACCGCCGGATCGGCGGTTACCGAACACCAGAAAATATTTTCCGAAACTTTTTCAAATTTTAGTCGAATACCAGAAAATTATATTTTAGGAAATCATTTTTCAGGAAAATGACTTCCGGGAAAATATTTTCCAAAAGGAGAATATTTTCCGGCAAACGAATGGAGCCTAAGAAGAACAATACGAAGCTCCAATTCTTAGAAAGTGAGTTGCTGTCGATGACACAACGCGACATGACAGTCGCTCAGTACTTCCACAAAATGAAGACGTTATGCCGAGAGATTACTGAATTGGATTCGGAGGCTCCGATTGGCGATACCAGGATGGAGCGAATCATCATCCATGGTTTGAAGCCAGAATTCAGGAGTTTTGTTGCCGCCATACAAGGATGGCAAACTCAGCCGTCGCTTGTTGAATTCGAAAATTTGCTAGTTGGTCGAGAAGCATTAGCTAAGCAAATGGGAGGAGTCTCGTTGAAGAATGAAGAAGAGGCACTCTATGCCAACAATGGCGAGTGGAATTCCAAGCGGTATGCCTATGGTGGATCCAAAAAGAACGATGCAAGGCGAGAAGTCATCAAGATGAAGGGAGCGTTCGTGCATGGAAAGGTTCTAAGAACCATGGCAATAGCCAAAAGTTTCAAGGGAAGTGCTAAAACTGCAATAAGAAAGGTCATATGGCGAAAGATTGCTGGTCAAAAAGAGAAATCTATCGAGAGTAACGCTGCTACTTTAAAAAACGAAGATGAATGGGATGCTGAGGCTTTCTTTGCAGTAGATAAGGAGGAGCTAGCTCTTACCGCAACAACATTCAATCAAATCAATTATGAGAATGATTGGATCGTTGACTCATGCTGCTCAAACCATATGACTGGTGATAAAGAAAAGTTGCAGAACTTGTCGGAGTATAAGGGAAGTTAGGTGGTGGTGACGGCTAATAACTCAAAGTTACCGATAGCCCACATCGGTAATACAGCCGTCTCTCCCCAATGTAGCGATGCCGAGATGCCACTCCAAAACGTCTATCATGTTCTAGGTATGAGAAAAAAATCTTCTCTCAGTAGCACAATTAACGTCTTTTGGCCATTTTGTTCTGTTTGGTCCACAAGATGTGAAGATATATCGAGACCTTGAAATTACAGAAAAGCCGATAATGAAGGGACGAAGAACGGAGTCTGTTTACGTGATGTCTGCGGAAACCGCAAATGTAGACAAGACGGGAAGGAATGAGACGGCAAACTTATAGCACATGCGGCTAAGTCACGTTAGCTATTCCAAGCTAGATGTGATGATGAAGAAGTCGATGTTGAAGGAATTTCCACAGCTTGAAGTGAGAACAAACACTATATGTGGAGGCTGTCAGTATGGAAAAGCGCACCAGTTGCCGTATGAAAAGTCCAAATTTAAAGCGAAGGAACCATTAAAGTTGATACACTATGATGTATTTGGACCAATTAAGCAAGCCTCCATTGGTAGGATGAAGTATATGGTGACCTTCATTGACGACTGTCTCGAGGTATGTGTGGGTTTACTTTATGAAGGAAAAATCTGAAACTCTTTCAAAATTCATAGAGTTCAAGAAGGTAGCGGAAGCGGAGGTTGGTAAAAGAGTCTGTTGTCTACGTACTGACAATGGAAGAGAGTACATCTCAAATGAGTTCATAGATTTCCTTTAGGAATGCAGAATACGCCATCAGTTCACATGTGCTAGCACTTTGCAGCAAAACGAGGTGTCAGAAAGAAAAAACAGGCATCTGGCAGAAGTATGTCGAAGTATGCTTTATTCAAAGAATGTTCCGGGACGGTTTTGGGCAGAAGCAATGAAGATTGCGGCCTTCGTGATCAATAGGCTTCCTCAACAAAGGTTATGCTTTTGTTCGCCTTTTGAAAAAATATGAAACATGAAGCCTGCTGTTAGTCATTTTCGAGTTTTTGGATGCGTGTGCTATGTATTTGTACCTGACCAGTTACGTAGCCAGATGGAGAAAAAGGCTATTAGATGTATCTTTGTAGGATATGACAATCAAAGAAAAGGATGGCGATGTTGCGATCCAACAACCGGGAAATGCTACACATCTCGGAATGTGGTGTTTGATGAAGCTTCCTCATGGTGGTCCTCGAACAAGGAAGTACTACCGGACTCAGATGTTTTTAAGTAAATGTTAGAAATTTCTCAATTCCAGTTGAGTTCATGTGAAGCAGAGGTTGTAGACGACGATGCAGATGTTGAAGAAGGCATAGCTCAAAATCCTTGGTAAGCAGGTGTATACCAAAGGCCAAGCGAAGAAGATGAGCCAAGTGGAGCAAGTACACCAACTGCACTTAGAAGATCAACAAGAGCCCGAAAGCCAAATCCTAAGTATGCTAATGCCACCATAGTAGAAGAGGCAAATGGAAAAGAGCCTGAGACATTTGAGGAAGCGTCTCAGAGTTCGAAATGGATTAAGGCTATGGAAGAGGAAATTGCTGCATTAGAGCGAAATCAGACTTGGGAGCTCATACCAAAGCTAAGAGATGTGAAGCCTATTTCTTGCAAATAGGTGTATAAGATAAAGCGCCGCACAGATGGATCAATAGAGAGGCACAAAGCTCGTCTGGTAGCTCGAGGGTTCTCTCAACAATATGGACTAGACTATGATGAAACCTTTAGTCCAGTTGCGAAATTTACAACTAAATGAGTCCTACTGGCACTTGCAGCAAGCAAAAGTTGGAACCTGTGGCAAATGGACGTGAAAAATGCATTTTTGCATGGGGAGCTAGATCGGGAGATCTACATGAGCCAACCAATGGGCTTTCAGAATCAAGATCATCCTGAGTATGTGTGTAAGCTCCGGAAGGCTCTCTATGGGCTAAAACAAGCACCGAGGGCTTGGTATGGTAAGATTGTTGAATTTCTTACTCATAGTAGTTATTTGGTGACATCTGCGGATTCTAGCTTGTTTGTCAAAGCTAAATGAGGGAAGCTAGCTATTTTGCTGGTGTATGTGGATGATTTAATAATCACAGGAGATTGGGAAGAAGAAAATTTCCAAACCACAGAGAATTTATCAGTTCGCTTTCATATGAAAGAACTTGGACAGCTCAAGCATTTTCTTGGTTTAGAGGTCGACTATACTCAGGAAGGAATATTTCTCCATCAGCAAAAGTATTCCAAAGATTTGTTGAAGAAATTTACAATGCTTAGATGCAAGCCAATATTGACACCGATGGAGCCAAACGCCAAAATGTGTGCTCATGAAGGGAAAGATTTAGAAGATGCTACCATGTATCGGTAGTTGGTGGGTAGTCTTATCTACTTAACTATAACAAGACCGGATGTTTCTTTTGCAGTTGGTGTGATGAGTCGTTACATACAAAATCCAAAGAAGACTCATTTGCAATCAGTTCATCGAATCTTGAGATATGTGAAGAGCACGCTTGGCTATGGTATTATGTACAAGAAAGGTGGAGATTGCAAACTAGTTGGCTACTGTGATGCTGACTATGCAGGTGACCATGATTCCCAACGTTCAACTACCGGGTATGTCTTCATGCTTGGGTCCGGAGCAATTTCTTGGTGTAGTAAAAGACAACCAACGGTGTCTTTGTCAACCACGGAAGCAGAATACTGAGCAGCAGCGATGGCAGCTCAAGAAAGCACTTGGCTTATGCATTTATTGAAAGACTTGCATCAACCAACAGAGTATGGTGTCTCTTTGTATTGCGACAACTTGTCGGCAATACATGTGGCGGAGAATCCAGTTTTTCACGCAAGAACTAAGCATGTAGAGGTGCATCATCATTTTATCAGAGAGAAAGTCTTGCAAGAAGAAATTGAGTTGGAGCATGTCAAAACAGAAAACCAAGTTGCATATTTGTTTACAAAAAGCTTGAGTAGCAACAAGTTCGAAAGTTTCTGTCATCAGCTCGGTATGGTGAAAAGAGTAGAAGCTAGTGTTGAGGGGGAGTATTGAATAAACACAACACCAGCACGTGAAGTAGTGTTGAAGTGGTCAAATTTCAGTTTTACATGTCTTCAATAATGTAGTAGTGGAGTCCTAGTTTGTAGGGATTTGTTTCTACATGTTTTAGTTGGTGGGATACGTTAATGGGTCTTTGTTATTGTTATCCCGTTATTGAGTAGTTTTTGATGTTATGCCTATTTAATAGGCTTGTGATCTGTTGAGTAGTATATACGTGAGTTTTTCAGCAGCAATTTTTCATGTGTGTCCTCTTCTACTCCTTGCCCTCTTTAGAGGTTATTGAACCATACTTGCTGCTTGTTCTTTTTCAACGTCAAGTAACCATGTCCAGTTTATACAACAAGCCATTGACCTTCAACCTTATAACATGCGAAAGGGCTGCGATGCGACCAACTTCTCTCAGCTGCTTTTAAGCTAATTGTAGCACTTTCACGGCAAAGTCTCGGCAACCAAACCTTGATACTTTATGAACCTTGTGAAGTTTAAGGTTCTCGGGGAAGAAGCGCATAAGGTACAAATCTTCCCTACTGAAGTGTCAGAAAATCATAATTGAGTTGATGGCGAACCTAATGAGGAAATGAAACAAAAGGCAGTTCACGACAAAATTCTCTTCAAGAGATATCATCGAGGATCTACTGCTCGGTAGATCTTGAGATCGTAACTGCCCGGGAACCAGTTTCCAGTATGCTTGTTATATGAGTAGAGTGTACGCTGCTCAGAAGCTTGTGGAGTCGCTCTTTGATTTGCGAGCATGGAGCAGGACTTGGTCATGTGAAAAAGCTCAGATTGCAGATGAACTCAATGGAGGATTTTCGTTGATTCAGTTTTGAGACGACACTCTGTTGGCGGAATGATGCACGAATGCCAGATGATCAAACCAGAGCACTTCCCTCGAAGTAAATTTGCCCCGCGACATTGCTTCCAGATTAAATCACCATTACCATACGACAGAAAAGAGCCAACAGATCATACAAGAGAAGCAAATTGCTTGTGATTTTAACTTGAACTTTCTTTAGAATCGCATTCTAATGAACAAGGAAAGGAAGAAATTGGGAGTTGCGCAGCAAACACCCCATAGCAAATGTCTCTTCGTTCAAAGAAGGTTGCTTTCATTTCTACTTCTGCAGTTACTAGCTGCTGAAGTCTGCCTTCGGACTTTCAATAAACAGTGGCAAAAGCACCCGATCAATTCTCATTGGCTTACTAGCCACTCGTCGGACATCCAACCTTGAAGGTCCGGCTCTCATTCGAGTTAGTTCGGCACAAGCTGCATATAGTGGTGGAAATTCCTAGTGATAGCATATCCTCAATTTCATCAAGAAACACATCGGTCAGTGGTCATTAATTCAGGTCAGGAGTTCATTCATCAGCAACTTGATTGCAACTACTGGCAGACTTTGGAGCATTCTGCTGCTCCATACTCATCTACTTCAGAAGATTTTTTTTTCTTCTCATGAATAAAAGAAGAAAGGAACACATTCTGGGCAAGAAGAAAAGTGCTTGAAGCTATTTTCTTGCAGTTGAAACATTTGAAAGGCAAGCGAGAAATGAGCTTGAAAGAAGCAAACAACAAGCTAGATGACAGAAGCCAGAGAACGACTGGTTCAACAATTTGACGGTGCATGTGAATTGCATACGATTCAAGATCTGGCCTGGACCACTCCCCTCTTTCAACTTTCCCACTCGCTTCCAAAACATCCCTCAACCTCACCTCCCTCCTTCGATGTATCTGCCTTGTTTTGAATCAAAATTCTAATGTTCCTGAAGAGTCTATCAGACAGAGCCAGAGAGCATTTCAGATTTGACCGCGTGCTCATACTCGGGCTATTCCGTGTCGACTCATACTCGGGCTATTCCGTGTTGACGAAGCGTCAACATTAGCGGCACTCGGGATATTCCGCATCAACGAAGCGTCAACATTAGCAGCATATCACGCGCAAAGTCCGCCTATTCGGTCCGGTCAGAAAACAATTGCTCGGAAAAACAGAAACCACTTCCTTGAGACCTGACCCCGACAGATCATGTCGCACAGCAAATTGCATCTAAGAGATCCCCCGCGTCACGAGCAATAGCCGCATTTACGTGCTCTTGGGTCCTTTCCTCCTATTTCTCATTCCTAGAACTCGGCAGTTCTCGACAGAACACAGACATGGTTTCTCATGTCATGGCACACAGATCTTGGCAATACATACACCTCAAAAACAACTCAACAATGTGGTACGCAAAACCAGCAATTTGGGCACACGAGTGAACAGAACGCAAGCATATTCTTTCCCAGGATTCTTCCTGCCTCTTCGAAAAAATCCCAGAATCCGACTCAATGATCCCACCCATGCCTGATGCCCCAGATGAGCAACAAGCGAACATGCTGCCAGTCTAGCAACTTCGCATGCACGTTACACCAGATCCCATCCGTACGTTATCCATCACGGGACCCCACATCCCCCCAACAACATGCGATCACGACCGTCCAAATTATATGCAAGCAAATAGAATTTCGCCGGAAGGAAACACACTACCAACCAGTCCTTATCATCAAAAATTGACTTATGATCCTTCTGCTCGAGGACAAGGACGAAAAACCCATCGATCGATGATGGGTTTCGATTAGGAGCGCCACTTCTTGATCAAAGAACGTTAATTATGCAGATCTACCAGATCAAGATCAGTGCTTTACAAACTAAAAATGCTTAACAAGATCCATCGATCAATACCCAGCAAGATTATCAGGTAATATGCAATTAGCAGAGATCATTCCGAAAGCAACGTTATTTACGCACCGACGATAATTACATACATGCTTCTTCTTCTTCTTCTTCAAGTTGAACACCAGGACCCTCTTCTTCTAATCACACCGCTAAATAATACACCAGATGCGCCGCCTATATTATCGGACGCAGCATATATCGGAGAGAAATCAAAAGCTAAGAAAAGAGCAAAGAGGAGCAAGAAACGGGAAGAGGGTAAGATCCGGCAACCGCGAGAAGCGGGGGGAGCTTCTAAAGCTCCGGCGACTCGGACCCGTATCCGGACCGGATCCTCATAGATCGGGGCGGTCCCCGAAGTCGGAGGCCAGCCGGGAGGCGATGGCGGAGTGGTACATGGCGTCGTGGAACGGCCCCGCGCCCTGGGTCATCATCCGCAGCTGCTTCGCCTTCTCGGCCGTGAAGCCGCCCGGGGCGAACCGGGACGGCCTCGCCCTGCTCGGGTCGAGCTCCGGGTCGACCTTCTCCTCCCGGCGGTCGGCCTTGCCGCTGCCGGAGTCGATGTAGTCGGGCTCGGAGGGCCACCCGAAGAGCGGGGTCCACCAGCCGGAGGAGGAGGAGGAGGAGGCGGGGGCGAAGCTCCGGCGGTTCGGGTCGGGTCTCTTGTGGCCGGCGCCGGCGGAGGCGGAGGCCCGGATGCCGGAGGGCGCGAAGGTGAGGAGGTTGGTGGTCATTTCTGGGTTCTTTCGAGGGCTGCGCGAGTTAGAGAGAGAGAGAGATGGGATTCTCGTCAAGGTTTTAGAGAGAGAGAGAGAGAGGGAACAGGCAGGAAGACGACGGTGGTGGTTTGGCGGAGTGGGAGGGAGAGAGGTTTATTCAGGGAGGGAGACGGATAAGGACATGGACACGTGTCGGTCGGGAGGGGGACCGGGTGGTGGGGGCCGGGAGGGTTGCTTTTCCGCGCGCTTTTTTACCGGGGAGTCCGGTTGGCATCCGGTCACCCTTCGGTTCTTGCGATTATCCTCCTCTCCTCTCCTCTCCTCTCCTCTCTCTCTCTCTTTTTTTTAAAATGTTTTAATCTCTCTTTTAGGATATTTGGATCATGTCCTTCGATGGAAACTAGGATTGACACTTGGATAGAGTCGTTAGTTCCAGTTCTGGTTCTTCTTTGGAGCGTGTGATTACTTTTGTCTTCATCAAAGCTTTCCTTTTTTATGCACATACAGCTTAGGATTTTTGGTGGTATTAACCCTATATTTGGGTTAATACCACGAAAAATCTCAAACTGGTACATCTATGATAAATTTACCCCAAACTATTTTTTTAACCACAAAAAACCCTAAACCGGTACACATGTGATAATTTTACCCCAAACTATTTTTTTCACCATAAAAAACCCCACACTAGTATACCTTTGGCAATTTTACCCCCGAACTAATTTTTTGGCCACCAAAAATCCTAAACTGATACACCTGTGACAAATTTACCCTCCATTAGTTTCCGTTAAATTTTATTGTCAATTTGTTAAGTTTAATGACACGTGGTAATTGACATATGTATCGGTTTTGGGTTTTAGCACTATGTTTGTCACAAGTTTACCAATTTGTGATTTGTTGTGATATTAATATAATTTAATGGACACTAACAAAGGGTAAATTTGTCACAAATGTACCAGTTTTGAGTTTTTAGTTGTCAAAAAATTAGTTCGGGGGTAAAATTGTCACAGGTGTACTAGTGTGGATTTTTTGGTGATCAAAGAAATAGTTCGGGGTAAAATTGTCACAAGTGTACCAATTTGAAGTTTTTAGTGGTCAAAAATATAGTTCAAGATAAATTTGTCACAGATGTATCAGTTTGGGGTCTTTTGTAGTCAAAAAAATAATTTTGGGTAAAATTATCACAGGTGTATCAGTTTAGGATTTTTCGTGATATTAACCTTATATTATATTTTTCTATTGGTGTTGTTCACCGTTTGATCCGTTCCACGCAATCATTAACCTGGGTAAGGAAAATGCTGATGCGTCGGAGAAATTACAAGCAATACATACGCGAAACAATTATTAGTGCGAGAGGAAACTACAACGTGCCCTGATAAATTACCATCTGTCTGGATTGATTTTTACCGACGCGTTTGGATCTATTTAAATGCAAAATGCGAATACGTAGATTCACACATAATTTCTTTGTTCGTAACCTTAGGAAATTTGAACGGTATTTTAAATTTTGGAGGGATAGCCGAAAGAAAACTTTTTTTAAATGTAAAAACTTGTGTGAGAAGAAAAAATGGGGCACGGTATATAATACATCAAATGCTTAAATGATTACTTAATATTCTGGTAAATGGAAGTATGAGGTAGCATCGACCATAAAGTTTCTATCAAAGTTCATACTGATCGATCATCATTACCATTTAATTTGTATTTTTTTTAACAAGGAATGTTAATGAGCAAAAGAGAAGTCATTTTCGATGAATTATTTTCCTATGACTTGATCATTAAGTTTGGACTGACTTTTTGGTGGTCTATGCAATCTGACGTGGACTTGAATAATCAGCACCAATAATTACCTTATCTCGAACTCATTGACACGCAATATGAAGATCTTATTATGATAATATATAATATAATGCATGCATTATATATATGTGTGTATGTATGTATGACCATAAGCAACGAGGGCACCACTTTTCTTGTGTCCGTAAATCTTTGGCAAAACAAAATACGGCCGCGCTTTTTTCCACTTCTCTTTTAACTTAGGAACTCCTTTTTTTTTGTATTTTGATAATAGTATCCCTCTTGGCGTCTATCATTTCAAAAGTGATCCTTTTTTTATATTATTTGATCAACTATTTTTTCTCTTTTATTTCTTGCGAATTTCACTTTCCTTCTTTTTTCTTTTTTTTCACACCTTTGACGTCTCTGTTCTTTGCTCTTGCAAATCGTCTACGCCCCCCGCTCCTTCTTTTTCTTCTTCTTCTTCGTCGTCTTCTTCTTCTATACATCTCATCGTCCTCTATTTTCTATCTATGATGCCAACCCCATCATTCTCCACACTTGAATTATAAAATGAGCACTAGTTTTCTCTACCAAAAAGGGCGGCGCCATTTCCACCCCCTACACGACTAATCCACTCCATTTTCCATTGAAAAGACAAAATTATCCTCAATGATTCAATTATAATTTAAAGTGTAGCCCCAAATCAATTTACTTTCCTTATTTTTTTTTATTTTTAGTTACTATTTAGTATCTAGTTACCATAATTAAGCAATTCATGTTTTTTTTGTTTGTTGTGGGTAATCCGTATATGTATTAAATGTTCTCCTTTTTCTTTTTGGATTTTACTTCCGTAGAAATAATTTTTGTCGAGTAAAAAAGTGATGGTGATAGACACATAAGTGAAAGTTTATAAATAAGTGATCTTGTTAAAGAAGTGTCTATGTTAAAATTTTTCTAGATTTTACTTGACAACGTAGAAAGAACTAGGTTTCTTAGAAAATTTTATTTTCAACAAAACTAATTTTACGAAAGTGATTGATTAGAATTAATCAATTTTGTAGTTGATCGCCCATTTCTGATTAGAATTGAAAATCACATTTTTTTTCAGGTTATTTTTTCTTCTCTAATGCTGTTTTTCCCATTTTTTTGGTAGAGAAAATCAGTGCTCCTTTTTATAATTGAAGTGTGGAGGATGACTAGGTTGGCATCATAGATAGAAAATAGAGGACAATGAGATGTATAGAAGAAGAAGACAATGACGAAGAAGAAGAAGAGGAAGGAGCGGGAGGCATAGACGATTTGCAAGAGCTAAGAACAGAGATGTCAAAGGGGTGGAAAAACAGAAAGAAAAAGGAAAGTGAGACCTGTAAGAAATAAAAGAAGAAAAAAAGTTGATCAAATAATATAAAAAAGGACCACTTTTGGAGTGTTGTATTAGAAGTGATAAACGCCACCAGGGATACTATTGTCAAAATACAAAAAAAAAAAAAAAAAAAAAGGTGTGTATAAGCTAAAAGAGGAGTGGACAAAGCACAGCCCACCAAAAAATGGGGAAAACAGCACTAGAGAAAAAAACAATAACCTGATAAAAACATGATTTTCAATTCTAATTAGAAATTGACGATTAACTACAAAATTGATTAATTCTAATCAATCACTTTCGTAAAATTAGTTTTGTCGAAAATAAAATTTTCTAAAAAACCTAATTCTTTCTACGTTGTCAAGTAAAATCTTGAAAAATACAGACACTTCTTTAACAAGGTCACTTATTTATAAACTTTCGCTTATGTGTCCATCACCATCACTTTTTTACTTGACAAATCTTATTTCTACGGAAATAAAATCCAAAAATAAAAAGGAAAACATTGTGCCTTTAATATATATACGGATTACCCACAATAAACAAAAAAAATGAATTGTTTAATTATGGTAACTAGATCCTAAATAGTAAATGAAAATTAAAAAAATAAGGAAAGTAAATTGATTTGAGGCCACACTTTAAATTCTAATTGAATCATTGAGGATAATTTTATCCTTTCAATGAAAAATGGAGTGGATTAGTCGTATAAGGGGTGGAGATAGCACCGCCTAACAAAATAATACTAGTTTAATAATTGATTTGGCGATAGACTATAGTATTGTTGTATTGGATAAGAAGTTCATCGACGCATCAATTTGACTTTGGAGTCCATTAAGTTTTGATCGGACGATTCGACCTCATTCAATGCATCATGTAGAAATTAAGGAATGTGTGGGTGAACATGTGGAACCTATGGACCTTGATGACCTAGACTGGCAGGGTAGGTTTCGGGATGAGTATAAGATACAGCGTGGTCAGCTTCGGATTCGGAAATTTTGAACCCGATGAGTACATGGTAGGTTCTGGGATTTTGGGTCTTGCCTACCTATACTTGCTCTGTACCATATGCCTCGGGGAAAATTATTAAGAAAGTTTTAAATTTGTTGCAATTGTGTGAATTCATTTCGAAATCTATGTTTTTTGTCAATTTAATTATAAACCTTTTTACATTTATGTTAATTCAATCTATCCGGCCTGTATTGACGTAGATAATTTTTTATAATATTTTTCATTTTTTCAAATTTTTTTATCAATTATTTTTTTCTTTTATTTTTCCTTTTTTCCTTTTCTTTTCTTTTTTTTTTCCCCTGCCGACCTCTAGGTGAGGGCCATGAAGCCCTTGCTCGTGGCCCCTAGGCATCGCCCAGTGCTTGATGAGCCCAACCAAAGCCTCACTGGCACTTTGGTCAGGTTGCCTTGCCCCCGGGCCTCGCCCAAATCCGGGCAAGGGCTTTATGGCCCTCGCCAGCCACCAAGGGGGAAAAAAAAAGAAGGAAAAAAAGAAAAAAATTAATTTAAGATTCGAAAAAAATAAATATATCATTAAAAATTATCCACGCGAGCATCGGTCGGATAGCCAGCTTCCACGTCAGCAATTTCCACCCCAAATTAGCCGGACGGACTGAATTTGTACAAATACAAAAGGTTCATGACTGAATTTGGCGTAATTGTAATAGATTTAGAACTTTTTTGGTAACTTTTCATAATATAATTGTAAAGGAGCAAAATGGAACTAATCGAAGGATTGATGAAAGAATACTCGAAATCCCAACGTTCAAAACGAGCTGCATTGATCGTAGAGTAACGTGTTCGAACCGGCTGTGGACGGACTGGTGGACGTATCTGCAAAGCATTCCAAGTTCCACAAGCAACAGCTTGCGCTAAGATATCGACGTCGGAGGAGCGGCGTCGTTGTTATCGAAGGGCTTTTCATCCTGAACTTTCTCGTGCCCGAATGAAGACACGCACGTTGACGAAAATGGTCTGTTTGGTTTTGTAACTTTGCAAGGACGGAGACTTCACAGGGGGAGGAAAATTAGAAAGAAAATAAGAACAACGTGGCGAGATTGCGCATGCTCGCCGGCCTTTCTTTGAACGACCATCGTACCGTTTGTTGACCATGTAAATCGAGTTTATCTCAATCGTCGATCATGTGGGGCCCCGCAGCGGGACCCCACATCATGAATGTTCGAGATGATATTAGTTCACGTGGTCCGTAGATCGTGTTCTAACTTCTCCATAAAAATTTACTTCTGTTTTTTTTTTCCCTGACTTTTTGTAATTCATCAAGCTAGCAATTTGGGAACTCGATACGGTCATTTAGAACGTGAGGTCCAATCGTGAGCGAGGCCATAGAATTCATTCAATTTCGATCCAGCCCATCAAACGAAGCCCAATCCTTCTCTCAAGCAAAATTTCTGGAGGCCCCTTTAATTTCTGGAAAAAAAAAATTAAAAATGGAGAAAAGAAATTAACTAAAATATTAATATCAGTAAATATGAATAAGAATATTGTGCGTTAATATTTGTTAGAAATTGATGGAATTATTAATTGAACTAATAAGATATTTTAAGGAAAAGAAACACAATTAAGGAAGAAGCCAAAAGGCCTAAACAACAAAAAACTCACATAACAAAAGTTGGATACTCCTTATGTATGTTTAAATGGTTAATTAATGTAAAAGATTGATCGGTCGATGACAAATGCTTAAAAATCTCGCCTTAGATTTCGGTTAATCATTTCCTTTTACAAACTGAGGACATCATTTCCTTTTATAATTTATTTCAAATATTTTTATTAATCAAACATTCTTCACATTAATTAACCCGCAAAATATACATAATGCATAACATGTTTTTTGTTATTTGACCCTTTTGTCATTGTGGCCTTTTTCCCTCTTTGTTTGACCTGTATTATTTTTTTTTCTTCAAAATTTTTTTGTTCTATAATTATACTGGCTATATTTATCGAATTTTGACAAATTGTTGTTAAAAATTGTTATTGACATCTTTTTTTTTTTTTTGTGTTGTTATCAGTTTAGTTGGTTTACTTTTCTCTCGGAGAGATTTCTTCAAAAAAGAAAATGAAAATATACTTTTACCCCTCGAAAGTGATATGCATTGTACATACCAAGGAAAAAATTACAGAGTGTTAAAGACGGTACGACTGAATTTTTTAGAGAGCATTGTGTAACAAATCGAAAGTGATATGCATTGTGTAACTTCTCCATTATTTATGCATTCATTCATTTGCTCACTCACTTACTATCTTGTGATTTTAAGAGATTATGGTGGTGGTGGTGGTTGTTGGTCTTTCTTCTTCTCCGTCTTCTTCTTTTCAAATTCCCCAGGAGAGGTTATTTGAAGACTCATCCTCGTCCGCGTGACTCTTCCATTCTTGGCTGCTGCTATTGAAAATGCCATGATCTGAGAATGATCTTCTTCTTTCCAGGTTGTTTGTTTGCTTGCAATTCGATGTGCGTGGCCTTAGATGGCATGCGTCCCCGAGTCTTTGTCACTTGTCCACGAGACCGAGAAAATATTCAATGGTAAGATAGCATTAGCCACGGCTGATGTTGTAGTCATTTGTACATTTGGATCCACTTACAAGTCGACGCTTCTGTACCAAATGAGTTGAATGGGATTCAAATGAAAGGAGAAGTTATCATGTTGTCTATAGATCGTATGGATTAGGGCTAAGCAACTAGGCTGATTCAACTCGAAAATCAAACTGAACCGGCCTTACCTGGTGGGTTTGAATTGGAACCGATTCGGTTCCCATGTAAAAAATTTGGGAATTTGCCATGATTGTTTTCGTTCCCAATTTTCGGGTAGAACCAATTTCAAGGCCAAGGCCAGTTCTCATATAGAAGCGGTTTTGGATGAACCCTTCAAGTCTCTTGATTGAATACTTTCGCAAAAAAAAAAAATTGAGTTTGAGCATTCCAACACAGGCAAGCCATTATTGTGTCCTAATTGAGAACTTTAGCAATATGATAGAGCAATAATAAAACAGGAAAAAGCAAACAAACAAACAAGATAGGCCATGTCACCCTGGAATCGGCTGATTCCAGGTTCAAATGATTCGATGCTTGTTCAAAAAAATTGGGAACCAGTTTTAACAAGATAGATTCTAGGTTCCTAATGTCGAATCAATTTTGTAAACTAACATCATTTGAACGGTTAATTTTGTGGGTCCTACTGTAGATATTACCTGAGCCACTTGACTACATTGTCTTTGGACCATATATTATTTTTCCAAATAAAGGAAATAACAAAAAAGGAGAGCTTTGACATCTGCAGCGCAATCAAGAGACTCACTAATCTAACTTTGCCACCTGCATTATTTGAATCTCTCTCCCTCTTCGGCCAAGCTCGACCGTAACCAGCCGGCAACGTCGGGGTTGGTCGAGACAACTTCACCAGAAAAGGAGCGTGAGCAAGGGGAAAGAGAGAAGAAAATAAAGATACTTGAGAGAATTTTCAAAGACTTTTATTTTCCCCCACAACTAGTTTTATAATCGGTGAATTGCAAACGCGGACATCATCCACGTGCATATTTTATGATAATTTCATTTAGATAGATACCTTTTGTAACCCGCCAATCGGATTTCAATAAGGGATCGAGGAAAGAAAAAAAAATTAATCACACAAGTGGTTTTTCGAGTTGGGACAAGCAAATTACAAGTAATCTCATAATATTCCATTGTGTCCAATTGAGAGAACATTGGTTAGGGAAAATGACACAAATAATTCATGAATTTTGATTTAATGTGCAATATGCTCCCTGAACTTTAATTTAATGTGCAATATGATTTCTAAAATTTTATTTTGTTCAATGTGATCCTTGAACTTTTGATATATATTCAATGTCAATATTTTTACATATTTCAGGAACATTATTGAACATATATAAAAAATTTGGAAATTATACTGAATAAATTAAAAGTTTAGAGATTATATTATATATTGGGTTAAAATTCAGAAATTATTTATGTTATTATCTTATTAGACATGACACCGGGCATGCCCAAAACGGCCAAAATGGATATGCATAGTAAGTACCCAAGAATGGATAGAACATTGGTTTTGACGTCGCATCATTTCGTTATTCGCCACGATCCAGCCCACCATCCTGGCTTTTTCCGGATTGTCCATTCAAGCACGCATGGCAATGTACAAATACTTGGACTTTTTGTGATCGACGGCCGAGATTTATTCTTCCCTTGATCCGACGGTCATCGAGGGACTGAGATCCATTTCCCAAGAATTCTTAAGGGCACCTTGCGTTGACAATGACGTCAATCACTTTTTCGATGATTGCACAATCTAACGAAAAAGTTATCATAGATATGTAAGTTAATTTAGAGAAGTAGAGAGAAGTTACACCCTCAAAAGGAGAAATTCTTGTTCGATAGTGGCGGTCAATTTCAGAATAGATCGATTTTTACCTTAGAATCCGGACTAGGTAGAGTCGATTTTTACCTTGGAACTAGGAACCCGCTCACCTAATTCTAAAAATGAGATTGATTATTGCCGGTTCCAAATTTTGAAAATCAAGAACTACAACACTCACTTTTCATACAAAGTATATCGAAAAATTGTGCCAAATATTCTTTTAGTGTTTATCTTGCGCAACTTCTTCCATCAGTTTCAACTGCAAAAAAGAATATCAAGGTACTCATATGGTGTTCGGCTTGGCAAGCACCACAACTTCTAGCCGCTCTTTGAAAGCTGCCCCTGCCAAGCTTCTAATGTTGCAACTTTAAAACATGAATTACCAAATACACGTCTGCGCATCACTATGCAATTTCTAATTTTTTTTTTACCACATAGCACTTTACATTGGAGTCACATCAAAACGGGGCTTCTTTTAGTATCTCCAGAGTGATTATTCTTTTGGTAGTGACTAAAGTTACATTTAAGTTATATATATATATATATATGATGACCCAATGAGTAGTATGAGGATGGAGCTGGACAACCCTTTCTTGTTTTATATATTCTGTTCGCGAATAAAAGAAGTCTCAGCCTGTCGGAGGAGGGAAACACAGATCCGAATACACTGTGCAGCACGAGAGAGAGAGATTCTCGATGTAAGAATGCAACGACAACCAGCTCAACTTCTTGTGCACTTGAAATAATAAGAAAACAGGGTGCCTTGTTTTTTGTCTGAAAATTGTCTGTTGTACCGTGAAGAAGAAGGAGAAGGAGAAGGAGAAGAAGAAGACATGGAGGGATTGATAGGAAACAGAGGAGGGGTGTTGTGCGGAGTGTCACTGTCGGTGTGCGGTGACGAGGAGACACAAGCCTTTTCGAGAGATGGTAGCAGCCACTACAGTCTCTCCACCGGCATTTTGCCATCCCTCGGCGCGAGAAGCAACCGCACCGTTCAGCTTCGCAGACTCATCGTATCCCCCCACGATCCTCGTTACAGGTGAATTTGATGTTGACCCGTGTTGTTTTTCTTGTTCATTGTATCTGTTCCCTTATGTTTTTATCAACTAAAAAGGTGGTCTTGTCCTACTTTCTCTGTGCTTTGGCTTAATTGTGAGCTTTGATGTTCCTCTGCTCACGTGGTTTTTGATGTTTTTCACTTTTTTTTTCTTGAAAAAAGTGAGTGGTCGCCTCAAAACCATTCGTATTGGAGATTCTTGTCAATCCTCGGTTGACTTGTTCAGTCTGATAAAAATCGGATAAATCTGGTTGTTTCAGGATATGGGAGAATTTCCTGGTTCTTCTGGTTGTTTACACTGCTTGGGCGTCGCCGTTCGAGTTTGGCTTTCTCGAGAAGCCAAAGGGGCGGTTGTCCATCACTGACAACGTCGTCAACGGATTCTTTGCTATTGATATTGTCCTTGCCTTCTTCGTGGCTTACCTTGACAAAGCCACCTACCTACTTGTCGACGACCCGAAAAAGATTGCTTGGAGGTACACAAGCTCGTGGTTCGCCTTTGATGTCATATCGACCATTCCCTCCGAACTTGTTCAGAGAGTCTCATCTTCGTCTCTCCAGAGCTATGGCCTATTCAACATGCTCCGCCTTTGGCGTCTCCGAAGGATCAGCGCCCTGTTTTCGAGGTAGCGATATGTTTTTGCACAATGAGTCTCTTTATTCTGTTGCACATATGCAAGCATCTGAGATTTGCCTTTCCTTCTTTTATCAGATTGGAGAAAGATAGGAACTATAACTACTTTTGGGTCCGGTGTGCGAAACTCATCTGTGTCAGTATCGAATCCGTCTTTTGCAATGCCATTTTGATTAAAAAGCAATGGCCTTCTCCGAGTTTGTTGGCGTCTCACGAGAATTTGCCTTCCTTTTTGCAGGTTACTGTGTTTGCAGTCCATTGTGCAGGATGCTTCTATTATCTTCTCGCAGCTCGTAATCATGACCCGGCAGAAACTTGGATGGGGAAATCCATTCTCCAGCAAAGCCTGTGGATTCGATATGTGACTTCGCTTTACTGGTCTATCACTACTTTAACAACTGTTGGATATGGTGATCTGCACCCTGTGAATGCGAGGGAGATGCTTTTCGACATATTCTACATGCTTTTCAACCTTGGTTTGACGGCGTACTTGATTGGAAATATGACGAACTTGGTCGTTCATGGTACAAGTCGCACAAGAAAATTTGTGAGTAAAATCTCTTCTTCGTAAGGTCCAACTTGGTGCTTGAATGAGTAGACAGCGAAAAAAAGTATTGACTCTTTGAAAAGATTGATTACTACGAGCAAAAGCACTCTTGACTTCAAAATGTATCCTACAAATTAAAAACTTTTAATTGTTCATTCATATTCTGTCCCAGAGGGATACAATCCACGCTGCCTCAAGTTTTGCTCAAAGGAACCAGTTACCTCCTCGGCTACAAGATCAGATGCTTGCTCATTTGTGCCTCAAGTTTAGAACAGATTCAGAGGGACTTCAGCAACAAGAGACTCTCGATTCTCTCCCTAAAGCCATCCGATCCAGCATCTTGCATTATCTTTTTTACTCTATCGTGGACAAGGTGTACTTATTCCGTGGCGTTTCAAATGACTTGCTTTTTCAGCTGGTAAAAGAAGCAGAGTTGCCCCTCAAATAATTTCTCTTGATTCTAAAATTTACTTTTTTTTCTTAACTATTATTCTTAGAAAAGACCTTTCCTTGTGCATACATTAAGGTCTCAGAAATGAAAGCTGAGTATTTTCCTCCAAAAGAAGATGTGATCTTGCAAAATGAAGCACCAACAGACTTCTACATTCTCGTCACTGGTGCTGCGGTACTTGCTCAGTTCACCCTAAATGTGCAATTGTATATCTTGGGTTACTTGAGAAAACCGTTGGTAGAAGTTGACGGGTTTATCAAATTCTTCAGTTGGGAGATATTAGCCGTTTTGTTTAATGGTCATAATTTAAATTTCATTTCCTTGTCTGGTGAAAAGATATCCTTAATAGTTCTTTTAACTTGATGTCTTGCAGGATCTGTTAGTTCTTAAGAATGGAACTGAAGAGGCACGTATAGCTCTCAAAACATTAATATACTGTTGGCCACTTAAAATTAAAAGAAATTTCTTGCAGGCTTGAAGAAAACATAAAGTGACATGAATGTAAACTAATGCAGGTTGTTGGAGAGGCAAAATCCGGTGATCTTTCTGGTGAGATTGGTGTACTTTGCTACAGGCCACAGCTTTTCACAGTGCGAACGAAACGATTGAGCCAGCTGCTTCGGCTAAATCGTACCACATTCTTCAATATAATCCAGTCCAACGTTGAAGATGGGACCATTGTAATGAACAAACTCCTTCAGGTGTGCAAGCTAGGAACGCTATGATACTGCAGCTCATGCCACTGTCTTCTCAGTTCATGTTCACTCAACTTTTGATCCAGATTCCTGGATGAATTTTACTTTACCTTTTTGTTTTATTTCTGTGTTGACTAGCACTTGAAGGACCTCAAGGATCCAACCATGGAGAGCGTTCTGATTGACGCGGAGAACATGCTGGCACATGGTCGTTTGGACCTGCCTCTCAGTTTATGCTTTGCCACATTGAGAGGAGACGACTTGATGTTGAGCCAACTACTGAGACGGGGCCTAGATCCTAACGAATCAGATAACAGTGGGAGGACACCTCTGGTTCGTAGAATTTGCCCGTGGTTTTGCCTTGAAGTTACTAACTACAGATTACCAACTCTGTTTTTCTGTTCCGTCTTTTGTGAATCCAGCATATCGCAGCATCTAAAGGAAGCGAGAATTGTGCGCTCCTCCTCCTGGATTATGGCGCAGATCCTAATAGCCGAGGTTGTTCTTTTCTTTTAATATCTGAGGAAAAATTTCGACTTCAAAATGTATCCTTTTTGTCAGCCGACTACTTCAAGTTGCTTATTACCAGGTGCTTGTGAATAACCAGATTCATAAACCAGAGTTTTGCTAAAACATGAGAGTAGGACGTAAGCTCATTACCTGATTTGGCCTTGTCAATGCATCGGGTGTTGGATTATAAACCCCAAACAGCTTTCCAGAACGTGTAATATTAATTAAGAAGTTTTGGGGCTTCAATGGACCCTTATCACCTCTCAATTATTTGAAAGGACGTACTGATATGCATACAAATTTGGACCCAAGTTGTGGAAGCATCCCCTTTTGCATATCATTTTGGCTTTTTAAGTTAGGTTTGCTGCAAATCAAACCTGACATCATATTGTCCAGTTGTCCACTTGCATTTAGTAAGCAATATATTTGAGATGACTCTAGGCACAGTGTTAAATATATAATATCGACTTTTCTCGTTCTTTTTTGCCAATTATGGCCACCATTGACACAGATGATATGATGCTAATTCAATTTTCTTCTGTGTTTAATATAATGCATTCACATGTGGAAGTCCTGGTTGTCTTCCTCCAACTATTGTTCTCAGCATGTTGCCTGATGCGTGAAGAGGAACAAAGCAAGGTCTAATCTTTGGTCATCAGCATCTTGTTTCTATCACTTCCTTCTGTAGCTGTTGTAGACTTTTTGTCATACAAATAGTCATAATGATTTTCTTGATGAAAAACAGTTTTTGATGCCTCCTGCTTATGGCACACGTTGTGCTATTATTCTTCGCAGCTGTTGCCTTCTTGTGGGTTTATATATTCGAAGAATAAGTGCACTAAAAGTCTTAAAACTTATCACCAAAATGTAATTAAATCCTGAAACTTTTAAAAAGTCCAAACAAGTCCTAAAACTTATCATGAAAATATAATTGAGTCCTAAAACTTTCAAAAAGTGCAAATAAGTCCTAAAACTTATCACGAAAGTGCAAATAAATCATAAAACTTGTCACGAAAGTGTAAACAAATCCTAAAATTTTCAAAAAGTACAATCAATGAAAGGACTTGATTGAACCAATTTGACAAGTTTTAGAACTTGTTTGCACTTTCGTGATAATTTTTAAAACTTGTTTGCACTTTCGTGATAAGTTTTGGGACTTGTTTGCATTTTTTTAAAATTTTAGGACTCAAGTGTACTTTCGTGATAAGTTTTAGGACTTATTTGTACTTTTTAAAAGTTTTAGGACTCAATTGTACTTTTGTGATAAGTTTTAGGACTTTGAATGCACTTATTTCTATATTCAAATAATTATAAGTCGACACTGATAATTGCCTTCTTCAGACATAGATTATTCCCCCCTTTGACTTAATCTTCATAGAACAAAACTTTAGGTGATTATGAGACTAAATTATTTTGAAACATCCTTGAAATTTTGGCATGGATATCTCGCCAAATCATTGATGTAAAACAGTTAGCCTGTGATTATCTTGAAGAATATGGTCGCCGAAAATCTCGGTAGTTTTTCTGATTTTAGGGAAAACGACTATTCGGACTCATAGCTTTGCTGTGACATACGATGAATTTTAGCATTTCGAAGTCGTCTAGATAGAGTTTCAGGCAATTTTTTTTACTTTAGGCAATTTCGAATTATCAGTATTTCGTTTGAAGTTTATTAGATAAGATTAGATTCGATTTGCTTTGATGTTATCTTCATTAATTCCGATATCTTTAGGAGTCCTATCATTATTAAAGGACGTCCAGCTTTGCATTCTGGGGATTATTATTGAATTGAATTGAATTCCAGTCGAATCGTGGAAGAGTTTTTCAAGTTATCGCTTCTCTTTGCGTCAATCATCCTGACATGTCTGACTGCATTAACAACGTTGTTCACCGGGTTATCGTGACTGAATTTATTATGAGCATTCCGGTAGTCAATAGGTTGCTATCGGCTAATTGAATTGGAATTGCAGATTCAGAAGGCAATGTGCCTCTTTGGGAGGCAATAAAGAGCGGTAATGAATCCATGGTCAAGTTGCTAGCAGAAAATGGTGCTAATTTAGTATCTGGAGATGTGGGTCGATTTTCATGCATGGCAGCCGAACTGAATAATCTGGACTTGCTCAAGGAGATCGTCCGTTATGGTGGGGATGTTATGATTCCTAAAAGCAACGAGACCACGGCTCTTCATGTTGCTGTTTCCGAGGACAACATCGAAATAGTAAAGTTCCTCTTGGACAGAGGAGCGGACATCGACAAACCGGACATCCATGGTTGGACACCCAGAGATTTAGCAGATCAACAGGGACATGAAGAAATAGGGATTCTTTTTCAATCTATAAAAGAAACTGAAACGCCGCCTGCTATTAGAAGCGAACCCAATTTGCCTCCTGCATCCCAAGAAGGAATTGTGGATGCTGCTTTTGGCCAAAGCCATCCAAGGAGGAGGACAAGTAACTTCTGCAATTCCTTGTTTGGCATTATGTCGGCTGCACATAATGATGAGAGAAATGTGCTTTTAAACATTAATTGTAATAAAACTGCCAATAAGTCTTTTGGGCCACGATCGGCTATCCGTGTGGTTGTTAGTTGTCCTGAAGTGGGAGACATTGCGGGGAAGCTTATGCTACTCCCAGGGAACTTTCAGGAGTTGTTGGAGATGGCACATGAGAAATTTGGGCTCACTCTGCCCAAAGTTTTAAGCAAGAGTGGAGCTGAAATTGACGATATAGCAGTCATCAGGGATGGCGACCATCTGGTCTTTTCGAGCAAGGAAGTGAAGGATGATTTTGCCGACAGCAATGACAAGAAGGTCCAATATGGAAGTGTATAGTGTTTGTCCTTCCAAATCAGTACCTATGTCAACGTTTTAGTACAATGGAAAGTCTAGTATGACTGTTTCCATTATCTTCTTCATGTTCTTTCGCTCTTTTTACATGAATCAATGGAAGCAACTGTACATATACAATTCGCTGTTAAATGTGAGTAATCTGAAGAATATTCATGTTATACCAAACTTCACTTGTTATACTGTTTCTAGCAGCTGAGTTCATGTTTTCAACTAACAAAAGAGAATTCTTTTCCTGCTATTTGACTGCTACTTATGCACTCGAACCTTTGGTGTGGTATCTTTTGCTGGTCATGTTTACTTCAATCAACAATCCATCCTTCCCTGCAATGACCTTGCTCCTCCAAGAGCCATCACCTGGGCAAATCCACGACAACAATCGGGAAAAGCACAGTACATTGATGGCATGAATTTAGTGCCGTAAAATAAATGCCACATACAGATGTAAATCTTTTATGTGTGTGTGTGTGAGTGTGTGTGAGAGAGAGAGAGAGAGAGAATATTGATGAATGAAATAGTGTACATATCATGATAAAAGAATTCAATTTCTATCTACAAGATACATTTTCTGGCACACTTAGGAGCCTCCGAAAAGCTGGCGAAAGAATGTCATCTAAGAGCGTGCTGTTACTTCCCCCATCCGACGTCAGGGAGAGGGACGTGAAGAAGATACTCTTTTTGTGCCTTTAGTTCACAAGAATTGAAAGAAGAAAGAACCAACTATTCCAGTTAAGAATCTCTTGGTTGTTCCTCATCCTCTGGGAAAATCTGCAGTGACAAAGGTTCAAGCATTTCTGTGAGACTTGCTATCAGAAGAAAACACACCGACTGTTAACAGCAATTTAATTAGGAAGAGGTTTGATCATTTTTTCATTTTCATAATGAATTCAGCATGTTTATTTGAAACAGTTCGCAGAAAATTAAGTGCAAGTGAATGACTTCAATGTCGTTTTCCCAGCTTGGTCCAAATTTTATCAACATGTGGTTAAAGCTGTCTGTCTTTTTATACGTGACCAAGCCTCTCATCAAGTGTACCTCGGCTCCTTGTCTCCTACCAATGGCCTGAAATGGCCAGCACGAAGAACATTAATACAACATTGCACACTTACCTGAACGAATTTTTCGTCGAAGCTTATTGATCTAAGCTTCAATTCTCCTCTGCTAGTGGTAATCTCATCCAATACTTCCGAATCGGATATCTCCATTTCGTCATTTTCTTCTACGGAATACTCTTTATCTACGCCCTGCTGCTGGAGGACAGTCAAAAGTGTTACAGCCGCAATTCTCATGAAAAAAATGAAACACTTTGGCCTAAAATAATTCAGAATCATTGTATTCGTACATCATAATATCGTTCCCGCGTAGGAACGATTAGTGCAGGGTAATTGCAGGGAAAATGGCTGAGTTTTCACATACCGTGAGTGCGACCCCATGTCTGCCATGGGGATTACCAGGGATTTCTTCGTAGCCAGCTGCATCCAACTCGTGAAGGTAAAGCGGGTGGAAGAACTTGGGAAGTATGTGCTCCCTTATGGTTATTAGCAGAAAGAACGGCAACGGGAACAATATTCCTGCCACTGGTATCCAAGTGATTCCAAAACATACTAGAAGATACACGAACTGGAAAAGCGTGAATGCAGCCATCCACTTGAAAGGCACAGACTCAACGAATGAAGCGTGCGCTCCTTCCAATATCCTGGCCGACGTAAAGAGGATTCATTAGTATGTCAGTGAGGCAATCGGGGGTCGAAAGGCTCAATTATTAATCATCTCAACGTTTCAATCAGTTTGGTCTGTAGGTTGTGAGGACTTAGTTGAGCTGTGATACTGTGAAATTTACATTTTCAGGGCATTAACAATGAGCGAAGTGCACCAATTTGACAACTCTAATGAGAATTTAGATACAGAAACTGCCTGTAACATTCATTTTCTAAATAACTAGGAAAGGCATGGCACTGAGCTTGCGAAGGTGGCATGGCAGATTGACCATTAGGCGTTAACTTACTTGTATCGCCGTCGTGGGGTGACGAAAAGGAGCAATATTCTCTCCCAGAACTGGTTTCCGGGAAGGCTGTCGATCGCCATGTACGCGAAATAACCCCAGAGAACCGATGTGGGTATCTTCTTGATCACGGGCATGGCTAATAGCGAGGCGCCCACAAGAAGTGATTGCAACAGGTTGCTAACTCTTTGCTCATTGACCCGGACGGGCAAATGCGCATCAATGTGCTTCGCAAATTCGCCATCCACATGGTCTCTGTCTTCACTTCCCATAACGGCATCCTTCAATTTCTTTAACTCTTTAGTGACAGATGGCTGGAAAAGGAGATTACATTTCATTATCTCAATAATATCTAAACATGGGTACCAAACAAGTTTCATCTTCCTCATCGATATATTTCAAGAAGAAAAGATTCGGTATCAGGCGGTGTCAGTTTCATGACGAGAGGACTTACATCAGGAGTAGAGTCCATTTCCACGAACACCTGCTGCATCTTTCCGTATATTTCGGATATGCTAGCCTTCTGTTTCATGCATTCCTTGGCGCTCTCTACCATCTTCTTTCTGATCAACTGAAAATTTCCAAGAAATTACAAGAGCTGTATTGACAGGTTGTGTCATTGTTCCCGATGAAAACGTGCAATTTTTTCTTTCATGCATCGACATACCTGTCTTTTGAGAACTGCCAGGCTCTTAGTATGCATAGGGGACTGCGGGAGGACGCCATTGGATGGTGGAAGTCCTATCAATCCACAGAGCAAAGTCTACAGTACAAAAAGAGGGGGGAAAAGGACATGAAGCTGCAGATATTTGGGTATCGGCGATTCAGTTAAGTGGAAAGAGCTCCTCAGGTTAAGTTTTGTACCATAAGCCCGAGAATAAGTATGTCGTAATGGTAAGCAGATGGATTCTTCAGGTTGAACTCCTTCTGCTGAGCCATTTGTGAAGCAACGCTGTGGTCGAAGAAATATAGACCGGCAACCATCACAGCTGGTATGAAAGCAGCGAAAATGTAGGCCGGAGGGACCTTGCCCATGTCCTGCAAATCAACAAGACGAGTCTCTCGATCATGTTGGCGCAGTTGCTATTTGGAAAAAGAACAAACTCTCCTCTTCTGTACATGTCTACACGAAACATAGGTTGATTAGCGCGATATCAAAATTCATTCATACCTTGATAATTGACCAATGGTCTAAAGATGCTGGCTCCCATGGTAGTGGACTGTATAACCTCCTGGGGACTCCGTACGGAACTGACTTTGGCACGCTGAAGGCCAATGCCGACCAAATCAACACCATTAACGGAACCCCATAATCCGCAATGAAGCTTCGGAACCACCCTTAATTTTAAAAATTGTAAAGAATCAGCTAATGAAAGACAAGTGATGTCTTAATTGAATGCTTCCGTTCTTCGCTGAACGTTCATACCTGTGCCATAGGGCCAGCTCCTTGCCCTTCTGCTTTTTAAAGCAGTATAAACTACGCCAAATGAGAATATTATCCCAAGGAGCCCGTTCACATACCGCCATTGGAATTGGTATGCCTCTGCAGAGGAGTCTTCGGCATGAGGAATGTGGAATTCACTAATTACCCCCTGAAATTTCAGAGATCAGTATGAGTTCAGAGCAATATCTTCCTCATAAATTAAATCAAATGTCTCTTTTAGTTAATGCAGATATTACCTTCACGGCCTCTTGAACGAACAGAACGGCAATCAACATACCGAACAGCTCCCCGGCGATCCTTGTGAATTTTGTAATGATCTTGCAAGTGTTGAAAATCGCGAGAAGAAAAAGGAGTAGAGCGGTCCAGGTACATACCCTACAATTACATTATTGGCCTTCCTAAGAAGTGAATAATTCAACTTTGTAGTTGAGAATGATGATAGAAGAGGGTGATTCTTGTTACCATCCTGCCCAGGCCAAGTATAGCTCTTTCCCAAGATCAGGCCTACCCTTAGCGAAACTGTACAAGTAAGTGTACATTATAACGGTAGGCTCCGCCACTCCTAAAATCAACAGTGGCTGGCCTCCCAAAATTGAGTGTATTACGCCACATATGGCCGTCGAAGCCAGAGTCTCCACGGTGCTCAGACTTCCATCTGAAGAAGCAGAGAACTTTTAGAAGAAATGTGAGGACTATCGTCGTAGCAGAGGGAAAGACATGATGAGTTACCGGTCTCTCTGCTAAGTTGTTCACCGAATGCAATAACGGGAAGAGCCGATGCAAAGAAGACATAGGTAGTTGGAGCCAAGATCCTGAAATAGACCAAATTAAAGAGGATTTGATGATTCGCTAAATCTCCAAAGATAAGGCAATTTATTGCACCCAGCGGGCGGTGAAACACTACCTGGCTCCACAGCAAACTCCACTTGCCCAGTCTTGCTCGTAACATGCTTTCCTTCCTTTAAGGTCCTGTATAATCCCCCTAAAAGGAGTTCTTATGCTTTCCATGCTGAATTTGCCGAAAGATGAATCAGATAGAGAAGAGAACAGTCGAGCAATAACCATTGCTGCTATGCAGATCCACGAGGTTGAGTCAATTGATTGTTTACTGTACACTACTTTTATTGTCTGGAGAGGGACAAGGAGGGAGGCGAACCCTTCGACAACTAAATTTTACGTCATTTGGGTAATGGCTTCTTTTTCCCTTTGTTTGGGCTATCAAAAGTAATCAGCATCAAAACTAACATGTAAATAATACTTTTTACGCTCTCGTCATAATAGTCTCTAGTCCTTCAATCCCTAGCAAAATTTACTTGACACTCAAGAATGCTGAGCAGAGCTAATGCAGGGCCTGGCAGGTAAGCCAATGCCAAGTTCGTTCATTCTTCTATTTTCACTAGTTCGGACAACCAGAACCATGAAGCACATCGAATTCATACTGGGATTGTAATAAACAATTATCAAGGTTGACATTTCACATCAGCCAAGCCGAGAAGGAAAAATAATGAAGATCTTATATCCAGTTCTTTAACTCGTAGCTTTCTTTCATAGCTTGATGTGTTTGAAGATTAAATGAGCATAAAATAAATGGATGCAGGGTTGTTTGTGCTCAATGACATACAGGGACATGAGGGGGAGGTGGATAAAACGAGTAGTTTCTCTGATTTCATTATTCTGATAACTAGACCTTTACGTCTCAGGTTGAACTTGGAGAGTTAAGCAGAAAGGGATTTTGAAAAATTGATCTTGGAGAAGACATGAGTAATTGAGGAAGATGGAAATGTCAATGAAGACACCCTTATTGTCATTTTGTTTGTCCCGTCCAAATCCTCTTCTCAGAGAGATGCTTATTACAGTTCCGTTTTATCCGAACCAATGCCAGTTTTTCATTTGCTTCCTCATGCATCTAGACCATGAAATTTTTCTGCACAAGATTTCGCAGATAACTCAAGAAATCGAAAACAAAGACAAGAATTGCATGGGGTGACATGAACGTTCTAGTGCTACACGGAACAAGCTTGTGCCTACAAATGCGTTGTCATCCACAACGCATTAAAAATGAATACTCAGAACTCGAGAAGATAGACAAATGAGAAGATCGATCGAGAATTATTGTGAAATTTCACATACCCGGAAATTCGACGCCGATCAATAGGAGGGTGATCGGCGTCTTCCCAACCGATGAAGATCAAGAACTTCTCAGGATGCCGCAACGATGTTCATAAAGACATGGAAACCAAAAGACAAGGGAAAGAGAGGAACGTGAAGTTTATTATGGGCCAAAAAAGGAACTGCCTGGTTATTGTTTTTTCTGGTATTTCGTATTGTCCTGGCAGATCATCAGCTAGTGCGAGACATCGTCCGCTTCTCTCTCTCTCTCTCTCTCCCTCCCTCTTTCTCTCTCCTTTTAATGATGAATAACGCGAGAGTTGGCAACAATGTCTTTAAAAGGAAAATATATAGAGCTCGTAGCAATCGAATTGCATCCCGCCGCCACATGGCATCGTGTCATTGGCCGCGAGAAGCCGCGAGCCAAGTTCCATGATGTTATATGTTTAAAATTCCGGTCATTTTATTCTATAAACCATGGTATAATGCTTCCGTTCTAGAAGCCTTGTTCTAATTATAGAACTTCAGAAAAAGTAGGCTAAAATAGGAAAACAGCTCCTCCTCCTGCTGAGTGAGACCGTGATTCTGAATTTACAGCAGCATTTGCTCAGTTGATAAGGATCATTATTTCCAAAATATCACGCGACGTACTAATTTGAATGCGTAGTAGCTTTCCTGGATTAAAAGGAAAAAAAAAAAACTGAAGTTCAATCACAAATAGAGTGTACCACTTATCGGTATCTCTATGTCGTCAAACTGTATGATTGCTTTGCGGTGAATCTAAATTCGGGCATAATGAACATTTAGCAGATAATTAAGTAGCTCGACAAAATAGATATTACGGTGCACAAAATCTCGTGACTCGTGAGTCCGGCTCAACCGTAAAAGTTCAGTTTAACCACTATTCTACTCGTATGTATCGCATTAGATCATATGGCGGTCTGATTCTGATCAACCATGTCTGAAATTCGGGCATAACGAACATCTAGCGGATAATTAAGTAGCTCGACAAAATAGATGTTACGGTGCACAAAATCCCGTGACTCGCGAGCCCGGCTCGACCGCAAAAGTTCGGTTTACCCACTATTCTGCTCGTACACATCGCGTTAGATCAGACGGCGGCCTGAATCTGATAAACCATGTCCGAAATGAAACAGATCTTCTTCTTTTTTGCTTTTCCGGGAGCAGACGCGATTTGTCCACGCGAAAGGATTTAGGAACCCGAAGAACATCCAAAGAGGACGAGACAAAGTGAGGATTGTGAGAGCTCGGGGGCTCCGTGAAGCTGGTAATTTTTGGGCAAGCTACAATGGTGCGCCGGACACAATGTGAGAGACAGCCTTTTGTCCTGGGGGAGCCGGCCATTGGTGGTGGTGGGGGGAGTTGATGGTGAGTCTTAGGGGCAAAATGCCAACACGTTTTGCTTTGTACCCAGGAAATGAAGAAAGACGTGGAAACCAGACTGAAAACACACAGCCTAGCAAGCACCCAAACAGGGGGAAAAGTGTCTGGAAAAATCCTAAATCCGTTCCATTGATGTCATTTAGTCCAAAACTTTTAAGGCAAGTGCCAATTCGATCCTCATGGCTAATTTTAGCCAGATATTGCTAACGTGGACACTAGCCAGCTCACATGACACTGCTGCCGCTAACGTGGATAATTTTTAATAATATTTTGATATTTTTTCTATTTATTTATTATTTTTTCTGTTTTTTTTTCCTTTTTTTTGTTTATTTTCTTTATTTCCTTTCTTCTTCCTTTTTTCTGGTGATCGCCTTTGGCCGATGACCAGTTACCAGCAAAAGGAAGAAGAATAGAAAATAAAAACAATAAAAAATAATGAAAAAAATATTAAAATATTATTCACGTTAGCGCCGGTGGTACTATGTGAGTTGGCCGGCATCCAAGCAGCAATATCCGGCCAAAATTAACCGGAAGGACTGAATTGGGACAAGGCCAAAAGGTTTTGAACTAAATTAGCAACAATGCAATAGATTTAGGACTTTCCTGACATATTTTCCTACATAAACGCGATATATATAAAGAGAGAGGATATGTTAGTTGGCTGCAACATGCATTCCGTGCATTTTTAAACGTGAATGTGAGCCTCACATGAAAACCATAATATGGATGGATTGGGATGACCCCGTTGGTTAGCGTCGCATCTCAACTCCATACCTGAATATTTTTTTATCATGGGTCCACAATCTGATCCAAAAAACCCGGCAAGGGCGTCCTTCAAATTAAAAAATTTGTTCTTGTACATCGGCAAGCATGAGCATCTCAAAGCCGGCCGAACTCCTCGTTCGAAGTAACCCCAACGTAGTTCTAAACTCAGTTTAGTACGTGATAAAATTCACCAAAAACCGGTGAACTGTGGCTATCCAAAGAACGCGAATGTCCAGGCACATTACGCAATTAGCATATTGGAACTTCTTCCAAGGAATCGGGGGAAATTTGTCACTTGAAATTAATCAGTCCAACCAGGTTCTTCGAGGATTTCGAACGTAGTTTCAGACTATCTTTCACTAGAGCCGCACTAGTCGTTTGGCCAGAACTCATCAGCAAAACTTTTGAGATTTGCGATCAATCAAATTTTCACGCTACTTTAGCTGAACACAGAACTGCACCTCGGACTGCAACGATCCCTCCTCCGTATGAACAAGGTGAAAGAAGAGAGGCGCAGCTCCTATATCTCTCTCTGCAGTCTCACTGGAAGAAAAACATATCATTCAATCCTACATTCTCGGCTCGAAATAAGCATTATTGCAATTAATCCCAGCACAAAATGCGGCAATTCAATCGAGGGGAATCTCGTGATTTAAGAGCTTCTATGGTAACACAAAAAGTTCATGGATCGATTAGAGAAATAGTGTGAGTAGAGCTCTTCTGCTGTCGTGTACTAATTGCTGCTGCCTCCTTGAGGACATCTGATAAGGGCAAACATGTGTACAATGAAAACGATAGGACAATCGTTGGTGTGACAATAGATTAGGAAGGGATTCCGTTATATAGGAAGTCCGCAAAAGCATTATAAAGCTCACTCCGCATGCTTATTTGCCAGTCATATTTGCAAAAATTACAAGAGCTTTAGAATTCGTAGCCGCTCTTCATGTTCTGGATCCAGCTTTGGAGGGGAATAACAGCCTCGAAGATCTTCCACTACGTACTCCTGCGAAATTTCAAAAAATTGAATACGGACCGTAAGAAGTGAAAGTGAGAGACCTTAATTGAGAAGTTCAACAGGCCAGCTAAAAGCTTGGAGCTGAAGACTTTGCAAGTGAACATAACTACTAGCAACGGTATTTGTTCCACAGACATTTAGACAATATTAGCATCAAATTTCTCATCTAGGACTATAGTTTAGAATATAAATAAATTGCTCAACTTGTACCTTAGTGAGTTCCCTCTTTGTAAGGATATGGTAATGTCTCTGCCAAATCCTCTGGATGGCCATGGTCGCTGCCAGGAAACCATAGGCAATGCCAAGGATCGCAAAGATGACGACAAATACGATAACAAGAGCAAAGCAAGCTTCCATAGATGCTGGAAAGCAGTCCAAGATGCCCCACCCATAACAGCAGTTCTGGCACCCCGCCATCCCTGGATCATTGGCATTTAGGGAGGAGCAATGCAATATAAGTCCAAAGAATCCAAGCAGCACGAAAAATGCCAGTACTCCTGCAGAATCAATGGTCACAATCAGAAAATGAGTAACAAGTCTGGCCAGAAAATAATGACCTATTAGTTGGGCATTTCAACCAAGGTGAAAAAGAGTGCAGTTAAGCAAACTTCTACCAGAAAATAGAATATATCCATTATATACTAACAGTATGCGAGAACACATCAAATTCTAAGAGATATTTCCTTTCAAGAAGAGGCATTAACAAGAGCTGGTCAAAAGAAAGAAAGGGAAAACTGAGTCTCGATGCAGCATGGCTGACAAGAACAAATGTTTTTAGCACACTGTGAAGCACGGAATAAAATTAGAACATCAAACGATCAAATTCACTTGATATGTGATGAAAAACCCGCAGTTATTTAACTAACATTTTTAAAACGAAATCTGCTTCACTTGGAAGAGATGAAACATGATACTTGAAAGATCATCTCTGTTACAAATGAAAACGTAAAACCAATAGGTTCAGGTTATTGTATTATCAGTTTGGTTAGGATACTTAGTATCATTTCGGTCCACATGCCCAAAAACCCATAAATTCGAACCAAATTAAACCGTAAGTTTAGGAGATAAATTAAATCTTGTAAGAAGTAACAAAAGCTGATCCTGACAGGATGAGCTCCTCGGATAAAGGATGCCCCTACACTATCTAAGGAGAGGTTTTTATTTCTCAAGTAAACCATTGTTGATGGATTATGCCTCCCCATCTGTCATGCTTTTTTTATGCTAATGTGTTTAGTTAGACTACATGTTGCCAATCTTACAAACAATACATCAAAATATGCAATTTGCACTACTCTACTCAATGGTTATGTAGAAATATGCAATTTTTTTTGTTGATTTCTACAATACATTGAAGGTACGCAGTTTAGTGCAAAACCTCTTATTTGCACGCCAACTTGATGAAAAAGGATTAAATCCTAGCCCAAAAAAAAAAAAAATCAAAGTTATCTGTTTCATTTGATTGTGTTATTATTGATTTGATCTGGTTTGAGGGATAGATTTTTCAAGATTAATATGTTCGGTTCATTTTGGAGGTCAGTTTGAGAGAACCTCCAAACCATGCCATGAACTCTGAGAGAAATCTGGAAGCCAACAATACTTCTACAAGCTGATTTCAGTACCAGAATTTATCCGAAGTTGACACCAAAGCTACAGAAAAGATGAAATTGCTGGATACGCAATATCAACAATGGCAAGAAAATTAGAGACTACTTCAATCGCCAGTCAAAACAAGCAATAAAATCATGAGCGAGGACAATTTACCTATACAGTAGTAGAATGGAATGGGATGCTTGGACAGTATGCGATCCCACCCATTACTAAACGAGTTCCTAAAGGACCCATCTTTGTCCATTATGTAGGCAAAGCCACCAATCACGGAAATTACCTGGACACAAGTTATAAAAACATGATAATACAAAGTAAACATCTTTATTTCTTTCACCATCCATTCACCTCAAATTCAGTGGAGTTTAGTAAAGACAGGATTAAGTACTGAAAGCTCTAATATATTACGTCAAAAGTTCTTCCTCATTAAATCTATCAGAAGTGTGGCATTTTTCCAACAACATCAAAGTTACATCACATAAATACAATCAGGCAAACCAGGACATGGATTTTATAACAATAGCAATACTAGCCCTTCATACAAAATTCATAAGAAAACGACCCAACCAACCATGCATTCATAAAGAGGCATCGCTAGCCTGAAGATACAAATTCATGTGATATCGGTTACAAAAACAAATACACCCACCAAAGAAAGAGGAGATGGAATGTACTAACGGTAAGTTTAAGAGTATATCAGAAATTCCAAGTGAAAAGGATAAAAGAGTAGGATCACTCACAGTTTGCACTGCCAAGAAAACAAGGAAGACATCTCTAGCCACAAAGAGTCTGAATTTAATTTTTCGCCAGGTATTGTCCTCAAACAATGCAACTCGAAGGTGAAACTGCGCTTTGCAAGTCGTGCAATGTGAAAAGGCAAACCCCTCCTAGTAGATCAATAATAAATAATAAGTTAAAATCCACACATCCAAAGAGCTCATCCCAAATTCACATTTGGCCATGAAGGTCTAGACAGTATTAAGCACCTTAACTGAGCGCCAATGATCAAGACAACAACGATGGACAAACTGTTGAGTGCCTTTGCACATGCAAGGAGAGATTAATTCATCCTCTGCAAATTTAGAAATCTAATGTCAGACTATTTGCTTAAGAACAATACAGAGCGACGGAAACATCATCCTGTAACAAGAAAAGGATGCTAAATGATCATAACTCATGAAGAGAGATGAACAGAAAAATATAAAAGACCAAGGTTAGAGGGCAAGCAAATTCGAAGAACACTCATCACGTTTAGATTTTGCCAAGCAGAATTATCCATGCGCATGAAAAGGCCGCACCATCCAGTAAATAGGACTTGTAGTAGGTTTAGCCCAGCAGCTTATACATATTTTTTGGAATATTATTCATCCTGAAGGAATGCATCCTCCATATAATCCACAGCGTATTATCATCCTTTAGCTATCAACCTAACATTAAACTTCTCTACAAGCGTGATCAAGCCAACGAATACAATCCCCCAAACCTGGGCATCAGAATGGGCACAATAACTAATAATGACCCACCACCCCCACCAATACATACAAAATCATTAACCAAACACTGAAACCCTACTAAAAAATCAAAATTTGCGTACATCCTATACACAAATTAATCTCTTTAAAGATCGACTCGAAAAACAGAACATCTTCCTAGCTCACGCAACGCAATCTGATATTCAAAGCCGATCACATATCTTCTACTGACATGTCTAAGTCAGGGGTCCAAGCATCTGACGCACCATCAATTTCGACAAACAAAAACGCAAGCCGAAGCCATGCGCAGCCTTAAAAAACTCAACCTGGTTCACACTCGCTCTCCAGACAAATGCGGCAACAAGGGACCGACCCAGCCTCGATATCATCACCATCATCATCATCATCCTCATCCTCATCCTCCTCACGATCCCGATCGTCTCTAATCTCGCTGGTGCTCCCGGGGGTGGTCGAATCCGCCAGGCTCTTCAGCAGGGGATCGGTGTCGCTCGCGTGCTGCACTCCGGGCGGCTCGAGCTGCACTTCCCCTCGCATCCTTCCCCTTCGCCCCCCCTCCCTCCAGACGAACAGGAGCGCGAACCCAAAAATCACCCAGCTCCCTGAAAACCAAGAGCGTCGATCGTCACACGAGCGACCGATGATCGAACCCTAGCTAGACTCATCGAATTCGAAACAGAACAAAGAACATCATCGAATTCCACACCCCCCCTCCTTCGCCGCCACGCGTGGCTCGGAAGCTAACAGTTTCGCGAGCAATCGCTTCGAAGATGCCCAATCTTGCCATCGAAGTAGCTTCGATCGAGAGAGAGTACCTGGGGATGCGCGCGCAGAGGATCGGAAGCAACGTCGAAGGTGAAGGTGCTGTGGAGAGAGAGAGAGAGAAGGAGGAGGAGGAAGAAGAAGAATTGGCTGCAGGTACGATGCTTCCTATTTGGGAGAAGTATGGACCTACATAGACGTTGACTCGTTGAATTTTTGCCCCTTCCCCCACGTACTTCGATTTTTTATAAAAATTGACCCCCGCACAGTTTCAGATTTGCGGTATGACCCCCGGCCAGAAGGTTTTTGATAGTTCCACGCCCTTCTTTGCCGCGTGACGGGAGCTGCAGAAAGTTTGGGCCGGAAAGCGCGTGAAGTCTTTTCGAAGTCTTCGGTGAAAACTTTCTTTTGGGTCACTTCTCACCTAAACGTACTGAGCGCGGGGCACGGTCACACTTTCCTTTTTTATTTTATTATAATGACACGGATGGTTGTGAATTAGTCGATCGAGTACTCCAACTTGAGAAGAGTTGAGCTGAATTCGAATAATCTACTAGATCTTTGAAAAGGGAAATTCATTGTGCCCTGAATTAGATAGCTCAAAAATAATCATTTACATGCACTCCCTATACGTGGAATGAATTAGCTATTTCTTGCTTTAATTTAGCTATTTCTTGCTATGAAAACGTGTAACAATATATGACTTCTAACCTTCGATTCAACTGAAAAGCACAGAAAACGTTCCTATTCAAGTACATCGAGTGAGGTGTAGTTGGCGTGGCGACAGTGATGGCCCTCAAGATTACTCTAAGCAAAAAACACCGTAGCTCAAAACCTATATGACCCTAATCAATCACTTAACGAACTCTTTGAGTTGATTCTATTTGTACTTTATTGTTCTTTTCTTCTCTACCGAATTATATCTAGGAGCTCTCTTCTCCTGGTCTAGTTCTAAATTTGAGAGTTTGAACTCTCGATCTAGTTTTAGATTTAAGAATTTTCCTCTCCCAATTTAAAATGGGGAGTATAACGAATATACTGTTGGGGATTCGATACTCCCTGTTTTCTCTGTATATAGGTTCTCAACCTCCAACTTCATTGGTGATCACAAAGTTTTAGTATTTCGCTAAATCACGAAGATTTGCTCTTCCACATGTTAGATATGTGTTTGTTCAATCTATTTTGGTTATCTCCGTATGGCGATAGTGTAGAAGAAGTTGAACCTTAGCGGCATAGTTATTGAAGAAGGAATTCCTAACATGTAATCATGGACGAAAATAAGAGATCCAGTAATTGACCATCAATTATTTTGCTAAACAATGTGCGCTTAACCTTGTTGAGGCTTCGTTGATCCTTCATATTTTCTGAATTTGATTTTATTTTACAGTATTTTGGGTTTTGCTTTGTTTCAATTTGTTTTGTAATTGAGTTTATGCACTTTTCGTGCATCTTTTTTGAGTAATAAATACAACTTTCTTTTGGGAAAAAAAAAAACCTCTATGAGTTGAGCTGTAGCATGTTACGTGGCATCCACAACTTAGAAAGGCAAATGTACAAGTGGAAACGTATTGAACCGGTCGTAAGTTCCTCGCATTTTTCTAATTGTTCGTGTTGAAGATCGTGTCTACGTCCCGACAGTGTCAGCTTAGAAGGTGATGCTCAGGATTTGCAGGTTTCATTCTACTTGAGAAAGGCAAAAGAGAAACCCAAGCAAAATCAAAGCCAAAACCGCAATACAGATACAAAGACTCAAGAGGAGATCATGCGCTAGTATTAAGCAAGCAATCAAAAAGCTCCGGCGGGCGACCGAATTTCATTTCAGTCGAGTAACCAAGCGAGCGAGTCGGAGCATTGCTGAAGGAGTTGGCACTATGGGCATGCCCAGCTCTCAAATAGCACAGCAATTTTACGTGCTTACTTTAAAGAGAACAGGCCAGAGCAGTGCGCCCAACGAGTACTGCCAGAGAGAGAATCTCAAGAATAGACATTCGCATTGAAAAGGAAGAAAGGATAAACAGGAGTTATGAGACTGCTTTGAATATCAGTAGTGGCATATCCCACCCCCTTCTGTCCTATTCTCCCAAGGTTCATAAGGTTACAATAAATCCCGCATCCGAAAGACTTTCACAGGATACATTTCATTCCATGCTTAAATCTCATCGCATTGACTAAAAGCAGGATTACAAAGACACAAGCAGCTAGATGTTCGGGTGCGCAAATAAAGGTGTTGGGTGTGTCTTGCCTTCGATGCTCTAGGCAGCTCAGACAAAAGAAATGAGCCTCTTTTAAGAGGACACTTCTACTTCCAAAGCTTCCGCAATGACATGTTTTTCTCCGTCTCTTTCTTCATCACCTTTGCCACTGCCATCTCAAAGTCCTCCTGGGTAACGTGAACCCTTCTTTCCCTCAGAGCAAACATGCCAGCCTCGGTGCACACAGCCTGCAGAGAAGTGGTTTCACATGTCAGGCGTTAAGAACACCAACCTAGGACAATAAGCTTATGATGGGCTTGCTAATGCAGGATGGAAGCTGAATAACACAGAATAATCTTATTATTATAGCGCAAGTAGTAAAATGCTACCAAGCAACTTCCAAATTCAATTTCATTACATAGATTCGCCTGCAATTCCAACTAGAAATCAGGCAAAAAAATACATCCCTTACAAATTGGAAACGCAAGTATATTTGCCATCTAAGTAGTAAGCAGTTAAAACACATCAAAACTTATTTACATCTTTGGGAAGCACAAAAATCTCCAAAAGTTTTTACAAAAATCAAAATGGCAATAGCTATTAGGTTCATAGAGGAGCAATACATGACAAATTATGCCATTAATCAAGACCTAGTTTAAATTTCTGCCCACCATCGTGTACTACTCTCCTTTTAACACTTTATTATGGTTCATGGTTACACTAGCTAATCTAGGTTTGCTGCCACAACTGAACTCAATAAAGATACCAGGAGCTCCGATATGTATACAAGTAAAGAGCCAGCACACTGGCTGATTCAACAAGCAATAGCCTAAAATCTAATACGGTGGATATTTGGAATGGACCGAAAAAAAAAACACAAAGGCCCACCACATTCCTACAGTAAACATCCCCAATGACCAAATAGACATTGTCTGCTCTATGCAATCATTTTCTGGCCCTAGTACATCTACCATATTTACCAGAGAATTAAGTTAGTCAAAATCCCTAATTGCTTGCACAATGTGGAAAAATAAATTAAAAAATAGGCCCAAGATTTAATGCTGCAAAAGTACCTTCAGCTCTGCACCAGATGCACCGTTCATTTTCTCAGCAATCTTCTTCAGGTCAATCCCTCGCATTAAGTTCATCTTTCTTGAGTGGATTTTGAGGATATCCAGTCGAGACTACAGACAACCAAGAAGAACACAATGAATATTGCAAAACACAACTCACCACAGGAATGCACATAAATCTCAGTATGTGAATATGCAACTTCACCATAAAAGTAGATAATGACGGACTATATGGCAACTCAAGCATAAGACCAGTAATCAATCATTGCCCCCTAAAGGAACTAAGGATGCTTTTCTTGGTAACTATGGCCAAGAGTTTCATCCCTATCAAGTTTAACTACTTCACATCCACAGGAGGAATATTTATTTGAAAAGTCCCGAAAAAAGGTTGGAGATTCCAAAAACCCTTAGTTAACAAAGAAAGGTTGACATCTTTTTGGGGAAAGTATGACTGCTCTTTCAGCCAAGCCTACAATACCTCAGCCAGTTTCTTTATTGTCCTAATATTATGTTATAAAAGACCCTCCAATCTGCCAAGAAACACCTAAATAAATTCCTTGTATTTCAGATAAAAACAGCCAAAGCATCCCTAAAGTTCTCTCACCCCAATAAAACTCGGCACTACATTCATTTCCACCTTACACATATAGAGTTCCTGTTCTTAAAAAAATTCCTACAGGACATATTTGGCCTTTCCAATTAAAAGAAGCATAAGAGCATAAAAGACCCAACTTTCCAATCCATCCAAGGGTAAATACTTAAACAAAGAATTATTACAATTAACCCATATGATAAAGCAAAAATAAGCACCAAATATATGTGACTAGTGAGAACAGTCAGAAATGTAGTTCCTCATGCAAACAAAAGTGCAACAAGTAAAAGGTAAAACTACAACTTCGAAATCCATGAGGATACAAAACTCAGTAAATATCCAATCTACCAAAGGCATGCCAATTTACACGGAAATGATCAAAATAGTGACAGCTTGTTAAATGGTCAAAAATTGAACAATGGCGTAAAATCATCCGGTTAGGGACTCCACAAGATTAAATTTTACCTCTTCATTTGGATTTGGAAATTCGATTTTTCTGTCAATTCTTCCTGGCCTGAGAAGGGCTTGATCCAAAATATCAATACGATTCGTGGCCATCAGAACCTGTCATCACCCCACGTAAATGAATGATTAAATGAATTAGCGAATAAGGCAGTATACGACATATCTTTTATCTTTCACCAACAGCCCTCTGGTCACATGCGGTACCTTTATCTTGTTGGATGCTTCAAATCCATCAAGCTGGTTAAGAAGCTCCAGCATAGTTCGCTGAACTTCACTATCACCATTACCACTTCCAGATTCCATCCTAGCAGATCCAATGCTATCGATTTCATCCATGAATATGATCGATGGAGCGTGCTCCCTGTAAGAAAATTAAATAACCAAGCAAATTAGCCGCTAAAATTGCTGCTTTAAGAGGCAGAACAGACTATCTTCAAAAAGAAACACTCTCCTGTCTCATCCATCCACACAAATTGCGAGATGAAAGAAATAATCGTACAAAATTTCAGGTCGCTAAACCACCCATGCAAGTTTTAAAAAATTTGAATATGAGACGAGAGTTCAAATGATATTCCCGATGCATGTATACAGGGAGAAAACATAGAGACTGGGCACAACTGTGACATCTGCACTTTCTTCATCACTGGGATTTGTCACCTCCAAGAGGCTGTATAAATTAGCTTCATAAAAGCTCACATTTTCCATTACCTAACTCAGCTAATTGAAAAGGAAACTAAGAAAACCAAACGCCTTTGGCTTCAAAGGATGCAAATAAAGTAGTAATGTCAGTTAAAATATATGGCAAATTCTAAGTCCAAGAATACCTAAGGAGACTAACCTTGCCATAACAAAGAGTTCTCTGACCATTCTAGAGCCTTCTCCAATGTACTTCTGGACTAGTTCAGAACCAGAGACCCTTATGAAGGTACAATCAGTGTGATGGGCCACTGCCCTGGCCAGAAGTGTCTTCCCAGTGCCAGGAGGGCCATACAGCAACACACCCTATTATGCCAGAAGTAGAAAAAAGAAATCTCAGAAAAGGAAGCCAAGCATGAAATGGTGACAGAACTGATTCAAGAACAAGTGAACGCAACATTACCTTGGGCTGAGCTATTCCAAGGCTCTCAAACAATTCAGGATGCTTAATCGGAAGTTCAATAACCTAAAGGAATCAAGCAGGGTATAAGATTGCAATAACTGATAAGCCAACGGCAATGAATATATAAAAAGAATAAAACTGCACGGCAGAGGTACCTCCTTAATTTCCTTGATCTGTTGGTCAAGACCGCCGATCATGTCATATGTAGAATCAGGGACTTTTTCAACTTTCATGAGGTTGACCAGTGGATCCACTTTGCTAGGCAAGATCAAATGGAGAACGTAGCTGTCATTGCGAAGAGCTACTCTGGTAGAAGGCGTAATTTTCGTGATATCGATGTTTTTATCAATATCGACAACATATTTTCCTTCAGGGTGGACCTGAACAAAGAAAATTCGGTGAATAGGTATTTCATCTATCGCATCTAAACTCCAAAATAAAAACAATATCACACCTTAACCAGAACTTTATTTTTCCCCATAACTTTGACAACTTCACCAACATATGATCCAGGCTCCTGAAGCAGCTGCAGCTCTTCTCTGAGCATTCTCACTGTCCAAATAGCAAATTTGACATTGAAAATACGAATTTGATAACCAAATCCAAGCTTTCTGAACCTCTGTTAAATTCAAGAGGAGGGGGAGCATATTTCATTTGATTCAATATTCCAGTACTTTCCGATATTCAATAAAACTACTTAAAATCCCACCACCAATATCAACCACCACCCCCAACCCCACCAAGCTGGGTGGGAAACATCAGAACCACAGCAAAGGAGGCTGCCAGTGGCTAATGCATAGAAAAAACCTATGATGCCCAGCAATAAGAACTCATTCACCCCATAAGGAACTGCATGGTGTACACAATCTACAAAACAACAAAAGGCATCCTTATCATAGGAGGACCCCTAGAAAGAGACTTGAGTCTGAGTTCTCCGTTTCACGCGAAGGAAGAAAATCCGCATGCTGCTCACACTCTTCATCCAGGAAGATATCACAATAACAATAAGCCCGTCAAAAACCAATAATTGCTGATATCACCGTCGCACAGAATCGCATCAATTTTCAATTTTTCAGGGGAAAATGACGCATTAAGACATCACAGAATCATAGCCTAACCTCATAAGCCACCATTACCCGATGAATTCCTGCGTAGCCAAAAAAACCACAAATCTCCGTCCCAATAATCGAAATTCCCCTCAAAATCACCGACCGAAACAAACGGGGCACCATTTTCACCAAACCCCCCCCCCCCAAAATCCAACAGGAGATTCAATAAAACGAAACAATCCCCAAGGCCCAAGCCGCCCAAGCAACGAAGGTCAAACCCTAGGGGTTCCCCCTAGAAAAAAAAAAAAAACACAAAAAGGGTGGGGGTGGGGGGAGGGGGGGGGAGAAGAGGGCGCGCGCGCACCTCGGGAATTGAGCTCGTTGCGCTGGGCCTCGAGGCGGTTGAGGTTGTGGGTCTTCTGGCGGACGAGAAGCTGGAACTCGTGGGTGTGCTGGAGGTAGTACTGCCTGAGCCCCTCCCCGTGCTTCGCCGCCGCCGCCCCCCTCGAGTTGCAGGCCTCCTCCGGCGGGGCCACCGATTCGGGCTGGGGATTGTCGATCGCCGGCGTCGCCATTGCCCCAAGACACGATCTTTGCAGGGGGCGATCTCAGAGAGAGAGAGAGAGATTTAGAGAGAGAAAGAGAGAGAGAGAGAGAGGAGGAAAGGTTTCTTTGGGGTTACTCAACTGAGAAGGAGAGAGAGAGAGAGAGAGAAGCTTATATACCGTCAGTGATCCGAGGGCGAGCGCCGGGCGGTGTTGGTGGGGATCGCCGTTCAATGACGTCGTGGGCTCGCCCCCATCCCGTTCGGGCCCGTTATATTGATGCCTCGAGTTCGAGCCCGTCACGGGACCCGACCCGACCCGATTGGAGCATGTAAACCGGCCCGCATATTTTGGTTATTTCGTTAGGGCGTGCATGAAATCTATTCTGTAGTAGAAATTCTGTTCCCGAATATATTCCATAACAGATATGCGTTTGTTAAAAAATTTCCGAAATACATTCTGGAGCGATTTTTGCATTCTGAAATAAAAATGCATTTGCTTATGGGTCGCACCCTTAATTTGAGATTATTTTTTTTACATTTTCTTCTTTTTCTTTTGTTTCATTTTTACTGAAGACTAAACTACCAATAGACTTCTCAAACAAACATTTATCAAAATATGGAACCTACTATTGATTTAAAATTATTTCTTGCCTTCTTTTCCTCTTTTTGGGTTTTTCCCAAAAGGAATTATTTGGCAGAAAACTATCTAATTATTTGACAAAAAAGCTAATTATTGTGTTAACGAGTTGTATAATTTTTTTTTGTACTAGGAAACTATTGTTCAAAAAAAGCCTAAGCATAATTAAGAGAGAAAAGAGCCATCTACCAGTTTTAGTACATATTCCTTTCAATTGTAACGTTAATATGTATCATTACGTTATAGTCCATGTATTTTATAATTATTCAAATTTCATTTTATTCAGTGAATCTAATTGTGAAAATTTTAATTATTTATTGTGTGATGCATTTAATATTTTGAATGACCCTAATCCGTTACTCCGATATATAATTTGTGTTTGTTCGGTTTACAGCAATAGAGAATAAGTTCAGAAGAAGACAAACACGAAGCAAATGCCGAAATGTAATGGGTGCGGAAGAAGTGGCTGGGGTGAAAAAAAATTGTTCGAAAGGGATGTGGGTAGTTTTTTTTTTATATATGAAAAAGGATTAAAACCGAATACAGAAGTTGAACATCGTAAATCTATTATTTCTATTTTATCATCAAAGACAAACATGAAATAATGTAGTAAATCTATTAGTTTTTGGATGTGGATAGTTCTGTCTTTTAGTAATATTGAAACAAAAGAAAAAGGAGAAAAAAAATGTAAGATATCATCGTAAACCAGCAAGGGATAATGTGATCAATTTAATGTGACAAAATGTGCGGTGAAAATAGCGGGAGCGTTTTTTTTTTTGTCAACTTTTAGGTTTCTTTGGTCGCACGGTAGCGGGCCGCTCACAACGAACGGCCCGAAGAAGACGACAGTGAAGCTTTGTCGGACGCACGAAGAAGTGGGCTTGAACAACGGTGGAGGTTGTGCTATGAGTTTTTACATCCAAAATGAGCTGTTTATGTCTAAAACACTTTGAATTTGGGATGATATAGATGCAGGAGACACTTGAGTATGCGAACGATTATAATTCTTATTTTTCGATTAAAGTGGATTATTTGCTATTAGCTCTCTTCGTAAATGTAAATAAACACTTTGTTGGGAAGATCGACAATAATTCACCAAGAACTAACCTAGCAAAAACCAATAATATATTCAAGCAATGCAACCTCTCGTAATATGTAACTATAATACTGAAATGATAAGGAGATAAAGGCAATAATAATGCAAAAATTTTACATGAAAAACCCAACGCGGGAAAAATCATTAGACGGCCCATCTTATGCATGAATTTACTCGTCTGTTCTTCCCGAAAGTGTTCAGAGTATAGATCTCGTTTGACACTTGTCGTGTGTTTTTGACAATATCTATCGTCATAAAAGTGGGTCAAAACCCAATGGGGTCTTTTACGTACTAATGAATTCATAATCTTTCGTCAAAAATAACCCTTCTTTCCACTTCGCGTAAGGGCTTCAATTTCGCCTATGGGATCAACCATAAATTTGATTACGCCGCCTTCACTTCGAGCTGGGCGATGAAAAGTTTGATGAACAGTAGCACAAACTCCCAGTTCTATTACTTCTTTTGTCCCGAAAGTTGCCCAACTTCTTGACTAATCGCTTTTCACCAGCATAAAAAGTCTTGGGGCTCGATTCCAATTACAGCAACAAATTGGGTTTTCATTCTTCATATGTTGTCGTGCATTAAATAGAAATTTCGTATATAGTTCTACCAAAGTCCATTTTAGGATGAATGCCACTTTCTCAAGGGCTTCGTTAATTGAGGTCTGGCTGACCAGACATCAGAGAGGAAACTGAATTTTTTCAATACCCCTTTTTTGTATTTTTCATTCTTGCACAAGGAGGAGCATCATGTGAAACGCACCATGTGACCAACCTGGAAAGCTTATATGTGCCTCTTAATGTCCGAACATATAATAATGGAGTCCAACGCCAAAAGGGGACCTAACTTAAAATAATTACATTCTCTCCTCCTTGAAAAAATTTCAAATAAGGGCATGAAGTGTTATGATTTTCTCAAATAAGGATATGAAGTGGACCCTGCATCAAATAAAAACATGAAGTGACTATGTCAGTCTCAAATAACAGTCTGAAGTGGCCATGACAGTTTCAAATAAGGGCTTGACCTCGCCGGTCGCTGGCCAGTTAAATATTCTAACCGGTCAAGAGCATTTTCATTCAAAAACAATTTTAAATTAAAATATGTTTATTATTTTGCTTTCTTTTCTTTCTTTTTTTTTTTCCTTTTTATGGTTTATTTCTTTCTTCTTTGCCGTTGGTTGGCAAGAGGCCACTGCCCACCGGCAATGCCTAGAGAGGACTAGGTGAGGGTTACCTTGCTAACAATTTGCAAGAGACTACCTCACCTGGGTGAGAGTGACCCTCCCTCGCCCTGCCCTCTTCATGCATCCACTAGCAAAGAAGAAAGTAAGAAACCAGAAAAGGGAAAATTAAAAGAAAGGAAAAAGGGAAAAATTTCAAAAAATGTAAAGGTTGAAAATACCCTCAACAATCCAGAAAGCTAAGCCTTTTTTTAAAATCATTATTGTCGCTTTAGGCTTTTATTTAAAACAAAATTCACTTCAGATCCTTATTTAAGAAAATGATTGCACTTTAGGCCCTTATTTGAAATAAGGTCAACTTCATATTCTTATTTAAGAAAATGAGAGCACTTCAAACTCTTATTTGGAATTTTCCCCTCCTTCGTTGCAAGCACGTGGACTGTCCAATAAATGCCCAGTTTTTTAGAGGGCCCAATTGCCCAATCAATTCAATGTTACTCGAATTGCCAACTTTAAATTGGTCAAAAGTTCGGTTATGTCCTTGTTCCATTGCACAGATTCTGCGCAATAAATGCAAAGATGGACGACATCTTAGATTGTTGTGGTGTAGCTATGTTATCGTTATTAGGTAATATCAATCATGACCAAAGAATCTTCAATTTCACATGGACAACTCTGATGCGTATAACCGTAGTCACCCTCCAGTGCCATGCTATTTTCAATTAATCGGTCGTGTCTCATTGAAATGCATGTGGTCATGTTGCACGAAACCCTAATAAATTCTAAAATGAGGGACGAAAATTGGTCAACACTATTGAGTTATTTAATTAAATTTTGTTTAATCATATGTCTTGCGTGTTCTCACTTGGGAAAATAAAACTTTCATGTTCTAATGGATGTTGTCCACAATTCAATTCCAATTTAATATGCACGCGCGAGGCTCTTCTTGCATACACTCGCAGTTCCTATCAATTATGCATGTACCTGTTTCCATGGCATTATAGCTAGTGGTCAGGACATGGAGGGGTATAATTATTATTTTTTTCTTCATAGACATTGATAACTTAAAAAAGTCTTCACATCACTAATTAATGAAAATCCAGGTAAAATCAGGTTTCAATAACAAAAGAACCACCCTGTTTATTTATACAAAAAGCACTTCATTAGCATGCCAACCTCAATTATCGTACAAAACCCTCTTTTGTAATCGAATCTATCTAAACATATTATAAGAAAGAGCGACTTCCGAATATTACATACGTCACAAAGAGACTCTTTTCTTTTTCTCAAAAAAAGTCGAGAAAAGCAAAAATATTCGAGGAAAATCTTTTAAAAAAAATCGAGATAATCGGAAAATTTTATTTTATTTTCCAAGGAAATTTCAGGAGGAGAATATTTCAGCGTGTCATAATCATATATAAGTATCACACGCATCTGAAAATATTTTCAAAGCAAAGCGCGTCGCAATCTCTTTCTCTCTCTTCCATACTCGTTCCCTCCTGGCTCCAAGAAAATAATGCAGGCCAGCGAAGAGAGAGAGAGAGATTCGGACAAGGCGAGGAGTGGCCAGGACGGAGACGGAGACCGCACGTCACTCGTATGGGCCACATGGGTCGGTCTCTCTGCTCGACCCCTCGTCGTTCGTTCGTTCACGGCTTAACGAACACGCACGGAATCTTGGCAAAGCCATGTTGGTTTCCCCGAAGAGGTCCTTCTTGAGCATTCAAAATTGGCTTCGCCGCCTTCAAATACGATCCTCACGCGTGCTTCTCGCCGCTCTCATTCGAATTTCGCCCCCCACCCACCCACGCCTTTGTCTTGTCTTTCCGCGTGGCTCCTCCTTGTATATGAACCCCCTCCCCACTTCCCTCGTTTGACGATCCTCGCGTCGCGTAGTTGGAGATATTCTTGGTTTTCCCGGTCGCGTCCGCGTCGACCCTCGTTCCCTGGCCGATCTCCCGGGACGGATTCGATCGATCTGTGGGGGTGCCATCGAGGTCCAAGGTCAGTTTGCCGATCTGGGTCGGTCTCGATTTGCGGTTCTTGATTGGTTTTGGCTTGGATGGTGTCCGATTGTGGTTTTTTTCTTGAATCTTTGTCATGTTCGTCTTCCGTTCCAGCTTTGTCCCGGAAAAGTTTTTGTTTTTTGGTCAAATCCTGGAAAAGTTGTGAGTTCACTTTTATTGGCCTCGGTCCTGGAAAGTTTCATGTTTCTGTAATTATGCGAACGAGGGGTAAAGAATAGATTTTTAGTGATGTTGATCTCAGTTTTGGCGTTTGGTCTTTTAGGTGGAAATGTGGGAAAACTCGCGGTCTTTGCTTGTTTTGACAATGTGGATTGTTTGTTTAATCTTCTTGAGCGATCGTGAGTTTCTTTATGGTGTTGGGAATGTGATTTTTAATCTGACATGTTCTGTTGCATCTTTCCTTGCTGTCTGTAACTAATTCAGCTATGCTGTGAGCATGTGAAGTATGATCCATGTGAGAAAACTTTGATACAGTTTTGTCACTTAGAAGATTCTGCATATGCTGTTTTCCTTTGTAGGAGTTCTTCGATGTCCTCTGTTTGCATCTGATCTGAACAGGGCGAACTGTATGACAGGGAAAATGACAGAGCCGAAGCTGGATACACCCTTGATCCCGTCATCTTCGTCACGGAATCTCCCCGATTTCAAGAAATCCGTCAAACTAAAGTATGTGAAGCTCGGTTACCATTACGTGATCACTCATGGAATGTACCTCTTCCTCTCCCCATTTGTTGTGGCTATAGCTGCTCAGCTGTCCACGTTTTCACTGAAGGATCTCCATGAGCTCTGGATTCATCTGCAATTCAACCTCATATCCGTCATCCTGTGTTCGACTCTCCTCGTTTTCTTGACCACCCTCTATTTCCTCACCCGTCCACGTCCTGTTTATCTTGTTGATTTCTCGTGCTACAAGGCTGATGAAGCTCGGAAATGCACCAAAAAGATCTTCATGGACCAGTCTCGACTGACTGGTACGTTCACAGAGGAGAGTCTTGAGTTCCAGAGAAAGATCCTTGAAAGATCTGGCCTCGGGGATTCGACTTATCTTCCTGAAGCTGTCCTCAATATTCCTCCAAATCCATCAATGCAGGAAGCTAGAAAAGAAGCTGAGATGGTCATGTTCGGTGCACTTGATGAGCTTTTTGCGAAGACGAATGTGAAGCCGAAAGACATCGGCATCTTGATTGTTAACTGCAGCTTATTTAACCCGACCCCTTCGCTCTCAGCGATGGTCATCAACCATTACAAACTTCGGGGGAATATAGTTAGCTACAATTTGGGTGGCATGGGCTGCAGTGCAGGTTTGATTTCAATCGACCTCGCAAAAGATCTCCTTCAGGTGCACCCCAATTCATATGCTGTGGTCATCAGCATGGAGAACATCACGTTGAACTGGTACTTTGGGAATGACCGCTCGAAGCTGGTTTCGAATTGCTTATTCCGAATGGGGGGAGCCGCCATTCTTCTTTCAAACAAAAGCTCCGACAGGAGAAGGTCCAAATACCGGTTGCTACATACGGTTAGGACCCACAAAGGATCTGATGATAAGTGCTTCACTTGTGTTACCCAAGAAGAAGACTCTAATGGAAAAGTTGGTGTCACGTTGTCGAAGGATCTAATGGGAGTGGCCGGCGAAGCTCTGAAGACCAACATCACCACGTTGGGTCCTCTGGTTCTGCCAATGTCCGAGCAGTTGCTGTTCTTTGCCACATTAGTCGGGAAGAAACTTCTGAAGATGAAGGTAAAGCCTTATATACCAGATTTCAAATTGGCTTTCGAGCATTTTTGCATTCACGCTGGAGGAAGAGCTGTACTAGATGCAATAGAGAAGAACTTGCAGCTCTCGGAATGGCACATGGAACCTTCAAGAATGACGCTTTACCGTTTCGGCAACACGTCGAGCAGTTCTCTTTGGTATGAGTTGGCGTATTCGGAAGCAAAGGGGAGAATCAAGAGGGGAGATAGGACATGGCAGATTGCTTTCGGGTCGGGGTTTAAGTGTAACAGTGCAGTATGGAAGGCTCTGAGGACGATAAACCCGCAGAAGGTGAAGAACCCTTGGATGGATGAAATCCAAAACTTTCCAGTGGATGTTCCTAAGGTGGCCGCTATCTGATTTCAGGTCCTTGGTTTCAATCATTCCTATGCAGTTTCTTACCAAATTTGCTGAGCGAACTTCTTTTCATTTTAGATTTCCTAATTGGGGCGTTACCATTCTTTGTGTAAATTTTTCGTGGACTAGTAGCTATCTCTCATCTTTACTAGTGCTGGACTTTTAATTTATTGGAGGAGCAGGAGGCTTTTTTGTAGTTAAACTTGGATGTCAAAAACTCAGTTGTTGGTATGATGGTCATTGATGGGTCAATTTCCGTTGGCATAAAATTTAGGGTTAATATCATAAAAAATTTCAAACTGATATACCTATAATAATTTTACTCAAAACTATTTTTTTTAACACAAAAAACTTCAAACTGATATGCTTGTGACAAATTTACCCCAAAATAGTTTTTTGATCATTAAAAATCTTAAATTGATATATTTGTGACAAATTTATCATATGTTAGTTTCCATCAAATTGAATTAATACCATAAAAAATTACAAATTTGTACACCTGTGAAAAATTGAGGGTAAAACATAAAATTGGTACATCAGTTAACTATCGCGTGTCATTTAACAAAGTAATTTGACTATAAAATTTAATGAAATTAAACTGAGGGTAAATTTGTCACAAGTGTACCATTTTGAAGTTTTTTATGATAAAAAAATTAATTTGGAATAAAATTATTACCAATGTACTAATTTGGGGTTTTTTATGGTATTAATCTAAAATTTATCAGTAGCTCAATTTCCGATATAGATATTGTGAATTGTTGTCGCTTATGTGATGTTACTGGATTACTCTCTAGAATTGTGAGTAGATGTAGATTCGAGTTAGCACCGTTAATTGAAATTAAATCTACCTGGGGACTTCCATCTCTGCTTTACATTGCTTGGGAAGACGAGTTGACCGATAAAAGGTTTTATTTTCACCAGTGCAGTGACTACCTGTCTTTGCTAGACTAACTGTATCGCCTAAATGCAGTTTCTTCTGTGAAAGCGAAGTGGAAGTTGGGATCCAAGGCCCTTGTTCTTCTTCTCAAGCAAAACTTCTCTTTCTTTTTCTTGCAATCATCAATATGGTAATAACAGTGAAATGGTATCTCTATGTTACATGGTGTAACATCTCAAAAGGACAATCAAAAGCCGTTTCATGGAGAATGACAGTTTTGCGCAGAGCTCTTACACTAAGATTTTGATAGGGTGAGCTTGCGCACAGTACATGATAGAACTTGCCGCTACATTCCTATTGGCCAACTGAGAAAGCAATTTATAGAAACGTAGAAAATATAACTAATGTGAGCGTACTCACGCTTTAGTTCATTACACAAGAAGCACTAACAGAGAAACCACATAATGAAGGCTCTAGTTACAACATTGTAATGGAATGCCGCTGTGCAGGAATATAGTCCTCATTTGATTTATGAAGTGACCTGTGAAAGTGGGAAATAACGTTTCCAGTGGCAAGAGTTATTTTAAGTTTTTAATAAGTATGTCGAGCTCTTCATCACTTCACTGCATATTGAGCTGCAAGTGTTGGGCAGTAAGAAGGTGAACGTTGTGATCTTTGCTGGCATTTCCTACACGGCTGCACAGGAATCTAGTCCTCGGTTTGATTTATGAAGTGACCTGAAAATAAGAAATAACACCTCCACTGGCCAGTGTTATTTTCATAAGAATGTTGAGCTCTTCATCTCCTCAATGCATATTGAGCTGCAAGTGTCGGGGAGTAATAAGGTGCACCTCGTGATCTTTGCTGGCATTTCCTGCGACTGCGAGCTCCCTAACCTGTGCAGACTGCACCAATAGACCCCACTCTCCACCTTGTGTGCGGTCCTCGACCTAACCAGAGCGGACACTTAGTCAGCCCCCAGGGACCTGTAGGTTGAAAATTGTTGTCATAAATTTTTCAAGATCAAGTCTCCTATTAACGAAATAAAATTTTGTTGCTCCAAGATCCTTACTTATTATGATTCGCACATTCACTAGCGGGATTCTATAGGTCAAATAGAATGAAAATAACAACACTTTTTGCAGTAAGGAAATATAGTGTAAAACCAACGATCTACTTTCAACATAAGGTCCATAGTCGCTCGAGTTGATGGAATTCTTGATGGGACATTGGGCTATAGCGGTCGAAACCTACACCATATTACCAATACCACCAATGGAAATGAGTTTCAAGATCAAGACTTCCCAGACAGGAAATATCCGAGGAAGCCTCAGGCATATTGGCACTTGGTTATAGAACTGTATTCCTAGATATTTGGAGCTACCAAATTAGCTGCCTAAGAAACTTCATTAAACTTCTTAAGAAATGGTATCCCAATTTAGATAATCATACAAACCAAGAAGAAAATTTGTATAGCTAGGTGACTCACAGTGGGAAGTCACATATGCTATCCTCATAATCAAATATTCTGTCTAAAGGATAGAAATGCATTCGGTTAACAGAAGGAACCACAATAAGACATTCATAGAAAAGGATAGGGCATGAACTGTTAGCCTGGAAGTGGAACTTCAGCGACTTCTACTATCATCGACCAGAACGCAGTGATCTCTTATGCAGAGACAAAACTCAGAAATTAACCGCTTGGTCAAAACAAGAGAAAGCAACCATGATGACTAATAAGGGAAGTAGTACAAACCTGTATGTGAAAGATCAACTCCTTCGATGTACCCCAAAAAGCAAAGCATAAACTTTCAGCATTACCACTGTGAATGTCAACAGAAATATGGGCAGATAATTCTGTAGGGGTATGCAACTGAAACCATGAACCACGACTATTTGTCAAGAGAATATTTAATTTTGAATTCACAAGGACAAATCTAGAAGCAAGGAGACATGATCTTGCTAGCATGGCCACGGTTTAATGAATGATGGAATTGGTGTTTTGGCCAAAATGTGTCTCTCTGTTGCAATCCTTCAGAGTCTCATTTAAAACTGAACTCCATTATGCAACGTGGTCTCTTCAGAAACTTAATGTAACCACGTCTTCTTCTCCCATTTTGCTTTCTTCAGAGCCCACTAAAAGATCCATCATTTTGTCCAACATGAAACATATATCGCACATCTCAGGACTAGATGGACCTCCAACAGTAAATTCATGGATTATACCATTCACTTCAATTGAACTACAACCAGGTGTCTTTTTGATGCCGAGATCTTCCATTTTACTTCTTACCCTTGCAACATCTTCCCATCTGTTAGCAGATGCATAGGTATTGGCAAGAAGAGTATGGATGCTAGAATCATTAAATTCCATTTTCACAAGCCGTTTGGCCATCCGTTCTCCTATGTTTATGTTACTGTGAAGTCTGCAAGCACTAAGCAGGGCCCCATAAAGTGGAATTGCAATTTCATCATTTTCATTTGGAACATTTTCTATTAATATCTCTGCTTCATCTAATAATCCGACACGACCAAGGAGATCAATCATACACCCATAGTGCTCTACCTTCGGCTCAATCCCATAAGTTTCTGTCATTAAGCTAAACAGTTGGCGACCTTCCTTAACTAATCCTCCATGGCTACACGCACTCAAAACACCAATAAATGTTACGTCATCCGGTTTGAATCCATGATCTCTCATTTCTATGAACAGATTCAATGCTTCACGCGTTCTACCATTCATGGCGAGCCCACATACGATAGCTGTCCAAGAGGCTGTGTCATGAATCCTTAACCTATAGAAGATGTCCAAGGCTTTATCTATACATCCACATTTAGCATACATGTCGATTAGAGCAGTTCCAACAATAGCATCTAGCTGTATTCCGTTTTCATCTATGTATCTGTGAATCCATTTCCCTTGTTCTAGAGCTCCACATTGAGCACAACCAGTGAGCAGAGCAACAGTAGTAAACTTATCAGGTTTAATCCCCCTAACTTGCAGCTCTTGAAACAAATTGATCGCCTCATCAAAGCGATTGAATTGCACATAGCCATTGATCATAGCCGTCCACAGGACAATATCCTTAACTGGACTCCTATCAAATAACTCTCTGGCTTCATCAAGCTGACCGCAGTTCACATACCCAGAAATCATGCTCGTCCAACAGATAACATTCTTAGTTGGCATCTCATCAAATATTTTGCGAGCCACGTCTAAATGGCCACATTTCGAATACATATCCAATAAGGCATTGCCAATAATCGGCGTGCATAGAAGCTTCTTATTTACATAATCATGAATATCCATGCCAAGTTCCAATAACTTCAATGCCGTGCAAGCTGACAGCGTGCTCACAACAGTAGCTTCATCCGGCCTCGCGTTGCTCTCGACCAGCATTCTCTCAAAAATACCAACAGCATCATCAAACCTCCGACACCTAACATACCCAGAAATCACCACGTTCCAAGAAACAACATCTCTCTCAGGCATTTCATCAAACACCCGTTCCATGCTCGCGGTCCTGCCAAACTCTGCATACATATCCATAAGCGAGTTACAAACATACGCATCAAACTCAAGCCCGGATTTCACCACATACCCATGAACGTTTTCGCCTTCATCTACGGCTCCCAAACGCCCAATGGCCTTCAAGACATACGGGTACGTAAAATTATCAGGGGACACCCCACGTTCCCTCAGCTTACGGAAGACCGACACAGCTTTTCCCAACTCACCCCTCTTCGCCAACGCCTTGATAACTACGTTGTACACGAACAAGCTCGGGTTTATCGCGTGGCCGAGCACTCTCTCCGCGTGACGCAGGTCCCCGCGACAAGGTTCGGCGCAGAAGGCCACCAGCTTGTTGAGGACGTTCTCGTGCTGCTCGAGCCCGGCCCGGAAGACCCGGGCGTGGATTTGCTTGAGCTGGCGCAGGGATTTGCAGCTCTTGAGGTGCGAAACGAACGATGTCGGGGTCGGAGGAACGGAGTAGGAGGAGGAGTAGAGGAAGCGCCGCGAACGGACGCGGCGGCGCGTCGACGGAAAGAGCGGCGCTCTGAGTCGAGCGAACATGTGCGAGGCTCGACACGGCTGAGGGCCATAAAGCGCTAAAACATATATATAAATTAAACGAAAAAAAAAGTTAATGTCACGAAAAATATTAAATTTATATAATTATGATAAATTTATTCCGAACTAATTTTTTATCACAAAAAATCTTAAATTTGTACATTTATAGCAAATTTACCGTATGTTAATTGGATTAATATACCACAACAAACGGAGGATAAAACCCCAAAGTAGTATACTCGTCAACTATCATATGTCATACAACTCAAAAAATTTGACACTAAATTTAACGGACACTAACGAAGCGTAAATTTATTACAAATGTACCGATTTAGGGTTTTTGGTGGTTAAAAAATTAGTTTTAGTAAATTTATCATAAATATATAAATTTGAGGTTTTTCGTGATATTAACAAAAAAAAGAAATGTTGAGATTTTAACCCATAAATTTCAATTTAGTGCAACTATGGTCTCTCATTCTCTATTTCATTGAATTTGAGTAACCATTTTTGCGCACCCCTTAAATCGGATAGATATCCGTGCCTGGTTTTGAACTGATATATCTGTACTTGCCATGTAGATTGATCATGTGCAAGATTGCGGCATGCATCTCTGTACGATTATAGTTTTTTTTTTTACAATATTTTGCGATTAATTTGAGTCAATATTGTCGCATATGGGATTAGCATTGGATCGTTTTTATCAATATCATAACAATGCCGCCAATTAGCTGGATAATTTGCTAAAAGTACAATCTATGTTCGACGCGATAGCGTATCATAAATCAAAATCTGCTTAGAATCATACAATTGGAATATCGTGACGTGACTTACACAAATCGCCCGGCTTCAGAATCTCAAATGTGAATGCGATATGTTCTCTTCAATGCTTCAGTTAGTGCATTTGCTATTTTGGTTAGTACGACTCGATTAGAATTCAATCGCGTGGCGGTCGAAAAGAAGGGTCAAGATCTCCGTGTCGATGAAAGAAAAAATCCAAATGAAAAAGAAAAGGAAAACCCACAAAAGAAAACAGCAAACAAATGAAAAATAAGGGAAAATAATACAAATAATCTCTAAACTTTGATTTAACGTGCAATATGATCATTGAATTTTTAATTTATTTAATGTGATTTTTAAACTTTAACCGAATGTAGAATATTGTCCATGAGCTTTTAAATTATTTATAGATTAAATTGAACATGTACAAAAAAATTCAGGATAATTTAAAAGTTCATAGATGATATTACATATTAAAATAAAAATTAAAAGATCATATTAAATAAGTTAAAAATTTAGATATTCCGTTACACGTTAAGAGACAAAATTCATAAATGTTATCCCGAAAAATAACAAGGGAAAATGGCCGGGTGCGAAAGGTCCGAAATGACGACGATTATGGGATTTTGACGACGATGCTGCATCGCAGCTTCACGTGGGGACGACCGATTGATGCAGTCAGAGTTGCCCGCACCGTACTCCCACGCCATCTGTCCGCCTGTCTCTCTCTCTCTCTCTCTCGAGAACCCTCCGACTCCACCTTGTCTTGCCCGACACAGATCCCGTCCGATCTCGGCCTCCGATCTCCCCTCCCCAAGATCCCACCAGGTTCTCGCTCTCTCGATCTCCTCGTTCCAGGGTAGCTCTTCGAATTTCGTTCCTGTTGCTGAATTCGCATCTGGGTGCGTCTCCGTCCGGCCAGCGTCGCGCTCGCTTCCGACGATAGATCGCGGCTCTGTTCTCGGTAATGCGAGCCGTTCCCCACTGACCCAGATGGCTTTCTCGAGCACCCGCCCGCGCGTCAGGTATTTGTTGAAAGTCCCCAGTTAGATTCCCTTCGTTAGGCGCTCCTTTGCTTTGCCGAATTTGGGGGGCTCGATTAGGAGCTGCGCTTGGCGGTTTACGATGTCCTCGCTTCGATTAGATTCCCAGAAGCCGTACTTCGCCACGACCGGGCTCGTGGTGGGGTACGCTCTCTCCTCGAGCTTGCTCGCCGTGATAAACAAGTACGCCATCACCAAGTTCAACTACCCTGGCCTCTTGACCGCGCTGCAGTACCTGACTTCTGCTTTGGGCGTCTGGGTGTTGGGGAAGCTCGGGTTTCTCCACCACGATCCGTTCGTCGTCGAAACTGCCAAGAAGTTCTTGCCTGCTGCCCTCGTGTTCTATCTCGCGATATTCACGAACACGAACCTCTTGCGCCATGCTAATGTGGACACGTTTATCGTTTTCCGGTCCTTGACGCCCCTTCTGGTTGCCTTGGCCGATACCGCGTTCAGGAAACAACCGTGCCCGTCGAAGTTAACATTTGCATCGCTAGTCATTATCCTAGGTGGTGCTGTTGGGTACGTGGCCACCGACTCGGCTTTCACATTGACTGCGTATTCGTGGGCATTTGCTTATTTGATTACGATCACGACCGAGATGGTGTACATAAAGCACATGGTCATGAATCTTGGATTGAACACCTGGGGTTTTGTGTTGTACAACAATTTGCTATCGTTGATGATGGCTCCGGTCTTCTGGATTCTCACAGGAGAGTACGGTGACGTTTTCGCTGCTTTGGGAGCCAATGCAGGGAACTGGTTTGAATATGATGCATTCTTTGCTGTCTCTTTGTCATGTGTATTTGGTTTGCTTATCAGCTTCTTTGGTTTTGCCGCGAGAAAGGCAATCTCCGCAACAGCATTTACTGTGACTGGGGTTGTGAACAAGTTCCTTACGGTTGTCATCAATGTGCTGATCTGGGAGAAACATGCGAGTCCATTTGGTTTAGTTTGTCTCTGCATTACTATTGTTGGAGGAGTCACGTATCAGCAGTCGGTCAGTGGAACGAGCAATGCTGCAGCTCAGCGTGAGTCTACTATGCCTAAGCAGGTGGACAGTGGGAACGAAGGTGATGATTTTGTAGAGGATAGGCAGGGAAGGGTGACTGGTAAACTTGCTTTTTGAGTTACATTGTATTGCCTCTTTGATTGTTCTTGATGGTGAATAGAATAGTTGATGCGCCATCTTTAGCATAAAGCTATTTGAAATTTGAGGCCTTTTGTTTTGTGAAACGTTTTGCCTACTATTGTGATTCTATTGTCTCTTTTAGAGAATATTGATGTTCTTATGGATTATGCTACACGTTGTTCAATTGCTTTTGCAAGTAAATTGTATGTCATTGGATGCTTCTTCTACAACTTTTCCGGCATTGTTGCATGTTATGCATATAAAGCACCTGGCAAATATGGCTGTTTTACTAGTTTATCGTTTGTTGAGAGTCTAAATTTAAGCAGACTGAAGGTTTGCATCTTTCGACATGTACCGTCTCTTATATCTAGCTCCTACTTTAAGATTTGTGCAGAATGAACTGGTTAAAGAAGTGACGGGCCTTGTACAATGGCTGTATAAATAGCTTGTCTGCTGACAGCCGTCTCCGAACTTATTTTGGTCACCCTTGGCTGCAGTATCCAGTAGAAGCATTGCTGGTTTATCCTTTGTAGGCCTAGTCCTCTGTCCAATGAACTGAACTTGCAGAGATCTTCAATCTGCTAAGTCTTGTTCTTCTGGATTAACAACCAATTGTTCCTTGCGCATCAAGTAGTCGACCATTCTGGTCGTCTCGTCCATTTTTGACGGTCTGAATGAAATCCAAAGCCTCAAGAATTATGTCCCGGAGCTATATCCGGCGTCGATACAACCCTCGCAACCGTTTTGCATTACCTTCGGAAAACTTCATCCCTGCATCAACTCATTTCTTCTCATTGTAGTTCTCTGACATGTGGAGGGCGTCTTGATTAAGGAAGAAAGCCAGGTTCAAAGACACTGTACTAGGTTTTGGGCTCCGGTTTTGGTATCCAAGAAGCCTGTGTCTTTGAGGAAGGTACAGTGAGGTGAGTGTATTAGGGCCCAGTAAAATAGCGGACATCGTCAATGAACTTAGTTATCAAGGAATTAGGCCACAATCCCTGATTAATCAAGGCCTAAATAAGTGTGCTTTGAGTTCGAACTGCAAAGGTGCCCTACTTCGTTTATATTTCCGAGAAATTCTAGCGCTAGTCGAAGCGAGCAATCGCCTCGGAGCGGGAGGAATAAGAGATGCTACATGCCGGATTCCGAGCGATCGAGTGTTATATATCGCGATGTGACGAGGATCTATCATCTGTATCGAGAGTAGTTGATGGTTTTTCCGCATGTGTTGTCTTGACTTTTGAGGATGAATAGCATCATCCATCTGTATCTACATCTTCTGTTTGGGTCAGTATACTAAACGACTTACGAGGTGGGATGGATGTGCAGAGAGCGACATGGTATCACGGTGCTAGAGTGAGGATTAAGGATGGGGAAGAATTGTCAAAAATTTCCTAAACTTAACGTGTAACACCCAATTCAGTCTTAAGCTCTTAAATTGTGCTAATTTAATTATAAATATTTTAACGATTTGCCAATTAGTTATTCTAACCAATTTTGATTAGAATCGACAATGTGGATGGTGATCGTGCTATGTGATATGGTCGATGCTGATGTGGATAATTTTTGCAAGTTTTGTTAAATTTTCTGAAACAATTTATTGATTTTTTTTATTTTCTTTCTTATTTTCTCTTCTTTTTATATATGGCCCGGCCACTAGATGAGATTGCAGTTGACGGAGTTACTCAACCACAACAACTAGTATCCGACAATCCTTCAATCGCCGATGGCGGCGCCCCCATCCCTCTGCTCGTCGCCACCCACCGCCGCCACTATTTCTCCAGCGAACTGAGCGTTCCATCCCCACACGATCTCACTGTTTTCTCCAAATTTAGCAGTTGCCATCCGCATGAATCTTTGCACTATTTCGCTTTCCCTCCCACCTACTCCAGATTTGCTCCCTGAATGATTGTGCCCGAGCCGAGTTAGGTGGAATTCACTACCTCGACAGTTCACATGTACCACAGTCCTTGCTGATTCGCTATATGTGCAATCTACACTATCATCTGCCCTTTGCCGATTGCATTCATTCAGTACTAATGATCCCTCTTCCGAGCTCCACTGATCCGATTTGGCCGGACGCGGGCGGTCCTCGCAAGGAACAGGAGACTATCGAGGAATCACCGCTTCGTTCCGGTCTCGCCTGTACAAACCGCTTGCTGAGATGTGAAATTCCAATGGTGTGTCACCCGACCTAGCTGGCCCTATGTAGATTGCTAGTGATGCTGGACACGACCGGTTCGCACGATAGAGGTGAGCGGTTCCAGAATTTGTACAGGTTTCCCTTGGACCCTGTCACGGGTTCCAGGGTCTACCCAGGTTCTACATGTATTATTAATTGGACAATTACAATTAAATATCACCTTTTATAGCCACCGGTTGTTGCTACAATTCACTCATCATGACTTATGTTTAGACAAACGATAAATATGAAACATTAATAAAATAAAAGTCTTAGTCATAAAATAAAAGGTCGGACTAGTGGTTCCAAATTATACACTGATCATCAGATGCCATGGAATACTGCAGGATCACGCGAAGACATAGATCAAGAAAATTACAAAAGCTTGTTATAAGTTTAAAGTTCCCGGCTCTACCTACTTAGAATCCAGAACCTACCCGTCGAAACAGATTCCTCAATTTTAGAAATCCAGAACCTACCTTGCATATTTTGGAACCTGGAACCGATAGATTCTTACTAGTCTGGTACCTAGAACCATGTCCATCCCTATCGCACAACACGAATGCGAAACACGAATCACGGGAGGAAACCCAAGAACACGACACGGCATGCCCAAGCTCCTTATGTTTCATGTGAATCGGACGCGGGTAGAGAGCGAGTAGAGATCAAGATGCTTCGGACCGACCCGATCCCGCGCCAATTACAAACACGATTACGACGTGCCCAGAATGGACCGATGGGCCAGATAATCACGGAGGAGCAATGTAACGTGATAATGTCTGCCGATAGAACGGTGGTGGTCGCGCATTGGAGAAGAGTTGTCTGTCCCTTAAACACACATGCTCTCTCTTGGGGAAATGCTGGTCCCCATTCTCCACCGCACATAAAAATTATAAAAGCCCCTCATTTCTTTTCTCTCTTCTCTTTTCTTCCCCCCACAGAAAACAACAATAATGATAAAAATCACCCCCCAAACGTGACACGTGTCGAAATCCCATTTGTCCATTCGAATCACTCGGGACCTCAATTGGTCAATGACGTGTGCAGTCATAAAAGAGTCGTGCCCTTTTTCCCTTATACGTTCGAATTTCTTGGGGGGCCAGTCCAAGGGATGGTCCCAAACTCCATGCAAATTTTTTAACATGATGGACCACATCACGCTCACATGCTTCTTCACGAATTTTTCTTTCCTTCCTCGGCGCATCGCTGGAATTTGGTCCCTCAAATAATGGGCGATTTTCACGAAAGATAAGTCGTTTTTACGTCTCTAAATCGCTCAAATTGGCGAACCCGTTTCTGCCCATTTTTACTTAGCTTCCCGCACCTCGAATATGTGAGCTGTACCACGTAAGCGTACAGCCGGTCGCGCCGGACCCTTGTGTATCGACGCTCCCAATTGATTTCTAATAGCAGGCGCGCACGCGTGCGGCCATGCAGTTCCCGATTATGTTATAGTTTCATGAGAGCAATATTCTTTTATTTTCCAAAAAGAAGACAACAGGCATGTGAAACAATCGAGAATTTGGTAAGTGCAAGGCCCCCAAGAACCGAGTCATCTAGGGTTTCCAACATGCCCTGATTTCCACGGTCCTCTTGTGGATTGAGATTAGTCATCTCTCATTGTGCACCCAAATTAATATAATCGCTAAAAATTCACTTCTTCCGAAGCTGTCCAAGATCAAGAAAACCCTAATCACCCTATCATGCAAATCCACGTTTCGACCCGTAAATATTTAACTAACCAACCAATTTTATCTTTGGATTCACATACAGCTCTCTCACACTGCGAGACTAAATAATTTTTCTGTTTTTTTTTTAATTTTTAAAATGCGATTAAGATTAAAATTTGTTTATGTCTTCCTAAATCGCAGGATGAGAGAGAGAGAGAGGGGTTCGGTTTTCGATAACCTAAAAAATTAGGGCAAGACATGTGCATGCAAATTGCAATATATTTAAGAAAGGGTTTTGCATGGATCATGGAACGCCTCGATATTTTTATACTTTATTATATGCTTCGAAACTTTTGAGAAAATAGAATATATGTTATTTTTGCCTTAACGGCGCAGATACACACGACAGAGAATCTCTGCATCTTATAAGTTTAATGAGAGACATAATACACACTTGTTCTCTAATTCCGTAAACAACGCAATTTGCACAAAACCAGGTTAGAAAATCACCGTCGAAGCCCAAGGATTTCCCCCTTTTTTACCACAAGAAAACTTGCATTACAAGCAATTAGTAAAATTTTGGATCCGTGAAATGCTCGGTTAATCTCGTGGACCCTTTTGAGCTCTATAAATGGTAAGATGCAAATCAAAGCCCGTCGTGAATGACTCTGAAATCAAGATTCTTTTGGTCTTGAACCTCTCTCAACTCAAAAGCTAGCTCAAATGATGATGATTTCCCCTATATTTGTAAGCTCATCACCGGTTCTTTCCATAACCGATGTGAAATAAACTCTAACAATCTCTACTCTCCCCCTCACATCGGGCTTCGGTCAGAACCGCAACAACTCTCTCTATGTGATTGGAGGGTCCAGATTTGTTGGTAGCCAGTGTTCTTATACTAGGGTTGAGTGATCTTAGGCCTCTCACATTCCAAAAGCTAGTTTAACTTACCACCAACTTCTTTTATAACCAAAGTAAGATTAACCCCAATAGTCACTAAGCCATCTATCGAGGGAAAAGTCTTTGTCTTGCGAATGAGATGCAATTTTTTTTGTTTTTTGCCTTTCGAATTTCTATTGAGAGAGAGAGGGGGCTTCAACCTTCTTCGCAAGAGCCGTACGAGGCGGTTCACGTACGGTTCGGGAGCCGACCCCCGGCACGGACAAGAATCAAACTCTCAACTTTAAGGGTAACCCAAACTGGTAAGACGACACCGGCTATACACGTTGACAGTGCCGGTGTTAAGTCTTACTCCGTCAAACCTCTCCGGCTAGTCACCGCCCTCCAAGGAGGACCCTTCCAATTTGCACCTCATTCGTTTTAAGTTGGATCTAACCTTTGACCTCGTGGTCTCCTTGACCCCCGACAATTATTGTTGCGACCATCTCGGGGACACTCGCACTAGTCAACGCCACTAAATGTCACACACTGAATATTGTTTGACCAACTCCCCCGTGTACCAGAAGTAGGTAACAGGAAAAGTATCCGAAAATTCTCGCCAGGAAATTTACAATTCCCACCTACGAACTTTCACGAATTCAAAGCTCTATCGATTCATCGTTGCAATTTAGTCCCTGGATTTTTGGAATTTGTTAATTTATAACCCCGGTAGTGTGTAAGCGGTCAACGGTTGGACCAGCTGTTCTTAAATCTTAGGGTACACTCTGACACTCAACTGAACCCTCAACGTCTCAAAAGGACCACGACTTCCAGCCCTAACAAAATAATTCACATAGTACCCCACCCCCCCTGCCTGTATTTATTGAGAAAGTTCTCGGTGAACCTAATGCATGCACTTAAATATATATATCTTTAATTAGATCTGTACACGACCCACGTCATTCTCGATGGCTCGGATTCGATTTCATTAAGTGCACTATGCTCGTGTAACAGTTTCTCGTGCTTATTGGGATTTGCCTAGGCTATCTCGCGGTGTGTATTTGTCGAATGGGTTTTCTTCGATTCACTCGAACAGAGACCGCTGACATAATCTGATCCGATCTCCGGTAGATTTTGAAAATGCTATAGCCGGATACTAACCTGGGCGAGTCCATCCTCGAATCTCACGAAAAATATACATACAGTTCGCCAATCTTAACTTAGAAAGTCCCCTCGAGTGATTCTCCATTAAGAGATCTGATTACGTGGGAGATGTGAGCCTCGACTCTGATCCTCGACAATCGATCATAACCCCCAATCTTTATCTTTGTTAACTCCGCGAAATTCCTCGATCAGTTCCCAACTTAATCATTATTCAAAGCTAAATAATTCACTTGCCAACTTGCGCATCTCATTATCAAATTTAATCACCCTTTCGTCCGGACTGGTCTTATTTTAATCAAGATCCTCCCCTTCTTTTCTTTATGTTAATCGCACTTGATGTGCGTAGATTAATTCATGAACAACGACACCTTTTGTTTCGCTCCCGCGACACACGTCTCATTTGATGGAATATTCCCATCACGATGGCATTGCCACTCCACCTAATGGCATCACCGAACACGTACCTCCCCGTTTAAATCTTCATGCAAAAATAAAAATAAAGAATTTACCTTATTATAAATTTATTCTTTCCAAACTGTGGATATATATATGTATATAATTTGATAATTTTTTTATGAAAAATGAAGAAAAAGATAATACTAAGTTGAAGTGAGGAGGAGGAGGAGGAGGAGATGGGTTAGGGTGGGTGACAGTGTGGATATTCGCTTGAAGTCCCAAGTTGACTGCTACAAATCTCAAGAAGCTCAGTGATGGAAATAGCAGCAAAGCAACAATAGTTTCTCTCGGGAATGAATAAAGTTCTTGCAGGTATAGATGTATTTAATATATATAGATTAATATCACGAAAAATTCTAAATTAATATATCTGTGACGACTTTATCTAAAATTAATTTTTTGATAACAAAAAACCCAAAATTGATACACTTACAAGAAATTTACCATTTATTAGTTTCCGTTAAACTTTACCGTCAAATTTCTGAATTTGATAGCACGTGATAATTGATAGGTATACTAATTTGGGATTTTACCCTTCGTCTGTCATAAATAAGCCATATCATGGTTTTTTTATAATATTAATTAAATTTAATGGATGGTAAATTTACCATAAATGTATCAGTTTGGAGTTTTTGGTGATCAAATAATTACTTTAGGATAAATTTGTCATGTGTATACCAGTTTGGGGTTTTTGAAAATCAAAAAATTAATTTGGGGTAAATTTGTCACAAATGTACCGGTTTAGGATTTTGGTAGTCAAAAAATTAGTTTGAGGTAAATTTATCATATGTGTACTAATTTGAAATTTTCCGTGGTGTTAACCTTAATATATATGATAATATATTCGTATGTATTGGATGAATATATTTTAGTTTTTGGGATATGGTATTCAAATTGAGAGCTCAGCAGGCTTGAAATCTCGTTGGTTGGTTTAATTAGTCTGTGGGTTCGATCCAAAAAAATGAATGGAAATCTCGAATCATCGAAAGTTGCGTGCAAAGGGCATGCAATTGCAAGCTGTTAAAGTGTCATTTTCGGGTCATTTTTAGAACCGATTGTTTAGATTAAAGCCACTAGCGCCACTTAGTGTTCTCCTATCCTATCCACGTTCGCTTCCCCGTTTCAATCTCCCTCAAAAGAGAAATTGACAAGCAATTATTTCTTCCTTTATTTTTTTTATATTATTCCATTTGACTAAGGGATGTGCCGGATGAGCAAAAAGGATGGGAAGAGGCGATCGGCACTTGCGATTCCATCCGTGTATTATCATAAGATTCATATTCCTGTTATAGAATGCTCGATTTGAGTCATAATTACTTCAATACCATCATTACCCACAGCTCGAAAATTCGAAGCTGGCAAGCCCGTCATTGCAGCCTCAACAAGATTTTATCGATCGAGAAATCTCTCCGCATGAGATATGTCGGGATTAAGCAAAGCGATACGAGACATTTAGTGATTCACTTTGTAACGTCAATTGAATTCGGGTGAAATACGGATGGCCCCGTTTACTTTAACAGTTGGATGAGCACTTGCCAAAAGATCATTTGACTTTGTGATGAAAAGGGACTTAGAAATTTTGTAATATTTCTCTACAATTTGTGGCGTAGGAGGTTCCACGGAAGAGTCCGAAACCCTAGATGGTAACTTCCTCTGTACCGTCAGCTTCCGATGTTGGGTACAATCTGGAAGCGGTGTCTTGTTGTGATCGAGAACACGTCGGTTCGCCCGCAAGAGTATATGCCAAAATACACACCCAAAAAAAACAGAAAAAATATATTTGCATTGTTAATTGACAGAAAATGTCGATTTAAATAATTATTACACATCAGACAAGGATTAAAAGAATGTAAATCATTTGGATAAAAAAGGACTTTTTTTTTAACGCAAATTTGGATTTTTAGCCGGCCCCGGTCCGCCTCCCCTCGCTACCCTATGGCAATCTCCGCCGAGTCGCTGCCGCTACCGGCTTGCCAGCTTTTTGTCGTCCACGACCGTGGGCCTTTGGGCATGGAACTATCGAGCCGCCATGATTGTCGCGCCCATTGAGAGCTCGATGCCTCATGGAGCGAGATTCACCGGGCTTGAGCCTAGTCTCGCCGAGAATGAGAGAAGAGAATGAAGGTCATTGTGGTGACAGCTAATTGCAAGCGCACAATGACAAATACAATGGTTACATGGAACAATCAACCAATCATATTATCTACGTGATATCATCCAACACCTTTCTTGCTTTCAAATTTCAAAATACATAATTCGAACGAGGCTTGATTATCAAGTGAGAAAATTGTAAAAAAAAGTATTAAATCTATTGTACCGTGGTCAATTTGTGTCAATTTAATCCTAAACCCTTTTTACGATTTGCCAATTTAATCTTAAACCTTTCAACGGTGTCGATTTAGTTATAAATCTTTTTAACGATTTCTCAATGTAATTGTTCCAACCAATCATCCAATTAGCAAGCTTCAATATGTTTAGGACTAAATTAACATGATCAAAATATTTAGAACTAAATTTGGCCACCGTACGATAAGTTCGGGATTTTTTTGGATAATCATTCCATTTTCGAGTAGAAGGCTATTTCGAGACGGACACTCTCGCTAAAAGGCGGATAGCGAAAAAGAGAAAAAAAAAAAAAAGGAAAGAAAGGGAAAGAAAGAAAAAAGTCGAGTAGAAAAGGAAAAGAGAGAGGAAAAAGAGGAGGGAGGGAGGGGCATCGCAATCAAATAATGCCGTAGAAAAAAAGAAAAGGAAAGAGAAAAAGGCAAAAGCATTGTTATTATTCATCGTGAGAAAAAGAAAAAGAAGAGAAAAAAAGAAAAACTAAGATTAACAAAATAAAAAAAGAAAAAAAAGTTTTTTTTTCCTCGGTCGTGCTCCAACGTTGTATATGTCACCCTCCTCTCGTCTCTCTCTCTCTCTCTCTCTCTCTCTCTCTCTAATCCCGGCATGCCCGTTTCCTCCTCCTCCTCCTAAGCCCACTTCACTGTTCGCTCCACTACCCCCGTTGGAAAAGTCAAATCCCATGGGCCCCTTCGACTCCTCCGCCGCCGCCGCCGCCGCCGCCGCCGCGAGCAGCAGCTCGTCGTCGTCGTCGTCGTCGTCCGGGGGCTCCTCCGCCCCCAAGCACCCGCCGGATCTGGACGGCCTCCTCGCCGGCGCCGGCTACAAGGTCCGCTCCTCGGAGCTCCACCACGTGGCGCAGCGGCTGGAGCGCCTGGAGACGGCCATGGTCAACTCCGCCTCCCACATCCCCCACCTCGCCTCCGACGCCGTCCACTACAACCCCTCCGATCTCGCCTCCTGGGTCGACTTCATTCTCTCCGAGCTCCCCAGCTCCTCCCCCCCCTTCCCCCACTCCGGCTTCCCCGACCCGCCGTGCCCGACGGGGTCCCTCCTCGGCTGCGGGTGGTTGGACCTCCCCTCCTGCGCGCCGCACCCGCACCCGCACCCGCACCCCCACCACCACCAGAGCGTCCTCGTCGTCCCCCAGCAGCAGCAGCAGCTGACGGTCGTGACGGCGCTGGAGGAGGACTCCGGCATCCAGCTGGTCCACGCGCTGATGACGTGCGCCGAGTCCGTGGAGCGCGGCGACTCCTCGTTGGCCGCTTCCCTGGTCGAGGAGATGCAGGCCCTGCTCGCGCGCGTCAACACCTCGTGCGGCATCGGGAAGGTCGCCGGCTACTTCATCGACGCCCTCAGACGCCGGCTCCTCGGCCTCGGCTCGGCGGCCCCCGCCGCCGCCTCGGCTTACGGGAACGAGGTGCTGCTGTACCACCACTTCTACGAGGCCTGCCCGTACCTCAAGTTCGCCCACTTCACGGCCAACCAGGCCATCCTCGAGGCCTTCGACGGCCACGACTGCGTCCACGTCATCGACTTCAACCTCATGCACGGCCTGCAGTGGCCGGCCCTGATCCAGGCCCTCGCCCTCCGCGCCGGCGGCCCGCCGATGCTCCGGCTGACCGGCATTGGCCCGCCCTCCCCCGACGGCCGCGACACCCTCCGGGAGATCGGGCTCCGCCTCGCGGAGCTGGCCCGGTCGGTCAACCTCCGCTTCGCCTTCCGCGGCGTGGCGGCGTCGCGGCTCGAGGACGTGAAGCCGTGGATGCTCCAGGCGAGGCCCAACGAGGAGGCGGTGGCGGTCAATTCGATCCTGCAGCTCCACAAGCTCCTCGGATCCGACCCGCCCCGGGAGCCCCCCATCGGGTCGGTCCTGCCCTGGATCCGGGCCATGAACCCGAAGATAATGACCGTGGTGGAGCAGGAGGCGAGCCACAACCAGCCCGGGTTCCTGGACCGGTTCACCGAGGCGCTGTACTACTACTCGACCCTGTTCGACTCGCTCGAGGCGGCTTGCCCGGTCCAGCCGGACAAGGCCCTGGCCGAGCTGTACCTGCAGCGGGAGATATGCGACGTCGTGGGCCGCGAGGGGGCGGCCCGGGTCGAGCGCCACGAGCCGCTGGACAAGTGGAGGGCCCGGCTCGGGCGAGCCGGGTTCCGGCCGCTGCACCTCGGGTCCAACGCGTTCAAGCAGGCCAGCATGCTGCTCACCCTGTTCTCGGCCGAGGGCTACGGCGTGGAGGAGGTCGACGGTTGCCTGACGCTCGGCTGGCACAGCCGGCCGCTCATCGCGGCTTCGGCTTGGCAAGCCGCGCCTACTGTAGTGAGCTCGCCGCCGCCGCCACTACCTGGTGTTGTTATTAACCACGACGACAGTAACAATCAGCTGTAAAATCTCTTCCCCCCCCCCCCCCTTTTTTTTTTAACTTTATATTTCTTTCTTTGGGATTTTCACCTTATATTTGTTAGCAACGAGGCAAAAATTTTAGTTCAAGAGGCACCTAATTCCTCCTCTTTCTTTCTAAACATTGGGTCATTTCGATCTACATCTAATCTTAATTAGCAACCGCTGCGGCGGCGAATGATCGCTCGGCCGCCTCTTTTCAGGTCACGCCGCATGCCGATGTTGCCGACCAAAATCACGTCGATAATTCCTAGTGACATATAATGTGTTTGGATTTGATTTCGCCATTTCAAGCCGTTTATATTCACATGACAAATTTTGTACCGTCGAAACTTACTATTGTTTTAGCTATATAATTGATGGTTTACAGGTACATGCTTTCTTACCAATACAAAAATTATAGCTACCTGAAATGGGAAGGCTATTGCTAACATAGATAATTAGGGTTCGCATTTTTATACGGAAGCTACTGAAGATAATGAAAAAGTTAGTCATGGTAATTTCTATAGACGGAAACTTACTATTACATATGAAAGACATACTAAGCAAATAGAATGTTAGAATGTTTAATCTAAAAACTTAAACTGCATAGAACCTCCATGATCAAGCGAAGTAAAATAAATTGGGCAGCTTTGATATCGAGTTAAGATGTATGCGAACGAGAGAATTGTATAATTGTATAATATGAAAAAACTTCCTGGTATCTTTCAATAAAGAAGAATTTCATAATTTTTTATCAGCCGAAAGTTGCTTTTCTTGTTCGAAACTCTACCGAATCTTTTCCTTAAGTTACTAGTTAGTCGTAATCAATATATTGAGTGATTATATTAAGTAACTTTTTTCAAAACTGGTGGCGGCTTTTTATGTTAAACAAGTAAGTAATACCAATAATATTTTCGCGTGACCGGTAACTTCATTAACTTTACAATATTTCCATTGACTTTGTTTAAACTTCTCTAGAAAATTTTAAAAACATTTTGAAAATTTTGAGAACTTATCTAGTAACATCCCAATAGAATTTCTAACAACAGGGAGTAATCAATCGAAATCTAACATTCTCTTTCGGTTTGCACCCACAGAAAAAAAAAATGATGATGAGGCCGAAAATATTATACTGGTGAAAATCTGTTTGCCACAAAACCTATTGATTATTGACTATGGTCTTATCTTTAGGCATAATAAAATACTAATATATATATATATATATATATATATATATATATATATATATTTAAGAGATAAGTGTATTGAATGCTCTAAAACTTATCACAAAAGTGTAACCGAGTTTTAAAACTTTTATAAATCGCAATTAAGTCCTAAAACTTATCGCAAAAGTGCAATAAAATCGTAAAATGTTCAAAAAATGTACTTAAGTCCTAAAACTAAAGTCCTTCCGTTAATTATACTTTTTTGAAAGTTTTAGAACTCGATTGCATCTTCGCGATAAGTTTTAGAACTTAACTACACTTTTTAAAAGTTTTAGGATTTAATTACACTTTCGTGATAAATTTTAGGACTTCCGGTGCACTTATTACCATATTTAAATAACTAAGTTTTGCATGCAATTGGTGTAGAAACTTTCTCCTCATGGGTAATCATTTAGATCCGTCCCTATTAGGAAACAAAGTGACTTTCAAAGTATTAGCAGCAAGAAACTCTTCATATCAAACTCTCACAAGAATTCGCAATTACCAGCCCTTTGCGGTTCCTGGTGCTTTGTGGTAATAGGAACGCCTTTGTAATTCAACCGAAACGCCCCCTTGCGTGAGCTTGGCGATTCCTCAGATCTCAGGGGAACCTCGGCCTAGACGGCATACGGTGTGATTAGGATCGAGTCTGGACCTAGTCGTGCTTACACAAACTTCCGGAGTGGCCCATTGCGATAAATGTGGCAAAGTTCCACCCACCCCCCGGATTCAATCACGTTTGTTTTGGAGCTTGTTCAAATTGCCCGTTCCACCGCCGGATTTTGAGGATAATTTCACGGCATGTACAGTGCCAATGGCCTTCTTTTCACCATTGGGGAGGTCCACGATGTCGAACATCTTCCAAACATTGAAATTTCGCCGCAAAGGCTGTGGCATTGGTTAGAGTTTGCTGCTCTTCGGGACTGGGAGTCTAGGTCTCCTCATCGCCGAGGAAAGGGGTGGAGCCTTTGTGGAGGGACGCTCCTCCACCGTTGCATTTCTGCATAATTGTCCGACCGTTGCATATCGTCGTTTCGCCACCGCCATCGTTGCGTAGTTGTTCTTGTGGGTTCATGTGGAGCGGGCACGTATGGAGTTGGTGGTTGTGTCCCTAAATTAGTGAAGGTGTGCCGCTTATTTGGGTCCCTTGCGAATTTAAAGACTAGAAATATTGTATATAGAAATTAAGGTTTTTGGAGAAATCATAAGAGAGTTACGAATAAGGAGCGATGGAAGAAGGCCAAAATGAGAGGAGTTGATTTTTTGAGACCTAATCTTTTAATATGGCTAAACGGTCACGTCGGCCAAATTTTTTCAACAATGACGGTTTCATACAACAAAAAGAAAAAAAAAAAATGGGGCTTGAACCAACACGACTCACTAGCCATTGCTACCTATTGTTTTGAAATATATGCCATCGAGCACACAAGTTACGATACTTTACGGCGCAATCACAATACGGTTACACTTCACCATATGGAGTTATAATTGGATTATCAAAACAATATCTTCATCCAAATACAAACCATCAATATATATATATATATATATATATAGGAGTCATTTCCTTCCGCCAAGGAGTCCTATCCTTAGTTATCAGATGAATACTCGTCCATTATTAATTAGATATATCTAACCCTAATACAAGCGATGTATCCTTACACCAACCGTATCGATTGTACTAAAGATGACAAGGACGCCATATTAGATGCAACATTAATCCGCTAATGGCAGTTACCGTCTTAATCAACGAAAGAGTGCATATACATCCTCCTACATTTCGAGCGGAAACCATGCCAAACGTGAGTCGATGGTAGCGATCACGGTATCATCAACATTAGAGGTGAAATTCCTCATCAAGGCTCAACTGGAATGGGTTCCGCTTGGTCGGGATCTCTACAGGAATTGTACACAAGCTCGGGAGGGCTATAGCGAGAAGAAGAGCAACTCGTGGGCAAAGCTAAAAGAAAGGGATCACGCAATTGAATAAGAGGGCGACTTTGACATAATCCCAAAAGATATGGAGGGGTCCCCATGGGATTAATGTTAAGATCGCAGGGTCAAATTCATGTGGGTCAAAATTCATGTGTCTACCCCACCAATTGGAAAGCATGGAACGAGGGGGCTATGCATTGAAAGTGATTAGTACAACGTGAAAATTAAGCCCTTATATGGATATATGGATAAGGCAGTTTGACCAATTGAGGTGAGGGGAGATGAAATTCGTCATGGTTGTCTATACGAAGTGACCCCGTCTGTTGAAAACTTGCTTATTGTGCATGAAAAATGAGTTTGATTCCTATAGCAAATCGTCCAAGCCAGCTATTAGAAATTGATTGGACTAGACCGATATCCTTAATTAAATAACCTTTTGGAAAAAAATCCCCAACGGTTTAATTGACCAGGTCGTCGATTCTGGATAGGTGGTTAAAACATAAGATGCCGTTTGTACATCTGATGGCACTGGAAATCGAATCGTGTCCTGCGCTCGATCCATAAACAAATCATATGAACCCTATAAATTCTAAGTAGTCATGTATATACAAGTAGACAGAAGCATCCCTTTTAAAGAGCCTATCAATTCGAAAGTGATTTTAATTGGGAGGCTATCGAGAACGATCGCCGGATGCATCATTTCTTCTTTCAAACTCAATGTCACATCCCTAAGTTGGGTGGTTGAGGGAGGTGGACAGATGCAGTTGACCCATTTTTCTAAAGTTGGAATGGCTTGCGTGGTCTAGCTTGCTCCGGTGGTTCACTCGGGATATAAGTTTCGTGACTTGCCCGTGACTACACTCGCAACTATTTTCAGTCACGACAGAGCGTGACCCGAAAGCTGCATCCACCTGAGCTTTAATGGAACTTAATTCTCCCCAAACCAATTTTCGTATCCATTGGACAGGCCACTAAGCCAAGAGATAGCGACGAGTTCATCTATCTTTATGTTTTGAGGGGGTGAAAAGCGCCTCCATTTCATCCAAATCCGTGCATGGTTTTGATTCGATAAGTTCTAGGGTTTTGGCCTCACCATCCACACGAATGTAACGTTCGATGATTTGGGTTTTGCAATTGATCGTTAGGACGTACATGTGATTGTGCGCACATTTCATCACATGAAATCCCCCAACGTTAGCGATTTTGCAGAAGGGTCATGTGGGCTTCTGCACCAATCGAAGCAACGAGACCCCCTCCACCATCTGTAATGATTGTGAACAGGAGAAACGATAAGAGGAAGAAGATGAAGAAGATGATGGAGGGGGGTGGTGGTCACTGGTCACGGTCACGGGAGGCAGAAATGGGGAGAACAAACTGGGCACCTCGGCGGTTGCGCTCGTCCCTCGTTTCTCCATTACCCAAATCTGCATCTTTTACCACGATGTAATCAAGCTGCTAGGGTTTTTGGCTTTGAGATAGGGTGCGTACCAGCTCGGCTTCATTCCTAATAGAGCCCAACACATTGCAGCTATTGCTGATGCACATATAGGACATAGCACATTTGATTACCTAAACGATATCGGAGTCAGTTACCTAAATCTGCCCGTGTGAGGATTGCCCAGCTCGAGGGTCGTGTGATTGCAATGACAGTGATTGTTGATTGCATGCCCCGGTGAGCCGTGCCTCAACCTTGCATGCCTCGGCCCGCGCTGCGCCGTCGCGATGGTAATAACATAGATGGCGACGGCGGCATGGTCAGGGGCGGCCGTGTTGGGCTTTATCCCATATCGGTTGTGGAAGAAGCTAATGGTCGATTTATAAGTATGATGGAAAGTCTCATCCTTTGAGCTAGCTTTTGGGATGAGAGATGTCCAAAATCACCAATATTTATATCAAAATTGAGGTTATTAACAATCTTGGACCCAATAGTCACACCGGAGATACGAGTTATGTGAGAGGGTGAGATTGTTAGGGTTTATCCCACATCTATTGTGTGAGGAAAAGTCTCGCCCTTTGAACAGGCCCGTTGCTCATAGTCGTGGCATCTCTCTCTCCCCACAATGTCATCCTATCATCCATATCTTTTCTTGTTCTTTCAATATCAAATTTTTGTGCGTCGACAGCTAATTAAATTTGTCAACGACGAAAAGACTCAATCGTACGAATCCCTACACGTCGAAAAATTACATGGCACAAATTAATAGTTCCACTACAAAAAAATAAAGATAGGCATAAGTTACGGGACGGGGTTGATATTACGAAAAATCTCAAATTGGTACACCTGTAAAAAATTCATTCAAAACTAATTTTTTGACAATCAAAAACCCTAAATTGGTACACCTACTACAAATTTACCCCTAACTTAATTTTTGATCACGAAAAATCCCAAACTGATACACTTGCGATAAATTTACCATCCGTTAAATTGGATTTATACCACGAAAAAGTCACATATTAGTAAACCCGTGACAAATAAAAGGGTAAAATCCCAAACCGGTACACCCCGTCAACTGCCACGTATCATTCAATTCGGCAATTTGACGGTAAACTTTAACGGAAATTAACAGAGGGTAAATTTGTCACGCATATACCGGTTTGAGGTATTAGTTCAGGATAAATTTATCACACGTATACTAATTTGGACGTTTTTTCGCGATATTAACCCTTAATTTGGGGCTTGTGAAAAACCCGAAACCTCTCACTTTCTCTCGTTCTGTGTACCGTTTGATATGGGGGCGGGGGGAAGGGCATTGGATTCGGATCTGCTGCCGATCACCTGCGGTGGGGGCCGGAGGGGGAGTGGGGCCCCGGCATCAATGGCGGCGGGTCGGGAGGGGGGGACCCACAGGCCCAGCACAATCACGTGTCAGTCGCTCCCCACGCGGGGTCGAAAGCGACGCCACCCACTGACAGTCCCCTCTCCTCCCTCCCTTCCTCCCTCCCTTCCTGTGGTGGTGGACAGCAGACCTTTCCGACAGGCCCTTTTTAACTGTAGAGAGACAGACAGAGCGAGACCCGTCATCCGCGGAGAAGGGGGGCCCCCGCGACGGGGGAGGGGGGCGGGGGGAGGAGGAGGAGGGCATTGCAGGTCGGTCGATGGATCCATCGATCGATGCGGGCAGACGGTGGTCCTGCTCGAGATGGGCTCGGGGGCGGTGGGGCCGCCGTGCATGTGGAGATCACATGCCCGCCTGCGACGTCTCCGTCTCCCTCTCTAGCAGGGGGTCGCTTCTCTCTCTCTCTCTCTCTCTCTCTCTCTCTGGCTCTTGGGCCTTTGCCTGCGATCCTTCGTCTTTCCCTGTCCGAGGTGCGGATGTTGACGACACTGGTTGGGGGAAGGTCTTTCCATTGATTACGATGTTGGGAGCCGGAAGTGGGAAGAGTGGGCCGAAGGTCCCAGGTCGCGCGGGATTCACCCGTCTTTCTCTCCGCCAGATCACTCCTTTCCCGGGGTTAGCCCGTGTGGTGTTAAGCACGCACCGTACCTGATCTCGAGCTGTCGTGCACCAAGTTGATTCGGTTCTAGATGGCGACGTAAATAATCACTCCACGAGCTTTTGTTACACATCCAACTTAGTCTCCTAACTATATGATAATGCCTAACGTTGACTCTTTAATTATTTTAAGTCTGGGGACGATATTGAATATGTATGAAAAGTTCATGGACCGGACTAAATAGATTAAAAGTTCGAGAACGATAATGCACGTTGGACAAAAGTTCAGAGACCACACTGAATAATTTAAAATTTCTGAGATCATATTACATATTTCATCAAAGTTTAAGAATTATTCGTATGATTTTCCCGTTTAGCATATATCCTACCGTCATAAAAAGGCCTTTGCGTTGAAAAGGGATTGTTTGCTCCAAACCCTCCTCAAACGATTTACTTTAGCTCACTACCACAAAAAAAAAAAAAAAAAAAAACACATCCGGGGACATGAAAACGTTTTTTTTTTTTTTTGACAATTAGTATTTCTCCCAAGGCGACATAACCAGAGTTTCATTACCTCAGGTCAAAATTAAGCCACAAAATTTTGTACCGTGTCATCATTCATTTAATCGACGGCGGACAATCTTGAACTTACGGCGACAAGCATGAAATTTCGTCACCTCAAGGCATCATTTTCTCGCCTTGCGTTAGGCTTGAGCTGTGAAATTTATGACTTTCTCGCCGCTGAGGGGGGTAGAACTCCAAACAAACTTCGCCGGACCTTGACAACCAGCTAGAGGCGAGGGCAGGTGAGGGCGACCTCGCCATCGCTGGGCGTGGGCCATCAACACCTCGCCTAGCGCCCGGCACCGGCAAGATGGGAGAGGTGCGCAAAAATTCGCTTTTTTGGACATATAATGACAGAATGTGCGATTTCCAAAGGTGTTGGAGATCAATTTTTTCCCTAAAAATATTCACTGACAGTTGCTTCTATGTTTGAATGCTTACCGTGTGTAGCGCGACAGTGAGGTCGTATCAAACAGGAGTATGAGGAAATTCGAACCAAACGGATAAGGTGAGCAGCTGAACCTAACCGAATAGCAATCTGAACCAAATACGAACCGAACACGGCTTTGGTTTTCGGTTTTTCCTTCCTCTTTCTATTTTTGTCTTTATTTTCGTGCTTCCATTTATTAATTTATTTGTTTTTTTAAGTCGGACATTCGATTTTTTGTTTTGAACCCAAACCGGGAAAAAAGAATGGTCATTTTCCGAAAACCGAAACGAGCTGAAAATACACCGGAGTTCGGTTCGGTTTCGGTTTTGACACTCCCACCACCAAGGATTATCGCCATGGCACCAAGAAATTCACTCGACAAGGAGATGAAACGAGCAGGAAAACGGATCGCCCCGCCTGTCCAGGTGTATACATCTGGCAGGCCGATAGGACTGCGTTTCTTATTTAACATTATCGGTATCCGCGCGCCCAGCTCTCTCAATTGGAGAGAAAGTTATTCTTCCCTCTCGCAGGTTTGTACATTCTTAGGTCCAAGAAAAGCTTCAGTTTTACATTTAAGCTGACTCTATGAAAAAAAAATATGCACCTACGCTTCCATCATCCTAACTCAAAGAACAAAAATCCTGTATCTAATTATTATTCCAGGCAGCATATTGACTTAGATACATCAAGAATGCGAATCAAATGCGTCGACCCTTTGCTCTTCCATATCCATATCATAGTTGAATCAAGCAGGCGGGATGGGCCGTGCCCGACTCGAAGCTGAGGGACAGAGACCGTGCTGTGGCCGGCGGAGAAGCTTGTGCCGGCTTATCGGCAGCTGTCCGACGGGAGATTCGGCGGTCAAATACTCCCCTGATGATTCGGATAATTACTTGGCTGGCCGTCCCCGTTTCGCCTAGTCGAAGGGTGTCGTTGAGAAAAGTCGAGAGCCGGCGATGTGTCATCTTTGTTAGAACAATAAAAGAAACAAATAAGGACAGAAATTTCTGTGGAGAATGTGGTTTGATTCTTTCTTGCTTTTCTTAAATGGAAAGGAACATTCTTTGATATTTTAATGAAACGAATGTTACTACAAGACAGTTATACGCTTTGGAGATCGAAGATGTTTGCAAACATTCCGTGTTCCTTTCTGATTGAAGCAGACGAATCGAGCAAATTTTTTGTACTCGACCCTAAAACATCATCTCGTTGAAGAACGACTGTCCTTTTCTGCTAACATTTTTCACCTCGAGAAGCTCGAAATTCTGGCCCGGCCTGAAACAGAGGAACAAAATCGACTAAACTGAACCGAACCGAATACGAGCCGAACGCCCTTCGGTTTTCGGCTTTTCCTTCCTCTTTCAATTTTTTGTTGAGAACCCAAATCAGAAAAAAAAAAAAAAAAAAAAAAACAGTTATTTTTCCAAAAACCCAAACCAATCGAAAATGCACGAAATTTCGGTTCGGTTTCCGTTCCGACACCCCTACCACCACCAAGCATTGTCAGATGGCACCAAGAAATTCAGCCGACAAAGGGAGGAAAGACTCAGAAAAGCTTCATTTATACATTTAAGCTGACTCTATGAAAAAAATAAGCACCTGCTCTTCCATCGTTACTAACTCAAAGAACAAAAACACTGTACCTAATTTTTCCAGGCAGCTTTTTGATTAGTTACTCAAGAATGCGAATCAAATGCATCGACCTTCCCACCAGAACTCGCTCTCCCTAGTCCGAATCATAGCGCTGTATCACTTGTCACTCGATGAAGTAGAAAAATTTTTACTTCTCATTTTTATTACAAACCTATTTCTGGACTAAATATTTGTCTCGGAAATAGAAAAATGAGATTGCATTACCAAATGGATTACCGTTCAATTTGCTTCATCAACTTCTGTAAACCGATCATGCCACCTATTTGCTGTAGCATCTGAGGTGGGAGAGCTTTGCTCATGCGTTGCGCGTACATGTTCCGAGACCGTGTATTCATAGCACCCCGCGTCTGGATCTTAACCCCCTTCATGTTGCGCCAAATCTTTCCGAGCCACTTATACTCTTCCAACATTTCCATGACTTCGCCGACGTCACAACCAGAACCCCTCGCTATCCGCGCGCTTCTCGATTCATTCATGATCTTTGGATTTGAACTGTCTAGCTCTGGAACAAATCGAACTCCGTTAATCAAGGCTCAGAGGCAAGGATTTGAATTTTAAAACCTTCGCCGCAACCGCAAGACAAAATAACATAAACAGCTGAACTATGTACATACTACAGCATGACTTGCCTTCGTTTGTCATTGAGTCCATCATGGTCATGTATCTTTTGATCTTCGCCTGGCTTTCTTCCTCTCGACCCTGTGGCATCAATGCAGAACTGAAACCCGGCAGCACGGAGCAAACCTTGATTCGAGACAACCAAACCGTATTAGCCTAGATCATCGACTGATCTTTGACACGGTGCATGCTCGTGCATTCTCATGCACGCACGAATAATTCAACTTTGCGCGAATCTCCAAAACAAAAAAGCACGGGATGACAAGATAGAGCATCGTATCCAATGATGGGGAAGGAACACATACCTGGCCTATCGGACCCAGTTTAAGAATGTTCTGAACATGCTCGTACATAATTCTCAAGGTAAAGTACCCTTCGGAAAGCTTCTGTAGGAGCTCGGGCTGTTGATCTTCAGGCACCACCTCGCGAATTTTGTCCATAAACCCAGACCAGTCGCCCATACCTACGTGGAAGAATAGTTTCCACCAAAATATTGAACCGCTAAAAGAATGCGTGCATATCAACAAGACACATTGAAAGACAGAACCCGAATGAAACTACCTACCTAATAGCCGGCTGACGAAAGGCTTTAACATCAAACGCTTCAAACTCATCCATATGCTCTCCAGTACCTATAAACATCACAGGACTTTTCGTTGCCGCGACACTGCAAATGCAAGCAAATGAACTCAGACCCAAGGAAGATCCGTAAGCATTTTTATGTTCCCGAAAGTATCTTAAGTCTAAGTAACCTTCGAAGGGTAAAACTTATCCATGCTGGATTCCCAACTATTTTTTTTTTTTCTCTGTAGAGAATACTTCACCTGCGGTCCCATGCGAATAATAATCGCTTTCAATTAACGAGTATAAAGGTTTCTTTATGTGATCTTTCGCCTAAACTGACGTATGTTAAGATAACCCATAAAGTATGAAGTTCTAACGATTAGAATCCGACGAAGAATATAACCTGTGATATTCATTCGTGAGCTATAATTCAGAATAGGATCATAGCCGCCGCCATTTAAAGAAACACCCACAGACATACGCACGACATATATATGCGACTGCAAGATAGCAGTAATCTACTCCGAAGACTCGTATTGCGACCGTTTGCAAACATTTTGCGCATGAATCCACTCTATTACCCCATTCGAATACTAGAAAACCACTTCAATGGTGGCGACTGTGAAGAAGGAAAATATGGAAAATGGAATTGTGTGTCTCTGACTTAACCAAAATAACACTTACGCACTAAGAGCACCGCCACCCTTTGCATGACCATCCATCTTAGTCACAATAACAGCCCCAATAGGAACACTTTGCTTGAATGCCTGTGCTTGATCATATGCAGCTTGACCAATGCTACTGTCCATAACAAATACAATGAGATCTGGTTTCTGCAGCATATCATGCAACATGTTAAAATCTTAAAGAAGCAGAGATCCGATTGAAAATGCCTAAAAGGATCATATGCTACCATTGCTTGAGAAACTTGACGCATTTCTTCAAAAAGAGCAGCCTCCTGCTTGTGACGCCCACTTGTGTCAACAATTATAAGATCAAAATTTTCCTTTTTCAATGTCTCCACACCTTCAACAGCAATTTTCACAGGATCCAATTCCGTGTAACTGTCACAGAACTTGTATCATTTGATGGCCAAGAAATTGCATCGAAACATGACAGTCCTAAATGTTCAATTCTGTGAGCCCACTAGTGAGTAAATGAAGGATAAACTAATCAACATGAGAAAGAATTTATGCATGATGAAAACATGTGCACTTGGAGACCTTGAGTTTACTTTTACGAAATTTGACAGTCCTACTCATTTTGTTTGAGGAACTAGGTGTCTGCATACAGGAGCTGACGCAGAGAGAAGCGTAAATTTGGAACAACTCCAAAGAACTCGAAATTTTTGATTACAAGACAGACATCATATATATAGAGACATGACTCCTAATATTAATGGAAACTGAATAATTAAAGATAACATCTAATAAACTAATATAGGCAACTGCTTAAATGGTAATATAGGAAATTGCCTGAACGGTAATATAGGAAATTGCTTGACTGGTAATATAGGAAACTGCTTGAACGGTGATATAGGAAACTGCCTGAACGGTGATTTAGGAAACTGCCTGAATGGTTGTTTTCTCCAAAATCAGAAAAATTGCCGAGATTTCCGGCCATTATGGCGATCATATTCTTCAAGATAATTACAGGCTAACTGTTCTACATCATTCCCTCCCTCTTCGAAAAAACTCGCCCTCGAGTTATGATCAGGATAGAGAGGTGTATCCGAAGCATGATATTCAAATAAATCTGCCACATTAAATGTAGGAGAAATGTTGAGATCACCAGGAAGGTCAACTACATAGGCATTATCGTTGATCTTCTTCAGGATGCGGCAAGGACTAATCTTCTTGTGCTTCAGTTTACTATAGGTACCTACACGAAAACGTTCCTTTCGCAGGAAAACCATTATCTCATCACCTACTTCAAAAATTTTCGAACGTCGCCGTTTGTCAGCATCCACCTTATACTTTGAATTAGAAGCAGCCAATTGACTAGCCACAGCAGCTTGGACTTCATTAATTCTGGTCGCCAACTTCTTTACAATATGAGGGGCATTACTCTGTGGTCTCAAAGTAATTTTAATCATTTTCCACACAAAAGAATACGTATTCTTCCTAGCTCGGTGTGTAGCATCAACATCATATTGCCACGGCCGACCCAGTAAAACATGACACGCGTCCATCTCCACAACATCACAGATAATTGTATCTTGATATGATTTTCCGATCGAAATAGGTAAACGACATAATTGGTTTACCTTAAGTTCTGCTCCTTTGCGAATCCATCCGATCGTGTATGGCGCGGGATGCGGCTCCGTCTTTAGTTGCAAGTGATCCACCAAGACCTTTGACACTATATTCTCGCAACTTCCACTATCAATAATGATATTGCATACTTTGCCGTTGACAGTACAGCGAGCGCGGAAAAGCTGATTCCTCTGGGTATCTTCTATCCGCGGAGTAAACAATAGACGACGCACAACACAATTAACTTGCTCGCCCACTTCATCTTCCACTGCCACTTCTTCTTCCTTTTCCCAATCATCTTCATACACATCTTCGTCATGTTCAACGATATTGGCCATTCTACGACGAGGACAATCGCTGGAACGATGGCCTAACTCGTTACACTTGTAGCACTTGATCGGTTGGGGTTTGGCATATGGATTCTTGATATTTTGATTGGGAGTACGATTGCTTGCTGCAACTGCTTCCTTAGGCGTCCCCGTAGTACTCCCTGGAACTTGGCTCGAATCAGGGGTTTGTTGACTAGAAGAACTTGAAACATTAAGCTGTCTTCCTTTTCCGAATGACCCACGATACGAATAGTTGTTACCACGAGTACTAGGGTTAGTTCTCTCCAATTGTATCTCAATTTTTCGCGCCATATCCTGGGCGTCTTCGATAGAGAATAGTCGATGCAAAGAAACCCGATCCTGGATATTAAGTCGCAAACCATTAATGTACCTAGCAGTTTGTTGTGCCTCGGACTCATCCAGGTTATTGCGAGCGGAGAGTCGAAGAAACTCTTCCTTATAAGCTTGGACCGATCTATTTGATTGTCGGCAATTCTGGAATTGCTGAAATAACAGTTGCTCATAGTCCGTTGGGAGGAACCTCTTCTTCAACTTCTGTTTCATCTGACTCCATGATTGAATAGGAGCCTTGCCTTGTCGACGTCTTGTCAATTGAGTTTGTTCCCACCAAGCTGAAGCGCCACCTTTCAACTTGTACGCCACAAGTTTCACTTGGCGATCCTCATCAATATTCATAGCGTTGAAGAATTTCTTGACCTCCCAAAGCCAGTCTAGGAAATCTTCAATATCCAAATTTCCATTGAAAGTAGGGAGATCTACCTTTAGTTGATACTGTTCAGGATCTCGTCGGTAGCCCCCCTGCCGTCGATTCCCACGAACATGCTCCTCCTGGAATCCCCTGTATCGGCGATCACCACGAATCTGCATCTCTTGGAAATCTTCGGCTTCGTCTTCCGTATCCTCGACATAGTCTTGACGCCTATGTCGGGGAATTCCTCCATGCCCCAAAGCATCTTCGGGATCACGAACGATAGGAATTCGCTCGGCTGGAAGAACGCCAGGCGCATGGTTTGTGGACAAACGCTGGATGACATCAAGGATCTCTTGAAACCTCCGATCGGTTTGAGCCACGAACTGATTGAACTCAGCCCGCGTAATAGGCTCGTTCTCACGGCCCTCAGCTGCGGGGAGATTGACATTCACGTTATTCATCATCGTCACAGGAGAAACCTGCTCTGATACCAAATGACGCAAGAGAGAAGCGTAAATTTGGAACAACTCCAAAGAACTCGAAATTTTTATTCAATGATACTATGTTTTTTATTACAAGACAGACATCATATATATAGAGACAGGACTCCTAATATTAATGGAAACTGAATAATTAAAGATAACATCTAATAAACTAATATAGGCAACTGCTTAAATGGTAATATAGGAAATTGCCTGAACGGTAATATAGGAAACTGCCTGACTGGTAATATAGGAAACTGCCTGAACGGTGATATAGGAAACTGCCTGAACGGTGATTTAGGAAACTGCCTGAATGGTTGTTTTCTCCAAAATCAGAAAAATTGCCGAGATTTCCGGCCATTACGGCGATCATATTCTTCAAGATAATTACAGGCTAACTGTTCTACATCAGGAGCAGATCAAAATGCAACGCGCGGAAGAAAGTACCTTCCATAAAATGGAATTTTAGCTTTGGTGGCATTCTGCTTCAACTGATCAAAGGCACCAGCTCTAAAAGTATCGGCACAGACAAGAGCCGGCTTCCAACCTTTCTTTTGATGGTAATGTGCATACTTGGTACACGTCGTGGTCTTACCCGATCCTGTCATAACAATGCATATTCACACATCGAAGCATAAGCAGTATATAAAGCCTCCAAACAAATCGTAACCACTTGATTAGAATGCATGGATGCAACAATGGATAATCCATATCCCAAGTAACTAAATTCGCAAGCATCAACTCAAGTTGGAGGAGATCTTTAAGTACCTTGTAAACCAACAAACATAATGACACTTGTCTTTCCTTTCTTAGGAGTAAAGGAAGGCTTCCCCCGATCCAACATGTTGCACAGCTCACTAAATATGGCCTGAAACAAAAGTAGCCACAAGCGAACCGCATGGGTACTTCTTGATCACATTCGGATGGATGAGAGACTAAAGTCTAACAACAGTAGTGACAGATATGTCCTTAAAAAATGACCAGACAGATCAAATAACACAATATACACATCTCCAGGATATTCCACCCATCCCCAAAACACGAAAAAGTAATTGTAATAGAGCTATGCTGAAAACAAAGATCACATCAATACTAAACATAAGAACCGGCATTTACAGTCACATTAATGTCTTAATGAGCTAAAGTTCTTCCAAACGAGATGCCACCCGGAGCAATACATTATGTTTTATCCCCATATAGCAAATCAAAATTAACCGCATGCCTAGATAGTAAAGTAGGACGTTTCCTAATCAACGCTTCATATCAAGGAACCTTATTTCAGAACGTGAGCCTATCAATTTGGAGTCCAAAATGTAAAACATCCTCAAAATTGACAAATTCCTGAAGAAATAAAATTTAATATTTTCCAACTTTAGTAAAAAAAAACTTAGGCTCTGTTATTTTCCGTCAATTCAAAAAACGCAGAAAACATTTTCTCTCTCTTTCTTTCAACCAGACCAAGCGCATTCTTCTCCTCCGTGCACTCATTTTAATTATTTTTTTTATTTTTCTTTTCATTTTCAAAAAAATTGATTTTGAAATTATTTTTTATTCTTTTTCTTTTTCTTTGTAAGGCGAGTTCGAGCCTCGCTAAAAAGAAAAAGGAAAATTTTAAAAATTAAAAATTCAATTTTTTTGAAAATTGAAAAGAAAAAATAGGAAATTATTAATCGGAGTGCACGGAGGAAAACCGGGCCGATTCACGGAAAGGTTATAGATAACTCAATCCACAAAAAGGAGAGAGAGAAAAAAGAACACATACCAGCTGGATGATCCTGCGCTTGTTGTGCTCGGCGGCGAGATCGTCGATGCTGACGATGCGCTTGATGTTGTTCTGCATGTCGCGGACGAGCTGGAACCGGACGTCGGCGTTGAGGAGGGCGCGGTTGATCTCGTTGAGGCACCCGTTCAGAACCTTCTCGTCTATGATCGTCGCGTTGCTCATCTGCTGTATCGCGCGGGTTATGGTCCCGCCTAACTGTGCCAACACCATCTTCGCTTGCGAGTGAGAGCGGAGGAGGGACGGACGACGACGAAGGAGGAGACGAACACGAAGCCGATCACGACCAAGAATCTGAGAGTCTAGGGCTCGGGGGATGCGAGAGAGGAGTGAGGCTTGAAAGGTTCTGAACTCTCAGATATTCCTGTTTTTAAGGCAAGAGGAGGAGGAGAAGAAGAAGAAGAAAGAAAATAAAAAGGTCATAATTATCGTCTCTATTATAAAGATAATCATTATCTGTTAAAACAATTAGAAAATAGGACAGAGCGGAGTCTTGATTTGTTTTCTATAAAGATAATTTTTTTTTAAAGTGCTTTTTTTATTAATCGTAAGAAGACGATGTTGGGCTCCAGTGGAAACGAATTGGAGGTTTACGATGAAGTATATTCATGGAGATTAGATATTTCCTTGTTAGAGTATAATTTTAGAGAGATTATTAGATATTTAGGATATTATTTAATATTTCATGATTATCCAAGATAGCTAATTTCCTTTCCTTATGCATGTTGTCCGGGTATAAATACCCTTCTCTAATTACTTGTAAAGTAGTCTTTATTAATTCTCTTTTCCTCTCTCTTGAAGATCCTAATAAGAGAAGGAACTAAATCAAACCTTAGCTTTTTCTTCCTTCATGCTGTCTAATTTTGTCAACGCTCAACAAAGTTACTATGGACGTTCCTTCATGCTCTTATAATTGCGAGCAACATCGACAAGCGAAGTCGCCATCAAATATTCAACTAGCTGTGAGACTAAAGTCAAGTACACCTTATTAAGCAGCCAAAGATGAGCGTTGTGGGGTGATGTCATCAAGGTTGCTATGAGCACCGGAGATGAGCATACCTTCATCAAGTAACCAAAGATGAGCATTGTTGGGTGATGCTATTTAGTTTGCTACAATTCAAGTTGGGTTTCTACACAATTCTATCAAGGTTGTGTGAGAAAAATGTCAATTTCCTAAGTATGTATTGCATTAGCGCTTGTCAAATCTGGCTTGTCAAATCTGGTTTGTTTAGTGTAAGGTCCGGCTTGCTCAACGCTTGATCACTTTCTTTCAAAGAAAGTTGAACCAATTATCTGCAAGCTGGATGCACTAGTTTGAGAGGAAGTGATGAATTATATTTATGGAGATTAGAGATCTCCACGTTAGAAAATATTTTTAGAAATATTATTAGATATTTGGAATGCTATTTAATATGTTATGATTCTCTAAGATAGTTATTTCCTTTCCTATGCATATTGTTCGGATATAAATACCCTCCGCTAATTACTTGTAAAGTCATGCCAACTGAGTGAAAATGTAGTATTTATTGATTCCGTTTTCCTCTCTCTTGAAGATCCTAGAATATTTACGGTTTAATATGTAACTCAAGCATGTCGTATTCACGGACCAAAGCAAACTTAAGTGAACACGGAGAAAGCAAAACCAACAATGGATTCAAATCATTATCCGTTGGATTTGATTCGAACGAGTCTTCATTTGCATAAGAAATTTATCATTAGCCGATATCAAATGCAACATAATCGAAACTTGCATGTTCTTCCAACGAGAACGTTGGCTCAAACCCTCAAATCTCAAATTTGATGCAAAGAATTCTTGAGCATATACGCCCTCTGGGTTAATGTGCATCATTTGCATTTAAATTAGATCAATCCCATACATCAAGCCTAAGGTGAAGAATACATATGTCCAAATCGTAGTCGAAACAATATACCAAAATCCACAATAATCACATCTGCGAAATCAATTTTATAACCTATTGGGTAATTGATGATTTTGCATTATAATTTAATGGATGCCTTTGTTCCACGAAAAACTCGGGATTTAGAAAATATTTTTCAAAAAATAATAAATTATATCACTTAAAAAATTAATCAGTGAAAAATATTTTCATTGTCAGCCTTAATTTTTGTGAGATATAACCTAATGGAAAGTATATGTAAAATTCACATTTCTCAAAGACCCCAACAGTCAAAGGGTGATCTGGCCGGGCAGCAAAGTGGAAAAGTATTCTGACAAAAGACAGGGTACATGAAGGAGCAAACCACACATTGTGGTCCGAGTCCGGGAAAAATATCAAAAATGTTCTAAATCTATTAAATTAATATCAATTTAGTTAAAAATCTTTTAATTGAACTACTATAATTATAATCCATCTGGTCAATTTAGGTTATAAATTGCTAACGTAGATATCGACCGTCCTAGGTGACATGAATAATGCTGAGATGGACATTTTTAGGTGAAGGGGGCCTCGCCGGTGCTTGCCTTCACCAAGGCGCAGCTCGGCAAGGCCAACGCTTGCTTGTGACAGGCGAGGGCGACCCTTGCTGAGGTGAAGCCAGCTCTCATCGGCCATGGCCTAAGATTGGTGACTAGCAGAAATGGAAGGGAAAGAGAAAGAAAGAACAAAAATTAATTTTTTTTACTTGAAATAAAATCACGAGATTGAAATCATTTTCTAATAAAATCCAAACATCATAAAACGAATTCGATCATATATCAATAAAAAAAGGAAAAAACTGTATTCCTAAAAAATATTTTTTGAGAAATCATTTTCGTTTATCCTTGGGTTTTCCGTAAAACAAACGAGCCATTTGTTTTTGTTTCTTCTTGTGCATAGTCTTGTGCTTCGACACTCAGAAACAAATGACGAGGAGGAGGAGGAGGAAACTAGTTAAAGAAAGATGCTTCACTTTTCTCGTTCGTTTCTTCGTATTTTAGTGCTTTACGAGGCATGTAAATAAAATTTTGTCTTTCATGGTTTAGTTTTCTTTGTGAAATAAAGATTTTATCTTTCTTTTCCTTTTTTTCGTGGAATTTCCAAGCGATAATCCAGTTATGCGCTTAATTACGTATTCATCTCCTGTAAACCTAATCTAATTCTGCATCCCATTGACTCCGGAAGATGTCTAAATTACTAATTACGGTGACAATTAAGAAGATAACCAAGGGGTTTTTTTTTTTTTTTTTTTTTTTTTTGTATTAGCTAACCTAAGATAAGGGTGAAAGACGGAGGCCCAGAATCAGAACAATCGGGTCTATAGTTTTGGGCTCAAATGGGAATGGGAAAAATAAGCCCGGACAAGGTGGTGGGGGTGTTTTGGTAATTGTGTCCAAGGTTGCTTCTGTCTTTGTGGTAAAGAAAAGAAAATGAAGTTTAGACCAATCTTCCTTTTTTTTTTTGCACCATTTGCTAGATTTCCGTTTACTTCTCCTTGTAACTTGCCACCCGATAATTGAATATAGAAAATTGAGAAGAGGAGAGTATTTCAAAAGAAAATAATTCTAAACTATAATGATGTCTCTAATTACGAAAGAGACAAAATTTGAACAGAACTTACATTTATGATCACTATCATAATAAACATTTTTGAAACGGTTTTCGTAATTTCAAAAGAGTAAAAATCGAATGAAATTTACGTTTATTAATGCCGCCGGAACAAAAACAAATTAGGGGAGCTAGCTCCATTCCATAAGAAGAAATTTTTAAATACAACGTAAGCATCACATTGAATTGGTGAGAGGGACATTTTAGTCCCTCCAAAACCCAGCAAGGTTAGGGCAATAGAAGCTGAAGAAGTGCTGGAGTTAAGTAAGTCCTTAAACTATTTCGTCTGAATTTTGGGATGTAAAATACGGGGGCATTCTCTTGAGAGGGAAGAAAAACTTTCTCCCTAATTTGGTGGTTGGACGTGTAGGCATCGGTACATAAAAAGAAGGAACGCAGTCCTGTTTGGACAGGCAGGTGGGTGAAAAGGACATTTTAGTCCCTGCAAAACCCAGCAAGGTTTAGGCAATAGAATTTGAAGAAGGGCAAGGTGATACCGAGAAATATTTATTTCATTGTGTTTTTGCGTGGATTAAATTGGGGAACGTGCACTTTAACTTTTATCAATGGCTTAAGGTGTGAACGCTATAACTCCAAAGCTTAGTTAAAGGCACTGTTTATAGATCAAACTAAAGAAGAAGAAAAGAAAGGCAAAGGGATGAGGAAGAAAGTGAACTTAGTCCTGTGCTTCGAGAAAAATGTAAATTTTTTATTTTTATTTTTTTTTATCTGAGTCTAAGCTGCGGGAAAGAAATCCAAGCAAAGAAAAAAGCTTTTCTCTTTCGGTGTCTCTTCTTTTGAAGAGCCTCCCCTTTTAATTTTCCCTTCATCAAATTTGATGAATGGTAGGCAATTTTTTTTTTGTGTGTGTGTGTCAAAGCCTTAATTAATTAGAAATTTGTGAATTAAAGGGTTTTTGCCTTTTGAAATTTCATGCTAGCCATCGATTATTCCGGATTTTCTCTCATTTGAATGGGATTAATATATTGAGAGTAATCTCTTTCTTGGTCAAGTCGAAAGACCATGCTTACAATTTCTAAAAGCAAAAACAAAAGGAATAAAAAAAATGCCTTTTTTTAAAATGACTTTCCTCAAAGATATAGAGGTTGTCCTTCCTTTTTTGAATGAGGTTGTCCAGGTTGAGGAACTTTCACAAATTCACCTTATCTCTCGTCAAATGAATGCTTTTTGTTGAACCGTGTGAAACTTTGTAAGATCAATTACAACTCAAGGAATTGGTGAAATAAATAAAATAAATAAATAAACAACCGAGTAAATAATTTGTGCAAAAAGATATAGAGGAGGTTAAAGAAAAACGATATTGTTAATTTCAATTTATAACCAATGTTAAAATAAACTATGCTCGATATATTTTTCGCGAGATGTACCGTAAATCACATGCATTTCTTTTCTTGCGATTGGCTTGATGGATAAGAATGGAACTAGAGGAATATCTACTCATCTCACACCGACATCATCCACTTAAGATTCCCTCAAATTGTAGTCCTAACTCCTAAGTTGCCATTTTCTTGGGGTTGTGGGTCAATACAATTTCAAATTAAATTTATCTATCTATATAGTGGCAAATAAATAAATAAGTCAAGAAAAAACAAGAGAATAACACAAAATGCCAAAGCGTCCATATAAATACAATCTTTCAATTTTCTTCCCAAAAGGACATGAAACATATCAAGGAAACATGACAAGCTTGCCCTTTTTTGCCATTATGCACCCCCTTTCTTTAACCCTCTCTAGATATTTGCACATAAAAATCAGAATAATAAAAACAACAATAAAAATTCAAAAACCAAAAGAAAATCTTCATAAAAAAAAACTAAAACCCTAAAATCCTAACATGAAAATTTTATTTGTCATAGAACTTGAGAGTAATCTCACTTCCATTACTCTCCTCGTTGTTGTCATCTCTCATGGTGATCAATCCCTTCCTTTGATCTCCGCCGTTGTTGACATGATCGCCACTGTCGCCCTTCCAGCTGCTGCTCTCCGACTTGCCGTCCTCGATGCTCTCCGACTGGCCATCCCCCCCGCCGTCCCTCATCCCGGACTCCGGCGAGCTTTGTGGTTGGGGATGAGAAGTCCCCTTGTACAATTGAATCTGGTGGTGGTGGCCGTGGAGGGGGTGGTGGTGCACCACCTCGTGGTGAGCCACAGCCGCTGCCGTGGAGTAGAATTCCTGCGGCATGGCAGGAGGCGTGCAGTAGTGAGGCGACGCATGGCCAGTCGGGTGGGCGCCATACAGTTGGGGAGTGCTGCCATGTGCGGCGGCGGCGGCCGCAGCCGTCGCGTAATCAGGTGGTACCCAGATGCCACCTAGGACCACCAGCTGCGGACCGGTGGCGCCGGCTGCTTGTGGGCTTGGGCTGGGTCGTCTGGTGTGAAGCCTGTATTTCTGTGTTCACCAATCAAAGAAAAGGGGGAAAAGAAAAGATTGGTCAAGCTGTGCTTCTTCTTCAGATGTCAGTTTGAATTGTAGTACAAATGTTTTTGTGTCTCTCTCTGAGGTTGTCAGTTTGATATAGTAAAGGTCTGTTCTTATCACAGGTTTGGCATGTTTGAGAGAGAGAGACAGACAGAGAGAAGAGAGAGAGACAGAGGCAGAGAGATGTACCTGGAGATGGCTTTTAACTTCATCATTAGTCAAACCGTCAACCTTCATCAGCTCTCTGATTTGCTTTGGGGTGGCCACTGGTTGTTCATGAACCAGAGACACAAAAAAGAAAATTAGGCCCACTCATATAATTAATGATTGCAACATTGATGCATGGAAAGAGTATGGTGGTTTGACTGTAATGATGAGTTGATGACGTGCACGCAACAGCCCAATGCTCTTTGTTGAAACATAGTTTCTCGTGTGATAAGGGAATTCCACGTTAGTCCAAAAATGTTATGGCTACCATGAAAAGGTTCATGTGTATTCAGTGTGCCCAAAAAAGAAAACTTGAACATAAATGTCAAATTTGTATCCAACTAGGGTTTTTCACCTGCAATATCCAAATACATATATGTTCATGATGAAATTCCTGTAGTACCTTGAGAGCCGCCAAGCATTTGTAGGGCATTAACAAATCTTCGATGCAAGTCCGGCGACCAGCACCGCCTTGCCTTTCTATGAGTCTGGCCATTCGCGGTCGTCGAATTATTGGTGGAAGCATTAGCTGTCGCCGGAATCTGCACTTCTGTGGAACTCACGACTCCTTTTCCCATTTCGTTTACCACAACACCATTGCCAATTTTACTGCAACTGTCTCTTCTCGCGCACGAGACACCGTTGGCATTCTCAGCTTCCAGATACTTCTTATCTTCCATCTCTTTCTCGGGCGAGCCAAGAGCGAGCTCGGGAAGAGCCCTCAAGCTTGGGCTTGGGCATGACCCGTTGCGCTCCTTGGAGAACGGAAGGAAGGCACCTCCGTTCCTCTGTTTGTTGTCCAAACCGAGCTTCGGGCTAACGTTGAAGCCGATGTCGATTTCTTTAGGCGCCAATGACTGTTGCTTGTTGGGGTTATCATTGCTTGTTTGGCTCCATAATTGAGCAGATGTCATCCAGTTTGCCTTGTCAGATAGGTTTGGTGTCTTCTCAGAGCCTTCAGATGATGAATTTTTCAATGGTATGAATTCTTCAAGAACAGGCCTTGGTCCTTGATTTGCTCTGTAGGCTTGAAGCTGTTGCTTTGATACTTCTACAGCTGCAACACATTAAAAAAAGTTCTAAAATTTTGATTGATGAAATAAATTTATTAAAAAGGAAATAAAATAAATCATAAAAAAAAACCTGTCTTTGTCATGTCTGAACATAGGCATATATTCGCAAAAGGGTTAAAAAATTAATATTGTTTCTACTTTGGATTATTCATAGAAACAAGCGAAAAGGAAAGTATTAGTTCGCCAGAGAAAGCCAATCTCCAACTTCAATAAAATGAAAAGAAAAGCCACAAAAAAGGAAAAGGTTAAAAGATTGGCACTCAAAACTATGGAACATGAATATGCATGCACCGATTAACCATAATCTTTTTTCTCTTTGAAATGAATCTTGAGACGTGTGCGTGGATAATTCCGTTTCACTGAGCCCGACTCACATCGATGCAAACAATATGCATTTGCATATGTGCATGCGTAGACACAACAATTTTGGGATTACCATTGGTGAGGAGCTGCATGCAGAGTGGGAGCTCGCGCTTGAACGCGTCGATCTTGAGGCGCTCCTCCTCGAGGCGGGCGAGGAACTCCTCGAGCTTCTGGGTCTGGTCGGCAGCGTGGTCACCGAACGACTTCAGGAGCATGGAATAGCTCTGGGGCTTGCACTCTAGGGTTAGTTCAGAAGGAGAAGCCATAGTTATTCTCGAACACGCACGCAAAGCCTACAGTTGTTATGATGTGTATCAACTGCACTGTGCTTTGTCCTCAGATGGTCCTATGATAAGAATAAGAATTAGCTATTTGGGTGTGTGTAGGAACAAACAAGAGCAAAAGGGTGCGTATGGACTCTTCCCTTTCTGAGGTTTGAGATGATGATGATGATAAGAGAGAGAGAGACAGAGAGAGGGACGAAAAGAGAGATGGTGTAGGTTTGTGAACACAAGGAGGATCGAGAGAGGATCACCTCTCTTTTAGGGGTGAGTTCAAGGGAATAAAGTAGGGTTCTTCTCAGAGAGAGAGAGAGAGAGAGAGAGAGATGGGAAAAGGAAAAGCAAGAAGAGATAAAGCAAGGGGATGGTAACTTCTTGCAAAGAAAAACAAAGGGCAAAGAAAAGTTGAAAAATAAAAATGCGTGAGGTTGGTCTTTCTGAGAGAGAGAATCAAAGGGGCTCTGACACCAGAGAGGAGTCATGTGCTTCAGGCCATGGTCTTTTCTTGGGAGAACCTCTCTTTTGTACGAGTTCAAATCACAAAAACAAAAGATGATTCTTCTTCTTCTTAGCCCCTGCTGTCCTTTATTTTGCTTTTCTTTCTCTCTTTTTCAATTTTTTTTGGCTTTCCTTTTGTCTTTTGGTCCCTCTTACCCATGAATCCCTCCCAATTAAAGTCCATCGCAACACTGTCTGTTAATTAAATCAGCCTTTAATTACTCAAAGTGTATATAGTCCTAGCTTGAACCCCATAACCCTCCCTGTTTTACATTCATCATGATGCATTCCTATTGATTTGTTTCCGGCATGATAATCGTAATCATATGAAAGCCAGAGGGTTCGATTGGTTATTAATGATGAAGTTTCGCAAAATGAAGCATATGTATGTGCGGGTGGACTCGTCCAACACATATAAAAAATAATTAATGCTTTAAGAAAGAAAGGGTGTGTTGATACGATGGTTGAGGATCAAAATGACATATATCAAGATTAAGCGCTATGAGAATGAAAAGTCTACCCACGAATACTAAGTAGGCATTAGATGTTGGACACGTGTACGGCCAAGTAGTACTTACATGCTGTCCTCGTAAATGCCTTCTCTATTCCTTCCTAATGATATGTATAATATTATCGATGATTCCACCATGATTGTCATTATTTATGTATATACATGTCCTTTGGAGGGAGCTAGCTTAGCATATACTATATATCCATTATGTTTTGTTACCCACATTAATATTCGTACAGAGAGAGAGAGAGAGAGAGAGAGAGAGAGAGAGAGAGAGAGAGAGAGAGAGAGAGAGAGAGAGAGAGAGAGAGAGAGAGAGAGAGAGAGAGAGAGAGAGAGAGGACATATTCAAATGGTGCTATGCATCAATCCACCATGCATCTTTCTTTTTAGGCTTCAAAAGTTTGCATGATTGTTCTAAATTTGAGTGCATTCAGAGAGAGAGAAAGAGAGAATATCTAATCTGCATGAAACATTCATCATAAAGAATAATATATTGTCTTTCAAGGAAGGAATATCTTAGTTCCAATTCTACGACTCTAAATTAAGGGAACGCACCCACACACACACAAAAAAGCTTAAAGGTCCAAGCGAAGGAAAGTTTAAATAAAGAATCATCTCTAAAAAAAGAATAATAAAGGGGGCTAAGAACCGGGAATCTTCTTCTGCTACTAGCTTTAATGAAGTGGGTTGGAAGGTAACAAAGATTCTTCTGTTAATACTTTAGTAAAATTATAATATTATGCTCAATGTGTCGGCATAATTTAGGGTTTTAGGGCATCTTGGTTGTATTTCATGAAGTATTTTGCTACATCTAAAGGTGTCTTCATTTGGGCGTGCTTGACTTGACATTGGCTTGGTGAATATATCAATGAATCTTGATTGGTTCCGAGGAAATACCTGTATATTATTAGAATATAATCTTGACTGCGTACTAATGAATTTGTTAATCCATGTAGATATGCTTGTGCGTGTGTATGTGTGTGCATGTCTACGTATGTACAGTGACATTTATTTTACGTATTACGAGTTAGTTAATTTTTTGGACCAAGTAAGTAAAAGATAGTTTAATGACTCATTTATTGTGTAATGTTTGGGATACGAGACTAAGTTAGCTTAAAAAGTAACATGACAAATCGCGAGCGATTCTTTAAGTTCAGTTGATTTATCTAAGCATCCAATATAAGAATCGACGGCGTCACTTCTCATAAGTTATATTGTACTCCTCATATGAGTTTGGCTGGTTTCGCTCCATAAGGGTCAGGAAACTCATTGCTACCCTAAGTACAAGTGAGGATGAGGATCCTATCAATCTATAGTGAGTGCAAATCGTCTCACTATTCCTATCCTAAGGAAGGGTATTATATCTATAGACGCAGAGGATCTCCCAACCTCTAGCAGGAATATGTGATGATGCATGGTGCAATGTCCCGACAACATCTGCACATGAGTTTAGGCAAAGCCTTCGAAAACGAAGTAAAAAGGGTCGTGAATTGCTACGGTATCTGTACATTCGAACCCGCGCATGTACACGCATGCGTACATACGTGTCTATACACATTACACACACACACCGAGATGCCTAGGAACCGAGGGATGAGCAGCTGAGCATGAATGGCATTTGATCATGGGACGATAATCTTGACACCCGCTCGAGCATAAGGCCCAAAACCCTAAACTCACATGCTGCTGCTGCTGCAGCAGCAACTGTAACTCACCTCTTTTTACCTGTAATATCTTCTTCTTTTTCACCCCCCTTTTTTTTTCCTGGTTTAGGGGTTAAGACGAGATTTGAGGAGGAGGAGGAACACACACGCCTTTCGCACGAAAGGAAAAGGCAAAGGCAAAAGGGGGACGAGGGAAGAGAAGTGCATCAAATTCCCTGAGCCAGCAATTATGATGGTTGGTCGCTTTCCATCGCCACTCTTCTCGTACAAGCCTCCAACCCTCCCCTTTTCTCTAGAGAGAGAGAGAGGGAGAGAGAGAGAGAGAGAGAGAGGAGCTGTAAAAAGAGATTCCCCTCGTGACACGTGGTTTAATATTCCCCTATATCGTGCTTCTGAATATCCCTTTTGTCTGGGAGCAAAAATCCGGGTGAGAATATTCCCCCCTCCTCCTCCTCCGGCTGTTTTTTTTTTTCTTTTCGTTTTCTTGTTTACTTTTTTCTTCGGGGAAGGGGGAAATCCTAGTAGAAAATCGACACCGAGGTTTGTGCCGGAAAATTCCAGCAACTGAAAAAACATGTGTTCTTGCTAATTGGTGGAAGCTGAAGATGGCCGCAAGTGGTGGCGGGGTTGGGGGCTCGAATGGACCACCAGATCGCCTGACGGGTCCAGCGGGCCTGAGTCTTTTTTAGACTCATTTATTTTTGAAAGATACATTCGCCCTTTATTCGTAATATGATGGGACGGGTTTGAATTTTCACTCGTTGTGAGTCTCCGAGGCTTTCTTTTTTCTGCTCAATGTCATCCTGAACACGATGTTTCCAAATCACGCGCAACTCCACATGACACGTTTTTAAGCTCTTGATCTGTGAACTCCTATGCAAACAAGCTCGTAGAGACGCTTCCACATGTAGAGTGTCCGAATGTATTCTAATGTGTCACGTATGAGGAACACATTAATCTGTTCGGCATGTTTGAACATGTTGAAAATGGTACAATGGTTCGAGCCACACGATCACAGTCATCATGTGATAATTATGGGGCAAGTTCTAAAATTTGTGAAGTTCGTTCAGTTTGATTCTAAAACTGTAATTTTGTAATTTTTGGTGTGATTGAGGGAAGGACTCAAAGTGGATCGAAGTTATAATAAGTTTGAAGACTTATCGTGATGGAAATTAAAGTTTTAGGATTGAAGTGTAGGACAAGTTTGAAAAACAACTATCTTGTACAAGATTTATTTATTTTACATAATAGTTTCAAGTAGTTGCAATAAACGAGGAAGATTTATATAAAAAAAATTCCGGAACGTGTCTTAGAATTTAGAATTTACGTAACTTGTCTGTAATTGGCCTGGTTAAAAAACAAATTTTATCCATTATACCTAATAATATGCTATCATCATACAAATTAACAGGTTTATAAGTGGTTCAAAACTCTAGTCATTTTTAATTCTCTAGTCATTCTGTCAAATTTACATTCGAAATTTGCCCAAAAATTGCGAAGTCAGCACCGACTATTAATACGTGGCACATACGCGTATATACAAGCATCTAACATATTTGAATTCTTGTTCCGAGTACTTTCCAAAGATGATCAACTTTGGTCCTCGTATTTTCATTTTAGTGAACAAAAAATAGCCCCTATATTATTGCCGGAGGAACCTATATATAAATTAGGTCCGAAACCTTTTCTCTTCAATTTTCTCACAACTTAAAAAGTGTCAAATAAATTAATTACGGTTACTAGCAGACTTTCTCAGTGGGGATCAGAGACCAGAATAGGAATAAAGACTTCCGCTCCACGAATGAAATAAAGGGACAACATCTGTGGCAGCTAAATGCTCCATTGTCAATTCGGTCTTTCAATTTTTTTTTTTTGGGGCCAAAAAAAATTAGGTCACGATTTTTAGTAAAGTAATCGAGATCATTTCGTTTCTGACCTAATATTCCGGTCTCCTGTCGGCATCTAGTCCTCGAGAAGGAGACGTATCTCATATAAAAATCATCTTTCGAGTACCGCATCATGTAATTATATCAACAATTCAGAGACGGCAGAGACCAATCGTTTATGCCCGTGACGAGACTGATGCCGATTAAACGGTATAGCGACTAAATTTTTAACACGAGTAAAAGGAAGAAAAAACATCAAGATTCTAATTCTCGTGAATCCAATAATTAATTAGGGTTTCTGAATCGACCCCCCAAGGAAGACCACGAATTCAAAATTCGAAAAAATTCCGTCCAACTTGGATTTGAGAAAGTGGGAATATGATTTTATACTTAAAAAAGAAAGGGAGAGAGAAAGAGAGAACAAAGGGAAAAGAGGAGAGAAGTATGGACTGACATTGCCTTTATGTTGCATTTAAATGAGATATTCCAGGGCTTTACGGAAAGCTAAGACTATGATGAGTACATTTACGGGCGGTGAGGTTTCTACGAAGAATCCATCATCGAGCTTAAAATAAAAATTCTATCTTTTTTGGGTTGATGATGATGATGATGAGGATGAGAAACTCTTTCAATGGTTCTGCTAAATTCCATGCACCCACAATTTTGGATTAGATTCCAAATCGGAGCATCGGATTTTTTACGATTTTCTATTGATGGCTAGCTGTGGGGGGTGGATTGAAATTATTTGGATTCTCGAGAGTTATCTTAATGAGATGATGCTTTGTGCTCTTGTCTTTCGTTTCTCCTTTTCGATTGCCCCCCACGCTTTTGAACCGTGAGTTTATCTCGACATTGTTTCTGAATGAAGTGATGAGGGAGAACAGGGAGGGGTTTTGCTGATTACCGTGGTGACAAAAAAAAGGAAGAGAGAACGCAGTTAAAGGATGCTGATCCACCAATGCTGGTATCGAGTTCCCACTCGACCGGTGAGGACCTGACACCTCCAAATTCAAGGGCTTGACCTCCTATCTAAGGCGGCGGCGGCGGCAGGGGTGCCGGGGGGGGGGCGGCGGCGGGGGGGGGGGGGGGGGGGGGGTGGTGTGTGTGTTCAAGGGGTTGTGAGCTAGGGTTTAGTGGGGGTATTTGACGTAATTGTGGTGAGAATTAGAATTGGATGGACGAATAATACGATAAAGACAACAAACGGAACTAGAACAAGTGACAGCATATTTGCATCCAGTATAGAAGGGATTAAGCTTATGTTATGTTTAGTAGGAGTGATTAGATGGGAAGAGAAATGAAGGACGATACTCATCAATTCGAGTCATCTCACTTTTCGAGTGATTTACAACTCATTAATTGACTAAAGAGATAATAAGAGGGATTCAAGAAGCTCCTACATTTAATTTCTCTCGTTTCACCCGAATAAACCAAATGAATTGATCTATAAAATCACCTCTTCAATTCCTTTACTTCTTTCTGAATCCATCAACCAACATAGCTTAGTAATAAGAAACTACATATCAAGTGAGGTAAATATTGGGCCCATAAGATACTGCAATAATTTACCCCTTAGTTTTTTTTGTAAGGCGCAAGCTAAAAAACCCCTAAACGAGTGGCCCTTCAAACAAACACCGGAAAATATTCAGTTTGGGGGGTCAAGAACCATACATTTACCGTGTTCTTTCCATCCATATACTCGTATCATCCTTAACCACTAAACTAAGCTCATAGAAATGAGGAATTTCTTAGTAAAAAGAGCAAAAGAAGCTGCTTTCTAAACGTCAAAATATTAAAAAACCCAAGTTGATTCTCAACTGCACTCTCGCTAAAAATATTAGGTCTTCTTATTATACTCATCCATTTATCGTTTCTTAAGCACAAGAAAATCATTTGCTCGATCGAGCTTGCACGATTAATCCTTTCATTTTCCACCCAAATCCAATGGTTGGAGTTGAGGTTCCCCCTTATTGTGCTATGCGGTGGAGCTCCATTCGATCACAAGCCCTTTCCTTCGAGTACTTGCATTTGCACATGTTTGACCAGAAGATAGGAATTGGGATGATGGGTGAATAAAAATTTTTTAGCATCTGAAGCCAAAGAGAGTGGAGGATGGAATTAGAATCGCTTTGGTCGGCCTCTTACCAAAAGACGAATTTTCCGAATTGGAGAAAGGCAACATTTGTACAAGTCTTCTTGAAGACAACCCCACTTTTCTCTCATTATACAAACACACACACACACACACACACACACACACACATATATATATATATATGCACATACATACATTTAAACAAGCATTTGAGTTTTGACCTATTGCTGTCACGAGCGTCAACACAAAGTACGCGATATAAGTTCTCTTCCACTGTTGAGCCGATTCCGCACGTAAGGTGTCAGTCGCTGCATGGCTGAACATAATGCGGAACTCATGCACTATCTTCTTGATATTCTTTGGGCGAGGAGGCCCGATTCTTTATGCCTATCGTGGGAAGTTTTTTGGTATTCTAATGGGGATGTGTGTGTTGTTTCTTTTGGGAGTCTATCATAGGATTCTGACTGCAACTTTACAAGGGGCGGATTACCTGCTTTCCTCAGGCTCTTCGAAAGTGGTCGCCAGTGAGTGATGGAATATATAAACGTGTAGGCACTGTGCAAGTTTTTCTTGATCTTATCAACGTCCTCTCTGTATCTCTCTCGGGCGCACACAGAAGCCCTAATTTGAAAACCCTAATTTGAAATTTTGTAATCGATGATATTGGGTATGCTACAATTTGTAAACTGAATGGGATTTACCAGATACTACTGCGATGAGTTGTGAGTGATTCTTGAAGTTTGGCCATTCAAGCATCCGGTAAAGTTTGACACGCGATTTCCTTGTGAGCCATTTTGAAACATCGATCTCACTGTCTTAGTATTGGGATTAGCTCTTGACTAACATGAATGAAGAGGTGAAGTCATTGTGGTCGCTGAAGAGTTTTTTGAAAGGGTACAAATAAATTTAGGCCTACTAAACAAGTCCGGAACTAAATCAAATTCGAGCGATATTGTTGTTTCGATAGGCTAATTTTTAGTTTGATGGAGTTATGGGGGCCAAAAGATCAAATCGAGAATGCTTATGGAGGTAAACCCACTAGCCCCTAGAGGTAAGTATGGGTTAAGGGTAGAATCAAGAACCGGACCAAACCAACCATAGGAACTGATCAGGTTCTAGGTTCCCGCGAATGACCGATTTGAATCTGGTTTCCAAAAAAAGTGGAACCGGTACTGTGCGGTTCGGTTCCCGATTTCTGGGTAAGAACCAAATTGGGAACCGGGAACTAGAAACCAATAAACCGTGGTTATGTGTTTTGAACTTTTAATTATTTATTTTATTTTACGTGTTTATTTTTTTATGGATTGTTGTTATTGACAAATGAAGATTTTTGTTGTTGTGTTTATTTTTATTTTGCTTAACTAAATATTAAAAAAATGAAAAAAAAAGTTGGCCCGTTCCCATATTGACCCTGGAACTGATTGATAAGGTAAGTTACAGGTTTCAGGTTATGTGGGATATGTTCCAAGTTCCAAAATTTTAGGGAACCGGTTTTGACAGAGTAGGTTCTAGGTGCTAACCTAGAACCGTTCACCCTACTAGTACTGTTTCTAGAGGGCACCGTTGACCTCATTTTCGACTTGGAAATGCACTTCTTCCATAAGTTTTTTCGGATATTGCCTTGTAATTTTGGCGCGCTAGTGTGCCATTTCAGCCCTTTCGAACTTCTTCGTTTCTTTTAGAGTTGATTTTGATTATTGCAAGGGTTTATCGTGAATAATTTCATTGTTTTGTTCTCGCTGTGGACAACTTTTCTCAGTTTGATTTCTATAGAATTAGTCAAATCGTGAGGATTCTCTCCATTCTTTTCGACTTTGTCCAATAATCAATCACACTGAAAAAGCACTAGCAGAAGTGTTTGCAGCTAAGATAAGTCCAACTGAAACGCAGCTTGGATATCAATATCAATTATCACGTGGACCTTTCATCTCGGGTGACTGGGTCTTGCCCAGCCCAACACGTTATGACCCGACGGGCCACATGCGCAGCCCAATAGACGATAGTAATTCCATGCTTTTCCTATGTGTGATTAAGGTTAATAACGCTTGTCAAAAGAATGGTTCTAATTGATGTTTGTTATGGACATACCAAGAAAAAGGTACATGTCTGTGCCATTAATTCTTCATATATCGTGTGCCGTTTTCTAATAGCCTATTGAGCCCTCGTAGTTGATGTCTACTATTCAACTACTCGTTGTGAAAGTGTAGGGTTTATTTTTTATTTTTTTACCTATCAATATAATTTTTAGAAAATTTAGGCGGAGAGTTTTCGGTTAATTTTCGCTTGAGGGGGGGAAAAAGTTTTAAGATTGCAATGCCAGATCAACCCTAATTCATGATCAATGTAGGAGGGACAGGATGAGGAAACTGAGTGTTTAAAAGGTTTTTTTTTGCCCTCAATCTTCTTGGAGGGAAGTCAAATCCCCAGGTTTTTCGAACAAATTTCTGTGGGACTTTGAAGAGAGCCACTTTGCCTTAAGCTGAGTGCATCGCTGATTGTTTACTTTGACAGTGCAATTAGTTTCCCATCATGTCTCTGCTTTTCAGATGAAGTAGGAGAATTGACAACACTACAAGCAAATCTGTACTTGGAAGTGTTGGACTTCATCCTAGATCGCTGTCTTTGATTTCTCTCCTGTTCTTGTGTACTGGTTTGGTGAAGATCCTGGGCTTGTAACTTCTCATTCGTTGCCTTGTGGCCCTTCTTAGAAATAGAGTAGTGTGAATAAGAGAAAACATTCCTGTGGTCTTCCCCTTTTTTTTTTTTTTTTTTTTTTAAATTTGTTGGATCTTGATGCAATTCTTAGGCTCAATTGCTTCTAATTCCGAGGATGCGATGCACCCAACTAACGCAGTTTATACCTATGCCCGCACCGCATAAATAGAACAGCAATGTAGCAGTTATTTATCGCCTGCTATTGAATTGAATCCGGATATAATTGAGACTAGTGCTAAAATTAGAGGGTTTTTTTAGAGTATAAGGCCATTAAAGAACATGAGACACTTGTTAAGCCTAAAATATTTCGATTTTTTCAAAATTAATATCACAAAAAATTTCAAACTGGTACACTTGTGACAAATTTGCCCGAAACTAATTTTTTGACTACCAAAAACCCCGAACTGATATTCTTGTGACAAATTTACCCTCTGTTGAATTGGGGTAATACCACGAAAAATCATAAATTGATAAACCCGTGACAAACGGAAGAGTAAAACCCCAGACTGATACATCCGTCAACTGCCACTTATTATTAAACTCAGCAATTTAACGATAAAATTTAACAGAAATTAACGGATGGTAAATTTATCACAGATGTACCTATTTGTAATTTTTGATAAATTTATCATCGATATATTATTTTGGGGTTTTTAGCGGTATTAATTCAAATCTTAATTACACGATACATGAATTTTTCTTTATTTGATACCTCAACAAAAAAAAAAATTGGACTTTTCCGGTCAGATATTTACGGATGGACGAGAAGGACCTTTCCGGTTTCTGTGGCAGCAAGCTACGCTCGCCATTGCCAGCCATATCTCCATCTCCATCTCCATCTCCATCTCCATCTCCCATGCATGCATGGCTTCTCTTCCGCTCAAGACCACACCAACCCCGCAACCTTCACTGCCCAGGCATGCCAAGATCCAAAATCCTCGCAATTCGACGCAAACCCACTTCGCCAATCCTTCCTCAGATACAGAGATCGACCGTAGAGTCGCCCGCAAGTCTCGCTTCGCCGGCGTGTCGGCGCTCTGCAAGGACGGCCGGGTCCAGGAGGCCGTGGACCTGGTCACCCAGATGGAGCTCCGGGACGTCCGGCCCGGGCCCGAGGTGTACGGCGAGCTCCTGCAGGGGTGCTTGCGCGCGCGGGCTCTGTCGGCGGGCCGCCAGGTGCACGCTCGGGTGGTGAAGAGCGGTGAGTGCTTCGCGAGGAGCGAGTACATTGAGACGAAATTACTGATTTTTTATGCGATGTGCGACGCTGTGGACGCTGCGGATGTTTTGTTTTGCAGGCTGAGGGTGCGAAACGTGTTCTCGTGGGCCGCCGTTGTGGGGTTGCGCTGTAGGGTGGGGCTCTGTGAGGAGGCCTTGGTTGGGTACTGCGAGATGCGGGAAGATGGTGTTTCGCCGGACAATTTCGTCGTCCCGAATGCGGTGAAGGCGTGCGGGGCTTTGATGTGGGTTGGGTTCGGGAAAGGGGTTCATGGATATGTGGAGAAGATGGGTCTTGGCGGATGTGTCTTCGTGGCGAGTAGTCTCGTTGATTTTTACGGGAAGTGTGGGCTTTTGGAGGACGCTCGGAAGGTGTTCGATTCTATACCTGAGAGAAATGCGGTCGCTTGGAACTCGATTATAGTCGGCTATGTTAAGAATGGGATGAACGAGGAAGCGATCGATGTGTTCTATGATATGAGAGTCGAAAGTATCAAGCCCACGCGAGTTACTGTGTCGGGCTTCCTTTCGGCCTCGACAAATATAGGTGCAATCGAGGAGGGCATGCAGGGGCATGCAATTTCTGTTTTGGCAGGATTAGAAATGGATGACATATTAGGTACTTCCATTGTAAACTTTTATGGTAAGAGTGGTCTGATGGAGGATGCTGAATTGGTTTTCGACAGGATGGTTGAAAGAGATGCGGTGACATGGAATTTGCTTATATCTGGATACGTTCAAAATGGACACGTGGAGAAGGCACTGGAAACGTGCAATGAAATGAAACTTGAACACTTGAGATTTGACTCTGTGACGTTAGCATCTCTGCTTTCTGCTTCGGCCAAGACACGAGATATAAGACTTGGTAATGAGGCTCATGGTTATTGTATCAGAAATAATCTCGAAGATGATGTTGTGGTTTCGAGTGGCATTATGGAAATGTACTCTGCTTGTGACAGAATTGAGTCTGCGAGAGACGTTTTTGATTTTACCGGAAGAAGAGACCTTATAATGTGGAATACTCTGATAGCTGCTTATGCTGACCTCGGTGCAAGTGGTGAGGCCTTGAAATTGTTCTATCAGATGCAACTAGAAGGGGTGCTGCCGAATTTGATATCATGGAATTCGTTGATTCTCGGGTTCCTGAGAACTGGAGAGGTTAACGAGGCTAAGAACTTTTTCTCGCAGATGCAATCTCACGGTGTTCGGCCCAACTTGCTCACGTGGACCACCCTTATCTCTGGCCTGGCTCAAAATGGCTTTGGCGACGAAGCAGTTCAGATATTTCAGCAAATGCAAGAAGCTGGTATTAGACCTAATATCGTGTGCATTGTTTGCGTGCTTTCTGCTTGCAGAGATGTGGCAGCGCTTCGATTGGGAAGAGCCATCCATGCCTATGTCTTGCGGCATAACCTCGCTTCATCCTGTAAGATCACAACATCTTTAACAGACATGTATGCTAAATGTGGAAATGCTGAGGAAGCAAAGAGGTTCTTTGGTACAATCTTAATCAAAGAAACTGCAATCTATAATGCAATGATCTCGGGTCATGCACTACACGGTCGAGCTCATGAAGCCCTTGCACTATACAAACATCTAAAAGACGATGGTCTCGAACCAGATGGCATCACATTTACTAATGTCTTGACCGCATGCAACCATTCTGGGCTGCTGAATGAAGCTATGGACGTTTTTAACGACATGGTCTCCAATTACCATGTGAAGCCGAGTATCAAGCATTACGGGTGTGTGGTGAATCTACTCTGTCGGTGCGGCTATTTGGAAGAAGCATTTGACTTGTCGCATGCAATGCCTTATGAGCCAGATGCACGTATTCTGGGATCCTTGCTTGCTGGTTGCAGAGAACACGGAGAAATCGAACTCGGGGAGTATTTGTCCAAACATTTGCGAGAATTGGAACCCGAAAACCCGGGAAATTACGTTGCACTTTCTAATTCATACGCAATGATGGGGAAGTGGGATGAAGTGTCTAAAGTGAGGGGAATCATGAAATCGAAAGGACTAAGGAAGACTCCCGGGAGCAGTTGGATTCAACTCGGGGGAGAGGTTCACGTGTTTCTCGCTGGGGACAGATCGCGTGCGGAAATCAGTGAAATATACGCAGTGTTGGCATTGTTAGACGCGGAAATGCAATCGGCACAATCTTGCAAACATTTTTATGGTTCCCAAAGGTGAACACCTTACCTTCCAACCGTGAGACTTCCTGATTCGACAGCCGAAGCTATAATGAACAACATCTGGCATGTCAATGGCGAAATTGGAGTTCCCTGGATGCCGGTGTTTCGGCATCTGCAGAAGTTGCAAGATCGCATGTACCTTGAAAGGCTGCCGTTCCTCTAGGACATGCCGAAGTGTATAGTTTTTGCAGAGCATGTGTAATTACTTGTGAAGAGTGCTTGTCCACACGTTGAAGAGAAGGAGAACAAGGAGACGACTCGGGCGCCATGGCAGTGGTATTAACTAGACGACCGTGGTTGAAGGTTATATCTTTCTCTGTTTAGATCATGGAGTTCCTCTTGTTGCAGAAAATCTTTTATACCTTGAGAAACTTTTTTAAATTTTTTAGTAATACCTAAGCACAGATTTCTTGTTCATCCAAGTTAATCATCGCATGCTAAGCGATACAAAATTCCTTACTTTGTTTCTATCAAGCCTGTAGAACTTTTCATGTGGTGACCGATTTGAATGGATAAAATTGCCTTCTCTCAAGACACTCCAAAATCCATTTTGAATTGCGAGGGATGTGAAGCTCAAGATGTGGATCCTACAGGCGGGGTTTTCATCTCTATAGGTGGAGCGTGACCGTTCCATCCTTTGGATGGATTGCCGGACGGCGGTCTGGTCCCTTCCTCGGCTTCGCTCCTAGTCCTCATCTCCTCCATCATGCGCACCACCTCCAACATTCGAGGCCTCTGATCTGGTACGATGGCAACGCACGACATCGCGATTTGCAGCACCTGCACCATCTCGTCCTCCTGATCACCACCGCTCGTCAACTCCACATCGAAAACCTCTGCCGTCCATTCCTCCCTGACCACGGACTGGACCCACCGGGGCAGATCGATACCTTCCTCGCCGAGCAATGCCTGATTGGGGGATTTCCCCGTGAGAAGCTCTAGGAGCAACACACCGAAGCTGTACACGTCGGACTTGAACGTCGCCTTGCGCGTCTCATTGACTTCCGGGGCACGATAGCCTACATTTCAAGCACAACATGGGAGAGAGACTCAAACACAAGAATGACATAGAAAGAGAAAATTTGACGCGAGAACATGATGCATCGAAGCCATAGCAAGGATAGGAAATAAAACGAATAACATCGTGCAACAGGAAAGCTTCGCTCCTACCTACGACCCGGGTGGATGAGGAGGCGTTTGGGCTCAAGAGCGGGCCGAGCCCAAAGTCGGAGGTGGCCGCGGTGCCGTCGGGTCGGAGCAGGACGTTGGAGGACTTGATGTTGCCGTGGACCAACTTGACCGACGACGTGTGGAGATGGGCAAGGCCCTGTGCTGCGTGGACGGCAATCCTCAGCCGGTTCTCCCAGTCAAGTGGCGGCCGGCCCGAGCCTCTGCTACCTGCAGGAGAAGGTTGGTGGCGGGGGATGGTTAATTGCCACCATGTAAATCCTTCGTTTGAGCAAATATCATCAAATGTGGTGAACGAGGAAGGAGCCCAAATTGGACAAAATTGACTCGGAGAACCAAGACGATGCCCCCGTACACTGCTCATGGCAGACTGCTCGTTTGGACCACACCTTGTTCTCGGTTGAACAATAAACGAGTTTAAGGATTGGGTTTGACTCGTCGTCATCCTCTTTGCTATCGAAGGACACATCCTGTGGACTAGGTAATAGCTCCTTTGCTGGTCCCTTTTCGCTGGGTCCTACAATTGCGTGTTCGGTTTTTGTTTTGATTCGAGTGAGTGGAGGATGGAACTCGTTCCAAGAATACATTGTAGGTTTCGCCGCCGCCCTGCCACTTGCATCTGCATGTCCACATCGGTTATCCTAGTAGCCCTCATTTGCGGGAACGTCGATTCCTTAGGGAAAACAGCCCGACCGAATCTTAAATTTCCCGCATTCATGCAAAAGCCCTTGGAAGGAAGGTCAAACGGTAAGCTCGGCTGCTGCCGACATCTCTTGTCGCCATGTCCGATGCCTCCTGACTTGCCGTCATCAACTACGCTCCGTGCCGGCTACAATACACCTGACCCCCAGTCGAGGTGGCCCATGGTGGCTCGTGACCTTAGAACAAAGGTCATGAGCTACCACCGCGACCATGGAGACGTGTACGGTTTCGGGATGAAGAGATGAAACTAGGGTAGAGTTTGTGGGGGATTTATAACGAGCGTAATTTCATCTTTTTATCATGAAATATTTTCTACGGATATAAAAGTGAAACTACTAATTTTAAAAATTAGTGGAGGTACGTAAGTGGCCACAGGATAAAAGCATAGGCATGCTTTTCTGTCGAAATTATGTACTCTTAATCAACGTACTTAAATGAGAAAATTTCTAAAACCCTCGTCCGGTTTTGCAGCTTCACGAAGGGCGGTGAGCATGACCGCTCAAGTTACTCGGAAACAAGAGACCAGGTAATTCAAAGGCTACCGCACCTGAACCGAGCGCTTAATCACTCAATCGATCTTCATCACGGGGTTGGAATTATCATTTCTTAACCTTAAGAATGAAGTGTCCCTGGGGATTAAAGAACTTCTAGAGTCGCGTGCAAACCCAGATGAGTGTGTGAAGAACAAGAAAGCACGTACCGTGAAGAAGAGCAGCCAAGCTTCCCTGAGGGAAGTAGTCGAAGACCAGCAACTTCTCGCCGTTGGAGTAGTAGTACGCCCTCAGCTCCACCACGTTGTCGTGCCTCACCTTCCCCACCGCCTTCAAATGCTCCTCGAACTCCCTCTTCCCCGCCGCCACCTCCTTCAGCCGCTTCACCACCACCGTCGTCCCTTCCTCCAGCACCGCCTTGTACGACGTCCCCCTGCCCCCCTTCCCCAGCACCTCCGCCGACGCCCTCAGCAGGTCCTCCAGGTCGAAAGCCCCCGGGCCTGCGAATTCCCCGTTCGCGCATCAAATTTCTGGGTGTCGAGTCCATTTTCGTGTCGCAACATTTTTCATTTGCTTGAACATAACATTGCCACATTTGGCTAATTTGAATTTCGCGTTGCGATTTCAGTTTCGTATCAATTCACGTGAACTTTAAGACCCTGTCGATGTATGTTTTTGTAACTATCAACCGTGTAGATAAAAATGAATTTACGGCTCGTACCTCCCATGAACACCAGCTGTTTCCTCTCTGCAGTTTCTGCGGACCCGCTCGTGCCGTCCTCCTTTGACGAGGACGTCACGGCCTCCGCCGCCGCAGCCGCTGCTGGCAGCTTTGGCGGCTTCGCCGGCTGCCTCCGCCGTCTTCTGCAGCAGAGCAAGCAGAGGAGCAGGAGTAGGAGGAGCACGAACAATGAGCATCCGACCACGATGGCGATGACCGCTGTTCTGGAGAGTCTGTTGCGCTGCTTCCGAGGCGATGGAGGGGTCACCGCCGGTGACGGCGATGGCGTGCAGGGCTCGAGCGGCCTGCCACAGAGGGCGAGGTTCCCGGCGAAGGCGGACACGGGGAACTTGGACAGGCTTGCGGGGATCGAGCCACTGAGGCGGTTGTTCGAAACGTTGAAGCTGCGCAAGCCGCTGGCACTGATGCTCGGCAGCTCGCCAGAGAAGTTGTTGTTTTCCAGGAATAGGCCCGTCAAATTGGCCAGGTTGTCGATGGCGAATGGAATTTGGCCGGAGAAGCCATTCGACGAGATGTCGAGCCGGACCAGCCGGGTCAGTCCGGTCAGCTCCGGTGGGAACTCGCCGGTGAATGCGTTGTGCTGGAGGTAGAGGCCGCGGAGCTTCGTCAGGTTGGAGAAGTCGGAGGGGATCCGACCCGAGAGCCCGTTGTAGCGGAGGCTCAGGACCCGGAGCTGGCTCAGCCAGCCGATCGTGCCCGCCCGGATATCGCCGACAAGCCCCACCCCGGGCAAACGCAGGTAACGCACGGAGCTCCGACCCGGGTCGCAGTTGACCCCAACCCAGTCGCAGGCGGAGGCAGAGTCGTTCCACCGCACCCGGCCCCTCTGCCGGATCTGTCTGACGAAGGCAAGGAGCGCCTGCCTGTCCCGCGTCGGCTCCGAGCCGGCGAACCCGCTCAGGAGCACGAGTGTCATCGAGCACAACAGCGTCATGGGAATTGCCATTTGCGTCGGACAGACACAATCATACAGTGAGAAACGGGTCCTGTCTCGTTTTCTCACCTCCGCCGTTGCCTCCGCCGTTCGTCTCACGAAGCGGGTCACGCGAGCGGTGGCGGGCGGCGGCCGTTTCCGGGCGGTATCCCCCAGTAACCAGCCATAGCAAGAGCTCTTCGACAGAGAGAGGCGAGGTGAAACGGTACAGAAACTCGCTGGCACGGTTCAGGAAACGTCACCCTCTCTCTTTCTATAGCGTCTAACTGCCCGTTGAATTGACGAGTCAACGAAAGCAACGTAGGTGGGTGTTTTGACTGCGCACAAAAGTATCGTACGCGCAGTAAGAATCGTCGTCGTCGGCGTCTTCGAGCTCTCCCCGACGTCGGCGGCGGCAGTCAGTTGTCGGAATTCGCGGACGTCGTGGTGATGTGAGAGCTCGAAGGAAGACAAAAGAGAAAACGTGTGGATGTGGCCACCGTGAGAATCACAGATCCCTGCGACAATCATAAATGCCATCCTCCCACGGCCGTGGCTGTGGAAATTCAATGTGTTCCCATCTCGCTTTAGCCGTTCGTACTGTTTCGTTGGAGTGTTGACTTGGCTTTAGTCGTACGTTACAAATTAAGCTAAAATACATGAAAATTATATTAAATAAATTAAAAATTTTAAAATCATATTATATATTTGGTCAAAATTCATAATCCATTTATGTCATTATCCCTTTACTCATCGTTGTTGGTTGCCCGTTGCCAACACTCTTGAGAGGAGTGGCAGTAGCCATCCACGCTACCTAATATTAGATCGAGAGCTATGTCGGATGCCAAAGTAGTCTTCTATCTTATTTGCAGTAGTTTTCAGGGATAATAGCTCAAATGGTCCTCGAGTTTTGGTCCAATATACAGTAGGTCCCCAAATGTGGTTCCTAATCGTTGGCCCAGCATGTAATACTATGTTCAAACTTTTAATTTGTTTAATGTAATCACTACACTATTATATGATAATGTTTAGAAGTTCATAGACCAAATTAAAATTAAACCAAAATTCAAGGGTCACATTGAATAAATTAAAAATTTGAGGATGATATTGCATGTTGTCCATACTTTAGGGCCATTTGCGTCAGTTTCTTTAAGATGGGTGTTCTGAACTTTAAAAAGGAAAGAAATCTACCTCCATACATGTTAGTTTGACACACCATCCGTGAAATGGGTTTTCGACACGTGACATCAACATGTGTGTTTTTTGCCATCATGGCTGTCTAGCAATTTCCATTTGGCGAGCAAATTTGGCAGGAAATTGAGGGAAAAGTTTCAAGATCTTTGCCTCTCTTTTTTTTTAATTTCAGTAAATTGCTGCTTTTTTTGGCAACATAGATTATAATAATGATACTTTATTTGGATTGATGAACCGGTTCGGGTCGGTCGAGATTCAACTGACAATTTGGGCTTCTTCCATCTTTTTCCTTGTCTCCCAATCTTCTTTTCTCCAATCAATTGACTGCTTGGAGCCATCGCTCTGTCCAAAGCAGAGCGTGCAATTTGAACAGGATATAATCCAATTCAAGATCGATATCATCTCGTCTTCCAAGCCCCTTCCGCGCTTAACGTGTATCGTGGGGCGATTATGATCTTCTTTGAAGCGTTGTTGATTTAGATTCGGAGTTGGCTTTTAACTTTTCACTTTTCGGAATAATTGATGCCTCGCACGAATTGCATGAAAATTAACATTGAATAGCGATCGTAATACCTTCGTCACACCTGAAGGATGAAAACGATTTCATTAAATGGCATAAGGGAAATCATTTATGCAAGTACATAGCTTACTTTGATTTCATTAAATGGGAAATGTGCTTTTCGCATTGTGATTTTTTGTGGTAGAATTCGAACTTGGAGCGTATGAATCCCTTCGATTTTCAAGTATGAACACGAATGCGTCTTGTCGGCCGCACTAGCAAGCTACGCGTTCCAAAGAACTGCACAAGTCAATGGACCAAGTGAAAAATGGAATTATGCCCCAGTTTGAAAATGTATACCTCCCCTGCGAGCAAGTTCAAATTTTTTAAATTCTTGTTCTACGCTCCTATCCACCAAGATTATCTTTTTAGTATGATTAAACTTGAGTTACATGGGTAAATCTCGGATTGGCGAGATACCTTATATGAATCTCATTGATCGAGTAAGAAGCGAATCAAAGCACAGCATGGTGGCCGAGAAAGTTAAGATTATCGGTTCGCATGCTTATGAGGGTGTTAGTGATAAGAGTCTTTTATTGGGTACGTATATCGAGAGATGAAACAATTGATATATTTACTTGGCCCGTGACTTGAATACTTAGAACTTGAGAAGATGTGAGTAGTGAGTTTAGATTTGGACACTCACTTGGTGATCTCCCGATAATAAGATATTGGATTTCTATCGGGTTTCCTTGACAAGTGGAATCCAATTCAGCGGGTTAATTGGATGTGTCCTCCGATGTGAAGATCACCCGTAAATTTCTCAAGAAGGGATCTCGTGCATCATCTGTAGAAGTTGAGTGAAGATTGTCATCACGGTTTTTTGACCAAAAAAAAAAAAAAGGATTGTCATCACGGTTTTTCGACCAAAAAAAAAAAAAAAGATTGTCATCACGGTTCTGATCTGCGGAAGAGACCGTGAGCGGAGGCAAGTGTTGGTGTACAGAAACGCACGCATCTTAGAGTTCGCCATGCCATCATCGGTTAGTTCGATTATGACTAAAACTGTAGCAATTAACAAGAGTTTGTTATATGGAAGTTTAGGTTAAGATGTGATTGTGCATGTTAGCAATATTATAGATTCTTAAGATATTGTATATGGTATTATCATATATTAGAGACAATAATAATATTACCATTGATCCTTACCAAAAAAAATAATATTACTATTGATTATCTATATCTCTCAAGATTGCATATATATCTCTCTTGATTGTGCATATCTTGATTGATATATATTACCTTAGATAATTATCTCGTAAAACCTATCAATAGGCGAATGTAATCTTCATCATGATTTATCGAAATATATGCAAATTTCTCATTTTCTCTCTTCCGCATTCTTACATTTAATTGTGCAAATGGAATAACATAATGCCTTAAAGTTTTTGATGAATGTGTCCGATTGGATATGTTAATGTTTTCGGACTTTTGCTTTCCTCTTAATGATATCTTAGAATGAGGTATTGAAACTCCACGGACAAGTAATTTAGTAACAAAGTTAAATTGAGGCGGGAAACCACAACATAGAACTGTTTACTTGGTACGTTGGGAAACCAAATCTATCCATAAGATTAATTCACAGTAAAATCACTTAGCCAATCATAAATTTATTATACATATGCCAATTCAGTTACGGTGGTGCTTTTTCCACTCATAATTTGGCTAAAACACTCCCCAAAAAAGTGTTTGGACTATTTCACCCATTGTGAGTCCCCTGTTTAGACTATTTCACCCATTGTGAGTCTCACCTTTTAATAGCTTAAACCTTCCATTTGTGTCTTGTCTTGATTTTTTTTTTTTGTGGGTTCCATTTTGCCTCCTTTTCATCCCACCTTTATGCATCTTTCTCTTTTTCTCTCTCTTGTAGAGAAAATGCCACAATAGTCACTTCCACATATGCATGTAACTCAGTCATATGATATTTTCTTGGTATAATTGATGATTGTGCAACATACGGAAGCCTTCTCTATTCAAAACCAACCCAATATAGTATAGAGGAGGGATTCAACTAGATTTTGCACTGCCATCAATAGACTTTACTAGCTGATATGCAAAAATGCATTTGACATGCCCACTTGTTTTTATTAAGGACCGCAAACAAAATGGTAAAAAGTTTCAATAAACCTACTGAAATGAGAAGAAAATTGAAATTTACCGTATAAAAACCCTTTATCCTTTACTAAGTCCGAACCATAAATACACCAATGTGTGCATCTTGAAATCATTCTACCAAACAAATTGCAGAAAAGAAAGAGGCTAATAGAAATCACTCCAGAGAAATTTTCAACGAAAAAAATACTCAAAATTCATTCAAAAAATCAAATGTATGCTCTATCCGCACGGGGTCAAAGAAATCACTAAGTTTAATCATTAGAAGTTAATGAGATGATAAACCTTTTTTCACTTGGTGAAAGCAAAACTCTTTAGGATCGGAAAAGACCCGTTTTTCTCCTTCCACTCTTCCCCATTTCAAAGACTTTAACTAATAGAATCCCCAGAATGAGAGGAACTTAGCAATGCTAAAAGGTCTCACTAAAAATCATCCTTAAAAGCATAATCTATAATTAGATTCAACAGTAAACGAGGAATGAATCAATATCTACTTTTCCCAAACATAAAAAAAACACATATGAAAGAAGAAAAAGAAAAAAAAACACCTTTAGACTTTATTATTCTCTACCCATCACAAGGAAAATTACCACATTACTCAACATTAACCAATATTTCGAATTTAATCAATTTATCCAACACCCACCATGAAAAACGACGCAAAACCATCTCAAACATCAAAGAGATAGAGAGAAGGGTGAAAACCAAGGAAAGTGGGACCCACAAGAAATTCCAAAAAAAAAGACACTAAGAGGATGCTTAAAGATGAGACTCACAATGGATAAAATGGTCACAATATTTTATTGGGAAGTGTTTTAACCAAATTATGAGTGAAAAAAGTGTGACCCCTCAATTATAATCTTTTCAATTTTGCTAATTTAGTCCTAAATCTTTTACGCCAAATAGTCTTTCCAATTAATTTTCGCCAAAAATCGCCAATGTGGCAATCTAGTTATTGCCAGCTGTCCTATGTGACACACCACCATGTTAACAATTTCTAGCAAAAATTGATCGAAAATACTACATTAGAATTTTGCGCAAAGATTTAGGAATAAATTGGCAAAATTAAAAAATATTATGACTAAATTGACATCCTTACAATAGGTTTTAAGACTGATTAGATAATTTCTCTATTAATTGAATCGTGATTCTCAATCCTCAATTCCTTAATCACTAAGTTAGTCCTTCGAATAAGGCCCTTTGTGACCCCTAAAGTCTACCTTGGACTCTATGTGAAAGCATTGATGTCTCTATCAAAATTGACAAAAAAGTAGTCATTACGTTAGGAAAGAGGAACATGTCCATTACATGCCCCATTGTCTCCTCAAATTGCTTCACAACCTAACCATGTAGAGCTTCAAGATGATAGGGTTTAGGACTTGCACAAGAAATAGGTAGATTACAAATGAAACCACATTTGACAAGTTACTTTCGAAACTATGCAGAAAACAAGCATTCTCAATTGGTTTTCTTTCAAATCAACGCTTGTTGCCTACTCGAAACTTTTATGCGTATCTATTTTCACTTCGAGAGTTTTTCAAATGCTCAGCCTGAGCCGTTCTAGCGTTACGAACGCAAAGGATGGACGGACAGAAGGAACATTCTTGTGCGGGCATCGTTGGATTGGCGGAGGAAAGCGTGCATTCGAAGGAATTTGGCGATTACTTAGAACAACAACTCATCCATCAGACATGACGTGTGCAAGTGATCGTGTTTTGACGAATTTAAGAACATTCAACAAGCAGAGTAGATGGAAGAGATAACACCAGCGACCAACCACAACAGTATAAATCTCCACTAGGAACCAGGGATGTGAAGTTGACATGATATGATGAGATAAAGATGACTAAATGCAGTTGGGTGTGTCAGAAATCTGCCTTTTCATTTCATTATTTTTATTATATTTTGTACATAACTTGCTAGGGATCAGCATTATTATGGTATGGTCCATCGTTAACCAATTTTCTGGTACTTTCTTCCATCTAAAATTAATTATTTTTCTCTTTGGGGAAGTGGATATGCTGATTCACTTCTTGCAGCTACTCCTACCAAAGTCCCCACCTTTAAATTTCTTTTTCAATCTTGTTATGAAGAACAGCTGCATCTGAATCGAGCTCCATGCTTCAAGCTAATGAAATGTATCAGTAACATCACCAACCGAAATAATACGAGGGCCAATCTGAACACATGTAGAACAAACACAAAAGTTTGTGTTTGCAATCAATTGTATGTATAAAAAACAAACTCATCGGGCGCACCTAAATATACACAGTTCATTTATCTCGTTCTCTACTCCGTCTAAGTTGACCTATTGGGTTTCCATCTCGCCGGACGGTTAATCCACGCCTTGCAAATTATTGTCTAACAAAAGTTCATGTGAATACACTAATCACAGATAAAACCTGATAGCAACAACCATTGCATCGCATGCTTATATGTGTTAGGAGTATCAGCACGGTAGAAATGATTTTTGTGTTAAGTAGACAAGTCTCAGCACAGTAGATATGGTCATGATTGGCAAAAGAAAAACACAAAAAGTGCGGAGCGGGTGCAAGATCTGATCCTGAAGGTTGTAATCAATGTCGTACAGCAACAGTTCCCACCAAACTTTCTGCATTTATGTTTCCTTTGTGATCAGCATTGGTGGGAAATTAAATTCATGCATCATACCCGTATCCAAACTAAGGCAGTGAAGATGAATCTTTGACAGTATCCCGTTCGAAATCGACTAATTAAATGAAATATTGTTGTCATGAATATAGGGATGGTGCATGTAAGGTGCAAGTCAAAGTCCACGGACGAGTCTTGCAGATGAAATTTTTTTGCGCTTGATGGATCATGGGACATCAAACCTGTACTGTGCGCCAAATTCCATATATAAAAGTCGGTGGAACTTATATTCCCTCGACCTTGTATAGACATCTGTTTGTTAGGCATTCGTATTTGTTTCATTATTATACATTCTTTCCAAAATCAAGATATGACTAGACCTAGCATGATTGAGATACACGTATGAATTACGTTAAAAGGTCAATCACAGACTTTGACTCGCGCCTTACATACACGATCCTTCTATTCATGAGATATTTCACATGTTCAAGAAATTTAATCAATCGATTCAAAATGGGAAACTATAAAAGGTCCATCTTAACTGTGTTAGGAAAATCATATCCTAGATTATTCACATTCTTTTTTATAACTAAGACATGACTAGACCTAATACGGTTGAGATGCACATGTGGATTGCGTTAGACATGACTTAGGCTCCCTCTTGATAATTTCCCAAGATGAAAGTATGGAATTTCTATTGCACGCTATAAAGAAATGGATGACCAACGCGGTTCGGGTAGCCTTTTGGATTCGATATGGCAAAAGAGACACGTTTATGCAAAAGAATACCTGAATTGAGGGGGAGCCAAACCTAACATAGAGAAGATTGTTGAGATACAAGTATAGGTTGTATTGGAGTGTACATCATGTTTCACCTTATGTGTGGTGTACTATCATTCTACTACTACTAATACTGCATGGTGACTTGGTGAGTCCATTTTGAATTTTTTGAGTGTTGACTTTCTTTCAAGTGCTTTTTCTTTTTTTGTAATTTCCTGTGCATCAATCGTGGGAAACGTTAGCTACAAGAGAAGATACGTAAATCCTTGCCTTTTTTTCTGATATTTTATTAAAAAATAATATTAAAAAAATTATGCACTTATTCTCTTTATTTTGTTAGATGATATATGAAGTGCTATTTGATGATATAAGAAGTGCAAATTAACAGCCTAGATGCCGCTTTTTTGTACTTCTTAATTTTATATTGGCATGGCTTTTTTTTGGGTCGAAATTTTGGCTTAGTTCACTATGCAAAATTGTTCTCAATTATAATATACTAAAAGTCACGATTCACATCTATCAGCCAAAAGTACGATTGCCTCTTTCCATCTCCCATCGCCGTCGCCATGCCTCCACCAGACGAGACCTGCTCCTTCCTCGGCTGTGGCAAAGAAAGGTCGATCGCGGTGATTAATGATAGATCTGAGACCAGTTTACATTGATGTGTGCCTCGTACCTTTCAAGATAGATGACGATGGACCATTCATCTGAAACCATCATTACAGATTTCGTAGCACACAGCATGAAATGAAACTAATCTGCCAAATGACAACTTGTCCATTTTGTCATCGATTATCAGCAGAGTCAAGCACCTGTCAACGATTAAAGATCCCATACATGAGTTCTCTCAAGAGACAAGAGTGCACAAGAGCTCGTTATGAAACTATCAAAGCTGCTTGGAGAAGCACGAGACCTGATTCTAGGCCGAATTTGAAGAGCCTAGAATCCAAAACAGCAGGTCAGTAATCAAATCAACAGAAACAATCCATATGTCTAAACAATTATGTGACAATATAAATAGATATGAGCGTCGATTAGGAAAAGCATGACGCAGACGGACAAGCCGACACTAATAAAGAAGAGAGTACGAGGACTTTATTGTGTGCTGAAGCTCGACCCGGACTTCAACAAAGATAAGACAAACTAATAAGTCTTCTATCTCAAGTTCTTCAAACCACTAAAGCAAACATGGAAATGGAGATACTCGGCTCCAGACACACCATCTATCCATTACTCAGACTCGACCCCATCACATAGCTCTTGATGGGATTGTTCTCATCAGATACCCCCCCGGCATAGGCCGGACAGTGCCAAAGTCACGACTGAAGCTCTCATATTTCTGACAAGCTGGTCCAACGAAAGGCGTCCCCCGTTGCAAACTGCCAACACTAGATGCCCAAACTCATCACGGTGACGACCCAGAAGAACAGAGAGCATGCCATCCACATTCCATCATTCAGACATAATAATAATCCCAACAATTAATGATCTCGGTACCCAACATATCTTGACCACGATTACCAGAAGAAGCAGCCGCTTACAACCTGGCATTATAAAACGTCCGACTTCCTCAAGATTTCCTCCTGAGCTTCAAAGCTTGGCTTACCTGTTCAACTGACGTACGAAGAGTCACAGTCAAGACAAGAACAAACTCAAAAAAGATAGAAATGGAACAAAGCTTGCTGCACCAAATATGTATGAAAAATTGGTGTGCTAAGCATGTGGCGGACTCTTATTATGACTCATCTGTTTTAAATGTCCACTCGTAGTCTGGCACAACATTTGGTATATCCATTTTGTAAACTAGTCTTCATATACCTAACAGTATTCAGAACATAAAACTTCTGGATCAGAGGGAATTCAGCTATACCTAACTCAAATCAAGAAAGGTATGTCTCTGCCTAACAATTACACAAGATAAAAAAGAAAGCCAAAAACAAGTGACTGCATTGAACAAATGCAACAACTACCAACTTGTCCTATAAATAGATAATGCTGACACGATCGACTTTAGCGTGCAAAACCTAGTTTCTCAAGGCATTTTGTTTTTCCCTGTATGCCAATTCATGACACCTATTTAGTGAAGTCATTGACGAGGAATTTAATATAGCTTCTCTCAGTCATCTGGCTCCCCTTTACTAATCTGCTAAGTTTATTAACCAACCAAAGGCTAATGTAATTGGTAATTCTCATTTCTCGAGGGTTGAAACACAATAATTGTGAACAAAGAAATCTCACTTGCTAAGTAGAACTTCCAATCTAAAAGCCAAGGCCATCCACACTCCAACACAAACTTAGCATTGATAGATCCGCCTAACTGGAGCTTGATATGGCAGAAGGGTCTCACCAATATCATTCCTGACAAAAACAAATACATTATCATGTCCGCACTCCATAAGTTAGCAGATTGACTACAAACTCTAAGAGTTATTGTAAACTTAACCATACCGCAACATGCCATCACATTGATCTCACACAAAATGATGACCTGTCCAGACTGATCCTTGGTACTGCTCTGGCAAAGGACCAAGCTGTGGGTTCCCATTAATTATTTGCTGAGGTTGCTGCATCTGTTTCGGACGCTCCACAGTCTCGTGATCATGCCAGCCTTTATGAATTTCCATTTGGTGGACTGATGGAACTTGCTTTCCTGGAAACGGGAAGCTGACTGTCCCAATTGAAGCAGCACTGCTACTAATGGGCGGTAAGTTTGCAAAAGATGAATGACAGATGGAATTGTCCCCAATGCCCCCGAATGCGGAAGACATCTGATACCCATCCAACCAGCTATAATTGTCCAACATTTGGTTCTGATAGCTCAGGTCTAAACCAGAAAAGGGTCCATTGGCCTGCTTAGGAACAGCATTAAAACCAGGGGGAGGGCCAATATGTCTTAGTGGCCTAGCAACTGGTTTCTTCTTCAAACCTACAGGAGAAGGAGATGATGACTTTGGAGCCAAAGCATCAACACTAACTCCAGAAGACATTAGAGAATTATATACGGATGAAGGAACCACAGCATCTGGAGCATTTGCTTGATTCAGAAACATGCTGTCGCTATTAATAGCAGATTGTCTGTTCGGAAATGAATTAACAGCAGGGAAAAAGTTGACGCTGTTCTCATTGATCTCAGAATGTGCCAGATGCCCATTCTCCAGCATCCTTAGATCTTTGAAGCCAATAGACAGCAAAGTTTCTTCTGTCAACCAATTTGAAGTATGAGATTTGATAGGCTGTAGATTACCAGCAGAAATGGGCTTCCACGAAAAAGCATCTGAAGTTGTCATATGCAGAGAGTTGTCAGGAGGCACTGATATTGAAGCAACTGAAAAGGGTTGATCGCTTCCAAAGGCATTTTTCTGTGGCTCCAACATCTTAGGAGAGACCAAATTTTGAACAGCAGTATCTGTTTGCTTCTCTGCTGCTGTCGGCTTAAAAACAATCTCTTCATCCTCCTCTTCACCTTCCACATATAGCTGAGAATTCGACAGGAACTCTTCCGATTTCACAGCAGTTTGTGCTCCATTTTCTAGCAACATGTCATTTGCCATAGGCACAGTAGAATCAGGAAGACAAATGTCCTCTGCTGACAGTTGACTCTGAACACCAATGACAAATATCTTAGCCTTTGAGTCGTACCAAACTGTTTCGTTATTGATTTTAACCCCTCCTACAAGCACTTTCCCAGCCGCAAGAGTCCTTTTAACACGAGCATTTTTTTCCTTGATCCCTTCGCTTCCAAAAGAATGCTTTCTTGAAAAGTCCAAAATGGTTTGTGCAGGAACAAGCGGCAGAAATCCTCTCAACTCAAAATCTTCCCACAGAGCAAGCCGGTTTCCAGTTTCCCCTTCTTCATATCTGCTCATGTTATCAAAGCAACTTTCATCGTCACAGTTGTCTATGGACATCGACCCAATTGACAAAAGCTTATTCATAAGAGAGACATAACGACTCCACAAATTTGATCTAACAGTTGCCTGCTTCTCATCAACATCGCCGCCTGTGGCAACATCAGGATAAGATGCCAACCATTCCACGAAGACCAAAATGCCAGGTAAGAGGTAACTCAAAGAAGGATCACGAACTTGTTCGCATCTCTCCATCACTAGTCCCATGATCTCAAAAACGGCAGTCAATGCATTCTGAAGCAGTACAGCACGCTGAACGATTTCGGCATAACTCTGGCCTTCACTCTCGCGTTTCACATTATGAATAGTATATATAAAGATAGACACAAGCCTGACAAAGAAAAGACCATTCTCTAAAGCATCATTTCCAAAACTCATCTCTTCTTCTGGCCCAGATGACATAAGATCACATAAACCAGTGACAACCAAAGAGAGGACTTCGGCAAAGGTCTCCAAGCTACACCAAGAATGCCAATATAAATAGCAAATACACCATGAAAATAGCAAAAAGCATAAGAATTACTGATAAGCATTTATACCTTGTTCGAGTGAACAGAATCCCATTTAGACGGACAAAATGGATGCAAAGTGAGTTGTACATATCGTGGGTGTTGGAGTTACTTTCTTTGAAAGTTGCAGCTTCAGCAACAGTATCTTTAGATGCAAGCTTGGCTTTCTGTCCTCTCACTTTTCCCACAGACCGAATTGTAGAACTTTTAGCATCCCCATGCAGTAGAGAGAAACTCTGACGATTCTGACAATTCAAAACAGGTAAAAACAAAGATGTCAACTAACTTTTTCCCCAGACATGCCAACACAAGGCACCATAAATAAGTACTTACTAAAAATAAGCAATGCCGACATAAAAACCAGACAATTTCCTAGCTTGTTAAGCTAAGTGCTACAATCTCATCATACAGTTTAAGTTACATATGCAAAATGCTTATCAAATTAAGTGCAAACCTGAGAAATTTGTCACCATAACAAATAAATAAATTATAGCAATGAACATCTCCATATGCAAAATGTTTTTCAAAGTGCCATCTTTCGGTAGGCAACAATAATGACTTCATCTGGACTCCAAAACTGCAGAAGTGCATGGCCTTCCGAGTGACTAGAAAATAATGAGATTCCCCCTTAATGCACCTGTTAACACCTTTCCAGCTGATAATTGGACCATTGTAGTTGTAGTATCTTTAGGCAAACTCCCCTTCAATAAAAATTATTGCCTATGAAACCCAGATATTCTAACCAGCTCATGAATGGTCAAAAAGTGCATTTTTTATATCCTTCTTACCTGAGACCATGATCGTTAAGGATTCTTATGATCAATTCAGCAGAATACAATACTGAGCATGATTAAGACTGATCCCGTGTAGATCCAGGTGGAATCTTGATTCTATCCCCAATACTAAGCGTCCCACTTTAATTTGAAATTAGGCCTTTTCAACATTTCTGGAGAGTGGTGGTGCAGGAGGAGAAAGGAATGGCATCTCTCAATGCCCTAATACATATCTAAAGCCTCAATGCCCAAAACCCATCGTGCTCTCAAAACAAGCTTTTAGGCCCATTTGAAAAGGTAGAAAAAGAAAATCAGAAGCATGCCACGAGAATAAACTTTGAGAGATGCCACTTTCTTACTCCTATACTGGCACTCTCCAATAATATGACAGAGAAACCTGTATCCATTTTATTTCTTTTTCTTCATATCCAATAATATGACAGAGAATAAACTTTGTTGTTTATCCTATATGTGGTTAGATTGTAAGTATGCTTCTTTGAGATATATCTTTGTTGGCAGTCCTTGACTTCTCTCTAATTAAGAGCTCTATATTTGAGCTTTGTTCCTCTTTCTAAAGGTCAATATGCAAGTAACTGACTATTTGTACATATAGTCGTCTCAAGTTGCTTAATTTGTTGCACCCTAAAATCCTTGATCAGATCTTACTTTCAGTCCACGAAGAACCAAGAAAATCTTAGGACCCAATCCTAACAACTTCTCAAGACTTGATACAATAAACATCAGAAAAGAAGATAAGAAATGTAACATCTATGAGATTGTTGTATCACACTACATAAATTCAATAATACGAGGAACTAAACCTACGGAAATGACATGCTAGAACGTCAGGACTTCACTGTATAATGAAAGGAATACCTTTTCGAAGGCAACAATCAAGTTGTCCCTTGCAGTAGAACATGGGTTATCCACAGCCAAACTCCGGAAATATCGGTAAACAGTCAGCAAATCGTCCCCAGAATAAGAAGCTAATATCGCAAGCTGCAAAGGAAGCGATTTGACACGTACAATCATCCAGAAAGCACTATAAAGCTGAGCAATTCACCTCAATCAAAATGTCGTTAAATTATGCATAAAGAAAGGGAAACCTGATGATGGGGATTCCCAATAGACGGCCAAAGAGATGCAGCTTGGAGATAGTAACTTGAAGCTGCTGCATACTCACGAGATTTTGAGTCAGGCTCTCCATACAGACCTTTGTAGCGTGCAAGGTCTCCCAAGTAAATCAAGCAACGGTGACAAGATATCAGAACCCTTTTTACATCCGCTGATTTTTTTCCATCTTTCTCGAACAAAAGTCTGCTGTCTACCTCCTCAGAGAAGTAACCAAGAGAGAGACCATACTTTGATCTGATTTTCAAGATCAAATCATGATAGAACCCAGTTGCTTCGGAAAGAAAAGTCTTGAAATGCAGTCTTATTTTCGTTATTCGATCTGGACGAGAGGAGGGTCCTTTCCCATTGACCGATGCATTTGGATTTGCAGATGCTTGAGCAGCACTGTAGTGTGCTCTCAATTCCTCAATTTTCTTGTAATGCAATTGCCATAGAGCATGCTCGATGTTGTGTTTCTCTGAAAATGTATGATCCTCAAGAATTATTGCTTCATAGTTCTCACGCATCTGTTGCCATACATTTGGGTCAGATGGAATTCGTGCCTGGGCAGACTTCCGACGCCTATTATCCAACTCAATGTTCTGTACAAAGGGGCATGCATCAAAATGCAAGACCTCAAGTACTGTAAGCAGATATAATTAGGTAAAGAAAAGTACCTTTTCATAAAGTCGTCCTGCGCGCTCCCAGGACGGAGCAGGCATATTATCCGTCTCTATGATCATTATCCATCCACATTAATATCGCTTGCCTTCTTGTTTGCTTCATTGCCATGCACATCCCGAAACACATATGAGCTTAAAATGACCAAGAATAATTGATGATTAAATGTAATACAGAAACATTAATGCAGTGACACAGCTGCTTGGCGGTGGTTAAATGAGAGTGTAATAGCTAATTTGTGAGAATTTCATGCTGCACCATGAAATAGCATCATCAATTGAATGCATGAGATGTAGACACGGATTTTGCAATTCCATAAATGTATATTAAAAGCAACCGGACATTTTTCATTCGAACAAACTAACCAGAAGAGACACCAAATACCAGATGGTGACTACGTAGACCAAGTCCGATACTCTTCAAACAGGACCAAGAAGCACAAAAAATGGCATCGCACGATCGAACAACTTCCCTATAATGCTATATTCAGTAGATGTGATTAGAAAGGAAAAGAAGGGGTTCGAACAAGTACGGAAAAAAAAGAAAGAGAAAGGAAATATAAAAACTAAGTTATGATATTGTTTGGATGCAAGCAACAGAAAGGAATAGAAAATAATGAATCGTGACTATTGTGTCCTTTTGTGTATTTAAAATAACGTATAAGTGAGAAAGACGAAAGAATCATTTAATGAAAGCACCAATCATTCCGAATCATTCCATTTTCGGACGGATACACATAAAATTAACTACACCTACTCTTTCCGAATCCTTCCCTTTTCCTTCCTTTCCATTGCCTTCCCTCCATCCAAACAAGCAAGCATATTTAAAATCCTCTCTCTTCCTTCTCAATCTCCTCTTAACGAACATAGTGTAAACTTATAGAACGACAATAATCAGAATAGTAACAAAACCTCAACAATCGTCCCACCGCTCGAACGACGGTATACCATAATTATGGAGAAAACCAACTGAAAACCCACAGACCAACCACTAACGTCAGTTGGCAGGGTGCAATGCACCGCGACACGAGGGCCACACATCTCATCATGCAAATCACTTTCGACTTTCAGCGATCAACACAGACAATACTGCTAAACGCATCACGTCTCACCGTCAACCCTATCGCGATATTCAATCAATGTCCATCTCTACCAATCAAGCAACAAAGTGAACACGCTACTATCAAAAAGCTCAATTCCGGCAGCTGTTTCAAGAGGCGGGCGGGCGGACGGGCGGGCGGGGGATCCAACGGCAAGCTAAACCGAACGGAGAGAAAGAACACCGGCGCCCAGGACACTCGAAACCGACGGCGGCGGACACGATTTCCTCCGAGAACCCGCACGCGAAAATCGAAAAAGTGAAAAAACACAACAAGCGCACGCCGCGCGCGAGGGATTCCGCCATCCAAAGTCAGCAGACGCGGCTCGAAATCGGAGGAGAACAGCAGGCGGGGGGGGGAGATCGTCGATAGCAAGAACCGAAATCGAGCTTACCTGGTTCGCGGCGACGCCGGCGAGGCCAGATCGGAGGAGACGGGGAGGATCGGAGACCCGGCGCGGCGATGAGAGAGAAAGTGGCTTAGAGAGAGAGAGACGGGGAGGGGGACGACGAATCTGGATTGCGGAACGAGAGAGGGCTTTTCTACGGTCCTCGGAGAGGGAGAGAAGACCGCCCTCCGAACGTCTTCGTTTTTATACTATTTATTTATTTAATTAATTATATTTGTCTAGATCGCAAACGTTTTATCCAATAAAAATTAAAAAAAAAACAAACGAAAAAGAACTCGGATTGGGTATGCGAAAAAAAACAATTATCGGGGAAAAAAAGTGATTAGATGAAGATTGGAGCTATCTAGGAAAATTAACTGAGATTATTTTAGGTTGACAAAAAATCTGAATTTGAACTTCCAAGGCATTAGAGATATAAGGAATTGCGTTATTATTATCTTGACTTATATTTTAATTGCGATGCTCGGGAAATTCAAAAGGAAAAGTATAAAGCAAAACGCTACAGAACCATTTTAAGCACAGGATCGGACAATTGTGATTGGATTTGATCCGCCGGCGCCACCCATGACGGGATTCTTTGGGCGTTTTCAGTAGTATGCAATACGTTATACTTCGCGGGTACTAATATTGCATAAGTTTTTAATGAAAATTGATAGAAAAAAAAATTGAGGTTGAAAAAACCGAATTTGTTTTCCCGTACAAGGAGAAAGTTGCTTTGGATTGCAAATGCAAAATTCTCCTTGACATCGTAATCGCATGCCAATATTTGGTCGAAATCGCATGTCGGTTTAAATGCCCAAATTTATCAACAAATAAAATAAAAACCATACCACGTGGACCATTTTTGGTAATTATCCCTAATTCGTGCAAGATAAGAACTTGTAGATAGAAAATTATGAACCCTCTGCTTAAAGGACTCTTATCATGATTAACACATTTCCTACCATAACCTACCCTATATACCCAAACACATGATTCTTCTCCATAAATCAGCATGCTTCCAAACATGAGACCTTGATACCATAAAATTGAACATATTTTACCAGAAACAGATATTTTAGGTCTTTATAAGTGCATTATCGTAAATAGGGAATTTCACTCCACTGTGAGATATTTCACCATAAAAATTCAAATCCATGTATAAAGTGTTACAGAATGATGATTTTTCCATAATAGACATTACTTTACCGCATATGAGACTATTGTACAAAGCAGAACTGAAAACTCCATTTAACAGAGATTTAGTTACTAATAATGTCACACTTTCTACTACAATGTCACACTTTCCTACATCACATACTATTTTGTCACGGATAGGACTCTTCGTAAAGCTACATAGATTTACCAAAATAATCGAGGGCTATACCACGTATGGGTCAATTTCCAATCGAGATAATGGCATGATTTGATTGTGACCGAATGCTTTGATAGGATTAGTTGAATTTCGACACGATCTAATTAAACTTTGTCGGATACGATTTTTAAGCCCCGAAATAACGGTACCACTAAACTTTAAAAAGGAATAAGAGAAACCGACACGGCCTTATAAAACTTGAATTTCGAATTTGGTGTCAAACTAAAACCGGCGAAAAAAAAAGCACATTGTTCCATCTCTCTATTACTTCCAAAGAGAAATCCTTTCTCTTTCTCAAATAAGAAAAGCGACAGGTTTTCGTTGTCTTCAAAACTTCTTTGCTCTCATGGTCAAACACGTTGACTATTGTTATGCGATGTTGACTGTTTAGTATATTTTTTCCTTTTCTTTTATTTAATTTAATTTTTAGGACCTTCGGAGGATGTTTAGGTGAATAGCCCTGTTTTTTCTTTTGGTTATTCTTGTGACATGATAAGGTGATTTATGTGTATAACTGACGGAGTCGTCGCCATTCACCGGCCCACATGGACCGTGGTCGGTCGTTACGATCTAATGAAGCCAGTTGATGGTGGACTAGACCAACTGCCAAAGATAGAAAGTTGGAGCCACCTCGATCGTGGGCTATAACCCCAAAAGGCATTTTTACTATATTCAAGCTATCAATAAAAAAAGATTCAGCGAGTATTTTTTAAATATTCGTTTCACCAATATTGTATCATCGACGAAATATTTTTCTTCGAAATTTATTGTTTATTTTTTTATTAAGAGGAGACAAGACAGGTGTTGTGGTAACAAGGAATAAAAATGCTTCATCAGAATTTAATCGACAATAAAGTGAGATGATACAAAGATACAACATTGGTGTACAATCGACAACGAAGATTTAAAAAACACACCTAAGATATAGCAGTTGCAACTTTGGAATTTAAAAAAAAAAACAAATAACTTTCTAATGGCGATTTACTAAACTTGATTCAAGAGCACTTATCCAGAAGAAGTTAAACAATCCTAAATTAACGGATACGGACATAACCACCCGTCAATCTCTTCTTGTCGATTGCTCGCCAATATCAATGACTTTATCAACAAACTTCAATGCTCTTATCAATAACTTCATATTATATTGTCAATGACTTCACCGACGAGTTATCCATCCCATTTGAATTATCAATAATTATGTTCATAATTTTGTTCTCGATGATTAAGTAGATCACTTATCGATAATAACCAAGAGTTGGTCATTTTTCGGTGTAAATAATACTATAATGAGAATTTTATTGATTATGCTAATCAAAGTTATTTTTAAGGCCTTTGCTACAACGATGAAAAATTAAGAGAAAATGACACAAACAGTTCATGAACTTTGACTTAACATGCAATTTGATCTATGAATTTTTAATTTATTCAATGCAGTCCATGAACTTTAACATAATATTCATTGTGGTCCCTGAACTTTTAATTTGTTCAATTTAGTCCCTAAACTTTTGGTATATCTTCAATTCATTCCCTAAACTAAATGAAAATGTTCAATGTACTCATTAGGTTAAAGTTCATTAACTATATTAAACAAATTAAAAGTTAATAGATTAAATTACACATTAGATAAAAGTTCATGAACTGTTTATGTCATTATCCCAAAAATTAACATATCGCGCCCGATTAACAATGTAATACGTGATTTTCAAAGTATTGACTATGCATGTCACGAGCAATATCGCGGTCCGATATAATAAAAATTTTAATAATTTTTTTATTTAATTACTCGACAGGCTGTGTAAATCCAATTTTCACAAAAATCCACGACGATAAAAAGAATACCGATCATTCCGGTTGAATTGAAGCAGACGCATGGAGTGACGATGTGTTGACGTCAGGCGGTGCTTGACCCGCCGACCCTTCCCGCCGCACACGACGACTCGCCGTTTCGGACCTTCCCACGCTCCAATGTCACGAAGACTCCGCCCATTTTTTTTTTTCGTTATTTTTTTTTTGCTCTTTTTCCCTTTCGAATTAACAACGGCTCGGATTGACCGGTGGAGAAAGCCATCGAGGGGCTCAGATCTCTCGGTGTGGGGTGGGCAACCGGTCGAGGAGGTAAGAAAGCGTCGGCGGTAGAGGGATCTGAGCGGTCGAGATTGAACGCTGGCGACGATCCAACGGCTGGAGAGATCTCCTGCGACGACCAAAGAAAGTCGGTCCCCGGACTTCTTCTATTCCTCCTCGTCGTCTTCCTTCTCTTCTTCTTCTTCGTCTCTCATGGCCGTGCCGGATTTTCGCCTCTCTGGTGCGATTCTCGGCAAACCCTAAGCTCGCCGAACCGCGCAGGCGAATTCAGGTAAGTCGATCTCGGTTCATCTTTGCGATCGCTTCTCGATCTTCGTTTTCCGGATTCTTCTGGCTCGAAGCTGTTCGGTTTTTCAATTTGCATCTGGGAAATCGGGGTGGGGGGGAGGAGGGGGAGAGGGGCGGGGCGGGCGGGGGTCTCGCGATTGTCGCCGTGGGTTTTCTGAGCTCCGCACGATGGGATCGCCTGAAATAGCGACCCGGACGAGGGTCGGCGGCGATCTCGCCTGACCGAATTTAAGGTTTGGCAATAGTGGCGGCTACGGTTATCATGCGATGGTGTTTGTTGGCCGTTGGTTTGTGTCCGAATTGAAGTTATCTGGTAGGTGTTCGAAGCTGCAGGCGAGCTGTGGAATTTGTGTCCGAACCTTGTGCGTATGATTGTTGGTGATAGTCCATGTTGCAGCATGAAATTATGTTGAATTCGCAGTTTAAGCTGCATTTAACCCCACCAAACAGCTGCGACGCTGCATTGCCGTTTCTGTATTGCCTTTAAATCGTCAAGTACTCTTGGTCATTTTGAACTCATATGTTTTTTTTTTATGTGAATTTGCATGGCACTGAAGCAAACAAGAAGGCGAACAGTGTTGATGTTTGATGGATAATGATCGTACAGATGGATAGCACGCCTGCTCCATCCTGGGAGCGTGCACGTCATCTTTATGAAAAGGTTTTCTTCTTCACCTACTCCTTTGAGTGGTCTATTGCTCGTGTTTCCATTTATTGACGCATGCTCTTGGTGCAGAACATTGAGTTGGATAATAGGCGTCGTAAGTCTGCCCAGGCACGGATTCCATCTGATCCAAATATATGGCAACAGATGCGTGAGAACTATGAAAAGATAATCCTTGAGGATCATTCATTTTCTGAGAAGCACAATATCGAGCATGCTTTGTGGCAGTTGCATTACAAGAAGATTGAGGAATTGAGAGCTCACTATACTGCTGCTCAAGCATCAGCTAATTCAAATGCGTCACCGAATGGGAAAGGACCCTCGACTCGACCAGACCGAATAACAAAAATAAGACTGCAGTTTAAGACTTTTCTCTCCGAAGCAACTGGGTTCTATCATGATCTGATCTTGAAAATCAGATCAAAGTATGGTCTGCCTCTTGGTTACTTCACTGAGGATGCAGACAATGGACTTTTGTACGAGAAAGATGGAAAAAAATCTGCTGATGTGAAAAAAGTTTTAATATCCTGTCACCGTTGCTTGATTTATTTGGGTGACCTTGCACGTTACAAAGGTCTGTATGGAGAACCGGACTCGAAAGCTCGTGAGTTTGCAGCAGCTTCCAGTTACTATCTCCAAGCTGCATCTCTTTGGCCGTCTATTGGGAACCCCCATCATCAGGTTTTTTTAATCAATTACCCAACAAAACTTTGAGAGGGATGAATTGCTAGACTTTCTAGTGCTGTCTGGATGTTCATATGTAACAAATTGCTTTCTCTGCAGCTTGCTATATTAGCTTCTTATTCTGGGGACGATTTGGTAACTATTTACCGATATTTCCGGAGTTTGGCTGTGGATAGCCCATGTTCAACAGCAAGGGACAACTTGATTGTTGCCTTCGAAAAGGTATTCCTTAAGATAAATGCATCCCTTACATGCTACAAAAGTAATTCTGCAGGTTTATTTTCTCAAATTATTTAGTTTATGTTGTGGGTTTGATATCTCATCTTATTGAGTTCATGTCGTGCCAGTCTAAGAGATGTTATATATCCTGTCTTCTTTTCTGATGTTTATATTATCACATCATGAGAGACGAGAGAGGTTATTTATGATCTGGATCCCTAGTAAGTTATGGTTTTATTCATGGATGGTCAGTAGGATCTGGTCAAGGATCATAGGGTGCTACAAACTAAGCGACTTGTGATGCTTATTCAGACAGAGAGTCAATTATCTGCATACCAACCTTAAGAAAAGAGAAAGGAGGCTTAAAAATTAGAGCTCAATATTTAAGAGAAGTTGAGCTGCATACAAGAAAGACATCTTAAAGAGTTACGCATACAACTGAATGGGCATTAAAGATGAACAAGCATCTATATCTATAATACAGCATATTGACACAACAAACAGTAAGCGGATGCACTAGAGAAAGGAAGAAAGAAGAAAGAATTCAAAGAGGAAGAACTGGAGATAATGATCTTGATCAATAAGTGGTGTGATAAGAAACAGAACAATATACAAGTAGACTAAACTAGGGGTGTAAGTGAGTCAAGGTACTTGTGAGCTACTCAGATTTTGACTCGCAATTTACTCAATACTACGCTCAATTCTTTCAAGTTCGAGTTCAGTTCAAGGAGTTTGAGTACTTTCTTGAGTCATTTTGAACTTCAAAGTGCTTGAATCAAATACCTTGCAGGCCTAATCGAATAAGTGTATTTTTATCTATCTCGAACTCTACATATTTATAAATGTAAATAGATTCATAAGATTATTTATTTTTCAATCACATTGGATTTACAGAATTCAAAAGGCTCAAGTGTGAAAAATTGAGCCCAAATCAAGCTGGAGCCTTGAACTTTGGAGTCCATATGAGCTCGAGTATTGAACTGTTTTGACTCAACTTTACTCGATTACCCCCCTATATTGGACTGTCAGATTATTGGAGATTATGGTGCAGGAGAAAGAAATGGCATCGCTCAAGTTCTGTTCTTGTGGCTCTATTCTGCTTTTCTTTTTTTAGGTGTGTCAAATGGACCTAGAATCTTTTCCCAAGACCCGAGACTTTAGACCCAAATTAGATGTTATAGCCTGGTCTGTCATACTTTTGGATAGTGGCAATGTAGAAGGAGAAAGGATACGGCGTCCCTCTAGATCTACTCTTGTGGCTTTCTTCTGCTTTTCTTTCTGTTATTGACAAATGGGCCCTAAAGCTTTTTCTGAGAATATGATGTGTGACAGTTCTGAGACTTTAGACCTTATTTAGGTATTTTGTGGTTGAAAAGCCTAGATTTAAAAGAAAAGTTCTGAGACTTTAGACCATGTGTTTATTTATTTATTTTTTTTTTTTGGGGGGGGGGGTTAATGTAATGGGTCAACGGTTGACTGCATTTCTCTTAATTTGAAACAAAGCCTGTATAGATACGGTCAACTGTATGATAAAGATTGTATTGCTTAGATGAATTTGCTAGGAAATTATTTGTCAAGTCATATTGGCATGCCGAGTTTTGTGAGAACTGATTCACGGAGCTTTGTGTTGGTGTATATATTGAAATTTGGAAATAGTTACTTTGACATCTGTGTTTTTTCCTGTTTTGGAATTGTCAGAATCGTCAGAGTTACTCTCAACTTCATGGAGATGCTACTAAAACTTCTACGGTGCGGTCTGCTGGAAAAGGAAGGGGACAGCAAGCCAAGGTTGGATCTAAAGATACTGTTGCTGAAGCTGCAACTTTCAAGGAAAGTAAAGCCAACAGCGATGATACCTGCACATCACTTTGTATCCGCTTTGTGCGACTAAATGGGATTCTGTTCACTCGAACAAGGTAAATGCTAATTAGCAATTCTTGTGCTTTTTACTATTTACATGTTGTGTTTGCTGTTTATTGTGGCATTCGTGATGTAGCTTGGAGACCTTTGCGGAAGTCCTTTCTTTGGTTGTCACTGGTTTATGTGATCTTCTGTCTTCTGGGCCAGAAGAGGAGATGAATTTTGGAAAAGATGCTTTCGAGAATGGACTTTTCTTTGTCAGAATCGTGGCTATTCTTATATTTACCATTCATAATGTGAAACGCGAGAGCGAAGGCCAGACTTATGCAGAACTAGTTCAGCGCGCTGTGCTGCTTCAAAATGCATACACTGCAGTTTTTGAGATCATGGGGCATGTCATGGAGAGATGTGAACAGGTTCACGATCCTTCCTTGAGTTACCTCTTACCTGGCATTTTGGTTTTTGTAGAATGGTTGGCATCTTATCCTGACGTTGCCATAGGTGGCGACGAGGATGAGAAGCAGGCAACTGCTAGATCAAATTTCTGGAGTTATTATGTCTCTCTTATGAATAAGCTCTTGTCAATGGGGTCGATGTCCATAGATGACTTTGAAGATGAAAGTTGTTTTGATAACATGAGCAAATATGAAGAAGGAGAAACTGGAAACCGGCTTGCTTTGTGGGAAGATTTTGAGTTAAGAGGATTTCTGCCTCTTGTTCCTGCACAAACCATTTTAGATTTTACAAGGAAGCGTTCTTTTGGAAGTGAAGCACACAAGGAAAAAAGTGCTCGCATGAAAAGAACTCTTGCCGCGGGGAAAGTGCTTGTTGGTGTGGTTAAAATCAATGACAAAACGGTTTCGTATGACTCAAAGGCAAAGAAATTTGTTATTGGTGTTGAGTCTCAAATGTCAGGAGAAGACGTCATTCCTCCCATTTCTAATGTTCCTAAGACAAATGATCTGGTGCTAGAAAATGGAGGACATGCTTCTGTAAAATTTGAAGAACCTCTCTCGAATTCTCAGCTATATGTGGAAGGGGAAGACGAGGATGAAGAGATTGTTTTTCAGCCTACAGCAATAGAGAAGCAAACGGATACTGCTGTTCAAAATTTCGTTCCTTTGGGGATGTTGGAGCCCCATAAGACTGACTTTGGAACTCATCAACCCTTGTCAATTGCTTCTACATCAGCACCTCTTGATAAGTTTCTTCATGTGACTACTTCAGATGCTTTTTCATGGAACCCCATTTCGGCTGGTAATCTGCAACCTATCAATTCACATACTTCAAATTGGTTGACAGAAGAAACTTTATTGTCCAATAGCTTCAAAGATCTAAGGATGCAAGGGAATGGGTATCTTGCACAACCTGAGATCAAAGAGAGCACTGTCAACTTTTGTCCTGCGGTCCATTCAGTTTCCATCAGACAGCCTGCTGTTAATAGCAATGGTTTTTTTCTGAATCAGGCAAATGCTCTAGAAGCTGTGGTTCCTTCATCCGGATATAATGCTGCCAATTCTTTGGGAGTGAGTTTTGATGCTTTGACTGTGAAACCATCATCTGCTTTTCCTGTAGGTTTGAAGAAGAATCCCGTTGCTCGGCCCCACAGACATCCTGGTCCTCCCCCCGGTTTTAATGCTGCTCCTAAGCAAACTTATGGACCCATATCGGGTTTAGACTTGACTGGTCAGAATCAAATGTTGGATGACTATAGCTGGTTGGATGGGTATCAGATATCTTCAGCTATCAAGGGCATTGGGAATAATACCATGAGTTATCCATCTCATCCAAACTCCCCACAGATAACTAGCAGTGCTGCTTCAATTGGGACAGTCAGTTTCCCATTTCCTGGAAAGCAGGTCCCTACAGCACACCAAATGGAATTTCAGAAAGGCTGGCAAGATTATGAGAGTTTGGAGCTTCTAAAGCTACAACATGAGAAGCAGATGCAGCAACCTCAGCAAATAATTAACGGGAACCCGCATCTTGGTCCTTTGCCAGAGCAGTACCAAGGATCATGGACAGGTCGTCGTCTTGTGTGAGGTCAATGTGACAGCATCTTGTGGTATGATGAAGCTTTCATTAACCGTTGGAGTTTGTTGTTGATCTGCTAAACTTACTTAGAACTAACCTGTTAATTTCTTCTTTTTATCAGGAATGATATCGGTGAATACCCTCACCCTTCTTCTGCCCTATTAAACTCCAGTTAGGCGGACCTGTCAATGCTAAGTTTGTGTTGGAGAATGGGTGGCTTTGGCTTTTTGTTGGGAAGTTGTACTTAGCAAGTGAGATTTCTTTCTCCCAAATTATTTAGCTTCCCCACATTCTAACAAACCACCCCCCTCCACCCCCATCTCCCCCCCCCCCCCCCCACATATAGATATATAATTATAACAATAAAATTCTGAGAGAGATAGGGGGAGATATTTTTTTGGTTTAATATTAGGCAATAGCTGTGACAGGCCATATCAGTTTTCTGAACAATCAACTATACTAACCGGATATTGTGAATTGATGTCCAAGGAAAAACAAAATGCCATGGGAAACAAGGTTTTGCACGCTGAGTGGATGATGCCGGCATTGTTTATCCACAGGACAAATTAGAACTTGTTGCATTTGTTTTACGCAGTTGCTTGGCCAGAGCATTCTTTTTCCTCTGTCTTTCCTTATGGTTAGACGAAGAGATGGCTTTCTTGATTTAATGTATTGCATGCCTTTTATTCATTAGAAGGTCTACTAAGACTTCTTCCCACAATTGGTACATTAATAGCTGTGACGGACTGCCTGTGGCCTTTGAAACTAACGAGTCATGTTCAATATCCAATGAGTTTGCCACATGTCTTGTGCTTTGTTTGGAAAGCTAAAGGAAGGTGGAGGAATGAAGAGTATGAGGAAAATTTTTAGATCTCCTCCTCTACCTGTCAAAAATTTTAGGAACTTTTGAAATTTTCAACACAGATTTTTAGTCCTCCCCTTTCTCTAGCTTTCCAAACTGAGCATCAGTGTATCAATTTTGTGGACCAATCTTAGTATAGCAAGCATTGTTCCGTTTTTCTTTGTTTGAGTTTGTTCTCTTCTTGACTTGGACTGCTCTTGTATCAGTTGAACAGTAAACCAAGCTTTGAAGCAGAAGTTGATATTGAGGAAGTTGGACTTATTTAAAATGCCAGGTTTTTATGCGGTGCATCTTCTGGTAATCATGGTGAAGATATGTTGGATAGTGAGATCATCAGTTGTTGGGGCTTCTTATATAATCTAAAGAGTTGATGGAGTATGGATGGGGTGCCCGCTGTTCGACTACATTGTCATGACGGCTTCTGTCCAATGGAATGTGATGAGTTTTGCCATTTCTCTGGTGTTGTCAGCTTCCAACGTGGGATGCATTATATTGGATCGGCCCGTCAGAAACTAGAGAGCTCCAGTTACGACTCTGGTTCTGGTCTATGACGATGCTATTTGATGAGGATAATGCCATGAAGAGTGATGTGATGCGGTCAAGTCTGAGCAAATTGATGTGTCTGGAACTGAGTATGTGCAGTTCCATATGCTTTAGCGGTCTGAAGAATGAGATAGAAGACTTTAAGTTATCGCGTAAGTTGAAGTCAGCTTGAGCTTCAACACAATAAAGTAACGGTACTTTCCTCTTTCTAGCGTCAACCCGTGTCTTCTCTTTGGTGACATCCGGTAAAATATCGTTGGGCCATTGTTGCGTCAGCAGCATGCTTTTCTATGGATATTGTTGTCATAGATTTGGTTTGACATGAACTTTCTTATGTTGAATTCGATACTCTGATGGTCTACCCTTTAGATTCCTATTTGGTCTGGGAACAGGTCTCGTGCTTCTCAATGTGTTGTTAGTGCGTACAAGGTGCTACGATGGTTGTTAGCCCGTTATCCAATTTTCTCTATTTTCGGCGAGTAACACTGGCTTGTGATAAATTGTCCTAAACCGTTATTTATCGTCATGTGGTCTTATAGACCTATTACATGTATAAGTTTCGGTGCCTTTGTCAACCCGAGTTCGTCTATGTTTTCCTCAGTCTTCTGCGATCGACGGCATAGATGGTCTCGTTGGATGGCGGTGTTCAGGTTGCCTTAATAGAATAGGGTCCTCTTGTACGTGGCTTGGCATGGGTCGGAATGGACGTAAATTGAATGCGAACACATTGAAGTCGGGTGATACGACTATGAGTCAGACATTGGGTCTATATAAGTTGAACTGTCTTATATTGGATAAGGACAAGCTTCTGACTTGATTCTTAAAGGTAAGACTCATCCTCAAATGGTCATTATGGAAATATTTATGAGGGTCTGGCGGGTCGATCGATATTGGTCCATTACAATTAATTGGACCAATAATTACTGCTTTTGGACTTGACTATATTTTGTCTCTGGTAGCATCTTTAAGATGAGTGGGGGTGGAGACGGAAAGAAATGCAAGAGGTGTCTTGAAAGTTGACCCGACAGAAATTTTTTATGTTTGGTCTTGGATTTTATAAATGGTGGACTAGATTAACAGAGTAGCGATTGATTATCCGTGAGAGTTCGTTTTGTAAAAATGATCATTTAAAATAATTAATCCGTAAAAAATATTTTCATTATCGATAAAAATTTATGTCTAAATATTTTTGTGAACGTTGAAAATATTTTTTGTTCATTTTTCATTGCTACTAATATGAGCGATCATTTTTACGAATGTATTTGTTAAATTATTCATTTTCCGCGAAATAAGCGTGTCTTTAATTTGAACCGGCTATGCAATGTTTCATGTGCATCAAAAGGATAGGACCTCCAAATGTGTGCTGCTGTGTTTGAACTTGAATGGACAGTGGAATTATTTGACTGCTAACTTTTGTTATATTAGTGTAGACCCGGAAAATTTTTAGTTGCACATGTTGTATGTAGACTTAATTATATGTGATCCATCGGATCATATAGTCGCACTTTCGGAACTCACGTGATCCGACGACGATTTAGATTGCTCCCGATGCTGTGTAATAAAGTCTCATGTGGACCCATGTGATAGTGTTAACTGCTATTTTGTACATGTTTTTTTTTCTGTTGGCATATTTGATCCCTAACCGAGGTGGTGTATTACTGCTCGATTAGCGAACCACTCAGTCAAATATTGAGGCTACTTCACTCCTAGTATGGCCGGCTTATTTAGAGTGGGGAGAATAGAAATGATGGGGATCCTAAGATTAAGGTACATGACAACACCTCAATGGGTTTACTTATTTTGAGAATCCTAACTATATTTCATTCAAGGGAGAAATTATCCAATCGATACTAGATATATTGAACAGATGCCAATTCAGTCGTAAACTTACAAATTTTATCAATTTAGTTATGAATCTTTACATGAAATTTTAATATAGTCATTTCAGCCATTTTTTCGGAAATTGCTGATTTGCGGTGCGTCACGTAGGATGGCTAGCGATGTGATATGTCATTGATCGTCATGTCAATTAGAAATATTTGGTCATTTTTTGGTTTCAACACTAAGATAATAAAATATTATGATATTGATTATAATCAATCGAAGATATGCACAATCAAGGGAGATATGTGTATATACACATTTCTGAGAGTTATGGAGAATCAAATAAGATATGGAAAATCTCTTAGATATATATCTCTAACATCTTGGAGAAATCAATTGTAGTTTGAAGAACAAAAAAAAATGCCTAGGTAGATTGTCGAAATGTCTTAGTGTGCTGAAAAGAGAACTTGTTGATTCGTGCAGGCTACACAACAAAAAGTTGACGTAACTCTTATGTGTTGTCATGGCTTCTATGCAAGTTATACGACAACATAATGTTGTAACGGATGTTAGTCATAATTGAAAAGGAGAATGACACGAGATGCGATTTGTGCTTCAAGCATGCTCCAGGTGTGCAATCGGGTGCAATATGCATGCAAAATTTCCCAAGAATTGCTTCGCTCTACTAACAAGATAAGAATATGCATAAGAGAGAATTGGATGACTTTTTATATTTTGGTGTTTTATAATAAAAGTACATGAGCCTATATAAGATGGTTATTTATGATAATAAAAGATTTTGATATCAATTATAATCAATATGGATAAATACAATCAAAAGAGATATATGTACAATGCTAAAAGTTATGGATAATCAAAGAGAATGCTGAAAATCTCTTAAATATATATTTCTAACATCCTCCAAATTTCAGTTTCCATTTGTGTAGGAACTTTTGTACTTTTTACCTTAATGAACTATCTTGCTTAAAGGAGAGGGAGGAATATTTCAAGATCTTCTTAATTTTTTTGTGAACAAGGAGATGGAAGTATTTTAAAACTGCTTACAAAATTGTTTTAATCTCTTGTCATTCCCCTTCTTAGAAACAAAGCATAGAAAGATATTTAAGGAGGAGATGCTTTCTTTCATCTTATTTGAAGGGCACTTATGACATTCCTAAATTAACTCACTCGAGATATTTTTTGCTTTGTCTGTGCTACATTAAGTCTTACGATTTTGTCAGCTCCCCCTAAGCACACATAACATTAGAGTTCTAATGCTAAACTTGTTATTACGTCAAAAAGTGTCCGTGTGAGTCAAATTCAATTTTCACACACACACACACACACACACACACACATAAATATAGCAGGCATATGCTCTCTTCCTGTTCGGTGTGTAATTCGGTTCTATCTAACCCATTTCGCCGTCCTAAAAGCTTGCTAGAAATCGCTTATTGTTTGAGCTGTAATGCCCCCAAAAAGTCACGTGCGACATGTATCTGATCCTAATTATAACTTGTAGTTATTATTAGCATACGGGAGCACAAAAAAAAATATTCACAACATCCCATAGAAGAAATGACATGGGTTTAATTAATGTACATATGTTTCATCTTTTATAAAAATATTAGTAGTTACTATCTTAATACAACGGCCAAGCAAAGACAAATACAATACATAAGTCCTAAAAAGAGTCAGGGTCACCTATTACTGACATACCACTCCTACGCCCAAAAACTTGCATATACAAAGGTCAAGTTATTCGCTATGGATCGACAACTTTGATATCGATACATCATTGTCACCAACAAAACCCCTCAAAAGTCCAACTAGCTTATCGTCGATATTCTAGTACCAAACAACAAATCAACGGGGAATCCACTCTTTAAGCCCCATATTGACCCACACGATGGAATTACACTTAGTATATACTACTGTTGATTTAGGTATAAGCACATCTTGGTGTTCATAATCAAAATGCATGGTAACTCCAAACCACAACAACAAAGGGTGATTTGTCCTACAAATCACAAAAATAAAGGAATGAGCCAAAGCTTAGTAAATGAAATCTCAAAGTCTAAGGTAGGATATCCTCTTGCCACTTAAGTTGATAATAACAAACAACATGAATTCAAGACAAATACAAAACCACTATGTATGACAAATGCAAATGCAAATGCTTTATTTTTCCTATTGTAATATGCCAATGATAACCATTAATAACATTGCACAAGATGGTTCACTCAAATGCAAAAGGATAGCATAACATACTATGATGCACGATTATCACCAACTAATTTATTAATGGACATGTGTGAACATAGACATGCATCATATTCATTGTTTCATATAATCCCGAACACTCTTAGGGCATCCCAACATATGGGGGCTCTCAACTCCTAGGCAACCTAATAGACAGGATATCTCAACTCCCAAGGTTCCCAAACACTTATGGGGCATCTCAACTCTAAAACATCGTTACCACCAATAAGTAAGGTTCCTCAAGTGCTAAAAACGCAGCGGAATTTATAAACCCAAACCTTAGATATGATTCATGCGTATATTGAAATCTAAACAGAAGTTCGACATGTACCTTTTTGCAGATCGAAGGTAAATTGACAATCGATTATGTCTGAATGAGCACCCCAAGTGTTGCGCCTCTACCGGTATCTGTGACATTACGAATTTCGACTCATTTTTGAGATTTATAAAACGTGTAATTCGTCAGTGTGCTTACAGTAAAATCTTGCCCGGGAACTGATCACTCCCGGTTATTGTTTTAAAAAAAAAATAGAGATTTCGCTAGAATCGTATTCGATCGAATTTGACTGTTATTTAGAGTCCAAACTTTAGTGTCAAATTTCTCGGAGTTCCGGGACGAATTTAATTGGACGGTGTCGATATTATTATGGCCAGGGCTGATATTGTCAGGAATAGTGGGAGAGTGAAATTTTGGACTGAGTGCGGATTTGGACTAGTAGACCTCTCTCGTAGTGTGTTTTATCTAGTATCCGTGGGCTAAATCTTAATTTATTAATTAGAATTTTTGGTGAGTCGTTAGATCATTTTCGGGTTCAAATGTGGACCGTTGGATCGCAATCATTACATCTCTCTCTCTCTCTCTCTCTCTCTCCTCTACTTGCCCCACCTGCCACGCGTGCCCCCTCTTCGCACACATTTCCCTTCCTTTAGCATGTGTCTCATCCGCTCATACCCCCCATGCAGACTGTACCTCCCCCCTTTTATCTCTCTTCTTTTTCTTTTCTTTCTTTCCTTCTTCCTCTTCTTTCTTCTTCTTCTTCTTTCCTTCTGCTTCCCCCGTGTACGCTTGCTTCCCCTCTGGAACTTGCTGCCAGGACCCCTCACCGCCACACGCTGCTCGCCTTATGCCACCGCTCGTCCGGCCACCCTTCACCGTTGCTGCCGCCGTCTGTCTAGCTACTCCTTCGCTCCCTTGTTTGCGCGCGCAGCAGGCTCGCCACCACGACCGCTGCTCGCCCAATCGTCATCGTCGTCGCAACTCGCCAGCCCAGACATCGCTCGACCTCTACTCGTTGCTTGCTGCCACCACCATCGCCATCGAAACCCCTTGGCCACTCCTCCCCTGTTCCTGTTCGCACGAGCAGAAAGTTCGTCATTGCGACCGCCGCTTGCTCGCGTGCTCGCCGCTCGTCTGGTCGAGCTCGCCACCGCCCAGCTCACCCGCACGCCCTGCCCAAGCTCATAGTCGTCGTCGTCGCCGCTCAGCAGCCACTCGACGCCGTCGCCAACGCGCCCAGCTCCGCCGTCGTCTTTGTCGGTCGCCGTGCTAACTCGCCGGGACCAGCTCGCTGCCGCACGCCATCCTCTCGTTGCTGCTGCTCATCGCCACCGTGTCGCCTTTGCCACTACTTGTCACCAGCCAGCTGGCCAGCTAGCTCGCCGGCTAGCCAGCCGAACTGTCTAGGCAATAGGCCACGGCCCAGGCTGCCGCCCCCGCCCGTGCTGAGCTCACCCAGGCCGTTGCCGGATAGCCCAGGCCACTGCCCCGGATGTGGCCAACCTTGCCCCATCGCTTGCCCTGTTGTCCCAGCCGCACGCTTGCTCGCCTGCTCGTTGCCCTTGCCGTGGCCGAGTGTTCTAGGCCGTGGCCGAGCGCCACGCCGAGTCGCCGGGCCGCGTGCCGAGTCGTGGTCGAGCCCCGTGCTCGTCGCACCCTTGCTCGTGTTGAGCCCAGCACTGTCCACCCGGGCCATTTTGGGCCCGTGTCGATTTTTCCCATGCCAAAACCTGGTAAGTGACTTCCTAATCTCTATTTAGTATAATGGGTATTTTTAAACTTGTTTAGGGGTCAATTGGAATTAGTTTAGTGACTAAGTTAGGGAATGGTTTAGTTTGTTAGAATGTGATTAGTACATGGATTATGTTGTAGGTGGTAGATTAAATTGTGGTGATTGCGTGGCTAATATGGTGCGTTAAAGGACTGGATTGCCGTGGCGTGTGTGGATGAAATTGACGTTTGATTGGGCTGACTTGAATGCCGGATTTGTGGGCTAATGTGATGGGTTTGTGATGTGATTTGGATTCGTACGACGTGTTGAATGGCGAATTTTGATGTAGTGAGCATGCTTTGATTTTGAATGGTACGACTTGTGAAATGACGAATTGTGTTGTGGTGCATGTGCATGAGAAAAGCTCGGATTGATCGGAGGGCTGCTAACTTGAGGCGTGGTTACGTGGTTGTGGCGAGAAAGGCATGAACAAACCTGATGCGTATTTACGCGGGTCATTAGAAGGGGAAAAATGTCCTACAGCGTGGTTACGTGGGACGAAGCCCGGCTTGATCTGAGGAATGACCTGAGGCGTGTTGACGTGGGTCGTGTGAATGTGTGAAATGTCCAGTGAGGGATGGAGCCCGGCTTGATCTGAGGGCTGGCTTGAGGCGTGTTGACGCGGGCAGTATGAAAGGATCTAGGAGGTCATGGAAAGTTGTCCGGCCACGCATGCAAATTGAGTGTGATTGAATTGTTTGAATATGCGTGGTTATGGCGTTTGTGTTGTGATGTTATGTTTCTGGATTATTATTGCATTATGGTGTTTAATTAATATATAGAGTGAGCGTGTGGTTCGAGCGAGGTAAGTGTGATTATGTGAATTCTGTACATTATTGGTTAAATTGCATATTAGACTTGTCTGGGTACGCATTGGCCTACGTGGGATTTAGGGTGTTACTTATTGAGACTCATTTTTATGGTTATTATATAATTATTTCAAACCCCTGACCCTGAAGATGACCAGCGTACCATTTTGTTTTGGGATCCCGGACCATATAAAACGTTCAGTGATCGAGTATCCCCTTGGGAATGGGGAGGCTTATATTAGACATTGTACTATTGTATGGGTTGACGAGGGCGGATCACAGCTTAAGGCATATCTTTACCTAGGTTGGTGCTTTTAGGATCAAACTAGCTATTATGGACCCCTTAGGACGTTTGATGTTCCAATCGACAGGTTAGGTCAATGGGACCCGCATACAGCTGATGGAGAATCGGCGAGCCCCGATTCCATGTTCGAGATAGACTCTAATCCACGGCCCATCATTATCGAGTTAGACGAGAAGAGTATGGAATGGGAGTCCAATCCTGAGCCGGAGCCAATGGAGCTGGAGTCAGAACTGGAGGAGGATCTCAAGGTGGTGCCAGAACCCGAGGGTGACCCTGAGGAGGAGCTACTAGAGACCGAGTCTAAGCCTGAGTCGATGGATTCTGAGTCCAAGTGTTCTGGATCCGACTCGGATTGGATTCCACCTAGGGGTTAGCTTAGGGTTTAGTTAGCGATAGGGTAGACACTTTTTTTGGATTGAGCCCTATAGGTTGTTAGGTCTAACCTAACAGAGCCACGAGTCCCTTTTTATTTATGGTGGCTTGTTGACCTTTTGATTTTTGTACGTCCCCATTGCTGATGGTTGTTGTAAATCTTCTTTTGATTAACATAGTTATGTGTTTATGAAGGTTGTTGTTTTGTTAGTCGTGAGTGTCTTCAATTGCTATCTTGGCCGTGTTTATTTATGTATGGGAGTGTTATTGTTTCCGTATGTGTGTATTCTCTAATCCGTTGTTTTAGGTCGGCGACGCGTCCTGGGACGTCGCACTATTTGTGACTGAAGAGGGGTGTTGCGCGCTCGATGGGGTTCGAGATGTGACAATTTTCACACACACAAACGAAAGTCTCCAACGATCTAAGTGCTAGCTAAAGATCTTTGACTTCTTTTTCCTAATCGCCTTTGATTTTTGAGACTCCCTCAAAGATCTCTGAACTAAGAACGGTTCTCTTCATATTCTTTTGGAGGCATTTTTCTTAGGGTTCTTTTTCACCCACACGCTATATATATAGCCTCATTATCTACGTGAATTAAAAGAAGTGGGGTCGGACAATTTGGGCTCACCAAATTGTCCACCTTCAATCGTACATTTAATCATTATCTTATAATGTGCATGATCGCGTAAATAAGTTGAATAGGAGAATAAATTAAAATCTACTTCTTATTTTAAATAGATCCTGGCGTAAAGAAAATATTAACTCAGTTTGTTATTGTGTGCGACCTTGTAGGTTCATTAAACAGTAGCAGTGTGCTCAAAATCTTTTTTGACCCATAAGTTATAAGCAGTCTTTAGCAAAACATTATGACTATCTAAGTACAGTGAATGTCAGTTTTCTGACACAACCTAATCCACAACTAATATTAGAGCATGAACCATGATTGATTCATAGGGTAGACCACTAACACAATATAGGGGCGACAGAACAATTTAACACAATACAATTCATATTTAATCATATAGTAGCAATGCACATGATAACATTATAATCATATAATCTTCCTTGCATCAACAACAAAATCAACACTATTTTTCAATAATCAACATCTAATACACAACATATTTTCATGCAAATCATTTTTGATATATAATTACCTTAACATTTCAATAATCACATCGTGGATAATGATAATGACATACTTACCTCCTTTCATTCTCATCATACCTTTCATTGATCACATACATGGGTAATGATAATGACATGTTTTACTTCTTTCATTTCTCATGCAAACAGCAATTACATGCACTTCAACATATATACCCTCATTTTATTCTCATCATACTATTCTCAACGTAATAAAAGACTTTAGTCAAGCAATCCTGTCAACATCGGTAAATGGTCAAAATCAATTATTGGGTAAAATTAACAAATGTGTATAATCGACAAGTGAATATAATCGAGAGTTGGGTATAATTGGCAATTGGGTATAACCAACAAGTGTATATAATAGGCAAGTGGATATAGCCAACAAGTGGGTATAATCGACCAGTGGGTATAATCGACAAGTATGTATAATCGACAAGTGATCAAAATTACGTAAAAAAATAAAAACACACGGCCACATTTGGTTTACTTGATGAAGACTTTTTATAACTTACTAAGAGATTAGGACAAATAAATAATGTTAAAGTAATGATGACTTTGGGTAAAAAAAAAAACTAGGTGTAAAGAGAGAGCTTAATATGAATAGCTAAGATGAGATATTCTGATTGGAAAAAGAGAGAGCTTCATCAGCCAAATAAAATGCCTAAATGATGATTTAAGCTTATCAAGAGCATTAATGAGTTAAAAGAGGTGATGTAATGCATGATATTATTGTTATGCTAAGTTCAATGTCACAAACTAAGAGCGAGTAGGTTAAAATATTTGGTGGAGAATGAAGAGATGTGTTAAAGTAGAAGAACTATGAATGGCATAATCATGTGGTTTTAAAGCATATATTTATTAAGAAAATCATTCATTCTAAACATTGATAAATAAATAAAATATTTTGAACCACTAAAACATATTGTGAAATTACCAAACGCTAGGAGAATCACAACTCGGTGACTTTTAAAACTTGAAAACCATCCAATACATATTTCGGAACGTATCGATCCCCGTCAAGAGGTATTAAGGTGGTAAGTTATTAACCGTCACTTTACACAATCAACGTATATGTCAACATATATCAATTTAATCCTAAAGCATAGTATTTCAAGTGACTATGGATGCAAAAGATCAACCTTCGATTCCGCGTGTTACAAGCTTAGCGGCTCACTTGATATTCCATACATGTCATCCAAAAATCGAAGCTAATTAATACTTAACTTTATATCCTAAATATTATTATTGAACATAGAAAATTCCAGATGCCCCACATTTCCTCTGGTCTTGGCGATCACTCTTTGCCCTTATTGGATCGGGTTGTTGCAAACCCACTATTTTCATGCGAACTACATAGCTACTGGAGGGGGTCTCACTCTAATACCATATCGTAACATCCCTAAACTAACTGACTCGAGGTATTGTTTGCTTTCCACTTTAATCTGTCCCGAGTGTCATGATTTTGTCATTTTAGTGAACATATGGGCATTTTCCCAAGAAGTCACCCATCCTTATAATGCTCCCACTTGAGCACGCTTAATATTAAAGTTTCAATGCAAAAGCTTACTGTTATGTAAAAAGGCGCTTCCATGAGTTAATTTAATTTTCACACATATATCCCAAGTATGCCTTCCTCTTATTCAGTATGCAATTGGTTCATTCCTAGCCTACCATGCTAGGGGTCGCTCCTTGTTTGGGCTAGTGACCGCTCCTTGTTTGGGCTAACGACCACTATCTGCTCTTGTCAAACCGAGTTGTTACAGCACTGTTTTGGGGAATTTGATTAAAAAAGGCTATACCTAAGAATATTGATTTGGTATTAAATGTGGTATGGGTGTATCATTTTGAGATTTTTTATGTCAGCAATAATTAGTTTGAAGTAAAAGTGGGGTATATCAATTTGAGAGATTTTGTAACAAAAAAATTAATTTGCAGTAAATATGGCACGAGTGTATCAGTTTTAGGTCTTTGATGGTATAAATTCAAAAAAAATACTTATTCTCTTTTTCCTAATATAAAAGCAAAAAAAATGAAAACTTTGGATAACTAATGGTTATTATATTCTTCAGAATGTGATGTCTTTAATGAGTTGGACTTCTTTATTGTGACTTTCTCTGCCCCTCTTCAAGAGAAAGTATTATCTTCTCATACTCTTCACTCTCATAAGAATATGTAGAAGAGAGAGTTGTATAAGTGGTCTAAATTTGAGTCTAAATAGAATAACAAATTATTCTATCTAGTGTTTGGTGATGTTTTCCGAACCGGATAAATTTGGATACATTTGGATATGAAATCCAACCTAGAAGTGGGATAAGACCGAATTGGATATAAAATTTAAAAATAACTAAAAATTCATATGTTATCTTTTAACAAAGTAATAAAGTGACGTTTTGCATATTGCTTACCTGGACCATCACCAAAATTACCGATCATCGTCACTTCCGACCACCGCATGATCGCTGTCACCTCCGACCATGCTGGTCATCACCGTTGGAAGGGGTCAAAAGATGATCGTTGTGCCGAGTTTGCATAAATCATCCTTTCTTCCTTAGTCGCATACGTCCTTCATGTCACGAGCCGGCTGTTCACCTACTAGTTGACAGCGAATAGCTAGCACATCATCAATTTCTCTATGACCACTGTTGACACCTAAATTTCGACCGACCAGTTAATAATAATTTGCATAGAAAATTAGGGATTAAATTTTAACCCATAAACAAAAATATTAAAATTGCATAACATATAGTTTAAGTTCATATAGGTTAGTTGCATTCCGCATCGGATCGGCGGTGGCGAAAAAGCTGAAAATTCATCGTGTAAATCGAGCTCGAGCACTCGGCTCACTCAAGGGATTGGAGGCCAAAATTCACAAGTCTAAAAGGCTTTGGTTGTTTTAATTTGAGTTTAAATCAGCCCGAATTAATTTAGCCCATTTGGAATTAAAATAAAATTAAATGATAAAGCCTAAGTCTAAGCTCATTAGAACTAGGAAGCCTAGTTAATTAACCTAGGGTTACGATTTAAATATGTCGTTATGCATCATAATCAAAAGGGGCTCTCATAATTTTCAAGAAGACAATCTTTGAGAACACGGAAGACACATGTGAGCAAAAGCAAGAGTGAGAGAGAGATTCACGGCTGAAAAGAAAAGAAGTCCTCTCCTCCCGCAGTGATTCCTCCTGTGCTTGGCAATCATCCATCATCGCCACACCAACACTTCCATCGTTCGAGAGATTTGGCCATTGAAGACCTACTGCCAAAGCAATAAAATCTAGTCAACACTAGACATGGTCAAGCGATAGGTTTTGTCCTTGGTGGCCTTTGTGCAAAAGATAGAAAAGGGGAGAGAGAAGAGAAAAGTATAGAAAAAGGAGGTCTTCGAGGTTTTGAGCGGCGCCACTTGGAGGACTTCTCTAGGATCAACGTTCTGTGCAATGGAGAGGTTTTCACGAAGCACTCCACACAGTCACGCACACAAAGGGAGAAGACGTCCACGAAGACTGCTTCGCTTAACGCTGTAGCAAGTTTCCAAGCGATTTCATTAAATGTGACAGATTTTCTAGCGATCCTAGTCGCGCTCGCAGTGACCAGGCCAGTTGTCGAGCGTCCAACGATCCTAGGCAAGTTCCTTCAATTCCGAAGAACGTTGAAGCCTCCTCGCTGCACCGCCACATCAGCCACTACTCGCTCACGGTGGGACTTGTAGTCGTGAGCTCTACCGCAAGCCGCCACACCACCGCCACCGTTGCTGGTCCATTTGCCGCTGGTCGTCCGATTCGTAATCCCAATCCACGTGATTCAAATTCGAAAAGTAATCCACAAATCAGGTAAAAATCTCTATCCGGAATATTTTCAAAATATTTAGATTCCTAATTTGAATATTCCGTGAATATTGTGTGGATTACTAGATATCTTAGGATAATTTTGTGATATCCGTAATATTCTAAAACACTCAAAATTATGAATCATTCATAATTTGGCAATGTATGTGGACGACTATCCGACCTTATCCTTAAGGTACGATACGCGGTAATACGGAGAATCGTTATCTCATCCATAACTACTTGGATGCGATAATCGATTTTATCTGCTTTCTAAATTCAAACAATCAACTTTCTGTCGATATCTAGAACCCTATAGATATGACCGTTAGTTTAATTTCTTTGCCTAATTTTAATTTAATAAGAAGAATTTTATGGATTGCGTGGATTATTTGAACGTGGTTGTTATCTCTGTTTAATTGTTTTCCTTTTAAATAAAAAAAATCAAAAAATACGTTGATTAGGATTTAAATTAGAAATTTTGCATGCTTAGGGAATCTTAAATATATCCAAAAGAATAAGATAATTATTTGATTTAAATTGAGATTTAGGGTAGCATATTTCCTAGTTTAAATTAAAGATTGTTTTAATCTTAGTGGATTATTTAGGATATTTAATGATGTCGAATTTTCATAAAAATACCAAAAAGGAATCACTTTAGGATAGATCAAATCATTGTCTCTAGGATAGATTGCATGTTAATTTGAGTAATTTTTAATTCCGAATTTCATTTGAAATTACCAAAAATAAATCATTTGTCCGTCATTAGAATTATGTTACGTCGTTGCATGACATATAGTTTACATGTTAGGCTGCATTAATTGCATGTTAATTTTTGCACGTTATTACATATAGGTTAGCTTTCATTTAAATAAGTGAAAATCCAAAAAATGTTGAGTGAACTGCTTGTTAATTAGAAATCATATTGTGATTGTTGATGTGATTTTTTAACTAACAATGCAGATGCTTACGTTGCGTTGAGGTAAGTAATTCTCAAAATCTTGCAATTTATTTAATGTTTTGATTATTATGTGTTACTTTGGTGGTTTGTGTACCCGTATAATCACCTCACATGCTAGTGACTAAGTTAAAATGAATCTAAACTGTCTGCCAAAATATTTTTTGAAAAGAAAAGGTACCGAAGGGGCGTTAGACTAGATCTAGCGTAACTAAATCCTCGAGCTTAGAATCTCTAGTTCGTAGGAATAAAACATATCTCCCTATGTTTTACTTAGGTTTCTAATCGATCTACCACAAATAGATTAGTGGCAACTCCAAGCATGAAAAACTTTTGCATGTTAAAAACTTAAACTCTAAGTTGCGAATTGATAGGAGTTGGGAGGGTCCGAGTTAGGCTTAGTATTAATAATCCATTAGCCTGAGAAATTTTAAGTCACGACAACCACGCTCTTAAGCGTCGAGTTCCACCTGCATCATGGTGCGTAACCTCCTCCTGTGGGCCCATCCCATGACGCACGCCTTCTCCGATGTTGCCTCTCTTAGTAGCTTCTTTCCGCAGTAGAGTCCGGTCGTATGACCCACTAGAAATGCCTCTCACTCTTCACGAGGCCATCCCAAAATTACATGGACTTGTGTCGGTTGAGAAATGACATGCTCTCAAGGTTGACTTCCCAGAGACGTGATCAAGAGGTTTGAGTCTCACGTACAAGAGGAGGAGAAAGGAGCAAAGTCAGAGATGGGATTTTCAAAAAAATTTTAAAGATTTTCGATCTTATCTTTGGTTGCGGATTCTCGAAGATTTTCAAAGATTGTTTTCAAATATTCCAAATCCTATCTTAGATTGTATCAAACGTATGATAGGATATTTTTACAATTTGGGGATATAAGGACTTTAAATCCCCCTTTATCCTATTCTATTTCAATCAGAATCTAGACAACCAAACGCAGCCTTATATATTTCTGTGTATTATGATTAAGATATAAGACCTTATTTATAGGCTTTATAAGATAACTATTTATGGTAATAACATGATTTGATATCAATTAGAGTTAATACTAAGAAAAACCCCACACTAATACATCTATGACAATTTTACCTCAAATTAATATTTTGACCACAAAAAATCTCAAACTGGTACACCTGCGACAAATTTATCTCAAACTAATTTTTTTACTATCAAAAATCCCGAACTGGTACATTAATGACAAATTTATCTTCCATTAATTTTCTATTAAATTGAATTAATACCACAAAAAATCATAAACTGGTACGTTATGACAAATGGAGGATAAAACATAAAATTGGTACATTCGTTAATTGCCGCATGCATTTAACAAAGCAATTACATAGTAAAATTTAACAGAAATAAACTGAGGGTAAATTTATCACAACCGTACCAGTTTGGGTTTTTGGTGATCAAAAAATTAATTTTCGGTAAAATTATCACAAGCGTACTAGTTTAGGATTTTTCACGGTATTAATCTATCAATTATAATCAATGAATGATATACACGATCAAGAGAGATATGTGAACTTATGTACAATTTTAAAAGTTATAGAGAATCAAATAAGATATGGAAAATCTCCTCGTTATATATCTCTAACACCTTCAAGAATTCAATTGTACTTTGAAGAAAAGATAAAAAAAAAAAAAATTGCCTAGGTAGATTGCTGAAACGGCTTAGTGTGTTGAAGAGAAAACTTGCTAACTCGTGAAGCTATACGGCAACAAGCTAATGTGACTTTTATGTGTTGCCGTGGCTTCATGCTACGCGACAAGATGTAGTGGCTATTGTGTAGCCATGTTAGACGGATAGGTCGGGTTGGGTCATAAATTGTTTGACTTAAATTGATCCATTGATCCATTTATGACCAATTTATTTGTAATGCAAATTTCTTGATCCATACCCGACCCGACCTATATTACTCTAACACTTCTATATTTAACCAAATTTAGAAAGACTTATTTTTTTATGATTTTTCAAAAAAAAAATATATTGCTAAAACACTTTTATGCAATACAAATCTAGTGGACAATTTTTATAATTTTTTTTTAAAATGAGGCTATGTTGTTTTGTAGAAAATGTTACATTTCTGAAAAATGTTTTATAGCAAGTCATTTTTCAGGAAAATGACAGTCTTTTCCGATATTTGGCTATAACCTAAAAATAAACTAGAAAATATTTTTCACCATTTGGTATGGAAAATCTGATTTGATTTTCCTCCGTGTATTGTTTTAATAATTTTATTTGTCTTTTTCTTTTTTAAATATAATTTTAAGTATTTTTCTTTTTCTTTTTTTTTTCTTCTTTGGCCGGTTGTCAGCAGCCATAGATGAGATCGAGCCTTGCCACCCTTAGGTAAGGTTGAGTTCAAGTCTTGCCAATGTCAGAAGTCGGCAAGCTCAAGCTTCGTTGGTCGTCGCCATGGCCGGCCACCGGCCAAGGAAGATGGAAGAAAAAAAAGAAAGAAAAAAAATAAAAAAATTTTAAAAAAATTAAAATATAATAATCACAAAATTAAAAAAATAAAAATGACATGTTTATGATTTATTTGACTTTGTTAGGTAACTCATTCGTGACCTATTTAAGACCCATTAAGTTGTTAGGTAGCTCATTTATGACCCATTTAAGTTTGTTTTTAAAATTTAAGGCAAACCATTTATATCCCACACCATTAAATATGAGTTTTTTTTGTTGAATTTTAAATATGAGTTAAAATATGCGTTCTAGACTCATTTTGCCATCTCTATTGTCAGCCTACTTGACAACAATTTTGAAGATCAACTTTGAGAGATGAACATTAGTAGTAATTGAAAATGAGAATGACACGGTATGCGAGGCATGTTTTGGGTATGCTTCGAGTGGGCATCGAGTGTAATGCGCACCCAATAAAATATAGGGAGATACGGGGAATCAATGAAGACATGCAAAATCTCCTAAATATATATCTTTAACATCCTTCAAATTTGAGTACTTCATTTGCGTGCGAATTTTTCTACGTTTCACCTTACGAATAATCCTTTCTTTAAAACTTTTAAAATGAGAAAAAAAAGTCCGATCTTAAAAGATCATAAAAATCGTAAGCGATGTTATGCATTCGGGTTCGCGTATGTAGGGCCAACCTAGCTTGGCCGGGTTCCCATTTATGAGCACGGGACGCACTTTGCCCCCCACGAGGTGATGCGTGCATGACGGTGCTGCTTCGATCTCGTTTTTGAGTGTCAACCACCTAATCCATCCTCAGGTGCTCGTTTCGGACTTTGCCCGAGTGCAGCGGCGGAGCGGGGGAATTGACGCGACGCAGCCGGCGCTAGTAAAAACACTACGCCCAATTCTCTCCACGGTCGTAAAAATACTACTTACATATATTTTGCAATATTTCAAATAATCCCTGTAGCTACAGACAGAAAATTTTTTTTGGAAAAAATTAGTATAAAAGTTAAGATTTTTTTTTTGTCTGGTTAGCAGTAGGGCTTTCTCCTTTTTGTTGGTCTTAGTTACTTAGCAGTAGGTCTGGTTCAGGCTTTTTCCCACCCGTCCCGCAAGACAAAACCCCCAAAAAATGGCAAAATGACAAAAAAAATCAAATTTCCCATTTCTATTATTTGGTCGCAACTTTCTCCTCCTTCCTCGGTCGACAACATGGCCGTCTCCGTCAAATCCCAGGAACAGTACACACACACACTCTCTCTCTCTCTCTATCTCTTTCTCTCTCCTCGTAATACGCGTGACCTTCGAACGAAGCTCCACATGGTCCTTGCTCCCTCCGCCTCCTGCTGCAACGAAACCCTCCTCATCATTACCTCCTCTGCATGAAGAATTTTCGGCACAACCCAACAACAATGGCGTCTCCTTCTCTCTCTCCTTGCTCGGATCCCCATGACGTTTTGCTTTCTTCCCTTCCTTTCCTTTTTCCCGCTGAACCCGGATTTTGAATGATCTCCACGGACGGCTGTAGACAGCAGGACGATATACGCTGCGCACCCACGAAGAGAACGAGAAGGTGTTCACTGTTGCCTTCACCGCTCGCTCCCGAATGCTCCGGAACGTGTTCTGAGAGGCGTTTGGCGCTCTCGCGTCCTCAGCAAGGAAGCATTCACGAGGACCCTTTGGTTTCCTGGGGTGTTTTTCTCTCTCTTCTTTTGAGTGCTCCTCTTTAAGGGTTTTTGGTGGCTGTGGAGTGTTTGGCGTGCTACGACAGAAGTTATGGCTCAGGCGAAGTGGGAAGCTGAGAAAATGTGAGTGGCTCTTACGCATTTGTTCGGCTTTGTTGCTTTTGCTTTCTTTCTTGCTTGGACTTCGATTTTCTGGGTCTTGCGCCGTCGCTTGCTTGCATGCCATCCCATTCCTCTCGAGAGCTTCGCTTCTCAACCCACCCATTGCGAAGGTTGTGGTGCTCGTTACTTCATCAGAGCTCTCGTGGCGTCGTTCGTTTCTTCATATCCTCGTGTTCTGATTTCTTGTTCGTGGGGTCGTCGGCAGTGATCGTCGTGTTAATGGGTGTTGTGAAATGATTTCGTTCGTTTGCAGATGTTGGGTCTCGAGTTTGTCCTTTCGTCGGGATTCGTCTTGTATCTTGTGAATATTTGAATCATTTCGAAACAGCCATTTCTACTTCACTTGCTGACTCCCGTCATTTGGGAGTTGAAAGGGTCATTTTGATCTTTGTTTGGCTTGCTTGGAGAGACACTATAATTTCTCTTGCCTTATGAAGCTCACTCGAAGGACCAAGCGCTGTTTCTTTCTTTTTGCGCCTCTCCAGTGATTTCCTTCTCGAACAAGTCAAACTGAATAAGAAGAACGAGAAAGATGCTATTGCGTCAATTGGTGGAAATTTTATTGGTGGATGTTTAGTTGTTTTGCTTTTTGCATGTTCTTAGAGAACAACTGTTGCTGTTGTTTGTTATTGAGTTGTGTTGTCATTCACACTACTATACCTGCCTCTGTTATCCATTGAAGAAGTCACAGAGCTCTTCCTGTTTCCGTGGCAGGTTAGACATCTATGTCTACGATTACTTTGTCAAAAGAAACTTACATGCTACCGCACGGAGCTTTCTAGCCGAGAGGAAAATCTCGACACACCCTGTTGGTGAGTTTTCTGTGCTTATTGCTGGCCCCTTAAAATCAATTACAACAGGATCTCCTATTGGAAAGAGTTATGGTTGGAAACTATTCTTAGCTTGAATATGCTAAATCCTATCATTAATTACACAGTTAACTTATGATACTCATAAATTATCTGTTGCAGCTGTAGATGCGGCTGGCGGTTTTCTGTTCGAGTGGTGGTCTGTCTTCTGGGATATATATATGGCAAGGATTCATGAGAAACGCTCCAACACTGCTACCTCCTATGCCGAGGTGCGTTTCCATTCCTTGTATAGCTTAATGAGTTCACAACTTTCAATATCTGTTTGCGTTATTCTAGGTTTTGTATAATTTAGAATATGCAGAAATCGATCCACCCCCATATGCATTGTCTCCTGTTTAACTGCAAAGTAGATCCATTCTGGAGTTTGCTTGTATAAAAACACGGGACTGGGTTTGCATGCATCCTTCACAGTTGTTATAGTTCTTTATCCAAGATGTAAGCACCCGCATCTGGAGCCATTCATATATCTCCATGCTGTTGGGCTCATAACATTTTTGTTTTACACCACTCTGCTGGAATGATTTGTTTAGTAGCTTGCAACCAATATGTTTCTGTTCGAAAATTTAGAAAATGCAGAAAAACCTTTTCAAAGAACTTTGACTATTTTGAAATCATCATTACTTTATGTAAATACATGCGTTGCCTAGACTGAATTCCTCAGCAACCATCTGACCTGAAACTCCACCGGTGCCAATAGAAGCCTGCAAAGACAAGGACAGGTCTCACAGATCCTTCTAACATATCTCTTTGGCCTTCTAAGATCCTCGGTCATATTGAGTTTGCTGGATTGACTTGACTGATCACCGTGTGGTTCTCGAACCTTTTTTCTTTTCCCAGCATTCCCTGTCTGAAGCAGGGTAATGTTTGCCATCAAACTTTAATGTAGGTAATTGCAACATATATCATAGTCACATGATACATAACATGCAAGTAATCATCTTGTGTGAGTTTTATGACAACTTACTTTTGCATGTGCAATGGGAAGATGAGTAGATGATACTTTATAAGGCTAATTCCTGGGGTTAGAGTGGTAACTGCCTGCAAGTCTTTGCTAGAGGGTGTTCTAGAACCCTTACTGCAGAGGTTCTCCAAGATAATCTTTTCTTTGGTAGGCTATTCACCTGATATACTTTGGAGTTTAAATGTGATATAACTGATACTATGGATGATGTGTCCCATCTGATTCATCTTTAACTACTGTTTAGGGACAGAATCAGCATCAAATTGGCTTCAACCAGTGGACAAAATCTCAGATGCAGTCTTATCATCCTTCCAGTGAACTTCAGTTGCAACAGCAATTGATGCCCCAAGCACAGCCAATGACATCCCCATCTGTTTATGATTTAGAAAGCAGAAAATTGAGGGCGCTTTTCCAAAAGCAGAGTCTAGGTTTTGGAATAGATCAGATGAATGATACGGGTGATCTACTTGCTAATGTTCGGCCGACAGCACGTATTGGCTATCCTGTACTTCCCTGTGGTGATGTGGATGTCCTATTGAAGGTGCTATTATCTTTCTGTACTAGCAATCAGCCCATTAAAGAAATCTTCGGTTTGTGCCTTTTTAGGAGGTTTATTTTTCCAAAGATACTTGCTTACAGTTGGTATTTTCTCTGTTAAACCAGCAAGCGGAGTATCCACAGAGCTCACTTTTGAACCATCAATATCAAAATTCTATTATTCCTTTCCCATGCCCAAATAGAGTTATATCTTCAGGAGGTCCGAATGCTGATGGCAGCTTGCAAATGACTTTCGAGGAAAATTACCAGGTCAGCCAGTGATGTGGCAATAATCCCTTGTACTTTCAGACTTCTGAGGATTACAAGTATTTTCTCTTCAAAAGAAATATATCCAAAGTACATATCTCCAAAACATGTATTGATTCTGGAATACTGTTTTGTGCACATGTTCCGACATTAAATTTTCAACTGAAGATTCAGCTTCATTGTGCGTGCGTTTGGATGATAAGCCATCATTAAAATTGACAATTATCACCATGAACTAAATCATAAATCTAAATTGACATATATTGCAATTTTTCTCATCATATTGTTTTTGTTTCATATTTAAATGAAGGCTTCCCAAAAAGAAACTGTGCAAAAGAGAAAGCGGCCAGATTCAGCTTCATTCCCCACAAAGCATTTGAAGAATGTGGATGCTTTTGGACTTTTTTCTCATACTTCCTCAGCACCTTCTATCGTCACACTGGACGACAACATCTATGTATCTTCTTTGCTACAAACTGATCATTCCTCTATGCCTTTTCCCCTAGTTGGCTCTGATGCTACAGATCCATCATCGTCAGCATCCAACAGATTGGTAAGCACTGTACAGGATTGTTATTACCTTGCATTAGGAATTTATTGAATGGAAATGGATTTCACAAAATTTGTTTCATTTTGATATTCTGCATCTATAGAGCTGTTAGATATATGACATTTCATTGTCCAAATATTATCAAACAAGCTTACGTGATAGAATAAAAGTGTTTGACTCGTCACTGTAGAAGAAGAGGAGTGTGGATAATTTCACTCCATTAAATGAGAAAAGATGTAGACAATATTATTTGTTTGACAAAAGAAAATGTTTCATGCAAGTCATTGTGAATTGCACTTGTATGGAAAATAATGATGTGAGGATATTGTGTAGGCTCAGACGAATGTGGTTTTGGATGATGCATCTTTGGCAGACAAAAACGAGTCTCTCTCATGCTATGAAGATTTAGTCACCAGGGACAAGGTTGTTAGCAATGGTATGGCAAATTACTGATCCCCTTGGCTCTGTTTTTCCTCCTGACCGAAATTACTAAATCTCTTCTAAAATGACGAGCCTCCTGAGGATTAATTTCTATTTTGTTGGTTTAGGCCTCACTATTACTGAATTCCACAGTCTTCCCACAAGTCCAAGTGATATTGAATTTTGTCACTTCTCATACGATGGGAAGCTGCTTGCAACTGGTGGACATGATAAAAAGGTACGAAATTATTCAATGGTTCTCTCTGAAATGGACAGGTCTACTGAGACAGTTTACTGAATTGCGCCGTCAAAATGCTATTGTTTGTTGATTAAGGGATCTTTTAATTGGAACTTACCTTTTTGTTGACTGAACAAAGAATGTGTGACTTGTTATATTCTGCAGGCAACATTCTGGTGCACCAAGTCACTTAGATTGAAGTCAAAGCTTGAGGAACATGCCCAGTCAATTACAGATGCCCGCTTCAGTACAAGAATGCCTCGGTTTGCTACTTCATCAGCTGATAAAACTGTCAGAGTTTGGGATGCTGATAATGTCAGTACGCATTTTCTGATTTTGTCTCTTTCTGATATTAGTTGCATGAAGGCATTCCTGACCTTTTAAGCATGTTAATGAACCATTACCCTACCAAACTACAGATGGCTTTTGATTTACAATGCTTATACCTGGGGAGCCTTAAGAAATCTGTTCATTCTCCTCTAATGGTGGTAGTGAGCTATATTATAATCACTGCTGTTGATTTTGATTTGTTGAAGGTTACCAATAGTATGTGTTATGCGGGAAAAACATCAAAAAGGTTCTAGCATTTAAAGGATAAATCATCCACCAATCCTTTTGAGAGCATGTTCTGTAGATGGAGAATCGTATGAGTGCTTCTTTAACAGGATATACTGTGTTATTGTATGGGACTTCACTGTTGATGACAAGATTGTAGAAATTCGTGGAGTTTTTGATTCTTTTCATCACTTCAGATATTACCCCTGTGCAGAAGTAACATAGTCTTCTGAAGCACTTTTGGTCAGTGGATTGCATGCTCTGCTTGTGGAATGCATTTTCCTCTTTGTATTGGAACATTTGAGATGAGTGTACACATTAATCCATTTTACACATGTTGATGATGTTGAGAATGCCAATTTGCAGCCTGACTATTCCCTTCGAACTTTCACTGGACATTCTTTTTCTGTTACGTCCCTGGACTTCCATCCATGGAAAGATGATCTCATCTGCTCCTGCGATAATAACATTGAGATCCGGTATTGGAGTATCAAGAGTGGCCGCTGTGTGGGGATTATCAAGGTTAAGTAGTGGTACTTTTATTTCTGAGAAAATTTGTACGAGGAAGCTTATGCATTCTCAGGCTGAGATTGTATAAAATCTCCCCATTATGTAGGGCGGTTCAAGCTGTATGAGATTTCAACCTTGGGTTGGAAGGTTCCTTGCAGCTGCTGCAAAGAATGTTGTTTCAATACTTGACGTGGAGACTCAAGTCTGTAGGATGAAATTGCAGGTCATTTCCATTTTTCGCAGTCTTCATATGTTGGTGTTAATATCTTGGCATAGTGAAGATGATGAGGAAAATGTGCTTCTACATGTTGGATGTTGATGTGTAGGGTTTTTCTGTTTGATAAAGATGGTATTCTTTGCTTATTGGTTTCCATGGATGTGATGTCCATGCGGGTTTTACATGAGGAAATTTTACAGTTGGCAGCTAATAAGACAGTATTGTCCATGCAATTTCTTTTCCCCTGGCTAGTTGGCATAAATTGTTTTATAACGTTGTTTAATCAAAATTACTATTTTTATCTGCATCCTTTTCCAAGTAGCTTATACCAACTAAAAGAGCAAATTTAAGTTATTTCCGTATTCACAACTCGTGAGATATTTCTTCATTTGATCGTTTTTGGACCTTCGAATGTACTGCATTATAAATAGATGTCAGTTAGTGTTTTCATTTTCCACGAACATGCTGTCATCTGATTATGTATTGATGGTTTGAACCTCATGACTATTTACATCTTCCAGACAGATTCAACGTACCCCATCAACCCATCAGATACTCCGGTGAGGTACATGGACTGATCTTAGGGCAATGAGTAGAAGTTGAAATGATAAACTTTGTTTATGTGGGTACGATTTTTTGGATTCTACATCACACATCCAAGAATGGACGTGACATGTTGGGCCAATTATTCCTTAACCAAAAACCTCGACGATATTTTATGTCAGGATTCACCAAGGTGACCCTTTGATTAATAATCTTGTACAAACAGAAGCATTGTTCATAGGAGAACTTAACGAGTGGCAATTTGGTTTATGCCTTGCAACGGTCCTTGTTTTCAGTTTGGGCCATACTGGACAATACTTGCTGAGGACTTTTGCGAGTTAGAAGTTCAAGTAATTGACAGCTGGTGTGATGATGTTAATGCAGGGTCATGAAGGCACTGTCAATACTGTCTGCTGGGATTCTACCGGCGAGCATTTGGCATCTGTGAGTGATGATTTGGTTAAAGTGTGGAAAATTGGCTCTGGCGGCAATGCAGAATGTGTTCATGAGTTGATCTCTGCCGGGAACATGTATCATGCATGTGTCTTTCATCCTACTCATCCTTCTGCAGCAATCATCGCCTGTTCTGAGGCAAGTCATTGCTCTTTATTCTTTTCCACTTCATTAGCTTGATGTAACAACCATGTACATTTGGAATGTGGACTCTCCAATATGAGCAATGCGCGGTGTGCATGCCTACTTGGTAGGCCCTACAAAATACTTCCTACGATTCAGCTTCTTTGTCTGGGCGATGAAACCGTTGTTTTTTCTGATGTGGAGTCATTTGTTCTCAGAATCTGGAGCTCTGGGATATTGCTGAGAACAAGAAAGTGACCCTCCGTGCACACAACGAACCAATATCTTGCCTGGCTGCATCAAGTGTCAACGGTCTTATTGCTTCCGCTAGTCGCGATAACTGCATCAAAATTTGGAAATGAGGCGATCGTTCCTCGTTTCCTTTTTTCTCTTTTGGGTTGGTGTAGGTCTTAACAGGTATACATACCAGTTTTTTCAACTATATTATGGCACTTTGGGGAAAGGGTCTGTTTAATGGGTTTTGGCTTTACCCTTTGCTCTTGAAGAGCTTGCATATAGTACAGTTGACCTCTGTCGCAAAAGTTTAAAAGCTTGCATAAAGTAGTACAGTGCAGTATGCAAAGAGTACTGTTGTGATATACATGAACTTCAGTGAGAAACCTTTCTTCTGGTTTCTCGGTTAATCTTCGAAACACTATGATATGATAATATATATACCACACATTCCCATGTATCATGTTTCTTTACTTGTGAAATGAGTTTTATCTCCTGGGGGATCGATGAGTTATAGAGCGCGAGGTTTAGTGTGAGTGAGATTGGATAAATATGGACTCTCCCGAGCGTATTCACGTAGATGAAGATATTTCACGAAGTCAAGTGACTTCATGTTTTCGTAGGTATGCGATGGTATATGTATGTATGAATGAGTACTACCTCAGAAATGGGGTTCTACATATACGGAAAATTTGCCTGCGTGCGCTTTCTTATTACTATACCTTTTCCAAATCTTAAGTATGCCAAGTCAACTCAATGAGCTTAAGAAAAAATGCGTCGACTAGAGTTTAGGTCTAGAAAAAATGCATAGACCCACAAAGCACATCGAACATTTCGGCGACACAAAGACCTAAAGATTGATATGTTGGTCGACAGCATTTATAGCACGAACTAGTTTGTATATGCATGTCATGATACTGATAAAACCTTTGTCGATACCGTTTTAAAAAAACGAAATCAATTGACATAATCTCATAATGTGATTTGTATGCTCAACTCCACGAGAAGAGGACATCATGAACACGTCAATTGTTAAGAGAGAGAAAAAAGAATCTTGATTTTTAATTTTTTAATTTACTTGTTACATCATGAACACATATCAATATCAATTGTTGATTGGATTTCGCTGTGAAAATGCATGTCACGTGAGCCTATGACGTCGTGCCACCTAACCACCGAATACTTTCTCTCACAAGCTTTTTTTTTTTTTTTGGTCAGTACTCTCACAAGTTGATATGAATATGAATGTGATTATAATATGCTCGAACGAATTGTCAAACTACTTAACTTGATGTTATCCTTTGCAAGTACGTACCTGGGTGACCAATTCACTAACGATACAAACTGCAGTGATACCCAAACTAATTCTTTTCCACTAAAATTTAAAAATAAAGTTCATATGATGTAATTAGCTCGATGATGGCTGAGAACATATTATTTTTAACCAAATAAAAGTCTTTGCTTTCAAAAGTTTGGTTAATTAGCACCATACGTCATTAACAACGTTGCGAAAGAGTTGATTAATAGTACGCATTTACGTATGTGATAGTCTTTGCTTTCATGGGTTAGTTATTTAGCACCATGCGTTGCCATTACCTGTGTTTTTATCAAGTTGTAGCCGCCAGCCCAATTGATGATGATCCATGGCCGATTAAAGTACTAATCTGACTTCAGATCAAAGGTGAATGGATTATATTATATAATAGGGTATGTTCACTAGAAGTCCTAAAACTTATCACGAAAGTATAATTGAATCCTAAAACTTGTAAAAAGTGTAATCAAGTCCTAAAACTTATCAAATTAATTCAATTGAGTCTTAAAGTTGACACCATCTAGCTTACTAACGGAAAACATTAACGTGGCGTTGACGTGGCTTTTTTTTTCCTCTCTCCTACGTGGCTAAATTATGAAACATAAAACTAAAACAACGTCATTTTGGCCCAAATTTAAATTTTAATACTAATTTTATTTAAATTAAATTTAAAAATAAGTTAACAAAGGGAGGAGGATAAGAAGTTAGGCGGGGAGGGCTGCAAGCCCTCGCCGCTGCCGCCCCACCATTGCCATGAGGTGCTGGTGAGGGTTGGGATGGCTAGCGGTAGTTGTAAGGCCTTGGCCAAGGTTGCCCTGTTTGGGGCAGGACCACAATCCCTCGCTTGTTGTCGGCGATGGTAGCGGGGAGGTTTTTTATTTTAGCTTTTTTTGAAATTTTAATTTAAATAAAATTTATATTAAAATAATAATAATAAGTCATGTCATCGTCACGTAAAATAGAAAAATAAAAGCCACGTCAACGCTTTCCATTAGTAAATTAGATAGTGTTAATTTCAGGACTTGATTAAATCAATTTGATAAGTTTTAGAATTTGATTGTATTTTTTGTAAGCTTTAGGACTCAAATGCACTTTTGGGATAAGTTTTAGGACTTCCAATGAATACATCTATGTTTATAATGCTGCGAATGCTCCTAAACTTTTGTACTTCATTTGGTTAATGACATTTACATATTTATATAAAAAAATTGTGCACCGAAGTCTCAAGGACTATGTACGATTCTAATTGTTAAGACAATGCACGGGGCAAATAATTGGGTACAAACAATGGAAACTGCGAAGAACTTGCGTTGATTCGTGGATGCCATGCTTACTCGAAGACTGAATTTGAACACAAGCTTCACCAGGGAAATTAACGAAGTGCGAAAAGCAAGTGAAAAGCTTACAAAAAAACGGCTGGAAAGTTTTACAATTGAAGACGAGCATCAAAAGTATGAAACTTAGGATTTATTTGTTTCATGCAAAATGTGATATTTCTAAAAAATATTTTCTTATTTTCTAGAAAAATAATAATATTTTTTACCGTTTGGTATAGAAAATTAAAAAAAATTTTGAATTTTTTGAATTAATTTATTTTAGTTTTTTTATATTTCTTTTCTTTCTTTTTTCTTCTTCCTCGGTTGGTTAACAGCCACGGAAATCGGCCACAGGGGAGGGATGAGCTCGCCCAAGGTTGGCAAGGCTTCACCTTGCCAAAGTTCGGCGAACTCGGGCCTCGCTAGCTTTGTGCAAGGCTCCACCTTGCTAGATTTGGTGAGGCTCGAGCTCACTAGCCTTAAGCAAGCTCGTCCCTCGCCTGTGGTAGGTCCCCAGCTGAGGAAGAAGGAAAAACAAAAATAAAGAAAAGAAAAGAAAAGAAATAAAAAATTAAATTTTTAATTTTTTTTTAGAATGAACATTTCATTAACTAAGGAATCAAGCTTGAGTGCCGAGAAGTCAAGCATGGCCTTCGTGGACCAAGGCCCGGGGGTCAGGGACTAGAGCTTGAGCAACGAGGACTTGAGCATCTCGATTATGCACTTGAGCTCGGGTGCCGAGGCAGTGGCACGTGTACCAAGGCTTTAGGCTCGACCTCAATGGACCTGGGCGTAGGCATCGGGGGCCGGGCCTAGCCTTGATAGACCCGGGTCCGGGCACCAAAGACCTAGTCCTAAACACCGGGAACTCAGAAAGTAATATTGGAGTTTCCATGCTTAAGCATAGAATTTCAGGTCCAAATGCCAGTACCTAATTATATTTTGAAAAATGTTTTTCGAATTTTTCAAAGAAGAAATCATTTTCTTGAACATAGATTTTTGGGAAAATCCCAAATAAGGGTCTAAAATGACATCATTTTCTCTAATATGGGCATAAAGTAGATATTGTCTCAAATAAGAACATGAAATAGCCAAATTGTCTTAAATAAAGGTATGAATTGACCAAATCGTCTCAAATAAGGACTTTTGGCTGGCCGGTGACTATTTAGTTGTCCGATAAGGGGTATTTTAGTAAAAAAACCAAAAGTATATATATATATATATATATATATATATATATATATATATTTACTTTCCTTTTCTTTTCTTTTTTATTTTTCCTTTTTTCTTCTTCCCTCCCCAGCTGTCACTACGCCTAGCCGACAACCTCCGCTAGCCTCAAGCAAGGGTTGCCCTCACCAGCGTTAGGCGAGGGCCGCCCAACCCGCGTTAAGAGAGGGTCACCCTCTCCGGCGTTGGGCGAGGGCCGCCTAGGCCGCATTGGACGACGGTCATTCTCACCGGCATCAGGCGAGGCAACCCTTGCCTGGGTTGGGCGGGCAAGGGCAACTCTCACCCTCACCGATGTTAGGCGAGGGTGACCCTTGCCTGCCTAGGCGAGAGTGTCCTCCACTTGAGTCTGGCAACCTCCGCCTGAGGTCAGTGACCTCTGCTGGCCCCAGCAAAGGGAGGAGAGGAAAAGAAAATGAAAATGAAAAGAAAAAGGAAAAGAAAAAGAAAAAAACATAAAAAGGAAAAAAAAAAAGTAAAAGACGAAAATATCCTTTGACCAGTGAGGTTAGATCTTTATTTGAGACTAAATTTTTGCCCTTATTTGAGAAAATAATGCATATTAGGCTCTTATTGGAGACACAGTTCATTTCATGCCTTTATTTGAGAAAATGAAAACACTTCAGGTTGTTATTTGAAATTTTTCCTAAATTTTTTGTTGACTTCCTAATCAAACCAAATGCCAAATAATAAGAAAACTATTTTTCGCGAAACAAACTGACTCACATAATTTATTCAAGCATCTTTTCTTGGTAGTACACGTCCATGTACTTTGATTCCTCTTTTGTCTTTAACAAGCGAATCATCCTTGAGAAAAAGTTATGTAAAGAATATAATCGTTATCATTAAACATGTGAGCCTTATAGTGAGACCCACATGATCAATGACTGATAATTTCACTCTAATGTAGATTGAGTCGATATAAAAAAATTCTCAGTCATATATCGGAGTCTAACATAAGCCTTGCCGTGCCATCCTGGCTCAGTCCATGCATGCACTGGTCAAAAATATTTAATACATCCGTTTTATGTAAACAAAGAGCGCAGTGATTTGCGCTTCGTGTGCCCTTATACGTGCACAGAAGCATTGCCACTCCTAAAGAACGTTGAGCACTCCGAGCACCTGAAGTGCAGCATACGAAACCGCTGTATATCAAAATGAGTTCTGAGAATCCTTCTAAGCATCAGCTTCCGAAAATAGATTTCTCCATCTCCGATTTGAACCCGGGAAGCACCTCCTGGGAGTTGGTTTGTGGCGATGTCATAACCGCGCTTGGAGAGTACGAATGCTTCGAGGCGGTCTATGATCAGCTCCTTGACTGGGAGCTTTACCCGTCTCTTTCGAGCAGTGAAAGAGTTGTTCGATCTGCCGGAAGAGACCAAGAGACATTTCACAGACTCCAAGAGATCATACGATGGCTATGTTGCTGACCTCCGTTTTGCCCCGGGATATCAGGCCATGGGGATCAACGCAGTCCTCGACTCTCCAACCATTCAGAACTTCACGGATCTCATGTGGCCCAACGGGAATAAAAGATTCTGGTGCTTTTCGACCTCATAATTTTCATTTACTTCTCCTGCTGCCTCTTTCGACACAATCACTAATTCGCTTCAGATTGATCTCCACAGTGAGATTGTGCAGTCCTATTCATCAAAAGCATCAGAACTAGAGAAGATGGTGAAGAGAATGATCCTGGAGGGCTTGCAATTGCCAGTAGAAAAATATCGCGACGATCTCATTGAAAAGTCGACCTATTGTTACGAAAATTCAAATTGGCATTAGCATAAATATTAGAAACAAAACAGAATTATGAAGAAACGAAATTGCAATAACAAAGTTAGAATCAATACAAATGAATACCGAAACCTGTGTTTGACACAGTTTCCTTAAAACATATTCGTTCCCTCTAACACACGATCGAGGTTTGGTGAACGTCTGTTTCTCAGGATACAACTGTTAACAGCGAAAAAGAGATCATGGCACTTCCAAGCTTCCGGCGAACTTGAACAAACTCAAAATGAACACTTTTGAAAACAGTGCAAATGCAGAGAGCATAAAAACAGAGGAAGAATGATTTCGACAACGAATAGAGGGGAGATCAATTCGGGGATAATAATGACCGATTAAATCTACCGTTATAAAATCAATATGAATAACGGACGATTAAATCTGCCGTTATAAAATCAATACGAATAACGGACAATTAAATCTGCTATTATAAAGTCAATACGAATAACGGACGATTAAATCTGCCGTTATAAAATTAATACGGATGAGAATAACGGCTGCCGCACGTTATGAAACTCGTAACTGTTTGAGTTGAAAAATTAAATCAAAAGGCAAAATTGGGCTCGTCGCGAGACCCACCTTTCAATCCTGTAATCGTGTACGCGGGATGTGCGCTCGCGCCTAAATTTCAGCTTATCGAGCGTCGGATTTGCACCCCCCTGCGCCTGCGCGCGAGGCAGAGAGTTTATGTTATAATAGTTACCACTTCAAATAAGTGTAACTGTATATAAAGTACTCCATAGCCTTCTTTCTTTTCCGATGTGGGACTAGTGTTTTTCCACTTCCCACTTCCAACTCAAGAGTGTTCTTTGAGCATCAATTTCTCATTCATTTACCCATAAATTTATCCCATATTTCCAACAATCCCCCACATGAATGAAAATTGTTTTAGTTTTGACTCTGTGATAGTGTTCAACAATTGAAACCTGCATAGGATAGGTAGGTGTTACCCTTTGAACATTCCCTTGTGAAAGTATATTTACTTTACTAATTGTCCAGTAGACATGATGTCCTTGAACTGTCCAGTTTTCTTATGTAAATGAATCATATACTTCACACATAAATCATCTAAACGTTTGTTCAGTTCTCATGGTTATGTTCGTTTTGGCCATGAACATCAACCTGGCTCTGCAAGAGTTTCTAAAGAATTTAGCCCTTAAATAATTCTCCTTTGAAGCGGCCCCACTTCTCTCTCATATAGGTGATTACTTAATTTGAGTAATTTGTTTACTCAACTTAAGAATCATTAAAGCAAAATGCTATCATTTCCTTCACAATATCACTGTTATTTTATATAGGAATGGTTTTATAACCCCCACAGTGACATCACTAAGTTTATATAATTAGGTTGTCTATTTGAACCTAGATCTTGGGATCTCCAGTCAACTAGGCTGGGTTTTCTTTATACCAACTTATTCTTTTATGGGCTTCAGTCCCATTCCTCTTGTCGATTTTTCAACTAACTCTCTGTTTAACCCTTTGGTTAGCGGATTCGCAATATTATCCCTTGACTTTACGTAGTCAATTGAGATAATTCCTATTGAAAATAGTTGTCTAATGGTACTATGTCTACGACGTATATGTCTAGACTTACCATTATACATATTACTCTGTGCTCTTCCAATTGCAGATTGACTATCACAATGTATACTTATTGGTGGCACAGGTTTTTGCCAATTTGGAATATCCTCTAAGAAATGACGTAGCCATTCAGCCTCTTCACCACATTTATCTAAAGCTATAAATTCAGATTCCATTGTGGATCTGGCTATAACAGTTTGTTTACTGGATTTCCAAGATACGGCTGCTCCTGCTAATGTAAATATATATCCACTAGTAGATTTTGAGTCTTTTATATCAGATATCCAGTTCACATCACTATATCCTTCCAGAACAGCTGGGTATCTGCTATAATACATGCCATAATTCCGAGTATATCGTAAGTACCTGAATACTCTCACTATTGCTTTCCAATGGTCAACACTCGGATTGCTCATATATTTACTCAATTTACTAACCGTATAGGCAATATCTGGTCTAGTACAACTCATTAAGTACATTAGACTTCCAACAATTCTAGAGTACTCTACTTGAGAAATACCCTCTCCTCTATTCTTGGACAGATGAAGACTATTGTCTAATGGTGTTCTAACAATACCAAAATCATTCATGTTGAATTTTTCAAGAATCTTGTCCACATAGTGTGACTGGTTCAAAATAAGACCTTCTGACGTTCTAGTGATTTTAATTCCTAAAATCATATCAGTAAGTCTCATATCTTTCATGTCAAATCTTGAATTCAACATATACTTGGTAGATTTGATCATTTTGTCATCACTACCAACAATTAGTATGTCATCTACGTAAAGACACAAAATGACATAGCCATTTGTTGTCTCTTTAATGTAGACACATTTATCACATTCATTGATCTTAAAACCATTGGTAATCATTGCATTATCGAACTTTTCATGCCACTGCTTTGGTGCTTGTTTTAGGCCATACAATGATTTTACCAATTTACAGACTTTCCTTTCTTATCCTGGAACTATAAAACCCTCAGGTTGTTCCATGTAGATTTCTTCATTCAAATCACCATTTAGGAAAGCTGTTTTTACATCAATTTGATGTACTTCGAGATTTCGCAATGCTACAATTGCAAGTATCATTCTAATGGAAGTTATTCTTGTCACAGGAGAATAAGTATCGAAGTAATCTAAGCTTCTTATTGTTTGTATCATTTGATCACAAGTTTGGCTTTGTACTGATCAACAAAGCCATCTGCTTTCATTTTCTTTTTAAAAATCCATTTGGACTTTAAAGGCTTATAACCAGGAGGAAGATTCACTAGCTCCCAAATATGATTTTGCAAAATAGAATCAACTTCACTTTTTATTGCTTCTTTCTATAGAGGTCCCTCAGAAGAATTTACAGCTTCTGCATAATTTAATGGTTCCTTTTCTAACAAATAAGTTAGAAAATCATTTCCAAAAGATTTTTCCACTCTTGCTCTTTTGCTATGTCTCGGTTCTAGTTCATGATATGAGTCATGAATTTCATGAGCCAAATCGTGACTTTCTTCATTCATAATTTCATTCTTTTGTTTAGATGAACTGGATCCATCATTGGATTTACAAGGAAATACATTTTCAAAGAATGATGCATTTCTAGATACCATGATCATATTCTTGTGTATATCTGAAATTTTAGATTCATGCACAAGAAATCGATATGCATTACTGTTATGTGCATAGCCTATAAAGATACAGTCCACCGTTTTAAGATCTATCTTTGTCTTCTTTGGTGTTGGAACCACCACTTTTGCAAGACACCCCCACACTCATAAGTGTTTGTAAGATGGTCTTCTACCTTTCCATAACTCATAAGGGGTTTTATCCTCTTTCTTTCGAGGTACCTTATTTAAAAGGTAATTGCTTGAAAATATAGCTTCTCCCCACATATTTTGAGACAAACCTGAATTTAGTAATATCGCGTTCATCATTTCTTTCAATGTGCGATTTTTACGTTCAGCAACACCATTCAATTTAGGAGAGTAAGACGCAGTTATTTCATGTATAATTCCGTGTTGTGCACAAAATTTACCAATTGGTGATTCGTACTCGCCACCTCTATCACTTCTTAATCTTTTAATTCTCTTATTAAGTTGATTTTCAACTTCATTCTTATAGAGAATAAATTTCTCTAAGGCTTCATCTTTGCTTTTAAGCAAATACACATAGCAGTATTTAGTGTTATCATCGATAAAGGTAATAAAATATTTATTACCACCTCTCGTTTATACGAATTTCAAATCGCAAACATCACTATGAATTAATTCAAGGGGATCGGTGTTTCTTTCAATTGTTTGAAATGATGATCTCGTTAATTTTGCCTCAACACAAATTTGACATTTATGTTTTGAATCAATTTGAAATGAAGGTATATGTTCCAAGTTAATTAATCTACGCAATGTATCATAATTAACGTGTCATAGTCTATCATGCCATAAATTGGAAGACTTAAGCAAATAAACGGAAGACTTATTATCTTTATTGATAATTGTCATTACATTGAGCTTAAAAAACCCATCAGTTACATATCCCTTCCCCACATACATTTCAGATTTAGACAAAATAACTTTATTTGACTCAAACACCATATGAAATCCATGCTTATTCAACAAAGACCCAGAAACCAGGTTCTTTCGGATTTCTGGCACATATAGGACATTGTTTAGAGTCAGCTCTTTTCCTGAGGTCATCTTCAGCAACACCTTCCCTTGGCCTTCGACAGCAGAAGAGGCAGAGTTTCCCATAAAAACCTTTTCCCCATTAATTGGTTCAAGATTTGTGAACAAGTCCTTATTATAGCATATGTGCCTCGTGGCACCAGTGTCAATCCACCATTCCTTCGGATTGGACCCAACTAAGTTTACTTCAGAAAACACTGCAGAAAGGTTTATGTTTGACACGTCTTGTGCGATGCCATTCACCATATTTGCCTCATAATTCATCTTCTTCGGAAGTTTGCAATCCACAGATCTATGCCCCATCTTGCCACAGTTGAAGCATTTTCCTTGAAACTGGTTCTTGGAAACTCCTCCTTTTGGTCCCAACTTTGGCTTGGCAATCTTCTTGTTCTTGTGGCCTTGCCTAAGTTCTACAACATTTGCCTTAACTGTAGTAGGATTAAACCCTTTGCATTCAAATTCTCTATTGTCTTCTTCAATTCGAAGTCTAACAATCAGCTCTTCTAAGTTCATTTCCTTTCGCTTATGCTTGAGATAGTTCTTGAAATCCTTCCACCCAGGAAATAGTTTTTCAATAATAGCAACCACTTGGAAGGTTTTACTCAAGATCATTCCTTCAGCCTGAATTTCATGCATGATCACTTGAATTTCTTGCACTTGACTAATCACAGTCTTAAAATCCACCATTTTATAGTTAAGGAATCGATCAACAACAAATTTCTTTGCTCCGGCATCCTCTGTTTTATATTTCCGGTCCAAGGCTTCCCATAACTCCTTTGCCGTCTTTTTTGCACAATAGACATTGTACAATGAGTCATGCAAGCCATTCAGGACATAGTTCCTACACAGGAAGTCAGAGTGCTTCCATGCTTCAACAACGTTGAAGACTTGCTTATCCATTTCTCCATCGGATAACTTAGGAGCTTCCTCAATCAAGAATCTCTCAAGATTCAAGGTTTTCAAATAAAACAGCATCTTTTGCTGCCACCTTTTAAAGTTCTATCCGTCAAACTTTTTAGGTTTCTCACCATGGTGGATAGAAACCGCCGAAGGGACAGAGAATGAGCCAGGCAGTTGGACAGCTGAGGCATTGGCAGAGTGTTTGGCAATGTTATCAGCAGCCACATCCACAAATTCGTTTCCAGTAGCCATTTGAATTGTAAAACGACGAATCTATTTTAAGATTGTTACGAAAATTCAAATTGGCATTAGCATAAATATTAGAAACAAAATAGAATTATGAAGAAACGAAATTGCAATAACAAAGTTGGAATCAATACAAATGAATACCGAAGCCTGTGTTTGACACAGTTTCCTTAAAACAGATTCATTCCCTCTAGCACACGATCGAGGTTTGGTGAACGTTTGTCTCCCGGGATACAACGGTTAACAGCGAAGAAGAGATCACTGCACTTCCAAGCTTTCGGCGAACTTGAACAAACTCGAAATGAACACTTTTGAAAACAGTGCAAATGCAGAGAGCATAAAAACAGAGGAATAATGATTTCGACAACGAATAGAGGGGAGATCAATTCGGGGATAATAACGACCGATTAAATCTGCCGTTATAAAATCAATACGAATAACGGACGATTAAATCTGCCATGTGCGCTCGCGCCCAAGTTTCAGCTTATAGGACGTCGGATTTGCACCCCCCTTGCGCCTGTGCGCGAGGCAGAGAGTTTATGTTATAATAGTTACCACTTCAAATAAGTGTAACTGTATATAAAGTACTCCATAGCCTTCTTTTTTTTCTGACGTGGGACTAGTGTTTTTCCGCTTCCCACTTCCAACTCAAGAGTGTTCTTTGAGCATTAATTTCTCATTCATTTACCCATAAATTTATCCCATATTTTCAACACCTATTTCCTCCGGATGACGAAATATGAAGCGCCCAAGAAGGGAGGGACTCAAGAAGTTGGTGGAATCAGTCATAACGACAGGAACTTCATGACCGTTCTTCGTCAGGGCGGATCGGTAAACGGTCGGGAGATAAAGGCCAAGGATGGCCAGTGGATTAGGGCAACTCCTTCAGCTTCCTCCTTCGTAGTCATATTAGGAGATGCAATGCTAGTGAGTATAACTTTTATCTTCTTTACTTTCTGTATTCGAGGTTAACTGTTCGAGTAGTTTCGATTTGATCCGCTTACGGCCAAAAAAAGTTGTCTCCACAAACGTCATATGGTTCATTAGATCAAGCATTTTTCTTACTTGGTCATTGTAAACAAATGTATCTGGCTGAGAAATAACTCAGCGTACATCTCTACATACAGGCATGGTCCAATGGGAGATTGTACAGTCCGGTACACCGGGTGGTGATGAGTGGGACTCGAGCGAGGCACTCCATCGGCCTTTTCTTGACGATGAAAGGTGAGATTCGGTGCCCCGGAGAGCTGGTCGATGAACAGTACCCCTTGCTTTTCAAGCCCTTTGAAGAGATCAATCTCATGCGATTCTCTCGCGTACTCGAGACTGAAGAAGGTTGGGAACATGAGTCGACGCTAGAGCTCGATATCGGATATCGTGTGTGAGAAGGATAATACTAGTTCTGGTTTGATTTCATTTCCTGGTTTCTTTGTACGTGTGCAGGTCCAAGATGGAGAACTTCGTCTGGTAATTTGAAATTTGAGTACTCGGAGTTTGTAATCAGTATCTTTCGATGATGTATCGAAAGATATGTGGGTCATGATATCATCTATATATAACAAAAAATAAAGTTTGTAGAACAGAGATCTGCAGTTGAGTCCCACCGCCACAAAAATCCATTCCTTAACTGTAATGAAAATAAACTTTCTTTTACAAACTAGATGAAAACAATGAAAAAGAAACCCACCCATCGGTTGCCGCGATAGTTTGCGCTCAGTTCCTTTTACGAGAGATCCTTGGTTTAAAATTCGTAGGTGCCAGTGATTTAAGTGGAGGGTCGTGGCGGTGGGATGCTGCGTTAGCCCCCCCGAGGACTAGTCAAATTTCACCACTAGTTTGAGTGCAAGCTTGCCGGTTGCGCGAACACCTCGGTCATCATAAAAAAAAAAAAACAACGAAAAAGAACTAGTTATTCCATTCAATCTATCATTTACTTAAGTAAGGATTTGATGTCACTTATAGATAGTTTTCGTATATTTTTTTGTATGGTCACATTATCGAATTAGAAATTTCTAACTATGTGATCACAGCGCCGAAATAATTTTTTTTTTTAATTAGTCGATTGTCAAATTCGTGTACGGGTCCTCGGCTAACTTATGTTTATTTGCTTTGTACAACACAAGCAAGTTCATTCAAGAGACGATGGATTGAGGAACATGGAGTTATATCCCATGGTAAAACACTTGATGTGACCATGAAGGACAGAGACTCCATCTACAAATACCAAAATTACGAAAAATACTTGTATACGCCTTTTTTTTAAAGAGAAAAATTAATGTTACGTGTGCTAACAAGTTGACAAGTCAACTCAATTAGTTGAAAACAAAAATCGTTGCGTAGGGTTCTGAAGTGTACAGAAAATATAAACAGCCAGAATGTTTTTTTTCTTTTTCGATAAATACATGAATAGCCTGAACTAGTTAGCATTTGCACGTGGAGATACTGATTCAATCCTTTATCTGAACCGTTTAGAATAGATCAAATTCAGTTCCAACGCAAGAAATACTCATTTCTCTTTGGCAGTCTGCTTTGATCTTGTGTGGTAAGGATCCAAATAAAATTAAACGGGCGGCCCGAAGAGAGGCAGAAGACCTACGCCCCCTCCTTGCATGTTTTCTGATGCTTTGTACCAGTAATTCTAGGAAGAAACGCGCGCCATAGTGGGCATTTTCAAAGCACTCTCTCTGATATCTTCCTTTATTATGAAAGCTGATGGTACTGGCGAAATCCCGAAGCATGCGAAATTTGAAATTGTTTAATGTGGACATAGTCAATCTAACTTGTCCAAAGTTAAACCCGCTGTATTCATTTGTATCCCAAGTGTAAGGATGTACCTTGGATGATCCATTCAACATTGAAGATGCAGATATCCTGTGTTATTGTATGTGACTTCACTGATGATGACAAGCTTGTAGAAATGCATGGAGGTGTTCTTGATTCTTTTCACACTACAGATATTCCCCCTGCACAGAAGAAACAATTCACCTGAAGTGCTTTTGGTCGGTGGATTTCATGCTCTGCATGCGGGATGCGCTTTCCTCTTTATATTTGAACATCTGAGATGCATACGAGCACGCGCATAACTCCATTTTGCAACGTTGATGATGTCGAAAAGTATCAATTTGCAGCCTGAGTATTCACTTCGAACTTTCGCTGTACATTCTTTTGCTGTTACGTCCCTGAATGTTCAGGTTATTTCCTTATTCGCTGCTCGCGAGAAATTCCTTCTTTGATTTTGTTGGACCTGGGAACATACTGCATTATATATAGATCGAGTGCATCATTGAGTCTTCTCCTTTTCCATGAACAAGCTGTCCTAAGATTCATCTATTCATGGTTTGAACTTCATTATATCTTCCAGACTGATTCAACGCATCCCATCAACCCATAAGATACTACCCATGAGGCGCATGGTCTGATTCTAGGGCAATGAGTAGAAGTTGAAATGATAAACAGTGTATATGTGGATACAATTTCTTGGATTGTATAACACACATCCAAAAATGGACACTACATATTGGGCCAATTATCCCTTAACTTAAAAACTCGACCATATTTTATGTCGGAATTCACCACGGTGACCCTTTGATTAATAACCTTGTACAAGTGGAAGCATGTTTATAGGAGAACTTCATATGTGTGATCATTTGGTTTATACTTTGCAAAGATCCTTGTTTTCAATTTAGGCCACGCTGGACGATATTTGCTGAGAACTTCTACCAGTTGTTAGAAAGTTCAAGTCATTGACAGCCGGCGAGGGCACTGTCGATACTGTCCACTGGGATTCTAACGGCGGGTATTTGGCATCTGTGAGAGATGATTTGGTTTAAATGTGGAAAATTGGCTCCAGCGCCAATGCGGAATGTGTTTATGAGTTGATCTCTGTCGTTAACAAGTTCCAAGCATGCGTCTTTCATCCCACTCATCCTTCTGCAGTAATCATCGGCTTTTCTGAGGCAAGTCATTGCTCTTTCTTCTTTCCCACTTCGTTAGCTAGTTGTGACAACCACGGAAACTGGAAGTTGGACTGACCAATATGAGCAATGCATGGGGTGTGCATGCCTACTTAGAAGGCCCTGGAAAATACTGCCTACAATTCAGAAGTATCATCTTCTTTGTCCCCGGGTGATGAAACCGTTCTTTTTTTTTCTGATGCGGAGCCATTTGTTATCAGAATCTGGAGATTTGGGATATTGCAGAGAACAAGAAAGTGACCCTTCATGCGCACGATGAACCAATATCTTGCCCAGCTGCATCCAAGTGTTAACGGCCTTATTGCTTCCGCTAGTAGCAATTGTTGAGAAAACCCCTTCTGCCTTTTGAAGTTGGCAAAATTATCCATGGTTTATTCTGACCTTGATAAATGCAAGAGTTTTTTGCATTTCAGGTTGTGTCTGCGTTGAACAAGATCTTTGATATAATTGGTAAAAAGATTCTGATTGACTTGAAGAAGCTACGTGGGGCACACTTAATCTTAGATATACTAAAGTATTGAGTCTACATCAATATCGTAATCAAAGTATTTCTGCGAGAGTAGAAAGGGCCATTTTGGTTCAATTTTGGGGGAAAGTTTTTGGTAAAATGCAAAGGCTTTTGAGCTAAAAAGGTTTTTCAAAATGTAAATATTGTTTGGTAAAGTGTATTTTAAAATTTCATTTGAAAATAATTTTGACCTAAATACCGTTTGGTAAAAACTATATTTTGTAAATGATTTTTGCTAATATTTTTTTAACAAAAAGTTTGGGGTGGAGCTCAACCACTTACTGGCCAAAACGGCCGCTGGCCAACTGCCAACAGCTAGATTTGGCCACCCAACCTCAAGTAAGGCTACCTGAGGTCGCGTGACCTCAGACATCGCCTAGGGTCCCGCGACCTAGGCGATGCCACCTAAGGTTAGGCCCAAGCAATAGTCGCTTGAGATCGCGCGACTGAGGTCAACGCTTGCTTGGGTTGTGCGACCTCAAGCATCACTTGGGTCACAGAACCCAGGCGACGCCTGAGGTCAGGCAACCTCAGCCAGCGTCCCTTGGGTCGTGCGACCCAAGCGACGGTCACCTAGGCGTCTTGCGACCCAGGTGACCGCCGCCTAGGGTCGTGCAACCTAGGCGACCCCAGTAGGCGATTGCCGAGGCTGCACGACCCCTCAGGCGGCGATTGCTGAACTCCGGACCTATTGCTTTGGGTAAATCGAGGACGATCTGACCAAAAAAAAAAATCGAGGAAAAGATGAAGAGTGAATTTGCATTCCGAAAATGTAACTTGCCAAAATACTTTCGGACCTGCCTTAGGCTAAAGTCCTTTGGTTGGAAGCCTTTGAAAATGCAATTGTATTTCCCCAAAGTGCTCCCAAAAAATTAACAAACCCCCTTAAGTCATCTCTCAAGTCAACTACATCAATGTCATACTAGTAGAGGTACGTGATGGTGTATATTTTTTAGAAATGGGGTGCTACAAATACATAATCTCGTTATGTTCGCACTATCAATCTGACTCCTCCAGAGTTAAACCCAAGTTAGCGGACGATGTCTTTTAACTTAGGCTGTCACTGTTGGATAGGATTCTTTCAATTCACATGGTATGAATACGGTACGACGAGTAATACGAATTACAGATAGAAAATCCAAATCCAATCTAACACAAAACGCTTGACCGTGTATTGACACGAATTTATATGTTTTCACTATGACTCAACTATTTAGCCTATTAAATCAAAATTATGATGATTAATACTAAGCCCAGTTGAGGCGAAACAATGAACTTAATTATTACAGGCGGAAACGAATTGTCAGACCATTTAACTTAATGATATCCAAAGTAAGGGTATACTCGGTTGACCAATTTATTGAATACACAAAAAAAACAACTTTAAAATGCAATTCAGTAATAGTTGGATCAAGAAAAATAAGGCATATATAACTTTAATGAACTAGACTGGAAACTGTATGTTGCTTTAGGTTCCGTTTGTTTTGCGAAAAATGAATGATTTGAAAAATATTTTCTTAAAAGCAATTGCTTGTATCACTTGAAATAATTAATCAATAGAAAATGTTTTCATTATCTACTACAATTTATGTATAGACATTTTCATGGATGATAAAATATTTTTCAAATCATTCATTTTTCGCAAAACAAACGAAATGCCAATGTCCAATTTAAGGAGAATACGCCATACAACCATTTGGATGAAACAAAATGGGCATATAGAGAGTTCGATTCGATTTTTGTCTTTAAGATGACAAGCTGTTGATTGCTCTTAACCAATTGATTCTTAGGAAAGGAACCCGACAACATTTGACTTTTTGTGTATGTTCTTAATGTGGGTTTGACATATATTAAGCCATCTCTCTTGACAACAACTAATCACACATTAGGAAGTCATTTTTCCCAATTATGGCACATCTGTCATTGTAACTTAACTTATCGAACGTTGCCGGCCGCGTCATTACTAGAATGAGCGATTCTAGAAGTTAACTGATGCTATTATAAAAGTCGTGTGGAATCTCGAGTACGAAATTAATTCAAAAGGAAAAGTGTCATAAGAAAATTGACGATTATTCTGTTGTTACTGAAGTTTTGCCCCCACAAAAGTGGGTGCATGCCCTGATTCAACCCCCCCACAGATACTTCAAGCATCTCTTCTTGCTAGCACAGACTCACCTACTTTGATTCCCCGTTTGTCTTTAACGAGCCATTCCCTCATTCGTAAATGTACTAGGATTGGCTCGATTTATGCATACCGACATGATCATCGCCATCGAATGTGCCGGCTCTATAACTGGGGCTGCGTGATCGGCGGATACGAAGAATTTTAATCTAACATAGACTGAGTTAGGTGTAAGAACTTCTCTTCGAGCACGCACTGAAATTCGCCGGACGCGAGAAATTCCGGTGCAAGACTAGCCCGGCGATAGCCGAGAACGTTTCTTTTAACCAAGGAGAAGAACTGTGGGTACTCGGGACTGACATGGCGGATGTAGAAAACGCTAATCAGTGAAGAATTTGTGCAAAGAAATCATCATTCCATCAGAGCTAATACTGTCTTGGCCCAAAGAGAAAAGACCAAAAATTCGAAAGTGATTCGGTAATGGTTTAATCAAGGAGCAGCATGCGTCATTGATGACGCTGCTAAAGAATTTATATAATTATATGTGTTTATGTATGTAATTGTGTTCGCAGGTATATCGCTCTTATATGTGCACGGAAGCATCGCCACTTCTGAAGCTCGTTGAAATGGGCCAAGCAACTGAGCATAGCCATTTCGGAAGGAAAAAACCGACATCTACCGAAATGGCTTCTGATAATCCTACTGAGCGTCAGCTTCCGAAAGTAGATTTCTCCGCCTCCGATTTGAGTCCGGGAAGCGCCTCTTGGGACTTGGTCCGTGGTGACGTCGTGGCCGCGCTCGAAGAGTACGGATGCTTCGAGGCGGTGTGCGATCAGCTCTTCTGCTGGGAGCTTCACTCGAGCCTCTTTCGAGCCGTGACAGAGCTGTTTGAGCTGCCGGAAGAGACTAAGAGAGGTTTCGCAGACGCCAAGAGACCGTACGACGGCTACGTCGCGAACCTCCATTTTGCTCCAGGGTATCAGGCCATGGGGATCGGTGGAGTCCTTGACTCTCCGGCGATTCGGGACTTCACGGATCTCATGTGGCCTGACGGGAATGCGAAGTTCTGGTACTTTTCGACTTCATGATTTTGTTCTTACTCTTCTTGCCACTTTTTCCTACACACCCTTTGATGCCCTCGAGAGAAGCTCAAGTATGGTTTTGATCTTTCAAGTTGGTCAACTTCGACTTCATTTGAAATGCAAGGACACTTACAACTACTTTTACTTAGTATTTGTATAAGTATATTTTTCAAATCAAGGGTTCTTTCACCTAAAAGATGGACACTACTAAATTAAAATACCATTTCACTAGCATAGGACCGAAATTCAGAAATATGTCGACCTAGTTCATCACTAATTCGCTTCGGCTTGATCGACACAGCGAGATTGTGCAGTCCTATTCATCGAAGGCATCAGAACTAGAGAAGATGGTGAAGAGAATGATCCTGGAGGGCTTGCAATTGCCAGTAGAAAAATATTGCGACTATGTCATTGAGAAGACGAGCTATTTCCTCCGGATAATGAAGTATGACGCACACGAGGAAGAAGGGACTGAAGAAGTCGGTGGAATCAATCATCGCGACTCGAACTTCATGACCATTCTTCGTCAGGAGGGAGCCGTAAACGGCCTGGAGGTCAAGGCCAAGGATGGTCAGTGGATTAGGGCAACTCCTTCAGCTTCCTCCTTCATAGTCATACTGGGAGACGCAGTCCATGTGAGTAGATAACATTTTATCTCTCTCTCTCTCTCCTCTTCTTTAGTTTCTGCATTGTGAGTAGTTTCCATTCGATCCACTTGCTGCGAAAACTAGTTGTTTTCCCACAAATGTTACATCAGGTTGAGAAGTTATGACTCTGCTACGTATAGGGATGGTCCAATGGGAGATTGTACAGTCCGGTACACCGGGTGGTGATGACCGGGACTCGAGCAAGGCATTCCATCGGCCTTTTCTCGACGATCAAAGGCGTGATCCAGTGCCCCGGGGAGCTGGTCGACGAACAGCACCCCTTGCTTTTTAAGCCCTTTGAAGAAATCGATCTCGTGCGACATCACCGCATACTCGAGACCGAAGAAGGTTGGGAGCTTGAGTCGACTCTTAGAGCTCGTTATCTTGTGTGAGGGAGAAAGCTAGTTCTTGGTTTGATTTCTTTTCCTGCTTTCTTTGTATGCATGGGAGGTTCGAGATGAAAGACTTCTATATTGTACCGTCAATTTCTGATCAATATCTTTCGAGATTGTGTACGTCATGATATCATCTATATAATTAAAATGGGTAGTGCTATAATTTTTTTTAGACCATTTAAGTGTCATGATTTCTAAAAATAAACGTTGACTCAAGTGCTGTAACTTTTTAAAAACATTCACTCAAGCGCGAAAAATCCAACGTGACATAGCAATTGTAGTAAACGTTTTTAATAAGTTATGGTACCGTATGATTAATCGAAAAATTATGTGACATTCAAGTAATCAAAAGAAAAGTTAAAAAAAAGTCGTGGTACTCAAGTAAGTGTTGTATAAAAGTGATGATACTTGCGGACACTTGCGGTGTCATTTTCCCTCATTTCCTCGCATCAACTAGAATAAACTATCTTTTACAAACTAGATGAAAGAAACGAAAACAAAAAAAAAAATTGTTCCAATCAATCTACCACCTACTAAAGTAATGATTCAACGATGCTTATTTTTTCTTGTTTGATCGAAAAACTTAGTAGAATTTATAGATAGTTTTTGTATATTATTGTATTATCGAAATAGAAAGTCTAATTATACGATCATATCGCCGAAATAAAATTGGCCGGATGGACTCAATTGGTACAAATGTAAAAGGTTTATAATTAAATTGGCTCAATTGAAATGTTTATGACTGAATTGACACAAATGCAATAAATGTATGATTTTTTTTGGAATTGTCTCCTTAATATTTACGGAGCCATCATTGAAATTATCATTTTTATAATAACATATTGAAAAATAGGTGGGCCAACTAAATGGACCGAAGTGACGATGGAGTTCTCGTGTACTCGTGCACCCTTGTGAGTGGAGCTTGGTGGCGTCGTAAAAAGTGAGCAATGTAGAAGTGATGAATACAACTAATTCGTGGGAGTGGCGTTAGGACGGTTTATGTTAGGAGTTATATGTTCGAATGAATATACCCTTAGGAGCTTTAAAGGCGGGATTGGCCTCCCGTGCACAAACTGGTCTTGAGCTGATACCGCTCTCCTAATGAGGCCACGGCAGACCAAAACAACTTGTTCTGTCTAAAGTGTTCTGCATGTATTGCTTGAGGGACTGGATACCCAAGCTTAGCCAAGCATGATATAATCTGATACGAGAATATTATTCGCCATATTATTTTTTAGGAACAACTATAGAAGAAAGGCTGGCCTTGGGGTCTTCTTGACTTGCCAGGCGTCACACGAGCTAACTACGCGGCCAAGGAACTATTGGCCCATGACACGTACTTCTTGGTGAAAGATATATGTTCGATAGATTAACTTATAAAAAAATCGATTTACAAAGTTATGCGATGATCTTTGAGTATTTCAATAAATGAGTTGTTTCTTAAGCACCCAAATGGTATTTATCTCGAGCATTATTTTTATTTCTTCACACCTTCAACAAACTATCGTTTTGTCAGCAGTTGCACCCGCTGCTGGCTCTGCCGCTGCTCCCGGGACTCAGTCCGGCACAATGTGATGACCGCAGTCGAAGGATACAGATGTTTCGAGGCGATGTTCGGTCATCAGTTCACGACGGAGCTTCAGACAAGCCGCTTTGAAGCCATGGAACAAGTGTTTGGTCTCCCCAAAAGAGACCAAGTAACGTCGTGTCGACCCCAAAAGGCCAAGTGCCGGCTTTCTCGAGAAGCAGCATCATTCCCCGGCTTTCTCGAGCCATGAACATCTCCGGAGTCCTCAGATCTCCGGCGATTCGGGACTTTGCCAATCTCATGTGGCCCGACGAGAACATGGCACTCTGGTACTTTATCCTGGTCATGTGCTTGTTACCTAAGCAATTCTACTTGATAGTTGTTGGCCGGTCATTCATCACAGTGTCGCGATTGTTCTCGTGAAGTGAGACTCGGCCATGTTTTTCATGGAGTAGTATCAGAACTAGAATTAAGGTGGCGGAGAGAACGATCCTCGAGGGCTTGCGAGTGGACAAACATGGTGACGACTTCATCGAAAGGACAAGTGATTGAGTTAAAACGATACAGTGCCGGGTCGACTCAACTCTACTTGCGTACTCAGCGATCAAGTGAAAAGGGCTGGTGCACGGATCTTTATTGGAACCTATCTCTTATCGGTGTCCCTTTTCCTAAGAAGAAAAGGCTGAGAACTTAGATCTGACATGGATACCGGTTTGTCCATGAGACAAATTTCAAGGAACGATGACAATGTAACATGAAATACTCTTCTCAAACGTTTGGCTACATAAGTAGACTCCAGAAATTACCTACCAATAAAGAGAAGTCACGGACTTGACTTGCAATTGCATGAATAAGTCGGATTACGCGTCTGTATTTCCAACACTAACGGGACAATTGTCTCGACATCTTCAGACACTTGGTCCAGAACAATCGCTTTATTCCGAGGTACTCTGTTCTTTGTACCGACAATTACTCGCTAAATGAACCAAGACGAACAGAAATTGATACGGAAAATGTTCATGCAAAAACGAGGACAAGAGTAATTGCAGCATTCAGACTAGCAAACACTTATGCCATTGCCTGCAGTACTGACAAAATTTGTGTTACAGAGTGAATTTAGCTGTAATTTTATCACATAAAACTGTATGTTTAGATGTTGGACTATCTTCAATCTGCATTATCGTATCAAATCAGCTAATTATGAATGCTCAAGTATCATGTTCCTATACATTACCATTTCTGATGCGGAATTGCTATGTTCCTGGATGCAACAACTCCGTAGACCCATGAGCGGCTGCCGACAGCGAAGTTTTATTGTTCTCTCACCTCTTTTGGAAGTTGAAGGATTTTATTGCGTATGCAAAGATGAAGGCAAACAATACGCAGAAACCAATCACCATGATCCCGGCAACACCCACAAAATCATGTCTGTACCCGAAAACATTGTTGAGGAATTGCCTTATTGGTACCCGAGTATAACCGTCCGCTAGCTTCAAAAGTTCATCATCATCGCCGTATTGTGAAACTAAGAGGCCATACAGACTCCAGGCTACTGGGTTTGCCCAATAATACCATCTCCACCAGATAGGAATTCTCTGCAGTATAATGTAAACTGGTTATCGCTAGCATAAAGACTAATGAATAAAAAAGAGTGATGCTAGTATTGGATTATGGTTTTCCTCCGTTTTATATGAGGATGAAAGAGAACAGATATAGCGAGTTTTATCCTCTGGTTAGTTAAAACACAACAGAGTAATCAAGAAAGACTTGGAATAATGGCCAACCAACGAGTGACTTTAGACAACACTGACTAGAGCAACTTCAGGGAGAGCAGCAGGAAAACAGAATGTTGACAAATAACGGGTAGATTTGCTATAGCATGTCAAGAAATTCTTTGTGAAAGCACATTATTTACCTTGTGGGGAATCATGAAGCCACTGAAAAGGTTCCAAAGCATGTAAAAGGGAGCAGCAATAATTGCAGCCACATTGTGATTAGGAGTCACAGCTGTCGTCATCATCCCGTAGAAAGTGAAGTACATCATGGTGAAATACATAAAGAACAAGTACCAGACGAACTTCAAAAACGTCCACTGGAAAGTGGCCATGGAATAAAAGACGGTGCAGTAGATAAGCGACTGAGCAAAAACATAGGGGAATTCTATGACGACCTGCAGACAATAAATTTTCAAGCTTAGATAACGAACAAAGGCTTCCTGCAAGTCAAAGCTCAACCAGAGGCCTATTGTTAGAAGATGCACCTGAGCGAATGCAAATGACAAAGCTGAGTACATCCCTGCAGCTCTTTCTCTGTATGAAACAAATCTTTCAATAGAAACAACAGGTTGAACAGCAGTGGCGTTGGTAATCCCAATAAACAGGACTGCCGCGTACATGGATCCCATGGCATTAAATAAGTCCTGCTGTGTCTCTCTGTGTCGGAAGAAAACCAGTTAATTTTCACCAACCTACTGAGGGATGCAAATATATCCAGGTGCCTGGACGGAAGCTTCCAAAGTGTCTCAGGAATAAAAAGAGGATAGTTGCACTTTTTTTTTTTCCTACCATAACTACAATTCAACAGAAAATGTCACAAAGAATAACATAAAAAAGTTAAATGAATGCTAAAACATCATTCTTCTTTTGTTGTGTTCAATACTGAAAAGGACAAAGTAATAGGCCTCTGGTATTTGTACAGACAATAAGCAGAACTGGATAACAATTTCTCCAATGTACAAGGCCAACAGAGGGAAGTCCACTCCCTCCATCCAACTGGACCCCTTGTCAGGAAACAGATTAGTGTTAGGTCATGTCAAATGGCTCAGTGATTAGTGTTAAGTGTTGCTAAATTCTGATCTTGCAGAAGCACAGATGTAGAGTGTGGTTCATGGTTGCCAGGATCACTCCATGTCTAAGCCATCCAGCATTGTAGTCGTAGGTCATAGGCCTATGATGCTTGGTTTCTCTCCATTACCAGGAAATTAAAAGTATACAGGAAAGAAGGAATGGGATTTTTGTTGATATTACACGTAGTATTCAAAATTGATATGGCAGAAATGCTTCTTCCTAAAAGTAAGCATCACAAATTCTTGCATTTTTAAGAGTATCTTTACTTTAGAAGTGCTTTAAGCCCCTCAAGGAAGTGGTGAGAAGGGTTGTGTGTTACCAATCAGCTACAGCGTTCTTTGGCAAATCTGCAGATGTGCTTCGTTATCATCATTTTTATGGAGGCTCAAAGTAGAGAGAAGCTTGCTAGCACATGCAAAACACAAATCTTCCACATTGTTTCATGGCCTCATGAGATATCAAGGTAATCAATCGTGAGGCCAACACATATAATAGATTGTGCCTAGCTCTATTGATTCCTTTTTTTTGCTTTCTTTTTATTAGAAACTGGCTCTTGTTGATTCGATCTCCTAGAATCTGATGAAAGACTACCTGTTTCTACTAGTAAGCTTGATAACCAGGCTAAAAAAAGTAGCCAAAACAAAGGCAACAATTAGAAATGAGTAACTGTAATTATGGACGTGGTAACACCATCAACCAAGTACCTTTTTGCACCAAATCTCCAACATATGGTCCCAAGCATCAAAGAGATTACCACAGTATAGAAGAAGCGAACTGCAGTGTATTGAGGGTTTCGCCAATATGAAAGATTCTGCTTCCAAAGACAAGCTATAAACTGCTCAAGGTAGGATTGGTTATACTTGGTTGGGAACTTCAGTTCCTTGAAACTATTGGTAGGCTTGCTTAGAGTTTCAACCAGTTCTTTGTTGCGTCTGGATGAGAAAAGCAAATCACCAATTAAAAAGGTTGAAAACATGTAAACAGAAAGCATAAGAGCAAAAGATACTAACTGAAATAGATATGATCGCCGGTAAAGTTCTGCAAAGTCCACGTCCAGACGATTTTCTTCAGCTGACGAAGTAACCTCAAGCATCCAAGCAGCAGGGTTATATCCAGCTCTAATCTTTGGCACTCCTTCAACTGCCTGCAGAATACACTGGCAACTGTAAGATGGCCAAGGCAGGGCTTATCTAACAAGCTAAACTTCCCCCAAATAGGAAGCAAGCTAAACCAACCTAGTAGAAATCATAAGATCTATGATGCAGAAATATGCACAATCCCCACCTCAAAATACTTGATGAGCTCACAAGATTTGGGGCCAAGAGGACCGGCATATATCAGCTCTCCTCCACGCTTCATAAACAAAAGCTGCAACCAGACAACGGGTAATATTAGTTTTTAGTAGATAAAAGTAAGAGATGCTTTATGCTCTCATGAAACAGAAACAACCTGCTCAGACCTGACGCAAAGTCACTTATGTTATGAGGATTGTTAAATCTTGACTGTTCAACAGACATAAAGGGGATGTACTCGCAGTAGTCCACCTTAAAATTTTCCTCTTTATTTTTCACTTGAAGTTAGAGGACCTGTCTAGACATGCAATCACAATGAATGTATACTCTTTACTCCATGATAAAAGCATGGAACAGTTTCAATGAAAAGTGAAAGACGATTTCAGAGTAGAGTAACAAATAGCATGTTTTAATACTCTGCACTTATAGTTTGAAAAGAGAATAACTCCAAGAGGAAGAAAATCTACCATGCAAATAGAATTAAGGGGGAAATTTCCTAGTTAACCTAATAAACTCAGTTATCTAACAGCAATAATTCCATCAATGCAAGTAGATGGCAACCGAAAAAAAATAAAAGAACTGCCACAGATCATCTCAGGCATAAACTCAAGTCAGCAGGAAGATGACCTCATCAAATGATTCAAAAATGTCTATACTTGGCTGATGGATGGTGCAAACTATTGTTCGGCCAGTATTCACAATGTTCCTGACAGTCCTCATCACAATGGCTGCAGCCCTTGCATCAAGCCCTGAAGTGGGCTCGTCCATAAAAACTATAGAAGGGTTAGCCACCAGTTCAACAGCTATTGTTAATCTTTTCCTTTGCTCCGTGGACAGACCATCAACTCCAGGTAGACCAACCAATGCCCCAGCCAACTGTGTCAGCTCCACAAGCTCCATAACCTCTTCAACAAAAGCCTACAAAACTCATCTCTTTAGAAAGTCAGTTTTCCAGCACGTCAAATTCATAATATCCGGAAAAGCAATTACCCTCTGTGTCTCCAAGTGAACATCTGCGGGTAATCGGAGCCAAGCAGAGAACAGAAGCGATTCCAGAACAGTTAAGCAGGGGGAGTGGATATCATTCTGCTCACAATAACCAGAAATTCTTGCAAAAGTTTCTTGCCTTTTGGGGTATCCTGATATATTTATGATTCCTTCAATGACACCACCAGTCTTCCTCCCTGCTAAAACATCCATGAGGGTAGTTTTACCAGCACCACTAACTCCGACCAGTGCTGTAAGCACACCAGGCCTAAATGCTCCAGTGACATTTACAAGTAACTGCAACTTATCTTCCATTATACCCTGTTGCTTTAATTCCTGAAGCATAAAAATCAATTTGAAACATTACCAATCAGTAAAATGAACATGATAATTGGCATTTGGGGAATGATACTCGAACGAACCAGAGGCACGTCTACAAAGTAATTGACATTGCTGAAAGACATTGAGACGGGTTGAAAAGGAAGAACCATGCCTCTCCGCTTAAAATACTTTCCTGCACAAAATAGTCGGGTTGAAGAATGCATTCACTTCTATAACCACAAGCGGTTAAGAGGAAAGGTCATGGAGTAAGCTCAACAAACCAACTCGTGATCCTGAATGCTGGAGGTACTCTCTTAGCTCAACAGCAACACTTTCACTTTTGCTTCTTTGCTCTCTTTCTTGAAGCTCTTCCTTGGAGACAATGGCTTGCTGCTTTCCTAAAGCTGCATGTGGCAGAAGTTTATGAGTTAAAAATTGATACTGCTGTGTAATAAAAAATGAACAGGAAGCAGCTACGCCAGCCAGTTTGCAATAGTGAAGAGATGTCTTACGGTTAAGGTAAGTCAGGAACAATGTGAAAAGGATGTTAAACAAAACTGTGTATCCAAGCAAAGCACCAACTCCAATCCAATACCAGTAGCTCTTTGGAAAAAGACTGCGTGCTCTCAATAATGCTTCGCCTATTGAAAAATCAGAGTTCCCAGCTCTCTACATATGTATAAACACGACACTAAAGATATATGAGATTACATCAAAGTAAAAAACGCAAAAACAATGGCTTATTGCAAATTGAATGCATCCACCCAATGCCCCCCACCCCCCAAAACAAAGGATTCGAAGGAAAGAAGATTTAGGCACCTAAATGAGCCTTATGAGCCGTTGATCTCATTGACATAAGATCCTCTCTCTCTCTCTCTCTCACTAGACAAATCGCAAGTAATTTCTCTTCGCTTTCTACTAGGGATATATGTATTTATTTATATTAGTATCCAGCCTAGTGGAATGCAAACAACCCGATAGCGTTAGTGCTCCAGTCATTGCACTGTTAATGATCATGCACATTCATGAAGAAAAAACTGCAAGTCACATAGGTAACTACGCATAATCTCTAAAACAATGCGTACACTATTTCAAGATAAGTCACATGCAGTGACCACTGCTGGCAACTAAGGAAATTTGAGTAAGTATCTACACACTTCTGTTTATATGGAAGTTTCATATGGTATCGCTGTATCAAGTTCTATTAAATGTGAAGCATGACCAATGCCTCTTAGTATTGGAAATTGTTCTTTATAGAACATTAGAGAGTTGCTTTCATCTCATACAGGATTCAGGAGTGCTTAGTGTTTGATGAATAGATTAAATCACTCATAGTCATCATATCTACTCTGTATCTCCAGGGTAGGTCTCTTAGATTAAGCATCTCCTTTTTTTTGAAGCTCAAATGGATGACATTGCTTATATGTCTTCCCTGATCGTTGTTCAGAAGAGCTCTGAGGCAAGTACACGGGATGAATTTTCTTATCTTACCTTTTCCCAAGAATGCCCGAGAAATTCATTGACAGAAGCTGCATTTTGAGCGTAGGCCAAAGGAGAAATCCAGAAACCCCAGATCCACCAACTTGGTATGCAATCTACAAAATGCAAAGAAGAAAACTGAGTGAAGGGATAGCAAAAATTTTTGCATAGTAAGTTTTGCAGGATATCAGCCGGACCTCTTGAAATGATGTAGCCTCCAAGAGCCATCACAACCAGCATTGCGAAAGATCCAAAGGTGTTGGCAACTATCATATTTCGACCCAAGGATCCCATGACACGGAAAAGACCGATAGACATCTGGTGCAGAAAGAAGAATAACAAGAATTGTCGGAAAAATCTGCAAAGATGGCATGATTAGAACAACGATGCAACTGAAAGTATCTAAACTGAAAATATCTCTCCGATAGAATGGCATACCTAGTAATATCAGGATCATATCCGATTACATAATAGGTAACTGCTACCCAAAATCCAGACTCCATTAGTGAAGTTGGAATACTTAAAACCCAAGAAGGTAATGTGTAAACCCAGCTAGGATAGAAGTGCAAGTCTCTGTGCTTGTAAAGGACTGGAAGCTTTCCAACCAACATAGGAACCTCCGTAAAGCCATTAAAGAGAACAATAACCATAGAAAAGTATATTGCTCCCAGATATAGAGCTCCATCATCGATGGTGTTGTGATGAATTGTCGAACGGAAGAAGACACTCATGGTGATAAGTGCAACTAAAAAAAGCTGAAAAGTAGAAACAAAACGGTGAATTAGCAAATTGACCTGATACGTCCTTTTATAAATCAGCAAACAAGAATGCAAATGTGTTTTCTCCGAGGATTTATTTAGTTCATGCTTCAAGCTACGAGCTGCTTTGGAGCTCCCACAGCTACAATGGTAAATGTGAGATGGAAACAGGGATCTCTTAGAAGTCAAATGCTCGACAATTAAAGAATGGTACCTGGATAAATTTGAATACATATATAAACGAGTTCCGTTTCATCAGAAGCATCTGCCAGTCAAAGCTGGTTTTGAGAAGTTCTTTCTTGCTAGCACCATAGCGAGCGGTTGCCAAGGCTGCTGGATGATTATAACGTCTGTCAAAAGGAACATTCAGTTCCCGTGACAAGCTTTTTCCAGCAGAATACAGTCGAAAAGCTTCTGCAAATTTTCCCACAGGTATATATCGGTATGGGCAAAATGGTTCAGACCAATACTGCTCTTGGTCCTTCTTTGAGGTCACCTGCACACAAGAACTTGATGACTGATTGAAGACAACTAAGCAGACATCAGGTCGAGAGATCAGATACTAACTTCTTGCAAGAAATCCGCCACATTCTTCCTTTCAGGACAACTGAACCCCATAGATTTGAAAAAGTCAAGAACATCGCTGCGGGGTCCTTGATACACTATCTGGCCCTCACATAAAAGAATGATATCATCAAATAACTCGTATGTTTCTGGAGCAGGTTGAAGCAGCGATATCATGGTGGTGCCATCAAGAGCTTCGGTGGAATGCCGAAGATACTTAATTATTTGATAAGTAGTTGAACTGTCAAGACCATTGGATATTTCATCCATGAGCAGAACCCTAGCGGGACCAACAAGCAATTCACCTGGAAATCATAAACATCAAAATTAGCCAAAGTTGAGAAAACCTTTATTTGACAACGACAGGAAACAACAGCGAAACCTGTTGTAAGCCGCTTCTTCTGGCCCCCAGAAATCCCCTTCAGCATTTCATCTCCGACCAGAGTATCAGCACATATGTCCAACCCTAAAATCTTTGTCAGATAAATCTTAGTCCTGGAGCACTATAGTTCTTACGTATTTCAAGAAACACAAACATGCCACCCCAATCTAAAGGGCCTAATATCGTAAAAACGAAGTGGTGAAATTCCAATTGCTAAAATTAAGTGAAAGTTTCAGTACGTCTAGTGAAGTTGCCAAATGTGAATAAATACATTACATTTTTCTCTCCGCGCAATTATCATCTTAAATATAAAGACGCACTTCTCACTTCACAGTCAATTTATGATCCAAGCTAAAAATAGACAAGTTTGCCATCTGCACTCTTTACAAATAAACGTACTTGAACAATGACTGAAAGATGAACCTAGCTATTAACATTAACATCGATTAGATTCGAAGTTGTTAAAAGTTTGACAAGAGATCACATTTGTGACTAAGCAATGTAGTAAAAGACCAAAAGCGTAAGACTAGGACTCAACTAAAATCTGCTTCAAGATGTAGATTATCAGCCTCCAATATTTAGCTTGTGGCGAGAAGCTTAAAAAACCTAGTAACACTTGCTTGGAAAAAGGATCAGAAATCATGGATTGAATCTGTCCTTTTACGTTTCTATGAAACTCATGTTTCCTCATTTGATTTTCCATAGCTGTGAACCAGCACACGCTTAAAATGACACAAGCCTGCATCAATTAAAAAAATCTACCATGAAGAGTTCTAAGTTAAGTTACACAACAGTGTAGACGTAAAAACAATGCAACAAAAGAATTACTTCTCACGGAAAAAAGGGAAAAAGAAAAAGAAAAATAATGATGAATATTTTCTTTCCGTTCCTATTTTTTAGATAGAAAACTGAACTACTAAAACCGCAAGGAAAGGGACATGCAGAGGATACCTTCATGATGTACTCCACCACAAGGCTAGTCTCTTGTCCTCCAAGCGCAAGTGACTAGAGAAACAAATTATTAGTTGGTCAACCATCAATGACAGTAATAGCTTTCCCAGGTGAGAAAGGAAAACCACATCCAAAAGATTACCTTCATGAATATATCAAGATCCTCATCAGGTTTGATCCCGGCAATCTTCTCTCTTCGAGAAAGCTCTAGTAACATATCTGCGACAATAGTTGCAGTTTTCCGAGCAGTGAGTACAGTCGCACACAAATGCACTACATCACAAAACAATTTCAGTGCTTACCATATTTGAAGCCAACGCCTTGACAGCGACCCGCAAACTCAAGAGTTTCTCTCACAGTCATCTCAGCCACATTCCAGTCTTGTTGACTTACATAAGCAGATGTTCTCTGAGGAACAAACTCGTGTAGGCCATGCCCATTATACGTAATTTCTCCTGACACCTTCAAATCATTAAAGAGAAAATCATTTTGTCAAGATAAAGTCAGTAATTGATCTGAGCAATCCACAACATTCAATTGATATCCTTCCCTAAACTCCAATTGGGATAGCTACTTTAATATGAACACATTGAGAGGGATATTAACGCACATCCATCTTGAAGTATTTTGGCCATTTTAAATGACTTTAAGCAGAATCAGTCTACCCACTTCTGTGATTCTCCAGTTTAATTAACAACAACACTTACAAAGAGGCAGCCAACGGGGTGGCATTACATAATAGAGCTTGTAGTCTTCTCAAGGATTCCCAACTGAAGATCTAGCAGATACCTGTAAATCTTTTTTGAGACGGCCTGCAAGTGCCAAGAGTAATGTCGTTTTTCCGGAGTTTGGAGGACCCAGTAGAAGCGTTAATCTGCAGAACAACACCCGATGACATCCTTTTCAATCTCAAAGACTAAAAATTTGATGCCTGATTGAAATCGCGAGATGTACCTGGAAGGCCTTAGTATGCCACTGATGTTGTGTAAAATTGTGAGCTTGCTTCTCTTGGCCCTGTAAATCCGCAACTGCCTTAACAGAGCCTAAATGACAGCCAAATCGAGTCATTTAAATCTCAAGCTCCAACACTGACCAGTCCATGGATTTATTTCATAGGAGTTTTCCTTTGAATTGTGTTCACTATATACCTCGGTCATGTTGCACATGAAATTGGGGATAGTAGGTAGAGCTCTGCTTCCGGTGTGGACAAATGATTCGATTGTCAAATCCTGAAAGCGAACCTCAATCTTCGGAAATTCCAAATCTACTCTATAGACAAAATTAGAAGCAAACAGTTAGCACATTGAATAACTAAAATAGTAGAACATAACATGACTGCAATCAAGCGCAAAGAGAATGTCTCCTGAATAAAAAGTACAGATATACCAGATGTTTGCGCAAATCATAACAACAGAAACCTTCTATTTATAGTTGGAAACTCCAAATTTAGCTACATTCACCAAACGTAAGACTGTCCACAGACTAGTCTTACATTGGCATAATGCTTCAGGATTATAAATCCCCAAAACATTTGAAAACAGAGCAATGCATTTATCCATCTGTTAGCAGAGAAAGCAGATAAATCCACGCAAAACGCAGAAGAAACGCCTCGTAAATCTTCCGTTTCCGCTACTTTTGAAGCGGAAATGCTAAAAGAAGACTCTGTTTCACTTGCGAATAACTGGTTTCTCCCATTGGGGTCTCTCATGACATACGCTCCCCAGCAAATGCCCTGTTTCCTATCTGATCACTCAGTGTTTCCATATACGAAAATCTCAAAAGCATGTTTCATCCACTTCTACCGTTCTGCAAGTTATGGGATAAGGCAATGACTCCGACAGACCCTCCCCAAAAGCTCAACCACACAGAGAAGTCCTAATTCAGTAGCGTCTACGATTCAGAGTTTCCTGAACCCAAAAAAACGGTCGTCACTTCTCGGGCCGATATTTTCCCGCCGGTAGCGAAAAAGAAGAAGAGAAAGCGGAATTTTCACGCCCGAACTAAAAGCTTGCTCTTCTCGGTGCACCGGATCGACGGGATTCACCAATTATACTGAAGACCGATGCTACTAAACGTTAAGTAGTGAGTGTGTTTTAGCATCTTTACGCTTCGAAGCGGCGCCGCATCTGCTCGAAGAACCGCTCGGGGTCGTGATCGACGGCGCTGACGAGGCGGTCGATGAGCAGCCTCTGCTCCCGCGCCTCGAGCTCCCGGAGGCCGACCTCCTTGGACCCGCCGCCGAGGTCCCGGAAGATGCCGCGCCGGACGCGGGCGTAGGTCGGGAGCCGCTCGAGGGCGGCCCACCGGAGCGCCTCCTCGTCGTCGCCGCCGCCGCCGCCGCCGCCGTCCCGGGAGGAGGAGGCGGAGCGGGCGAAGACGTTCTCCTCGGACTTCCACATTTCCCTTCAGGCGGCTCGCGAGATCTGGAAGGAGCAACGGACGCCCGGAGATTGCATAACAAAGGAAGCTGAGACGAGGCGCACGAGCAGACACAGAGAGAGAGAGAGAGAGAGAGAGAGAGAGGAGGGGGGAGCAGTTATAGGAGGGAGTGGGGGGGGAGGGGGGAAGACTTTAAGCGCCAACTAATTTCGAGCGCAGAGTTTGGTGGCCGAGCTCTGCTGCGCATTAATGGCGGTTCTCTCTCTCTCTCTCTCTCTCTTCTGTGTCGCTGCGATCTTTGCTGCGTTCTTGCGCTTGCATTCATTCGCTCACAGCCACAGCGTCTCCCCTTCGCTGTTCCTTCGCCATCCTCTCTCTCTCTGTCTCTCTCTCTCTCTCTCTCTCTCTCTAAGCCTCTGTGACTGATACGGAGAAAATGTTGTTTGCAGAGCAGGGGAAGGGGGGAAGCTCCATTTAATGGCCGCGGGGCGGGAAAGACGAGCTTGGCGATGCCTTCGTGCCCACACCCCCCACGCGCGCCAGTGTGGCGGTTTTCCACACCGCCCTCGACTTTTTCGGGGTTAATAATACGTTGAAAATCCCCTAACCGGTACACATGTAATTTTTGTTAAATCTTACCGTCAAACTACGCAATAGGACAACACGTGATAGTTGATAAGTATACCGATTTAGGATTTTACCCTCCGTTTGTCACGAGTGCACTAATTTGTGATTTTTCGTAGTATTAATCTAATTTAACGAATGGTTAATTTGTCATAAATGTACCGGTTTGAAGTTTTTGGTGGTAAAAATAATTAATTTTTGGTAAATTTATCACATATGGACCTGTTTGGGATTTTTCATGGCATTAACCCTTACTCAAATCAATGGTGTATCACGTGGTTTGTGCGAAAAAGACCTTAACCAATTTTTATGCGAGGACAAATTATTCAGAAAATGACAGGCAAACGATATATTGCCAACTGGACCTCTTTTGTCATGGTGGTTTTATACAAAAAAGAGAACTCCTTACCAGAAAGCTTGTATTTTCTAAATGGTTTTACTCCACCACATTGCATCACTCTACGATCGATTGTCATAATCTACTAAGGGTGAGCATGAATTCGAGGTATAATCGTGAACCGGACCAAATTGGCCATAGGAACCAGTTGGATTCCCTATCCCAAAAATGTGGAACCGTTGCCGTTTAGTTTGGTTCTCAATTCTTGGGTAAGAATCAAATCGAGAATCTATGAACCACAGTTACATGTGTTGAATTTTTTGTTGTTTATTTTATATTACATATTCATTTTTTATGGACTATTGCAATTGACAAATGGAGATTTTCGTTATTGCGTTCGCTTTCATTTTGCTTAGCTAAAAAACAAAACAAAAAAGAAAGAAAGAAAGAAAAAATGAAACAAATAAAGAAATTGATAGATTCCCGAGTAGACCCTTGAACCGATTGACATAGCCGGATTCAAGTTCCAAAAACTAGAGAATCAGTTCCGACAGGTAGTTCCTAAGTTTCAGATTCTAGATTTTAAGTAAAGTGTGAAACCGAGACCGACCATGAAACCGCCTTCAACGAAAATAAATGCTTCTGAGCGACGAATCGTATATTTGTCCCTTCCCTTACAAACCCTAATAAATTGGCGTGGGTCAAAATTAGTACATAATGCAAATGCAAGTAACTCGAAAAGGGTAAAGGACCTAGACAGCCTGTGATCTAAAATGTGGCGGGGATAGAAGAACAAGCATTGACTCTCTTTTATTCGGTGTGGTAAATTATTGCCGCCTTGCCTTGCCTTGCCTTGCCTGGCCTGGCCTTGCCTTGCCCGGAAAAGGGTAAGGGGGTGTGGACGCCACGCGACGGGAAGGCGAGTGGAGGAGTGTTGGGGATTGGGGGCGGGTGTGAGAATTACGGCGTTGGAATTTCAACAGAAACGGTTGGGGAAGACTGTCATTTTTTTTTTTCACCGTGGTGCCTTGCGGGGACGAGGGATGGTGCCAATGGAAAAGGGCGCGTAGGTTTGGTTTTGCAATTGCATTGCCTCTTGAAAAAGTGGTCATCATCCATGCGAAATTTCCCCATGCCAATAAAACGGGTATTTTCTTTTTACCTTTTTTTTCCTTTTTTTCTTTGTTCTGTTTTTACCCTTTTGTCTTCTTTGATTTGTAATTGGAGAACGGGTTTATGGAAAAAAAAAAAACAAAAAGCGAGACAATTAGGTGTTTTTCTTTAGATACATGAAAAAAAGCAGGAAAAAAACCCTTTAAAATATGCCAACTGTGACATATTTATAACGAATTTTTTCCCACGACATAAAAAATCTAAAAATCTGTATATGCGTGACACATTTGCGATCCATCAAAATTCCGTTAAATGATTTTTCAGTCAAAATAACATCGTTTTTGTCCACTTAAGCCACATGGGCGCCACGTCAACGCTATTTGCTTTATTGCAACCATATAGACAGATTTTTAACAGTTCTCATTAAAAGAAGTTTGATGGAGAGTAAAAGTGTTACACGGATACAAATTTGAGATTTTTTGTGCCTTAAAAGTTTAAGTTAATTGTGTCGCAGTGAACGTAATTTAGGGTTTTGTGTGGCTTTTAACCTAAGATATATAGATGTAAATACATGCTCTTCTACGTTTTTCCAAACTACAATTAGCATCTCTCGAAATTAAGACAACCTAATTGTCTTTGTACACATCGAAACGCTAGACTCTCTCCCCATCCTTGCTAGCATATCTCCCTCCTCAGTCGACAGCTCCGTCTCTCTGTCTTCCCAGCCCCCCTCCCCGTTGTTCTCGATGTCCCTTCTCTCTCTCTCTCGCTCTCTCTCTCTCTCTCTCTTGAGTGCGAGGTCGTAGCTTTTTGTCTAAAAATGACTGCCGGTATTACTTGAAATAATTAATTAATGAAAAATATTTTCATTATCAATAACAATTTATGTCTGAATATTTTCGTTAACAATAAAAATATTTTTCGGTCGTTAATTTTTATAAGCGATACAAATGATCATTTTTAAGAAAATAGTTTTCAAATCATTCATTTTCGCAAAACAAATAATGTGCTTATACACTAAAAATTCCCCAATTTCCCCCGCACCTTCCCACGTATTTATTGCACTAGGAAAAAGCAAACAAAAAAGAAAAAAAATACTTTTCCTTACAAATCTTCGGTACATTTTAATGGAAATTTTGCTTATTATGGATACCTTAATTTCTTCAACGAACTTTGACTTTATTTCAAGCAAGGAATTTCCATTTCCTTGTTTCTTTTCTTTATTCTTTTCCTCTTTAAGTCGTGAACGCGTCACGTATGCTCTTTACCTAAATACATCTTAAGGTGACTCGTCAAGAAGTTTGAAGTCATCCCAATTCGAGCTCTAAATTTGCTAAGTGCATCGCTTCCTCCGACGATAATGCCCGAACACCCTATTATACTTTCAGCTAAACATATAAAAAAAATTCTCGTTAGGTCCACCACCGGCACCGGTGTTGCAAAGGATTCACGCATTCAACATTGGATGAGTGGCACGTGTATTTGAACTCACGTTGGATTAATCTATTACTTAATATTTATTACTATGGTGAGCAAGGAGGCATAGGGCTGAAGAGTACGGTGGTGTGGACCGACAAGAGTCTCCAGTTAGTTGCGGATTCGATATCTTTGCATTCATTGCGTGGCCCCAATTTTGGGTTATGGAAGGTGAAACCTGCCACATCCCATGCTTTATTTTATTTCATTTTATTCTAATCTTATTATATTTTTTGGGGGATGGGCCAAACTTAGTGGCTGCGCATTCTTAGCTGTTTCCTGTCACGGCAGGGAGAAAACGAAGGTTTGCGAATCACACAGAATTCCTATACGGTTAGGCCAACCGAATGATTTGCACCTTATCTTTCGGACATTGCAAAGCCAGATGCAAATAGGAAGAAAAGGGACAGTTGGTGAGCAGTTATGACCATATCTCGTGAAACGAGTAGATTTAGCATATATTAATATAGTAATTCGGGGTCAGCCTAGGATGATTGGTAATTTGTTTACATTTTGGACATTAGTGACTAAGAGTCTCTTCAGGAATTAGGTACTTGGTCCTAGCTTCCTTAGATTGGAGAATCATACGTGGATAAGAAGTTTGTAATTTCCTTCTAATTAGGGTTACAACTATGAGCAAGAAAAAGTGTCAAAAAAGTCATAAACCTTTTGCATTAGTACCAATTTAGTCTTAAACCTTTTTTTTATACTAATTCAGTCATAAACCTTTTGCATTGATGCCAATTTAGTCATAAACCTTTTTTTTGTGCCAATTAAGTCCTAAACCTTTTTAAATTAATGCCAATTTAGTCCTAAACATTTTGTTTTTGTGTCAATTTAGTCATTTCCGGCTAATTTTGACTGGAATTTGCCAATGTGGACGCCTGCCGGCCGGCGACCGATTACCGACGCCAATGTGGCGCTGATGTGGATAAATTAAATAATATTTTAATTTTTTTAATTTTTAATTTTTTTCCTTTTTTTTTTCTTTTTTTTCCACTTTTTTTTTTGGTATCTTCTTCTCTGGCTGGTCGCCAATCCAACGACCGGCCAGAGGCCGACAAGGTCAGGCCTCATCGGTGGCTGGGCGAGGCTTGAGCCCTCACCGGAGGCCGCAGTGAGGGCAAGGCCGCCCTCGCCAGTGGCCAACGAGGAAGGAGAAACCCAAAAAAAAAATGGAAAAAAAGGAAAAAAAATAAAAATTCAAAAAATATTAAAATATTATTTAATTTGTCCACGTTGACGCTGGTGACCGATCGCCGGCCGACAGGCATCCACGTCGGTAAATTCCGATCAAAATTGGCCAGGAAGACTAAATTGGCACAAAAACAAAAGATTTAGGACTGAATTGGCACGAATTTAAAAGGTTTAGGACTTAATTGGTAGCAAAAAAATGTTTAGGACTAAATTGGCTCAAATGCAAAAAGTTTAAGACTGAATTTGTACCAAAAAAAGGTTAAAGACTAAATTGGTATTAATGCAAAAGATTTATGACTTTTTTGGTACTTTTCCCACTATTAGTCAGGCTTGTTAAAATGTGTGGCCCTACTTAGGAGTGCCTAAAGAAAGACAACATTGAGAGAGGTCTGCCTCCATTCTCTCGTTCATATTATTATATGGCATTGGTTTTTGACAACTTAATCTTTTAGAGAAGATGATCGAAACACTCAACTTCAATAGAGCATTGGAGGCAAAAGATCTTTGAGTATGGATTCCTCCAACTCGGATTCACTCGTTTATGAATTTCGATTCATTGATATGCCACGGGCTTTTAGAAGTTTTTGTAGGCTTTCGACGTTCTTCAATTGCGTGAGAAAGAGTGTAATAATGCAAGATATATTATTCTACACTGTTTTCTGACCCACTCAGCCTTTTAAACAAGATAGACACACGCTCTCTTTTAGTGAGACTTGACCAACACTTCATGTTTGACAGCCGGTCCATTGGACTTCCCGTTCACTCCAAGGATTTTAACAACTCCGAATGAGGCTGCTAATATGAGCCTTGGCCGCTAACTAGTTCCTTGCGGTGGAGGTTATCTTTTTGTTGTGCAAAACTCTTATACACACTCGATGAATGTGAGTCCACTTGATTTCGGTTATCAAAGATCCATGTGAGCGTCACATGAGATCTATATTGTTTGATAATTGGGATTGATTCGGTTCACACGTTCCACGTGCAAGCAATGATGGCCTGTGTCGTGAGTGTAAGAGAAGCCAAATTACCTATCTGATCCTTAATTACAAATTCCATTTTCGAACTTATCCTATTTTGAGTGAGCTATATATCCAATTTGGCTCGATCGTCGCTTAGCCAACCATAGGAATTAAGGAAAGCGAGAGTGCCAATTGCAAAACTCATAGTGCAACTAATGTTGGTGACTAATTAAGGTTGGCTTTTGCTTCTGTTCCACACTAATCACCCTCCTATTTCACTAATTCTCACTTCTCTTTCACTTATACTTTTTGTCAGGAATGTTGGTGAGAACAATGCGCTGCGCGTGAAGTCTCTTTCGGCTCATTATCATTTATGGGGACATTACTTTCTCCTGGAATCCAAAAAATATTTACGAGAGTGCATGTCAAAAGAATATGATATCATCCACCAATCAAGCGATTTGATTTGCGATTTTCAATAGACGATAATAACGAATGATACCATATCATGGGACCGTGGGGAAATTCCATGGTTCAATTTGGTAATGTATGAGACTGATCCGGTACGCAATCTAGATTGTTGGATCAAAAGATTAAAACAAATTCAACCGTCAGATGATTTTAATGAGGTGGTAACTTACGAACATTTATGGAAAATTAATGACCATGAAATTGTCAATGTTACTACATACAAGGTCGACAATTATTCATTGACAGGCCCTATAAGTTCACAAACTGCGAAGAGATATTACAATCGCGAAGATAGGTTACTAAGAGTAAGGGAAAAAGCACCTCACAATAAAATTAGATTTTTTTTTTATGATTTATCATGGAAAGCTATGAACGTTTCCAACTTACGAAACTTTAAGGTAAAGTTGTTAGATGTGAGGGATGCTAACGAACTTGTCATTTACAAGGATTCATAGGAAATTAAAAATTATCAAGGACAATTACTAAGCATTGCTACCGTCACTAACAACAACTTAAAATATTTTACTATTATACTGATTAAATTGCTTTGGGTTAGTATTTTTATGTCACAAACTCCATAGACAATTACGTTACCGGGTAAGGAATCCTTGTACCTTTCTGTCGATGGGGAGTATGAGTCACATCTCAATAATAATTAAGGTCTAAATTTTTTAGATTGATAAAATTGAGTTGGAAAGATTTACTTAAGAGTTCGAGTCTTACATCTTTGAATTGATGTGATCAAATCCTAAATCTTTTACTAATTTGTGGAGCCAAGTCCTAAATTTGTATTGAAGGAATGTGCAATTTAAAGTTGCAATATAATTGATCTTCGTGTGTCTACAACGTGGACAATCTTTTGCATTGTTCACCTAGTTGATATCAATTTTTTGCACCAATGGAAAAATTTAGGAGTCTGATTAGATTATATGCATAGGGTTTGAAACTTGTGCACCTTTTTCGACATTCTTACCTTACTATGTATCCATTTTGTAAGCTTCAAGAAATTGCCAATCTGATTTTGACTTGTTAGTTTTCATGCAAGTGGGTGGAGTTTTTCATCATGTCTCAAGTTTTCCCCCATGTGAGATTAAATATTGTCAACTACTACAAGACCCAGCTGCTAATGTCAGAAGTATAAGCCTAAGATTTGACTTCTAGTTCATTTAGGCTGGACATGAGGAAAAAAGGTTTGTAGCTTGGCCAAAATCATTTTCATTTTCTAGAAACTGTACTTGATTTGTTTCTATGTCTATAGCTGTCTGCCACAAAGTAGAACCATCAATTGCTATCGCCAGAAAGTTCAACTGAAAGTTTAAGTTTGATGGGCAATAAAGATTAAATGAACAAAAGACTCGCTAAAACCCATAGGCAAACTATTCAAGATACTTTAACACTTCCTATCACGTGTAAATCAGACTAAGAATAGCACTTGGAGTTGAGGAACGGAGAGCCTTGCTTGCGAAATAATTATGGAATAGAATTTGGCTTTGATGTCATATTAGCAAGTCCAATTTAAAAAAAAATTAAACTTATGACTGAAGGAAGGTTACATGAATATAAAGCCTATTAAAACCCCGTAAACAAGCGATATGAGATAATTAAACAACAATACTTTCAAGTCAGGTGATTTTCAAATCCGAGCATTTTGATATGCTGATCATCTTGAGTAGACTCTCAAGCTTAACCACATGTTGGGACAATCAATGCAAGGTAGAGACTAAGATCATTTATTTGATGCTGCTTTAGTTGTTGGATTGGGTAATTTTGACCTTTTACAAACTTTACAGCTACCTACATATTGTAGGTCCATATGATGCACTACCTAGGGTTTGTGACCGTATAAAGTTCGAAGACAAACTGAAAAGTACAATCTCATTGATGCAACGTGATTCAAGTCAAAGTTTCATTTACTATTAATGTCTTTTTCCCCTTTTTTCCTTTGGGTATACATTCCTAAGTTGGATTCTAAATGAGATCATATTTAAAATGCAAATTCAGACTCCGTTTATTTCGAGAAAGAACAAAATTTAAAAAATATTTTCATAATAATGATCGTTTGTATTATTTAAAATAATTAGTAAATGAAAAATGCTATAATTATCAATGACATATTATGCCAAAACATTTTCGTAGATTGCAAAATATCATTTTTAGGAAGCTATTTTCCAAATCGTCTATTTTTCGCGAAATAAAAGGAGCATTAATGTTCGATCAAGTACAGAGTGTTTTTGTAATTTGGTCATGGAATTACAATTCCTTACACATGATGTACCAAACTTCATGAACATTCAAGAACTCAAGTCACAAATTTTGAAAAATTATGATCACATGATTTTTCTTCCTTAAATAGATTTCTTGCGCATGTTTGAACGTCCGGTATGGTTAGGACCTAATAGAGATTACCATGTCGTGGGTGCCTGGGTGGGCCTTGCGATAATGAATGGGATTTATTTTTCCTTAGACAAATTGAAAACAACACCAGAAAAAGTCATTCTCAACCAACCAAATCCTTCAATTTTCAGACTTATATTCAATGCACAGGTGCACATCCATGTCATTCAAAATGTGCTGCGAAACATTAATTTATGGTCCTGTGGTATGGTGCAGCATGCATATGATGTCCTTTAAATCAAGCGTGACCCATTTTGTTGGATGAAACCACCAAAGATATCTACCCAATTCAGACGTATGCACGAGGACTTCCTTTCTGAATAAACTTGAGTTTCGACTGACATTAATAGTCATAGCAATTTATGTTTATTTGCCAAGGTTATGACACATTGTCAGGAAGGTCTCTCATTTTTTTACTCCCAATCAGATTTTTTTCCTAATGTAGTTAAATGACCAGTAAAAAGAGCACACGCTTTACAAGTGAAAAGAAAAATAGGAAACTATATGTTAAGAGAAAATAAATGTTTGAAGATTTGATCTATTGTTTTTGCGAAAAGAAAAAGACATTAACTTCCCAAATAACAAAAACTTATATTTACATTTGAAAAATTATTCGAGATTTAAGAAATTATTATTCAAGTGTAGCAAAAGTAGGATTCAGTTAGCTTTTGAATTGCCCTAGTTCAATATTGCAATATTTGGGCTTTTGTGGAATTTATGGGTAAAAGTTTGAAATTGAACTATCATTTGAGCTTACTTTATTATTATAAAGAGAAAAATATCACCATCGTCATCTCTTGGAATTGATTTACTGTTCTAAATCGAGGAACCCTTATCGGAGTCTTGAAAGAAAACGTACTGGAATAAGGCTCCGTTTATTTTGTAGAAAATAAATAATTAAAAAACTTTATTTTAAGCATAATCATTTGTATCTCTTGAAATAATTAGTCAACGGAAAATGTTTTCATTATTGATAACAATTTATATTTAAATATTTTTGTAAATGATGAAATTTTTTTTTCACTCATTCATTTTTGTAAGCAACACTGGCTATTATTTTTAAGAAAATATTTTTCAAATTATTTATTTTTCGCGAGATAAACGCACCCTAAATGGCTATTTTCTTGTCCTGATAAACATAAAAGGATTTTTTTTTTATCAATGAGTGCTTCAGCTCAACTTTTGAGCAACTAAAGAAAAGAAAAAATAAAATTTACAGTTTTGTGTAAATAGCAATTAAGATCTCTCTTTTTTTTGGTCAGAAATAGCAATTAAGATCTCGAAAACTGAAAAATTTATTATTAAGCATGCTTTTATAATTACCTTGAAAGTAAATATTAGGGAGAAAGACAATAAAATTCAACGGAAAAAAAGTCAGATACACAGTGTGTTTTACTCTACATAATTAATTATCTTGTGGCCATATATCCTATATCTAGACAAGTTTATTTTGTTATAGCCGGTACTCTTAATTATGGGTTTTCCTTAGATTCTTGATGTTCGTTTAAGAGATAACCTCACCGAACGAATGGAGCTTTCGCTCCTACGAGGGCCTTCATGGCCTGTCTCCAGTTCTTATGGAGTGGGCTCCACGGATGTGTTCGTTATTTCAACGTGCCGATACTTGCACGCCTTGCACTACCCTCTTAATGTTTTATGTCCAGATAATCCCGAGATCCGGACGAAAATTGAAATGAAACCTTTTAAAGATATACTTAGATTTATAACATAAATCCCATGTCTAGACAATTTTATTTGGGTTAATATTACGAAAAATCTCAAACTGGTACACCTGTGATAATTTTATCAAAAACTAATTTTTTGATCATGAGAAACTTCAAACTGGCAAACCTGTGATAAATTTACTAAAAACTAATTTTTTTACTATAAAAAACCTTGAACCAGTACATTTGTAATAACTTTACCCTCCGTTAGTTTCTATTAAATTGAATTTTTACCACAAAAAATCATAAACTGGTACGCCTGTGACAAACGGAGGATAAAACATAAAATTAATACATCTGTCAATTATCACATATTATTTAACAAAATAATTTGACAGTAAAATTTAACGGAAATAAATTCAGGGTAAATTTATCACAAATATATTAATTTATAATTTTTTATGATCAAAAAATTAATTTTAAATAAAATTATTACATACATTTTAATTTGAGATTTTTTATGATATTAACTCATTTTACTATGATACAGCCAATTCTCATTTCATGGAAATTGGCAAGCACCCGTCAGCCGCTCCCAAGTCCCAGTATCACGAAATAAATGCATGCAGCAAAATGCAGGTACAAAGCTTTAAATGGGATTTTGACAGCACGTGATATCGTGACAAAGGCCATTAGTCGTTTGAGGGGGAAGAAAGGGCTTCCTCGATCGCTCTGGCTACGCTTGTTTAACCCGATTCGAAACAATGATGTGCACGTACCATTTACCAATGATTCGAGACAAACCGGTACTTCTGAACTGGCCCAGCCGGTTGCTGATTGAAACCGCATTCTCATCAGGGTGCACATGTAGGAATCCAGATTTCAATCTAGAGGCAAGTTCGTGTTCTCATCGGTTTAGTGAGAGTACAACACCAGACGAGTTGGGTGAGTTCACTTGCGAAGCCCGTCTCTCGTTCACAGCTTCTTGTCACTTTATCTGCAGAGCCCATCTGGTTCATATGGCCACGTGATCTGTATAAGGGTGTATGCAAGGGATTATGGCAACATGTCTGCTGTAATGCTAAACATGTTACACTGAGATCAACTGCCTAGTCATTAAATCTGGCGATTGATGACGGCCAGTAGATTTGCTGCTATAGAACCATGTTGCTCGAATGCCTAGGCTCCATGCTCGACCGAAATAGGGCGCTTATTTCACCTCGGACCTTGTTTCGGCAGACCGTACATAGAGTTGAGTCGAGGATTTGCTTGTATTGTATTCATTGTTTAGCACATTCAATGGACTGATAGGGGTTCAGATTAGATGAGCAAGGACGGCCACGGCAGTCATGCATTGACATGGATTGTTTGCGGCCATTGATGACATCGACAAGATAAATGGGATTGACGGCGAACTTTCGATATTGATCAACACTGATTGGCCAACGGTACTAAATCGAAGTATGGTCCGTCTCCTGTGTCGTAAGAAGCATCTATGAGAGCCCATTGTTGCCAAAATATCATAACTACTCAATGGGCCCTTGATAACGATACTTCAATGCTTTAGAGTAGAAATATAATGGAACAAATTAAAATCTGAGTGATTGCCTTTAACCCATAACTTGCAGCCTGCATGTGCTTGGCCAATTAGGTAACAAATGAAAATCTAACTGGTATTATTAGGTAATATGTATTCTTATTCTCTAGCTTCAGTTAACTCAAGACATCGATGACAATGATAACTCGTATGCGGCATGTCTACCGAAACGAGTCAGCTTATGCATGAAGTGTTTGGTTGCAGACTTTTGGAAGCTACAATCTTCACAATCCAGATGGTGTTCCTAATCGCACGTCTTTGTATCGATGTCGATTTATCAAAACATGATGTGATGTTATCCTCGCATATAGCTCGCCAACATTTCAGGGAAAGTAGCTAAGATATTGAATGTTTCATGACAGCATTACTAGATTGATAAGCAAAGCAATAATCAACTTCTACCTGAGTTGTACGTACGAGTGACCGATGGACAGAAAGCGGGTAGGCCTTGAGAAGGGAAGTCTTTCATACCACACTTGATCGTTCTCATCCTACTCGATCGAAAAGCTCTCCCCTGGCCTGCAAGCAAGATTGAAATGCCATACTGCCAGGGTTGTGGATCGATATTCTACGAAACAGGGAGAAAACGAGAAGGTGAGCCTGGTGTCAAATGCCAAATCAGATGACTGAAATAGAATTCAAGAACATCAACTAATGTGCACCAAAGGTTCTTCTCTTGCTATCTAATACGATGAGAAGACATGGTAATTGGATAATGAAAAACGTACTTGTGAGAAGGCCGGGACAATTTAATCATGACAAGCCTAGATAGGAACTCCTTCACACTAACACAATTTCGCCCCGTTCTGAACTGGAGTCTTGAAATCAACAGATGCTCAGTCCAATGCCCACAAATGCATTCAAGTCTCAGGATAGGGCTGTAAAATCTCCACAAAGGTTTCACCCGCTCAAGACATGAACAGACCTCCAATTCTGAAGAGCATTCTTCCCTTTTTGGTGGGAGAAGAACACTAGAAGTGGCAAAACTTATATACGGCGCTTACTTTAGTGCGAAAAGTTTCAATCGAATAACTGAAGTGCTAAACTTTTTGAAAAACGATCACTAAAGTGCCAACTCCGGTCAATTTGACCGGAAATCCGACGTGACATTTTTTTATTAATTTCTGAAGCCGATGTGGCTCGCCGAAGGTTTAATCAGCATGTACATTCAGCATGTATACTTCAAAACGACGTAATTTAGCATGTACACTTCGATTTTTTAAATATTTTTTCTTATTTATTTTTTTTTTCCTTCTTTTCTTTTTTTCTTTTCTTTATTCTTCCTCTACCTTTGGCCAACCACTTGGCCTCACCTGAACGAGACCATTGTCACCCGCCACAAGCAAGGCCTGGCTGACCCTCGCTTGGGCAAGGGTGGGTGAGGGCTCCCCTCGTCCAGGCCACAGTAGCCTTGCTGGCAGCTGGCGAGGCCACCTTCGAAAGCCATAAGCGAGGGCCGGAGGCCGACCCTCACCTGGGTAATGGTGAGCCCCGACAAGGGCTCCCCTCGCTAGATCTAGCGAGGCCACCGTGGCTTGGGCAAGGGGAGACCTTGCCGAGGCTTGCCCACCCTCACCCAGGCGAGGGTCGGCCGAGCCTTGCTTGTGGCGGGCGATGGCAGCCTCGTTCGAGCAAGGCTAGGTAGCCGACTATGGGTAGAAGAAGAAGAAAGAAAAGACAAAAGAAAAGAAGGAAAAAAAAGAAAAAAAATCAGAAAAAATATTTAAAAAAATCAAAATATACACATGGAAATGTCACATATACTGATTTTTTTTTAAAAAAAACCAAACTAAGATTAAAATTTTAATTATAAAAGCCACGTATTAATTTGACTAGAGTTTCTTGCCGTTAGCATTTAAGTGATCGTTTTTCCTCCGATTTGGCACTTAAGTAATCTGGCGAAAATTTTTTGTACTAAAGTGAGCGCCATGTACAAATTTTGACACTTCTAGGCTGTGCATGGCAACTATTCTGTATCCGGGAATAGATTTTGTTCAAAAATGATTCTTTTTTATTCCATGCCCGGAAACAATTTCTCAATAATTGAAGGCGTTTGATAACTGTCCAAAATTTTTATTCTTAAAATAGAAAAAGAACAAAAATGCTTTTGGTAACTACACAAAATTTCTTTTTATTAATAATATTTTGAATTTTTTAATATTTCTTTTTTTTTTCCTTCTCTTCCTTGGCCATGGCCAGTCGCGAGGGTGTTGCCGCCCTTGCCAATCGTGACGGGGAGGTCGGCCTCGCCTTGGCTAGGCAAGGCTCGACCTCGCCTAGATCTGGTGAAGTCTCGTCGTCGCGGCCGCAAGCCACCCTCGTCAACCCTATCCTGTGGCCGATGGCCGGCGGCAGGCCGGGAAATAAAAAAACAACAAATCAAACAAAAAGAAGAAAATCAAGAAGAATCAGAAATGGAAAAATTATTTCAGAATCAAGAAGCTACTTTTTTTTGCTTCTTAATTCTGTTCGAAAACTGATTTTAGGAACATGTTTTTGCAAATTTGTGCCCATGCACAGAAATTTTAACAAACGGATTTTTATCTCCAAACTGATTCTGAAAACAAAAAAATAGAAATTTTTACTGTTTGACAAATTGCCAAACGACCCCCTAGCGTTCTTCCCCCCTTTTTGGTAGGTAACATGACCCGAACCAACTAAAACACGAGCATCGTCGAGGAGCGACGCTGCCTTAGCTGTAGACCCTTTACATTTCGGATCATAGTTGAATGACCGGGACTAGGGCAACCCTCACGTTCTTCATTGCCGTGCATTCGTGCGTAAATGCTCGATGTGGTTTAGTTTCCACTTCTGCCACAACCAGAAAAACAGAAACGTGGGCAAAAGAAGGACAAAAGTGGACAAAGAATCGGAGTCACTCTTACTTGTTAATGCATTGTTTCTGCTGTTCTGCAGAAGGTACAGTCCAGAGCAAGAAAACCATTCCCAACAACCTACACACATCTATCAAACGCCTATTAGCATAGCGCGATTCGCATCACACGGGCAACTGAAATATGTATTTTCGCCTCTTTCCTTATAAGCATGCAGATATTGGCATCATTTTAATAATATGCCTAGTATCCCAAAGAAAAAAAGCAAATGAAACCAGGGTTTACATCGTCTAAGATGCCATTGACGGCATTATCTTCCCGACAATCTTTTGGACCTCCATCTTGCTAGAATCCTCTCTTCCACATAGTACGATGCCACGCATTAAGGAGACGCATCCCCATGCCCGTACTCATTGACGTCAAGAGCTAAGAAAGTCTTCGCTACACTCCTGCTTAGACCAACCGCGCAATGTCCATCTGACCGTTGCTCCTTCAGTCAAAACGAGCACGGCATATTCAGAATGGACCAGAGAGGTACGGTGGAGGCACGCAACAAAGTCTACGCCATACTGCGACCCCAAACTCACCACCCAATTCTTCGTCCTAAGATGAGAATAAGCCTTGAAAGATTCAGGGAACGTGATTTTTCGTATCTGTCATGTACTTCCATTACGCTTGATCAGTTTTCGTCAATTTTCTGCACCGTGAATGTTGAGGCATTTCAAGGAAAAGCAAAGGTAAAAGGCTTCCTCCATTCTCAATTGCAACCACTGCTTATCCTTCTCGGTTGTGACCATCGGTCGGCCAAAACATGCGTGATTCAGAAGATCACTCTGATCCGCCTCTAGTGCAAGAAGAACAGAGCAACCTGAGAGTAAACCATGAGCATTTGGCTCAATTAAAGATGACTTGAGCCACGAAACGATCTTTGACATTGGATCCGCCCGCACTCTGGCCTCTGCGCCCTTCCCTTTCCATCTCAGCCCCATCGAGTCATTGACTAATTCTTGGTCTGCAATATCAGAATCAAAAAAGGCCTTTTTTTTTTCTCTTCTGCAAAATGTACAGGGAGAAGAACTTCCGAACCAATCAATTTCAGCTAGTTGCTACTTCAATAAAAATCCGAACAAAACTGAAAAGCAAGAAAGTGTTTGGATCACGGAAATCTGATCGAACATCTTTCCAGAGGGAATGTACAGTCTTTACATGCACTCATCTGGCAAAATTCAATCAGGCTGACAAACTTCTTAGCAATGACATGATATATGCAACGCAAGAACGAGCACAAAAGATTAATTTTAAGCATCTAAGGAGGTAGCTAAATTAATATTTGATAAGATACAAGTCTTTCGAACTTTATTTATAAGATTTTCAGCTGTCCGTGCTTTGAAAAAGCACCAGCAGGCGCTGAAACTGTAGGTTTGAATACTGAGAAGTTCCAAGGAGAGTTCCTTAGGTCATTAGTTCTCACAGGACATGAGAACGTGAGTCAAATCCAACATAAATTTAGTGAGACAAGCCCGAATATGATACGATATATGAATATGATTGCTCCAGGCCCTCAAAACAAACATGGCTGGATTCATTTTGACTAGTTTTTTTTTTTTTTTGGGAGGGGGGGGTGGGGAGTTTATTATCATGCAATACATTTTAGTAACAGGCGAACACGAGAACACGGCACATATTTGACTGCCTTGGCATTAATGCCGACTGCGGCGCGAAGCTTAGACCTGCTCATAGGCATGGCTGGCTGCAGGGCCCGAGCCACAATGCCCAAAAGACATTTTTGGGCGGGCTTGTGCAAGTGCTTTTAGTGAGAAAGCCCGGCCCGATCCTAAGTCCGGCCCGGGCTGGCCCGAAGATTCATAAGAATCAATATAATGGGTGGGCTCGGGCAAGAATCAGGCCTTGCCTTAAGGGCCAGGCCAGCCGGGCCTACTCACTGATCACCTATAGTTAGGCTTAACAGAGCACTAGATAATCTGCATAAACCCCTTGTCTATGGGGACCGATTGGATCCTAGAGATTGTCAGTATTGCTCACGGGCCGGACTGGGTGGGCTTATATCAAAATTGAAGCCTGGCCCGAACATATCGAGCCTGCTATCTCCGGGCACCGAACTATTTGGCAGCCGAACCGAACCGGGCCAATTCGGGCCGGCCAAGCCAAGCCGGAGATTGCCCACGAATTCTTGAACTTTTCTAATTAGTCACTCTTCGAAAATGCATATATCAACCGATTTTGTCAGGTTTGTTCACAAATCACAAGTGGGACGAAATCCGTGAAAACCCGAGAACAAGTTTCTGAAAGTTGTGAAGAGAAAAGCCTAACCCGTGAAATTGCTTTGAGATCCAAATGATTGAGCCGCTATTAGTACCCGTCAAGTTGCCGATGATGGAGTTGTGGTGGAGGGTGTGATGTGGCGAAGCGATAGTGGCTGAGTGGGAGAAACAAAAGAGACTGTGGCGGAGGCGACGATATTGAGATGAGAGGGCTAGAGAGGGACTGATGTATTCACTTGTGGTGGACCGGATTGAGCGGAATAAGTAAATTTCGGGAACTAAATTCAATAAAGAAAAATTTAGGAATTACATTAAACATAAAAAAAAATTAGGAATTACTCATATCATAATCGTCATTACCCAATATCCCATGTGAAAAAAAATCTTCATCAAGGCTGGACAGTCAACAGGAAATAACATATGGACATATGACTTTTTTCGGTGTGCGCGCTCATTGCTCAAAGGCTTCTCTCTCGGTACACCACATTCATGTAATTAAACATTGGAATAACATTTCTAACGTTCCAAACTAAAAAAATTCAAAATGCATCTCATCGCAAAAGTTAAAATTAATAAAAAAGTAGAAAATCTCTATCCAAGTACACCCATAAGCAATTGGAGATAGGTAGATTCACATGCAAATCTTTCATAATTTTTCGAAGTTTGGTAATTTTTCAATATTTTGTCATAAAGCCAAAGAAGAAGAAGAAGTTGTGCTCGACATTTTATAGGCGGTAATTTTCGAGCTAATTAGGAAAGTTTTCCGGTACATTTGTACGGTGAAAACTGCACCCCAATAAATGAAACCGAACACAAAAGAGACCATACACAGAATTTCTGCGCCGGCGTGCGGCCGCCAACACTTCGCCACCAACTTCCCTCCCCTTCTTCTTCCTCTGCTTCTGACAATTTCAGTCCGACATCACTGCCGAGATCCGAGGAATCACACACCCGTCGCTTCACCGCCGCAAATGGAAGGAACCCACTTGATTCAACCGGCGGTTGCGGCTCTGGTCGCTTCTTTCGTGGCGTTCAGAGCTCACCGGCGGAAATCGCTCGACTTCTCGGGGGCGGTCGCCGGGTTCCTGGTCATGGCCGTCCACATCGCGGCTGGGTACAGGTGAATTCGACTGCTAGCTTTCTTGGGTTTCGGTGAACGGGATCGCTTGATGTTAGTCCGTTGGAATTTCGATGGATTTCTTTTGTGGGTGTTTCGAATTTGGGTAGGTATGGAGCCATGTTGCTTGTTTTCTTCTTCACTTCATCCAAGTTGACCAAAGTTGGGGAGGAGAAGAAGCGCAAGGTTGACGCTGATTTCAAGGAGGGTGGACAGAGAAATTGGTAAATCTTCACTCTCTCTCTCTCTCTCTCTCTCCCTCTCTCTCTCACACACACACACACACACACACACACACTGTGCATGGTGGAAGTTCTTTTGCTTGGAAGCAATCGAAAAGTTCAATTTTTGTGCGGGCGTCGCTTGCAAATTGTAGGTGGGATTATTGGTACAGCTTGGTTTGACCTGATTCGTAATTTATATTTAGCACTTTCCATGAATGCAATGCCTTCTTGCAATGAAAAAAAAAAGGGACGAAGTAGTTAGGAATTTTATTAGTGTTTCTCATACTTAAAGGCATAGTTACGATATTCAGGGATTATTTCTTTGGTTACCTCTGAAGTCTGAAGTTATCTAGAGAATGTTGAATAAACAAACTGAGTGTCTTTTACAAACTTCTTTCGAACCTTGCAACCTCGACCAGTCCATCCAAAATGAAACCTTGCTCGATATGTTGCTGAGTTGCACTCGGCATATCTTCCCCATCTTTCATGTGCTTGCAAGCATGACTAATGATCTTATTTGGGCACTGGTTACATGTCCAGTGCCTAATTGACCTGTGAGGAGAATGCAGCTACTGTGGATCGAGTGCTTAGATTTATCGACAGTGATGTCCGTGATGGTTGCTTGATTTTTCTTATTAGGGTACAGGTCCTATCAAATAGCGCCATTGCTACAGTTCTCGTTGTGGTTATCTGGACATTAACCGGATGGAAGGATGAGTGTTTGGACTCCGGAAAATCAGCTCTGATTACATCTCTTATTGGTGGTGTAATTGGTCACTATTGTTGCTGTAATGGCGACACATGGTCTTCAGAGCTCGGAATCCTTAGTGATGAGCAGCCGCGACTGATCACGACCTTCAAGGTGTGTACCTTCTGTTCTTTTTCCGTGTGCCCATTGCACTGTGGGAGTCTTCCCTTGCGAGTTGGAGTGTATCATCATTATCCCCTTCAGTTTTAGGCATCTGTTATATCAACTCCCTGCAATTTCAGTACTAGGATACTGCAGCATTTGATTATGGCTTTTGGTGGAAAAGGAGTCTTGAGTTTTTAGCCATTGGCATGTTCATGCCTGATGGATTTGCTCATGAGCATTGACTTCAGTGGTTTTACTCGTTCCATCCACTGAGGCATCGTAGGGCCTTCATACTTCAAGATTGCTAGCTGAAAATTGTTACAAATAAAGTCAGTTTCTATAAATGGAGTGATTGAGAAGGCTCCAAAGATTCATGAACTTTCCTCCTCTGAATTCTTTTGTATTCATGAACGTTCTCCTGATCGTATTCATATATACATTACGTCATTAAATCAGGTTCAATCCTACCCGGCAAGTAAGCAAGGAAAAAGGGAAAACAGGCAGCTGCCTTACCACTTACTCTGATTATTTATGCAAGAGAATAATATAGTTACTTCTGTGAGAATTTTAATGTTGTCTCTAATTGGTTTGTGTATTGCCAATAGCCTGTGCGGAAGGGCACGAATGGTGGTGTGACTGTTCAGGGACTAATGGCAGCTGCAGCGGCAGGTGCGGTAATAGGGATATCATTCGTGCTCGTTGGATTTCTCACAACAAAATGCACGTTGGATGTGGCTTTGAAGCAATTATTAGTGATACCCCTTTCCACCTTGGCGGGACTTTGTGGGAGTGTCATAGATTCTCTGCTTGGAGCCACGTTACAGTTCAGTGGATTCTGCACAGTTCGGAATAAGGTCTGTCTACTAAAGTACTTGCGTCATCGATATGTTAAACCATTACATGCACTACAAAGTGCAAAATTACGAGACGTTTCATGTGGTCTAACTGAAATTTTCGTGATTTGGAAATGTTTCTGCAGGTTGTTGGTAAACCGGGGCCGACAGTCAAGAGGATTTCAGGACTCAGCATTTTGGACAACAATGCTGTGAACCTCGTTTCAATATTGATGACCACTATGCTGACCTCCATCGCCTGCGTGTACATCTTCTGAGGTCATCAGTTCTAACTGAATAATTCCAGATATATCGCAGAGTTGGCTTTCACGTGGCCCTAACTGAATAACTCCTGCGAGATTGCAAAGTTCTTATAGGGCCCTATGCAATCACATAATTGTTCCTTTTGTCAGCTGTGCACCGGGCAAACCTAATAATCCTTCTGACGGTTCTCGAGTTGGCTTCGAATTGAGGACATATTGAAGACAATTGTTTGTTATCTTAACAACTTCAGCTAAACGCACTCTTTGCTCTTGGTTCATGTTGATTGCTTCTGCTACATCTCTCTCTCCCGCCACATACACCCCCCCCCCCCCAAAAAAAAAAAAGGGGGGAACTTTAGAGCAAACAGCTACTTTCAGCAGGGAAAAATTCTGATTTTTCTGGTTCTTATTATCGGGTAGAAGTAGGAAAGGAAGCACATGTAGCATGAAGTTTATTTTCGTTGCTTCCAATATTTTCTACTCATTTAGTTTCTTGACATAACTCGAGTCACGAAGTGCAAGCATTTCGCAGTTGGAAGTGCCCTCGTGGCCAAGAATTCGTATGCCTGAAATGGCATTCGCTCGGATCAGATTAAGAGAATCTGTTAACCCAGAATTCCTATGGAACACACCTAAAGCCTTATGAGTAATCGTATTGGCGAAGCTCATCCTCACAGTTCATACCTCGTGGTGAAGGTTAGCCCCTCATTCTTCTTCTTCTTCTGATGCCAAAAGATGTGCTCTATCGCAAGTCTCGTCTGCTTCTGGATTGTTGCCCAGACCGCCATCTATTTTCTTCAGTAAAACTGAATTTTAGACCATCAATCTCTTCTTAAGAAACAATAGCTCTAAATGGGTATTACGTAATAGCTTGATGAGAACTTGCAAGCCTTGAACTACTTCAGGTATATTAGAAGATATACATGAACCGAGACTTCATATTATTTCAAAGTGGATACACTGAAGAAACCAGATCTACAGAACATCACGAGAAACTGACGGAGTGATATCCATGATGTTCATGCGTGTAGTTTATTTTAGGGGCAGCAACAACAGAGCATCTCCAAGCAGTACTCGCAAGTCTCGAAGCAGAAGAAGCAGCAACACAGCGCGAACAGGCTGCACTTTCCAAGACCATTGCCACAAAAGGAAAGAAAAACATCAAACGCATGAAGCGATGACAAAGGATATGATGATGATGATGATGACGACCACGATACACAGGTTTTCGTGAAAATATGTCAAACAGATGTGGTCTTAGATCGTATGTGATTGATCACTGCGAGACATAATTAGCAAAACGCCAAAACTTAGACCATTGTTAGTGGATAAAAAGGACGGAAGAGAGAGACCACTGATGAACGATCGCGAGTGATGACCGCAAGAAAAAGAAGAAGAAGAAGAAGAGATCAACCAGGCGTAGAGGCAGCCTCTTTCTTCATGGCGCCGACGGACGTGATCGAAGTGCGACACTTGCTGATAGCCCGGCGGAGCAAACATCTCTCTCTCTCTCTCTTGCGATCAGAGCTCGGAGTACAGCAAGAGAGAGCAGAAGATGATGAACGTGAGTTGAAGAAGGGAATGAAGAAGGGCTGAATGATGCCATTGAGGAAATAAAAAGGAAAAGATGGATACTGTTCTTTTCTTGAAATTATCCAAAAAGAGAAAATGAAAAATGAATACGCCATGAGAGACACAGAAGGAAGCTTGGTGGCAGCTTCCTATTTCGCTCGTTTCTTTTATACTCCTCTTTCATATCTTTGGAGGCTTTCGACTTAACTATTCAGTCGCTTGGATCAATCGTTTCGATCGATCTATCACATCATTCTCGCTCGTTCATTTCGTCTCTAACGGTAGAAATAGCGACTTAATGATACGGGCCATCGCGCCATCCCACATGCTTCCCCAGCAAAACGCAGGTGTCTTTATATCTTGGAAAAATGACACAAACAGTCCTCAAAGTTTAGCTCAATATATAATTAGATCTATGAACTTTAATTTGTTCAATATAGTCTCGAAACTTTAATCCAATGTGCAATATAGTTCCTAAACTTTCAATTTGTTCGATGTCATTCTTGAACTTTTGATACATATTCAATATAATCCTTCCATTAATTCAAGTTTAGGGACTACATTGAACATTTTTATATAGTTCAGGGACTAAATTAAATATTTACCACAAGTTCAGAGATCACGTTGAATAAATTAAAAGTTCATGGACCATATTAAATATTAGACTAAAGTTCAATGATTACATTGAACAAATTAAAAGTTCAGGGATCAAATTGCACATTAAACCAAAATTCAAAGATTGTTTGTATCATCATCTATTATATCTTTGAATGGAACTTCTCTGTATTCCCCTTCGAAGAGGAGTTGACGTTATCTTTGAAATTTCACGTAATGGACAGCTCCGGGTTGTAATCGATGCTTGTTTTGGAAGATAGCAACGGTGATATTTCCCACTTTCGTCGGATTTTATATGTTTCTTTTTCCATTCTAGATTTTAGAACATTCATTAAATTAGATCTTATTCTAGCCGTTGTGATGATGCAAGAACAGCCAAAATTAAGTTCAGCGAAAATCAGTATCACTCTCCTTAGGAAGATCATCAAGTGGGATGAAGTTGATTATTCATTATCAACCCCAGTAGGACATATGTAACATCATTCCATTACATCCACATGACGGAAAAATCAACAATCACTTTGGTCAAAATTTTTGACAATTTTATCATCTAAACGTTTATGAATATGTCCGCCCAACGATGTTCGATTTATCTATCAATCCTTTTACAATTGAAATTTAGTTGAAGTCACATGTACGAAGTAAAGGGTACATTTATTTCATAGAAAATGAATAATTTGGAAAATATATTTCTAAATAATAGCCAGTAACACTTGAAATAATTAGTCGATGAAAAATGTTTTCATTACCAATGACAATTTATGTCTATATATTTTTGTGGACGATGGAAAAAAATTTCATCGATTCATTTTTGTAAATGATAATAAGCTATCATTTTCAAAAAAATATTTTTCAAATTAATCATTTTTCGCGAAACAAACGGACCCTAAGAAATAGTCGCTAGAATCCTAACTAGTTGAGAGAGCTTAGGCTCCGTTTTGCACTTTTAGCTTGTGATCCTTTGACCCATTTTATTACAAGGTTTATGGTTTATCATAAAAAAAAGTCGGTACTCGTCAACATTGCCAATCAAATTGACCCTGCAAATTATCTCATAAAACTTCTAGGTGCGGCAAGACACGAAATAATTACCCAAAATAAATATTACGGTTTTAAAAAATATTTACTTTTTATCGAAAAGTTAAGCGAGAGTCCATAACTTTACTCTAAATAGATTTATTTTTCTGTCGGTGTCTTACATTTTTTGCTAATATATGGTCCACACTCATCCACAAGAAAATCTTGGACTTTTCTGGTGGGATTTTCTTGTGGGTGAGTGGATTAATCTGCGCCCTTTTTTAACTTTAATGTCGGAGACACATTATGTTAATTAATTAAGCGTGGGATGCATATGATTAACATAGGGACTACGCCATGCATCCTTGTCACTGTGAGATGTGACTTAAGGCATGACGTGACTGTCACCGAGTCTTTTCATGTGACCACGTTTGTGTCCCTCAAATTTTTTCTTTCCGACCTTAATATCTTCAAATGAACTTTATAAAAATAAAATGTGCAAATGAGATGAACCATTAATATCATAAGCATACTATGTATTGAAAATATTTCAACATCAAGGGTTACTTTCAAATTACCCGATCAAAAGGTAACACGAACAAAATTGATATGATGTCATAGTCGTCTAAATCACGAGAAGAACAGTCCAGTACCCTTTTAGGAATTTAATACCATTCAAGCCGTTAATGCGACCCAAAGAACGAGCTGGCCATCGTAATCTCACCGGCATGCCTATGCTCCCGATCATAAATCGAATTACGACATATGTTGCACCGGGGACCAATTGAGCTATTGCGCTAAGTGGTAAATAATACAGGAGATATAAAATGGGGCATGATCCATCTTCATTCTGCTCTTTTTGGGCACCATCGTGCATGAAGATTGCTGGTGCATGAGAAGAGAAGTTTGACAAATACTAGCTTAATGGGTTATGACGGCAGCAATCATGAGTCTTTCTTGATGCACCTACACAAGGAGAAAAGCACTATCTGCCGTTCATCAAAGGTCATGCATTGATTAGGTAGAAGAATCTCAATCCATATTATTGTAGCCCAGACCAGACCAAAGAGAATTTTAGCATCACAACCACCCCAGAGTGGACAGGGCAACTGAAGAAAGAAACAGACCAAAAAAACATTAAAAAAAGCTGAAGAAAGAACAAAAAATTGAAGCATAATGTCGAACTCAAATTGACAGATGGTTTCAAAACTTTAGAAGACTTGCATATCTAACAGAACTCACATATATAGAAACAGGGCTTCCTGAGCCTGAAGAGAGGGAAAGTAACCTCTTTTGCCCATTTCTGTTAACCAAACTACTCGATGAGATGGGCACAACAAAGACGTGAGAACATGCCTTTGCAAGATCCAAAGTGCAGCTTTCAAAGAACATAACAATGGGAAATGTAGCCAGACGAGACAAGCTGTACTATACATTGTCGAATTCCCATGTCAAACAGCAAAAATGTGCCTACCAGACATCCGAAAAAGAAGATGGCGTGATGACAATGTTCTTAGCAGGCACATCGGATACAACTTCCAAAGAATAAAAGCAAACATCCTGAGCCTAAGATACCAAAAACGAGAGGAACCATGGCTATGGACGATTTCAAGGGAAAGAGCTTCCCGTTCCCACCAATCCCGCACACAAAAAACCCCATGCGGAAGTAAAAACTGCTCGCCTTTTAGGTCTACATTCATCTCAGAGATCAAACTCCACTAAAAATATTAAACTTGGCCTAACAAATGTACAGACATGACTCAATCTGGTCAGATTGCCGTTATTAGTTTGCCTTACTGAGTATACTCTCAGCAGGTGACGGAGCATGTGGCGGGTTCGACTGAAATGAAGATATTATTGAATACAGGTTGGACAGCGGTGGCGTTTTCCAAGCGTTCCCATGTTGCTCTTCGCTTCTCGGCTGCAACATTCGACATTAAGTTGTCTTCTTCCAGCTTGCGTTGGCAGGCGGACACGAGTTCTTCGTCCATTTCCGTTAAAATCTTTTTTAGATTTCTGGTGAGGTTGAGCACAGCTTGGTTCCAGTGGTTCTGTATGTTCTGCTCAAGAGAGGAGAACACAAGGGGCAGAATCACCTGCCTGTTTTGAGTGACCAGATGAAGGACGTGCTCATTGTTCCATAGCAAATGGGCACGTTCTGCTACCTGCAGTAATTGAGAAATAAATGAGGTTCTACCATCAGGTCCAAATTTCAGTAACTTTTAAACAGAAGTCAAAATGCTATTCTTCTTTCTAACGTTCAGTAAATAAGTAAGATTAATTAAGCATAGTACACAGCAATACATCAATCTCTATATATAAGCAAGTTGATGAAAATTTACCTGGTAATGTGAGCTATTGAGAGAGCATCCAATGCGCCGAAAGAGTGGGACCATGATCTTTTGGAATTCAACCAAACTAGTCATCTCTAAAACCTCTTCCAGCTCACTCAAGAACATCAGCTCCTTCTGGCTGTTCGTCAGGGGCCAATATTTCAATAGGCCCTTGATCACTTCACTGGCCAATTTCGGATCTTTTTCCACAAACTGAATAACACAGTATGTTAGCTGTTGATGATACACACCCACTGACTTCGGTTTATGCAAAGGGATTAGAGCCTTCGATAAGAATATCTTATGTTCCTCCTTCAATGGCAATGCAAACCCACTAATTACACTTCCAAAGATCTCTAACAACTCAGCAATTCCATTGTGCCGCTCTGTTTCGAAAACAAAACGGTATATGATATTACTGACGGCCTTCCTGATAAAGGGTCTGTGTACCATGAACTTCCCATAAATTCGGTGCAGGATTGTTTTCAAGCAGTCTCTTTCTCTCGGATCCTCAGAATCAAAGAGGTCAAGCATCCTCAATAAAAAAGAATGATCTATGTATTTCTTTGCGACCTTTGCATCAAGAGAATTGTAACCGATAAAACGGAGTAGCAAGTCATACACGATTTGTAGATGTGACCATGCGGGGTCAAACATTGGTTCCTCATCCTCAGTTTCACCTCCAGAGCTATTTGACCGGTACTTCGGAGGGAAAACCCTAAACAAGTTGATTGCACACATCTTACATGTGGCAGCTATTGCCGGTTCATTGAACTTAGCTGATCCACTAGAGACAAATTCAACAAGCTCGATCAAAGTTTCATGCTTAGAATTTATTTCTGTGTAGTTCTTCTCAGGATCGCTGAAATCATAAACCTTGCAGCAGAAGTTCAACTTACTGATGAACAGGTTCTGCTTCTGGGAATTTGACACATCTTTGAATGACATAAATGGCTCAACAGCCTCCAGTCCTGTCATCATGCTAGCAGGGAAAACTGCAGACGAGACCCTCTTGACAACATTAAATCGGCTTGAGAAAGTACCCCCTCCGATCATACATTGAAAACCATTGGAATTGTCACCTGGGTCATTCCCTGTAGTATCTTGGGAATCACCTTTTGGTGATTTCCTTGGTATTTTGTTCAGAATTTGCTTCAGCATTGTGGCAACTGAAGATGCTTTTGACGCCTGGAATAGGGGTTATATGGTTAATTAGCCAATTCAAAGCAAGAAATGCAAAGGAAGTAAGACAAACAGCAGGACCTGATAGACAAAGCATTTCTCACCAAGAGGAATTGGACATATGGATCTGCTAACTATATCGCACAACATCAAATACTATCAGAAATCTATATTGGAGATCCTTCTCACAGTTGCATGGAGAGAGAGAGAGAGAGAGAGAGAGAGCCGTGTTTTGCCATGATGTGTATCTCTTGCATGTATCTTTTCAGATTCGATGTTTAAGTTCATTGAGATGGCAACTATGGTACAAAAAACAGAAGCCAAACTTGTGCCGGTAATTATCTCGAGAAGGGATTCAATTACATAGTTGAACAAAATCAGGCTCGCATTGACGAATTTCTTCCCAACTTCCCGTCAGCTACCATTTTTTGCTCCAAGAATTTGCAGATCAAGACTCCAGTGAAGTTCAGTAAGCTCAAAAGATGGAAATGACATCCCAAAAAGGCGAATTTCACTCTAAAAATCGCTCATTTCAGCAAGCGTTCCTGAACGGGACCCCAGATCTGAGGTAACACGATATTCAGACAGCAAACCACAACTAGATCTACCCAAAATATCGCTCAAGACACTAAATTGACCGAAACCCACATCAAGAATCAGCTGAAGCAGCTGTGGCAAAGAAAAAACACATCGAACTTTCAGCAAGATCGATAGAGAGAGAGAGAGAGAGACAGAGACAGAGAGACAGAGAGACAGAGAGAGAGGGGTACAAGGAAACATACCTGCTTATACCATGAAGCTACTTGGAAATGAAGGAGACCACCCGGATCATCGGGACAAGAGAGAAACACAAACGGGATTCAATTTTCCTAGAGATTTTTTGGGTAAAGTGGAAATAGAGAGAGGGAGGGGAGAGACAAAGCATTTCTACTTTATATCATCACGGGTGTGGTGGTTGTTTGTCCCCACATGGAGTGGAGGGGCGATTCTTGATTTTCTTGAGGTTTTGAGAGGGCAGTTTGTGCTGTTGTTGTTTACATGTGATCTTGAATTTCTTTGGGGTGCTTTTGATTTTTCCGTTTTTCTTCCTCCCCCTTTCCCTTTCCCTTTTCTCTTTTTTTATCGTTTGATCTTTATGTCTTGGATCTCCATGAACGATAATGATGAAGCATCAATTGCGGTTCCTCGATTCAGCCGAAAACAAATGAGAGGGTGTGTCGTTTATATATTTCTTGAGACGGGTTTGCAGGTACTCTGTTAAACGCTTGACAGTCTCACCACACCACCAAACAAATTGAAGCAAAGAAGAAACAAAATCGAATTAAGGAAGGAAAGAGAGAGAGAGAGAGAAAGAGAGAGGACTTGGTTCTTGGAATTAAAGAAATATGCATAATGATAAGACTGGGGTCCGGCACTACAGTTGCAGATTAATATAAGCATTTTTCTGTACGCTTAATCTGTGACAGGGCATATTTCGCTTAATATATTTCTTGAAGAATCCAAAGCCAGCCAGCCAGTCATGAGTAAGGGTGGTTTTGACATTTGCAGCTGCAAGTTACAGTTGCAATCCTAGGATTTGGTTCTAGAGCAGTTAAGCAGTTAAATAGTCTTTTTTTTCCTTGGAAGGTGTTTAGCATCACAAGATTATCCATGGAAAACCGTCCGCTCAAGGTCATATTTTGACATTTAATGTGTGGGAGGAGACATCGGCCCTGCCCACGGTGGCAGCAGGGCCGGCTGATGGTGGCAGTGCGATGTTGGATGAAGGGGCAGCAGTATTTGATGGTGGCGATGCTAATGACCGGCGGCGATGGCGGTGGAGTTGCCGGCGATGGTGGTGCGGACGTAGTCAAGGACGGTGATGGCTTTTGGTAGTAAAAGTGGTCGTGCGAGGCGATTCCTATTAGATCGTGGGGGGCTATTGTCGCCTTGTCGGTTGATTAAGATCGTAAATAGGCCAAGCTAGCAGCTAGCTATTCTGGCTCAAAACCCACGTTTGTCAAAAGTCAAAAAGTTCAGCTCCATTCTTTTTGATTCCAAGTTTAACTCTTGCAGTTAAAAAATGAATAGTTTCTTCATCTCAATCTCGAAATAATTTATTCTAATAGTTCGCAGATCGAATCAAGCAGATGAAGCTTTTATATTTGTGGCCATTTTAGTATGGTCAAATACACAAGACATACATAAAGTAACTATGTCCCGTATTCATTATGCCACTAATAAAAAGGTCCTAGCTTTACACGGGTTAGACTAAACTTAATAATTTTGTATTGGAATATAGTAGATTATTATGAATCATGCTCAAATTACGATCGAAATGTCTTTTTGTCATAATCAAGTCTCCGGATACATTGGATTGCGCTTGAATAAGCACACTTAGCTCAAGCTTAAAAGGCCGAGCTCAAGTCAATCTTTGAGCCTTAACAGTCAAATCAAGTCATGCTCGAGCAATCATCTGACTAGATTACACCCTAATAGTGGTGGTATTGGTGATTGGACGATGAAGATGTGATTCATAAGTCATAAGATTAAGCGATATTCATAAAATGACTTAAACTTTCTTAAACTTTTGGAAAAAAGGTTTTTCACTAATTAGAAAAACAATCTCTCTTTACCAGGTTTCCCAAATCATGCCAAGCACCAAAAGATAGGGTAAATTCTTTAAAATATTTAGTTTTACCTCCACGAGGAAGCCTTAAACTTTATCATGTGTTAACTAGACATGGTATACAAGCAGCATTATATATGTGGAACGGGTAGGGAGGGATGGTAAAGAAGAAAGTGGTTGAAGTAAAATTATCCAAAGATAAGCATTCTTAAGGTAAAAGACCATAATGACCTTTGAATTATAAAGTCGGCATTGCAAAAATTAAGATTCAGAGAAGGGAATGTGGTGCAATATCATGCACAAATTCGGTAATTAAGCGAAAATTAATATAATCTTGTATCGACAATAGATTATTAGATAAGTCCATGCACAAATTCTGTATAACTTAGAGTGAGTAGCAAAATGGGCCACGTTATTTTGATTTGGTCATCAAACATCCAACTAAGGAAAGTTTATTATTTTCAATGCACTGTTTCTATGGTGTTGCATGTAATCAACGCGTCGGATATCACAAAACGTTTTCTTATTAAGGATGCTTAGCAAGAACACTCTTTAACATGACTCAATTGTGTAATAAATTATTAAATGATCGCGTTAATACATGTAGCGAGTGAGGACATGTATGGTAACGTTTTTGTTTCTGGGAAATTTTTTTTTTCAGAAATAGTTTTTTCTATTTCTATTTCCTGAATGAATTTTTAAGCAAAAGAATGCATTTGGTAACTACACAAAATTTCTATCCTTGGAATAGAAAAAGAACAGAAATGCGTTTGGTACAATCAAAAAAATTTCTATTCACAATTTTTTGCATTCAAATCTATATCTTTTATTTAACTATAAGTACAGGTTATAAGTTAAAAAAACCAATAAGCATGGTTTATTGGTTTGTCAAATCCTTTTTAGGGGTTTAAAACCCCTTTTAATCCTTAAACAAAGGAATTTTCAAAAATGCCACTTGGGCACCTAAAAAATTTTAAATTTCACTCAAAGTGAGTGACCACAAGTATTCTAAACCATTATGTAAATTTTTTTTGGATAAAATTTATTAAATTTTTTACTCTCCCTAAATCTGTTTCTTTTTATTTTCCAGAAACTTTTTTATGAATTTTTTTTTGTTTTTTCAATTTCGAAATTTTACAAATTTTTATGGGTTTTCTAAATTTTTCTGATTTTTATGAATTTTGGAGTTTTTTTAATTTTCTATTTTTTATGCATTTTTCTGAAAATTTTCTAATTTTTATGATTTTTCGGAATTTTTTAATTTATTTTAAACCATTTTGTGAATTTTTTATTTTTTATTTTATTTTTTTGGGGAAAATTTTATTAAAATTTTTTACTTTCCCAAAATCTATCTCTTTTTATTTTCCAAAAAAATTTATGAATTTTTTTAAAATTTTTTCAATTTCAGAATTTTGCAAATTTTTATGGGTTTTTTGAGAATTTTTCTGATTTTTATGAATTTTTAGAATTTTTTAATTTTTTTATGAATTTTTTATTATTATTCCCGCCGAGAATGGACTGGACCGGTGCTTTGAGATGGTCTACAAATGACGGAGGATGTAGGAGGAGCTGAGGCCGCAGCTTGAGGATCAGACCTTTCTATTTCTTTTTTTGTTTCTAGGAATAAAGAAGTACAAAAAATCTACTTCTTATTTCTGTTCTAAATTTATTTCTTGGCCATTTTTCTATTCCAGGAAATAGAAAAATATAATGCATTACCAAATAAATTTCTATTTTTATTTTGTTCCAAGGAACAGAAGAATAGAAAAATAAAGAAGTAGAAACGTTACCAAGCGTGCCCTAAAGTGCTGAGGTTCTACATATCACTTTAAACTTTGTGATGTGAATTGTCGAAGCTCAAAAGTACTTTATGTTGTAAAATAAATGGCTGAGAATCAAAAAAACAATCAAGTCGGATTTTGAGGCGTGATATCACTTTCTTTAAGGATTTATTTGCCTCACAATGTTGCTAATGGTCACTAGAAAAAAAATCCTTCATGATATAATAAAATCTCAAAATAAGAATACTATATAGCAATTCTAGTATTTCTCCAGAATCTCTTTAGGAAACAATTGAAAATGATGGCTGTAGTTTTTGAAAAAAGACTTGAAAATTAATATCGTTCTCCTTGTTGCGAAAAAAACTAACATTTATAGAAATCGGTCTTAAAGAACATAGGTAACTCTTTACGAAATGTTGTAAAGCTAATAAAGATATTCATTTGGAAGAAGTTGCAAACTAAACAAATACAACCTTTCGGGAAAAATTGAAAACTGAACAAGTATAATCTCCAAAGGTTGTTTTGAAAGACACATGTAAAATTCGAAATAAAATATATAAATAAAATTCCGAATTTTCATAATTTCGAAAATTATTTAATTAAAAAAAAATAACCTTTCAACTAATAAAGATTAATGAACTAACCTTGTGAAATAAAATAAAAAACAAAGGAATTAGTGCTCATTAAACCACGGCAAAATCGCCCAATTATTCGCACACCCACATGTGGGTATTTTGTGGACTAACATACACCCCATTGTCTTCACTTTAAGGGGCAAGGAGATATTTACAATTATAAAGTGACCCATTTTCTCAAAATTTTTCTATGTGGGACAAAGAAAATAGCATTATAATTATTTTACAAACAAACATCCAACACTTCCTACACCATGCAAAAAGAAGACAAGCAGCATTATTGCTGTGGGTTTTCCTTTAGCTTTTGGATTTTTCGCCGAGCAAAGGCAGGAAATAATTAGGGTTTGCAAATGGGGAGGCAAAAAAGCGGTGGCGGTAGAGTCCATGACAGACAAGATGATTACGAAACCTTTGAAAGATGTCTGCCTCGTACTGAAGGCTTGGATGTACTGGAGTTGGGTATGTGTCTCATCTCACATGCTGCAGTTGGGGTGACGTCATTTCTTGCAAGTAAGTAGTTGCCTGAAAATGGGTTTTTAACTACTGTTGTAGGAATCAGAAGTTCCTTTTTCTATAATGGGATAGGACCTTTCAATTTAAGAGAAAAAATGTGCTCAATATATCAAGTTGAAAGACTATGATACATCAACTGCAAGTATTTCCTAAACAACTTGTCTGCTTTTCTGTAAAGATTTTAAGTTGATGAAACGGACAATAGCCATTTTCAGGAAGATTATCAAGCACGGGTTGATGAGAGCGAGAGACGCGTTTTGGAAAACCAATTTGGGTTTTGCCAGAAGAGAATTGATGGAAACATATAAATATAAACAGGAAGATTAACAGAACTTTTAGGCCGTATATGGCTCATGGCCATGGAAGCAGGAAATGGAATCTCATTCTAAGCTGTCAAATTCCTTGCAGTGGGATTCCTTTGCTATTGCTCGGTTGCAATTTTGCAAATGAAGAGACATGTCCAAAATGAGTTGCAAAATGAAGCAAGTGAAGGGACATGTCCTCTTAAATGAATATACTGTCCACACAAGCTTTTTCAGAAATGCCTCATCTACAACTCCTCAAAATCTCGCTAGTCCGCAGCAACGAAGAAGTCGTTATTCCCATGAACTTGAAACCCCAAGCCACTGAAATGTTCTCATCCTCATTTTGTTTTGAGTCATCGTCTGAATCTTGACAACAAATGGATTCACAGCTACCCCGGTAAGTTCGCAAATGGAACTTTGGGTCCCTAGCCAAGCCAATGTGATGCTCGCCTGACATCACCATTAAGAATCCAAACAAGTTTCGCAATAGAGAGAGAGAGAGAGAGAGAGAGAGAGAGAGAGATTGCTGGTTTCGTAGAACTTGAAGATGATGAAGCTCACGACTCAATAGAACACTAACTGAAGCAAAACGATAAGAGTAGATACATATCATGTTTTGATACTCTAAGACTTAAAGCTAAAGCTCAAAACGAATAGCAGAACATAAAATTTACAGTGGACTTGAATTTCAGGTATCAAATTAGATGTATAGAGTGATAAGAAACCAGTGAAATCTGAGAAGTAGCACAGAACTTTACACAAGCAATGAATAAATACTGCTAATTCCACCCCTCTACGAATAACTCGAATATTAAGCACTTTCTGCCGGTACCTCGCCAGCTACTCCACAGTTGATTGAGTATTTGGGCCTCCACTCGGTCCTTCCCCTCACGATTTCAGCCCCATTTTCAAGTCGAAGCAGATGCTGACACTCAACTTCACCGCAATTTTTGAGGTCGCTGTCCCAATTGCCAGGGATTGCAGTCAGCGACTGCAGCACACTGTCCCTACCACATTCCCTCCTGTACTCCAATGTCAGGGCTGAGATCTCATGGCTCTCCAGGATTTGTGGTGGAGCACTCTGCAGAAACCACCACATCATTATAAGTTAACCAGCCAACTTCCTACCACCAATCAGAGGACAAAAATGTAACTCATAGCAATTCCCATAAGAAATTGACAAACTAAACGAGTTGCTAAGTCAAGGCATATGTTGAGTTCCTCTATGATCAATCATCACTTTCCTGGTAGTACAACACCTCAAGACAAAAGCAAAGCACCAATTAAGCATTGCAAAGAAATAATTACGATTGATGAGAAACAAACAAAAAATATGGGAAAGCAGCAATGCCGCGCTATGGTGACTCATATCAAGGGTGAGGTCACACGATTGACGGCTCTTATTCATGATCCCAAAGGATATTTCAAACTGATCCAAAATGATGTTGAATTCAAAAATAAAATTAGACCTGGCTTTGTCCTGATGAATAATAATCTTAAAATACTAAGGTAACCCAGCAAACTTCACAGGGTAAATGCATAATCACTTGTCCAATAAAATCACCGCAGGACTTGAATAAAGTTTTGGTAACTATAGTCAAGATAGAGTTAACTTATAGTGTATCAGCATGAAACAGCGAGTCCGACAAATGCTACTACAATTGGCCAATTCAACCAGGAAAAGCTACAGAAGCAAGCGGATGAAAAACCAAAAGGAGGTGAATAACAAAAGGCTGGTGGTCAAAGCGATTAATTAGCCAAGTTATTTTACCTCGAGTATCCAGCCGATGTACTTCACATTGTTAACATGCTGGTTGACATCTAAATCACTCCACCGAGGCTGAAGAAAGAGCAGATAAATTTGTTTATAAGGAGTCAAAAGTTCATCAATGCATTAACTTCATGAACCATTGACATACTGTTAAACCGGTGCGTATAAAGTCTGCTGTGTTATCATCTAATTTTGGTAATCTCCGATCATCCTCCTCCACAACTGGGCCAGAATTCAGAAAATAAGGCTCTATTTCTTCTCGAACTTCTTCCGGCATTTTGGACAATCTTCTGGTTTTTTTATTCATCATCACCCACAAACTGCAAGTCATAAAAACAGAACATAATATCACATGAACTGAAATCAAATGCAAAGCACAAGAGAACTAAACTTAAAACAAAACTCCCACCTGGAAGCTCTTGTTAAAGTTTCTCCAGTTTTGCAGTCACGTACAAGCCAATCTCGCCGCATACCATTCTTCCCCGACCCACAGACCCAGGTATCTACTTGAACCACATCCCCCCTGCAATTGAGATGCACATAGCCCTATCAGTTACTAATATAAGAGCATGAACTCCTAAAATTGTATAAAGCTACCACAGGTTTCAACACTATTATATATTCTCGTCGCACTTTTGAAATTCAACAAGTAAATCTTGAGAATTGGCCATCATCTTCATAACTTCCTCAAGCAATAATCAATGTGAAATGACAAAGAAACAACATCAACAAGCTAATTAAATTTGACACGCTTCACTGCAGAATAGCATTGCCGATTTATCTCAAATAAAGTTGTAACAAGAGGTTTTTTTTTTTTTTTGGTCAAAAAAAGAGAGAAGATTGTAACAAGAGGTTAAACAGTTGTTTTTTCCATTTTTCTTTCTGTGGGAATTAAAAAGTGAAAACCACAAGAATAGTCAAAACTGGTTGCGCAATTTTCAAAATTTAAGTCCATATTTCAAAAACATTTCAACTCTCTCAGGACACTGCCACCTGTAAGTGCCAAAAATGTCAGTATTAACCTTTCAACATGTGCATTACAACCTCACTTTATTCTAAAGCATTGTATCTTATTGGTAAGTTAGAGCATTACATAGTGTCAAGGCAACCGATTCATTGTAAATGCAGCAGCAACTCGATGTTAGCACTATTGCCTCCACAATAAGGATGCAGTGCACTCCACAACAAGGAAATACAAACTAGAAACAACCAACCAGAACCTCAAATAACGTAACCAGATTGATAGAGAAGGCTCTTTAGAGAAATAAAAAGCCACACATGCAATGAGAGTTGAAGTGCCCGATTAATCAAATAGTGTGTCTGCTCACCAGGCAGGGTAGCGATTTACCAAAACCTGCATTTTGGTGACAACCCATATCAGATTCTTCTTGTACATCTCAGGGGTTGAACCAAAGCCATCATCAAGAAGCCCAGCAGACTTAACATGATTAAGAGCCGTTTCCTAAAATTCAATAAAACAAAGCTTATTATAACAAAAAAAGCTAACAAAGTTGACACAAGTGTAATACAATACATGCTGGTGAAAAAAATGCACAAACAGCTAAAAGTGCAATCTGAAGAATTTATTATTTATTAGTGAGATTGATAACTAGAACAGTAGACAAATACATTCTACGGGAAAAAGAAGTTGTTGAAACATATTACTAAGCTGGAAAGTCTACCTGCAAATGATTCATTAACGTGTCTATGGACGCTGTACGATCAGCACCTATCTCATATGACCTAATAGAAAAATTCTGTGTGTAAACAAGGCCATCCTGGACAATTCTCCCTAGACCAAACGGGTCAACAAGCACATCTGGCCTCTTTGGTTTCCAGTCAAGCATCATCCATTGCTTTTCTGCTGCCAAGAATACCGTGGTGATAGCAGCAAGTAGCATACTCCAATCAGGCAGTTGGTTGATAAAGGTCCTAGGTGCAGCGGCTGGTTTATTAACCTCATCCTTGACAATCTCAGGAAGTGTAGCCAAACCAACAGAAGTACCATTTATTTTCCGAGGGGCCTGCGCATTTGCCTTCACCTGCAAGGCCCCGGAACCAGAATTTGGCTTCAACATTCCCAAATTGGCAGGTCCATTTCCAGATTTGGCTGCTTTCGCAACCGAGTCAGGTGAAGGAACCGGAAAAAAAGCGGAAGCAGCAGTGGTGGCAACCATGACCTTTAACTTTTAAAACAAGCAGGTTCACTGATCAGAGCCCTGCTCCAGCTAAAATAATCGAATAAATGTCGAACACCCGGCACAGTCCGTGCAGGCCTCAGCAGAATAAGTAAATACCGGCACAGTCCCTCTGCAAGAACGCCGACATTTGGAATAAGAATACTTCAGATATTCGAATCCGAATTCTTTTCAAAAGAATCAGTGGGAAAAAAAACCAAGTATCAAGATGCCAACTTCTTCCGGAGCAAAACACAGCTAATTATACTAATAATCCAATCAAACTGCCTCGTGAATAGATATAATTCAAAAACAAAACAATTTAAGGAAAAACTCTCAAAGTAGTAAACCAAGTTTCAAAATTTCACAATCACCATCACTAAAAGAAAACTTCAGAACCCACCAGAAAACGGAGCTCTTGGGATACACGCGACTTCTGGGTTTGCTCCCTCTCAAAATTTTCTATTATGGTCTTTAGTTTTGCTTTCAATTGCAAATTCCATCACGCGGAACATAAGGCTACCCGTTTTCCCATTTTTCTCCCGATTATACGAACTCACATAAATCAGTATCCACGAAACGCGAACCAATCTACCATCGGCGCGGTATATTAAAAACGACTAAATCAATCGGGCGCCAAAAATCGTGCAAAATGATTCACAGCATCAACGCAGGGATGAAACGAAAACAAAAAGAAAAAAACCCAGCAGATCTAACCTCCAAACAAAAGCAGAAAACAAAAGAGAGCAGATCACGAAGAAATCACCGCAACCCATCAAAATGCCACGTTCGAATCGATACCCAACAACCCAGAAAGCCACGCAAGAAAAAAAAAAGAAGGGGGGGGGGGCCGAAACTCTTCACAAGCTCGAAATCCTCATACACCCAAAAAACATCCTCCTACCTCCGCCAGCTCTAACGGGTTCCTCCGTTCCGCAAAGGAGCCGAGATCAACAGGCAGAGCGAGGGGGGAAGAAGAAAAAGAAGGGGGAATTCGAGCGAGAAGAATGCGGGCATTTCGCCCGGTGTACCTTCGAGAAGGGACGTACAGATGAGCGAACGCGAGGAAAAAAAAAAAACAACCCCTTTTTCCACCGAACGAAGCGGACTTTCCGAGCAGGTGTAACCAGGAAGAGAGAGAGAGAGAGAGAGGATGGACGCCTTGGGAAGCTTTGGAGACGGGGTGCGAAATGCGAATTTTCCTTCGCTCTTCCTTTCCTCTTTTGCCCTTTTCTTTCCGTCGCAGCGAATTTCGAAACTTTTTTCCTGGGAAAATTTAAGAGAGAGAGAGGGAGAGGGGGCGTGGCTTTTCTAGGGCCAGCGGAGAAGTGGGTGGCAGGTATTTGGCGTCCAGCGACTCTTTTCACCTTTTTGTAAATGCCGAAGGGCCACGTGGCGACCCCTCGTCCCTCCATCTCCAAGGTGTCCCCCCAAAAAAAGCCCTTTTTTGCTTCTCATCTTATTGAGTTCATTTTACCAAAAACACAACTTAACATGAAAACGAAAACAATTGGGATATGTTCACTTGAAGTAGGTCGCCAGTGGCGGCCCTCAGCTAGGCCTAGGCCGAGGGACGGCGACCCTTGCCAGGCCCGCGGGAGGGCCGCTACCCCTTTGCCCAAATCTGGGGCCCTCGCCTGCCGTCGACGAGGGTCGGCCAAGTCTAGGCGAGGAGGGCCAGCGACCCTTGTCGGGTCCGGGCAAGGGTCGCCAGGCTCTTGCTAGGGCTTGGCGACCCCCGCTTGCTGTCCCCCACCTCATCGGCCCCTCCCGGCAATGATGAGGCGGAAGCAAGGGCTTACAGCCCTCCCTGCCTGTCCTCCTCCTTTTTTTGTAAAAAATATTAGCTTATTTTAAATTTTTAATTTAAATAAAATCAATATTAAAATAATAATAATAATAATAAATCATGTTATCGCCACTTAGGATAAAAAAAATAATGAAAAAGCGGCATTAGCATTTTCTATTAGCCAAATTTGAAGAGGACTCAATTAAATCAATTCAACAAGTTTCAGGATTTGATTGCACTTTTTACAAGTTTTAGGTCTCAATTGCATTTTTTGTGATAAGTTTCGGGACTTATAGTGAACATATCCCAAAACAATTTATATAGCATAGTGAAGTCTTACTATTTTCATTGGGAAAAATGTCACAAAAAGATCAAAAACAATGCCCATTGTGATACATTTATCATGAACATTTTTTGTGACATCAAAAATCTCAATATATACCCACTATCATTAGAGTTTTTGATGGCTTTTGGCCCTTTTTATTTTGTTGTTTTATGATGCTTTTCACTTATAGATTACAATTTTCATGGTACAATATCTTCACTCACTTGAGTGAGATTAATGAATAACTTCTTTATTGGTTTCTCCTATTAACTTCACCATATCCAATGCTCTGCAAAATCCCTATTAATTTAACTATTATGTAACAACGGTGCATGTAGCGATCTTTCATACAGCACAAGGACATGACTCGAACCTTGCCCAATCTATGAGGAGAAACTCGAACTCGCCACAGCATGTTTTATCCTTAAACCGATACCGATCAACACATATCCTCCTCCATTTTCGACAGAAAACAATTTATAATCACGTCGATGCATTTCTGTACTTACCTAGTATCAATAATTCCGGCTCTCGTTCAGTTCTGAATAAGGTTGGTTGATGTAACTGTTTTGTCGCTAATTAATATTATTTAGTGCCATTTAAGTACATGCATCAGGTGAACGGGGGAGGAGATTGAGTGTGATTGGAACTTTGACCAATTAGGAAAAAAGTATGGTAAACTAATTTTCTCTATGGGCACGGGTTTGGGCTTTGTGTGAGACCGACGTCCATGTCGTTCAGAGAAGGTGCGAAGTCAAAATCTACAGAAAATTCAAAGAAATGGAAGTCGAGAGGCTTCTTGGCAATGGCAAGGGGGGACCGCTGAATGGCAGTCTCGTAAATTCTTGCCTTTGACGAGGGTGCATGGGTAATATTAAATTTGTCTGTATCTACCAGAAAGTACTTGTAACTGGCAGCAGCCTTCTCGGTCCAAGCAGATTCTCTGCGTTAACAAGAGTCAGAGCAGCAATAGTCGATTTTGTACTTTCCAGATTTGAAACCTACTTATCATATTATAATTAATTTTTAAAATTTAAAATCTATCTTATTTATTCTGAAACATATTTTGGAACTTATTTATTTTTTCGGTTTGATTTCAGGGTTTACCTGAGAACCTGTTTTACTTTTATTCTATTTTTCTGGTTCCATTTTTCTAGCAAAATAATATAAGTAGCAATAAAATGATTTAAAGTAACATATGAATAACAAAAATCACTATCCGCCAAAAGCAACAATTTTTAAGATAAGCAATAAAAACTATTATCTATCAAAAGTAACAATCCAAAATATAGTAATAGTATGATATACGGTTTTCTTTTTTTCACCACAAGCTAAGAATCGATTCTAAAACCAGTTTGGGTGGGTTTTCACTTGGAACAGGGAGCATGACCAGTTCCAATTGGTTTCTAGACCAGTTCAAATAGGAACCAGTTCCCGAACCTGTTTTTTGGGTGGTTCAGTCCGGTTCTCAGGTAAATCCGATCCGATTGCACACCCTTAAGTGAGAGAAGTGTTTATTTAATTGACTTGCTTGTGATAAAGGCACAAATAGGGTTGAGAGAGAGATGGAGGGGAAAAAAAAAAAATTGGAGCCCAGAAGCTCGGACAAACGCGGATTGATTCGTTCGGGCTTGAATAGGCCTTGGCATAGATTTCAGGCGTTCTTTATTTTTTCAATTCGAGTCCGGACCAGCTCAAAATAATTAAAAATTTGAACATATAAAAAAGAAAGGAATGAATTATTTATTATAGAGAGACCCTGATAAAATCATACACAAGTTAAATAACTAACTAAAAATCAAACGAACAAGAGAAGGTGCGATAAAAAGTCGAATCATGAAAAATGACCGAAAGAATGTAAGAAAGAAAGAAAGGAGAAGTGTGTTTTTGATGTAGAAAGAAAGAAAAAGTCGATCACTATTATAAATTCCTCCCAATGGAACATTTTTAGACGTGGCATGTAGAGTGCACAAAGATGCGGTATGGTCAAACGACGAATTCGAGTAAGGAAGGTTGAGCCGCGGCACGATCCGAATTTGATTGTTGTCAACCATCTTCGGGGTTGTTTTCAATTACATTGACCTCCTGAGCATACATATAGTTCCTAGATACACCATCGCTCAAGAGACGTCCATCCATCACTAATCAATTATTTTTGTTATGTCAATCTACTCCCACCACCTCTATCCTTAAATGATCACCACAAGTGTTGAACATCACGACGTCATTTTCTCCCTATTGTAGCTTCCAACAACCAAGCGATTCATCATCTTATATGAAAGAATTCGAAAAAAGTTAAATGTAAGGTCGAAAAAGATTGAAATAATTTGTAATCACATATGACGTGTTGACCCAATTTGCTCCCTTGTCCGAGATAGAAGACCTAGCCCCTTCGGCCTGATGGGCGTCGCAGACAAAGTGGAGATGAAGTGGTCTATGGGCGCTTGAGAGTGAGGCCGGAAAGAGTGCCTTCATGACCTTCATCTAAGGAATAACCTGCTTGGCCCGCCTAAGCGGTCGACATACTTCCACCGGTAAATGGCCAAGTTTCTTAAACATTCTATGCACAATCACCAGTCTCTGCCGACCCCCATGGGCACTCAGAATAACATGGAGAGGAGATGATTCCCGTGGCATCGACTCTTAACTCATTTTTTTTTTCTAAAGTTGTCTCTCTCACGTTCCCCGGAATCTCTACTTAATTTGACTCATTTTATGTAACAACAGCGCATGTGGCGGTCTTTGGCACAACATAAGAACACGACTCGAACGCTACCCGAATCCATAAGGAGAAATCCGAACTCGACACGGCACGTTTTATCCCTCAGCCGATGCCGATCGACACATATCCTCCTCCATTTTCGACGGAGAATAATTTATAATCACGTCGAAGCATGCATTTCTGTGCTTACCTGACATCAATAATTCCGGCTCTCGATAAGTTCTGAGTAAGGTTGGTCGACCCAGCGGTTTCGTCGCTAATTAATATTAGTTAGTGCCATTTAAATATATGCATGAGGTGAAGGAGGAGGAGTTCGAGTGTGATTGGAACTTTGACCGATTGGGAACAAAGTAGGGTAAGCTGATTTTGTCCATGGGCATGGATTTGGGCTCTGCGGGCGACCCATGTCAACGTCGTTCAGAGCAGGTGTGGAGTCAAAATCTAAGGAAAATTCAAAGAAAGGGAAGTAAGTCCAGAGGATTCTTGGCAATGGCGAGTGGGACCCTTGAATGGTATTCTCGTAAATTCCTGCCTCCGACGGGGATGCGTGGGTAAGATTGAATTTGTCTGCATCTGCAAGAAGACACTCCGGAACTTGGCGGCAGCCTTCTTGGGTCCCGGCGGATTCTCTGCACGAACGAGAGAGAGAGAGAGAGAGAGAGAGAGAGAGAGAGAGGTGTCATTTTTAATTGACTTGCGTATGATGAAAGGCGCGATTAGACTTTTCTTCATCTCGCCCCTCTCATTTATATCCATGTACTTGCGGTATTCGTGCGGATCGAACCTCAAATTTAATACTCTCCGACCCTATTTCTCAATTCATTTATCAACAGAGCTGCATGCCTGATGACTAAAGCACGATCGGAATCGAGGGAGAGGTAAAAAGAATCTGGAGCCTGGAAGCTTGGACCTACCGGGATAAATATTTTCGAGCCCGAATAGGCTGGGCATTGATTTCGGGCCTTCTTTATATTTTTTAATTCAAGTCCGGACAAGCCCGAAATAATTTAAAATTAAAACACATAAAGAAGTAAGAAATGGAATATTTATCCTAATGACACTCCGATAAAATCATACGCGAGTTAGATAACTAACTAAAAATCAAACCAACAAGAAGAGATGCGATAAGAGCCGAATCATGAAAATGACCGAAAGAATGTGAAAAAAACCGAGGAGTGTGTTTTTTATGTCGAAATTGGCCTTGATACACCCCTAGCAACTTGCACTAGCATAACAGGCTCTGAACAAGCTTTACGAGTTATACTTATGAGCTCTATGACTCCACCCGAATAAAAAGTTATATCTCTTTTGAAGTTGAGTCGTGTAGAGGGAGAGAGAGAGTCAAAGAGAAGGAGATGAAGAGACGATGCCCAAGAGGATTCAAGGAATGGGAACGACATTTACAGAAAGGGAGGAAGAAGTTGAAATAAAAATGGGGTGTTAGGAAGAAATCTGAGCCGGGCATGTGTAAGAGATTTGCACCCCTTTGATTTAAAAAGACACGAGGAAATTCAAATGCCAACTTTGCCCTCATGAACAGGGGGGCCAAGTGATAATACCATATTTGATGTGGCTCGTTTAGCCACGTCTCCGATTATTTAGCAAGGAGGGTGAATCGTGGGTCCATCTCTTCGAAAATTGATGAACCCCTAGGCTATCAAAGTAAATATAAATAGCCCAGAATCAGTAATTCGAGGTAGGATAAGAGGCTTTCGACATTAACCGTTACTTTGTCAATTATATTCTCCAAATCTCGTATCGACTCGAGTTTCCAAGGATCACTATAAGTTCCCCCCAATGGAACTTTTTTAGATGTGGCATGTAGAGTGCACGTAGCTACGGTATGGTCAAATGAGGAATTCGAGTGAGGAAGATTGAGTTGTGGCTCGATCCCAATTCGATTGTTGTCAACCATCTTCGGATTGTTTTCGATTACATTGACCTCTTGAGCATACATAATTCCTAGATACACGATCACTCGAGAGACGTCCATCCATCACTAATCAATTCTTTTTGTTATGTCAATCAAATCCCACCACCTCTATCCTTAAATGATCATCATAAATGTTGAACGTCTCGGCAACAACCAACCAATTCATTCCGAAATCATCTCCAATCTCATATGAAAGAATTTGGAATTACCTTAAATGTAAGGTTGGAAAAAAATTGAAATAATTTATAATCACATATGATGTGTTGACCCAATTTGCTCCCTTGTCTGAGATAGAAGGCCTAGTCCCTTTGGCCTAAAGGGCACCGACCAAGTAGAGATCGAGTGTTCTAAGGGCGCTTGAGAGTGAGGTCAGAAAGGGTGCCTTCACGACCTTGGCCTAAGGAATAACCTACTTGGCCAGCCTAAGTGGACAACACACTTCGGCTGGTACATGGCCAACGTTCTTGAACATCAAATGCACGATCACCTGTCTCTGCTGACTATCATGGACACTCGAAATACCATGGAGAGGAGATGATTCCCGCGTCATTGACTCTGACTCATCTTTTGTTTTCTCTCCCATGTTCCATAGAATCTCTCTACTTAATTTGACTCATTTTATGTAACAACGGTGCATATGGCAATCTTTGACATGGTATAAGAACATGACTCGAACCCTGCACGAATCTATGAGGAGATATCCGAACTCGACATGACACGTTTTTTCCCTAAACCGATCCCAATCGACACATATTCTCCTCCATTTTCGACGGAGAACAATTTATAATCACGTTGAAGCATTTCTGTACTTACCTAACATCAATAATTCCGGCTCTAGATAAGTTGTAAATAAGATTGGTGGATGCAGCGGTTTTGACGCTAGTTAATATTAATTAGTGCTATTTAAATATATGCATGAGGTGAAGGAGGAGGAGTTTGAGTGAGATTGGAACTTTGACCAATTAGGAAAAAGGTATGGTAGACTTATATTGTCTATGGGCATGGACTTTGGGCTTGTGTGAGTAATGGAAAGTCTAGGGGCTTCTCTTGGCAATGGCCGGTGAGACCGCTGAATGGCAATCTCGTAAATTCGTGCCTCTGGTGAGGATGTGCGGGTCATATTGATTTGTCCGCATCTACAAGAAGATGCTCGCAAAAGTGGCACCAGCCCCCTGATCTTATGCATAAACGAGAGTGGAAGAAGTGTTTGTTGAATTACACGCAGTGTTCATTTAATTGACTTGCGTGTGATAAAGGCACAATTAGGGTTAAGAGAGAGAGAGGAAAAAAAAAAAAAAAAACCGGAGCCCGTAAGCCCGGACCAATGCGCATCGATTTCTTCGGGCGCGAACAGGCCCGGGCATGGATTTTGAGCGTTCTTTATATTTTCAATTCAAGTCCGGACCAGCTCAATAAAATTGAAAATTAAAAGATATAAAAAGTAAGAAATGAATTATTTATCCTAGAGACAAACTAATAAAATCATAGACATGTTAATAACCGACTAAAAATCAAACAAACACAAAAAGATGCGATAAGAGTCGAATCATGAAAAGTGACCGAAATGATGTAAAGAAAAAGTGTGGTTTCGATGTCGAAAATGGCCTTAAAAAACCTCTAGCAATTTGCCCTACCATATCGAGCTCTGAACGAGTTTTTCGAGTTATACTTACGAGCTATGTGACTCCACCAGAATCAAAAATTATATCTCTTTTAAGTTAAGGTACGGATAGTGAGAGAGAGAGAGAGAGAGAGAGAGAGAGAGAGAGAGAGATACTCAAAGAGAAGGAGAAAAAGAAACGTTGCCCGAAAGGATTCGAGGAATGGGAACGACAATTACAAAAAGAGAGGAAGAAGTTGAAATGAACTATATGATATGGCTCATTCAGCCACGCCTCCGATTCTTTAGCAAAGAGGGTGAAACATGGGTCCATCTCTTCGAAAATTGATGAACCCCTGGGTTATCAAAGTAAATATAAATAGCCCAAAACAAACTATTCGAGGTAAGTGACTTTCGGTAGTAGCCGTCGCTCTGCCAATTGCGTTCTCCAAACCCCATACTGACCTGAGTTTCGAAGGATCACTAAAAGTTCACCCCCAACAGGAACTGTTTTGTATGTGGCGTGTACAGTGCACGGAGCTGAGGTATGGTCAAACGAGGAATTCGAGTGAGGAAGATTTGAGTTGCAGCCCAATCCGAATTTGATTGTTGCCAGCCATCTTTAGATTGTTTTCAATTGCATCGACCTCTTGAGCATATATATAGTTCCTAGATACACCATCACTCGAGAGACGTCCATGCATCACTAATCAATTATTTTTGTTTTGTTATCAACTCCCACCAACTCCATCTTCGAATGATAACTACAAGTATTGAACGCGGCGAGTTTATTTTCTCCCTATTGTAGCTTACAACAACCAACCTTTTTCATCACGACCACGAGATCATCTCCAATCTCATATGAAATGATTTGGAAAACATTAAATGTAAGGTTGGAAAAAAATCGAAATAATTTATGATCGCATAAGATGCATCAGCCCAATTTGCTTGCTTGTTTGAGATAGAAGACCTAGTCCCTTCAGCCTCGAGGGTGTTGTCGACCTACTAGAGATGAAGTGCTCTAGGGGCGCTTGAGAGAGGGGTCAGAAAAGCTGCCTTCACGACCTTGATCTAAGGAATTACCTGCTTGGCCCGCCTAAGATGACAACATACTTTAGCCCGCATATGGCCAACGTTCTTAAACATTATATGCACAGTCATTTGTCTCTGCCGACCCCATGGGCACGCAGGATACCATGGAGAGTAGATGATTCCCCCGAAATTGACTTTGACGGAAATCAGCCAAGAGCATCACCAAAGAACCTATGAAAAAGGCATCAACATAAAATGCGACCCGAAATCTAAGTGTGGATGCAAGACCCAATCTTCCGAGTGCTCAATTACAATTTCCCATAGTAACTCAAGTTATCACAGTTAGACTATTCATATAATATAGTCCAAAGTTCACTGACCGGATGTGCAAATTGCTTTTAGCGCTTGTGTTCAGCTAACGATGTTCTCACTCCCGTCGTAAAACTGCTCAGTTGTTTTCTAACTCACATACCCCGTTGGATAGGATGGTCCATACGTAAGAACCGACAGACTTAACGGCACGTAGGACTAAGCTCACATGCACTGTTAGCATGCAAGAGTGGCTCCTAAAACATTGCAACGAAGGGGGATCATGACTTCCCCAGGCCACCATGACCAGACATTAGTCCATTATTCTTCATGGGAAATCCAGAAATCTCCATCACTTCACGAGAGGGACTGAAATAAATTGGTGCAGTTGCTCCTGTTTTGATAAAGATTGGCCTTTTGGAGCAAAAGTGATTTTAACAACACAATAAAAAAAGTGGTTTGAGTTTTAAAGCACCGGGCGAAATCCGGCTGCCAAACTACCCTTAATATATTCAAGGAAAGCTACGTGACATTTCTACACCAGAAGTGTGCAAGCAAACGACACATCGATGCCTTAAGGACTAAAATATCTTGTCAACCACACTTATTGATGAGCCTGTATAGCACAAAGACTTCTGCTCCTTTCGGGAGAAAGATTGATCGAATCGGACGTAAAAGATTTGCGTAAATTGACCAAGCAATGAGACGAGGTGGCTTCTGGTTTGGTAAAAGGACTCCTAACGCAGTAATTGGCACCCGCAATTATTTCGTACCTGCTTCCAAGTCTCACCCTAACGATGCAAAGCAAACTCAGTCACGTGTTTTCTTATCGCTAAAGAAAACGCGCACATCACGTGTTTAAGGAAGAATTAAGAGTGTAGCTGCAGCAACAATAGCATCATATGAGCCATCCAACAGTCAGATTATAACCAAAATAGTGAACACGTACGAGAAAGTCACCAAGGCTATTCTCCCTTTCCACTTTCAGACAGAGATAAGTTTGCCTGGACTTCTGACGAGTCGAAAGTAACTTTTTACTCTCTCCCGCCCAGAAAACTATGAATGAATTATATACTACATGTCAATATAAGAACATTTAAAAAATATCAAGTATTTCCAAGTTCGGATGCTGTAACATATTCAAAAAGTCGCAAGTAAAAAGTAAAAATTACTCCAAACAGACTCCTAACCTTTCTAAAATCGCTCTAAAGCTTCCAATAATTAAATGAGGAATGCGTTAATTTGAAGACCACGCACTGTGCAGGTGCGCACTTGCTGTTTACAAATAGAGTTGCGACAAAGATGAACACGTTGCAAAGGACAGGTAGAATATAGAATCAACTTAATACTTTGATCAAGAAATATTTTTACAGTGTATATACACAAGATCAACTCAGCCATTTAGGAAAATAAGAAAAAAAGAAAAAGGAGGACTCGATGTACAGAAAGATTCAAGCAACTTTTTACAGTAAAAAAAATTGAAAAGCTTTCCTCATTCAAAATAAATAAAAACAAAATCCGCAAATGGCCCCCGAGATGGAGAGATGAAAAAGGGGAAAAAAAAGAAAAAAATAGGAAGAGCTCCATCAAACTGTACAGTGTGCTACACTAAAGTACCTATAGTGTGGCTAGGAAACCTCTTCCTTTCAACTCTGAAAAAGGTGTTGTTCTCCATTTGAATCAGCTGCTGCAGCACTCGGGGGTTTAGAAGCTTGTGGTGGGGGAGCAGTTAGTGCATAAGTGAGCCTGGATGAAGAATGCTCAATTAGACCAGCAACTCCAGCAGCGGCAGATTGAGCATTTGAAGGGAGGAAAAGGTCATGTTTCTGATCTTTGTATGCGCTCCAAACCTGAGCAGGAACATATAAATAAAGACAATCAAGACCAACAGTAGCGCTGACCGAAATGAGTACAAACCAAAACAGCCCGAGGAATGTCTTGGCATTCCCCGCAATTTTTCTGGACCAATAAGCGACATTGTGAAGCAGCAAAACTATTAATAGATCATTAAACAAAATCAGAACATATGAGCAGGTCCATTCCACTTACATCAGAGGAATCTAGTATTTCACGGACCCTGGTACAGTGGGCACCTTCTGTTGCAAATGCGTGCAGTACCTGGATTAACACATCAGAATATCATACTTGAGAAATTTTAATTACTTGATAGGATAACATGTATTGAGCAAAAATTAGCACCTTCCTCTACCCACAAAGGGCAAATCAGAATGAACTAAATTTTGGGACAGTAAGGCCCCAAAAATACAATGATGTCAGAACTTGGAAGGAAAAAAATTACATAGGTTGTGGAAATACTTATAATCATAAAGTTTGTAAAGGCAACGATGAGATAATGGAAATTAAGTGAGCAGCAGCATATATTCATAGGAGCTAATATCATGATATGTCAGCTGCAGATTCAGTCAAGACAGTACTTATAGACAATAAATAATTATTCTCACCTCAATTGCCAGCACTCTACCAATAGATGCCTCAGACTCATTCCACTTCATTTGTGAGCAAAGACCATTCCTGCCTCCAGCTCTCCAGTCAAGAAGACCAAGAAGTACCTCAACAAGACCAACCCTGCAGACCAACAATTAATCTTTCCTCAAAAAGAAATGCAGAAAGTGAAGCACTGATCGAACAAGCATGTTTTGAATGAGATGGCTAGATTCTTATAGAACAAATACAGTAAAGTATCCGCATAATCTAACTTAGAAAACATTCACAACTTTTGAATGAAAAATACTGTGAGCAAATATAAACCTGACAAATCAATTTATGAAAAGAAACAGTTCTGCAATTTAAGAGTCTCCTTTGACCAAAATAAAAAATTTAAGAGTCTTCGTCTGAAGACCAAATCATTGCATCTGAGACCTGACCTATTGGTATTCTTCCTCTTGCACAAAGCAGTTTTAACAAGGCTAGATAATGGAGAAGCAACTGAATCGACATATAGACATAAAGCACTTCAATTTTATAGAATAGAACAAAGTGCTAAACTTACTTGAGTCCTTGTGCGACAAGGGCATCCCTGGCCCTATTTCCAGCACCAACAACACGCTTTAATGTCTCAAGTGCTAATATGCTTCCCCCTTGCCAGCCTATGGCTTTCATTAGAAGAGGAACAACCTGGGAAACAAACAGTGCAGAATGTCCTTAAAAAACTCAGGAAACCTCATTGACCACCAGATCTAACCTGAGGATTTCAAACACAACAAAAGACTGATCGATATTTCCATGTTGATTACATACACATGATATGTATGCTAAATACCATTAAAGCCTCACAGAAATATAGACTGCCGCTTTTCTTTAAAAATGAAAAGAAATAGAATTCCATGAAAAGCTGCAACAGGATAGAAAAAATACCTGAGGTGTTCCAACACTAGTTGCTGCCATTGCTTCTGCACAAGTAGTACTAGATGCAAGTTGATGTAGAACGCGTAAGCAACTAAGACGTACACGCTCTTGAGGAGTTTGAGTAGGTTGGGCTGACCCATCCTCAGATTCATCTGTTATATCTGCAGAGCTTCCGGCGTTTGACCCTGCTGATGACATTGTTTCTCGTCTCCCCTCATAGGCAACTGCAGCAACAAGCTTTGGCACATATCCAAGATAACCAACGTGATCAGCTAGTGCAGGGTGAACTCGCAGTAAGGAAACCAAAGCAGCTGATAACAGCATCGGAAGCTCAGGGTCTACAGCTCGTGTGTCGTAATGAGTAGCTGCAATTGATGACAAATACTGATCGAGCAGTCCTTCCAAAAATCTCTTTGGGTTCCTAAGGGGAAACTTGGGATCTTTCAGGAAAAGCCTAACATATATTCCACCCACCTGCACAACCCTGGGTTAGTCCAAAGACCAAGGTGAGATGTATCAACAGCACATGAGACAAAACAGCGAAGCATACCTGTGGCTCATCTCTCATTTCCTGCTGGGCAGGTGTCTGTTCAGGCACATCCCAATCAACCACGCGTCCTTTCATCTGTTCACGATAAAGGTCTGATGCCATGGTTGCTATTTGAGCTGATAAAGAAGTGGCCATTGCGGGTGTCCACACAAGTTCTGGCGTCTCTGTTGTCTGTTCAAGGGCAGACACCACAGCCTCACCCGGTCCATCCCTAACAACTGATACAAGGCCATCAGGGAGAAATCTCCCTAGGGTAATAGCAACCCGAGGGCCATGCATTGGCTGCCCAAGGAGCTTTCCCAACAGAGAGGCAGCTGAGGCTCTTTGCTGCAATGGGATTTCTTCTGCAATACCCCTATATTTTCATTAAAGGGTTTTAACAAAGAAATCCAAAGAGATAATCTGATGAGGACATCTACCTTGTCTAGGCAAAAGAAGCTCAAGAATGTAGACCACTCCACCATGCTTGGCAGCTGCCCATGCAAGCTCTGGTGTGCTTGCCAATGCATAAAGAACATGGAGAGCCCCCTCGCGGCATTTGGGGGAAGCATGAAGCATCTGAAATAATAGGAGGATGCTAGAGACATCTGCCACCATGGCCTCCAAGCAGGGGGCATAAGTAGTCAATAGTGACAATACACTCAAGCAGAGCTGAGGAATGTTGCTTTCAGATACTTCAGGCACAGAAAAGCACTCGAAGATTGGCACGAGCTTTTCTTTTGAAGAGAGTATTGATGCTAGATTAGGATTGCTTGTGAGCAGGTTCTGAAGGGGAAAAAACCTTAGATTGGTCAAAGATACAATATATGCCACCTGTTTAGGGTTAATCACTAAGGTGTGGGAAAAAGAAACTACCTGAAGTGAGATTAATCCAAACCGAAGATTCTTGATTAAGGGAAATTCTTCCTTCTCTGCTACATGCCCCTCAGATACTACTGCAGATTCAAGAGGCACATGTTCCCCATCACCTAATCCACCAGTCTTGTCACCTTGAAACTCACATGTTTCAGGCACCGGTTCACTCTGGTTACCATTACTCGGAACATACATATCTTTAGGATATTCATTGTGCACAAGAGACGATAAAAACTCAACTAATGCAACACAGAAAGCTTCTGGTTCACTAATGTCAAATTCTGGTTGGTCATTGTACACTCTCAAATACACTTGGCCAACATAGAGTTCTTTTGATAGTGCTTTATAAGCAAACCCATGTGATTCCTGCAGATCATATGTACCATCTGGTCCTTGGGCTGCACGTTGCTGGTCCACAAACTTCAGTAATTCTGCTCGGGTCGTTGAATTCCATATGATCTATAACAATAAGCACAGATAAACGAGATTACGTGACTTTACTAATAAACAAACAGCTAAAGACTAAACAAGAAGCAGACAATTTCAATCGCTTTAATGACTTCTGAAAATTTAACATGTAATTGCTCTAACTATAAATGCTTTTTCATTAGCATGTTAACTGCAAAAAAGTGAGTTACTTACTTCTGGAGACTCGAGGCTTGAGTTCAAGCGGGATAGTAGATCTTTAGGGACATGATCTTTCAACAAGCTGGCTAGTTTAGGGGTAAGCAAAGCTCTGAGAGCATCAGCTGCATCTTGATTATAAGGTGTCAAGCTCCCATCAACACACAAACCACTAAGCTTGGATAAGGCCTGGGCTGCTCGAAGAGCATGTGAATTCTTAGCAATTTGAACACTAGCACCAACCCCAGGTGACTCATTTGCACCAGATTCCTCTGCAGTTGAGTCATACTGAAGCAACAAGGGCAGAAGGTACCTAAAAGCAGAATGAAGATTAGTAGGGTATGCCGAATGATGTTGGTAGAGCCATATGTTCTCCCCCAACACCATCAACAAGTGGCAGAACAAGAAAAGCACAATAAAACTTATAAGCACTAACATGCTATTAAAGTCAAAGCAAGTCTTCTTTAATTACTTCCACAAGAAAGAAGTCCATTTTAGTATGAAAAAAGTAACTTTTAGGTGGAACATAGATTTACTCATTGTAGAATAGCGTATGCTTGTTTGTTTGGGACAATGTTCATTGGTGCATATAACTTGTAAATTTTATTGCTTTAAAAAAAATTAACCATAATTGTGGTTCAGATTACAGTAACAGCATAATCAGCCACGCTTGAACATTATAATGGTCATACAGTAGATCAAGATTGAGAATACTCTTCTACATCCACATTGTCATTTCCTCATACTGTCATCTCTATATACTAACATAATCTCTGTGGAGGAACAATAGATACATTCATATACCTAAACTATATGATTCATCTCCTTTATTATTTCACAAATTCAACAAAATAAAAGAATTATATAGGAAACAGTATACTATATATTTAATTAAAGAAGTCGTGACCAGTGATTTTGACGAGACTTATTATGTGTTCTCTAAATGCAAGAAGAGTCCAAGCTCTTTCTATGTGCACACAAGAATGCTGAACAATGTAGAGCTCATCTACCTAAAAATTCATCACCAACACAACGCCGTCAAATCATAAGCACTCGATACTGTTGTCTTGAGGTGCTTAGGATTTACTGACAGATTATTCTCCTCTTACTAGGTTTCAAGGGTTCTTTTATAGTATTTTGAATTGAAGATCACTCCCCTTTCATTGCCCCAGCCATGGCACAACAGAACCTTCAATTCTAATTTCCCTTCTGAGGCTCTTTCTTAGATTCAAACTAGGATTATTAATTCATTTTTTCGCGCTATAGGATGTGGTGTCGCAATGATTTGTTGTCGTAGGTCCAAAACAAACATTACACATAAATGTGTCACCATTTTTAAACCCAAATACAACAAATTTATTTAAGGATTACATGACATGACAAATTTAAGATATGCAATCTTAATTAACATACTTATTCAAAAAGATATGAAGGCGTATACATAAATGGGTAAAATTGGGTTTAGACATATATAATCATGTTAAATGTGTCTAAATGTATCGTGTTGACGCAAGTGATATGTAAACATGTTTAACTAAATGCGCTTGCATGACATAAACAGATTAAAACGGTCAACCTGCACACTACATATCTATTATTCGTTCATGAACGGATTGACCCATTTATGATACAAACAACATAAAAATTAACACAAACACGCTTAACTACAAATTGTGCATGTGCCTTGTAATCAACTCGTGTCAAACTAACCCAAATTGACATGGATAACACATGCAAAGACTTCATAAAAGTTGTTCTTGGATCACTTCAAGGGATTGCCATAATCACGAGATCTAGATGTATAGGCAACAATATGAAGCTTAGAGAGTCAAGAGGAAAATGTCAACAAAAAAAAAAAAAGCTAGCAGATATCTCACTTCAATGTAAACTAACCAAGTTCATGTCAAGGCACAATGAAGCACCTAAACAAGCAACAGCGTAGAAGCAACTAGGAGTGTTCATGGATCAGGTTGACTGATGCGTTCTTTAGGAAACAACTCGGATTGGCTTTTGCTCTCTGGTTTGGCTCATTCGATTCAAGTCACAGCAATAGTGGCTCATCTCAAAACTATTGCACCAGTTAGTTTTGTGGCACACGCCTACATGCAACTCTTGTCTAGCTTATACAAGATCCAGAGACATAGAGAACCTTTATACCTCAGCAAATATACACAGGTCTGTATAGGGTAATGACAGCATCCTCGAAAAAAATTATTGAGACTGTAAACTGACAGGATCTGCAAAGAACTCCTTTAATATGAAAAGAGGCTGCTAGTCCTTTGTTTTTGTAAGTTTGATAGACAATGCAAACAAAAAATTCTTCAATCAGCGATAGCATCTTCCAATGAACATATCAAGCAGAATCTTCATACAGCAAGGGCGATTAGAAGAAAACAAGAACTTCCGAAGGAAGTAGTCTATACTACTAATCAGAAATCACCAATACGATTTCATTTTTGTCTGCACTGTCAGTATATTACTTGATTATTAAATCACGCTCCATTTTTTATTCAACTTTGGGTAAGTTGAAAGGTACATGAGAAAGTAACAGAGGGAGTTGCAACTGCATTCAGTCTTTTATGATAGAAATAATCAACATAATTGAAAATCAATCTATATGGAAGACGTCTCCCCTAAAGTGACTTTTCTATTTTGGGGGGGGGGACATATTAATAACATTTTGTTTAATCTTAAAAAAAACCATTAGTTAAAATCAAACCTTGTGAATCATTCCCAACTGAGGGCTTTAATCTTTATTATCCTAAGCTATTCCAGTAAAGTGAAAAAACCAAGCTGCCTGTGCAAAAATAACTGATGCAAACATACTAGCAAACAATGGTCAGGATTGACCATTGACTGAATGACCTGAAAGACCAGAAAAAAATTGGATAAGATTAAAAATCTAACTTACCACAGCACACCAGCCTTCAACAAAGCATCCTGCAACTCCGAGGATACACAAACATGGGCAATAGTCTGCAGGGAAGCATCCACAGCCCCAGATACAAGCTCAAGTTCAGTGCAGTGCACTATGTCGTCAACTAAACCTGAAAACTCAAGCATCTCCACCCTGGCACTTTCAAACTGGCTTAAGACAGCAAATGTCCGCATCACATTAGTCACAATGACTGCAGATGGTTCACTTGCCGGAGTAGTTGGCTGAACAACGCACATGCATCGAGATAGAAGATTTGCAAGGAGCTGTATGCCATCATCCCTTACGAGCTCTTCACCATTCAGAGAAGATGATGCACACCTAGAACAGGGACAAAGATAAGATTAGACATGCATCAGATATGCATGAGATGACGAAAGAAAAATTGTTAAACAACAAAGAATTTTACGTCAGCCACAGAAGCTCTGATGCAGCAACAAGAAGAGGTGCTCTTTCTGAAGATAGGAAATTGTTGTCATCTTTGTCCACAGTCACAGCGTTCAGCAACATTGGATAGCCAGCATATTTAAAAGGCTCAAGCACATCACCATATCGTCGGTACAAAATGCACTGTCCTTTCAGTAAAAGCAACAGCCTCCAAGTCTGGGGACCTTGCAACCCTTGAATTGTGGCCTAAAATTAACAGTCATCTAGTGTTCAGAAGATGTTCGACATGTAAAAAAATACATTTAACTAATTTCAAGTAAATGTGTCCCCCATCCTACGCTGACCATGTAAAGTACTTTTTACACCATGACTGGACCTCTCGAAATACACTTTTATGATGATGATGCTAAATTTTGCTTGTCATTTTTTCATTGTCTTTGTATCATGTTAAGTCGCTATGTCATAATGGGCAAATATACAATATGGCACGTAAATTTCTTGCCAATTGTCATTACCTACTACAAAACACTAAAGCATTGAAATTAATATATTCTACGTGATAAGATGTGCAGAAGTTTCACAATTCAAAAGACAGTAGGTTAGATGAGCAAAGCAATTAACTTTACAAATCTGAAATAATGAATACTCAGATTCATGGGCCAATTAGAGCACCACTGATTCTCAGTCAATATTGAGTAATTAACCCACCTGGAGACGTTCATAAGCTTTTTGTACAGCAAGAAACTTCTCTCTTCCTTCAGGATTTTTATCAGGGTGATATTTCATTGCAAGCTTCCTATATTGTCTCTTCAGCTTTTCTTCATCAATGTTCTCAATTTGCTTGGAGATACTTGCTGTCTCCTCAAATGTATCCATAGAGACCTTCTTGTCAACTCCATCGCTTGATATATCTTCTGGGGAAATCTCCAAAATTTTGCAAGCTTCTCCTTCTGAAAGATCCATAGGTCTTCTTGTCAGCTCTTCGCGCCACATTACAAGTAAGGACTGCAGGAATTCGACATGTTCTACTATTGGCCAATTAGGGAATCTGATCTCATCACACAAGTTACGAAGGTAATATCGGTGACACCACATCTCATCTCTTAGCTCTGGATATGTCACAGGTGGCATAGGAGCATATTCGTATAAAGAATGACAGTGCTGAGACAATTTCTGGGGAAAGTCACCAAGATGTTGCAAAACCTGGTATAAAAAGAAAGGAAAGGTGAATGCAAGTTAGCTCCTTTCAGCAAAATCCTTTTTTTCTGGTAATCATGATGATTTATTGTCAATCCACTACAGAAGATTATATATTGCTATTAGTGTGATAAAAGGGAAAGTTGATTTCGGATTATTTCCTATAAGGAAACTCTGTTTAAATGTAGGCGGATGTGCTCCCTGCAGTGGAGGACTTGAAGGAACAATGCATCTTCCCCACCTGGCGGATGAGATTTTCTGCTCGCATCTTGTGGGTCCATATAATCTCTGGAGTATCAGAATCAGAAACCATTGCAGCTGCAAATGCAGCAGGACCACTGCGCTCCAACACATATAGCAATGATTCTGGAAGGAGCCCACCAAGGACACTCCGTTTTGCCAGTGGCAAAGACGAAGAAACTGCAGCTTCTTCCCCTCCATGAAATGCTTGATGGACATGAGTGACTGAGAAGAGGTGTGCAATTGAAAGAAGGTTGGATCCAGGGTATGCAAGGGCAAAATAAAAGGCGCCCGTGCTATATAGCCGTATCATAGCTTTTGGATTTCTTGTAACAACAGCCTTCAGCAATGCCGCAGCACTCTCCACAATACTTGGTTCACCAGAAAGCATTGCCTAATTTTATAGCCAAACAAAAGAGAGGCAATTTTAGTATTTAAATGCAACAGTCATTGTATCAAGATATAAGTATACTGCGTCACAACCTCCCCAACCCCCAGGTTTTGTTTTCTTTCCCAATGAAAGAAAGGAGAGACCAAAAAACACCTCCCAAACAGAATATAAATGATCACAAGAAATCTCTTATGAACAAAAGGATTCATGTACTCATGTCGACCGTAAATGAAATGGTCAACCCTCAGTATTCACATGATGAACCCACTCACAGGGCACCAATTGGTGCTGAACCAGAAGAACAGTGATTTCAATCTGTTGCAGCAAAAATTGTGGCACCACCAGTGTGATGGTTCTTTACAATACCAACTTAATGTGAAGTTACAATTTCAACATTTGAACCTTCCTAATCATGCTAAAACACAAGGATGAACAAAATAGTATAAAAAACCTATGAAGCAGTTAACCGTTCATACATCAGTTCCCAAGAGATCTTGTAGACCAGTGGCATTCGAATCAATCTGGCATTGTTTCTGATGATCAGATATAATATTTTGCACTTGAGTACGACTGTTTGAAGGAAATGTACAACTAACCTCATGCAAGCCCAGTGAAAAAGTAAGAATTTCAGTATGCACACCTTAGGTAGTCAAATCCCAGGCCAGAGATGAAATGTCCAACTAACCCCATGCCCCAGGTAAAACAAAAGTTTAATGAATAAACAAACATGGGATTATTTGCACTTGGTGTTGCGAGGAATTGAACCTATCTTGTGTGCTACCACACACACATTGTCCATTCCTTGACTGCCATACCAAGGTTGGAAAGTAACAACTTTTTCAAATTATGGCAGTGCATTAGCACATGCTTTCCAGTTTGTTATGTATCATGTCAAACAAAAATTTAATTTGTTTCTCAGCAGATTATTGGTTTTCGAAACTGAAATTCAAAACCAATTCAAAAGATATTTCCACGGGAAATCAGAGAGAAATGTATCTACGGACGGTATTTCCAAATGAAAGCCAGATAGAATTGATTTTAAGTTGACTGAATCTTTATAATGAGCTATCCACCACCCAAACAAACCTAGGTAAACACTTGTACACTCATCAGGTTCATCTTGATAAAGAAAACCACAATGTAATCATTAAGCAGTTTTTAAGGCATCTTATTGTACCTGTGCAATGTGCGGGAGGCAGCGCTGACTTGACAGGATCCATTTCACTCTGGGAGTTGGAGTGACTAATTCTCCAGCATCATCTATATCAGAATGAGCAGACACCATGCTGTGCAATACGGACAACGCTGCCTCCCCTATCTGTGCAAATAATCAATCCATCAGAACACCGTGTAATTAGCATGAAAGCAGTTCCAAAATAACATGAGACTAAAAGAACTGGCAATATGCAACTGGACTGGGATGATAATTGAGAAGCAATAAGGAAGTCTACCTCAAAATTTTGGGGAAAAAGGGTAACGTCTTGTGCATTGCTTATTTGAGACAACACGAGAAAAAAAAAGTAAAACCTTTCCAAACATTCATAAATGTCTATACCTTAGTAGCAATTAAACTCCAAGTTTAGATGTACTCATCAAACCCACTTGGGAGATTGTTAAAGAAACTTCCTTTGTTATAAGGGAATGTGTGGTATATGATAATCAATAAAATAACAAGGAAATCGTCTTGTATTACTGACTTAGAGAAGTTGGAATATTTTTTTGTGCAAAATTTAATAAACAAAAGGATAGACGACTAAGGCAACCTCTAAGCTTGTAGAGTGGACTGAATGTCAAAAAAAAAAAAAAAAAAAAAGGAAAGCCATTGGCTTCTCTTTTTATTTGCGGTCATATATTCGATTTTCCCAAGAGTTTAACAACTATCTTAGTCTCTACTTCTTTACTCATTGAGACACTTTCAAGTTATACATAACAATAAAGTAAAATTGAAGGCAATACAAAAAACAAAAAGGTAATAGCATGACCATTATCATAGTCACTCAATGTTCATTCCCAGATTGATTTCACAGGCTTTCCAGTTTTAGACTTGTATCGTCAAAACAATTTTGATAACACTAATGGTGCAAATTCTTTAGATTTACTAATCAAGAAAACAAAAAAAATTGTGCCACCCACGTAAAAGAAAATTGTTAGCTAGAAAGTAGGAACTTTAATCAAACTCGATAGCATTGCAGCTGCCAAAATTAAGGTAGCAATTCATTAGATTTATTGCAATTGTGACAGCAACCATCAGACTTAAAAGGGGGAAAGAAATCCATCACTGAAATCAGAGATTCTTGATAAATGGAATACTACCTGAGCTGGCGTGAGAACTGGAACACGAATAGCTAACGCCCATCGCAGTTCACGAATATCACGCAATCTTTTCCAGTCAAGCATCCCAGAAGCCCAACACCTAGTTGTCCAATCAATTGTTTTCTTTGACCAAAACCTTCTTATAGCATCCTTCTCCACAGGTCCAACTTGTACACCATCTTTGTCCATAAACATCCATTCTTTCAGTGGTTCCATAAATGCAGTAGCAGCTATCAGGTTTGACTGCAGAGGGATCGCAGTCCTTTCTGATGCTTCATGAACTGCTGTCAACAGATCAACAGCCAACACACACCCACCAACCAAGACAGAAGCCTCAACATTTGATAAAAGCTTCATTAGAACCTGCATGTGATTCATCTTGAATTAAAAATGTGATGCAAATGAAAAACTCGCGTTGAATTAAACAACTACTCTGATTATGGCAGGAAAAATTTTCTTCAAAAGCCATGTAGATATGGAGATCTATCAATTTCCAAACTTATATCTACTCTTCCCTAGCAAAGTTGTTTTCAACTAGATTCAAGTTCATCAATCAGTAGTAAACAATGCACACAGAAGAGAAAGGGAGTAGGAAGAGGTTGATGAACAGGATGGAATAAATTCCAGCAGTTACAAAACCAACAAGTGCTCCCCCCAACCAACCGCCAAAAAAAAAAGGCAATCCCAGACTGATATGGAATATCAAACAAGAAATAATAGCTCCGCATGGACATAATTAGCTCAAAAGTGTTGGTAGCTGAACATATCCCCATCTCTCCTGAGCGAGAGAGAGAGAGAGAGAGAGAGAGAGAGACTCAGCTTGTCTGCATGTACCTTCAGTAGCAGAAGAAGGCGGTGCCTCAATGCTCTATCATCAGTCCTGTCTAAGAGAACAGTAACGTGGGCTGTGCCCTCAAAAGGGCCTATTGTTTTGTGATGCTGCTCATACACAATTGTCATTGCCCTAGCACAAAGCTCTCTGACTGAAGAGCCGCCTCCTCCTCCAAAGCCATCTAATCTTCCCATGTCACACCAATCATCAGATGAGCCCAATTCATCAGGAATAGCACCATCAACAGTAAGTCCGATGTCTGCATCACATAAGAACCTATGATACAGAGCTCTAAAGAAAGCAACAGGGTCACGTAGAGGAAAATCTTGCGCCCTGCCATTGGTGCTGCTGTCAAGCAGCAATCGTAGATAATATTGACCCACGCAAACTTCCTTAGATAAGCTAGGATAACTAACTAAGAACTCGGAATAATTCCATGATATTTTAGGTACACTCTCTTGCCCTGTCAAAAGTTCTATTGTTGCACCTCCTGGGACAATATCTTCCGTGCGTTCTTTCTCAACGTCCAATTTGTGAACTTCAGCCTGCAAAGCCTCCCTTAACTCCTGCCTAGTTCGTTCATTCCATATTAAATCTGCACGATTGTGATCCAGACTAAAAGCTCGCCAAAACTCAGGCCAATTGCAAAGTAGCCTCCCAGATCCCACAGGAGTGTTCTCCACTACAACCTGAGCAGGAGCTGGAAGGCCATTATCCTGGTAACCGACCGTGTTAGGATCAGAATCAATCGTGCTTGGCACAGTTGCTTCTGATGCATCGGGTGGATTTGGTGATTGTACATTAGCTGAAGTAGCAGAAGGTGCAGGATCATGAGGAGAAACCCCATTAGAGGTCATATCACCATTCGAATTTTCAACTGTATGAGAAGAAGCGGGATAAGTGCCAGAAGCCTGTCCAAAGGCAGGATCAAGAGCAGATCGTTGATAGCTATTGGCCCCTCTGAAACCACCAGCATTAGTGTGCCTTGCCCTATCGCCTCCTTCAAAATTATTAGGTGATGGTTGTGGATGTTCTTGCAATCTGTTTCCAACATGACCTTTCCTCTGCTGAAGAAGACGTCTACGCCTTCTACTCAAGACAGATACTTCTTGGGTTGCATCTTCTGCGAGAGATCCCCCAGTTCTTGTATGCAAATAAGCAACCAGTCCTGGAGGCAAAACTCTAGATAACAAATCAAGAGCTGGCTGGTATGAATCTGCCCAAAGAGCAACAAGCTGCCGACTAACTTCGCGGCGTTCCCCAGAAGGAATAAAAAAAGCATGCAACAGATGCCTCAGTAAAGCACCATCACGGAGAGCAGCATCCCGCATGGACTCAGCAGCAATGGCATCTTCTTCTGCAATTGTTCGCATTATTACAGCGACAGTTTCCCTGATGCTTTCAGCAGGGTGCCCAAACAAGGCAAATAACCGCCGACGCAAACCAGCAACCTGACGTAACAACTCAACAAAAACTGTGTATTGAGTAGTTTCACTGTGAGGCTCGCATATCATGGCCTCTAAAATTTCAACAACTGCCATGGACAATAAGGGCGATACTGACATAGGCTTAAGTCTGTTAGCAAGAATAATGACATAATCATGATTTGCAAACAACACCGACTTAGTGTGCATAATTGTGGCATGTTGCTCTCCCTTAGAATCTGTTATAGTATTTGAATCTCCAGGACCACTGCCAATAAGTCCAGCAACAAGCCCTGCAGCTTCAGCAGCAATCCCCTCTGATCCATTTCTAAGCAAACCCATTATTCTCCCTACAGCAGCAGGAAAGGACATCACATGTGAAGCTGCATTCCTTGAAGCCAGTATTCGACGTAAACATGCAACAAAGCCAACAACTGTTGCAGCTGCTTTAGGAGAAGGCGCCGGAAGAGGAGGGGACTCAGGAGGAAGATTGGGAGTTGCTGGAAGCATAGTTATTAAGGCCATTAAAGTAACTTCAGGTACTTCTACGGTAGGAGGCACACCACTATATGGTATACATGCATTGAACTCTCTAATTCTGCGCCACAGCTTAGCTCTTGAACCAGGAATAGAACCAGCTTCTGCCACAGCATCTTTGGCAGCTGCTGCTAAGTGTTTTAAGTGCATTGATGCGCTTTCCATATCAGCAATATGACGCTGTTGTCCAGTCAGAGATTGCCGCAATAATATGTGCACCCTTCCACAAGGCGGATCAAGACGGTGACCAGGCATCGTCAGCCTTGGTAGCACGGGTACAGCACACTGACCCTGCACCAGTACAGTATAACATTCGGATTGTCTACAACTAACAGAATCAACTCACAGGAATTATAATATCCAAGGAAAAAAGCATGGCAACAAGCTTTGTTCCACCATGCCAATGTCCAATTTGGAAAAGGATTCACTTACTTCAGTTTGCAGGACATCGCGAACTGCAGCAAGTAAACTATCACGAGATGTGCTGGCATAAACCTAAGACAGCAACACCCGTTAAAAATTTGGCCCAATGGCAAAAGAAAATTCAAATGGAATGATTTGCTTACATGTACAGGGCATCCATCGCTAAATTCAATCGCAAAAATCTGGGGCTCTTCCGCAAATCGAACAAGAGAGCTTACTGCAGATAATGGCCTAACAATAACAGCCTGCACAAATCTAAGGATGATTCTCAACATTGATAAAATTATCACGCTGTGAAATGAGCAAATTTCCCAAGTGTGTGCCCATCTATCATTGCAGAAAAAGATACAGAAATTCACACATGCTTGTAATTGTATATGTAGATACATGCACAATTGCTTAACATTAAAATTGTACTATGAACATTTTCTGCAGCCATTTCCTACACTTTGATACAACTTCATTGCAGCCTCGTATAACAAAAAATAAATTTACTTTGCCTTTCATGCCTTTTGAAAAAATTATGAATTTCTAGTCGCAGTTCGTCTCATTTCACTACCATCAATGTCACCCCAGCTTCTATTTCAAAAAGAAATTGTAAAATAAGAGACATGGAAAAGTCAATAAGACAATTAGCTTACTTCATAATTATCAGGGCGCCTCTCGACAATAGAAATCTTTGTAAGTATAAGTTGACGAGATACAGAATCACCAAGTTCTCCAATACCTCCTTTAGGACCAACACTGAAACCCTGTCCCGGAAAATTTACAGTTCCATGTGCGCCAGTGCGCAATCTCATCACCAACCAACCCCCAAGAGGGGTTTCTTCCGCCCCAACAGGCTCTTTACCTGCCATTTAAATTATTGAAAATCAGCTAAAGAGAAAAGGAGATAGCTTAGAGCAAAATAAAAACAGAATCAAAAGTTTCAAAGGAGTTACTTCGCTGCTTTATATACTCTGCTACAGTAGGAGATTGAGAACTGTCCACAGATAAAGATAGCCCGACCATGGATTTCGCCGTTTTCGTCTGTCAACAGATAAATAGTGAAACAAACATGCAATTAATTACACTTCTCAGGAGAAACATGATAGTATAGATGTGTAGACAATACACAAACAGGAGGACTTAAAGCAGAAAAGCAATCAGAAATTACAACGAGCCATTCTGATGAGAACTGAATGTATAGCAAGAGAAAGAGAATCCCATACCAAACTTGAGATGATAGCAGTATCTGTAGTTCCCGAAGCAGCTTGGAAAGCCTTGGACTTCCTTCCATATAATGGACAAAGAATAAATCCGCTATGTCCACCATTTCTCTTCCCATAAACATCAGAAAGGAGAATAATTGCAGGAGAACCCATGTCTCTAAAATCCAAGCACCACCGAAGATCACCGGACTTCAAGTCAATGAGCTCAACCCCAACATAAGTTACTTTTAATTTCTGCAGACATGTTACATTAATTTCTCTTAGGTGAAAGAGATTGTCATCAATTAACACTATATAACTACGTGATAATGAGGTCAAACCTCGCAACTTCTGAAAGTGATTCAGCTTATCAGCATAGATCCTATCAATTTGAGTAAGCTAAATCATCCCCACAGGTAAATAACATTTGGCAAGTAGGGATAGGAGGCAAGGTAGGCTGGAGCATAAAACTTATCAGGTCTGGTAATGATGAACTAGTCACAAGTTCAGTACCTAGTTCCTATGTCGTAGCTATGTACTAGATATTTCCGTTTTCCAACTATACATGCCATACATACCATCTTATTTTTATTAGCTGAGTATTGAATATCTCCATTCATGGCTGATGAACTCTGTTGCATCTTTACAATAGTTCAATCTATTCCCATACTTAAGGTTGTCAAGAAGAGGCCAGGGTATTTGTCCACATAAAACTTTTATGACCACCCACCAAGCATTCTGACCAGTAAAGCAAAAAAGCCAGTAACAAGTACGAACGAAGCAAGGACCTCCATGCCTAAAGCTACATCTCCCATACCCTACGAGCACCTATGACTAGTTAAGAAAGCATAACCGATACACGGCCAAATGAGCTGCAGTCTTCAAGAGAAGAGAATAAAGCTCCAAGTATTTCTCGTCAAGCTTATCGAAGAGTTTTATAAAAACACGAAAAGTGTTTCATATTCAAACCCTCTTTCCATCTAGTCAGCGTTCGGCTAATTGTGCGCACGTTCCCACTCATCTCAGTTGCCCTCATTCCTCTTCCAGCGAGGGCAGTTTCCATTGTAAAATTAGAAGTTTCTGAGAAAAGGACGGTGCCAATGGAGACAGACACAACTTAAGAGGAACTAAAGCCCTCTCAAAATCACTTTTTCGCACTGAACCTTCACTTTAGCCAATCAGCACATTGATCAGGAGGCAGCAGAAAAAATTTATAAACCCCCAACCAGGTCTACAGGATTGTTCTACACATGCCAAGCACGCCAACATAAAAAAAGGGGGAAGACAAACAAGGTTAACTTACGAAGGGAACCCATTCCCCATTTCTCCGCCGCAAATGCAGAATTGGGAACTCAGCTACCGCTCCGATCCTACTCCACCTGATCCTGTGCAATTCCGTCAATATACTGGCGCGATACCGGGAGGAAAACTTCATCCCCTTGAATTTCCCCTTGCCCTCGGTCCTCACGCTCAAGCTGAACTCGCTCGAGTTCTCGTCCCGGCCGAGCACCGGCAGCGCCCCGTCGTAATCGCTCCCCACGTCGTAATAATTAGTCACCAGGAGAGTGTTCGGATCCAGCGTGATGATGGCGCCGCCCGATATGCAGAGAATCCGCTTGTAGCGGCCGCGCCACGAGTGCTTGACCACCATGTACCTGGCGAGGTACTCCGGCTCTTCGACCGGCTGGGCTGCGGCGGTGGCGCCGTAGCTCGAGGAGTCCATGGGGACCGCGGCGGGAGCTGCACGGGGGGCGGGGGCGGGGGCGTGGCGGCGGCGGCGGGCGGAGTCGAACTGGGGGAGGTAGGCTAGAGTCTGGTACTTGGGGGCATCGTTGCGGCGGAGGAAGAACCAGGGTCCCGCGCCGCCGGCCTGCGCCGATGCAGCTCGGTGGGGCCGCGACTGATTCGCCCCCAGTTCGGAAGATTGAGGGATCGCCCGCTGTGGGGGGGAAGGGGGAATCGGCGGCGATCGGGGGCGTCGAGGACCAGCTGGCTGCTGCTAAACCCTAGCGAACATGGGCGATGGCGATCGAATTAGGGGGGTCGTGGATCGAATCGAGAAAGGGAGAGGCCGGAGAAGGAGAAGGAGAAGGAGAAGGGGGGGGGAAAGAGAGAGAGAGAGAGAGAGAGGGAGAGGGGAGAGAGGTGGCGAGGGAGGAGAGGCAAGGCGTCACCCGTCGGTGGCCTTATCTCGGCCTTGGGCTTTCCCTCCCCTTTCCTTATGTTATTTCATTTTATTTATTTCTTGCTTAGTGATGAAACTACTAAAAGTAGCAGCATATGTGAATTTCTTTTTTTTTTCTATTTCCTAACAAAGAAGATTATCGAAACCACGCCCCCCCGAGTGGGTTGGCCTACTACTAAAGAAGGCCACGCACTAGCCAGTCTTCCAGCAGCGCGTGCCGTGTTGTCCGGTCGCGGCATATCCTGCTTGCTGTGACAAGCCTGCCGCTCCGGGACCATGGGATCATGGATTAGAGATGATCGGTTCTCAGCCTAATCAAATTTTAAGATGGAATCGAGAGCCGGGAATCGGATCGGTTGGTCCTCGAATCGGGAATTGGACCACCAATCCGGTCCAATAGAACCGATCACTTTTTCTTTGTCCATTACTTGATGTCATATTTTCGCGTTGAATTAAGTGATCTGTATGTAATGAACCTAAAATTAAAAAGACGAATCAAAAAACATGTTTTACTTGGGGTTTAGTTCATATTTTACTAATTTTTTTGAAGAAATAAAAATATATATATATGTAGTCCGTCCGGTCTAGTCCGATTCCCTTTGGGACCGAGAATAAGATCATCCAGACACCTATTCCACTTTTAAGAACTGGAAAACGGATCGATATTCCTGAGAACCTGACCAAACAGACCCGTCCGAGCAATTCCCAGTTTGGATGGTGTGGAGCATGTGTGTGACGCTTGTTATAATGCACAAAGAGGGTCGTCGACGATTGATTGCCAATCCCCACCCTTTTATTGATCGAAAATATTATTAGCTCACCACATAATTGAATTTGTCGTGTGGCCTATAACGACATGTTGAAATAAGTCATAGATCCATTTCTTAATGAATATTTGATAGGATGAGTTATTATATGGATTAGTAATATTTAGTAAATGAGTCATAAATGGATTTGGAATGGTAAAGCTTAAAATAATATGGATATTAAATAGGTTCATAATTTACTTTGACCAAATTCACCTCTACAACTCTCTTTTCAATTTTTCACCCTCGCTCGACTTTGCACTCGCTTACTTCATGTTCTCATTTCAGTTTGGACATGAATTTTCCTAAATTGAGTTAACTATAAAAATATTTTAGCAATATAGATCAAATGTGTAGGGTCGGGAATGTGTCAATTTGCTACAACTTTACTCACTTGTTTGATGGGTCTAGGCATATATCACATAACATCGTTGTGTTGAAAGGAAGATATTTTTTTTAATAAAATTGTATTTAAGCAAATACCGTACAATGTGTCCGAGGAAAAGAAAATATGTATGCTGTATATTAGATGCTTGATATGTGTGTTTGAAATTTAGGGCGCGTTTGATAACCTATCAAATAGTGTTTTATTCTATTATTTTGTTCCCAAAAATAAACAAAAGAAGAAATCCGTTTGGTAAATTTTTTGTTTCTGGACACAAATTTGTTCCTATAATCAGCTTTGGAATGGAATCAAAAAGCAAAAAAAAAGTTGCTTTTTGATTTTGGAAATAAGAATCTAAAATATAAGAGATTTTTTTTTCTTTTTCTACTTTCCTTAGTAGCTGTGGTTGGTTCTTCTTCTTTCTTGGTCTGTGGGCAATGGCTTGCAACTAGCGACCAGCAATCGACCACAGGCCAGGGCCAACAAGGGTTAGTTCGCCTAGGCCGCGAGCCCTTGACGGCAGCCCTCACTCTTCTCGGCAAGGGCTAGAAAAGGCTGGTGAGGCCCGTGGGAAACAATGGTGGAAAAAAATTCATGTTAGGAGAATGCCTAGCTAGCACCTTGCTTTTTGCAAGTAGATCCAATTTATTTAAGGGTTCATATCACGAAAAAATCTCAAACTGGTATACATGTGATAAATTTACCAAAAACTAATTTTTTAATTACAAAGAATTCCAAACTGGTACATCTATAACACATTTATCCAAAATTAATTTTTGATAACCAAAAACCCTAAACTAGTACAATGATGACAAATTTACCCTTGGTTAATTAGATTAATACCACGAAAAATCATAAATTGATAAACTTATAACAAATAGAGGGGTAAAAAGCTAAATCTGTATATTCGTTAACCGTCACATGTTATCCAACTTGGTAATTTGACAATAAAATTTAATATAAATTAACGGAGAATGAATTTGTTATGAATGTATCGATTTGAGGTTTTTCGTAATATTAACTCTTCATTTAATTGAGTTTGAAACAATTAGATAACTTTTCTTCCGTCATTGTATAATCATAATATATTGGTTTTGTTGGAAGAGATTTATTGTGTATTATAAAAGCGACGAAAGAGTAACATTCACGACCAAGTAATGTTATCTTTTATGAAATAATAATTTCCGGCCACTTTTCTATTTTTTCTTCTGAAAAAAAGTAGAGAGGATGATTATTTCCACTTTTAGCGTTTGTACACAGGACGAGCCTTTTTCAAAGCCATCAAGATTGAATTTTATTTTTTAATTTTTATTTGAACTCGTGAATTTTCACAAGATTCAAGTATTGACTTGTAGGTTCACGTATAATTTTTTTTTTATAATTTTTTTAAATTTAGTTATATTTTAAATTTTGATGAAAAAGTAAAAGAATAGGGATGATGACATAAATGGTCCCCGAACTTTGTCCTAATGTGTAATGTGATCTATGAATTTTCAATTTATTCAATATGGTCCCTGAACTTTAGTCCAATGTGCAATATAATTCATGAACTTTTAATTTATTCAATGCAACCCCTATATTTTTGGTGCATATTCAAATTGGTACATAGATTATATGAAAATGTTCATTGTTGTGTTCCTGAATTTAAATTAATGGAAGAACAAAATTGAATATTTTCATATAGTCTAATGGCTAATTTGAATATATACCAAAAGTCCGGGGCCAAATTGAATAAATTAAAAATTCAAAAATCATATTGCGCATTAAGCTAAAATTTATGGATCATATTGAACAAATTAAAAGTTTAGAAATCACATTACACGTTAGACTAAAGTTCAAGGCATTTGTGTCATTATCCCTAATATTTATAAATGCAAACAAACACTCCCTTAACCCGGAGATTATGGAGTTCTCCTTCGATTCACTTTTGGCTTATCTCCTCCTCGCTTCCTTTCTTATCCTTCCACTCGAGTTGTCAACTGTCATTAGGTAGGGATCAATCATATCAAGCAAAACAGAGCATGTCATTACTACTCAGAATTGTCATTATTTGACAGGCTAGTTCTGATTCCATTCTACTTTTCTTTCGAAATTTGATTAAGTGATAGAAAGATATTATGCGATGAATGTTTTAGTTGCAATTACTCAATCCTTTAGAGAAGGGGCATTTCTAATCAAGAAAAATGTAATGATATTAACCGTTCGAGAGGAGGTGATTATGAATTTGAACCCATAATTTCTGCTATTAAAAGATAGCAAATCGCTAAGAATTAAAATCGAATTTAAAATATGGTATAGACTCGTTCCATAACCAGAGTTAATATGACACAATGAGCATTGATAGATCCTTGAAAGTTGACATAACCTGTCATTTGCAGTGGGCTTTTATGTCTTATAGATCCAACTTACTATTTGTTGTTGTTGGGCCTTATTTCGTTTTCGTTGTCACCTTGGATTGTACGTTCCCATGTAACCTTCTTTCATAAGTAATACAATCTTGTATTTACCTTGAAAACTATTACTACCAAGTGAAAGTTGAAAACAGTAAAATGATGGATTGGAAGGATATCATTCCTTGTATTTTTGCCTCTAAAAATACAAAGAGCTGATGTCATTCTATGTAGCATCTATAGTTTCAAGAACCAGCAACAGTGAAGCATTGACAACCTCCTAGCAAAAGGACTATAGGATAACCAAGAAAACCACAAGCCACAAATAGTATCGGAACAAAGTATCTGGCAATCCTCGGTCCTGAGATATCGAGTCTCCAGACGCCAACATCACTGGGAATTGGCATCCTTCCGCGGACGGGTCGTTCTCGGTGACCACAGCAAGACCCATGAAATCGCAGTTCCAGGAGTGCTGGTTATTCATCTGGTAGTACATGTTGAATGCATAGGAAGCATTGCCCTGCAGGCTCAGGTTGTTACAGGATGACCCATAACCCAGAGCAGTGCAGTCTGATAAGCTACAAGCATAGTCTACGTTGTCTCCTAGGTCCGTGAGATCGTGCATTTCGGGGTTCAAAATGCACCACCTCCGTGGCATGTAGGACACGCCCTTGACTGGGACTAGGCTGGTGTCGTCCTCCGATCCCGACAAGTCCAGTTGATACTTTGGCTTCCCATCGTACTCGAACAATCCCCAGTGCCGCTCGAAGTTCCCCGGCTCTATGCTCTTTGCATTCTCATCGATTAGGCTGAAGAGGTACACGTTGATCACTCCTTTCCTTGCCGGAGTGCCATCTCCGCTCAAGGCATGCTTCAGCAGGCCCTGATTGAACCTTTGGGCGTTTTTGATGTTTGCATTCTTGTTGCCGTCGGTCGGCCACCCGACTTCTCCAACTAGGATCTCCATGTCGGAGTACCCTGCTTTGGACAAGGCTGAGACGAGTGTGTCAAAGTTCGCGTCGAACACGTTCGTGTACACCAGGTCCCCATCTATGAGGGGCACATGCGTTCCGTCAAAGAAGGCATAGTCAAGAGGGAAATCCGGGTTCTGGTAGAGGCTGAGGAAGGGGTAGATGTTGACAGTGAAAGGCGAATCATTTATGTATAGGAAGTGAATAACTTCTATCGCTGTGTCACGAACTTCGGGCCTGAAGTCTCCGGAAGAAGGGACAGGGTTCGAGGGCGGCGAGTAGTAGACATCAGCGTTGAACGGGACCGTGACTTTGACCTTGGAGCTTAGCTGGGCACGGTGGAGGGCCTCGTGAATGTTCCGGAGGGCCGGCAATACATGTCGGATATAAGTGTGCTTGTAGGTTTGCAAGAAGGGCTCATTTCCTACAGCAATGTACCTGCAAGAATCAAAATTTATGAGGCCTAATTTCACTGCAATGAAATGTACATGGCATGTTTCTTTTGACACAACCAAAAACAAAGAAAGTGAGCCTGAAGGATAGAAAGAGCATGACCATTGGAAAGAGAATGCCAATTGTGTGGGAGTAACTACCAGTTATCGATTTGTGATCAATTGGTTGTGACATGATTGATGACTGGGACTGCAACACAACAAATGCCTAACAACATATTACCTAAAGAAAGAGAAGCAATTCATAAATGTGACAGAAGTATATATGACTCCGTATGTACTCAACTTCTCTGAGTAGATTTCGGCAAGACAAGAAGTTTTCGAGTAGATAGAATCCGAATCGAATGAAACGTTAAAAAGTTTTTGAAGATGAGATAATGCGACATCTTCATAAACCAACGAACATTATCACTCAACCTGATTTTGACTCCTCCAATGTATCGATAACCAGTGACATTCGTGTCCACCCAAGCAGCAGCAAAGCTCGGATCCACGCTCATCATCTGCAACATGTAATTAGGAATGGCAAGCATCACTTCGATGTCGCTCCCGATGAGGGCATCCAAAATGTTGTTATCGTATTCAAACAGCTTCAGCTTCTTGAAGCCATTATCTTTCAGCATCTTCACAACTTTCTCAGGAGGGAGCTGGTGGGTTGACATTGTTCCCCAGTTCACTCCAAAGCTTGACCCAGCTGAGAACATGGTCATGCAGTAGAGAAGAACTAGTACAAGGATCAGAGAAGGATGATGGGATCTTGATTCTGCCATTCTCTTTGAATTTTCTTTGGAGATTCTTCAGATGGGTCTCAAACTATGAGGGGAGGGAATGTGGATGGGGTGGGGGAAGTTCTCTTGTTGGTGGAACTTCGTACTTAAAGAATTCTCTCTCTCTCTCTCTCTCTCTCTCTTGCTCTCTCTCTCTCTTGCTCTCTCTCTCTTTCTCTCTCTCTCTCTCTCTCTCTCTCACGCACACACACAACGCTGAAAGCTTTGGAGAATCTTAGTGGTGCCGGTGGAAGTTCACTGGTGGTCGTCGCCTTTACAAAAGGTAATCAGAAAAATGTCGAGCGATCCTTTGCTTAATACAGTTATTCAGTAATTTTGTTGCTAACATTCATGTTTAATCCGCGAACCTACCTAAATGACAGGCCCCAGAATCAAAGGACTATTGAACTTCACAGTGTGCTTTTTGTTTGGAATTGCCCCAAGATGTCCGAAAGTTCTGATTTGTAACTTTGGTGAGTCTCTCGAGATATTAATTTTTTTTTGGATTATATAGTTTTAGACTGTGTTTGGTCGTCTGGATTTGGATTGGGATATGATAGAATAAGGTGGGATTAGAAATCCACCGAATATCCTTCGGATTATAGAAAATCCTATCATATGTTTGGTGCAACTTAAGATAGGATTTAAAATCTTTGAAAACCCTCGTTGCTATCCAATTTCGGTCTCCACCCGCCTCATTCGACACTCCCCATCCGCCGTCGCCCTGTCAGTCGGCTTCTAAGAAAACCTCGCGCAAGGGTCATGGCCCCTGTCTACGTCACATAGATGGAGAGGTAGAGCTCGAAGGGGGGTCAATCCGGGTTGGCTTTTGGTTGGAGACCTGGTCTTCAGACTATGTATGGACACGAATCACAGACATCTGACATTTCGACGAGTTCCGAAATTCCAGGTGAAGGTAACCATCTCAGGTTCTATTCACGTAGCACAGATTATTGTCTCTCTGGCTTTTCGAGTTTGCGGTCCATGAGCGTAACCCTATTTTACCGTCGCTCGGTCACTTGACTCTCGTGTTACTGGAAAAAAGGGTTCTGGAACTCATCACGGCGCAGTATAAAAGCCACGCCACCCGCACTGCACCCGGAAAGAAGAGGCTAGAGTATCAAAAGATAAATCAATACGAAAAAGAAGAACAGAAGACAGAAGAAAAAGGCGTCAGAAGACGTGCGAGAAAAAAGGAAAGATGATTTATCTAGACGCTATGTGGTCGGAGGCAACGACGGTCGTCTTTAAACTCCTTGTTACCCTCAATCATCGGAACACAATTGGTTGGCCAGCGATGACAATCAGAGGTGGTCGGTGACGACGACAATTGCGCGGTGGTCGGAGGTGACAACAATCGGCTCTCGAGGTGGTGGTCCTTACACGGTGGCCGGCGAAGCAATATCCATTGAAAGATAATAGCTTTTGGTTAAGTTTATTTTTGAAAAATTTTATCCAATCCTGATTTATCCCACCCCCTATCCCGGATTTCTTATCCGGCATTTTATCCGGATATATCCGGGTTTATTCGATTCGGACGACGTTGCCACACACCGGATATGGTAATTTCTTATCCTATATAGATTCAAATCTGAACTACCAAATGCAGCGTTAAGGAAAATATAGGGAATGGATATGAGCACATATATTTAAAGATGATTTACCATTCATCAAACAAATAAATCTTTTCTGCTAAACAAATATTTTACTCCATAATGCGCCGTTCATGATAAGTTTACAGTCTGTAGCTCACAGACGTTCAGTGTTGGGTCATGCAAGTGACCTGAGATTACCGGAGACATAGACAGCCAACAAGATAAAGGGACCAATTGAAGAAGATCTCTTGAGCGCTCTAGATCCATCATTTGTGAGAAAAAGAAGGATGATGCACACGCTTTCTTTTGATGGGAATCTCAGAATGTTGATCACCAAGACTTTAAACGAACGAATGTGCATGAACTAATGTTGTTGGTGGGACTTCATGAACATATGTCATTGATTTCCATACCGAAAGGGCAACGATCAATTTAATACTAGAATAGCACCAAAAGGATATCATCGATGCACCCACATGAAATCTCCTCCTAAAACTTCTAAGTCACACGTTTATAGTCAATACGAACGCATAATTTTTGTTTTTGGAAATGGAGTTCATGTCATTGCTTAGCTAGAAGAAAAGAGAATATTGCTTGACCCCTTTTGAATTAGGATTGAAGAGAATCTCCTAGGAAAAGCCAAACCTTTACAGCAAATTTTTACGTGTTTTCTTCCCATTCAATCTTAAACCTTTATTTCTATCGACACCTTTTCTTCCATCGTTTTAATTTAATAAGGAGACGATCAGCTTTGGTATGACCGAAGTGCATTCCAAATAAAAAGGAAAAGAGCGGATAGCTCAAGAGGTGTTCTAACTGGCTGTGCTGATGTCTTGCTTCTTAAGGGTTTTCTTAGTAAGGCAATAAAGGGTACTCCACAATGATAACACAAAACTTGTTGGCCAGCTTTTTGAGGGCTTCTCTCCTTCTAAGTTGAACTTGACATACAAGATCGAGTGGCTCAAAGAAAGATAAAAGAAACTTCGCGGAGGCCAAAATGAATGATCATCCATTCATATTGATGGGACGCGGGTGGTTCCGATGAGTGAAGTCACTTTCTTGGTCAAGACAAGAATGACTTCAAGAGGACCCTTTTTAGCACGCATGATAAAGTCTAATTTACAGTTTCCTAAATTATGCATTAGAAGACAGAGCACGCATGATGAAGTCTAATGTAGAGTTTCCTAAATTATGCATTAGAAGACATAGCTCTTTATGCCGATGACGACGGTTTTCTTGAATGAAGCATCGTAGAATTATTGAGGTATGACGAAAAGATGATATCATACTCGTCGTATGCTTATCTGATAGATCTGAATCTTTTTTTCATAACTTTGATCACCGTGTGAAAGATCATTCAAAAGCTACTAGAGTTTCTAATAGTCCGTATTAAGCCGAGCCAATATATGGAATGCTATTTACGTAATTCAGCACTTGGTCCATCACGCTGCAATTCGGGTCTAAGACGAAGGTTTCGAGATTGATCATAAGTAGAGAGGCGAATCCGATGCATAAAGATCCACTTCTACTTCGATATAACATATAAAGATCTTGAAACCGCTGTCCATAGATTGATGTGTAGATCCCATATGCAGAAGCTCTAAGGCTGCTGCTCAATCCAAAGAAAAGTTGGATGATAATATTCTAAGTTACACAGCCAAAAAGAAATGAAAATGCATGCCTTTTGAGGTATAAGTAAGTATAATTTCCGAAATTATCAGTTGAAGGGACATTGACCAATGTTCACACTTGCCTCTACAATTGAATTCCTCCTCTTATCTATATGGCCTCCACTTTCGACACCTTTTTCAAGGCTATATAACTTAACAAATAAGCCTAGGAAAGCATTTCACATAAAACCACTATGTGATCGCAAGAATCATTATGCATTGTTTAATTTGTCTCCCTTTTCTTTTGCATTACATAGTTCAATGTATTGAACGGATTTTTATTTTTTATTTTTTATTAAGACCATAGTAATAATGGAAAGGCTAAAGAAGGCTCAGACAGATAGAAGACAAAGCCTAGTGCAGCCACAAAAAAATGACCTTATACTTATCAAGAAATGAGAAAGATAATGACCCATAATAAATTCTCAAATGGTTCGTCGAGACAAGACTTGGAGCTGTTCCCAGGTCATCACTGGAGTGATGTAATAGCTATTACGTTATGATGTAATAGACCTGTAATTAATATTAAACTGATTAAGATGAATACATAATCATCGCTTTACAAATAATACAAACAAATTCAATTGTAATTCATGTGAATTTCAATTATAATCAATACAATCTAAGAGAGGTAGAGTAATTGGGAGAAACGAGATGAGCACTTTAGAAGTGTATTTTGGTCGAGCCGCGATAGCTATTACGTAGGAGAGTCGTGTAATGGATATTACAGCTTCGGTTGTAATATGCTTTATTATAAGCAAATACCGTAACATGCAATGAATCTGTAATGTGATGATTGTCGCTATAACCATTCGTATTCTTCTAGCCGGTAGTATTAATTTCTTGCGTATGATTAGGCCAGGGTTTTTTCTCTTCTTCTTTTCGCTTGGGCCATAAAGACTCCATGATGAGGAGACAGAAGTTCCTTTTTTCTTGGCCAGCTTTTGAGTGTACTTTTCATGTTCTCGAACTTGACGAGGACGAAGTTGCCTTGTGAGATTACTTACATTGCAGGCATGGTTGCGAGTGAAAGTCACTTTCTGGGTCAACACAGGAACGACTTCAAGAGGTCCCCCTTTGCATGGCTTGGGAGTCCACACATAGTTGCCTTGTAAATCTTGTGATGATTATTTTGCTAGCCAGCTCATGTAGCTCGAGCTTAATAGATTCGAAACCTATCAATTCGAAGACCAACTTTCACATGGCAATGACAAGAACATTTTCATATAAAGTACAAAAAAATTGTTGTGGGGCCGGACAATATATATAAACTGTACTATTCGTATGCTCATCCGTAAATTGGAAATTTCTAGTTTGATTGCCGTGTGAAACGCCTCGCGGAAATCTTCGCAGTCTTGACGATCCATATGAAAATTAAATTATGTATAGCACTCACTTTGGTGGTAAATTTTTTTTTTGAATCACTTTAAGTGTCAAATTTTTTTAAAAACGATATTTTCAGTGCCAACTCCGATCTGTTTGGCCGGAAATTCGACGTAACTTTTTTTTATAAATATCTTAAGCCGACATGGCTCACCATAGGATCCGATCAGCATCTAAAGCATAAACAAGGTCATTGAATCCCCCAAATAAGAACCCCAAATCTAGAGAAAGAAAGTAGGCAGAGAGAGAGGGTGCTCCTTTTCCAATCCCCCACAAACCTTAGCACCGCCTACGAAAAATGGTGACGTCTCTCTCGTTTCTTGCCATTTCTTGACGTGTCCGACCTTGTGTCGATCCTCTCTTCCTTTGTGTCTGAAGTTTTTTTCATCGAACAGGTGCATTGCGCGTTGTATTTGCTTGTCTCGCGAGCATGTTCAATTCGTTGATTTGTTTCATAGATTCCGCCCTTCGACGATCAATTGAGATCTGAATTAATGTCGTTTTGATTGAGGTGTTGTTATTTAGACATTGGTAGTACGATGCTAAGCAAAAAGAGACATCTTTCAATTTGATGAGGGAATTGCAGAGGAAGAGAGAAGTTGTAAGAAGGGTTGGAGAGAGAGAGAGAGAGAGAGAGAGAGTCACTTCAGTTCGACGGTGGCGCGATGGTAGGTGGTGACGACGGAGAACAACAAAGTTTGACGGCGAAAGTTGGCGAGGTGCGACGGAAGCACTGAGGAGGAGGACTCACTTAAATGATCATTTTTTTTCCGATTTGATATTTAACCGATCCGATGAAAACTTTTGGCACTAGAATAAGTGCAATACACAACTTTTGACATTGAAATGAGCGCCATACACAATTTTTGGCACTTTTAATATCATTCTCCCGAAAATTCATTATTCCGACCCTCCATCCTGTCACCTATGGATTGCAATTGATCAGGCCTTAAAGATCAAAGCACGGAACGGCGTATCTTATAAGACCATAGTGCAAAGGAAAGGCTAAAGAAGGCTAAAAAGAAACTCCACGGGGGCCTATTACAACCAAGACAAAAGGACTTTCTGGAGTGTTGAGGGCAGTGTTTGTTCGAGGAGGATCCTCAGAAATCATCATCACGTTTGACAATGCAATTGTCCCCGTGAGAAAATATTTTTCGAGTGACATCGCAAGCACCTCGCGGAACGAAATCGGATCCCCGCATCCACTAAATTCGCGGAGCTTCTGCGGTCCTGAATGAGTGTTTTGTCCTCGATCCGATGATTACGGCTTTCGGATTTGGAAATTTCTCGACATTGTTGTCACGGTCTTTCGATTCAATTTCTTATTATGTCCCTCTTCAGCTAACCATGTTTCCTTACCTGGCATTGCTTTGGCCGGAGGTGCTCCTAAAGCCGGTTTTAGCTTTGCTTCTCCACGGATTCTTAACCCCGAGTTTCAGGCGCGTTCGGATTAGGCCCTTGCATTTCAACCCAACTTGGCCTGGTTTGGCCCAAACCTTGGCCCTTTCGGGAAAACATCCTTGTATCCCATCACCATCGCCATCGCCTCTCTCTCTCGATCTCGATCTCAGCCTTCGAGCCTAAGGTGATGGAAGCCACCGCCGGATGGTCATGGTCGTCTCGCGAGCCTTGGATTTATTAGTTACCATGTTGAGATTTCGAATCTCAAATCGAGATGGCGGTGGCCATTCATCGAGTGATCGCATCGATATAATTGCATGTCTCAAGGGACGATGAACCCCTACAAGGTGATCGCCAACCTTGACACCAAAGGGCTCGCTCTCTCTCTCTTTCTCTCTCTCTCTCATTTTTTTCCTTTTTTTTTTCTTTATTTTTCCCTTTTTTTTTTGCCCTTCTTCCCACTTGCTGGTTAAAAGTATAACGTCAGTGCCGATGTCAAAATTAGGCTAATTGATTGAATTGATACAAACGCAAAAAGTTTACGACTGAATTAACAAAAATGTAATAAGTTTAAGACTTGCCGAAAAATTTTGCCCTAACTTTATTATGTTGCTAACATGGGGCTAGATGAGGAATTCAAGCGAACTATTATATGACACATGTTTTCCAAGCGTCCAAATTAGCATTTTGGCTGATCAGGATGGCAGAGGTGCCGATGGCGGACCATTTCAAAAGCACATGGATAGTTTCATCAACAAAGTAAACTGACTTTTCCACAATAATACTTGTCAAAGAATGTCTTTCTTTATGGCACTCGCCAACCTACTTACTGAAAAGAGGAATGTTTTTGATTTTCGTGTTCTGATTATACAAAACACGAGAGAAATAACGCATTGGAAACTATAATTTTTTTTTGTCCATGGACGCTTAGCAAGTACCCTCGAGATGCTCGTTAATAAAATCCTTCCGCAACCCTCGGACAATTGCATCAACGGGCTCAGTCCTTGAGTCAGGTGAAATCGGGAACAAATTTCTTTGGTTGGTCGTCAGTACCGTGACCTTTCATGGTTAATTAACACTTCAATCTCATATTATCATTCGGAAGCAAATCGGTCATACAATTAACTAAAAAATAGCACAACATCAACGAGCACCACAATCCCTGTTCAGCATGCTCAACAAGAAAAACATTCGATCTTCAAAATATCGAATTTGACGATAGATGTCCCGAGAAAAGAAATTATGACGTTCGCAATTTTTTGATTACTTGACGAGTATCCCTTCCTCACAACGTCAGTAAAATTGAAGTCACCGAGATAATCAAAAGCTCGACTCGTGTTTGGGACTCAGCACCGAGTTAGCTGAGCTCCACCCACTCGGCTCGATCATGCCCTGTTCCCAGATGATTCTTCATACGACATCGAAGAGAATCAAAGTCTAATCATCATCAACAAGTGTCATCTGGGAAAAAAGACAAGAGCCATCGACAGATGCGGAGGAACGCAATCGAGGTTCGTATGATTTCAAACTCGTTTTTTACATTATCTTTACATTATCATCGCTGCCTTTTCTGGCGACGAGGAGCTGGTGCCGCTTGGTGCGGGCCTTGGGATTTGCTCTGTTTCTCGTCACGAAGATGGCCTCCAACACGGCGGCGAAGTTTTCTTCGGGGCCCATGCTCATCCCGGACGAGGGAGGTCGCGGTTCGTCTCGTGACGGGAACGAAGACGAACCCGAGTTCGAGCATCAGACGATCGTCTGTTCCGCGACAGCTCCTCGTCGACCCAAAGAAGAACCTCTGCCTCTGTCCCTCTGTCTTCAAGAACCGGAGGCGGGTCTTGGGAAAGATCGCGTCCTTCCGGGAAGGGGCGTGGCCAAATCTTCAACCGGAGTCTTCCCCTCCTCCTCCGATCATTCTTGGAGGACCGTGTCGTGACCCGGGTTCAGTCGGAGACGGAGTGCTCGTGCCAGCAGAGGAGCATGTGGGTGCAGCGATACAGGATGTAGGCGCGCGTCTTCTGCTGCTTCGCCATCTGGAGGCAGCGCTTCTTGAGACCCGCCGCCGTCTTCCGGTGCAGCGGCGGCTGCTTCCTCCTCGGCCGCTGCTTCCCCGCCGAGAAGATGTACTGATCGATCATTCTTCCTCCTCCTCCTCCTCCTCCTCCCTTCTTCTTCCCTCTTCTCTGTTGCGGACAAGATACGAGGATTTGGCGACGACGTAGGCGATGAGATTGAGGAACAAAGCGAGGTTTGCGGAGTTCTTTATAGGGAGATTTCGACGGGGGGGCAAGACACACGGGTGGTCCCCCGCTTCGGAGTTTTTCAGAGGTCATTTCTTAGAAGAAACAGGGCCGGTTGCTTTTGCTTCTTATTGACCAAATTGTCCCTTACCCCTACTTTTTTTTATTTTTTGGGCATCTTTAATTTTTATTTTTCCGTTCTTGGGCGTGGGGGTGCGGTGCTGGGTCGTTTTGCTTCGCGTCCATGGGCCAATTTTATAAATGCCACGGCCAAAAAGAAGGAAGAGTTATGAGAGATTTCGTGGCCCGAATGGCAGCTTAGTTGCCTCTTCAAGACATCTGTTATAATTGGAACGATTCGAGAGTGTTTGTGAGAAAAGTGACGAGACAATAACGTGAAAGCCAATCGTCCTTCTATCCAATGAGCGGGGAAATGCCTTTATTAGAGATTGACAATAGTTTCGAGATAACCGCAAATCTAGCATTTGAGAAAATTGATCAGCTTATACCCATTATTGGTAAAAGATGCAAACGAATGATACGAGGTCGAAGTCACACGAGCGTGACCAAACGCACCGAATTCCATCTCCATCGAGGCCACACGAGCTGGGGGGTAAAACTCTCGTCTTGACTAGGGAGGAGAGCCCATCATTGGGTCTACGAATCAGAAGTCCCCACTGGATAATCACATCGAGTCCCAAATTTGTACACCACAAAAGGGGTAATTTGGGGAGCGGGGGGCAAATCCGTCAATGCGGCTCTCGAGTCAAAGAACAAGCGGCCGGGGGGGGGGGCCCACGGTCGGAACGAGGAGAAGCCGTGTGCGCGGGGAGGATGAGGACGAACCGCCGAGGTGTGGGCCCCACTGCCCGGACGCCGCCACGTGGAATTATTTTGTCCCCGTTGTATTTACGCACGTTTTTTTTTTTTCCTTAAAATTTTTTGAATTTCCTTTATTTAAATATGGAGGTAGTTTAGTTCGATCCATGCTCTTCCCTTCTAGATGGTGAAAACATGGCGGCCCACAGAACTATACAATCAGTTTTGGATCGCGAGAATTCTCGCTAAATTTATATATATACAAATATATATATATATATATATATTTTTTTTTTTTTGGGGGTCACAATTCATAATAAAGAAAGTCGACTCAACAGACACATGTGAAATTCTTCATTAATAATTGAATATATTCCTTTTTTTCCTTTTCTTTTCTTGGGGTCAATCCGATCCCACCGAAATACACATTCCACTAATTTTTGTCGAGCGATTTCTAGAAGACCTTTTTGACAAAATGGTGGGTAAGCGAGAGGAAGACAAAAAAAAAAAAATTTAGTCAAGGGAGAGGAAGATTATCTAAGCCTTTTGTTTCATATATAAATCTAGTTATCGAATACATAGATGGTATATTTTATTAGATGAACATGATACGACGGTCCGACACCGAGGGTTTAAATGGCATATATCCTTCGATTGAGTCGCTTTCGAACGGAGGCGACGAATGTCGGAAAGGCCACCCCCGAAGCAAACGGATGGGGTTTGAGTAGTGCCCTCGCGTAACTTCTGTGTCGCGGGAGGTGGGGTTTGGGCAATATATCAAGCCCAATCTATGGGGTCGGTCCGGCCCGGACATGTCCGGCGATCGATCGCCTCCGACATCGAGGGCAATGACTCTCCGATCGCGGAGCGCTAGAGGGAAGGAGACATTTCGTTGTCTAAATGGGATTCTTTTTGCCCCAACGATGTTTCAAGAGGCAGAAAGGAAAGAAGGAAGAATCCCAAAAAGAGGACGAGGGAACTCCGTCAAGTTGAAGCCACCGCCGCTTACCCGCCGTGCGAATTGCGAGAAGGAGCCTTTTCATGGGCGGCGTTGGTCCCAACTCTCGTAAAGAGGTGGTGCCCGCGTTACCATGTAACTGATGTTCGGGTCGGCACCACTCATGAGACAAGCGATGACGTAAGTGTGGGCATATTATTATTATTATACGGGTTACTAATACCATGAAAAACCTTAAATTGAAACACTTGCGTGCCAAATTTAGCGAAAACTTGATTTTTTTGACCGCTGAAAATTTTAAATTATTACACCCGTAATAAATTTACCCACTAAAATCCCAAAACGGTACTTTTGTGACAGATTTGTTCTCCATTAATTTCCATTAAATTGAATTAATATCACTGAAAATCATAAACTAATACATCTGTGACAAATAGAGGGTAAAATCCCAAATTAGTACACCCGTCAATTATGTGTCATTAAACTCAGCAATTCGATAGTAAAATTTAATGGAAATTAACGGAGCATAAATTTATCGCAGACGTATCAATTTGAGGTATTTTATGATAAAAAGAATAAATATTTAAGAATCGAGTCTTTCGTGATATTGATTAAAAATAAAAATTGCAAGATATTGACCGATGCGAGAGTAAAAGTGCCGCCTACAACGTGACTCTGGTTTTGGCTCATGCGCGGGGACCAACCTTATCCATGGCCCCGATGTAACTGTCAACCGCGATGTCGGCCAAGCTTTCTTTTGGAGTCAGAGGTGCACATACATTAGCCAAAACATGTTTGGCTTCTGCTTTGTTTCTCCGGCTGGAAAAGTGCGTCCGGGACGATGCGAAGTTCGAACTCTCCCGCACGGTTACAGCCCAATTCTAAATCTCGCGGCTGCTGGGAATTCTCGACTTCCCGTCTAGCCGGGACCTTGAGCTATGTAATCAAGTCATTCCTTTAACGCTTCGCCAATTTGCCGACTTGGGGAATTTGATGCGATAATAAATTAATCGAATGACCCGCGCGATGTGCCGAGATGAGGATGGACGTAGCTTGAATATGAGCTCGCTTGATGGTGCTGAGGGCTAACGAAGCCCCTCGCCACCCGGTGTTGGAGGGACGGTGGCATGGCCCCACCTCTTTACCGGACACATGCACGCGCACACGCTCACTATGTATTAGGGGTGTGCAAATGAACCACGAACCGCCCCAGTTGGACTGGACCGACTCTGAACCGGAGGTTTCCGTGGAGACCGCTCCAATTCCTAATTCCAAATTACTAGAATTAGATGAGCACTAGTCCAGTTCCCGTTTCTAGGCATGGAATACTCACCTGTTCACCCGGACCAAACCAGTAATATATATATAATTTTTAAAAGAATTTCCAACAGAAAAAAAAAAAAGAGAACCTTATAATCCCTAATTTGATGCTCAACACCATCATCGTTTCTCTATCTCACTCATAATCTCAACTATCAAGCTCAACGCCCGTTGACTCTCAACTCGCAAACTATTCATCACCTCTCTCTTGCTTTCAGTTGCCTCCATATGTGTGAAGCTTGGTTGAACCGATCTCATGAATCAACCGGCGATCTAGTTTTCAGGTGAATCTATAAAATCAATGGGCGGTTCTCGATTTCAATTTTTCGGAACCGATCAAGAACCGCTCACCCAAATTATGCTCACCCCTATCCTCTTTTTGTGATTTGCCTTTTTCTTTGTTTATTCCTGATTTGCCTTTTTTATTATCTTACGACTTTATCTGGTCCTATGATGTAACGTGCCAAGTCCGATTGGGGTTTTCAACCACAAGTGATGGAAGGACAACTACCCAACTGCAGAATAACATAAATTAGAGCCCTTGATTGTAGACTTTGTAGTTAAAAAACAACAGAAAACCTTAAGGACACAATTCCACATCTCTCATCAGTCGCTGGATGAAAAGTCTACTCGACCCAATGTTTCAGCATCAAACGGAAGAAAGTAAGGCAGAAAAATTGGATGTCTGAAATCATTGAATGATCTGATGGAGTTTGGCGTATGAGACCGATTTGGAAAATTAGCATCTGAGTTTCTTTATCTCCAAATATAATTGGTAAAATTAAATACAAACACAAGCAACCTATAAATGGCATGAACAGATATCTTAACACTTGAAAACTAGATGTAAACCGGGCGATTTTGTCCGAAAGTCGAACTAAATAGATGAGCTCGGTTCGGCAACGTCTCTCCGATCTTAACCAAAGAGCTGGCTGGGAATGAAATGAGAATGGAGTGAATCAAATCAAATTGGAATGATCTGTCGGTTTTCCTATATGTGCTTTTCGGCTTTCGCCCGATCAAGATCAGTCCCATGTGTGTGGGTGGGCACAAGAGACGGATCGATGTTTGGTCGAGAAAATTTTAAGGACAAAACACGGCCGAAGTTTTGGGGTCGGTCCTCCAGAGGAAATGTGGGCTGGCTTACAAAGGTTTGAGGAAGAGGAAAACGCTTTTGCCTTCTTGATGGCAATGAAGCATGTGATGTGCGTGTGTGATAGGAGAGGAGCTGAAGCATGTGACAGAGGAGACAGTGCACACTGTCCTTATGAAGAGTTCACATCGACATTCAAAGATGCCTAATGATTTCACACGATGGAAGAGGCACGAGATCGGTGTAGTAGAATCGACAAAGACAGGAGGCGGAAAAGAGACGGACACGAGCATTGGTCAGTTCACTTTGGATTAGCCCAGACACTAGACGAAAGTTACTAATAAACCCGAAGTTTGTTCCAGATCATCATTGACGGTCAGATACCGCCTCTTCTTATGACGACCGTCCCCATCAGATTAACCATTTTGGACAAGGAGAAGAAAATCTACCAAACTGACATCTATCTGATCCTAGTTAGGGCTGTCTCTCTGTCATTGCCTCTTGTCAACTCTAGTCAATTTCGTTCCAACACCTCGGCAACATCAGATGATCAAGTTTGCTTATTTTGTTTTTTGTCCTAGGCCTGGTATTCTCAGCTTTCACGAGCCGCTGTGTGTGACAATATTCACATTTTCTACTGTTCTGCAAGTAGTACCATCGACCTCAAGAAAGGCTGAGAGAACAGTCTATGAACTTTGGTAGAACAGCATACTGAATTAGAATAAAGCCAAATTGGCAGCTAAAAGTGCTTGTATGGCATTTTGTTGAAGTATTTCAGATCAGACTTATTAATAGTTATTTACCAAGCGTCGTCAGGGAACAATCCTATGTCCTCAAGTGATAATACTTGTCGAGAAGCAGCTCTGAGTATTCTCCAAAAGTGAGAGCACTCCTTGACGAGATAAGCTGAAACAGAGGAAAATTCAGAAGTGAGACACAACCTGTGGCTATGCAATCTACGGGACTGGGAAGCTCCTGCAAACAAAGGCTACTATAATGCTAATATCCACTGGAAAAACACTATAGAAATGCTAAGTTGCAGGGAATAGAGGGGCAGGATTTCCAGCAAGACCACCTCAGTGCAAAGACCCCTCATATATAGGGTAAAGATTGTAGATGCCCCCACAACCGTACTGTAAAATGTCATCTAAAGTGGTCAACAGGATAAGTTCACACTCTGATGGAAGGCCGACAGATGAACTTGATCTCATTTTTGAGAAAACAGTGGAGATTTCTATTCAAAGTTTCGCACCATGAAAAAACTTACTAGATCAAATTAGGCGAGAAAGATTAGAGGCCTTAGGTGTTCATTTTGTTTACAAAAGCTGAGATAAGGTGACCATTTCATCTAGTTAACATTTTGTCGACAGTGAATAAGCATTGCGAGCTTAAGGATTAAGAACTGAACTGATTTGAAGTGATCACCAGAACTGCATCCCCAAGTTAACACTAACTTTGCGAGGGCAAAATTACATCTCAATAGCCAATTTTAACTTAATTCTGGACTACAGTGTCAATTAAGTGAGTTGAGTTCTGTAGGATGAGTTTCACATAGCTGCTACTAATCCGGCAGCAACAGTTCCTGCTTAGTCTACCTCATTTTTTCAGTTTTGTGTAAATATTTTGGGAACATTCTAATAATTTTTGGCTAACTATAGCTCATAAAGTTTATGTAGATTTGTAAAAGTTTATTTTAGATAAGAATAATATTTTGACATGAGATGGTCTGAAAGTCTCAGCATTTTATGGAAAGACTGCCTTCTCCTTTCATTATCTTTTTGAGAGAATTGGTTAAGATAAACCTACTAGCACTGAAAAACCTCTCGGAGTGCAGCTTTAGCATAGAAAGATGCTTGCCTCCTAAAAGCAACATCAGGGAGGTACAATAAAGACTCCGAATAAGCTGAATCCTTTATGATTTCCTCATTCAGACTACCATTGAACCTCTCATCGAAACTCATTGACTGTGTGCTCCTACTAGAATCAAACCCCATAAGTGAAATCAACTGCAAGTTTCTCTTTAAAAAATATGAAAGCACTATCCATCATTGTGAGCTACTTATGGCGTAAATTGTATGGTTTGGCCATTGCATCTGTTAAGAGAGAGTTGAAAATTCAGTACAAGTATGCTATAAGTGATGTTTGCAAGGTTGAGTCAGGTGTGCTGTAGGAGGGTTAGGTCATGTAAACAGTAGGCTGTGTGTGTCATAGGTTAAAGGGTATTATTGTCTTTCTGTCTTAGTACGCTCTATAATAAGAGCCACCATTTAGTCTTTCATAAGTAAAGTTATTGACAATGTAGCCCTTTCTATTTTTTGGCAGCTCTTCAGAATTTTAAAGGTGCTGACAGTGACAATCTTGTTGAGCAACGTAAGCATCATTACCTCTTTGTGAATGTGCAGTTCATCAGGAAAATTGAGCTTTTCATCCCTACAAGAAGAAAATATACATCAACCATATGTTTAGTCCATATAACATTAATGCCGGGTATAAATTTCAGCAATAGTCACTGAACTCTAGTGGAATTTGCAATTTGGCCACTAAACTTTCATTTCTATCACCCAATGCTCTTGACTTTCAAATTTTTGCAATCAATGCTCTTTAGCCAGAATCCAGCCAGTTTCCCGGCAAAGTGCTGACGTGGCAGACATGTGGTCCTTTTCGAAATTAACTTCACTTGATCTTTTTTGCACTGAGATTTCCAACATGTGGTTAAAAAAATACAAGCATCCCTGACAGCGTGGTCAATTAGCATATTGCATATTTATCTTCTAGTTTTACATACCAGTCCGGCTGCATAAATAGTGCAAAAGTAGATCTGTCAACTCCAAAAGCTGCTTCCCCCTTAGGTGCCTATCAAGTATTTCGAATGTCAGACTAAAATTTGATGACGCCACAAAGCCAAAGAAAGAACGACAGAATGATAAAGAGAAGCAGAAAAATTATCATCATCACAAAAGGTCTATGGCTTTGTCTTGGAGCAGTTCTATGGTAGCAAGATCATATATGATGCAATTGATGAAATGAAAAGTGCAGAAGGACCTATAGGAGGACAGAAATAATATAAAAGTCGTCAAAATAAGTTCACCTCCTGCCTAAAAGGTAGAAAGAGCTTTAATATCATCCAAGCTAATAATCAGCTCAAATCACAATGATACGAAGTGTTTCTAGTAATTTGAATGATAATCATCATTTGGGGGCATAAATTACCAGCCGGTTTTTTGTCACTATCCAAAAAGATCAGAAGTTTGATAAAAAAAAAAAACATGAGAAGTTTCACAAGAAAGACCGCCTGTTTCATTTCAACTCTAATTTGACCTATAGAGGCACTACTGGTAGAACCTGTTGCTCCTGCAGGACAGTGTAACTTCACTAAATGGAATGCAAGCACATATATCTTTTTGGCCCTTTCTGTGTCAAGGCTACAGCAGATAGAAGAGTGACCATTTAAGCTAACCTATGTTACCTTGCTTCAAACAAAAGATAATTTGTGAAACAGACGGTGTGCTAAGATCAATGTACCAAAAGTGACAGGTTCATGGAATAAAAGAGAGCTAGATTATACCCAGACACAATGTGGAGTTGCACAAAGATAACCTCTAGAAAGTATTTCAGTGGTTTCACCAATTTGATAAGCTATCTCATCATCTTCATAAACCACCTAATGCATTCAAAAAGAAGAGAATAGCCGAAAAATAAGATAGTTGCCCTGAAGTAATGGAAAAGCCAAGACATTCGCAGTATAATATACAGACAACCGCCATCACAGAAACAAAAGCAGTACAAGTTCATTCTTCAGAGTCAAAATGCAACATCTTTGCAAAAGTACTTCTAACAAGAAGTTTATTTCGTGTCGCCCTCCATATATGGCTCTGTTTTTTTGCAAACGACATTGTTTTAACCAGTTATAGCTCTAGTTTTTCAATTAAAATAAGGGAAAGGTGTGACCATCTCTTGATAGCTTGTACTGATTATTTTTACAGATTATCATTCAAGCTCAATATAATTTTAAATTTTTTTTACCGCAGCAGACATCATTTTGGGTAAAAGGACATCAGAAGTGCCATAAGTTATGTACGGAGGACATTTTGGTGCCAAAACTTTTTTTCGGATTACTTTGGTACCAAGTTGGAAGAAAAGAGATCACTTAAGTGCCAATTTGGCCGGAAATCCGACGTGGCATTTTTTATTAATTTTTGACGCCGACGTGACTTGCCGGAGGATGAGTCAACGTATACAATCAGCATTTTTTATTTCAAATAATTTTTTTCCTTTTTTTTTTTCTTCTTTCCTTTTTCCTTTCTTTTTTTTTTCTTTTCTCCCCTCACCGGCCGGTTGCCGGTGGCTGGCCCGGCCATCGACGAAGCTCGGGAAGGGCTGGGTGAGGGCGGCCTTACCCATGGCCGACGAGGGTCGCCTCGCCTGATCTAGGCGAGGCGACCCTCGTCGGCGACTGGCAAGGCGACCCTCACCCATGGCCGCGAGGGGCAGCCTCGCCCATGGCCGGCAAGGGGCGGCCTCGCCAGATCTGGGCGAGGTGACCCTTGCCCATGGCCGGCGAGGGGCAGCCTCGCTAGTCGCCGACAAGGGTCGCCTCGCCTCACCGGCCATGGGCGAGGGTCACCTCGCCCAGATTTGGCGAGGCTGCTCCTTGCCGGCCATGGGCAAGGTCGGCTAGCCCTTCCTGGGCTTCACCGGTGGCCGGGCTGGCCACCGGCAACCGGCCGGTGAGGGAAGAAAAGAAAAAAAAGAAAAGAAAGTAAAAATGAAAGAAGAGGAAAAAAAAGGAAAAAAATATTTAAAATAAAAAATGCTGATTGTATACGTTGATTTATCCTCCGGTGAGCCACGTCGGCGTCAGAAATTAATAAAAAATGCCACGTCAGATTTCCGGCCAAATTGGCACTTAAGTGATCTCTTTTCCTCTAACTTGGCACCAAAGTGATTCGAAAAAAAGTTATGGTACCAAAGTGTCCTTCATACACAACTTATGGCACTTTTGGTGTCCTTTTGCCCATCATTTTGACTTGCAAAAAATTGACATTATGCTTGTCGACGGAAGATGTTAGGGAATATCTTTAAACAATTAATTCAAAATAAGTTGCCCCAGTCATTCATCTTTCATCCACCAACCTGCTGATCACAACATTATTGTCTGTTAGAGGTTCCTTAAAGAAAGAGAAGTGGCCTTTAGTCGTTCATTTATATTTCAGGAACGTGCAGATTGCAACAATACTTGTGTTATTGCGGAACAATCTGAAGGGAGTATGTTTACTATCCAGCTAAATGACATTTAGTCACTCACTAGATTTTATTTTTTACAAAATTAAGATCCTGGTTTGGAACAAAAGGTTCATGCCCATGTGAAAAATATAGCTCTTGGTATCTTCAATGGCCGCATAAGCATAAACGAGTTACTATTATCTAAACTTTTTCTATGATAACCAATAAAGTGGCATCCATGACAAGGCACATTTAGCATTTTGAAGCAACATTGGAACTTAACAGAACATCAAGAATAAGGAAATATACTTTGACAATTTGCTCGGTTCGTGTTCTAATGTAAAGGCCAGCAGCACTGTCAGGACAAGGCACTTCAACTCCATCTCTCATAAAAATTGCACAGGTAAGGCCTACAGAAGGGTACCATTATATATAAATCAATTGATAATTAGGGACACCATGAAAGAGTTGGTTTTTTCTGACTGTCGTTACAGGATTGCTAATGAAGATCAAGCAAAAATAAATGATGAGGCTATAAGCAGAATGAAGAAAGTTGAAGGCAAAGTTGTCATCAATGATTTATATGTCTGGTCCGTACAGTGCAAAAAGACTTTTGTGTTCGGATTCTCATTATTCCCACAGATTGACAGAAGAATTACTGTTATTTAAGCACTTATTAAAAAAGCACCATATTGATGTCTACTCACCATTCACATCATTAAACATCCATTTTGACTAAATATAAGAAACAAGGACCTGTTTCAGCAAGAATCCATGGATGGATTAAATCAGGCCAACTTTTCGTAAGTACCACACTGTTTCAAAGCAGGACCTTCCACGCTTTCCGAAATCCTTTCATAAGCGTGGTATATACAATATGTCTAAGTTTACAGAACCAGGATGGACATTTGCAATGTCAATCCTACTATTCTCTTCTGAAATTATCTCCGACTTCAAAAGTAATATTCCAGAACATATCCCCCTAACTATGTAGCATTTTGAAGCAATTAAATTTTCTTTAGGAGATTTGGTCATTCAATGATATTGACAAAGTTTATTTGCATCAAATGATTCTATTCTATGACAATAATTTCCGAAAGGAGTAATAAACAGAGTAAACTATCTCATTTCCTCCACCTCTAGGAAACAACGAGCTAAGAAGCAAACATTTTCAGAGACGACAAACAGCTGCAACATAGACCACAAGATGGATTTATATGCATGGCATAATTCCAGGTTGAGCACAAATGCACGAGGCAATTCATATTTGCATTCTAGAGAGACTGATACGGTGGACCACACGTTACTTACCTGTTAGAGAACCATGATCTGTGTGCCATCCACACCAAGATGACATAGGATCATTATCTTGTTTACTTGTACTGCAAAAAGCGGTCAAAATCGGGTCATTCTATATCTGCAACTGCAGTGGATACTGCTATATAAAAATACAAGCCGTAGCTCTCTTGATCCTGCAGAAGAAAGCAATTAGACTCTCTGACCAGTGAATATCCTTCTAAGACAATCTAAAATGCTTCATAAAGTAAGTGGCTCATAAGAAAGGGGGGTAGAGGAAAGCAAGACACAGCTCCTTAAGTCTACCTTATCAATCCATTTTTCTTCAACTGGATGACCTAAAATTCTTCTTTATGCATGACAGCAGACAACTAAAAGAAAATTATGACTGTTGAAAGGGACAAGAGCACGACTGCTACTTGGGTATACAGGTTAATACCTATTTTCACACAGATGATAATAAGCTGTCTAATTGAGTCTTCAGCTGATAAAAGAATAACCCATATGGAAAGCAACACAAATAAGGTGATAGATCTTATCATCTTTCATGCAGTGGAAACACTAAATGTTACTAGAGTGCTCACAAACATGAAAGACAAATGCAGGCTTGCAGTATCAAAAAAATCTAGAGAACTGCCCACTGATGGAGCTATTCAACTGTGAAAAGACATATAAAACTCACCTATCTTTTGCTGGGAAATAATACAGCAAGCGACCTTTATGGCAGCGAGATCGGGAAAGTGTCTGCTCCAGGCCTTCATCACTTTGCTTTTTCGTCCCTTTTGCAACTGTTCAACTCCCCATCCAGATGTTAGGCTCTCAATTTATAAGCAAAACATAAATATGGGTGAACAAGTGAGAATTAGAGTAGTTACTAAGTCAAATAAGTCATGGAGCAATTGATACCTCTTTTTAGGTGGAATCCATTTGAGGTATATAATGCTTTAGCATTTGGTAAGAAATTTGATAATCCACATGAGAATCTTGATTTAAGAGACAACTTCTTAGAACAGACGTTCAATTTCCACTCGAGATTAGAGTCTTTCTTCAAGGATCTATCATTTTCGATAGCTCTCAATTGGACATTTGGACCAGGAAATATCTTAGTTATGTTTCATGAAGTACTTTATGCAGCGTGTCAACAATACCGGATACAACTCATATTAGCTTTCTCAAACTGACAAAAAACAGACTAGTCAATATCATGGTAATTATTTTGTCCCTGTGATACATCAAAATGAGTGCCATCGGCAATTGTCTTATTAGTGGTACAGCAGAGACTTCTTAGAGAACTACCAAAAACAATGAAGACGAAATTAGTGCAGGTCATATTTCTTAAATCAATTTCAACGGTAACACCAAAATGAAAGTTCACAGGTAAGGAACTTACCATATTGGTCACAGTGATAAGCCACCATCAAACCAATGTCAAGGATCAGCTTTGCAAGAGCTTTGAATGCTACAGAGTAGCAAGAGGGCATCAGGGATCAGAAAACAAAACAAAATCATGTACCAACTGCAACTGAACACTGACACAGATTGTGGCTAATATATTATGGAATAATGATTTTCCACCCAGGACTGGTTATGCAACAAATCAAGCCAATGTAAAATTGACCCTTCATTATCAACTGTATAGATCTTGAGAAAAGGCAGTAAACTCTATCTGATATTGAGAGCAGTCATACCTAGTTCAAGTTCTGGTAGTGCCCTGGTAGGCCATATATTTGATCCGCAATATGATGGATAACTATAATAAAACATAACGCAAAGAATAATCACATTAAAATACATTCTTTAAAGGTGAATATAGACTATTTAATTTAATAATACTTCAGCAACTCCAGCCAACTGAAGAAATTAAAATAAGACAAAGAAACCTGATCTGGAAGACTACTAGATTTTTTTTTAATACTTTAACATTGAAAAAATCCCTCCCCAACCACCTTTTTGGATCTATCCCAAGGAGTAGAAAGCAAGCCCGAGCTTTAGTAAAGTTACTCGCGATATCCTTATTTTAGCACCAGACTAACCTAAAGAAGATGCACACTACTTCTGTTGACAAATGATACATGAGATATATTACAGGGCATCACATTAAATGAAGAAAACAACTTCTATTCTTCTAGTCCTGCAATTTCATTGTCATTCTCCAGAAAATGTTGTTTGAGGATCGGAGCTGTAAAATGACAAAATCCTAATTTTTGCAAATAACTGGTGAAAGAAGATCACGTCCTTCGAGTAACCAAAGATCATTCTCTTGCACTTGCTAAAATTAATAACTTCGGATCGAGCTAGCTAGAACACCGTATAGTTTAATGCCTTCCTTACCGCGTAATCAAAGATTCCTCCTTAGTAGGTACATCCAGAAGTGGATTTGCATAGAAGGAGCCTTTCAATATATCTGCATTTTAGCAAGTAAGCTGTCAGCTGGTTTCTTGATACATTATGACAAACTTTCATATAACCTCACTTGAATGATTGAGTAAAAAAGAACTACTTAATTTCTAAGACACATGCCACTCAATTGATAGGCAATCGTTTCAGTGACTTCAAAGCAAGTCCCACATTCTTATAATAGATTGGTTTTTATTATAGAATGATGCTTATAATTTAACTAATTGATGACATGAATGTTGCAAAACATAAACAAAACAAGTCTATAGTGCATAATGCAAATTTTGACCATCCAGGCTGGGTCTGTTTGTAGCATAATAAAAAGTACTTTTTTGCTTTCCCGTTAAAATTTGAAACATTATATAAATTTCAAAGAATAATGATATATATATGTGTGTGTGTGTGTGTGTGTGTGTGTGTGTGTGTGTGTGATTCTACGTGTTAATATTTGTATATCGTGAAAAGTTTTTCAAATTTTAAAAACGTCAAAGAGCATAAGCTGCAAGGTTCATATTAAGCAAATAGTAAAAACCAAAGGTCAATCCAAACAAACCCCAGCACTTGTATTTACTGGAATTAGCCCAAACACCTAAGCTAAACTACGAGTAAATCTGCACTGGAGCAACCGGTCTTAAATATAAGATTTGCAATCCTTCAACTTGAACTATGCAACTCTATATACTATTGACAATGTTCCTACCTATTATCATATAGTAGAGATTGTACAAAATAAGATATCCAAGCAGCAACTAGACTTCAGTGCAGTCCCATTCAAATATCAATTCCTGTATTATCCGTTTTTGCTGAAAATTCCTGTATTATCACAACAAAGCAATTTACTACTGTTCTTGTTACTTGTCTTTCTTAAATGCAAAAAAAATCTTGGAGGCTTCAAGATCCCAAGTAACTGGAGTAAAGCTTTCAACAGTATTGCTTGTTTTCTTTCTCTTTCCTTGGAGATAGTAATATGCCTAATCAAAGTACCAAGGTCAATTCAAATGCCCCATCATTAGATTTACTAATTGCATCAACTCAACCATCATGGGCTATCTAAATAAAATTTTACCTTTTGCTTTTTGCTTAATCTAAATCTTGCCATGGAGACATTTTGACTTTTTCTTAACTTGAAACACCTGAAACTTTGACAATATAAAAATGTTGACACATGGATCACATACAATTTTTCATAATTTTTTAAAGTACTTTGGTGAGCAAGTAAAAATGAACCTTTTGCTTTAGCTTAAGTCTAAACAAACAGCCCTAAAATAGAATTTATTAGTAGGGGGTACCTGGTTTCCCAGATTCAAGCTTCTCCTTGCCATGGCTCCACCCATAATTATACCTACAAATAAGTATATAATTTCAGCCTAAGGAATCAAGCATAAAAAAGCAATCCAACATGAAGATGTTCCAACAACCTGGACATGAGAAGAAACTGTCTAATATGATTTAATTGAATTCATAGAAGAAGTTGACCATCGAGTATGATACACAACTTTCACGCCACAAGACAATTTAGAGAAAACACACCAGATGATGGAGATGAAAACTACAAACACATCAATTGTTCCAAAATTGGACTGGAGAAAGGAAGAAAGGAACAGAGGGAGAAGGTATCATCAATTTTGCAGGAAGAGAAATTCTTTCTCCATTCTATAAAAAGATGTTACCCTTGACAGGAGAAACGAAGGAAAACATCATGTTCCTATACTCGACGTTATAGACAGAACAAGCATCTAAAACCATTCTCTAATTTTTGTTTTCCTTTCTCTTATGCCAGAAATTATGAACTGAAGTCCTTGTACTAATTACAGAACACTTTAGTGATTCCACACTCATTTCCTCTCTCAAAACCACCAATAGCTGGTCTCTTACTATACAATCAATTACCACAATGGTGATAGCAACAGGGACCTTGCGTAATCCAAATCTCCGGAAAACCATGAGAAATCAACAGTTCCAACTTAATTAAAATAGCAATTCAATTTCATACCTTTTTACCACAAATCATTTTATTTTGCCTCACGCACTGTCTTATTGACTTTCAATATACTCGCAGACCATATTAAAATGAATCAGTGACAACAATACCACATGGTGAAATCATCTTTAGGCTCTCGTAAAGCACCAGATATGACTGAGTCTGAAAGTACATGTGTTTGGGTGTACTTTCGTAAATCTGCATCTGCTTTGAATAGCTATAACAACTTCAATGAAATGTTTGGAAAACCTTAAAAAAGTAGACAGGTGCAATTCCAAGCATTTAAAAGTTAATTTGTAAAAAGCAAGTTCCAACTCCAAAAATCCATATATAAAGGCCCTTTTACATAAATTCATTTTCTATTTTTTTCTTAACAACATACTGATCATCCACTTGATTAATAATTAGCAACACAGTCTAAGATCTCTTGCCAAATACAAAAACAGCTGCCGTTATAGGACATTATAGCCATTAAATCACCAAAATTTACAGCAGCACTATAGAAAATATTTCTAGTAACAGATGCTCATAAGGCTTAAAACCAACATATCCCCGAATGAAATCTATTCTTTCAACGATTAGGACAATGTATTAGCAAAAACTTTAAGTCCATTACAATGCAAAGAAAAATGTAACAAAAATCACTGAACAAGGTATGGTAAAAGTAAAAACAATCATGAATCTGTGTCTTTGAATAGTGAAGTTCCAGGTAAAATATAACCTATAGGTAATACTTTCTACTTAAGAACCTTGTCCATTGGACAATGTACAGAATCTAGTTGTCAGCTCTATCTACCAAACTAAGCTATATGGGAAAGTAAAATCAATAATAGAAGTGAAGCAGAAATTGATTTGTGGGAGCATATACTAACGATTAAGATTTAAGAAGTATAATACTTGGGAGGCATTCTCACGCATTACCTGCTACTGGGATCTTCAAGTTCTGTCTTTGTCTCCTCAGGAAGGTTGGCCAATCTTGCATAATAGATTAGAGAATAAGATCAATGAGCTGAAATATAAATTATGATGCCAAGTGTCTTCCCTCATAAATACAATACAATAATGAAGAAAACACATTCTTGTCAAAACTTATACCTTGGCGAAAGATGCAGAAGACTTCGACGCAATGATGGGTATCCAGGAACCTACACCGATACAGCAATGAAACTTAATGAAGGTTCTCAATATACTCTGGAAGGAATAGATGAAGCACAACAGAACACCGATGCAATATCTACGGTTGCGGCCTCAGCGTAATACTTCACCAGTTCAGACAAATCTACCCGCATACAAGGGCCTCCAAACTCAAAATAGTGTCAGTGACAAACACATGAAGTTGCACATACATATTCAATACAGGACAGCACAGCACATGTACATGCATCACTGGTCACCGCCGAGTGCGAACAACCATGAATCGACAAGCATTGATCCACAGCAATATGTTCCAAACAAACTTGTGCGCACGCTAGTCGACCCTATCCTTAGATTACAAGAACAAACACGGAGCATCTAAGCAATCCCTTAACGAGCACAGCAACCCAAACATCCGAATCAAGCCACTAAATTCAGAGTGAACCATGACACGGCGATACGTCACCGGTACATGCACAAGCGCACACTCGAACGCCTGAAGCAAATAAAGACAAAACACGAACTGATAGGAAGAAGAAGAAGAAGAAGAAGAAGAAGAAGGATGGTCCATACGTCCGAAATGGATATGATCCCGAGGCCGTTCGGTCCGAATCCTTGCTCTATCTTCAGCGACAGATCAGCATCCCTGTTCTGCTCCGACAGCCGAAACCACAGCACAACAAAATCACGCCCCTACCTACAGAAGAACCATGGAAAAAAGGACAAAGAGAAGGAGGAAGTCCCGCGAGCGGCCACGGAATCAGCGTACGATCGCACCTTGATGTCGGAGTAGGAGATGGTGACGGGGCGGACGGCAGGGCAAGCGGCCTCCGGCGAGCAAGACATGGTCACCGGAGGAGGCGGCGGTCCGGCGGCGGCGGCGGCGGGCGGCGAGGCGAAAAGCGCGCGAGGGAATCGGATTCTCCGAGAGGGAGGAAGCGTGAGCGACGTTATGGTGGAAGGGAACGAAGGTGATGTGGCAAGTCAAGGGGAAGCTTCAACGGAGATTCAAATGCAAGGGAATATATAAAATATCGGAGAAACCTAAAAAGCATCGAATTTTTTTGTACGTACACGCATGGTTGGCCATATTTTTTTAATATTTATGTCTCGTCAAAATTTAATTTAATTTAAATACGACGTATTTATTATTAAAGGGTGAGTGTATTACAAGTTATAAAACTTGCCACTAAAGTGCATTTGAGTTATAGGACTTGTCATAAAAGTACAATTGAATCATAAGATTTGTCACTAAAAGTGCATCATGAAAAGTTTTAGGATTTTTATTATACATATATCTTGTTTTTTTAGGGTTAATACTACAAAAAACCTCAAACTGGTACACATGTAACAATTTTACTTCGAACATATCCTAAAAAACTCCAAACTGGTATATTTGTGATAATTTTACCTTGAACATACCATAAAAAACCCAAACCGGTATACCTGTAACAATTTTATCCCGAATTAATAATTTTTTAATATTATTATTTTTTTTATTTTTTTTTTCAGAAGTAGATGAAAAAGCAAGCAAGCTACTTAGGAAATTAGATCAGGGGAAAACGAGGAACTAGAGAACCCAAACATTTTCCGATTCGTGGCAAAAAATATAAAAAATGGAAGATGATCCGAGACCGACAGCAGGAAAACGAAACAGCATGAAACCAAACCGAACAAAAAAAACAAAAGAGAGAGAAAGGAAAGAAATCAATCTCCTTCGACAAAAATTCAAAAGGAACGGCAGCAAAAAAAAAAAACAGAGGAAGGAACTATTAAATATCTAGAACCGAACAGAGCACGAAAGAATTAGGGTTTATATGGTGCCGTGGAGATGGAGAGAGAGAGAGAGAGAGAGAGAGAGAGAGAGAGAGAGAGAGAGAGAGAGAGGGGAAAGGGACATGATAAATAGACGTGAAAGAGAGGCGAGGGTTGCCCTCGCCGGTGTCGGGCAAGGGACGCTTTTGCCTAGGCGGGTGAGGGCGGCCCTCGCCTGCTCCAGCGGGGCTGACCTCACCTGTTTCTGCCTCTGACTGGTCGCTGATCCAGCGATTGGCTAGAAGTTGAAGATAAAGAAAAAAATAAAAAAAAATTCGAAAAAATAAAAAAATAATACTAAAAAAATTATTAATTCGGGGTAAAATTATCACAGATGTACCAGTTTGGGATTTTTTATGGTATGTTCAGAGTAAAATTGTCATAAGTGTACCGATTTGAAGTTTTTTAGGGTATGTTCAGGGTAAAATTGTTACATGTGTATCAGTTTAGGGTTTTTGGTGGTAAAAAAAAAGTTTGGGGTAAAATTATCACAGGTGCACCAGTTTGGGATTTTTTGTGGTAAAAAAAAAGTTCGGGATAAATTTATCATACGTGTACCAGTTTAGGGTTTTTGATGATATTAACCCTTTTTAAAAACATAGATGTTTTCACTAAACTCAGTGCACTTGGGAGGGGACGTTTATTTAATTGTATACTCCACCATCGGTGCACGTAGGAATTATTTTAAAGCTTGATAATGACTGTAGTCAGGGCGGGTGGCTAAGATTGGGTTTTAGTATATTATCACAATTTGCGGACATTAATATAGTAAGTAGTCATCTATTGTCTCAATATGGAAAGGGACAGATGAATTCTCAATTTTTAAAATCTCCTTTGTTCATTTTATTTTTTGTTCCTATTTAATATACTTTAAGTTTCACACAACTATCGCTTTCCATGCCTCTGCCGTTGAATACCAATTTAATCTTCGGAGACTGCTTTGCACCTTCGCATCAATTATATTTTATGTCGCTATTCGTGAAAATACCATTATCTATTTAGATAAATATCACGAAAAATCTTAAATTGATACGCGCATGACAAATCTACAACAGACTAATTTTTGGGTCACCAAAAATCCCGTATTGATATACACGTGATACATTTACACTTCATAAGCTTCTGTCAAATTTTACTGTGAAATTCCTGAGTTGGATAATACATGATAATAACTCAAATGACATGGCAAGTCCATGATTTCCTAGTTTGGCTTAAATTTCACGAGTGCACCGATTTTGAGTTATTAGTTTGTGAAAATTTTGTCGCAAGTATGCCAGTTTATGGATTTTGATGACTCAAAAATTAATTTAAGGTAAATTTCTCATAGGTATAGTAGTTTGGGGTTTATCATGGTATAAACCCTTCTCTTTTTAAAAAAGTGCCAATCTTCGGTCCTAAATCATCATGCCTATCCAAAATACTCAAAACCGACTAAAAACCAAACGAGTCAACCCCTAAGCAAGATATTGAAATGAATTTGCAAAGAGAGGTGTGTAGATGATATTTGTAAAAGGTATATGTAACTGATCATTGGATAAAAAAAATCAAGCATGTTTCCACATATTTTCATGCAAAAAATATTTTGCAAGTGCATATATTTCACGGAAAATCAATGATTTGAAAAATATTTTTAAAAAAATGACCATCTATGTCGCTTATAAAAATAAATGAACAACAAATATTATTATCATCATCCATGAAATTGTTTAGACATAAATTATTATCTGACGATGAAAACACTTTTCATCAATTAATTAATTTTAGAATTATAATCACTCATTTTTTAAAAATATTTTCCTATTCATTGCACCCTACCTTTCACGTAAGCTCCAAATAAGGGAAACGAAGTGGATTTTGCGCCTAACTTTATCAACCTTTTTGCGCCAGCACTACCTACTCACGTCGTCGCTGAAGCAAATTCTAACTCATGAGCGTCACGTAACCAGCCTTTTACAATCAGAACAAAAACCAAAGAAGAAGAGTCCCTGAAGCAATTCCAACTCACGAGCGCCAAGTAACCAGCCTTGACAATGACACAGCAAGATCAAAGAAAAAAGAGTCCATCCCTGCCAATCGGAAGACAAACGTTTTCTGCAGCTTGAACTGATCACTCTCAAATGGAAAAGAAGTTATTATCGCTACGGGTAGGATAGCCCCGGTTCAATGAGACAAGGCCACTTACTACACGGAACCGATGTTGATTTAAGGACCTTGAATAAATCACAACACATGTTGCCCTGTCCTAATTGCTAGTTGTGAAATACCCGCGAAATCCTCCAAGGACTGAGCCATAAATGGCGGGTGTACCGGTAGTGAGTTTCGGCAGTTTAAAGTTGCATCCCCTAACTCCAACTGAAGGCAAAACGTAAAAAGCTACAGCCCCATCACACGTTGAAGGGTAGAGAATGAGCACATAGGACTTCTTATTCCTCAGCATTTGCAGCAGTTCTAGTTATTCAACTACAGGGCAGAGCTCCAACTCTCAAGTCCTCGACCCCTTGGCCCAGTGGTTCAAAGAGAGAGTCCACCTCGCGATGATCGACCTCGTCCAAGGTCGGAGGTTGCCATTTTGGTTTCTGCAGAAACAACCGTCATTATAACTAGGGACCCATTCAAATAACCACAAAGAAAAGTTTCTCATGGAAAAAGTTTGTTTTTAGCGGAAAAGCAGATGATGGCAAGAAGATAACGGAGAATTTGCATGTAAAGAATCTTGACACATCAAAGGAATACTAGAGAAGTTTCTACGGCCAATCCAGATCCATCCTCTTCCAATAAGGAGAAGCAACGATGATCTGAAAACATTCGATAATTATAAGAGGGTTTTTATTTTATTTGACTTGCATGCTATGACTGATACCCAAAGATTACGATCATGCATATATATATTCAAGTAGATTTTATCAACCGATAATTTCATCAACCTACATGACCGAAAGAAAATAATAAATGGTGTACAAGAGTAAGGACTAGACCTGATCCTTATCCACCAAAACTGCACGAACACCTTCAGCAAAGTCATTTCGAAGCGATGACCTCAGGGCAATGCGGTATTCAGTTTTCATCACACCGCTTAGCTGGAAATAGTGGTTTAAGGAACAATTCAACATTTTATTCCACCAAATTACTGTTCTGAAATCATTTAAAGTTGCAGGCAAAAGAATAGAACATGGATGCTCACTCACTGTTGATAAATCACTGTCTCTTTTCCCAAAGGCTGATGCAACTCTAGAGAAATAGTTTTGTGTTAAGCAAAGAGAGAAAGGAGCTCCTTTTCTGAGACCCTGAAGAGCATCACTAGCCCACTCAACCACTAAATAGAGAACAATGAGATATTAGTGTTACTAATTGACCCAATAAAACCATACTTAAAACTCCACCCAATTATAACACAGAAAAGGAATTGGGTAGACAGAGCAATGTAACGTCATTGGATAATATATCCTCAGTTAATATCTAGGGACCGTAATTGTATTACCTTTGGGTTCGGGATTCAGTTTATGCCTTTCCAGGTCTTTCATTATCTCATTAACAGATTTATTTGCACCAAAGCAAGAAACAATATGAGGCAAAAGCAATTTTAATTGAGCCTCTGATTCGAGATCTCCACTGTATCGTGCCAAAAGTGTTTCAATATCATCATAAGGATCGCCAGAACTGCATCAATCGTGCAAAAAAACTTTCTTTAGAGCCACTAACATAAACCAACAGGAAAGTCAATTTGTCAAGGATCAAATACAATAGAAATATTCTCTTGGTCTTCTTCTGTTGTTTTTTTCCCTTTTCCCTTTGTTTACCTGATGGTGGCATAACTCATCTTCAACATCCTATACAAGAAAAACCAGCTATGCTAGAGAGATACACCGCCATGACATGAACGTGTAAACCACCTTAAACTTCATTTCAGGTAGTGAACATAATGAAGCAGCGCCTTTGAACATTGCTAATTTTGTAGATGCGAAAATGAAGAGAACGTTAACAGCTCGTGTTAAAAAATTCAGAGAGGGGGATGCGATGCCGCATGTATCATCAATTCCAGAGTAAGAGAAGATTATCAAAGAAGATTGCTAACTGAGCAGCTCCTTACAAGGAATTTGTTAAGAGGGCCTCCTTCAAGGAACCTAGTTTTCCAGATGGCACGTAGTGTGTTCCCAGGCCAACATATAGTGCATCAGAGGGTGTTGAGATCCTACTTCCAGTCATTCCAAGATAGGCACCTGTAAGTTATAAAATATAGACATTTTAAGCAACTGCAACGATGGAAAGAATGAGTGAAGAGATAACAAAAAACCCTGTGGCCAGTCCCCACAATTATTGGCGCTTAGCATGATCCAACCAAACAAACCCCTATTTTATGAGAAGCACCTGTTTTAATTATGCCGTCATACATTTCCACTGGTCAAAGCCAACAAAAAGGTCTATTCCCAAAAAATAGCAGTCAGACATATTGGACGCCACAAACCCTCAGAAGAGAAGGTTGATATATTGTAAATCTTAATAAATGAGAACCTGATGAACTACTGTTGATGATAACATCCTTTAGAAGACAACGAAAATGTCTTCTGATTTCAGTTTTCCATGGTCAAAATCATCCATATGAGATCCCTTTTATAACTTCACTGACCAACTTCTTTGCCCACTGAATATGCTAATCCTAACTCAAGAAGGCACAGGTTACTCGATTTGTCAGATCACTTACCAACTGATCCTCCTCCAGGACTTTTAGCAGCTATATATGAGAATCCCACATCTGGAAAAAGACCGATCCCATTTTCTGGCATGGCCAGAATGGTCCTCTGAGATCATCATGATTTGACGATGTCAAAGAAGAATCTGACTTTTCAAACACATGTTAAAACAAACTTAGCATAAAACTAAACACATACCTCTGTTACTACTCGAAAGCAGCCATGACCAGACAGGCCGATTCCAAATCCCATGGTGATACCATCCATAAAGCATATATATGGCTTCTTGTACTCTGATATTTTGCATATCAAGGAATATTCTGCAGTGAACACCTGAATATAAAGCTAGTCATCAACTGCAGGTACTGAAAGAAAAAACATGTGATACAAAGGCAATATGAGGATAAAAACTGCATCTCAGAGATTAACCATACTTCAAACCATTGAGAAGTAAATAGAAAACAAAATAGCGCGATGTCAGATGGATTCGCGAGTGGAAGGGGAAGGTTCTTTAGAAAACAGTACATACAAAGAGAATTTGTGAAATTACACAGCAGGAAAGGTGTTCCAGTTTCGAAACATGTCACATGATGTGCAGATTGACATGACTGCATTTGCCTGTACTTATATTGACAGAGAGATCAAAGTCTCATTAACATTCGTTTGGAAATAAAATGCTCTTCTTTTCTAATTTGCAAATAGTATTGCAACTATTGACCAAAAACTTTATAGTAGAAGGAAGCATACGAAAACAATCCTGAATATAGCAAACCAAAGGAGAGGGAATAAAAAACAAGACAAACCTAACTACAACACAAGCTGAAAATCTACTTGCACACTTTGGACGCAACAAATTCCAGCTTCATCAAAAGGCACTTCCATAGGAAAAATATTATTGAATTCGTTCCAACCTCTGCATACCACTTATACAGTCAATGTAGGGCTGGCCCTATCCTGTTGGAATTACACATTTTCAGTTGGATCAAACTCATAAATGGTTGAATCGTTTCAATCTTTTTCTGATGGTTTCAGAGGTTATAACAAGGTCTAACATTAGGTTTCCTACGGTGAATGCGAACAGATAGGAACACATGTATTACTAGGAGCAGGAATGCAATCACATAGGTTAAAAATTGCAGCAGACTGCAGAGATTGCGAATGTGCAAGAGGATATAACAAAACCTCAATCATATCTGACAACTGCTTTTTGGTTGTTATGCGCTTCACATCACCACCTGCAGATAAACTGAGTTCTGGGAAATTATTTGAACAAGCACCATCCAAGCAATTCAAGTTGACAAGCAGCAGGAGAAAGGATATGTGACACATAGACCAATAACCATGTCTTGGGGAAAAAAAAGGCACAACCAGAAAGCACAAAAAAATTGTCAACACAAACTTATTCAAATCATCAACCATGTAGAAAAGAGTATTACGGAAAAGCACTACCAGAAAATGTTTGCACAACTATTATCTTTTTAGGCATTATCATCAAGACCACCCCTCACCCGACGTATTAAGGTAAATGAAATTCCAATGACGAATTACCTAGGAAATAACCTAAGAGACAAGACTACATAATGCCCACTAGATAAGCATCCCAAGAAAGATAAGGGTTCATCACACTGCCAAATAAAGGGAGAAAAATCCTATCCAGGTCACCTGCGGAGAAAGCGCGAGGTGAGCTGCTCTCCACCAGGACACATTTCACATTCGGATCGGATTCCCATAGGTCAAGAAAGCTTGCGTACCTCAAATCCATATCTGTATCAAAAGTAGCTCCAAATCATAAGATCTAGCAGGAGAGAATGTTAGAATTGAGAAGCATCAACTTTCTGTATAAGAGTATCATAAAACATCTGGAGAACACGGTACTACAATATACTATTCTAATTTGGGTCCTTGGTGGAAGTCTGCTAATCCAACCTCAAATGGACTCTAGAATTCAAGCTCAACAACGTACCCAGTCGGATCCACATACACTCGCACCTCATCGGCTTGATAATCACTAGTAAAAATTAAGATCAATCTTATCCTTGGCAGGTCAATGCACTTGAAAGTAGAACGCCCGCTCCCTGTAATGAGACATTGGACTTTGCCAGAGGACCCAACAATGTCCGAGGAATAACTGACAGAACGCTGTCCTAACTTCATCATTTCACAACAAGGACAGTGAAAACCGCACCAGAGGTCCACACAACAGATGAGCTAATCATGCCCCTCAATTACAAACGTAACCAGTAATTACGCAACTGCATTGCTTCGCAGCACTAAACAATCACAACCAAACACATGCAAATGATCAACAAAACGTCACGACCATTGACCCACCATTTCCTACAGTCTTGTCACACCTCAAAACATAAAAACCAAAACGAAAAAAAGTACTAGCAATCCCAATTCGAGAGTACCGAGGTTCATGGCATTGAGGGCCTTGGGACGGTCGAGGGTGATGACGGCGACGCCGCTCGGGTGCACGGAACCTCGGACGAAGTCCTCCGCCGCCGCGGCAGCGGCCATGGCCTCGAAGCTCCGGCGAGGGGAGGAGAAGCTGAGAGCGTCGAGGAAGCGAGTTAGGACCAACGACGATGTACCCAACAAGCGAGAAGCCCCGACCAGGCTTCTCATCACGCTCGCGCTCGAAGGAGGGCGGTGGCCCAGCTAATCAATGCCGCCTCGTTTATTCACGCAGCGTTGATGCCGGAAGGGTAGGAGCGAGAGCCCACGAGTGACAGGCGGTAGGTGAACAACCAGCCATAGCTCATAATGTCGTCCAAAAGAAATTCACAAAATTGGTCTCCAAAGTTCATCCTAATTTATAATATCATCTCTAAATTTTTAATTTATTCAATATATTTGACGAAATATCTGATTATGAAAAGTTTCCTAATTGCAATGACGTAAACTGTAACTCACTATAATCACATGAGTTTTGCAATAATGATCCTTTCCATGGGTCCTGTGATCGAGAGATGTATTGTAGCAATTGTAGTAGATATTGTTCATTATTGTAAAAGTTACTATTCATCATTGTAGCAACTGTAACAGTACTGTAGCAAGTTGAAACTACAATGATGTCTTTTTGTTTTGCATGTTATTTGATTGTATGTTGAGTTTGATGTTTAAAAATGATAAATTCAGCGTGTTCATTTTTTTATCCATCTATTTTAGAAAAAGAAAAAGATAAAATTAGAGTGCCAACATGCCCATCGTTATTTGATGATGTGGATTGTTATATCCTCATCTGAGATGGATATCTCGTGTTGATAATCTACATATAACCTTTTTTTTTTTAGTCTACTATTTAAACTTAACGGATTGGAAGTCTAAATTAGCAAATTTCGTCAACTTCAATCAACCAAAAAGGACGATATTGAACAATTTCATATAGTCTAAGGACTTACATTGAACAAATTAAAAGTTCAGGGATGATGTCGCACATTAGATCAAATTTAATAGATCCTTTATGTCATATAATTGCTTGATCAGCTGAGGCAGCTTGTTTAGTGGTTGAGACACCATGTGAAGGGGCCCAAGCTTGGTCAGCTGAGGCAGCTTACCAGGCCCTCATTGCTATCGGCCCAGCCTGGCCCAGACCAAGGTTGTCAGGCCCATCTTAAAAACCAGGCTCAAACAGGGTGAAATCAGGACCAATCAGGCTTGATCCGCAAGAGTCAGGCCCAACCCGGCATGGTTTTGTCTTCAAATTGCCGAGTGACTCCCTCCACTGTCCAGTCCAAGTTTGCACCTTCAAATCCGCTTCTCCATCTGGTGAAATCTTGAATTAATTCCCCTCATTTCAGTTGTGTAACATCACATAATTAGTTGAATAATTAGATGGTTATGAAAAATTAATTTGGGGGTTAGTCCGTGGTTTTTTTTTTTTTGGAGGGAAATTTGGATTCGATTTTTCGGGGCAAGTCCTAGAGAGTGCTGTAATTAGGGAGTCCTAGGTGAGTTTTAAGAAGGGAGAAGGGACCGAGAGCAAAATTACATAGAGAAAACATCCGTCCGGGGGCGGGAACAGTGATTATGTCACGCACAGCCGCACGATATCGACGAGGGTGCATTCTGTTTATTGCCGTTAGGGAGAACGCGACGAAACGTGGTTCTTAGAGGAGCCATTCATTGGAAATGCTGGGGTTCACCTTTCATTCCGAATTCGTGACTTGTTTGATAGTCCGAAAGTCAGGTATACATTCTTTGCTTGCTACGTTTGCTTTGTGAGATTTTATGGGACTTTTGTCAACTGTTCTATAAGTTTAAGCTGTTAGAGAAAGGTAATGTGTGATTTAATATTTAAATAATTTATCACACTCCTTCACACTTAGTTTGGTCTTTTTGTCTAGTACTAAGCGTGGACATATTTTATTGGAGAGGTAAATGGGGTTCGGAAAGATTTGAACTTTTTTGAGATCACTGCCAACTGTTCTAAAAATTTAAACTATTAGAGAAATGTGCAGTTTAATATTTAGATATTCCATTTGTGGAAAACGAATAACTTGAAAAATATTTTTCTTAAAATGATCACTCGTATCGTTTGAAATAATTAGTCAATGAAAAATATTTTCATTATCAGCAACAATCGATGCCTATACATTTTTGTGGACGGTGAAAAATATTTTTTGTCCGTTTATTTTTGTAAGCAATACTATATATTGTTCCCTAAAGCCTTCTTCATCTCTCAGTTGGTGATTCCTGTCCGCAGCTCTTAGTTTTCAGATTGGATTCCGGTGACGATGGGACGTTCCGGCGAGCCGGGAGTCCAATTTGAGGTGGGCGTAACTGTTTTCAGGGACGCAGCTTTGGTTCTAAGGTCGATGTTCTTAAGCTGGGTTTCATCTGTATTTGAGGTTTGGGTGTGTTTTTTGAGTCAGACGGTCGGACGCACGCTAGTCCAGGTTTCGACTGGCCCGACACGTCGTTGTTGAAGTTGAATGCCCTCCCTCATGTGGCTCACCAAATTGCTAACCCTACCTCCCCGTGAAACCCTAGAAGCGGCGGCGCCGAATGTGGGCGGCGTCCGCTGATGCGGGGCACACTCAACGGCCCTCGTCTTCGTCCAAGAGGGAGAGCCCGATTGGGGGGTCGTGCCGGACGTCCCTCGCGCCATTTGGCGGCGGTCATTGTGCCCGCGGAGCAATCATGGGTTCGATCGGAGAAGCATCTGGGAAGGTGCAGTTGGGTTGTTTCCATGTCCATATGTATATCATGTAATAATTCCGAATTTGCACATAAGCAAAATACAATCAACTTCATAAAAATCAAGCATACCCAAATTAAGGGATTACTAGATAAAACTTTGGGAAAATTGTTCCAAAAATTCATATCCCTGCTGTAGTTTTGCCAATTTAATTATAAACCTTTTAATTTTGCTAATTGAGTCCTTTTATGGTGGCTCTTGTCTGAGGTCGGCATCCTCCGCTGGCCATCAATGAGGCCTGGCGGTGGCCAGTGGAGGGAAAAAGGAAAAAAGAAAGAAGAAAAATAAAAGAGAAAAAAATAAAAGAAGAAAAAAGGGAAAAAAAAAAAAGGAAACATAAAAGATTCGAAAAAATATTAAAAATTATTCACGTCAGCGCTTGCAGTGCCATGTAGGATGGCCAGCGTCAATGTCAGCAATTTCCGGCCAATTTTTTCTGGATGGACTCAATTAAAAAAAAAACGTGAAAATGTTTAGGATTAAATTGACAAAATTAAAAGGTTTATGATTGAACTGGCAAAAGTGTAACAGGTTTAGAATTTTTTGGACAATTACACACTGGATACATTACATGTAATTCAATCCTCAAGCCCAAGGGTCTATACACAACTAAACTCAAACCAACTATATTTACACAACCTCTACATCTATACACAAAACTAGTAATTAAACAATACCAAACCGAGCAAGAAACACATTGCCATACACTCCGTTATCGTACATATTCATAACTATCATCGCTAGCAAGATCATAAGTGAAGTTGGGCAATCCAAGGACAGATTTATTATTCGAAACTTGACTGCCCAGATCTCAATCGCAACCCTGGTCGACCGGTCCCCTTGACCCGGTCGATGTGGGCACGCCCTCTCCGCAGGGAGCGTCGAACCCCAGAGCTTGGTGGAGCACATCGAGGAGCTGCTCATGCGCGGTCAGCTGGGGGAAATGGCCCGTGCCTTCGATCATCTCCACGGTCGATGGCCCCGAAATCCTCTCCTTCATGTAGTGAGCGACGGAGGTCGGCACGGCTATGTCGTTGGTGACCTGAATTATGGTACACGGCGTGGTCACATCCACGAGAATGTGTCGGTAGTCGGAGTGGAAGATGGCGTTGGCCAAGGATGCAGCCACTTCGGGCTTCATGCTGTGCAAACACCGTCGAAATTTATCGACAGAAGGCGGGTCTTTGGGATCCACGACTGCAGGAGTGAAATTCTCGACCCATTCTTGATAGTTCGATCGGATGCTTGAGACCATGTCATCTATACGCGACTCTTCAAACCCACCCACATAGTCACCCAAGTTCAAGTACCTGTTTTAGGTGTATTGACATTGGCGAAAAAGCATTACGAACTTGCAAGAGGATGGAGAATTAACATAATAGTGAACCTTCATGCTCTTCTTCATGCTTTTGTTTTGTATTAGTATAAGGTTTTGTACAGCTGAAGCATTACCCAAAGAAGCTTCCTTCTGTATTAGTATAGTCTGTTAATTATATGATCAAAAATATTTTTTCAATGCAAGATAGAGAGTCTCAATAATTGATGATCTAGCTTGGGACAAAAACAGTAACAAATTCGGCTGGCTGATACTGTTTTCTCTTTCAATTGATTATAAAGAGATTAAGTATATTGAGATCATGTCTGAAGTCAAGATACAGATGCATTACCACATTGTGCTATAACAAATTAAATGGTATAAGAAAGGAAGACTTACAATAAATAATCCAGTTCTTCATCTTGTCAACATAATTTAACAACCATAGCTTAAAAGTCAAGGACAAGGCAAGACAGATATGGCTAAGTAGCCAGTACACACATACAATAGTCTGTCAGTTTATGAGAAGTCATCAGATGTTAAGGCATCTTAAAGAGCGAAGTTCCCCCTAAAAGAGCTCCATATAGTTTCAGTTCAAACGAGAAAAGATGAGTAGAAAGAGGGGCTATTAGAAGAGATTAATCATTGGGTTAGAATCATATCCTATGCTGATACGCTGTATCAATGCTTTCTTTTGAACGCGTTACTGTTTGTTGACTATGGAACTGAACTCTTAGCATTTGATGAGGCATCACATGGTTTTTCGTTTTCTCTATTTTCAACCTTTTACTTTTCTCTATTCATGTCAGCTTCTTCTCCATCGAGCCAACAGTACAATTTGCAGATACTTTTGGAGAAATGATTAGGACGAGAAAAAGCAGAAATCAATAGAAGTAGGCAGAAATTTTATGATAAAATTGTTAGTGAGAGGGAGAGTTAATGGCTGACAACACGAATTCCACAACAAATGATACATAGCAAAAATACAATTGTCAGAATTACTAAATACCAATCAATTTAAGCAAAATAGTGATCTTACAAAATTTTACATAGTATTAAAGCAAAAAATCATTAGTTCAAATCTTTCAAGTCCCCTTATTATATTTTTGCACTTTTAGTCTTTGACTCGAGCTTATATGTGAGGGGAAGTACTCGAATATTAATTTATTAAATCATTCCTTCATATATCAATTTAAATTTTTGGAACAGTTGGCAGTGTTCCACAAAATCTACAAATATCATTTCATGTAAAAGATGGATAAAAACTATTGATAGGCAATTTGAAACATATGGAATATAAGAACATGCGCAAAACAACTAGGCTTTTGACTCTACATTCAGAGGATTTTAGTACGTTAATTGGAGGAAACTCTAGACTCCAGACTTTAACTCAAGAAATAAAGTCGCAAGAACCAAAAAAAGAAATGACCCTATTGAGTTCCAATGCAAGGAAGTGTCTCATGCGCTATTATCCCAAAAAAAAAAAAAAACGGAGAAGAAATCACTTAACAGTGAAGGAATTAGATTAAGCTCTAGTAATACTAGTCATAGGATAGAGGGTACTGCACCTTGGAGAGGCAAGAAGTAGCATGAGCCTCTGAAAGAGCTCAGGTCTCTTGATGGAGGCAATGCATCCGACCATGCCGGACATGGAGTGCCCCAGAAAGATAACCGATTTCAGATCCCACTCGTCGAGGAGTGTGATGAGGTCGTCAGCGTATGCGTCGTACGTGGAGTACTTCGCGGGGTCGAAGAGGTTCTTGTCTTGGACGGCGCCAGAGAAGCACCAGTCGAAGGAGAGGACCTGGTAGTGCTTGGCCAAGGAAGGATTGATCTTGTCCCAGAGAGACTGGTCTCCTCCAAAACCATGTGCAAGGACTATGGTTTCATTGCCTGAGCCTACGGTTCTGGCATTCATTGATGACGAGAGGACCTTTTCTGGGACAGCCATGAGCGAGAGAGAGAGGGATAAAGAGAGCGGATATGGTAGGAATGGATATTGTGTGTTTGGGTCTCTTAAAAAAGGGGCCAAGCTGAGGAGATTTTACCTTGTAAGCGATATCATATGTAGCTGTTATTTTGGCCGTAATGCTTACGTGACAGCAGCATATTCATTGTCCATGACCAAACCTCGATTCATGTGGAAATATTCAAGTTGGGTATTGAAGGAAAGTTCAAAAACAATGCGTCGACTCATCATATGACAATGGTCCAGCGATAAAATGATCGGAAATTTGCACGAGGAAGAGCATGAGGTCTTGGGTTTGATCCTAAATCAATCGGCGCATCACAACCCCAACCCGGATGGCATAAAGTTCCATCACACACCAAAGACTGTTTTACTTTTGTCTTTGTTCTCAGGCTTGTAATCGCATTTGTATTTGGCTTGGAGCAATAAAGATAACTTATTATCTCCAATTAAAAAAATCATAACAGAAGAGAAGTGTATTGTGGGCAAAATGCTTGTTGAATATGTGGCGAGCAAAGCCCTCCGTGATCTCGAATTCTAAATTGTCTCAAAGTCAAAGCGAAGTTTCATTCATCATCCATTGATGTAAGAGCGACAATGAACATCCCTTCCCTTCTATTAAACTAGTATTGACCTACTTCTTGGCTTGAGTCTTCAAACTCCCTCTCTTGCTCGCTTAGCTTTTCTTCCATGCTGACTTCGGCAACGGAGGGTCTATTCGAAGACCAAAACTAAATACATCTCGCCTGGAAGGTTAACTGCTCGCGGTGTGCAGGATCAAAACTCGACTCCAGGTCAACCAATCCGCATGTCAGCAGACATAAATAATGATAATAGGAAACTGTTTTTCATGATCCGAGTCAAGAACCCACTTTTGATCTTTGCTTTTGTAACAAAACTCCACTATTTTGGGAGGCTAAGAAGGACAAGATTCTTGCATGCATATTTGCAAGTACAACGAAACAACTGCTTCAAGCTAAGATCAAATGAATAATGGCTAAAGATTTCTCCACGTTTAGATGGTAAATTCTCTTTTGGTGACGCTAGTCTTCAAGATTAACACCAAAATTTTGACATAGGACATGCAAATCCCCATTTAGATATCTCTTGTTAAAGGTTCTCGTAGAAACACTCTATATTGGGGTTGACAATTTGTGCTAGAGAGTCACATATGTGCACAATTCGAAGTGTGAGCTATATCATTTGCAATTAAACAAATGTAGATGAATGCAATCCTGTTTTGCCGTCCCTAAACTTGGTCACACCTCTCATGGAAAATCAAGTTCTTGTTTGAGAAATTCATTGTCTAAGTATACTAGAACAAAAGATAACAAAGATCTTGTTTAGACCTAAATTGGTTCCAATCAATATGGCCTGGTGTAGAGCCAAATTATTCTCACCTAGTGTTTGAATGGTTGAATGATATCACAATATATACGAAAATAAATTAATGTTCAGCATGGTAGTTCGATCCTTTCAGGTCTCATCAGACCCGCCTTGCGTGAAAATGCCTAAACTAACAATCGACCAAAAAATCTTGATATCTTGAGGAAGCTGTCAAAGTGATGAGAACCGCCATATGATGTACGATAAATGTTTCTGTGTGTTCTGTCATGACATGATTAACTCAAACAACCGACAGACACATAGTAGTGCACTAAAATGGCTAAATGGGAATCACATTGAAATAGAAGTTTAACCCCATGATATGTTTAATATGTGTAATAGTATCAGATTTTCGAGGTGACACTTCTAATTTTTGTGGACTAGATTCCACACTTTTTTAGCTTTCCTTTTCCTTTTTCCTCTTTGAAATGTACTTTTACCCTCATTTTTTCTGGAGGACAAAAGGCAACGAAGAGCTTTTGATGGTCGGAGAAAAAAAACCATATCAATTATTGGTTTGTGACAAAAAAAAGAAAAGAAGCTCTCATTTTTTGGAGCTGATGAGGACGAGATTCTTACTTGGGTGTGTCCAAATGGAAAGAAGCTCAATATCCCACAAGACTGAAATCAATGACGGAAAGTTCTATTCACAAGGCAAATTGTCTTCTCTAACTCACTATGGAGCGTCTGATATTATTGGCGCTAAATAATTATCATGAAAATTACAAACATTGAAGTTGGTTCACATTCCCCAAGTCTCATTTACTAGTGATTTTTGAGTCGCTCCTCCCTCACTGGGGAGCTTTATGCACTCCATGACTTTTTTGTACCCTACATCTAGATTCGAAAAGATCAAATTCAGAGCATATGTGCGAGAAGTTCAATTACAAACACGAGTTCTTGATGCGATTGCTAGACATCATTAGACGAAAGAGTGGTCTTTCATGAGAATCTCATGACCCCTATTCCTCAATCTGGAGGTACTCTTTTCTATTCGTTTCGCTCTTGCTTTCGTCTTATCAAGAAAGCTTCCTTCGGGATTAACCAATAAGGTAAAATGTTTTATCTTTGACGTACTTTAATATTCGAATATGATATGAATCCTATGTAGCTAGTTAGGAATAAGTGAATCTGCCAGTCTCCATATCGACTAAAATGCCTTAGTTTTCAGGAAAATTACCTTAAAAAACCTGAAACCCTAACACCTCTCTTTCTCTCTCTCTCTCTCTGCTGTGTTCACCTTGCCTCTGCCTTGCCACAATCTCCACTTGTCACTGGTACCCTGACATCGCAGCAAGCTCGTCCACATACAGCTCGGTCGATCTCTGGCCACCTTCTGGCCAAAACAAGAAAGAAATCTCCAGCCACATAATTAGGAGCAGTGTTCTGTTTGTTTCTGTGGGTTCAGTCAACACTTTCTCACGAGATCAGATCGATCAGAAGATAGATTTTTTGGCTTCCATGTGGGGTGTTCAAGAATCGAGAATCACCTCTTCACCTGTCTCCTTCCGACAATACTTTTATGAGGAGTAGTTCGTGGGTCAATCGCAAGAAACGGAAGCACAGTATTGACCACTTATAAAAAGAGTGGAGGCTGTGCGTGTAACTACAGAGTCAGTTCAAGGCCATTAAAAAGAGCGAATTGAATGGGAAAACAAGCGGTTCAGACGTCAGACCACAAAAGGTATCTTTTGACCACTCTTTTAATGTCGTCTGTCGTGGCTTCACGGCTGGAGATAAGTCCAAGGCCAACCTTTTTCTGCCATTAAAAGGGGGAGGCCCACCATGTTCTTCCTCTTTGAGAAGAAAGGTCGGCAGTATTGAATATTTAAAGGTATTTAAAAAAGACTTTTTCTTTTGGTATTGCAAGCAGTAGTTGAAGTATAATTGCTTTCACCTTACCTATTTACCTTGTTTTCTTTCAATTGATAGGCTCTGTGTCTAAATACCACCTAATCACTGTAATAGAAGAGTTGTTTTAGCACCCTTACTAAGTACTAGACTTATTAAAATTGATTATAGATTCATTTCTTAATAAGACGAAATGAGTTATTGTATTTGTTAGTTATATTTAGTAAATATGTCATAAATAGGCTTAAATATGATAAGAGTATTAAATGAGTTTACAACTTATGTAAATGCATCCCACTTGTATGACTTTTTCTTCATTCTCTTTCTTCATTATTCGATCTTATGCACTCTCACTTCACACTCTCACTTTAGTTTGGACATGAGTTTTCATAAATTAAGTTAAATATAAAAGTATTTTAATAATATAAATAGGGTTGGGTATGAGCCATTACATTTGCATTGCGTGGAAATGGGACAAAATAGGTTTATTTGGGTTGGACTATTTTTGACTTTACTCAAACCGACCCGACTTACCCGTTTAACAAGTCTACTAAGTACTTTATTAAGCCTGCTATTTGATAAAAATATATCAGGTCAGATTTTGACCGATGATTTAAATATCATTACAAGCATCTCTAGTTCTAGTATTAGCGATGGAGCACGACATGTCTAGGTCGAATAACACTGTCACAATAGATTATCAACGGATGATTCTACAAAGAGGTACTTCGAGTCGGTAAAATGACGGGAAGTATGTGAATTTAATAATGAGAAAACTCTAACATTTTTTTAACTCTGTCTATCGAGAATTTTCCAAGCAATCACCCTATATCATACTACAGATATGAACTAAGAGTTCTGCCTTTATTTTGTTCAAAAGAAAAATATTCATCTAAAGTAGGATACGATTTAACAAATAATTTATAACTGATACATATTTCGGTTGTACATAATGAATAAAAATTTCCGCTCTTGCAATGCACGTATGTAATGAACAGCTCACTAACAGGTAACAGCTCCCAATGTGCACATTAATCTATTGAGCAGTTGGAGACTACTATATTTGGATTCTTGCGTGAATATATGTACAAAGCACAGAGAGACACAGTTGCAAGACAATGTAGATGGTAGGAAATCAGCTGACTTAGAAGGATTAACGCAAGAAAAGATTCTTTTTTTGGGTGTTCGAACCTTTCGACTCGACAAATTTATAGAAAGTGCAAATGAAACAACTATATTAGAGCGCCACCTTGTTTTAGATTTGATGTGGTTTTTTTAATATAATAAAACTTATCGTAAAAGGAGAGATGAGAAATCTATGGAATAGGTAAAATTATATTGAGTTCAAATTTTGAAGGCAAGAGATTTATTGGCTACTTGCCAATCAACTTGCTTATCGTGATTACGACTCTATTCATTTAGAGTTACGTGTGCTTTATGATATTTGAAATCTATCGATGGATTTTCCATGGAATTTCTTTTTTGTTATAAAAGTTTGAGGTTGAAAGTGGTTATTAGGTTTGTTTCATTAATTTGCATACATTAATAAACTAGTGATCTTGCAAGAATAAAGGTAGATGGGATTGGGTCCTAAGTAAGGCTAAATTTGGGGTTCAAGTCCTCTCATCACAATAAAAAGAAAAAGATTTATAAGTATTCAAATCAGATTGCGCCGATCGAACTTTATAGTGGAATGACCTATGAACCATTAGAAAATCATAAAAGCTAGATGCAACCATGTTGAGAAGTTAAACTTATTAACAAGATACGAACAGTCATCTGGATCATCACGTTTAACTTTTTCTCCGGTATCACATTATTCATATAATGTGAACATACAAGGTATGTGTTCTTGATGTTTACGTATTAACAATTGCTTCTACACCAATAATGAATCGTACCCTACGAATTGTCTTGAATCTCGAAAGTAATTGCCTTTTCCTTTTGGTGTTTCCATCGCATGATGTTTTTATCGACCTTTCCCACAACATGTTATACCTCTATCTCTCTCTCATCTAGTCGGAAGCTAGATCATTCACGATACAATTAGAGGATTCGCATAGAAAAACTTCTCTGTTACTTGACTCCAACGCAGATCGCATTCAGTATAAGTCGACTATCAATCTCGCGTTTCGATTAAAGGGTAATCTCCTATTAATTTTTAAGACTCCCTCTCTCCCTCTCTCTAATACCTTTATGGAGGCCCATTAGAGAAACGGCCAAAAAGTGTTCAATGGCAAGATCCTGTCGTCCACATGTAACGATTCTCAGATCATGCTGCGGATCTAGCTTCACAGCTTCAGTCACCGTCATGGACCGGGAGGTGAGTCGCCCTTTGGTCATGTTCACTGTATCACAATTCAAGGGCTTTTCTTTGTGATTGGTTCAGGCAGATACTCTCCTTTATACGTATAGAAAAAATGACGTAAACGTAATATGATTGGCGTACTTTTAATTTATTCGATATCGTCAATATGTAATGATTCTCAATTGAAGTTGCAGATCTAGCTTCACAGCTTCAGTCACCATCATGGACCAGCAGGTGAGTCGCCCTGGTCCATGATCATTGTATCACAATTGAAGGGCTTTTCTTTATGATTGGTTCAGGCATATACTCTCCTTTATACGTATAGGAAAAATGACATAAATAGTCCTTAAACTTCGACTTAATGCGCAATGTGATTGATAAACTTTTAATTTGTTTAATATAGTCCATGAATTTTTGTTATATGTTCAATTTAGTCCATGAACTATACTAACTGTTTAGTGGTGTCCTTCCAGTTTAGGGACTAAACTGAACTTATAAAAAAAGTTTAGGGACCGCTTGAACAAATTAAAAGTTCTGAAACTACATTGCATATTGGCGTAAAGTTTAAGGATTATCGAACAAATTTAAGGTTCATGAACTATATATCACATTGGGCCAAAGTTCGGAAATCATTTGTGTTATTATCCCTACATATAGTTCATCTCCTACCGTATAACATACATTTTCTCGACGAGCTTTGTTTTAATTCATTGATGTGAAATAATGAGTTGTCTACGTTCACTGTGATGGCGAAGTTAAGAAGAATCCCTTGAACTAGTGAAACTACTTATTCCCATTTGCACAAAATCGCATCTCAACTGCGCAGTTCATAAGAACAAATGTGGATGCACGATTCTCTTGGTCCAAAGATACTCTTTTACTCAAATCAAATTCCTTTTTTGATCGAAACCCTGTTAACAAAGGAGAAAATTGTAAAAAAAGTCTTTAACCTATTGTACTTTTGCCAATTCAGTCATAAACCTTTTAATTTTATCAATTGAGTTATAAATCTTTTTATCATTTGCCAATAAAGTCAATTCAGCTAATTTTGATCGAAAATCGCTGACGTGGACGCCGATAGTATCGCATAGGACGACTGACGCTGACGTGTACATTTTAAAATGATTTTTTATATTTTTTTCCCTTTCTTTTTGCCGATGGCTGATGAATGGTCACCAGCCACGAGCAGTAGCCGGCGAGGCCGACCATCATCTAGGCCGCGGTGGCTTGGGCGAGGGTTGGCCTTGCCAGCCATCGGCAAACTAAATAGGGAAAAAAAGAAAGAAAAAAATTATAAAATAATTATTAAAAAATCATTTAAAAATGTCCACGTCAGCGTCGACCATCCTATGTGACACTCTTGGCTTCCATGTCAGTAATTTCCAGTTAAAATTGGCCGGATGGACTAAATTAGCAAAATGTGAAAATATTTATGACGTAATTAGTAAAATTAAAATGTTTATGACTGTATTGACAAAAATGCAATAGGTTTAGGACTTTTTAATTAATTTTTCCGTTAACAAAGTTAAAGGAATTAGGCTCGAGAATTGGTAGGCTGATTGAGAATTGTTTTCATACATTTAATCGAATCCGATAGGCCGTGCTCGATTCTTAATGGGGTAACTTCTGAAGATCATGTCCACTAGGGAAGTTACCCCTCGAGGGATATCCTTAGTATCAACGCATGATAAAATTGAGAAAGTGAATTTACTCCGGTAAAGGAAAGACGGTCTTAACTACGTACCACATAATTGTTATATACCAAATAAGAAGCCTAAAACAAGAACCTCACATCAGAAGAGCGCCATTGTGCATTTCGCTCATCATGTAGCTCTACCACTTTGCGTGATTAATGACCATCACTCATGTCTCTCTCTCTTGTCATCTCAATAGTATCTTTCCTAATTAAATTGATGATGTCCATTCATGCACAAACCGTTCATCGAGACAATCCAAGAAAGCTCTTCCCAACAGATTTTCTCGTCAACCAACCTTGGTCGCGCGCGAGAAAGAGAGGGCCATAAATGTGCAGATACAGTGGCACAAAAAAGGGGTGCAATGAATCTGTATGTCTGTTGTCTTTTCAAGCGAGCCAGTGGCCTTTACTTTGATGAAGAACCAGCCCTATGGTAGCATGTGTATTTGACTGGTGGGGAAGGGCAAAGCGTTTTGGTCGCGACATTTAAAGCCAAAAGGTGGATGAGATACGCAAAAGATTGAGAAGACAAGACATGGACAGGCTCCAAAATCCAATCTCGAGGCAATATGACTTCGCTTGAGGGAAATTTAAGTACGGTTCCTGGTTGAATTTAAAGTTGATTAGAACATAGCGGACTTATTAATGCTCTCTCTCTCTTACCTTTTTTATATTTGGATCCCGTTTGATTCAACTTTAGATCTAATATTGATAAAATACTAAGTATTTAAAATGCCGAAAGCCTAAAATTGACCCGAATCACAAATACTGAACCCACATTTTTTGTCCCTAAATTATCCTTATTTATTTTGGCTTATTCCGATTTTGCCTATTTTGGTACTGTTCATCTTTTTCGTAAGGCGGACAGTGAGGGTGGCCAATAAGGGTGGCCGACACCGGATCGGGCCGGTGAGAGACCAGCGAGGTCGCACAACCCAGGTGACAGTCGCTTGAGGTCGCGTAACCGCCTAGGCGTCATTGGCCTGGGTCGCGCGACCACAAGTAGCCGTCGCCTGGGTCGCTTGACCTAGGCGGTTGGCGCCTCGGTCGCATAACCCAGACAACGGTCACTTGAGGTCACATGATCGTCATTGAGGGTCGCTTGGCCTCGGGTGACAATCGCCGGCGGCAAATCTAGCTCGTCGAGGGTCATCCGACCTCAGGCGACGGCTGCCGATGCTAGATCTAGCTTATCGGCGACCGTAGGCCCTTGTTGGCTCCGGCGAAGGGTAGGATATGTTTTTTTTTAATTAAAAAGATAATTTCTAAAGCTCTTTTGCAAAAAAAAATTTACCAAATACTACTTGGGCCTAACTAGCTTTATAAATGATTTTTTATCGAACGTCACTTGTATTTTCTAAAAGGACTTTAACTTAAATGTATTTGTATTCCCCCAAATAGCATTTGAAAAGTTAAATCAAATGAGCCCTTAGCTTCTTTGGGAAATATTAACGGGTGCCCTTAAAACATTAAGGGAGTTCGCAAATTGATTCAGTTCAGTTTGTAAGAACCATTTTTTGTCGGATCACGGTCCCTTTGAACCCCTACGGCTAGCTAGATGATCATACGGTAACAGGCCCCGCAGGAGGTCCGGAAGAGTTGCCTTGCTGCGGCCTAGGCTCACGATCGTACTTTTCGAGGCGCAATTTGACAAGGTGTCTTAAAAAGCTCAGCCAACTGATTAGATTTGCCCCTAATATTTACCCCACTTCATTTTGAAGACTCGGAGAAAAGAAATCTCTTGTTTGAGAGGCTACTTGAACTGTATGCACATCGGAGGGTCTATCTGAAGACCAAATCACGATACGCCTCGCCTGGAAGGTCTACTGCTTGAGGTCCGCAGGATCAAAGCCCGACTCGATGTGAGCAAACCCGAGCCATAGTAAAAAAGTTTTTCACGATCCGATACAAGAACCCGACTTTTTGATCTTTGCTTTTGTGACAAAACTCTACTTTCATGGGGGGCTGAGGACAAGATTCATGCCTGCGTATTTATAACTTAGAAGTACCATGAAACAAGTGCGTCCACTAGATCAAATGAATAATGGCCCAAATTTAAATGGTGAATTCTCTTTTGGTGATGATGCTAGCCTTTAAGATTAACACCAAAATTTTTGACATAGGACAGGAAAATCCCCATTCAGATATCACCTGTTTAAGTTGAGAAACAACTCTCTTTTGGGGTTGACAATTTGTCCTAGCTAGAGAGTCACATAGTTGTGATCCTAATCCATGTTAATTAGCATAGGCGATAAAACATCATGTTTTTACGCCTCCAAGGTCAAAACAATCACAAGTTATTCCAAATATGTATACATTCATGTTGAATATATGTATGTATTTAAATATAGGATCTCGTGTGTCATACGTAGTGTATATCTTGTGCAATTTGAAATTGTGAGCCATATCATTTTCAGTATAGGAATGTACATACATCCAACCTAGCTTTGCCATCCCTAAACCCGATCACACTCCTAATGGAAGATCAAGTTCTTGTTTCGAGAAATTAATGCCTAAGTATACAAGAACAAAAGATGACAAAAAGCTTGTTTATAGCTAAATTGGTTCCAACTATCGTGGCCTATGTCAGAAGACCCACCTCTACTCGCATGAAAATATCTACATCAACAACCGACCAAATAAAAATCTTGATGGTTTCAAAGAAGTTGACAATGTGATGAACACCGCCATATCATGGAATGGTAGCGCACTGAAATGGCAATGTGGGAATCACATAGAAATAGTATATATAATGTCTGTCCCATGATATATGTGGATACTACCAAATTTGGGAGGTGACCCTTCTAATATAATGTGGACTAGACTTGCCGCTTTTTCAGCTTTTTTTTTCATTGCAAAGAGCTTTTGATGCTTCAAGACAATAATCGTATGGACCTTTGATTTGTGACAAGAAACTCTCATTTGTTTGGGGCCGATGAGGGCAAGATTCTTGCTTGAATGTGTACAAACAGAAAGAAGCTCAATCCTCCACAAGACCAAATCAATGATAGAAAGTTCTACTCACAAGGAGTTTTTGTCTTCTCTAACTCACTATGGAGCCTCCGATGCTCTTGGAGCTCAAAGTACACTGAAGCCGGTTCATGAAAAACTAAGATGTGAATCCTATCTAGCTAGTTAAAGGTAATTAAACCTTCTCCAGTCTCCAAATTGACTAAAATACCTTAGGGTTTAGGAAAATCACTTCAAAGAACAAAGAACCTAAAACCCTAACCTATCTCTCCCGCCCCCGCCCTGCGCCAACAACGCCCCCCCCTTTTCGACCACCATCTCCATCTGTCATTCATCCTTGACATCGTTGTAAGCTCGTCCACATGTCACTTGATCAATCTCTAGCCACCTTCTGCCCCCCGAAAAAAACAAGAAAAAACACTCCAGCCACGTGAATGTGTGCATTATTTTTTCGTTTCTTTCTCACCAGATCAACTTGATTAGAAAAGATGGGATTTTTGTGGGTGTTCAAGAATCGGGAATCATCTTTCGAGCACTCTCGATCCGACGATATTTATATGAGTATTGGTTTGTGGGTCAATCGCAGGAGATGGAAAGTATAACAATGACCACTTAAAAAAGGATCGGAGGCTGCATCTAACCTCTATTCGGTTCAACTCCCTCATATACGCAACAGAATCAGGCAGATGAAATGAGAAGACAAGAACATTCAGACGTCAGACCTACAAGCAGGCTTCTGTCCTCTCTGTTCACGTCGGCTGTCATGACTTCACGGCTGGAGATAAGTCCAAGCCCCACCTTTTTCCGCCATTAAAGGTGGGAGGCCCGCCATGTTCTTTCTTTTTGAGAAGAAAGGTCGGTAGCATTGAATGTGTAAAGATATTTTGAATTGAATTTTTCTTTCTCTGCTTTACCTGAAATTAGGATACATTTTAACAAATAATTTATAACTGAACACACATTCTACTTTTCCCGACACCCCCTCCCCCCGCACCCACCAAAAAAATAAACACATATTCTACTTTAACATAATGAAAAAATTCCCGCCCGTGCAATGCGCGACTCCGCTACTAGTTTCATTTATGTCTATGTGTTAATCTCTCAAAAGAATAACATGAGGATATTAATTTACCTTGTAAGTTGAGAGGACCCCAATCCTCATGATGGTAATTTATGAGGACCGTACCCCCTCACCTATAGCTGGCGACCTCTGCCGGCCATCATCAAGGCCCTGACAAGCAGTGGAGAAATATAGGAAAAAAAGAAACAAGAATAAGGAAATAAAAGAAAGGAGAAAAATTCAAAAAATAAAAAAATTGCAAAAAACATTCACGTTAATCCCAGTTGCGTGACGTAGGATGGCTGGCGTCTACGTTAACAATTTCAACCAAAATTTGTTGCATAGACTATATTTGGAAAATTGTCAAAAGATTTACTCGATCAAAAGTTAAGGACTGAATTAGCCTTTGTACGATAGGTTTCAAACTTTTTGAACAATTATTTATGTATTAACAACTACTTCTACAATCGTAATAAACCGTACTCGATGTTATGTCTCTATCTCCCTTTGCAATTGATGAATTCATTAGGAATAACTTCTCTTTACTTGTCTCCAACACCGTTCGCATCCGATATGAAATTGAATATCAATCTCACACTTCTATTAAGCCCTAATCTTTCTCTCTCTCTCTCGTTTGAAGAAGAGTTATAATGTCTCCCACCCAAAAAAAAGCAACTTGCGCACCCCCTTCATGGAGGACCAATAGAGAAACATCCAAAACGTGTTCAATTGCAAGATCTTGTCGTCGACATGGAACGATTCTCAGTTCATATATCAAATTGAGCATCGCTTGCTTTAGTCACCATCATGAACCGGCGGGTGAATCCCCCTTTGCTCATCATGTTCATGGTACCATTCCAAGGGCTTTTCTTTGTCATTGGGTTGCTCGGATACTTCCCCTTACCGATATTGTTCATCTTTTATCGTAACATGTACAATTTTTTCGACGAGCTTAGTTTGATTCATTGATGTGAAATAATGAGTTGTCTAGGTCAACTGTGATGGCGAAGTAGAGAGGAATCCCTTGGTCTGGTGAAACAACTCATTTTGGCATACCACCGCGGGAAAAACGTTAGAAAAGTCATAAATTTATTGTATTTATGCCAATTTAGTTCTAAACTTTTTAATTGCGCCAATTTAATCGTACACCTTTTGACTTAGTGCCAATTTAGTCCTTCCGGTTAATTTTAGTCGGATATTGCCGACATGGACAATTCTTACTAACATTTTAATATTTTTTTGATTTTTTCTTTTCTTCTTTCTTTTCTTTTTCCCTTTCTTCTTTCTTATGTCGGTGATCGGCTACTTGCCGTAGGCACTAGTTGGCCATTGGCCATGGCCGGGTGGGTTGGCCTTGCCTGGCGTGGTCACCGTCGCCTGCCACAGGCGAGGTCGAGGCCCGGCTAGGCGAGGGCAAGCCTTGGCGAGGATCAAAATCACCCAGGCTAGATCTGGTGAGGCCAAAGGATAGATTTAACTTTGTGAGGGATAAGATTAAATATTTAGAAATAGTTCCAGGATAGTGTTGATCAAATTAGAAGCCTAATATTGATCAAAAGTTTAAGTAGTATTAGTGTCATTTTTCTTGTAAAGAACATGGAAAAAACCCAGCAAACAAGTGGTGTGAGATATTTAAACATCTCTTTTTCCGTTAATTTCCCGAAACGAAATTGACCCTAACATATTCAGCTCTAGCGAAATTTCAATGAGCATGCATATTCATGCAAAGAAGATCTTGTCATTTCAATGGTTGCTTTCCTGATTAAGTCAATGATCTCGATTCATGCACAAACCGTACACGGAGACAAAATCCAAGAAAGCTCTTCCCCACACATTTTCTCGTCAACCAAAAGCTTCCTCTCGCGCAAGGAAGAGACGGCCATAAGTGTGCAAATACAGTGGCGCAAAAACGGGTGTAAAATGTCTGTTGTCTCGTCAAGCGAACCAGTGGCCTTTCGTTCAATGATGAGCAAGCCCTATGGTGGCAGTTGACCGGCGGGGAAGGACAAAGAATTTGGTTTCTGACATTTAAAGCCAAGAAGGTGGTTGAGATACGCAATAGATGGAGAAGGCATGAACAGTTCCAACATCCAATGTGACTTTGCTGGAGGGAAATTTAAGGTACCGCACACTAGCATGTGTTCTTATTAAAGGACGGTTCCTGGTCGGGTTCCTGGTTGATGAGAACAAAGGGAACTTATAAATGCTCATTCTCTCTCTCTCTCTCTCTCGGGAGTTCACAAATTGATTTGGTTCAGATTGAAGAACCATGTTTGTCGGACCTTGGTTCCTTTGACCCACCGTAACTAGCCAGATAATTATCCGGTAAGAAGCCCGGCAGGAGGTCCCAAAGAGTCGCCTTTGCGGCATCCCGGACCGACGATCATACTTTTTGAGAAGCAATTCGACATCGAGTCTTTAGAAACTCGGCTAGCTCGCTAGATTTGCCCCTAATTCTCACCCTACTCTATTATGAATACTAGTTAAAAAAAAACAAATTTCTCGTTTGATGGGGTACTTAAAAGAGTGTTCTAAGTCCTATGTAATTGGGGCCAAAGAAGCGTTCATAGAGAAGGCTTCCTGGGGCATGTTTGATGTAGGAGAAGAGCCCACGGTTTGGCATGACCTAATCCTGTTAGCCTTGAATAAACCTCTAGGGTAAATGAGGCAAATTTCCTAGTAAAATTCTTTGAAAATGTTGCAACTTGCCCAACAAACACTCTTGAGATGGAAGGCAAGCAAAGTCATTGGGTCAGATCTAACTTGTTACTCGAGCAGTTTTGTAACTGACGCTCCGTTTATTTCGCGAAAAGTTAATAATTTATAAAATAATCGTTTGTATCGCTTGAAATAATTAGCCTATAACAAATATTGTTATTATCGACAATAATTTATATCTAAACAATTTCATGAAGGATGAAAATATTTTTGCTTATTCATTTTTGTGACTATTTCAAGCGATCATTATTTGAAAAATATTTTTCAAATCATTTATTTTTCGCGAAGTAAACACACCGTAAATGCCCTTTGCCTAAGTCCATTCAAATCGATCTTTAGGTCCATTTTGCCCTGCGAGCTAGGATAACCGCAATCGGATCTAAATTGGGTTTGGTATCCCCCTAAAAGCAATTAACAACTCTTCCGAGCGATATTACATACTGCTAGATGAGCACCTAACTATTTCCTTAATTTCGAGACATGGTATTAAACCTTCAAAAACACACAAAAGAATTAAAAAGAAAATTTTGGCCAATGAAACGAGACACCATAATCATATTGAGAAAAATATGGCTTTCGTCCCCATACTTTAGGTGAGTTTTCAATTTGGTCTTACCACATTTCTGCCATTTTAATCCCTGTCTTGGTACCAGGTTAGGCAGAGACAGACGGAGGGGCCATTGGTTGCCACAAAACACTAGGGTGGATGATATAATGAAAAAGGTGCATATACTGGAATTCCTTATGTTCAGAGACTCTTACACAATATGCCCGAAGGGAAATGAAAAGAAGACAGAAGATAGAGCTAAAAACATGTGCAGATACTTTCCAGGTTCATATCTCTCTCGGTTCATCTATTCGAGCCACCAAGCCCTCTCCAGCGTGCTACCTTTACTCAAAAGCCATCTGGCGGGCAGAGAGAACAATGTCAATTACTATTCTCGGGAAAGTTCTAGTGTCTGCCAATTCTTATCGCCGCTACTTTGATCAATGGTAGTTGAATGAACATGTCATGACCGTGCAGGAACACCGTCCATCCGTTCCATCCTCAGCGACTGATTGTACGGAGCAATCTGCACCATAAAGAGTAAACAAATAGAGTGAAAATGGTAATGGTCGATTGACCTACCCTTGCCCTTAACAGATTCAAATCACCGACCAACCATGACGAAAATGAGGGACTTTATCTATGCGGATATTGCATAGTAGAAATGCTTGGCTGCCTCGTTAAATCTGTCCTGGGCAAACTGTGGACATGGCATAGTCTCCCATTGGCAAATTTCTTCTAGTTCAACGTCTTCTGGAACACCAGATTACTGCATTTTTTGCTGCCCACTCATCCTCATGTGCATATATAAATGGCAAAGACAGAATCTCTTCGTTAGTCGAAGTGGCACAATCAAACACCAGAATGGGACACGTAGAAACTCCAAAATGATTTTTCCAACTAAATTTAACTGCTAAAGGAAAAGTCACTTATCACCACCTGCGACATTACAAGAGGGGACAACTTCCATAATACACTGAATCCCTATACTGCTAGACGTTTATCAACGTGACAAAGAGAGAATGACCTTTCCTCAGGATAATCTTAATTTTAGTCTGCATATGCAATTGACAGAACTTCAGAGGTTGAAGGTTCTGCACAATGAATAATGCCATTGCAAAGAAAAAGATTTTGTCCCTCGTTTTTGAAAAGATACTTCTTAGGATTACCATTCAACATCAATCAAAAATAAAATAAGAAGAGTCCATTGGACTGAGTATCCAACTATATGTTACTGAATCATATGCAAAGTTCAAGTAAAAGAGGAGGCATGCCATCTGATCCCAATCCCATTATGAAAAGAAAGCCAGAAAGCAATGACACTCCTCCCAATTCACCCTCCAATAACAGAACTAATCAATTTGGAATTCCACCAAAGAGGGAAACGAAAGTCAACGGAGCATGGTCATTCTAACGTCCAACAAGATCAAAGGACAGAGAGAATTTCCAGAAGACACGTTTTCAACTATTGAGAACCAATTGCATAGTGGAATGTTCATCTGATTCTTTTCTGTTGTTGTCCCTGGACAAACAGTCCTCAAATGGAGAACGAGGGCCGAGGAGGGGATGGAATAACCATTTCAACAACGAGACAAAAATAAATGTAACTAACGATTGTAACTGGACACGGGTGTGGTACAAGTCAGAAACAAGAGAAAACAACTCATGTTATTGCAAAACATAACCTAATTACACAAGGAACAAAAGTATGGAGAACCAGGCAAAGTCCCAATTTCTAGACAATGCTCCTCAAATGCTCCAGTTATTTTTCTATGAAATATACAAAAGATAATCAGTGTGAACGAAAGGAATCTGGGGAAGCTAGTCAAATGAATCTTAAAAGGATATGCAACTTTTAATGGTCAACAAGTCAACAGATCAACTCAACATCCATGTATGTCTTGGTAGGATCTACACATCCAAGAAAGGCCAGGTACAAAACACACCCAGAACGCATTATTATGAGGGGATCTGGCTGGTAAAACAACAAGAACCAGGACCCAAACCTGCAAGCCAAAGACAATCCGGACAGTATGAACCGGTCTAGCTCTTGTAGACAGTAAAGTAATCCTTAAATTATTTGGGAAGGCAGGCATTTCTTTATTTTGGAGAACCCATCATGGAAGCAATGGATGAAGGCACCCCCAGTATCAATGTAGCTTACAAAGAACAGCTTGTGCTACAAAAAATGCTTTCGATTAAAAGAATGATTCACCGTAAGATTTCAATTACCAAAAGAAGGCACTCACACCGCTTTCTTAAATTTTGATATTTAGCTTCTATTGCGGTGGCAACGGCGAAACATCTTCTACTTTTTCTTTTACGGGGTGGAAAGGGCATTGTTTGAACTCTCTTTGGGCTATCATCGAATCACCATAGCTCTCCTTTAAATTAGAGACCATCCTCCATTCTTTGTCAAACTAGTACCCAATCATTACTATCTGATGAGAGATGTAACTGACATCAAGGATCAGTGTGATGTCCTGGCATTGTTGAGATCCCACCTAAGAAGTGCACTTGCATATTCCTAGCTTAAGAAAGATTACATTTGCACATTGTAGACAGTCTCATGCCTGTGATTCCTTATGAATTTCACACAGTACAAAGGTGAGTGCATCTGCGAGCAGTTTCAGAGAAAAACAGAGACTGTCATATCAAGTGTCAACAAAACAAACTCCTCTTATAACCCTTTTTTAACTACCATCAGCTTTTGCCAATTCGAGGACATTATTTCTCTTCCTGCTCTTTCCTCTTCCTCCAGCCTCTGGATTGGCCATGAGGTTGAAGAGCACTCATGTTTGAGCACATCAAAAGGAAAAGGAAAATTGGAGGATTTGATGATTGAATTCGAAATGTGAGAACTGGCGAATTGCTGCTTAACATTCAAAAAGACGGATTCACAATGAACAGCTTAAGATAACAATGTTCGTAAGACCGCATGTCAGCTGCCATGACCTACCAAAGATTCTCTGTACATTCGACAGCTCCCTCCAAGCAACAAAAGAGAGCTCATTTGTAATCTTCAGCTACAAAACTTGTTCATAAATAAGTTGTAGAACCTAAGAAGCATTCTCAACTGTGATGATTATAAAACCTCAGTTCCCTTCAAGAATCTTTGCCATACATGTTTCTCCAGAGTTGCTATCTTGTTTGCAAATTTTATCAACCAGAGCATGGCACGTGCCTTCTTCCAAAATATAACCCATCCTGAACATATTGTCCAACACAAGTACACAATCATCTAACCTATCATCTTGTAAGAGGCTCTGAATAAGCACATCGAAAGTCGTCTTACGAGGTTGAATATTTCTGTTTGGCATGTCAACCAAGCACTCCATCGCCTCAGTGACAAATCCCCTTTTGCACAATCCATTCACAATTTGATCCCAAGTACCAGCCAATAATTCTACACCCTTGTTTTGTATATCACTCAATAACAACTTCACTTCTTGCAATTCTCCCAGCTCAATGAGCTTTTCAAGAAGAGCGGCATATGAGGAACTTGATGGAACTACACCCTGTAGTGATAGCTCGTCCAAGAGGTCTCTTGAATTGGTTAACTTCCCTTCCCTGCAAAAGCCCTGCACCAAAGTGTCATAGGTGATCCAATTACGAGCAATGCCCTTCTGAGGCATTTCTTCAAACATGCCCACAGCTTCATCTAACCGTCCGTGCAAAGATAACCCAGAAATCATCATGTTGTAAACCCATGTGCTCTCTCCGTGACCTTTACAACACATTTCATCAAACAGTTTTCTGGCCTCTTCTACTTTCCCGCTTTTGAAAAACCCGTGAATCAGTGAAGTGTAAGTACGCTCATTAGGGACAAAGCCTTTACGAATCATTTCAAACCACAACTTCCTCGCCTCACCCATCCATCCGATGTTGCAGAACCCGTGAATCAGTGTAGCGTACACGACCCTGTCCGGAAAGTACCCTCTATCCTTTAGATCACCGAAAATCCGATAAGCCTCGAGCTGCCTCCCATTCTTGCAGAGCCCATTAATGACTTCCTGATATACGAATATATCCGGAGCTCGGTCCTTCGCGATCATCAAATGTAGTATTTGGGACGCCTTCGCATGATCCCCTTGCCTAGAAAACCCAGATATCAACCTAATGAAAGTCGCATACTGAGGGATCAATCCGCTTTCAATCCCTCGCCAAAGCAACTCATAGCCTCTCAAAAGATTCCCACCTTCGCAAAAGGCTTGAATCAGGTGCCCAATGGTCTTGGCATTCGCCTCGCCTGCAACGCCCAATTTCACCATCTCCTCATAGAGCTCCAAGGCGAGATCGCTCCTCCGCGCCTCGAGGCAGCATTTCAACACCGAATTCCACGTCTCGATCGACGGGCAAACCCCGGACTCTACCAATTTGAAAAAGCCATCGATCGCGTTCTCGAGCTGCCCGCCCTCGCAAGCGCAGCGCACGTAACGCTCCAGCGAATCCGCCCCGGGCGAGAACCCCGGGGTCTCGAGCAGCGACCTCGCGGCACCGGGCGACCCGGCCGCGACCAGGGCATCGAACAGCAGCTCGCACGAACCCGGGTCGGGCGCGCCGTCGCGGCGCGAAGCGGCCCAGCGGAAGAAGCGCAGGGAAAGGAAGGCGTTGCTCTGCTGCCTGAACAGCTCGCGGAAGAAGCCGGGGTCCGAGAAATCGAAGGAGGCGAATTCGGAAACCAGGGTCGCCTCCCACCTGGGCCTCGCCCTCGTGATCTTGCAGACCTTCTCGGCGATCTCCGACAGCGAGGGGGTCCCGTCTCGGCTGTCGCCGCCGCCGTCGACGGCGCCGACGCTGAGGCGTTTGATGTGGCCGTGAGAGCTAGGGTTCCGCCGGAAGCCGCCGTGGTTGTGGCGGAGGAAGATTGCGAGAGACGAGCGAGCTCCGGCCATCGGAGTATCACTACTCACAGCTCAGTGGCTTTGGAATCAATTCGTTCGTCGCTTATTATTGTCTTGAGAATTATACATTTCGCCCCCAAACTTTAGCTGAGTTTTCAATTCGGTCCCTCAACCACGCTCTTCTTTTCATTTCAACCCTCAACGACTTTTTTTTGATAGGGACAACAACACAAATAGTTTCTGAAATTTGACCCAATGTGTAATATAATCTGTGAATCCCTCAACTTTAGCCCAATATGCAATAAGGTCCTTGAACTTTTAATTTATTCAATATGATCCATAAATTTTTTATACATGTTCAAGTTAGTCTATGGATTATATGGAAAATGTTCAATGTCACCTTTTTACCGATTCAAGTTTAGAAATAACATCGAACATTTTTACATGGTCCAGGCACTAAATTGAACATGTATCAAAAGTTCGGGAATTACATTGAACAAATTGAAAGTTGAGGGACGATATTACATGTTAGGCTAAAGTTTAGGGACCACATTAAACAAATTAAAAGTTCATAAAATTACATTGCACATTTGGTCAAAGTTTAAGGACCATTTGTGTTATTTTTTCTTTTTTATACCAGGTAAGGCAAAGAGTGATGGAGGTGAGACTGGTTTGCAAGAACACCAGATGGATACTAAAAGATGAAGGCAAGTGCATCATGTACTGGAATTTCCTTATATTCTGAGATTCTTACACAAAGTGCACAAGAGAAAATGGAAAAGAAGAGAGGAGAAAGCAAGCACGTGTAGAGAGGCTTTTGGGGCTCGAATGTCTCTCCCTGTGTTCATCTGTTCGAGCTTACTCTGTGTTCGCCAATCTGCCGCCCTTACTCGCAAGCCATTGGGCAGGCAGAGAGAAAACGATGTCGATTACTATTCTCGAGAAGATTATAGTTCTTGCCAGTTCCTTTCACCGAAGCCTTGATCTAGTGTTCACTGGACATGTCATGACCATGCAGGAATGCCGACCAGCCGCTCAATCGTTCGCAACTGATCATATGGAGCAATCTGCACCAAGGAGAGGAATTACATAGAGAAAAAAAAATGGTAATGGCGGGTTGATGAATGTGTCGTCTAAGTAAATTCCTTCTTTACAAACTTTTCTGAACTTTTTCCAATTAGTGGTGAACCACGACGAAAAGAGGGATGTAATTCGTTCGGATGTGACATGGTAGAAAAGGGTTGGTCACCTGGTTAAATCCGTCTGGCCAAACTATGGACACGGCATAGTTTCCCATTGGCCGAATTTCTTCTGGTTCAATGTCTTCTGGAACATCAGAATACTGCAGCTTTTGCTCCCCTGTCCACTCATCCTGACGTGCACATTAGTGGCATAAGAAAGATTCTCTTCATTAGTTGAAGTCCAGGTATTAAGACGAGCAAGGGAAAAGTAGAAATGTCAAAAGGATCTTTTCAGCAAGAGAACAACTGCCGTTATACTCTGATTCCCTTTGCTGTTAGATGTTTATCAGCACGACAAAGGATGCCGAATGAGGAGGAAATCAGAGTAAAAACTATTCAAACACCAAAGTATTTTTAGTTGACTGGGTATATTTGGATGAAGAAGTTCAATGCTCTTCTAAAATCTACCATACCGAATTACTAATGCTCAAGATTCAGTTGATCAAACACTTGGATCACTGAGATCCAGTAAAGTTAATTTAAACCATCATGTGAAGATAAGATCTAAGGTTGAAGTGAAAACATGCTCAATCTTCATGTATGAGTGCTCGGATTATGGGTAATGGCATGAAAGCTGCTCAAATCCACTTATCTACATTTTCAAAATGCGCTCTTAGACCTTTGATTTAATTCAAATGAGGTTCATAAATTTGCTTGGAGGTCCATTTGTAGATTTAAACCAGTGCTTGTCTGGTGAAACGCAGCAACCGGCCTGAACAGTTAACTATTGGATCAGCATCTATCTATTTCCCAGGTTATGCATGATTGTATCGACACCGCTGCAATAAGAACCTACAAAGCCTACTTTCAATTTGGAAAGGGAAAAACAAACAGAGGAGCTTTCTAGGTCATAGGAAAGTCCTTATACCACACTTTGAGCTGATCGGTCATTTCTTCTCACGGTCGCAGGGTGTAGAAAGAACTCCTCGTCTGAATCCGGGACCTTCACTTTGATTGCCTTGATGACTTTATCATAAGTTACGGCTGTTGACACTGGAAATGAAGATGACACTTTGAATCATTCAAATATGAAAGCCAAGATTCAAAAAGATATGCAATTGCTGAAGGTTATTCATTTAGTTCAATCGTGGGAGGGGAGATAAGCCTAAAATTTAGTTGCAAATGATGGACCAGTAAAGTTCTGATCTTACGAATCTAGTTAGACACTGGCACTGGAGTCTCGAAGCACAGATATTTCTCTCGAACCTTTATCGAGAAGTCGTTTTAACCTAATAATCATTAACTACCTTGCTGACGAATCTTGGCACACTGTTGCACGACACACACTCCGAGGTCCTGGAATGTCTTGGCAACTTCACCTTGAGGATCTGCCACAACTTCTGGCATTCCACTATCTCCAGAGGCTGAAAGCTAATATCAATGGAAGAAATCATTATCATCCATCATGCTTCACCAGGAGTAAGAAATGGACTTCAAGAGAACAAAAGGCGCAATAAAGAAAGATAAGATCATAGAACTTGTCAGAAGACATACTGTTGGTCTAATGGGAAGATCGAACAAATGAGGAATTCCAAACTGCTGGACAACCTGTCAATAAAACCGGCACACCGTCAGAACACAGAGAATATGGTTCATCCTTTAACACCAGAGTGTGACCCTAGGATTAGCTCTCTGGCCTTACTTAGTAACAAGCAAACCAAACAAAATGCAATCAGATGAACATGCCTGAGAGCCTGATCCTCTACCAAATGGGTAATAGCGCTTTCCATCAGCATCAAAGTGGCACATATTTTCCACAACAGCGACACAGGGTACCTGTGTGCATGAACAGCGGAATGTCAAAAGATGACTCTTTCATAGATAGAAGAAAGATCAACTATTGGGCACCAAAAGAAAGGGAGGGGGTTGCAAACTCTCTACAAAAAGAGCCCAAACTGAAGACATACACAAAACAGCTCAAAAACAAAAGGAAGCTCAGATACAGGATAAATCATCCATATGCAAGTTTCTACTGTGCCAAAAAATGTACGACTTCAAGCCAACTTTCAACAACATTCTGTACAATTATTGTCATGGTGAATCTGTATCTTTAAAATTACATTTTTATGTTTCATCATATTCCAGAAATCTTGATAAATGATGTACAGTTTACTTAATCAAAGGTTGGTGTTGAATAGGGATTGTTGATAGTACAAAGGCACAAACCTTAAGTTTCGAGAACATGCGAACTCCCTTTGCTACATCTATAAACGCAAGCTTTTGAGGGGTGGTAACAATGACAGCAGCTGTTAAGGGTACAACCTGAAAAGTTTATATGGTTACATTAATATTGAAAACTGCACAACAAACAAAACTTGCAAGAGTATTATCTGACGCAAAATGCCTGCAACTAGCAGCGTCTAGTTGTAAAGATATGCTTTGTTTGTAAATGGATAGAGATGTAAACATTAAAGAGTAACAAAATATTCTGTTCATAATTTTTACTGATCTAAGATGAAAAGTCACAAAATGAAAACCTGGCATAATGTAAGCTGGATGTCGCCAGTCCCTGGTGGCATGTCAATAACAAGGTAATCCAACTCTCCCCTGCAAGGAAAGTTGAGTAATGCTTAGCTGCAGAAGCCTGACCCAGAAGCCAAAAAAACAAGAATGATGAGAGAAAATCATCATTCTTGATTAACTGTAGTTTAGTTTGAACCACACACTTCTCTTATAGGAATAAAACATGCTTCGACAACAATGACAGTGAACAGAAATTTCAATATAATAACCACAGCATGAAAGCATGACGAATATTCCCCTCCAACCAGCCAATGTCATAAAGTTCCAATGATTTTTCATACCACTCAGTAGTAGTCAAGAGTTGGTCAATGACACCAGAAACCATTGGACCTCGCATAATTGCCCGGCCTTGTCCAGCAAATCCGAAAGATACCAGCTTCACACCTAGGTATTCTGTGGGAATTATGCTTCTTTTCTCTGGGTTCTAGAAAAAGGTAGGCGCAAATAATAAATGCATTGCTTCACTAAACTAGAAATCAATTTCGTTGTAGTGGAAGTGGAACTATAAGCTTTATTACCATTTCCAAAAGTCTGTTTTCAGGGGAAACCATTGTTGGTAAACTTGGACCATACACATCGGCATCAAAAATACCAACTCTAGCTCCCATTCCAGCCAAAGTATATGCAAGATTTACAGCTACAGTTGATTTTCCCACGCCTCCCTGAACAATTCTGACAGACAGCAGTCATGATAGAAGAAATTAAAGAATAGTACTTTTTAATTTTAGTAACCAAACATGTAAAACTGCGATCGGAAAATACTCAAGTCTTTTCAATTATGAAATTCACTAATCAGTGAAATCATCACAATGGAATGAAACTATAGTTCATCTGTATATCATCAACCTTCTCAAGGCAACCCCAAAAACATTTTGTAGCCCAAATGTCATGCACTGAAATAAATATTTTGTCACAACATGGAAAATGAAGTGCAACAAAAGGTTAAGTAACCCTACCTTGCAACTTGAAACTGCTATAATGTTTGAGATCGTCTGTAACCCTGGAGGAAGTTGACCAGTGAAAACAGGTTTTGCCGGTTGTGCTGACATGGTAACTTTAACATTCTTGACCCAATGAAGAGTAGCCACCACCTCATTTGCTTGCTGCTCAAACTGTCAAGGGATACTCATGCTGTTAAACTATTTAAGGTTCAATAACCTGATATATCAGGCAAAGACTCTTAGGAAACCATTATGAAGCAGAAAAAATACGTTAGATTAGTTCCATAAATACTTTGAAATTGTACATGCACAAAGAGATTTACGGAAGGGTGTCAAAAGGAGCAGGTATCAGTGGTTTCTAAAAGTAATTTATACACAAGACAGAGAATTTAGTGCACTGAGCATGTATTAGGTTACTGAGCAAGCAACATAGGTTGCGTTATTTACCATGTCCTTGATTGGACATGCAGGTGTAGTGAGCTCCAACCGGAACGAAACCTGAGAATGAAAGCCAAGACATTGTAGGTTAAGGGTGTCATTCCTTACAGGTGTATAAATAATAAAATCTCGGACTAATTCTTTAATTACCTCTCCAAGAGCTTCATCTATGAGGAGGTCCTTAACAAAACCACATGAAACAATGTCTGTTCCAAAATCAGGATCAATAATTTGAGACAAGGCTTTCAGCACATCGCTTTCAGCTGTCTGAGCCGAAACAGCAGAAGTACTCTCTACGATTACAAGAGTAGATAAGTTACACAGAATGACATCAAGCTTATACGATGAACAAATTAAATCAGGGGAGAACAAGCAGCGAAAACTTAGCAACAAAGTAACCAGTCAATTTTGTGCGGCACATCCAGGATAGCCAATTATATTTGGCCCTTAATCCCTTAAGATTATAAAATCCAATATCCTTCGTTATCTACTCAGGACCATTCAAATTTGATTGGGGTACCAAAGAGTGGTTATTTTGGGTGGGTTCTTAATAATACAAAGCACGTGCAAGATTGCTCTAATTGTTTTCTTTTCATGTATTCATGTATAGTTTCTTTGCAATTCCGAGAACATAATTTGACAGATCCAGTCCTTTTAATTTGGCCTGCTAAATACAACTCCAAATTTTTTTCATTGCGACACATGTAAGTTTGTCTTTGTAGGGACTATGATATGCATCAGTTGAAGCAGATTGACTTGATGGCACGAGCCATCGGATTTATCATGAAACCTGCTCATTTTTATAAACTCAGATAGCAGATTATTAGCTCCAAACAATAAATTGCAGATAGTTACGAAGAACTGAACACGGACACTTACTTACGACGATACATTTAATCAAATCAGGCTATTGGCGTACTAGAAAAAATCTCAACTGTATCACTTCCACTCAATCCACAAGATCACTCTGTCAAATTCTCAACATTTCTATTTTGTTCTTGAAAGTAGTTACCAGGTTCTCATAGCTCAGATAGATAAAAACTCAAACATAAAACAGAAAAAGAAAAAGAATCCCACTTGGGTATTTACCAAATATAACAGGCACATAGTAATCAATGGATCAAACTATCCACAGAAAGAACAAGGAAAAAGAAAGTACCTTCCACTGAAGCAGCCTTAGCTGCAGAGGAATTCGAAACGGGCAGTTTGCGAGATACCAATCTGGAGCTTCGAAGCCATTGTTGCCGGACATAAGAGCTGGTTGCCGATGCTGTGAGGGAATTCGCGACGAAACACAGTCCTACAACAGAAAGGCCAAGGTGATGAAACGAGCAGTGGCAGTGTCGGTCCAGTGATCATTGCCTCAATGAGCGCAGAACTTACCCCTGTTTGGTTGAACTTTTGAGCAGCATAAGGAGAGGGATGGAGAAGATGGGCACTGCAGGAGTTGCATTTTCTTGAGAGAGAGAGAGAGAGAGAGGGAGAGAGAGAGAGAGCAAAGAGCTGAGGGAGTTCTTGCAGCAAAAATGAGAGGTGGCAAATGCTTCTGAGCCTCGCGCTCTGTTATTAGTGAAGAAAGCGCGTGCCTCATGTAAACAGAGTAGCAGTTCGTTAATTTTATAAGATTAAAATAGAAGACCATTTTCCATCTAAAGAAAGTATGTTCCTTCGGACTTATATAAGAGCAAAAAAGTATATATCTTTCACTTTTTCCGTCAAAATTAAGAATATCATTTGAATGTTAAAATATTCTGAAAAAAAAAAACTGTATGTGAATCTAAGTATCAAATATTTGAGTATAGTGAAAATTTCAAAATTTTTTGAAGTTAATAAAATGTCCAAAGCGTGAGCCCTGAGATTTGGATTAAAAAAAAGTTATAAAGTAAAAATAAATATAGACGAACCTTATGGGTATTAAACTATTATATCTATATTTATATCTTGTTTATATGATAATAGCAATTAGCGGAAACAATTCTTCAAATAACTTATTTTACTTATGACGGTCACTTCAAAATTTAAGTATAAAAAAGACTTGCTTAAAATTGTATAAAAAAAAAAGTTATACCCGATTCAACCGACGCTATTTATTTCTCATTAAATTTATATGAACCTTTTTAGTGCCATACTCCATACATCTGTATTATCATATGGGTAAATCCTAAACCAAATTGAAGGTAAGTAGGATTCAATTTGAAATTAAGTCAAATCAATTACGTAAAATATTCATTCATATGGCTCGTTATAAAATTTTCTTTTTATGACTCCTTGCCGTCCTCATCTATTATTTTTCTTTTTGGTCAAGATCATCGTCTATCAGTTTAGCTTCCTTGAAATTGCCATTGATCACGATCAGGCTAATCCTCTCAAATTCCCTGGACGAATGGGGGTGTATCGAAGAGGTACTAGTTCACCAACTCCGATCTCGAGCAGATGAATGGTGTGTTGAAGAGGTACTAATTCACCAACTTGGATCTCGAGTGCACTAGACGTTGGCAAGCTAATTCTGAAAAAAAAATGCCAACTTTATTTTGAGTGATAATTTTGGCCCAAATTTTTTTTTTGTCTTAAAAAAAGTACTAACTTTTACTTGAGTTCCAAATTTAGTTCTTGTGATGTAAAATTTTTAAATTGTTCTGGTTAAATTTTGGATTTAAGTGAAAGTTAGCGATTTTTTATGAGACAAAAAATAATTCGGGCGAAAATCATCACTTGTGGTAGGGTTGGAGCTTTTTTTTGGGAATTAGGCCGACGTTGGCCCAAATCCATGGCGGGTGGTGTGCAATCACAAGAGCAGTATGTCCACAGTTGGTGCATTTGGGAGCTCCACTCGGACCTTCAAAGCGAGATCTCTAAGGAAATCGTATCAAACTTGACAACTGAGGCGACTTTCAAGTCTGAGTCGACACCGATGATTGGATCGTTGAAGACGACTACTAGAAACCCAATCATTTTTATACTTGTAAAGTAGTTCAGTCCAGGTACCGTGCTAAACTTAGGGGTGAGTGGTTCCCGGTTCGGTCCAGTCCAACCCAAGAATCGAAAATTGGATTGGGAGGACCCATTCCCAATTTCTAGGAATGAGGATTGGACCGGCTAGTCTTGGGTTCGTGGATTGGACCGGACCGATGGTCCGATCCGGTTCCAATGGAATCAATCACTTATTGGTAAAGGCAAATGAGAATTGGAGAAATCAGATTATGCTTTCTATTTTTTTCAAAAATTTTAAAAAGTAAATAAATAAATATAAATTAGAAAAAAAAATATTTATTGATCAAGTCCGGTCCAATTCTCATCCTAGAATTGGGAACCGGACCGCTCGAAAACCGGTTCCACTTTCAAGAATCGGGAACCGGACCAATATTCCTGAGAACTAGACCAAACTAGTCGGTCCGGTCCGGTCCTAGTTTAGGTAATCCATCTTGCTCATTCCTAGCTAAACTAAGATACTACACGACATGGAGTTACCATTTACCGCCGAAATTCAGAGCCATAAGAACTATCTTGATGGTAAAGCACATACATCGTTGAAGTTCGGAAAACTTGGAAAGAATTTCGGAACAGGAGGGTCTCAGTAATTAGAGAAGTTTGCCGAACTCAATCTGTTGATACCTCTCTTTATCAAGTACTGCAAAACACTAAGGTGTTTCGAACCTTTTACAAACAGCCTGACCCTTCTGTAAACTTACCCCGTGAGTACAAATAGATGAATTGCAAGAAGATTTGACACTTGCTTCCTCGAAGTCAATGGAAAAAAGGATTAAAGAGTCCTCGCAGCGCAATATCACTTTCCTGAAATAGGGCCGTTGACGAATTGATTAGAAGCAAATGATACTTGTTCAGCAGAGTTAAATGTGCAGGAACGGTAGTTCAGATTTTTCAACAAACTAGGCACATTGTCTGAACTTTAACAACTAGGACATGGATCGAAGCAACCAATACCTCAGTTGTCTTACAATTTATGCACAGCATGGGCGCGAAGGGTCAATGAAAGTGAACCTACGTGATTAAGCCTAGCAGTACTTCCCGATCTTTTCAGAATAAATACGTACAAATGTAAGATTGTATATTAGATATTCATGACAGGAATAAAAAGAAGTGGCAAGCAAAATGAAAAGCACAGAGAGTGGGTTAAGGTACACGCAATCAATGTTTGTTCTGTGCTTATTATTGAAGCACATCAAACCTATGGAGCTGTCAATGCCTAAATTTGACTGAAGCACATTGGACCCGATGCACAATGGTTATCCTAACGTGGGCATATATGTGTCGGATCGTATTGCAGGTTACTTCTGGAAATGAATTGGCTGAAATTACGTGTCATACTTCTTAGGTGAGGTAGTTTTCCTGTGAGAAAGAAAAATCACTATGAATATCGTTTTCATTTCCTCCTCTTTTCAGTAGCAAATCTACTTCGATAGCTAAGTGAATCTTACATAAGAATAAAACATTTTTGCTTTGGACCGTTAAGGTTATGCCCCAATTTGAAGTCCCAAAGGTATGGACATTTCGAGTTACGCTCCATATCATATATAATCCCAAAAACCTTAAGAACAAAAGAATTAAAACCGTTAGATGAAATTGCCTTCCAAGTTTTCGCTTACTTATTAGTTTTGGGTGTTCAAAATACAGTAACAGAAAATCGAATGTAAAAATTAGAGCATATAGGGGAAGAGCAAAAGCTGAAGCAAATAACGCTGAGCCAAAGCAATATTATTCTCTCACACAACCTTTGACTTGCACCATATGCGGTATCATAGTCCGAACTACGACTACTCGTACAGCTTGATATATCTGAACAAAGCTTAAAACAACAAATTGATAAAACCATCGCACCCCAACTCTACATACATAAGGAAAATGGCATGGTTATCCTTCTATCCAAAGGATGCAGTCTCATAAGTGTAACCAATATTAACCTGTTATCAAAATATATATCCACTAATATCTCATAAGAATAATAAGCTGGTTACAGAACTAAATTTCTATAATTATCTCCACTTATACCCAAAATCCAAACTCCGAAGATTCCTCCACTGATATTGCTCTCCTCCCGTTCGTCGGCAGCTGAAAAAGAATTGAGATGAATGGTATAAGCAAACCATCGCTCAATAAATTATGCATATCTTTTCTCAACATCGAGCATCAACTATGCACATTTTTAAACAATAACGGAAACACAACCAAATCCAGTATATAATATATGTAAAAGTTTAAATATTAGTTACATCACTTCAGCAACCTTTTACACATAATAGAAACACTCATTCGATCAACAATATCGAAGCAAACATCAGTGGTCTAGTCAATTGATCACTCAATTACTTCATATCAAACTATAGCCACGTTTAACGCCCCATGAGAGGGCTTACCAAGATTCCCTCCTTGGAATAGGTCTCCACTAATGTCAGCCGGTGGCTTTGGCCATACAGGACATCCTGAGAACATGAATGCATACTCACAACCCTTCAATGGTTTCGGATCATAGCGACAAGAGGATAAAACCGTCAACATAATCCTCTCAACAACAAAACCATTTTAGGATTCATTTAATAAACCGGATTTACAAATTGATACAACCCTTCTCAATTCTGTCCGCAAGAAGAACACATTCCTGAAAAATTTCTCGAACCGTTTCATAAATAATCAACTCTCAAACTATTTCAAGAGATATTTTGCTATGCTATTTCAAGAAAAACAAATCGGTAGTAAATGTCCGATCCAGCTTTATGCAACAAAGATGTTCGAAACACCATTATTTATAATAAATATCAAAACGTGCAATGTCTCGTTCATAACTTATAGCATATCTAATTACTACGATTTTCAAGCAGTGTATTTACGAATCTTAGAAGAGAGAAGCACCACTTCTCGCTAACCAAAAGCCAAATTAAAAGCTATACCGCCCGAAAAGCTTCAAACTTCTATCAAAGAAAACATTAACCAAATGTCAAAGTTACATATCACTAACCTCAACTAAGATTCTACCAGGCGACGCTAATTTTTGGGGTTAAAACGTCCACTATGAGTCGACAAAGTCCACCACGAAGACATTCATAAACTGCTCTACCGTAGTTCTTAGTGGAAAAAGGCCACACAAGCATCAAACTTGCGATAGCAAACAGAGCAGCAACCTTGTCTTATGCTGCGAACTACCGGGGGCTCATATATATCTACCGAACTCCGTTTCAAGTGGTTTACAGTCAAAAGAGAGCTCATTCAAAGCACTGAAAGATTTAAAACTCCTTAGAACCAAAAATTGGCCGACAACTGATTAAATCCTGGACGAAACACTGCTGGTTGCAGTTACTCTAAAATGGTTTTCGAGAACTCCGAATAATCAATCTCTCTCAAACGGAAATCCGTAAAATCTGACGATTCCAAGACGACCTAAAGTTTGAAAACAGCATCATTTCACGGATCAACGATCTCCAGAATCAACCCAGCAAACTAATACCCGAACTGATCCAAAATCACAGCTTAACTGAGCAAATCTCTTGATTTGATTAGATGAATTAAAGTTTCGAATCCTTACCGAGCGCTTCGAAACGGTATTAATCTAGCCTGTCGACGCCTCCGAATCGCACCAAAAGCGCCGACTCACTCCCCTCCTTTTCTGTTTTCTCTTTCGTTTGCCGACTTGCTCCTCTCCTTTCTGCTCTTTATTGTTCCTATGAACCAGCTCCAGAAGGAACCAAGAAGATGGGCTAAGCTAAGTGGGCTAAGGTCTCTTCGGCCTTCTTTTTCAGGAGAGGTGCTCAGTGGGCGGAGATCCCCTCTTTCTAATCTTTCTTTAGTGAACTCCTTTTTGGAAATTTGGCGATCAGACAATCTCGCCCAAAATAACCGCGGTCGCCGGCGGTTGCGTTCAGACAAAATCTCCATGTTTGGAGCTTCTCTGGAATTAGCGCGATCTTCTATGAAGACGGGCCCACTTTCAGACCTTCTTACGTATTTTGGTGGGCTCACCTCGACACCACATTCATTTGGTATAGCAGGCAACTTTCGCACCGGTCCACAATTGTAGACTCTCAACGACTGCAGCTTCTCTAGCTTCAGTGTATCAGTAATGAGCCTCTCCGTAGAACTGCAATCTCCAGTTGACAGTGGTTGGGATTCGATCTCAGTTAACTGCGGGCAGTACTCCACGCTTAGCACTCGGAGCTCCTTTAAGATTGATAGATTGGATAGCCTCACAAGCGATTCGCACCTGCGCACTTGCAATCGCTGGAGATTCTCCAGCTGTCCAAGCACGTTGTCAAGGTCAATCTCTCTTAACCGACAACCGACGAGCTTTAATTCAGACAAATTTCCCAGGTTGGAGAACATTGGCCATTCTATTGCGGTCTTCACATCTTCCAAGCTCAAGACTTCTAAACTGGACGGAAGCCGTATCAGAGACCGTGGGTCTGCACATGTTATTTCAAGTGACCGGAGCTGAGAAAGGGAGCTCAAGTTAGTCAGAGGCAAGTAGGAATCCGATAGAACCAGTCTCAAAATCTGCAACTGAGTTAGCCTTCCAAGCCACTCTAGATTCAGATTTGCAACCTTTCCTTGTGTATTTTTTAAAAACTTAGAGTCAAAAGGGCAATCACTTATGTCCAGATGAAGTAAACTAGTGAGGTTTGAGAGGTCGGGTACTGCCTGCAAAGATGAAGATGACAACTCTAGCTTTGTTAAACTTGTCGGGAGATCTGGCAGCAACTGAAGCCGGTTACAATTCGATAAGACAAGTTCTTGAAGACTATAAAGCTGATCGATTGTCATTGACAGTCTACCAACCTTGCTCCAAGATAAGTTCAGAATCTTCAATTGGGATAGTCCTGCGATTTCACTAGGAATGTCACCCTCGAGATTTTTACAACTTCTGGCAGTCAACTCCTCAAGATTCTCTAGAGTCCATATGTTCTTCGGTAGCTCTCTCACCTTAGTCTTATCCAAACACATATACTTCAATCGTCTAAGATTGCCAATAGAATCGGGTAATTCTGCAATAAGTGTTCGAGATAGATCAATTTTGAGTAGCGATTCTAGTCTTCCAATGGAATCTGGTAATCTACTTATACTAGTGCTAGATAAATCCAAACAGAGGAGCGATCTCAACTCTCCAATTGAATCCGGAATCTTACTAAGCTCGGTACAACCAATTAGGGACAGATGCTTTAAACCCAGTAGCTCTCCTATTGAGTGTGGAAGTTCTCTAACAAGAACCAGATTTTCCACCTTCAGCATTGTCAAGGATTTCAGTCCACCAATCGAGGTAGGTATTATAGGATGGGCAAAATCGTTGGAATCATAAGAATCGTCAAAATCTTCAATCTCACAAGGTTTAGCTGTCATACGATGCTCCTTATGGATTTCCAAGTACTTTAGGCACCCCAGCTGACCGATAGAGCCATTGATTTCCGCCAAACTATAACAATCATCAAGAACCAATCTTTTCAAATTCATGCACTTGGAGAAGTCAGGTGTCCTCGTTAAGTGGTGGCAACTTGTGAGATATATGACTTTCAGGTTATCATTCACCTGTGAAACAACCCATTATTAAGTAAGACAATGGCGTAGGTGAAGGTGGACAATATGTGACAAATGCGTACACACATAAAGGAAAAGTCATGAATTATATGAATTTCTACCATGCATGATCCCCATCCATTCCAGTCTTCAGTAATTTTGCTCTGTGAAATCTTGAGAACAGCCAAGTTCCTTAGACATAAACCCTTCGCATGTAGGTTTGAAGGGCAATGACGCCAAGAGAGCCACGTTAAATTCGTGAGAAGATTTTTAAAGTCTCCTACAAAGTTTCCCCTATCTAATTCAAGGAACCTTAAACTAGGCACGCTTGAAATTTCTTCACTCGTAAAATTGTGCGCGCCTGCAGGTCTTGTGAGTTTGAGTGCAACAATGTTGACTGTTCCCTGATAATTTGAAGCAACAAATAGCAACATGAGCGAACCATTTAGAATGAACACTAAATATCAGAATTGGGAGCGTATGCGTTGATTGAGCCAATAGTAGACATAAGTGAACCTGCAAAAAAGGGGCACATAGATCTTACTCACGCAAGAGAGGGCGAATTCCATGAATCGTCGTCTCTCCAACTTACATGGGAGTTGTAACGGTAAGAATTATCTATGTCGGAATTTTTTTTTCATTTCTCTCAAATTATGCAAAATCATCAATGTCCTATGTATAAAAATGAGCGTAATTTGGGTGAAAGTGAACTCTAAATACACATAACTGCATGTTTAGTTTTCCCACAAGCAAATAACTTTTACAAGACATACCAGGTTATTTTGAATCACATCTAGGGCAACCGTAGGGCACCACAACCTGCTGCGCTTTCCAGGAACTTGATAGCATTCTTGCCGAACAATTTCTCTTCCAAGATCTTTGAGTTGGTCATGCATCCATAATCTATCATCCTCGATGATTTTTATCAAAGATAAATGAATAAGGATACGGAGCCCATTTTTTGGAAAGAAATCACAAGCTTTCCACATGTAATATGCGGGCAATCTTTCTTCATCAATGCAGTGACATGCGATATCAAGAAATATTTGCCTTTGCTCGTACTCTAATTCTTCATAACTTATCAATAACTTTTTTTGGACATTCTGATTGGGCACTTTCTTTAACTTCTTCAATGTGTTGTTCCATGTGATTTTGTTTTTCGAATGAAGTAATGAACCTATAACCTCTAGAGCCAAAGGTAGTCCTCCAATAATTCTGACAATTTTACTTGAAATACTACTGTAATCATGTGGAGGTGAGTCTCTTTCGAAAGAGTGCTTGCTGAAAAGTTGAAGAGCATGGTCAAACTGCATTTCCTTCATTTCATAAAAAAAGAAATCTTGGTGACGCACTGGGATGATATTGCAATCTAGGGTGTCAATTTCTGGAGCCAAAAAATAGGTATTCCTAGTTGTGATAATAATTCTACTTCCCGAACCAAACCAACAAGACTTACCAACTAGGTTCATGAGCTGGTCCCTCTTGTCCATATCATCAAGAACAATTATGACTTTCTTATTACCGAGGCTTTTTTTAATCGTGTTCATCCTCCTATAGTCATCTCTAACTATATAATCTAAATAGTTAGAATTTCTGATATCGAGAAGATCATGTAATAATTTCCTTTGTAGACTTAAAATATTATCTGCACGGATATTTGAAAGAAAGCTAGAACTTTGAAACTGGGAAGAGATACCCTTGAAGATGGCCTTAGCAAGAGCTGTTTTCCCAATACCGCCCATACCGTGAATCACAACAAATCGTATACCGGAAGTGCCTTGGCTTAACAACTCCATAACAGCTTCCATCCGATTGTGAATTCCCACCAAGTCATCGTGCCGGTTTCTTTGTGAAGACCTCAGCTTATCGAAAACTTCTCCCAGAACAAGTGCTATAAGTTTATCTTGGCTGCCATACACATAATGCTTCCATCTCAGTTTGAGAAACCACAAACAGAATATGTCGAGCAGAAGAATAAATATGTGAAACCAGAAACTTAAATTGTTAAAATCAAGATCAATATTTGTTACTGAGAACAATGGCTGGAGTTTGAGGTGGAAGGGGCAGTTCTGAAGAGTTTTTCGATGGTCAAATCAGGATAATTCTAACAGGCGATGTGGTCAGGCAAACTAGCTCACTAGCCTAGGAGCCCAAACCGACCTCGTATTTTTGGTTCGTGCTACGCTTCTAGGATGGCAAAAGGTGAAAATGGACCGAATCACACGTCAAACAGGAATAGTATGATTGGGTGGGGCAAGATGCCAATACTTTTGGTAGGGAGTTTGTGACTGTCCAAGTCCCCCATCAAATGGGACAGATGTACTCGAATGATTCAAGGGTAAGATTCGTCCTCAAATGATTGATCTAAGAATTATATGTGAATGCGAAAGTGCAGTCAGTGGATCAGTTAAGAGTTCTAAAAAATTGTATGTCGATGCGATGAAGTACTTTCGAAAAAGAACATGGTAATTTGCACAAGTTGATCTAATTTGATTGTATTGAGTTTTCTTGATTAAGAAACAGTGATCTAATTTTAGAAAAGAAAGTGCGGAAGTTGTCATCAATTACCCGTGATCTTTTAAGTTCCACCCCTTGATTCCGGCGACCTCTCTTAGGGCCTCCTCCCAGTGCTTCACCGCAACTGCACCAGACTCTGTTGCATGTTTTTGTAAAGCCATACCGTACGATCCAGTTTTAAGCTTAACATCGGATGCATCCACCTCATAGAAGATGGGAAAGATCGCTTTCTCATCTCTCTTCCTGCACTCCACCATGTAGGCAAGTTCACGTAGGCACCATTTACTGGAAGCATAGTCTTTAGAGAAGATCGGTATGTAGATTTTCGAATGGGAGATTGCTCTCAGAAGCTCGCCCCCAATCTCTTCTCCAACACGGAGCCCTTCGTCATCTTTAAATACGCGTATCCCGGCCCGGCTCATGGTTGCATAGAGAGAGTCGGTGATGGTTAAGCGAGTGTCGGGACCTCTGAAGTTCAAGAAAACATCGTATCCAACATCGAGGGAGGGAGACTTTCCTCTGGGATGTTCCATTTCCTGCGATCTTTGGCTATGGAAGCGGTATCAAACTTTTTTGCTTGTTCAAATTTGCAACTTTCCAGTTACCTCGTGCCTGTTGACAATTTAAAGGAGACACGGTCAACTGCCCCTTTTGTCCCAAAACAAGAACCGTTTACTGATTCAGGCGGCTCCCATCTGCCGGATGGGTCCTCATTCGATCCAACGGCCCTCTTTGGCTGACAAGGCTCACTGAGAGCGACAGGAGATGCTAAGAACGATAACTCCGCACGCGACCATGACCGTTCTTCATTTGGAGCTCGACGCTCCTCCATTTCCAGAGAGCCATGTGTTTTCTAGGAACGTTCCTGAGTTGATCTGTGGCAAGAACGGAAGCAATTCGGTCTTTGTTTCACGCCAAGAGAAAAGGTCTTCAAATATATTAGAACTTGTCAAGCAAAAGCACTTCCTCTGACTCGGAAAAACTACACCTACCCAAGGTTTGTTCCAGTGCAGCCATTTTGGGAGCAGTGTATAAGACTAATTCTCTATGAATAGCTTCATCGATGAAACTGGAGATTAAGCCTCAGCTTCACCAATTGAGAGAAGAGAGAGAGAGTTGGCTCATGCGTGCCTAAGGAAACTAAGCAGCTAAAACGGTCCAATGAGGTCTTGTACTATTTACAAGTAGTGTGTGTAATATAATTTTGAGAGATAATAGATTATTTGGATTTTACCTATGTGTTGCATCTTGATATAATGATCCCTCAATCAGTTACGGAACTCGTTACCACACCATTGATCAATGTGCTAAAGGCCCAACAAAATATTATTAAAGGCAAACGAAATGCTCAATTGCTAGTTGATTTATTTATGTTGCGGAAGCAAGCGATCAAATAATAAAATTAACATAATAAGAAAATAAATTGGACACCAGATTTACGTGGTTCGATCGTAGTGACCTACGTCCACGGGGAGAGCAGCATTAAATTCCACTATAAATCAAGCAATACACCAAGATTACAACTGTACTCGAGTCACTCAAATACTAGTATTTTCTAAACTCCAATTACACTTAATAATTCATGTAATGTATAGCCCCACAATTCCACACAAAATAATTTTTCAATCTCACAAAGGAATTGAACACAAATCTTATCACAATATTTAATCGCTCGAACACTAAATTCTCTTCGATGTAATTTACGAACAAGAAACCAATGCCAAGCACTGGCGTGAAAAACGACGCTTCAAGACCCACGGAGAAATATCCACTGTCAAGCACTCGTGAATGGCACTTCAATATTTCTCTCTATCTCTGGACGTGAATAGAACACAGACCACGCTGCGACCTTTCTGTATCCAATAAAGAAGAGATGCTTATATATCAAATCATGTAAAACATCTTGGTCAAAGTCAGACCAATATTTTCTTATTTGAGTCCTTATCGCGCACAAAGTCAACACCAAGTCAGAATATGAATTTTTAAATGTAAAATATCTTCTCTTTCCTTTTTCTGTTTTGCTCGATAACACTTGCGCAGACAGAAAATCCTACTTCAAATTCGAAATATGATATCAATAGAAATCTAGATTTCCAAGACAAATATTTGGGTGTTCATAAATAATAATTTATTTCGGGTCAGGTTTCGTTTATCGAACTCAAATTCGAGATATATTTTAACAACTTATGTATAATATCACAATCGAACTTTAGTTGATTGACTTAGGTCCAAGAAGTATGTTCCAACGTGCAATGCATTCCCGAACTTTCAATTAATTCAATATAATAATAGGTCAATCTGTTGATCGCCACCATCACTAGGAGAAAGCCTCCCTTTTTTTTTATTTCCATCAATTACATGGCTGAAGTGATCGCATGATATGCATTCCAACTAATTTTGAGTTTGCATTTTGAAATGCCTTATTGCTAATTGGTTAATTTCTCTAAGTATGGTAGCCACGTGTCATATCCGCCGTACTAAGTACCTTATCCATTAGGCTACTCGGATTTTACACAAGTAAAGTTCATAAGAGGTTAGAACTACTCATTAGCTGTAGAAGTTTTTATGTTTAGGTAATCTTTATTATAATAAATATGATATATCTTTATTACATAGAAAGTAAATCATTCTTTATCTTAAATCTAAAATTTTCCCCCAAAAATTTCATTGAACAGTAATTACAACTTGAATTCAATACATAATAAATTGTAAATTGATAGGATAAGAAATTGATGAAATCTTTCAAATCCAATAAAAGATGCTCTCCTATATAAATTTTGAAAATTAATTTTATAATTTTTCTCTAATAATGTACTTGAATTTTGTCTATTCCTTTCTTCCTTTTTTTCATACAGTGTGTGCACTTCTTTTCTAGTATGCACATGAAGTGGATGACACAGCCTCTAAGTCGCCTGTACATTATGGCTGAGAAAAATTCCTTATACATCATAGTCAATGAAAGTTTCCGGCATGGCTTTGATTTGAAAAATGACGAGGCCTTTGGCGCATCATACATAATCACTTGAGTCCCCAAGCATTCTCCTTGAGAGTTTGTGACAACCTGACATCGATTTAAATTTTGTTGAGCCAGTATCCGGCCCTCTGAAACTCAAGAACACCTCATAGTCCCTCCTCGGTTGCCTATGCCAGCTCTGTTTGACTCGCACCTTAGCACAACAATACATGGGAAATTTCTGTGAAGCACATGGTGGACAATGCTATCAACTCTAGCCAAAATTGAAGCACTTTCAGCATTTTTTTTATTCACGCCGGAGATAAACTAGGAAGTTCGGAATATTTGAATGAAAATCTTCTATAAAATTGGGGAAAATTGTCCAAAATGTCATAAATCTATTGTACTTTTACCAATTCAATCCTAAAATTTTAAATTTTGCCAATTGAGTCTATCCGATCAATTTTGGCTAAAAGTTGCTGACGTGGACGTCGACCATTCTACATGACATAGCAAGCGCTGACACATATAATTTTTAATAATATTTTCATTTTTTTCAATTTTTTTTTTATTTTTTTATTATTTTTCCTTTCCTTCTATTTTTTTTTCTTTATTTTTCCTTTTTCCCTTCGTTGGCCGCCGCCCGGCCTTGTTGATGGTTAGCGGAGGTCGCTGGCTGAAAAGGACAAGAAAGGGGAACCGAAGGAGAGAAAACAGGGGACAGGGGGGAAGAGGGAGGGAGAGAAAGAAAAACAGAAAACAAAAGAGTTTGAATTTTCTTCTTCTCGATCCATCCCTGGTTCAGAAAATCCGGGAGAAAACAGAGAGCTAAAAATAGAGAGCGGCAGAGTGAGTAACCGGCGAGCTTTCATTGCCGCGTGTGTCGCCAGTCGGAGTTCTTGAAGTTGCTCGACAAAGCCGGCCACTCTTTGATCGAATTCATTTGTATGAGCAGTTTGTCGTGATTTGGTCCGAGAACTTACCCCTAAATGCATTTGCAATCTAAATTGAGTATATATCAAAAGTTCAGTAACCGTATTGAACAAATTAAAAGTTCATGGACTATATTACATACTGATATAAAGTTCAGTGCTCCCATTACACATCAAGCGAAAGTTCCGAGACTATGAATATAGTTTTCTCTTCTCCAGATGATCATGCTCACTGAGAGCGACAGGAGTGCAAAGATCAATCGCTTTTGCACGCGTCCAGGTCCAGCTAAGATAAGAGCCAAAAGCTGAATTGACAGATCCGAACGTGTGGTTGCTTGTGCTTGAAGATGTGAAAGATCTCTTTGAGACTTGTCTGGTGCGAATTTTCAAAAACTTAGCATTTAATGCAAACACGGGAAACTACCTTTCCATTCTTTCCGTGTTATCCAAATTCCCGTCTTGGAAAAGTGGTGTGGAGGGTCCCTTGAACGGAATGGGATATTCTTCTTCATCTGTAATCAATGCACGCGCTTTCTCTCTCTACCTCGGACCGCCGTTCTCCATTTGCAGTTCATCGTGCCTCTGTTTCCGGAGAGCCATCGCTTTCCACAGTTTCCTCTCGGAACTTACCTGAGTTGATCTGTGGCGACAGAGAAAGTCTTCAAAAACTACACCTACCCAAGTCAAGGCATCAATAGAAGTAACGCGTTTTCAAAATCCCGCAAGGTTTTGTGGCAGCACCAGATTCAAGTGCAGCCATTTTTGGAGCAGTGTTTAAGACTAATGCTCTGTAAATAGCATCATTGATGAAACTGGAGATTACGCCTCAGTTTCACCAATTGATAGAAAAGAGAGAGAGTTGGCTCATGTGTGCCTAGGTAAAAGAAGCAGCCAAAACGGTTAAATTGTAATAGTCCACTGAGGTCTTGCACTATTTACAAGTAGTGCGTGTCGTATAATTTTTTGAGACAATTGTTTATTTGGACTTTATCCATGTGTTGCATCTTGTTATAAATATGTAATGCGCATTGCATTATTTACTACATATATCAGCTGTTTCACAAGATCACTCAATCAGTTACAGCACTCGTTACCACACTACTGATTAGCGTGCTAAATGCCCGACAAATGTTATTAAAACGGCACAAAATACTCAATTGGTAGAAGTGTCATAGTGATATCATAATATTTGCCTTATGTGTTTTATCGTAATCAAACTTTTAGTTGATTTACTTAGGTCCAAGAGCTTTGTTCCAACGTCTTAATAGGCCAACCTGTAGATCGCCATCATCACTAGGAGAAAGAATTTTTTTGGGTCAATTACAGGATTGAAGCGATCACCTGATATGTGCTCCAGCCAATTTTGAGTTTTCATTTTGAATTGCCTCATTTCTAATTGGCTTATTTCTCTACGTATCATTGCCACATGGCACGTCTATTCTATACGTTATCCGTATGTGGCATGCATTCAAAGACGAAACTCCATATGGGTGAATTGCAAGAAGAGATATCACTTGCTTCCTTCAAGTAAACGAAAAAAAAAAAAAAAGCATTAAAGAGTCCTCGCAGCGCACTATCGCTTTCCTAAAATAGGGCTGTCAACAAATTGATTAGAAGCAGATGATACTTGTCCAGCAGAGTTAATTGTGCAGGAACAGTAGGGATGGCAAAACAAAACCTCCTTTCAAGTGCAAAATCGACCGTCCGTATAAAGGCAATAGTTGTAAATTGCATTAATCTTTTGTTGTCTTCAAATCCAAAATAAACTCAAATAGAGGTTACAAATACTGAATCCAATCAGTTATTTTGAATAAGGAAAACCAAACACTAAACTTGCTTTAGGAATAAAGATCCTCCTCTATTTCGGCAACGCGAACTCATTGGCGCCTCAATTAATTCTCAACTGTAAATGCATTGAAATGCGATGTGCACGAACATGTAGGAAACATTGAGATACCCAGAGGAGCACCCTCTGAGGTAGAGGATCAACGTCCCTGATTGCTTTTGGAAATTATATGTTAACAAGTATTTGGTCCATAGAGACTAATGCCTATCCTAAAATCGGCCCAAAAAAAAAAAGCAGGCCAATTTAGGTGGGTTTTTGGCAAAAGTATTGCTTGATCAAAACTGCACCAAAAGATCCCTTTCATCGAACTCGTATATATATTTTTTGCAAAACTACTTATCGGGAATTTGTTGGCTTGACATATCTCTAATATCTTGCTGATTTTGCATAATAGAAGGTTTGCTTAGCGTAGTCCAGTTGACACCTAAATTTTTCGCCAAAAAATCTCCTCACATGTAAGACTTGGGTCCCACTATATGAGCTGCCCTCGGAGGAACAAAATAATGAGGACTTAGTGTCCAAAACGGATAATATCTTGCGAGTGGGACCTAAGTCGTTACAGGTGGTATCAGAGCTTACTTCCGATCGCATGTGGAGCTACAGTGAGGACGCTGTGCTTGGAGGAGAGGAAAATGTAACGACCCAGTCTGATGAGGGTAGGGAGTGGTCGCCGAGTTCCGAGGACCTCGACAAGGAGCGGCTTCCAGTAGGCTTCTAGGATGGCAAGGGAGACATGTCTCTTATCCCACATCGCCTAAGGAGGGAGCCTTGGACTTGCTTATAAAGGCTTGAGAAACCTTAACTTGTGAGAGGCCTTTTCTAGGGGTAGTCGGAGGAACAAAACCGTAAGGACTTAGTGTCCAAAGCGGACGATAATTTGCGAGTGAGACCCAAGTCGTTATAGGTGGTATCAGAGCCGACTCTTGACCCAATGTAGGGCCACAGCGAGGATGCAGAGCCAACTCTTGACCCAATGTAGGGCCACAGCGAGGATGCTGTGCTCGAAGGAGGGGAGAATGTAACGACCCGGTCCGACGAGGGCGCAGAGTGGTTGCCGGGGTCTGAGGACCTAGACAAGGAGCGACTTCCGGCAGGCTTCTAGGATGGCAAGGGGGACATGCCTCTTGTCTCACATCATCTAGGGAGGGAGCCTTAGGCTTATTTATAAAGGCTTAGGAAACGTTAACTTACAAGAGGCCTTTTCTGGCTCGCTGTGCTCGAAGGAGGGGAGAATGTAACGACCCGGTCCGATGAGAGCGGGGAGTGATCACCGGGATCCGAGAACCTGGATAAGGGCAGGCTTCTAAGATGGCAAGGGGGGGCATGTCTCATGTCCCACATCGCCTAGGAAGGGAGCCTTAGGTTTGTTTATAAAAGCTTGGGAAACTTTAACTTGCAAGAGGCCCAGATGTGCCTAGGAAGGGAGCCTTGGGCTTGTTTATAAAAGCTTGGGAAACTTTAACTTGCAAGAGGCCTTTTCTGGGAGTAGTATGGGTTGCCCTCGAAGGAACAAAACCGTGAGAATTTAGTGTTCAAAGCGAACAATATCTTGTGAGTGGGACTCAACTCGTTACATCACATTTCACAAAAATCGAGGATCGAATTCATCAATATGTAAACCATAAACAACAATATTTGGACAACAGACTTCAACATGTCCAGTTTTTTTAGCATTCTTCCCTATTTAGAATTTAGAAAGATTCATGTTCGAGGACAGCAGGCCCACAACAAATAGTGATTTAGGGTGCATTTGTTCCATAAAAAAATAAATGATTTATAAAGTATTTTTTTAAAAATAATTGCTTGTATCATTTGACATAATTAGCCAATGAAAAATGTTTTGTTATAGACAACAATTTATGTTAAAATATTTTAATAGACAATGAAAATATTATTTATTTTTTATTTATAAGCGATATAAGTGATTATTTTAAAATAAATATTTTTAAAATTATTTATGATTTGCGAAATAAATGAAGCCGCAGAGGTGATTATGATCCGGCCAAATTTTCGGGCTGCCCCGACACTTCCCCCTTCTCCCTCTCTCATTCAAACTCTCTTGGTCACAGGTCAGCCAAAGGAAAACGACTGTGAATCCTCTTGTCGGCCACTTGCCTCAGTATTTTCTTTGCTCGTGGTTGCAATTTGTACTCTGGGTAAAAAGATCTTTCTTGGGGTTCAATTCCTTCTCCGTTTTTCTTAGGTCTGAGAAATTCCCCAAAGCAAACGAAACCCGTGTGTTTGTACCCTTTTTTTTTTTTTGGAGAAAATGATACAAATAACTTTTGAACTTTGATAAAATATGCAATGTGATATTTAAAATTTTAATTTATTTAATATAACCCTTGAACTTTTGCTCAGTATTATATGTGATCATTGAACTTTTAGTACATGTCAAATTTAGTCCTTAAACTATATAAAGATATATAATATTTAGATAAAAATTTATTAAAAATTCATAAAAATATTCTTAGCCCTTAACATTAGATATTTTCATATAATCATATTGAATAAATTAAAAATTTTATGAATTACGTTACACATTTAGATAAAATTTATGGGTCATTTGCATAATAAAAAGAGAAAAAAAAGGAAAAACAGAGGGAGAGCAGAGGATTCGGCGGAAAAGCAAAAGATAAGGGGAATGGGGTGCATGTGAAAGAAGTCAGAGATCAGGTACGGGCTCACGTGGGATAGTAAGCGGAAGAGGACATGAAAAAGGCAAGTGGAAAAGGAGAAGAAAGGGGAACCAAAGGAGAGAAAACAGAGGACAGGGGGAAAAGAGAGGGAGAGAAAGAAAAACAGAAAACAAAAGAGTTTGAATTTTCTTCTTCTCGATCTATCCCTGGTTCAGGGAATCCGAGAGAAAACAGACAGCTAAAAATAGAGAGCGAACCGGCGAGCTTCCATTGCCGCATGTGTCGCTAGTAGGAGTTCTTGAAGTTGCTCAACAAAGTCGGCCGCTCTTTGATCGAATTCATCTGTATGAGCAATTTGTCGTGATTTGGTCCGAGAACTTACCCCTAAATTCATTTGCAACCTAAATTGAGGACATGCAATGACTTGTTGCACAATGTAATCCGAATTAGAATTCTCTGTGTTTGGTTTTGATTCATCATTTTCTTGTCAGTATGTTTCGGTTGTCCTAATAACTTGTCCCTTTTGGATGATATTGATTTAATTGCAACCCTTATCCATCGTGTGAAATGATGCGAAACATCAACGAGGACTAGGTGCAAGTCGCGGCTCGTTCCGAGTGCTGTTTGCGCCTCTGTCCAGACCTGAAGTTACGCGGAAACGAATGAAGATGACGAAGAGAAAATATTGGGTGAGCCGCCCCTGCACGCCATCATGAAGGGAGCACCAATCAACCCGTCGAGATCGATATTGATCCGACAGAATATTTTAATTTAGGACTGACAATATATCCTCGTCCTAAAAGAGAGTGAAGGAGGTAAATTCTGATTGTATAACCATTTCAAAAGTTGGTGCAGCGCCGTACGTGGACACACGTTAACGTGACAAGAACTTCTTACCCAATTTCTGGGACATTGTCAGCGAACTACGCGGAAACGACTAAAGATGATAATGGAAGCACCAAAGCGTGCAGTTCCTAGAAATTTCTAGTTGAACGTTCTAGTGAACTGCATCAATATTACCTATATATATAATGTATATAAATTTCATAAATAAGTAATATGAGATACTTTAACACGATTAACAGAACAAATCAACCTACAATAATCTTTCATGGAACACGTACATAGACTTGGTGTAAACATTTTATTTATTGAAATGCAATTAGCTTAGTCTCGTAAAATGAGTGCAGAAATATTTTGTAATTGAGCTATTGAGGATAGCGCTACTTTTACAAGTGGCTGATATAATCTCCTGGGAAACAATGAAATATAAGTTAATGCGAGATTCAGCTTTGCACAAGAAGCTTCAATGGACAAAGAGGCAAACTCAGGGCAGCGACAAGTAGTGATGGTGCAACGGGGGCTGACCATGGCTGAGTTCTTGAGCTTCCGAGGATGTAACACACCCGTGGATTTGTGGATTGCCTGTAAATCTTTGCTCGTGAGTGATACAGGATTGCTGGGGTTATCACATATCTATCATAGAAGGGGCTGGTGGTCAATTTATTAGCGTGAGGGAAAATCTCATAATTTATGCTAATTTTTGGAATAAGAAAGGCCAAGATCACCCAACAAAAAGAGCCCTACTTTCGTGCAAGAATGCTCGTTTTGATAGGGTTTTCTCTATTCTATTCTTCTCTCTTTCATGCTGCTTTTACCCTTACTTGTACGGCTACCTATGCCCGCTCTTTTTGACTCGCATCATAGCACAGCAATACACGGGAAATTTCTGTGAAGCACGAGGCGGACAATGCTGTCAACTCTAGCCAAAATTGAAGCACTTTCGGCATTTTCTTTTATTCATTCCAAAAGATAAATTAGGAGGTCCGTAATATTTGAACGAAAATTCTCTTCTATAAAATTGAGGGTGCATTGGTATATTTTTGCTTTTTTTTCACCCCAACGCGCCAAAAATATCTTCGAAAACATGAAAAATGTCCTTTCGGGAGTCGTAATCAGACGCGCTCTCCATTTTTTTGCAGGTCGTTATTCAGTGGTTGAAGAAGGAATTTTGATCTTATGACTTGCAATTTTTTTTTTGGTCATATTACAACTTGCAATTGAGATGGCAGCATCTTGATCTAAATGTGTAATATGCATTGCATTATCTACTACACTTTTTGGCATGACTATTCAATCAATAACAGAGCTCATTGCCACGTCATTGATTAGCGCGATAAATGCCCGACAACTGTTATTAAAACTGCATGAAATACTCAATAATGAATAGCAATGTGATAGTGATGCCTAAATTCTCGCCTAAGGTGCATTATCATAATTGAACTTTAAATAGATTTACTTAGGTCCAACAACTTTGTTATGACGTGCAATGGATTTCTGAATTTTCAATTGATTCGATTAAATTGCTAAATTTTTGTTTAGTATGTGTAATTGATTCATCTCTAGAACTCCTGTTTTCTGTCTTTTAGAAACTATGCCCATTTTTTTGTTTAAGAATAGCAAACCCTTATCGAATAGCAACAATGGCATGATCACAGTTTTTTGTGAACCAACCCGACATATGACCCGAACCCGTGAAGCACATAAGGGTCTCGGTAAAATACAGAAGTTCGCCGAACTCAGTCTGTTGATTCCTTTTTTCTCTGTATCAGGTACAGCAAAATGCTAAGGTGGGTCTTTTCTGTTTTTACATTCGGTGGACTCTTCCGTGCACTTAGGCCGGTGTGCGCCCCAAGATTAAATGCATATGACCGTTCCGTTTGAACAGCCACAAGCATTTGCCTTTTGTTGATTGAATCTTGCTGCTTTCGATATTGGAAACAGACCATGTTTTTTTTCCCCGCCATATCCCTACGCAACAGAGTTTCGAAGGAACCATCAGCTGGAGTCGGCACACTGAGTAGCTTTAAGCAGGGTACATGTGATTTTTTTGTTAAAGTCGCAGACAATCTGTCGTAGACATCAGAAGACGGATTTGCATATAGATGAATTGCACGAAGAGATATCACTTGCTTACTTCAAGCCAACTGAAGAGAGGGCTAAAGAGTCCTAGCAGCACAATATCACTTTGCTTAATAAGGCTGTTTGTTAAAATATGTCTCGAGCTTAAGTCTGTTTAACGAAACCCGACTTATAAGAATGTGTGAACTCGACCACGTGCGAGTCAAAAATTAGCCTACTAGATAAGGGTGAGCGGTTCCAGGTCCTGCTCGGTCCAACCCAAGAACCGGAAACCAGATCGGGAAGACCGGTTTCCATTTTCTAAGATCGAGGATCGGATGGCCTAATCCTAGGACCATGAACCGGACCGGACCATCGGTCCGGTCAGGTTCCAATGGAACCGATCACGTACTTTTAAATTAGGCTTTCTATTTTAAATAAATAAATGTATTTATTCTTCTATTTTCAAAATGGTCAAGTCCGATTCCAATGGAACCGATCACGTACTTTTAAATTAGGCTTTCTATTTTAAATAAATAAATGTATTTATTCTTCTATTTTTAAATGGAACCAATTCCATTTTCCAATGGAATCAATCCTTAAAAAAATTGGTAAAGGGGAGAGGGAATAGATTAGGCTTTCTTTTTTTTTCAAAAAATTTAAAAAGTAAATATATATATTTATAGGTCCGGTCCGATCCGGTCCAGTTCCCATCCAAGAACCCTAGAACCGGACCGGACCGCCCGGAAACCGGTTCCACTTTTAGGAACCGGGAACTGGACTGATACTCTCGAGAATCGGACCAAACCGGCCGATCTGGTCCGGTCTCGATTTGGGCAGTCTATCATGCTCACCCCTACTACTAGAATTGTTGGCCGAGATTTCAACAAGCTTGAGGAAGAAATTTTTTTTGGTCGGAAGTGAGGAAGAATTAATTACGCGTGACTTTCTTGCCGTCTCCAAGTCCAATTTATCCTGCATGCTGCATTCTTTGGCATGCTGAATTTATCGACGCAGAAAAACTTCTGTTGTTCATACAGAAGAAGGGGCGGTGGTTCTTCGTAATTATCATTGTGGCATATATGACTCCAAGTTTGACCCTAAAAAGTCTTGCACTACGAGACAAAATAAGGGAAACAGGTTGGATTCGGATTTAATCTAAATATGAGAAATATTCGAGCGTACGATGAAACTGTATGAACTCAAATTTGAGCCCTTTGAACGAACCTTGATTGATGATAATGTGTGAACTTGATCACGAGAAATATGGGCTGAGAGATTTCCACAAGCGTAAAGAAGAATCAATTATGCGCGACTTTGTTGCATTCTCCAAGTCCAATTTATCCTGCATGTTGGATTCTTGAGCATGCTGAATTTATTGCCACAGAAAGACTTTTTTCGTTCATACAGAACAAGAAGGGATCACGTATTATATATATATATTTATTTATTTATTTGTGGGGTATTGATACTTAATTTGTTACTATCCGTTTAAAGTTTAATTGTATGAAAATTAAAAACTAATTTTTAAAATAAAAATATTTTCATTAAATTACATTGTATTTCATTTACATTAATAAAATTTAGCAGAATATTTTTTTTAATTTTAAAAAATTATTATAAAAAGTAAAAAAGAAAAAAGAAAAGTAAAAGACAAAATGAGTGTTCTACCCTAGGTTTCTCGCTGCCCTCGTACATGCACTCGCTGCCTTCGTACATGCACTCCCAAAAGAAGACAGTGGAGCCTGCATAAGTAGAGAGACGAGAGGGAGAGGGGAGGTAAAAAGAGGTGGTGGAGTTTTTGCAAGGGAGGGTGAGCTCGAGAGAGCTGAAGGAGCGGGAGGCAGAGATAGAGAGAGAGAGAGAGAGAGAGAGAGAGAGAGAGAGAGAGAGAGAGAGAGAGAGAGAGAGATAGTTTCGGAGAGCGACAGAGTGACCAAGTGAAAAGGGGCCGAGAGCTAGAGTGTTCCTCCGACAACCACCGTGCCCGAGCCTTCGTCGACGAGGCGCTCGTCCGACGTTTTCCCTCTCCTGAGCCAAAGCTGCGGTAGGTTTTGGTTTGTTTATTTTTTGGGGGTTTTAGGTCGATTCCCCAAGGATCCCGGCTCGGAGGCGTGCGAGGCGACCGGACAAAGTCCGATATATCTCAAGTTCGCCCTCTATTCGCCGTCGCCGAGCTGGGTAGGGCCACTCCCGGCGACTGAGCTCTCGTTCTTCTTCACCCTCATTGTTGCTCGGTTTCGCCCTGTCTCGGTTCAAACGAGATCGGGATTTAGTGTTCTTCGTTTATGCTGGCGTTCGACGTGAAAGAACCATTTCCGAGTTGATGTTGAGCATGGCTTGTTCATTACATTTTGAGTTTGGGTTGATTTCGTGAGCGGTTTGAGTCGGGGGTTTCCTTTCCATTATTGCACACCTTGCTGAAATGCATCAACTAGATCCGTGAACTTTTTTCTCGAGTCCGGTTTGTTGGAATGTCAGGATGTACGTTGGTTTGTGATGCCTGAAGATGGGGTTGGGTTATATGATTCCCCGAACCGCACATTTCACGACAGATGCTTTCGTTGTTCCATGTTTGTGCTTTTTCGTTCTTCCATCTTCTGTGATCTCTGCTGATGTAGCTTCGTATGTGATGTGTTTGGCCAGGCATTGCGACGGACGGTGGTAAGACTCGTTAACTCTGATGGTTGGTTTGGTAGTGCGAGATAGTGCCATTCTTGTTTAGCATAGGACGTTATTATTATTGTTGAAGTTCCGGCGTTTTAGAACAAATGCGTAGCATTAAAAATTTCTGGGTAGCAAGAGCGCTGAGCAAAAGTTGGTGTTCTACTGTTCTGGCTTCATGTAGGACTGGCTTCAAGGGATAAACCCGAGCGATTTTGAATTCACCCACTAGTTAATAAAATCGATCACAAGCGCGAGAAGCAGGATGTCATCGCAGTCATCAAGTCGACAAGCTTCCCCAGCATCTGAAAGAAGAGACCGAGAGAGAAGGCTCTATGAAGCATCACGTGCCGGGTGTTGCGAGTCGTTGGCTCAATTGCTGCAGGAAGACCCACTCATCCTGGCTCGGATTTCGATCACTTGCTTCCATGAGACACCATTGCATGTGGCCTGCATGCTCGGTCATGTACCCTTTGCCAAGGCTCTTTTGGCTCATAAACGGGACTTGACTAAGGAGTTGGACTCGCAGGTAAATTAAACGAAGACCTTGTTGTGTTTTTTTGATATCCTTTTCTCAGATCAAATTGAACCCAGTTATCCTCTCAAACCAGATAATCAACGGAATCACAACCGTTTTGGTTCGGGTTTTACAACTTTTAGGCTTTTAGCCATGTTTAACGTAATCTGTCAACCATACTTCGATGGCTTATCGCTACAGAGATCAGACAAATAATTTCTTGCTTGTCGAATAAGATTTAGTACCTGTAACGTAGTATTTTGTTTTCCAGTTTTCATGATCCGTGGGAAATCAATCCAAACATAAATCGCGAGGAATTAAGAATATTCAGACAAAAATCGAACCATAGATTTCCTATTTATTTCAGCCTGAATAATCTTAAGGACACTCAGGGTATTTGCGATTCGAAAGTGCGATATTTATATATCATTTGAACATGAAAATTTTCCATTCAAAGTGTCCTTCAATAAGAATGCTCCATAGCTAAACATTTTACTTTTGCAGGGACGTACGCCTCTTCACTTGGCATCAGCGAATGGGTACGTGGAAATAGCGAGGGAACTGTCACAGTCAGACCCCAACGCATGCCTTGTCCTTGATGAAGATGGGAGGACCCCACTTCATCTAGCCGTGATGAAGGGCCGAAGTGACGTCGTGAGAGAGCTGGTCAAGGCAAGACCGGAGGCAGCCACATGCAGGCTGAGCCACGGCCAAACCGTTCTCCATCTGGGAGTGAGCTATAATCGTCTGGAGACTCTGAAAATTCTGGTGGAGGTGGTGAGAGACGGTGATCTGGTGAATGCTCAAGATGACGAGGGTAATACAATTATGCATTTGGCCGCGGCAAACAAGCAAATAGAGGTAACTTTTTTTGGCTTCGACTTGTTCACAAAGTGACGCGGTGTGAAGATAACTTCGGCTCATTTTCATTTTTCTGTGGATTCAAGCTTTGTGCATTCTAACTTCAGTGGATATACCGATTGAAGACTCATAAGAAATATCTTTGTCTGTTATTTCTTTTATAATTGATAAGAAAACTCATCTTTTTGGCAGACCATGAAATATCTTCTTCAAAGAAGTGAAGTGGAAGTGAACACACTGAATAGAAATGGCTTGGCTGCTCTGGATATAGTGGAAAATTTTCCAAAGGATTTCAAAGTCATTGAACTGAGAGAATTGTTAGTACATGCTGGACCTCTGAGAGCCAAAAGATTCCCTGCATCCACAACTCACCAAGGAGATGTTGATAAGACAAATGAGAACAACTCAACTATTGTAGTTGACGTCGAATCTGCACCACCTCCATCCTCCATTCCTAATCCGGTGACGGCAGTGCCGCCACCGTCTCTCTCGGATGAAATTGGGATGAAGAAGAAGAAAGACAACCATGAGGAATGGATCGAGAAGACGCGCAATTCTCTGATGGTAACGCTTTAGATAGATGCCTTTCGAGCAGCATTTGCTGATGACTGTTGGAATTTTCGCAAAGATTTTAACTAAAATTTGTCAAGATGCAAGTGTGAACTATATGATTGATTGAAGTCTTAGATCACATCAGTCACGTTATTACGGTTAACATGTTGGCTCACAACTGATTGAAGCTGTGAGTGGAATTAGAGTCTACACATATACTAGGGTGAAAGCACGCATGGTCATGCATAGAAAGAAAATAAACAATTATGTATAGTAGGCGGAATAAGATAGAGAAAGTATAGGTAAATTAAGAAATCTAATAATGAGAAGGGATACAGCATGTGGATGATTATTTAAGAATAAATTCTAATTATAGAAAATCTAGAAGAGAAATATTTTTAAATGATCTTAATCTTTTGTCTTCCTCAAATATCATCAATTATTTATTTTACATATATTGTATCTCTAGACAAATACGTAAATCGGTAACTGCGTTTTATATTTCAAAGGTTTCATTATTAAAAATTGTATTTTTTTTCTAAACCACCTTCTTAAAAAAATTTCAAATTCGAAAATATCTTTCTATTTATGTGTGTATGTAAAATTTTCTCCTTTCTTGTCTAACTAAAAAATAATTTATTTCCAATTAAAATATATAATGAGGTGTTTTTGCTTTTTAATTATCCATATCCCAATTATGTGCATACATATATCGCGTGTGCACATTTGCTAGTGTATATATAGATAGATATATATTAAAGAACAATTATTTTAGAAGAGAGATCGCCACCATTTTCTTGCATATAAATAAACATATGAAAAGCCATCAATTGAATTTGTGTATTTGTTGGAATGACTAATTTTGGCTCAATGATCTTCATATTTAATAGAAGCACTATTTCTTAAAAAAATTAAGGGGAGACGTGTCGCTCTTATTTTTTCACGGAAAAAGTTTAAGAGACGTGTTGCTCTTAGAGCACCAATTTTATCGTGAAAACTTATCATCAAGTTTTGGAAATCCGTTGGGATTTGTGGTTCTCCCTGCCGACTCTTCAGCAAAGTGAGAATCTTCAAAGTTTTTCTTATTCTCCATACAAGATTATAACATTGCCAAAGTATTTGTTAATTCACAATCTAAACTTCTATTTTGCATCACGACAGATAGCTGCAACGGTGATCGCGACCATAGCTTACCAAGCCGGCCTTAACCCTCCTGGCGGTGTGTGGAGCGAGGATGTCACAGTGGACGGCAGCATCGTACTCTGGGCGGGAACGTCAATAATGGCCGCAAACCTCCCAGACGGTTACCAAAAGTTCTGGATATACAACACGGTCTCCCTTCTTGCATCTATTAGCACAATCTTCTTTCTCATAAGTGGCTTAGCCTTAAGGAAGAAGATCTTGATGTGGATTCTGATGCCCACAATGTCGGTGACCGTCACATTCATGGCACTCACTTACCATGAGTCCATGAAGGCCATCTTGTTTCAGCAGAACGAGGATCGTCGAGAGAAGAGACCAATCACAACAGCGGTTGGCAACACCACGTATGTTTGGATCTTGGTTTTATTGAGTGCTTTTCTAGTTCACGCCTTTCGGTTCAGCAAGATTGTCCTCCGGACTGTGAAAAATCCGCAAGAGCTCAAAGAAAAGATATCAGGGTTTCTGAGTTGGTGCAGATCTAGGAGTTATTTCAAGAACTAGTTTATTTATATTTTTTGTGGTTTCTGAGTTGGTGGGACAAAGGATTACTACATAATTTCGATGCCTGTGTTCTTTCAAACTTAATCCCTACGTTACAATGTCATTCGAGTACCACTAGCTATGTGAACCATTTAATGAGACTACCAAACTTTCCTGGATCGGGTGGTGCCTCCGGGAGCTTATATGCACAGTAGACTGCATTGATTGATCACATGAACAGTAATGACTTCAAGTTCTAAATTTCTTTCCAATGAGTTTTTCATCGAAGAATTTTGATTGTCGGTCGGTGAAGGCTTCAATCACTGTCCTAGTTGAAGGATTGATAACTGGAAAATAAACATTTGATAATGGTGTTCTTTCACTCTTTGTTTGATGAGGTAGAAGGAATTTTACATACCACTAGACTTATGGCCCGTGCTTTGCATGGGAGAAAAACAAAATTTTCGATTGTAATACATACAAATTTAATATCATATGACATAAAAAAAATATAAAAAAGATATTTAATATCATATATGACGTGGAGAAAGTAAATAGAAATTATTTTGGAGATGATAAATTAGGGGAGTTGTGTGAAATATGTTGTCCGTCTGATCACTTCATGAAGGTAATGAGATGAAATTAATGCACGTTAATGCACAAAGTATGTTTGTCATTGGTCTTTTGGATTAGATAATACTATCATTACAATTACTTAGTAGATTGTATTATTGGTTTTTATTTAATATCTCGATATAAAATTCTAATAGTCTCAAAAGTTGTAACTCCTTCTAGATAACAATTATCAAAGCATGAGGAGCATGCCTAAAATCTCGAGGATGCATGTTAGTAACCGTAATTAGGGAGATCAATTTATTCAAAGTTTGCAACCGTTTGTCTGTGAGTAAATACACCACGTATGTTTTGAAACTTGTCTTTCACAATCAATGATAAGAAGGCAGTTCTGTTCAGATTTACCTTTTCACTTTACCTTTTGCAAATTTACCATTCTTGCAATTTAAATGCTAGTATTACAACTTTTAATTCCTTTAATTGCAAGCCATCTACTTACGTGTCCAAGATTGACAAAGAACCCCTTTTGACCCAAAAAAAAATGTCCAAGTTAATCTTTTGAAAGACTTTTCACTTTTTAGGTAAAGGACAATGGTTTGATTCAATAGGAAGCACGTTCAACACACAACACCTCATTGGATTTTTCTCTGGAGTTTTTCAAGGCAGAAGGAAAGGGAAATAGTTCATAAAGAATATAACAGGAGCAAAGAAAAATGTGGAACCCATCCAACCTGCACGATTGAACATTCAGACCTAGTTGCTCCATTGAAACCTCTTAAGTGCACGGTAATAGTGGCGCTCTCAGAAACTACAATCAGTTCTTCACAAGTTGTTCTCTTTAATAAGAACCGCAGTTGCATATTCCCTGCACCAAACAAGTTGGAACATCGTTAGATATCTTCAATTCGGCATTAAGGGTGTTTTAAAACGCATAGATTCAGCAAAAACCCACCCAGATGCTCTAGCGGCAAATGCGGATGGTCATGAGAATCTTCCAAATTGGGTGTTTCAGCTATTAGTTACGCGCGAAACCAGAAGCTCTGAGATGAACGATCCGAAAGAGGACCTGTTTAATACCTTGCATATGGTGAGCAAGTTTGGACTGGAAGTAGGATAACCATCGAAAACAAAAGTGAGCAGCGACAGATGCAAATACGTGAATTGGTGTTGGGAAAAGACTGACGGAACTATCTTGCTTATGGAAAAATAGAGTCCTCTCTTTCACTGCACCGAGTCATTTTCACTAAAACATCACGTTAATGGGAACTGATCGGTCTAGTTATATTTATAGGGACAATGCATAATACATATCCCTCCTTGAATCTCATAGCTTGCATTATCCTTCTTTTCTTTATCTCACCTTTCCATGAGAAGGCTACGTTATGCTAAATTACTCTCATGGAACCTAATTTTATTGTGTGATTTTTTCTCGAAGAATTTTCTATTCCCAGCGCATGGACCTGGGACCCAGTGGTCGGACCTGGGTCCTTAGACCGGATTGAAGGCCCTAGCTTTCGCACATAAAACCACAACAGCCGGTCGCTGTCCAGTTTTCAAACCCCAAAAGCTCAAACGTCGGGTTTCGTACCTTGGGCCCGGCAGCCGAGTTGTTTTAAAGAAAAAATGATACGCGATCTTCGAGAGTAATAAAACTAAGATTTTCATTATTTATCATTGAAAGAAGAACTAAGATCTTCATTATGCCCACTTGTAATGGCTAATCTAATCTAATCTTAATGCTAGTAAAGTATTCTGGTGCTCAGGCCTTATGGAGCGGACATGTGGCTCATTAGGTGGTGGCCACCTCACTTCCCTTTGCTTTTACTTTTTTATATTATTTGCTTTTTCATTTCGAAGAAAACCAACCGTCAATCATGTGTTGGATGATACATCTTCTTTGCCTTCAAACTCCAAAATTTAGCAAAATCTGCAACAACGGATTGTCGATGAATTTCGTCAACCTCACCAATAACTTTCATCAAATTTGTTGTCAAAAACTTTACTGATGAATTCAGACAACAAAATAATGTACTAGTAAGTTGTCGATTCTCTTCAACCTTACCGTCTCATTCCTTGATGACTTCTTTGACCAAACTTGGTTGTTGTTGATCGAGCTTACTGCTCGTCGATAACAAAAGCAGGTTATTTTTTGGGGTCAGCATATTCTAATAGATCACACAGCTAATTCTATGTATATGTCACAGATAATTTCTTTTCTCTACAAGTTTCTGTGTCAAGTATCAAGTTTCTCGCACATGGATGGAATGGTAATTGCCATATAGCCGGAAAAATGTTCTTCACAAATTTTGATAAATTGATAACATTCTTGGTCATGGTTTTGTTGCTTTTGCTTAGGCTTATATCATGTTTTGGTTCAATAAGTAAAAACCTTGTGCTGAAGCTATTGGATTTGCAATTGAAATATAATGCGAAAAGAAGAAATAGCTAGAGAAATCGACCATGACCAATAAAGTTACATTTACACGACACGCGTTTCCCACGATACAAAGCAAAAATGCTCGCAGGCACTTAATATGAGTTTACAGTCTCGAAAACTCATCTAGAAATGCCCAAAAATGACCACCCCCAACCCTTCTTCTATGTTCCACCGACACCGACAAGTGACACCCGACATGACACGCGACACGCCATTTCTCAAAAAATAGAGAATTCTGACACGTTGAGACACGTTATATATTAAATATATATTTTTATATATACATAATAAATTATTATTTTTAAATTTGATTCAAATAAGCAAATAAATGATAAAAAAAAAGCCTAGAATGAATTTACCCTAAAAACATTATACACACGCGAGCTTAGAAAACATAAATTTTCAAAAAATAATTATGTGTAAATAAATATATTAGTTAAAAAACTAAAATTAGATAATCAAATTAGAAAAAAAGGAAAGTACAAGATCAAAAATTAAAAAAAAAAACAGCCCATTATTGGAAGCCCAGCCCACTTTCATTTGTGAAAACCCTAGTAATCACTGACAAGAGAGAGAATTGTGCCTGATGATTTGGTTGGAATCACTGACAGAGTAGAAGCCATTAAGAAGTTGTTAGATTTAACTTGTGCTGATATCCGATTCGTTGTAATCTATGGCATGGGTGGCATCGGAAAGACCACTCTTGCCAAGGTAGTCTTCAATCAACTCTCTTCTCTATTTTAAGGTTGGTGCTTTCTTTCTGATATTCGAGAATCGCCATTTCGATGCGATGGCATTGTGAAATTGCAAAAAAAACTACTTTTGGACCTTTTCAACATCACATTTCTAGAGACCTTTGACGTGGACGAACGAGTAAATATGACGAAACTTAGACTGCCTAACAAAAGAGTCTTGATCGTTCTCGATGATGTGGATGATGGAGATCAACTCATGCAACTAGCAGCAAAACCTGATTGGTTTTGTCCGGGAATAGGATCATTATCACGACTAGAGACGCTAGTGTGTTACCTACAACTAAGGTGGAAGGTCTAGAAGAAAATGTCTTAACGCAGTCTATAAAGATTTATACTCATGGAATGGAGGAGTTACATTCTGATCGTGCTCTACAACTTTTTAGCAAGCGAGCCTTTAGCATGGATTCACCTCCGCATGATTATGATGATCTTTCAAGAGAAGTTGTAGCTACAACCGGAGGACTCCCTTTGGCTCTTGAGGTGATAGGCTCTTTTCTCCGTACCAAAAGCAAAGGAGTGGAAAGATACATTGAAGAAGTTGAAGGAAGTGCCTCACAAGAAAGTTCGAGAGAAGTTAATAATAAGTTATGATGCACTGGAATACGAGGCGAAACAAATTTTTCTGGATATCGCATGCTTCTTTGTGATGAAGAGAAAAACTGATGCATTTTATATGTGGGAATCTTGCAAGTTTTTTCCTGAAGCTGAATTTGAGGTTCTTATTGATAAATCACTGATCAAGATTGTGGATTGTGATAAAATATGGATGCATGGTCAATTAAGAGATCTCAGAAATTGTTCGTCAAGAGAATATCAGGATTCCTGAAGGTCGGAACAGGTTGTGGTTACATGAAATTGCCTTAGACATAGTACGGGCAAGAAAGGTAAGAGCTAATGCAAAATAAGCCTTTGTTTTCTACAGGACAAAGTCGAAGAGAATTCATATACCATGTTTTAAGAGTTCATATGTCTTGATGCCTGTGCTCACTAATATCTGTTCTATACTAGCAGGGAACAGATAATGTAGTAGCGCTCGCACTATTGGGATCGAGACACAATTTTACACGTGAAGATTTTGCAGATCTTTAAAAAATGAGGTTCCTTGAATTGGACGGCGGAAACTTCACTGGAGATTTTGAGGGTGTATTTCCAGTGTTAAGATGGCTTTGTTGGCGCCACTGTCCGTCAAAACTTCAGGCAAACAATTTTGTGCTAGAGAACCTGGTTATTCTCAAGCTTTCGGGTAATATTATCATAGACGAATGGAGTGGATGGGTCCAAATCATGATATGATCTCAGTCTGTATATTTACTTAGACTCATCATATGATAACACGCGACAATTCCTCTATCCAATGTGTTCTGATGATCCTAATTTGATTATTTTACAGGTGGGAAGTAAACTGAAGGTTTTAAAACTCAAAAAAAGTAAATTTCTAACTAGAACACCAGACTTCTTTGGATGCTTGAATTTAGAGAGATTGATCATGATAGATTGTGATAACTTGGATGTAATTGATGGCTCAATTGGAAAACTGGAGCGACTGAAGTGCTTGAAGATCAAATGGTGTCCACGCCTGAAATATTTGCCGAAGGAAATTGGTTGTCTATCTTCCCTGAGAGAGCTTATCTTAATTCAGTGCCAATATGTTCGTCATTTTCCATCTTGGATACGTAATCTTAAAGGTCTGTCAAGGCTAGTGATGGAAGATCTAGGACTTGCAAGACTTCCTGAGGAAATCTCAGAGCTAGTGGATCTCAAGTTCTTGTCTTTAATGAGCTGTACATGGCTGTGGACGCTTCCATTCACGATAGGGCAGTTGAAATCATTGGTAGAGTTGGATTTGTCCGGGACATTGATTAGCGCTCTACCTCTATTGATCAAAAACCTGGAAAATGTAGTGGTAAAGATTAACAGTTGTGCCATAAGATTTAAACTGGAAAACAACATTGGAAGATATTTGATTGCCCAAAGACCAGAATCATATGCCGAGATTATGAGCAAAGGGGAGCTGGGATCCTCTTTGAGACTCTCCGAATATCCTATTGACTTGCTTATAGATTGTGGGATGATTCAAACAGAGTACAATGTTAATCTCCAATGTTTGCCAAGTTACATCAAACGGTTCTCTGTCTCAAGAATATATCATACTCCAAAGACGAGACGTCTGGCATTAGAGATTGTTGATGAGGCCAATCAGTTTGGCTTGGGGATCATTCAATCACCCAACTCAATTGGAGAAGTTGAAAATCTGATAGACAGCCTTGTTTCCCTGTTGAACAGCATGAGGGCAATGGGTTTATGTTTTGTAAACCACTTAGAAGTTTGTTGCCTATCCCAAAAAAAACCGGAGTGGATGGTCAAATTTGTCAGTGAAGAGTATCCCTTTACGGCATCTGCAAATTTTCTAGTCAGTCAGGAATACCGTGACCGTTATCTGCAGATGATGAAGAACTTGTTGTCAATGCCTCCACGGCAGATGCAAATTTGGAAAGAGCCTGGACTGCCGCCGCTGCTTACTCTGGAGATTCGCATGGTTCTGAATGGATTGAAGGTTCTATCTTGTGAAATGGAAATAGAAGCAACATGCCCGTTTTACAATTCTCGCTTAGACAGCATCAAATGTCCTTGCTCAATGGAAAAACTCGAAACATTGGTTACAACGTGGAGCGATGCGGGAAGAGAAATCAACATCTGAACGAAAAAATCGCGGCTTCTTGGGAATAAGAAGCTGCCAGAATCTCGACTCTGCGCTTACCAAGGATGTACGCCCGAGAAGAAAAAGAGACTAGCATGGATGCAGCTATCTCCAGGATAAAAGAGTTCCCTTTAAGTCGACAGCAAACCTTCCGGGAGTGATCGCATTGACAATTACTCTGTTATACATTACGAACTATGAGAAAAATAGGTACGATAGTTGCTCCAGATTCTGTATTCGGTGTTGTATTGGGCAAGACTCCATCGTGCGTACGGAGCTTGCTTCACGTCGTCGCAAGGAAAATTTCACGTAATTGATGATTTGTTTGGTTGTGTATACTCATTTACATGTTCTTAAGGATTTCTTTTCCCTTCTCACGAGTCAGGAAGCAGCCTCTATCATTTGTTACTGTTGTTGCCAGATTAGAAGTCCCAAAGGAATCATCAGATCTTCATGATAATATTCATAACCCTCTTCTTCCACCATTGACTGCTGTGTAGCTATCCTTGAAGAGAAAACAACGGATATCTTATGTTCATGTAAAGCATTCATTCATTCTGCTTGTTGAAAACTAATTTTGCCACTATCCCGAAACTCGTATCCAGTATTTAGGGAATGACTGGCCATACTTTTTAAAATAAAGACAAAGCCTTCGACCACAATAAGTCTTTTTACGGAAAAATATTGACTGAGCAGAACCTTTCGCTGAATGGATATTATAATTAGGTCCGGTTTATCATGAATTCACCAGAACTAGAACTTTGCAAATCCCAATTCAGTAAACTTTATTGAATATTCTGAAGTAAATTCTTGCATTACCCCCAATCGTTCTCCACGTACATTCGATTAATTTTCCTCATATTCGGACTTGAAATGGTAATAAAAGAGGGTGAGCAAAACCACAAATCTGTATATGGCAATCACCACTTCTATGGGATCAAGCTATGACTGATGCAGAATTTATGTCGATTATGCGGTACATCACACTAGCACAAATATTCACATTAAAATCCCATATTACAACATCACATATGATATAGCACCTCAATATCTCAACATATAGATATCAAATCCATTACTCATGTCGGAACGCTAGGGTCACACTTCACCATGTGAGAAGGCTCAAAAACTACATCGAGTATAGTTAAACCCCAAAAATCACATCGGCTGTGATTAAGTCACATAACATAACCAGTCAATGAACGTATATCATATTGCATTACATAGGTGGACCACGATTGTCAATCCAATATCCATATATCGTATTCAACACACTAACATATTATTTGACTATTTTTTTTGTCAGATATTATTTGACTAATTTACCCACATGCATTTTTAATGCATATCCAAAATAACAACCAATTTGAGAATCCATCCAGTGCCTAATGCAGCTTTATGAAATAACATGCCTCAAGATAATTTTATGTTCATCCATTCTAAAAATGCGGGCCATGACATGATATAGTATCTTTCCTCTCGGAAACCATGCCTGCAAATGTTACAAAGAGCATACCTGGTTAAAGCACTAATACAACCACACAAGTCAACCACGTATATCCTCGGCCCCTAAACATCATTTGCAGCATTTAATCAGAGAAACACTCCCTTAATATAGTGGCTAAACTGACTAGGGCCAAGAAAGTACATTCCGTGCAAAATTACAAAAATGCCCTCTTGCGCCCAATTATTATGGGTCAATTTTCAGTTGGAGTAACCGAAAATTACCAGTTCGTGATTTTGCTCGAGAAAGTCCGACGGTTCATGTTTCTTGCCTTTGTAAACAAAGGTTGTCTGCTGGGAGAGTGTTTTATTTATTGAACATGTCTGTGTGGACGCCTTTTCATTTTACAGGCTTACCATCATTCCTGAGAAAGTGTCACGGTTTACGTTGCTTGCTTTCAAAAATTCCCGTGTCCTCCATACACAGCTAAACAAATGCTCTTTGTACTGAAATCAGCTAAGCTTTTACACCACAAAAACCCCTTTGGCAATGTCAATCTCTCGTATGGTACAAACAAATGCATTCCTGTGCGAGTATATCTACAGGGGCAAAATGCATTGCCTTGTCAACCACTACTACCATTCTCTATTTGCTACTTTTCCCTTTTTTCCTCTGCAGATAGACTTTACCCATAAATGGATCGAGTTCCAGTCCATGGTCGCGGTTGGTTTTCTGGTTGAGTTGAGCCTCCGAGGACAGCTCCCTGTGCTGGTCGCATCTTGGAACTCATGTTGCATGGACAGCAACTGAATGGGACCGACACTAGCCAAAGAATTCATGGACATTCCAAACTTCTCATTAAAATCCACCAAATTCTCTGCATTTCCATAGCATTGGAGCCACAAGCATCCACACTGCATCAAGATTGTACTCATTCATTAGAAATCTGACATTAACAGTCTTCACTTAGGATGAAGTATCTTCAAAAGAGAGATCAGAGGTTTGAACAGTGCAGATTTATCTTAGGGGTTTTTTTGGGGGGTACTCACAGTAAACACAAACCGCTAGCCATTCATTCACAACTCTGACCCAAGTGCTTGTCCAACCTACATCAATAGTCCACCTGCAAAAGGGTGTTAGCAAGAGCATGAGATCACTGCCTTTTTAGTCAGGGATTTCTTTCTTGTCAAGGGTACTCGGGCTTTTCACTTGAAACATATGAGCCAGTGAAGAAGCTACAGTAACTCTTCACTGATGAAGAGCATTACTATTACTAAAGTACTAAATAAGCAAATGCAGGGACCATATTAAACAACTTGATAAAAGCTCTACCAAAGCAGATGTTGATGACAATGATGAACGGGTTTTTCCTATAAAAGCCACATCGAATGCTGGAAATGTGGCATTAGGACAGAAAAAAAAAGATTATCTTAAGCAATAGAAATGCAAACAGTCCATGCCGGCTAAACAGCTGCAAGAGGGGAAGCATACTTTTTCATGGGATGATGAGTATTCCAACCAATCAGCAGCATAGCAAAGTACATGGCTCCCGTTGCAAAAACGATATGGAAGAAGCCGTAGCCATATGGAACGTCATCTTCACTCTTCGAGTCGTTTTTTCTAAACTGCATTAAAAAAAAAAAAATCAATCTTCTTGCAGTTCGATAAAGTCAGTGAAGAGATGCTTTGCTGGTTGAGGAACATGCCTGAAAACATTGAGAATCAATGCCTGTTGAAAAGGTTGCAATCACCATTGCGAGTAGGGCAATTACGAAGCTCTGCATCCACACAAGTGAGAATGTGTGAACTTCGGATGTCCAAAAGAAAATTGTCGTGAAAGAGATTCATGCAGAGCGCTTTCTGAGATCTAGCTGCAGTGGCAATATTCAGCCCAAGGCTTTTTTCATTTGTGCTATAAAAATCTCATCTAACCAAGTCTTTGTGGATTTTGAGAACTGGCACTAATTTGGGGCCTTACTCAGTTTTTCCCACATAGTTCACTCAGAAAAGCATGAGTTGTTAATCAGTGTTCTGTACTGTGCTGAGATTTCAGAAATTTTTTGGACTTTCATGATCTGTCACATGTTATGGTTATGGGGTATGACAAAAAGAACGTCTGGAAAGGAATTTCAGCAATTCAAATTCTAACATGAATTAACCCTGGGTATTGGCTGCAATATATGCATTTTTCAAGTTTCTTAGCTAAAGAAATTTCACCAATATAAGCTCAGTTTCTATAGAAGTTGAAGAATAGGATGACATTGTAAACTGAAATTGTCAAGAGCTGACAGCTCTAAAGTTGTATTCTGTTGGAGCATCAGTGTCTGAATTCATTATCAAAATCAAGTATCATCGAAAACAAAGATAAGAATATTACGATGATCGTAAGCCAGTCTGTATGGTTGGAAGCTTCAGCTTTCCTGTTGCAACGGTCCCCTGCTGGTTCACTGTCAATCAAAACATCAGATGAAACCGAAGTTGTGAATAGTGAAGACATGACGCATAATGCATATGTACAAGAGGAGCTTCTTGTCTGCTGAAGATACAGAATGAGTTTCAAACTTATATTTGAGTCTGACATAAGTAAACATGTTAGCGACGTTCATTAAATATCCAACTTTTCTCAGAGATGCCTTTGTATCGACCTTTAATTTTTAGCATGCAAAACAAGATCCTGGCAGCAGATTACTTTATCATCCTTAAGTGCTGATATAGTTGACAAGGTCAGCTATTATTGCATGTTACTGAATTCCCATCTTATATTCTTATTCTTATAATGAGAGATTTGTAATAGAGTTATCTGGAGCCATGCCTTCGGATTGCACACCAGCAAATGAATACAACGTAGAGTCCCATGAGCCCCGGAGTCAAGAAACCAGCATTCACCTACTTCCACCAGACAGATTAGATTTTACTACTCAAATGGCAACTGAAAGATCAGGGGAAAGAAGACAGTTAAGGCTCACTTTTGGGTGAAGAGAGACGCTGGTCATCAGTTGCAGGAGCACTAGAGTCCAAGTGATGAAAAAGATGTTGAGGAGGCACGATGGCTCTGGTACATACCAAATGTACATTAAAATGATCCCCACAATGCAAACAAGATAAGCAGTCGTTGCGAGTAGCATTACATGAATGTGACTGCAGCAAAAATTTCGACGAGGTCATTGCCAGCAAGAACAAGGAAATCAACTGAATAAGAACATTCAATAAAATTTTGACAAGGTCATTCAGCTCACATTTTACTTTCAGCAACAAACAACCAAGTCAATAAATTTGGACCAGAAGGGAGAAGGGGAAAAGCTGAACAATTCCAGTCCAGGATGTTAATAGTTTCTTTACAGGGAAAATATTAATGCATCTTGACTTGAGTAGCAAATGCATTTCAGAATGAAATAGAGCCAATGATTGGGTGTGTCTAATAGAAAGATCACATATAAAAGGTGTCTATCAATTGAATGCAGTTCAGCCAGTCAAGTAAGGCATACTTGGAGAAATATATGCTTACTTTTGTGTTTGTGCTGGTGATAAAAGGCATGCATAATTTATTGATTAGGCGATTTTTCTTTAGTGTATGTCAGTTATTCTGGAAGGTACCATGTGAAATCCGCTCATGCAATCCATGAGCTTTACTCATCCTCTTGATTCAAGTATTTCCTAAATTTTTTAATGAAATCATGTAATTGATTTTTGGAATTACTAGGAAGTACAGTTATTAAGCTGCAGTTGATTGAAATCATGCAAAGCGCAATCCGCAATCCCAATTGGAGTAAGAGAATCAGGAGCTTTCTAGCTGCATAAATGTTCCAACGGCATTGATGAGAAGGAATTTGTTGAATTCCAAATCCTTCAAGCCCCAAAGATGCTCGTTGGTTCTTTTCAGCACAAATTTGTGTCACAAATTATCAACATGCTCCCGAAAGTGTACGCACTAAAGAAACTCCTCTGTGGAAATTTAATGAATTTGGTGAGTTTGTTTTACTGGGTGCAGAGGGAATGAGTGCCTCACCATTTTTCTGAGTATTTGTCTGACTCACAGCAATCATTCAGCCATTTAATGAAACTGATCACACTTATAAGCTGAATAAGGAGAAAGACCCTGTAAATGATTTGAAGCAAGTTAAATCCAGGAAACCCATCAAAACCCCAACAGCTAAAGCACACTAAAGTCTAAAAGTTGCGCTCTACGAGTCTGATTTTTCAACTTTTTGCACCAAAATACAATATTAGATTTAAGTGTTCACTATGAAATTTTCCAGAGCAAAAATTTGGAAAGAGTAGGAAAATGTCTTTTACCCATTATTGTTTGAAACTGCTACTGTTTTCTTTTTCATGCTTTAAGTGGGAGAGGGGTGAAGTTTGGGTTGTTAAAGCACAATTTCTCCACATTGGTAAAACCTTAACCCGACTAGTACAAGAAGCAACAAATTCCTGAAGATAAATTCTGCAGAAAGCATACAGATTTCAAAGACAGTAAACATTCTAAAGGTTAGATGAATACCCGGCACCGAAATGTGCAATCTCCCCTGCCAAAAGAGAAGGCATCAAAGTAAATTTTCAGAAGACAAACCTATGCCAACAAAAAAATTTACTTTTAAAGAGTGCTAGGAATTGTTTTCTGGGAGAATGAAGAATTGACTAACCATAAAGCAGGATGAAAGATGTAGGGACGAGAAAGGGAATAGCTGTCAAGGTAATCAAGAGAATAATCTTGACAGACCACCATCCAGAGTGCCACAGATCTCTAGCCACATGCAGCTTCTTAGTGCCCATGGTTGATAGGAACATAATGATGAAAAATGTCTATTGGCATGTCAAGGCCTAGTACAATCTATTTGAACAGTGCACTGAAGAAGGAGAAAAGAAAAAAAAACTAAGTAGACCTCCATAATGCAAGTTTGTTCAAGAAAATGCTAATACAAAACATTAAAGTTCATAACAATCAACAAAGTGATGTATATGTATCATCAGGGATAACTCGAAGTTCTTGACTTAAGACATTGCTCCTCCATTGTCTGGTTGATTGGATTGTGATATGTTGTTTAAGTTAAGAATAATCCTGACCTGGCCAGAACCACATGACTGCTGCCGAAATGGATAATGGAGGGCTCGTGCCATATGTATTGTGTGATAATGTCATCTACCAGTCTGATAGAAAGAATTGCACCCTGACATCATCTCCCTTCCTTCTAGATTATGAAGGATGCATATCCGGCAGTTTTAGTTTTTTCATCAAAATATCATGACACCAGATCTACACAGCCTAAATTTTCACTTTTATCAAAATCATTTACAAGTCAAGATTGAAGGGAAAAAACATATTGAAATTCTATATCCATACTCAAAGGATACAAAGCATCCCAAGCTCACACGCAGGACCCCTTCTGTACCAAAACAATCTTTTGTTCCATGACAGCCTTTCAATCCTGCAGTCACAAAAAATCGGTTCAAGCACCACTGCTAAAAGTTTTACAAGGAAAACAAGACCCTAGGTTAGCAACAGGCTTTCCATCTTGTCTGAATATCAGATAATGATGAATTGAGACATAAATTTATGAAATCACATTTTATCAAGAAATGGGAATTATAAACACATGATGGCCACAGCATGAGGGTGACCTGTGCTGTGAAAATTTCTTTGAAAACTATCATATAGTGGCAATCAAGACTCAAAATTGAGAATTTGCCACTATATGGTGTTGAGCAACCTTACGTTCTAACTCTGTCAAGGGGCCATGTCCATAATCCCGAGCAGCCCAAGCCAGCAAATTGGCAACCAGAAACAAAAGGCCATAAACATATCGGGCCATCCAAGGGTTGGAACTACGAAATTGGCCGCACCAGTCCTTGAACACGCTGTTCCTCAGATTGCTGACACCTGCACCACTCTCCATATCTCCTTCAACGCCACTCGTCATAGTTCATATAATTGGTCGACCAAGCAGCAAGTTGATGGGTTAGTTCATATCAAATGGTCAACCAAGTAACAATTGCTGCCCCTTATCCCATAAGACTCTCTGCATCTGCTGGCAGGTGCGACAACATGTCTGCAAAGAAAGGCTGTGTTATTGCAGTGTCACCAATGGAAAAAAGTGAGAATATGCACTTGATGTGTTTATCATTCAAAATACATACTTCGCACGAACACAATAGTCAGCATTAAAACTCTGCTATCAATGTAGATTTCTCAGAATATGCGAACTAGAAATATGATTTCTCCTTGCAAATACATCTGCTATTGACTTGATCACATGAAGCCCTGTCCATTCGCCCAGACATCATTCTGCTACAGTGACTTCTTGAGGTACTTAAACACCAGCCTAGTCTCAGAGTTTGGTCTATGATGTGTTAATTAAACAGAAACTCTTTTACCTGCACCAATAGATGAGACTGGACAATGGACCCAGAAAATGACGAAACGGGAGCTTGAGTTGGCTCACTGGGTTCTTCTACCAATGTGGACTACTACATGATATAAGTGCCTACTTATGCATGCATTCCGGGCAACCAAGAAGTTGCATCTCTTTTAAGTTACCGTTACACCTTAAGGGATGGACCAACATACCACTTTCCTATAACTCAATTTCCCCACCTAATCAATGAGACAATACCGGAACACGGTAGACACTTATGGTGCAAAAGAAGACCTTTTCCCTAATACTAGATCAGCTGTTTCAAACTTCTTGGACATGACAAAGGCAGCGGCATACTTGTTTCAGTTGGGAAGAAACTTCCAAATTTTCAGAACCGAATGCACTCACATCAACAAACAACAGAGAATCCTAAATTTGCAGAATCTGCTAAAACCTTACAATGTGTAAAAAGTTGGACATTGAAAAGAAACTTCTTCAAGTTTAGGCTTCATATTCACAAAAAATAAAAATAAAAACAGAAAAGGACAAATCGATCTAACCCCCAAACTAAACTATTAAATATATGGCTGATATGATACACTCCAATGCAGGGTTGATGCCTAAAACCAGCTACATGTGCAAAGTAGAGAGCGTTTATTAGGCAATTTTCAAGCTTTAGTCAAGCATTTATCCTTGCCTAGGAAAATAGATCATCAGCTTTGATGTCTCCACCAACAACTTAATAATTCATGTCTTTAAATTAAAAAAGAAAAGGTAGGATTCACCCATCTATCGGCTACTAATACAATGAAGTTACAAGCAAGAAAGGAAATTCTCAAGCAATTACTTTTAGGTAGTTTGGTTAACAAGAAGATGAAAATCACAAATTCATTACTTTTGGTTGTATTAACGTGATAAGGAATAACCACCGTATGAAATTCGCAGGTACGTTTATAATCAGACGAAAGAATGAGACAAGATGGGCAGATGAAGAAATCAACCTGAAAAAACAACTTGTTTGAAATGAACAGCATAATGCCAACACACTCACCCAAAGTCTCAAATATTCGTGCAATGTATTGTTCATTGTATTGTGAAAGTCACGCCTAAAGAAACCAGCAAGCCAAGAGAATACACAGGAAAACCTCATCGCAAGCAAAAGAAACAGACCAGTCTCAGCATTCACATCTCAAAGAGTTTTGGGTCGACTCAAAAGGAAAAGAAAACAATGTCAAGATTCAAAGAACTGAAGGTACCCATGAGAGAGTTGGTTAGGCTCGAGAGATCTCCACAATGGGCGTTGAAATTTTTGACAAAGAAGCTCTCTTTTCTCACTCAACACCCCCTGGGAAAGAACGGAGAGACATTTTTTCCCATTTCTCTGTTCTCTGCAACTTCCCTTTTGTTTTCTTTACGTTACCTTATATATGATTGCAGAGAGAAAGAGAGAGAGAGAGAGCGAGAGAGAGATTGCTTTTGTAACTTCTTCTTCTTCTTTTTCTCCTCTCCTTTGCTTTCTTCTTCTTTTTTTTCCCGCCGTATGCTTCTTGTTTCCGCTTCAGAATCACAGAAGGGTTACTTTCAAGACAATTTGCTGACAGAAAAAGGAAAACAATCTATTGTTACTGCGAAAGTGATTGAGTGAGACTCCAATAACTGCATAGATATATGTATATTTCATTACTCTGCCGTTCTTGATGACTATGCCGATCTGATGCTGCGAAGCAAGAGAATAATAGCTTGTTCGCCTCCTTCCCAACAAAAGATGATGAACCCAAGGCAAAAAAGTGAGGAAAGATTATCAGTCACTCAATGTTTCTTTCTGGCTGGGGGTTTCTTTTCTTGGGAATTTTTTTTATTAATGTATAACTCCAACATGACTCCACAATTCATGCTCAAAATGATTATGCCTTGCGATCAGTGGCCTTAATAATGGCGATTTTGGTTCGAGTGATGCTTCAAGGGTTGTTTTCCAATCCAGGGGCGCTCGCTCAATTTTCATATCATTTCGGTTTTACGAACCGTCGAGCTCGCCCCGTTCATCCTCTATTGAGTTGGTGTCGTAAGCAAATGCGACATAACATAATATTTAACACAAAAATTCATTTGAAGTCAGATGCATTTATTGTAACTTACTATGTTGCAATGGCTTCTACTTTGCTTCCTTCATGCCCTATCTTCCGTGTCTCGTAGCTTGCTTTCTATTTAACGAGAAACACTTGAAATTTAACCCCCAAAAAAAAGCATAATGAATTGCTAAACCAATATACATTGTCGATTTTATATTCATTAATTCTATTTTCCGCTAATAATCTGCCCAATTCAATATACCAATAAATCAATGTGGAGTGCTGAAATTGATCATATGGCTAAATTTAACAATTTCCAATGATTAAACTGCTCCCACGGTAATCTTTTGTCTGGCATGTTCCAATAAGCAATAATTTACCAAGAACGACGCAATGATGACTTGGGGGAACTTTCCACCTGCCCTCAAAACTTGGGCAATCGCCTTTTTTTATTTTATTTTATCTTTGGTTGCTTCGCCGCACTGAACGTATATGGTCAAAAAAATAATACACCTATATTAAAAATCTATCTATTTCTTCCACTTCTACACTCTTCCCCCCACAATAAATATGGAAATAAGTTTATGCAGTGAATTTCGGGCCTACGCTCGAAAATATGTTCTTTAAGGTGACATCGACTCCTTAAAAAAAGTACGATTCAATTACATAATGCAAAAATATCCGAGCAATGCCAGTTCTTTTTTTCTTTGGCCAACCATAATGTATCTACAAATAAATGCGTTAAAATGATCACTATTACCTCATTTCGCTGTTCTTTTTTATTATGTCGGTAATTTGTTAATTTACTGTATTCTCTAGTCATTACAGCTTAAACTCGAATCTTTGTTTATGTATAGCGTAAATTCAATTTCAAAAGAATTTTCCTAATCATCTAATTGAGCTTAATTACTTTTTGGGATCCCGAAAAATCGATAAAAGGACCAGATTAATTCTTTCGTGGGATGTGTCGTGCAAGGAATGTGAACTCCAAAAAATTAGGCAACCCATCTTTCACCCCTTTTTTGGCAGGCCAAAGCTTGTAAGGATGACCAATTCAATGCGTGTAAAACTATTTCCCCCTCACTTTTACATAAACAGACAAAGAAATCTGAGGAGCGGAGGACGAAGTGATGATAGAAAACCTAACGAAAAGAGTCGATGATGGTCTGTCTGTCTGTCGTTCTTCATCAGCTCTTGTTTCAAGGTGGAATCTTTTCTCTTTTGTCTAAAACTTTGACTATTACGCGCCCTTTTCAGCTGTTTCTCTTCTGGGTTCTCGAGCAAAAGAGAACGGGCACGCCTCGGAATGGTGGTGATATGTGACAAGTGAAAAGTGATGCTGGGATCACGTGCACGGCACGGGCCCTCAGGAATTGCGCCGAAAGATGGCTCCATTTCCAGATTTAGTTTCCGCATGTGATAATCTCTGTTCTGTTTTTGCTTAAAGATTGATATAACCCTGCACTAACGTGGATCGAATCTCTGTGTTAAGTCCATGTTGAGAACTGTTTAAGGGCTAATCAATCAAATTAAGGAATAGCAAGAGTTTATGAAAACTGCAAAAATAGAGTAGGAATTGTTGATAAACGCAAACAAGTTCTTAAAAGTCTCAATTCTTCTAAGATCTCTCCCTTGGGTCTTAAGAAATATAAAAAACTACAAGGGGATACTCCCTCCCCCCGGGAAGAAAAAGATCAAGGAGGAGCAGGGGACTTTGGGTTGTCCATAAGAGTGTGCAACCTAGATTTACCCGGAAATTGGACCAGCCTACTCGAAAAATAGGTCCAAAAACCAGTTTCCGTTTGAACCGATTCAAGAACCGGTTCCATTTTTTGGGAACCAGTTAGAACTAGTCCAGTTTCGAGTTCCAAGTAAAAATCTACCCGGACTAGTTTTAAAACCGATTTTATATGAAAGTCCATTTGCAATTTTATATGGCCAGAATTCAAAACATTATAGCGGGAAAGGTAAGGAAGGTAATCATTATTTGCGGATAGTCTAACTCAAGGGCTTATAAGCATTATAGGGAGCAATTTCCTTTTTCTTAAAATTTTTGTTCTGTAGCGAAGAAACTACATATTCAATTGGAACTTATGTTGTTTTATCACGTCCATTAAATTATTGGGACTAAGATAATCTACTTTTGTATTAATACTTGAGGTTTTTTGCATAATCAAACTTATAATTTCTTATTTGAGTTATAAGTTTTCCTATTTGTTACCTGGAAAAAATAAAACCACAAAAAGGAAAAAAAAAATAGATTCTCGAGTAAACCCTAGAATCAAACCGAAAAAACAGGGTAGGTTTCAAAACAGGGTCTAGGACAAACACGAAAAGTTAAGTTTCAAAAACTAGGAACCAGTTATAAAATGGTTGATTTTAGGTTTTAAGTCTAGAACCAATCCACCCTAAAACCGATCGTCCCTAGTTGTCTAGCTGTCAGGATGTTAAACAAGGCATGTATGATGTAGGTCGGCTCTTAGGAGGGTTGGTCTACAGCAGCCCAAAGCAGTAATGAACCACGGGGTTAAAAGTAACCACTAACACCTCCACCCCGGTTACCTTACCTTTCTTTGAACTACGTGGATGAAGTTTTTAACGAGTATGTAAAGGTATTATTTAGCATTTTCATCTTTATGTCGCCTTAAGTTGGGTGGGTGAATTCCATCTTATGTTTCTTACAATGTTTTAAATGAGTTCTGGTTTCCTTCTTAAGATAAGAATTTTGGGGTTATTGATTAGTATTACCTTAAGCCATTGCCGATCTCTTGTGATCTTGATTGCCCGTCCTTTTTGGGGATAAATGTTGGGTTGTCATTGTTTAACAAAGTTAATTCCTTTTATCCCGGATCTAGATTTAGTGCCGTACGACCAAAGTCAAGATTTTCATCATTATAGTCCTCGATATATCGATTCCTGTATCATAATCCTTGGCGCAATTACCTTCATTCTATCCGAATTCCCATAGAATGATACCTGACAAAAACATCCAGATGTATCAGGAAGGTCCTTTGTTGTGCAAATCAGCCTCTAAAAGAGCAGACGAGGGAGACGAGGGAAAGGATGCCTTCAGCTACTGGTCTGCTGGTGCTGGATGATTCCCCGGGCTCTTCAAAATGACAGCAGCATCCATCTTTACAGGAATCCTCTGCCAAGTCTTGGTTTTATCCAACAACAGAGCTTCCTTAACAGCCACAGCCTCTAGTCATTTCAGCATCAAGTGCATCCCACCCACTTTCCAACCACTCCCCAAGCTGCAAGACCATCTTTGTTCTGCTCCACTCACGCAGCAGAATGAGGTGTTCCGCTGATTTCTCCACTATCACAAAATGCGCAATTTAGGTGAAGAATGGATCCTTCTTCAAACGAATTTTCTGTGGCTTGAACTCCCATCAAAGAGAGACCCACCTATCCTTCCAAACTCACTCTCTTGCCGTCCTCTATTTGCCACACAGCACCGCCTCCTTCCTCTGCATCCAAGAAATCATTTTTAGGAAAGCAGAGACCCTTTAAAATCTGTGGCCACAGTGCATTGGGGCTGTTGTGGATCCTGCAAGCCAATTTTGCAAGGAGGGACAGATTGAAATTCATCAAATCTGGAGATTGTCATATTAACCTTGACAAAAGGACAATTTTGATGATTGTCTGTCTGTTATTTTTGTGTTTTGCTTAATCATAATTTTGTGACACACACTATAATTATCTTAAAATTCAAAATACTTAAAACTTTCACGAAATACAAATATTGACATACATATTTGCACATAAATTTTTCATAATTTTTTCAAACAAACAATCTCTTAAGTTCTTGGTGTGACTTGACACCTTTTCTGCACACAATCCAAATGATCAAAGTTTTGTGGACCCAGAGCAAATTTTTCTCCTGTCCTTTTCACTTCCGCATTCCCGCAGACCTCCCAAACTGTGGAAAAACAACATCTATTCCCATTCTTTCAATATTAATTCCCTCTTCTCATATAGAGAGATATCATTGTCTATGCACTAGTCTATTCTTGATCTGCTTATCTTGTACAAAATTGACCCATTTCGTTAATCTGGTGAAAGGCAAACCATCCAACGTCGGCATTTGGGGATTTGTAAAGGTTCACTTCCTTGTCTCCTAACACCAAGTAGTTTTTTTTTTTTGCTAGAAAATAATACCAAGTAGTTGCATTTAAGTGGGAACCAAAACCTAAGACTTTTGAGTCGCAAAATCTCAATAATTCTACGGCTCGATTGGTCACTTTTTGTGTATTGGAGACATCCAAGTACTTGCAGTATCACATCTAACATTGCATAGGAGAACTTTGCTGACTTGAGAATCATATGGAGCTCTCTCTTTTTTTGGTCAAAAAGGAACATATGCAAGTTTTTCCTAACCGGTAAAAGACATGAAGAGAGAGGCAATCAAGAGGTAGGAGTTACCATGAGGGTCTTACATCTGTCACGGCATGTTGGAATTGAGTTAAAACTAATTAATATACCCATAGGCGTACAAGTTTGTCATTACAGCCCTAATGACGTGTCAAAAATCAAGAAGTCTCTTCATACGAGGTAACAAACCTTCAAGACATAAGTTAGTTAAAGGTTCGCTCATGACATGTCTCATGAGGAACAATGTGACCCTATATCAGTAAATTACTGGATTGGGACGAAGACATATGTAAATTGGAAACCTATAACTGACTAGCAGCCGTGTACAACTCAGAGAAGAGACATTAAAAGGAACTTAGAAAAGTTGCATCTTTGAAATTCTTGTTTTCAAAAGGAGCTGGAGGCGCAGGCGCCGATAGTGTACTAAGAGTGACCCAAGCAAGACTTTATGTTAGGATGGTCCTTAACCATGACCTTCACGAGGTGGAAAGGAGATGCCAATTGCGAGCCTATAATGCCCCAATGGTCCATCCCCTCCAGGCAATAGTGACGAGACGGCGCCCTCAAGCTTTTGATTCCTATGGAATGATGCCCTGCATTCATTCCTGGGAGTGGCACACCAGACTCTAGTAGGTGGGTGGCATCGATGCCCTAACGAAAAAAAAAAAGAATATGGGTGTTTTCAATGCATGTGAAGCCTACTCACATGTACCGTTGAATAAACTAGACTCCGTGCAAAACCTATATGATCGAACGGTGCATGTGAATTGGGTTCTCATGCACCGTGGCATATTGCTCGATTCGAAGCACCATCCCGTTAATATCTTTAAACTTATCGGGCGTAACATGCTCGAAGCAATGACAAGCGTACTAGGTGTGAAATATCGCTCCCGCATGATTTGATCCACAGAAGGTGGTGAGTTTGAGCGGGACTACCACAATGTGACTTTGGTCCGCTAAGGCACTGAAGTTGCAATTGGTGGGCACTGAGGCGTGATGGGGATGATCAAAAGGCCTTTCTAACATGAAACTTATGGTTCTACTCATGTTGGTGACTTAAAGACACTGGCCACGGCATGCTTGCCGCAGAGCAAGTATTTCGTATATTAAATCTATGATCTCCAACCAATTACATTTCAAGAAACCGTGAGGTCCACGCTGGGTCTTCGCGCAATAAGATTCTATAAAATGCGAAGAATTTCATTTTTTTCAAACTTTTTCGAAAAGAAAAAAAAAAAAGCCAGTCTATGAGCTTGGGTTAAACACTGGAAAAGGCATTGTGAATATGTGATGGCCCAAACGGCGGTGTGTGGGGATGAGGGATGGCGATGCGTCCACGCCTCAATCCTCGGATGTGCGCAGGAAAGGGATATCGCCTAAGGGGAGTCCTGGACTGGCTTATAAGACTTGGAGATATATATTTGTATAACGTGTTTTAAAGTCGTGAGAGTCAGTGGATCCAAAACGAACAATATTACATAATGTAGATCTGATGTGTTACAGAATATGTACATATATCTTAACGAAAAATGATTTTCTGTCTAGAAAGCATAGTGATAGGTGAAAGCATTGGGCCGGACGTGACATGTATCTATGATCTTTGTACATGGATATAATGCATGCTTATCCTACCTAGTTCTTTTTTTTTTTAGAAAGAAATCTCGATATTATTTAAACTCAAGAGTTCTTAGACAAAAAAACCTAACATAGGGGTGTCTCAACATTACAGGTCCCATAGAGTTTGTGGAGCACAGGCTAACCAAAAAGAGGAAAGGCTATGTTTGGTAGCACAGATTTGAGTCCAGATGGGATAACAAATTATCATATCTGGTGTTTGGTGATGTTCTCCAAACCGGATAAACCCGCCACCTACAGATGCTTTACACCCAATCATTCCAAATAACGCTTGCATCCTCTGTATTATTGCGGTTGCTGGCACAGAGTTAGCCGATGCTTATTCCCCATATACCGTCATTGCTTCTTCTCCGGGAAAAGAAGTTCACAACCCATGGGCCTTCTACCTCCACGCAGCATTGCTCCGTCAAGCTTTCGCCTATTGTGGAAAATTCCCCACTGCTGCCTCCCGTAGGAGTTTGGGCCGTGTTTCAGTTCCGGTGTGTCAAATATGAAATCCGGCCTAGGGGGTGAGATAAGACTAGATTGAATATAAAATTTAAAAATAACTAAAAATTCATATTTTATCTTTTTATAAATTGATAAAGTGAGGCTTTGCATATTGTTTCGCCAGCACCGCTGCCCGAGGACCATTGCCAAAATTACCGATCATCATCACTTCTGACCACCGCACAATCATTGTCACCTCCGACCATACTAGTCATCATTGCTGGTCGGCAATCGTGTTTCAATGAGTAAGGGCAAAAAGGGGTCTAAAGACGATCATTGTGCCAAGTTGCATAAATCATCCTTTCCACCACAGTCACATATGTCCTTCACATCGAGCCAACCTTTCACACATGACTCATGAGTAGGCTATTCACTTGCTGATCGACGAAGAATGGCTAGCACAACATCAGCTTCTTGGCGACCACGCTTTCGAGCGTTGAGTTCCACCTGCACCGTGGTGTGGAACCTCCTCGTGCAAGCCCATCCCATGATGCACACCTTCTCCAATGTTGCCTCTCTTAGCAGCTTTCTTTGGCAGTGGAATCCGCCCGTACAACCCACAAGAAGTGTCTCTCGCTCTTCACAAGGCTGTCTCAAAATTACGTGAACTTGTGTATGTTGAGAGATGTGATGCTCTGGAGGTCGACTTCCTTGAGAGGTGGTCAAGAGGGTTTGAGTCTTACACAAAGAGTAGGAGCAAAGAGATGGGATTTTCAAAGATTTTTCAAAATTTTCAATGAGAAAATTTTTCAAAGATTTTCAATCTTTATCTTCGTTTGCGGATTTTCGATAATTTTCAAAGATTCCAAATCCTATCTTAAGTTGTACCAAACATATAATATGATATTTTTACAATCCAGGAATATGTAGAGAATTTCAAATCCCCCTTTATCCTATCATATCCAAATCCGAATCTAGACGATCAAATGCAATAAAAGGGTATTCAAGCCTTGACATCCTACCTAGTTTGGGAGTGATGAATAGGTAGGTTGGGCCCAATATGCAGATTGCCCATATCAAGTGCACTAATAGCCCAATCAGTATCATACACTAGTGAACCGGATTGGGAGGGGAAAAAAGCCCAAGTAAGGCCCAATCTTCTGTGAAATTGTTGGTCTCAATTCCATTTCCACATTAATGGACCAGTCCAAGCATACCCGATCATAAGCCTGATGACACAAAGTGCCCCGGCCATCGTTCCGGCGGGGCCTAGACAGCATTTTGAGTGATCGACGGGGCGAAACAAAGCTCTACATTATACAATAAACCCGACTCAAGCCTTGTTCGTCAGACGAGTCTAACTTCTAGTAACACTCGCACCTTCCCATAGCATGCAATTGATCGATCCAGCTGGGGATCTTGCGTTTCCTATCATTTCGAGTGCTTCTTCCCTCTCTGCCCATGACAATCGACAGAATGATCATGGTTCATGTGTCTGTGTTGTTATTAGATTTGTGCATACCGTACCACAGAATACTTATATAGCCACGAGTAAGTGATCGATGGCGATTGATGATGTCGCTTCGTTCTGTCCTCCATCTGAATGGAGAAGGGTTAGTTCATCATAGTGAATCGCATGCGCTCAAGATGAATGTAAAATATATTCTATACATGAGGTGAACCAGACAACTCATGTGGGTGTTTATACTCTCTTTTCCTTGGCCCTTTCCAATTGCATCAGTACTCTGATAAGGTTGCAAATTTCAAAACGTACATCGAAATTAAAACAGAAAATGGAGAAAAATCCAATCAGAAAGAAGAAATCGGAGAACTGTAGATTGACGCGAGGCGTTTTCAGGAAGTTTTCTCTCATATAGTAATTTCTCCGTTATGGTGCAAACGGCTTCACTGGAAACGCCAACCCTAAAATACAAGAACGCAATATTGATGCACGTCAAATGCACTTCGAATGCACTTCGAAATGTTCTTTAGCCATGAACTAAAATCCATTAATTTCGAGAGAAATATAGTATGGCGAGGTCGTGTACATTGATTTGTCGTTATATTTTTTTTGTCTTCTCTTGGTTTATCTAAAAACCCAACAAAATGGACGGTTGTACTAATCTCGAAGAGTTAGTAGTAACTCGTCAAGCATAACTTTAAATATTGTATCTCCCAAAAGGTCATTGGTTGAATCTCTTTGGTATGCTATACCTTTTGAAATAGGATAAAAGAAACTAAAACCCCAAAACTATGCTCATTATGATAAATTATCATAAACTTTTTTTTTTGTGATATCAAAAATCTAAAGCTTGTATTCGTGTAACATATTTACCCTAAACTTATACTCATGTGACAGATTTACCCAAAACTTTTTTTTATGGCATAAGAAACCCTTGACTTGTATATATTTGACACATTTACCCCAAAAAATTTTTATGACACCAAAATTCCCAAACTGAGATCCGTATCACACATTTACACTCCGTCAAGATTTTTCTTTTTTTTTTCTTTTTTTCCTTCCTCCTTTGTCTTATCGTTGCCATTTCCGCCGTCGCCATCATCAACGTCCTCACCTTTGCCAAACCAATAATGAAAACAAAGGGGTAAGCTAATAAAAAGGGCAAAAAAAAACAAGAAAAAAAATGTCCAATGAGTTGACATTTTTTTGCCCTATGTATATCACGTCAGCATCATTTATTTTCCGTCGTCCATGCAGGCAGCCACATAAGTTTTTTAGCGGCGTTAATTAACGGAATTTTTATATAGAATAAATGTGTCGCATATGTATAAGTTTTGTGTTTTTAGTATTACAAAAAGGTTTGAGAGAAATATATCATGGCAGTACTAACTTGGGATTTATATTGTCACAAAAAAATTTTAAAATTAATGTGTCACATAATTTGGGGCTTTTGTGACTTTTTCCCTTTGAATAATATTGTTCTAAAGATAGTATCTTTTGAAATATTATTATTCTCATATGTTCTTTGCACCCTTTCATGAAACATAAACACCGTTTCACTATAACGGTCAATTAGATCAACTTGGCCAGCCCCATTGTTTATTTTTCTTTCTTTTTTCCTTCTCCTCCAGAAAAAAATACATTGAAATATGCAATTGAATCACAATAAATGTAAACATATTATATATACAATAATATATTTGCATATATGTATGCGTGTATGCAGCACCCTTGTCTAGGATATTTATGGTCGCCTCATTATTGTAACGAATTATTTGAAAAAGAAAGAGGGAAAGAGGTCTATCGAATTTTTTTTTCCATATCGTTTAGTTCAAATGGTCAAATAAATAGAAAAGATAACTTCGTATGTATATAGAGAGAGAGGGGCCTGCAAGACTTAGCATAAAAATTTTACTCTACCAAGCACGAGAACCAATGCCTAATTTCTAAATTTAGATGAACCATGCGCATGTGGTCTGCTGCAGAGACAAGTGACCAGACGAACATGACAAGAAGAGAGTCGGGTCTCTCTCCAGAAATCCAGAAGAGAATCTGATGAAGTGTACAGAAAATCACCAATGGAAGAGTTTCCGTAATGGCAAAAATAAATAAACAAAGGAGAAGACTTTGCGTTGATTTCTGGAAAGAGTATTCATAGCTAAAAAGAAAAATTTTGTGGTCATTTCAGTATTCTGAATCCAAAAAATATTGGCTCGACTGTTGGATGTTGGACAGGAACAGATGACGCACGTGAACGCACAGACATGGTTTGCTCCCGCGGTAAAATTGGCAGTTGAAACCAGGAATCACCATTGCTCGCACTAAATGCTCCTTAGATATCAAGAGAGATAATGGCACAAATTATTCTTGAACTTTATTCTACTGTATAACGTGATCCTTGAAGTTTTAATTTATTCAGTATGATACTGAACTTTCGGTATATGTTCAATTTAGTCATTAACTTTCCATTGAACATTTTCATTTAGTTTGGAGACTAAAATAAAACATGTACCAAAAGTTCATGGGCCACATTGAAGAATTTAAAAGTTTTAGGGACTATATTGCATATTGGATTATGATTTAAGGACCATATTGAACAATTAAAAGTTCAGAAACCACATTATACATTATGTCAAGGCTCATGGACTATGTGGAATGAGTACTAAATTGCAAATCAAGAAAACGAAGACAAGACTTGTAGCAGGTATCAAACGGCTCTTCATGCCTCTACAAAATCGATTGCTTTTTAGCCATCAAGCCCCCTTTCGGATTTTGATTTGCACCGTGGAATTGCTGCATAGGTTCCATGTTATACCAAGTGCAGAGCATACTACAAGTTCTAACTAACACACATACGTTTGTTTAAAAAATCATACCAACAAAAAAGTAGAAGTGAAAATTTAGGGATTCATAATTCACACACTTTTTATTACTCAAAGCTTTTCTAGGGACCAGATCTTTCCTTTAAACATTACAAACATTGCCTTATATGGGCATAAAGGAAAACAAACAGCAAATTATTGGCGAAGTTTTGAAGGTCACCAATAATTTGACAAGGATTCATTATAAATATACTTTTATGACCACTGACTCTACATTATTGACTCTTGTGACTAACAGGCTTATAACACTAATCACCGGATATTACTTGATCTATAATCTATATGGATCGATATCATCCCAACTATTATCTATGTGAGTCCATCGTGGTGCTCACGGGACGATAGTTCATATGAACTTAATTTACATTGTTTATAGACCTTACAATATCTTCTCAAAGAACACGGTTCCTGGTTGAGGAACAGATAGTTGATATGAACTTAATTTACGTTGTCTAGAGACCTTACATTATCTTTGTAAAGAACATGGTTCATCGTTGAGGAACAGATCCACGGTGCCTTGGCTACGATATTGCACAGCAGGAATTCGATGTGAAGATTGGTGGGCGTTAAATACATGTGTCTTTGAGTTTTTTTCTGCTGAAAATATATGTTTTTGAGTTATTAAGTGTTGGTGGGTGTGAAATAGCAGTGCCCAGTTAAGAGCACCGCAGGCTTTTAGTGATGTGCAGATGGTGGTAGAGAGTTGTTGAGGAATTGAATTGATCGAGTAACTCCGCGTTGGTTGAAGACAGGATGGAATATCTTATTGCTTGATGCACATCGTCAGTCACAATCTTATCCTGATCTCATGAACATGAACACAGAGAGCTGAGACAGAGAGTCTTGAATGTGCAAAAAGGAAGATATTTAAACAGAGAACTGTGGAAACCTGACTCGGTGAGAAAGCACATGAGAAAGAGAGCACAGATCAAGAAGAGAGGTCAATATCTCAATTTCCAAATGCCAGAGGATTTGGCTAATCTTTAGGCAAGATAATCCATCCAATCTGTATCATTTTTTGACTCAAAACTTAGAGGATGCTAGCGTAAACTCCGAAAAGAAGAGACAATATACAGATATTGCTCTCATCTAGACACTCGACCGACATTGAGGATCCATTCAATGGATACGAACAATGTGATCAAGAACCTTGGAAACCGAACTTACTCTCATACTCTACTCTGCTGAGATTTCTTAGTGACTGATGATGTTGTAAGCAAATAGGTATGCGATAAACTCGGGCTCAAAATCAAGATTTAGATTCAAAGTTCAAATCTTCAAGGCGTAATTAGCAAGACGATAATGTTTGAACTCATGGGCCATATTGTTATCACACATGCTCACATCAAGAAATGCTAAAGATTCTGCAATTCATACACATCCTCCAAGTGGAAATATGACCCCCTTTCGGTGCAAAAATGAAAAACAGAGACTGAGTGGAGCAACTGTTGTTTTCATGTAAAGCAGGAAGGAGGTCACTGTCACAGACGCAAAAAGGGTAGAGAGATTTGGTTTGGATCGTATCGCAAGCAACAAAAACAACCCTGGTGGTGGCGAGACCAAGATGAATGGCTGGTCTGAATTCTGAGAATCAATGCAATAATGTTCCATGAAGTTGATCGCTAGAAGAAGGGAAAAGGGAAGAGAGAAAGATTTACAGAGCTGTGATGCAGAACCAGAAGACAGTACCGATTCAAACAGCAGGTTGTGACCCTGATTGGAGATCAATCCCATTAACGATTGACCGATATACATAACACAATCCTACAGCCTTACATTTGCTCTACTCTTCTTCAAATTTATTTCACAAACTCGGAAATAATATTCCCAAGATAAATTAAAAATAAGCAGATTGTGGAGACTCTCTCTCGTCTTTCCCTCTTTGCTTTGACCACAGTTTTGTCGTCGACTGATTTTTCAAAGAAATTACAGCGAACAAGCCAACTCTGCACATGATCCGAAAATGCCATATTGCTGAAATCCGATTGGGTGCAAATTTGGGACAGGTTGGGGAGGGGGAAAAAAGGCAAATTCTCGAAAAAGAATTAATAGAAAGGTGGTGGCGGAGGAGAAGCGTATGGGACTGATCTAATTGGTGGCATTGGCCCCTTGTATGCAGGGGCCGGGGGCGGCGGGGATGGCGGAGGCGGCGGCAGTTGTTCGCATGGAATTTGGGGAGGAGGGGGCGAGTGATCGTGAGCTTGCGGCGGCGGCGGGGACTCATGATGGTGGACAGGAGGCGGGGGATATGAGTGGGCGGGCGGCGGTGGCAAATAATGGGTGGATGGCGATGGTGGTGACTTCTCTACATGAGGTGGTGGAGGTTGAGAATGGCCCAGCGGCGGTGGAGGAGAATGTAGAGATGACGGTGGAGGTGGAGGTGGAGGTGGTGGTGGTGAGTTAGGGAAGTAATGGATGGGTGGAGAGTATGGTAGCGGAGGAGGTGGGGAAGATGGAGAGTAAACCGGTGGCGAGGGAGATGGTTGAGGTGGTGAGTAAAACGGCGGTGGGGGCGTTGAGTAAACGGGAGAGGGAGGCGAGTAAACGGGCGGCGATGGCAGAGGTGGCGGGAGTGGTGAAGAAACTGGGGGAGGTGGCAATGTAGATCCAGACGGTGGTGGATGCGAGTGGACAGGCGGTGTCCTCGGCCCGGTCGGCGTGCCGACAGGGGACGAGGAAGGTACAGTGGGTGACGGCGTTAAAGAGCCACCAGGCGGGGCCACCGGCCGCGGCGGCGACGACAGAGGTGACGGCGATGGAGAGCTACCAGATGGCGAAGTGGAAGGAACGGGTGCCGACTGTGGTGGATCTTTAACGAGTGGGGAAGTCGGAGCCACTGGCATTGGTGATGGAGAGCTACCAGATGGCGAAGTGGAAGGGCCAGGCGCCGACTCCGGTGGCTCTCTAACGGGCGGGGTCGGCGCCACTGGCATTGGCGATGGAGCACCACTAGGGGAGCGAACAGGCTGCGCCACCGGCCCCGGCGGAGAGACGGCTGGTGGGGACGGCGGCGAAAGAGAAGGAGCAGAGGAACGAGAGCATCCGAAAGCACTGCAATCCACAGGTCTGGACGAGAACGCCCTACACTGAACCGGCGACCGCTGCGACGGCCTCTCCGCCAAGCAATTCATCCGGTCATCCACCGCCGGCAGTCGCAGGCAAGCCGGCGGCTCTCCGGTGAAGAAGTTGTCCGAAAACGTGAAGTTCTGTAACTTCGGCAATCCACAAACACTCGCGGGAATCTTCCCGGACAACCTATTGTGAGCCACATTCAACTGCTCCAAGCTCACCATCTGGCCCACGCTCTCCGGCAGCGGACCCGCCAGCTGGTTGACGCTAACGTCGAAGACCGTCACGTTCTTGAGCCGCCCCAACTGCGGCGGCAAGCAAGATTTGAACCCGTTGTTCATGAGTATGACCTCGTTCAAGTTCTTCATCTCGACGATGCTCTGAGGGAGGCACCCACCGAAGTCATTGTTCGCCAGGACGATGACCGACACCGGCGAGTGGCCGAGGTTGTCCGGCAGGCTGAACCGGAACCGGTTGTCGTTGATGAAAATGGCGTCCAGATCTTTGTCGAAGAGCTCCCTCGGGACCGACCCTTCGAACTCGTTGAACCGGAGGTCCAGGAACTTGAGCGCCGGGAGCTCCAGCACGACCCTCGGGAACTTCCCGGCCAACCGGTTGTTGCTCAGATCCAGCTCGAAGAGCCGCTTCAAGTTCCGGAACTTCCGCGGCACGGCGCCGCAGAACCGGTTGGAGTTGAGGTGCAAGAGGGCGAGGTCGGCGAGCAGGCCGAGCTCCTCCGGGAGGTAGCCGGCGATGTCGCCGTGGTTGAGGTCGACGCCGGCGACGGTGCGGACGCTGGGGTCGTCGGGGGCGGGGGAGCAGAACACGTTCGAGTAGTCGCACACGGAGGGGCCGACCCAGTTGGCGGTGAAGTTGCTGGGGTCGGAGACGATGGCCTGCTTCAGGGCCTGGAGGGCAACGTAGGCGTTGCGGAGGCGGGGGTTCTCGAATGAGATGGACACGTCGACGGCGACGCTCCCGCCGCCGCGGTCGCCGAGCTCGTCGAGGTAGTGGAGGAGGTGGCGGTGCTTGGCGTCGTGGGTCGGGGTGGCGGCCCCATGGGCGGCGGTGGAGAGGGCGGCGAAGGAGGAGAAGAAGACGAAGATGGCAGCGGAGAGGGAGCGGAGATGGGTGGTCGCCGTCGCAGTCGTCGTCGTCGTCGTCATCGCATGCGCGGCATATGAGGTATGGAAATGGCTCTCTCTCTCTCTCTCTCTAGGAAGGCGGGTGTGATGAGGGGTGTTTGGGGAAAAAAATGGGAACTTTGAGATCTGAAAGCTCGGAGGAGAGAGAGAGAAGAAGAAAAAGGTGGCGATTTGAATTGAGGAGAGAGAGGGAGAGGGTTTGGTGTGTTTTTGTTCTTCTAGGGATGTCGGGGGGAGGAGGAAGAGGGTGGGGTGTTAAGGAGGGAACATAGGATGATGCTTTTCCTTAACAAGACAGCTAAAACACAGCTCGATGCCACCACCATGTTGTTCTTTGATCCTTTTGGTTGAATTTCCCTTCTTTTGCAGATCGGTGTGATTCGGTTTTTCTTTTTTGGGTTGAAATCTTTTGCTACAGAGGCCTTAGTTTTTTCGGTTAATTTCTTACGTTGTAGAGGTCGTGATTCGGTTTCCCCTTTTTCGTTGAGCTCTTTCTGGAGATCATCGGTGTTGAGACGGCCAAGGTCGTCAAGGAAAACTAATCTTCTCTTTATTTGCACGTCATTACCCAAATTGTGAGCAAAAAAAGAAGTTATTCATCCATTGACCCAAATTATCGATAAACAAAAAACAAAAGGGAGGAGAAAATAGATAACGTGACACAAGAACAGATGTTGATGATTTATTTAACTTGTCAACAGGTATGTATGCCACATGGCTCTTTGCTTTTTTGTTATGTCCTATCTAGACTTGACATTGCAAAACGGTAGTCTAAGAGGGAAATTAGTTGCCTCACAAAAGTGCGTTGGTTTCGGAAAAAAACGAATAATTTATAAAATATATTTTTAAAAATGATCACTTGTATAATTTTATAAAAATAAATGACATAAAAATACTTCCATCGTCGACATTTCAATCCAATTTCACTATGAGTGTGTCTGCGTGAGAGAGAGAGAGAGAGAGAGCTTAGGGACAGGTAAACTAGTCAAACGAGTGGGTTCAACCCAATCCAAATTGACCCATTTAACTCATATTGATCAAATTTTATGTAATACAATTTTAGCGCCCTATGTCTAACCCAACAACCTATACTCGATACGATCCATACTAAAACACATTCATATGTAACCCAATGTATAAAAACTCTTACCCACCCATTTAACTCACTTTAATCGTTTCATGCAAATATGTTTCTTAGATAAAATTTTATATCAAATTTAAAAAGTAACTTAACAAATTAATAGATAAAATAAAAAAAGTAAAAGGACCTAATGATTAAAATATTTATAAAGAACTAGAAAAATATGCATGCGTTGTGACGACACATACGCTTTGTACGATTTTTTCGCACTAAGAAAAATACCTTCGTAGCATGGAAATTAGAAAAAAAAAAACCGATACATCAAAAAGTGGCAAAGGCAAAATTCTACTAAATGAGAAAAACCAAATTTAGTAAAAATGATCCCATAATAAAAGTCCCAAAAACTCAAAAGTGAAAAGGAAACCGTGAATGTGAAATTGTGTGCAAATGAATTTGAAAAGAAAAAAAAAAGTCGAAGAAATTTGAAAAGGCTCAAGATGATTTGGTCGACAATTGGGCCCCAACGGCTCAAAAGCAATACGCAGCCCTATTAAAATGAGTTAAAATATGGGTACAAGTCAAACCAATTTGGACCCACTTTTACTCAGACCCACTCAATTGATTATTTCGGAGGTTTCACATGAATTGTCAAATATTTATCTATTTGCATGAAAAATGAAAAAAAAAAAAAAAACAAGCGCGTTGTGTGATTGAGGAGAGGACCATTATATAAATTATTAGATTATAGGCTGATTGATGAGAACCGAACTGTTGAATTGCAACTTGTTTTACAATGCAACAGGGACAGCATGGAGGAGGAGCAGTTGGCAGCGCCTAGCCCAGCACGACCATATTACTAAAATACATATTCGACCCAACCCATATTCAATGCGATCTATATTACTAAACAAACATTTATAGTTAACCCAATTTGTAAAAACTCGTACATATCTACCCATTTAACCCACCTTGAGCGCTTCATGTGAATATGTTGCTCAGATGAAATTGGAAAATAAGCGCGTTGTGCGGAGCGAGGACCGTCGTATAAATTATTAGATTATAGACTGATTGATGAGAACTGAACTGTTGGAATTTCAAATTGTTTTGTAATGCAACAAGGACAGCGCAGAGAGAGAGGAGCAGTTGAGCAGCGCCCAGCCAATCACAGCCGGGACTTTGACCTCGACGGTGGGGAGGGAACCGGTCCAGCTGGTGGTCAATGGCCTTTCCCGTCTCACCTACCTGAGATGGACATGTTAACAAGGTTTGACAAGTCCAAGAAAAAGTTTGCATTGGCTGCTGCCGATGCCCTTGTCGGATCACGCACAAATATTTTATGTTTAAAAAAGTTAGGAAAAAGTTTGCAACGATCCTTAAGTTTCTCCTCAAAAATGCATTTTGTAGAAATTCAGCTTGTTAAATATTAAAAGAAAGTTAAACGTCGAATTATGTCGATAGTAAAAGACACTCTTATTCGCACGTGAAATTTCGGTTTAGTGGATTTATTTTCGATTTGTGATCTTAAACATTAGATATGTTTCATGTATGGCTGTGTCGTGTTTCCGTTCGACACAATTACAGCTCTTTAATAGAGCAAGCCGTCCTTGTGAAATATGTCGAATCGTGTCTTGTTGATCGAACAGCAGTTTCCACATAACTTGAGGGGCCCTTATCGGCTTAATAGGTTCACCCCAAATTTTCAATTTTAAACCAACTAGAGTAACAAAGTTTCGTCGCTTGATGAATGTGGTCTGTTGGCGTTTCGTGATTGTTCATAATTTTGTGAACATTCTGTTTGGTTGATCAAGCCCCATGATCAAAGAGATCACAATGTATTCATGAGCATTTTCGTATCTAACTTTACAAAATGATAGATTTGACCATGCGGGCAACTATCTTTTAGGTCCTCCAAGAAATTCTATATCTTCCATTAAAAAGAAGGTCGATGTGATTCCCAGAAGCTCGATTCCCTCCATGGAGCTCACGGAAGCCGAAGAAACCCAATGAGCAGTCGAAAGACAGCACCATCCACAGTTCTGGCCACCACGAAACGCAATCATATAACTAGTTTCACCTCTTGGACCATCGATATCTTCGGATCCGACGAAAATCACATGAAAGCCCGGCTTTTCAAACTTGGCAGTGCGTTCCCTATCTTGTTTATAAACTTGAGGTCCCTGCTCGTGTATGTAAAGTCCCACGGAGCCCCCAAAAACTGCCACGATTATCTCTCGAGTGAACGTACATAAAACTTTATCGAGAATTTTGAATTTCCAAGATTAATGGTCTACCCGTCCCCCGCCCTCAAACAATATTCGAAATCCGAAAATCAGCACAAGGTCACAAATCGAGCTAAAGAAACTTACTAATCTAATGCTAAAATGGGGGTGGGTCAAAAAACGAATTAGAAAAAAGCCAAAGTGAGAGTAAAGCTTAGTTGAAAGGTTCAAAGGACGTGGACGGGATGGGCGAGTGTTATTATTGCGGCACGTGAAGTCGTGGGTCACCCCCATGCAGATTTAATTGAGAGCGATGTCGGTCGTCGCCTTTGGACGCTGGTGCCCCCACGCCCCTCGTCCATCGGCACGATCTTTTTGTCAGTCGCGACGAAAACGACAACAGCGACGGAGGGTCTCTTTGGTTTTTCCGGGGACCCACGCGCCTTCTCCTAGATCGGTCGGGCCCCCACCCCCAACCCAAACTCCTTTACTCCTCCGGAGGTGGTTCTTTCCCTTCCCGCGCCAAAACCCTACGAGGATTTCTTTTTTTTCTTTTTGTTTTTTGAAAGGTAAAATGATACAGTCAATCCATGAATTTCGACTCAACATGCAATGCGATCCTTGACGTTTAACCTAACGTGCGATACAATCCCTGAACGTTTAATTTGTTTAATATAATCCCTGAACTTTTGGTATATGTTCAAGTTAGTTATTAAATTATGTGAAAATATTCAATGTTGTCCTCGATCTTGAATTAATAGAAGGACTACATTAAATGTTTTCATATAGGTCATGGATTACATTAAACAAATGCCAAAAGTCTAGGGATTATATTGAACAGATTAAAAGTTCGGAAATCACATTACATATTGGGCTAAAGGTCAGGGACTGCATTAAACAAATTAAAGATTCAGGTGCAACATTACACATTGGGTCGAAATTTATGGATCATTTGTGTTATTATCCTTTTTTTAAGCAAGAAAGAAAACTAAAAACTAAAACCCAAATGAAATTTGCCTATATAACTTTGTTCAATGCGATGCATTCGTGAGAGTAAAACATCCCAGACTTGTATCTACGCAACACATTTACTTTCCGTTAAAGTTCTGTTAATGTGGACCATTAAAAATTTTGTCTATACTGACACCAGAGAGCAAACGGTGTTGACATGATGCCCACTTAGCTTAAGTGAAAAAAAAAGACATTATTTTGACTGAAAAATAATCCAATGGAGCCTTAATGAAGGATAAATGAGTCCCGTAGGTACAAGTTTTGAGATGTTTTATGTCACAAGAAAAAATTTAAGATAATTGTGTCACAGTAGATATACTTAATGTCACAATAAAAGTACACGATAATGTGTCATAGTGGGTATAATTTGATATTCTATGTGGCTTTATCTCGATAAATTATAGAGCATGTTTAAAAAGGAAAGGAGAGAAGATCAAAAGTAATCATTGTATTCTTCTTTATATATTCAATTTGGTCTTCGAACTTCAATTTTGGTCCATGGAGCCCGAGCGTGGAATGCTCTCGAGGTCCAAGGCCAAGCCTCAATGGTGAATTGTGCATACGACCGATCTCCCTATGTCCACTGTATTCCTAACTGTTTTCATGACAAAAGCAGAAGCTTTTGTATCAAGCCCTAAGCTTGGTTTGCTCATGAAAATGATGGAGAGGTTGCGACTAGTTCAACCACAATGGTTAGCCTTTTGCGTTGCTCAGTGGATAGACCATCCATACCGGCCAAATTGAACAAGGCCATTTAGCTTAGGAGTGATCAGCTCTTGGTCCAATTCGATTTCGATCCGATCCCATGGAACATGTCACTTAGGATTTAGTTCACATTTTACTAATTTTTATCAAAGAAGTTCACTTAGGGTTTAGTTCAGTTCACATTCATGAATTTATGTAAATGAAGTTCACTTATAGTTTAGTACACATTTTACTAACTTTTTTGAAGAAATAAAAAATAATACAAAAGATATATGTGGTCGGTCCGGTTCCTCCTTGGAACCAAGAATTGAACTGCCCAGATAACAGTTCCACTTTTAAAAGCAGGGAACTGAACTACCACTCTCGGGAACCGAACCCAATTGGCCGATTTGGTCCGGTCTGAACGGTTCCTGGTTTGAATGGTTCGTTTTGCACACCCCTAATTTAGCTCTACAAGCACCATGACTTCCTCAACAATTTTTTTTTTATTAATCCTCAATTAGATTTCATAACCAGTTAAGCAGCAAGCACTTCCACAATTTGATTTGAGTTAAAGGAGGCAATCCTGGTAGAAACATATTGTGGTGGTAGAGGCAAACCTTCTTGGTTTGGTCATCCACTCTAGGAGGCACATGCGGCCATACCGAGTAAAGAAACGACCCGTGCACAGTAACGTGAACTGAATGTATGTTGTTTTGTGCACAATATATGGAAATCCGGGGAAATGTATCTTGGTTCTTCTGATTAATGGCCAGAGATTGTCGTTATAAATTCTTAAGATTTTCTACGTGATATTTACCTTTGTTGTTGGAGACAATTAAGATATTACTTTCGATTATATGTATTGCTTAGGATTGCATGTATATTTCCATTAATTGTGTATATCTTGATTTGATTGCATTAGATATGCATCTCATAAAACCTATAAATATACTGATGTACTCTTTATTGTAATACATCAAAAGATATACAAATTCGTCAATCCTATTTTCCGTTTCGTTATTTCGTAACTTGGTATCATAGCCACTATTCCTAAATAAACCCAAGTGCACCCCGTCACTCGTGTGCCACGGTGGTCGTGTTACAACGTTGGCGGCGATGCGTCGCCTAGTCAAGTTTGTAATTTATACTGAGGTATTTTTCGATACCACGAAGCCTGGCTTATTACGCTTGCTATAGCCACTCTAGCTGTATCAGTCGCACGGCAAAGTTGACCGTAAAGGACGCATGCTCTTCAGCTCCAATGCCTTCGATTCTCAACTTTTCACTTTTTATCTTGAGAAGCCGACATCATCACTAGACTTGCCGCTTTCAAACAAGCTAGATCTGGTGTACACTGCCTCACACACCTCCCCGCCACGAATCCAAAGCTTGATGCCACGTGGCATCATTGGAGACATTGATTCAAATTCTAGTTGATTTCTCTAAACTTGAATTTGAGGGAGAATATTGACGGTATTATACTAGAGATTCTCAAGATTTTCTATAGGATATATGCTATGTTGAGACAATTATCAAATTACTGTCCCATGATTGTGCTTAAAATTAATTCGATCGCCTTAGGTATCCATCTCATAAAGGTATCCTTCATTATAATACATCAAAATATACACAAATTACTCAATCCTAGCTTCAGCTTCATTATTTCTTTAACTGTTATATTCCCCTTGATGTATCCTCCGGTCTTTCTCTCAGCCAAGACATCTATCAGAGTAGTTCCACCGTCACTGCTAACGCCCATAAGAGCCGTGAGAACACCTGGCCTAAAAGCACAACTTACACCTTTCAATAGCACCGATTTATCCTCGAGAATACCTTGATTCTCCATTTCTTGCCAAGATAACAACAAACACTTAATTAATTATACTTCGGATGAACATTCGAGGTTTAACAATTATGATCTACTGTGATGATATATCAAGAAAGTACTATCTCCAGACTTTTCATAGCTTAAGACAGCAACCTGTGGCATGTCAACTGTTCATCGAAATTAATTGAGTACTGCTCAAGTGAGAGCACCATTCCTTTTTACCAATTGGCGGCAACGGCTATCTTAGGCAGTGTAGGTGTAGACCTGGATGACCTCCCTGCATGACCCAAAAGAAAAGATAGACAAAGAAGTGACATGAGTCCTTGTAGGAATAATGCCTTTTGTTCACCCATTTGAGGTCTTAAGCAAAATGATGGACAATCAAAAGAAACTACCTGTCAAGATTTTGTACCTGATCTATTTTTGTGACTAGAACAATGAGATTGCAATTGAATTGATCCACCCATTCTATTAACGTCCTCATTGCCCTCAGGATCATCTGATTTTACTGTCGGGGATTGCCAAAGGCTGCATCGTCAAATGAAGCTTGAGTAGACAAGTTCTTGTTTACAGAAACCTCAACAAGAAGAAAAACAGAAGGCACATACGGTTCGGCAGAGCGAGAGCCACAGAAAACCCAAAGTTAAAGAGGATGATGAACCCAAACAATGCCCTGATTCCCATCCAATACCAGTATGCTTCAGTAAAGAACCCACAGGACTTCAAAACTCGAATTCTCAATGGTTCGTTTGAGCTTGAATTTGGGGGAATCTATTATAGAATTAACACACGAGGGATCGGTTGGTCAGAGTCTCGATTCACTTTGATTGTTAAGGGTAGGTAACCCACATATATGAAAGGTCAAAATATTGGCGCAAAGCAGTTACAAGACTTTACCTTATCGCAAATCGATCCTAAAAACTCGTTAACGACTATTGCATTCTGTCCATACATTAAAGATATGTCCAATAGCCTCAAATCCACCATTTTTTCAGTTCCTTCACAGTTCAAAATAAATTAGGAGTAGCACTTCTTACAAAAAAGTAGCTACAAACAAAATAAAGTAAAAAGGTTGCCTGCCCTCAATTTACTTGCACCTGGGCACTGAGAGCATTGAGGTCCTAGGCCCGGCCTCAATGGACTCAGGCACAGGCATCAGGGTCCTCGGCCCTACCTCAATGAATGTGGGCTCAGGCTATGGTGACTCGAGCATAGGCACGAAGGTCTTGGGCTCAACTTTTATGGATCCAGGTCTAGTCTCCATGAACCAGGGCTCGGCTCTCCAATGCCCGACATTGGCTCCATCAAGGCCGAGCTCAAGTCCGTAGAGGCCAGGCCAGCGACTCTAGTGCCTGTGCCCAAGTAATTAGTGCTCGCATAGTGCATGTCTATTTGTGAAATGAAAGAAGGTTTTTCTTTCCAACCCATCGAAAATAATTTCCAATTCATTTATATATTTTAGCCAAAAAACTGGAAATTATTGTCATATTTCTAGAAAATTATTTTTTGGAAATCATTTTTTAGAAACGTCATATTTTTACGAAACAAATAGAGCAAAAAGTACAAAAAAAAAAAAAAAGTTGTGCCCATGTGATATTGCCCCTCTTCGTCGGCGAGCGCTGAGAATTGGTGAGAGACTGCTTGTCCCTGCACGAGGGGGTTCTGGGCGAAGGCAAGCAATCCCTCGCTCTAACGGCCATACAAAGGCTTGCCACTCTCGCTATCGTAGGGGACGTGTACCGGCGAAGGGTCACTGGAAAGGGGATGCGACCCTGCCCCCCTCTCTCATGCAAAGAGAAAATGGAAATCAAATTATCAAGTTATTGGATGGGTGACCTGTGTATCATATAATTGCCTCATTTGTTCGAACGAACTATTATCACTAGCTTTGGCTTAATCTCCATGTTAAATGTGATTGAGAATTGAGTTGTTGCAAGGGGAAAGTGCATGTGTAGATTGGTTCTCTTTTCATTTTCAAAATCCGTGAACCGGGCGGCACACGAGAAAGGCAAAGAAAATCATAACATGATTGGACCCAAAAGTGACAAATAATGGAGTAAAATATGACCAATAAAATGCAACCAAACAAAAGAAACGAAGAGAAAAGAGTACAATCGAAACCGATCCTTCTTTTTTTCTCTATTGCCTTTCGGTGCATGTTCTTGCAATTGTCACTATTCTCAAAGTCTCCGACCACTTTTGTTCTTGCCGGAGCCGCTCCATCAGAGGATGGATGAATCCAATGATTCAGCATGGCGTACCATTTCATGAGTAAAACAATGACATTGCGCGGAGCTGAGCATCGGAGTAAATCGAACTAGTTACGAAGCCCGCGCCTTGGGCGGGCATACCCGGAACATATGTGTTTCTTCGGCACATGTCGGTGATTTAACATGTTGTTTTCATGTGTGCCGGTGATGAATGCGATCACTTATGCTCTCTAAGATGTCCTTCTCCTCACCACGGAATGGACCGGGAGCACTTGGCTCGAAAGCCTTAGTCACCAAGAAACGACAATTCCCGTGTGACTTTGGATACCGTCAGGGTGTCGACATAACTGGAAGAGCCTCCTATTTATTGGGAGGAGGAGAGGAGCAATTTCTAAGGATTTTCTCAGGATCAGGATTTTCACCTTTGAGTACCAAGTGACTTCATCCTTGGTTTAGTTTGTTGTCTTTTCTCTCACTGTCGCTGCCACGGGGAGGTTCTTATAATAACGCTTTCGCTGATCGAGGTAGACTCGCACCCTCTTGGGTCAATGACCATGATGGATTCAGAAGATCATCATAATCACGCTTTTTGAGGCACATCTTAGCTAAATTCCTTTCTGGTTGTATCCACTTTCACTTTTGTTGAGGTTACGGCTTACCAATAAATCTTGGGTCGAGGACAATCCACGGAGTTTGTTCTTGGTATCGAAACTAATAAATCTTTCATGAAACTATATTCCCCTCCAAAGACAACTCAATTCCAGGACAAAACCAGATCACATTCTTCCAGCTACTTTACACAATGATTCAAGATGGTACAACTTTACAGTTTGTGGAGGACATATCACTTCAATCTTTGTATTGTGGACAAACCTCCTTTTGGTTCTGTAAAGTGACAAAACAGAGACACAAGAATAACTTGATTTTGAACTGCTCTCGGGCACAAGATTTTCTGATGATGTTGGTAAATATTTGCATGGGATCACCATGTGCGAGAAAGTAGATGATACCTGTGTTTGGTCAAAAAGATGTACATTTAGAGACTACCCATCTGTTCGCAGAGGGAGTTCTTTACAAAATTGCCAGCTATTTCATGACATTCTGAAGGACTTGATCCTAGGAACTCCCAAGAGTCGGCATATATTATTAGGATTATAGCGAGCTCGGTTAGAGAAAAGGTCAGCAAACTATTTTAAAAGGAGAAGACTTGGTGCGGATTTTGACAGTTTAACATGATTAGAACATGATTAGTATATGGGATGGTGCTTCAGGATGCACTTGCAAGGCCAATATAAGTACCCAATCCGCACCAACCACACATGTTCATCACAACTAATCCAAGGAGTTATTGAGTTTGCAGAAGTCAATCTGAAAGACTGTCTGTTCTGGTCAGAGCCAGGATGGTTTTGAAAAAAAATGAAATCCCTTCCCCTATCAGAATCTCCAGGATGTCAGAATAATAATCAAACCGAAACTTGATTCCGTATTGCGAAGAGGCAAGCTTGTGTTGAGGACTCATGCATATAGATACTACACCAGCAAGTCTCTCTAAGACGGCTATGGTGGACCTGTGGTAATGCAGCAAAACAAGTCCTACCATCTAAGCAGAGGGAGAGAAGAAGAAACCTGGAGCTTTCAACACTGTCAAATGGTTAAATTCGGCGCCAAATTAATAACATTTGATACTCACATTGTTGAGTTTTGCAGCATGCAAAAACCTTCTGCTCTGTGAAATTTCTAGTCAGCTAAGGGGGATGGTTGTTCCTGATTCTAAGTCCTTTTTGAAATTGTACGGGGTTGTTTTTTTTGTACTTTCAATCGTCTTCAACTATATACAATTAGATTCAATTATCAATTTTTATCAATTTTCCACTTCATATGACTAATTTTTTTCACATTGAATCGGCATTACTGGAGCGTCTGAGATTCTATCCAACTGAAAATTGGCTAACGGACTGAGTTGGAGGTCTCTCTGGCTCATAGCTGCAGCTCTTCACATGATGGTAGGAGCCTCTTTCTTGAATATACCATGAATAAGCTCAGAATTTCAATAAAGTACCATGTGCTTCAACTTCCACAGATTGAGATTTGTAAATGTGTAAAAACTTTTATCTGAAATCTCAGCTGAAAAATCGCAAGAGAGCACATTTATGTGGGAAAAAAAGACGACTATGTGAAGATAATGCAAATCGTGAGTAGCTTAAAAGGGGGCAGAAGACAACATCTTGAATTGCCTTCAATTTCCAGCCACACACGATAGGATGCGCCTAATCATCTCTCTCTATCTTCCTTCTTCCCTAATCTCTTCAAATTTCTTGATTAAAACGTCGTACAATCTAGAACCACACCATTTTCCTGATTGATTATCTTTACATATGCGGGATGGCAGATAACGAACACGAAATAGGAACGGGGGAAACAAGAACAGAACACCACATCACATCTCTCATCATGCTTCGGTTAAATGTACGGAGAAGTTGTTCTTCAAAACGGTGGATTCTTGGAGCCAGAATCTACAAGCCTCAACTGCCTCGTCGACGGACAAGTAGAAAGACTCTCTGCCCACTTTGTCCACAAACCCTGACAGGATCATCTTCTCCATAACACCCATCCTAGGATTCACTATGCCCATCTGCAAAAAGTTGAATCGAGAGCGACATAAGATCCTTCTTTCTATAAGTATAGCCGAGAGAAATCACGTTTAGACTCTTACCCTGATCCCATTTACTTCCAAGCTTTTTCTTAGTTCTTGTAGTGTCTCAATGCCTGTCATATCAATTGTCGAAACTCCTGTGGAACAAAAAGAAGGCGAATCATTTTCTGTCACAATCTCAATTTCCAGCTGGCTAAATGGCGTAAGCTTGAGAGTTGTACAAATTGATGATTATCCAATACAGTTGTTGATAGTAACATCGTATTTGTAGCAATTATTGAAAACTGTAATTGCAGGACTGGTAGAGGAAGGGCGGATAATCCTACCTCCAATATCCAGAAGAAGATGCTCGACCTCGTTTTCTTTGGCGTTAGTAATGTCGCCTTCATCTCTTATCCACCTCATTATCCTGTAGCCAGAGTTCGAGGTGTTAATGAGGTATTATCGTATTTGGCGGAGTCACTTGTCGACCATGTTATATGCTCTTAGGTACAATGAAATGTACCTTTCTTTCAAGTAGGAGCAATTGGCAAAATAAATGGGAGAGCCAAGCTTCAGGACCAGGATCCCAGGAATCCCAGTCGCCGCTGGATATTGTTCAATGTCGCGATAAAGGCTTGAATCCGGCATGTTCCCGAGCTTGCATGTCGCTGGCCTAGCCACATACAGAAGGGCCCTGAGGATTGCCAATCCAATCTGCAATGAAGCATCGAGAGCGAATTAAACTAACAAACTTATGCAACATTTCCATTTACATGTGCCATCAAGTTAGATTTGTTTGATAAGAAAAAAGAAGCTTACCGACATCATGAGGCCAACGTCCATGCTGATGAAAGTGACACCAAAGAAGGCAGCCATGCAAATGCAGAAATCAAACTTGTCAATCTTGAAGAGGCGATACGCTTCCTCATACTCGATCAGCCCGAACATGGCAGTCATTATAATGGCGGAGAGTGCCACAAGAGGTGTATAGCTAAAAAGAGGGGCTAAAAAGATTAGAGTCAACATCATGCTTATTGCCATCACGATGTTTGACATTGCTGTCTTGCAACCGGCATTGAAATTGACTGCGGACTTTGAGAACGGCCCTGTCAATACAGAAATCGATGTCAGTCAGTCCATTCGACTCGAAAGTTATATTACAATTTTGCAATGAGTTTAGTGCACATGAAGATAAAGTATTTCTCAATGCTCTGCATGTTTGAATGTTACCAAACTAAAATGTACCTGTTGTGAGGTAGCAAGAAGTTAATGACCCCACAATGTTCATCATCCCAAAAGCAATCATCTCCTTGTTTCCATCAGTCTGATAATTCTCCAAGATGGCAAAGCTTTTTCCAATGGCAATCCCTTCCTGCATTAATGTGTGCTGAAGAATTAAAATCTCATACTTGTTTTCAATTTTCCCTCTTCTTCAATGGAAAGGTAAATTAGAAATAAGAGAAAGAAGTCTGGGAATAGCAGATAGTGTCCTTACAGCCATAGCCAAGATGCCTGTGATGATTCCAGCTTTCAAAGTGACTGGCAGATATTGGGATTCAAAGTTCAAATCTTTGATGGAAAGAGGATTGACTCCCCTCTTCAAGTGACCCACCTGACAAGAATTAAATAAATTAAATTTCAGAAATAAGAAAAGGAATTTTTATTAAGAAAATATGTCACTGCAATAAATATAGAATTACAGTTGGTAATCATCTCTTATTGGTCGATTTATACTGACTCTTAATACATAGTCTACATCATATATAGATTATAGTTAACATGATTTTCTTTTACCAAAAAATACTACCAAGTAAAAGCTATTTAAATACATAGAAATACGATAATATCACTTATATTGCTTGTAGGCCAAAATAGATGTAATGTCTCCAAACATTGCCTAAATTAGTCATTATGTCCAGATTAAACTTGCCAAGACATGATTTTCTTGGGGGGAATTTAGGGGTATTAATAATATTGCGAGATGATATATTTCACCAAACAGAGATCTTGATTATTCGACCAAAGTCGATAGATTTCACTAAATTTGACTAGATCGATCCCCCAAGCTCCTTCCGCTCTCCTCTAATGACAAGTGGTTAAGAGACGGGACAAAGGAAACCATTTCGAAATAAATCCAATGAAAAATAAATTATTAATAAAGTACACCCGAAGGAACTATCAACAGTTGATCAGATCTTTGATATTGATGTAAGTATATATAAATATATTTTCTTTGCGTGACAAACTATGTTGGTGAATCTGGATAGAGAGAAAGTGGGCAGCCCACGGACAGAGTGTGAAACCTCAAAGGGCCCAAAACCTAAGCAAACCCTAGAATCTTAAACTCTCCGAAACAAGACAAAGCAGTCCATAGAAATTCAATGGGGCCCCTCTCGCGATGCCTAGTTTTTCAAAATCAATCATTAGGGCAAGAGAAGCCAACTCGTGGGCCCGCTGTCATCTCAAGTTTTAACAGCGTTGGGCAATAAAATCAATAACAATAGTAATAATAATTATTATAATGATAATAATGATAGATGCTGATGATAATGATGATAGTGTACATACGATTTGGATTCCATGTTTCTCCCCATGTGCTAGATAGGCAAAGAGGCCTCCCAGTATGACGGTCACCATTGGAGCAATGGCCGATACCCAAAATAGTTTCGGGTTCCTTTTCTTCTGCAAGAGAACATGGTGGTCAAGGGAAAACGGGAATTCGATATTAAAGGGGTATTCGAATCCTATGAATACATGCAAATTATCTTGTCCCATATATCAGGTAAAGCTCCACCTGTACGGTTGCAAGCGTGACACTTAACGTTAATATAATTTAAACAAGAAATCTACTAAACAAACGAAGTGTCTAACCACTCAACCAATTCGTTTGAAGTTTCTTGAAGCTATCCAAAATACTTAAACTTGGCTAACCAATATTATTCCGGTAAAGACTTGACCCATCGAGTTCAAATCAAGTTCGAATTGCTCAGGTACCAACTTAATTAACAGCAAACCTCATAATATGTGACTTGAGTGATTAATAATTAGCAAAGCTCAATAGAAAAAAAGTAAGTTTTTCTATCAGAAAATACAATCCAAAAGATTGAACCGTCAAGGTGAAGGGAGGTCGCGTGTATGTAAACATTTTGCAATTTCGTACTGAAGTGATGTAAGATGACACTCAAATACTTTCTATGCTATGGACAGTCCTTTACAGGTCTCCGAGAAAAAAAAAACATGCTTAAATACCCGATTCCAATCTAAACCAAACATATCTAGAATTCCCTACTGAGGGTTCTAGAAATTATGATTGTTCTTTCATCAAGTCGTGAGGAATGCAAATAATTCTACTAGTGGTGAAGTGGGTTGGTGAAAGAGAGGTAGAGAGAGGGAGGGTCTCACCAAGTATCGAGTGAAAAGCAGAAAAGCGAGGAAGATCAAGCCAACAACCGCGGACTCCCACCTCCACTGCACAAAAATCACAGTTTCTCTTCTAAATCAGCAGCTTCCAAGAAGAGAGAACAGAAGACAAACCCATTTTTTCTTTCTACCCTTCCAATTATTAACAAGAAAGAAAGAGTGTAAATTCCATCTTTCGCTTTCAAAGCACAAGCCAAGCCTTTCTTATTTTGCCACAAGACGTTTTCCTTTTGGTCTTCCCTTAGCCTTCTATGTTTGACATCAACAGCCGACAGATGTTTCAGAAAGTGTCGTTTTCAAAGAGGTTTCGATATCGTTACGCTTTATCATTCGGCACATGTGTATCCTTATTCGTTCGGTCCAGGTATTCTCTCTGCAAGTCATGTCATCTCTCTTCATTATCCAGTTCTCGTCCACGGGGTTTTTTTTTGTCACATCGTCCCCGGTGAAAATCCCTTAAAACCCAAGAAAAGGAGTGCAATAGAAGCAACTGAGTGGAGCTTATTCAATTGATGGGTTATTACGTGCCTCGTCTCGGTTCTTGAACACGGCATGCAAGACAGATATCACGTCCGTTTTGGTGGTGAAGCGAGTCAGGCCAAAGAAGCCCTTCAACTGTTGCAGGCATATTATAATCGCAGTCCCGCTCATGAAGCCGACGATCGTTGAGTGCGACAAGAAGTCCACGACAATCCCCAGTCTGCTCATAGATTTGATGTAGAACAGATAGAGATTAGCTTCTTTGCTAATTAATGAATTGAAGGAGAAAATTTAGGCGCGATCACTCCTATATATACCTTAAGAACCCTAAGACTGACTGGAAGATTCCGGTGAAGAGCGTGGCTGTGAAGACCAAGTTGAGATACAATTTGGGGTCAGTGTCCGGGGACACTTTGTCTTGAATGGTCGCGGCTAGAAGCAATGAAGCAGCGGCCACGGTCCCAATCGCTATGTGCTTCGAGCTCCCGAGGATGGCGTATATAAGCGGTGGTACGAAGCTCGTATCTGCAATCAGTCAATATCGTAAGTCGAAAGATGAAGATTTGTGAAAACAACGGCATGGTTATTATGACCTCGAAGATACTTTGTCAGTCGAAAAAGGTAGCCACGTAACACTACGCACAAATAGTCCAGTTTTCGGTACACATTGACACTAAAATACGTAATATCCGTCAGGAAGTTTCCATACAAATTGCAAGTGTGCTAATCAGTGTCGTTTATATTTAATTAATGTGCTCTTATTGTCAATCCAGCATATGATGCGTCGAAAACAAAAGAAAAGAGTACGTATTTTTACGCAAGCTGGCAAGTTAATCCTCTGGACTTTGCCAGATAAGTCACAAGAACATGTCATTTGGGGTATTAACTTCCGTAAGTGTGCAGTGACGCATCATTTGTCCAACTTGATCCGGCGTCGAGAACATAAGAGAGTATATCACTTACACAGCCCAACGATAGGTGGAATGTCGCCAAGCTTTGCGTAGCTGATGCCCTGCGGTATGGCGAGGCTGGTGATGGTGATGCCTGCGAGCAAGTCGTACCGGAAAAGCTTGAGGTTGTATTTGGGAAGCCACTCGAAGATCGGGACAAAGTATTGCACCGCCTTCCTGATCGGCTGCTTCTCGTTCTTGAACTGCTTGAACGGGTCATCGGGGAAGAGGGTCTCCTTTGCATGGGACTTGAAGGTGGCGGCAAAGCCTCGCGGCTGTGCGAAATTCACCTTGTGGACCGATTCTTGAGAGTTGCTCATGGCCACTCAAAGCGAAATCACCCACCAAGATTTGGGGAAGAGAGAGAGAAAGCGAGAGAGAGGCGATCTAGATCAAAGTTTTAGAGAGGTGGTTTGAGAATTTTAGGTGGTTTTTGAGCAGAAGGTGAAGTATATGAGGTGCTATATATAGGGCAAAAGAAGTGGGCTTGCACTATGATACCGACAATGGCAGCCAGATACCAATACTTTATTAAAGATAAATGTATTGAAAGTGCTAAAACGTATTACGAAATTACAATTGAATCTTAAAATTTTCAAAAAATGCAACTAAGTCATACAACTTGTCATGAAAGTGCCATCGAGTTCTAAAACTTTTATAACTTATCAAATTGGTCCAATTAACTCTTTTCGCCGATTGTACTTTTTGAAAGTTTTAGGACTCGGTTGTAGTTTCGTGATAAATTTTAGGATTTGATTGTATTTATTAGGAAAAGAATCCAACTAACGGGATAATCTCAAGAGATATTCTATTTTATTTTCTTGGTGTCATAACCATCTGGCTCTGTTGATTTATCCTTATTTGGAAGAGATTACCAAATATTGTGCTATTTTACACAAGAATGGTTAATGGTTAATCTCTTCAGATTGTTTCAAAGTTGGTAAGTCACTGTTATCGAATTAGATTGAGAGAGAGCCTCGTAAGCACTGCCTCGTCTACAGTATGGAAGTCTGGACCCGACAGGTGTGTCTTGTCTAGGACAGGAACAACTGGATGGATTATATATGCAACCGATAAAGAAAAAAAGAGAGAGCAGTGAATAGATTACTAGAAATAAAGAGATTCTTATCTTGTCTTTGATGTATTAGGCAGGCGGTTTGGCCTGCGTTTTGCTGATGATTTACACTCCGAGACGGATAATACCAAGTGTGACCGAGAAACTGAGGAAAAGAAGTTAGAAAAATCAAGGAGAAAATAAAAGATTTCTTCTATATAGTTAATGTGATATTATCAAATTTGACATTTAAATAGATGTCTTGTGCTCAAATGCCAAATAAAAGTTGGATTACTTTGTTAAGGGGTAAATTTATGAAAATGAATATCACCATACTTGATTCATCTACCCAAGATGTTACCATAATTTTCTTACTCTTTCTTCTCTCTATCTAACGATAGAGTAGCCAAATCAACACTACCGCCTCCCACGTAGGAGATTCGTTGTGACTCCACCGTTGCTCTGACGTAGATTGGTCAGCTGACGGTGGCAAGCAAAGGCCGGTGGGAGATGGGTTTGGCGCCAGTGGTTGAATGCAACGGGTGACGGTGGCCAGATGTTGGTATGGCATGTCGAGAGAGATAAGCGATTATGAAATCTAAATCATTTTTATGTATCGGTATAGGGATATTTTCTGGTTGACAAATTAATAATTGTGGTCATTGAATCTATCTCGATCCACTTTATTCTGTTATGTGTCCGCCAATTTTGTAGAAAAGTCTAAATAAATCCCGTATAGAGGCTCAGGACATGCCAAAATAGAAAACATTTATACGCATCACTACCGTTGCTCAAGTTTGTGAGCTCATCTCAATGAGAAATTTGGGCCTTTGTGCCTAGCTCATAGCTTATAGAAAAAAGAAAAAAAAAGTCTACGAAGACCATTGAAGAAAAATAAAAGCAGAAATAATGTAAAAGGCAACAATTAGGAAAAGGAAGCGGGGGCAAAACAGTACCATGCTCCATTGACTTTTTCGGAGATGTGGAGGTTGACTTTATTCTTTTGACATATTCGGTGGTGCAGAAGACCTAGTTAGGTGAATATTCGTGTAAGAATATTTGGTTTAGTAACAACGAATGATTTCTTCCAGAAAATAGTAACTTTATGTTTTCATTGGCTCGATAATAGCTTTACATTGCTTGCAATCGCTTAGATTCTCAATATATGTTTCTGTGCGGTCTCTCTCTATCTATTACCGTAATTAAATTTTTGGATTGGACATTATAACGAAAAAAAAGAGAGGTTTTTTATAATACGAAAATGGGCTTAACTAATTAGAGGGTTAAACGCATTGTGAGGGCTATTGCTTGATTAAACAGTTAGCACTACGTTCACAATCAAGATTTTGTTCCTCCGAGCTCTAGTCACTGGAGACTAAATTATTGCGAGTCACTAGTTTCACTTGGATGTCTTGCTCAAGATTATGTTTCAGTCTCATAATTTAACCAAAAGTCAAGGGATCGGACACCAATTGTCGAAGAATAGTGAAAGAGCTCCCGAACATTAGCAATTGTTATAGTCCTTATAGCCCAACGAAACGGCGGAAAATAATCAAATCGGTCATGTCACTCAAATTTCGTAGCTAAAGTCGTTTGTGATCGACCAGAACATGATAGACGCTTTGATGATTGACTGGTGTCATCGCGATGCTTTGTCCATTGAAAAACCATAGTCTCAACCACACTTCACCCCCCCCCCCCCCCCCCACACCACCCCCCCCCCCCCCCCTCCCCAATCAGATTAATTATGGCAAATAAGGATCTGACACTTTAATAAGGGAAAAATTACCAAAAAAAATTATAAATCTTTCAATTTTAAACCTTTCAATTTGATCAATTTAGTATTAAACCTTTTTGATAATATGTCAATTGAGCCATTTCGATCAATTTTCGCCGAAAATCTCCAGTGTGAACGTTGGTTGTCCTACGTAGCATCGGTAACCTTTGTTGGTCGGCGAGGCGGCTAGTGAGGTGTGGCCAGCGAGAGTTACCATTAACCACTTAAAAAAATTGAATTATTTTATTTTTCTTTTCTTTTATTCTTTATTTATTTTTTCATTGTGCTAGCTAGGATCACCGGTGACTCTCGCTAGCCACAAGCGAGGTAGCCCTCCCAAACTAGTGAGGGCCTCTGTGGTGCCGTCGGCCATGGGCGAGGCCTGCGTGGTCAGCAAGGGTTGCCAGTAACCCTCAACACAATAAAAAAAAGAAAGCAAAGAAAAAAGAAAAGAAAAATTTTAAATTTTTAAAAAATTCAATTCTTTTAAAAAATTACAAAAATTGTCGATGTCAATGCTGGTCTTGTCACGTAAGACGGCCAGCATTCATATTATTGTTTTCCAGTCAAAATTGATCAAAAAGACTCAATTGGCAAATTGCCAAAAAGCTTAAGACTTAATTAATCAAATTAAAATGTTTATGACCGAAATAGTACAAATGAAATAGGTTTAGTACTTTTTTTTGGTAATTCACCCCTGCAATAAGCATCCTCTTGTGGACTGCGAAAGAAAAATCAAAGCCTTCTTCCTAGAATAATTTATTAACCTAACTTTAGCAAAAGAAGTTCGTTTGGAAAGCCTAATCTTTCTTCCACACGTCTGCTTGGGCACATCTTCTCTTTTGGCACCAAGCATCTGCGTTGAAACTCATGTCCAAACTTAGCTAGCTTGACCGGAGTAGTAGTAAAATAATTCTATTCCAATTCATATCAAGAAACCCGATATATGAAGGCGTGGTTTACTAGTTAAATGTTTGAATATGCAGGGGAAAGCTTAGCAGAAGTCGAGTAACCTTTGAATAAGGAGATCTAAGAGAGCCCAATACTAGAGATTATAGACAACCGTCGCTGGGCGCAGCCGCCCCGTGCGCCCCTTATTCATCCGCACCGACGAATGTTTACCCGAATCTCTTAAGCATCACCAAACAGTGCCAACGCGTCTTCACCCATGGTCTCTTCCCGGACCGAGCTTAGATAGTAAGCCCTACTGGGCAACCGCAATGTGTAACTAAAGGCTGCGAATGGTCCACGTTAGGTGGACCTAACGTGGACCGGATTGTCACATAATCTCATTGTTTTTCTTGATATGTAATTAATTGAGATAATTACCAAAAAAATGTCCTAAACCTCATGCACTTATGTCAATTTAGTCATAAACATTTCAATTGTGTCAATTTAATCTTAAACATTTTCACATTTTGCTAAATGAGTCCATTCAATCAAATTTTGACTGAAAATCGTTAACATCAATGCTAGCAATCCAACGTAGCATAGTTGACATTAACATGGACAATTTTTTTAATTTTTAAATACATAATTTTTTATTAATTTATTTTTTTCCTTTCTCCTAGCTTTTCTTCTATTTTCTTTCCTTCTTTGTTTTTTTCTACTACGGCAAGCAAGGGTCATCGGAGCTCGCCGGCCACTGGGCAAGGGCCACGCAACCTCTGCTAGTTGCCGACGAGGGTTGCAGCCCTTGCCCAGATTTGGGTGAGGCAATCGCGGCTGCAGGCAAGGCCGCCTTGCCATGGCCTTGCAGTCCATGGGTGAAGGTGGCCATGGCGAGGTTATCCTCACCCAGTGGCCAACGAGCTTCGGTGACCTTTGCGGGGCATAGTGAAAAAAAAAAAAAAGAAGGAAAAGAGAAGAGAAGAAAAAAGAAAAGAAATTTTTAATAAAAAAATTCATAAAAATATTAATTTTTTCTAAAAGAATTATTTTCGTCAGTGTTGGCCATGTCAGGTGGGACGGCTGGGGATCATATCAATGGTTTCCAGCTAAAATTGATCGAATGGACTTCATTCGTAAAACGTGAAAATGTTTAAGACTAAATTGATACAAAATCAAAATATTTAGAACTGACTTGGCATAAGTGTAAGTGCAACAGGTTTAGGGTTTTTTTTTTGACGATTTTCCCACCTTTATGAAGTGAAAAAGTAAATCACTTTTGCATGACCCGATGTTTGCTCCAAATTGAAAAGGTAATTATTATCAAAGTCCCGGTGGGAGACGAAGACGAAAGTTCTGACCATGACCTTATGAAAATAAAATATCGTTTACTCTGTCTATTTCTTTTATTTCGAATTCTATTCTGAGCGTGCTCCGAAGCCACAAAGGAAGTCAAATTAGGGTTACCGCTAACCACTTAAATAAGCCGAACACACTTTGATTTTTCTGCGAAGACTAAACCACGCGTGATGTCAATTAAAGTAGCCTGCTCAACTTTCTGTATTTCCACCTACGAAATGATTCTAATCACACGAGTCTAGGTCAACCAATTTAATTAGCTATTCTTTTGGAAGCAACTTTGGGCAATTATTCCGGTTAGTTTATCTTGCTTTCTCGCAGTCTGATATATCAGAAAACATTATGATTGAATGTGGATTAGCTGAGAGTTTTGACTAACAACGGACCATCAAGAGAAACCTGCTTTGATCAATAATCTTCTCCTCGATCTCGTAGTTCAGTCATATGATAGAATATTAAACTATTAAATCATACATTCATTTAACAACTTAAGTTTATAAAACAGTCAACAATGGTCTCACAAATGTCACATAGTATCAGAGCAGAAGGTCATCAGTTCAAATATTTCTAGGCCTTATTTACGTGAGTGGGAAAGGTGGTATATTAAAATATCAACTCACATCATCAAATGACTAACATATACATAATCTTGCAGATGTTGGTACATATTTGCCAATCTAAACAACCCGAATACCTTTGTCTAGTGTAGAGCATACCCTTGACTCACGGATTGTTTTGGGTTCTATGCCTTAAATATAAAAATATACCCTCTTTGTAATTTGTGGTTCAACGTATATGAACATGGAAAATGTGACCTAAAAGTTACTAATTAAGCTTGGAATTCGATAAAAGGATATGAAGTGAATCGAGGGTACTTTTCATGGGTTATACCCTTCAAGGAAATCGGTATGTCTCAATGTCATCATCAAGGAATGAATTCAGATAACCCTCCCCCCATTGAGTGTAAAGTTTTTGGCGACTACTTGGACACATTCCAAGCAGTGTCTCCCCATTCATGCACCCAGCAGGCAGATAAACCCTCCCCCAGAAGCGTGGAAATAGCAGCAGTCACTGACTCAATGAGACCAACTCAGACCTAAAGAACCGACAGGAAACGTCCACTTCAGCGGCACGCGTCGGCAACTGGACATAATAGGGAGAGAGAGAGAGGAGTTCTCTCTCTCTCTCTCTCTCTCTCTCTCTCTCTCTCTCTCTCTCTCTCTAGAGCGCTCCCAACAGACCCACAGACGAAAACTTCGATTTGATTGATCACATACTTTGAAAATTAGGAGAAGTGAACCCTTTTTTTTTTTGGACATTATTATGACGCCAAAGGTCGAATAGAATCAACCGAAAACGAAAGGAGTGGATGAAAAGGAGAAAAGGAAAACATCAGCTCATTCTTAGACGCTACCCGCTTTGCTATCTGAATGAGCCATAGCGTAAAGCTGTTCGCTTCCCGAAGAAAGAGTTCAAAACAGTGAGAGAGAGAGAGAGAGAGAGAGAGAGAGAGAGAGAGAGAGAGAGAGAGTTAGGGTTGAGCTGCACCAAATACAACCTTCCTCAGTCATGCATGAAGAGAGCATGCTTACTTCAATAATGTGATAGTGTGCAACACATCACGATGAAAGCTGATGGTAAGCTTAATTATACAATTTTGAAACGCAACGGGATGGTGGTGAGGAAGTTTGTGTTGGTTTGGTGGATCGTTTAATCATGAAGTCGCTTTTCGGACCACCTCAATTATTGCCTCTCCCTTTTTTGTGCCAAGTTATGTGTCGATCCATTGTTGGAAGAATTTTGAAGCAACAATTGGTTTATTTCGCGAAAAATAAATGATTTGATATATATTTTCTTAAAAATGATTGATTGCATCGCTTGAAATAATTAGCTAATTAAAATTATTTTTATTATCGACAATAATTTATGTCTAAATTTTGAAGTTCCCCAAGTATAGGAGAAAATGTGTTTGAGTTCTCATTGACTTAGTTGAAGTCGGACTCTATTGATTCCTTATATCCCGTTAGTTGTTAGGTGAATCTTAAGATATTGCAAAGCTAAATATTGCAATATCTTACCATGTTCACTGTTCGACTAGTCATTTCGATAATAACAGAGACAGAGAGATGTGACCAATAACGATGGAGTGGTGTCAAATGAAAACGATAAGCAATTGCAAGGTGGTCATCGAGGAGAAAGGAACAATGTCGTCGACAACATCGTTTAAACACATCGACGTCGACTCTTGGTTGTATTATTGAACCCTAATCAATCTCTAGCTACGTTGGCATTCCAATTTTTTCCTTACTTTAAGCATGTTATCCCCAATCCTATTCACTAGTGATTACTAAGGCTATGTTGTGCTCGGTTGCTAACCAAGATTGGATAAGGCAGAATATAAAAAGGATATAACCTGAATAAAATAATCCCATGTGTGGAGTGAAATAAAAGTGAATAAGATATGTCTCACACTCATCTTTATTATTTACCCCCTCTACCCACCCATGGCTACTAGCCACAGCCTTCGCCACCAACCACGGCCTCCCACCGAGCTCCATCTCATTGCCATCGACAAGCTCAAATAAATCTCGACCACGAAGGAGTTCCATGGCCAGATATGGAGCTCCTCCATGGCTAAGCTCAACTTCATGAAGCTCGATTGGACCTTGGCCATGGAGGAGCTCAACTCGACCTCGGCGATGGAGGAGCTCCATGGCTAGATCTGGAGCACCAATTGTCATCCTCCTCTGTCGTCGTCCCCCATCATGGCCAGATCTGGAGCAACATCCGTCGTCCCCCTCTATCTCACACACCTTTGTTGCACGAGCAGTCATACATTCATCCACTGGCACTCGACCTCCGTGTCGGCCTCGAAGGAAGGGGTGGCAACTGAACTAGTGGTTGTTGAAGAGTGCATGCTTGCGATGAAGATGGATGAACTACCGGTGGTTGATGAAGATTTTGCACGATGGTGATGCCTAGGTAGCTTGAACATCCACAAGGGTTCAAAAATCTGACCAGTAAACATTCAATTCGACATGATAGGAGGTGGAGGACAACGAGGGGAGTGAGGTGGCATTTGCCAGCGGTGCAAGTTAGGTAAGTCACCCAAAAAGTCCTAAACTTATTATATATATGTCAATTTAATCCTAAACTTTTAAATTTGGCAAAATTTGACAATATTACAAATGACAACACAAAAAAGATCTTACATTGTGTCAGCACAAAAAAATTGGGAGTACGTGGGACATGCCAATTGTGCCATGTAGGACAGATGGGGTCGACATTAGCGATTTTCGACTAATCTTAGTCAGAAGAACTATATATTGACAAATCATCAAAAGAATTGGAAGGAAATTTGCCAAATTGAAAAATCCAGGACTACATATAGGACAACCAAAGTCCATGTGGGTAATTTCTTGCCAAATTTGGGGGGTGGGACTACATTAACAAATCGTCAAAAAGCTTATGACTAAATTTGTTAAATTGAAAAGTTTAGGGCTTAATTGGCACTCGTACAATAAATTTAGGACTTTTTAAGTAATTTTTCCGGCGATAGCCATTACGTCAACATTCAATCTGCCTAAACGGTCTAGTTTCTATCTATCTTGAATACCCCGATGTATACCTATCATTGTATAAGATATTAAAAATTTCATCTTTATCCAATTTGATCTATATCCCATCTAACCTTATCATATCCAATAAAAAAGTTCAGAGACCAAACGCAGCCTAAATCTAATCTAAGGCCGAATTAATCAAATCAAGCTCTATAAGGAAATGGGGCCTTAATATTTGGGCATCTATACGATTATAGATCTAAATATTCTTTGATGTAGGTTCTATAAATTGAACTTAATAAATGGCGTTGGCCAAATACTAAGTCCGATGAATTAGTTCATATTCAAGCTTCTCTATTTGTTTAGAGTACGATACAATAATCATAGTCATTGCAAATGCAGTGGAGATGCTTCAATGCAGGAATCTTCGTGTCGCATGGGAAAAATTATTGTGATATAATCCTTGGACTATACTTTTGCTACTAGCTATGACTCAAACCTAGCATTTCGTAGTGTAAGGCGTTAATTTTCAAGAGATTTCCGTGAAAGACCATGGAGGTATTGTTGGTGGGGTATAGACGAAAGAAAATACTTGATGTTATAGATTGTGATAGGTTGAAGTTATTTAATTGATCGAAAATGGCTTAACTCAAAGTTGAACCAACTTCTTAGACGAAACTCATGCCAGGTTATTGACAAAAAAAAATACAAATCTTTTGAAATAAGAGTGTGGCAATGTGTTGGAGAAAGAAAAAGAAGAAATGAGGTATTGAGATGTAAGTGTGAGTTGTATTTAAAAAGTCTTACATTGAAGAATTTGTGCAATGTGAAGCAATTAATGGGGAAAATTGTCCAATAAGTCATAAACCTTTTGTAAAACGGTCAATTCAGTCATAAATCTTTCAATTGTGCCAATTTAATCTTAAACCTTTCGATGATTTGCCAATTTATCCTAAACCTTCAAATCATGCAAATTCAATCATACACTTTTTGATGATTTTCCAATTTAATCATTATGACCAATTATCCATATAATAGGTTTAGGACTGAATTGGCAAATTTTCATAAGGTTTAGAACTAAATTGAGCTCTTTCCAATGGAACTCATCTTAAGTTTCGAATTAAAAGGTTTAGGACTAAATTGACAAATCATTAAAATGTGTAGGACTAAATTGACACAATTGAAAGGTTTAAAGACTGAATTAGCTTGCGTACAATAAGTTTAGGAAGTTTTGGACAATTATCCTGCAATTAATGTATCTTACTTAGCACATAACTCATCGGCGAAAACTTTTAAGTAAAAATGAGTCCAACTGAATATGTTGACGAGTTAGGACTTAAGCTACCTCATGGCCATCTTCTTGAGTAAATGTATCGAGCTAAAGGTATTGAGCTTCTTCTACATACTCCCAACATGAGGAAAGAAGCAAAGACAACGGAAAAGTGATAGATAGATGATTGATTCAATTTTAGATAATCTAAACCCACTAGAGTTGGCATAGTTGATTGAGACGTCCTAGGAGATTCCAAACTCTGGAATCAAAGATTCCATATTAGCGATTTCCGATTAAAATTAACTAGAAGGATTACACAAATTTTCAAAAGTCTTGGGAATAAATTTGCTAAATTGACAAGTCTAGGACTAAATTAGCACCCGTACAATAGGTTTATAATTTTTTAAGTAATTTTGCCGATGAAAGCCATTACGTCGACATTCAATCCGTCTGAACGGTTGAGTTTCAATCCGTCTTGGATATCTGATGTATCTCTATCATTGTATAAGATATTAAAAATATCATCTTTGTCCGATCCAACCTATATCCCATCTGACCTTATCATATTCGATAAAAAAAGTCTAGAGACCAAACGCAGCCTAAATCTTATGTAATACTAAATTAATCCAATCATGCTCTAAAACGAAATGGGGCCTTAAAATTTGGGCATTTATACGATTAAAGATCTAAATATTGTTTGATGTAGGTTCTCTGAATTGAAGTTAATAAATGGCGTTGGCCAATTACTAGGTCCGATGAATTGGTTCATTTTCAAGCTTCTCTATTTGTTTGGAGTACGATACAATAATCTTAGTAATTGCAAATGTAATGGAGATGTTTCAATGCAGGAATTGTTGTGTCGTGTGGGAAAAATCATTGTGATATAATCCTTTGACTATACTTGTACTACTAGCTATAACTCAAACCTAGCATTTCAAAGTCTGAGGCGTTAATTTTCAAGAGATTTCCGTGAAAGATCATGGAGGTATTGTTCGTGGGGTTTAGACGAAAGAAAAAACTTGATGTTATAGATTGTGATAGGTTTGGATATTTAATTGATCTAGGATGGCTAAATACAAAGTTGAACCAACTTCTTAGACGAAACGTGCCAGGTTATTGGCAAACAAAAGTCAAATCTTTTGAAATAAGAGTGTGACAATGTATTAGAAAAAGAAAAAGAAGGAAGGAGGTATTGAAATACAAGTGTAAGTTGTGTTAGAAAAGTTCTACATCGAAAATTTGTGCGGGGTGAAGTAATTAATAGATCTTAGTTGGCACATAACTTATCGGCTGAAACTTTTGAGTGAAAATGAGTCAAACTGGATATATTGACAAGTTAGGATTTGAGCCATCTCATGGCCACTTTCTTAAGTAAAGATATCGAGCTAAATGTATCGAGCTTTTGCTACGTACTCCCAACGGGAGGAAAGAAGCAAAGACAATGGAAAAGTGATAGATAGATGCTTGATTCAATTTTCGATAATCTAAACCCATTAGAGTTGGCATAGTTGATTGAGACGTTTGAGGAGATCCCCAACTTTGGAATCGGAGATTGCCCGCTCAAGTATTGCTTGCGGCATACAAACTAATCTAGATCAGGCGGGCCACTGTGCCTGTATCCTAGGGTCAAGCTACATATTCCAAAAAGACAACTATATAATAATTTATTGATGCCTATATTGAAAGTGAAGAGGAAATTAGGAATAAGAAGGACGAGAGAAGAAATAAATTTTAGAGTCATTTAGCAACTTCTTTCACCCTCATTATTCTTCAATTAGTTGAACCCAAGGGCATGAAAAAAAAAAAAGGGAAAGATAAATCAAGAAATATTTACTATGATCCGGCTATAAATTCCATATAAATGACCACGACAAATTACATAAGCATCAATTCATAGATGAAAGGGGGGCTCTCAATCAAATCTTTACCAAGTTTGGTCTTTTAATTTTGTTCACATGTCCCTTCACGAAGATTACTTATTGATCAACTTGGTATTTTTTAATTAATCAATCTCTCCCAAGATCAAACCACTATCTATACAAGATCATCCAATCTTGAAGATCCACCCCCATTTTTGCAATAACACATTTCCACTTTTGCTTCGGCGACTAGATTGTCATGGAATGATCCCTACTAGAAAGGGACTACACAATGAACGATGACTTTTTTGGGCACCTGAAGTGTGGTCTTAGAAAGTGGAAATCTTCGTGTCTTCCATTATAATCTCTTGCCTTGCAGGCTCCCCACCTCATCCACCGCACCAACCAACAATTTCCTGTTCCTACGTGGCATTTAGCTGTACTAGATTTAAGTTCGGCTCATGTGACCGTCGGGCGACGCTAAAGTTTCACGTGAAAAACGTTGGAATGTAACCACAACCATTTTTTTTTTATCTTGCTTCAAAACTTGCCCCCTCCATGGCTAGTCCTGGCCTTTGAAACGTCTCTTTTTCTATATTGACCTTTGGCAACTACAAAAGTCAACTTTTTAGGCTCCAAACTCACCTTTTATTGGTTGAGATAGCATCGGAGTTAAAGTTCAAGTTGAGGATGTGAACCACTTCAGTTGAAAAGCATCGTCAAACCCAAAAGTCCCATGATAGTTCAAATCTAATTTCTTATGCATTTCATGAAAACGTGATCATAATGGGAACGAGATTGGATACCAATTTGGATAGAGAAACACCTCTTCCTAGGGTGACCGGTGTTTTTGCTACTTTACATTAGGACCATTTTTTCCTCCAATCACTATTCTGATAAGTAGATTACAAGGGTGGATGCTGATCACATGCTAAATCAACTAATTTTAAATGTAGGAGATGTCCATGATCTTAACCCATCGACCAGAATGCTTGGAGGAAAATACGGCCCTTGAGGTCAATCAATGGTTGTTTTGTTTTCCCTCATCCTTAATTAGAGGAAACTTCCTGCATTTGGTCTTTCGATTGGTGAGTTATAAATATGCACGTTACTCACATGTATTTTTAATTAGGTTTGTATATAGATGATGTCCATGACTTGTCATTCCCACTGATCAAAGATATGGAAAAATATGTTAAATCTAAAGTTGATTTGTTTTCTTATCCTTTTAGATTTTCTCTTTGGTCATCTTATTTACATGCTAAATGGGAATGCGGTGGCTCAACATTGCATCATTGACAAAACAAAAGTTCTCTGGGCTATCTCCTAGATTTCTATCTCTAGAGAGATAGGAAGAAGATTATATGACGAGGAAGTCCAAGAGCACCAGTGGAGCTAACTTTCACATAACAAAGTTTTTCTCACAACGTCTATCTCGATATCTCAAATGCGTACTAATAGATAGTAGGTCAATGTCGACTGAAACCGGATTTATTGACTAAATTAAAGATCTTAGACTATATAAGTTGGATCTCACGTTCACGCAAGGGTTTGTTCTAAGAATGTTATCCTCATTGACAACATTGCAAATGACAGCACAAAAAAAAGAGAGACATTCGCAGCAATTTTTCTCTTTGCCATGCTATATCTTCTTCAAATCATGTCCTAGCTGACGCAGAATGGATATTCGGTCAAATGAATGAAATCTAAAGCTGACATTTTTTGTGGGAGTTTCAGGGTGAGTGGATGTACAAGCAAGTGCCACCAACTTTGGATCAGGATCCAATGAGAGCCAAGTTACAAATTAGACAGAATTGGGAGATTTCATATAAATTGAAGTGTCCTTTGGTTGGTTAATTTTGGTTTATAGGCATCCAACGTGTCATATGCAAAATTTTCTACCAAAATAGGAATACCATTAGAATTAGTGGATGACTTTCATCGTTGACTTTGCACGTTAGCATTCAATAGCTTTAAAGATTTGGATGCTTAGATTAGGAAAAAGTCTAATTTCAACTTTAATTCACTTTTTGTCCAAACCCTAAGGCTATGTTTGGTAGTCCGGATAGGATAACGAAATATCATATCCGGTGTTTGGCAATGTCTTCTAAACTGGATAAAACCGAATATGATCACAAGGACCCCTACTGTGCATCCATCCTTGCCTCCAACCACCACTGATCGTGATCACTGTCCAACCAATCGTGTTCTAACGACTAAGGGTGAAAAAGAGAAGTTATATGTCACATGGCCATCACTAAGAAGAACTCAAATACTTTCAGGAGTGCATTCGAAGGATCTTGCTGTGGACATCAGAGGCGTGTTCTCCGTTGTTACTCGCTATCCAAGTGCCATTCACTAGTGGATCTCCATCCACCATCCCTGCCCCTCACTACCCAAAATCGTCGGCTTTGACGTCAAGTGGCACCTGAGCTTTGCGTGCGGTGTCCACCATCATATCGCCACCCTTCACCTCTATATTGGCTATTGTTGCCTCGTCCACTAGATCGCTGTGGCTGCTACCTCTTTGGTCATTCGTGACGCCCTTTGCAACCTAAGGCTTGTCTTCGCCGATATCCGAATTGCCTATGATACAATGAAGCTGAGCAAGGACTACGGTCTACAGGTGGGATTGGCAATGGATCTAGCGAAATTGGTGAAGAAGGAGACAAACCAGAGGGAGCCAGAGAGAGCAAGTTCGAGACGCTGGTGAGGGAGCTCTAGCGGTGAGATTTGGATATCGTGAGAGATGGTGCTGGGCAAGTGAGATTTTCAAAAAAAAAAAAATCTTATCTTGGATTGCACCAAACATATGACGGGATTTTCTACAATCAAGAAAATATTTGGAGAATTTCTAATCCAACCTTATCCTATCGTCCCAATCTAAATCCAGACTAGCAAACGTAGCCTAAAGTAGTTTCATGGTTTTGAAATCTTTAGAATCTTGATATTTTCGATGAGAAACTGGAATATGATAAGGCATCGCCTATCACTCTTGTTGGAAACAAAAGCGGAAAAACAAATATAGAACACAAGGATTTACGCGGTTCGATCACAAGGTGATTTATGTCCACGGACGAGGCAAATCAAGATTCCACTATAATCAAAAAGAGTACAGTTTTCAGAAGTCGAAATAACGACTTAACAAAACCTCACGGCTCACCAAAAAATCTCTGAAAACAAATTCTCTCTACTTCAATGAGAAAATCTAGCCGTGGTATATATAGGGCTCCCCAAAAATTTTTTTGCTCCGAGTTGGGCCTATCAGCCCAACCCTTCTGCGTCATGAACTAAATCTCAATTTTCGGGTCACACATAAAATATGTCGGGTCGGATCATAAACCAGACTGAGTACATAAAATTCAAGACATATTTAACAACTCTAACTAATAAACTTTTGTGCTTGAAGTATGACAATGCGTAAAGTGTAAGGGAACAACGACATTAAGAAGTTTGGGTTAACAGGGTGAGACAAAATGTTACACCTAAAGTTTTTAATATAAACTTGTCGAATTTCCTTTGCTTAAAAATCAGAAAAATTGTGGGACCTAGAGGAAGCACATTCAGCACTACGATTGAAAAGAACTCCTATGAGTAATTGGAGGAATCTCGATGCTTATCTTCCGGTCTCACATAAGTAAAGCTAGTTTCTTGAAATTACACTGATGTCACATTGAGGCCTAGTCTTTGCCAGGCCCAGCCCATCAAATGAGCTAAAGATTAAAACGCATCAAGTTTATGATTAGGTCTACTAAGTATGATTCGATAGAGATCACATAACATGTAACTAATCTTTCGACTATGGAGCAAATGAAAATGTGCAATGATCGAGGCTTGATGACCGATATAGACTCGAAAGGAGCTAACGAACATCGGGAGTGTTTGACAGACCTGTTAAAGAAGCCGGGTCATTGAGTCCAATTCAAGAGCTGGCTGGACTTGAGACCCGGCCAACGTCTCCAATACAAGCCCACGACGTCCTGCTTAAAACACACCTGCCCAAGAAACATGAAGACTTGGAAGTCAAGGCATCAACAGAAGTAAGATTTTTTTTACTGAAGAGTAACTGATTGTATAGCTAATAAAGCATGACTCTCACAACTGAACTGAAGTGCCAGAGAACAATGCTTGGAATCTTGTTACTTTTTCAGTGCTTTCAGAAGCCAAGTCTTCTAAGCTGAGATTAAAACTTCCCGTTTTACTTACTAAGCATGAGAGAGAGAGAGAGAGAGAGAGAGAGAGAGAGAGAGAGAGAGAGTTCCTGGAAGCCAGAGTGGGTGACTTTCATGTCCAGAAGTAAACTGAGACAACTGAAAACAAAAGAATTTCTCAAAATGTACATACCAAACAAGAACAAATACTGACACCCATGCTATGGGCATGTTGCCTATAAAATCCTTCTCTACCTGGTAAAAAAACTACGAATCTAAGTCCTTCAATTGGATATTTTACCCCTTTCTTTTGTTCGAATGACGCTATTTCGTTTTCCAATTTTAAATATCTTCTTCAGGGAACAACTCCTTGAGCAAAGGAGAAATCCACTGAATCTGTATATAGGTGATGTCCCAAAGATCATCATCTTCCTTCTGCACCAGGATGTCACTCTCCTTCATCTTTGTGATAATATTCCTCAGCAAATCAGGGACCAACTCCTTCAACATTGCGGACTCGCCATATGGCCCCAAATTAGCCTTCATGCAGGTGTCCATCCTCCTCAACACTCCGAGCCAGAATGTCCGAAACCCGGGGCTCTCTGAGATCTGCTTCAGGAACTGCAGGTACACATTGGCCAGGAGCTCCATGGCAATCTTCAAAGTCCCTTCCATGCTCCGCATCTCCCGCTCCGCATTCTCACGCCGCGAGTACTCCAGCATCTTCTCATGCAGGTCGTCGACCATTGCAAAGATCACAAGGTTGAAGCAGTTCATGCAGTTAGTTGAGGTGAACTCAAGGTCCTCTGCTAATGCAAAGCTCCTCTGGAGAGAGAGAATGGCATGGTTCCTAATCTCTTCCCGGCGGGCCAGGCTCGTCTTTCGCAGCGCCTCACCTAGCTTGATGAACAGGTTCAGCAAAAAGTTTGAGGAGCCTAGGCCTTTTAAGTTCTCCTCAATCGAGGCTGTGCTGTAGTTATTTCCCACATCGGACAATCCATTCCTGTGCCACTGGATCAATAGATTCACAGACTCGGACAACAGGTTCAGTATTTTCAGGTTCTTGTCGAGCGGACTATTTTTGAGCGCCACAAAGCCAAATGCACAGTCGATGCAATATGCGTAAGTCGTCCTTGAAACATGTGTTCCATCAGATAAAAGCATGATCAGAGTCTCCACTCCCTGGTCATACGTCTCTGGGTGTCGGCCGGTGACCGATAGCAAATGGAGGACCGACTTCCATCCAAGCTGGGTTTGTAAATTCGCAGGGTATTCGATGAGGATCCTGCTAACTGATTTCGTTATGACCTCACCACACGTGTCGAGAATTTCCTTGTCGAGCTTCCACATCAAATTGATTGACCTGAAGATAAGCTCCTCGGAAATGCTGTCCTGTTGAGGCTCAGCAAGGAGCTTGAGACAGACTTTTAAGAGACTCAACATGGCCTTTTCAGCGAACGGAATTGGAGAGAATAGAGGGAACTGTGCAACCGTTAACAGATTCTCATGGAGAGAAACACAGAATATAGATAATCGATGAATGTTGGCCAATGCGATGGCAACGATCAGTTCCCAGCAGAACCCAACCGTCTCTTCTTCTTCAACCGGCGTGCTGAACTTTTGGCCTTTACCAGCGGCTGCAAATATTAGGGAACGCCCGAGGTTTAGTATAGCCTCATCAGGAAGGCTCGAACTGTTTGTAAAGATGTTCCCGATCCGGCATTGCCTGATAATTTTCACGTTTTGTTCGAATTCACTCAAACCGAGGCTCAGAGATTCTTCCGCACTGTCCAGGGAAAGAAAATGCGAGAACCGACCCATCATGCCATAGTTATGCTGTACGCCGGGTCTAAAATCTTGGTTAGGGTTAACTATGCCCGACTCACATTGCGTATCCATTGCAAGGTCCGATGATGAAGTGGAAGAGGCATCTGTTTCAACCACCGATTGTGGAAGTAGCTTTAGTCTTTTCAGCTTCAACAAGCAGTCGATAATATTCCTCCACGCCCCACGAATCGAGGACCCAAAGTTGTTTGCAATGGTAAAAACAGCGAGAGTTGCCATTCTTGGCTTTAAATCATGGCTAAAAGCGAACAGAGTTTCTTCGGCAGAGGCGTACGGGTTTAGGAACGTGGTGAATTTGCAGAAAGAAGCGAGGAGCTCATCGAGAGTGTCTTCTAATCCATATTGAGCTATTCTAGCTATTGAAAATAACCCTTCGACACACTCGTGAAGAAACTCATCCTCATCGGCATGCTCAAAACATGCACAAAGAGTCGCCACCGATGGTCCTGCAATTGTTGCGAACATATCCCTGCCCAACGTACTGTTAAACTTGCATTGGACGAAAGGATGAACAGTCTTTGATTTGTTCATCAGTTCTATCCATCTGCTCGGTCTCATCTCAATGGAAATTCCTGATTGGCCATAGAGCTTGATTGCGTTACTCGATATCGAATAAAATAGCTCCGAGAGGTACTCTCTCGGGAGATCACTCCCCTCATTAATCCCTCTGTTGTTTCTTATGAACTCCTCCTCCGTCATTTTCTTCTTCACTTGGGGATTGTGCTGGTCAGTGTTGAGCATAATGAGAGAATAGCAAAGAACAAAAACCGCATCCTTGCTGACGAAAACCTCCGCGGACTGCTGATCGAAGAACCTCTCTGAGAACGCCTCGAGGACCCGCTGGATCTTCTGAGCCTCTCCCGGTAAACGAAATGTCTCCAGATAAGTTCTGAGAGCCGTGTCGAGAATCATGCCTGCGAATTCAAAAGTGTCTGTGAATTCCTTAAGGACTCGAACATGGAATTCATCCGGGTCACCAAGATAATCCCCGATCATGTTCTTATCGAGGCCTGCAGTGTAGCGGAAGAAGAAAGCAAATGCCTTCGGATCCATAGGGTCAGACACCAGGCGAGAAAGCTTCAGGTACTCTATACCCTTCCTTTCGTCACGGTTAAAATGGTTTCCCGCGATCCTCATTTTCCGTTTCTGTGCTTTCCTTATTCTTGCCGAGTCCACCCAGTTCTCATCCTCATCTTCGAATTTCTCTACCCAAAAGAGTCTGTATTCTGTGATTTCGACTGCATGTCTTGCTAACGTGCTCGAATTCTCTTCACAGTTGATGTTATCTGCAATGTTGTGAATCACTATAACGAGCCCTTCGAACGCTTGGATTTGTAAACTCGTCAACGGATTAGATGTTGGAAAGGCATGCTTGCACAGCAACTTCCCCATTTCTTCAAAGACATTTCGGCAAGTGACGTTGCAGTCGTAGTTCACATAGGCTTCGAATATGAAACTAGGCTGCCTACAAAAGTTTATGATTCCTTCTATAGCAACTTCCTGGAGTTGAATCGAGGTTGCAAACATCGCAACTCTCAACAGAACAAAGCTGAAGAAAGCCTCCAACTGCAAACGGATAAACCTGAAAATTTTGAACAAACAGCTCATTTATCCCGCGACTTTCATCATTATACAAGAATGATAAAGATTAATAATTCTTCTAAAGTCCGAACCTGCGTAGGAAATGATAGATACTCAATATTGTGCTGCAAATCATAGCCAAAACGAGTTGGCTTGAAGACATTCCGTAATGGATCAAATGGTGAAACAAGTCATCCTGAATCATCCTTAAAAGCTTCGGGTGGTTCGCGATTGCATCTCCACTCAAATCGATTGCAGAATTGATTAGAACCAACGCAAATAGCTGGACATCTTCATCGGTGGTGTGAGATGTGTTCCCTTCTGTTTCCACTATTTCCACAACATTCAGCAACGAGCACAGGAAATGAAAAATGTCAACTGTGCATCTAACTCCATATCCAGAATCCAAATTACCACCGACATCATCGGTCTCGGACTCGGAATTATTATCCCCATCCCTACCTTCGATCTCAGGCAACCGTGAAAATATGATCTGGATCAATTCGTGCATCGTGTACCTCGCATTTCGCTGAAGCAAATCCCCTCTGCTCGCAGATTGTTGCACGACTTGAAAGCATGTGTTGACAATGGTGCAAACGGCTTGATCGGAGAGAAAAACCGAGGCCCGGTGCTTCATGATGCCTGCAAGGACCTGCAAAATCCGCATCATGACCGCCTCTTCAGACCCCGAATCAGTCCTCTCGAGGCGGCAATTCACGGTCGCGGTGACGATCGAGTTGATCGCGTCCTTCGCACCGTGCGTCTTCTCGTCGAACATTTCCAACTTGAGCATCTTCAAAATCGACGAGAGGGCGACACCGGTGGCAGCGGCGGGAACCTCGTCGCTCTGGATGACGTCGAGGAACGGGGAGAGATAGATCGAAGGGTCGATCGCCCGCCATTCCTGCTGGGGATTGAAGATGAGGGTGCGCAGGGATTTCAGGGAGTGCGCAATCGAGGAATCGTAATGGTCTTCTTGGGTAGGGAGGAACGGGCCGGCCGGGTCGAGGGGTCGACGGATCACCGCCAGGATGGCGCCGACCTCGGTGTTGAGCATGCAAGAGAGGCCGAGCTCCTTCCGCTTGGATCGGGGGCCGGGCTTGTCCCTGTCCTTGCATTGTGAAGAGTCCTCTTCTTCGGGAGCTGGCTGGGTTAGTTCTTCTGCCATTTGGGCGCTGAGGGGACAGACAGAGAGGGACGAAGAGAAAACAACAAAAGAGAAAACGGTTGAGATTTAAAAGACGGTTGGAGATGAGAGGACTGAGGAGTGCTGTGAACTCTTGGCGGGTAATTCTTGGAATGGCCCCATCTCCTGTGGAGGACCACATCTGTCCCTCAACTTTTCCTCTCTCTCTCTCTCTCTCTCTCTCTCTCTCTACAGTAGCATCGCTCTTCTATTTCACAAAATTGTAGCTTAAGAGTGATATTAAGGCTCCATTTATCGTGCGAAAAATATTTCCCGACATTTGGATCGCTTAGAAAAATGAGCCAAGGGAACATTTGCTCTTAAATTCAGGAAAATGATTTCATCTTTAAAAATCGTAAATCATTACAGCACGGGAAAATGTTTTCCGTTAACTTAGGCCCCGTTTGGTTCAGCATTTAAGAAAAGCCTTTGGCCAAATGCAAAGGTCTTTAGCCTAAAAGACTTTGGGAAAATGCTAGACTATTTAGTATAATATAACTGAAAAGGGCTTTAGGGAAATGTTGGACCGTTTGGTAAACATATATTTGCAAAGCTCTTTGGTGTAACCAAATTAAGTTTTTTAATTTTTAAATTTTAAAAATTGAAAAAAAGAAACAATGATGGTAACTTTTATATTTTCGCGTTGAGAGCAATGTAAAAGATACATATTAACATTTATAAAAAAAGAATCACATCCTACAAATTCGATCGTAGCTTGCACACAACTATTATGATATCTCATCTCATACAAATTTGATTAGAAAAGAGTTTTAGTCTGCTTCCTAACAGTCAACTTGCGCCTCTTGTAATAGCTAGGGAAGGAACGTAATGTGCGGGTGCTCGCTGTCTCTATTTAACCAGTATAAATGCCAATGTGTGCAAGAACTTTTCAGGAGCTTAAAATGCACACAGAGACCTCTGTAATGTAGGCATCGTGTAGCAATATCAGTGGATCTGTCAATGATAAAAGTGAAGGTATTTGTGGAAAATTGCTTTGTTTCATTACATCTCAGACACGCTTAAAGCAATTTCATGTACAGAACATAACAGCTAATTTTTCTAACTCCCCCTCAATGTGTAAATGCTGATTTTTCTGACTTCCCTCCTTGGAAAGGAGTGGATAACAACAAAGCAGAATGAAAAGCAGTCAACTTTAACAAAAGCATACGAACATCTACCTCACTAACTCTACTGAGACATACAATGAAGCAAATTTTCATGTCTCAATCTCAAGCATGTATCATTTCCGGGTCATCAAGTTCATATATCTCCGGTACAAGAAAAAGTTAATATTTCTCCAAGGTTCTATAGGGCCTGTATAAGCTGTTGCGAGTTGGAGAGTCCTGTTAAGGTTCTTTCTGGCCTGTTGATGGCCGCTTCAACTGCTTGTTTTCTTGTTGCTCGATATTCCTAGACGAGTTGCCTTCGTTAACCACGGATGCCTCAAATCACATATGCAGGGAGTATAATAGCTTAGTGAAGCACATTTGCCACATCCATTGTCCTTTGTCACGCCGGAAGGTCTAGAAAATAAATGAATAGTTTTATTTAGTTGAGATAGATGACTAATTCACACAAACAGAATCTAAGTATTTTAAAAGCAAAGGAAGTGAGTATTGCAAGGGAAAAAAGTATACTTTCCAGAGCAGAATGAAAAACATTAAGTACGACGTAAATTGTCGCGAGCTAAGGGCAATTATAGCAATTTGACAGAACAAAATAACTCTTTTGGTAGTCTAACCAAAACGGACTATCTGCATAAATAAAGATACTTACCTTTTGTGATAGTTTATATCACGAGGACAACAATAGCACAAAAATCCGCCAGCTACAGCACATCAACATGCCAATTCACAAGCTTTACACAAACATAAAATTGTGGTGATTGAGGACAAAATGGAAAGACATTATCGAAGTGAGATCTTTGTTTACTCTAATGTAGCTTACTGATTTTCTTCTGAGAACTGTGCTCTTTTTCATTGCACTGCAGGGCTTGATGTCGAAACAGAAAGCTCATTTTCTCTTCAAGAAATGCCTAACGAAGAGTTCCTTGAAAAGCGGAATGTAAGTGTGGATATGACTATCATATGTTGGATAGTAGAAGAAGCAATCGAACTTCCCCGCAACTACTCATGCACCAGAAACCCACTGAAAAAGACGAACTTCCCCAGAATTTGCGTTAGTTTTTGGGTCATCCTTTCTTACCAATACAGGGAATACCAAGCAAAGCACATAAGCAATCGAACATATAGAACCGATTTGAGCAAAGCGAATCAGCAACAATACGTCTGATAACAACACACTCTCAATCCGTCACTCAAGAACTTCATCAAGAACAACAATAGTAGGCAACGGAATCAAAATCAAGCTTTTACAAGTTATGCCCAACACGAAGTTATCCAAAAATCGGAGAAACTACCATGCCTTTGGGGAAGAGAAGTGAGCGGTGTCGAGAGCGTGGAAGAAAGGCTGGCGGCGAAGTGGCGAGCGGCGTGAGGGAAAAGAGGCAGCGACGAAGCGGCGAGCGGCGTGAGTGAAGAGAGAAGGGAGCGGCGTCACAGCGAAGGTGATCTGTGGAGAGTGAAATAGCAAGATAGAAGAGACGCGAAAGAGAAGAGTGGTCTTTACGGCTTGTTTTAAAAAGGGGTAAAAATGGAAGTGAACTTGATAAATGAGGGTAAAATGGGAAGTTTCGAAATTTTCATTAAACCAGGGATAAGCATTCCGAGAATGTAACTTCCCAAAGCACCTTCCACCTTGCATTGACGAAAAATCCCTTAGAGAGCACTGGAAATGCAATTGCACCTTTTCAAAGTGAGTAAAAAAAGTTGTCAAACACCATTTACATTTGGACAAGGGATTTCAAAGTCCAAATGAGTATTCCAAATGCTGAACCAAACAGGACCTTAATGCTCTAAGTCCAGTTCTATACGCAAGGAAAAGAGGTTATAACTAGATCATCTAGACCGGCATCTTTTGTAATCTATATGACGACGTAGTTGTGTCCCGACACCCAGATCATCGCCTTGCTTTCAAGCCCCAAAGGTCCATTAGAATGCGATAGATAAACGCGGCAAATTCGGCTCAGAAGAAAGCCGATAGTTTGAGTACGGAGAAATGAAGATGAAAATCAAACAAAGAAACGGGAAAAACAGAACTAATCTTCATGATTGAGGACATGACAAAGGCGATGAACACGAGATTTTTTTATTGGATTTTTTTCTCGCGAGATCAGTCAGGACGTAAATTTGAAAAAGAAAGTTGACCAATGATGCGAGTAAATTGCATTGTTTCAAGTACAAATTAACTTTTCTACTGAGCAATTTAGATCATACACTTAATGCATCATTGTGATGCACAAGCACAACCACATACAGGAAGCACAACCAGAGATGTGCATATTCTCAATTGCAATTACGGACACAAATGCTTATGCACATTCGCTCCGCAACGCCTAACATAAGAATAAGTAGAATTACCGGAGTGCCTGACCCTGATCCAAGACAAGAAAATTTCGTATTTACCATAGAAGTAAACCGGTCAAAAGCAATTCACCAAAAAAAAGAAAACGAACAACGAATCTAATTTGACATAATTTCACCGAGAAAACTAATAGTTAGAGGTGACATGAATTATGCTCCGCCAGCATGACGAGTACGTTAACAAAGCTGTAAATCTGGTCAGTTGGAAAAGCACTATTCATCCGGAGCCAGACCACGCTATAAGAAATGCAGTTGAGATCACTATCCAATCCACAACACGAAATCCTCAAATTTGCTCATCCACTTCATGAGAACGGTTATAAATCACATAAGATCATACTTACAAAATTTACATTAGCACCAGCCCACAAGTCATGGTTACTTAGGAGACGGGTACAGGCTCTTCAATTCGTGCCAGAGGCAAAAGAAAGTGTCGAGAGCATCTTCATCGTCATTCACGTTATGCCCTCCAGTTTGTGCTACAGATAGTAGTGTCTTTAGCCACTCTTCATGAAGGGTCGAAAACTCCAACCTCTGCTCGCTTGATTTGAAACTTCCGCCAACCGACATCTTCATAAGTCGGCCAGCCTTCGAAGCAGATTCAACCACCTGTTGTGGAATTCCAGCCATACAAGCTACTTGCAAGCCATAACTCTCAGGACATGCCCCGGACGAAAGCTTGTAGAGGAAAACCAGCTCCTGGTCGCTCTTGGAGTGATTTCCACAGTTCGACTTAAGAGCACAGGCCATGTGTTGCAGGGTAACACGTGGATGAGAGCCGAATTCCTTTGTCAGCGGGTGGTAGTGTGTTGCAAACAATAGCCGGCAATTAACCTTCTCAACAAGATGCCGGAATACCTGACAAGATATTTACCAAGGTTCTGTGTTAAGGCTATAACATATGTATAAAGCAAAGATTCTTTGCAAAGAATTTTGCAGCCCTTTGTCTGCAGAACAATGCAGTTTAGATCCATATCATGGTAGAAGTCGGTAGGCAACTCGTGGAGCTTATTAGCTTAAAAATTCACACAAGTTTGGGATTAATAGCATGAGATTGTAACTCTAGTATATGATTTGCACTCATCTAGAACTAGTTATGGCGGCAGATGATAAAGATAGCGTAGTCTGCATACGTAGCTGTACTGGATGATGGGTGAGCAGGCTTTACAATGCATGACACTCATAAGGCAGGAGAGAATTCTTAAATTTCATGAAAACGAGCGGAGACCCTAAGTAATAGATTTCTAGAAGTAAATAATAGAAAAAGAAAAAATCCCAAGGCCAGGCTCTTACAGCATAAGCAATGGCATAACCATCAAAAGTACTTGTCCCTCGACCAAGTTCATCAAGAATTACAAGAGAATCTTCGGTGGCATTTTGAAGAACTGATGCTGTTTCTGTGCACTCAACAAAGAAGGTGCCTGTCGGGGAGAGAGAGAGAGAGAGAGAGAGAGAGAGAGAGAGAGAGAGAGAGGGTTATGATACAAAACCTTCAAGATTCAAAAAAGGGCAATAAGAGTCGTTAATTGATGGTCATATGCTCTTTTGTCCCACTGGCAATTATTGATTCACAATCCTGGGGAAAATCTATTTAGTTAGCAGACCCATCAGTCTGCTCAATCTTCCTCAACTTTTACCATGAGAGTATAAATCACATGCCAAGGATCCACAATGAGTATTTCTCAATTCAATAAGTTGATTTGATCTCACCAACCAACTGGCTCTGCGATTTCTTATTGGCACAGGCATCCCAAGTAAGTGAGAGAAAGCCCACTCCCCTAAAGATTTGTGATGCAGGTATCTTGACTTATGTCATCAGCAAGGTGTAAGGAAGAAAGAATATGTGCAATAGCCTCACACACAAAGTACCACTTAGTCCCTGATTTGCCATACCCAGCACATAAGCTGTTTTGAGACTTGTAGATTGAAAAATAACAAGTTAAAGCAATAAATCAGATGATACTGATATTTCATTAGAAGGGAACTTACTCTCGCCAGCCATTATCCTATCAGTGGCACCGAGCCGTGTAAAGATGATGTCAACTGGGGAGAGTATACACCTCTCACAAGGAACATAACATCCCAACTGCAAGTCAACAAGGTAGATCAAGAATCAAGAAAAATGAATTCAGAACTTTAAGGTCACGGATTGCTATTTTCATTTTCATTTGGAAATGACTAAAGGCTCTAAAAATATGTTTTAACCTTTCTTAAAATTGTTTGCATCTAAAGACATATAAAACCTTTTTAAAAAATATAACTAAAGACTTCGAACAGCTTATTTTTCATGTCTTGTCCAGTTGTACTCCTAAAGTGAGGACTTAAAAACATGGAAGAAAAGGCTATTTTCACTTAACATTAGTCTCTTCGTCTTGATCTACTCATCTCAGCACAACTGTTCTGCGAATATTCAGAAAAGAATGCAATCAATCATGTTAAATTTCTTTTATGTATTGTTTGCCTAATTGCTACCCTTCCTTTCTTTTGTTCTTCTATCAGATATTTCATACTTTCAGTGAAAATGTAGATGTGTGTTCAGATCTGTCCAGCCTACAGTTTCACTTTATTTGATAGAGCTCCAAAAGGCTTCATTGAAGGCTCAACAAGATTTTATTAAGCTCCTCGAACAATTGCCAAGACTTTTTCAAAGATTCAAGGTAGTATCTTGCTAAAGCTTTGAAGCTTTAGTAAGGCTTCAGCTACACTGAAGTTCTATTGAAAGAGCAGCTAGCTCCTATATGAAGAGGAAAAGATACAAGAGGAAAAGCTACATATATACTTGTATATTGGTGAAAAAAAAACAATAATGCTTGTGTTTATGGGGGACCTCGTGAGTTTTGAGAATGATACTTTATGAGATAGATAAATTATGTATCTACCAGATTTTCTTTTTCAACCAAATTTGAGATTAGACTGAATTTTGTAATTTTTTCCATCTTATAAGAATTGTGTTTGAAAGGTATTTTCACAATTTTGATATCCTTCACGAATATTCATTTTCTTCTACCAAGTTCTCAAAAAATAATTATTTTAATTCCCGTTTCCAAACAAAACAAAAGAAAACTTTTTTCCAAAAACCAAAAGCAACCTAAAGAGCTTTGGAAATGCAAAAGCATCTAGCGATTAGTTTTCTTACATTACATATAAGTTTTTACTATAACTAACCTGGGCAAGTATAACAGCAAGACATGTTGCCCTCAAAAGTGTTGATTTTCCACCCATATTTGGTCCAGTCAACAATAATGTATGAGGATGATAACCATCTGTATCTTCACCGAGAAGTATGTCATTAGGTACTGGCAATCCTCCATTCTCAGCTAAGGCAAATGGATGCCATAGCCCTGTCATCTTAAGTATTGGTCCCTTGGCCTCTGGGCTGAAGCACATTGTTTTTGATTGAGGCAAAATGACAGGTCGAGATGAAGCTCCAAGTGAAGATTTTGCAGTGAGCGTAAAAGATCTCAATACATCAATACAGTTGATGGCATGAATGACAGCAGACCATTCGGGGGCTTTCTCAACAAATAACTCAATCAGAATAGAAAGTGTTTCAGCATCTGAATCCGTTACATTATGGTCCTGTTGTCAACACAAATTTGAAAAAGATAGCAATTTTGAGCAACATAAATGGTTTCCGCAGAACATACCAATATCTGATGAAGTTAAGCTGCAAAAGACCAATTAGTCCTGTAGAAAATTACTAGCATAGAAACATAAAGGTCTTTTTTCTCTAGAAGAGAGGAGACAAAGGGTTAACCTTGTCTGGACTTGGGTCGATATGGATCGTGTCAATCACAGGCCTTCATCATGTGGGTCCCATAAACAAATTTAGCGTTGTGATTGCATATGGTCCATGGACCATTGCTAGTTCCTCTCCGAAGCCAAGACAGTAAATCTAGGAATTACTGTCAATTAAAATAAAGAATCCCTCTTGAGGAATTCCTTAGATTGGATGGCCCAAACCGAGTATCCAAGTAGATGTATGAGGACATAAGTAATTCACTATATATTTTCTTCTGTCTTGTTGGCCTATATGGTGGAAACAGCTGGGAGCGCTGGAGAGGCAATGGGTTCTCCGGTGGCAGATGTCAACGGTTTAAGTATGCTTATCTCCAACTCATAAATTTAGCCTACATTATCTGATAGAACACCACTTTTTCCAATTCAGCAAACCCCACTAACATACCAAACCTCAAAAATGACTAACTAATCAGTCAGCTGTTAGATTGTCTATATATAGTTCGTGTATACAAAACATTATGTATCCTATCAAGAAACATTTGGCATGTCTCCCAAATTAATTGAGATAATAGCGAGGTGCACACTTATGAGGAAAGTTTCAAACATAGACAAGCACGATAGTGGAAGGAGAAGGACCTGGTACTTTGGAAAATCACTATCAATGGCTGCTTCAAATTGGGTGAGATACTTATCGAGCCCATTGTTACCGCCTAAAACTGGAATTTTGAAGACTTTTGACAGCGATGAGCTTATGTTCCTTTCTTCCTGTACTACCATTAGCAAATTCACTGCAGTCCGCATGCCTTTCACAAGAGACCCAAACAATCTCACCTGACAAAATAATATATTCAATGCATCAACTGTCTAGAAAAATGTGGAAAAGCAATTAAGAGATTGTTTTCGTTTCTTCATTATCAACACAAAAGATAAGGAGTCCAAAATATTTAAGCCAGCTTCTTCCCATAAGGCCTGAGAGTCGAGACAACAGAGACTAACTAAGCTGGTTAGGCATTAACCATGTATAATAATGACTAAAATATGGCAGAGGGTACAGTTTACCATACAATGTACCAACCTAATTTCCAATAATCAAGGTTCACCCCAATCAGAAAATCTTATAAAGCTCATTGTCAACTTACCAAATTTTTTAGTAACTTTAGCCCAACCAACGGCAGTAACAAGGAGGCTGATAATTGAACACTGGACTTGACCCTCCCAAGCAGCCTTTCTAAGTCTGGTAGTTTGTGAAGATTTTGAGAAATAAGAGACATTACTTCCGGTTGTGCAGCCAGACTGTCAATGACATTGAGTCTATTATTAATGCTCTCTACATCTTTGAGGGGATGACAGATCCAGTGTCTTAAAAGACGCTTCCCTGAGCAAGTTGTACAGTTGTCAAGGTACTTGTACAATGTACCTGAAAAGAAAGCAGATCAGAAGTATAATGCAGACACTAAAATTAATGATAGAAACAAATGTAGTAGTGGTACATTATGTGTGCAGAAATGCAGTATATAGAATGTTACACTGAAGTAATTACTTACCTGATGTACCACCATCCGCACTGTTGCTGAAAATCTCAAGATTCACCAATGTCTGCCCATCCATTCTGAGGCAACCCTTATACACCTCATAAGGTGTGATATCCCCATTTTTCAAAACATCATCTAACTGCAAGACAATACCACGAGTTGTAAACATTCAGAAAGAAGTATAAGAAGGTTATAGTTTTTCATGTTTAAAATGGCCATGATAACAGGCTTACCATCAACCTTGACATATGATTGATAAGACCACCTAATGCACATAAGGCAACATCATGTCGCACTACAACATCAAGAGCACAATTCAACAAGCTGGAACACCTCTTGAAGTAGTCGTTTGACTGAATCAAATTCATAACATCAGAAGAATTTGGGAAACCGGCAACTGGCATCACGGGAGTCAGTTGCACTGCCATATTGCCTGCAAGATAAAACCCTTCATAAACATTGAAGGCATAGTAATGCCCCTCACCATTACAAGGCTAAGGTGAGCATTAACATTGGTGGTTCCATCTCACACTTGACTGATGAGAAAATCAAAAGACAGAAGCAAGTAAAGAAAAAGCAATACGGAAGAAATTTTTTGTCCAATATAACTGGTGATAAATTATCATGCAGAAATCACACATCATGCCCTCTGTTAGAAATACAAATACCAAGTTATACTGTTCATATTAGGGCTATTTATACAAGATTTTGTATTAATATCGTATCTAATATAATAATTTTGTTTAATGCTTGTTTCCATGAATATGAAATAAAAATAAGGATAATTTAAAGGACATGAAATTAGTTCAAAATCAAAGTATTTTTACCAGAGTATAACACTCTAGGTGTTTTATTCGTGTATTGTTCAGTCTACTCCAAAAGAACAAGTATTATTTTGCTAGTCGAGTGAATGAGCGGGAAACTGAACTTCAATGAACAACATACATACATGTATTTTACGTAAAAGTATGAGCATTTACTAACAGAGGTCATGCTAGAAATTTCAACAGCCTTCCAAGTCTAATGCTTGTTTATCTCACCCATTAATGCAATCCAACTTCTCATGCCTCTTTATCGGATCAAATACCTCAGCAATAGTTGCTTGTTTCTCACACAAAAGTTTGAGAACAACCAATGATGGCCATAGACTATTATTATGATTCATGTGATAAAGAATCCCGCAATCATTTTCAGCATACTTTTGCTCCAGAAAGTAAAACACATAAGTCAATACTGCCTATAGGGGAATGAAATTTTCATCAAGAATATTATAGGACAAATTTAAAATGGATGACGGAGATCTGCTCAATCCTGTGAGCCTAATGGTTTTGACATGTTAAGGAACCTACATTATTGGAATCAAGCAGGACACTGAAGTCCTAAATCTTAAGTCAAATTGCTTTAAGATCTATACTAAGAAGGGTAGAGAAATTGAATAGCAAAAGGTCATGTTCACCATCTCTCACCTGTCAATGAGTACTTTCTGATTGCTTTCAATGCTTCTTTTGATAAACCTGCAATGTTCAGAGCATACCGCGTCATGTTTAATAACGTCAAATTGAACTCTTCCCGACCCAAGGAGGAAAATACAGATTAAGGTACTCCTAGCGGGTGCCAATGCAAACTGACAAAGCTCATTACCGCCAAAGAAAAAAAAAAACTGTAAAAGAGAGAGAGAGCTTACTTCTGCTCTCATATATCACTTCCTTGGGTGCTACCTGCAACCAGATTTGGTTTAAATTAGTGATACGGTACATGCTGAGAATAAGAAGACAGAAATGAGTACCTGCATCAACAGAGCCCCCAACGCAGCACAAGAAGCATCATCATTAATGGAACCAACCCAAAACTTCAGAGCAGCACAATCAACGAAAGCAAAACCATAGGCAATTGAACTGCTATCTTGTCCATGCTCCCCCTAAAAAAAAATACGGCAAGAACACCAACTTTAGAAGCAACCTCACAATTTCACGTGCGGGGAAAATTTTAATATCTGCACTACCATCAACAAATTATCTAACAACTTTGTTTCATACCAAAATAAATTTCGTTATCTGATGAGGACCTTTAGAATCATTTTGTTGATAACAAGCCTCATCTTCACATTGTTTCCAAGGATGAAAGTTATTGATTAACATAAAATGCATTACGACTAGCAAAGGTTAACTTCATGCCCAATTCATACATATTAGAGAAAGCGTTAATGCAAAAGTCTACCTCTATGCTTCAGTTTTCATCGATGGCATTATGAAGTGCTTATATCATCTAGTGATAGGGGCGTGCAAATGAAACATATCATGGGAGTATCCACTGCTAACAAAGGAATAAGATTAAGAAGCAACAAGCAAAAGCAAGACAAAAAAACACATATGCATCAACCTAGGTTACAAAATTTTACATCAAGCAATTACTAACCTCTCTTATTGCAAGAAGATGAACAGCATCAGGGCCAATGTTGCTATCCACCGAGGTTGATGGAGTAATCACATGAACCAATTTTCTTGAAATTACCTAATCCATGTGATGCAGTAAAACACTAAGGTGAGCACTTGAAGTAAAAGGAAGTGCAGCACACCAAATCCAAACCTCCTTGCCCCGAAGTAAGAGATAGAAAAAGCTTCATGGATTTGACATCAAGAACTCGTGACTAGAAGAGAATATCGAAAACCAATAGCACACTCAAGCTGATGTGGTAGGCAAATAGGTGGTAACTCATAGAACTTACTCAAAAGGCATAACAACAACAGACCAGTGCACCATCCATATGAACCAGTCACTTCACTATCTGAGCATCCATTAGAAGATTTTACATCTCACTCTTCTACAACACTAGTTTTAATTCATCTGCGCAAAACACCTAGTGAAGGCAACAAGCTTTTCAAAATCATCACATATTCTTGCCCTGAAGAAGCAAATGGTGCCTTCAATCTGACTTGCATTCCCGTAATTTTGCACATCATGCGTTCTTCAAAGGCTAAACTCGGTGAAAGCTTCTTTCCAATTAATAGCAGAATGCCAAAAAGAAGTAGAAAAGAATGGAATAAAGAGATGACCAACAGAAGAAAGTTCAGATTCTTGTCACTTCTTGAATATACTGTCATATCGTCAGAATTCCAACTCAACAATTTAAACTGTTAGATAGAAAGAGACTATATGTATATGAGACAGATTACCGCCACTTCTCACGTGCAGACCAAAAGAAGAACAAAATATGAAATTGGAAAACGGGGAATAAAACAGACAAGAACCACATGCCAACTAAAATATTATATGAGGTATGAAAAATTAAGACTTGGCTCTAATGCGTCCCAGAGAGTTCAACCCAAGAGACTAATTTATTGGGTAAAAGGAACCTACATGTATATAGAAGGCAGACAAATCCCATGAACAAGTGAAGTATGGGATTCTGTAACCCATATGCTTAAGCCATTTTATCGAGCATACAATGAAGGAGAGTGCATTATCGCTAGGGGTGATCGGTTACAGGGTGGGTTGGATCCGGACATAGAACCTAAAACCAACCCTGTTATAACCGATTCCCAATTTTTGGAATCTGAAACTAACCCTATTTTTCCTAAACCCTATTTGGAACCGACCCTATTTTTCCGGTCCGGTTTCAGGGTCTACCCGAGAACCTTTTTTTTTTTTTGTTCCTTTTTCGGTTTCATTTTTTTCTAGCAAAATAATATAGGTAGTAATGAAACAATTTAAAATAAAAGATGAATAACAAAAACCATTATCTGCCACAAGTAACAATCCCCAAAATGAGCAATTGAACTTATAATCCATCAAAATCAATAATCCAAAAGCACTATGTGGCAAGACATAGTCCAATCGCATAAATCTTTAAGAGTCACATTTCCAGGGAATTTATTCAACATGTTTAGCTCTTTATTTTGCGCCATAATGAGATAGCTCCTCACTTCTATTTCCGAATGAAATATCTTGAAAGAAAAATCAAGAGACTTAGCGGTAAAGCATCTGCTCTCACTAGAAAAATGTCTATATATCTCATCTAAATCACACAATATTTAGATGACTTTAAGGGCCATGCTGTTTCGCTCATAGTTATGAAACATATTCCAATATTAAACCAGAAATCGGTTCTAAAACCGGTGAAGTATGATAATGTGATATAGGCTTTTTACTTTTTTTGTACATTATCTCAAAACCGGTTCTAAAACCGGTTCTAAAACAGGTTTGGGTTGGTTTTTACTTAGAACCGGAAACCGGACCAGTTCTAACCGGTTCCCAAAAAATGGAACCGGTACCCGGACCGGTTCTTGATAGAACCGGTTCCCGGACCTGTTTTTCGGGTGGGTTGGTCCAGTTTCCGGGTAAACCCGGTCCAGTTGCACACCCCTAATTATCGCAACCAATCTATGGTTAAAAAAGGCCAATATAGATACAAATTCTTCCTAACCTTCAATATGTCCCATCAGTTCATCATCCTCAAGTACAGCAAATAAGGCCATGTTACAGACCATTTATTTGAAGACATAAGCAAAGAAGAGAAATGGGACACTTACAGAATTTGGACCTCTGGCTTTTGCTTGTGCAGATGTCTCCACTTGCTCCATTCGTCCAACTTTATATCTTCAAAAACAGACACACCAAACCTAATATACATTGATGCAGGAAAAGTAGGCATACAACACAGCACCAGATATAGTTGTGTTCATCCTAAAAAGAATAGTCCATTGTAACGTAAAAAGGATTCTAGAACCTATCATCACGGTGACTATGTCATAAACAGATAAAGAAAACTCACTAATAACACAAACTCCTAATTTTTTATCCATAAAGAAAAATTGGGGCAATTGACTAGGCTATATAATTATTATAGAAAGTAGGTCATTTTCTTACCCACGAGCAACCAGTTTCTGAACAGCATCGTCGATTCCACTCTCGGAGATTCCAACCTGGTTAGCAGGGCAGAGAAAATGAATATATCAAATTAAGCTCACTACTTTCTTGAGTAAATTGCGCACTTCTAACCGGTTCACGATATATCTAAAATGAGTTAAAAGATCCATCCAGAATACCTGCCGACATTTTCCAACACCACTTAATGTAATCTTCCAGTCAAGCTCTTTGTGACCAACGTCTGCATCCAGTTCATACAGCTCATAAAACTTTCCCTGCATCAAAAAGCATTCAATACCTTTTAGGCATATGAGACCAAAGAAATATGCTGAATCATTACTAGAATTAGAGGTTGAATTCTGATCCAATAGCACAAGATGATTAAGTGACCCAAGACATGTCAAAAACTTGGGCAGAACTTGAAGCACATAGAGATTGGAAAGTACAAATAACTTTTCCTATGTGGAACAGATGTCTTGCCTGACAGGCACCTAATGCACCAAACAAATATCAATGACACTTTTTTATTATCAATTTTCAGTGAAGTGTTCTGCAATTGGAAATCTACAGTATGATCTAAATAATGTAGTATGAGAAGCAGAAGAAACTAACCACTTTAAAGAAAAGCACAACATCCATATATTGACATTTAACACTCCAATATTGTCTCTGACTAGCTGACATCTTGCTCAAAGCCTCAGGAGGTAAGTAAAGCGTCCGCTTGTCATAGAGAGGATCATCAGGTCTTCTTCTGTTACCATCCCTAATTCGAGAAGGATCAAGCCATTCAAATTTGCTTGTAGGATCCTGTGTGTCTTTCTCATTCTTACTTGAGGGTTCGCAAATAGAGTCGGGAAGAATTTTCAACTTTTTGCCAGGATTGAAAGAGGATGAGTCATGTTTAGACTCGAACTTCGGAGTTTCCTCTTGAACTCGCTTAAATCGAGGCACAAGGGGTCGAACACCTGGTGTTTCGGGACCGAGAATGTCACTATCACTTTCAATTTCCATGAAACATTCTTGATCGACCTTCTTGTTGAACTTGAAGTCATTGTCCGTTCTAGGATGTTCGCTGAGTTCACCGACTTTATCAAATAAAGGGGAAGCCTTAGATGTACCATTGTGCGACTGCGAATTGTTCCTGCAAAATATAAGAACGCAACTTTTAAGGAGCCCACCAAAGAAAAAGAAGCTAATTAGGGAAAAAACAAGTATCTATGTATGTATGACAGTTGATGGACATAGAGGCATCACAATGCGCAGGACCAATATCAATACAACTGATGAGAACAAATAAAAGTAGCCCTTATCCACACACACCCTCACCGGGCGCAAGGGAAAAAATCCATAGAAGTTTTTTGTTACAGGAGTTATGGCGTTTGTTTGTCTTAGATCATTCCTAAACAAGAGCCTTACGCAGACTAAATACCTTCCTTGGAATGCAATGCAAGCATATGGGTTCTGACATTATGTGGCATAGTCAAAGGGAAGCGAAGGAACTAGCACATCACAAGAATTTCAACCTACACCATTGCTAAAGCAGCTATCACGTCATAAACCTAAAATAAATTGCTTATCGAGAGACCGTAGCTTCGCAATGACACGGCTTGAACATAGGCTAATCACTAAAAAGCAAATTTTCACAAAATCAAACTAACATCTAGCTGAGTTCTATCAATGTGGTTTTCGCCAGAACACAGCAACCAAACTGAAAAAAAGAGTAACGCATATCATCGTATGCATCTCCACGCTATTCCTCAAGCTTAATCCAAGCAGAAACCCAGCTTCGAGCAAAAGTGCTCGCTAAAATTAAACGAAAAATAGAAGCAAAAAATCAAAGCAGAAGCACCAGACGACATAGAAAAAAGCATCCAAAAAATCAACAAGCAAAACATCCCCGTCATTTCTCCGATGGATAGGGAAAGCGCACCGATCGCTCGTCCTCTCCTCGCCGTCGACCCTAACGAACTTGCGCATGATGCTGGAGTACAGGGAGGCACCGCCGTCCTCGCCGCCCGACCGGAGGACCTGGCGCGGCGCCTTTTCCGGCGGAGTGTCGGTGCCGCGCACCTCCGCGGACGAGCCGGCCGCGCAATCGCCCGGGGCGGCGGCGCCTTGGAGGCCGCCGGAGCTCCGGCCGTCCGACGAGGGCCTAAGGAAGGAGAGGATGGACTTCTGGCGCTGCATCGCCGAGGTTTTGGGGCGCAGAAATGGAAGAAGAAGAAGAGAGAGAGAGAGAGAGAGAGAGAGAGAGGAGTCAGAAGAAAGTAAAGAGTGGAACTTTGTGCGCGCCAATTTTAGCGCTCCCCGATTTTTCGAGGGCAGTGCCCCTCCGGTCGGACCGTGTTGGACCGGAATAAAACCGAACCGGTTCTAGTGTTTATTTTCATTTTTAGTTTTTGGTCAATATCATGAAAAGCCCCGGACTGGTATGCCTGTGACAAATTTACCCCCACCCAAAAGCCCCAAACCAAGACACTTGCGATAAATTTATCCTCCGTTAGTTTCCGTTAAATTTGATTAAATACCATGAAAAATCACGAATCGGTACACATGTGACAAACGGAGGGTGAAAATCCAAACTGATACACACCGTCATGTATCACGTGTCATCCAACTCAATAATTTGACAGTAAAATTTAACGAAAACTAACGATGAGACATTAATTACAGGTATACCGATTTGAGAATTTTTATGAGAGTAGATATACAAAATTGGGGTTTTCATGATATTAATTCTTTTTCTTTGTCAAACTCTTAGTGCTTCTTTCGTTTGTTGATTTTGTGTATCACTAAGAGAGCGCTCGACCGTTCTCCATCGATTGTGGCGGTTGTCGCCATACCTCGCTCACATCGGACGATTAATAGAGAGAGACACACACATGGGTCTCTAATTCGAAAGTGACCTAAGAAGAATGTGCATTTACAACGGTTCGAATTCACGCGTTAAGCGATGCGAACAAACACGCATATCGTTCGAATAATTCAGTGCGGCGGCCTGTAAATCCCACCTTCGACCTTCGCGCGCAGGCCGCGACTCCTTATCTTTCGATTTCCTTCTATTTTCGATCCCTCGCGCCATACATTTCCCGCCAACTTACCCATGAGATTGTGCAGGTCCATGGATGATTTTACAACTCCATACTAGTCAAGTCCTCAAGGATGAACTTATTAAACCGAGCCCTTTCAAATTTTCAGAGCCAAGGAGAGTCGAAGACGGGAGTGACCAACAGACTTAACGTGAAGATACTTGTGAAGAGCTTCCAAGCCCATGTCCCTTCCGAAGCCGCTCATCCTGCACCCTCCGTAAGGCATATCATCGTCGAACGCGAAGTAGCAAATTGATCCAGATGGTCCCTGCTCGGATCGACCGCGAGATGGTGTTCGCCACGTTAATGTCCTTCGTCAAAATTCCAGCCGCGAGGCCGTACTTGGTGCTGTTGGCTATCCGTATTGCCTCCTCAGCAGTCCTGTACTTGCTCAGTTCTTTCATTAGCAAATGTTTGTTGTTCACTTGCATCAGAACACATAGGGGTAACCGGTATGGAGTCACTTGAACTTCTTGAGCGACATCATGGGTCCGAAAATTTCATCCTTCGCGATCAGCATATCCTCCTAATGTTTTCCAAGAAAACGACAAAAGCGCGAATTGGTACTTAATTCCTTATTTTTGTCAATGTTACCATGAGACAAGAGAGCGGAATTTTTACCAAGACAATGGTGAAAATCGTCAACTGAATGTAAAACCCTTTTGTGTTCAGAGGCTCACCCCCTGTCAAAAGGGTGGCTCCTTCTCTCTTTCCGGAGGCCGCTGGCAAGGGCTCGAGCCTCGCCATGGCTGGGTGAGGTCAAGCCTCGCAAGTAGCCAGTGAGGTCGACCAAGCTAGTGGCCGGCAAGGCCCCAGCGTTTGGCCTATGGCCGATCGTCGGTCCGGCAACCTGCTGGAGGAAGGAGGGAGGGGAGGGGAAAAAAAAGAAAAAGGAAAAAAGAAAAAAATTTAAAAAAATTAAAATATTATTAAAGTTGTTCACGTCAGCACAATCAGGCCAAAATTGATCCAAATGACTAAATTGGCATAAAGACAAAAAGGTTTAGTATTGAATTGGCACAAATGTAAAATGTTTATGACTGAATTTATACAAAAAAAAATTTATGACCAAATTGACACCGATCCAAAAGGTTTAGGATTGAATTGGCACGAAAAAAAAGTTTAAAACTAAATTGACATAAATGTAAAAGGTTTATAATTTTTTTGGCACTTTTCCCGAAAGTTTCCTAGTAAGGGCACAATAAGGGCACAAAGTGGGGATTTCTAGGGCCATGGCGAAATAAATGCACTCTTAGACAAAATTATCACTGCTCTAGTAGTTGGAAAAAGCTGCCGGCTAAGATTTGGTTAGTCGGTGAATTTGAATTCTTATTTGAGACAATATCTACTGTACACACGCTATCAAGAGAATGACTCAACTTCAAGTTCTTATTTGAAATTTTTCCCCAATCAATGCGCACGGACAACAAGGGGCGAAGAAATGTCCGCACAAACAATTTAGCGCATGTAGGTTGTACCTAACAAAAAAACTCTAGGTTACATTACATTTTGTTCTGCAGTGATTTGGGTTGTATCGGAGTTTGGATTGATTGGGGTCGCGAATTCAGACATGTGTTTCAGACAAACCTTTCAACCGGTGTATGGATATGATATGATGTAAGTTTGAGAAAACCTTACAGCCCATATACACTGATAACCTCTAGCCTTGGCTTTAATTACATAATTTATATTAGATTAGATGACTGCTTAGACAAAAATATTATAAATATATGTTAGTATAACGAAAACTCTTGAGGACAGACAACAAAGAAAGTGCGCACAGATGCTGCCCGTCTTGTAGCATAAAACCATTAACATCAAGCAGGTGCCAAAACGATCTGCATTCTGTTACTTTGTAAACTATACCTTATAATTATGTTTGTTTAGGAGAAAACTTCATGATAAAGGAAACCAGTTTTCAAGAATTCATTTTCTGGGAAAATGCTTTCCCCTTTTCAAATTGGATTTTTTTATCCTAACTAACTTTAAGCATTGTCGCGACCTAAAAAATTTTCATTTTTCGGGCTAATGGATTATTAAGACTAATCTTAACTCGGGCCCTCTCAAGCCCTACCAATTCGCAACTTAGGGTTTAAGTCTTTAACATGCAAATATTTTTATACTTGGAGTCGCCACTAATCAATTTACGGTAGGTCGATTAGAAACCTAAATAAAACATAGGGAGATATGTTTTATTCCTACGAACCAGAGATTCTAAGCTCGGGGACTTGATTACGCTAGATCTAGTCTAACGCCCTTTCGGTACCTTTTCTTTTCAAAAATATTTTGGCATGCAGTTTGGATCCATTTCAACTTAATTATTAACATGTGAGGTATTCATGCGGGTGCGCAAACCACCAATTTAACACTCAGGAAAGCATTAAATAAATTGCAAGTTTGGAAGAATTACTTACCTGGAAGCAACACAAGCATCTGCATTGTTAGCTAGAAAATCACATTAACATCCTAATATGATTTCTAATTAACAAGCAATTCACTCAATTTCTCTTTTGATTTTCACTTATTTAAATGAAATCTAATCTATATGCAATGACGTGCAAAAATGACATGCGAATTAATGCAACCTAGCATGCAAACTATATGTCACGCGACGACGTGACCTAATTCTGATGACGGGTAAATGATTTATTTTTGATATTTTCTAATGAAATTCGGAATAAAAATATGCCTAAAATAACATGCAACCTATGATGACTTAACATATCCTAACATGACTTATTTTTGGGATTTTTGTTAAAATTCGAAATAATAAATTACTTAAATTAAGAATGCAATCTATCATAATCTACCATAAAGCAATTCATTACTTTTTTTGGGGTTTTCATGAAAATTCGGAATTAAAAAATAACCTAAATAATCTAATAAGATTAGAATATTGCTTAATTTAAACTAGGAAATAGATTATCTCAAGTCCTAATTTAAATTAAATAATTACTCTATCTTCTAGATACATTTAGGGTTCCCTAGACATGCAAAACTCAAATTCAAATCCTAACTGATATTTTTTGAATTTTCTGTTTAAAGGAAAGCAAATAAAAAAAAAAAAAAAAAAAAAAAAAAAAAAAAAAAAAGGATAGCAACCACATTCAAATCGTCCACGCGATCCGCCAAATTTGTTTCAAACTCGGATTAGACACAAAAATCGAACTATCGGTCATATCTATAAGGTTATAGATATTGACGGAAAGTTGATCGTTTAAATTTGGAAAGCAGATAAAATCTATTATCGTATCCAAGTGGTTTTGGATAAGATAACGATTTTCCGTATCGCCGCGTATCGTACCTTAGGGATAAGGTCGGATAGTCGTCCAGATACGTTGCCAAATTAGGAATGATTCCTAATCTTGAGTATTTTCGAATATTGCAGATATCATACACATTATCTCTAAGATATCTAATAATCCACCAAAGATATCATGAAATATTCAAACACCAAAAGAAATAGGAAATTAAATATTCTAAGAATATTGGATGAGAATCTTACCTAATTTCGTGGATAATTTCCAAGTTTGAATCACGTGGATCGGGTTTGCGGATCACGGCAACGGTGTGACTGGCGGCGGGCGCGGACCGGCGGTGAAGTTGGGAGCGGCGGCGACTCACGATGGTGGGAGTGGCGGCAGCTTGCGGTGGTGTGACAGTTTGCGGATGCTTGCGAATTTGATGGACGTTGCTGCAGTCCACGCCAAGTTGTTGACTTCACTGGTCAACTTTGCTAATAGTTTACTGAAGAATTCAAAGAATTCTTCCCAGGTTTGGTGGTGGCACTCCAAGGGCGTGGACCAGGGGATTGTACCAACGTCTTTAGGAATTCGTCACTTCCTAGCTCGTGAACAGAAGGAGAGTAGCAGCGGCTTCAGCAGGGAACGTTGATGGACAGAAAACAGCTCTTTATCGTCAGGGGTAGTGGCTATTTGGAGACGTGAAGACGAGTTCTTCGCTGGAGGTTTGACTGGTTGCGGTGACAAGGTGTTGGGCTGCTGGAACGCTGATGATTTGCAGCTGTAAACGTCAAAGCAGCAGCATCCAGGAAGCTCGCGGTGAAACGCAGCTTCAGAGTAATCAATATGGATGTGAGAGGGAGGTCTCTCTCTCTCCTTGCTCTCACGATTTTTTTTTTCTCTCTAAAAATCTGATTTCTGAAATTATGAAAGCCCCCTCAAAATTTTGACCTAAACATGTTTATATAGTGCTAACTTAGGTCAATTAGATGGGCTTACTAATCTTAATGGGCTTAGGCTTGGGCTTAGGCCTTAATCTAATTTAAATGGGCTGAATTAATTAAGGATAATGGGCTGAATTAAGCTCAAATTAAAACAACCGAGCCCGTTTGACTTGTAATTCCCGGCCCTTGCCTTTCCGAGCGAACCGAGTCCCATTCGATGAAATTTAAGCTTGTTCGCCATCACCGGTCCGATGCAAAAATGCGATGAACATAAACTATATGTTATGCAATTTAAATATTTTTGTTTAGGGGTTAAAAATTAATCCCTAATTTTCTATGCAAATTACGACTAAATGATTAGTAAAATTTAGGTGTCAACAAGCATGTATATTTTTTTTTACCGTAAATGATTTTCTGTTGACCGATCAGTTTCAGCAAATCAAACGCTTGAAAGTTCAGAAACTAATTCACGAAAAATACTTTCACGCAAACAAATACACCCTTAATTATACATTATTTGAGCCATCTTATGATGCAAAGTTTTTCCCCTCGTAAAATTCCCTCAAAGCCAGGGAGAGTCATAAATCGGGGTCACAACAGATTTAACATGTAAGTACTTGTGGAGGGCATCCAAACCGAAATCTTTGCCGAAGCCGCTCATCTTGTAGCCGCCAAAAGGACAGTCGTTGTCGAATGCAAAGTAGCAGTTTATCCAGATGGTGCCCGCTCGGATTGACCTCGAGACCGTGTTCGCCAGATCTATGTTCTTGGTCAGAATCCCCGCCGCTAGACCATACCTCGTGTCGTTGGCCCTCTTGATCACCTCCTCTGTGGTCCTGCAAATCCGTTGTAAAATGTTGAATGTGGCACAATACACCATGGTATTTCTCTCTGTTTGTTTTAGCTACAACAGGGCTTGCTCAATTGCATCAGAACCGGGGTAGATAGTTTCAGGGACCAATAGCGGGTTGTACTCACTTGAATTTCATGAGCGACATGACGGGGCCGAAAATCTCGTCCTTCACGATCACATTGTCCTCCTGATGAAGGGAGAGAAATAGACGAAAATGCAGAACAGACAGAAGTTTAGTTACTCTTCAACAAAGGTTCATCTTCTTAATGGAATGTGTGCAGTGGATTGATAGCGTACCGTAACATTTGTGAAGATTGTTGGCTGAATGTAGTACCCTTTGGTGCCGAGAGGTGCGCCCCCGGTCAAAAGCGTCGCTCCTTCTCTCTTTCCATGCTCGATGTAAGAAAGTATCTTCTCAAACTGTTCCTTACTGGCCTAGGATTTAGCGTAATTTGTGTCAGGCTAACTTTCAACCATATGCTTTATCGCAAAATCTAGCAGGTTCTTGCTACTTGCTAGTGTTCGTTCTTACCTGCGGTCCTTGACGGACATTCGGATCAAACGGGTCACCAACTGACCAAGCCTTTGCCTTCGCCACTATCTTCTTCTCGAACTCTTCATAGATCCCTTCTTGAACATACACACGAGAGCTTGCAACGCACGCTTCTCCCTGAACAGAGAATTGAATCGACAAACCATCACATTTTCGAGTATCATTCGGAGCTTATCTTTGTCTTTGCAAATCCCATAAAAAGTTCAGACACCGTACCTTGTTCAGGAGGATACCCGTCAGAGCAAGATCAGTAGCGGAATCTAAATCAGCATCGTCAAAGATCATAAGAGGCGATTTACCGCCCAATTCAAGCGACACTTGTTTCAAATTGCTCGTCGCCGCGGCCTGCATCACGATACGTCCCACTTCCGTTGACCCCGTAAAACTGACCTGAAGTGAGGTTTTCATGCTGCATCAGTCAAAAGCTAAAAGTCGACGAGCACATCTATACCGAGTTCAACCGATGTTATGTCATTCCAAAGAAAGTATTCAGAATCGCACCATATCAATGTCCATATGACTGCTTATCGCCGCACCGGCCGTTGGTCCAAAACCGTTTACGACATTGATCACGCCATCAGGAACACCGGCCTTATACAAAGCAAACCAAAATTTTAGGCAGAAAAATTACCTGAACAATTTCCTGGTTTAGCCTCATTTTTTTTTTCTGAAAACTGTTTTTAGGAGCAACTTTCATATGGCATAAATTATGTTCAATATTATGTTTTCACTTGCTCTTATATTGCTGTCTTCAAAAGTTAGATTAAAAACCTGTGGAACATTATTACTATAAAGCTCCACCATCACTTCTAGACTAACAAATGAAAATTCTTTCATTTTGTCTAGTAAAAACTAATTCTTAGTAATTAAGACATACTTATTAGTACAATTACATGCTAGAAAAATGACTAATTATCTCACAAATTAACTTTTTTGAGTCGGATTGACAAACCTTCTTAGCCAAGTGAGCGTAAAAGAGAGCCGATAGAGGGGTTTGCTCGGCGGGCTTCACAACCATAGTGCAGCCAGCCGCAAGTGCCGGCGCAACCTTCATCATGAACATGGTGGTCGGGCCGTTCCAAGGGATGATGTGCCCCACCACGCCGATCGGCTCCCGCAGCGTGTACCCGTGAAGCTCACGCGACATTTTCAGTACCTCGCCGTGGATTTTGTCTGCTGCACCAGCATAGTACCTGAGCATTGCGACAGCGTGAGGGATTTCCGTGGCCTTGGCGAAGCTGAATAGCTTCCCACCATTTATAGTGTCCAAAGCTGCCAATTCGTCGGTGTTCTCTTCGATTAAGACCGCGAATTTCGACATGATCCTTCCCCTTTGCTAGTTTGATGAAATTTATAAACATATGTCATATAAAAATCAAAATACATGAACATTAGAATTTAGAATGAAACGTGGCTAAACTATGTGTTGGAGGTTTAGATAGAACTACATAAATTTTGCCATCGGTTTATTCTTTTGGCACTAGATTGCTATGATTACGAAACGAAAATTAAAAGGAAAAAAAAAAAAACAAAAGAAAGGACTTATATTACTAACTGAAATCGAACAATGCTACACTCATTCAAGTTGTCTCAAACTATAAGTGGCCTTTTAAACAAATGAGCCACATTCAAGAACCTATACAGTTAGACACGTCATTTTGTAAACCGATTTTTCCAGCATTTTCTATCGACACAACACTAGATATGTATCCTCATGTATGCTTCTCTGGATGCAAGAAAATGAACCAAAAGCATATGTTCCTAGCAAAAATGAACCAAAACACATGTTACCTATAATAACTAGTAGTCAAGAAAAACTGTACATCTGCAGCTTTGGGAATATATTATATAGATCATTCAGGTTGATTATGTGCTCTAGCCTCTATGATTGGTTGAAGAAATCTTCTTCAACATAATTATTACAATGAAGTGTTCAATAATGCAGATGTGATGTGAGTGTCCCCCCCTAAATTTAGGGGCATCAAAGAGCCAAGCAAGGAGGAAAAAGACATAAAATAATCTTATCTCCATCATTATAATGGCTGAGAAGATGCAATTAAAATACGATTTTGAGCAAACTTTTTAAAAAAAAAAAAAAGTAGTTCTGCCCTTTTCCCCCCATCTTGTAAGGCTAGCGTTATGCGGGGGGATCATGTTCGGCCCACCAGAAGTACCCCCACCAAAAAAAAATTTACATCTTCAATTGCGTGTTGAATTAGGAGGTGTATCAATCAAGATTAGTATTAACAAATCACAAGTTATGGACCTTAGAAAACTGTCTTGGGTTTTGTTCTGTGTGCTTTTCTGCTAATTGTGTGAAAAGACAATGCTACACATTGTCATTATTTATAACAGAGTCTTCATATGATTGGGGGAGAGGAGGAGAAACCGAACGGCAAAATATATTATACTATCGTATCCGTTAGATGTATCATCTAATGGTACGATTCGCATTGTACCTATCTCAATCAAATATTTTTGTTTGAGTTTCGAATCTTTCCTATTCTTGTTATCCGGTGCTCTTCACGTGTCATTGCTAGGTGACGTGCCGCCTGACGATTTTGGGATTTCTTTAAGGGGCATTATAGATTTTCCCCCTAGAAAGCCAGAAAATTCCGCTCATGACCTCGAGGGTAAAGCTTTGGTACACCGCAATTCACGCTCTTGACTTGTAAATGTTTGGCATGGTAGTCACCCGTCATTTTTTCTTAGCTTTCAAGAGTACGCTCCAACCCGTCAACGATTCTTTAATGAAAATAGGGATCAAAGACAAGCATCACGCAATCAATCATAGTCATTTCGATAAAATTAGTTTTTTTTTTTTTTTTGGTCGAAACGAGAAAATTAGATTCATAAGGTAATTTATGAACTAATTTTTCTACTGGTATTATCTTTTTAATTTGATGGAAAAAGAAGATAAAAAAGGGAGGGAGGGGCGTACGTAGCCGGGCATGCGCGGCCAAGGGCCGTGGTCGAATGCTTGGCGAGCAGCTTCCACGGCCAAATCCACGTCCTCTTTGTCTCCCTCTGCAACTCTCGCCGTCACTTGTTCATTTCTTGGATCTACCGTCTCCAATGTCCTCCCTGTTCATCCAGTTTCAATCGCCATAACAAATTAGAAACCCAAGAAGAAGAAGAAGAAGAAGAAGAAGAAGAAACCAACAAGAACGAGGCTTTGTTAGGACCGCGAGGGTAAAGTCTCTCTCGAGATCAATCTTGATTCAGATGGCCCTTTTTCCTGTACATACTCAGTCTTCTGTACTTCCGAACGGAGCAATGAACTGTACTCATCAAAAAAGAGAACTGCCTGAAAGAGAAACTACAGAACTGTTTGTTTTACGGCGCAACTCTATTCTTTTTCCTCCCCGCGAAAGAGTGTAAGCTAAGCAAGAACAGATCTTGACGAGCAACATCTGTCTGAGAGAAGAGTGTGGGGGAAACATGAAAAACCAAGCAACGAATCCTCATCGAGGCAGCGCAAAGACTCGACGAGAAGCTGGCGATTCCTACCTTTGACGGAATCGACGAACTCGCCATTGATGAAGAGCTTGGTGAACTTAATCTCTGGGACATGATCATCGTAAGTCTTCAGACTTCCGTTCGCATCGCTCTGGTTCTCTGCCATCTCTATCTTCTCTGCACTCAGAATCTCTTGCGTCTTTTGGCAGGAGGGAGGGCCTCTTTATACAACTGGTAGTCGCTTTCCTTCTCGCGATACGGAGGAGTAGTTTGGGAAGAAACGCTTCTTTAGCGTTTATATATTTATTGGTTATAACCGTCGAGAGTAAACAATCAGTCATCCTCCTACATGATTAAGATCCAGTTTCCCCGATCTTTTGTCGAAGGAAAATCATAAGCAGACGGCACCGTCGGCGTAGCCTGCGCCACATATTTTGCCAAGGAAACCGGACAACTTGCTTGTCCGGTCTCCTCGGAATATTAATAAGGATTCCCCCCCCGGTGAAAAGGTTAACGGGGAGCCCCACGCCTGACGCTCTGCTCTGCTCTGCTGTATTCCCCGCCACTCTCTTTCTCTTCTCTCTATGGAAATTAAAGAAATAAATGAACGAAAAACAGAGATCTCGAGGCAGTCGCAACTTCAGAGCGTCGAAATGAAACTATTCTTTAACGGACCAAGAAGAAGAAGAAGAAACACACTTCCCTAACCTTTTTTTCATTTCAATCGTGCCAACGAACTCGAAAAGAAAAAGCACAGCTTCTTTCCCTCTTGATCTCCCAGCTCAAAAAAATCGTATTCTAATAGACTTGTACGATCTCAGAATCTTACAGAAAGAAAGAAAGAAAGATCGTATGTATTTCCCCTGGCTTGAATAGCTCGACAAGAACTCGGAAAAAAGAACAGCAAAAGTAGATGGAGAAAAAGGAGCGCGCTGGCCAGTAATTTCCTCAGGACCGGGGACTGAGTAGTCGAGGATCCGGGCGGCGATGCTGTGCACGGCGGGAGCGTGGGTGGTGCGGATGAATGAAAAAAGGTGGAATCAGACGTGGGGCCAGTCGTGTGCACGTGGCAACTGATAAGTGGGGGGCTCGAGTAAATTCAACACGTATTTAATATTTGCTCTCCCCCACTCGGTTGCCCATCCCATCCGGGGTTGTCCGTCCTTTTGCAGAATAAGGGATGCGGTCCAGCTTGCACCGTTTGCAATTTGCCCATGGCGGCGCCCGCCGTTGTGCTAGCCAGGTCCAAGTTATAGTGTCGGACCTTTGATGCGCAACATAATTGCCTAAGTTATACCGTTTAACTCGAAACCCTTTGATTGCCTATGTTAAGGCTGCATTTGGTCGTCCGGATTTCTAAACATGATAGAACTGGATATAATAGGATAAGAAATCATGGGATTTCTTCATATCCTGTTAATTATTTGGTGGACTACGGATTTAAAGTCGAATAGAATAATTTTTATTTTTTATTTTTTGCTATTTACGAGTTCAGAAGAGTTAGTGAAGAAAAAAAAGTCGAGAAATTTTTTTGGTGAAAGAGCACAATGTGTAGGGATGAAGATGACGGCGAGTGAAGTGTAGCGTTTTTGAAAAAATAGGCATTAGAAATCCTATCCGGATCTATCCCACCCCCGGATTTTTTTATCTTGTCTATATCTGATTTTATCCTATCTTGAACCATCACCAAACACAAGATAGGATAAAACATATACTATCCTGGCTTTTATCCGGTCGATCAAATGCAGCCTAAGAGTTTAAGGCCTTTGAAGTGCAGCGTAATTGGTGGGAAGATAATATGCATTTGACATAAATGAACCTATTATACCGTTGGTACTTGTATGGGTAAGACTTTCCTCAAAGGTCATGTGAACGTGATTCCATTCTCTAGATTTACATGTTAAGCACTAAACTCCATAAGCTAGAGAAATGTTAAAAATATGTCTCGAATTTGAAATCGACGAACAAACACGGTCCGAGTTAAACAGAGTAACCCTGGCGAGCGCCGCTCAAGACGAAGAATGCGCCCGGAAGGAAGCGCGCAGCTGCAAAAGGGGATGTCCAAAATTGCTGCCTTCAGTTATTGCAAATAGGAGCCCTTTCTTTTGTTTTATTAGGCCGAGTCTTAATTGGTGTTGGATTCTCCGAACGTGAAAGGAGAATAGCATGTAAGTGGACTTCTTCACGTGTGAACCAGCGTTCTCGAGAGGATTTGTTCGTTGTAATCGTACCCGAGTGATTTTAGCCGGTTAAATTCTTGCGAGTCGAATTTATTTAATTTCTTGACCGAGATTTCACTGATAATTGTGAGGGGTTAAACACTGAGTGCATTATTTAGTGTAATTAGAGGCTGGGAAATATCGAAAGAGTGTTTGAGTGCTCGAGTGATTGTAATCTCCGTTGTATCGCTTATTTCTATAGTAAAATTTCATGCTGTTCTCTCCGTGAACGTAGATTCTGATATTCGAACCGAATCACGTAAATTCGGTGTCCAAATTTCCTTTCCTTCCTTCCGACTATTTATTCGATCTGCTTGCCTATTATTCTCGACGAAGAAACACTTTTGTAGCAATATATATATTGGTCACAGGTGACGAGAGTAAAAATCAATCATGATACACAATTAATCTAAATTCCACGATACACTTTTGTTGAATGACGTAAGATAAGGGCTACTAATTCGCACTAGCGATTTTTAAGTTAAGGGCATATAATGTTAAAAATGTTACCCGTAGATTGCCTATATGAAGAGTTTAAGACCTTCAATGTGCAATGGGAAGACATATGCAATCTGACGTGAATGAACCAATTTTACTGTTGGTACTTATACGGGTATGACTTCGCTCAAAGGTCAAGTGAACGTAATTATATTCTCCGGATTTACGTGTTAAGCACTTTGCTTCTTTAGCTAGAGGAAACACTTTTGTAGCGATATATCTCTATTTGTTTTAGATGACGAGAGTAAAAATATTCATGATACACAATTCATCTAAATTCCATGATACACTTTTGTCGAATGACATTAGATAAGTGCTAGTAATTTGCACTAGCGATATTTAAGTTAAGGACATTTAGGCTCCGTTCGTTTTAGGAAAAATATTTTTCCGGAAAACATTTTCCGTGTTTTTCGGTGTTCGAGGGCGGAAAATGCTTTCCGTAAGAAAACATTTTCCTTCCCCACCCCCAAATCCTTCATTGTTTTAAGGAAAATGATTTCCGCTTCTGAAAAGCGGAAATCATTTTCCGCCAAACTCCTTATTCCCCTCTCCGGTTGCCGGCCGCCGCTCATCGATCGCTGCCCGCCGTCGCCGCCAGCAAAAAATATTTTTCAAAACATTTTCATATTGGTTGCCGAATACCGGAAAATTATGTTCCGGGAAAACATTTTCCAGGAAAATGACTTCTGGGAAAATATTTTCCAAAAACACAATATTTTCCGCCAAACGAACGGAGCCTTAATGTTAAAAATGTTAGTCACTCTGAAGCCTTTGATTGCCTCTATTAAGGGTTTAAGACCTTCGATGTGCAACATAATTGGCGGAAAGATATATGCAATTTGACGTGAATAAACCAATCTTACTGTTCGTACTTATATGGGTAAGACTTCACTCAAAGGTCGTCATGTGAACGTAATTTTACGTGTTAAACACTTTGCATCATAAGCTAGGGGAAGCATTTTTGTAGCGATAAATATCTTTTGGTTATAGGTGACGAGAGTAAAAATTAGTCATGATACTCGATCAATGTAAATTCCACGATACACTTTTGTCGAATGACATTAGATAAGGGCTAGTAATTTGCACAAGCGGCATTTAAGTTAAGGGCATATGACGTTAAAAATGTTAATCACTCGAAACCCTTTGATTGCCTATGTTAAGAGTTTAAGACCTTCGATGGGTAACATAATCAGTGGGAAGATATATGCATTTGACGTGACTGAAGCAATTTTATTGTTGGTACTTAGATGGTAAGACTTCACTCAAAGGTCATGTGAACATAATTATATTCTCTACATTTACGTGTTAAGCACTTTGCTCCATAAGCTAGAGGAAACACTTTTGTACCTATATATATTGGTATATAGGTGACGATAGTAAAAATTAGTCATGATACACAATTAATCTAAATTCCACGATACATTTTTGTTGAATGACATTATATGAGGGCTAGTAATTCACACTCGCAGTATTTAAGGGCAGATAATGTTAAAAATGTTTGATCACACAAAAGCTTTCAATCAACTACACTAAGAGTTTAAGACCTACGACGTTCAACATAATTGGTGAGAAGATATACACAATCTAACGTGTATGGGCCATATTAATTGATTAATACTTACGGGTAAGACTTCGCTCAAAGGTCATGTGAACTTAATTCTATTCGCTATATTGACGTGCCAAGAGTTCGCTCAATTAGCTATGTCTACCCGTTGATTTCTCTAATTGCGATGCAAATGATGTGTATACCATCTAGCAATATCATGGCATCTTTTGACCAATTTTCATTCGGGGATGTGGTTTCAATATATTCACAATCTTTGAAAAGTTTTATCTCCATATTTTTTTTTTTGGTCACAGAAAAGTTTTATCTCCGCACGTAATCGTTCCTGACAGAGAGAGAAAAAGATGGATTCCTCTTATTTCTTTCCCCTACCAAAACACTACTCTATCAATTATTGCTCTTTGGACCACCGCTCGACTCCTCGTGGATGATATATGGAAGACTAGCCAAGTCAATGTGATGGTGGATGACGGAGGAAACGCAAAGGGTGCGGGTGATGGACGAACGAGAGATCTGCGTTCGCCAACGTGTCCGCGAATGAGTACTTCCTTCTATGAGTGCTTGCGTGTTCTCTAACTTTCAAAGCGAAAATAATTACACAAATTAGGAGTGAGCGTGATCCGGGCAAGTAATTCCTGACGTGGAATCGAGAACCACCTACTAAGGATCGGTTTCGAAAATTTAAAATCGAGAACCGCCCGTTAGTTCCATAGACCCACTCGAAAATTGGACCGTCGATCTGGTCTGATTTCCGGATCAGTCTAGGGAACCAGTCCCATTAAGTTTCACGCAAATGGAAGTAACCGAGAGTGAAAGAAGGAGGCGATGAATGGCTAAAAGATGCGATCGTAAGTTAATGGGAGTTGAGAGTCAAGCTTTAGATTAAGAATTTTATAGTTTTTATTTTTCTAAAATGTTTTCTTTTTTTTTTTGTTAAAATTTTTCCAAAAAAATTATATATGTGCATATATATATTAACGATCCGGTCCGAGTAGGCAGGTGAGCGGTTCCACGCCTAGAACTGGGAACCGGACTGGTCTTCACAGGAATCGCTAGTTCCGGGCCGATTCGGTCCAGTTCCGGGCGGTCCGAGCAGCTCTTGGTTCATTTGCACACCCTCAACACAAATAATCTCTGAATTTTACCACAATTATAATGTAGTACATAAATATTTAATTGACTTAATGTGATCAATGTACTTTAACCTAATGTACAATGTGATCCTGAACTAATTTGTTTAATGTGATATTTGAACTTTTGATATATGTTAGTTCAGGAACTAGATTGAACATTTTTCAAAAGTTCATGGACCACATTAAACAAATTAAAAGTTCATGGACCATATTGCATATTGGATTAAAGTTCATGAATCAAATTGAACAAATTAAAAGTTCAGAGACCACGTTACAAATTAGAGCAAAATTTAGGGATTGTTTACATTATTTTAACCTATCTCAATCAAAGCTCAAAACCATGTCCTTTTACTCATGAAATTCCGGCAAGTCTTCCCCCATATTGGCCGAATTCTACTGTCTTTACATGCCTAGTCCATATAATTCAATTAAGTCCACTCAACACCGCCGGTCTAATTAAAATGCTTTTTTATGAACTTAATTATATAATATGAAATGCAAAATACTCCTGAGGCTATATGTAATTTAATTAAATTTTTTGTTTAGAGGCCAAAGTCGGTCTCTAATTTTCTAGGAAATAAATATTTGATTGAGTTGTCAAAATTTAAATGTCAATAATGACGATTTTATTTTTAATCAATCTTGATAAAAAAAAATTAATTGTCGATTCGTAGCTTTTCTGGTTTTCGACATGGATAAAACTATTAAATTGATATTACTTATATGGGGTAGCGTTCGCTCAAAGGTCATGTCAACATAATTCTACTAGCTAGATTCATGTGCTGATTTCTTTAAGTGCGATGCAAATGATATGTCCAGCATTTAGCAGTATCATGACATTTTTCCTCCCTTTTTCGTTCAAGGATGTTATATTCACAATATCCTAAAAAACTCACACACCGTACTTGCCGTATCTAACAAGTATCCTAGGTCACATTACATTCTGTTCCGCATGGATTTGGGTTGTATTGGAGTTTCGATTGACTGGCGTTGCAAATTCATTCGCGTGACGATCTCGAGGAAACTTTACGACCACTGTTTGGATATGATATGATATAAGGTTAAGTTAGATTAGATGATTCCTTAGACCAAAATATTACAAATAAATGTTAGTACAACGACAAGTCGAGGAAAGATAACAAAGAAATTGCGCACAAAAGCTGCCCGTTTTGCACTATGAAACCCTTAACACCATGCGAGTCCCAAAATGATCCGCATTCTGTTCTTGCGGATCATGCATTAGTTAGAACCCTATGATGCAAAGTTTTTTTCCCTGTAGAATTTTCTCAAAGCCAGGGAGAGTTATGTACGGGGGGTCACAACAGATTTGACATGCAGGTATTTGTGGAGGGCGTCCAAGCCGAAATCTCTCCCAAAGCCGCTCATCTTGTAGCCGCCGTAAGGACAGTCGTTGTCGAACGCAAGGTTAGCAGTTTATCCAGATGATGCCCGCTCGGATTGACCTGGAGACCGTGTTCGCCAAATCTATGTTCTTCGTTAGAATTCCCGCTGCTAGACCGTGCCTAGTGTCGTTAGCCCTCTTGATCGCCTCCTCCACGGTCCTGCAATCCATCATAAAATGATCAATGTCGCACGATATGCTTTGTTGATTGCCTATGCTTGTTTCAGTTACAAATAGTACTTGCTCGATGGCATCAGAACCGGGTAAAGCGATAGTTCTGCGGACCAATAACGGGTCATACTCACTCGAATTTCATGAGCGACATGACGGGACCGAAAATCTCGTCCTTGACGATCACACTGTCCTCTTGATGAAAGGAGAGAGTTGGGCGAAAACGCAAAACGGTTAGGAGTTTTAATTCCTGTGAAAACAAAGGTTCATGTTCATTAAGGAATGTGCTGTGGATTGATAGTATACCTTAACATTTGCGAAGATTGTCGGTTGAATGTACTACCCTTTGGTGCCCAGAGGGGTGCCCCCGGTCAAAAGCGTGGCTCCTTCTCTCTTTCCATGCTCGATGTAAGAAAGTATCTTCTCAAACTGTTTCTTATCGACCTAGGATTTACCATAATTCGTGTCAGGCTAATTGTCAACCATATGCTTTATCGCAAAATCTAGCTGGTTCTCGCTTCCTGCTATTGTTCGTTCTTACCTGCGGTCCTTGACGGACATCCGGATCAAACGGATCGCCGACCAACCAAGCCTTTGCCTTCGCCACCAGCTTCTTCTCGAAATCTTCATACATCACTTCTTGAGCATAGACACGAGATCCCGCAACGCATACTTCTCCCTCAAACAGAGAATTAGAATCGAGAAATCGTCACAATTTCGAATATTAAGAGCTTATTCTTTGATTTTGCAAATGGCATAAAAAGTTTAGACACCATACCTTGTCATGGACGATACAGGCTAGAGCAAGATCGGTAGTGGTATCTATGTCGGCATCATCAAAGACTATAAGAGGTGATTTCCCTCCTAATTCGAGCGATACTTGTTTCAAATTACTCGTCGCTGCAACTTGCATCACCATGTGACCTACTTCTGTAGATCCCATAAAACTGACCTGAAAGTGAGATTTTCACGCCGCATCAGTCAAAGCTAAAGAAGGACGAGCATAAACTCACATAATTCAAGTGATGTCATGTCGTACAATAATATAGCATTTCACGAGAGAAAGAACTTGGAATCATATCATATCTATATCCATATGAGTGCTTATCGTTGCACCAGCCATCAGTCCAAAATCGGCTACGACATTGATCACTCCATCAGGAACACCGGCCTGATACAAAGCAAACCAAGATTTAAAGGCAGAAAAATTACCTAAATTATTCTCTCGTCTATCCTTTTTTTTTCTTGACAACTATTTTTGGGGACGACTTTGTTGTGGCATAACAATTAGTCGCTCCGCAATTGCTGTCTTTAGATTTTTGATAAAAAAAAAAAACACCTGTGGGACATTACAGCTAGAAAGCTTAATCATCAGTTCTAGGCTGATAAATGACGATATTATTTCCTTTTGTCTAGTGATAACTTATTCCAATCAATTAGATTACCTACTTAGTAATCCAATTACACGCTAGAAAAAATGACTACTGCTCTCAATAACAACTTTTCCGAGTCTGATTGACGTACCTTCTTAGCCAAATGAGCGGAAAAGAGAGCCGATCGAGGGGTATGCACGTACCTTCTTAGCCAAATGAGCGGAAAAGAGAGCCGATAGAGGGGTATGCTCGGCGGGCTTCATGACCGTGGTGCAACCAGCCGCCAGTGCCGGGCCAACCTTCATAAAGAACATACCGGTCAGGAAGTTCCAAGGGATGATGTGCCCGACCACGCCGACCGGCTCCCGCAACCTGTACCCGTGAAGCTCACTCGACATCTTCAATACCTTGCCATGGATCTTATCCGCTGCACCGGCATAGTACCTCAACAACTTGGCTGCAGAAGGGATGTCTCGGGCCTTACCGACACTAAATAGCTTCCCGGCATCTACAGTGTCTAGAGCGGCCAGTTCATCTATGTTCTCATCAATTAAGTCCGCGAATTTCGACATGATCCTTCCCCTTTGCTATTTGATGAAATATATAATCGTGTCATATAAAAATTTAAATTCTTGGACTTTAAAAATTATAATGAAATGTGGCTTCCACACAATTCTTGGACGATTAGATAGAACTACATAAATTTCGCTATTCATTTATTCTTTTGGCCACTAGATGGTTATGATTATAAAGTGGAAACTCAAAAAAAAAAAACAAAAACAAAAGAAAGGCCTTTCGTTAGTAATTGAAATAGAGCAATGCTACACTTATTTAGACTCGGTACACAAGTTTTGTTTGCTAAGTGATAGGTCAGATTGTAAGTGGCCCTTTTAAACAAGTGAGCCGCATTCGAGAACCTTTAATAGTTTGACACATTATGTATTAATTCGATTTCGGTTGCATAGCATTTTCTATCGAGATAACACCAAGATAGATATCTCCATGTATGCGTCTTCGGATGCAAAAAAAAGAGAGAACAAAAACATATATTCTTGGCAAAGATGAACTAAGACATATGCTGCATATAATAACTTGTATTCAAAAGAGGCATTCCTAGCGTTCGAAACAAATGCAGAGACTAACTATAGCAATGAAGTGTTTCTAGCATTTCTAGCATTGGTCGAAGAATCTTCCCCCACTTAGTTACAATGAAGCGTTCAAATTTCCTACCAAATCCCCTTTTCTTAAAGCATGATCATATATATATAATACACATGTGAGTAGGCCCCAAAAATTTTTTATTTGTCCATTAAATTAGGAAGTGGCCGACACTATCAATCAATATTAGGTACAAATGATAACAAAGTATTGATATGATGGGGGAAGAACAACGAGAAAAAACAAAAACAAAAGTAGTATCTTACCTACCAGTCACATGTAAATTAATCGATCAACATATTGTTCGCATTATATGCATCTCAATCGACTCTTATGTTTGTATTTTGAATCTCTCCATTCTTATTGATTAGTTTTTTCATGTGTCATTATTACGTGGTGTGCCATCACATTAAGTTGCATTCATGTTGACAATCGATTTACATACAAAGAGATTGCTTTACTACCAAAATGAAAAAGCATATACTTGGGACGTCATACTTTATTATAGTCTACTCTATGAACAATAAAGATTTTTCCAAGTATTCACCCATAATATTTCTTGGTTTAAGGTTACATTTGAACCCGTTAATCATTCTTTAATTGATACAGAGATTAAGATAAGCACGAAAAATCAATCCACTAAAAATCAACTTACTAAATGAGATGTCGAGTGCTAACTTCTAAGTGGTTGTTTTGCTTAAGTTATCTCACATAAACATCCCGGCTAAAATTGACGGTGTTCTTTCGATAAAATTATATTCATAAGCGAATTTGCGAATTGGTATCCATTGGTATTATCTTTTTAATTCGATGGAAAAGAGAAGACAAAAAGGGAGAGAAAAAGGGGAAGGGACGTACATAGCCGGGCATGCGTGGCCAAGGGCCGTGATCAAATGCTTGGCGGGCAGCTTTCACAGCCAAATCCACGTCCTCTTCGTCTCCCTCCGCAAGTCTTGCAGTCACTTCTCCATTTCTTGGATCTATCGTCTCGAATGTCCTCCCTATTCATCCAATTTCATTCGTTGTAATGAATCAGAAACCCAAAAAGCCGGAGGAGGAGGAGGAGGAGGAGGAGGAGAATTTGTTAGGACTGCGACTTTTTCTGCGGTCACCAATGATTGAAATTGCTCTTTGTTCATCGGACATGCGATACTGTGCAAAACCTTTCTCAACATCAATCTTGATTCAGATGGGTCCTTTCCCTTTCGATACTCCGTTTTCTGTACTTCCGAACAGAGCAAGGAGTTGCAGTCATCAAATAAAGCACTGCTTGAAGGAGACAGACCCAACTTCGGAACCGTTTGGCCATGGCACGAATTTACTTTCTTTTTCGTTTCTCTATTTGAGAAAAAGACCAAGCAAGCAAGAACAGAACTAGACAAGAACATCGGCAAGAGAGACGAGTGTGGCGAAACATGAAACCAAGTCGTGAATTCTTCATCAAGTGCTGCGCAAAAGCTTGACAAGAAACTGGTGATTGAATTGGAGGGCCTTCATGGAATTCTAAAGAAACCGGAGGGACATAAGAACACAGAGCCGTTCTTTTGCGAGTCACTGAGAAAATCCCAATTCGAATGAGTATTCCGAATCCTACCTTTGACAGAATCGACGAACTCGCCGTTGATGAAGAGCTTGGTGAACTTAATCTCCGGAACATGATTGTCATAAGTCTTTAGACTTCCATTTCCATTGCCGTGGTGCTCTGCCATCTCTCTCTTCTCTGCACTCAAGCTCTCGCGATTTTGGGCAGGAGAGAGGGTCTCCTTGTTGTATAGTCAGTTTTCCTTCTCGTAACAGGTTGGGGGTTTTTTGGGAGGAGGAACTTTTGTAGCCATCCTTATTATTTTTCTACGTTTGTTTAGCGAAAAATGAATGATTTAATTTTTTTTTTTAAAAACGATCGCTTATATATCTTATAAAAATAAATAAATAAAAAATATTTTCATCAACCACGAAAATACTTGGATATAAATTATTGATAATAATGAAAATATTTTTCATTAAACGATACAAATGATCCTTTTTAGGAAAATACTTTTCAAAATGTTAATTTTTTACGAAATAATCGGAGTCTTATATATAGGTTATATCGGTGACGAGACAAACAATCAGTCACAATATACAATTCGTCTAAATTCCATGAATTCCTCCTTTTTTTTTCTCGACAATTTTATGTGGGTTGCAATCATTGTTTCGCAAAATGGGTTGAAGCATTTTTTTTATAAAAATATTGCTAAAAAAACAATGAAAGAGGTGTTAGATTTCAGGATTAATACCATGAAAAACCCTAAACTTGTACACTTATGATAATTTTATTCCAAATTATTTTTCTGATTATAAAAAAACCCCCAAATTGGTACACTTGTAATAAATTTACCCAAAACTAATATTTTGACCATTAAAAACCCTAAACATGTACGTTTGTGATAAATTTACCTTCCGTTAATTTCCGATAAATTAGATTTATATCACAAAAAATCACAAATTGATACACTTATGACAAATAGAGGGCAAAACATAAAACTAGCAAATCATACAACTATCATGTGTCGTTTAACAAAACAATTTGACAGTAAAATTTAACGGAAACAAACTGAGAGTAAATTTGTTACAAGTGTACCAGTTTGGAGTTTTTCGTGGTATTAACCCTAGATTTCACTAGTGAAAGAGATATTAAAATGACTCATTCGACCCTTATTATACTCAAGTTAATGGTCAAGTCGAAGCATCAAATAGGCCATAGTCATTCTTATTAAGAAACATCTCGAAGAGAATACGGGAAGCTGTTAATTCTGTCCTTAAAGGGTAGAATGCAAACTAATGTGTTAAATAAAGATTACGAATGGTCAATGTATATGAATTTATATGAGTTGGATGAAATTCAAGCATTAGCACTAGAGTATATTATTGCTGAAAAGAAAAGAGTTGATAACAAGTTGCCATTGGTGACTTGGCCTGGAAGACTTTTATCGATTAATTCAAAAAGTGATGAGTTTGGTAAGTGGCCCCCCGACTAGTAACACTAATTGTGTTGAAACTGGTGACGCGGTGTAAACAAATCGTAACTTCGCAATTAAATCGAGAGCTATAGAAATCGACAGATAAATAAAACAAGAAATAATAAAATGATACAAGAAATTTACGTGAATGTCAAAATCTACGTCTACAGGAAGAGCCAGCAAATAATCCACTAATAAATCGGAGAATTATAGAGTTTTACAATCACTTACACGAGCGTTTCCCAGCCCTGGTTTGTACCCAATACCCATGGTGTCGAACAGCTCAACTCGATGGACTCGACTTTGCGCACAAATGTCTCCGAGCTCTCACCACTCTTCGTCTCTTGAGCTCTCTACTTCTGTTCGTCTCTTGCTTGTGGAGAACTCACAATGAGCTTCTCTATTTATGCACACGGAAGAGCCCGCAATCCTTTATTACGAACGGAGAAGTCCTCCCTTCTCTTCGTCTGCCGCGGGAGGAAATCAATGGACAAAACAAACCAAGCCCACACCTTTTGATTGTTATATATAGTACTGTCAAATTTAGGGCCCCCTTCATTTGTGCGTGCAGAGAAGGTCTCACGGTGTCGGTTGTCTTTCATGCAACTCCTTATAGTGCCAAACATTCGGAGTCTTCTCCATCAAATGTGTAGCCCGTGGCAGTCCTGTGCGTGAAGGAAATTGAAGACTCTGCTGCGGGTTAGTCCGAAAAGTATCGTCTCATTTGTCTTCAACATGAGACAACGCTCTTAAACGGAGAAACGTGTCAGAAAAGACCTAAACCTATTACATTTGTGTCAATTTAATTCTAAGCCTTTCTTTGGTGTCAATTTAGTCATAAATCTTTTTTTTTTTTTATCAAAAACGTAACTTTTGTTTATATCATATAAGTTCTAACCAATGGGGTCCGCAGAGGGGGCATCCTTACATAGCAAACCCCAAAGGGCTTGTGGGGGAAAAGAAATCCAGTCACGAGGAAGATACCGATTCTCATGAGATTTCGCAACCCAATCAGCAACCATATTAGAACTTCTTGGGCCGAATTCAAGCCTAACAGACGGAAGGCCCGCGAGAAGGGAAGTGCATTCCTTGATAAGCAAAACGCGCGTCCCAGGGGAACTGATCTGCGGAGGTAAGAGCACGTATCAAATCTAGTCGGTCTGACTGAATACAAACTCTACCCAAACTCATTCTCTGTACGAACCGAAGACCTTCGAGACAAGCTAGGGCTTCGACTTGTGCTGGAGTGGAGGCCTTTACCGATTTGGTGTGACCGGCAACAAGGTTCCCAGTTAAATCTCGACATATGCACGCAACGGCACCGTCAGTAGTTCCCTCTCCAAGAGCGCGGTCAATGTTAATTTTCAGTTCGCCAGTCATAAACCTTTTGTCTTTGTACCAATTCAGCCCTTTCCGGCTAATTTTGAATTGATTTTTCTAATGTGGACGTTGACCGGCTTATGTGGCACCGCTAGCAATTACATGGACAATTTTTAATAATTTTTTAATATGTTTCGAATTCTTTTAATATTTTTCGTTTCTTTTCTTTTTTTCTTTTCCTTTCTTCTTCCTCTAGCCAATCGTCGATCCTGTGATTGGCTAGAGACCAGGGCCGTCGAGCCCTGTTGCTAGCTGGCAAGGGTGGCTACGACCTCATGGCCTCTGCCAATGGCTGGGCGAGGCACGACTTCACCTGATCTAGTGAGGCACGACCTCGCCGGTTCTGGCAAGGTCGGGCCTTGCCTATGGCTGACAATGACAAGCCTTGCTAGCCCCGCATGAGGCCACCCTCGCAACCATCCGACAAGATTGTGCCTCGCCCAGCCGCTAGTGAGGTCGATCTCGCCAGATTCGATGAGAGTCAAGCCCCGCTGGCCATGAGTGAAGCTCAGCCTCGCTAGATTTGGCAAGGTCATATCTCACCTAACTGCTAGCAAGGGCTCGAGCCGTTGCCAGTGGCTACGAGGTCGCAGTCGAGCCTTGCCAGCAGCTGGCAAGCTTGCCGACTGAAGGAAGAAGAAAGGAAAATAAAAAAAGAAAAAAATATTAAGAAATTCGAAAGAAATATTAAAATATTATTAAAAGTTGTCAACGTCATTGTTGACAGTGCCCTGTAAGCTGGTCAGCGTTCACGTCAGCAAAATCCTATCAAAATTAACTAGAAGGATTGAATTAACACAAATAAAATTTTATGACTAAATTGACATTAATGTAAAAGGTTTATGACTTTTTCAACACTTGTCCCCTCTTAAATGGGACTCATTCACAACTTCCGATAAATGCAGCTTATACACCACTGAATATTATATGAAAATGTGTGCAACCGAATCCACAAAATCAGCAAGATGATCTATGTTAAATAATTTTAGATCGGGTATTGTCCAATAGCTCAAACTCGAGATATAATTTAGCAAATTGATTAATGGACCTAGATGACATTGTCACGAACGATAAACGAAAAATACTTTAAAATCTCTCATTCGACGAGTTGAAGGAGAGTTAGGGTTTGGTTGAGAACTGAGCCTTGAGGAGATGAAAGCTTCGGTGAAAGGTTGAAGATGAAGTGACTGTGAAGGTAAAAAAGAAAAAAATGTAACCTTTGCTCAGAATTTGTACTATCTGAAGGACGTGTTATTAGGTAGGACTCACCCTTTTGCGGGGTGACATTGCCCGGTAAGTAGTTATTTATCTGAGCTTACCTCTGGTTTCTTTTTTTTTTATTCATTCAAGACTTATTGCCCTTCTATTTATATTGTAGATTGAGTAGGTGTACTGCAATTACAACTGGTGAAGACAAACCAATTCCTAGGTGTAAACCTTTTAAGTACACGTACGAGAAAGAGATTGTCATATATCCTAATAGTTAAATTCTTCTGCATTTTATCTTTAAAGAACATATATGAGAAGGAGATTGTGATATGTGTATTGGAGTATTCACAACTGTTACTTTCTTTATTGGTGCCATTGATTGCAACCCTTAACCTACTCAACACGTATGCATATTTCAAGAGGTTGGATTATTTCTCAACTGAATGTAAGTGTCCTTTGCCAACTCCCACTTCCCTACATTGTGCTTGATGTCACTGGTGCAGAACTTATCCGGAATTTCGACCTTCCATTTGTCCTGTATGGGTTCACTTGTTAGTTCATCATGTTTGTGTTATGGTTATATAATCTGCAACCTATTCCCGTGAAGTTCAAGAGCTTTACTTGGGTATGTTGTTTCATATTAGATGAAACATATTGTTGCTGTATTGCGTCCACTCCACAGATCCTCTTTGTTTGCTGATTCACATCAATATATTCCCAGCAGTAGACTGGATGCACTTGATAAATATTTCTGTGCTCACGTGTGAGGTGTCATTCTGGGATATGCACTTTGATGGGGATGTAAAGTTTCAAAGATTTTTGTGTCTAATGTCATATAATCTCCGAAGCCAAGTGTTATTCACAACTCCTTTTCTATTTCCCTCCAAGTAGATTCAAATTCTTCCTCCGATGTACATCCATACATAAGCACTAAGAAATATTTATCTTTAAAACCTGGCTTATGGTAAAGACATGGGATGTTTTGATTGGCATTTTTCCTAATGTGCTAAGTGCATAAACGGTGTTGTGTATTCGGAAATACTGTTCTAATAGCTTTTGCCATGGCTTGGTCTTGATCAGTGAACATGGTTTTTGGAGTCTTATTTACCATAAACTTCAAAAAGCCTCAAACAACCAAATAAATGATTCTGCAATCTCGTCCAACAAAAATGCACAACCGAACAGAACATTCTTCAAATGGTGATTAATCCTGACAAATGGTGCACATATCATATTATATTTGTTGGTACGATATGTGGTATCAAACCCTAGCATATCACCAAAACAGACGTAATCAAATTTCAACATACTATCTCTCCAAAATAAATTTGTCATTCTACCATCTTGATCTACCTGTACAGCGTATGAAAACATTGGATTTTGCATTTGCATCAAATGAAAATGATTTAGAATACTTTGACAATCTCCCCCACTTGTACCAATAGCTCTTTTCGTCTGCAAATGCCGGCTTTAATCATATCAACTAATACACCCTTACAAGTTTCAGACATGATTCTTCCACATCTAATCAAATGCTTTTGATCATTTGGAATAAATGCATGATTATGCTTAGAAATATACTCAACGACTTCATAGACACCATTGTCAACCTAAAATTTGATATGAGCAAAACAACCACATCTAACTTCATGCCTCTCATATTTCTTTTCTTTATCAGAAGAGCTAAGAGAATGTCCCTCACAATTGCACACAAAAGTCCGTTGAGTTAATTCTCCTTTGCTATTTTTAAACATATGACCCTTCCTCACCCCAAATCTTTTGCCAATTGCATAGGCCACATACTTATGGTATGCTTTGAGTTCATTTGAAAACACCATTCCTACAGCAAACTCATAATCTTTTTCTATATCACGCATTACATGTGCAAGATGGGAAATTTCATATTGCAACCGAAAGAAAAAAAAGTTATCAACATAGTGCTTTTACATGCAAAATAGCATTTCATCCGTTACTTAAGAAAGAAAAAGATATTTCACATAGTGCGCATGAAAAAATTACCTCTGATTCAGCCATCCGAGAGATTTGCAACCAAATTGGGATTAAAATGACACCAAATCAGCCTCGATGAGCAAGCTTCAGACATAATTCTAGCAGGTTTAAGTTTAGTAATGACACCACGTAACGAGAAATAGATATATATTAATTGTTACTAATGTCCATACTCATGTATATGCTCACAAAACTATAATGTGGAGCTCATTATCAGAAAAGATATCCAAAACAGACAAAATTCAGTACCTTTCGAGGCGGACTGTGTCAGCTTTGATGCTGTTCAGCAAATCTTCGTATCAATCTCACTCTATAAACTAGAGAATAAGCATACAGTTAACAATAGACATTAGTCAGGCATCAAGCATCAGCAATGTAGGCACTAAAAATTTAACCACAAAGTAGTTCACATGAAACTCGATTTCAATCTCAACGTAGTTTTAGCACCTCGTGGCAGCATCACAGCACCGAAATACTAATATGATGAACTATACAGAGGAGCATAAATGGAGATTGGAGTGCCGTTCTTCCTAGTTTTTTTCGCTTTGAATGTTTTGTCTCAAGGTACTTTAGCTTTCATTAATGGTTGACTTTCAACATATTTGTGTCCATTGTGGGCTAATCTCACCTTCTTTTTTGATGTTCTTCATCTCTTTAGATCTAGATTAGATTACCGAAATCATTTGTTAAGAAGAAAAAGATACGCACGAAACCATTCAAAAGTAATAGGACTTCCACAGAATTATATGAAGATAGACATAGAGTAACATCTGAGTACAGCAAGTCTGTTGCAAATGATAAGACATAAAGTTACGTTTGAGCTCCTTAAGAGTGCACTACTAGAATAGAGCCAAAGTCACAAGAGGAAAGTTTCCTCTGCAGATACAGATTCCTTGGAGAGCTAATTATATAGGAAAAAGCTCTAGTAAGAAAAGAAACAGTAGGATATTCATTTTAAAAAATTAATCCCATGGACTTGTAGAGAATGCCATTTGATAAGCTTTGTAATTCATGCAAGTGCATGAAGTTTGCGAGAATATAATTATTTAAATATCATTATTAAAAAGGTCTACAAATCTAATACACAAGTATTCAAGAGCATGCTTTTCTTACCACAGGGTGAACAATTCCATTTACAAAGCCGAGGACCATTGTCATAACAAGGAAGAAGACATTGAGGCCATAGTCCTCAGCAAAAGGATTAAAACATATGAACAAAATCCCAAAGAGAGTGTAGGCTGCAATATAGCACCCAACTGATATCAGTAGCAAAGCAACATACCTAAACAAGTCCAATGAGCCATTAGAACTCAAATATCACTGAAGCCTAACATACAGAGAAGGAAGAAAGATAGAATAGAATATTTAAAGACTCCAACTAACCATTTCTGTTCATCTTTTGCAACCCATGCATCATTCCACGAATAAGTGAAGTCTAGCAGGATAATTACTTGGACCAACAGAAACAGTCATACTCCAAATTTCAATATAGTTTCTGTAGATCCAAGGGATATTCTTGGGTCAATTACAAATCGTGGCAATGTCAATCAATGAGAATTCAGTAAGCAAAGTTAAGATTCCAAATTAAGCAACCCTTTCCTCCTTCCCTCTAACCCTTACACTAGCCACTTGTGATCAAACTCATCCAACTGGTGAGAAAATTACACAAAGGGAAAAAAAAAAAAAAGAGAGTAAATTTTAATATAGATATTAAGCAGACAAAATACATCGCTAGCAAAGCAGGCTTCTCCTTGCTTAGCTGAAAATTTGATTCTAGAGACCCTTTTTGCAGGATTGAAGAGTGTGGAATGCCAACTTAGCCAAATTTACATTCAGAATGATCCTTGCTAACAACTGTAGCACAAGAAGCTCTTTCCTTTCTTAAGTCAAATTTTTTGGTTCAAAGAACCATTCAATTGAAACTTTAGACGACCAAATAGAGTACCTCAGAGTCCTCTAGTGATATGAATACACAAGTAAGCATAAAATTCCCCACAACCATACTCTATTTCCTACACTATTTCCGTAAGCTAACAAAAAACTAATGTTTCAATGTCCAAAGCCAAGTTCTGGAACATGAAATGAATAGAATAGCAGAATACAAAATCAGAATGCACACTATTATCAGCAGATGTCCAGAGAATCTAAAAAACACTCTGTACATATCCACAAAAGGGAAAGTTTTCATTTTGCTAAAAAATGCAAATCTGTAAGCACATATCTACACTTCACGGATCCCCGCACAAGAACATCTTCGGTAAGCAGGAAATAGAAGATATTATAGTATAGGACTCGCTGTTGCAAAATTTTTTTTACCTAGATCATGTCCAAAATAACTTCCAGCCCACCAAACTCACGCACAGCGCCAGCTATTGCAAACTCATCCGAGAGAAGCTTGTGCGACTCCACTTACATTCACCAACTAATATTGATATAAAGAGAAGTTAAGCTTGTGCAAAACAGCAAACAGAGAAATAGGAGGCCTTTGAAGTACCAGCAAGAGAGAGAACACCATAGGCGGTTGTGATTGGCCAGCCAGTCGTAGAAGACGGGGACGAGGGACTTCCGCTGGGCGTACTTCTCGTTGACCGCGTGCTGCTACTGCGACCTCTTCTCCCTAGCCACTGCCACTAACGATGACAAAGACTTGGCTGCCGTCACCGGCTGTGGCTGCTGGTGGTGGAGCTCCTCCTTTGGCTACGGCTTTGCCTTCCACCGTCTCTTCTTCGGGGCTTGTGGACACAGAGCGTTGAGGCAAAGGCTAGGGTTAGGGCATGACCGACGCGGAGGTGTTGGCAAGGGTTGGGCGAAGGCGTCGGCAAGGGTTGGGGGCAGAGGCGTCGGCGTGGGCGTCGGAGGCAGTGTCGGAGGGAGCGCAACTTCTCAGAGTGCAGAAGGCGTCGGCATCGGAGGCAGCACATCTGGGAGAAGAGAGAAGTTGGGAGGGTGAGCGCGTAGAGGAGCATCGACGTCGGCGTCGGCATCGGCGTTGTCGGCGGAGGCGGAGTCGGAGGCGCCAGCATCGGAAGAGTAGGAGGGAGCGCCAAGTTCGGAGCCAGGAGGAGAGAGAGGGGTTGGGGTGTGAGAGTGTGAGAGATGAGAGGAGAGAGACGCGCTATATTTTCAAAATATTGGAGGTTATCTGACCGAGTGGGGCTCGGCGACACGTGTCGCATGCTGAGATGCTCGTTTTTTGCCACAGTGAAATTCAAGTCCTACCTAATTTTTCTCGCCGACTGACACGTGGTGACGGTAGAAAAAGTAAAGGTAAACCATCAGTAGTACGAGACAAAATAGAGTAAGCATTAAATGTATGCCTTTTTATGATCGCCACAAATAATAATGACTCGTTCAAATATTGAAAAGAATTAAATAATCAATGAAATCATTCAATCATTTTAGAAGGGGCATGCCTGTATACAAAAAATGGCTAAGTTTTATTATCGACAAACAATGAGTTTGATTGATTAGTCATCAAAAATCGACATGTAAACAGAAGAATCATCGACGTCGGACGTTAATGTTATCAACATACGAAAAGCATGCTTAAAATCTAGGTGAACATGCAACGGTAACTGCAGTTAGAGAAGTTAATGTTTATGGGTTACTTTTGTTCTAGTGGGCAATAAATACCCATTGTAAGCGCTGTAAGCAGGCTCTCTCTCTCTTTTCCCAGACACTTCAGTCAATAGAAGTTATTAATTACCTTTTATCTTGTTCCTGCAAATTTACTATTTTTGCACTTTAAATTCTAGAATTTGTTCTTCATTTTCTAACAATTTCAGGCCAAGTAATTTCCTAGATCAACGTAAAACCCTTCTTTTTCGTAAAAAATCAAAATCAACCATTTTGGTAAAAAAAAATTTCGCTTTTTAGGTGAAATACGTATAACGAAAACTCTTGTGGATAGACAACAAAGAAACTGCGCACAAAAGTTGCCGGTTTCGTAGCATGAAACCGTTAACATCCTGTGAATGCCAAAACAATCCGCGTTCCATATCTTGTAAATTATACTTTGTAATTCAGAATTATACATCATTCAAGCCACCATAAGATGCAAAGCTTTTCCCCGTAAAATTCTCTCAAAGCCAGGGAGAATTATAAATGGGGGTCACAACAGATTTGACATGTAGGTATTTGTGGAGGGCGTCCAAACCGAGATCTCTCCCGAAGCCGCTCATTTTGTAGCCGCCGTAAGGACAGTCATTGTCGAATGCAAAGTAGCAGTTTATCCAGATGACGCCCGCTCGGATTGACCTCGAGACCGTGTTCGCCAGATCTATGTTCTTCGTCAGAATCCCTGCTGCTAGACCGTACCTCGTGTCGTTGGCCCTCTTGATCGCCTCCTCCACGGTCCTGCAATCCGCCATCAAATGATCAATGCAGCACAACATACTTGCTCAATGGCATCGGAACCGGGTAAGCAATAGTTTCGCGGACCAATAGCGCGGTCGTACTCACTTGAATTTCATGAGTGACATGACGGGGCCGAAAATCTCGTCCTTCACAATCACGTTGTCCTCCTGATGGAAGGATAGAGTTAGACGAAAACGCAAAACAGTCGAAAGTTCAGCTCCTCTCAAAACAACGGTTCATGTTCTTTAAGGAATGTGTTGTGGATTGATGGCGTACCTTAACATCTGTGAAGATTGTTGGCTGAATGTAGTACCCTTTGGTGCCCACGCGCTCGCCCCCGGTCAGAAGCGTGGCTCCTTCTCTCATTCCATGCTCGATGTAAGAAAGTATCTTCTCAAACTGTTTCTTATCGGCCTAGGATTTACCGTAATTTGTACCGAGCCAATTGTCAACCATATGCTTTAACACAAAATCTAGCAGTTTCTTGCTTTTTGCTAGTGTTCGTTCTTACCTGCGGTCCTTGATGGACATTCGGATCAAACGGGTCACCGACCGACCAATCCTTCGCCTTCGCCACTAGCTTCTTCTCGAACTCTTCATAGATCCCTTCTTGAACATACACACGAGAGCCGGCAACGCATATTTCTCCCTGAAATAGAGAATTGAATTGAGAAACTGTCATGATTTCGAGTATTCGGAGCTTATCTCTGTGTTCGCAAATCTTATAAGAAGTTCATATTTCGTACCTTGTTGAAGAGGATACCGGTCAGAGCAAGATTAGTAGCGGCCTCTAAATCAGCATCATCAAAGACTATAAGAGGCGATTTACCGCCCAATTCAAGCGACACTTCTTTCAAATTGCTCATCGCCGCGGCTTGCATCACGATGCGTCCTACTTCTGTAGACCCCGTAAAACTGACCTGCAGTGTGGTTTTCATGCTGTATCAGTCCAAGCTAAAATCTCACGAGCACATTGTCACATAATTCAACTGATGTTATGTCATACAATAATAGAAATTTTCATCAACGAAAGAACTCAAAATCGTACCATATCAATGTCCATATGACTACTTATCGCTGCACCAGTCGTCGATCCAAAACCGGTTACGACATTGATCACTCCATCAGGAACACCGGCCTGATACAAAGCAAACCAAGATTTAAGGCAGAAAATTTACTTGAATAATTTTCATGTGTCCTCTTTTTTTTTTTTTGGACGACTGTTTTTTTTTGGAACAAGTTCGTTATGGCATAACAAAGATTAAAAATCGTGTTTTCACTTGCCCCCCAATTGCTGTCTTTAATATTTTGATAAGAACCTATGAAACATTATAACTAGAAAGCTTAACCATCACTTCTAGACTAACAAATGATGAAACTATTTCATTTTGTCTACTGAACAAATTCCAAGTAATTAAATTATCTACTTATTAAAACAATTACATGCTAGAAAAATGACTTCTACTCTCAAAAAGCATCTTTTCCAAGTCGATTGACGTACCTTCTTAGCCAAATGAGCATAAAAGAGAGCCGATAGAGGGGTTTGCTCGGCGGGCTTCACGACCATGGTGCAACCAGCTGCAAGTGCCGGGGCGACCTTCATAAAGAACATGGTGGTCGGGAAGTTCCAAGGGATGATGTGCCCGACCACACCGACCGGCTCCTGCAATGTGTACCCGTGAAGCTCGCGCGACATCTTCAGTACCTCGCCGTGGATCTTGTCTGCTGCGCCGGCATAGTACCTAAGCAGCGTGGCAGCTTGAGGGATGTCGAGGACCTTGCAGATGCTGAATAGCTTCCCGGCATCGATAGTGTCCAAAGCGGCAAGTTCATCTATATTCTCTTCGATCAAGTCCGCGAATTTTGACATGATCCTTCCCCTTTGCTGATGACGAAATTTATAACCAAAAGTGATATAAAAATCAAAATTCATGGGCATTAGGATTTAGAAAGAAATGCGGCTTCCACACAGAAAATTATGTTTTGGAGGTTTAGATAGAACTACAAGAATTTCGCTATTCGTTTATTCTTTTGGCCACTAGAATGTTATGATTATGAAATGAAAATAATTAAAAAGCAAGGCCCAGTGTTACTAATTAAAATAGAACAATGCGCCACTTCTTTAGACTGGTCTACAAAGTTAACTTACTAAGTGATGTGTCAGGCTATAAGTGACATTTTAAATAAATAAGCCACATTCGAGAACCTAAAATAGTTCAACACATCATCTAATAAACCAATTTAATTGTCTAGCATTTTCTATTAAGATAACGCTAGACATATGTCTCGATCTACACTTCTTTAGATATAGGAAAATGAACCAAAATATATATTCTCAATAAAAAATGAACTAAAACCTATGGTGCGTATAGTAACTAGTAGTCCAAAGGGGGATTCCTAGCATTCAAAACAATTGCAGAAACAAAGTATAAATTCAATCGAGTCAATCACATCTCCGGAATTAGTAAACATCACCCCAAGAAGAATGACTGCACTCGATATATATTTTTTCTCATAATGATTGACTAATTCTAAAAAGTGCTAAAGTTAGAAATGCTGAAATATTTATTTTCCTAATCCATCATAAAGAACTGTAAGAAATAATCTTACCAAAAAAAAAAACAACTGTAAGAAATAAGAGAGGAAAAATGAAATAAAATTATCTTCTCCATGACTGTAACGGCTGAGATGGTGACAATTAAAATAGGATTTTGAGCAAAATAATACAAAAATTAATTCTGTTGATATATATTTATCATTTTTCTCCCTAGCTTCCGGGGGCCCCACCAAAGTATTTAATGCCCCGTTGAATTAACTGTCAATCAAAAGCATAGGGACAAAATCGCAACCTGTGAGCATTGAAAGGCTTCGTGGAATCGAGTGATTCCCATTCCGAAGGCATAAAAAATTTACAAATTGATGAATTTCCCAGATCGATCTTTTTCGGTTTGGTTGTGTGTCCTTTTTGCTAATTTTGTTAATTTTCTGCACTACCACGTTTGAAAACACATAATACACGTTGTCAAATATTTATAACAAAGTCCGACCAAAGAAAATATTTATAACAAAGTATTGGTACGATGGGGAAGAGCAAAGAGAAAAAAGAACCGAAAAAATATCTTACGTATTGATCGGCTGTATATTAATCAATCAATGATGTTTTTTTATTAGTTGGTTTTATTCATGTATCGTTGTCGTTATGTGGTCTGCCGTCAGACAAAATCACGATCATGTCCACCCGCATGTTGCTCTTAACAAAATATGTGTTGTTGCCGTATGATCGAAGAGATTGCTTTATTACCCAAAATGTAAAAGGAGCTACTTGATATGCCGCGCTTTGTTATAGTCTACGCTCACACGAATATCACGTCTTCGACCATTACTTTTCTTGGGTTTAGGATTATGCTCGACCCTGTTAACTATTCTTCAATAAAACGGATATTGGGCAAGCACGGAAATCGCTTCGCTAAAATCAATTTACTAGCCGAGGTGTCAAGCTCTCACTTCTAAGCGGTTGTTTCGCTCAAGTCATCTCACACAAACATCCCGGCTAAAATTAATGGCGTAATTTCGATAAAATAATATTCACAAGTGAATTTATGGATTTATTTCTAGCGGGTATTATCTTTTCTATTTGATGGAAAAAAGAATTCGCCGAAAATGAAATGAGGACAAAAAGGGAGAGGGCGAGGGAGGGAGGAAGGGACTTACGTAGCCGGGCATCCGTGGCCAAGGACCATCGTCAAACGCATGGCGGGCGGCTTCCACAGCCAGATCCACGTCCTCTTTGTCTCCCTCTGCAACTCTCGCTGTCACCTGTCCATTTCTCGGATCTATGGTCTCGAATGTCCTCCCTGTCCATCCAAGTCTCATTCGCCGTCATATAACCAAGAAACCCGAAAAGGAAGAAAAGCGCCAAGAAGGAAGAAACCAACGAGAACAAGACTTTGTGTGGGACTGCGTGGTTTTCTATGGTCAACTGCAATACCGTGCCAGATTCTCTCGAATTCAATCTCGATTCGGACGGCCATTTTTTTTTCTTTTCCTTCTTTCGAGGCACTGTTTTTCTGTGCTCCGAGCAGAGCGGTCAATTTCGCTCGTCCAAAAACAGAACTGCTTGAACGAGACCGAGACCAACTTCAGGACAATTAGTTCATGGCACAACTGTACTTGTGTTTTTTTTCTCTCTTTTTGAGAAAAAGGACAAGCTAGTAAGGACGGAACTTTAAAAGCATGTCTTTCCGACAGGAAAGTGTGTTGAAACATGAAACCGAGCGACAAATCTTCACGTGGGCAGTGCAAAAACTTGACAAGAGGCTGGTGATTGAATTGGAGGGCCCTCATGAGATACTATAGAAAGCGCAGACAATATTTTTCTGAAGAAGAAGAGAAACTAAATTTACTAAGCATAAGAACACAGAACTAGGATTGTTTGCTGTCGTCGTCATCGTCATCGCTTGAGTTACTGAGAAAACAACAATTCCAACGAGTATTCTAAATTCTACCTTTGACTGAATCAACAAACTCGCCATTGATGAAGAGCTTGGTGAACTTAATCTCCGGAACATGTTCATCGTACTTCTTCAGGCTCCCGTTCGCGTTGCTCTGGTTCTCCGCCATCTCTCTCTTCTCTGCACTCAAACTCTCTTGCTTTTTTTGGGGAGGAGGGAGGAGGGACGGTCCCTTTATATAGAAGTGTAGATAGTCGTTTGCCTTCTCGCAACGCGTGGGGGTATTTTGGGAAGAGAAGCTTTTGTAACAATATCTATTTATTGCTCATGGGTGACAACACTAGAGGGAAAATCAGTCACGACACACAATTCACCTAATTTTCCATGAATTCCTCCTTGTTTTTTGCCTTTTGTTCGGACTTTAGTCCATGAAAAAGAAAAATTCACAGACGCCATTGGTCGGATTCAACAAGGGCTCGTAGTTCATGTTCACGATATTTAAGTTAAGGGCATGTGCTGATAAAATTGGTAGTCACACGAAACCCTTCGATCGGTTATGTTAAGAGTTCAAGAAGTCCATCAAAGCTCATGCGGGCACAAATGCGTTAGCTAGATTTACGTGTTGATTTCTTCAAATACCATGCAAATGATATGTCTAGCATCCTCCTTTCTTCCATTCAGGATGGAGTTTCTTTATTTTTACGGTCATCGGAAAGTTTTTATCCCCCAATGTAGTGTTTATGACATAATAATTGTGTAAATATGAGGGAGATTGAGTTCTTAATGGTCTGTATGAATATTAAGGAAAGGGACAAGACCCTTCGAAGACAACTTAACAAAACCATTATAAAGACAACTTACTTTTTGTTATGATGGTTGACATCAGACTTCAAAGAAAGCAAGGCATGCGGACACGTTTTAATAGCCACATTCACACGTGTTGACCACGGCTTATTTTTCCTTTAATTTATATATATGGAATTATTTGAGGTTCAAAAGTCAGAGGACATCGATTAATAGATTGTTTTTCTTTTTTATTTTCAGAGTAGATTGTCATTTGAATGAAAATACTAATGGTTCATTTATTTTGCGAAAAACTTAATAATAAAGGAAAGTATTTTCTGAAAAAACTTTTTTCAGGAATACGGTTAGTTTTCCTTTGTCTGGTGATATACGATCGAAAATATTTTTTGATATTTGGATCTTATTAGAAAATGATTTCAATCTCATGACTTTATCTCATTTAAAAAAAATCTAAATTTTTAATAATTTTAATTTTAATTTTTTTTAAAATAAAATTTTAATTATTTTTTATTTTCTTTTTTCTCTTTTTTTTTTCTTTTCTCTTTTCTTTCCTTTTCTTTTCCTCCTTCCTCCTTCCTGGGTTGCGACCAGTTTGCGACGGCCACAGGCAAGCTCTCATCGGGATCTGGTGAGCCTCAAGCGAGCTCCAACCTCGGGCGAGCTTGAGCTCGCCGACCTCGGGCAAGGTCGAGGTGAGGTGGAGGCGGCGAGGTTGAGGCAACAAGGTTGAAGTGAGGTCGAGGCGGCAAGGTTGAGGCAAGGTCGAGGCGGTGAGGTGGGAGAGGCCCAAGAGCCTCATGCTCGTCGGACTCAAGCGGGCTCGACCTCGCCGTGGCAAGGCTGGTGAGACTCTAGTTCGCCGAGATCTGGTGAGCTCAGCCTCCATTGAGGCCGGCTGTCGCCATCCCACACTTATGGCCGATCGCCAAGAGGAAGAAGGAAAAAGAAAAAGGAAAAAGATAATAAATAATATTAACAAAATCAAGATGAGTAATTCCGGAAAGTATTTTCACATTCTTAAATTAGGGAATTCACTTTCTTAATTTTATACATGAATGTTTTCCTTGACTGGAAAGTATTTTCGATTAACTTACTATTTTCAATAAAGTCCGGAAAATGGATTTAGGGAAAACACTTTCCCTCAAACAAACGTACCCTTAATCTCAATACAACAAACACATGGAAATTACCTTTGAGATAAAAAGGCTTACAACTTTGAAATTGATGTGTGGAGTAACTTTTATTCTGTTTTCCTTTTTGTGGTGCAAGTTTTTGATATTAACATCTTTTGTAAATCTTATGGTGCAAGTAGTTTGACTTATTTTCACTTTTAAACGCTTGAAAACTTCTAAATTACAAATAGTAACATGCTAATTCACATATGATATTGCATAAGTTTTAAAAATTAGAAGAATATTTTAAATGTCAGCGGAAAAGAAATAAATTGCTTTTCACTTTTTAGGAATCGCAACAAACAAACTCTAATTAATTACTCAATTGTGACACAAGGGGAAAGCAATTATACATCATTGAAAAAGATTATCGAGCAAAAGAATGCGAGTATCGCATGAAATAGTTGAAAAGTAAAATGAAAGTAGAGAAAATTTTAAAAAGGAATGATTATCGGGCTTTTTTAATGATTAAATGAATGCATATATGTTTTGTAGAGTCGTGAATTAGGCGCATGACATAAATTCCTTCAGCTGTGTTACGCAGTGATCCGATTATTCTTGCTAATGTCGTACTGTTTACGGCTTGATCTACATAAAATAAAAGATGTAGTGCGGTCCTTTCTCCACTATATAATTATACTTCCCCATTTTTCTCCCTAATTTTTTTTATCAGCAGCCCTACAATTCGAGGGATAAGAAAGAAAACTAAATGCAAATCAATCGCGCAAGCTGGCCATAGAATTCGGTCAGAACAAGCTAAAAAGCACGTTCAAATTTAACTTTTGCAAGCGAAACCTATCTTTCTATTTCACATTATAGAAAACAAAGCAAATATTACTTCATCTTATGTTTTTGCACACCGAATAACACATATTAATTTCTTTTTGAGAAAATAATCAATTGAACACCACGAAAAAAAAACGGGCAAAGTAATTTCGTCGAGCCGATTTGTGCTTCAGGTACTTTGATTTTGCTAATCAGTTCGATTTGAATAATCGGATTGAAATAGAAATTTTGGTCTCTAGAAGTTTTTGGGAAAAAAAACTTAATTGTGATCGATCGATGCTCCAACTTCCACCATCTGGCGGTACGGCCATGCAAAATCAAGGAATTAAAGGGCTGTGCTAGGAGCTGATGAAGTTGGGTACGGCAGGTTCTTTAGGGTTTTGTTGGCGTGGACGAAATACTATCTCAAAATATAGAAAAGACAAGGTTTGCACTGGTCATGGCCAAGGGCCGGTTTTGGCCCGATCAAACCCAGGCCCAGCCCATTGACCGGGTCCGCGGTTCAGAACCGGAATCAGCCCGGTTCCGACTCCAAAAAAAAAATTAAAAATTAAAAAAAAAAACAAAAAAAAACTTGCAGCAGGGCCTGCACGATTGCAAACCCTGTTGCGGCCCGTTGCCAGGGCAGCCTGCAAAGACTGCCTTGGCAATGGGCAAAAATTAAAAAAAATAAATAATAAAAAAATAAAAAGATAACGATTATTTAGCTTTTTTTTTTATCCTAAATTTTCTTCTCATTTTTTTCTTATAAATTCTCTCAATACTCTCAATTCTCTCAAATTCTATTTTCTCAAAATTTCTCAATACTTTAAATTCTCTCAAATTCTCTTAAATTCTCTCAATTTTCTCAATTCACATAATTCTCTCTTAATTCTCCTAATCAATCTGCTCAATTCTCTTAATCCACTCGAAAAATAGCAAGTAGAAGTCGAGTACCAACTGGCAAAGGTAAGAATATCATGACAAAATCCCATCATTCTTTTGATCCTCGTGATTATGTAGATTTTCAAGATGATGAAATCAACATTTCTCTCGATGTGGAGCACGTCCTGATGCAAGAAAGTCTTCATCCTCCTACCAAAACATCTACAACAAAGGAGGCAGAGCGAGAACTTACATCTGACATTTGAAATCACTTCATGAAAATAGAAATGTTTGATATTGGTAAAAAAAATGTATGATATAATTTGTCAACATTGTGAGAAAATATATAAATATACAGGTGGACAAAAATATTGAACATTCAAACGACATCTTAGGAGCAAAGATCCAATCCAAGCGGAAATCGATATAGGCAACAACAAATTTTTGGGCACGTCAATCCTAACACTTCCCCTTTATTTCGTTTTAATGAAAAAACTTATAAGGAAGAATTAGGTAAATTTGTTTTCGTTGAGCATTTATCATTTAATTTTGGATAAAGATTTGATTTTAATCAATTTGTACAAAAATCATGTGCTCCATAAGTAAAACGTGTTCTTATAATTCACTTAAACGAGTAATTAAAGATCTTTACAAAATGGAAAAAAGATTTACGAAACTTTTTTATGCAATTTAATGGATGCGTGCATATAAGTAGTGATATTTGGAGTAATCATTGGCAAATTCATTCTTACATGGGCATAACATGTCATTAGATAGATGACGATTGGAGTACTCAAAAGAGAGTTATTACATTTAGAGTTTTCGATGGTAGGCATACGGCAAATAATATTTATAGAATAATCGGGTAAATTTTAGAAGAATATTATTTGCTTAACAAAATTTTTTCAATTGGTTTTGATAATGCCGCGACAAATACCACTTCAATTGCCTATTTAGCAAATATTTATAAACCCGCTTTTGGCGGAAAATTTTTTCACGTTAGATGTGTTTGTCATATTTTAAATTTATGTGTACAAGATGGTTTAAAAACTCTTGATATTTTTCTTGAACCAATAAAAACGGCGATTTAATTTTTATGGAAACATCCCCAAAAAATGAAAGAATGAGGTGGATTTTGTAGAGAAATGACAAAAAGCCAAAAAGATTTTCAAGAAATGTTCTAACTCGTTGGAATTCTACTTTCCACTTACTTAGTGAATCTTTTGCATATAAAGATTTATTATGTGTATTCATTTCTAATAATATACCCCAGATTAATTTATACCCACAAGAGTGAGGTATTTGCAAAAAAATTTTAGATATTTTAAAGGTTTTTAATGATGCAACTTGTACTTTGTTCGGTATTTATTATCCTACTACGCATTTTTTTTAGTAGAATGTATTAATATTGTCGGAGTTTTTGAGGAATATGAAAATGATGTTGAATTACAACATACTATAGTAACAATAAAAATGAAGTAGCTACATTATTATAGCGAAATTTCCATTATTTATTTAGTTGTTTGTGTTTTTTATCTGCGTTGCAAATTAGATGGTTTAAGTGATTATTTGCATATGTATTATCAATATTTGCATTATGATACGATAAATGTTACAACCATATTAAGTGAGATTAAAAACGTAGTAATAGAATTATATAATGAATTTTATACTAAATATAATTTAAGTGATATTGGATCTTCTCAATCTACCGAAACACAAAATGAGAGTATAGGTAAAATTAGTAGAGGGTATCAACTTTTATTACATAGACAAAAAAAAAGGGAGTAATAGGAAATATTTATGAATTAGATATTTATTTAATCGTTTCCTTTGAGTTTACTGAATCCGAATGTAGTACAGGTTTTTTAATTTTGGATTGATAGAAAAGGCACGCAAGCTAATACCCAATCCTTTCTCTTATTGCAAAACAAATTTTTGCAACTCCTTGTTCCAAAGTTACGGTCGAACAAGCATTCAATACCGGAGGTAATATTTTGGACGAACATCGTTCAAGATTAGTTCCAGAATCAGTAGAGGCTCAAGGTTGTGTTGATGATTGAACGAAGGTTCATTACCGACAACAAGAGATAGATCGGAATAATGAATCCGAATTCTTTAACGACGTAGATACCATTGCTACCGGTACTGATACTGGAACGGGTAGTGATGACTGAGAGTAAAAGAATTGTTGGAGTTGGCAAATATTTTGAGGATCTTTGTTTCTGATACCTAGCACGTCCACATGAGCTTAAGGAAATCGAAGTATAATCCGACGACATATGACCCATACACACGGAATGTGGGGGTTCGAATAGGCTTAGATTTTGGGGTCATTTTAGGGTATATATATTGTGCTCATTTTTTTATAGATCATTGTAGCGAATTGTAAGGCTCTTAATGATAATTTATTAAGTTCAAGCCCCCTCATTATCTTTTTTTGTCCCTAAATTTGATTATAATTTACATTTTGAGTACAATTTATATTGAATAATTCATTATTTCATAATTTCATAATTCATTATTTTTTATTTCATAATTTATTTTTTAAAATTTTAAATTATGAACCGGAACCGGAACCAGAACTGGACCTAAAGCGGCTCGGAACCGGCCGGTTCCAGTTCATACATGGCCACGAACCGGAACTGGCCGGTTCCGAATCGTGGCCATGACTAGTTTGCACATATTAAAAGATTGTCAATTATTCAATTTATTTGCAAGTGGATTCTCGCAATCCCACTGTTTGTTCTTCTATCTGTAAGATGAAATGTCTTGTCGTTAGAAGGTCAAGTACAGGAAAATGGGCTAGTATATTTTCCTCCATCCCAACTTGGAGGATTGCTACTAATCAAAAGGAATTTGCTTCAATCAGAGTTGAAGCCAAAACTTAGAAAATTGTCTCGCCATTTTTTCATTCCGGATACCATATCCCCCATGTTTGCGTGCGAGCTTCACGACAGCCTTTTTATATATCCTCAACTAGCTACCATTGATGATGTTAGGTATCGAAAATGATCAACCAATTCCTGTAATCACATGGGTATCATCTACTACAGACAAATTCGGTGGCGTTTTGACCCTCGGAATGGCAAGCGAATGACGGGCGTGATCTCGAAATCGCATCGAATCGAATAAGCTGTGATTTGAATACATAATATGCAATCTTATTCCCCAAATGTGTAACCGTTCTGGGTTGTCGCGATCCCCATTCAATAAGTCAACGTTTATCGCTGACACCACTTGCCCTAAAAAAAGCAACATAAAGAAATCGAGATTTGCAGGTCAAACTCAAGCCATCTCGAGCCGCCCGACGTAATTATCGGGTCACGCATGGGCTGTTCATGGGGCGGCGCGGGATGTGTCGACGGATGCGGGGGGGACACCATTTGGCGAGACAGAGCAATGCTGTTGACGTTGTCAAAATTCTATGTCCCTCGCTGCGCCTACACATTCGTATACATTTAGATATAGAGTTAGAATGGGCAGAGAAACAAGGGGCGGTGCTAGCATAATGGTACCGTTAGATAGAATTTCTAGCGATGCCGCTGACACCACATATTTCCTTCCAATACAAGCGTTGTCAATTGAGAGTGGAAATGAGTTTCCTTTCAATCAAGTTTTTCGGAACAAATCTGTGGCAGCCCCAAAAGAAAAAAGGAGGCATAGAGAGAGATTGAAAAGGAAAAACAACCAAACAGATATATTTGCTTTGAAAATGGAAATGGGGGAATTTGTCCAATCGGTGACATGTTAATTCAATTCCAAACTTTTCAATTTTTACAAATTTAGTCGCGAGCCTTTACACGGAATTTTCAATATATTCTTTTCGATCAATTTTAGCCGGAAGCCGCTAATGTAGGACAGTCGGCGATGACTTGATCGCCACGCTAATAATTTCTGGTAAAAATTGATCTGAATAATTATATTAGAATTTCGAACAAAAATTTATGATTAAATTGATAAAATTGAAAAGGTTTAAAACTAAATTTATATCAGTATAATATATTTAGAACTGATTAAGTAATTTTTCAAGATCTAAATGTCTCACTATATTTTTTTGTTCGAAAAATGTCTCCCTATCACCCACGTAGCTCTGTCTTTATCTCAACCGACAACAACTGGCGTTAGCTTGTTTCAAGGCTAGCTCCTCCAACCGATATTTCTTTCTGGTTTTTCTTAACTAACAAATAAGTGCGTTGACTTTTTCATCAAAAATAGACAAAGTCGATTAATCCAAAAAAAATCTTGAATGATGTGTAGGGTTTTAAAGATCCGTGGAACCAATAGAAAACAAGGTTGACACTCAAATGATATAAATAAAAAAAAATTGAAAATAAAAGTCATTCTAAATGCATCGGTAACATCGAGGAATTAAATCTTTGAATCTCAATTAGATTAATTCTATACATAATCTAATGGGAAATGCTTAGAAGACGGTACTGTCACTTTTTATGACTTTTTCATCAAAAATAGACAAAGTCGATTAATCCAAAAAAAATCTTGAAAGATGTGTAGGGTTTTAAAGATCCGTGGAACCAATAGAAAACAAGGTTGACACTCAAATGATATAAATAAAAAAAAATTGAAAATAAAAGCCATTCTAAATGCATCGGTAACATCGAGGAATTAAATCTTTGAATCTCAATTAGATTAATTCTATACATAATCTAATGGGAAATGCTTAGAAGACGGTACTGTCACTTTTTATGACTTTTTCATCAAAAATAGACAAAGTCGATTAATCCAAAAAAAATCTTGAAAGATGTGTAGGGTTTTAAAGATCCGTGGAACCAATAGAAAACAAGGTTGACACTCAAATGATATAAATAAAAAAAAATTGAAAATAAAAGCCATTCTAAATGCATCGGTAACATCGAGGAATTAAATCTTTGAATCTCAATTAGATTAATTCTATACATAATCTAATGGGAAATGCTTAGAAGACGGTACTGTCACTTTTTATGACTTTTTCATCAAAAATAGACAAAGTCGATTAATCCAAAAAAAATCTTGAAAGATGTGTAGGGTTTTAAAGATCCGTGGAACCAATAGAAAACAAGGTTGACACTCAAATGATATAAATAAAAAAAAATTGAAAATAAAAGCCATTCTAAATGCATCGGTAACATCGAGGAATTAAATCTTTGAATCTCAATTAGATTAATTCTATACATAATCTAATGGGAAATGCTTAGAAGACGGTACTGTCACTTTTTACAAAGTGATCATACCAAATCCCATGTATATGTAGTCAGGCGTCCATTTTTAAACATATTTAAATAAATTTTGTCAATTTGAAAAATCCCACAGTTGAGGATGTGTGACTAGGAGGATACCGTCACCTTGTGGAAAGCGACGGTACCGTCCTCCAAATATTGCCCTAATCCATTTATACTTAATCTTTTTTTGCCAGAAATTACTAAAAAGATTAAAGCTCTATGATTACTTCTTCTCCGATTAACTTTCATCATATACTCTTATATATATGAATATCATAACGGTTACAAATAATCTTATCAGAATTCAACCTTATAATGTTAGTAGCGTCACCATGAGCGAGTCAATCTATCGACAAAGAAAACTTTTTTCCTAGTATATCGTCCCAAAATTTCTGCATTAGCGCACTAAATTATACGTAAAACGCTTCACCGTGCCGCACTAGGTAATAACCATGTTAAAGCAATGACCAGCCATCCATGTAGTGGACTCCTTTTGCTGGCTGACATCCATCCACGTGTTGCTACGTTCATCACCTCCTTAGACTTTCTCATTTGACATTTCTGGAAGACTTAGAGGTACGCAAAGAGTACTATATTTAAGAGTAGATTATTCACAAGAAATCAAATTCAATTGCCCACCATTTGCTCACGCAAGCGATGATGAAGACTCTTCAATAAAGTGATCATCTGGTGAATTTGAATGGCTCATAAACATCTTTTTAGCCACAAGAAAGCAATGTCAATCGGGTAAACTTCAAGGTTTATTAGATAATTGACCGACCTAGCTATAAACTGCCTTAATTCAAATCAAATTAATCAGATTATCACGTTTAATCACGAGTCTTAATCCCGTTGGTTTCATTCTGTGAATGGTCCAGTGAAAGGGGATGATGGGCAGTTCGCGTAGCCTTATTTGGTTGTACATTTAATGCACATCTTTGCACCAACGAGAAATGGGAAGAAATGGTGTCTCGTCGTTAATTAGAGTTGACTTTTTTCTATTGGAACGAGATGATTCTTTTCCTACAAAAAAAGTAGGCAATCGCTTCGAGTGTTCCACACGGAATCTAACTTGTTCTTCACCTTTTTTTTTGGATGAAAATTGGAAATAAAAATCCATTCCGATCGCTGGGAGGGAAGACATATTTGAAAAATTGATGTAGAGTAGAAAGTAAATTTCAAGTACGCATTATTTTCTTCAAGCATTTTCAAATTTGCGATCGCTATCGATGTCCGAAAAATATTCATGTGAATTAGAATGATCAAATTGAGCAACGAGGGAATCATGAAACGTTGTCTCACGGTCAGATTGAGCAACATGCCGTTGGCTGAAATTATGGGTAGCTTGTGTGATTAGTGCATTAGTGGCGTTAGTTGATGGACAAGTGAAGTCAAGAATTATTGGTGGTTATCATATATTTGGAGTCAATAGATACGTGTCAGGCATTTCTCTTGCCGCTTTGATCTTTTTGGCAGATAATAAGAGTTTAATTAAAATAATAGATTCTAGCAAAATAAGGGATAATTGTTCGAAAAGTCTTAAACATACTGTACGACGGCCGAATTTTCAATCCTAAATTTTTTAATTTGACCAATTTAGTTTGAAACCTAAAAACAATTTTTCAATATAACCCTTTCAGCTAATTTTGACCGAAAATCATTGACGTCGGCGGTTTTTTTGTAATTTTTTTTTGGTTTTTTTGAATTTTTTCCTTCCTTTTTCTTTTTTTCGTATTTCCCTCCGCCGATCACTGGGCACAACCAAAAATTGAATTTCCAGCAAAAATTGGCCAGAATGACACATTGGCAAATCGTCAAAGGTTAAGAACTAAATTAGCTAAATTGAAAAGTTTAAAACTGAAATGGCAGCCATACAATAAATTTAAAACTTTTTGGATAATTTTTTCATTAAAATAATTGAGAAAGGACAGAAAATGGAAGGTCTCAATGTGAACTGATTTCGCATTTCTTATAATCTGAATATACATATTTCTATGCGATTCACAACTATATTTCCTAAATCTACTTCTACAGTTATGGTAAGCATAAATGAAAGATTGAATAAAACAGCTCATGGAATGACATGGGGGCATATGATCATGCTAAGACTCCCCTCGCTTGTAGTTTAGCCCAATTTGGAAAGTAGCCGCATGTACTGATCTCTGCCTAGTGGTTTCATAAACACGTAGCTAGTTGCGACTCTATACCAATCTTCAATGGAGCAAAGAGGCTAGCTTGTATTTTTTCACGAACGAGATGGCAATCAATTTCAATGCATTTCGTTCGCTCGTGAAAATCTGGGTTTGCAGCAATGTGGAGTGCACCGTGGTTATCACAGTGTAAGGAAACCGGAGCTTGGAGACGCATGCTAATGTCTCGTAAGAGGTATGATAACCAAGTAGTTTCGCATATAATTACTGCCATTACACGATATTTCACTTCAGCATAAGAGCGTAAGACTATGCTTTGTTTCTTGTTTTCCAAGAAATGGGGCTTATCACTCAATAAAATGCAACAACCAGTTATTGAATGGTAAGTCAAGGAGCAACTAGCCCAATATAAGTCATAATAAGCCATGAGTTGGAGTTCATTTTTAGCTAGGTAAAAGAGCCCTTGGCCTATAGCAGCCTTTAGATACCATAGGAGACGACGTGCTGCATCCAAATGTGGTTGGCATGATGCATGCATAAATTGACTCAGGATGTTGACACAAAATGGAAAATCCTAGTGTGAACCGATTCCTCATTTCTTGTATCTAAATGTACACATTTATACACCATTCACAACTATATTTCCTAAGTCTACTTCTATAATTATTGTAAGTACAACCGAAAGATTGAATAAAACAACTCATGAGATAAGGATATTACGGTAGCATATGATCTCGCTGAGAATAATAAAGGATACGGAGATCAAGGATATTTTCGTAAATATGGAGGTTGACACCAAATTCAAAAGGTTGTCCTATAATTAGTATACATAGATATTTTTATGTCTACACTGACACGCGACATCGTCATCAATCCTAATTAAAGTCTTCTTTGTTTTTCTCAAAATGAAAACTGGTGATGATAACCAATGGTCAGACCAATAATAGAATTCGCTCTCGCAGTACTCGCGGCCCATTTCGTCAGATTGTGGAAATAAAACTTAAATCGTCTTCCATCACTCAGACAGCGACGGTACAAAGAATGTTTATCAGCATAATTAAAGCTTATGCAACGAAGCATGCCGTCATGTGGAATGATTAATTAATGCTTCATTTGTTTTGTGAAAATTGCAATAATTCTGAAAAATATTTTCAAGGAAAATGATAATATTTTTTGGTATTTAGCTGAAATCTGAAAAAAAAAATTAGAAAATATCTTCCATCATTTAGTAAAAAAAATTTGCCTTTTCTTTTTTTTCAAAATAGACATACATTATTTGACCGCCATTAACTTGCGTACAGGCAGTTGAGGAAACGGGTACGGAAGCTAAGGTACCATAATGCCTGGGCTCTGGTACATTGAGGCCGGTTGCCAGACCCCGGTGCTCGTGCCCGGATCCCCGACGCTTTGGCTCTGGTCCATTAAGGTCGGGCCCGAGTCCACGAAGGTCGGGTGGGCCAAATTGCAGAACTGGGTCCTTCACACATTTGGACAGTGCTACACTAAAAAATTCCTCAAGAAGCAGCCTTAACGAGTGAGAAAATTCAGCCTCACGCTTCACTAAACAAGAAGATGATGCACAAATAAACTACTTCTTTCACCTCCTTCCTCTTTGTTTCGCTCTGCTGTGCTGGATTACTCTGAGAAAGAGAAAGCGAGAGTGCTTGTGCCAGACGACACATAGAGTTGACCCAATAATATCCATACTATAAAAAGTCTTAAAGTACTAACAATAACAAAATAAAAAAAAAGCACATATACTCTTTGGAAACAAAGTTTAATAAAATGTATAATTGATTATGTTCTCCTTTGCTTAGAAATTTATCAATCTACACCTTTGTGAAGATTCGCACTCTTCATCATGAATTCTTTTCCAATTTTTTCATTTCCAACTAGATAGTCAAAACCTAATCCAAGGGTCACTTCATCGTATTTGTGACACCCTAGAATATCACTCATAACATGTGTCTCTTTCGAGTATTACTCATAATTATCATAAGCATGCAGAAGTACAATAAAGCATTCAAAATATTTCACACAAGAAACCACCTGAGTTCAATAATATGCATGTCTTCTCTTTATACAAACATTGGTATTACTATCTTTAATACATCGTTTTAGCAGAACGCTATTACAAAAGTCTTGGGAAGGGTCAGGGTCATCTATTTCCAACGTTACTCCTACGCCTAAAAACCTGCCAATTTCAAGGTCAAGTTATTTGCTAAGGATTGACAACATCGCCTATCGAAGTGTTGTTGTCACCATCGACACCCCTTAATGGTCCAACTAACTTACCAACGATATTCAAGTACCAAGCGACAAAACGGTAAGGAATCCACTTTAGGAACCTCACGTCAACTCATACGGTGGAACTACACTTAGTATAATATCAATACACGTTTTTTGTGAAGAGGTTTGACGACACCCTCTGAATTGGAGGTTTGCCGTTTCGAATCTCATTAACTAAAATCAATAAATTATCTTATTAAGGTTCAAGCTTACAAAGTTAGTTTCAACACCGTGAGTATGTAGATCCATCAAGAGTGGGGGTAGCAGGAGTGTGTGGGCCACTCTTTATCTGGACCTAAGCATGGACATATTTAAACGGAGAGGCAATTGAGATCTGTAAATATTTGAACTCATGACCTCCAGTTCTAATATCATATGAGATTTTGTGGGACCACTGCCAACTGTTATAAAAGTTTAAACTATTAGATGAAGGCGTGGTATTGGGAAGACAAATGAGGCCTAGAAAGATTTGAACTTGAGACGTCCTGGAGATATTGTGGAACCATTGCCAACTATTTTAAAAGCTTAAGCTGTTAGATGAAGGTATGGTTTAATATTTCATTACTCTAACATTGTTAGCAATATTTGGATATTTAGATATCTCTTAAAGATATTTAAGATATTTCCTAAGATTTTTGTATATCTATTTTGATTATGCATATCAGATTTGATTTCTTTTTATTTCCTCTATCTAAACCTATAAATAGGCTCTTCATGTACTATTTTCGATAGCATCGAATTATATAGAAATTTCCCATATCTTATCTTCCGCATTATTCTTAACTTGATATTAGAGCCAACATTCTTGAGCAAGCCGGGTGCACCCTTGCACGTAATAGCAAGGACCATAGTAGGGAAATAAATACATCCCTGCCGCTTGACAGTGTTCATCTGAATGCCTCATTCTCGTCTAAGTAAGTGCTATGGTGATCATGTCACAACGTCGGCGATGCATTGCCAAGTCAATGTTTTCTTTTTTTCACAGAGGGATTTTTCGCCAATGCAAAGTCTTTGCACAATAACTTTTCCCTCAGCAAAGTCTGGCTTATTCCGCTTACTGTAACCACGCCAATCGTATCAACCGCATTTAAGTTACTGTCTAAAAGCAAAGTCGACCGCAAAGGACACATTCTGCTTGGCTTCAATACCTCCGATTCTCAACTTTTCACTTCTCATTTCAAGAAGTCAATGCCATACTCGCAGCTTTTAGACAAGCAAAATACTAAAATCTTCTTGTCAATGGAAGCTTGGTGCCATCACACCTACCACCTCGTCTTGGATCCCTTGAGGTTATTTTAATCGAAGATTTTGTGATATTGTTCGGATTATTTGTCAAACTCAAGTTGATTTGTTTCAACTCAACTTGCATTTGAGGGGATGTTAGCAATATTATGATATCTCTTAAAGATATTTAGGATATTTCCTATGATTTTTTTTATATTTATTTTAATTATGTATATCGGATTTGATTGTTTGATTTTCTCTATCTAAGCTTATAAATAAGCTCTCCATGTACTCTTTTCGATATCATCGAATTATACAAAAATTTCCCATATCTTATCTTCCGCATTATTCTTAACTGCTACAATGCGATGGTTTTTTTTTTCCTTTGTTTGATAGTCCATTTTTTAGATTTTTCATTATCTAAATTTTTTTAAAAAAATCCCCCCAAACCTTCAACCGGCTCTTTTTTGTTTCCTTATGTTCGTTTGATTTTCTTTTATTCTTTTTTCTAAAACGGCTGACGTGGCTATCACATCATCACTCCCCTCTTCAAAAAAACGATAAAAAAAGCCACGTCGGTTTTTTCTATTAGCCAAATTAGACGGAGTTAACAAAGAGACTTCATTGCACTGATTTGACAAGTTTTAAGAGTTGATTGCATTTTTTAGAAATTTTTAGAACTCAATTCTACTTTCATGTTAAATTTTAGGACTTTCGGTGCATTTATCCCAAAATATTACTCAAAAGTGAGTGAAAAAGTTCATAGAAGTAATTTACTAGTTTAGTATCTCGAAGCAATATCTCCCAATCGAAGAGCTGTTTTCATTGGAAGAGGTATTAGATTTCACAAGAGCAAGAGAATTTAAGAAAGTTCATTTGATACCTTATTATGTTCATAGGCTAATAGTCAAGCTGAATCATTATAGTCGATCTTATTAAGAAACAGAATCCTAGAGATTGAAATTCCACCTTGTCAACATACGGTAGGCCTATAGAACTTGAAAAAGGTCTAGAACAAACATAAGTCCATATATGTTGACATATGATCAAACACCTGTAATCCCTGTGGAAATTACAGTCGAGTGCCCAAGAGTTATATTGCAAACTAATGTAGTAAGGAAGACTATGATGATAAATGTATATGAATTTAGATGAGTTGGATCAAATTTGAGCATCAATACTAAAGCATATTATTGCTCAGGGAAAATTATCCAAAATTCCTAAACTTATTGTTAGACGGCCAATTCAGTCCTAAACTTTTTAATTGTGCCAATTTAGTTCTAAACCTTTTGACAATTTGCCAATTCAGTCCTAAATCTTTCAATTGTGCCAATTTAATTCTAGACCTTTTGAGAATTTGCTAATTTAATCCTAAATTTTTTAACAAATTAATTGTAGTTTTTTCGGCTAATTTTGGTTAGAAATCGCCGACATGGTGGTCCAGTCAGTGATGGTTGTTCTACGTGGCACGAAAGGTGCTGACGTGGATATTTTTTTATTTTTAAAATTTTTTTCCAAATTTTCCAAATTTTTTATTTTTATTTTATTTTATTTTTTCTTCAGTGGGTAGGCGGGAATTCGAAATTTGTTTTGAAAAAAATTAGAAAATTATCCACTTTAGCGCCGGTTGCACCGTTTAGGACGGCTGACAGTAATTTTGATCAAAATTAGTCGAAAAGACTAATTTAACTGCCATGCAATAGATATAAGAGTTTTTGGACATTTTCCTCTCATTGCTCGAAAGAAAAGAGTTGCCAAGGCTTATAATAATCATGTCAAGATAAAATAATTTGTCATTGGTGACTCGGTATGGAAGACTACTGTACCGATTAATAAAAAATAACGAGTTCGGTAAGTAGTCCCCAACTTGGGAAGGGCCACGCCAAGTGATTAATGTACTGAGTGGTAAGGCCTATCGATTGATGGACCAAAATGGTATAATATTGTCACGATCGAGAAAGGGAAAATAATAAAAAAAAATCTTTCATCCAACGTTGTGGAAATTGAAGTAGAGTTTGAGTTTTGTTGTAAACCAAGCTCCGAGGGAATGAAAGCTTGAGCGAAATGTCGAAGATGAACCCACTATGAAGGTAAAGGTAAAAAAATATAGTGAAAAAGTCACAAAAAAACTCCAAATTATACTCACTGTGACTTATTTATTTGGAACCTTTTTTTGTGACATCAAACACTTTAAACTATATCTATTGTGATATATTTACCCGAAACTTTTTCTTGTGACATAAAAAAACCCAAACTTGTATTTATGCTACACATTTACCTTTTGTTAAGATTTAGTTAGATGATTTTTCAAATAAAACAATGTCGTTTTTATTTCATTGAAGCCACATGGGCGCCATGTTAACACTATTTGTTTCCGGTGTCCATGTGGGTAGATTTTTAATGATTCTCATTTACAGAATTTTGACGAAGAGTAAATGTATCACATTGGGCATAATTTAAAATTTTGGTGGCTTTTGCCTTAACTTTTATTACTGACAAATAATGAATTTGATCGATTAGTCAGTTTAGTCATCTATAAACAAGGAAATTGATTTGAGGGATAATGAGAAATCGATAGGCCATCAGAAGAATCATCGACAACAGGTGAGAGGAGTTATCGGCAATGACTATTGCCAGTCGACTTTGCTTAACAATGATCCATCACACAAATTCTACTTAGTGTTGAAATTAAAGGACAAGGAAGATGTGTCGATTTCAATATCAAATGACGGTTCCTGTACCAAGTGACGGTTGGCAAACTAGATGACCTTGGTAGTTCTGCACTTCAAATTCCAGAATTTGTTCTTCATTTTCCTCCAAAAATTTCCTATCCTAGATTAACGCTGAACCCCTTCTTTTTCATATAAAACCAAACTCAACCTTTTTGGTGAAAGATTTTTCACTGTCGGGGGATGGAGCAAGTATAACGAAAACTCTTGATGATAGACAACAAAGAAATTGTGCACAAAAGCTGCCCGTTTTGTAGCATCAAACCGTTAACATCATGTGAGTGCCACAATGATTTGCATTCTGCTTCTTGTAAATTATACCTTATAATTTGAATTACACATTATTTAGGCCACCATGAGATGCAAAGTTCTTTCCCTGTAAAATTCTCTCAAAGCCAAGGTGAATTATAAATCGGGGTCACCACAGATTTGACATGCAGGTATTTGTGGAGAGCGTCCAAACCGAGATCTCTCCCGAAGCCACTCATCTTGTAGCCGCCGTAAGGACAGTCGTTGTCCATCGCAAAGTAGCAGTTTATCCAGATGATGCCCGCTCGGATTGACCTCGAGACCGTGTTTGCTAGATCTATGTTCTTCGTCAGAACCCCCGCCGCTAGACCGTACCTCGTGTCGTTGGCTCTCTTGATCGCCTCCTCCGCAGTCCTGCAATCCGTCGTCAAATGATGAATGTCGCACAATATACTTCGCTAGATCTGCATGTTTGTTTTAGCTACATATGGTACTTGCTCGATTGCATTGGAACCGGGTAAGTAATAGTTTCGGGCACCAAGTTTTACTCACTTGAATTTCATGAGCGACATGACAGGGCCGAAAATCTCATCCTTCACGATCAAGTTGTCCTCCTGATGAAACGAGAGAGTTTGACGATAACGCAAAGCAGTTTGAAGTTCAGTTCCTCTCAAAATAAAGCTTCATGTTCTTTAAGGAATGTGTTGTGGATTGATAGTGTACCTTGACATTTGTGAAGACTGTTGGCTGAATGCAGTACCCTTTGGTGCCCAGACGCTCGCCCCCTGTCAAAAGCGTGGCTCCTTCTCTCTTTCCATGCTCGATGTAAGAAAGTATCTTCTCAAACTGTTCCTTACTGGCCTGGAATTTAGCGTAATTCGTGTCAGGCTAATTGTCAACCATATGTTTTGTCGCAAAACCTAGCAGGTTCTTGCTACTGCTAGTGTTCGTTCTTACCTGCGGTCCTTGACGGACATTTGGATCAAACGGGTCGCCGACCGACCAAGCCTTTGCCTTTGCCACTAGCTTCTTCTCAAACTCTCCATAGATCCCTTCTTGAACATACACACGAGAGCCCGCAACGCATATTTCTCCCTGAAACAGAGTTGAATCGAGAAACCTTCATGATTTCAAGTATTCAGAGCTTATCTCTGTTCTTGCAATTGCCATATAAAGTTCGGACACTGTACCTTGTTGAAGAGGATACCGGTCAGAGCAAGATCAGTAGCAGTATCTAAATCAGCATCATCAAAGATTATAAGAGGCGATTTACCGCCCAATTCAATCGACACTTGTTTCAAATTGCTCGTCGCTGCGGCCTGCATCACAATGCGTCCTACTTCCGTTGATCCCGTAAAACTGACCTGAAGTGAGGTTTTCATATGGCATTAGTCAAGCTAAAAACTCACAATCACATAGTCACAGAATTCACCCGATATTATATGGTTTGATGATAGAAATTTTCATGAAAGAAAGAACCTAGAAACATACCATATCAATATCCATATGACTGCTTATCGCTGCACCAGCCGTCGATCCAAAACCAGTTACGACATTGATCACTCCATCAGGAACACCGGCCTAATACAAAGCAAATCAAGATTTAAAGGCAGAAAATTTACTTGAATAATTTTCATGTGTGTCCTCTTTCTTTCTTTTTTTTCGACAACTGTTTTTTTTGAACGATTTTGTTATGGCATAACAAAGATCCAAAATCGTGTTTTCACTTGCTCCCCAATTGCTGTCTTTAATATTTTGATAAGCACCTATGGAACATTATAACTAGAAAGTTTAACCATCACTTCTAGACTAATAAATGACTGACATTATTTCAATTTGTCTACTGAAAACTAATTCAAAGTAATTAAATTATCTACTTATTAATACAGTTACATGCTAGAAAAGATGACCTTTCTGCTCTCAAAAAGCATCTTTTCTGAGTCGATTGACGTACCTTCTTAGCCAAATGAGCATAAAAGAGAGCTGATAGAGGGGTTTGCTCAGCGGGCTTCACGACCATGGTGCAACCAGCCGCCAATGCTGGGGCGACCTTCATAAAGAACAAGTTGGTCGGGAAGTTCCAGGGGATGATATGCCCAACCACGCCAATTGGCTCCAGGAGCGTGTACCCGTGAAGGTCACGCGACATCTTCAATACCTCGCCGTGGATCTTGTCAGCTGCGCCGGCATAGTACCTGAGACATGTGGCAGCAAGAGGGATGTCCACAGCCTTGCCCATACTGAATAGCTTCCCAGCGTCGATAGTGTCCAGAGCCGCCAGTTCCTCTATGTTCTCTTCGATCAAGTCCGCGAATTTTGACATGATCCTTCCTCTTTCCTGTTGATGAAATTTATGATCATATGTCATATAATAAACAAAATTCATGGACGTTAGGATTTAGAATGAAATGTGGCTTCCACACAGAAAATTATGTTTTGGAGTTTTAGATAGAACTACAAAATTATGTTTTCTCATGATGATTGACTCATTCGACAAAGTGTTAAAGTTAGTTATGCTGAAATACTTGTTTTCCTAATCTAGTATAAACAACTGTAACATCCAAAAGAATATATGTGCAACTACAGCGTCTAGCAATAAAATTAGAAATATCATTTAATTTTACCATGCACTCTGGCTTCTATGATTGGATCTAAGAATGTCCTTCAACTTAACTTATAATGGAGGTCAATTTTCCTACCAAAGAAAATTTCCCATTTTATTTATGACAAGATCATAAATATAAGGGAAAAAACCACAAAAAATCTCAAACTTTATCACTTGTGACACATTTATCCTGAACTTTTTTTTGTGACACTAAAAACCCCAAACTATACTATTTGTGATACATTTACCTCATTGTATTTTAGTCAATGGGCATTTTCGTCTTTTTTGTTTTTTTTTTCCTTTCCGGTGGGGGTGGCTCTCGCCGGCGTCGGGAGAGGGTCGCCCTCGCCGGCGTCGCGAGCGAGTTGCCCTCGCCTCAGTCGGGCTCGGGTCACCCTCGCTCGGGCTCCCGACGCCGGCGAGGGTTGCCCTTGCCTGAGTTGGGTGAGGGCCGCCCTCTCTCGTCTAGGTGAAAGTAGCCCTCGCCAAACATCGGTGGGGACCACCCTTGCCGGATTCGGCGAGGGCCACCCTCGCTTGACTCAAGTGAGGGCGACCATAGCCCAACGCCGGCGAGGGTCTCCCTCGCTTGAGTTGGGTGAGGGCTGCCCTTGCTCGCCTAGGTAAGGCGACTCTCGCCCGATGTCGGCGAGAGCAACCTCCGTTGGATTCGGTGAGGGCCTCGCCGGAAAGGAAAAAAAAAAAGCAAAAAAGACGAAAATGCCCATGGACTAAAATACAATGGGGTACATGTGTCAGAAATAGTATAATTTGGAGTTTTTGGTGTCACAAAAAAAAGTTCAGAGTAAATGTATCACAGATGGCAAAATTTGGGATTTTCGGTGATTTTTTTCCCTAAATATAAATCAAATCTGGCTGGTCCCTAATTTGCTTATTTCAAAGATGCAAGCAAGAGGAGGAGGACGGCGTTGACCCTAATATATAAGAGAGGGAAAAATGAAATAAAAATATCTTGTCCATGACCATAGTGGCCGAGATGATGACAACTAAAATACGATTTTGAGCAAAATAATATAAAAATTAATTGTGTTGGTAAATACTTTTCAATTTTCCCCCATCTTCTGGGGGCCCCACAACGGTATTTAATGGCCCGTTGAATTGAAAGGCATCGTGGAATCGAGTGATTCTGATTCCGATGGAATAAAAAATTTACAAATTGACGAATTTCCGAAATTGATCTTTTTTCGGTTTGGTTATGTGTACTTTTCGCTAATTATATTTAATTTTCGCATTTCCACTTTGAAACACATAATACACATTTGTAATTATTTATAACAAAGTATGGGTATGACAAGGAAGAACAGAGAGAAAAAAGAATGGAAAGCACATAAACCGATTCGATGAAATCAATTTACTAAATAGGGTGTTGAATTCTAATTTCTAAGCAATTGTTTTGCCCAAATTATCTCACACAGGCATCCCGGGTAAAATTATAGTGTAATTTCGATAAAATTATATACATAAGTGCATTTGTCAATTAATTTCTACTGGTATTATCTCTTCTTAATTTGATGGAATAGGAACCTGTGATAAATAAACACAAGAAAAAGAAGAGAGAAAAAAAGGGAGAGAGAGAAAGGAAGGGACGCACGTAGCCGGACATGCGCGGCCAAGGGCCATTATCAAATGCTTGGCGGGCAGCTTTGACAGCCAGATCCACGTCCTCTTTGTCTCCCTCCGCAACTCTTGCTGTCACTCGTTCATTTCTCGGATCTATCGTCTCGAATGTCCTCCCTGTCCATCCAAGTCTCATTCGCCATCATAACCAAGAAACCCAGAAAGGAAGAAGAAAACCAAGAAGAAGGGACCGACGAGAACAAGAATTTGTGGGGACTGCGAGTTTTTCTATGGTCAGCTGCAATACGGTGTGTGTAAGACTCTCTCAAGGTCAATCTTGATTCAGATGGTCGATGCTCTGGTTTTTCTGTACTCCGAACAGAGCAGTGAATTTCACTCATCGAAAACGGAACTGCTCGAATGAGAACTTTACTTTTCCTTTTCTTTTCGAGAAAAAAAAGGATAAGCTAGCAAGAACAGAGAACCTTACGAGCACATCTGTCCGAGAGAACAGTGCGGTGAGACACGACAAAACCGTGCAACGAATCTTCATCAAGGCAGTGCAAAAAACTCGACAAGAGGCCGGTGAATTTTACCTTTGACGGAATCGACGAACTCGCCATTGATGAAGAGCTTGGTGAACTTGATCTCTGGAACAAGTTCATCGTAACTCTTCAGGCTCCCGTTTGCATTGCTCTGGTTCTCTGCCATCTCTCTCTTCTCTGCACTCAAACTGTCTTCACTCCTTTGGGGGGAGGGAGGAAGGAGGTCCCTTTATATAGTGGATAGTCGTTTTCCTTCGCGCAACACGTAGGGGTATTTTGGGAAGAGAAACTTTCGTGGCAATATTTATATATTGCTCATAGGTGACAAGAGCGGAAATCAGTCACCAACGCCATTGGTCAAATTCAACGCGGGCTCGCAATTCGTGCTCGCAATATTTTAAGTACCGGTAAAATTGTTAACCGCACAAAATCCTTTCGAGAGTTCAAGACACCGGTCAAAATTGATGCGAAGACAAATGTATGTCGGCTAGATTTACGTGTCGATTTCTTTTATTACCATGCAAATGATACGTCTAGCCGCCGGCAATATCATGACATTTTTTTTTTTCTCGTTTTTCCACTCGAGGATGGAGTTTCATTGTTGTATGGTCATTGAAAAGTTTTGATCTCCACATGCGGTATTTATGATGTAAAAATTGTGTAAACATGATGATGATTGAGTTCTTAATGATCCACATTTTTTTTGGTCATACTTAATGATCCGTATGAATATTGCGGAAAAGGACAAAACTCTTTTAAGTACAACTTAACAAAATCCTTTTAGGCCCCGTTTATTTTGCGAAAAATGAATGATTTGAAATATATTTTCTTAAAAATAATTATTTGTATCACTTGAAATACTTGATCAATGAAAAATATTTCATTATCGATAATTATTTATGTGTAAATATTTTCGTAGATAATAAAAATATTTTTTGTTCATTTATTTTTATAAGCGAAATAATCGATTATTTTTTTAAAAAAATATTTTTTAAATTATTTATATTTCACGAAAAAACAGCATTAAAGACAACGTACTTTTAGTTAGGATGGGTGACATAAGATTCAAATAACGCATTCATCTTTTTCTTTATAATAAAGTAAGGCCTGGTCAACAGGTGTTTATAGTCACGCCACACGTGTTGACCCTGCCTTCTTTTTCCTTCATTTATATAAATGAAATTATTTGAGGTTTAGAAGTCAGAGGATATCAATTAATAGATTGTTTTGTTTTTTTTTTGGTAAGGATCAATTAATAGATTGTTTTTTGGTAAAGAGTTAATAGATTGTTTTTCTCTCATATTTTCATAATAGATTATTATTTGAATGAGAATACTTAATCTCAGTGCAACAAACACATGACATTTATTCTAGAGATAAAAAAACTTATAACTTTGAAATTAATGTGTGGAGTAACTTTTATATTTTGCCTTTTCTGATGCAAGTGTTTTGAAATTAACATCTTCTGTAAATCTTATGGTGGAAGCATTTTGACTTATTTTCCCTTTTAAACACTTGAAAACTTCTAAAATATACGAATAGTAACAAGCTAATTCACATAGAAAATTGCATAAGTTTTAAAATTTAGAATAACATTTTAAATGTCAGCAGAAAAGAAATAAATTGCTTTTCACATTTAGAAGCCAAAACAAACAAAGTCTAATTAATTAGTCAACTGTGACACAAGGGTAAGAAAATATACATCATTGAAAAAGATTAACGGGCAAACAAATGCGAGTATCGCATGAAATAGTCGATAAGTAAAATGAAAGGAGGGAAAATTTTCAAATGAATAATTATTGGGCTTTTTTAATGATTAAATGAATGCATTTATGTTTTGTAGAGTCATGGATTTGGCGAATGACATAAATTTGGTGAACTAACTCACTATCATGATACCTTCGGTTGTGCTACACATTTATGTTTAAGGCTTGATCTACATAAAATAAACGATTTAGTGGGGTCCTTTCTCCACTATATATTATACTTCATTATTTTTCTCCCTAATATTTTTTTTATCAGCAGCCCTACAAGTAGAGTGGTAAGAAAAATAGAAAGAAATCAAGAAAGCTAAATGCAAGCCGGCCATAGAATTGGGTCAGAACGAGCAAAAAAGAATGTTCAAATTGTAGACAAGCACGGATTACCTTATCTTTACTTAAAATATATTTTTGTACACCGAATAGCACACATTAGTTTCTTTTCGAAAGTGACCCAAAAAAAATTCTTTTCGAAGAATAATCAATGGAACACTGCAACTAACCAAACGGGCAAAGTAATTTCGTCGAGCTGATCCATGCTTCGAGTGCTTTGATTTTGGTAATTAGTTCGATTTGAATTATAAAACTGTGCAATAGAAATTTTGGTCTATAAGTTTTTGATTAAAAAAACTTTATATAATAGATCTATGCTCCATCTTCCACCGTTTTAAGGTAGGGCATGCATAACAAAGGGAATTAAAGGGCTTAGCTAGGAGCTGATAAAGTTGGGTACAGAAGTTTCCATTTGGTACCCAAGATAAAAGTCAGGACGGGATAAATTTCCGGGTTTTGTCCCTGCCAAAGATAGTATAAGGTTTTATATAGGAGAGATATAGTATGGATAAAAATATCACAAGAGGAAGGTGGGATAAAGGTAGATAGTATTTGTAATATCCACGGCATTAAAGTTATTTTTATCCAATAAAAACTTCTAAAATTAATAAAATTAAGATAACAATTAATTATAAATAATATTTGAACTCTAATATAAAAAGGGAAAATTCAAAATATAAAAAAAATCAAGTTTTTTATTTATTTATTACTATTTATATACGAATTTGCATTTCTTTCTATTCTATAATATAGATATTCTATATGTATTTAGTATTTATATTTATCCCATATTTCAGGTATATTAGTATAATTTATTATTTAATAAATTTTAAATTAAGGAATGATGGAAGGGAATAAAAAAGAAAAGCAATTGAAAAAAGAGAGAGAAAAATAATAACTAAATAAAAATGAAGTAAGAGAACCGAAATTTTAAATGAACAAATTCAAACTTAAAAATGATCTTTCTAATTCTCGAAGAATAAGGAGCACTAAGATTTATAAAAAAAAAAAGAAGAAAAAGCTACCCTCATCGTCTCCTTCTACTTCACATCTCTGGTTTGTGTTAAAGCTTCACAATTACTCCATAATTTTTTGGTTCATGTCAATGCTCCACAAAAACGGCTAGTGAGTCAAGCTCTTTATCCTTTGTAACCCTCTTGTTCATGTCAAAAGTCCACGAAAGTAGCAAAAGAGTTGAAGCTCTTTCTTCTCCATAAATCTATAGTTCACATTGAAACTTCACAAATTCACAAAAGTAGCAAGAGAATCAAAGCACTATACTTTTCAATATCATGAAGATAAATGATCTTGTTTTTTCTCTCTTACTAGTTTGGGTATTCACTAGTTGATCTACCTATTCTATATTGCTAACGCTCATTCACATTTCTTGTCATAGTTGAACTCGTGGCTCAAGAATGTTGCAATGAGCTTGTTTGCTATTTAAGATTTAAATTCATATAATAATCTTGGATATTTTTATGGAGGTTATCTCCATTTTTGCATTGTGGTTTGTTTAATAGTGAATTGTAATAGATTTTTACTATTTTCGATTGTGCATTTTTAGGTTCGTTTGCACTATTATGCGATTCATAATATGAAATGAAAGTATTTGGTTTTCTTACTACGATTCACCAAATAATGTATATAATATAGCAAAATCCATGAATTTTTTTTTTGTCATATTCTGTCAAATCCTATCATGACTAAAATCTAGATAACTAAATGCAGCTTTGAAATATGCGGCGTGTCCATCACCCCAGCTTTGTTGGTGCAAGAAATATGACCCTCCTTCCAAAAGGTTTCTTTTGTGCAATTGCTAACGCAAATAAATCCACATGCACGCCTTCTAAAAAAGTGTCAAAAACCCTAACCAGTTAGCTGTCATGCTCGGCACTCGTTTTCATTTTCTTTTCGTTCTTTTGGTGGGACATTACTCAACAATCTACTCGATCAATTTGGTCGGCATGCACTTTAAAGATGTGAATTAAAAAACTTTGACCAATTAATGTCACCTATCCTTTGTTCTCCCATTGATAAAGATATATAAGGACTATTTCAATTGGTTGATCATTTTTGGAAAAATGACACAAATAATCCATGAACTTTGGCTCAATATGCAATGTAGTTCTTGAATTTTTAATTTGCTCAATATGGTCCATGAACTATAACTCAATGTGTAATATGGTCCTTAGACTTTTAATTTATTCAATATCGTCTCTGAACTTTTGGTACATATTTAATTTAGTCCATGAATTATACGAAATTGTTTAATATAGTTCTTTCATTAATTCTAATTCATGGATTACATTGAATATTTTCATTGAATATATACCAAAAGCCCAAGAACCATATTGAACAAATTAAAGTTCAGGAACCACATTGAACATTATACTAAAAGTTCATGAATATACGTCGAATAAATTAAAAGTTCATGGATCACAATGCACGTTGAGCCAAATTTCATGGACTATTTATGTCATTATCCCATCATTCTTTTTGTTCTTTTTGTTTGGTTATAGACCGAAGGCAAAAAGGACAACCAACCTAACATTACCTCTGTTAGATTACAGACCGAAAACCAAAGTGACAACCCACCTAACCTACCCTTTGCTTATTGCAGCAACAATGTCCCTCTTGCTACTAAGTATCCCAAACGGGTTCTTTTGTGCACTTGCTAACCGCAAAAAAATCCACGAGCGCAACTTTTAAAAATAAGTCGAAAACCTTAATCACTTGACTACCATGTCCCGCGCTCGTTATTCATTTTCTTATTTTTCTTCTTTTGGATTGTCAATTCATATATGAACATTTATCTCATGTTAGACATGAAATTTCTCGTGAAGGACGAAAGAACCCTAGAAATGAAGGCGAGATTATGTTCATTTGAAAACTATTGGATTTTTTTGACTTAGCGTAGAACTGATTTCAAAATTCTATCTATAATGAGTGCAAATCTTTTGGTGTTCTCATTCTCTTCTTTTCTTTCTCTTTTCTTTTTCCAATCTGACTTGACCTTAGCCTCTTGTTGATCTGTACCATCGATCCCAATTTTAGAGAAATGCATACCCTTTTCTCATTTGGGTCTATTCAACGCGTTACTTTCTAGGTAGAATATACATAAAATACTTCACCGTACACAAGTAATAAACCTTTTCAAGCAATGACTAGCCATCCACATCGTGAGCTCCTTTTGCTAGCTTACATGCATCTACGTATTGCTACATTCATCGCCTCCTCAAACTTTCTTCATTTGACATTTCTAGAAGACTTAGAGGTAAGGAGATATTATATTTTTCTAGCAAAAAAAAAGGAGATATTATATTTAATAGTAAATAATCTAATTCACAAGTAATTGAATTCAATTGCATACCATTTGCTCACGCAAGCCATGATGACACTCTTTAATAAAAGTGATCATCCGGTGAATTGATTGGTGCAATGTAACATACATTTTAGGTTTCATTTGTTTCGTTGAAAATAAATAATTTGAAAATATTTTTCTAAAAATGATTACTTGTATCGCTTACAAAAATGAATCAACGAAAAATATTTTCTCCGTCCATGAAAATTATTAAACAAATGTTTAGACATAATTTTTCATCAATAACAAAGATACTTTTCACTGATTAATTATTTCAAGCGATACAAACAATCGTTTTTAGGAAAATATTTTTAAAATCATTCATTTTTTTTGAAACAAATGGAGCTTTAGCCGCTAGAAAGCAAGTAAAATGGGTAAATTTTTAAGGGTTATTATATTTTCCCATGAAAATAAAGTTTCTCAAGAACATTGCGCACAAACGAAGGTTGCGGTTAGATAATTAATCATCTTTTTACAGAGTTAATTCTCGTGCATGGTCCAGTCAAAGGGTAAAATAGGCAGCTTGCGTAGCATTGGTCAGCGATGCTCGATCGTCGTAAACTTACGTTGTTGTTCAAATCAATGCACATCTTCCCACCAATGAGAAACGGTCTTCTTCTTTAGCTGGCCTTTTCTTTTATCAATTCTTTAGTTGGTCTTGATAAGAAAACAATGGTAATCGGGTCATCAATTGAAACGAGATGATCCTTTTGCTACAGAAAAAGTGGCATATTAGATAGGGAATTGCTTTGAGTGTTTCATTGATGAAATCTGACTCCTCCTTTACTTTTCGTTACGTTGAAAGTTGAAAATGAGTGTGTTTTAGTCGTTTAGAGGGTGGACACTGAATTTGAAAAATCAACTTAAAATCATAAACTAGGTATCAAGTACGCGTGGTTGTTCTTGTGCTCTTTAAAATTTGCAGTCAGTATTGCTGTCCGAAAAAATCTCTATCCGAATGTAAATAATCAAATTGGGCAACTTGTAAATTATGAAATGTTTTTTTTTTGGTAAGAAAAAAAAAACATCATAAAGGGAGAGGTTGTAACCAACCCGTCTCTACTTGAAATAATAGGTAGCTATTGTCGTGTAGTGGCGAGAAATAGTGGACGAGTGAAGTCAAGAATGATCAGTGGTTGTCATATCTTTGAATATGTAAATTAGTGGCATGTATTTCTCTAACGACTTCGATATTCTTAGCGGGATAAGAGTTTGGTCGTATTAAAGGATTTTAACGAAATAATAAATAACGGAGAAATTCAGAACATTCTCATAAATATGAGGATGGACATCAAATTCAAAAAGTTTGATTTGCAATTGATAAACATAGATATATTTACCTTAACCCTTACCAAAAAAAAAAAAAACATAGATATATTTACATCCATACTCACCTCCACGACAGCATTGTCGATTTTCACAATTTCTTTATTTGGTTTTTTCTCAAAATCAAAACTGGCGATGGTAACGATGGTCAGACCAATAATTGAATTCGCTCTTGTAGTAGTCGCAATCCATCTGGTCAGATCGTGGATATGATCAAATTGACATTGTAGCGATGAAAATCCCTATCTGGGGGCAATCCCCAAGTTATTAAACAGAAAAAAATTGATTGTCTAGATGTCACCCTTTGATATATACATATATATTTATTTATAATATTCATAGAAGTACATAGCTTGTGTTTTATTAGTATTAAGGTAGTAAGGAGCAATCATCTTAAGGTCATCAAATTGACTTATTTGTAGTAGTTAGCCTTGGACAGCTTTAATTATTCAATACAAAACTTAAATCGTCAAGATAATATAAGTCTATGCAATGCATCGGGTCATCATGTCAAAGGGTCAAAATGTTTACGATTCAATTAGCACAATTGAAAAGTTTAGGACTGAAGTCGGCGAGGTCAACCCCCACCTGAGGCCAGTCACCAACCATTGCAAAGGCCCGGTGAATAGTGGACGAAATAGGAAAAAAATTTAAAAAATTTTCAATTTCTTTTAATAATTTACAAAAATTGTCCACATCGACAAATCCCGGCAGAAATTGGCCGAAAGTATAAAATTGGCAAATTGTCAAAAGGTTCAGGACTCAATTGGAACAACTAAAAAATTTAAGCCTGAATTGGCATAAGTGGAATAGGTTTAGAACTTTTTGGGTGAAATCTCCCTTTTTCCCTATGCATTAAAAATGTGTATTAAGGGACTTTGACAAATGATGTTACCCCAATGTCGTAAAAAAATCCCTTACCCTTGTATTGATAAAGATATCCAACTGCTATTTCAATTGATCGATTAGTCTTATCTTCTTGGGTTAGAGTCCGAAGACACAAAGGGAGCAATCAACCTAACAATCCCTTTGCATATTGCGGCATGAATTCCGCGCTCGATATCCAATGTTCGATCCGAACCGTGATTCCTAGACGAGCGAAAGATAGTCCCTCGAAATGAGGTATACCCATCACCGCAGCTTCGCTCATGCAAGAAATATGATCCCTTCCATAAGGTTCATCCGGTGCAACTGCTAAAACAAATAAATCTACAGCTTCGTTGTTTAATCTCTAATTTTCTCTTCCTTCTTTGATTGTCCATGCGTGTATTAGCTTGATGTCTAGGCATATGAGATCTCACGTGAAGAACAAGATAACCCTAGAGAAGAAGTCAAGATTATGCTCATTTGTATTGTATTCGATTTTCCTGGACGTATTGTAAAAGCTGATGATCTAGAATTCCCATCTGCGATGATTGCAAGCAAACCTCACGTTGTCCTCGTTATCTCCTTTTCTTTTGTTTCTTTCCTCCCCAACGTGGTTTAACCTCAGCCTCTTGTTGATTCTCAACCCTCGATCCCAACGCCGGACTATTGCATGAATTTTTTCATAAAGTTCTATGCGATGCTTTGTGTGTTATTTTCGAATTAGGAAAAATCTTAAATTTATTGTATTTATATCAACTGAATTTTTAAAATTTAGCCAATTTAGTGCTAAATCTTTTGGCAATTTGTCAATTAGTCTTTCATCTAATATTTGATTGAAAATCACTGACCTGGATAGAGATTATCTTACGTAGAACGGGCGTCTCTACCACCACCATTCCTAATCTTTAATTTTATCATGGCCGCATACCTATATCACAGCATGGCTGTATACCTATATCAATCTTTTGCCAATTGCCTTCATCCTACGCAAGGCCATGGACCAAAGTGAAAGCAATTATTTAATCATTTCAAAATATGCAATTCCTTAAAAAGTCAAAAGAATAAAAAGGAGGAGGAACAAGAAGTGGCCCCCGGATAAGGGGTTGATTTTCTTCTTTTTTTTTTTAATAATTTGTGCTTCGAAATTAGTCGCGTGATTCGTTTGCTTAAAACGTGTTGCCCACTGTGACATTAATTTGTTTTAGGGGAAGGTCGTTGCCCGGAAGAGGTACAGTTGAAGCTGTATCCACTATCTACAATCCAAACAAGAACAGTCGTGATAGGGTGGGTGGCCATAGTATATATGCATACCTAATCAAGTATCTTAGATTGGATAATTCTTGATCGTGGAGTTGGCAAGGTAGGTATATAAGTGATGTCTAGATTATCATTCTCGTGATAGGGTGGGCTATTCCACGAGGACTGTGGGCATAACAAACTGTTGTTTGTTAGGCGCTGAGAATTAATGCACTTCACAAACACATCTCATCGAAGATGTTAGACACCCAAATGTGATCGATTTTTTTGTTAGAATTGACAAGCGACAAACTTATCTGATAATAGAAGAGTTTGAAGAACAACAAAAATCATTGATGAAAAGAGCAGTCAACTTGAAGAGCTTCGACAACTCACCAAGGATGTTAGTAACAACAAACATCAGTTATCGATGAGAATCCTCACTAGGGATGAAGTCATTTACATTGACCTGCAACTGTCATGTATCGATATTTTCGGATATATAACTTCTTTTAGATAAGTGTTACTAGATATTAGTACTTGGTGGTTATGTTTATTGCCACTATTTTAGGATTTTGTAATTTCTTGTGTATAAGTGTTGTAATTTCTTGTAACTGCAAATAGGATTGAGAAATTATTAGTGCTAATGACACGATTAGGAAGTTGTCTTTTCAAATTCAATAACCACTTGTAACCGTGGGTTGTGGGCTTTAAATAGCTACATTGCACCTCACAATCAATCACATAATCTCGACGTTAATTTATCTTTATCTTTACTTTTCCGTAATTTAAATGGCTGGCCACATTTCCTCTAGTTTTCGTGCATTTAAATTCATTGGCATTTACTTTCTTGTCCAAAATCAACAAAGGACTTTTCACAACCTTTGTCAATTTATATCTATCTATCTATCTATCTATCTATCCATATTCTTGAAGAATATTTCATCCACACTTTTCAATGGAACATCTTTTTGACACACTTGGTGGGACATATTTAGTTGATTTGAGGAGATTACGATGGCGAGAACTAGAAATGAAAGAGTCCAACAATATTGCTGAGATAAAAAAATCTACCCATTACCACAAATTGAAAATGAGACCGCCACGCATTTTGATACTTCAGCCACTGGTAGAGCAGCAAACGATACTTGACATGAGGAAGTTGATCATCCGATGCATCAAACTAAAGAGCAATTTAGGGATGTTGCTCCAAATTCAACCATGATATCAATCAATGGTATCGTGGTGCATTCCTAATCCCTATTCATCTTTTAAGGCAAATGTTGATCAAAATAACCATATTGGTAACAATAATTTGGCAAATCATTGCTTAACAAGCAGGTCAATTGCCAAATATTTGATAGGCTAGTAACTCCATCAATACCTCCCAATGCGAATATTCATGTTAGGCCTAACATGCCGATCAACACAAATAATTCGGCAAGATTAGCATCACCGCCTATAGGGAAAAATGGCCAAGCAAATATATAATTGAGCATAGTATAGTTTGTTGAGAAGTTCAACAACGATTGAGATTAGACATGAATGTTACATACATATTTATAGGAAACTACATTCCATATAGGTCGATAATTGGTCTTTTCCAAGAGGTTTCAAAATGCTTCACTTTGTCGTTTTTTTCTAGCGAAGATGAACAATTGACCATCGAACATATTGTTCGATTTATAGCCCAGTGTTGGGAAGCAGGGATAAATGAATTTTTTTAAACATAGGTTATGTTCTTTGTCTTTGTAAAAAAAAATGCTTTTACTTGGTACACTAATTTACCATCTAATTCGGTGTGTATTTGGCCGGAGATGGAAAGACAATTTCATTATCAATTTTATAGAGTGATACCTTAAGTATCGATTGCTGATTTGGCCAAACTCTATCAATACAATAATTAGTCAGTAGATCAATTTGTTGCTTGATTTAAGAAGGTTAGGAATAAATGGCTTACTTACTCTCAGAAAAAGATTTCACGAATTTGGCTTTCGGTGGATTAAAATTCAATATAAGAGAAAATTTTGAAGGCCAAGACTTTGCCAATTAATTTCAATTGGCAACAAGAATTAATTTAAGTATGAGCAACATCTTAAAGAGCGAGAGATAAAGGGCCAGCTGAAAACTTTTGCACAGAATGTGGCTTCAATGGAAAATCAGTCAGAGTTGGAATATGATCCGAATGAAAACATTGAAATAAATGTGGCAAATATGATGCTTGACAAGCTTTGCATTCATCTAATGTAAACCGAATCCATGCGATATCTTTTTACTAATAATCATGTGACAGTATTCTTACTCTATAAATAATACAGTAGATGAAAATCCTACGGGATTTAATGCGACACCGGAATTTGTTAGACATCCTTCTTGGTTATAATTTATGTGTAGCTGTTTTTCGGGCAACAATGAGTATAATTTTCTTCTCGAATTATTTAAAGTTGTACTTGTTCGATTTAAGTTTTAACTAGACGAGGTTTTTCATTAAATTTCCTCAATTTAATTTTTAAACTTTTTATAAATTTGAAAAAAGAATAATGAAAAAATTCTTAAAATTTTTTTTTTTCCAAAAACAACTGGCCGTGCCCGGCCCGGTGTCCAGCCCTAGGTAGGTCTAACTTCTTCTCATCTTTTTTTCAATTTTTATTGAGTAGGGTTATGCATAAATGATAGTGACTTATCAACAACATAAATAAATATATATATATGTATATATATTATTCCTTTCTTAATTCTTTCGTAGGATCTCAATCATGGACTTCACCGAGATGGGAGATATATATATACCTTTCTTAATTCTTTCGTAGGACTTCAATCATGGACCCCACCAAGATGGGGCTGCCCGAGCTCCTTGCATACATCACAAATAATATGTTCTATAAATATTGTATTATATACCGGAATTAATTAAAACTATCCAAGCAAATGACAGTTTCGTGTCTCGATTAGAACTTGATATCCGGACCCATCAGCTTACGTCACACGAGCATTGAAAATAATAATTAAAAGTATGGTCCAAAAGACATTATTTTATTACTTTCTTAATTATTTTTTTATTTTTTGGACGGTTTACTTCCAGCTGACTAGATTCCTTAGGCATCAATGAAATCCTTCGAGTTAGCTGCCATCACATGCTGCGATGTTGACCCGCATTAAGATATATATCAGTCTCGATCTTGCGAAAGCATCATAATCGCTGAGATTACGAGGTTATCGAAATCAAGTTTTGCCGGCAACGAAGAATTTGATAATCGTGGAATCATTTATTATGAAACGATATATTTACAAAAACTGGTGATACAAGATTTTCAAATGAAACAAATGATGCATAAACGCAATTAGATGTCAGCGGGATTGATTATATAATGACTTTTAAGTGGTGGGTCTACCTAAAATTAGGTAGCCCTAATACCAATGCCTGTAATTGTTGTTTTTTTTCTATTTTTTGGGTTCTTTGAAGGATTTCAAGTTAAACATTGCCGGACCAATAAAAAAAGCTGCAAATTCTTGGGCCTATTGTAGTGCCAGGACTTCTGGGCAAAGTTGGGATTGCATTGTGAGTGATGCATCCCACCAGAGGCCCAATCCAACATGACGTGGGCCGGGTCGTTTTTGGCCCAAATGAAGAAAATCGCAACCAAGTTGGCCCATTACAGTGTCCTTTCAGATCATTTTCCTACTTTTGTTGGGATTGTTGATAGCAGTGAACGGTTTCAGGTGGGCGATTTCTATTCTAAAATTGAGAACCGTCCACTAAGGGCCGATTCCACAAAATGGGAATCCGGTTTGGTTAGGTTCCCGGATGAGTCCATGAAACCGATCAAGAGAGGCGGAGAAAGGGTAAGGAGGGGTAGAGGAGGAGGGGAATGGTGGGCACATGTCGTCAAGTGGGATGGAGCGAAGGTGGGAGATGGCGAGACGAGGCAAGGATGAGTACGGTGACGACAAGATGGAGGGGGGAGTGGAGGCACGGTGGTGGGGGCTGAGGGGAGAGAGGGCGAGTGAGACGTGGGGAAGAGTGGGCACAGGTGTTGGGTGACGTGGAGCAGAGGTGGGAGAGGACGAGATGAGGGCCAAGGATGAGAAAGGGACGACGGGGCGGAGCGGGAGTGGAGGCATGGCGGTGGAGGATGAGGAAAGAGAGGGAGCAGCTAGAGGTGGGGAAAAGATATGCATCTCTAGAGAGAAAGAGAGCGAGCATATATTGGGGAGTGTGAGAGTTTGAGGGGAACGTGAAAAGAAGTGACATGAAAAGACGTGACATGGGAGAGAGAGAGTGCTTAGGGTTTTTTAATTTTTAAAGACAAAAATTATATATATAAGTAAATATATACCAATCTGGTTCGAGTGACCTGATGGCGATTTTCACACCTAACAGGTTCTGGGCCAATTCGGTCCGATTTTGGGTGGTCCAGGCAATTTCTGATTCTTCTGCACATCTTAATTGTTGGTGTTTATTTGTAAGACAAAAAAATATTTAGGCCATAATTTGGATCCAAGCTAAAGTTGGTCCATTCTTGTGAGAAAAGTTGATGCTCTGATATCAGTAAAAAGGTCCTAAGATGCCAGTTAGGGAAAATGAAAATAAAGCTTGTGGCAGATATGATATCCCACACACAAGCAACTCTTCATGACTTTATGAAAGGAACTGTCTTTTAGTCACCAAACCTCTTTTCGAATTTTCATTAGCACCTTAAAACTGCTTTATAGTGGCAAAATTCTGATGCACAGATTCCAAATCATGGCAAGTGTACAACATATTACCAGGACTAATCAGTGCACATACATTTGTTTAAATAATCATACCAGGTAAAAAGGTAGAAAATTAAGGACTCATAATGTACACAAATTTTATTTCTCAAGGCTTTTCTGAGGAGCAGATCTTGCCTTCAAATATTATAAGCATTGCCTTACATAGGCACAAATGATTGCACAAGCGATTGATTATTGATACCAATAATTGATCGCTTGTGCAATCGTTTGTGCCTATATAAGGCAATGTTTGTAGTTCTAGAAATCACAAATAATTACCCACGAACTCATCATACATAGACTTTTAGGACTATTGACTCAGATGACTACTAACTTAGATGACTAACAGACTCAATACTGACGAACAAGGTTCTGACAGACAGTAGCAGATGACTACTAACTTAGATGACTGACAGACTCAATACTGACAAACAAGGTTCTGACAGACAGTAGCAAGCTCATTTAGACATTGATCGAAGGTTTTTCAATTTGCTACAGTACCGCTACAATATCCTAATACAGTACATTTGCTACTATGTTTTTCCAACAACAGACCATTTTTTTTCCAACACGCTTTTGTACGTTTTTAGAGATAGTACTTGTGAATAGGCTCTTCAGTATTGTCGTTATCAAAACTGTCCGAACTATCACTATCCTTTTGTCTTTTGTATTCTCTAAGGAGACCGTTCAATTTTTGCAATTTCTAGGGCCATCTCTTCATGAAGTTCCAAGGTTTTTTATCTATTTTGTGGAAACTCATAATTAGATGGAACGTCCGTGGAGCTCCAAGCAACATCAGCGGAACATAATGAAATACCTAGCTAAGGAAAGTTTCTTAATTGTAGTGACGACTTTTTTTGTCTAGATCTAGATTGAGTGCAAGCTGTAACTCACTATAAATTGGTGCCTTTTAAGGGATTTGAGCCGTCCTTTTTTTTTTAGTCCTTGTGTTGCTTCATCTTGCAATTCTGAAATTATGAAATAGTATTTAACTCCGGCTCTAAAACACATGACTCAACTTAAATTAGTATATATTTCATTTACTTTTTAGACACGTACTTGACATTACTGTTCAATTTCATTGTATCTTTCTAATATTTAGTTTGAGCTGAGCTCAACCTGCAATTTATTTTTAATAATCAAGGGGAGCAGAGTCAAGCTCAGCCTTACGAAATGCATCATCGAATCAAGCTCGAGCAATGAGGATTGCATAGTCGAGTTGAGTCAAGATCAAATAGCAAATCATGATTTCTCAAAACGAAAATCATAAAAGTAAAAGTTCTTTTCATTTGTACTACTATGATGGTAACAATAATCATCATCACTATAATAATGAGAAAAATACCATTTTTACAAAAATGCTCATTCGAATTTCCTGTCATTACATATGCGGGTGCTAAGTGCAAAATCTCTCCAAGCAAGCAAATAGAATAAACCTATAAAGAAGCGTTAGATTACGCATGATGAACAGATCGTGAAGAAGAGCCAGAGTCAATGGAAGAGATATGTGATCACCAGTGCCACCAGAAGAAGAATGTAAGCTACTCCTTGATCGATCGCTTTCCCTGCATTCAGTAGTAGGAGAGGACATGTTGAATCTTTCATCATACGAGATCAAAGACAAGCGTGAAAATCATCCACAAATCAAACGCACCGTCACTGGAAGGACCCTTCGGTGAAGGCGAAGGAGCCGCGCTCTGCCCGTGACCCAGCTGCAAGATCATCATCAGCGACGACATGAAGGCGGTGGTTCGGACAAGGACATCGTGCGGTCTCATCGGAGTTGTCTTCGAAGAGCTCGTGTTGATGCAGAAACCACGTACGCAGGAGAGAGGGGGGTAGAGAACACGGAGAAAAGACCAGAGCTGAGAGAAAATATATAATCAATGTCGAGGAGCGGGCCAGTCGTGAGCGAGAAATGCGAGCGAAGAATGAGTTGGTGGTACGTGGCAATCTTCAACTTTGCTTGTTGCTTTTTATATTCCATGGCGGATTTTTCTCGGGGACACGTCGAGCGAAAGTCTGAATTTTCTGAGAAAGAAGAGGGAGGATTCGAAGGAACGAAACGCGTCGCGAGCATAGACAAATTTTTGCCGTCCTCTGTTTTCCTTTTTCTTCCGCGGCCTGCTAAACTGAGTCGAACACGAAAACGACAACCAGGGGATGTGTGCTCGGACATATATGGGCCTGTTTGGTTTAGCATTACAAATAGGCTTTGGGACTCTAGAGTCCATAGTCTCGAAGCCCATTGATCAAATACAAATGACGTTTGATTTGTTTTTCGCTCAATTTTGGGAAAATGCAATTGCTTTTCCAAATGCCTCTAAAAGCCTTTAGCCCAAAGCAGATTCGGAGGTCATTTAAAAAGTAGCATTATGAAAATACAAAGTCTTGGCATTGTTCACTGATAATTGATCATTGGTATTGTATGTCTTCCTAGGGTTTGCGTGACTGGAGCTAGATGGAGGCCAACAACCACCGCTGGAGGGGGTTGTGCAACCTCGGTGGCATCGTTCCCGCGACTTTAGGTGGCCGCCTGGGGTCACACGACCTAGGCGATCCAAGCAATTCTGCCTTAGTAGTGGGAACCTAGTCAACGCAGGACGCCAGGCAACGCCGCCTAAGGTCGCAAGAACCTAAGTGGCTGTCCCCTAGGTTGAGGGTACCCTAGGCAGTCGCGCGATGTCGCTTGGGTTGCACGACACCAAGCGAGGCTTGCCAGTGGCCAAATTTGGAGGTTGGCTAGCAGCCTTTTTGGCATGTTGGCAACTAAGCTCCACCGAAAATAGTTTGAGACTTAATTTTTTTTTCAAAATTAGCAAAAGTCATTTACAAAATGTGATTTTTACAAGACAGCATTTGAGTCAAAGTTACATCTCAATGTATTTTTAAAATATATTTTACCAAACACTACTTACATATTGAAAAAACCCCTTTGGTCGAAAGGGCTTTGCATTTTCTCAAAGACATTCCCCTACAACCGAACCAAACAGGCTCATAGTTCAACATTTGAGCCTGACTCAATTTCAATATTCAAGGCTCGACACTTGATTCGAGCTCGATCGAGCTTTATTTTGCGAGCTCAAGCTCAACTCGAATGCCTTTTCTATGAATTTGAGCTCAACTCCATTCGAGTGGATCGGTCAATCAAACTCAAGCACCTACTCATGCTCGAGCTCAAATTTGGATCTATATTATGAACATGCATTGTCAAGTTTTTCATAGGGGTGAGCATGGTTCCAGAGTAAAACCTGAAATCTAAGAACTTGACCAATGAAAACCTGTAGGTTCCAGGTTCCAAGGTATGCAAGATAGGTTTCATTTTCCAGAAATTGGGAAACTTATTTCGACAGATAGATTTTAGGTTCTAGGTAGGTAGAACCTGAAACTTGGAACCTAAAACCTTAAACAAGTTTTGTGTTTTTCTTAGTCTATGTGTTCGTGTGATCTTGTAATGTTTCATAGCATTAGTTTATGAGTATATAATTTGGAACTACTAATTTGAACTTTCATTTTATGACTCATTAATGATTCATATCTTTCGTATGTCTAAATATAAATTATAGTTAGTGAATCGTAGCAGCAAGTGGTAATCATTAAAGATGATGATTTATTGCAATTGTTTAATTAATATTAAAGGTGGAATCTAGATAGACTTTGGAATCGATCTTAGAACCTGTGACACGATAAGTTCTATGCTTCACGTTCTGACGGGTAGGTTCTAGGTTCAGGTGAACCTTGTAAGAAACTTGAAACCGCTCACTTCTAGTTTTTCGAGCTTCGGCTCAATTCGAACTCGAAACTTGCTAGTTGAACCCGAGAACTACACGAAGTGGAAAGGCCGAAAGATTAGTGGGCTGAAGAAGGAAAAGACACCCAACCCAGCCCACCAACTCTCCTCTGCAAGCCAATGGAATGCTGCCATGATTGGAATTTGGAAATTGGGCGGTGCTTTGGACGCGTCACGCTGAAACCAATTCAGTTCCAGTGCGGTGCAAATGCCTAACATCCCATTTGCTTTTGCCTCCACACAGCCAAACAGAACTCCAAAATCCTCAAGCCCAACGGCATCCCACCTCCAGGCTCCCTCCAAGATTCTTCTTCGGCTTCTGCCGGAATTCACTTCCTCTTATGTCTCCGTCCTCGCTGATGCAGCTATAAATCACCTCCCTTCACTTTCATCGCAGCACACAGACCCCCTCGATTCTGTGGTTGTGTGTGGGCGTGCCAGCGTCGGCGAGAGAGAGAGGGAGAGATGTCGAGTTCCATTGTGCTCTCGAACCCAATTTCCTACAAGACGCTCCCTTTCCGCCCCACCCCTCATCTGCTTCCCAAACCAAACCGACCCGCCAGCTCAAGATTCCTCCTTGCCCCGCCGCCAGTCCCGTCGAAATTATCCCGGCTTCCCGGGAACGTTCTTGTTCGGACTTCTATCAGGGACAGCGACACGAAAGAGGCCTCTTCTTCGAGCTCGCCTTTGGTTGGGGAGGACTCGGCAGTGTTTGAATTGGGACAGCAAAAGATCGTGTCGTGGGTGTACTTTTCGGTGGTTCTGGGAGTTGTTCTGTTCATTCTGAATGTGGCCTGGCTTGATGGTTCTCCTTCAGGGTTGGGACTCGGCAAGGCCTTCATCGACTCTGTTTCTGGGCTCTCAGATAGCCCCGAGGTATTGTTTTTCTTTTTTTAACTTTCGGTTAATTCTTGGTTGGTGGGTACTTATGATATGAATGTGAAGTGAAGCTCTGGAGTTAAAGGTTAGGATTGAGTTTGTTAGCTCCGGATATGTTGTGGCTTGAGATCATGAGTAGATGTGGGCCTGAATGGAAAAAGGCATGTTTGCTTAATTGGGCAATAGATTTGGATCTATGTGATCAAGTGAGAGTATATGCCTTCAGAGAACATGGCAGTTGGATTTACTGAAGATGTAAGAGCAAAGTACGAGTTTCCGTCTTCAATGCGAGAATTATGGAGTTGATACTTCTTTGATTGTTTCGTACGGTTGAGAACTTGACGACCAAAGAGATGGAACCTTTGCTCAGATAGATGCCGTAACTCGTGGAATGATGACCTCTATTTTGTGATTTTGTTGGTGAATCTGGAGTCAAGGAGATGAATTTTGTCTCCGTGATTAGAGCACGACATCGGATGTAAGTAGTGTGGTGCATGGGTTGCCCATCCTATCAAAAGTATCCACAGTTTGATAAGTTAAGTGACAAGGAAGTGAAGGGATTAGCTAACTAAGAGAGAGATTCGGTTCCTTTCAATCGCATGACGCAATTTACCTTAATAAGATTATGAAACAACATTTACGAAATGCATTTCAACCACTCATCTTCCTTTAGTCTCCTAAAATGACAATCTAAATCCTTGAGAAAGAATTGGAAAAAGGAGGAAGTGGAGGTTGATTGACATGCCAAAAAGTTCTGCTTACTCTGTAGACCTTTATCTCTAGTCAAGTGCTAGCTGTGTTTGCATGTTGCTACGTTAGATTGCCCTTCCGATGTTGTCTCAGGTGCTCAAGTTTTGTAATGAATGGCTTCTCTTACCCTTCCAATTTTACTGCCGATGCCTGCTTTATGCCAAATGCCATTGGCGTAGGATCTTGAAAACAGGAAAGTGATCTTAACTGTTCTTCTGCAGGTTGTAATGTTATTGCTCACTCTCATTTTTGCCGTGGTGCATAGTGGATTGGCTAGTCTTAGGGATTCTGGAGAAAAAGTTATGGGTGAACGGGCCTACAGGGTGTTGTTCGCAGGCACATCTCTTCCATTAGCTGTTAGCACTGTGGTAAGTTTCTTACTTTACAGGTGGACGGTACACAAGTCTTCTGCTAGTCTATCATTTAATTTAATGTTGGTGCATTGTCTCAATTTTCACTTCTTATGTTTGCATAATATGTTCCAGAGATTGTTGGGGGCTCTTTTTATTGAATCTACTCTGACTTTTCATGATTTAGGTCTACTTCATCAATCATAGATACGATGGAGTACAGTTATGGCAGCTGCAGGGTGCTCCTGGAGTACATCAACTTGTGTGGTTCGCAAATTTTGTCTCTTTTTTCTTCCTCTATCCTTCTACCTTTAACCTACTAGAGGTGGCAGCAGTTGATAAACCCAAGATGCATCTTTGGGAGACAGGAATCATGCGAATCACCAGGCACCCACAGGTATGAATTACATCGTACTTTTATGCTCACAATCGACATTGCCATACCCAGGATGGAAAGTTGTTTGAAGACAGTTTAGTGATATAAGAATTAGGTGGAACCTGTTGCAATCTGCTCTCTCCTTATGTTCCCATTTGAAGGAGGCTTGGGCTCATGCATCAAATCCCTACTTAAAAGGGAATAGTGGATGTTGTTCTAGAATTTTCCCTAAATAAAGTGAATTTGAAGAGGAACCACATGTATTTGACAGTTATAAATAATTGGAAGCGTAGGTGCCCACGAGGCACAATAAAACCAGCTGTAATTGGTTGAGAGCTTTTCCCCAAGAAGGTTCCATTAATTAGTGGCCTGGCTTGAGCAAGTTGCTTACTCGAGAATTTATGTATTTGGACTTCGAGGCAATGTTGGCACCTGGTCTTGAAAATTTCTTTGTACTCTTGTAGACTTCTAAATATTTCTCGTGAAAAAGGAGGGAGACTAGTTCCTTGAAAGAATGATTTGTGACATGCCCACGCCCTCTCTCCAATATGCAATAGTTCAAGTGAAAATAAAACGGTGAAAAAGAGCTTACTTATAACATATTCTTCACTCCAGATGGTTGGGCAGGTCATGTGGTGCCTGGCTCACACATTATGGATCGGCAACTCCGTGGCTTTGGCCGCATCGGTCGGCTTAATTGGACATCATCTCTTTGGCGCTTGGAACGGAGATAGGAGACTAGCCATCCGATATGGGGAGGCTTTTGAGGCTGTGAAGAGCCGGACGAGCACCGTTCCCTTTGCGGCAATTATTGAAGGCCGTCAGAAGTTGCCAAAAGATTACTACAAGGAGTTTCTCCGATTGCCATACCTATCGATCACAGCATTGACTTTGTTTGCCTATTTTGTGCACCCGCTAATGCAAGCCGGAAGCTTTGGCCTGCATTGGTAGCATGAACTGTACGTATCATCTGAAGAGCCGACATTAGCATCTTCCAAGTTGCACATATCGGTTGCCTCTGTGGAAGTGTGGGATGAATACATTGCCAGGAAGGGGATCCCTCGCAAGTCGCAACATAACAAATCTGAAAGAAGATAGTTTTGACTGTCAAGAGAAAAACAGTAGTAGAAGGATGTGATGATTTTGTTTGAGCAGATTAGGTCATGCGCGGTGATTTACTTCGGATGCTAAAATTTCGCCGACTATTCTGTCGCGATCGCAAGTTGATTTGCACACGATTTGAAGATCATTTACCATAAGGTTTTCCGAATGAAGATGTTTTCTTTAGTAGAAATTTCTCTCCTCCTACTCTCTTGCAATCCTGAAATCTTCCCAGATTTGATTTTCCATGCGAAATGTGGATATGGAAAGAAAAGAATCCCACGAGTTTATTTTCGTGCCATTTGTTAGACGAACCGTTTTCCTAATAAGATCTAATACCATTGGCATAGCGTCGGTGCAAACACTTCCGAAAGCACCACCGATCGTTCTCTTCCTCCTCCTCCTCCTCCTCGTCATTCTCATAAGTCGGAGCCAATACAGTAGCAGCACATCTGCACGTCGCCGTCAACTTCAGCTTTCTGTTTATCATAGAGAAACCGTCTTTCCTAAAAGCTTAATCTGCCGGGACACGTGTTAACAATCTCGAGACAATTAAACCATGAAGACAAACGATACGCCAAGAAAGAACGTGGATCCTAAGCTAACTTTTACTATCAAACAAGAAGAAATAAAGAAGTGATTTTGTGCACACGCTCTTCACTTTGATGGATCGAAAGAAGAAGAAACAAAGAAGTGAGGTAGGATCTGACTAGGAAAAGCATCAGCGCCACCTTGTCGCTTTCCTTGAACCAATGACTCCCTTTTCTCCACGCGTTTTCGTAGGAAGATCCCGTGTCCAAACACTTCCTGGAAACATCAAAATCACAATAATTTCCAACTATTCCCCTCTCCATTATCCTCAGGACAGATTCGTGGTCGGTGTCCTCACTCCTCAGTCACCATTCTTAGCTTGAAAGGCAGAAAGATTGAAAAAGAAACCATTACTTTGCCACCCAATTGCCAAATGTTGCCCGACTGTTGGCGTCATGTCCAGTACCACCTCTACCGACTTGCTACCTCGAAACTCCACAGCCACCAGGTCAATTGATGCCGAATTTTCCTGAAACTAATGAAAACAACAAAAGTTGGGCTGCGCATAAAACTAGTACTTATTGTCTCGTTGATTGAATGCAATTTCATTTGATCATACGAACATTTATAGCCCCGAAGAGCACCAACGGAGTTTTCATGAATTCATATCCTATCTTAACTTTATACGGACTACAAGATTGGTTTTGCCTTCACTCCTCCAAGTACAAGTACAAACGCGACCCAAATTCCGGACCAGAAGGCTGCGATGTGAGGTTTCGGTTTGATGTTTGTCAATGTGCTGTGCTGCGCGAGATTGTCCTGAACTCGTGGCCCTAGAAAACCTACCTTGGGAGGGTTGCTATCGAAATACTCAGTACAAGAGTGATTTTGCAAAAAACAAATGGAAGTAGATGGAAGGATTCAATACATGAGTCAAAAGTGTCATCAGAAAACAGCCACTGATTAGCGTGAACTTTGTGTTATCGTATTAGGCCATTGAGAGGGACGGCCATGGGCAGTTTCTGCTTTTGAAGAGACACCTCACTCTTACTTCAGAAAGCCAAACCTTTTTTGTCACGAGTCGCATCAAAAGGAGCCACTTGCCTTCCCTTTCAGCTTTATTCCGTTGTGTCTGGACTTTCTATATATTGATCCACCTCAACCTCAGACTGATAATAGGCTAGAAGATCTACAAAGTTGCAGAACGAGCATTAGAGAAAGAGAGAGCGAGAACAAGGGAGGGAGGGGGTTCGCCTAATATTTCAATCATGTGCCATCCAGGAGACCCTTTGCTCAGCCTGAACGACCTGTCGTCCGTGTTACGAAGGCGGCACCCAGTGCATGCTCTCAGAGCAACTGGAGACACCCACGTGCCTGCTGCAGCAGCAGCAGCAACAGCAACAGCCATGGCCGGGGTTGATGGGCTCGGGTCGAAGAGGAGATGTGTGTGCTCGCCAACACGGCACCCCGGTTCTTTCCGGTGTAGGCACCACCGCGCTGAGTACGTGTGGGGTGGTGGGATGCTGAGAAATTGACCAGAAGTTATGTACAAACTACTTGAGAAAAGGAAAGGTGAAAACCAAGGCATGTTAAGCCTTTCTGTCTGTGAATTGTGATGCTTTTGTCCTTCCAGCTTTCAGTTTTAGAAATGAAAAATGGGTGATACGGGCAAGCCACTATGTTTCGAATGCATGCGCGAGATTAGATGAGTAACTTCTCGAAAATCCATCTAATTCCTTTTGTCGGGTCACAGTCCCACTGTCCCCCGGGAAAAGAAGTAACGAAGAAGATCAGCCCCTTCGCAAATTCTGCTGTCTGATAGCTCCAAACTGAAAACAACATAAGATACGACAAGCCGAGTTTTAAATCAGAGAGTCCAGGAGTGGTATGGCTGTGCGTGAGACTCGCCGGCGCATCATAGCGTTTCCCCTTGGTGGAAGCACCATCATGCCGAGCCAAGTATGGCGTGGTACGGCAGAACAGAAATTGTACAGAAACTAGTCGTAAAAGAACATAGCAGGGTGTTCGTGCAGAAACTCTATACTTCCAACTTTTATCCTTTCTAACGATCTAAAGAGTAGGAGCTTGGAGGCAAGTCGTCGTTTTGACTTCTATACTTACAACCTCCGTTTGCTCTTTCTTACAACCTTTGTTTCCAAACTGTGTCAACCCTTTTCATGAGAAGGAAAATGGCATGTAGAGCCGTAAACACAGAATCATTTTGGATGGAAGCGCCAGAAACTCTATTTACCAGAAAAATGAGGAGAACATGAACATCTAACGATATTGGTCGCCCAGATTCCTTGGTGCAACCTTCGATATTTGAAAACCAATCTCCAGAGTCTGTGTATTAGATCGTTCGACAAACAGTGAGTGCATAAGAAATCGAACTCAATATCTACTAAGACTCTGAATATCAACTAACATAATAATTTGGTAAATCATCAGCACACCCATCATTATCAAAGTTCATCATCTGTAACAATAAGAGGACACTGTTAATTGATGTCAACGGTCCAATCCAAGGGCTTAACCAAGGTGGACTATGCTTTGCGAAGCATAGTCATAAGTTCAAATCCTGGCAAAGGCAATTTTCTTAAGACGATCCTCAAAAATCTATTACCTTTGTAGCTATCCATTTGCAGTGGGATGGGAGAACTACCGCAACTCGATGGGATTGAGGTGCTCTCAGAGGCAAAAACCCTACGTCGTTATCAACAAAAAATAAAAAGAACAAATTTGTAGTTGGTTCAGCAAGATTAAAGACATTGGAACTCCAGTTCTGTATTTGAAAAACTTGTAACTACAAGGAGAAAAGGGATATCCATTTTGTATATACACAGAGTTATAGGTCCTGCTGCTCTATAAAGTTTTGTATCTCATATTGTACGAGTCATCATTTGCATACTGAACCTATATATCAGTGGCCACAGAAAAATGCATTCAATCTACATACAGCGACGAAGACCAAGCCTTATCCCCAGTGCAAACATTTTGGAGTCCGGAGATGAAAGCCTTCTGCAATCACTGCAAGCATTTAAGATTAGAAAAGTATTGACTGCCTGTACTTTCTCCTCAGACGCAAATAATCATAGCCATTGAGGATTTTCCACCGATCTGCTGGTAGAAATAACCAAAATCTGTAAAACTATGTACTGGTGTCATGCAAAGATATCCAAGAGATGTTCGCTGAGGAGAGACTAGTTGACAATCAACTCGTCGCCGGCGAGGGATGGAAGAGCTCCTAGCAAAGAAAGAAAAGGAGAAGAAAAAAATATCATTCAGTTTAGGCAGCAGTTTATCCGTTAGCTACACAACAGTATATAGGCCTATTCCTATATACAACTAATAACCGAAACTATACGGTCATTGCATTCTTGAGTGAACCTTAGGTCCTACACAACATTACCAAATCTTACACTTCACTGCCCAGTATCCATGTCCAACAGGTCAACAAGGTATAACTATTGCAGTTGGACATCACAAATTAGTCTGACCATACATAAGCCTGGAAGCTCTCGGTCATTACTATAAAGCAGATACAAGGAGTCCACCTCAATTGGCACAACTTATTCAAGCAAATCACACCACATGTGAACATGCAGATCAAGAAGTCATGACCATCTAGTATGGATTTAAGTTGGAATGGTATGGGAGGAACAACCAGTATCCTAATTGGAGAAAACAGATAAAAGGAGTCCACCTAAACCACATGTGAACATGCCAATCAAGAATTCATGACCATCTAGTATGGATCCTAATTGGAGAATCCTTGCCTCCCTCCGTCTCTCTCTCTCACAATCCTTAAACCAACAACTGGTTTGAGCGTTCTCTCTCTCTCTGAATCCTTAAACCAACAACTGGTTTGAGCATGCAAATACAAGACATTTTGAGTAGCCAATACTGGTAGATCACTCAAAAACCACACATTACTCATCCATAAAAAGATATTACTCGTAAAATCGAAATCAAATTGCAGAATTTCTCACCTCAGGAGAGCAGTTTTGATGGGCAATAGTCTGGCTCTTGACATCAACAGATACCTCACAAGATACCCTCGCCTGACACACATTTTAAGAGAAAAAAATTCAAGATAAAATCAATTAGAAAGCCATGCACATTTCAGTAGAAGACAAGTGACCATAATTATAAGTCACATTGCAGATGGCATGCTCCATTGAAGCCATGGGAAAGATAATTAAGACTCAGCACTCACCGGAGAATGGTTTTTTTGCACCATTCAACCACATAGCTATGACTAGTACGGTGATGCATATGAGAACTTTAGATGTTGATATTACCGTCATATGTTTTATTTGTAAAGGAACGAACAGCATGCCTCATGGATGACAGGATTTTTAGGCCAGCAAAGGTCGCCAATTTGTAGCACAAAACCAGAAACAGTGCCACAAACTCAATCAAGAAGTGGATATCATAGTTCAATCTAGAAGTGCACATCGTAGAAAGACAAAGTGCAATGACCAAAGCAGACAAGTTATTGACTACATTAGCCATAAAAGAAACAATAAAGTAAAAGTCCGAGACTATTACACATCACAAGAAAGAAGCCAGCTCGCGTACTGGGAAGTGCTAAATATCTCTTAAACAAATCTCCGAGTCCACAAAATGCTACATGCCAGTAATAGCATCAGGAGAAGATAACATCAATAATCCAAAAGCCTTCCCTTCTATTTGATGAGTAGGCTAACAGACAAATGATCGAATGAGTATATCTGCGCTAACTGCTAATCAATGTGCATCAATAGTGTAATCTCATATGCCAACTCCGTACATTTGCAAACAGGACAGGACGCAGCTATGTAATATAAGCATTTCCCAAACACATCAGAGTAGCCTTCCAACCTCTCTGGCAGACTGACACCTGCAGATCCTCCTGAATATCAAACTTCGTTTTCTCTCACAAAGCGCATGATGCCCTTGTACCCGATTTCGGTGTGCTACCATGGTCAACTCAAACTATTCGTCATCCACAAAAATCAAACCATTTTTCCACTACAATGCACATCGCCCGGGTGGTCATATCACCATTTCCCATGAGAAGTCTGGTGCATCTCTACCATGATGCTCACAAGCTTCCAACTTTACAAATACAAACTCTTAACAGAGTTCTTCCAGTGCACATCATACGAAACATTGAAATTTCAAATCCACAAATACTTCTATCAACAGTTGTATCACCGGCCTTCGCACAGAAACAAACGCTAGTAATTGCCATTTCACGCAAAATCAAGGCTAATCAGAACACCACATTCCATGGACAAATTCGATACAAGTCCAGAAGCACAACTACCTTAATGGGCAACTCGACGAACAAAATCCCCAACATCCCGTTGACTTTCGCGTCGGTGTCGAACGGCACCACGCCCTTCGCCAGGTCCTCGAGCAGGTAAAACGCGTCGTGGACGACCTGGAGCCCGTCCAGGTCGAGCGTGGTGTCCACGTACGACGACCCCCGCGCCCTGATCCGCTCGCCCTCCGACGTGACGAACCCGAGCTCCCTCCCCCGGTAGCCCACGGAGACGTTGAAGGACCTCAGGTACATGGAGAACAGATCCCTGTTCTGGACCCGGAGGGTGAGGTTGAAGGAGAGGTCGAGGGTGATGCCCGGGGACGTGCCGACCCGGACGCGGTTGAGCCTGATGCGGGCGAGCTCGACGGTGGGGTCGGAGGGGAAGAGGAGGAACGCGGCGGCGGCGGCGAGGAGGAGGCCGGCGGAGAAGCAGAGGCAGCGGCGGAGCCGGAGCCGGAGGCCGCGACGGCGGGGGTAAGGGGGTAGGACGATGACGATGGCGGCGGCGGCGTCGGGCGGAGGAGGAGGGAGGGGAGTGTAGGGAATGGAGGCGGCGGCGGCGGAGTGCTTGGAGGACATGTTTGGATCGGCGATGAATTGACGGGTTGTCGACGATTCAGGGGTTTTTATCGGGTGCGGCCATACGACTCCGTTTGCCGTACACGCCACATGGGCGCGGCCCAGCTGTTGCAGTCCGATTGACGGAAAGGGCTAGGGAAAGCGCCACGTCAGAATAATAAGGACTTGACACGTGGCAGGAGAATAAGAATTAAAGCAACAGCAAATTGAAAATCCGACTATCTTCCATTCAAAGGTAAGGTCACTTAAGGGTATGCAAAAAAATTGAAAATCGCTCGCAACTAGGCCAATCTGTCCTAAAATTGGTGGTTCCTAAGGAATCGGTCTGATTCTCAATTTTAATTTATTGGAACCGGTGAATTCTGATACGGTTTCCAATTTTCAGTGTGGAACCGATCACCTACTTATCCGGACCGAATCAGATCAAGTGTTCATTTTTCTTACACACACACACACATATATATATATATATATATATATATATATATATATATATATATACACTCGTCTCATCTCATTCTCATCTCTTGACTCACGGCCTCAACTCTCAACTTCCATCAACTCGTGGACGCACCTCCGGCTATTCATTGCCTCCCTCTCTCGCTCTCGGTCACCTCTATCTGCTATAAGTTGGACTCTAATTTTCAATCTACTCACTGTTCGAGGTACCGAGATGAAAGTGAAGTGTTCTTTGCACTTGTTTGAGAGGAAACTCTTTGGGTTTGGGCTGCATGAAAACCTCATTATGGTCGGTCTAGCTCAAAACCTCTAGAAAAACTAAAGCTCAAAATCCCTAGCCCGTGAGTTGTTTGTTTGGTTAACGTATGATATGCATTTTGTCTCATGGCCTGCGAATCTCCCTAGTTCGAATCGAGTGATTCAAATCGTAGTTTGTATGCTGTGTCTTTTTATTCTCTCTCTTTCTCTGTTTTGTCTCCTTTTCTCTCTAAATTTTGTTTACGCACAAAGTGTCCTGGTCATGTATGTCGGGTAGCCAGCAAGTGACGGTAAATACTCAGTGATGGTCGGAGATGATTGATGGTGGGATAAAGTGTACGTGTGATGTTCTTTGTACTAAGCTTGTGTCTATTGTCCTTTGTGTAAAACGTTTATGCGATGATCTTTGGTGAAGTGGTCGCGTGCCCTGTTTTTCAAAATGAAGAGTGCACATCAAGGGACATTAGTTTCTTCAACAGGACAACTTAAATAAAGTCAATTGAAGAAACTAATGGAGAGTGCACATCAGGGGATATTAGTTTCTTCAATGACGAATATCCTCCATTGATGGCGTGTTGCTTGATTCAAGCAGGTGATCTATTAACATGTCAATGGAAGTGCAGAAATCATATAATGCAACAACGCCGACAATGGAATCAGAATCACCAGAACATGGAAGTCGTGAAGACGACTTTGAAGAGGCATTCAACACAAATAAGATATCTGGTTCTTGTCCTCCCCTAGTTGAAGACGATAAAACTAATGTTGAATGATCATTTATACTTACTGTTTTTTTGTTTTCAAGAGGTTGGAACTTTGGAGTTTAAGAGCTCTCAAAGCTTGAGAAAGTTGCTTGCTCTTTTTATTCCTGAGAATAGGTGATTTGTGTTCATTTATTCTCAGTTGAGAAGTTTATTTACTTTATTTGCTTGCTTACTCTTGCAAACTTGTGGCAAACTCCCACGTGATATAGAATGTAGATTACAGATGCATTTGTAATTCACAAGCTTCACAAGTTGTGAACTTTGTGGCAAATTTTGTTGTGGTTGTTATGTCATTGTAAAGTTGTCTAACATACTGTACCGGATGAGTTTGTTCCATGTATTTGGGTTTGGTTTGGTCTAATTTGTACAATATATGCCTTATCCGAGTGTGAGATATCAGATCTCTGTTTGTTCCATGAATTTCTTTCACCTCAACGTTCTCGTATTTTAAAGAACTAGGCATGGAACTATATCTTTGTCTCTTTCTTTTCTTTGGCTATGGATTTCGTTTGCTCACTTTCAATATGAGCCCAACGCAGACTTTCTAGTGATCTTGCAGTTAAAGAACAGGGAAGTTCTTTGTTTTTTGCCTTACTTTTGGAAAACAAGCCATTGATCGCATGAAACTTGGTGGGACCGGTTCCATAGATCTACTTGAAAACCAGACCCAACCGGCTATCCAGTTCTCGAGTAGGTCCATGGAACTAACGAGTAGTTCCTAGTTTCAATTTTTCGGAACCGATCCGTAATAACCAGTTCCCAGTTCGGTTCCAGGGTGTTCCCACCTTGGAAACAATCACAACTACTGTCAATGCGCTTTGGAAAATTAAAAGGGTTAATGACATAAATGATCCATGAATTTTAGTTCAATGTGTAATGTGATCCATAAACTTTAAATTTGTTCAATGTGGTCTCTAAACTTTAACCTAATATATAATGTGATCCCTAATTTTTTAATTTGTTTAATGCGGTCTCTGAACTTTTATTGTTAAACATTTTCATGTACTAAAAGTTGAGAGATCATATTGAACGAATTAAAAATTTAGGAATCACATTGCATATTGGGCTAAACTTCAAAGATTATATTGAACAAATTAAAAATTCATGTACCACATCACACATGGGCCAAAGTTTAGGCAACATTGAACATTTTTATATAGTCCAAGAACTAATTGAACATGTACCAAAATTTTAAAAATCACATTGATCAAATAAAATATTTAGGAATCACATTACACATTGAACTAAAGTTGAGAGGTCACATTGAACAAATTAAAAGTTCATTAACCATATTGTATATTAGACCAAAATTTATGGACCGTTTATGTCATTTTTCCAAATTAAAATGTCCACCCATACGTGTTTCTCCATTCACAACCCATCCTTTACGTTTCTTTTAGAGAAAACCTTTGTTCTTCCATTTTCGTTTCAGAAGGAACTCCATCAGACTAAACGTTTGTCCTTCCATTTTCATTTCAGAAGAGCTTCATTGAGTGCAGTAGGTTGGGCACTCCGGTTCATTGCGACCATTGCAAAGGTTGATCACGGTTGAACACGTGCGAAGAAACCACATGGTCTTCATCTATTAAAGATTGCATTTTATTCATGATTTGGGAGCGAAGACATGGCAAGGTTGTAGTTGCAAAGCTCTTCTGACATCATGATTAGAAGTGGCCAACAACATCAACATCTTCAAACGCAATGTTTTTCACTTAACCGCACAACATGAGAGCTTTGTACAACATCAGCACAATAAGTGCCTTGTTTTGCAACTTATGTCCACCTCTATAGAATGTATTGTGATAGAATGCATGTAACATTTAGAAGAAGTGTTAAGATGCATAAAATATGTATGCACAGTTATCCTTGCATTTCAAATAACTTGCATCTAAAGGTAACGGTAGAATCATTTGGACTAAAATGGACAAAATGCTTTGGTTCCCACGATATAAGAGTGTGATGGCCCATCATTTTCCAATCTAGGAACATGTTAAAAAAATGCAAGAACTAAGCCTAGGAGTTCCTATAAATGACATGAGTACATGCATTGGCAACACGTTTCAAAATTCCATTGTTTTCAACCATAATAAGTGGTTTTCCTAGAGCACACTCAAAATCATCAACAACTTGGGAAAAGTGTAAAAAAAGTCATAAACCTTTGGCATTTGTGCCAATTTAGTCATAAGCTTTTTTTGTGCCAATTCAATCCTAAACCTTTTGTTTTTATGCCAATTCAGTCCTTTCAGCAAATTTTGGCCGGATTTTGCTGACGTGGATGTCGGCTAGGTGGTGGTTGGCCGACCATCGGCACTAACATGGATAACTTTCAATAATATTTTATTTTTTTTTGAATTTTTATTTCTAAAATTTTTTTCCTATTCTTTTTCTTTTTTTTTTCCTCCCCTCCCTCCTTCCTTCGACCGGTTGTCGATTCGGCGATCGGCCACAGGCCAACAAGGTTGACCTTGTTGACCACTAACGAGGCTCGCCCTCACCAGGCAAGGGCTGACCTCGCTAGATCTGGCGAAGTCAAGCCTCGCCTGCCCAGCACGAGGCCACCCTTATAGCCATTTGGCTAGGGCCTTTGACCAGTCGCTAGTCCGGTGACCGACTGGAGGAAGGAAGGAGGGGGGAAAAAAAGAAAAAGAAAATAAATAAATAAATAATTTAAAAAATATTAAAAGTTGTTCACGTTAGCGTCGGTGGCCAGCTGGTGTCCACGTCAGCAAAATACGGCCAAAATTAGCTAGAAAGACTGAATTGGAACAAAGATAAAAGATTTATGATTCAATTAGCACAAAAAAAATGTTTATGACTAAATTGGCACAAATGCTAAAGCTTTGAGATTTTTCTAACACTTTTCCTTCAACAACTTTAGTGTTGTGCATTTTTTCAGCTTGCTTCTCATAATGATTGACAAATTAAAATAATGTCACAGTCTTACATGCCATATCTTGAAAGACATTATACATTTTTTTTTGTGTAGATCTAATTCCTTCAGGAAAAAAAAAATCGCAACCAAATGCAAGACACCATTTATGATGCAGGCGACATATTATCCAACCACTTGTTGTCACCAAGCTCCACTCCTGACATGTAACTTTCCAATTGTTCTCTATTTCAAGTTTAGATTTGCAGTGATATAGAAACTTTTGTCAATATTTATCGGAGAAAACCCAGATTTCCAAGAAAATGTACAATATGATGCATAGCGTTTTTCTCAATTTGTCATACACATAAATTTTTATCAAAGTTCGAAAGAATAAAAAAGTTCTAATGGCATTTGCCATGGAATGATCTTCATCAGTGAAATAGTATTGGGCATTTAAGTTTGTACAATCAAGTTATTTCGCACAGCTAATTATTACCTTAGCGCATGTTTGAATTGGCTTTTTGTTCTTACTTGTTCACTCGAAAACTTGCAACTTACCTGCTTTGGTTTTCTTTAATTGGAAACTACATAAACTTTCACAATACTTAAATATTGACATTTAGATTCACATATGAAAACATAATTTTTAACAATTTGAATATCTTAAATTTAGGTGCGAAAAGTGAAAAATACTTTTGCTCTTACTTATTTTTGGAAAAATTATCAAAACAGTCATAAACTTATTGTAACTGTGCTAATTTAGTCATAAATCTTTTTTTATACCAATTTAGTCCTAAACCTTTTGTATTTGTGTAAATTCAGTCCATCCAATCAATTTTGACCAACCGGCATTAATGTGGACATCAGCCAATGCCAACCATTTGGCCGATGTTGGCTTAGCAATTTTTAAATGTATTTTTTTCATTATTTTTATTTTGATTTTATTTTTTTCTCTCTTTCTTTTTTTTTCCCTATTTTCTTCCCCGATCACCGGATCGGCCAGAGGCTGAGGCCGGCGAGTTCAACCTCGCCGTCAATGGGCGAGGTCAAGCCTCACCATGGCCGGGCGAGCTCAACCTCACCTAGCAACGCAAGGTATCGCCAGATCTAGGTGGTCTCGTTGTCGCTGGGTGGGTGAGGGCCAGCCTCGCCATGGCTGAGCGAGCTTGATGGCGAGGCTAGCTCTCACCCAATAACGGCGAAGCCAACCAAATTTGGCAAGGGTGAGCCTCGCCATGGCTGGACGAACTCGATTATGCCTAGCAACGGCGAAGCTGCCCAGATCTGGCGAGACCTCGCCGTCACTGGGCAAGGTCGAGCTCACCCGACCCTTGCGAGGCTCGACCTCGCCCACCAACAGCAAGGGTGAGCCTCACCATGGCCGGGCGAGCTCGACCTCGCCCACTTACAGTGAGGTCTCGCCATATCTGGGCATCCTTGTCGTTGCTAAGCGATGTCTCATCAAATCTAGGCGAACTCACCCTCCGACGGCAAGGGTGAGCCTCGCCAATGCCAACAAGGGCGAGTCTCATTGGCTTTTGGTTGGCCAGCGATCGGCTAGGAAAGTAGATAGGAAAAAAACAAAAAGAAAGAAAAAATAAATAAATAATTCAAAAAAAAATAAAATATATATTAAAATATTATCACATCAGTGCCGACAAACCAAAATTGGCTGGATAGACTGAATTGGCATAAATACAAAAGATTTAGAACTGAATTGGCATAAAAAAAAATTTAGGATTGAATTGGTACAATTGCAATAGATTTATGACTGTTTTGATAATTTTCGCCTTATTTTTAAGTGTCCTATACATGCCTTTAAATTATATATGATGGCTAGTTTGATGAAATTGAAAAATAGGCATTAAAAGTTCAAACAAAGAATTTTAGTATTCAGATGTTCAAGTGTTGAAAATTGAAATAAAAAGTTGTATTTTAATAACTAGAATTTGATCACTGAATATTATTAATTCTTAATCAAATAAGAAAGTATGGTCATTATTGATAGGCATTGTGTCGTAATGATAGTTGGGATATCCGAAATCTAGGCCTCCACGGTCGCACATCACACACTACCGAGTGGTCATGTGCGGCCAACACTCGTAGGAATTACATATGCATAATTATAAACAGAACATTGTTGTTCTTGTACAATTCAAGTGTTCATATTGATGTTTCTTCTTCAATGTTATTTATCTCTTGAAATTTGGACATGTGATCAAAAACATACCTTGGTTGGTCATTTCAAAAAACATGATAAAGAAAAAAAATTGGCATACCTTGTTTGGTTGGACATGCGATCAAAAGGAAAAAAAATCGGCACATGTTGGTCATTTTGAACACAAGATAAAAGAAAAGAGGAATTTTCACGAGGTGAATGTAAAAAAGCATATAGATTTTTGCAAAACCATCAAATTGGTTGGTTGAGTTGGTTATAACATATTTTCAATTGATTTGGAGCCTCCTCGATCATAGTTTCGAATCTCCCGGTCAATTTTCAATCTTAAGAAATCTCGACAAGTCCATAGCATGAATTTTCCTTATGCAGCAAGCATAGATTGTCATGGCTCAATTCGAATATTTTGACTGAGGGGACCGCCTTTGTCAACTCATATTGATATTTGCAAAGTTAGAAATTCCCAGGGAGACTTTTGAGCACGGAGAAACTGACAGGGTGGGTGATCCAAGTAACGTGGGGACTGAGCCATCCATTATGGCCATCGATTCTTTGCCCCTTACGGTCGTTCTCAGAGGCCCACGGCCCACCCATTGATGCCCATTCTCTTACAAAGAACAAAACATATCCCATCACTCTCTCTCTCTCTCCCTCTCCCTCCCTCTCACCCTCTCACCCTCTTTCCAAATTTCAAGAAATACAATGTCTTGGAATTGCCTTTGCCATTCAAACCTCATCGCAAAAGAACTGGACTTTTTGGTCCACAGAACTCGAGAACATATTTCATACACTGATTGGATCCACCATTCATGGGAATAAGAATCTCCAGAAAGGTAAAAATAAAATCCTTACCAAAAAATTTTCTCCTTACCAAAAAAAAATCACCACTGACCATCATAACATAATTCCATGTAGATAGGATGATTGATATCAAGTTGGATTTTCGAACCGTTTTTACCTTAGTTAGCCATATAATAAATCTTTCACATATTTATTATCTACTTCATTTGGTAAATTAAGAGTCGATCGTTCTTTCCCCGATGATTAAAGCTGTTCGAACAATATTTCTTTTTTAAATAGATATCAAAAAGCTTAAGCTATTCTTTACCAAAAAAAAAAAAGCTTAAGCTATTAGTATGCAGCCTAAATATAAATAAATATTGTGAGATAATATTCCAACATTCTCAGACATTCTTGGAACTTGATAAAAACTGAAGAGCTCTTGAATGAACTTCAAACAGGTACTCATGTGATTTTCATATAGTATTCATCCATTTTTGTCTTGGACTGAAGAGTTTGAAAGTTTCCAGATAAACCCTCACCAGTTGCATCCTATTAATTGGTCAGAACAAGTAGCTATACCCAAAATCTGAACAGACAATCGAATTGCTAATGAAGCCTTTAGGGTCTCCTCATATTGCATATAAAGTCAAGTTCACAAAGAAAAGATTGCATAGATCACAAGTCATGAAAGGGCTAAATCTTTCAGAAGCTGACAAGCACATCATCATAGTCATACAACACCCTCATGAGGTTGACGCAGAATCAACAGACTCGGGAGAGAGGGAGCTGACGGATAAGCTAGTCCTGTCATCGGACGTGGGCATCGAGTTCGACCGCTTCATCCAAGCCGAGGACCTTGACCGGTGAAAGCGGCACCGGAACGAGCCTTGGTGCGTCGTGGGCGAGCACAAGCACTGGCCCTTCGGCGAGCTTGACGGCGCGGCCGTGGCGTCTCCTTTGGGGGAAGTGCTTATGCTGATGCTCTGCTTGGAGGCCATTGGAGGGTAGCTGGAGCCAATGAACACCAAGTTGAAAACCTTTGGTATGAAGATGATTATAAGAAGAGAGAGAGAGAGAGAGAGAGAGAGATGGGAGAGAGATGGTGAAGATACGGGGAGTTTGGGATGATAAATATGCAATGGGTGAGGTCAGAAGAGAGAATTCGAGTGGAGCGGGTATTATTTTAGTCTACAAATGGGTTTGTCCGTAGTGTAACTGACCATATATGTGGTCATGGCCATGTATGTGTAGGTTCTAGCCTCCAGCTAAAACCTAATCGTGAAGGAAAAGTTGAATGCGACTTTTTAACTTTTTTCATTTTTATTTTCAAAGTTCATATTATTTGGGGTGTTGAACGTTAGTTTGTCACAAATCAAAATGACTAATTAATCTATAAATTTAAGGTACTGGGTCTACAAAGAGAATAAGAAAATACACACATACATATATATATATATATATATATATATATATATATATATATATATATATATATATACATATGATTTAAGATATAATTGAAGGGCAAAAACCACCAAAAATTTTATATTATACCCATCGTGACACATTTACCTTAAACTTATATTTATGTGACACATTTACCATTTGTCAAAATTTTGTCGATGAAAACCGATAAAAATTTGCTTATATGGACTTTAGAAAGCAAACAATATTGACATGACGCCCACGTGACTTGAGTGAAATAAAAATGACGTTGTTTTGATTGAAAAATCATTTAACGGAACCTTCATAGAGGGTAAATGTGTCACATGGATACAATTTTTTTTTTTTGGTAAGAACATGGATATAAGTTTGGAATTTTTTATATCACAAGAAAAAAATTTGGATAAATATATCACGATGGGCATAGTTTAGGTTTTTTGTGGCTTCTTCCCTAATTGAAATATGCATAATTAATTAACAACCTTTGAAGATATATAAGGATAGCCCAATTCATCTGACTAGGTTTATGTCAATTTGCTTAAGTCTATTTTATATATATTTACATATGTGTGTGTGAAATTATTGTATACGAGAATCATATATCACGTGACAGTGACAATGACACGTGAAGAAATCGATCTATGAGAATATATGATCTCAGAAATTACTTGAACCGGATGCTAAGCGAATAATACGATTGATTGATTTTACTGTCACGTTTAATTAATTCGGGCACATGATGACGCGAGTGGGGTTGGGTGTGGGGGCGCAGATTCTGTCTCTCTTGATTTTCATCCACTTTACATAATGCCAAATGGATCTGATCCCAATTCTCTTTCGAGCCCAAAATTTATATCAAATTCATCAGTCACATATTCATTCGTCGTTAGATCTCGAGCCATGTGAGCTCCATGAACAGAATTTTATGCCATGTTATCAGACAACCATTAGCTGAAGCTCTTCCGCTCATCATGTGATGCCTCTTTCCACATGTTTAGACGCCATGAAAAGCAACAAAAGAGCACCTGCTTCCTCACTATAACACGCATGAATCTTTGGACAGATAACTGTGGACTCTGTTAAAGCCTGCATGTCTTGAAAAAAGAAACTGAAATGGAAAGGTTTGAAGATTCATTGCACAGGTCGATCTCCTGGAAACCCTAGTAATCTAGCAATGCAAACGATGGCGGACACGCGCAGAGGTTGGTGATTCTCGCATTAATATATCATGAAGCTCTGTCTCAAGCAATCAACGGTGCTAGTAAAGAATCATATGTAATGGTAGCAGGAGCATCTGAACATGCAATACAATGGATCTTCTATGCCTCTTCATATGGACCCCAAATGCCACCCTTACAGGAGTCGCACTAAACATACAAGGCAAGTCTCTCTCTTGATTCCCATGGCCTAGTTGATTCGCTAACTCCCTAATCTAAAATTATTGCAAATATGACTTTCGAGCTTTAGCATCCGGTACGCACACAACCTAATAGAAAGTAGTTTGTGCAACAATTGTGCAATTTACGTGGTGTAACAAGTTAATCACAATGCCAGTGTGGATCTTAACTAACTTTGCTTTTAAGTTTTGAACAGGCATATCTTTCACAGACTTGTTATTGACTCTCGACCTAGAAAAGAGAATTGAAGCAATTGGTTCATGGGTAGATTGCGATTTGGTCGAACCTCTACAAGTACGGCAAGGGCGGCCACATTTTTATCGTGTGCCTCTGCCACAGCATCTTCCTCAGCTCGACCAACTTCGTCAAACACGCCAACCATACTGATTGGTCCAACCCCATGAAGCACATCGCTGTCAGTTCACCGTCGCCGTACAAAGTGCTGAGTGCACCAAATAATCGCACTAAAATCGCGCACTCGCACACAGGTACTATATATTGGCCACTTGGCCAATGGTCTTCAATTGTAAGGCTAAAAGACTTCCACACTTATGTATCGCCAGTGTAGTGTAATAAGTCAATCATAATGCCAGTGTGGATCTTAACTAACTTTGCTTTTAAATTTTGAAAAGGCATATCTTTCACAGACTTGTTATTGACTCTCAACCTAGAAAAACAGAATCGAAGCAATTGGTTCATGGGTAGACTGCGATTTGGTCGAACCTCTACAAGTACGGCAAGGGCGGCCACATCTTTATTGTGTGCTGCCACAGTGTCTTCCTCAGCCCGACCAACTTCGTCAAGTACGCCAACCACACTAATTGGTCCATCCCCATGAAGCACATTGGCGTCAGTTCGCCATTGTCGTACAAAATGCTAAGTGCACCTAATAATCGTACTAAAATCGCGCACCCGTACACGAGTACTGTATATTGGCCACTTGGCCAATGGTCTTCAATTGTAAGGCTAAAAGACTTCCACACTTATATATTGCCAGTGTGGTGTAACAAGTTAATCATAATGCCAGTGTAGATCTTAACTAACTTTGCTTTTAAATTTTGAAAAGGCATATCTTTCGTAGACTTGTTATTGACTCTCGACCTAGAAAAGAGAATCGAAGCAATTGGTTCATGGGTAGACTGCGATTTGGTAGAACCTCTACTAGTATGACAAGGGCGGCCACATCTTCATTGTGTGCCTCTACCACAACGTCTTGCTCAGCCCGACAAACTTCGTCAAGCACGCCAACCACACTGATTGGTCCAACCCCATGAAGCACATCGCCGTCAATTCGCTGTCGCCATACAAAGTGGTAAGTGCACCTAATAATCGCACTAAAATTGCACACCCACATGCGAGTACTATATATTGGCCACTTGGCCAATGGTCTTCAATTGTAAGGCTAAAAGACTTCCACATTGATATATTGGTCCACACATTCACATCTTTTCTATATGAAACAAGACACCTCTTTATTTGTAAGCAAACAAACTATCAACACATCGCATCAACCAAACTCGAGCGTGAAAGCATACACTTTGAAGGCAATCTATGGGAAGTCAACCATCATGATTGAGAACATCTCTCACGATGAGCAGATCAAGAGAGCTAGGCTTCTAAATGTTGCTCAAAACAGCAATGCTTATCAGAAAAATAGCAACAACAATGGAGTGAGAGGAATGAAGTAGTTACTGACCGTGATCACCACAAGCGATGAGCCAAAGGGCAAGAAAGTGGATGGGTTCTTCTACAAGTAGAGTAAGGGCAGCCACATCTTCATCGCATGCCTTTGCCACAGTGTCTTCCTCAAACTAACCGACTTTGTCAAGCATGCCAACCACACTAATTGGTCCAACCCCATGAGCGCATCACCATTAATTTGCCGTCGCCGAGCAAAGTGTTAAGTGTGTCTAACAATCAGGCCAAAATCGAGCAATCATTCGCACACCTGCACGCGGATACTATTTATTGGCCATTTAGCCCATAGTCTTCAATTGTAAGATTAGAAGACTTCCACACTTATAAATTAGTCCACACACTCACATCTTTTCTATGTGGGACAAGACACCTTTTTATTTGTTTTACAAATAGACTATCAAGATATCTCACCAACCAAACTTAAACGTAAAAACCTCAGCTGCAAAGGCGATTTATGGAAAATCATCCATGATTGAGAACATCTTTTAAGACGAGCAGATCAAGAGACTTAGGCTTCCAAATACTGTTCAAAACAACAATGCTCATCAAAAAATTAGCAATGATAATGGGGTGTGAGGAATGAAGCATTTGCTAAGTATTACCACCACACAAGATGGACCAAAGGGGAAGAAGGTGGACAGGCTCCTCTACAAGTACAACAAGGGCAGCATCGTGTGTTTCTGCCATGACGTCTTCCTCAAATTGACCAACTTTGTCAAGCATGCCAACCACACCGATTGGTCTGGCCCCATGAAGCACATCGCCTTCAATTAATCACCGCCGTGCAAAGTGTACCTAATAATCGCACCAAAATCAAATTATTCACACACCTGCATGCTAGTACTCTATATTGGCCACTTAGCCCATGGTTTTCAATTGACAGGCTATAAGACTTCCACACTTATATGTTAGCTCACACACTCATATTTTTTCTGTGTGGGACAAGATACCTTTTTTTTATTTTATAAACAAAATATCAACACATCTCACTAACCAAACTCGAACACAAAAGCCTATGCTACAAAGGCGATCTATGGGATTTCAGCCATCATGATTGAGAACACCTCTTATGACAAGTAGATCAAGAGACCCAGGCTTCGAAATGTTAATTAAAACAGCAATACTCATCAAAAAAATAGCACAACAAGGGAGAAAGAGGAATGAAGCAGCTAGGGATGTGTAAAGCAATTGGGAATTGCCCTGACCACTTGAAACCAAACCGAATCGGCAGTTCCCATGGAAACCAGTCCGGTTCCTGATTCCAATTTACTGGAGTCGGTGAGTACCGGTCCGGTTTATTGTTTCAACTGTGGAACCGCTCACCCGTATTGGACCGATTTATATATTTTTCAATTTCAGCTCACTTTTAGTGAAAGCAAAAATCTTTCACACCTTTTGCAATTTACTCGTGGTCCTCGAAAAAGAAAGAAAAAAAAAAAAAAAAGAAGCCCTAGCCTCATCTCGCTCTTATGCCTTCAACTCTATCATAGACTCATAGTTGCCTTATTTGTCACCAATTCACAATCGAGCCTCGCCTCTGGCCCTCCCTCACAGTCAACCTTGCCTCCCTCTCACAGCCTCGCTCAAACTCATAAGTGTCATGCCTCTCTCTCGCAACTTGTTCTTACAATCGCAGCTGTTAACCAAGTAACACCAATCACATTGCTCGATTTTATTCTATTATTTGAGTGAAAGATTCTGTTTTAGGGTACTCATTCTTTTTAATGCTGTTGGCAAATTTGATTTATGATGTAGAGTGCTTCAAATTAACAATTATTAGATGCATTTAGCATTTTGCATGATGGCAACGAACTGACGACAATGTGTTTCATGAGGTTGGACTAATCAGTGTGGTGGACATGCTCGACGAAGTCAATTGGACTAAAGATGACGTTGTGGTGGAGGCACACAATGAAGATATGTCTGCCTTGCTGTACTTTTAGAGGAATTCATCCACTTTCTTGCCCTCTGGTCAATCTCTGGTGGTGGTCATAGTTAGCAATTGCTTCACTCTTCTCGTGCCATTGTCACTGCTATTTTTTTATGACCATTGTTGTTTTTAAACACATTTGGAAACATAGATATCTTGATCTGCTTGTCGTGAGAGATGATTTCAATCATGATGGCTAACTTTCCATAGGTCACCTTCAAAGCATAGGTTTTCACGTTTGGTTGGTGGAATGTGTTGATAGATTGTTTGTAAAACAAACAAAGTGGTATCTTGTCCCAAATAGAAACAATGTGAGTGTGTGGGCCAATATATAAGTGCCAAAGTCTTCTAACCTTACAATTGAAGACAATGGACTAAGTGGCCAATATATTGTACCCCTTGTGTGCGCACGCAATAATTGCTAGATTTTGACGAGATTATTAGGCATACTCAGCACTTTGCACAACGGTGGTGAACTGATAGCAATGTGCCTAACAATTGAAGACAATCGGGCTTAGGAAGATGCCGTGGCAAGGCACATGATGAAAATATGGCCGCATTTGCCATACTTGTAGAGGAATCCGTCCGCCTTCTTGCCCTCTGGCCTATCATATGGTGGTCACAGTCAACAATTGCTTCATTCCTCTCACTCCATTGTCATTGCAATTATTTTATGAGCATTTTTATTTTGAACTGCATTTGGAACCCTAGGTATATTAATCTTCTTGTCGTGAGAGATGTTCACAATCATGATGGCTGACATTCCATAAGTCGCCTTCACAGCGCAGGCTTTCGCTTCCGATTTTGGTTGGTGAGATGTGTTGATAGTTTGTTTCTAATACAAACAAAGAGGTGTCTTGTACAACATTGAAAAGATGTGCGTGTATGGGCCAATATATAAGTACCAAAATCTTCTAGCCTTACAATTGAAGACAATGGACTAAGTGGCCATTATATTGCACCCGCATGTGGGTGCATAAATAATTACTCGATTTTAATAGTAATGTGCCTCATGGGGTTAGAGCAATCAATGTGGTTGACATGCTTGACGAAGTCGATTGGGCTAAGGAAGACGGCGTGGCAGAGGCATATGATGAAGATGAGGCCGCCCTTGCCATAGTTGTAGAGGAACTCATCCGCCTTCTTACCCTCTGGCCCATCTCCTCTAGTGGTCACATTCAGCAACTACTTCATTTCTCTTACTCCATTGTCATTGCTATTTTTCTGATGAGCATTACTGTTTTGAACAATATTTGTAAGCCTAGGTCTCTTGATCTGCTCGTCATGAGAAATGTTTTCAATCATGATGGATGACTTCCCATAGAACGCCTTCGTAGTGTAGGCTTTTGCGTCCGAGTTTGGTTGGTGAGACGTGTCAATAGTTTGTTTATAAAGCAAACAATAAGGTGTCATGTCCCACATAAAAAAGATGTTAGTGTGTAGGCGAGTATATAAGTGTGAAAGTCTTCCAGCTTTACAATTGAAGACCATAGGTCAAGTGGCCAATATGCTTTACCCGTGTGTGGTGTGCGATTATTAGGCGCACTTAGCAGTTTGCACGATAGTGGCAAACTGATGATGATGTGCATCATAGGATTAGACCAATCAATGCGGTTAGCGTGCTTGACAAAGTCAATTAAGCTGAGGAAGATAGCATGGCAAAGGGACATGATGAAGATGTGACCGCCCTTGCCGCATTTGTAAAGGAATCTTTCTGTCTTTTTGCCCTATGGCCCATCTCCTATGGTGGTCACAATCAGCAACTACTTCATTCCTTGCACTCCATTGTCGTTGCTATTTTTCTCATGAGCATTGCTATTTTGAACAGCATTTAGAAGCCAAGGTCTCTTAATTTGTTCCTCATGAGACATATTTTCAGTCATGAAGGATGATTTCACAAAGATCGCCTTCACAGGGTAGGCTTTCGCATTCGAGTTTGGTTGGTGAAATGTTATGACAGTTTTGTTGTAAAACAAACTTAGAGGTGTCTTGTCCCATAGAGAAAAAATGTGAGCTTGTTAGCCAATATATAATTATCAAAATCTTCTAGCCTTACAATTTAAGATCATGGGCTAAGATGCCAATATTGTACCCGCATGTGGTGTGCAAATAATTGCGTGATTTGGAGCAATTATTAGGGGAACTTAAGACTTTGCACACCGGCGGCGAACTAACCGCGATTTACGTCATGAGGTTGGACCAATCAGTGTGGTAGATGTACTTGACGAAGTTGGTTGAAGAAGATGCCATGATAGAGGCACACGATGAAGATGTGTTAGCCTTTGCAATACATGTAAATGAGCCCGTCTACCTTCTTGCCCTAGTCACAGTTAGCAACCATTTTATTCCTTTCACTCCATTATTGTTGTTATTTTTTTATGAGCATTGCTGTTTTGAATCGCATTTGGAAACCTAGGTCTCTTAATCTACTTATCGTGAGAGATGTTCTCAATCATGATGGTTGACTTTCCATATGTTGCCTTCAAAGCGTAAGCTTTTGCGTCCGAGTTTGGTTAATGAGATATGTTGATAGTTTGTTGGTAATACAAATAAGGAGGTGTCTTGTCCCACATTGAAAAGAGGTCAATGTGTGGGCCAACATATAAATTTGAAAGTCTTTTAACCTTACAATTGAAGACAATGGACTAAGTCAACCATATGTTGTACCAACATGTGTGCAAATAATTGCTCGAATTGAACGCGATTAGTAAGCACACTTAGCACTTTGCATGGCAGTGGCAAACTAATGGCAATGTGCCTCAATAGGATGGACCAATCAATGTGGTTTGCACGCTATGTTTGACTTTCTTCTCTTCAACCCTAATAAAGAAAATTTGTCTCTTTACATAATAATGCTTAGGACACTTAAAGTGCATGCCAAAAAGGACATCAAAAGAAGAGTGAGAAATGCATCAAATCCCAAACAAAGAAAGAAAAAAGAAAAGGAAAAAAAAGAAAGAAAAAAAGGGAAAAAATTCAGAATTAGGGAAGCAATCTCCCTCTTCAACTATTATAATTACAGTACAATGGAACAACAATGCAAATGGAGGTTCCTACAGTAGAGCAAGATGATTTGATAGGTCCAGTATGCTTTGTAGTATCCGAATGTTAAAAAGAACTAACCATTATACATAGTATATTATAGCTAGACAGAGCAGAATACTAGAATTTAATGTACATTAGAAAACACATAATTCATCATATGAAGATGAGTGAAAGTAAAGGAATATGGTTTTATCATGAACGACAGCATTCACGTATTCACATGCAACAGTTTTGACTTAGGTTACTGATTGTGACCACCAAAGGAGATACACTAGAGGGCAAAAAGGCGAGCAAGTTCCTCTACAAGCATGTGCTTCAACCATGGCATCTTCCTCAGCTCAACTGATTTCATCAAGCACACGAACCACAATGATTGGTCCATCTCCAACAAGTACACTGTCTTCGCCACCATACAAAATGCTAAGTACGCCTAATAATCGCGCGATGTTATTCGCGTATATTTTGGCCACTTAGCCCATGGTCTTCAATTGTAAGGTTAGAAGACTTTCACTCTTATATATTGACCCACACACTCACTTCTTTTCTATGTGGGACAAGACTCACTTCTTTTCTATGTGGGACAAGACAACTCTTTGATTGTTTTATAAATAAATTATCAACACGTCATATCAACCAAACTCAAACATAAAAGCTTACATTAGGAAGGCGATCTATGGGAAGTTAACTGTCATGATTGAAAACATTTCTCACAACGAGTATATCAAGAGACCTAGGCTTCCAAATGCTATTCAAAATAGCAATGCTCATCAAAAAAATAACAACGATAATGAAGTGAGAGGAATGAAATAGATGCTGACTGTAACTATCACAGGAGATGGGCTAAAGGGCAAGAAGGCAGAAGGGGTCCTCTACATGTACAACAAGAGGGCCGCATCTTCATTGTGTGCTTTTGCCAAAGCGTCTTCCTTAGCTCAACAGACTTCATCAGGTATGCTAACCATATTGATTGGTCCAACCGCATGAAGCACATTGTCGTCGGTTCGCCGCCGTCATGTAGAGTTCTAAGTGCGCCTAATAATCGCGTCAAAATCACGCAATGCACCCGCAAGCATGTACTGTATATTGGCCACTTAGCCCAAGGTCTTCAATTGTAAAGTTAGAAAACTTCTGCAATTATGTATTGGTCCGCAAACTTTCATATTTTCTATGTGGCACAAGACACATCTTTGTTTGTTTTACAAACAAACTATCAACACATCTCACCAACCAAACTCAGACTCAAAAGCCTACCCTGCGAAGGTGATTTATGGAAAGTCGGCCATCATGATTAAGAACATCTCTCAGGACGAGTGGATCAAAAGACTCAGGCTTCCAACCGTTGTTCAAAAAAATAGTGCTCATCAGAAAAATAGCCATGATAATGGACTGAGGGGAGTGACATTTGCTGGTTGTGACCACCACAGGAGATGGGCCTAAGGGCAAAAAAGTGGACGGGTTCCTCTACAAGTACGACAATAGCGACCATATCTTCATCATGTGCCTCTGCCATAGCGTCTTCCTCAGCCCAACCGACTTCATCAAGTACACCAAACACCTTGTTTGGTCCGATCCCATGAACACATCAATGTCGATTCATCGCTACCGTACAAAGTACTAACTGTGCCTAATAATCGCACAATTATTCATGCACTCGCACGCGAGTACTGTATGTTGGCCACTTAGCTTATGATGTTCAATTGTAAAGCTAGAAGACTTCCACACTTATATATTGGCCCAATCACTTACATCTTTTCTCTATGGGACGGGGTCTCTTTGTTTATTTTACAACCAAACTATCAACTCATTTCACCAACCAAATTCGGACGGGAAAGCCTACTGTGAAGGCCATCTCTGGGAAGTCAACCATCATACTTGAGAAAATCTCTAACAACGAGCAGATCAAGAGATTTAGGCTTCCAAATGATATTCAAAACAACAATGCTTATAAAAAAAAATAGCAACAGCAATGGAGTGAGAGGAAAGAAGCAGTTGCTAACTATCACCACCACAGGAGATGGGCCCAGAGGGTAAGAAGTTGGATGGGTTCCTCTACAAAAAGGGCAAGGGTGGGCATATCTTCATCATGTGCCTCTACCACGACGTCTTCGTCACCCCGACCGACTTCGTCAAGCACGCCAACCACACCGATTGGTCCAATCCCATGAAGCACATCATTGTTAATTCGCCACCACCATGAAAGTGCTGATCATGCCTAATAATCGCGCTAAAATCGCACAATTATTTGCCCACCGGCACGCATGTATTGTATATTGGCCACTTAACCCATGGTCTTCAATTGTAAGGCTATAAAAATTTCATGCTAATATATTGGTCCACACACTCACATCTTTTCTATGTAAGACAAGACTACTCTTTGTTTGTTAAAAACTAACTATCAACAACCATTTACACTGAGTACCTTCTCAATAGCAAGTGGTTTATGAGCGGAACAAGACGAGAACCTGGGACATCCTGATCCATGGAGTGAAAAGTTATCAAGAAGCTGAGGCCTCAAGGCCCAAGGTAACTCATTGCATGTGCAAAGCTCATGTCAAGGCTGTCTGCCAAGGTTTAAGAATCTGAATAGCCCGGCCCACCCATAATGAGTGATCTTGCATCAAGCCAAGTCATTTTGTCATACGCACAGCACTTCCTATTGATACTTCAACAGTGCTCATTGTTCATTAAAAGCTTCATTTCACTTGCTCAGGAATTTTCAAAGCGCTGACCAGGTCTTGTTCCTTATGCAAGTACTTGCCTCGATTAAGCCAAGGTGTCCAAAAGGGACTGAGAAAGTTTGAGTAGGGACACATTAATGTTCCATGTCCTCTTTTGAACAGCATAGTGAAGATTTCTCTATCAAGTTCAATTCCAACCCAATAAATCACTTTGAACTGGAATGCTTCTCTGTGGCCAAACATGCCACGGTGTGAACTTAGTTCGGCCTAGAATACTACCTGACCGCCGTACGAAGAAAAAACATGTTGGAGTACATCATAAAGCGTGTAAACACGTTATGTGTCAGTTCACATTCCCCACCAGTTATGGTGTGAATCTTTCACATGATTTGGAAGGTTGAACTAAAACGAAGATTCTTCTCCACCAGAAGAGGATCAGCAGACGCACAAGTTTTCACATTTTGGCACTAGTTTTCAAAAAAAAGCAGAGAACTTGAAAATGCTTCGTTCTCTCTGGCGGCTCCTCTGTTTTCCACACATTTCCTCCAAATCTTGATCGGAATTCTCCTCGGGACATCTCTTCATCACGCAATGATAATGGCTAACAAAACCCACAAAAAGTGGGCCAATAATTGCGGGGAGATTAATCATAATCATTGGTCAAAAGGGTTTCACACGGATCTCTCTTAGGAGCAAACCCATTCCTGTCCTATAGTGAAAGCTACTTTGAAAAACCAAGCAGATGTCGGTGCATCTAGGGCTAGTGATTTTCTCACGGAATTACACATACTTTTGGACATGAACTACGATGATCCAAAACTAATACGAGAACGAAAAGCATGAAGCCAATGCAACTGCTTTAAAATAGAAACTGGCATGTTTCGGGCAAGTTCTCGGGGACTATTTACATCTTCATTAAGTTGCTAAAACTTCGAGATAGTTGTATTCTCAGAAATAATTCCCTGAAAGTATACACCGTTAGTCATTGCATATGTCAAACTGATTTGTTAACATTGACCAAGGGATCAAACCAAATATAAGTTATCCTAACAGGCCAGAAGAAGTCAACTTTTACCTCCAGTATACTGCATCATCTGAAGACTACTCAGTCAAGTTAAGGATGCACTTTGGACTTGTATAGAAGAAGAAAAGGCAACATTTTGATTAGGTCAATCCTGTCTGCTTGCAAGTTACAACCCATTATATACAATCCCCAGACCTACAGTCCTAGCTAGTCCTCCACACCAACAAAATGATGCAAAAGAGCAGCAAAAAATAATTAATCTCACATTAATTTTATTAATAAAAAAAGACGTGTTTTTTCTCATAATCTTGGAATATCCCATCTTTTAATCTCTAGTTGGATCATCAAAAGACAACCGTGCAAGAATGAGCCCACTAATTCAGCTGCAACCACTGGATTCTGTCTATACGCATTACTGCAATAAGTAGATGAACATGCAATCTTCTAGAATACTTTGCAGGGCCCCTCATGCTCCTGTTTTTCAAAGTAAACGCACGTACGGTGTACATAGTTTTGATTTCATCGTTTAATGTGTGAGGATGACACTAAATGATGAAACAAACCTAATCAGAAAGGGTATTAATGGGGAGAAAAGTCAAACCACTAAAGAATTTTTAAGCACCTAATTTACTGTAGTATGACTTTTCAGGTGTCCCCACGTTGGAAATTTGAGCACCAAATTTACAAAAGATACGTGCAGATTAGTCTAACAAGAGAAGATACAGAAAAAAGATCTTGCAATGGCCCCAATAAGAAAACTCCTAGGCCTTTGTCATTGCCTCTTGTCCAAGACAATTTCGCATTCTTGCACCAGATGAGAGCCTAAAGCAAAGAACTCCTGCAAGATATCAACAGTCATCTTTCTTGCAAAACAAGATGGCGAAACTCGAAACCCTCCTCCTTGTTCTCTTGTTCTCGTTCACCTCCAGAGCAGAAATTGTATTCCAGCTGATGCAGGGCCAACAGCTGAAGGACTGGGAACACCTTCTTGCTGCAAAAGGTACGTTCAAACTAGGCTTCTTCAGCCCGGGCTCTTCGAGTTACCGATACTTGGGAATCTGGTACAGCAAACTGCCTCATAATCCCGAAGCTGTCTGGGTGGCGAATCCAAACAACCCTATTTTCAATTCGTCTGGAGTTCTGAACTTGGACAATGATGGACGGTTGAAGATAACTGCAAATGGTGGCCAGACAATTGTGGTGAGTTCCAATGATCCGGTCACAACTAACGTGACGCTCACTTTGCTCGATACTGGGAATTTGTTATTGAGGGAGGTGAATTCTGATGGAACAGTGGGAAGGGTTTTGTGGCAAAGTTTTGATCATCCATCGAGCACTCTACTTCCAGGAATGAAACTGGGTTTAGACATAAAAGCCGGGACTAACTGGACACTCACCTCATGGCTAAGCGATCGGGACCCAAGTCCAGGAGCTTTCCGTCTAGGCATGGATCCTGGAAGCACCAACCAGCTAGTGATTTGGCACCGCGAGGAGATATATTGGACCAGTGGAGCATGGGAAAATGGAGGCTTTCAGATGGCACCTGAGCTGACCCGAGACGAGACAGCATATGAGTTCAGCTTTGTGTCGGATGAAAACGAGAAGTACTTCACTTTCTCTTTGAAGAACAATTCCACCATCACAAGGTGGGAAATTAATCTGTGGGGTCAAATAGTACGGTCTACTCTGGCCAAGGATGGTACTACTTGGCTCTACTCAAGTACCAGTTCGTGCAACTCGAATGGGAATTACTCGGGTGCTGTGTGTGTAGATCAAAAGCCGTTGGCTTGTAGGAATAGCTCGGAGCTGTTTGTGCCACGGAAAGGCTACTATAATAAAGGGGAATTGCTCTATTCTGACCATAATTCAAGCTTGACCCTGAGTGATTGCCATTCCATGTGCTGGAACAATTGCTCTTGCATAGCTTTTGGGAGTCTTTTTACTGATGGAACTGGATGTGAGTTTTGGAACAGGGGAGGAACATATATTCCAAATGATAACTTTGATGTTCTCTACGTGCTTACCTCGGCTGCTGACAATGGTATGTAAAAGTTCTAAATACACTGCATATTCTAATATACTCTAGCCTTGTGTTTTGCTCTTTACTTCCGAAGGGTCAGCTCTCTAACTAATACTTAAATGCAAAACCCCAATTGCGACGAAGTTACAAACTAAGAGCCCCCTGTTACAGCAGCTTGCAAAATGTGAAATGGTGCATGATAGGACTAAATAAAGCTATCCGCAATGCATTGCACGTAGAAGGACTTTCATTAAAGTAATTCTGATTTGCTATGGATTCCAGCTGAAGGAGGTTCGATGAGCAAAAGGAAAAACAAGTGGTGGGTATGGTTACTCACAGCCACTGTCATAGCTGCGGCTATGCTAATATCGGGTTATCTTCTATACTTAAGGAAGAGAAAGCTGATGCTTCTGCAAGACAATGGTTGGGACTTTAGATTGTTTAGACAATATTCACCAGGTAGGGTACATAGAGTACAAGTCTAAATACTCTCTGTTTTATCTGCAGAAGAGTCGGAAACAAAGCAGAACCATGCATTGTTAAACCAACAGATGATGCCCTCTAAGAAATTCGGTCTGAAACGGAGTAAAACGAGTCGCAGCGACTTTCAGCAGTATAGCTTTTCTGAGGTAGATGCTGCGACAGATTACTTTGCGCCTGCTAACAAGCTGGGAGAGGGAGGTTTTGGACCAGTTTACAAGGTAAAAGACTCTGTATTCTGTGATTCCAAATGCCATCTGATAGATGGTCAGCGAGTGCTGACAGGTTTACCATACATAGGGCATCCTGCTGGATGGACGGCAAATTGCAGTGAAAAGGCTCTCAAGAAATTCAGGACAAGGGCTGGAGGAGTTCGTGAATGAAATTACATTGATTGCTGAACTTCAACACACAAATCTGGTTAAGCTACTGGGTTGCTGCATTCAAGGGGAAGAGAAGATGCTGATCTATGAATACATGCCAAACAAAAGCTTGGACACGTTTCTCTTCGGTGAGTAGATAGATCGGTCAATTTGGGTTCTCAAATAGTTATTCGTAGTGGATTTCCATTGCCGTAAATAATTCTTTTGTTGACTGCCAATTGTATTTTTTAATATAAAAATGACAGATCCAGTGAAAAGGAAATTGCTGGACTGGACTAAGCGCCTGAGTATAATCGAAGGTGTCGCACAAGGGCTTCTTTATCTCCACAAATATTCAAGACTGAAAGTGATACATAGAGATCTAAAAGCCAGCAACATATTACTCGACGATGATATGAACCCCAAGATATCAGATTTCGGGATGGCCAGGATTTTCGGGCAGAATGAATCCAGAGCTAACACCAATAGGGTAGTCGGAACATAGTAAGCACAGTATCTCTAAGCAACCTTGCACAATTCTCTCCAAATTTGTCTTGTAAACAGTTCTTACGTGTCTGACATTTCCTATTATGGTGGGTAACATCGTGCAGTGGTTACATGTCTCCCGAGTATGCCATGAAAGGAATATTCTCGGTGAAGTCTGATGTCTTCAGTTTCGGAGTTCTACTTCTGGAGATTATTACTGGCAGGAAAAATACTGTTTTCGCGTCATCCACTCCTGTCGGCCTCATAGAACAGGTCTGTGGTTCAAACTTCAGACATATCAGATTATTCCACCCACAAATTTGATGCAAATTCTGACATTTTTTATGAATATTGAACTTATTGCAGACATGGGACCTATGGAGTCAAGGTGACATTTTGGAGCTGATGGACCCATCTCTCGGTTCCTTGTGCCCGAAGAATGAACTGATCAGAATCATCCACATTGGTCTTCTCTGTGTTCAAGAGGGTGCCACAGATAGACCGACCATGTCTGATGTTATTTCAATGATTACAAATGATAACGTTTTCCTACCAGATCCAAAACAAGCAGCGTACTGCATAGGCAAAAGTGAATCTGGAGAATCATCCAGCGGGAAGTTGAATCTTTATTCCATCAATGATGTATCTATAACAATAATGGATGCGAGATAGAAATAGTCCGTGATACTTCAGATTAGTATTCTTACAGGTCCTTTCTTGACAAATATTTTGTTTATAATGATATGAGGCCTACCGATAATTCCCATTCCTGAGTAAGTTGAGCTATATCCAGTGTGACTCCCTCTAATTACAACCAAGCACAGAGATACGACTATGCAATGTTTGTGAATTTTTTGCAATTTGATAGTTTTTAACGGGATCATTAAGTTCCTCATTAAGTGATGCATGAAAACATGGGTCAGGTCTCAGTTAGTAGATATACTGTCCATTGATCGCAGTACTACATTGAGAAGTACACAAATCAATATCCTACACTAGAATCTAAAGATCCACCGAAATTTCTAAACGTGTTTCGAGATTCTCAGCTTTCATTGTATTTGAGTAGTCAGGATAGATCGAACCTACTTGTAATGGACATACTGAGCAGTCGCTTGCAAAGAATGTCCAAGGTGGAGCAACGTTTGATCACCGAGGGGTCTTCTGCTTACTGCTTCTCAGGCGAGTCCCTCCCTTCCTTCTCAGGATTCTCCCCTTCTTCTTCTTCATCCTCCTCTGCCAGATCCTATGGCAATGGTGGTGGCAACGGTGTCTTCGTGGGACTAAACCGAGGGAAGCACTCCTGTAATCTTTATAAGCATACTGCTTATGATGCTAATCACAAAACATCAAAAGCAAATTCACTAGAGTATTATCGGAGAAACAAAAAATTCCTAACCGAATGAAGGTTCAGGTTCGGTCGCCAACCTGCTGCAACTGATGTTTCCCCGGAATCAGCATATATAAGCTTAAAAAGAATTTCGGCAGCGCAGCTAAGGATCTTCCTCCTGCCCAACAGACGGGCACTAATGTGGCATTCCTTTGAGCATCAGGCTGACCTACGTACACTAGGAATCAAATTCCAATAAGTTCGATTGCACCCGGCATCATCTGTCGATGCAAAATACATACTTTTGCCAGTTTGATCCTCAGATAAGACCAATTTCACTAAAACTAAACGAGATCGAGTCGCTTCCAGGGACCACGTTCTGTAAAAGAAGCAGCACTAACCTACGGCTTTGGCCCTATTCTTCCATGAATCACCGCCGGAACAATTCAACCGTGCCCTTCTTCCCAGGCTTCGGATTCCACCTTCACCCACATTTCTCTTCTCGAAACCATCCTAACACGGATCAAACTTCACCAGCTCAAGCCACTTCTAGAGCAACAGCCATACCATCTCCGGTGGAGAATTACCCGTAGGCTATCCGAATGGAGGGGGGCGTGCTCAACTATCTCTCCCTCCGGAGCCAAGCCCCGCGCGCTCTTCTGCCGCCGCGGCTGCTGCTCCTCCGACCGCCGCCATCCCGCGCGCGGAAACCCGCCCCCCGACGCAGGTGAACAGGGCATCCGCGGGAGCCGAAGCGGCGGGCGTCGCGAAAGGGAAGTCGAAGGCGACGAAGGAGGAGAGGGCGCCGCGGACGCAGGGAGGCACGTCGACGCCATTAGACCTCCCTGTGCGGGAGAGCGCGGCCCGTCGACCACACGCATGCGACCGGAAGAGAAGACGGGCGAGACCCCAGAGAGTCACCAGACCAATTCCCTCGCTCCCGCGTCCAGCGCCAAATCATCTCAAAATCAAAAATCGGTTTACTCGACTCTCAAATCTATCCCGTTAACCCCCGCCGACTCCCAAGCACGAGCTGTTCATGCGTCCCGAGTGTCTCGAGTGGCTCGAGCTCAATGACCGCAAAAGATGGAACACTCCCGAGCATGAGAGATTGAATACCGAGCGCAAAATCGAAGATTCTCCGAGCGAGATGAAAGGGAGACCCCTATTATGAGTAAGAACCATCGAAGAAAACCTGCCCTAATTGCTCTTGTTTTTACCCAAATTTCAAATCCAAAAAAATGTTGTTTGCGTTAATACGGAAATTCATCTCTAAAAGATGCCTTCTTGGATATGGAATTTGGGGAAAAACTATCGTAAAGGTGGAAATGCCACGTAAGATCACTAAGAGCGATTTTGGTCGTAAGGTTAATGAGGGTAATTTTATTTTAAATAAACGTTGGTGATTTTTTATGAGATAAAAAAATTATAGTAAAATTGGAACTGAACGTAAAACTGGAGTTTTTTATTAAACAAAAAAAGTTTAGTGTATAATTGGAACTGAACCTAAATTTGAAGGATTTTTATGAAATAAAATAAAATTTATGGTAGAATTGGAATTACACCTAAAATTGAGAATTTTGAATAAGAAAAAAAAAGATTTATGATAAAATTGAGAACGAAACTAAAATTGAGACTTTTTCGGGGTATTAAGGCCCCTCGAAAACTGCAGATCGTCATTTGATGCCACACTCGAAGCCCTGGTAACTTTTTGGGCCGTGACCAATTCGGATGGCTCAGCTCATGGAAAGAGTCGAGAAGAGCTTGGGAACTCCATCACCGAAAGCTCAAAGGGAGAATTTTTAAAATCGCATTAGCTGGTCTAGGAGTGTATAAGCTATTTGCTAACATAAAAAGGCTACAACTTGCTTTAGACCCGAAACCATGGAAATGCTGGGGGGTACTCTCTGATTGGGAACAATCATGAACATGTCCTCCCGTGATATTTCGAATCTCTCGTCGTAAATTATTGTACTCTCAAAATAAGTACGCCAGCTTCAGCCAAAGTACGTGCCAGTGCGTTTCTGTGCTTTGTCGGAGCATCTTATGAAGATGCATGTGAGTCATGTATTGCTTTCGTCTTTTATTGTCCTACGGTTGCAAAATAATACCGAGTTTGGATAATATCTCCATAGCATACAAGTTTCCTATGTCTTTCTAAACACTTCCCTTCTCTCTCCATTGAAGTCTGGTGTCATTAGATGTCAAGTGGCACTGTTAGCTTGGTGAAGTGAATTGATTACATGAGTATGCTCTCCACTTGCCAATCAATGGACAGATCAGAACACTTCTTAAACTTGAGATATTTATAGAACAGATTCATGATTTCTAGAGACCAAAAACAATCCCTTGTTAAGGCCAAGGAAGGGTCGTGTCTGTGGGATAACATATCTATCTTGAATTTGATGAGCCTTGTTTGTGGGATTGCCAGATTTGATATCATTGTCTGCAGAATCAAGATTAATCCAGGATTAGCATGCAACAATTTGACACTGACAGCAGATGAGAACTATTCTGAATTAGCAACTAGCATCAGAGATGGTGCAAATAGTAGTCATAGACTCGGTTCCGACATACATACATATATATATATATATATATATATATATACACACACACATACGTTTCTCCTTCTGTGCCTCCTGTAGTAAGCCTAAATCCTTTTTAAGTCTGTAGTGTAGCGGCCTCTTAGCCCGTCAAAACTTTCCAGACTACCATCAGAACACAAGAAACAACGACGGGTCACTGTCCTGCGTAAGAACCATGCACCTTGCTATGCCCTGAGTTTGGCTTTGGCAATGCGCTTTCGTGCTAACACGGATTTAGCCATCAATGATGCTTTCCCTTCGTCCTCACTGTCTTCGCTATCCAACACGATAACTGAATCTGGTGTGGGCAATTCTTTTGGCCCCTTCTCGTTAATTTCCTCGGCATATTTCACATTTCGATCTCGACCTAACTGCTTCATTCTCCGACCATGGTCTGGCTTCACAGGCTTTGAGTCGAAACAATCTTTAGAGACAGCCGTAGAGCAAGAGAACTGACTATTACGCTTGTCACTCTCTCGCGGTTGAGCTAGAGGATCTAACGATGACTTCTGCCCTGCTACACTTTTCATAGAAGGGTCATGGGGTCCTGAAAGCTCTACTTTGTCAGTTGGACCAAAATTCTCCTTAGCTTCTGTGTCTCCTTTCTGGCATGAGCCCTTGAGTCCGAGAGAAAGCTGCCTTCCACCAAGGCACAGCTTCTTACGTTTCATACTGGTGGAGCCATCACATTTATTGCCACTCAAATCATTCTGTGACTCCACTTCAGTTTGCCTAGCATTTCGAGGCATTTCTGTAGAACTTGTTGATGAATTATCAAGGACATTTGAGGGCAATAACCAAGGCATCTTGAGTATCTCTGCTTCAATACCACTGACTAACTGGCACGAATCTGAAGCTGTGGATGGATGCATTCGCTCACTAAATGGCTTCTCCAAAGTACAATACACAATCTCCTTTTCTGAAGTATTAGATCGATCTAGATGCTTCTGAGACTGCACCACGAAAGAATCCGAAGTCCTAAGAAGAGAACGAGGGCTTAATGACTGGTAGCGAGGCACCACAGCCTCCTTGTCACGGTCATGATTGTCCCGGAGTACATCTTCTCGTAATTCTAACGATGAGTTCGGGCCCATTCCATCTTGAGTTTTGTAATTGCTTCCTTCTCGGACGGCTTGCTCATCTCTTGTTTTGTCAATATCCAAACAGTTCTCATTATTAGTGGCAGACTCCCAGGGATTACACTTATCATTCACTTCCCCATCACCTTCTTTTCTCTGGTTTGAGCTTGAGCATATCAATGAAAGCTTCCGAGTGAAACCACCCAGGTTCTTTTTAACAGGTTCAAATTCATTGACTCTATCTTGAGTTTCCTTCGTACTGCGGTCACCTTCCATCTGCAGCACAAATTTAATGAAGTGCCAAAATAAGTCAATAAATAAAGAAGCAATTTGACCAAGTACGATGCTGTAAATTCAAACTCAACCATGATGTTTTTCTCTTTCTGTTTAGAGCCATAAAAACATCCAAGAACATGCAAAAACAGCATGAATCCAGCCAATGCCACGGATAGAAGGTGGTTTCATTATAAAAACACTTATATCTTATAATGCAACCGTGACAGCATGTTGAAGGTTTGTGATACCGAGCTTGGACTGGAATTTAGTTCCTTTGATGGATTGTCACAGATGCTTCCACTAGCTCCAGCCTTGGCATATTTCTGAGTCATGTATCTTGCCTTCTCGTCAAAAGCTTGTCTGTTATACTTGTATTCCCTGCTCTGCACATTCACGCAAATATGTCAAGCTTCAAGGTACTTCATCCTATAGGGTGAAGCAGCCAACGTTGTTAGCAGATTTACTCACCGCATCGCACATAAGACCATCATCTGGATTTGGCTCACTGAGTAACAACCCAATACTTGTTATTACAGTTGAAATGTTCAGTGATGGTTGCCATGCCCCCTGTTTGTTTACCAATACGAGCATACTAATAAGGATTTCATTCAATAAACAAAACACACATTATTACAAGCTCAATGCCAACCATCAGCAACATAAATCAGTGATGGCAGTAACTCTGTGCCAACCACTGCTACATAGTAGCATTGGCAGTTGAACAGGTACATAACAAACTGCAAAAGACTGCTAGCATAGACAACTTTTTTGGTACAGAAAGTGTGCTAACGCCACACACATGTAACGAAGTCTCGTCAGAGACAATGATTGAATTGTAATCAATGAACATCAAAACAAAATATTGGAATTAACACGACATGCACATTGCAGTCAGCGCGAAAAACTATCAGTTAACAGAATGACACGTTCATCGGCACAAGAGGAATACTATGAGGCGCTAAATTTAAGGGCTAATTCGCAAACCCCGATTTTTACTATCTATACGAAAAGGAAATACAATTGAAAGATAGTCATCTGCACTAAATGAAAAGCCAATTCAGGCTCCTGAACTGAAAAATGCACACGTCTGGATCAACCTTCATGAGCAACAGCAAGAACATTTCCCTAGAAAGCAACTCCCCAAACACAAGTACTTGTGCCGTGGAAAAAGCAAGCAAATTTGCAGAGATTAATGCTCATCCATTATCGGAAGATTGTCCTGCAAGCGAACGTAAACGAAAATCCTCAAAATCTGGAAGCACCAAGCAACCGCTCCAGCAATTTTCATCTAAAACCAGCAATGGCTGAACGCGGGAAAAATCTATTCGAAAGGCGACGGAACACGCGAACTACAGGTCGCAGCAAAAGCAATTCGAACAAGAAGCCCTAGGCTGTCCCTGTGCATGATCCAAAAGGGGGACTCACTTTCGGCGGAAGGTTGAGAATGTCGAGGCAGATCCTGCCTCCGGTGTCGATGTTGGGGTGGTAGATCGGCGTCTGAAAGGTCACGCCCGGAGGCTGAAATGGGTATCTGAGATTCCACAAAGCCCCCCCCCCGAGAATCAACTCAAACAACACCACCCACGACGACATTTCTCGTCTCGCAAACCAAAAGCAAAACCAAACCCAAAGAAAGGAACTAACGACGCACCTCTCGGGAATCTGGATCTTGATCTTGAAGACGCCGTCGGCGTACACCGACCCTTCGGGGCCTTCGATTTCTGGAAGCCAACGACAACAACCCGGCACGATCAGCGTTGATACAGTGGCAAAACAACAGAAAAATGAAGGGCGGCAAAGAGGGGAAGAGGCGCGCGCGCGGGGGGGGAGCTTACGGGCGAGGATGGTGGAGAGGGAGGAGAGGTGGTGGTCGGAGGAGGAGGAGGAGGCCGGGGAGAGGAAGGGGAAGGAAGCGCCGGGAGGAGGGTCGGCGAGGAGGAGCTTCAGCTCCTTCTGCATCCTGAGGCTCAGCCTCGCTGCTTGCGCCATCTCCCTTCTTCCTCCTTCTTCCTTCTTCCTTCTTCTTCTACCTGTGACTCTGCGTGTCTGTGTGCGCGATAGATAGAGAGAGAGAGAGAGAGAGAGAGCGCGACCGGAAAATCATAAGTTAGTGCGCGGGAAGAAGCAAAATTCAAGATGCGATTGTTGAGTTTTATTTTATTTTTTAAATAGTTAATACCACTGAAAATCATAAATCATATCGGTTAAGACAATAGCGAGTGCATTTGGTTTTTTTTTTTGCTCTTTTTCTTGGTCGAATGGATGTGTTTACTTGAGTGAAATAATTTTCTACTAATTAGTTTTATAGACTTTCACGGAATTTGTGTCGCCGAAAATGAGATTGGTCCATGAAAATCTAACCGTGTTCCTAAATTGAGAAGATGAGTTCCTCCTTGAGCTTTCTCACCTCCATCTATAAATCCTTCGTGTATCCTGCGGCATCCCTGATAATTGAAGATAGGGGGGAAATCGCCATCCCATTTTTAATAAGATTACTTTGTACGGGTGAGAGTAATATTTAGAACGGAAAGTTTCGAATTTCAATTATGGAAAATGATTTCGCATAAAATATTTCCCTTTTTTATAAAGTTTTCTCGGAACATTAAATTTCTTTTTGTGTCGTCATAACTCTCAAACTTAAAGCAGTGTGGCGAGAAATATTATTAGCGACCAATAAAATTCCTCATCTTTATCCGCTATGGCACTAATACCCCTAACATTTTTTTCATGTTACCTCCACTCCACACTTGTACTAGCGAGATAAAAAAATTTTAGATATTAGTGTCATGGCAGACCTAACTTAAGAGTTTTGGTGATATGGAAAAAGTTTAGATATCGGTTTGATAATTTTTTATCACAAAAAAAAAAAAAGATTTGGGCATCGGCGGACATATTTTTGGGTTTGCGGTGGAGTATTCCATTTCTTTAATCTAAAGAGAAATTAAAAAGTTGAAAAAGGGAAGATAGTGTTGAGAGTGGGATTTGAACCCACGCCCTTTCGGACCAGAACCTTAATCTGGCGCCTTAGACCAACTCGGCCATCTCAACCTTGACGTCTTCTGTGCGACCCCAAATATACTTATTAAAAAAAGGATTAATATCACAAAAATCCCCAAATTGATACACCTGTAACAAATTTACTCCAAACTATTTTTTTAATTACAAAAAATCATAAACTGATACACCTATGACAATTTTATCAAGAACTATTTTTTTTACCATAAAAAACCATACACTGGTATACCTGTGACAATTTTATCATCGAATTAATTTTTTGGCCACCAAAAATCCCAAACTGGTATACCTGTGACAAATTTACCCTCCGTTAAATTTTACTATCAAATTGCTAAGTTTAATGACACGTGATAATTAACATGTGTACTGATTTTGGGTTTTAGCCCTCTGTTTGTCACAAGTTTACTAATTTGTGATTTTTTGTGATATTAATATAATTTAACGGACACGAATAGAGGGCAAATTTGTCACAAATGTACCTGTTTGGAGTTTTTAGTGATCAAAAAATTAGTTCATGGGTAAAATTGTCACATGTGTACCAATGTAGGGTTTTTGGTGGTCAAAAAAATAGTTCGGGGTAAAATTATCACAAGCGTATCAGTTGGGGATTTTTGGTGGTCAAAAATATAGTTCGGGGTAAATTTGTCACATGTGTATCAGTTTGAGGCTTTTTGTGGTAAAAAAAATAGTTTGGGATAAAATTATCACAGGTGTACCAATTTAGAATTTTTCGTGATATTAACCCTTAAAAAAATCATGGAATTTGATGAGCTCCAGACCCTTTGCCAACAGAAATCCGTCGTTGAAGATTTTTGGTATTCAATCGTGCATCTTCTTCCGAGTTCCAAAATGCCAAGGACTCGGCCCGACTGATCAATCGAGACGCTAAAAACCACAATTAGCCGAAGGTCACGGCGCAAAGGAATCGATCCCGCACGTTACCTCGCCAATAGCCCTGCGGGTCCGGAAACTCGACCCGACCTCATCCGTAAAGCTAGCCGGGACTAAAGTTAGTTGGGGGGGGCAAATTCAATTTCGAAATGGTCCTCCTTTTCCCCACACCGTAATCATCTCTCTTCGGAATCGAGAGCAGCGTTGATCACCTGCCCGCTTTTATTTAATTAATCATCCTTTTCCGTACGTTGACCCGTCACCTTTCGTTTTTCCCGGTCAAAGAGCATGACAGTTGTCGGGTGCGGTGGGGAACGGCGGTCCGTCGGATGCGCGCCGAACGGACGGCGATCCCGGGGTCGCGACCACCGTCGTGGACGAGATCCGCAGCGCACCGGAGTGGGCCACCGGGAACAGAGCAGGGAGGGACCAGCCCCGATGACTCTTTGCCCTTCACCAACCCAACATGGCGTGACCGCTCCCCTGTCGCACGCGCAGCGCTGCACATAAAATAATGTCCGTATTGATATAAATAAAATGATTAATGCCACAAAAAAATTATAAATTAATACGTCTTTGACAAATTTACCATTCGTTAATTTTCGTTAAATTTTACCTTTAAATTGCTAAGTCCGATGACGCATGACAGTTGACGGGTATATCAATTTAGGGTTTTACCTCTCTATTTGTCATGAATTTACTAATTTGTGATTTTTCGTGAAATTAATCAAATTTAACGGGGGATAAATTTGTCACAAGTATACCGGTTTATGATTTTTGATGGTCAAAAAAATAATTGAGGATAAATTTATCGCAGGTATACCAGTTTGAAATTTTCAGTGATCAAAAAATTAATTTATGATGAATTTATCGCGAATGTACCGGTTTTGGGTTTTTTGTGATATTAATCCTAAACAAAATTAAATATTCACATCTGTAAAGATCCTTGGAATATATGTGAAATTATTAAAAAACCATATGAGTGCTCTTAATTATTTTATTTCTTCTAATTCACTCAAGGTGTTTTTACTCAAAGCCCCAGACGATAATAACCGTATGAGTGCTATTAATTATTTTACATAAATGTCACGCTCATCTATTTATCTACTTCATGATAGAATGTTTCGAGTTACTTTTGAGGATCAAATGAGATCAGATGTCATGAGTCCGCATGGGTCAACTTGTCAAAGAGGCAAATCTTATTCGAAGGTTAATTATACTTGGTTCGGGACTCGAGTATTCTCGCACGACTCGATTGAAGGTCTAAATACAATATTCAGAATTGCAAGCGAATGTTTCGGACTCATTAAAAATCAACTTTTCAATATTTATGTATCAACTTAATCAAAATTTTAGTTTCTTATAGTTCTGTTCTGCCCGTCAAAGGTTTGCAATTCATGTTACATTATAATTCACGTGTTAATAAAGCAACAGGCGGCAACATCTTCCTATGCATCTCTATCATAATATGTACAGGGAATTAAGATATCTTGGTCATAAGTCATAGATGTCATACCATATCTCGTGATATTCCGTACCTAATTTAATTACATATCCACAGGTGTAAAATTTTAAGAAAAAGACAAATTTTAAAGATATTTTCTCGATGATTATAGTAAATTTGGGTTTGGTGAAAAGTAGTAAAATGTCAATTCGAGGGAAAAAATCACTACAAATTCCTCAAGAAGCCACATCACCTATTTGGTATATTAAACAATTAGAACTCGAGTGGTTGGAGGAGATATTTGAATTGAGCTCGGACTTGAAGATACCACCATCGAACAGCTTGCCAATCCAAGCAAAATCAAAGTGGGTCACGTTTTTATAAGTTCTAGCACTTCTCTATGGAAGATCCCCTTAATATTAAGTGTAAGTGGTTTTAGAGTCGGTTCGGATTTTAGAATATGTTTCAGATGGAATCTAGACGGATCATATTGGAACCGGTTCTTTGCTTTTTAAACCTAAAACTTACTCTATATACCTTGGAATCTACCCTGTCAATCGATTTTAGAGTCTACTAAAAAATTTCTTTTTCTTTTGTTTCATTTTTTTATTTTTCTTTTTGGTTTCATTTTTAGTTAAGTAAAGTGAAAGTGTACGCAAGAGCAACAACCCATAAAAAGATTAACGCATAAAATAAAATAAGTAAAAAAAAATTTAAAACATATAACCACAATTTGTTGGTTCCCCATTCGGTCTTTACCTAGGAACCGGAAACTGATCGGCATAGACCGAGAATCGGACTAGTAACCGCAAGAAGTTGGAACCAGATCGGTTCCGATGGCCGATTTGATCCAGTTCCTAGTTCTTCTCCGGATCCATACTCACCCCTATTATATACACACGCACATGAACATCATTCTACTGTTTGCTCGCATCTTTAACATTGGAACTGAGTTTTGTATCAAGTCGAGCTCAAGTCTGACGAAAAACCTTGCCCGAGCAAGTTCAGCATCCATTTGGTCCCGAGCGATCGATTCGCGAGCTCCAGAGAATGTACGATGCCGAGTTGACTCAGTACCGAGCTCCATATGTAGCCAGCATTTCTCCCAAATAACAATTTTTACGCACCTCGATGGCGCTATAAAATCCGCACCGGTCGAGAAAACCGACCCGGGGGCGACCAGGCGGGCCGCCGCCGCCGCCGGGGCCGGCGATAGGCCCCCGGAATCCCAAAACCGAATAAAGAAAAGGTGGTTCGAAAAATCTATAGGGCGCGTAGCCTAGCGAATGTACACGACGCGAGGGTCAAGCGCAGAATCTCACCCCCGCCCTGCCCCCCCGGGCGTTTCGTTTCAAAATCAGTTCATAATAAAAGTCTCTCGCTCTCGATCTCTCTCTTCTCGTGCAAGACTGCAACAACAGCAACCACCACCACTCTCTCTCTCTCTCTCCCTCTTCTGCCTCTCGCATTTCCACCTCCGTCTACGGCCGGCGATTTGCCGCGGAGAGAGAGAGAGAGAGGGGGAGGTCGAAGCTTGATCCGATCGGCGGCTGGTCGGCGACCGGAGGAGGAGGAGGAGGAGGAGGAGGGGATGAACGCGGTCGGCAGGCAGATGTCGCGGTCGGGCTCCACGGCGGCGCACCACCACCGACAGTACTCCGACAACTTCCTCGACGCCTCCCTCCACGGCAAGTGGCTCCAGTCCGCTAGCCTCAGCCAGGTCCCCGCTTCCCCTCTCTCTCTCTCTCTCTCTCTCTTGCGCTCGCATTTCCGCTCTCTCTGTCCCGTCGAGGCAATGAGGAAAGCTCGGTGCTGTGCAGGACTTTGGAGCCGGAGCTCGGGGCTCGCGGTCGAGCAGGAGCTTGCTGTCGTCGAACCCCGGGACGCCCCCGGTGTACTCGAGGTCCTCGAGCTTGAGGAGGAACGAGGATGATCAAACGTCCCACGGTCTGCTCGGCTCCGGATTGCTGGATCTCCATTCTTTTGATACCGAGCTGTTGCCTCAGGTGATGCGCGCCTTCTTGTTTAGAGCATCGCCCCGAAGTCCGCATCTTTTCGGTTTCTTCGGCGGCGCCGGTATCCAGTGATCGGATCGCGGGTGCTTTTGTTTCGGGTTCTGTTGGGATTGTATCGTTCGCCATGCGCAGTTGCATATGCTTCTTGATGATTTGCCTGCTTGGGGCTCTGTTCTGGAGGGCTGGCCAGTACAATCAGAGCATCTTATGGGGATATCGATCATGTGCTGGTAGCGTAGCGAGTTGTATTTATGCAGGACCACGCATTGAGATACGAATTAGAACTTGTGGTTGAGTTCAGGATCCTACGTGTTTTCTTGTTTATATGGGGAATGCATAGATGATGTTACTGTCCCAGTAGTCAATAATAGACCTTCTGGGGATGTCGTGAATTATTTGTTGAGTGTAATTATTGAGATGAGAGTTACTGCTCACTGTCTGAAGGCAATACTTCGTTCTGCATCCACTACATTCTCATAAGACAACGATATGTATATCGCAGCAGGAGGACTCTGCTTTTTCTTTTTTTTTTTTCATAAGTCTTTTGCCCGTGGATATGTGCTCTCTGCTGCATGCTTCCTCTTTATGTTTTGGTTGTCCTTCATCCTCCTCATCACGTGAAATCTACATGAGGAAATTGTTCGGACAGATTGAGTAACCACGTAAATGCAGCTTTCATAATGGTTAATCTCCTTTGCAAGCCATATTTCTAGAGAATGGAGAATTGCCGTTCTAGATTTGATATCTGTCCGTTCTTTACAGAGTACACACAGCCAGCCAGCATGTCTTTTTCAGGTCAGGAAGAAAACATAGTGGAAGAAGACATTTCTTTCATAGAATTTTTATGGTATTTAATCATATTGCGAGGCTTTAGGAGAAATAGATGTGAGGCTATAGCCTCATAAATTTTGATCTCTTCCTTTTCATGTTCATCTCCTTTTTCACAATTGAAGCGTCTATTATCTTGCCTTCAGGAGGTGAGATAAATGAGAAAATTCTCATGTTGGTTCTGGATTATGACTGTCTAGCAACTCGAGTTTCAATTTTGCTCTGTTGTGCTGCACGCTTAACACAATGCTTCCACTTGCCATTTTTGACCTCTACATTTCTTGAATGTTGATCTTTAATGGGCGAATTTGTGTTAGCTTGGATGGCACTTTCACCCAGATGTTTCACTGTCTTTCCCGTGTGTTTAACTGTTAGGTCTCCTCCAACCTATATGACGAGTACTCCTCACTTCATCAAACTGTTCGTGGTGGAAGTTTTGTCTCTGAGCCTCATGTTTCTTCTGACAAACTTAACGACCATATTCTTCCAGAGAACAACCTTCTCAGGAGCTTCGTAGCAGATAAAGAAAGGGTCAATAATGTTGCCAAGATCAAAGTTGTGGTATGCCTCTTATTGATACTATCTGGACCTATATTACACAATATCAATCTAGTGCGTTGATCTGTTTCATTTTGTTTCCCAAGTCTTCATATGCATATAGCATAGATGTAAAGAGAGATTTGGAACCTTTCATCTGATTAAATGACTTAAATATAAGATGAAGCTTGGCTCCTTCTTTTTCCGTAATTTACTTTACTCATCTGTTTTCCAACACGCAATAATTATTCTTCGCGTGCAGGTACGCAAGAGGCCACTTAATCGAAAAGAAATAGCAAAGAAAGAGCAAGATATTATTACAATAGAACCAAACTCAAGTTCTCTCACAGTTCATGAAACTAAACTTAAGGTAAGTTTCAGCTCATTGTATTGATTAAAGCTTCTTCTCACTACTCTTTTTTTTTTTTTTTTTTTGTGCTTTGGGTTGTTGAGCAGTTAGCTCTAACCCTCTACCCATGGCAGAAATGCAGTATATGGTCTCTTATGCAGTTGAGGAGCCGATTATATTTTAATTTTAGTACACTTCTCTTCGTGCAGGTTGACTTGACAGAATATGTGGAGAAACATGAATTTGTCTTTGATGCTGTGCTAAATGAGAGTGTCTCTAATGACGAAGTGAGTATATCTATGTTGCAAGACTTCATATATGGAGATTGCAGAATAGGCCCCTAATTTTTCTGTGTCCATTTCATGTCCCTATAGGTGTACTCTGAAACTGTGCAGCCAATAGTTCCTTTGATTTTTAACCGAACAAAGGCTACATGCTTTGCATATGGGCAGACAGGCAAGTTCTTTTGCTCTTCTGAAGTGAATGAACTGTTTATAACCATTCTGTTCCTGGCTGTTTTCTTTCTTTCATTCTTTTGACTTTCAGGCTTGTCAATTGTTTCTTGTCCTGTTTATTACCATTGATGAGATTAACTCGATCTTGTTTGTTTTAGGAAGTGGAAAAACATATACCATGCAACCACTGCCCCTTAAAGCATCTCAAGATATATTGCGGCTGATGCATCATACTTACCAAAACCAAGGCTTTCAATTATTTGTCAGTTTCTTTGAGATCTATGGAGGGAAGCTTTTTGACCTTCTCAATGACCGGAGGTATGCTCTTTCATTTTGTTGTAGTTTAATGAGACATAAGTTAAGCTAATTAGATATTATCTTCTGCAGAAAACTCTGCATGAGGGAGGATGGGAAACAACAAGTGTGCATTGTTGGTTTGCAAGAATACAAAGTGTCAAATGTTGAGACAATCAGAGAGCTCATTGAGTTAGGGAATGCTACCAGAAGTACTGGCACAACTGGGGCAAATGAGGAGTCCTCTCGGTCACATGCAATTCTTCAGCTTGCTATTAAAAGATCGGCTGATGGCAAGGACTCAAAGCCTGCACGCCTCATTGGAAAACTTTCTTTCATTGACCTTGCAGGAAGTGAACGCGGTGCAGATACTACTGACAATGACAAACAGACAAGGTGCGTTTTGCTTGGATTTATATGTTAACCTAACAATTGAGAGGGGATTTGTTTACAGTCCTTTGGTGCAATCATTCCATTTTCTCAGCCCCATGTCGCAATGTACATTGAGAAAAAAGAGTCATCATATTGAATATGATTTCAGCATTTCGATGAACAAACAATATAAAAGAACCTGCGGTTGGATGTGGCATTAACCTTCTTTGCTTCCTTCTTCTAGTAATATGATTTATTAGCAACTTAGAGCCCAGGATTTTTTTGAAGATCTCTGGGCTACAAAGATGCGCTATTCTCCTCTTGGTTGAAATATGGAGAGAAAGCTAGCTTGCTGAACTAATTAAAACTTTATTGTAAAAATAAAATAAAAACTGAATTATAATTTGTCTTCCATATTTTTCTCCAGAATGGAGGGTGCTGAGATCAACAAAAGCTTACTCGCCCTGAAAGAATGCATAAGAGCTCTTGATAACGACCAGGGTCACATACCATTTAGAGGGAGTAAACTGACTGAAGTTCTTAGAGATTCATTTGTTGGTGATTCACGAACGGTGATGATATCTTGTATTTCACCTAGCTCTGGATCATGTGAACACACTCTTAATACTCTGAGATATGCTGACAGGTACTTGAATAACATTTAAGAACAGATTTTGGGAAATGTCTCTTGAATTATCTGACTCTTATGAATTTTCCAGGGTAAAGAGTCTATCTAAAGGGAACAGTTCCAAAAAGGATCTGATGTCTTCATCTTTGAACATTAGAGACTCAACTACTTTCCCCCTCAATTCACTTTCAACGGCCGAGTCAAATTTTGAGAATAACATGGATGAAACTGCCAATGAAAAGAAAAATTTTCTTCGGCCCAAATGGATGAACCGTGAAGCCTCTCCACCCATCAATGTGGATGGTACAGATGGCGGATGGTGTGAAGGAAGCGTGGCAGAATCACTGTATTCAGGTGCTTATAAACAACAGAAAGGATTTCTGCAGGACCCAATTTTGAAAGATTCTGCTTATTCTGCGGAGTATAATGTGCCGGAGAAACCATCAAGGATGTCTATCAACAAGGTAGAGACATCTCAAATTTTGGATATTGGGGAGAAACAGAGAGCAGAAATACAGCTTGAAGGAAGGGAAGTGCAAGAATTTGACGCAACCAACCTTCACTTGGAAGATGATCTAAGTGCATTGCTGAAGGTGATTTCATAGAAGCCATTCTCTTTCAATTTTACTGTATTCATCGCTCGATTAGTGAGTGGAGTGTTGCTGTGTTTTATACCAGGAAGAGGAAGATCTGGTGACAGCTCATCGGCAGCAAGTGGAGCAGACAATAGAGATTGTTAGAGAGGTGAGTTCCTGCGTTATTTTTATTCGTCTCTTTTTGTTCTCTGCATGCAGATTTGTTATCATCGAAGCTCTAATGCAGGAGATGAACTTGCTCGTTCAAGCTGATCAACTAGGAAATCCTGTGGATGACTACATATCTAAGCTAAGTTGCATTCTTTCGGAAAAGGCTGCAGGGATTCTGCAATTACAGACGCGCCTGGCCCAATTTCAGAAGCGTCTAAATGAACGCGGTGTTTTGGTATCTTCTGGTGTGTGACTTCACCAGAACTAGGACAGCTAGTTGTCCTGGTTGGCATGTGTTTATTAGTTTCAAGTCGGGTGCATCGTCCGAGGTCGGTGTGCGGTTTTGTATTATGCTCCCTTATTGTGCTTTCAGTAACTTAATTGCGTCACATCTTGCGAGTTACGTGGAGCTTGATTCGCATATTCTGTAAATTATGTGCCTTTGATTTGCTGAGAGAATGAAATATAGAATGGATGAGTTTGTGAGTGATTTCTTTGTGGGCATGATAATGTCATTCGAATAAGCTGAAGTTCATCTCTTTTGTGAGGCTGAACTTGAGAAAATTTATATTCATACAAATCTGCGGATTCAGCAGAACCACTCCTATTCTGTGAATGTTGTCCCAACCACACACAATTGGAAAAGATAGCGAATGACACAGCACGACAAGGCTAGCGGAAGTTCAGCTCAAATCATGAACGATTAAAAATATGGCGTAGTAAAGTTTGGTGTCATCTGGAGTAGAGATTGCCGATCGGATTGAGTGCATACACCCTGAGGCTACATTTGGTCGATCGGATAAAAATTAAGATAGAATATGTTTTATTCTATTTTGTGTTTGGTGGTGGTTCAGGATAGGATAAGGTCGGATATAAACCGGATAAAAAAATCCGAGGAAGGGGAGGGATAGATCCGCATAGGATTTCTAATGCCTATTTTTCTAGAAACCCTGCGCTTCACTCGCCGTCATCTTCATCCCCACACTTTGTGTGCTTTTACCAAAAAAATTTATCGGCTTTTTTTCGTTCACCGACTCCTCCGGACCCGTGAATAGCAAAAAAAAAAAATAAAAATTATCCTATCCGGTTTTAAATCCGTAGTCTATCAAACAGTAAACAAGATATGAAAAAATCCAAGGATTTCTTATTCTATTATATCTAGTTCTATTCTATTTAGAAATCCAGACGATCAAATGTAGCCTGAGTTCATTTGAATTATTAAATTTGGCAAGTCTCACGTGCAGGCCAACGGGACTTACCCAATTTCTAAGTTAGGTGAACCAAAGTGCATGGATGTGTGTCGGCATATGGACAGATGAAAGGTTCAGATAACAAAGTACTAAATATGCTTTAGAAGGAAGAATGGAAGCAACTCCTACTTGAATTAATTTGTTGCTGGGTTGTGAGAGAGTGTAATTGGATTGGAATTGAACTCAACAGTCTCCTTTTCAATTCTAGCTATGTCAACAATTGATGGTCGGCGAGTATGATGGTCCCAATGACGATTTTGCACATATTATGTGTAACGACCCAATCCAATAAGGGCATTATTTATATCAACAATTGATGGTCAACAAGTATGATGGTCCCAATGACAATTTTGCACGTATTATGTGTAACGACCCAGTCCGACAAGGGTGGGGAGTGGTTGCCAAAGTCAAAGAGCTTGGATAAGGAGCGGCTCTTAGTAGACATCTAGGATGGCAAAGAAAGCAAGAATGAACTGAATTATGTATTGAACAGGGGGAGTGCAATTCTAAAATGTGTGTGTATGTGTAACAATTGGAATTAACTCATGCAAGCACCTTTTAACGTAACGGCAATGTTTAACTTTGAAACTATGCATGCTTAGGTGGAAGCACTTCCACGATGAGTGATCTCCTAGGAAGGTGCCAACTTGTACGTCAAAAGACAAAACCTCGAGACTCAGTATGGAACGAGTCAAAGCAAACAATATTTCAATAAGTTAATCTAGGGATATCACAATATGGTATTAGAGCGAAACCCCTCCAATAGGTGTGTGGTTCAGGGACAAACCAGGTGGAAGCTGGTGGACCTGTAACAACCTGGTCCGACAAGAGTAGGGAGCAGTCGTTGGGGCCAGAGGGCTTAGATAAAGAGCAGCTCCTAATAAGCTTCTAAGATGGTAAATGGGGCAAGAATGAGCCAAACAGTGCACTGAACATGGAGAAAGCAATTTTGAGATATATATATGTGTGTGTGTGTGTGTGTGTGTGAAAACTGGAATTAACTCAAAAAGACATTTTTTTACGTAATGGCAATACTTGCTTTGGAACTCCAAAATTAAGCGTGCTCAGGTGAAAGCACTCTCAAGATAAGTGACCTTCCGAGAAGATGCCCACTTGTATGTCAAAGGACAAAACAATGAGGCTCGATATACGATGGAACAAAGCGGGCATCATTTCAACGGGTTAATTCAAGGTGTCACATTACATGTATATCTTGCGGGTGATTTATGCTGTTAAGAGGACAAGTTCCTATCAAACTCTTAATATATAAGTCGAGACCGCTATCTTGGTGGACCCAACTACCATATAGGCCGGGGACTCAACCACTCAAAAGGAACTTAACACTCAAACTTTTACGCAAAATTGTTCGATGTTCCCTACGACGTGCGACCACATCCGAAACAAAAATCCCAAATTCCCTAGATATGAAGATAGTCTAGTCCTCGAAAGAGCAATTGTCAAAGTTTGGGAGGCGCGAGGCATCATTCACGCCGTGGGCGATAATAAAACAAAAGGCAAATGCAATCTTCTGTTAGTAGATTGGATAATCTTCACGGCTAAGAAACCCATGAATCTTCAAGTCTCAAGTCTCAAGTCTCTTTCAAATCTAATTTCCCCCTTCACAAACTCGGATCCTTTTCCACCTGCATTTGACCTTTCCTCTGTTATTTTATGTGCATACACATTTATGAAAAGGAAAGACACCATCACGTCTGTCCCATCACAGTTGCCCTCACCAAAAGGGAGCTTGGGATCTAAGCTCGGAGACAAACTCTCTCTCACTAATTGAAGTCGGTTAACCTTGACAATGACTGTGACTGTTCATCTTGCAAGACTGACCAATCAGAGAGGCGAGCAGGCTGATAACAAGAGATGATTGGTGAGACCATCTCTTAATAATTTTTTGGAGATTTTGCTTGGGAGTTGTTCATCAAACTCTAGACCCCCAAATGAAATTCTAATAATTAATTAGCTAATTCAACCAATCAAATGCAAAGTTCCACCCCCTTCCACATTTTCTAGATTGGTGGGAAAAGGACAAGAACAGAGGGTCAGGATCTCATGCCAAATCTTGCACAAGCAATCTCATTGGCTGCCCAACCATACCAAATTTAATTCACCTTGAAAGATTGAGATTCAAATTATCACAATCTTGTTGAAGTTGCCAAAAGAAGGAACGCTGCCTTCTCTCCAGGGTGCATGATGAAGACACTTGCACAGTTGGGGTTGTCACCAAAATGAATGAAGGACCAGTGGTGTCGAGACACTTGTTGCGAGAAAATAATTGAACATTGTGTTGGGGAAAGACCCTTTTTCTAGCACAGCAGAAGTTTTGTGTGGACCCTTTGAATGATGTGCACAATGGCATCAGCAGAATTGCACTATTGAACCTAATTAGAAAAGTGCAGTGGACCTTTTGATTGCGGAGTAGATGACAATATGAACATGGAGAAAAGATGGCTCGAGGGCAAGGGCAGGGCTCAACTCGAGTTCGCAATTTGGAAGAAGAAGAAGAAAAAATCGGCGAGTAATTTAATTTTTTTTTTATAGCGGAGAAATGACACAATTTTGTAAGCTTTACATGAATTATTTGATTTATTAAATTCAAGAAAATGTAAACTGATATCATCGGACGCCTGATTTTATCATTTCAGTAGTATTTTCTCGTCTATTCTAGTTAAGATGGTAGACTTAGCATAAGTCAAGGGAAAATAAACCGGACTATCAACTTCATAAGTGAGTCCCAATGCCAGACATACTATTCATTTCGAAATATGAGCATCGAAATATTCCTGACAAATCAAAAAACCCCCCATCCTTATTTTCCATGCTTTTTTTCTGTACCATTCACATCGTTTCGAGCTAAATCGAGCATGTCGAGTTCGAGCACAATAACTCACACGTGAATATCCGGGCCCCCGCCCTTTTGCTAGCGTTTTGTAAAGTAGATAGATCGAGATCACGATAACTCATATCCCCGATCTTTACACTCGGGGGATTCACGAATTACCATGTCGCCTAGTCCAAATCTCAGATTATGACTGAAAGAAAACGGCTATGGTGCATGACCATATCCAATCAAAATGAACTGCCACGTTCTGATAAAAAAAAAGGGCAAAAATGAACTGCCACGTGGAAAATTGACGCGTCGACACGTTGGCGTGACCCTAGAAAGTAAATCCGATTCCCATGTCAAACCCGAATCTCAGGGCCACTGCTCGGCCCGCTCTTTTGCGTTCTCTGATTGGTTCCTACTTACCTCTCTTTCGAAAACATATCTAATCCTCATGTACTCCCCCCACCCCACGCTCTTCACAGGCGCGTGGCCCCCCTACGCCTACCCTTTTATTTTTTTTGTTCTTTCATCCTCATTTTACCAAAACAAAAAATGAAATTCGTCTTTCGTTTTTAGGTTGCTTAACATTTATAAAACCATGCAATCATCGATGAGCATGGCCGCCGTAATACTTTCGACGTTTGAAATGTCGTGTTATTGTCTAGAATTTTGAAGGAAAAGTAAGAAGTGATTAGAAGTTTCGGAGGATAGATGGAATGAAAATCACGAACATGGTTTTTGGGTTTTGTCAAATCTAGCCAAGATGAAGTCTAGTCAAACGTACGCCCATATGTATTTATTTGCTGCCAAGAGAATTCAAGGAAAACTTAGTTAATTTTGCCCTGTACCTTTTGATAACAATCGACCAGTGGACGTGGAGTTTGAATAGGTGCAGCGATGAGGAAAGAAATTATGGGGTGAACTCACACAACATAAGCAATACGTCGCGGAACATTCACAATCTCCGTATATGGTGTTTCTGTGGGTTTCTTTCAGTAAGATTGAAAAATTTTAAACAAATCGGTTATTTACATCCACTGATGAAAGATTCCTCGAAAAGTTGAACATTAGCAATACCTTTGAGAATGGTCTTATACATATGCGTAAAAGGTAATAGAAAGAGAAAGAAGGCGAGTCGTTTTTTATTTTACTACTTAAGAGCTGTGTGAGATGAAAGTCTCGTGTACACTTTTAAATGATGAAAGAAACGAGAAATCCTCTTTTTTGGCACCAACTCTTCAACTCCAATCGATGCTCTTCTTCCTCCTACCTTGAAAGCAGGTACTAATTGGCTTTAGGCAATTTATTTATATTCCTTTCCATCTCTCATTGAACGAGTGACATCTTCTTTCGAAACCCTAGCCATTCTCAAAATGAGTATGAAGCACATTCACACTGCGTTCTTTCTCTATTCTTCGCCTTTCATTGTCAAATGAATAACGGGTGTTTGGCATCAAAGTAGGACAAACTATATGTGCCTTTTCAAAAAGTTTTCCAAAAACCAATGCGAAAGTTTTTTTTTTTTTTGTTGCTAAAAACCAATGTGAAAGTGTTAATTATACCTAAAGATGTCCTATAAGAACACTCTAAGAAAGCAGCCATTCATAGATTGCCACCTCTTTGTCCTTGTCCCTTTTCCCCTGATTAGAAATTGGGCACTTTTAATAAGCAAAGCTTTAACTTCGAGAAAATATCTTCGTCGCTTCAAATATTTAATTAGCCCCGTGACCCAACTTAGCGCAGTGCCAAGAATCTTGATCCTTGCGACACGTCAAAAGTCGGATTTCTCTTTTACTCCAAACAGCAATGAATGCTCATAGATTGGCTCAAACATCCTATCATTGCCGATGTTATAGTTTTTCTAACATGTTCTGGTGGGGGACAAAGGACTTTGGGGCAATACATTTCAAGTGTTGGGTGATTCAAAAAAATCCTCAAGACATGGAATAACTTTCTTCATATCTGTTCATTGCGACAGATAATCAATGTTACCAATATACGTTTTCACATAATCAATCAAACGAATTGAGTCTACTCTCGTACTCTGGAAGAAGGATGTTTAAGAGAAAAATGAGGGTGACGTTGATTTTTATTGGAGCGAAATTACTAATGAACTTGACAAATTATTGATTGGGATTGCGAAATTGGCTAATTACTTACCTGTTACTTGGAGAATATTCATTTCTTATATTGATATTAGACCGGCTTTCAAAACGTAGGAATCTGCGCGTGGGGGAAGTTTTTCCAAGATGCAAAATATCTGATCGTTGGACAGTGACGATGGCGTTGATAAAGGAAGAGGGGGGTGGGGAGCAAAAGGGTTCCCGCCACGTGGGTCCCACGTTGGATCGCGGCAAAATCAGAGCCGTCCAGATCCGAGCCACCGTTATCGCCTCCTCGGCTCCTCCTCCAGCAGCAACTGGGGACTGCATCTTCGCTCTCTATAAATACTCCCAGCGGAGCTTCACCGTTTCAAAGAAAACTTTGCCTTGATTCATAGCAACTGGAACAACGTATTTTCCTTTCTTCTTCTCCTTCTTCTTCTTTTATTTCTAGTTGTGTTTGGCAGGTTGATAGATGGAGAGCGGGGACAACGCGGTGGCGCCGTTCGTCGCGAAGACCTACCACATGGTCAGCGACGCGACGACGGACGATCTGGTCAGGTGGGGCAGGGCAAACAACAGCTTCATCGTGACGGACCCTCTTGGGTTCTCCCTCAGGATCTTGCCAGTTTATTTCAAGCACGGCAATTTCTCGAGCTTCGTTCGCCAACTTAACACCTATGTAAGCGCTCGCTCGACGAACTGTCGCACGACAAGAATTTATAGGTCGCTAGGTTGAGTTTTAGTTTGTATGTCGGCCCGAATCGATTTTGGGTCGTGCTTGCAATCCTGATAAGGACTTGCCAGTTAGTTGTTGAAGTGAGTGAAGCACTTCGCATGCCTGATTGTTTTATCATTTTCGGGTCGAATGGTTGACCTAAATATCGATGATGAATCGTATTATCTTTCGTCAGCTGTCTCTTGCGGTCAAGATACATGTTTGTATGCATTATCAGTGTGTTTCTTGCAAGAAAATGTTCCCTTAAATTAGAAACGTGTCTACTGTAAATGAATAGTCGTTCATTAATCGGTCATTTACCCGATTACGTGATTCATTTTCATTCTTTATGCGATTTAGGGTTTTAAGAAGGTCGATCCGGACAAGTGGGAGTTTGCCAATGAACACTTTCTCCGGGGCCAAACTCATCTTTTGAGCAACATAGCGAGGAGGAAGAATAACCCCAAAAACACTGCTCATCTGCAGACTGTGAACAGTAATGGAGAAGTGGAAGATGAAGACGTGGCCATGGAGATAAGCAGGTTGAGACAAGAGCAAAGGACATTGGAGCAAGAGCTTCAAGGCATGAGCAAGAGGCTAGAGGCCACAGAAAGGAGGCCCCACCAAATGATGGAGTTCTTGCACAAGATTGTGGAGGACCCACAGTTGATTCCAAGGATGATGCTTGAGAAAGATAGGACGAGGCAACTGCTGTGTGAGAAGAAGAGGAGATTGTTGAAATCATCCTCTTCCTCTAACTTATTGCCGTCCCCGTCGGCATCGCCATCGTCGTTTTCTTCCTTCCCTAGAGCATCGGATATGTCCAATTCTATCATGAATGAAGAGGAGAAGGATGACAGGAGGACCCATTTACGGCCACCGCAGGATACCAACATTATTGTGCCCAACTGGCACGGTGCTAATGCAAGTCTAGGGATGCCGAGGTGGGAGGTCGTCAGCGCGGGTCGAGTTGCTGGCATGGCATGCGAGCCTACAATGGCTAATTGGTCGCTTCCACCGGCTGCCGGAGCAGGTGGCAGAGATGACGGACCTGGGGCAGTGTTGCCCCATCAACTTGGCTCGAGCGAATTTGGCGGTGGCATCGATAGCGGTTGGGAGTCGGGGTATATCGGAGAAGCGGCCGTGCCATTACGGGAGGGGCCACCGCTGCCGCCTTATCCATTCTCTTTATTCTTCCACTAAGTGACGATGAGAAATATTTTCTTTTCTTAGGAGGTCAATTCCCATGATTCATCCTACGTATTTATTATTTTTCCAGCCTTTTGTTATTTTTCTTGATAACAAAAAAGAAAAAGAAAAATCCAAACTACTCATGTATTCATTATTATGTTTAAAGTTTGAGGGTTTGAAATGGGCTATCTCTCCAGCTAGAATGGTCTTTAACTATATCAAAAGATATTTTCTGAAGTGATTTATTCATTTAATGATCCATTGAAATAAAATATAAAATTCTCAGTAAATATGTCATATCAATAAAGCATTAGTAGGCCTCCAAAACATGACCATTTTTTTTCGAACATTGTTGTATTTTGACTTCAGAATTGATATATAATGAAAAAAATTATAGACATGTTAATTTGATTATTGATGATTTTCGACGTCCGAAATTGTGTAATCGTTCTTTATTTATTTAAACTACCATCTCATGCATGATCATTTCAACAATTAGTAGATGTTTTACTGGCCCAAAAAAAAAAATAATTAGTTGGAGTTTGATAAAAGCAAGTCCATTCAAACTATCATGGGAGAGTGTAGAGGCCGTTTAGCGATTTAATCAAGTTTGTAAAATAACATAATTAGCTAGTTTTAAAGATTATATCGCATGCTTGCTCATGAAAACTTCATATATCGTGATGAACTGCTACATGGATAATTGGTGTTATGCAGATTCATATGAAAGTATTTGCCGAATTTAATTAATGAAGTGATCTTTCATGTCGACACATTATTTTGAAGAACATGTACTAGCAGTGGACTTCAGAAGCATTTATAGTGAGTTTATCGATATCGAGAGGGTAAATTGGATCAGTTAATCTCTCTAGATTGAGAGAATCCCAATGGGGGGATGTGCATTTCTATAGGCAAGGGTAGTTCATAAGTACTCAATCTAATTGGCTCCGAGAGAATAATTCAGTCTGTTTATTTCACTAAAAAGTCCTTGTCGCTAAAAAATATTTTATTAGGTAAATTGTTTTCCTATAAAACAAATTGCTTGGTGTTGGTCGTCTTAAGTGGCATGACTGACAATGATGTAAACAATTTTTAAAATTTTTCTGATTTTTTTTCTTTTTTCCCTTTCTTTTCCTTTTTATGTTTTTTCTTTCTTTTTCGCCAGTGGCTAGTCTTAGGCACTGGTTGGAGATCGGGCACAGGCAATAGGTGGAGAGGGTTGGGCAAGGGTCACGACCCTCACCAACGGTTGACGAGAGCTTGTAGGCCCTCATCGATCACAAAAAATAAAAAAATTCAAAAATTCAAAAAAATTATTAAAGAATTGTCAACGTTAGTGTTAGTAGTGACACATAAAACAATCGGCATTCATGCTAGCGATTTCTAGCCAAAATTAGTCGGATAGACTGTATCGGCAAATTGTCAAAATGTTTAGGACTAATTTGACCAAATTAAAATATTTATGATTGAATTGACACAAATGCAATAGATTTAGTATTCTTTTAGTATTTTCCCCCACTTTTCCAGCTTTTTAACCCGTGAGTTTCACTGAAGAGAAAAGACTTTCCGCCGATAGATTCATCTTACCATGTTCAAACACAAGTAAAGTCCAAAAGCATTTTCCAGAAAAGCAACTTTCTCACGGAACAGACATACATTAATATTCATTTTCTTTTCTGACTAGCGAAAGAAGAGCGTCGTTAACTGCATATAAAGAGTGCAGAGGATGATATAGCATTCTGGCTTTACCCAATTAAGTAAAAGTAGGTAAATTAAATAATGATGTGTAAACATAATCGTACTAAAACAACGAAATCATTGATATTTTCCTTTTAAAAATTTACAAATTTTGGTTGTGAAAATCACTGTAAACGCGGTAAAAAGAAAAACCCCTACTCTCCGCCTTCCACATTGGGTCGGATTGGGTCAGGCTTAAGGTAAACGTGAAAGAGACACTGCCCATGTGGGGTCCCCCGACCTTCTTTTGGGTTAATCAAGACACTTGTCCGTGCAACGCACGTGACTCATGTCATTGCACGTGACTCGTGTTGGGGTTGGAGGACAGAAGTAGGGGGGGACCAATCCTCGGCTCGCGTGACCACGTGCGACCCTATTTTGGGCGACACGTGTTGGCATCCTATTCGGTCAGATGGATGTGATTTAGGTACTTTGTCTGGAGGGCAAGTTTGTCTCCGAACTATTTATTGGTCGAGTCGCGGCAATAATTCATATCCGCAATCATTTCTTTTTCATTTTGTTAATTTTGATTATTTGACACTTGTTGAACTATGCTAAGCATGAGTTCATTTTTCAATATGCCAAATATTTGACCAAAAATATATATATGCCAAATAAATTTTATTGAAAAGGACCCCTTTTTTTATTAGGATACGCAGTCGGTATAAAAGTATATACTAATATTCTCCATTGGATGGATTAGAGACGTAGATGAATTTGCTAGAGATGATGCGGATGGCATTGCTCGGTTGAAGGCACGTATGAGTCGATAATTTTAAACTGAGGATTTGGGTCAGCTGCGATACTTTTTACTTGGATCGAGGTTGCGCGTTCTCTGACAGGGGGATACATGTTTGTCAGAGAAAATATGCCTTGGATTTGTCGGAAGAGATGGGCATGCTTGGGTCAAGACTAGTTGATACTCCTTTGGACACTGACATGAAGCTGGCTCTCCAGATGAGGGGATGCTATTTCTGATCATGGATATAATGGTGTCGTCGGATATACAGATACAGATACAGATTAGGTTGGCTCTTCATTGAATAGACCACGATCTCCAATCGGATATCGTGTATTTGCTAGAGGAAAACTTTATCTTCTGGAATAACTAAATATATTGAGATTGATTGTTACTTTATCGGGGAGAAATTGTTACAGTGTCTATAAACTCGAATGATAGACTCGCCGACTTATTTGTTGGGTCTCTTTGTGGTCCTCGTGTGAGTTTCATTGGTGACAACTTGGGGACATATATAACATGTATGCTCTGGCTTAAAGGAGAGTCTCGAGAAACAAGCGATCTCATAAATTGTAGCGAATATTATAATTAGAAAAGGGGCTTGGAAAATCCCAACCATTCAATCTCATTTTTTTTCTCTTTTGTCTTACCTGACATAATCTCTCAATTAGCTATCCCATCATATAAATGGAAAATTCACCAAAGTGTGTGATAACGTGATCTTATGTGTTTCCAATGCAAATGAAAAATAGAGAGGTTCATGACTTAAATCATGGATCAAGTACTGTGATTGGTAGATAGGTCATGGTAATTTTTCGAAGATGTTATTGATTTTCATTATCGTGATTGTTCGTAAAATTCTGCACGTGTCAACGGACGTGTTGAACAAGTAATATAATGATAAGAAGAGTATCGTCCCACAGAGATTGATGATAATAAACCAATTAAATATTAAAAATAGATTAATTCTAAAATTTATCCAATTGATCAAAATATAATTGAGAACAAATAAAAATTGACAATTTTTAAAAACGAAATTTTATAAACTAAAGGCAGATAATCAATCAGGTAAAATATGTTAGAGCATCCGATTTCACCACAACCACTAGATATGAATTTCATATCATTATGCATACAAGAACAATATCAAACATGTGATAGTGGAATTTCCTAGTCTATTTACTATCATATCTCTAGGTATAGCAAACCTACTCAGTTTATCAATTCACCATATTTCTATGTGAATTTAAATAAACATAAGTGCATTAAAATCTGTGAATATTCCCGGTTTACAATGAATCTTTTGGACCACCTTATCATCGAAAGCTACACAAATAACATGGTATATTTCTATCCACATTTAATTTATGGTTATATATTATAAGGAGCAATTGCATATTATTACTTTTCAGTCTTAAACATGCACATCAGATTATTCAAGTGGTGGCCAATCACCTAAACGCATTAAGCACAATAATATATAACTCACATGAATGAAATTGCTTGCAAAACATAAAAAACATAAAATTCATATTATCATGGTTAGGCTACATCGTAGCTCTAACAAAGAAAATTAGAACATAATAGAAGAAGAAACGACAATAGAAATTAAACCAAACATCTTGAATCAAAGAACAAGAATTCTGTCACCACTTTTGTCTTCTCTTCAAAATACTTGAAAAACTCTTAGAACACTGAAAACAAAAACGATCTCTCTCTATCTAAAAAAAAAAAAAAAAACTCTATGTTCTCCCAAGTTATCCTATTTATATAATAGCATTCAAGACTCCTCTCACAAGGCAATTACTTCTTTTTTCGCATAAAATTAGGGAATAAATCGCAGAATTCCCAATATGATATCCACCTTCTAACTCTTCTCTGGGTTGCATATTCCTTTCCTTCTTTTTGCCATACTTTCCTTATTTTCTCTATATCTCAATATTCTGCATAAACAAGGAAATATTAAGTAAATAAAAGGAAATCCAAATATATTCTAACAAATATTGCATTATTTGTTGCCTAAAGTAGATAAAATAACTTTATTTTTATAGAGTTATAAGTGATATCAAATTCTTTTTTATCGGTATAACGCAAATGGGATCATACCGTATTTTGATGAAGTCATAAAATATTATCGCAAATGACCTCATAAATGAAGCGCTATATATCCATCGTTCTATGAGCTTGTTCCATCACAAGACTATTTTATGACGTGATCGTCATGATCATTATCTATTATCAATAAATAGTGAGCTGAGGCACCATGAATTTAGTAAATAATCATCATTCAAAACAGGATCGCTTTGATTTTGGTTACTTGCGTAAAACTTAATCTCTCCACCTCTAACTTTGGTACGGCTAATGAAGAAAAGTCGAAGCCCAAGATAGAAGACAGAAGTTCCAAAATCTAGGAAATACTCTACTTTTTAGGATACTTCTTTTAGGTTGAATGAAGTCGATCATAGACAACATCAGAATTACGCAATGCACCACTTCAACTCCAATTCATGTATTGATTGGGGGGTTGTTGAGCAAAGGATCGATCGAGCATACGCTGCTAGTTTATGCAGACGTCTAAACATCACAATTCGGCTCGATTTCCAATTCCTAATCGCTTGTCTTTGATAAGTTACTCCACAAAGTGCGAAAAGCCACCATGTGATGTGGTCCCTCTTATCACCGAATGCAAAGCTCTGTCGGGCAAATACCAAGATATTCAAGTAGTCCACCATCTAAGAGAGGCCAACCAAGTAGCAAATTGGATCGTAAGAAATTCATCGAGTTAAGGCCCTTCCTCGTAATTGGCTTACTAATCCTCCTCGGTAATTACGGGACCTCTTATGCTCCGAGGCCCATTTGCCTTCGAATCCGGTTTATGAAACTCGAATGATCAAAGCCCCCTTCGTGGTCCTCGTGCGAGTTACTTGGGCACATATAAACATATACACTCCAACTCGAGGGCGAGTCTTTAAGGTATATTTGCGCTTATATATATAGGTGTATACGGTGTCGTGTTTGCCAATAATCATAAGTGTCTATTTTTGTACAATAAGTCTTTAAGAGCAGCCACCACGAGGGCCACGACGAGTTCCCTTCACTCTCCTTTTCTTTTTTCTCTGATTAAAGCCGGAAAATATTATTGCATGCAACGTCATAAATAAAGCGCTATCATATCCGTTGTTGGATGAGTCTGTTCTGCCCTAATAATCTTTTATAATTCAATGCATCATGATCGTTTTTTATTCTTGATCAATGGTCAGCGAGTCACCGTACATTCACTAAATAATCATTCTCGCTTTGATTTGTTGTTCATACTGATCTAAGAACTTTGAGTTAAAGATAAATGCAGGTAAGTTCCACACCAAAATGGTACGGCTCCTGAAGCTAAGTCCAAGGCCCAAAAACAAAGAAGAAAGAAATTTACACGCAGGTTTGTAGCCCAATGCTTACACAATGTGATCGATGCCTCTTCCTGTTGTGGACCCAATAATGCCTTTGCAGAAACTTAGAATGCCAAACACGACAATTCAAGCCAGGAGGAAAACTATATGCATAAGAAGCGCATTGTAATCACAACGTTTAAGCGATACCGCCCTCGCACCGTTTACAAGTGCACGACTCATCTCAGTTTTTTGTGAAATGGGCACGACACCTATTTTATGTAATCCCGGTTGCTGCAAACTCACCTTGAGATGAGTTTGACAGCGGATGCAAATACGATGGATGAGACGTACGGTGAAGGTGTGATCAGGAGAAGAGGGGATTTAGTTCGGCAGGTAAATTACGTAAAAAATAGTTACACAGGTGGTGCTGATTGCATAAGCATGTGTCATGCTAAATTCAAAGGGCTCTAATTTAAGATGCCATTGGATCGTTTGTTTAGCATCCAACGATATGTGCAAACTTCTACACAGATTACGCATCGATGAATAGGCCCACCAAAGAAAAGAAAAGACAATTTATTCTTTGAAGCGGCTCTTAGAAAAGGTCTAGTATCATACATCCAGTTTCTAGTTCCCAAATTTGAAAATGATAGATACCAATAACCGGCGACAAAAAGTGTTTCGCGGAGATAATCTTAGCACAACGACTCTGTTGTCCCTTAAGTAGGCAAATCCGAAATAGTTCACCATGTGTTCATGCCAACCAATTGATAGAGAAGACAGACTTCAGTTCAGAACCTTACTGGCTGGCAGAGAAGACTTTTCTGTCAATTGTCTGATATAAACACATTGTGAACTATTTTGGATTGACAATCAAGTACATGTCGAAATAGTTCACCATGTGTTCATGCCAATCAATTGATATTCAATGCCTGAAAGTGAGACTTCAGTTCAGAATCTTAGTGGCTGGCAGATGAGACTTTTCTGTCAATTGAATGAGATAAACACATTGTGAACTATTTTGGATTGACAGCCAAGTAATTGTGCCAGAATATCTCCTCAAAACACTTTCAAGCCAACTCAAACTCACAATGCTCGCTTCTCTCACAAAGTGTTCCTTCCTATATACCAGGCCATCTTGTTCAATGTTTTGTCCCAGCTTGTCCTCTCGGAGCCACCTTTGTCCTCCTTTCGCTTCCCTACAAGTAATCACCAAAAATTAATATATTCTATCTAGCCAACAGGCAATTTATTAATATCACTTTGCTTACTGTTAACATGAATCACTATTTATAAAGACCAACAAAGTGAATGCTCATAGAGAGAGTTCTAGAGATTTGAATTCTGTTAGAAAGTCAAATTTTTATGGTCTAAAGATGATAAGAGTTCATATCAGAATCTAAAAAATATAAGAGATCAAGATATATTGGATACTTAAAATTCACAATTCGCCCATATAAAACTACCGACTGGGCCCACCCAGCACCCCTGCCCGACCAAGTACTACTAACTTTTTCTAATACATATTCAATTTTGAGTACTCAAATTATGTTGGTAATTTATCAAACAGAATTCACAAATAAATGCCACACAAAATTCACTTTATGCCAGTCAAGAAATGGCCTGGCCATCAATTCTTAACATTCTTAAAAGTGATTCTGTGAATGTCAAGTTCGAATACTATAAAAACAACTGATTTTAGGTGTCTTTTCGAACTGGGAAAGCTCACCTAACAAATTAAAGATTCCAATAATCTTAATTCTCCTCTTTAGTTTCATTGTGCCACTCTAAGAACCCAAGTTTTTATATCAGTTGAGCAAGATGCAAAATGCAAATATTCAAGTATCCAGTTGCTAATTTACTATATTCTGTTAATTGCTAAGATAAAACTCCTACTTTCTGTTCGAGCATTCTTTTCATTAAGAGTTGCATTAGTCAAAAAGATTGACATTCATTTGAAAAATGAGAACTTAAACCGGTGAAGCAAAAGAAAGACAGAGATAACGGTTACCTTGTTCTCTAGCACTTTCAAGGCTTTGTAGTAGACCCAGAACCTGCCTGCTATGGCTTTGAGGTTTGTAACAATCTTCTTGACGAACAATTTCTCAACCAGGATCTCTTGGTTGATCGCTCATAATCTAATGCTTTGTAGCTTTGCTTCAACTTCTTTCTAAAAGAGTATATTTTTTCTGCACAAAATTTGTACCTGACCTCAAGAGCTAAAGGAAGCCCTACTGAAGTGGATAACACTTCATGAGCCAGAAAATCAAACTTAGTTGGAGGAGAGATTTCTGCTAAACTTTTCAAGAAATCCTCATTGGACCAAGGCCTGACAAGATCGAGAAATGGGAGAATACAGTGGAGGCCTTCATTCTACAATACAATGCAACATCAAAATTGCTCCAACTAGAGAGAAGTTAGTTCAAATTTAGTACATTCGCCCAATGCTGATGTAGTATTGTGGCCCAAATTCGGACTCATTGAATGAAAAGAAATGGATTAGTTTCCAAATACTCTCCCATAGAGTTTTACAAGGTTGTCAAACTTTTCCACCCAATGTCATCATAAACTATCTCGCTTTTAATATTTTGAGAGTTGTCAAAGTTTCCCATCCAACGACATCATAATTGTCAAACTTTCCCACCCAACATCATCATAAACAATCTTGCTTCTAATATTGATTCCAATGGTAACGATAATCTTACTTCCAAACCACAACACTCATGATCTCCACCCAAAGCTTCAACTTATCATTACCATACACATCATCAAGAAGAATGAGGACTTCTTTCCAAATTTGAACCCATAACCTCAGAGCTAAGGGAAGTCATCAAAATCAACGATGACTTTTTTCCAAATTTGAACCCATAATCTCAAGAGCTAAAAGAAGTCATCAAGAAGAATGAGAACTTTCTTTTTCAAATTTGAATCCATTACCTCAAGAGCTAAGGGAAGTCGTCTACCTCATGTTCATACTTGAAGTCCACCAAGCGTCATCAATAACAATTTTGCTTCTGGTAATAATGATAATCCTACTTCCTAACCCAAACCACTTATGATCTCCAACTAAAATTTTTAAGTGATCATTATCATTCACATCATCAAGAAGAATGAGGATAAGATGAACCATCACATTGATCGGCAAGTTTGTTGTAGATGACCTTAGCACAAGCTATCTTGCCAATACCACCCATCCCATAATGAAGAAGGTAGTGCTAGAATTATGATATACAAGTATCATGACATTCTCTATCCGGTGGTTGGTAAAAACCACTTCAAATGCCTTCTTTAACTCAATCAAAACCTTTATGATAACCAAATTTACCAAGTCATCTTTGTATCTGCCAAATAGAATTGGACGTCAAGTTCAGGGTAATAATAATTGCATAGTAAATCTCATTATAGCACATCAACAAACTAACTTTGGAACAGATTGCCCCAGCTTATTGAAGTCATCTATGTCTCACCTTTATATTATCATGTGTTATAATATATCGAAATACAAATAGTCAACGCACAGAAAGTAAGAAGGTTCAAGTAAAACAATACCTGTCGACATCTTTCTTGGAATCCCATCCTTTCAGGGACCTAATTCCTGTGAGCGCTTTCTCCCATTCATCCACAACCTTTTCATCGACACACTTCCTACGTGACCAAAATCTCTCTCCCAACAACCCTAATTGGTGCTTCACATCCTGTGGTTCCACTTTGTAAAGAATAGGCAAGACTACATGTCCTCTACTATTCTTGCACTCCATCATCGGAACCAATTCACCAAGACACCATCTGCTAGAAGCATAGTTCCGAGAGAGAATAGTGATCAAGACATTACTCTTTTTAACAGCTTGGAGATGATCTGGGTCAATCTGCTTGCCTTTAAAGACCAACCAACTAGACAAGCCAGGAATGCATGTTCTCGTCTTCTGCAAGACACAGCACAGAGACAAGAAGAATTAGTGCACGATGGCTACAAAATGAGGCAAGGATATTGAACAACACATTTCTCCTTTTATCTGACGCGCCCTTAATTTCTCCTTAGAAATTACCACTGGGTTTGCTCTGCTCTTTGACAAAAAGGGACGACGATAATCCTTCAAGAAGTTCCATATTCTTCTATATCAGATTGAGTGCAGTGCATTGTATCAAGTCATGTGGCATTATCTGGCACTAAAATTCTAACTGCAGGACCTGGTTCTACTTTTTCCGGATAAGTTTCGATCGACTAAAACTAAATACATATACGACATGATCGCAGGATGATCTCGTTCTCCTTTTGCTGGGTAATTGCACCACGATTTCAAATGTTTAAAAACTTCCCATAATGACATTCTTCACCATTTCTAGACATGTATGGCGCTACTGGACCACATGCCTGTTCGGCCATTTCAATACAGCATTAGCACGACAACGATAGCTCACCACGCGACTGGCGTCCTAATTAGCTTATTACATTCCTTTCGAGACATCAACACCATCGTCGCCGGCCAGCCTCTCAGCACCGTCCACCCGCCGCCGGCGTCTCTCCATCGGCCCCCCACCCCCGATCGCACCGATGCAGCCTGACTAACCGGAGGCGTCCGGCCTCAGATTCAGATTAAGAGTTCGCGGCCACGGATCTGAGGTCGCGGCTGCCGCCGTAGCTGGAGGTTCGGGGCCGCCGACGAGGAACCGGCGGCGGCGACCAAAAGGGACACTCAAGAAAAGAACACCGAGCAATAGGGGAGGCGCATACCTGTTTGATCTTGACGAAGATCCCACATCGAATCAGTCGGAGAGAATGGAAAGAACATCTGAACAGAGAGTGCAAAGATTTGCACAGTCCATCGCAAATCTCGGGAGGATGCGGAGAAGAGGAAGACGGCGGACCTCGAGCGAGCTCGCTCCACGGCCATAAATAGAGGATCCGGTAAACCCTAGGTGCACCAACGGGTCGGGTCTTGTCCCCGAACCGCCCCTCACCGGGCCCGATTTCGAGCCGGTTCACATGAATCCCGGTTCGGTTCCTAGTAAAAAATTTTGTGAGCCGAACCGGCTCAAAGCGAAACCGCAAACCGAGTACTTCTGAAAAAAAAATCGATAGCGTTGGTCATTCATAGGCGTGAGCAATGGGATCCCACACGACTAGGAACCGTCCGGGTCGGGTTGGACTGAATAAGACGATTTGAGGTAATTCGAGGCACATTAGTTCGGTTCCTGATTCCATAAATTTGGAATAGGTGATTTTCAATTTAATTCCCGATTTCAGGGATAGAAGCGTCCACCCAGATCAAAGTGGTTGTTATTATTATTATTATTTCTTAGAATCTTTAAAGAAAGAAACCCTAATGCTCTTAATCTTTTCCACCTCTTTCCACTTTCCCTTTCCCCTCTCACAAGTCACGTCTTTCCCTCTCTTTGGTCTTCCCTCTCGGCTCTTTCACCTCTCTTTCCAGTTTCTCCTATCATGCCTTTACCTCTCGGTTCTTTCCTGTCCCTCTCGCTTGCACTCCGTCCCTCTTCATTTGTTGCCATTCACTCCATCTCTCTGTCTTCGTTGTTCACCCTCAGTCTTTCTTAAGTTGCAATAAGTTCCTCCAGTCCGATTCCCAGTTTCAAAAGTTAGGAATCAGTTCTTCTGATTCAGTTTTAATTTATTGGTGTGATCGGACCAGACGTGGAACCGATCACCCCATATCATTCCAACATGAGAAGGCCATTTGGGATGTCCTTATAGGCAATTTTCATATGGTTGAACAACTAAATAATAAAAGAAACGAAAAGAAAAAATAAGCCAATTCCCTATTCCAAAAACTGAAATACGGACTCTGACAGAGTAGGTTCCAATTCCTAATTGACAATGAAACCGATCACCTTTAGTTGGACAGCTTATCTAAGAATAGACTCCTGGTGTGTACTCATTATTGAATGTTCTTAATAAGTTCTGGTCACATCAATAGACTTGAGGACTAGGGACAATCATGCATGAAAGTTGATCTCTTCTAGGCGATAACCACTTGGAACTCAACATCGTTCACATAGACATTTTAACGTTCAGATACAATATGATTATATATGCACGTCTTCCTCGTGGAACTCTTTCTATTGTGGGCTATATCTTCTAATAATACTTTTAATTAATGGGTGATTAGTATGAACATCGTCTGCATTTAGATTCAGTTATGCTTGAATTAGAATTTTTATAGTATGGTTGATTCGAATTGGTTTTTTCATGAGGGCACGGGTTCATGAAACTTTTGGATGGTGTTGACAGATACATCAACCTTCATTCCATCATTATAAATTGGGAGATCTGATTGGAAAGCTCTAAAAATTCAAGGTATTGATTGCATAAGTGACAAGTCTGAAGAATATCGCCGGCGAAATAGTGCTAGTTCTGAAATCATATGCGAATTTTTCCTGTAAGAATTTGCTCATATTTTCAGAAGAATTTGACATATTTAATGGAAATCAATTCATGGAATTATAAGTATTATATAAGAAAATATCCTAATAATAACATATTAAAGGTCACGTTATATCCTCCATTGGGTAAAGGTTATTTGTAGGACTCCGAATCAGCCTCAATTTCGATCGGGTTATCCTCATCTCTCGACTCTATCTGAACTTCAATTCTCTCCTCGTTATTAGACTCCTCTTCTGGCTTCTCCTTTGGCTTGTCCACTGGCTCATCAACGGGCTCATCCACTGGCTCACCTACGGGCTCATCCATTGGCTCATCTATCGGCTCATCCTCTCCGGGTTCTTCTTCGGGTATTACCCCCAAATCCACATCCATTAGATCATACCGTGCTTGGGATTCTTCCGGCTCTGGATTGAGCTCAGCCATTGAAGATCCGAGCGCCGCAGGTGCATGTTGATGCCCTGACTGAGTGAGGCTAGTCTCCAAACTAGTCATCTCGCCGTCGGGAGGGGGTATGATTGACGAATCCCAATCCCCTACTCCGTCAAATGGAAGATCGAAACCGTGGATGGGGCCAAACTCATCCATCCCGTCCCTAAACATTCAGGCGGTATACGTATGAGCCTGCTAAAGAGGTAACCCTATATCTACCCATACTATTGAAATATGCTTAACTCAAGTGTAATTATTGCCTGCAGGGTACTCTATAACTTCATGGTCGATGTGCATAGGAATCCCAAAACGTTACGGCGGTAGCAGCGGAAGGTCCATGGCTCAAGCGGGTGCTCTGAAATTGTTAGTTGAAACAATCATGAGACACTTCTCAATAAGTTCACAATCTAAGCCCCACTTAAGCTCTCACGTATTCTAGACAAATTCAGATACGCAAACGAGCCATACACACAAACATCATCCATACAATCACACTTACCTGGACTCTTGGTATACTCAGCCTGCACATTAGTTCACAATCACAACGCTCAAATCTCACACACATTCCAATCTATTCTCACGCTAAAAAACATATATCGATCACACAACATTTCCGAACTCCACAATCCACACTCGTTCATGCACCACCACATCATTTTCATTAAACTTGTCATCGCGACCCGCGCGAACACGCCTCAGGTCCGATTTTACTTTCATTTGCCACATTGTATCATCTCACGCTTAATCACTTTCCTCAGCTCGCGTAAACACGCATCAGGCCTATATGATCGCGACCCGCGTAAACACGCCTCAAGTCCAATCCCATTCTCACTTTCTTTCTTCAGCCCACGCCAAATACGACAGGCCTACATGATCGCGAACCGAGCATAAAACGCCTTGGCCCGATCCCATTCTCACTTTCTTTTCTCAACCCGCACCAAATGCGACAGACCTACATGATCGCAACCCGAGCTTAACACGCCTCGGCCCGATCCCACAGTCGTATTACAACCCACGTAAACACGCCTAAGCCCAATTGGATATGTTAACAAGTTCGGACTTGAGCTCTCTCTTGACGATCTCCTCGGGCGAAGGTATTAGACTTTTGCTGCTCGCTTTGAATTTTAGTTGACTGGCAATCTAGTCACGAAATTTTGATTTTAATCACTCGACGTATTAAACTTTTGTTGTTTGCAATTGTAAAAATGCACCCTTGGGTCCGCCATGTCAGCAATTCGTTAAAAATTTGGCTGAACTTTCAGGCGAAAGTGCAAATTGCGAAAAGAAGAAGAAGGAAAGTGTAGAACAATTGAGGGATCGAAATCGAAAATCAGAGTTTAGTTCTGATATTTTACCTGGGGTTTACATTCTCGCCTATTATATTCGGCTCCGAATAGGAAGAAACACACTTTCATGTGGACGAGAAATGGTCTCCCGACAGAAACCTGGGCCTCTTGATTGGGCTCAATAATAGAGAGGTCACTTCGTTTAGGCCCGCACAAAGCATTTGTTTTTGTAGTACTGAGGTCTCCAACTATACGTTCACACATAGAGGGTGTCGATAGAAATTGAGATACTTCATAGTACAAGGCCAAAATATTGTGCGAGATTATAAACTTTGTCATCTAGGGGGTGATCGATTCCCGGTGTAAGTAGGTTTCCCACCTAAAATTGGAAACCAATCCCGTGACTCAAACCCTATCTCGATTCAGCCAACTTGGATGTTAGCTTGCCGGAGGCAAAGCGGAACTAGGATGACCAGCTCGACAATTTAGAGGGCGTCACAGATCGAGATGTGGTGATCCAAGGCCTCAATTCCGTCACCAAGTTCTGGTCCGGCTGCCTCCATGTCTTCTCCTGCAAGGACCGTTGCGAGATCCACCTCGAGGGTCCAGTCTTCGGCGAGCTCTTTGTCGCTTGCTTCGTGCACCTGCTACTCAGTGCTATGGATCGATGATGCCAGAGGGATAGCACGCTTTCATCGAGCTGGCGTTCGCGGAGTGGAACGAGGCCTTGGATTTCAACGTGCACAAAGAACTCTACTATGAGGATATAAGACAGTCGAGCGAAAATAAGAGAGGGAAAGATCAAGTGGCAACGCTTGAGAGAGAAGTTAAATTTGAAATGAGTGAAATTAGAGAGTAAACAAAGCCAGATTTGAAGTGAGAAAGTGAAAAATAAGAAAGGCGAATGTGAGAAACTTAAACTCAGGTTCGGTGTTGGATAGGTTCGATCCAGGTCCAACCGATAACCAGCCTTGTAAGACCAGCCTGAATCGGAAACTAGACCAGTCAAGGCTGGAATCAACCTTATACCAACTAGTTCATTCCTATTCTGAGACTAATGCTCACCCCTAATGTTTTTTCTTTGGACGGAATGCTCCCCCCTAATGTTATTGACTAATTAATTTGGTTAATATAGTTCAACTGCAGCGTTGTCACTTTTTTTTTTTTTTTGGTCTGTGAGCGTTGTCAGTTATTATAAATAAAAATCGATGTACATCAAACACCTTACCAATGGTAGGTTTCTTGCTCTCAATTGTTGATGGATATTGCGAAATTAAATAACCAAAAGTGTTGGCAAACCCCTCATCTCCCAAAAACTCTTACCTCTTTTGAAGCTCTCCTCCGGGCTCTCGGTTTCAGTTTGTGAAGTTGAGAACCTACTTAGTCTTTGGTTTTCTTTGTCTTTGTTTTGATTGTCTTTTCTTTTCTCTCCCAATCTGTTTTGGTAGTTTGTGTGTGTGAATAAATTTCCGCAGCTAATCTTGGGTGAACGTGAAGACTAGTTCGGCTATTTATCCAATGAGCAGACTGATAACTCTATAAAAATAGAGTTATTTTATCTACTTTAGGCAACAAATAATGCAATATTTGTTAGAATATATTTGGATTTCCTTTTATTTACTTAATATTTCCTTGTTTATGCAGAATATTGAGATATGGAGAAACTAAGAAAAATATGGCAAAAAGAAGGAAAGGAATATGCAACCCAGAGAAGAGTTAGAAGGTGGATATCACATTGGGAATTCTGCGATTTATTCCCTAATTTTATGCGAAAAAAGAAATAATTGCCTTGTGATAGGAGTCTTGGATGCTAATATAAAATATGATAACTTGGGGGCACATAGAGTTTTTTTTTAGAGAGAGAGAGATCGTTTTTGTTTTCAGTATTCTAAAAGTTTTTCAAGTATTTTGAAGAGAAGACAAAAGTGGTGACAGAATTCTTATTCTTTGATTCAAGATGTTTGGTTTAATTTCTATTGTCGTTTTTTCTTCTATTATGTTCTAATTTTCTTTGTTAGAGCTACGATGTAGCCTAACCATGATGATATGAATTTTATGCTTTTTATGCTTTGCAAGTAATTTCATTCATGTGAGTTATATATTATTGTGCTTAATGCATTTAGGTAACTAGCCACCACTTGAATGATCTGATGTGCATGTTTGAGATTGAAAAGTAATAATATGCAATTACTCATTATAATATATAACCATAAATTAAATGTGAATAAAAATATACCATGTTATTTGTGTAGCTTTCGGTGATAAGGTGGTCCAAAAGATTCATTGTAAACTGGGAATATTCACAGATTTTAATGCGCTTATGTTTATTTAAATTCACATAGAAATATAGTGAATTGATAAACTGAGTAAGTTTGCTATACTTAGAGATAGGATAGTAAATAGACTAAGAAATTCCGCTATCACATGTTTGATATTGTTCTTATATGCATAATAATATGAAATTCATATCTAGTGGTTATGGTGAAATCGGATGCTTTAACATATTTTACTTGATTGTTTATTTGCCTTTAGTTTATAAAATTTTGATTTTAAAAATTGTCAATTTTTATTTGTTCTCAATTATATTTTGATCTATTAGATAAATTTTAGAATTAGTTTATTTTTAATATTTAATTGGTTTATTATCATCAATCTCTGTGGGACGATACTTTTCTTATCATTATATTATTTGTTCAATACGTTCGTTGACACTTGCAGAATTTTACGAACACAAACACTGAGGAGGATGTTCATGACGTGGCTCCACAACCATTTCAAGATTAGGCCGCTCTCCTCTTTTGATTTAGATTTAGGTCTACATCTGGGGTTTTACTCTCATCGACTAGATCTAGATATAGATTTGGGAGTTCTTTTCTAGTATTTGATCTGTGTTCTTTTAATAAATTGATGTTGGTGTCTTTGCACAACGATGACGAATGAGATGTTGAACTTTAGACATGAATGGCAAGCCATTGCAAATGGAGTGGGAAATCTTGATGTGTGCTCATCACTAAATTTGGTGATCGGCCGCCAAACGCTTACGGTGTCAAATCTATTTTTGAGATAAGAGAGTGTGCTTTTAATTTGCAGATTGTGTTTTGTTATTTGCTTTGTTATGTAGTTATTTGGGATTTGCTAGGCTTGAAAGCTTTTTGTAATGACCTGGTCCGACGAGGGCGGGAAGTGGTTGTTGGGGTCCGATGACCTGGACAAGAAGCGGCTTCCGGCAGGCTTCTAGGATGGCAAGGGGGGCATTGCTCTTGTTCCACATTGCTTAAGGAGTGAGATCTTGGTGAATTTATAAGGCTTGGCCCCTAACCCTTGTGTAATGCGTTTTAAAATCGTGAAGACTTAGAGTCCAAAGCGGACAATATTATATAAGGAGTGGCGCAGCGGAAGCGCGGTGGGGCCGAGGTCCTCACAAATGGTATCAGAGTCGACTTCCGACCGCATGTGAGGCCAGAGCAAGGACGTTGTACTCGAAGGAGGAGAGAATGTAACGACCCGGTCCGACGAAGGCGGGAAGTGGTCGCCGGGGTCCGAGGACCTGAACAAGAAGCGGCTTCCGGCAGGCTTCTAGGATGGCAAGGGGGGCATTACTTTTTTCCCACATTGCTTAGGGAGTGAGATCTTGGTGAGTTTATAAGGCTTGGTCCTTAAGGATGGCAAGGGGGGCATTGCCCTTGTCCCACATTGCTTATGGAGTGAGATCTTGGTGCCTTTATAAGGCTTGGCCCCTAACCCTTGTGTAACGCGTTTTAAAACCGTGAGGATTTAGTGTCCGCTTTACTTAGTGTCCAAAGCGGACAATATTACACAAATAAGGAGTGGCGCAGAGGAAGCGCAGTGGAGCCGAGGTCCTTACACTTTTTATATACCTCTCAAATAGTATTTTGAAAAATGAATGAAATCTTTTTTTCGACAAAAAAAAACTAAAAGTAGTTTTTTCATGTTAGGATATTTAAATATCAATCACACATTTATATAATAATTTAAGCTTTTAGAACAGTTGATTGTAATCCCACAAAATCTCACATTTCATTTCAAAATAAAGAATTATTTCTTGAAATTCACCTCATGTTACCTTTCTAGTTCTGTGAGTAACCACTATCCGACCACTAGCGCTAATTTGGTGGCCACCACCTTCTCCGGACACTTCCGTGGCGTCGCAACATTGCAGTGTTACCCAATGTATTTTATCCTATTCGAATTCATAAATTGGGGTCATGGCTTATGTAACATTATAGGCCTACGCATCCAATAAGGCACCAAGAGGTCAGTTATATAAACTCATGACAGAGTGATTGATCATCCTACGAACAAGACAACACTTCTCTATGTCGGTGTCTGGTGGTAGATCACGGAGGTGTGGCATGTTCCTCAGAAAGATGCCAAGCACGAAGCTGCTCTTTGCTCAAATGCTGGTGGGTGGTGGCAACGGCTGTTCGGCTTGGTCTCAACTTAATTCGCAATGCTATCGAACTTTGGACGTGCACCTAACACGCCACGACAACACGTTTTGTCTCTTCTGCTCCTCCCGCAAACTGCTCGCAGAAGAAAAACTCAGGAGTTGGTTCTCTTGTCTCCATCCATTACGCTAATCATGTCGTTGACGCTTCACGAAACAACGGTTTTCTCGGCCCCTGGGAAGAAGAAGAATCAGGATCCGAAGGCCGAAAATGATCATTTGGGTCGACCTAACAATAGTTTTTTACTAAACCATTGGGGTTTACCCCAGTGGCCACTCTTCTCACTTGAGAAGAGGGAGGTGGGGAGTTCGAATCCCCACTTTCGCAGGGGGGTAGGGGTGGGGACGCGTGGTTTTAAGATGTGGGTTTCAGCGCCCACGCCCTACAAGAGGTGGAGCGCAAGTCTGATTGTGTAATGTAAGTGAGAGATAGAGTAGGATCGATCAAAAAAAAAAAAAACAATAGTTTTTACTCATAATTTGTACCTCTTTCTGGACTGTGGAGACATATAATGAGAAGAGAAAGATGGGAACCGTACGACATGCTGGTATTGAATAAAAAAGGTCTTGATGCATAACATTTACTTCTAAAATTAGTAGCAGCTGGTACGCTTTGGATCCCAACGATGCACCAGTTCGGTGATTGGGTTCTGCATATATTAATGGGGCGATGTTGGGTACAGCTGAAGGTAGAGGTAGCGTATTGAGAAACTAAAATTAGGTTTAAAAATTGGTAAGTGGTTCTTGCGAAAGACGGAAAGAGATTCAAACCGATCCTTTGTTGCGTGCATAAGATAATTGAGTCTGTAGCCAAAGGCTACATTAACCCGTTTTGTGTTGGAACATTTAAATCATAAACCATGCCTTCATTTATCAATTTAAGTTTTTAAAACAGTTGAGCGTGATCTCATTGGATTTTTACATGATATTAGAGTAGAAGGTTCCAAGTTTTAATCTTTCCACATACCTTGTTTGCTTCTCTTATTATATACTTCCATGGGAGCATCATAATATCTTAAATACTAAATAAAGTTTTCATCTATCAATTTAAAGTTTCAAAACAGTCGGCATGGATCCTACAAAATGTTTTATTTTCTTGGTCTATGAGTAATCTGAATTATCTTTTCCGTGATTCACGAACGACTTATTTTAGAGCCTGTGCTTCCATCATTGGATCTCATCTGCACTCAAACGGAAAGAGAAGATCTCATATCTCCCGACACTAAAATCGACATATACTAAAGAATTAGATAAATTGTGAGTGTCCAATCTCCATACGAATGGAATCCAGCTATAGATTAATTGGCCTTTTATATGAAGTACAACGAGGGTTTTTGTTCTTCTCGCAACTCATAGTAAATGACTCATGGTGAGAATTTGCTTCCTTTATTTGCATACTTAGGATTATCTTGTGTCAAATGCTGATAAGTTTGTCGGGGAAGGCCGAAGCGTAGGAATGAATTTTAAATAAGGCGGGAAGACAGCAGTTTAAATCATTTGTCAAACCATGCAGGCTTTTTGTCTTCACTTGCTTAGGGTTCGATGGTGCTGGGACGTGCCCTTATCTCTATATTCACTGCGCCTCAATTGACTTTCATTTGTCTTGACTTTTAAATATAAATATACACACATACATACAAATATATGCACATAATTATATAGATGTGTGTGTGTTTTGTCCGTTTAGAGTTGGTACAAGAGGGCAAGCGAAATGCAATTAGTGTGCTGCCAGCCATAGCATGCTTAAGTTCGATTTGAACTTTGAAAGTCTCCCATGACATTCTTTTATCTCCTGCATCAACAATGTCAATTGCTAACACAGTGGGACAAGGTACCGACCCAGATGGGAAGATCCACGTCTCTAAAAGGACCTTTTGGGAAAGTTTATCTTGTTAAGGGTTGCTCAAAGTCATTTAACAAAATGTGCCAATCTTCTTTTTATGATTTAAAAGGGTGATGCAGCCAATGACTCGTATGGATGGGAATCTCTTGTTTGGAAAGTACCTAAAAAAATCTCTTATACAAAATCTCGAATCTTTTAAGCGCGTAAAGCATGTGAAAATTATCACAAAAGTAAGTGTTTTGTCAATCATTTCGTTTCAATAAAACGCTAAACTTGGTTCGGAATTATGACGAAAGTATAGTTCTCTTTTGACCCAATAACCATTTGCGTATCTCTAGTTTTGCCAATGTCGTTAACGTTCCTCGATTAAGTGATCGTTGGGTGAAATGTCCGATAAGTTTTTGAAATTTTTCCAAAATTTTCATTTAAGAGGTGCTTGGGCATTGTGCGCTAGGAATCGCAACTCGTGATTAAGACCACTTGAGTGGACGACGACGACGACGGGTAAAGCTAAGAGAAACTTTCCTATTTGGCCAATCATCTGCCGAAAAGAAAATGAAAACGCGAAAACTACGAGAATCGGAAAGATGATGATAGGAATATACAAGCAAAACTACGATGATGATCCTGCCGGATCAGTCGGGTCGATACAAGTTGGGACACTAACTATGCATCTCAACACACGACAGCACCCGACAAACGAAACATGCGAAAGAGAAATTGCAGGGCCGTCGTTCGTCTTCCTCACGACCGGCTCGAGAACAGCGCCTCCCATATCTCGGCGAACACCTGCAGGATCACCCGGTGGTGGTGGTGCGAGTTCAGCGCCAGGAAGCACTCGAGTAGCTTCTGCAGCTCCTCCGCCCCGAGCATCTCCTTCTCCACTATCATCTCCACCATCGACTGCCGGAAGTCCCCCCGCGGGTCACTCGACCGCTTCACCACCGCCAAGCTGTCCTCGATTTCCCTGCCGGCCAGCCGCGGCGCCCTGGCTCCTGCCGCGCCGCTCCTCCTCCGGCGCCGGCGCCGGCGGCGGGTCTCGGAGGAGTCCGAGGAGAGGGAGCGGGAGGAGGAGAGGCGCGCGTCGCTCTCGTCGTCGCTGCTGAACCAGTCCTCCCGCGACGTGGTCGATGAGCTGTACGGGCACTTCTCTTTCTCTTCCTCCTTCATCGCCTTCTTCTCGGTGTGTTCGACTCGACTTCTGTTATTAATTTCTCCGAGGGAGGGCACCGGCGGCCAGGGTAGTCGTCTGACGAAGGGAGTGATAGGCGTCGAAGGAGGGCAACGGCGGCCGAGGTAGTCGTCGTCCCTGAGGACGGATGGCGGGTACCGCTCGGACGAGGTTCGGCGCAGGAACCGGGAGTCGTTCGGGGTCGAGAGGGAGACGGCGTCGGAGTCGCTGAAGATGGTCCGGGTGGAATTGGGCGGCGAGGAGGGCGGTCGGGGAACGGGGACGGACCGGTGGATGACTTGGGCGATGGTGCGGGAGCTGCAGGAGGCGGCGAAGGAGGGCCGGAACATGCTCGAGAACCGCAGCTTCTTCGCTCGCAAATTCATTGTTTAGAGAGGGAGGGAGGGAGAGAGAGAGAGAGAGAGAGAGAGAGAGATGGAGAGGAAGACTTCTATTTTTTGGGTTGCTGGATTTTATAAAGAGAGGGTGGACCATGCTGCTTTAGAAAGAAATCTTGACAAAACATTTTGAAATATTGGAAAACATTAGTTTTTGCAAAAAAAAAAAATTGAAACCAACAAGAAGGAAGTATACTTTATGCTTGTGAACTTTTTGACACTTTGTATAACTACTTAACTTTAAAACTCAATTTCTTTTGTATTGTACTCTTGAGAACATTTTTACCGATTATAGATACCATGAAAGTTGAATTAGTAACTGCGCATGTATTTTAACCTAAATTTAATGATGTTTCAAAGTATTACCGAACAAGGGAGAAAAATTCGAAAGTTGGACAGCACGATGAAAAAGTGAAGTTGTACGAAAAGAAAAAAGCAGCGAGGTAAATAATTTTATTCAAACAAATCCAATATACTTACAAATTTTAAATAAATTTCAATTTTGGCTAGTCACGAGATGATTGTTAGTTTGATTTTCGAGCTAACTTGGCTTCCCATGGCTCGAGCAGAATTTATCGATACTTTAAGTTGTGTGAATTATCTTATTCGTGTTTCAATTTTGACAATTGTATTAATTTTGTTAAGTGATGAATATTTTTTCTTTCACGACTATAAGTGCAAAAAAATGTTTTATATTGAAGAGGTAACTAATAGAAATTCTACACTTTTTTTTTTTTGCTAAAACTAGAAATTCTACACTTGTTTTGTCTAGTAATAGAGACGTTTAAACTGTTCTTTTTACATTGAATGTGAAGATATTTTATAATGATGATGTTTCTGGTAAGTATATTTTCTATTTCCTCCTTTTTTGCCATTTGATTTATTGCGTTTTTTTATTGTCTGCCAGGTATATTTTTGGACTTTGGAGCTCATCTACGAGGAGTTTGGCGGGAGACTCCATTAAAACAGTAACCCCTTATTCGCAAGAGGGGAGTTATAAACTCCCAACCTTCCCATTCCCAGGTGGGAATGATGGCCACGGAGCAAGTCTCCAGAGGTTTAATTTAAAGGAGACCACCTGGTGGTCCATCAAGTGGGATTCTAGGACAAAATTTGTCAGGTTTCCTGTATAAAACTTACGGTGTAGGCAATGGTGCCTCTACATACATATGTTGTATAAATGTGATTATCGACGCCTGAATCTTATCGAGTCATGTAAAGAGACATGGTACTTTATTAGTGAGAAGGGTGAATGCTATTATTGCTTCGACTGTTCCTCTTGCTATGCTAGATAGAAGCTCAAAGTCCCAAAAAGATAACGAACACGCTCGACATGTGTAGGAAAGTTTGGATGAAACTCATCCCCCATAGATAGGTGGAAATTGGACGTGAAAAATCGAACTAAAAACCTCTGATTCTACTAATTCATAGATGTGTACATCACTATAATCTTTTAAACTCTTGAACCCGTTAAGAGTACAGGAGAAATACATTCTATAGCATCCCAATCATACAATATTCCACTAATTTCTTTATTAACTTTTTCCCCGCGCGTTTACTTTCAACTTACAAGAAAGAGTAATGAAGATCCATGGCGAGACCACCAACTTCTCTTTTTCGTTTGCCCTAGCTTCTTGTCGTCTTCTTCCCTGTCCCGAATAAAAAGAAAACGTCTGTAGGAGGAGACCTTTTGCACAGGAGAATCTTTGATCAGAGGCATTACTTTCCTCCTCATAATGCCCATTTCCCAATCACGAAGTAAAATTGTTTAATGTCTTATTTTGTTGTGGGCTCTTTTGTCCGCATTCTGGTGTATTTTTCTAGCTACTCTTCAATCAAAGGTTGGAGAAGATGATGCCTGCCTTGCATCGTCTTAGATAGACGTGCAAATTAATAAAGTCTTCAAAGTCTCAGGGGTCACGAGCTCCTGTTTTCTCTGTCTCTAATCATCAGCTGTATTAAAAGGCCAATCGGACCTAAGCATGTCCTAAAAAGGCTTCATCTCCGTTCTCGTTCGGATCTCGAGATCACCAGAAAGTAAAACTTCTATGGGGTATTCCCTCCCCCAGGAAGAAAAAGATACAAAGAGGAATTGGGGGTGCAAAATGTGTGGACACTGATATGTTAAAATAAGAAATGCATCCGTAAAGCTTTGTCCATGGAATGGGGATAGGCCGCGGAGGCCCTTGTAGGAGCGAAAGCTCCCTTCCTTTTGTGAGGTTACTAACCGAACACTAAGGATCCAAGAAAAATCTTCAAAGTTTCAAGGGTAGTGGGCTCCTATTTTCTCTGTCTCTAATCATCAAGTGTATTGAAAGGCTAATCAACTAGGGTTCCTGTGCCGTCTACATCGACATATACATCCCGAGTATTCTTTTCGATGTTTCATTGAAAATAGGTGAAAAATATCGGTACCAACGCTACGAACAGAATCAATCACGCCTGGAACATTTATTTACCTAGATCGACACGTCCATGTCCATATTCTTTTGAAGTAAAGGTCAATACGGGTTTCGGTTTCATAACCAATTTGCTTGACCGAATTTTTAATATGCAATCGACCCACTTTATTTTATAATGTAATGCGCATGCGCAAGTTAATATGGTCTCAAAATAGGCTTAGTCATGTTATTATCATCTAGAAGCCAAAATTAATGTCCTAAATTAAACACTCCCCAACAACTAATTAGTCATCTAAATCTAAGTTAGTACTATAGAAAAGCAGTCTATCAAGCAAATCATCCATGGTTCAGTCATACATTAATAGCTCGTTTATCTCAAATGATGAGCATCATATGGTTGTTTATGCGTCATTAGCTTTGATTACTTTCATGGTTAATTTAATATAAAAGTAAGATATAAAGTGATGGGGATCATGTGACAATTTCGAAGGAAAATGATAAATAAATGTTGTCATTTGGATTACGCAAAATGCCACATTCGAAAGGAATATCGTCGGGGTGCTAATACGTATGATGCTGCAGATATCAATAGATTGACTTTGGGCTTTGAGAAATTTTTTATTTGCTTGTTATTTTATTTGTATTCCCTAAGCCTAAGGAATTCTCTGGTCACGTCCTGATGATTAAAAAAAAATTTTGCTCATTAACATCCTGATGATTCAATGCTATATCATTCGAGTAAAAAAAAAAAGACAAGGAGCAAACTGCAAATGCTTGCAGTTCGATCCCATTTTATTAAATGTCGGTTGATTATGGGAATATTTTTGGTTCGTTCATTCGCCTTTATAATCTATATAAGTTATTGATTTTGAGAAAATACTTTTTAAATTATTTATTTTTCGCAAAATGAATGCACTGATGATCCATTCTCTGAATTTGTATTTGCATTCCTACCCACCAAATGACCTATAAATCATAGTCTTTTACACGAAAGGTCAGGGTCCGAGAATAGCTCAAAGTTGCCAAGAGTAAAGCACCGCGACATTCGCTAAATTGCCTTTGATTCTTGCTTTTTTTTTTCTTATCATATTCAAAATCTAGCTTTCGCTTGATACCTTTTACCTCAAAATCTTGAGAAAAAAGATACAAATATTGACATATAGAGTCAATTATTAAAAAGTGTAGTTCATACATATAGGGGGCATTTGGTTTAGCATTTGGATCAGCATTTGCCAAATGCTGAACCCAAATTTTTTATCCCAAAACTACGCTAACTTATTTTGGTTTATTCTGGTTTTGCCCTTCGTGTGTACTGTTCATCTTCTTCTTTGTGAGGTGGCCGGCGAGGGAGGCTGGCGAGGCGGCCGGCGCCGGATTAGGCAGGCAAGAGGCCGAGCGACCCTTGGTGAGGGTCGCGGGACCCAGGCGGTGACCGCCTGAGGTTGCGCGACCTAGGCGTCAGCCACCTAGGTCGCGTGACTCAGGTGGCCGCTTGGGTCCCGTGACCCTTGCCGAGGGTCTCTCGGCCTCAGGCGACGGCTGTTGGCACCAGATCTGGCTTGCCGGCAATTGCCCAACCTCAAGCGACCATTGCTAGCGCTAGATCTGGCTTGCCGGCGGCTGGCTGGCGCCGGCTTTGACGAAGGATAAGTTAGGTTTTTTTATTCCCAAAGCCTTTTTGTAAAAAAGATTTACCAAACACTACTTGGCCCAAAGTAACTTTATAAAGAATTTTTTACCAAGCGTCATTTGCATTTCCCCAAGGGGTTTTAGCCTAAAAGTATTTGCATTCTCCTAAGTAGCATTTTCAAAGTTGAACTAAGCGCACCCATAGTCCCAAATCTAACAGTTCGCATTTAATGTATTTTGATCCGTTGATCAAAATGCCTTGTCATTCAAAAGTCGACATTTTATTGTTTTGATCCGTCAATCGATATCATGCGCGGGGAATATCATCGTGTAAGACGTACGACACAGTAGAAAAAGCCCTCGACTTTGGCAATGCGAAACATACTTAAATGTCAGCAAATTTAGGGTGTGTGGTCGTGTCGGGCTCGATCCTATACAACTGATGCATGACAAAGAAACTCAACGAGGAGTTGCTGATTTATCAGCGGTCGCACCTAGGGATGAGCGGTTCCAGGTTCCTTACAGATTTTACCTGGAACTTAGAATCTACTCTCGAGTACAAATTCCTCATTTTTTTGGAACTTGGAACTTACCCGTCGGAACCTGGAATTTGGAACCTACCCTATCACAAGTTTCAAGATCTAACAGATTCTTTTTTTTATTATTCTATTTTTAATTAAGCAAAACGAAAATGAACGTAGCAATACTAAATAAGCTTATTATTTATCAAAGAGAATACAAAAAACTAGTTTTCCTTATATTACGGTTCAAATAAATACAATTAAAATGAGAAGTTATTATGTGAATCAATACTAGGGATGAGTGGTTTTATGTTCCGTGTAGGTTCCACCTATAACCTACCCATGAAAATAGGTTTATTATTTTTTGAAACTTGAAACATACCCTATCACAGATTCCAACTTGATTTTAAGGTCTACTTAGGTTCCACCTATATTATTAATTGAATAATTACAGTAAATCATCACCTTTAATAACTACTACTTCTTACTATAATCTACTAACCACAACTTATATGAAACATTAACAAATCATAAAATGAAAGTTCAGACTAGTGGTTCTACATTATACACTCATCATCTAACATTATGAAATACTATAGGATCATGCGAAGATGTAGACCAAGAAAAAATACAAAAAACTTAATTAGATTATATGTTTTAGTTTCATCTACTTAAAATCTGAAATCTACCCATCGAAATAGGTTCGAATTTGGAACCTATCCTACATATCTTGAAATCTGAAATTTACAGATTTCCACACGTCTAGCTCTCAAATTTTGGATTCTACCCTAAAATCATGTTCATCTCTAGTCGCACCGCTATGTCCCGTTGAGATTCGGAGAGAATATGAGAAGTCCCAGAAAATTCCAAAGACGTAGATACACGCGCGGGAAAGCTGCAGTTGAAAATGTCCCTCCTATTGCACAAATCACTTCAGCCTCCCCAATGACTTGACATGGTTGATCGTATCTTCTCTTACACAGTCATAGACAACGAGGAAGATGCCATTTTTTTCTCTCTGGTCCCAACTCGTGTTGTCTCTCTTTGCTTTGGTTGCGGTCTTTTCTGAATTATATATGGATATGCATCAGATTCGGACTCAATAATGTTTAACTTTTATAAGGGTTTGCTGCTTCCCGCAGAGAGAGAGAGAGAGAGAGAGAGATCATGGCGTTTTTTCATGGTGTTAAAAAGGCAGTTTTGCTACAACGGCTGGCTAGTTTCGGGGCAATATAGAAGAACTTCGCAATACCTAGGTAAAACTATGCAGTGGTTGCAAAGCATTAGGCCATTAGGTCATGAGCTGACATGGCCGGCATGTTTTGCTCTTGTCCACTTATAAACAGACACATGGCTACTGATGTATAATAAAAAAAATGGTGTGGAATTTTTTCTCTTCTTCCTTCTTCAACGGCGGGCTCCTTCTTCAATTGGCCTAAGACGAGCAAGGCACGGCCATCTTCACCGTCCAAGCCGCCGCAAATGTTATTTATTAGGGGAAGAAAAGAAAAGGCAAACCCTGCGAAATTTGGAGAGTGGAAGTCAAATGAATCGATCGCGTGACGGAGAAGGCCAAATCTTCATGCCATTACTCGGTTACCATTTTCGTTTTCCCTCTAATAAAGAACATGGAGCTCCATACCTTCAAAGAGGTGGATTAACTTTCTAATCTAGCAAAAATGGTCCCACAGCTCATTTCCTTCTTTTCATCCCGTGCGATCTATATTAGGGCAAACATAAACTTACTCGGAAAAGCAAATCAAAGCAAATCATGCCATAGAGAAAAGCCGAAAATATGGGAAAACAGATATCCACACACAAAGAGAAAAAGGAAAAAAAAAATCTGCTCCAACCCAAAAAAGTAATGAGATAGCTTGATCAGAAATTTTGATTCAATGTGCAATATACTCTGTGAACTTTTAATTGACTACATTGAACTTTTTATATAGTTCAAGGACTAAATTGAACATATACCAAGAGTGTAGGTACTACATTGAACAATTATAAATTTAGGAACCACATTGTACATTGGGTTAAAGCCCATGGACCATATTGCATATTGAATTAAAGTTCATAGACTACATTGAATAAATTAAAATTTTTGGACCATAATGCGCATTGAGACAAAGTTCATGGACCATTTGTGTTATTTTCCCTAAATAATCTTAATTCTTGATTATGCACTCCAAAAGATTTGCGGTAACAACAATAGGTGAATTGAAATTGAATCGAAGTTCGGACGAGGGAAAAGTAGATAAGAAATCGCTATGACAATTACGGAAATTAGAAGGACTAATTGAGGGCTGTAAAACCAAAGAAAACGTTTCAATAGGTTCACCCAAAAGCGAATATCTCACTTTGCCTTTAATTCAATATCTATTAGCCCTACGTATATCACGTTAAACACATCAAATTGAATGATAATGCGAAAAATCATAATGTTTTATGGAATAAATTTCTTTCCTTTTTGTATACATATAATATAGTTCACATAGATTGATTTGATTAATCAACTTTATGAATCCCAAAGACTGTCCTAATCACATCTATGATGCACATTAATTCAAGAGGAAAACCGAAAAAGCGGTTAGAAGAGGACCTCCGTTATTTTGCATTTTCTCCTACTCTCTCACTACTGAACAAGTTCGCACCGCTTCTAATGCTGTTAAAAAACCTAGTAGTATTCAATTTCCAACTAGCAAAAGATTAAAATTCCAATTTCAACTATTGTGAAACTATATTTATCGTCACTCTCATCATTAATATATGAGAGTTCTAGTCTCCACACATAAAAACTAGTGCTTTAAATATATTTACTTTATTTTAAATATCATTATACAAGCCCATTATCCAAAAGAGATATATGCACTTTCACATGCACTACAACCGTGTCATCTCCTTTGCCTTAGTGTCATCACCTTCGCTCTTGTCCTCGAACAAAGCACCAATCTCTTCTAATGTCTTGCCCTTTGTCTCCGGCAAGAAGAAGTAGAAGAACAGACTCGCCAGCACCATCACTCCACAGAGCACAAAGAACGTGCCCGCGAATGTTATCCTGCGGGTGATGCTCAAGAACGACATCGCCACAGCCCCGCTCATCAGCCGGTTCACCGAGATCGCGAGTGCCGTGCCCTGGGCACGCATCCGCAGTGGGAACACCTCCGATGAGTAGACCCAAGTGATGGGACCGAGCCCGATCGAAAAGAATGAAACGTCTGCGCACACCGCCACGATGCTCACCACGATGGCCCAGACCGGCTTGCTCCCCGAGTGCTCGAGGAACTTCGAACCCAGGCCCAGAGCGGCCAGGGAGCAGGCCATCCCTACCGTGCCCAATAGCAAGAGCGGGCGCCTCCCGAACCGGTCCAAGAACAGGGCCGAGACCATCACAAACGCGGCCTTAGAGGTGCCCATGATCACGTTGATCCCGAACAGCTTCTTTTTGTTGTGAATCCCGGCGGCTCGAAACACTTCAGGGGTGTAATAAATCACGGCGTCGTTCCCGGAGGCTTGCATGAAGAAGTTGATCCCGATTGCAGCGATGAGGATCCGGCGGAGGGCGGGCGAGGGATGGAGGAATTCCCTCCATACCCCTTGCCCACTCCATCCTTTTGAAGAGGCCAAATCGGCATCATCATGAGCAGCTTGGGTGATCTCATGGAGTCTTAATGCAGCCTCTTCCTCGTCTCTTGAAGTCTTTAACAACACCCCTTTCGCCTCCTCAATCCTGCCTCTCATGACGAGCCACCGAGGTGATTCGGGCATTAAAAAGATGCACAACCCGAGGCCAATCGCCGGAATGGCAGCAATCCCCAGCATTATCCTCCAGTTGAACCACTCAGGGAGGCCGGCGAGGGCGTAATTGCAAACATACCCGAGCAAGATCCCGGCCACAATGAAGAACTCCGGGAGGGAGGTGAGCATCCCCCTCACTGAGGCCGGGGCAATCTCAGCCGTGTAGAGCGGTGCGATCATGAGGGAGTACCCCACCCCAATACCGGCCACCACCCTGCCCGCCATGAGGAACGCGTACGACGGTGCGAGTCCCATCAACAGGGCCCCGATCAGGAAGGTCGATGCGGCCAGGACAATGGTGTACCGCCGCCCAATGAGGTCGGAGGTCTTGCCGGAGGCCAGAGCGCCGACCAGCGAGCAGACGTTGAGTATGCCCACGAGGATTTGTACTTGGACGTACGTGATTTTGAGGTCGTCTCTGATGAAGATCACAGCACCGCTCATCACCCCGATGTCTGCAAAATCAAACGATCATTACCACGCTCACCTCGGAATTTTTCGCAGGATTCTCAGTAGAAATGGCGACAATTCCGACCGTCTTACGCCAACCAACACGCCAATTCATAACCATTTCTTATACCCACGGGTGATTCGATCAACAGATCACCGAAAATCGTGTCCTTTTCAAGCCTATCTCGTGACAAAACATCACCCCTTGCCCATCTCCACATTCCTAATTCGAATTAAACTTCAGCTCGAGAAGCGAATCTGCGCAATCGGAGAAAGAAATGGGACGAGTCGATACTCACCGTAGCCCAAGAGGATCGAGTTCGTGGAGGCCAAGATGGCACAGAACACAACGTACTTGTTCGCCCGAGGCTTCTTGGGACCGGAAGCAGCGACAGTTGGCGATTTTGGTTGCTCCATTTCAGCCAGTTTCTTTTGTCACTCTCACGGTCACACAGAGAAGAATGAAGGAAACTGCAAGTGATGCAGAGAGAGAGAGAGAGAGAGAGAGAGAGAGAGCAGATAGTGAAATGGGGATGCTGGGTGGTTGCAGAGAGATATGTATGTATGTATGTATGTATGTATGTGGAGAGGGAGCCGAGCCAGCATGCGTGAAAAGCCAAAAAGGAACAAAATCGAAAGGCTGTGAGAATAAGAGAGAGAAGGGCGATCGACACGAAAAATCGCTCGATCTTGACCTGAAGTGCAATATGATTTTTACAATTTTAATTTATTTAATGTGATTTTTGAACTTTAACTCAATGTATAATATCGTCCATGAACTTTTAATTTATTCAATATAGTCCATAGATTTTTGGTATATATTCGAGTTAGTCCCTAAAATATACGATAATATTCAATATTATTCTTTCATTAATTCAAGTTAACATTGAATATTTTCATATGGTCTAGGGACTAGATTAAACATGTATCAAAAGTTCATGAACCACATTGAATAAATTGAAAGTTCATGGACCACATTACACATTAGGCTAAAACTCAAACTCAAGAATCATATGAACTTTTAATTTATCTCGTGACAAAACATCACCCCTTACCCATCTCCACATTCCTAATTCGAATCAAACTTCAGCTCGAGAAGCGAATCTGCGCAATCGGAGAAAGAAATGGGACGAGTCGATACTCACCGTAGCCCAAGAGGATCGAGTTCGTGGAGGCCAAGATGGCACGGAACACAACGTATTTGTTCGCCCGAGGCTTCTTGGGACCGGAAGCAGCGACAGTTGGCGACTTTGGCTCCCCACTCTCTTTTGTTACTCTCACGGTCACACAGAGAAGAATAAAGGAAACTGCAAGTGATGCAGAGAGAGAGAGAGAGCAGATAGTAAAATGGAGATGTTGGGTGGTTGCAGATATATATATATACATATATATATATATGTATATATATGTATGTATGTATATGTATGTGGAGAGGGAGCCGAGCCAGCATGCGTGAAAAGCGAAAAAGGAACAAAATCGAAAGGCTGTTAGAACAAGAGAGAGAAGGGCGATTGACACGAAAAATCGCTTAATTTTGACCCGAAATACAATATGACTTTACAATTTTAATCTATTTAATGTGATTTTTGAACTTTAACTTAATGTGTAATATTATCTATAAATTTTTAATTTATTCAATATGGTCCATAAACTTTTGATATATATTCGAGTTAGTCCATAAATTATACAACAATATTCAATGTTATTCTTTCATTAATTCAAGTTAACATTGAATATTTTCACATGGTCTAGGGACTAGATTAAACATGTATCAAAAGTTTATGAATCATATTGAACAAATTAAAAGTTCATGGACTATATTGCACATTAGGCTAGAACTCAAGAATCATATTAAACAAATTAAAAGTTCATGAACCACATCACTTATTGGGTAAAAATTATAGGACCATTTGTATCATTTTTCCGAGAGAGAAAAGCTTTAGACTAAAAATTATTGCATGCAGCGAGCGCGCGCGAACCCACTTCAACTAACTCGTCAAATTACGCAACTTTCATACGTGATCTACATTATTCGATAATCGAATTGCGTCGAGCTTACATGCTTGTCGGAATCGCTCCCAGCCGAGTCACCGTAAAAAGCTGACGTGCCCCCTTCCCCCTCCCGGTACAATGCCGATTTGTGATTTGCACTCTCAACCGGTTTCTGGACCTCGGCAAGGGGCGAACGGAGCATAGAGTACTAGGTTCGCTTGTCAACGGCCATGACGGCCTTGGAGTTGTCCTGAGGAGTCTTGTCGAGGGTCATCGCGACAACAATGGCACTTCGACGATGTTGCAGGTGGAGATTGCGATTGCTGCTGGTGATGGTTACGAGCATCGGAGTTGCTGATCGATTGCATATTCTTCTCCTGATTCCTCGCCGCGCACGGATCTTTCTCTATGCATGCATGTTTTGCGTCGTACCATCTCGGCCTCCATCATCCCCCAACCTACTTCGTAATCTGGGCATTAATTCACGTAAGGTCTGCGGACTTTAAGTGGCCAAGGCCAATTCATTCCGTCTCAAATTGAATGCAGTCTCCAACCATTGTATTCATGACCTCGGAAAGGCTTGACGAATTTGGGAATAAAAACGTAAGCAGGCAACAAAAGTTCATTCCAGCGGATCATGACGCAATGTATGTGAAGTGCTACACACGAGGGAAGAGGGACCACTAATTGAGCATGATCATCGCCTAATCCTACCTAACTTAATCTTAATTATGCAATGTGAAGGATTTGGGGCGTCCTTTGTAGGCATGACGCTTGACGTAATTAGACTCGTCTAAATTAGTCATAAACTCATTTCTTGACTCATATATAATTGGATGAGTTATTATATGATTTAGTTATATTTGGTAAATATGTTATAAATGGATTTAAATATAAAATGGGTGTTAAATGAGTCATCAATGGGTTTATAACTTACTCAAATCCAACCTATCTCTACAACTCTCTTTTCATTCACTCTCGCTCTCACTCGGTCTCGCGTTCACTCGCTCCACATTCTCGCTTCAATTTGGGTATGAGTTTTTCGAAATTTGGTTAAATGTGAAATTATTTTAGTAATATGAGTTGGATTGGATATGAGTTATTAAATTATATTGCATGGAAATGGGTCAAAACGGGTCTTTTTTGGGTTAAACCATTTTTGACCCGACTCGATCCACCCGTTTGACGGGTCTAGGTGTAACAACAATAGGGGAATAGAAATTGAATTTGGACGAGGGAAAAGTTAATAAGAAATCACTATGACAATTAGGGAAATTAGAAGGACTAATAGAGGGAGGTACAACCAAAGAAAATATTTCAACAAGATCAACTAGAAGCCCGAAGATCTCTCTTGCCTCGAATAAGATATCTATAGTCCCTAAGTAAGTATATGACGTTAAACATATCAAATTGAATGATAATCCGAAAAATCATAATGTTCTTTGAAATAAATTCTTTCCTGCTTTGATATTCCGTAAAATCATAATGTTCTTTGAAATAAATTCTTTCCTGCTTTTTGTACACATAGAATATAGTTTTTTTTTGGTAAGAGTATACATAGAATATAGTTTGCATTTATTAATTTGAGAAATCAACTTACGAATCCCAAAGACTGTCCTCTTTACATCTATGATGCGCATTAACGAGTCTAATACATTTAAGAGGAAAAATATCCATTAATACAAAGAGAAAATACCACCAAAAATCCCAAACTATGTCATTTGTGATGAATTTACCCTGAACTTTTTTTAGTGACATGAAAACTCCCAAACTATACCACTTATGACAAATTTATCCTGAACTTTTTTTAGTGACACGAAAAATCTCAAATTATACCACTTGTGACACATTTATCCCACAATATTTTGGCTTATGGGCATTCTCGTCTTTTTCCTTTTTCTGTTTTTTTTCCTTTTTTTTTCTTGAGAGAAGAGAGAAGAAAAGAAAAAAAGGAAAAAAAATAGAAAAATGAAAAAAGACGAAAATGCCTATAAGCTAAAGTATTGTGAAATAAATGTGTTACATGTAGTATAGTTTCGGATTTTTCGTATCACTAAAAAAAGCTTAGGGTAAATTTGTCACAAGTGATATAGTTTGGGAGTTTTCGTGTCACAAAAAAAAGTTCAGGGCAAATTGGTCACTAGTAGTATAGTTTGAGATTTTTTGTGGTATTTTTCTTAATATAAAAGAAAACCGAATTAAGCGGCTATAACATGATGTCCTTTATTTTGCGTTTTCTCCCACTCTCTCACTACTTAACAAGTTTGCACCGCTTCTAAAGCTATTAAAACCTACTAGCGAATAGTGATATTCATATTCAAATGCCTTTTCCACACCCTTTACGACTTATACAGTTCTTGACATAGTGTTTTAACGACAGTATTTCCTTCGGGTCCCACTTTTTCGCAGGTTTTACCTATTGATGTTTATTAAAAATCAAACGTGGGTCCCATTTGTGTCTCCCGTTTTTTCGTCATCTTCTTCTTCTTCCTCGCTGCCTTCTCCACCTATGTCCTCCACCACACCACCAAAGGCTCTATTGGCCGCGCCACTCGCTCGCTTCTCCGCCTCGCCGCCCCTCGCGGCCTCGACCTGCCGTCATCGAGACCTTGCCGACCATCGCCTACTCCGCCGTGAAGGGGCACAAGATTGGCGAGGCGTCACTCGACCCCAATCATCTGCCTGAACAACATTCAGGATGAAGATCCAACCGATGATGATGAGCTTGAGTGTGTTAAGAGAGAGAGTACTGGCAAGGAAAGAGGAGGTTTAACCCCATCTGGATTTACCGATGGAGAAATCGTAGCAGAAGCTGCATTTTTCACCTTGAGAGCATCCAAGGCGTCGCTTGACTCTCCGCTGGTCACCGACACGATGAAGCCGTCGAACTTGTCTAATTTGTCGGCGAAGCTGTCGTTGTTGTTGCCATTGACGCAATTGCAGTGATTGCGACCGCACTTCGTCCCCAATTGCTTCTCATTCCTCTCCTCGATGAGGCGCTGAACCATCTTCACCGAGCAGACTGAGCTCGGCTCGAGCGCAGCCACTCCAACCCCACCTCCTCTATCCTTGCCGTACTAAGGAGAATCTTCGCTGGATAATAAAATTAAATGCGCACTGCAAGAGAGAACAGAGAGTCATGGGGAGAATTTCTGCTCGAGAGCACAGCCTAACGATCTTGTCGGGGGCTGTTGACCCGACAACGTCGTACTCCGGCGAGTGGAGCTCGCGACTGCACCTCGTGTGTGTTGGATGTTTGTTTGTAAAACAAGCAAAATAAAACTCTTTTCTTTCTACCACTTTATAATTGTGAATATTTTCTTACTCTTTAGAGTGAAGGCAATAGGGTATGTGCTAGTTCACACAATACCCGTGTGCGGGTGCGCGAATAATTGCGCGATTATTAGGCGCACTTGGCGTGCTTGCGCGGCCGTGGTTTAATTAGCACTAATCCCTTTATTTTTTTTTCTTTCGTAAGATTATCTCATTAATCTTTATTAGTTGAAAGGTTGTTTTTGTTTATTAAATAATTTTCAAAATTATGAAAATTCGGAATTTTATTTATATATATTTCATTTTATCTCGAATTTTACATGTGTCTTTTCAAGACAACCTTTGGATGTTATACTTGTTCAGTTTTCAATCTTTCGCGAAGGGTTGCATTTGTTCAGTTTGCAAACTTCTTCCAAAGGAACATCGTTTGTTAGCTTTGCAACCTTTCGTGAAGAGTTGCATATGTTCTTTAAGATCGATTTCTATAAATGTCAGATTTTTCGAAAACAAGAAATAAAAATCAATTTCAAATCTTTTTTCAAAACTACAGCCATCATTTTCAATTGTTTCCTAAAAAGATCCTGGAGAAATACTAGAAATACTTGATTGTTCTTTTGATTTGAAACCATTTATTTACAATGGTGTGCACCGCCACCATGCCCTCGTTCCATGCGATCACCTCCCTGTCCGTCTTGTGAAAGCTCCTCTCCATCGCCGCCCTCCACTTTGTCGGAGCCGAACCCTCCTCCTTGTTCACCTTCAAAAGCTCTTCCTTTATAGCTCGTGCAACCTATCACTACACCTCACACCTAGAAACTACCGGTCGAGCAAGTAAAAAGAGAGAACATAGAGATACAGAAGAAAAGGAAAGGCGAAAAAAAAGTGGGATGGCTCCAAAAAAATGAGATCCACGAAGGATAATATAGTTCAAATAAAATTTTAGAGAGCATACAAGCTAAAGAGGGAGTGGAAAAAGCTTGAACCAAACCGATAATATTCAATTTCCAATAGCAAAAGATTAATATTCTAATTTCAACTATTGTGAAACTATATTTATTGTCATTCTCATCATTAATATATGAGAGTTCTAGTCTCCACACATAAAACTAGTGCTTTAATTTTTCATTACTTTAATTTAAATATCATTACACAAGCCCATTATCTAAAACAAAGTCACTTTGCGCTCCTCGCAAGTCCATCTAGAAGAGATATATGCACTTTCTTATGCACTAAAACTGTGTCATCTCCTTTGCCTTAGTGTTACCAACTTCATTCTTGTCCTCAAACACAGCACCAATCTCTTCCAATGTCTTGCCCTTTGTCTCGGGCAAGAAGAAGTAGAAGAACAGACTCCCCAACACCATCACCCCACAGAGCACAAAGAACGTGCCCGCGAATGATATCCTGTGGCTGATGCTCAAGAAGGACGACGACACGGCCCCACTCATCAGCCGGTTCACCGAGATCGCGAGGGCCGTGCCCTGGGCCCGCAGCCGAAGCGGGAACACCTCCGATGAGTAGACCCAAGTGATGGGCCCGAGCCCGATCGAAAAGAAGGACACGTCCGCGCACACTGCGACGATGCTCACCACGATGGCCCAGACCGGCTTGCTCCCCGAGTGATCGAGGAACTTCGAGCCCAGGCCCAGAGCGGCCAGGGAACAGGCCATCCCTACCGTGCCCAATAGCAAGAGCGGGCGCCTCCCGAGCCGGTCCAAGAACAGGGCCGAGACCATCACGAACGCGGCCTTAGAGATGCCCATGATCACGTTGATCCCGAACAGCTTCCTTTTGTTGTGAATCCCAGCGGCTTTAAACACTTCGGGGGTGTAATAAATCACGGCGTCGTTCCCGGAGGCTTGCATGAAGAAGTTGATGCCGATCGCAGTGATGAGGATCCGGCGGAGGGCGGGCGAGGGATGGAGAAATTCCTTCCATACCCCTTGCCCACTCCATCCATTTGAAGAGGCCAAATCTGCATCATCCTGAGCAGCTTGGGTGATCTCATGGAGTCTTAATGCAGCCTCTTCCTCATCTCTTGAAGTCTTTAACAACACCCTTTTCGCCTCCTCAATCCTGCCTTTCATGACGAGCCACCGAGGCGATTCGGGCATGAGAATGATGCTTGACCCAAGGCCGATCGCTGGTATGGCGGCAATTCCAAGCATTATCCTCCAGCTGAGCCACTCGGGGAGGTCGGCGAGGGCATAATTGCAAATGAACCCGAGCAAGATCCCAGCCACGATGAAGAACTCCGGGAGGGAGGTGAGCATCCCCCTCACCGAGGCCGGGGCAATCTCGGCCGTGTAGAGCGGTGCGATCATGAGGGAGTACCCTACCCCGATACCTGCCACGACCCGGCCCGCCATGAGGAACGCGTACGACGGCGCAAGGCCCATCAACAGGGCCCCGATCAGGAAGGTCGACGCTGCAAGGACGATGGTGTACCGCCGCCCAATGAGGTCGGAGGTCTTGCCGGAGGCCAGAGAGCCGGCCAGCGAGCAGACGTTGAGTATGCCCACGAGGAATTGTCCTTGGACGTACGTGATTTTAAGGTTGTCTCTGATGCAGATCAGAGCACCGCTCATCACCCCGATGTCTGCAAAATCAAACGGTCATAACCACCTCACCTCTTAATTTCCCAAGATTCTCAGTATAAATAGCAACAATTCCGACTGTCTTACGCTAACCAACCCACGAACTCAAAACCATTTTGTCATACCCACGGGTGATTCCATCAACACATCACCGAAAATCGTGTCCCTCGCAAGCCCATCTTGCGACATAACATAACCCCTCACCCATCTCCACGTTTCTAATTCGAATTAAACTTGGGCTCGAGAAACAAATCTGCGCAATCCGAGAAAGAGATGGGACGAGTCGATTACTCACCGTAGCCCAAGAGGATGGAGTTCGTGGAGGCCAAGATGGTACAGAACAGAACGTACTTGTTCGCCCGAGGCTTCTTGGGACCCGAAGCAGCGGAAGTTGGCGCTTTTGGGTCATCCATTTCAGCCAGTTTCTTTTCACTCTCAGTCACCACACAGAAGAATGAAGGGAACTGCAAGTTATGGAGAGAGAGAGAGAGAGAGAGAGAGAGCGCAGAGAGTGAGTTGGGGATGGTAGGTGGTTGCAGAGATATATGTCGAGAGGGTGCCGAGCCAGATTGCATGAAAAGCCAAAATAGGAAGAAATGCAACAGGCTGTGAGGATAAGAGAGAGAAAAGCCATGGACTGAAAAATTCTTGCACGCAGCGAGCGCGCGTGAACCCGCTTCATCTAACTCGTCAAATTACACGACCCTCACGTGAGGTCCACATCATTCGACGATCGAGATGCACCGAGCCAACATGCTCGTCGGAACCGACCCCGGCCGGGTCACCCTAGAAAGCTGACGAGCCTCCATTTGGGTTGCCCCCCACAATGATTAATCTTGCAAATTCTCACAACCTCACACCATAAAGGAGCAAACTTTCAAGGAGATTCCAATAGGTGAAAAGTAGGGTTGCTTTCAAGATGCTGTCTTTACTACACAGCCAGTCAAACCAGACGGTTGGGACCAGTCCTCTGAGGTGAAATGCTGCAACCAGTCTCTTGTAACCTAGTGCGGAAGTGGAGGACGACGTGGTGAATAGGCGCTCGAAAGTACGAGCGCGACGGGGATTTTACGTGGGGGATTCCACTATGGGGACGACCCGTACCCGTCCAGATATAAATGCGCTTTGGATTCTACCCTTCTTTTTCCACTCTTTGGATCTTGTCGATGGCAAAAGAGTGTCCCAAAGGTATGAAGCGACTCAACTTTAGTCAATTATGGTCCCCTGAGTGGGAATCTCTAAAGTGAATTGCGGTCCCGGTCAATTGCACGTGCCAGAGAAAAAGGAACTCGAACGCATTTATCAAGCAAACAAGCTAACTACGCTCGCCCGTAGGGATGAGCATTGTACGGATTGGGCCGGTCTAGCACCTAACCCAAGAATCAATCCGCACGATATTAATCCCTAATTTTTTGGATGGGGGATCGATCTTGTTAAGCCTAGAACCGAAGACTGGACTAGATTGGACTGACCTTGTGGGTTCGGTCCGGTTCCAAAGTCAACCCGAGACCAATAGATTTTTTTTTGTTTCATTTTTTGAATTCCTTGGAGGCACACAACGTGCTCTTTAAATGTTTGAAGCTGCTGAAATTAGAATTAAAATGTATTCATGCTTTACTAAATGATCGATGATATGTGGCATTTCTCATTCAAGAATGAGTCTTTAGCTCTGCCAAAGTCAAAATCGTTGAGATTGACAAATTCATCTATGTGATTTGAATATAGAACCCATAATGCCACATGATTAGATCCACAAATTTATCATATTTGTTTCGAGCATGAGAAGGGATATTATGATATTACAGATTCTGACTGGGACTCTAGTTACAAGCCTTGTTTTGTTATTGTTTTTTCAAATGTCAAGATGTCTGTTCAAGTTAATGGTATTCATGCTAAAGCATCATACATTAACCAAAATAAATTGTTACTATGATTGTCAACGAAGATGCAAAATGAATGTGGCCATTCAAGTTAAGATTCTCAACCTCTGTTTCTCTTAGAACCGATTATGGAGGTAGTTACCTTTGAGTTGTATATATTGACTGCGAACGATGATCAATCAAAATTGCTAATATCCCAGAGTCTTCGCTGCTGATGATTGGCATCGGCAAAGAATAAACGAGCAAGGAGAGGGAGGGAGAGAGTCGTTGCTATTGATCCATTGAGAGGTCAAGAAAAATCTGAGATTGAGGGAGAGAGTGAGAGTGAGACTCGGAGAGAGGGAGAGGAAAAAGGCAAAAGAAGAGGAGGGGCTGAGCACTTTAAATTATATAGCTAGGGTTTGGAAAAAAAGAATTTACAGGGTCGGTCCAAGTTGAACTAATCCTAAAGCGTCAAAACTAAGGACCAACCCGCACGGTACACGTTCCAGCTAGGATCAGGGACCGATCCAATCCCTCTGAGAGTCGGACTAGGATCGGCTGGGTTCAGCCAGTCTAGAGTCGGTTTAGGATCAACCTTGGATCGATGCTTACCCCTACTCGCTCGCCCTCTTAACGAGTTAGGATATGATTTTTGGGATGCTGGATTGGGCTATCGAGTTGCCCAATTTTCTTCAGGTGGAAAAGTTAGGGCCATGATCCTGCCTTCGAGGTCAAATGGATGAGAGGATGTCTTTAGAATTCTAAGACATGCCTGCTTAAGAAAAATACCACGTCGTATAGATCACGGGGTAGAGTCAAATCTTTACAATTATAGAGCCAAACAAGCTCCAAATTCTGTTAAATTGGATTAATACAAAGAAAAATCACGGATTAGTATACCTGTGACAAACAGAGGGTTATAACTCAAAACTGGTATACCCGTCAACTGTCACGTATCATCCAACTCGGCAATTTGATAGTAAAATTAAACGGAAACTAATGGAAGGTAAATATATTACAAGTGTACCGGTTTGGGGTTTTTTATGGTAAAAAAATTAGTTTTTAATAAATTTATCATAAATATACCAGTTTAGGGTGGGTTTTTCATAGTATTAACCTTTAATTTTAGTGCAAGCCTCACTTGTAATTGTAAAGGAGAAGAAGATCATTACGCTCTTGCAAGTGGCACATTAGATAGAAAAAAAAATTAATAAAGCTTAATTTGAGGCAAAATAACGCTATGGCTCTATTTGTTTCACAGAAAATAAATAACTTAGAAATTATTTTCCTAAAAACGATTGTTGCATTGCTTGAAATAATTGTCCAACGAAAAATATTTCCGTTATCAATAATAATTTATATTTTGTGGATGATGAAAATACTTTTCGTTAATTCATTGTTATAAACAATACGAGCAATCGTTTTCAGGAAAATGTTTTCCAAATGGTTCATTTTCTAAAAAATAAACGAAGTCTACAAGTGCCATAATTTTCGTGTTACACTTACTTCAGTGCCATAATTTTCATATTACACTTACTTAAATGCCATAATTTTCATATGACACTTATTTTGGAGCCATCTTTTGTAATCACTTGAGTGCCACATTAGTGAAAGAATTATCATTTAGTGCCTCCGATGATATATCGCGTCAAAAGAGCCCTAGGTTGTTTTTTCATTAAAATTTTAAGTTTGACGAATCTTTTTTTAAAAGAAAAATTGAAGTCCACCGTGGACAAAGGACAAGACCACGTGGCACGTGGCACTTCTAACTAAATCAACTTCGTCTGAGGAAAAATTGCCGAGTCGACCAACGCACTGGACGATAATCGGGATTCGCCACCTCAGGCCACTGCCATAACAAGTTGCATGCCTTGTCGTCGCTCCCCTGTTGTTTGCATCGATCGTGAGCCTTGAGACAATGACACGAGTGGCCTAGCCGAAGGGCGACGCTTGGGGGCGATAGCCCGAGGATAAAAGTTGACCCGGACTTATCAATACATACACAAAGAGACAGATAAGACTCTATCATTGCAGCGATAGGTTCATTTGAACTACCAAATGAAAAGGCAAAAAAAATCAAAAAAATATTAAAATATTCAAAAAAATTATCATGTCAACGTTGGTTGGACAGCCAGTACCTGCCGGTGTCCACATCAGCTTCGAGTGGCTAAAATTGGCCGAATTGACTCAATTGACAAGAAGTAAAAAAATTTATGACTCAATTGTCAAACTTGAAAGGTTTAGGATTGAATTGATAAAAATGCAATAAATTTATAACTTTTTGAATAATTTTCCCAACAAAACGGAAGTTTCTCACTAGGAGCCCTTTGTGCATTTCACAAAGAGAGAGGTCCGGACATGCAAAAACTGCACTACACGGGTCATTTGCCAACCAAAGCAAAAGATAGACGATGATGGCGGCACTAACAGGCCTAAGATAGTGGCCGGCGGTGACTGAAGATGGGGGAGAGGGAGAGAGAGAAAGAATGAGGGCTTAAGGTTTAAAAAACAAAATGAATTCACAAACAATTGTGAAATGGGGTCGTTTGTCGCTTATTTTATTGACTTCACTTTACTGACAAGTCATATTGGATTGTTTATTTTAAAATAAAGTCATGTCGGATTTTCCGGCTACTCCAATCTTCGATAGCACTGAAGTGATCGTTTGGTATCAAAGTGAATGTGGTACGAAGGTTATGTCACTTGCAATATCCTTTTCCCCTTAATTTGATCTATATAAAACCAAAAAAGTTAAAACAAAAGGAATATTTAATACATATGTGTATGACAAAGCAGGCCCTAAGAACAAATTTCATTCGCATCTTTTCCTGCAAAACGAAGACGAAGAAACTTCTTACTCGAAACGCTATGCTTGATCAATCTTTAATTTTATGAGCTTGCAGTGTCTTCGTTCTCAAAAAGATCCCAAATCTCTTCCAAGCTCTTGCCTTTGGTCTCAGGCAAGAAGAAATAAAAGAACACAGTCGCCAACCCCATGATTCCTGCAAGCACAAAGAACGTGCCCCCAAACGTTATCTCCCTCGAAATGCTCAAAAACGACATCGCCACCGCGCCGCTCACCACCCGGTTCACCGCTATGGCCAGGCTTGTGCCCTGGGCCCGCAGCCTCGTCGGGAATATCTCGGACGAGTAGACCCAAGTGGTGGGCCCGAGCCCTATCGAAAAGAACGAGACGTCCGAACAGACGGCCACCACGCACAGCGCAATGGCCCACGTCGGCTTGCTGCCGGGTGGCTCGAGGAACTTCGAGCCCAGGCCCAGGCCCCCCAGGGAGACCGCCATCCCAGCTGAGCCCAGCATCAAGAGAGGCCTCCTCCCAAAATGGTCCAAGCAAAGTGCCGAAACAAAGGCGAAGAATGTCTTGGCAAGTCCCATGACGATAGTCACCCCTAATAGCTGTTGGTTATCGCTAATCCCGGCTTCTTGGAAGACTTCCGGGCTAAAGTACACGACCGCGTCGTTCCCCGACGCCTGCATGAAGAAGTTTAGTCCGATGGCCGCTATGAGAATCCGTCGAACAGGCCTCGCGGGCCGCCAGAGGAGCTCCTTCCAAACGCCCCGCCCATGCGATCGGGCCGAAACCGGGCCCGCGGAACCGTCAACCCCTATGTTGGTCTTCATCTGATTGAGCCTCAATTCAGCTTCTACCTCATCTTCTGATGTCTTGATCAGCACCCTCTTTGCTTCTTCGAATCTGCCCTCCATGACCAGCCACCTCGGAGACTCCGGCATCGTCATCACGCCTGCCCCGATCACGATCGCGGGCACTCCAGCTAACCCGAGCATGAGCCTCCAACTTATATCAACTGGTAGACCTGATAAGGCATAGTTGGATACATACCCAAGTAAAATCCCGACATTGATAAAGACTTCAGGCAATGAAGATAGGAATCCCCGGGTCATCACTGGAGAGATCTCGGCAGCGTAGACTGGGGCGATCATGAGCGCGTACCCGACACCAATCCCCGCAACTACCCTCCCAGCCATTAGGAACATGAAGGATGGAGCAAGGCCCATCAGAAGTGCACCGATGAGGAACGTGGAGGCGGCAAGGACTATCGTGTATCGCCGGCCGATCCAATCAGAGGTCCGGCCAGAGGCGAGAGATCCAAATAGCGAGACCACATTGAGCGAACCCACCAAGATCTCAACCTGCGTTGGTGTGATCACGAGGCTCTCTCTGATGAATAGCACTGCTCCGCTCATCACCCCAATATCTGTACCCATTTAGATACAAACATAAATTCAACATCAAGTTCGACCATGGCTTTGCTTTCCGTCAAAAAGGTGGCAGACCAATCTCAATGCACCAATTAATCCTACCGTGGACCTTTTCTCTCTCTTTGGGGCGGGATCGAGACATAATGTACATACAGAAAGCAATATAATGGAAACAGTTTGTGCTAAGAACTCACCATAGCCCAGCAAAATAGAGTTGGTGGAGGCCAAGATGGCACCACCCAGAGCATATCTGTTCAGGCGAGGCTTCCGGCGACCACCACCTTCTACCGCCGCTCCACGTTCTTGGAACTGGACTGTTTTCTTGGGGCTCGTGAGATCCTCTTCAGAGAAAATGGGGTCTGACTCGGGAACAAGAGGATCATACAAGTGTTTGAGTGAATCCTGCATGAGTGGAGGTTGAAATGAGCGAAGAGTTAAGCTCCGGTTGGTTCTGGTTCTGGGAATACTGCGAGTTTTCAAGAAGAGGGTACGTGAGGAAGAAGATCATATGAGAGAGAATAGGTTTCAGCTTTTTGTACATTAATTATTTTGTCTCGAGCCTCCTTAGGTTTTGTACATTTGGATTTCTAGTCACTATTTGAGTCAAAGCTGACGGGGTATGATGACGAAATAGTGTTGCATGGTGCAAAGAAATAACAAATGTTTGACGACTAGGTAATGCAATGGGTCTAGACAAGTATGCAAGAAGACTAACCATAAAAGACTAGTGAGTGTCAATGTCATCCTCGTTCAAGCAGCGTGTAAAAAGAATCAAATTTGTATATCGTTTTCAATGAGTAATTCGAGGGCACAATTATAAAGGTCTTACTACCATAAACTAGTAGAACACCACATAAAGAAACTATGAATTTGTTGAATTCATGCCTTTTGGCATGTAAAATTTGTTTCGACTCGAAGTAGTTGGTACAAGATGGGTGGCATTTGAACGAGTGACCTTTATTTATTGAGATGGAAAATATTATATGCTCCAGAGTCATCAGATACAATGTATTTAGGTTAAGAGAAAATAAGCCACTGAAATAGTGAGTAGATGTCGGTGTGCTTTGCTCAGTCTATAAAATGGCAGATTATGCAAGTCTGAAAAATTTTATATTCCCAACTTTTGAATTCTAAGTGGGGTTTAACTTTTATCTAGTTACTGTTTGCCTTTTAACATTGTAAGTATAGAATTTCTTCACATGATATGGTTAATTAAAGTCGCACCAAAATTTCTCATAACTCTTCTAAGTCAATCTTATCTATAGTGTCAAAAGAAATCAACATGGTGTAACGGTCGATCACATTACTTATTTAATAAGTGGTTTTAATTATTTAAAAATTTGAATTTCGAAAGGCGATTATTTTTTATATATGGATCTGCTTTTTCTAAGTATTTTTGACACGCGAAGCATCACGGGGAGCATTCTCTGGATTAGGATACCTTCTCCAAAGATCAGATAGATGGTCCTCGAATCAAGGTGCATCATTCTTCTCACCTCGAAAGAGGTGATTATTCTGCTTTCATTTGCTTTTTGGAGAAGAAAAAGCCGCTTTGCCTCTGAAAAAGCAAGGAAGGTGGGTGGGCGTGTGGGCAACGCACGCCTCCGGAACAGCACCAACTGGTTGATGGCGTTCAGCATGGATTGCGATGCGGACCCAACGCCGGAAGTCACTCGAACACGACACCGAACTACAGATTTTGTCGATTTTTTAATGTTTCTTTAGCCTCTGGAAAGACCAAGATGGACAAGACGATGGGCATGAGCCGCCATGGATGGCGACACCTGCATGCGAATGGGGTTCTTCAGAGCTGTGCAGGTAGGCCATCTATATGCTTAATCGAGCTATTACATTATGATTTCTTGAGGGAGGAATCTTGGCTTGTTCACACTCGTGTGAAGTAAAGACGGAAGTTTGTCCAAGTTTCAAGATTTGTTTGATGGGAGAGTAGCCATCGACAAAGATTTGCTTGTTGCTGTGTTCACTATGGAAAACATGGGGGCAAAGGGATAAATCTGAAGGAAAAAGTTCAGGTATAAATCGGATTTAAGCTCTGTTAATAAATGTCAAAGACTCTTTCCACCTCCTCCCGAGTACAAATTACAGGAAAGAAAAACAAGACGAGACTACTATGGAATGAGATTGATAGATAGTCACATGAAAGAGAAACGCAAATTTGGAAGTGTTGTCTATGGTAAATAGTATCAATTGGACCGAGTCAAATATGGAATGAGAGGGTAAGCAAACAATTCTCACAAGATCCGGTGCCACGTGGCAAGTGACAGGTGCAAAAGACCACTAAGGGTGCGTTTGGCAAATTGCCAAATGGTAACTATTTCCGTTCTTTTATTTCCAGAATCAGTTTTGAAATAGAAATTAATTCGGTAAATTTTTGTTCCCAGGCACAAATTTGCAAAAATTTATTCCCAGAATCAGTTTTGGAGCAAAATCAAGAAGCATAAAAAAGTAGCTTTTTGATTCTAGGAACAAGAATAAAAACTAGAAAATAATATTTTTCTTCTTCTTCTTGCCTTGCTGTCAGCCATTGGTGACCGGCCATAGACTAGGGTTGACGAGGGCGAGGGCTGGACCCTTGCCTAGGCCGCAAGCCGCCCTCGCCAGATCTGGTGAGGGCGGCGGCAAGGTTCCAGCCCTCGTCGGCACTAGCGACCTAGTCATGGCCAAGGAAGAAGAAGGAGGAAGAAAAAAAAGAAAGAAATATTAAAAATTCAAATATATTATTAAAATATTATTAATAAAAAGAAATTTTGTGCCGTTACTAAATACATTTATGTTTTTTTTCTATTCCAAGAATAGAAATTATAGGCAGTTGGTAAATGCCTTTAAATGCTTAGAAGTTGTTTCTAAGCACGGAATAAAAAAAAAATTATTTCTAAGCAAAATCAACTTTCGAGAACAGGATGGTTGCCAAACACACTTTAAGCTGCATTTAGTTGAGTTTTGAGAAATGATTCCCCAAATATCTTTGGTTCAAGGTGTACATGCTTTTGACTTATGTGTGATTTTTTGCAAAGTAGCTTTAAAGTTTAAAAAAAAAAAGGACAAACAAAGGAAGCTACTGTTCATTGTCTCCAAGGGCTAGAAAAGGGCTCGTAGGGCCACCGCAAGCCCAAGAGTGGGTTCTGAAGCTGCGCAACTCAAGCGCAACAACATCGGGGTCACTCGACACCCTGGAGTTGCCTTGCGCAGCAATGCTTAATAAAAGGTGACCATCACGCGATCCCAGGAGTCACCTCGATGCTCGACCATCGACTCTTGACCAATGGCAATGCTTGTCTTCAAATTCTCGTCAAACAGTCATGAGCGGGGGCGACGTTGGGGAAGATGAACCAGGCATCACGACCTTTGGTGGAAACCCAATCGTGGAAAACCCAGAACTTTGACGGTCGAAGAAGATGAATAGTCATGAGCGAGGGCAAGACTGGAACGCGAAAATATTAGTGAGGGCAATTTTCAAAGAAAAAAAGTTCCTCAACTACAAAAGCTAGCTTCCGAAAATGCTGAAAGCCTAAGTTAGGTGGAGGCTTGTCTTAAGCTTTTACCTTTGCCAATGTTGGCATTTCCCTAAAGTGGTCCAAATAAAGTTAACCAAATGTCCCAAATTTTTCACAAAAGACTTTAGAAGGTTCAAAATCCATTGGAAAAGCTGAACCGAAAGCACCCCTAATGGGTTTGCATGTAATTTCTCTTGCCGAGGGAAGGTTATTAGTCTCGAATGTGAGCAATATGAAGAAGTAGATCGAAGTAGAAAGGCTATGATAGGACAAGCAACCGTCTCTAACCTGCTCGATGCCAAATCGCGAGTGATGTTCAGCTCTTGGAAGCAGTTGGAGGACGAGACATATTTATAGGCAATATGCAAGCTTAGGGCTCTCAATGGAAAAATTGTTGGGGGAGATGAGCATGATCTTGCTATGTGGGAATCCATGATTAACGAAATCCATTGTCGACATGTTGTGTGGACATCAGTCGATAATAGATTGCAACATATCACGATAACATGGACTTAATATAAGTTATCGTGTCGTGAAGATGCTAATCGACACGAAACCCTCTAGAAAAAGGGTTAGAAGATTGGTTGAACCTTCTTTAACAAGCCTCATTCCGATACAATTAAATCAGAAACTCTCTTGGACATCCTAATTAAACATGTCTTAGATTAGTTACTAAGGCAGCCCATGTGACTTGATTACGCAAATTGGTCTATGTGACTGGCAAAGAACAGATCGGGGCTTTGGCTCATGGAAATGGAGACATATCATTGGAAGACATCGCAAGTATGTTCGGATTTTGTGAAGCAATTGGTAGACTTGTCAAATGATGAGTCGGGTCGAAAATTATTCAACCCAAATTAATCTAGAATCCCCTCTCTCTTTTGTTATTTTTTTTCTTTGGTGGAAACGGCTAATGTCACGCATCTAATTATGAGAGAGAGATTATTTTTTTTCTTTGGTGGAAACGGCGAATGTCACGCATCTAATTATGAGAGAGAGAGAGAGAGAGAGAGAGTACAATAATGGATTGATACCATGAAAAATCCCAAATCGGTACATTTGTGATAATTTTTCCCTTAATTAATTTTTATTAAATTTTACCGTCAAATTTTTGAGTTGGATGATACGCGATAGTTGATGGATGTACCAGTTTAGGGTTTTAACACAAGTGTATTGGTTTGTGATTTTTCGTGGTATTAATTCAATTTAACGGAGGCTAAATTTATCACAAATATATTAATTTGGAGTTTTTTGTTATCAAAAAATTAATTTGGGATTTTTAATTGCAAAAAAATTAATTTTAAGTAAATTTATCTTAGTTTTGGATTTTTGAAGTATTAAGTTATTAACCCTATAATTATAGCATGGCCATGTGCAACTCTCGTGTTCCCCACCCACGCCAAATTCAAACGAGCAGATCGGATCGAAAATGATTGGATTCAAACTAATCTAAATCTCATCTCTTTTCTATTATTATTTTTTATTTTACTTTTGCATTTTTTCCTTCAGTCGAAACAGCGAATGTCACGCCTCTAATCATGAGAGAGAGAGAGAGAGAGAGAGAGAGAGAGAGTATAATAATAGCATGGCCATGTGCAACTCTCATGGTCCACACCTCCCAGAAAATATTGGATACCCCCACGTGATACATGGTCAGCAAAAAAGAAGTCCGTGTCCCTCGCGGGCCCACCTGCCAGAAAAAACTCTCTCTCTCTCTCTCTCCTACACTTGCTCTGTCTCCTCGCCTCTCTCCTCTCTCTCCACTGCGGTTTCTTCTCGGCCATGGCCGCTAGCTCAAGTTCGACCTCCCGTCCATGGCCGCTGCAAGTTTTCAAATCAAGTGTCCATGGCCACGACACTCTGGGTCTAACTCCCATAGCCGCAAGCTCGAAGCTCCATCTACACGGCTTCTGTGAGCTTGAGCTTGAGCTTGAGCATCCATGGCCGCGGGCCGTCGCAACTCGGGCCGCCATGGCCGCCAGCTTTAACAGATGGCAGCCATGGTCGAACGGTTGTGCTCGAGCTCTGCGGCTATGGTGACGGCGAGACTCCGGATTAAGTATCCTTGGCCATAAGTCTCTAGATCTAGCAGCTATCGACGGGATTCAAAACTCGAGTGACCATGACCAGCCATGGCCGCGAGCTTGACGTCCGAACATGCTCGCAACCGTGAGCTCGAGCTATGTGGCAATGGAGGTCGAGATGTTGGGCTCGGGCTCAAGCTCCATGGCCATGGTGGCGGCAAAAAACAAGAGAAGAAAAAGCGACTGCAGAAAAATGGACTTATTTTTTGCTGACCTGACATCACTTGGGGGTTTCCTAATATTTTCTCCACACCTCCACCAAAGTCAGACAGCCTGCAGCTTTCTTACACGTTCAAATATTTTCTCTCTCCTTCTTTTTCCATTTATTGTTTCTTTTTTAAACATTAAAATATGTACATTCTGCCAACATGGGTAGTACTCTCTTTATTATTATTCTTATTTCGATACGGCGGCATGCAAAAAATAATGCAGATGTTTCCCGGTTACAACATAAAGAGCCCCTTTTTAAATTGAAAAAAAATATTACTTTCTCCTAAATTTAAGTTAACTAATATTGGCCCGTAAAACCGATGGCCCATTCCAAGGCGGACAAGTTTCACTGACTTTCGAGGAAGTTGCCTGCCTTCGTTGATTGCTGAGTGTGCCCTCTTTCAAATTGAATAACGCAGATGTTTCCTGGGTAAAATTGGAATATTAAAAAATTGACGAGGGTAATTTGGAAAGAAAAAAAATATTGAGTTGAGCATTTTCAATAAAAGGTCGTGCTCGCCAAACACGTCTTTGGAGGAAATGTCCAGCCAAACGCAGCTGCCGGTCAAACCAATGAATTACTCCAAGGCCGACAATTTTGACCGATTCCCAAGGAAGTTGCCTACCTTCGTTGACTGCTGAACGTGCCTCCACTAGGTATTGTTGAAGCAGTCTTCTCGAGAGTGCTTGGAAATAGACTGGAGGGCATTCTTGTCTTTTAATCATTTATTATATATAGTGCGCCTGCCCGGAAAATAAATAATTGAAGAATTTTAATAGCTTTTTCTTAATTGAAAAAAGGGGGTTTCTTTTTTCTCGTGTCCTCTTTTTCTTTTGATCAGAGCCTTCTTCCTTGCAAAGCACACATGCACATGTCGTCATGCTCGACCACTTTAGAAGTTCGTCTATTACAAATTTGTAATGTAGGCTTCTAAACATCTTGTAAATGAGATAAGATATGATTGTGCGATACTTCCTACGATAATATTCAGCTATAAATATATAATATATTTGAAGCCTAACTACTTAAAAGACTTGATTTCCTAGTAAGGTAGACACGCTTCGATTAATAACATATAAATGAAATTAAAGATTACAAACGTTTTTAAGGTGTTCAAGAAAAGTGTCAGTGATTTCTTTTCTTTGGTTTGAAAATATTTATTCATTTGTTTTAGTGGTTCGAATTGTTAACGTACAATGCAAGAGAGGACAACTATTTTCCAAACCGCAAATTTCTTGCTAGATAGTGTATTTTGATATCCAGATATAGGCTACGTGCTAAACATGAGAGTTGACTCGAGACAGGTTATTGACAAATACTTAAATATATATAAAAAATAAAAATCGTAATTTTTTTAGGTAACCAAATGCCCAAGCATATCTCTAGAGATTGCAGCTTTCTCAAACTAATACTTAAATATCTTAAAATTTTCAATTAGACCCTTATTCATACGCAAGAGAATTTAAGATTATTTCTCTAAACGAATTCGGTGCTGTATATCACCGTTAATCCTTCTTTTGTCAAAGGAAATAACGCATCTAATTCAAATAATTATATTATACTTTGCATGTTATTTAGCTTTAATAAAAGAGTGACAAGTTGGAGGACCTGCCATGTCTTACGGGGGAAAATGTCGACATCTTCGTGGAAATATCGCCGCTCGTTGGTTTCCAGCTGTTTTTGCCTTTTACGTGACGCAACAGCTAACGTCAAGATCGGATAAGAATGGCTGAAAAAAAAATTAAAAATTAGAGAACCACCGAATCTTGAACTGCATCCGAGCTCATATTAATTAAGGAAAAATAATATAAATACTTTCTGAAATATAGCTTGATAAATAATGTAATCTTTAAATTTTAGTCAAATGTGTAATGCGAAATCTCTGAACTTTTGATATATATTTTATTTAATCTTTGAATTATACGAAAATATTCAAACTTGTCCCTGAAAAATCGGTTCCCCACTAAATGCATTTGCTAATAACCTACATCGCTTATTTATAGAATTTAAATATATTTTCTTATATGCACGATTGATTTAATTTTTTAGATTGGAGTTTTCTAACATGATATTAAAACCGAATTTTTTCCGGATTTTGCCTGAGGTTTTGTCCCAGTTTAAATTGGGATGCGCCTTCTGACTAAAAAAATAAAAATAATAAATACATTTAAATACATTTTCTTATAATGAGTTTCGTCCCAGAAAAATGCTTCCGTGACAGCTTCGCCACTCTTAGCGTAGATGCGAATGGTGAGCGTCTCGATCAATTGGGGGTATAACCAAACAAAATAATCAATTGTGAAAACAGAAGCGAGGGCATGACCAAAGAGAATAATCAATTGTGGGTGGGCCTAAATGTGAGTGGAGGGCGTTTCAGTCAATTGGGGCTTAATATCTAAAAAAACTCAAATTTTAGCTTTTATCTCATAAAAAATCTCTAACTTTAGGTCATATCCCAATTCTATCATAAACTTTTATTTATTCCATAAAAAAAACCCTCAACTTTATGTCTTGTCCCAATTTTATCATGAATTTTTTTTTTGCCTCATGAAAAACCTCAAACTTTTGGTCTTGTCCCAATTTTACCGTTCGTTCTCAATTTTGCTGTAAAATTTTTGCAATCTCATAAAAAACCATAAAATTTTACTTGAGTCACAAATATGACCCTGTTAACCCTCTGTCGAAAATTTCTTGTTGACAGCCAAGAGATAGCAATCTTTCAAGCAAGAGCTGTTTGAGTGCCCCAAGCACTTTCCAATCGCAAGAGATGGAACATTCCCAAGCATGAGAGATCGATAAGCGCAAAATCTTGAGGGCGATTTTGATGAAGGGTTAATAGAGATCTTTATGAAACAAAAAAATTAGAATGAAATTGAAACTTGACTTAAAGTTAGAATTTTTTTATGATATAAAACAAATTTAGGGTAAAATTGATACTAAACCTAAAGTTAAGAGTTTTTTATAAGATAAAAAAAGTTTATGGTAGAATTGAGACTAAACCTAAAGTTGAGATTTTTTTATGAGATAAAAAAAATTTAGGGTAGAATTAATACATAACCTAAAATTGAAGATTTTTTACGAGATAAAAAATAAAAATGAAATAAAATTTTAATTTTTAATCTTTTTTTTGAGTATTAAACAGTCAATTGGAGGTAAATTCTCAATCAATTCTTACCAATTGATTGATTCAAACATCAATAAAATTGACAGAGCCTGTCAATTTGACGTGAGAATCAATTGGTAGGGGGCCCCGCCCATTGAACCTGTCAATAGGTTTAAGAACCTGTCAATTTCATTGACGTGCAAACAGCCTGTCAATTTGACGTGCGAATCAATTGGTAGGGGGCCCCGCCCTCCACTCGTATCTACGCTAAAAGTGGCGAAACTCTCGCGGAAGCATTTTTCCGATTTGATACCATCGTCTTGTTCGTCCGCACAAACCCCGTTCAGACTATCTCTCCCTTGGCTCCATCCTTAATGTGGAAGTCCCCGGGAGGCGCATTACCTTCTAGGTTTTCTGCGTTTCGTTCCAATCTTTGTTTCGGCCAAGTACAGGAGTCTACCGGTGGCTTCGCAGAGAGACAAATCTACTCGGAGAAGAAGGGGGGGTTTTGGGCGCGCGTACCGCGGATTCCTTCCCACCGGGGGAAAGATGTAGCAGTGAAGCGACTGAAGGTTCAAGTCATAAGCCGAGTTCATGACAAGCATGTCGTGTCTTTGGTTCGATAACAAACACCTTGGAGCTCCACTTTACATGGTGGTGAGTTTGGATTTTCAGCACCAATATTAATGGGAGCTTATATGATCCACCACCCGCCCAGCCCCCTCCCCCCTCTTTCTTTCGCTGCTTTTGCCAACCGTTCTGTCAAAAAAGCCTTTGACCTTCTAACTGCAATTTTTCCGTGGAGTTTTTAAGAAAATACGAAGTGGCACTTAGCCTAAGACAGGTTAGCACTTTCGGTGTACTGCCATGTCCTTTCTCTTTTTAAATTTTGCCTTCTGCTAAATTTTCGAAGTTTCAGAAATGCCTCACTTCGTGCTACGGTCGCCGGCGAAAGGTCGTTTCGCCGGCGAGCTAGATCTGGCGCTAAGGTCGCCCGACCCCACCAGCGACAGGGGATGAGACAGCACCAACGTTGATGACGGTGGCAAGCGGCAGCGGGTGGCAGATGTGGAGCTAGCGATTAAAGGTGACGGGGTAGTGGCTGGGTGTTGGTATTTTGTGGCGGGAGAGAATTTTTTTTTAATTTTTTTTCATCTATCTTGCTCTGACTCTTCTTCCTCATTGTGAAACTTAGAATTTCTTTGATTTGTCTAGGTAGATATCCTATGCGGTCCACGAATTAAAGTGGCCATTGAATATGGTGCCCCCTTAGTTATCATCTACTCGGAGAAACTAAATTAAAGATGCCGATTTACCTTTAACTGGGAAGGATCTAAATCTAAATCCATAACGGAAAAGATGTAAATTTCAAACCATATTGTTTACGTCCACTGATTTTGTAAGTAAGACTATGTAGACCGTATATAGAGGCCTGCCAATATGGAAGATCTAGATTTCATGAGGATTGCGATCTCGACCTGTCTCGCCGGCCAAGGTAGCAAAACTTCTTTTGAAGTGTGATTTTTTCAATTACCTTTTAAATTAAAATTACTTTTCAATGCACTTTTAAATTACAATTTACCAAACACAAAACCCATTTCGAAAGACCCCTCTACTCTAAAGTTCGGTACATTTTCTGAAAAACTTTCTCCAAAAATCAATCGAACGCTGTCTTTATCGTCTTATTTTGATATCCAAATTAGTATTTGGGGTTATGAGAAAAAAAGAAAGGGAAAATTAATTGGAGAACTTGGCGCTTTGTCCTTTTAATGGAAAGGATCTGATGGAAAATGGTCGTTGCAGGAGAGGGAAGACCGACCTAGATTGGCCAGCTAGGCTGAAAATTACTTTGGGGTCTGCCAAAGGACTAGCATATCTTCATGAGGATTGTAAGTTTCAGATATACTTTTGTCTTTCATCTTTATGGAATCAATAATTGATTAAAAGTGAGAATCCTAGAGGTTTCCTCTTGTATACATGAGAAACATTCGTTGTGCAGGTCATCCCAAGATCATACATCGCGATATCAAGGGAGCTAACTTACTTGTGGACTTCGAATTTGAGGCAAAGGTAAAAACAAACTTATTTGATAAACTTAAGAGTCTGCGTTGATATCTCCGACCTCAATTGGTTAAATCTCAGTGCAAGTATCGTGTTCACGCATTTGAAAGTATAATAACCATGTCGTTGTTTTCACAAATCTTCATGTTTCGACTTAAAATATTGACTTATTGCAGATTCGAGGTTTGTACCGCCAACTATATGCGCCATCTTCAGGAGCTCAAAGCACATAGCAATCGGGCCCGTGGCTGCAGCTTCACTGCTTCTAGCTGCGACCATTCAAGAGAAAGTGTCTGCGGACACTGACCCCAAATTGTATCTCCACTTGATCTTCACAGCCACTCTCTTCACCGGAATCTTCCAGTCTGTCTTAGGGTTCCTAAGGTATATATTGGAGGGATCGCACAAATTTTCTCCTTTAATCCATTAATCACCAAAGAAACTAATCTCTCTCCTTTCTTCATCAAATTTATGATCAGACTGGGGATTCAATCGTCGGTATCATGAGTGGGACTGCCGTTATAATATGGCAGCAACAGTTGAAGGGCATCTTTGGACTGATTCACTTCACCACCAAAACGGACATGATATCTTTCTTGCATGCCGTGTTCAAGAACCGAGATGAGGTGCGCGACAATTCAGTGATTAAATTATCTCCCTTCATTTGCTTTTCTTGGGTTTTAAGGATTTTTACGAGGGACGATGCGACAAAAAGTTCTGTGGTCGAGAACTTAGATGAAGAGAACTGGAACAAAGAGACACAGAAATGAAATGCAAGAGATTCACTAAAATAGTTCCATTAGCACCTGAGGTATTATAAGATGAGATCATGCGTAATATATTTATGAAGAGAAGAAAGAAAGATATCGAATGATAAAGGGTGACTAGAACGAACCCTCTTAAGATGATACATGTTTCAACATCGATCTCTTGTTGTTGTCAATATAGAAAGTCTAAGGGAAGACCAAAAGGAAAACGCAAAAGTCTTGGCTTGTGCTTTGAAATTGAAAGTTGGAATATACAATCCTTTCATGTTAATTGGAAGCGTCAAAGAAATTATGGGTTTGTTTTCTTTTCTCTTTTCTTGGAATATGCTGATTTGAAAATATTGTATGATTTCTTGATGGAGGAATCGTGGCTTGTTCACACTTGCTGTAGCTATTCAAGAAGAGGGTCGGGTCATCTTGTGTGAAGTAAACAGGGCAGTTTGTCATCTTGTGTGAAGTCAAAGAAGGAAGTTTTCTACGGTTTGTGAATTATTGAGGGAAGGAACCTTGGCTTGTTCACGCTTGCTTTAGTTGCTCAAGAAGACGGTTGGATCATCTTGTGTGAAGTCAAGAAGGAAGTTTCCTATGGTTTATGAATTATTGAGGGAGGAATCTTGGCTTGTTCACGCTTGCTTTAGTTATTCAAGAAGACGGTTGGGTCATCTTGTGTGAAGTAAAGCTTGTCATCGTGTGAAGTAAAGAAGGAAGTTAGCTATGGTTTATGATTTCTCGAGGGAGGAATCTTGGCTTGTTCGCACTTGCTTTAGCTATTTAAGAAGAGGGATGGGTCATTTTGGGGAAAATTACAAAAAAGTCATAAATCTATTGCAATTGTGCTAATTCAGTTTTAAACTTTTATTTTTTGTTAATTAAGTGTTGAACCTTTTGCAATTATGCCAATTCAGTTCATCTGGCCACTTTTGGCCTGCCAGTGTTGACGTGAACGCTGGCTGGTGCTGGCCGACGCTAACTTGGCAATTTTTAAATATTTTTTTCGAATATATATATTTTTTATTTTTGTTCTTTCTTATTTTTTTTTCCTATCGTCTTCCCCTAGTGACCAGCTAGAGGCTGAGATGGGTGAGGCTGAGCCCAGCAAGGCTGGCCCTCGCCGACACTGGCGAGGGCGAGGTCTCGCCCATTGACGGTAAAGGTGGATCTGGTGAGACCTCGCCGTCGGTGGGTGAGGTTGAGCTCACCTAACCATGGCGAGGCTCGACCTCGCCCGCCAACGGCAAGGGTGGATTTGGCGAGATCTCACAGTTGCTAGGTGAGGTAGAGCTCGCTCGGCCATCGTGAGGGCACCATGGCTTGCCCTGCCATGGCGAGGGCATCGTGGCTCGCACTCGTCGACCTCAACCTATGGCTGGTGGCCAAACCGGAGAAGAAGATGGAAAAAAAAAATGAGAGAAAAAAAGTTTAAAAAAAATTTGAAAAAAATAAAAATTTATATATTTAAAAGTTGCCACATCAGCGTCGGTCGGCCAAAAGAGGTTGGATCGGCCAAAAGAGGTTGGATGAATTGAATTGACACAATTGCAAAAGGTTTAGGACTGAATTGGAAAAAAAAATGTTTAGGATTGAATTGACACAATTGTAATAAGTTTAAGATTTTTTTGAATTTTTCCAGTCATCTTGTGTGAAGTTTGCTAGGGTTTCATGATTTGTTTAATGAGAGAGTAGCCATCGAGAAAGATTTGTTTTTGTAAATGCGAGAAAATATGGGGGTGAAGAGTTAATCTTGGAAGGAAAAAATTTAGGTATAATCAAATTTAAGCTCTGTTATTAGATGTCAAAGACTCTTGCGGCCTCCTCCCAAGTACAAATTACGTGAAAGAAAAAAAAAGACTATTAAAGAATGAGATATTAAGGTAAAAAAAATATACATGATAGCCAATTAAAAATTCTAAAAATTGAATCAATGAATATCATGGATGGAAAGATTTGCACTAAGTTTTGATGGAATTTGAAAGTGTTGCATATGGTAATTAACGTCAATTGGACTGAGTCGGAAAGGAAGTAAGGGAATAAGCGAGCAGTCCTAGCAAGCTCCGGTGCCATTTGCCATGTGATAGGCGTAGAGAGGGTCTAGTGGGGTTCACACGTGAAATCACAATAAGCAGAATGAAGTAGAAAGGCTATATGAAGGATGAGCAGCCGAATTTAGCGGACTTGATGCCAAATCGCCGGCCGGTGGGTGGTGTTAGGTTGTTTGAATTAGTTGGAGGATGAGAGATGTCTGTGGGCAATATGCAAGCTCAGAGCTCTCTGATGGCAAAATCACTCCCAAAATTGCCTGAAGGGATAAATCGAGGGATTATTTACGAGGGTTAATACCACAAAAACCTCAAACTCGTACACTTGTGACAAATTTACCTCAAACTAATTTTTTGACTATCAAACATCCCAAATTGATACAACTGTGACAAATTAACTATCTGTTAGTTTCTGTTAAATTTTACTGTCAAATTACCTAATTAGATGACACATGACAGTTGACAGGTGTACCAATTTGTGGTTTAACCCATCGTTTGTCACAGATGTGCTAATTTGTGATTTTTCATGGTATTAATCCAATTTAATGGAAACTAATTGAGGGTAAATTTATCATAAATGTACAAGTTTGGGTTTTTTGGTTGTCAAAAAATTAGTTTTGGGTAAAAATTGTCATAGGTGTACCGGTTTAGAGTTTTTTGTGATTAAAAAAATAGTTTGGAGTAAATTTGTCACAGATGTATTAATTTAGAATTTTTTCGTGATATTAATTTTATTTGCAATGAGAAAGTTAGGAGACGGACATGGTCTTGCTACGTGGGAATCCATGTTTGGTTGATGTGTCTGGAGGACGTTAGTCAAAGAGAGGGTTGCAACTTGCAACATTTCATGACGACATAAACTCAACATGGGTTATCGCGTCATAAGGATGCCAATAGACATGAAATGGCTAATTAGCGATAAGAAAAGAAGGAACCAAAAAAGGAGTGGTTCAACTTGCATTAATCTTCGACCAAAAAAAAAAGGATTAATCAATTTAAGGATGGATAGATTCCAAACTAAAAACTTGAAACTTAATCTTTGATTAGGTATGAAGCAACTTGGAGGCTTGCCATATTTCAAAGGGCAAATGTGTACATCTTTGTGGACGTATTGTTTCCATCTGTTTTTTTTTTTTTTTTGGGTAAAGTTCCATCTGTTTTTGTTGTCTTGTACTTCGAGTAGAAAATGTTCACCTACAGCTTGGGAAGCCAAATTATTGAAATTCATAAGGTGTTAGTATTGGCGGATATTTACTTAATTTAATGATGTGAAAATGATGAAGGCAACGGTCAAAGTACGCCAATGCCTTCTCTCTTTCTCTCTATATACACCCCCATGTTCTAATATCGAATAACCATGAGATTCCTCTCTCTCTCTCTCTCTCAGTCTCTGTGCTGCATTTCATTCAATCATTTCCTCGATGTCAACCACACTTCCGGGATCCTTGCCGCCGCCGCCGGCCACCACCACCACCCGGGCATCTCCTCTACCGCCCTGTCTGGCCACATCTCCTCCGTCTCGATCGACCGGGTTTGAGGTTGGGATTGCCAGTGATGGCGTGGTGCTGGTGCTGATGGTGATGATGTTTCTGTTCATGTATCTCAAGAAAAAGAGAAGGGCGCTTTCCTCTACATCCCCTAGCGGTCTTCTCAATTTCGGCTTGCGCGTTTTCAGTCTTCACCAAGTACAGGACTTCACAAGTGGCTTCTCAGAGGCAAATCTACTCGGAGATGGTGGTTTTGGGCACGTGTACGGCGGAGTCCTTCCCGCCGGGGAAGAGGTAGCAGTGAAGCGACTGAGAGTGGGGAGCAGTCAGGGAGAGCACGAGTTTTGGACTGAGGTTGAAGTATTAGGCCGAGTTCATCACAAGCATGTCGTGCCTTTGGTTGGATACTGCACAACGGGGTCCGAGTGCATGGTCGTGTACAAGTTGGCGCCTAACAACAGCTTGGGGTATTACTTACATGGTGAGTTTGGATTTTCATTACTAATTTAGGCTGCGAGCTTATATGTTGCCCCCTCTTTCTTTAGTCTTACTTCGGTATCCAATTTAGCATTTGGGGTTATGTGAACAGGGAAAGGGAAAACTAATCAGAGAACTCGGGGCTTTGTCCTTTTAACGGAAAGGATTCTGATGGAGAGTGATCATTGCAGGTATGGGACGACCGACCCTAGATTGGCCAACTAGACTGAAAATTGCTTTGGGGTCCGCCAAAGGACTAGCATATCTTCACGAGGATTGTAAGTTTCAGACGTACCTTTACCTTTCATCTTTATTGAATCAATAGTTGATTAAAACTATGAATCCTAGAGCCTTGCTCTTGTATACGTGAGAAATATTCCTTGTGCAGGTCATCCTAATATCATACATCGCGATATCAAGGCAGATAACATACTTTTGGGCGTTGATTTTGAGCCAATGGTAAAAAAACTTATTCGATAAATTTAAGAGTCAGTATTGATATTTCCAGCTTCAATTGGTTAACGCTCAGAGCAAGTACATTGCACCCCCTCTGAATTCTGAATGCTCTTCCTCTCTCAGATTGGGGATTTTGGACTCGCAAAATGTACTTCTGAATCAAAGAGTCATGAGTATACCAGAGTGATGGGCACCATAGGGTAAGATTTGCTCCGTTTGTTGTTTTATTCGGAGGACTGGGATGTGAGCTGGTTATTAATCTGGCTCAGATGTTTCCAAATGTTTGTGAAATGAGCCATTGCTCGCTAGTCCATCTTGTGCTTCATTTGTTAAAGCATAGTTATACCTTGACTAGTTCAAATATGTTTAGTTAGGGATAAATGCACCGAAAGTCCTAAAGAAAGTACAGTTGAGTCTTAAAATTTTCAGAAAATGTAATTGAGTCATAAAACTTGTCAAGTTGGTGTAATCAAGTCATAAAACCTGTTAATATTTTCTGTTTGTCAAGTTGGACGGAGTTCATGGAAAGATTTTGATTGTATTAAGTGGACAAGTTTTAAGACTTTATAGCACTTTTTGAAAATTTTAAAATTCAATTATACTTTTGAGACAAGTTTTATGACTTTAGTACAGTTATTCCATATGTTTATTTTCAAATATATTATTCCTTGGAGGTATGTTGATAGTTTTAGAACTCGATTACACTTTTGTGATAAGTTTTAGGACTTTTACTGTACTTGTTTCCATATGTCTATTCTCAAATATGTTGAAGCATAGTTTATGTTCTTCCTTGGAGGTATGGTGACCCCGATTACGCCTCGAGTAGGAAACTAACAAAAAAATCAGACATTTTCTCTTTTGGTGTCGTGCTCCTGGAGTTGATCACTGGTCGCAGACCTGTAATTGATATGGAAATTGATATGGATTTTCTTCTGGTCGATTGGGTAAGTCATGCAATTCTCAAGTTAACAATTATAGCCCAAGCTACCCGTCATTTTTTTCTGGGGTCTTGGAGTGGATCTAATTTATCGGTGGTTTTTGTTATGCAAATGTAATATTGAAACGGAATCAATGTTATGGTCATTACAGATGAGGCCTCAACTCACACGAGCTCTGACCGATGGAAACTTCGGCGTATTTGTTGATCCTAACCTGCAGAACAATTATGACGACGGTGAGATGGCTCGCATGGTGGAATGCGCTGCCGCTTGCGTGCGTCCTTCCGCGGGGCGACCGAGAATGAGTAGGGTAATATTTTTAGTACCCGGAGCTTAATCTTTCTTTCATAGATGCCTCTCGCTACATTCATAACTAATGACGGCTCCTTTTGTTCAGCAACTCATGTCTAGTTCATTTAAGATCTGTTAGGCTATGTGGAAATACGAATCCTTACGATGAGCTTTTGAAAAATTGAGCAGATTGTTCGAGCCCTCGAAGGAGATCTACCTCTTTCTGAATTTGATGATGGGACCCCCCGACGTTGACGTGGAAGGCCAGACCACGGCACCAGCCTTGACCTCGAAAAGTTCACGGATTTTTATCATAGTGTGCATAATTTTGGGATTTTTGTGGTATTAACTTAAAAGGCTTGTAAAGCACATTCAAATTAAGTATCTCGAAATATTCTCTCTTCCATTAAGAGGGAATAGTACCCCCTAAATGTTGTCTGAACAATATATTGTCTTTTTGGCTCGCAACTTTACAAATCTTATTGTGCACTTCAACGTGCCTCTTATTTGTGGCCCATTTTTTGTTGAACGGTGAATGATATGAGATTTGGGTCGGAGGGTGGCACATTTGTTAGAATCTTGAGAAAAGGAGCTGGTGCCGGTGAAGATGAGCCATAAGATTTTTGCAAACACTATAATTGATAAAACAATATCAATGCGTCCTCTCTTTTGCGAGAAAATATTCAATGGTTGCAAAGCATTGCATCAATCATGATGTGGCATGCGTTTTTTTTTATCTATACCCAATAATAGATTGACACATTCCAACTCAGAGTTGGAATAAAAAAATAAAAATCTGATTTTTATTCCTCCTCCCCATCTCACACTTCTCCGTAGATCTGGTCGTCGACCATGGTCGACACCACTTGCTCCTCCATTCAGCCACCGCTTGCTCTTCCATTCAACCACCGTTTGCCCAGCCACTTGAGAGTCCAGCGCGGCCATCTCCACCATGCAAGTCACCACAATCTTCATCCTTGAGGCCCACCGCCATGTTTGTTGCGCTCAGCACCAGTTTTCTTTTCTCCCCCTGCCTTTGTTGCCTTTGTGCCCAGCACTCGACCTGGTGCCACATCGTCGGAGGGAACTCGAACGGTCATAGAGCCTCTCTCCCTGGTGTCCCTTTCCATCGTTCTCCTTTCGAGTTTCCTCTGTAAGAGCTTTTCTAATGTGAGCTTATATCAATTGAGTTTGTAATTAACCGTCTTCACGGAGTTGGTCTAATAAAGTGTGATTTAAGGATTCTTAATTAGGGGGTGTTTGGTTCAGCTTTGGAAAGGGGATTTAAGCCTCGAAAGCCCTTTCCCAAAATGCTAGGGTGTTTGGTTCAGCATTTGGCAAATGCTAGCATTCTAAATGCTGAAAGCCCAAAGCTAATCCGGACCAGTCTTGGGCTTTCAACCTTTATCAAATGCTATTGTTCATGCGTCATTGTTTATCTTCTTCGGCGAGGGAGGGCGACCGGCGCCTGGATCATGCCAGCGAGAGGCCGGCGAGGTCACACGGCCCATGCAACGGCTGCTTGAGGTTGCGCAACCTCAGGCGGCCGTCGCCTGGGTCATATGACCCCTGTTGAGGGTCGCCTGGCCTTGGGTGACCGCTGGCGGTGGCAGATTTGGCTAGCCGGGGGTTGCCCGACCTCGGGCGACGGCGGTCGGCGCCAGATCTATCTTGCCGGCAGCCGTAGGCCATCACCGGCGGTCAGCTCCGGCGATGGGTAAGTTAGTTTGTTTTTTTAATAAATAAGATAATTCTCAAAGTCCATTTACAAAAAAAATTCACCAAACACTATATTTTAGCCAAAGTAGCTTTACAAAATATTTTTACCAAACATCATTTGCATTTCTTCAATGGGATTTCACTCAAAGGTATTTGCATTCCCCCAAGTAGCATTTTCAAAGTTGAACCAAATAGGCCTTTAGTCTAATATGGGCCTGGCTTATGTGGGCCGAGTTAAGCCCGACTAGTGATAAGAGGGCTCAGTTGAAAACTCTATAAATGATGCTGGAAGTCTCTCCCTAGCCCTAATATCTAATAACCTACTCATATAAGGATCAAGAGCTCTTTCTCTCGCGTGAGGGCGGTTTCATCTAGCCAGGACTATGGAGGGTTATAAGTGAGAAGAGCTTCGGCATCAGATCATCGCTTGAGCTTTGTATCGTCCCTGTTCCGTATCAAGAATGATGGATCCTAAATCAGGTGCGCAAATTTCTCTAATCCACTATAGTGTTTCGTGTTTCTAGCTATGGCAATCCTGAGATGCCATATGTACGACGGCCTATATGTGGTATCAAAGCAACCATAGTTTAGAACTCGAACGTTTGGATTTGGCTTGTTTTCGAAAATTTTCATCCGATGAAAATTGTCACACCCCGCACCTTACGGTACGTCACATCCCTCACAAAGGTCGATTCGAGTGCGACGTCCTAGGACGCGTCGCCAACCCAACACCCAACACAAAGATTAAAGCACACGTGGAAGTAATACCACACTCGAACAAATTTAAACTACATAACCACGGATAGCCACACAACAACCAACATGAACAGATATACACTTGCATTAAAACTGGGAATCATATACAGTATCCATTTACAGTCTGTGCTCAAAAATCAAAAGCGGGTCAATGGCCACTACTGACAAAAAGGAGGTGAGTGGCCCGGGACGGTCAGGGATACTAACACTAAAAGGGCTCTGGTCAAAAAGGTACTGGCCCTCTCGGAACTAGGACTAAGACTAACCTACGGGACTCAGTCCGAGTCAGATCGTGATGACTCGGAAGAGCTATCAGACATCTCAACCTCGGAGTCCAAGGAATCTTGCTCGGACTCGGGCCCCGAAGACTCATCCTCGGAATCCATCGGCTCGGCCTCATCCTTCGGCTCCGCATCTTGCTCCATGGGCTCGGGCCCCTCGTCCTCTGACTCCATCGGCACCGGATCTGCGCTCCCATCCTCCGGCATGTGGTCGGGGATCGCCAATTCCCCATCGGGACATTGGGGTTCCAGATCCCCAGCGTCCGTCAGCAGAACCTCAAAAGATCGAAAGGGTCCGTAGGTCCCCTCCTGGTCCCGGATACACCAAGCTATATACTTATGATCCTGGTGAAGATCCTCGCCTGCCTCGACCCGGACTGTAGAAAGATACCTCACCCAAAAATCCCCGTTTCCAGCGGGGTACACTGACTCCTCCACGTCAATCCAGAGAGGAATCCCAAAACGTACAGGTATCGGAGGCATCTCAAGATCGGAGGTCTGAAAATTTAGGTTTAAACAACCGTGAGAATAAATCTTAGCGAGTAGGTTCCCTAAACCTAAGCTAGGCTAACATGCACCTCCCGACAGAAACTAAACAACACACATATCAACCTTAAACGACTCAGACCCTTAGGCCCAAATCTAGTGTCACATGACCCTGCAGGTTAGGCACATTATCCACATCTACAATAATGCCACAAAATCCAGTCACGTCACATATGCGCATAATAATCAGTCGTGACGCACAAAATGCATATGCTTGTGCTCACACTCAATTTCATGTGTCATGGATGCACGTCGCACACTTGCACTCCTGCACACTTGCAATAGCCAATTTCACCGACCCGTGTAAAATGCATCAGGTCTATTATGTTGAGATCGATCTTCGACCCGCGTAAAACGCATCAGGCTCATGACACTCAACCCGTGTAAAACGCATCAGGTTGGTCATCTTCCGGTAATCCGGGCATCGTCCCGCGTAAAACGCATCAAGACAGTTCACTACCTCGCGTAATACGCATCAAGGTCTCATGTGATCACACATTCACTCACCAGTTATTATCTGAACCCCGTGTAAAACGCATCAGGGCTATTAAGTGATCACACGCTCATGTCACTCTTGCACACTCACAAAATGCACGTGCTATGCCAATGCTTAGTATATATGCTCATGGCCATATCAATCACATTCGGGCACCTAGACTTCTACATTGAGCATTCAATTTCACTTGACCACCCACTTAATAAATATCACAACATGCTCAATTAGTACCATAATGTGCTCAATGGATCAATTAATTCGACACCTGCCGCAACACATAATTGACACTTGGACTCATGCCATTAAATCAACATCACGAACACTCATGGCCCGTCAAGCATCTCATCATCTAGCCACACCAAGCACACAACATGGCATCACATAGTCAATCATACATTGTGCATAACTCAGCCACTATATAAGCAAATCAAGGCATACTTAGCATTCCACAAATAAATCACGCATTAACTGAACAAGGCCTAATTAATCCCGACATAGGCAGCCACCAATCAAGCCTCTCTAGGTAAATAAATGTCCTCGAAACACTCCATTTGGCTCTCCAAGATATCACTCAATTCAGCCACCACGAGGACCGACTTAGGCACACACTAAAATTCACCATTAAACCCGAACACTCTTCAACTTGCGCCGATCCAATCCAATTTTGTCCAGCCACTACTCAGCCCATTTTAAACCTTCAAATTTCAACTAAAATCTCTAAACCAAGCAGCAAATTAGCCACAAGAACAGCCATCACTCGATCCTCAATTTTTCCTTTGCCAAAACCCCAATTTCGCCCAAATCAAGGCGTCGAAGCTTCGCCTCATCACGGCACTCCACAGCCCATTAAACCTCAATTAAATTATCATTCTCGGTCACCAAATGCGCCACAAAATCAGCCACCACAAACGTCCCATCGGACGCACTCTATGCTCCACGTTTGAACCCGAACTTGACCCAAACTCGGGCCCCTTTCAATCCCCTGTTTCCAGTCAACACACAGCACAATACGGACCACTAAATCTCGATCAAATGATCACCCTAGGCCCTCAATTCATCTACCACAGCAGCCCCTAACAACCTCCATCATTTAACTCCTAAAATACCCTAATTTAACCCCTAAAACCATCTAGAAATGCAATCTAGCCTAACTAGGGTTTAGGGACAAACTCACCTGAAATCCCAAGCTCTAATCAAGGTTGAACAAGCAGCGACGGTGGCTGGACAGTGGCGGGGCAGCGGCGGCGACAGTGGTCTTCCCGGCGGCGCGCACGGCAGCGACTTGCGGCGGCGATCCAAAGCGGTGAAGGGGAAGGGGAAGCTGGTCGTGTGGTTAAAGGAAGAGAGAAAAGGGACAGCTTGATGGGGGAACAAGGTGGTGGTGGTGACGGTGGCACGTGGCCGGCGGATTCCGGTGAGCGGCGGCGGCGATTTCCGGCGATCTCTCGCGCGGCAAGAAGAAGAGGAAATGGCGTGGGGGAGGGGGGTTGCCAGCTGAAGATGAGAGTGAAATGAGAAGTGCGAGAGTGGCTAGAGAGTGTATAGAGATTGTGTGATAGTGGGGGTAGTTGACCAACTTCTCTAAAATGCCAATCTTGCCCCTAAATCAATGGTTGAGATTTAATCTTGGTAAAGTTTTTGGGGGCATTTTGGACCATAAATTCTAGCATTATTGGGCTGAAACAACACAATACAAAACCTTAAAATAATCCCCAATTAACTCCAAAAATTCGGAATTCCAACTTAGGGCACAAGGGTAAAACGGTAATTTTCCGGTCCCGGGTCAAATTTCCAAATTTTGACTCTATTGATCCCATATATGAGTGGCCACATAAAAATGACGTCGTCCTTGCAAAATAGTCGCGTAGGCCCATGAAATTCAACGCCGAAGTCCGTACTCAATTTCACGATCAATTCAACTCAATTTGCAGTTTTAGCGTCTCTCACTAACGGGCGGCTGTTTAGGGGTTATGCGTATCGACCTAGGACACTCAAGCCGTGACGATGTCGATTTCCCAGAGAACACGAGGATCTATCACTAGTCCCGGGGGTCACGATCGTTCGAAACGAGTTTGGGATCGTTCGCCGTGCGCGCGCTCTCGGTCGTACGGAATCACCCGCTATCCGATCGCACGACGTCGGTCGAACTCAATCCGTCACTTTCCTTGGACCGGCCCACTTGGCACAAAATATTCTCTCGTCGTATCTCGAAATTTGACTCAATTCGCAGTCGAGTTCTTGGGTCCACGTACCGTTTTTCCTAATTAGCCTTTCCCTATCGGTCAGTATCTCGAGATTGATCAGATCCGGGCGAGACTTACTGAAACGCAATGAGAAATGATATCAATTTCATTGATAACAAAAGTGAGTCGAATTTCGGGACGTTACAAAAATCATTTTTAATCACATATTTGGCTTCCTCTTGTTGAGATGAGCATTTTGGTGGGTTGTGCGCCTCCGGAAGAGGCCACACGTGCCTCCATGCACAACCCCTTGCTAATGCAATGTTGGCGCGTGCCTCCACGCGTCGCCCTGCCCCAAGGAAGTGCCAGTGCGTGAGAATACGCACAGACACGCACACTATGTGTCCCTCCGCGGCGACACGTGTCACCGCCTTGTGCATGTGTGACACATGTCGAGTGACGTCAACACATTGACTCAACCCGGGATCCTACCTGTGTTGATCGTTGACTCGGGTGACCCGACCTGGTTGAGCAGGCGCTTCAGGACGGATCATGAGGTGCACGCGTGCTTCACACACTGTGCATTAAGGAGGCGCGTGAGAGCCCATCCGATCTCCGTTTAGGGCATTCTTGGTACTGCCATGCTCGTATTGAGATGCTCTATATTGTGGTGTATTTATTTTACATGTTTGAGGCTTTTAAGTATGTGAAAATACGTATAAAACTCTATATAAGGGTAATGTTATGGTATTTTTGCGTATTTTCTTATATTTATCTATGGTTTCGGAAATATAATAGCAAGCCTACATGTATATCACCACATAAGGAATATGTAAAGCATAATTTATTGATAGCATGTATAAGGTCACACGTGTAGTGACGATTAGAGCAATGTAATTGGCATGGCATGTAATTTTAATGACAAATGCCTTCGTCTTCAAGTCTAGAATTACATGTATATGGCAAATGTGAGACATAAAGTTCATATCCTTGGTATGAGAGATTTTCAAGGGTTCAGTTGAGTAGTGACCGCCAAAGTGGCACATTTGATTGGATTTGAGAAATATTAATCTCATATTGTGGTGGGATGTCTCTTATTTTAATGTGTGGTCATACTCCCAAAGGAGGTGAATGTGTATTGGTTCATGGAGGGACACATGTACAGCATATGCGTGAGGAATGACTAATCCTAGTGATTCATACACCTAAAGGTGGTAAATTCACAAAGATTGAAACATATTCTCATGGCCGCTAATATGCGGAGAGCATACAACTGTATACCATGTATTCTGTCCAAAGATGTTTATATGATGATACATGTAACTCTCAATATAGTACTCACATAATGCTAATTATATACATTGCTTATTTGCCTAGTCAACTTTTTTGTAAACGGCAACTCCATTATTATTCCTTGTTTGTCCAGTCAAATGATGCTAATTATATACATTGCTTATTTGTCCAGTCACCTTTTCTGTAAACGGCAATTCCATTATTATTGAGGTTCTCTTACTGATTCAACCTTAAAGAAATGGAAAGAGGATTTTCTGTTTCGAATGGAGCTGGCAGATACTCATATTGCTCTTATTGAGAATAAGCCAACAGACCTCATTTCTGATAGTGCAGATGCAGAAAAGGCACATCGTGCTGCTTGGGAAAAGAGCAATCAGATCTGCTTGTTATTTATGAAGCGATGCATACGGGAACACTTGATGAGTGGTTTGCTAGCTGACTGTACTACAAAATGATGTTGGAAGCTAGAAACCGTGGCTTGTCTAATGTTGAGATAGGGACACTTTTGCAATGACTCTTCAATATGAGGTATGATGGTTTTGGTGGGGTTAGGGATTACGTCCTTAGAATGGTAGACCTGCAGACGAAACTTAAGACTCTTAATGTTTCCATTCCTAATACATGCATTGTGCATCAAGCCCTAAACACCCTTTCACCTGATTTTCGAGTTATCAAGACCAATTATAATTCTCAAGATGAGATGTGGTCGATTAATGACTTGATAGCTAGGTTGGTGGCAGAGGAAGAGAAACTGCAGAAAGAGAAAGGACATCTTGCCCTTATGCCTCAAGTTCCAGTAGCAAAAAGGGTAATAGGTTCAAAAATCGTACTCATAAAGGAATTCATCAAACCACTAGTCATTCTGATGATTTGGGTCCTAGGAAAACATCCTTAAAGAAGGATAGTGACCGCTGCTACTTCTGTAGAAGGATGGGTCACATAAAGAAGGACTGTAATAAATATAAAACTTGGTTGTCCAAGCGTGAAAATTCATGTATTGATTTTTTGGCATTTGTTTGTGAATCCAACTTATCAGAAGCCCCATCCAGTTCCTGGTGGCTAGATAGCAATGTAACTAATTATGTTGTGTTTATCATATAGGAATTCATAAACAGAATGAAGCCAAATCAGAATGAATAAAAAACTCACCATAGGAAACAACAACAAAGTGGACGTTGAGTTCGTGGGAGATGTCATTTTGATTATAGATTATGGTTTCAATTTGATGCTAATAAACATTTTCTATGTACTTTTTTTTAGACGGAACTTAGTTTTCGTATCTTGTTTGGACATGTGTAGTGTAGCATCCCAGGCATGCCCCTTTTAAGATTTATCCTCTAATCCTCATTGGTCATCAGATTATTCGCAAGCGGAAGATGCTTCTTTTTAAAGATTATCATTTATAACATGAATGTAACATAGAAACATAGAAATGCTAGGACACACAAGTTTCAAAAATAACATCCATCTTTCGTATAGTAATGAGGGTGATACAAAGGTGAGTTAAAAAACACGGGGAGACTACCCAACAACTTCAACCCGGCTATCCTACTTCGACCCACCAAGCTTAACCAAAAACAAACAAGTTATCACCTAACCCTACACGACTTTATCCCCAAAAACTAACTGACAGTCGTGTCTTTAAAAAACTACTCCTTCCTCCTCCTGGATGCTGTCCTCAAAGGACCTCGCTACTAGTGTTGCCATTATCTCCATCCGGCCCATGGTATGGAAAGGGCCCCACTAACCGTCCCTATCGAGGGCATAAACCCTGACGAAGCCTAAAACAACGAGTCCCTCTAGGGATCTAATATTTACGGTCATAATAGAAATGCATTTTATGAAAACAAGTTCAGGGAACTCCGGGATCATGAATTCAAGTAGATGGCGTTCAAAATTAACTGGCACCCTATAGCTTATCGAGGTAGAGGTAGGGAGGATCGGCATACTACTAGTTTGAAAATGGTGTCAATAACAAACAGTGAGCGGAAACTCAGCCAAGTAAACTCTATCACGCCATACTAAACGGATAATAACAGGCATTTCAACCGAGTCAAATAGATAGACAGATGAACCAATTCACAACCAGCTATAATATATAAGACTCCCTTTTATTTGGACATAAATCACCAAACAAAAAATTACCAATCGACCAACAGCCGTTTACAGGAATTCTCATTACAGGCGTTATGTGATCACAAGCAGTTTTAATACGCATTTGATTTAGTAACTCAAACTACAACATCCTCCGGGGAACCCAGTTACCCCCCCCAGACATCTCGCACCATCACAGCATCACGAGGACATTTGGGGAACCGTGTTACACCCCCAGGCAACTGAAGGAACCAACCCCCTCAGGCATCTCGCACCTACCACGGCTTCGCGAGGACATCTAGGGAACTGTGTTACATCCCCAGGCATCCGAGGGAACCCAGTTATCCCCTCATGCATCCCAACTCCGGGCATCGTCGTCATGGGGACCAATGGAACAATTACACTTACAAGCCCACATGTCTCAATATACATAGTACATCAAATTTAGAGATGCCGTTTACAATTTCTAATGCAACGAAAACATCTCATCAGCAAGTTCACAGCATGTACATTACATCTCCCGAAGACATCAAATCAAAATTCCAAGGCTTCCAACTAAGAAATAATGAAACTTTGGATTCTGACAAAACTGGACAGTTTTGCATGACTTGATAAATCAATTTCAAAGGCATAGCAAATGAGTTCCAAAGATTCTAAAATTTGAACATGTTATAAACGAGACCTTAACACTTATCTTTCCTGAAGACCACAATCCCAAAATCCTCCTAGAAAGGGAACTTTTGAGGGCACGAAAACAGACCAGAACTAGTCCGTCGAAGCAGTGACACTGAGTTAAAAAGAATGCTCTTTTCATATATCAAATTATGTCTAAACACCTTGAAATTTTTATATGTTGTACAAAAGGGGATTATGAACAAATTTTGTGAAGGAAGTGTGACCAAATTCGAAGTGGGTATTTTTATAAAAATTCGAGAATGTATAGAGGTCACGGCTTTCACGGTAAAAACAGTTTTGACCCGGTGAGGAATTGGGCCTTCGTAAAATCCATTTGAACTCAGAAAAATATGAAATTTAAATATGTTATTGTTGACACATGAAATTAATTAGGGTTGTCGACGCTTAGGATAGATGAATAAAACGACAAGAGATGACGTCGCCCGTACTAAGATAATTCATGTAAGATAGCTAGTAATTACTGGCAGTCATAAGCGGGAAATTTGAAATTCAGATGAATGGGAACCAAAAGTGCCGAAGGTATTTTCATTGAGGATGTCAACAAGAAGAAGAGTGAATGCCAAGCTAGGAAGGATTCGATGAAGGCCTTTGCTCTAGAAGAGTAGGTGTCAAATCAGAAAAAAAACTAGATTAAAAGTGCCAAAGGTATTTTTCATCGAGGGCATCAATAAAAAGGATGATGGGTGTCAAGTTAGAAGAGCTCGACGAAGGTCCCTATTTCCGAAGGACAGGTGTCAGACGTAGAAAAGCTCGATGATGGTTACCATCCTAGAGGACATGTGTCAAACGGAGAAAAGTTCAATGACGGTTACCATCCCGAAAGACAGGTGCCAGACGGAGAAAAGCTCGATGATAGTTACCATCTTAGAGGACAGGTGTCAAATAGAGGAAAGCTCGATAATGGTTATCATCTCGAATGACAGGTGTCAAATGGAGAAAAGCTCAATGATGGTTATCATCTTGAAAGACAGGTGTCAAACGAAGAAAAGCTTGATGACGGTTATTGTCCCAAAGGACAGGTGTCAAATGGAGAAAAGCTTGATAATGGTTACCATCCCAAATGACATGTGACAAATAAAGAAAAGTTCGATGACGGTTGTCGCCCTAGAGAACAAATGGGCTCGATGCCGGTTGTCGTTCTAGAGAACAAATAGGCTCAATAATGGTTATCATTTCAGAAGATAAAAGGGGTTCGGTGACAGTTATCATACTAAGGATAGATATCAGCACAGAGAAAGCTCAAAAGTGATTATCACTTCGTACAAAAGATAAGATCGATAGCAGTTAATAAACAGGTGTCATTAAATGAACGGTGAAGATGAAATCAACGATGGGTATCGGATACAACGCCAAGAGCGGTTACCAAGTCTGCACTATAAATAGCGTTTGATTATCAACAGAAGTCCCCCCCCCCCCCCCCCCCCCCCCCCCCCCCCAGCACATAAACAAGAAACAAATGCTGTCTTTTATCCTTACTTTCTAGTTTTACACTTTCAGTTTCTATAGCTGTAGTTGTTTAGGTCCTTAGTTAATAACTTTATTATATCATGTCAATGAACTTTGGACGCCGCCAGTAATTGGATGGTTTCGACTAAATATTCTATAAAAATTAAGTTCTTTATTCACGCTTGGTTTGCTCTTGTCCGGAATTGGATCTAGAACTCAGCCTCCTCTCATTAAGAGCCGAAGAACGACGTTCGGTAAATTATATTTCGTCACGAGAACATTTTCGACGAAACATAATTTTGGCATGCCCGGTAGGACCCTTAGATCAATTGAAGGAGTATTGATGGCACGAACGAGAAGTCAGAGTCAAATAGATTAGAATAACAATGTTCCAGGGAGCAGTGCACCCCAGAATCTTGTTGTGGAATGAGTGACACGAGTAGAGTTGTCAAATGGGTGAACAATTACAGAACAAGGTCAAGTAGGGAGATGGATGTTCCTAGACACCTTACTGAAGAACAAAGAAGGCAATTGGAACCAAATCCAGTTAGACTTGCTACTATGAGAAGAATCATGGAAGAATAACATATTGATTTGGTTAATCTAGTCACTAGATGCGTGGCTGATACTGTTAGGTCATTGTTTATCAATACGGTTTAGGAGATCACTGGAAGGCCAAATTCATCAATGAGTTCTTCTCAGCCACAAACGGTCTCCGTTGTACCTCCAGGTTCAGTCGGAGGTCTTGGGCAGCCTATCGTTATAAATTCTGGCAGTGCAACAGCAGGATAGCTTATGCCTCTCGCACCAGTAAGAATTCTTTATAGAGAAGAAAACACGTTGGCAAGTCAAGCACACGACCAATTGGCGATAAGTGAAGGTAATGCAGTTAATTTGTCACATCATAATGAAAGTATCAATACGGGTCAACTAGCAGCCAACGGAGTAAATTTGTCTTGTCCAATTCAAACAAATGTAAATACTGCAAATGTGGTTCCTCAGCATACTGCTATGTACCAATTACACGACAGTGTGTTGTCTGGTGGTTTTACTGCTCAACCTAGCATTCCTCAAATGTTGTTCAAGCCAAATGTTAATACAGCTGGTCCAAGGAGGAATGTAACACCACCATAGCCAATACCACATTATCAAGTGCCATAACCGCTACAGCCCTTACCACAAAGCACAATTCCACAATATCCAAAGTCACCATTACAAAACACAATTCCACAATATCCACAACCACCACTACAAAATCCAGCTCCACAGTATCCATAGCCAGCAGCATAGTATCCATTACCACAGCCAATCCCACAACCACTAATACCTCAATATCAGATGCATCAGCTTTTGCAACAAAACGCACCACAAGTGATATCTCAGGTTATACAGCCGATACAAACAGTCGCACCACCAATTGTGATCCCAACAGGACAAAATCAATACACAGGTGATCCAATGTTGTGCCAATACGGTGGTGAACCAGGAGCTTTTAGGCAAGTATACAGGAAGCCATACCCAGAATGGATGGATGCAGTTTTGTACCCAAGAGGGTTCAAGATACTAGAATTTAGTTTGTTTACCGGCGAAGATGATCAATCAACGCAGGAGCATATCAATCGATTCACTGCTTTATGTGGAGATGCCACGTATGGAGATCATTGGAAGCTGCGTTTGTTTCGATTATCATTGTCCAAAATTGCTTTTACCTGGTACACATCTCTACCGCCTCATTCTATAGTCTCTTGGAATCAAATGGAAATGATGTTTCATAGTCAATTCCAAAGGGCGGTGCCAGACATGTTTATGGCAGATTTGTCAGCAATGAGATAGTATAATAGTGAATTAGTTGATCAGTTCATGTTCCGATTTAGAAAGGCAAGAAATAGATGTCTTGTACCATTACCTGAGAGAACGTTTGCTGAATTTGCCTTTAACGGTCTAAAGTTTGCCATCAGGGAAAGAATGGTAGGACAAGCCTATTATGATTTGTTTTCATTGACTACCATTTCCGTGAAGCATGAAAACTTTTTGAAAGAGAAGGATCGAAAGCATACTAGACATGAAGTAAACTTTGTTGATGAAACACTGGTTGATGAAAATGAATTAGAATACGCTGAGGTGGCAATTACCAAGATGATAATAGAAAAGCCATACACTTGCCCTGCCTTGAGGCTAGCTAAAACAAAAGAAAAGGGAACTGTCATGGTCAAATCAAAGGACGTCCAATATTATTCCTTCGATATAAATAAGGTCAATGAAATATTTGACTTTCTTTTGGCCAATAGGCAAATCAAGCTTACTGAGGGCCAAATAATACCAAGCCCAGAGGATTTGAGAGGAAAGAAATACTATAAATGGCATCATTCATGGAGTCATAATACAGATAATTGTATTGTGTTAAGAAAGACCATTCAAGAAGCGATTCGACAAGGCAAAATCAAATTCGCGGATGACAAAGAAAAAGCTCCTATAGAGGTGGGTGTTGATCCGTTCCCTGTGATGAAGGGAATGGTGTCTTTAAAGCCTAAAGGTAAAATGATGCAGCAACACCTTTGTGTTCGGTGTATAGAAGAAATCATTTATGATCTAAGAGGAGAGCATCTTTTGGCATAGGATGTTTCACAAGAAAAGACTTTTTGGGATCAATTTGAATACCAAAATTATAATAAGAAGACCAAATATTGGAGTTGGTCCCAAAATATTCAAGATAGGAATAAACGTTGAAATCAGGAGCGAAATGCTCAAGTTGTCAATAGTTCGAGACAATACCCAACAAAATGAAAGTCTTTCAAGCAGCGCTATGAAGAGGGCGACCATAAAATTGGAACATTAGGAGAGCCTAGTGGTAAATTCGATTACTATGTTGACTATGGTCCACCTCCTAAATATTCGGAGGAAGTGATTGCAACTGGATGGGGTGGGGAATTTGATGATCTACCTGAAAGAGAGACCAAGACGACTGTGACACCTCACCAAACTAGGACTTTGAAAATACCAAATAATCCACCAGAAGATGAGTGGTTTGAATCAGGAGAAGTTTAAGGGCCAGGGGGCAATATAACAAGAACTCAAAAAAGGAGGTTACAAAGAAAGAAGAAGATGCATGAACTACAAAGACAGGTTAATCAGATTCATATTACTCAAATTCCATCAATACCTTATAAAATTAAGAAATTCCGAGCTAGGAATTTAGTATGGAGAAGGAATCCTGAGATTCTAGTCAAGATAAGCACAGTAATGATAAGAAAAAAGCTAAGACTAATGACAAGATTGTATTTAGACCTACCGTATTATCGAGATCTGTTTCACCTTTGAGTTCGTGCATGGTTCAGGCTAGACTTCCATTGCAGTAAAGAGTGACATCTGTAGACTCAATAACTAATGGAGGTTCAATCATTGATGAAGAAGACAAGGCAGAATTTCAATTTGAAGATGAAGAGGAATTAATGGAGTTTGATAAACCATCTTATGAAAGATCTAAACATTTGAGGGCACTTAATCTAAACGCTAGGATAGATAGCCGTCCAGTTTCTAAGGTTCTGGTCGACGGAGGATCTACTCTAAATCTGGTTCCATATAGATTCTTCAAAAAGATGGAAAATAAGGACGAAGAAATTATCCCATCGAATATACAATAGTCGAATTTTACAGGAGAAGTAATAGAGGTCAAATGAATATTTGTGACTGACTTGACTGTAGGATAAAAAACTTCTAGAATAGTTTTCTGTGTTGTCGAGGTAGATGGTTCATATAACTTGTTGTTGGGGAGAGATTGGATCCATGAAAATCAGTGTGTACCGTCAACCCTTCATTAGATGTTAGCTTTATGGAACGGAAGCAAAGTTGAGTATCTTAAAGCTAATAGTAAGGCTCATGTGTCATGGGCACATGCTTTAAGGACTGATTGAGAGTTAAGAAAGATGCCAAATGATAATTCATGCGTTATCGAACCACCTAGAATTGATTCAAGGGATGTTGCATTCTGCCGGTTTGACAAGAGAAATGTCCATTGGATTCCTAAAACTAATCTGGCGGGTATTTAGGCAAGGTCGTTCACAGAGAACCTTACATTATTAGGCGACCTCAATAGGAGGTATACGGCCTATAAGGCCGAAGTAAGTAGTCAAGATATTGAATACTGCATTATGGAATTTGAAGAATCACCCCTTAGAGAGGACAATAAACTCATTGAAGCTCAAGACCCGCTAATAAAAGTTGATATTGGAGATTCCCAACACCATCGACCAATTTTCATCAGTGCATTATTAGACGAGATTACAAAATCCCAGTTAATTGAGTTATTAAGGAAGCATAGAGATTGCTTCGCATGGGATTATCATGAAATGCCAAGATTAGGATGAGACGCGGTTGAACATAGATTGCCAGTTAAAAAAGGATTTCAACCACACAAACAACCACCAAGAAGGTTTGCACCAGAAATTGCGTAGAAGATTGAAGAGGAAGTTGAACGCTTGTTGGCAGCAGGCTTTGTTAGGACTACAAGATATGTCGAGTGGTTATCAAATGTTGTGCCAGTTAGAGAGAAGAATGGGAAGTTAAGGATGTGTATAGATTTTCGTGACTTAAATGCAGCAACTCCAAAAGATGAGTATCAAATGCTAATGGCAGATATGTTAATCAACTAGGCATCTGGCAATGAGATTACGTCGTTAATGGACGGCCATTCGGGTTATAATCAAATATTTATATTGAATGAAGACGTTCATAAAATAGCATTTCGATGTCCAGGAGCTATTGGGACGTTCGAATGGTTAGTGATGCCATTCGGATTAAAAAATGCTGGAGCAACTTATCAGAGGGCTATGAATTTTATCTTCCACGATATGATTGGGGATTTCATGGAGGTCTACATCGACGATATCATTATCAAATCAGACCAGGTAAGTCATCTAACTTATCTTGAGCGTGCTTTGATAAGGATGCAAAGATTTAAATTGAAAATGAATCCTCTTAAATGTGCTTTCGGGATAAGGGCTGCCAACTTTCTAGGGTTTATGGTTAATCAAAGGGGAATAGAAATAGATAAGAATAAAATTAAGGCTATTCTAGAATTGCCACCACCTGTAAGTAAGAAACAATTACAGATGATCATAGGTAAGATAAATTTCTTGCGTTGATTTATTGCTAATCTGTCGAGTAAGATAGAGATATTCTCTCCATTGCTTAAGCTTAAGAATCAAGATCAATTCGTTTGGGGGAAAGAGCATCATCATGCTTTTGAGCAGATTAAAAAATATTTTAACAGTCCATCAGTTTTGATGCCGCCTAAGCTAGGTAGACTATTGAAGCTTTATTTGTTGGCAACTAATAATACTATTGGAAGTATGTTGGCATAGGAAAATGATAATGGAAAGAGCAAGCGATATATTATCTCAGCCGGATGTTGAATGATGTAGAAAAAAGATATACTCTAGTGGAGAAATTATGCTTGTCATTGTACTTTGCTTGTACAAAATTACGCTATTATATGTTGCTGACGACGGTTCAAGTAATTTATAAGACGGATATTAGTAAATATATGTTAACTCGCCCGATTATCAGAGGAAGAATTGCCAAGTGGACTTTCGCTTTGACCGAAATACATTTGATGTACATGCCACTTAAAGCAATTAAAGGTCAGGCGGTTGCCGACTTTATCGCAGAATATCCATGTGTACATCTGGAAGAGGATAATGTCAAGGGATCGATACAGGTGGTACCATGGACATTGTATTTTGATGGATCAAGTACGACAACAAAGTCTGGCATTGGGGTCTTAATCATATCCCCTCAGGGACATCGAACAAAACTTATGTGTTGACTTGATTTTGATTGTTCCAATAATCAAGCAGAATATGAAGCGTTAATTGTTGGCCTTAATATATTGGCTAACATGAACGTTAAGTTTGTAAAAGTAAAAGGGGATTCCCAATTAGTGATCAATCAATTATCGGGAAATTACCAATGCCTCAATGAGAATATTATTCGATACTTCGATATGGCGAAAGTTTTATTGAACAAGTTCTTTGATGATGAACTGGAGCATATAAAAAGAAATGATAATGCAGAAACCAATGAGTTAGCTCAAATGGCATTGGGATACAAAATATCAAAAGAATTAGCGAGATTTATTGCTACACAAACAAAAACTTTGCCATTGATAGACAATCGAATTATGATGACACAGTCCAATGAGGAGCATATCGATGTCGATGAAGAAGATTGGAGAAAACCTTTCATTCGGTATCTAGAGAACCCAGTTTTCGATGATAAATCATTTAAGAAGCAAGTGTTGAAATACCTATTGTTGGATGGAGAATTATATCGGAAGACAGTTGATGATGTTTTGCTTAGATGTTTAAGTAAAAAAGAGTCGATAATAGCAATGGCAGAGATACATGAAGGAATATGCAGCGCGCATCAAGTAGGTATAAATATGAAATGGTTGTTAAGGTGCCATGGTTACCTTTGGCCAACAATGACTCAAGATTGCATTGATTATGCTAAAGGGTGTGAGACATGCCAAAAACATGGACCATTGCAGCATGTGCCTGCGGCAATTATGCAACCCATTATCAAACCGTGGCCATTTTGAGGATGGACGATGGATATAATTGGAAAAATATATCCTCCATCATCTAAGAAACATAGTTTCATATCGGTTGCTACAGATTATTTCACCAAGTTGATCGAGGCCGTCTCATATAAGAACATAACTCAGAAAGTAGTAAAGGAGTTTATAGAGGAAAGAATTATTCATCGATATGAAATACCGGAGACAATAATGGCGGATCAAGGTATTGTATTTACTGGTCAGGAAGTTTTGGGGTTTACTAGATCCAGGGGGATCAAGATGCTTCATTCAACTCCTTACTACACTCAGGTGAATGGACAAGTGGATGCATCTAATAAGGTTATTATTAACCTTATTAAGAGGCATTTGGAAGAAAACCCTAGAGAATGGGATTCACTTTTGTCGACGGTATTATGGGCCTACAGAACATCGAAAAGGTCGAGAACGGGAGTTAGTCCATACATGTTAACTTATGGCTAGAAAGCTGTGCTGCCTGTAGAAATTACAGTACAATCATTAAGGGTAAAATTGCAAGGGGGTATGTCCAAGGAAGAATATGACGAATTGATGTATGGAAACATTGATGAATTGGGAGAAAACGAAGTTATAATTTTGGAGAAATTAATTGCCCAGAAGAATAGAATTTCTAAAGCATATAACAAACATGTGAAGGAAAAACGCTTTGACAGTGGTGACTTAGTTTGGAAAACTATTTTGCCAATGGGTTCAAATAATGAAAAGTTTGGAAAATAGTCACCAAATTGGGAAGGTCCATATTTAGTTACACAAGTTTTAAGTGGAAATGCTTATCATTTGATGGAGATTGACGGGCTTGGAGAAATGCCTAGATCAATGAACGGAAAATACTTAAAAGAAATATTACTCTATTATGTGGGAGATGAAGGAAAATGAAGAAACTGATAGTCATTTGACAAGAGAATACATGAAACAATAGCGGTAGACAACAAAAAACAAACTAGCGAACTGAACAATTAAAGGGGTTGAGCTAGCCAAACTCAGATTTACAAAAATAGTTCATGCATCATTACATGATCAGTCTCAACCAATATGACGCCTAAACTTGTTTACAAAGCTGGATAGGCAACTCTCCAGATGACGATTCTCGTCTTCAACATGGAAGCGGGTAGAAGAGCTGGTGCTCCTGGCCGAATAAGCTTGATTATACTCTGCTTCTAGTGCTATGAGAGTGGCAAAGCATGCGTTGGCCTGCTCGTCCAAGTAATCCACAAGCGACCTGCAAGAGTTGATGTCCTCGTCAATCTGGGCTAGCAGCTCAATCAGCCCCTTCTTTGCTGTCTCTTCCGCTGCTCTTTCTTCGGATGTCAACTTGCTTTGGAGACGATGGGTGGTGATGTCCAGCAGTTCAACTTTCGCTTCTCTTGTTCTGGTCAAACTAGTTAGTCCTGTTCGACCAAAAAAAACTAGTTAGTCCTGCACGAGCGGGTTCCAGAACTTTGAGCCGATCAAAGTACACTTTCTCAGCTTGAGTGACAAGGTCAACCTTGTTGAAATATTCGCCCGCAACAATTGCATGCTGTTCGATTGCCAATTTGTTTTCAAAAAAGGCTTGAAGACCATAGGGAAAAATGCTGCAAAACTCATTAAAGTCAATTCTGAAAGGATGGTCAGATGGAAGGAACTTAGGTTCAGCTTCTTTGAGGAAAGTGAAGATTTCATCTACAACTCTGGATTCGACAGACAAATAGGTATAAGTGAGGGATAGGCGGCATAATATATCATTCCACAAGGTGATAAAATCCTCAGTGAAAGGTGAAGCATGTGAAGATGAGGAAGAGGAAGATTTGGCCATGGTAAAGTTCGTTTGAAATATGAGATGATTGGATGAGGATGTTATGATAGTAAGACTGCAATGATTGTTTAAATAGAGAGCCGAAGTGGATAGGCATAATAGGAACCGTAAAGAACTTAAGCAACGTGAGTAGTGAATGTAACTAACAGGTGCTTTGAACTAATTGGAGAGCAAGGACATGTCGCGAGGAGTTATTAATGCTAGTAGAAATGGAACGACAAGATGGATTCATAAAGGGGATCGTGTCCACCGGCAGTTTATACGAGAAAAGGTGGGTATAGTGAATCAAGACCCGGAGGTCGTGCGGAAATCAAGCGAAATGGGAAATAGATGTAACTGACAGGTTCTTTGAACAGATGAAAATAAGGATATGTCAGGACATTATTGATATCGAAGAGAATGAAACGGCATAATGGAAGCACGGGTAATCGCGTGCAATAAACCCATATGCAGCTTTTACGAGGAAAGGATAGGCTCAGCTTATCAGAATTAATGGATATTTAAGATCCCTACTTGCCAAGTACAGGAATGTGAAGGGTTGCAATTATATGCTCCATTCGCCAGGGAAATGAGTAATTATGACCAGTTATAAATTTGAGCACTTTTGACGTAAGAAATTGATTTTGAACATTTGAAATTGGTACAATGCTGTTTGGACAAAGAATACCAGAAAAGAAATAAAGTTCTTCAATCAAGCATGTTTAGTGAAAGGGAAAGTGCATATATTCAAGGATCAGGAGTACACTTGGACGCAAATAAAACAAAGACCCTAATATATACATATCGTATTTACAAGGCGAACTGGACCTATGATTACATGAAATGCTGCTCAATTCCTAGACAGAAGTTGTGTAAGCGTATTTCAAGATCACAATTGGCCTCGAAGAATTGATCTTTTTCAAAGGTGATCTCTTGAAGTTTGTCTTCCATAGTCCTACATTCGATCTCCAATTGTTCTACTTGCTTAAGTTGATCAGCTAGACGCTGTAGTGGAACATCATCAACTGCTTGATAACGCATAAGGACAGCACGTGCTTGCTCCATATCCTCTTACCTGTTCAGATATAACTTTTCCATCTGGTTGAAGTTATTGATACGATCTTGTCGAAACTTATAAGATGTCAAAGCTGAGTTAAAAGATTGATCTAGCTCTTTGACAGTGTACTCCATAGCTAGACAATCTAAAGGACAAGGTAAACTGGATAACTCGGTCAGAAGAGACTTAATTTCTGCCTCCATGGAAACATCATTAGAAATACAAGCTAAACCAGGTGATAGTAAATGGAAAAGTCGAATCCATTTGGGTCGAAACTCGTCATTTCCCCGAGAAAGGGACAGTTTACCAAAAGTTTGCCTCGATGGACATGGGCTATTATCAGAAACTGAGATATAGGTTGGAGAATAAACCTCGACAAAAGTGCCAATATAAGTCTCAACTTTCCTTTTACGAGATGTAACACTCATGTCTGCATGACAAAAAACAATAGAAGATAAAGTTTAAAGTAAATAAGAAATGAATCCCACATGGGCTAGTTGCTAAAGGCGATACCTTCATCGGATAAATATTTTGATTTTGAGGAAAGATCATTGTAATTGGATGATAGATCATAAGGCCTCTCGAATGGGTGGTTTAGTCCAGGAAGATAGTAGGTGACTTTGGACATCACTATATCGACGTGAGAGGAAAAGACATATGCTCGACATTCAACCCACCATTCATCGAAGGCATCAGTACTATGCGGTTCTCCAGCAAAATGTATATAGTTAAATTTTCTAAGAATGGTACGGGTAATTTCATTGTAGCAAGAAATACTTTCTTCATTGATGATACAATGACTACTGGTATGAGAGAAAGGATACTTCATGGAGTAAACAATAGGAGCTGAAACACCTTGGGTAAGACCGAATTGACAAGAACAATAATGTGGATTGTATACCTTAAACCTTGGAAAAAACTGGCTTTTGATCGAGAAGTCCACAATTAGATTGCAAGGGGTGAGAATGCTTTTCCAAAAAATACAGGTATCAGGCTGATCATAGGAAGGGTTAACCTCAAGAACATCGACACAAACTCTATAGAAGACAAAGTTCCTCGACGAAAGCAAATGTTAAAGGAAACCTTCAAAAAGGGAAGTTCCTATTAAAGGATAATAAAGAGGACAACAGAGTCTCCAAAGACCAAATTCCTTTTCGATAGGAGGGAGGTCAGTCTTAAACCAATGAACAGGAGGTATTCCTACATCAAAGAAGAGATCAGGAAAGTACGTACGTAACCACCCGTGCACCATCCATAAAGGACCAAAGAAAGGATCAGGATGTGCATTGGAAAGAGAGGTTTGAGCATCTGCAAAGGATCGATAAAGAACAGCAAGAGCAATTCGACCGAGACCAACATCAAGACCATGAGAGAGCATGTGAGCAATATTGAGGAACTCAGAAGAAACTGATAAGGTTGGTATGCAAAAGATGTACTGTGAAAGCCAACATAGAAGAAATGCAACATGCTCGTCGGAATGAATTTCTCCTATAGACTTAGCAAATTGGTCCATAAATTCATCATAGGAAAGATTGAGAGAGGTTGAGTTCTGAAAAGGCAAGCATTCAAGGACCTCCTGACCCCAGAACTCGACAAAAGGTGAAAGACCCATTAAGGCCCAAATATCCAAAAGAGTGATGGTTACTGTACCACAAGGAAGGAAAAAACAATGCGAAGAAGGTGACCAAAAGGTGTAAAGGCTGCCAATGAGACCATACTCCATTGGATTGATGGATATGCAACGGAACATCAAAGCTGTGTCAATTCGAGCTGATTGCCATTTAGACTTCATCACATTCTGCAAGCATTTATACCATTGGAAAAATCTCCTGTCAAAACTGGGATAAGAATTAAACCTATAATTGGAGGTCAGCCAAGCATGAGCATGAATACGGCCACTATTAATGTGAAGAATCTCTTGATAATGGCGAGAGAAACATTCAGTGAACATAGGAGAGGCTGGAATGGATTTAAGATAAGGACCTAGTATAATGTGATCGTTGTTAGTATCATAGTCTATAAAGGACAAAGAAATACGGCCTTTTGTCTCGTAGGATTAAAGGTCATCAAGACGATTCAAGAACATAGAAGATGAGGCATGAGAAAAGAAAGGAAAGTTGAATGCCATGTTTGGAGAGGATAAAATGAAAAATGGAGGTAGAAGGGTATAAATAGACTCAACATGGTAACCAACTTCACCTACGATGAGGAATGTGGAGAAATTTGAATGAAACAGTTCCCGCTGAAAATAATTTATTGAAAGGAAATATCAAAATAAAGAAAATAAATTCAAAAGAAAATGGAGGTGACTTTATTGATTAGAATTTTTCTCGGGGAACAATAGTTTCTTTACATCACTTTGGAGGGACGACATACTACGGTCAAATTGACCATTCTCAGTTATACATTTGTTTTTGGTACGCCGATTTTCAGTTTCGGCTGCTAGTTGACGTTGATGCTCAGTCTGCTTGAGTTCTTTGAGAATGGTAATATCTTTGTCAAAGTCCATCTCCAGTTGAAGCATCTGTGTGTGTTTGAATTTCCAAGTATCTCGAAGAAAGGCCAGCTTTTGTTCAATCTCCGCTTTCTGCTTCTCAAGAAGGACTTCTTCCTTATTGAGTCCAGATATTTCTTCAACCAAGGCATGAAGATTAGTCTGCCTTTCCTTTACAGTATGACTGAGCTCGTTTATGGCTTAAATGTTCTCAGGATAAGATTGATCAGAAAGAGTTAAAGACATAATTAGGTCATAATTACGTCGATAAGACTCTATCCTGTCGACAAAAGCCTTTGAGAAATCATCTAGTTTAGCCTTCAGCTCAGAGGGCAGTATTTCACTAGGTTCAGCACTACACAACTCATCAAGCAGAAATATCAGTCGATCAAAAGCTATTTGATTGCACAGAAACATAGAAAAACCCCCACTAGAAAGGTCTAGTAGTTGTAATAGTTTATCTCTAACCTTTTCAATGGCCATCTACCTTGGGGAAGCTACATTTGAAGTGAAACCCAGTATGTGAGAAGCCTCATCTAGCATGCGCTTGGTTTTCAAGAGAGATTGTGAAGAATTTCTTTCCTGGGCATAAGGAAGTAAATGGCTCGAAGAAGGTTGTGTCGAGGGAACAGCAGCACTCTGTATTGGGATAAGAGCAGTGGCTAGGGACAAAGTTGAACTAGAAGGACTAACTTCAGTAAAGTGGACAAGGGAACCAAGTGTGATGTGGCTATCGATAGGTTGAGTACTGGCAATTGTCCCAAGTTCTGAAGTTGATAAGATTGGTGGTACCAAATCGGTTAAAGATCCTGAAAATAGAAGGAAATCAGTAGTCGAGACATATAGTGAATCATAACATACCATTATAACACAAAATACCTTGTTCTGGTGTTGTAAGAAGTAAAATGGGTAGATCAACAATAGCAACCTCAAGATCAGGGTCAACAGAGTCCTGCTATATGTACTGCCAATGATGAATTGCCGAAAAATTAATCACTTTGCATTGAATAGAAAGAACAAATAAAGAAGGGTACAACAAAAATATACCGTTTGAATTGTCTTCAGGTTGGGTGAGATTGATCTGAGAACCCGAAGCCTCCATAGAATTGGTAGTGGCCATAGAAGAGGAGGCTGATGTAGTTGAAGGGTTGAGACGTTTTCTTTTGATTAACGCAGCAAGTGGTTTTTCATCTGCGTTCTCGATAAACTGACTAGATCATGGAGACCCTGTAAGAACAAGTAACATGGTTAAGAGGTAATTATATGAAAAAGAAAAGACTGCATTAAATGGATACCTTGCACCGGATTAGAATTCCTCTTGAGAAGAGGTGTGTTATCATTGACTGGGGGTTAATCCATTGCGGTAGCGTAGTATAATTGGGTCTGAATAGGAACACCTTTTAAGGGAACCACTTTCTTGGAAGAAATTGTCAACTTGGCCTTAGGAATTTTGATTTGTGTCCCTTGAGTTATTCGCAATTGTCGTGATTCAGAATTTGGAGCATCCGGTCCTACGGAAATGGCTTTTTTACCTTCCTACCTTTACTCCTTGGCTTAAATACACCTCCTGCTATTCGAGTCAGCATGGTTTGAGTAGGCTCCTCATAAGGGCTTTCAAGACAGAAGGAAAGCCACCAAGAAGTCCATGCAGGAGTGCATCCAGGCTTAGGTTCGAAATCGTCAACATCAGGAGCGAATTTGGCATACACAAGCCAAGTAATTTCAGCACAGCATACGAAGAGGGCATCCTTCTTAAAAGGATTTTTGTTTGGCCATGTTTGGAAATTCAAGGGAATAAGGAATTAGCATAGGAATAGTCTGAATTAAACCAAATTGCCTGGCGCAATACTGAGGAGAATAAATTTCAAAGCCATGATAAAATTTTCCTTTTTGGGACAGCCTTAAAGGAAGGTCCACAGGAGTAAGGATGCATAGCCAAAATTCGGTCGAATTAGGGCGAGCTATCGAATCAAACAAGTAATTGAATTCATTTGCATCATAAGCAAAAAATTCAATTTCATTTGGGTCAACTGTCAAGAGTTTATGGAGGTAAAAAGTAAAAGGAGAAAGATTCTCTCAGATACTTAATGAGGAATAACTAAGTAAACAACATCCAAAAGGAGGAGGTGTTGGTGGCTGAAATTCTGGAAAGGAATGGTGACAAAAGGTGTGATTAGAAAGAAAAGGAAAATAATACACCATTCAACATTGGAGTATCCAAAATAGCCCAAATAAAGTACCTTCATCTTTGGACGTCATTGATAAAGATGCATGAGTTATTCCTCTATACAGAGTAGCTAGGATTAATGGTGCCAAAGCGAGTGTTTTACCAGCAACAAGATTAGCTGCGAGTGGTAAGAAATCTTTGGAAACTTTCAGTGTGGGAGAAAAGAAAACATATTTAGATAGCCAGAAGAGGAGGAAACAAGTACGTTCGTCAGGGGTTGTTGGCTTGACACTAAGAGAATATGTTTCTAGAAATCTATCGTAAGCAAGATGTTCATCAGGGATAAAGGGTACTGATAGTGAAGCCATGTCACTTACAGGTTTCCTAATCGGAGGAAAATTTAGTAATAGCGTATATGTCCAAAAGAGTAATAGACATAGGGCCCCGGGGAAAAAGGAAAAAATTGGTCGAAGGGAACCAGAAACTGATGGCAGCACCCAAAAGCCCTAAATTTAAATCATATGATAACATGCTGACCTCTAGAGCAATATCAATGCCAGCTCTCATCCAGGCAAGGTGAGTGGTTATGTCTCCCTTTAATCTCACTTACCAACGGTGAAAACCCATTTCAAGAGAAGGAAACCCCCGAAATCGTGAGGTTTCTGGACACCGGATGTCTGCAATTGAAGACTTCTGAACAAGAAGAAGTTCTCCTGTTCTCTTTGGAAAACAAGGATGAAGAGAAGTGGGAATCCGGTGATGAATGTGAAAACAAGGACCAGAATAAGTTGGTTAGAGGATTCATCGACCAAATGCAATAGTCGAAAGTCACAGTTCGGAGATTCTTGATCATGACGTAGTTGATCGAATTTCTCAATATATGATTTGGGAGAATACTTGTGGGCCATGAATGCAGACTGAGTGAGAAATCTAAAAGGAAACGAAGGAGTATAAAACTGAGAAGAAAACCTAGAATTAAAGAAGAAGGTGGAAGGTCAAAAGTTACGATTTTTTTCGTGACATTTCAAGTGATTTGCTATCATGAAGATCTACTAAGTCATAAATGATCGAGATGACGTGTCAGAGTAAAGCGAAGCATTTCAGGAAGGATGAGCAAATACAAGTTACGAGGCGTTAAGATTAAGATTATTCATGTCAAAATTTGTTCTAAAAGAATTAAATAAAAAGAATTAATTCTTTTAAAATGGGGCATATGTTAACACCTGAAATTAATTAAGGTTGTCGACGCTTAGGATAGATGAATAAAACGACAAGAGATGACGTCGCCCGTACTAAGATGATTCATGTAAGACAGCCGGTAACTACTGGCAGTCATAAGCGGGAAATTTCAAATTTAGATGAATGGGGACCAAAAATGTCGAAGGTATTTTCATCGAGGACGTCGACAAGGAGAAGAGTGAATGCCAAGCTAGAAAGGATTCGATGAAGGCCTTTGCTCCAAAAGAGCATGTGTCAAATCAGGAAAAAACTGGATTAAAAGTGCCAAAGGTATTTTTCATTGAGGGCATCGATAAAAAGGATGATGGGTGTCAAGTCAGAAGAGCTCGACGAAGGTCCCTATTTCCGGAGGACAGGTGTTAGACGTAGAAAAACTCAATGATGGTTACCATCCTAGAGGACAGGTGTCAAACGAAGGAAAGCTCAATGACGGTTACCATCCCGAAAGACAGGTGTCAGACGGAGAAAAGCTCGATGATAGTTACTATCCTAAAGGATAGGTGTCAAACGAAGGAAAGCTCGATGACGATTATCATCCCGAACGACAGATGTCAAACGGAGCAAAGCTCGATGACAGTTATCATCCTGAAAGACAGGTATCAAATGGAGAAAAGCTCGATAACGGTTACCGTCTCGAAGGACAGGTGTTAAATGGAGAAAAGCTCGATAACGGTTACCATCCCAAAAGACGTGTGACAAATAAAAAAAAGTTCGATGACGGTTGTCGCCTTAGAGAACAAATGGGCTCGATGACGATTGTCGTTCTAGAGAACAACTAGGCTCGATGATAATTATCATTTTAGAAGATAAAAGGCGTTCGGTGACAGTTATCATACTAAGGACAGATATCAGCACAGAGAAAGCTCAAGAGAAATGAACGATGAAGATGAAATCAAAGATTGGTATTAGATACAACGCCAAGAGCGGTTACCAAGTCTACGCTATAAATAGCATCTGATTATCAACAAAAGTCCCCCCCAGCACATAAACAAGAAACAAATGCTGTCTTTTATCCTTATTTTCCAGTTTTACACTTTCAGTTTCTATAGTTGTAGTTGTTTAGGTCCCTAGTTAATAACTTTATTATATCATGTCAATGAACTTTGGATGCTGCCAGTAATTAGACAGTTTCGTCTGAATATTCTGTAAAAATCAAGTTCTTTATTCATGCCTGGATTGCTCCTGTCCGGAATTGGATCTAGAACCCAGCCTCCTCTCATTAAGAGCCGAAGAATGACGTTCGTTAAATTATATTTCGTCGCGAGAATATTTCCGACAAAACAGTTATACATCAAGATCTTATGAACAACTTTTATAAAGAACACTTCGCGAGATTCGGTCCACACAAGATGGTACAAAAATAGAAAACCAAGAACGTCTAGAAAGGTCTGATCTGGAATCTGTGACACAACTTTCAGAAATGTTTTTCCAACTTTAGATTTGCCACTTCCCAGCCAAGAAAACATCAAACCAAGAGTTCAAAATAACATACAACATCATTTCTAACTTAATCCAGCTATCTAGATCCACCAAAAATCATTCTAGAGGTTTGAATACACAAGACCAACAACTACACCACATATCGCCCTCTCCTTTTGCCCTTCCAGCCACCTCAACAGCTCATCCAAGACCCAAACTGACATGCAACCATTATCGAGGTTAGTATAACGTCATAGAGAGTACTTGCCTTACTGGTGAGAGTAGTGGCTGCGGTGTTGGGCTTGTGTCCAAGGCGGGGAGAACGGCATGACGGCGAGGCGAGGGGCTGGCTACTGCTGCTGGTTGCGGACAGAACAGGGAGCAGCAGCTGCTGCTGGTTGTCAAACAGGCGGGCTCGCGGGCGGACAAAGAGAGAAACAAGAGAGCTGAGCGAGAGAGTGAGAGAGCCAGCTGAGGGGTAAGTAGAAGGGAAATGCACTTCTCGGATGTCCCTTTAGCTCCCCTTGCATGCATGGTGACACTTGGCACCTTTCTCTTGCCAATTGTAGAGGGAAAAAGAAAGTCTAGTGCCCCCTACAGCTTTCTTGCGTGCATGGCTTGCATGTAGGAGAAAAGACAAGATAGAAGAAGACAAAAGGAAAGAAATGAAGAGGTTTGGGGGCTGCTGGCATGATGAGGTGAAGTCCCAGCGGAAAAAGGGGAAGACAAGAAGAGGGAAGAAAAAGAAAAGAAAGAAAGAGGAAGAAGAGAGGGGCAATCGATGGGGTGGTTATCTGGCGTGGCTAAGAGAAAGATGGGGAAGGAAAAATGGCGGCGACGGGTTGGCACAGGATCGGGGCGTGCGGACAACGCGACGTTGGGTTAGTCGGCTCGGCAGTAATTGATCCCAAGAATCTAACTCGCAATTTTAAAAAAAAATGATAATTGCGATGCTAAACTTCGAATTTCATTTTCCTAATCTCCGTCGACGAGTGCCCTAATCCATTAAGGTCCTTTAATCTTTGCCCATGAAATTTCAAGATCCCACTACTCCCCCTTCCTTAAAGAATTTCGTCCTTGAAATTCCAATTTTCATCGATCATTCAAACAACTGGGGATATTGCCGTCTCATATTTTCTTCACTTTCCCATGTCGCCTTCTCTTGGTCATGATGTCGCCATAATACCTTAACAAGAGGAATAGTTTTATTCTTGAGGGTCCTCTCACTGCGATCCAATATCTGTACTGGTTCCTTAACATATCTTAGTCTATCGTCGACCTGAGTAGCTTCAAAATCCAAAACATGTGAGGGATCAGGTTCATATTTCCTTAACATGGAAACATGAAATACATTATGCACGCTGGATAGTCTTGGTGGTAGTGCCACTCAATATGCTAATTCTCCAACTCTTTTAAGTATCTCGAAGGGTCCAACAAATCACGGGCTTAACTTTTCTTTCCTTTCAAATCTTGATACTCCTCTCATTGGCGACACTTTTAGGAATACATGATCACCCACATTGAATTCTAATGGCCTACGATGTCTATCGGCACAACTTTTCTGTTGGCTCTAGACAGTCCCGAGCCTATTGCGTATCACCTTTACTGCATCAATCAAGACTTGTACCAACTCTAGTCCTGTCAATTTCCATTCTCCCTACTTTGTCCAAACAAATAGGTGTTCTACAAGACCTTCCATATAAAGCCTCAAATGGGGTCATACCAATACTTTTCTGGAAACTATTGTTGTAAGTAAACTCTACTAGGTATAACTTCTCATCCCAACTGCCCTTGAAATCAATCATACAAGCCCGCAACATGTCCTCTAACACTTGAATCACCGGTTCTGACTATCCATCCATTTGCGGGTGGAATGCGATACTGTATTTAAGTTTCGTCCCTAAGGCCACTTGGAGGCTCTTCCAAAAATTCGAGGTGAATCTTGAGTCTTGATCCGATGTGATGGTCACAGGCACACCGTGCAATCACACAATCTGTTTGACATATAAGTATGCATATTTCTCAAGTGTATAGTCTACTCGCACAACCAGAAAATGAGCATACTTAGTCAGACGATCCACATTTACCCAAACAGCGTTGTGACTACTCGATGTCCTTGGTAAGCCTTGCACAAAATCTATTGTTATATGTTCCCACTTCCACTCGGGAATCTCCAACGGTTTTAACAAACCTGCAGGATTGCGATGCTCAGCCTTAACTTGTTGACATGTCAGGCATTTGGCTACGTATTTTGCAATGTTCGTCTTCATTCCATTCTACCAATAATGCTGACGAAAATTGTGATACATCTTCGTGTTTCCGGGGCGAATGTTGTAATTGCTTCGATGAGCTTCTGTCAAAATCTCTCTTTTTAACTCCCCGTTGTCAGGCACACATTAATGTCCTCGGAATCTTCCAATGCCTTCATCCGACACTTGAAAGTCTGTTTTCTTTCCTTTCACCACCTCTTCTTGTATCTTCAAGATTTCAGGATCTGTCTATTGCAATACCGTCACTTTTTGTATAATTTCAGGCTTGATCATGAGTATAGCTAATACACTGGAGAGGTTCTCCACTTCGAGCTTAAATTCCGACTCAAAAATCTCCTCGAGTAGACACTACTCCTTAACCATTAAACTTGCTACTGTCGAGGCGGACTTTCAACTGAGAGCATCCGCTACTTTATTTGCTTTTCCTAGATAATATAAAATTTCACAATCATAATCTTTGAACAATTCCATCCATTGTCTCTGTCTCATGTTCAACTCCTTTTGAGAGAACAGATACCTCAAACTTTTATGATCTGTATAGATTTCGAACTTTTCCCCATAAAGATAATGTCTCCATATCTTTAGTGCAAAAACAATTGCTGCAAGGTTCAAATCATACGTCGGATAATTTAACTCGTCTGGCTTTAATTATCTCGATGCATAAGCAATGACCTTCCCATACTTCATCAAAACACACCTAAGTCCTTTGAGAGAAGCGTCACCATAGACCACAAATCCACCCTATCCCGATGGTATCGTCAAAATCGGTGCAGTAGTTAGTTTTCTCTTGAGCTCTAGGAAACTTTGTTCGCACGTGTCATCTCATTTAAACTTTGTGTCCTTCCTCGTTAATCGAGTTAATGGTTCCGCGAGGTGTGAAAATCCTTCAACAAACCTCCGATAGTAACCGGCCATTCCTAAAAAACTTCGAATCTCTATTACTATTTTGGGTCTTGGCCAATTGATTACTGCTTCAACCTTTGCTGGGTTTACTGATATACCTTCGCCAGTCACCATATGTCCTAGAAATACCACTCGATCCAGCCAAAACTCACATTTACTAAATTTCGCGTACAACCTATGTTCTCGAAGAGACTAAAGTACCGTTCTAAGGTGCTGTTCATACTCCTCTAGCCCTTTCGAATATATCAAGATATCATCAATGAAGACAATCACAAATCGATCCAAAAACGGTTTAAACACCCGGTTCATTAGGTCCATAAATGCTGCTGGCGCATTAGTCAATCCAAAGGGCATAACCGTAAACTCGTAATGTCTATATCGAGTTCGGAAGGCCTTCTTAGGGATGTTTTCTTTCTTAATCCGCAGTTGATGATATCCAGACCGTAGGTCAATCTTTGAAAATACAAATGCTCCCTGCAACTGATCAAATAAGTCGTCAATTCTAGGCAACAGGTATTTATTCTTAACCGTTGCTTGATTCAATTGCCTATAGTCAATGCATAGGCGTAATGATCCATCTTTCTTCTTCACAAATAGCACTAGTGCACCCCACGGTGACGCACTTGGTTGTATAAATCCCTTATCAAGTAATTCTTGTAATTGCACCTTTAATTTCTTCAATTTCATTAGAGCCATTCTATAAGGGGCTTTCGATATAGGTCCTGTTCCCGGGGGTAATTCAATAACAAATTCAATCTCTCATTCTGGGGGTCATCCTGGCAACTCCTCATGAAATACATTAGGGAATTCTTGGACCACTAGAATTTTCTCAAGCTTTGCTTCCTTTTCACTTTGATCCTTACACTTTGATCCTTAATGACCACTATATATCCTTGACAACCATTATTGAGCAGTCGATGTGCTTCTAGTGCCAAAATAAGGGGCACAGTGGGGTCCATCTCACGTCCAAGAAATTCGAAACTAGAGTGACCAGGAGGATCAAATTGGATTGTTTTTCCATAACAATCAACATTGGCTCGTTATTTACTAAGCCAATCCATTCCTATGATGGCATCAAAGTCATACATAACTAATACCACCAAATCTATCATTTGATCTGTCCTACCTATAGATATCTTACAATTTCTACACATTAATGTTAACAACACATTGTCTTTTAAAGGTGTAAAGACACTAAAAGGCACTTCCACTAATTCAGATTTCAGTCCATACAATTGCACAAAATTGGCAGATATAAACGAGTGGGTAGCACCAATATCAAATAAAGCGCATGCCTTCTTGTTGCACAAGGAGAGCTTACCTGAAATAACAGTCTTGGAAGCCTCAGCTTCCTTCTGAGTGACTGCGTAAACTTTTCCTTGGTTTGGCAGCCTTTGTAAATTCTTTTGCTGCTGTGTCCCCCCCTGAGTTACTTGTTGCAGTGGTTGTCCCCATGAGGACAATACCTGGAAATATGCCCATACTGTCTACATCTGTAACATTGCCTTGATGATTGACATGGTGCACTCCCATGCTGCCTTCCACACATCCGACAATTACCAATCGCAATTTGTCTCTGTCCACTTGATTGGTCATTCCAGGACCTTCCAAAGTTTCCATTGTTACGTCTCTTGTTGGGATCAAAAAGGGCTTTTTCGAACTGGATAGGTCTCTTGCCAAATCTAGCATTGTCCCGTGTAGGTTGGTGACCAGATCGTCCCGATGTCTCACTCCTTATCCTTCCCTTTACTAGCTCTTGCTCAATGAGTTGAGCCCGCCTATAAAGTACACCATAATCCTTGATGTCCAACGGCACCAATTGCTTCCTTATCTCAACCTTCAACCCATTCAAGAACCTTTTGGCCTTATCTTCCCTATTCTCAACCATTCAAGGCTCAAACCTAGAAGGTTCAGCAAATTTTGCTTCATATTAGTCCACTATCAGATTGTTCTGACACAGCTGCATGAACTTCGCTATTTTTTGATCCTTTACAGAATCAAAAAAAATATTTCCCATAAAACGCTTCCACGAAAGTTCCCCAGACTACAGCCATACTTATTGGGAATATCATTTCCTTGGATGCCTTCCACCAATGTTCAGCATTCCCTTCCAGTTGGTACTCAGCTAAAATCAGCTTGTCAGCATCATTGCAGTTCAGCGGGTTGAATATCTTCTCCAAACTCCTCATCCACCTTTCTACCTCACTGGGATCTCCTAATCTCGTGAACTTAGTTGGTTTCAATTTCAGGAACTGCTCAATGAGCCCTTGCACACAGCGATCACCATTTCTTGCAGCTGCTTGATGCTGGGCTTGTTGTTCGAACAATGCTCCCACATTGGCCAAAGCCTCGAGAATTCCATCCACTTGAGGATCCCTTCCATTTGTAGAACCAAAGGATGATCCACCATTCCTCCTCATCTTGTCTCACAAGTCTTCTACACATTGATCACCAATTACTTCGGATGATCAATCATCATAGTACCTAATGAGTAACATACATTACTGGCATCACATGAGTAACCTTAGTTACTTGTATCTCGCTAGCATAGAACTAACAAACACATGCATCAAATCTTTGATAATGCGTGCCGTAATCCTTCAATCACTAGCGCACCTTATCACTCTAGAGTAACTTAAGCTCTGATACCATCTTGGGGGCTGTAGCATCCCAGACATGCCCCTTTCAAGATTTATCTTCTAATCCTCATTAGTCATCAGATTATTCGCAAGCGGAAGATGCTTCTTTTTAAAGATTAGCATTTATAACATGAATGTAACATAGAAACATAGAAATGCTAGGACACACAAGTTTTGAAAATAGCATCCATCTTTCATATAATAATGAGGGTGATACAAAGGTGAGTTCAAAAACACGGGGAGACTACCCAACAACTCCAACCCGGCTATCCTATTTCGACCTACCAAGCTTAACCAAAAACAAACAAGTTATCATCTAACCCTAGACGACTCTATCCCCAAAAACTAATTGACAGTCGTGTCTTCAAAAAACTACTCCTTCCTCCTCTTGATGCTATCCTTAAAAGATCTCGCTATTAGCGTTGCCATCATCTCCGTCTAGCCCATGGTATGGAAGGGGCCCCACCAACCGTCCCCCATCGAGGGCATAAACCCCGATGAAGCCCAAAAGAACGAGTCCCTCTGGGGACCCAATATTTACAGTCAGAATGGAAATGCATTTTATGAAAACAAGTTTAGGGAACTCCGGGATCATGAATTCAAATAGACGGCTTTCAAAATCAACTGGCACTCCGTAGCTTATCGAGGTAGAGATAGGGAGGATCGGTATACTACTAGTCTGAAAAAGGTGTCAACAACAAACAGTGAGGGAAAACTCAGTCAAGTAAACTCTATCATGCCAAACTAAACAGATAATGATAGGAATTTCAATCGAGTCAAATAGATAAACAGATGAACCAATTCACAACCAGCTATAATATATAAGACTCCCTTTTTATTTGGACATAAATCACCAGACAAAAGACTACCAATCGACCAACAGCCATTCACATGAATTCTCATTACATGCGTTATGTGATCACAAGTAGTTTTAATACGCATTTGATTTAGTAACTCAAGCTACAACATCCTCCGGGGAACCCAGTTACCCCCCAGGCATCTCGTACCCATCACGGCATCACGAGGACATCTGGGAAACCATGTTACACCCCCAGGCAACCGAGGGAACCCGGTTACCCCCTCAGGCATCTCGCACCTATCATGGCGTCGCGAGGACATCTAGGGAACCGTGTTACACTCCCAGGCATCCGAGGGAACCCAATTACCCCCTTAGGAATCCCAACTCCGGGGCATTGTCATCATGGGGACCGACAGAACAATTACACTTACAAGCCCACACGTCTCTATATATACAATACATCAAATTTAGAGATGCCATTTACAATTTCTAATAAAAGGAAAGCATCTCATCAGCTAGTTATGGCCACGGGCCGGTTTCGCCTCGGAACCAACCCGGTCAAACTCGAGCCCGGCCCGTTGACTGGACCTGCGGTTTGGAACCGGAACCGGCCCGTGCCCTACGGGCCTGGTTCCAGTTTCAGAAATTTTGGAATCTGCTCGGAACCGCCGGTTCCGGGCTTGGTTCCAAAAAAAAAAAATCTTTAGTAGGTGAGGTCGCCGGCCTCAGGAGAGGCCGGCCTCGCCGGCGTCGGGGGAGGGCCGTCCTCGCCTAGGCTGGGCGAGGTCGGCCTCGCCAAATCGGGCGAGGGCTCGACCTCTCCAGCATCAGGCGAGGCTGACCTCACCTGCAACTGGCGAGGCCGGCCTCGCCTGACGCCGGCGAGGCTCGACCTTGCCTGCAACTGGTGAGGCTGGCCTTGCCCGACGCCGGCGAGGTCGAGCCTCGCCAGATCTGGCGAGGGTTCGACCTTGTCAACCTCACCAGTTGCTGGCGAGGCCGAGCCTCGCCGGCCTCGCCAGCTACAGGCGAGGTCAGCCTTGCCTGACGCCGGCGAGGGCGGCCCTCGCCTGACGCCGGCGAGGCCGGCCCTCGCTCGACGCCGACGACCTCCACCAACCTTGGCTATGGCCGGCGGAGGAAGAAAAGAAAAAAAAAAAAGAAAAGGAAAAGGAAAAAAAAACATAAAAGAAAAATTGTGAACCGACCCTGGCTATGGCCGGTTCATACTTGCTGACTATCATCAGCAAGTTCAGAGCATGTACATTACATCTCCCAAAGACATCAATCAAAATTCTAGGGCTTCCAACTAAGAACTAATGAAACTTTGGATTCTGACAAAACTGGACAGTTTTGCATGACTTGAGAAATCAATTTCAAAGGCAAAGCAAATGAGTTCCAAAAATTCTGAAATTTGAACATGTTATAAACGAGATCTTAACACTTATTTTTCCTGAAGAACACAATCCCCAAATCCTCCTGGAAAGGGAACTTTTGAGGGCACGAAAACAGACCAGAACTGGTCCGTCGAAACAGTGACACCAAGTTAAAAAGAATGCTCTTTTCATATATCAAATGATGTCTAAACACCTTGAAATTTTTATATGTTGTACAAAAGGGGACTATGAACAAATTTTGTGAAGGAAGTGTGACCAAATTCGAAGTGGGTATTTTTATAAAAATTCGAGAATGTATAGATGTCGCGGCTTCCACGGTAAAAATAGTTCTGACCCGGTAAGGAATTGGGCCTTCGAAAAAATCCATTTGAACTCAGAAAAATATGAAATTTAAGTATGTTATACATCAAGATCTTCTGAAAAACTTTTATGAAGAACACTTCACGAGATTCGGTCCACACAAGGCAGTACAAAAATAGAAAACCAGGAACATCTAGAAAGGTCCGATCTGGAATCCGTGACACAACTTCCAGAAACGTTTTTCCAACTTCAGATCTACCACTTCCCAGCCAAGAAAACATCAAACCAAGTGTTCAAAACAACATGCAATATCATTTCCAACTTAATCTAGCTATCTAGATCCACCAAAAATCATTCTAGGGGTTTGAATACACAAGACCAGCAACTACGCCACATATTGCCCTCTCCTTTTGCCCTTCCAGCCACCTCAACAGTTCATCCAAGACCCAAACTGACATGCAACCATTATCGAGGTTAGTATAACATCATAGAGAGTACTTGCCTTGCTGGTGAGAGTAGTGGCTGCAGCGTGAGGCTTGTGTCTAAGGCAGGGAGAACGGCATGGCGGCAAGGCGAGGGGCTGGCTACTGCTGCTGGTTAAGGACGGAACAGGGAGCAGCAGCTGCTGGTCGTCGAACAAGCGGGCTCCCTGGCGGATAGAGAGAGAAACAAGAGAGCTGAGCGAGAGAGTGAGAGAGCCAGCTGAGGGGTGAACAGAAGGGAAATGCACTTCTCGGATGGCCCTTTAACTCCCCTTGCATGCATGGGCATGCATGGTGACACTTGGCACCTTTCTCTTGCCAATTGTAGAGGGGGGAAAAGAAAGTCTAGTGCCCCCTACAGCTTTCTTGCGTGCATAACTTGCATGTTGGAGAAAAGACACGACAGAAGAAGACAAAGGGAAAGAAATGAAGAGATTTGGGGGCTGCTGGCATGATGGGGTAAAGTCCTAGCGGCAAAAGGGTAAGACAAGAAGAGGGAAGAAAAAGAAAAGAAAGAAAGAGGAAGAAGAGAAGGGCAGTCGAAGGGGTGGTTATCTGGTGTGGCTAAGAGAAAGATGGGGAAGGAAAAATGGTGGCAACGGGCTGGCACAGGATCGGGGCATGGAGACGACGCGACGTTGGGTTAGTCGGCTCGACAGTAATTGATCCCAAGAATCCAACTCGCAATTCCAAAAAAAAACGATAATTGCGACTCTAAACTTCGAATTTTATTTTCTTAATCTCTGTCGACGAGCGCCCTAATCCATTAGAGTCCTTTAATCTTTACCCATGAAATTTCAGGATGCCACATGTAACTACTCTTTTGAATTAAAAAATAATGTAGTCACTATGTTCTTTAATTCAAATAAGATTGGGTGCTATAATATGTCCAATGGATTGTACAGATTGTGTTTAGCTCCCAATAATATATACGTCAATTATACAGCTGAAAATATTATTTCTAAAAGACCTCTACCTAGCGAACAGTCTTATGCATTGTGGCATAAATGACTTAGCCACATTTCTAGGGAAAGAGTGAAAAGGCTAATAAAGGCTGACATCCTGCCTACTCTTAAAAGTGACCTAGATACTTATGTAGACTGTTGTAGGGATAAGATGACTAAGATAAAAAAAGAAAACTGCAGTCCGTAATTTTGACCTGAAGGTCATTCACACTGATATTAGTGGACCATATACGGCAATTTTGTGTAGAAATTTTTATTTCGTTACATTTATTGACAATAATTCCCGATATGGTTATCTGTACTTGATTAAAGAAAGATCCGAATCTCTTGACAAGTTCAAGATTTTTCATACTGAAATCAAGAAACAGTTGGGAAAAATCATAAAGGTTGTCAGATCTAACCGTGGTAGTGAGTGTTATGGCAAAGATGGCGATGCTGGACAGCTTAAAGGGCTATTTGCCAAATAGTAGGAGAATTCTGGGATAGTAGCTCAGTTTACTATGCCTGGAAGTCCTGAACAGAATGGTGTAGTCGAAATGCGTAATTGCACCCTTATAGAAATTATGAGAAGTATGATTAGTAGAACCAATTTATCTAGTTTTTTGTGGGGTGAAGCTTTGAAAACCGCACTCTATATTCTAAACCATGTTCTTACCAAAACTGCTCCATCGAGTCTTTTGAAGTTATGGACTGGACGTAAACCCAATTTGAATCATTTTAAGGTTTAGAGTTGTCCTACAGAAGTGAGGTTATGTGACATTTTGAAATTCAACCTATTTTCGGGATTTATGAAATGATTATATCTTTAATGCACGTTAGTTAAATCTCACTCGGAATTGATGACTCTCAAGAAGATTAATAATTAGGGAATGGCTAGTTATGAATTAAGTATGTAGACCTAAGAACTTGGCCGTGGATCGACATTTCAACCATAAGGATTAACGAGGAAATATTTTGGGCCATTATAGACCGATCCAAGGACGGTTATGGAACGATTCGCAAATATCGTATAATTGGATCGTGGGTGATTCTGCTTAACCATTGTATGAGTTTCGAACGATCCTAAACCTAATCCAAACAATCGCGTCAATTGAAACTAGTGATTGACTCTCACAATTACATGACAACCGAGGTCGCCATGGCTCGAGTAAACTTAGATGTGGCTTAATATCAAATTGACCATGAATTGATACACGTAACTCCTAAAAGTCACCCGTCAGTTTGAGATATACTAAAATCGCGGTTGATTGGTTTAAGCCATGAATTAGAATCCAAAATGGGATGTTGAACTTTCAAGATTTCATGAAAATTTATCGAACGTCGTCTCATTAAACGTGGCCAATTATTAGATCGCTCAGAATTGTCGAAAAAGTGTAATTTGGACCGGGTATGGAAAAAGGCCATTTTACCCCTGAGAATATTTGAATTCATTTGAAAGGTTGAAAAACAATTTGGACATTTAGATTTTCCCTCTTTGGTCGAAATTTTTGAACAATTATGCCTCTCCTCATCTTGTCTTTTTGTTTTGTGTGCCATTTAGGAATTTTGGGATAATAATGTGAGGAATTATGTGGGCCATTGGATCTTGGCTTGGGGAAGAGGATAGAATGTGGACCCTTAGATTTATGAGTGGAGTGGGTGATGGACTTTTGTTAGTAGGGTTAGTAAAATCTAATCATGTCTTTCTCTTACTCTCTCTTCTCCCTTGTCCCTCCATTTTCGGCCAAAGCTCCTTCCCCCTCTTCCTTGCTAATCTACTCAGCCATTCTCAGCCACCGCCAGCCACCATGACGCCATCATGAAGCCATTAGAATAGCCACCGGCGCCACTGCTGCACCTGACCGCCACCACCCTCTTTTCTCCTCACTATTTTCGGAACCAACCAGCCACCACCGAAGCTAAAACCATCCCTCACCGTGACAAATAGCTTGTGCTCGCCTTAGCTGTGGACCGTCGTGATCGGAGCCGCCGCCGTTCTTCCAGTCCGGCCGACGAAACAACAGTTGTTTTGCTGGGCTGATCTTGCTAGTTTTAAGCTTAGGCTCCTAGTAAGTACTCCCTAAGCCTTGAGTAGGATAATAGGTTATTAATGGCATGTTTAGGGGCTAATTAGGGGTGGATTAAAGTTGGTTTAATGGCTGGTTGTACTCGATTGATTATTTGTGGTTGCTGAGATGTTTCTTGAATTTGGTTGCTGCTGTGCCTTGTGGTTTTGTTAGTTTTTGTGGTTATCAATTTGGACCAAATTTGAGGAAGTGTTCTTCATGGAATTTGACCCTAACACCTTGAAGTATGTCATATATTGAATCTGTAATTTTTAAAGGTTGTTGTGGGATATTCGGAAGTCCATTTTCAGACTGTCACAACTCTGCTGTATTTACTGTTTACCTGACTGGTGTGTATTTATGAATTTTTATAAAATTTTTCAGACCTATTTTCAACAAACTTCCTTCATGAATGTTGTCAAGGATGCTTTTTTATATGACATATAAAAATTTTCATGGTTTTCCAAGGAGATTTGGTTACTGATATATGTGGATTTTTAAGGCTAAATAGTCTGCCCTAGTGAACAAATTTTCAATTTGATTTTAGATGACAAAAAAAGCTATTTAAAGTTGGAATTTGATTTTGTGTCCTTCATAAAAAATATTCATCAAGATGTTTCTAATGACATCCAAAATTCAGAATTTTTAGAGTTGATTTACTATTTATTTCGAAAGGGTGTCAATTACCGCGCAATTACCAAATTTTAGCCCGATTCTGTGCAAAATTGGTTCTCTCTCGAGAGAGAGCTTTTTGATGTTGTTGTTGCCCGTGCAGACGTGGCTGGTTGTGAGCTGAGTGTGAATTGAATGGCAATTGGCTAATTAAAAGATGAGAAATTTGGTTGAGTGTTGAATTCCCGTATGCTCACATAATACCCTGAGGCGTTTTACGCGCGGTTGTAATCTGTCTCGATGCGTTTTACGGAGACAATACTCCATTTATCGGATGCTCGAGAGGCCTGGATGCCGATCGCGGTGAAGGCCGTATTGATACTCCTCATGGAATGCCGTCTTGATGCATGTGACGCGGGACGATATCATTGTCGACATAGTAGGACGATGCCCGATTACACTGGAAGCCCTACAGCCTTATGCGTTTTACGCGGGTTCGGGGAGCTCAAGGAGCCGCTAATAATCTGGACCTTGTGATTGTGATATACATTGTGGTGTGCTATGTTGAGAATATTATTGGGCGTGTCTGGATTATTAAGTGTGCTATGTATGTGCTTGCCTCAATTCGGGCTGTTTAATGGTTGACATGTTGCGGCGAATTACTAATGTGCAGGGCTTATGTATGTGCCAAGGCGAGGTAAGGATGCCTGTGTTTGATGTGCACGTTGAATGGTAGAATTGCCTGTCTGAACTGTCATGCGGTACGCGTTAGCCTAAGCGAGGCTTAAGTAGTGACTTATTAAGATTTGTTGTCATTGTTGAATTACAAACATTTTAGAACCCTGAGCCTTATGACGATGATACAGAAGATCCGGGGACGCCACCAAGGTACCACAATGGTTGATGATGGGTTTAGTCTCCCATCTATTGAGTACTTCTTTTGGTAGAGAAGCTAGGCTAACCAATGATCGATCCTTTTTGTTGTGCGTGGTTTTCATGTAGTGGCCTCTAGTAAGGCTTGTATGATGTGCAATTGTAAGTGACGCTTTGTTTATAAAAGTAGTTTGTTGTTATGCTTCGGTTGTCTCTTTATTACCCCATGTTTATGTTTGTCGTATAGAGCGTTCGGATTACTTCCGTGTGTGTTGCTCTTTAGTCAGTTTGTTTGGGTCGGCGACAAATCCTGAGATGTCGTAATTCTTATCGACCATGTCGGGATGTCGCATGCTTGCGGGAATCGAGGAGTGACATGTTATATAATCTAATATTAAGTAAGTTGAACTTTAGAACCATTTGGTGTTACTTCGTATCTTACCCAGATCATTCGAAAGGATATTGTTTTTGTAATCCCAATAGAGGTGCAAGAATTGTAGAATCGCAAACGGCAAAGTTTCTAAAATTTGATGTGGCCGAAAATGGTAGTTGCTCACAGACTATTAAGGATAATAATATGGTGGAAACCCTTTATGTTGATTTTTCTATCTATACAGATGATTATGGAGCCTTCTACACTACAGACTGAGCCTGTTAAGGTTCAGGATCCTGCTATTCGGGCAGTTCCTGATGAAGTTCCTCAAGCCTCTAAAGTGCAGGATGAGGCTATAATTGCTCTACTCAAGAGATCTATCAGGTAGAGATAATCAACTATACCACTAGATTATATAGTCTATATGGGAGTGCATGACTACGATATCGACTGTGTGATTGATCCGATGACTTATGCAGATGCTGTTTTTTATCCTTAGTCAGATCTGTGGTTAGATGTAATGAAAGACGAGATACAGTCTATGAAACATAATGATGTTTGGGAGCTTATTGAATTGTCTGAAAGTCACAAGCCTATCGATGGTAAATGGGTATATAAGACCAAAAGGGACTCTAAAGGAAATATTGATAAGTTTAAAGTTAGATTGATAGCTAAGGATTTCACTCAGAAAGAAGGAGTAAATTATGAAGCAACATTTTCTCCAGTCTCTTCTAAAAATTCTTTCAGAGTGATCATGGCATTGGTAGCTCATTTTGATATGGAGTTACACCATATGGATATTAAAAATGTCTTTCTGAATGGAGACCTTGATGAGAAGGTATGTATGGTGCAACCCGAAGGTTTTGCCACATATGATTGAGATAAGCTTGTGTGTAGACTGAAAAAGGCAATCTATGGCCTCAAGCAAGCTTCTAGACAATGGTACTTAAAGTTCCATAGCGTTGTCACCTCATTCAGTTTTGTTGAGAACAAATTGGATCAATGCATATATAGCAACGTCAGTGGGAGGAAATTTATTTTTCTCGTACTCTATGTGGACGACATTTTGCTTGCAAGCAGTGATCTTGAATTACTGCATGAAACAAAGCGAATGTTGTCGAAGAATTTTGACATGAAGGACCTTGGTGAGGTATCTTTTATCCTTGGTATTGAGATCTATAGGGATCGTTCTCGCAGACTATTGGGTTTGTCTCAAAGAACATATGTTGATCATATTTTAGAAAGATTTTGTATACAGGATTGCAAGCCGAGAATTGCTCATGTCATTAAGGGTGATAAACTAAGTCTGTCGCAATGTCCTTATACAGATGTTGAGAAAGCCCAAATGAAGAATGTACCTTGTGCTAATGCACTTGGAAGTATCATGTATGCTCAAGTATGCACTAGACCAGATATTGCTTTTGCAACAGGACTTCTAGGTAGATATCAGTCGAATCTAGGACACGATCATTGGATTGCTGTCAAGAAGGTTTTAAGGTACTTAAAGAGGACAAAAGATTATATAGTTATTTACAAACATGGTCAGGACCTGAAGCTAATAGGGTATTCAGATTCAGACTTTATTGGCTATCGGAATGACTCAAGGTCGACAACAGGATACATCTTTAAGTTAGCAAGAGGTGCAGTATCATGAAAAAGCCAGAGACAAAATTTGGTAACATCATCTACCATGCAAATGGAGTTTGTAGCATGCTTTTCAGCAACTACTCAAGTAATTTGACTCCGAAACCTTATTAGGGAGCTGGCCGTGTTTGACTTTATGGATAGTCTCATACAGTTGTATTGTGACCACAACTCTACAATGTTGTTTATCAACAACAACAGAGGTCTCAAGGGGTCTAAACACATAGAGATCGAGTATTTGACCATAAAGGAAATAGTTCAAAAATGTGACATTAAAGTAGAGCATATTTGTACAGATGATATGGTTGCAGATCCACTAACTAAAGGCCTTCGCTGGGCTTAGGAGCATCATGAGATATTATTGTTTAGTGGGAGCTGCTTTTGTCTTTGCTCTAATAAAGTTTGCATCTGTATTTTGTTACATTTTGTAACATTTTGGATATGTATCAACTCCTTTGCATTCAATAAGGTATTTCTAAATGCATTGTTATCATGTTGAATACATATATCAGGTGAAAATCTCAAGGTACTGTGTAAACCTTGAGTAAAGGCTAGAGGTATTTAGTTATTAGCCTTAAGCATATGCCTTGTTACACATAAAGCAAGGTTAACCATAAGGACGAGACATATTGAGATTCATTGTAACCATAAAGATATTCTCTAGTGACGTATCAGGTTTCGTGCCACTTAAGAAAATAGAATGTTGACTGACAAAGGGATGACACATAAGGTATTACTTTTTGCGAAGTGTTATCCATTTGCTACACAATCATATTGAATCTATGTCAGTAAAGTTGAAAGCACTCATAACCATGGAAGGCTCTACGTGAGTACGTGCAATTACCGCCATGATTCGGTGTTCGAGATTTTATGCGATCGGATTGACTATTAAGAAAAATCACTAGACCAACATAAAGGTGCGCACATACAATACAATTTCAATTAATATAGCCCAAGTGGGAGAATGTAAGAGTTTTTCTAATGTGGGCTTATATTAATTGAGATTATAATTAACCGTCTTTACGAGGTTGGTCTAATAAAGTGTGATTTAAGGATTCTTAATTAGTCTAATATGGGTCTGGCTTGTTTGGACCAAGTTGAGCCCTGCCCGTAATGATATGGCCCGACTGAAAACTCTATAAATAGCGCTGGAAGTCTGCCCCCTAGCGCTAATATCTGATAACTTACTCACATAAGGATCGAGAGCTCTTTCTCTCGCATGAGGGCGGTCTCATCAAGCCAAGACTACGGAGGGTCATAGGGGACAAGAGCTTCGGCATCAGATCGTCACCTGCGCTTTGGATTGTTGCTGTTCCACATCAAGAATGACGGATCCTAAATCAGATACGCAAATTTCTCTCATCCACTATAGTGTTTCATGTTTCTAGGTATGGTAATCCTAGGATGCCGTCCGTATGATGGCCTACACCCTCCAGTCAATTACCTCCTGCAAAACACGGCCGCAATAGATCTGGAGCCATGGTCACATCCGAAATTGGAATCGCGGAGCCATGGCCGCAGAACCATGTCCGCAACAGACTTTGGAGATTGACCACGAAGTCAGATCTAGTGGCCATGGTCGAGGCCAAATTTGGGCTAGTGACGATGGAGCCGACTGCAAGCAATGACGGAGGGGTAGCTTGGGTCGACCTCAAGAATAATGGAGCCAACCGCGAGCTTTGCCAAAAGGGGCGGAGATCGTGGCCAGACGGGAGCGCTCCTACGTGATGGAGGAAAAGGAGAAAAATCAAGTTCTTATCTTTTATCGCTGACGTGGCGGCGCTTTGCAGCCACTAAAATATTTTCTCTTTCTTTGCCCAAACGAGATAAAAGGAAGAGAACCGGTCAACGTCCGAAAATAAGGAAAGTGAAAGTTCGCACATGGAGTAAAAAGCATATCGCGAGAGAGAATTGACCCATAAGATGTACGGTGGCTCTTATTTCCGTGCATCACTGTGACACGATGCACCAAACGCACGAAATGACAAGAGCTCTCATCCTCGTCCATAACCTTAAAAATCATTTAAGGAATGGCTTCGTATCGGTTAGTACAATGTTAATAGAACGGTCAAAAAGCTAACTTTAAGGTATTGAATTGTTAGTGTCATTTGATGAAATATATCAAAATAAATTTTTCCTTTTGGTTTTGGCTTTTTTCCGGGGTTCTTTGCTAAAACGCTGAAACATTAAGCTCGGTTGAGCCAATCTAGAATCTCCTTTTGTTATTATTATTTTATTATTAGTTTTTTGATTTTGAATATTTGCTCCCTGTTTTCTTTTCGCATTTCTTATCCTATTTATATTCTTTTTTTCTAACTTTAAATTTATGTATATTTTGCCAACATAGGTAATACTCTCTTTATTATTATTATTATTATTATTGTTATTATTAGTTGGATACGGCAACATGCAAAAATAATGCACATGTTTCCTGGTTACAACATAAAAGAGCCCTCTTTTCTATAATTGTGAAAAAAATTATTTTCCCTTAAATTTAAATAATTAATATTGGCCAGCCGATTGACCATTGAACTGTTGCAAGGCGGTGAAGTTTGACTTCAAAAGAAGTTATCAGCCTTCATTGATTGCTGAATGCGCATGCACTGGGTATAGTTGAAGCAATCTTCTCAAGAAGCTTCTAAGTAGACTAGAGGGCATTCTTGTCTTTGAATTCATTTATTATAGTGGAACTGCCGGGAAAATAAATAATTGAAGAATTAATACTGTTTTTTTTCTTTGGAGGAAAAAAGGGTCCTTCTCTTTTTCTTTTGAGCAAAGCACATATGAAAATGTCTCGTTGGACTAGTTTATAAAAAGGAAAGAAATAGCTTAATTGTAACTTTTGTCAATTACAAATTTGTAATATAGGCTTCTAAACATCCTGTAATTGAGATAAGATATGATTGTATAACCTTTTTTTTCTAGGATAATGTCAATTTTAAATTTATTGTATGTTTGAAGCTTAGCTATCGAAAAGACTCCTTTTCGTAGCAATGTAGACACATTTCGATAAAATAAGATGCTGATAGAACTAGGATTACAACCATCTTTAACATAAATAGCGTTGATTGGACCGAATTGGATAGGGAGTGAGAGGATAAGCAAGCAATCCTCACAAGATCGGGTGCCACGTGCCAAGTGACAGGTGTAGAGGATCACTAGGCTATGTTTTGTTGAGATTTGGGGAAATGATTGAAATGCAAAGTCATTTCCCAGAGATGTTTAGTTCAAGATGTATTTGTTTTGACTTTTTGTGTGATTTTTGCAAAAGTAACTTTAATTTTTTTTTAAAAAAAGGTAAAACAAAGAGTGCTATTGTTCATTGTCTCCAAGGGCTTGGGCAAGGGCTCGTGGGGCCACTGTGAGCTCTAGAGAGGGATCCAAGGTCACGCAACCCAGGCGCAGCGTCGCCAGGGTCACCTTGACACTCAGCCATCAACTCTTGACCACCAACAACACTCGACCATCATCGACGCTCGACCTTCGGATCTCGTCTGCCAGTTGCGAGTGAAGGTAACATTGGAGAAGATGAACTAGGTAAAGACCCAAGCGCAGAAATCCAAAACTTCAACGGTCGGAGAAGATGAACGGTCACATGCGAGGGCAAGACTAGAATATGAAAACACTAGTTGGGGCAGTTTTGGAAGAAAAAAAGCTCATTGACCTCGGAAGTTGCCTTCCAAAAATATTGAAAGTCCAAAGCAAGTGAGGACTTATCTTAGGCTTTTAGCTTTGCCAAATGTTGGTATTTCCCCAAAGTGGTTCAAAAAAATTAACCAAACGTCCTAAATTTTTCTCAAGGGACTTTTTTTTGGGGTCACATCTCAAGGGACTTTAGAGGGCCCAAAAGTCCATTAGAAAAGCTGAACCAAACGCACTCTTTAGTGGGCACGTGATTTCTCATATTGAGGGAAGGTTATTAGTGTTGCATGTGAGCAATAAGAATAAGCGGGACAAAGTAGAGGCTATGATGGACTAGCAGCCGTCTTTAGCCTACTCGATGCCAAATCACAGGTGAGTGACTTCAGCTCTTGGAAGCAGTTGGAAGACGAGACATTTTTATAGGCAATATGCAAGCTTTGAGCTCTCAATGGAAAAATTGCTCTGGGAGACGAACATGATCTTGTTACGTGGGAATCCATGGTTGACATGTCATGGGGATATCGGTCGATAATAGATTGCAACATATCACGATGACATGGACTCAATATAAGTTATCGTGGATGCTAATTGACATGAAACCCACTAGAAAAAGGGTTAGGAGATTGGTCAAACCTTCTTTAACGAGCCTCGCTCCGATACAATCGAGTCAAAACTCTCCGGGGCATCGTAATTAAACATGTCTTGGATTAGTAACTGCCTGGCTATGGGCAGTTATATGGGCCACCGTTTTTGTCCTTTTTCTAGCCCATAGTATGGCAAAAAACCGCCCTAATTTGGGCCTTAAATCGCAAAGAGTAAAATTGGGCTCGAGCACATTTTCTGGCCCATTTTGCTTAATTCATGTCGTTAATGAACCCAAGGTGGTCCGAATTGTTCTTTTTAGCTCGGTAGCCCATGTGACTTGATTACCCAAATTTGTCTACGTGGCTGGCGAGAACAGATCGGGGCTTTGGCTCGTGGAAATGGAGTCATATCATTGGAAGACAACACAAGTATGTTTGGATTTCCTAAAGAAATTGATAGACTTGTGAAATGGGTGAATCGGGTAGAAAATGATCCAACCTAAATTAACCCATTTTAACATTAATCCATGCAATCAAATATTGCAATCAATACTCAACCCAACTCATACTTAACCCCGACCCATACGTATTTAACCCAATTTAGAAAAATTTATACTCAAATTAAGGTGAGAGTGCGAAGTAAGCGAATACGAGATTGAGTGAGGGCAAAAAAGAGTGAAGAAAAAGTCATAGAAGTAAGTTGGTCTAAGGAAGTTGTGAACTCATTTAATACCAATATTATTTTAAACTTTACCATTTTAAACCTATTTATGACCCATTTACTTAATATAACCGACTTGTATAATAGCCAAACCCATCAAACATGAATTCAGAAAATAGATTCATAACTCATTTTTACAGATCTAGCAATTAGGTAGTTGCTTTGATTTTAGGATTTGAAATAGTAGGATTTGAGCTCAAAGAGCAATAGAGGTAACTACTTCTTAATATGCGAAATAGTAGCTTACTTCCAAGTTACTGATTAGTGGGCTTTTGAGTACGCGTTCATAAGATTACAAATTCAAAAGGTCTAAATCATAAGGCGAAGATGAGGACCACATGTACATGAGATTTCGGCAAACACTATAAAGGCAAATATGATACATTCTCTCTTGCACAAACGATGTAGAAACGAGAGAATCGGTTCGACGTCGGGAAATGAGAAACGTAGAAGCTCGTGCGATGGATCAAAAGCCTATTAGCCGGCGCTAATCGATGACTCGTGCAACAGTATCGATGCACATGCGATCGGCTCTGTTTCTCCACGTGTCGCTGCAGAACACGATGCGTCGAGCACGCAAGACGACGAACCACCTTGTCCAGGAAAACCCTTAATCTTAAAAAGCGACTTTTGAAAAGCATTTATGGGGGTGGATTTGCATCCGTCAGTACATGTTCATAGAGCGGTCAAAAGCTAACTTTAAGATATTAAAATTGTTAATGTCATTTGATTAAATAAATCGAAAATAAATCTTTGCACTTTTGCTTTTGTCCTTTTCCGGGGCTCCTTGCTAATGCGCTGAAACATAGAGCTGGATCGAGCTAATCTAGAATCTCCTTTATTATAATTATTATAATAATCATTATTATTATCATTATCATTATTTCTTTTATTATTTCTTTTTTTTTCCTTTTTTTCAGTCAAAAGGGCGAATGTCATGCCTCTAATTATGAGAGAGAGAGAGAGAATACATAATAGCATGGCCATGTGCAATAGCAGGGCCATGTGCAATTTGCCGTGGTCCCCACCTCCGCCAAGGTCAGACAGCCTGCAGCTTTTTTTACACGTTTGAAATATTTTCTCCCTGTTTTCTTTTCTCATTTAATAATTCTATCGATTCTCTTTTTTTTAATATTAAAATAATGTGTATTTTGCCAACACAGTTAATACCGTATTTATTATCATCATTATTATTATTATTATTATTATTATTATTATTATTTCGATACGGCGACATGCTAAATAATGCAGATGTTTCCTGGTTACAACATGAAGAGCCCTTTTTTTTAATTGGTGAAAAAAAATCATTTTCCCCTGAATTTTTTTATAAGTAATTAATATTATTGGCCAGCAAATTGACCAATGAACTATTCCAAGGCGGAGAAGTTTGGCTTCCAATTGCCGAATGTGCCTTCACTAGGTATAGTTTGAAGCAGTCTTCTCGAGAAGCTAGGGAATAATAAACTGGAGGGCATTCTTGTCTTTTAATCACTCATTATAGTAGAACTGCCCGGAAAATAAATAATTGGAGAATTTGGACAAATATCACAAAAGAACCCCAAATTATACTTGCTCTGACGCGAGTGCTCCCAAACTTCTTTTTTCTGTCATAAAAAACCTCGAAGTTATTTCAAAGTATATATGTCACATATGTATAAGTTTGGTTTTTATTCATGACATAAAAAAAGCTCGGAACATTTGTGTTACATTGAATATAGTTTAAAGTTTTTTGTGATATTAAGCTGAAGGATTTCGATAGCTTTTTCTATATTTATTTATTTTTGGTGCAAATTTTTTTTTCTTTATTTAGAAAAAGGGTTTCTTTTTTCGCCTTCTGTTTTTCTTTTGATCAAAGCCTTCTTCTTCCTTGCAAAGCACATCTGGAAATGTCATGTTCAACTGCTTTGTAAAAGAGAAGGAAAAAAAATAGGTCAATGGTAACTTTTGTCAATTACAAATTTACAATATTGGGGGTTCTAAACATCTTGTAATTCTTCGACCCAAAAAAAGAAAACATCTTGTAATTGGGTAAGATATTATGACAGTATAATATTTTTTTTCTAGGAAGATGCCAATGAAATATCATAATACTTTTGAAGCATGGCCATCTAAAAGACTCTCTTTCATAGCAATAGAGACACGTTTTGATATGTAGCACAATGATATGATTAAGATTACCATTGTTTTTAACGTGTTCGTGGAAGGTAAAGTGATATTTTTTTTTCGGGTTTGAAAATCTTGATACATTTTCTTTTGATTTTGAAGTATTCTCGAACGGTTAATGTACCACGCACAAAATAAAATAGCATCCCAAACAGCAAATTTCATGGATAGCAGTGTATTTTGGATATACCTAGGATAACGCGCTAGACACGAGAGTTGACTCGAGATGCGCTATTAATTAATGCTTAAATATCTCTAAAAAAACATTGCAGGTAACCAAATACCTGAGCATACCGCCAAAGTTCACGTCTTTCTCAAACTAATACTTAAAATATCTTTAAATTTCAAATCAGACCTTTGTTCACACGCAAAGAGAATTAAGTAAGATTATCTCTCCTAACGAATTCGATGCTGTATAGCACCGTTAACGCCTTCTTCTTTTTTTTTTTGGTCAAAAGAAATTAACACATATAATTCAAATAGATTATAATATACTTTGCATGTGGTTTGGCTTTTAATAGAATATGAACCAAGTTGGAGCACTTGCCATGTATTTTAGTAGGGGGTGGGGGAAAGAGTCCACATCCTTTTGTGGACAAATTGTCACTCGTCTGTTTCCAGCTGTTTCGCCTTTTACTTGGAGTAACCGCTACCGTCAAAGATTGAAAAAGATTGGGGAAATTTTTTTTTTTCAAAGATTAGAGAACCACCTAATCCTGACCTGCTGCATCAGAACCCAAATTAATTAGATATTAAGGTACTGGCTGATCTCTACTTGACTCTGTAGTCTACGCGATTTAGGTCCTCGAGGAACTTCTATTTCCTGAATTTGGATTGAAAGGGTGATCGGTTTTAAAATGAACCGGCTTCCCATCATAAGCCTGGAACCTACCCAATCAGAGGTGGTATTAGGGTGGGAGCCAATGTGTTGTTTTGCAAATGTTCTCAATCAAGATACCATGATGGCATGCCTTTTGTGTTTTATTTTTTTGGTCAGAAGAAAATTATATTTATTACTTAAAATGATAAAGGCGGACCTGTTAAGCAAAATAATAGGTGACCGATCACTAAATCTCTATAATAAGCAACGGTGCACGCTAGGTTTGGCTTTCTCTATACCATCGTTGGACGGAGACAACCAAAACGGATTGAAATGCGTAGATCTAACTTTTGGAAGAACAAATTTTCATGGTTCAGCAAGACAACAAAGCTTTTACGATCATCAATAAAACTGGATGCAAATGACAGAGCACGAGTATCGAATCTCCGAAAATATTATCGAGTTTCTAAATCTAAATCGGGAAAGAAAAACTCGTAGATATTAAATCATAAGAGTTTAAATTCTCATATCTAGAAAAAAACCAGGAGAAGAGAGCTCCCAAATTTAGACCAGGAGAACAAAAAGACTCAAACAAAATCAAGGGGAGGGTAAGACTAGTACAAATCCTTCCCTGCAGCGGAAGCTTGAAGAAGACGATGCATGGTTCTTGTGTTTGAATGCTCGAAGTTGTTTTTCGCAAAAGTTCTCAATCAAGAGACTTGAAAGGTTTGATTTTTTAAATGGGTTCTGCTTGTTCCCCGGAAACTGGTACGAGACCGAAAACCTGGGAATATGCATGGGGTCAAGGCCAGCTCGTGAAATTTCGTTACTAGGGAATCGAATCGGTCCCCACGTGAACCGGCTCAGATCACGCTCCGGAAAGTCCCGACGTGGTGGAAACACTAGGAAATAAAGACCAAGAAAAGATTCTAGAAAGAACATCACCAAATGGGTGCTTATATTCTTTGCGGATTTCACGGTGGATAAGCTTACAATCGCATCGATCACATGCCAAATTGGTTGGCGTGATTGAAGATCGTCCTCCCAAATCTCTCCAATCTGGGAAGAAAAATTAAGCGAAGAAAAAAGGACCGTCACCAACCGAAGGCGTGTCGAGTTGGGAAAGAGAAAGGGACGGTGGAATTGTGGCACCAAACCAAAGTCCAGCATGTACATTTCACAATCCCTTTAACCTTCTTCCTTCCTTTTTTATGGGTCAATTCGATATTACGGATAATTAGGAGGGCGGGGGAGTAAATATGGGGAGGGGTCTCCGGTCAATTCCCTCGCCACCTCGGGAAGGAATCACCATTGCCAGCTTTTTATTCGGGGAATTAAACGTCAAGTCAAATAAAAAAAAAGGGGAAAAATTGGATTTTATTATATTTTTTTGGAGCGGCGGACGCGTAAATCCGGGATAATTTACGCGGGGGTATAGCCCTACTGTTGCTTTTACTTCGTGCGTCCCCACTAAGGCTGCACCGATGCCGTTGTACATCATCGACTCGTCTTATTCTCTCGCCCTTTTTCTCTGCTCCGCCCCGCATGTGACGCTGCTGATGGTGATGGTGATGTGAATGCAAAGAGCCAAGCATCCCCGACTGGTGTTCAAAATCACACGCACCCCCGAACCCACGCCCCTTCTGTCCTCCGATCTCTGATCTCTCTGGTGGGTCTCTCCGAGGAGAGGAGGAGAGAAGAGGAGAGCGCACGCTTCCATTGAACTGTGCGACAAACAAACGGCGAGATAGAAGAGAGACAGAGCGAAAGGAAGGGAAGCCTCCGCTCTTCTTTCTGCCAACTTTTTGCGTTTCACCCTTCCTCTCTGTTGAAGGCTACGGCTCCAGGTCATGTCGACCACCCCGGCTCCTGGTTCCTCTCCCTCTCCCCCGCCCCCGGCGTCCACCAACGCCACCGCCCCGCCCCCCGCCACCCCCTCCGCTCCGCCCCCCGCCACCCCCTCCGCGCCGCCCCCGGCCACGCCCTCCGCGCCTCCCCCGGCCACGCCCTGTCTCACGCCGGCTCTGCTCACCTCGCCCCGGCCGCCTCCCCGCCCTCTACCACCACCCCTGCCTCTCCCCCGCCGCCGGCTTCCTCCGGGTCCCCGCCCCCGCCGTCCTCCTCGGGCACGCCCTCCCCTCCGGCCGCCAAGGGCAGCCCCCCTCCTCCGCCGCCGGCGCCGACGAGCTCCGGGACGACGCCGCCGTCGGCCAAGAGCCCGCCTTCGCCTCCCTCTGCCGCGCCTCCCCCGTCGTCTGGGTCCACCATATCGACGGGGCTCGTGGTGGGGGTTGCCATTGGTGGAGTGGTGCTGCTGGCGTTCCTGACCTTGCTGTTCATGTGTTGCAAGAAGAAGAGGAGAAGAGACCGTGATGAGGACTATTATGTGCCGCCTCCACCTCCTCATGGTCCTAAAGGTGACGCCTTTTCTCTCTATCCTCTCTCTTTTGGGGTGGATTCGTTAGATATAGAACGTTTTTGTATTTCGGTTGCTGCGGATTGGACTCAGATCTGTGAAATATTTGCTTGAGAATGCCATTCTCGATTCAGCTAAGATTTGTTCATCACGGTCGCAGTTCAAGTGAGGTCACCCCAATTGCTGTTGACTTAGGCATTTGAATGCGGCATTCGATCAATGTGACTGCTAGAATGCGTGTTCTTTGTCGAACACTTGGTTGAATTTATCGAGGTAGCCGACCGAGTTGACGGACGGAAAATGTTTTGCCTTTGCCACTCAGTTCGAGCTTTTTATCTTTCCTGCGTGTGATGTTTAACCTTGTACCGAAGGGCAAACCCATTAAAAGATAAGGGACCACCGCGTGCATTTGATTGCCTATGAGCGACGTCGACGTCAGTATATTAAGTAAGGATGGCTGGCGGTGCGATCTGTTGGATGGGATCCAAGTCTAGCGTCGCATGAAGTAGGAGTTTTAGTGCATTAGCTGAATCTGTAGTTTTTTTCTTTTTTTATTTGCTGATCACCAGCTGATCCTTATGGTGGCCCGCCGCGAAATTGGCAACAAAATGCTCCGCCACCTGCTGACCATGTCGTCACCATGATGCCGAAGCCTAATCCTCCTCTGGCAGTCGCGTCTCACCCCTCGCATTCGCCTGCTCATGGTCCTAGTCCGGCACCTCCGCCGCCTCTGCCTCCGCCTCCTTTTACGAGCAGCAGTGGAGGTTCTGGCTCCAACTATTCAGGGCCGGAACAAGCATATCCTCCTCCATCCCCCGGCATGTCTCTTGGTTTCTCCAAGAGCACGTTTACTTATGAGGAACTAGCGATGGCGACTAATGGCTTCTCGGATGCAAATCTACTCGGACAAGGTGGTTTTGGGTATGTGCACCGCGGGGTCCTTCCCAATGGGAAAGAAGTAGCGGTGAAGCAACTGAAGGCAGGAAGCGGACAGGGAGAGCGTGAGTTTCAAGCTGAAGTTGAAATAATCAGCCGAGTTCATCACAAGCATCTTGTGTCTTTGGTTGGATACTGCATGGCCGGATCCCAGCGCTTGCTAGTGTACGAGTTTGTGCCTAACAACACCTTGGAGTTCCACTTACATGGTGAGTTTGGATTTTTAATCCAGTTTATGTTGCGAGCGTATGTCGTCCCCTCTTTCTTTATCGTTTGTTTCGGTTATTTGAGTTAGCAGTTGGGGTTATATGAAAAAAGAAAGGGAAAATTTTTATTGGAAAACTTGGTTCCTTGTGCTTTTAATGAAAAGGATTCTGATGGACAATGGTTGTTGCAGGAAAGGGACGACCGACCATGGATTGGCCAACTAGACTGAAAATTGCTATGGGCTCTGCCAAAGGACTAGCATATCTTCATGAGGATTGTAAGTTTTCGATGTACTTTTGCCTTTTTGTCCTTACTGATCAATAGTTGATTAAAACTGTGAGTGCTAGGGCTTTACTCTTATATACACGAGAAACATTTGTTGTGCAGGTCATCCTAAGATCATACATCGTGACATCAAGGCAGCTAACATACTTGTGGACTTCAAATTTGAGGCAAAGGTAAAACAAACTTGTTCGATAAATTATAGAGTTGGCATTGATAATTCTGCACGCAACTGGTCAAATTTCAAAGCAAGTAGATTGCACCCCCCTGAATTCTGAATGCTTTTTTTTCTCTCAGGTTGCGGATTTTGGACTTGCAAAATTTACTTCTGAAACAAATACTCATGTGTCTACCAGGGTGATGGGCACCTTTGGGTAAGATTTGCACCGTTTATATTTTGATTTGAAGGACTGGGATGTTAGCTGGTTACTTAGTCTGTCTTAGATGTTTCAGCATGTTCGTAAAATGAGCAATTGCTCGGTAATTCATCTTTTGCTTTATTCATTGAAGCACAGTTTTCTAGTTACTTCTATAGGTTTTTTTTTTATTGAATACTTCTATAGCTTGTCTAGTTGAAATATGTTCATGGCTTGTGTTGGATTTAAGCGTGTATTAATCATCTATTTCGCTGCTCACATGCTTCTTACTTGTAGGTATCTTGCTCCAGAATATGCCTCGAGTGGGAAACTAACAGAAAAATCAGACGTTTTCTCCTATGGGGTCATGCTTTTGGAGTTGATTACTGGTCGCAGACCTGTGGACTCGACCAATACTTTTATGGATGATAGTCTGGTTGATTGGGTACGCCATGCAATTCTCATGTTCACAACTATAGCCCACGCTACCTATGAGACCCTCACTTTTTTCGGGGGTCTCAAATGGGATTCGAAATTCGGTGTTTTTAGTCATCAAATTCGCAATGTTGAAATAGAGTCATTGTTATGATTTACAGGCGAGGCCTCAGCTCACACGAGCTCTGGAAGATGGAAACTTTGACTCTCTTGTTGATCCTAGGCTGCAGAACAATTATAACCACAACGAGATGGCTCGTATGGTGGCCTGTGCTGCAGCTTGCGTGCGTCATTCGGCACGGCGTCGACCAAGAATGAGCCAGGTAATATTTCAGTGCCCGGAGCTTAATATTTCTTTCATAGATGCCACTTGCTACATCTATGGCTAATGGTAGTTCTATTTGTTTGTGGACTCATGTCGAGTTCATATAATATCTGTTACGGTGTCTGGAAATAGAAATTCTGACAATCAGCTTGTGAAAAATTGAGCAGATTGTTCGAGCCCTCGAAGGGGATGCATCTCTCTCTGACCTTAATGAGGGAATCAGACCCGGGCACAGTGCCCTCTATAGTTCCTACGGGAGCTCGGACTACGACAACAACCAATACAACGAAGACCTCAAAAAGTTCAGGAAGATGGCATTAAGTAGCCAGGAGCACGGCAGCAACGAGTACAGCGAACCTACTAGTGAATATGGCATATACCCATCTGGCTCGAGCAGCGAGAATCCTAGCCGCCAAACGACCCGAGATATGGAGATGGGAAGGATGAAGAGAGACAGTCGAGGTTTCAGTGGAGGCTCTTGAGCTCACACGTTGTGGCCTTGTATAGTTTCTACACCTCATTTTTTTTATGCTCCGCCCCGGGATTGCAAGACAGGCATGTGATTTTCAAGTATTGACATAGTTTTTTCCCGTCCTCTCAATTTGATTTTAACGGCTTTTACAATGTAATTAGCTTTGAGAATATAAGAAAAATGACGCATGTTGGCTGATTCTTTGATTCTTCCGTGTAAGTAATTGGTGATTCCTTTTAAGTTGAACTTACTATTGTTTCTGCTCGTATTATATTTTGCTAGAGCGAAACAGAAGTTGCTTGCATTGGTTTTCAAGTTTTCGAGTATTTGGTTTTCTTGTGAGGGGGTTTAAATGAACACCAAGCAGTTAGGATTTTTTCTTGAGGTTGTCTTCTAAGTGGAATGATGGTGCCATAGCTGTCATTGATTAGACACCAAGTTGTTTCTTTGCTTGCTCTGTCTAGTGCCAACAGAAAAAGAAACTTATGTAGCATGGGTTGTTGGAGTAGTTGGACAGATGCTATTTGGAGTGGGCAAGCTCTCGCTATTAAGAAAGACTTGCCAACGTATCTGGTGTAATTGGTTTTATATCCAAGTTGCCCTTTTCTTTGTGGTTGGTTGTAGTGATTAATGGCAATGAACACTTAGATAACTTGCAGTTTGGTGGCATCGGGTTGTGAAACTTTTAGCATTTTTGATGAATGCTTCGACGGCTTCTGTTGCATCCGGAACTTCGATGTCGATGTAATTGTTCGTTCATTTGTGATTAGGACTGTATTTGAAGGTTCCTTTCAAATCAAGAGTAAGCATCAAGAGCTGAACAAAAATTTTCCTTGGAAGTTAGTTTTACTTAACGGGCAGTGACCCGCAAACCCAAATATGCCATAGAGAAAAAGAAAAGCACCCTATCCATTATGGTCAAAAGGAAAGTTCTGTGCAAGTTGGTTTAGAATCATTGAAGGGGACAATGGGAGACTTCATTGGCTGGAGGAGAAGATGGCCAGCTCAGAGTCTTCTTTTCATGATGTTCATGCACATGGCTTTAGAGAAAAACGAATCCACAATGGCGATTTGCAGATTGGCATTTGGTGGCTTGTTGGACCTCTCACCCTGGGCCTGGTCTTCTTTGATTTAAAAGGAAACAGACAAAAGAAGGACAAGTTTGAGAGAACCATAAAAGAAAGAAAAGAGGAAAACATAGCCGTTGGCTTAGAAAGTTCCCATCTTGTATTTCTTGTTTTAGATTCCTTTGCAAGGCACAAAGCATGTGAGTGATAAGACTGACATGATAAGGATGGTCAATTCACATTCCCATCATCTTTAATTAACTGAGCAGTTATCATGATCTTGGAGAAGCGAAAGTGAAGATGAAACCTATGTGAAGGCTTTAAGTTATTCAAGACATCAAGGATGATCAAATTCAGACAATGTGGCAATGACTGACATATATGCAGAGCCCTCTAGAGTAATAACTATTCCAAGGACATTCATGATGTTGTTTCTTCTTTCCTTCCGAAAAATAGGGCATTTTTCAACGCGTGATATATAAGTCAAAAGTGACACAGGTAATGAAGTCATCGATTATGCACACAGTAACAAAGTCATTAAGCAACACTTTGAAAAGATGAAAACTTCTTCTTTTGCAACAACCATGTTACTTGGCACTGAGACGTGAAGAAATCTGGCTTATAAAAAAAGGGAGCTTTAGGACTTAGACGTTAGTCGATTGAGATGCATATTAATCGGCCAATATGGTTCGTCAATTATACTAAGTTAGCCGTAGCATCAATGTACTAGGGAAAAAAAGTACAATTAACATATCCCATGTTTTACCAATGAGCTCTTGTATACCTTTACGCTTGATGATACCAAATACGTACATGAGTTTTACCTCTAAAGATACATTACCTTTTTCACATCAATTATCCTGGTGTTTTTAATTTATGAAAAAATCATTTTCTTTCAAAAAAATGTTTACCTCCTAATTCTAAATTCTCACACTCACAAAAAAACACTCAAAATCAACTAAAGCCTAAACTTAGATTAAAAAAAAAACTAAAGCCTAAACCACTTAAACCCTGAACAAGATGATGATAAAACGAGGTTGCAAGGAACAGCATTTTGGTCTTTTTAACGTGGGATTTTGTTTAGAGGTAATATAGAGTTACATGAGTTATTAACATGGGTCATATATTTTTGGGAAAAAGTAACAAAAAAATCTCAAATTTTACGTAATGTGACACATTTACCTTAATCTATTTTTTATAACACTAAAAATCTAAAATTTGTATCTGTGTAACGCATTTACCCTAAAATTTTTTATGTAACATAAAAAATCACAAACTTATACCTGTGTAACATATTTATCTAAAAAAAAAATTTTGTGACACCAAAAATCATAAATTTTTTTTATGACCCATTTGGAGTTTTTTGTGTCACAAAAAGAAGTTTTTGGTATATGTGCCGTATAGATACAAGAGATTTGGAATAAATGTATTACGGTGAGTATAATTTAGGATTTTTGGTGGCTTGTATTCTATATTTTCTAATGTTATATATGTTTTTTTTTTCCTTTGATTCGTGAGGTGCTTGCCATTGTTCTGTCGCTGCTGACCTGTACAAAGACCAGTAGTTGCCGCATGATGGATGACCAATCATAGTTCCCTGGTCTTTGTGGTCGTTTGTTTTTTTGCCTTAACTTAACAATAATGAAAATGATAAGTTGTGTCCGCATTGCCAAGATTGAGTACAGCTCCAAAAAACAGCGAATCTCTGAGCTGCACATTCTATCCTATTTTTTCGATTCCTTAAATAAAAATTAGAACTTTGTCCAACGACAATCAGATCTCTGGGAAAATATCTGTAAATTCACAATCCCAAAAGAAGCCCTTTGAACATCCCTTGATCACTGGCCAGAAAAAAGGTAGAACATCCAATTGATCACCAGAGAGAGAGAGGGAGAGAGGGTTGCGCGCAGATTCTCCGAATTCGCAAAAATGGCTTCTCGGAGACGCATGCTTCTCAAGGTCATAATCCTTGGCGACAGTGGGTATGTTGCTGATCATGCCCTTTGGCTTTCTTTTTGTCTTTTGTTGTTGTGGGTTATGCATTTTTCTGTTTGAGGTGCGAGAAAATTGGAGGTGTAATGATATGATGATCGGTAGGTTGATGCGATGTGGAATCCTGTTCCTGTAGCTCTGTGGTTCTTGACAAGGAAGAATGGGAAAAAGGGAGAATAGAAAGTTTTGAACTTGTCAGGCTCAAACTTGTTTGTACTAATCATTTGCTGGAATTTTGAGGTTAATGAGAATTCGTGTGTCTAAATTTATGCTCTTGACGCTGTTAAATGTCCATCTGAAAGATTTGTTGCAAATGGAACCGCATTTGGAGCTGTTATTATTGTTCTAGATGAATATGATGTTGCAGGGCGTTTGAGTGGTGGGATAATTAGATGGGCATGTGCACCGAATCAGGATGGAATTGGATTTTACACTCCTAGGTTTTGTGATACTTCACTCACGGTCGTGGCGACTGAGTGATTGTTGCAAGCGATGAGAGCTTGTTTTGGGTTTCTTGTTGCATCGTTGTATGTAAATCCATTGTTCTTAATTTGTTTTATTTTTTAAAATTTTGGTCTTTTTTGTTTTTGCAGGGTTGGAAAGACATCTTTGATGAATCAGTATCCTCAAATTTTGATCGGTTCAGTTTGTTATTTCAATTTCAGCTTGTACTAAAACGTACTTTTTAAAATGTTTTGTGTTACCCTTTCACTCTGCTTCTAGATATGTGAACCGAAAGTTCAGTAATCAGTACAAAGCAACCATCGGGGCAGATTTCCTCACCAAGGAAGTCCAGTTTGAGGATAGACTTTTCACATTGCAGGTGTGCCATTAAGCGGAACATCAAATTACGACTTTCTTTCTCTTTGCATCTAGATGTTGACATGTAGTTTCATAGTTTTACCAGGGCTTGTAGTTTCTTATTTGATGGATAGTTATTTGCAAATTTGCGTCGTTCATTATGCACTGCATTATAAGTATTCTTTAACTTGTAGTAACTGTACAGCTGAGTTTCAATGCCTTCTACACTCATCGCTAGACAACAGCATAATTGTATTTTCTTTGAACTTGATATTGGCTAGGATGATATGTAGGTCTGTCGCATGATTCCTTGGTGTTGAAAATTTACTTTTCCTGCTTTAGTTTCCTAGGAGGTGTCTTGAAAATAAACTAGACACAAGCTGTGTAAGCCATTCAGTCAGGTGAATTGTTATGATAATAGTTGCTTAACTGCCCGACATTTTCTTGGGAGAATTTGTTGTCTAGAATTGTGAAGCAGAACTAGTCCTGTGGTTGGGCTTCTATTTGCCAGTCTGGCCATCAAGGAGATAGACGCTCCATTATCAATGGAAACACTCGTCTGTTTTCGCGAAAGAATTTGCGGTTGCAAGCCTGCCATTGTGTTGGGATTCTGAGAGTATTGGGAGTTGGATAAGTATGATAATCAAGAAGAACTTGGAGGAGCTTTGTCTATTTTCTTTCTTTGATTGTTGTATCCTCATTCCTCTCTCAAGAGCTTAAAGCTAAGTTTGATGAAAGTTGGAGGAGTCGGGAGGGCTTTCAGGACTCAAACTTTTGTGATGATAATTGGAGTAGTCAGGACTTGGGAGAGTTGTCCAACTTTTAATTCTCTGATTGCCATGTCCTCTCTAGAGTGTTTGTACCTTGTTAGATGACCTTTGCAAACTCCGCAGGTACACAAAATTTAGTGGATATGAGAAATCGTTCTAAGGAATCCCCATGCTTTGGTGAAAGTCATTACATAGAAAGCTTGGCATGATAACAACTCGTATACTGGAACATTTCTCTGTGATACTCATGGTGTTAATACCTTCAGATATGGGATACAGCGGGGCAGGAACGGTTCCAAAGTCTTGGTGTTGCTTTTTACCGTGGAGCTGACTGTTGTGTTCTTGTATATGATGTTAATGTGATGAAATCGTTCGACAACCTTAACCACTGGAGAGAGGAGTTTCTCATTCAGGTAGCTGTCGAACACATTCACATCTGAGTGTTTGCGGTGCTAGAAATGATAATGTAACTTTTGTTGATGTTTTCAGGCCAGCCCTTCTGACCCTGATAACTTTCCATTTGTTGTGTTGGGGAACAAGATTGACATTGATAGTGGCAACAGTCGAGTGGTGAGATGTTTCTTCACTAGTCCCGAGAGTATGGATATAATTTGGTTTGACAGAAAAATGCAATTAGGTCTTAGCAAATGTGACTCGCATATTATTTACATTTCTGCCGGGGTGACTCTAATGAACAAATTAATACGATTTAACTTGTCATTTGTATTCACATCCTTGTGCACGTTCACTCTTTTTTTGGTAAGACAGGGTGTCACGTGTACCTTTCCTGCCTCTTTTCTTTGGTAGCTTTACTTGTTTTGAACTAGAACTTAATCGTGAATCAATCTTTCCACCAAACAGGTATCTGAGAAGAAAGCGAAAGCATGGTGTGCCTCTAAGGGAAACATTTCTTATTTTGAAACTTCTGCAAAAGAAGGTTTTAATGTTGAAGCAGCTTTCCAATGTATAGCCAAGGATGCTCTTAAGAATGAGCCCGAAGAAGAACTGTGAGTACACTGCTAAAATGTCCGCATGTCTCTTTTTTTCAACATGTGGTTTCTTGTATATGTACCAATTGCTTCAGTGACACCGTTAGACTATTATGATCCATCAAATGCTGCATGTCAAATCAGCTACCATGCTTTCTGTTCTCTCTTTTCATGAAGTTGATCTCAAGAATCAGAGTGCTGCTGAACGAAAAGTTTCTCACCACTCTTACCTTTAGAATCAGCTTGGTTTTGATTAGCCAGTGCCTTTTCCTTATGAATTTGATGGCAAACATCTCAAGTCATCTAGAGCATCAGAATATGTTTTGCAAATTAATAATCTGTGATTAAATTACTGGAAATGTGATGTGCTGTTCTATGGCGTAATTGCATAGATCGATTGAAGTTCCATGGTATGCACATATCGACATCAATTGAAGTTCCATGATATATGTATCAACACATTACGGAGAATAAAATGCTCATTCCTGAATTCTGTTTCAATGCAGCTACCTTCCTGACACTATTGATGTGGGCGGTGGACAGCAGCAGCGTTCTTCGGGTTGTGAATGTTGAAAGAGTATTTTGAGTTTGGATTTGCTGATCTCTCTAGAAAAGACTTGCAAAAGAGGGCCGTGATTCTACTTCTGCCGACCGGGGATCATCAGTACACTACTGGTTGTCGGGAGTGCCATGTATATCATTAGCAATGTTTATCAGTTTAGCAAAAAATATTTGCAGTTCCATCGTTCCAAAATTGTGCATCGTGAGAATGGTTGTGTATAATCTCTAGAATCCGAAGGCCTATAGTTCATGCAATCCTTTTCTAATTTGATTACTCAGATGTTCAAGAGATGTACACTTATTTTCTGTTTCACTGGCGATCATTGCTTTTCCAATCTACCCTTCTAGTCATCGCCATTCTTCGCATTGCAGCGATGTCTGTTCTTGGAAAGATTTAGGTATTACATATGATTTACAGGCTGAAGATCATTTATCATGACTGGTCTTCTGATTCTGAAATCTCCATCCTAGCTGATGCCAAAGGTTTCATGATACGACATTCCGGTTGCCTTTCGTAAAATTATAACAAGAAAATAGAGTCATGATGTATATTACATTGCCATCCCACCAATCGACTCCAGTTGGGATAGCGCGCACTTGTACACGGGTCATGACGTAGCTTAGATCACCGAGACCTTGAGACATGAGCCTCTATATGCTCCCGACGTACCAACTATGAACGAGTCCAAACGACTCGAACGTTCATGTCGTCATTAACAATTAGCAGGGAGAGAGGAAATTGGCCAATGCTGCGGATCCTTGGCAAGGCGGAAACAACTGATCAAAGTATAGTAGAGCACAGCCTCGAATTGCATCAAATATTTCATTACTGCCTGAAAATTTGTGCCACCAAAAAAGCCTTGCACAACGCGGAAAAAAATCTATGTACTTCTCGAGGAATTAATTCCTACGATGAGAGCTCTCCTCTGGGATGAATGATTGTTACACTGTAGGATCTCGTCTGTGTGTCTACAAAGAGAAACCGTATCAAAACTTCTATCCTTCTATCACGGATTTGCCATCCGAACAGAGCTAGATCCCTTTCTTCGCCGACGTCGCTTCTGGCGAATTCTCCAGAAACTAAAAACTAGGAGGATTCCTACAAAACAGGAAATGAGCCAGTTAAACATAGAACCACTGTATGATAATAAACTTTTTTCAGTACTTGGATGCACAAAGCTAATTGCACTCACCCGCAACCGCAATTACCGCAGGAGCAAGCCAATGACTAGCAACTAGCACGGGCATATCAAGCTGCATTGGGAAAATAATAACATCATATACAGCAATAGGTAATGGTTGAAACACCTTTCCAAGTCAACAACATGAAGATGGAAGAAATTCAAGGACGAGTTAAGTTTCTCACCTCATCTCTATATAATAGACCCAAGTACCCATTCCTGCTGGAGTCGCCCTTTCCCTTCTCTCTCAACTTGGGACGAGTCTTGGGGAAAACCTCAGCCGTGGAATTGAGACCTCTTCCTAAATCGATAACTGGATAGCCTGGAAGTCTTCTATTTCTTCCTCTAACCTGTAAATTGTAGCCCTTTGTACCCCAGACTTCAAACCTGGAGTCAGTCCTGCAGATTAACTCCTTCCCCACAACAGAAGAATATGTCGAGAAATTAACATCAGTTCTGCGAGAAGGCAGTTGGTTGTTGTCTATGTACAAAGGATTATCCTGTTTCACCAATGGTGAGAAAAGCATAGGATCTCTGATGTTCCCACTGGTGAAATCCAGTATTTTCCTTAGAAGCCAGTAACAATTGGTAACCATGTGACTACTATCCAAGCAGTTGGAGTCTCCATAAACTGCAACCCGGCCTTCTCCAACCTCAACAAGGCCAAGAATTGGGGAGTCTGCCTGGTATATATCAACAGAAGTTCCATAAGAATAATTATCATCATGTATATTCCAAGGTTTAAACTCAGAAACTGCAGTGCAGTTTAACTTGAAGCAAATTATAACTCAACCTATTCTTACAGCTGGACACTATTTAATATCATATTGTCATCACAGAAAGATGTGAAAGTTGATTATCATACGGCACTTACTAAGTCAACTACATATGAAAGTCAAGGATTCCAGTAACGGTCCAAGAGTTCCAGAACACTTCCTACTCCTCATGGCAAGAACAAAACCACAAATGATTTTGCATTTAAAAAACTTCCTCCTTCACATGGCAAGAAGAAACGCACTCAGAGGAAAAGTACAAAAACATTTGGCAGTAGAATGTCATTTGATGAAAATGTTGCAGTGATTTTATTTCTGTCCATAACAATGGAAGAGTAAACAAACATAGAGGACATCTGATGTACTTTCCACTTGGTAAACTAAACTTCGGCATAGTTCGACCAAAAAAAAGAACTAAACTAAACTTCGGCATATGTATTGCATCCAGACTAAGAATGAAAGCTCAACCATTACCTTGGTCATCCCAGCAGACAAAAGTACATTTTGAGTAGCCCCACTCTCTGAACTATCTTGGAAAGGAAAGCTGTGAACATAGCCACCTCTGGGGAACTTAACTATATCAGTTCCAGATGCATAACGGCTCTGTTCGCCATCCATAGAAAAATCGCCATTCAATATCTTGTCTCCAAAAGCAATTCCAAATGGAGCTAAAAGATCATTCAGCGCTGGAACATTAGCACCTCCAGTTACTGGTGTCCACCAGCTCCTCGTGTTATCATCGAAAAACCTCATCTTCACCATCGTGTCCACATTATACCAGTCTGCAAACACAGCCAACCCCAATCCCGAGTTAATTACATCACCCTTCAGCTTCTCGATTTCTTCTTCAAAGTATTCATCTTCAAGATCCACTAACAGAAGTGTTCCATACTGGTGAGCATCAAAGCAGGTAAGAGGTGAGCCAAGTGTTTCTACGTAGTATCCAGAATCACGCAACATGTTGAACACCAAGTGGAAATTTGTATGAAGGTGATCCCCATGCCAGTCGAGAATGTCGTTGCGAACATCCAAAGAGTCTCTAGGAATGTAACCTGGAGGATACTTTATACTGTGAAACTGATCCCAAAGAATACGTTTTGATCTTGGTGGAGTTGGAACCACTTTTAGTCTTAATTGAAGAACACAGGTGCTACTTCGAGGACTCTTCTCACCTTGAGAAGGAGGACTGTACACCTTAACGGTTACATTCCCTTCTATCTCTCCAGAATACTGGGCTCCTTCTTCCTTGATCTGCATGTGCAAGGCCAGATACCCAGTCCAGGGCCATATGACTTCAGAATATGAAAAATGAATACTTAAAAGATTCCCTTCCTCATCTGAAGGATGCCAAGTTGGTGGTCCGTCAACATAGCCAATTACACCCATACCATTTAGAATGGTGGCATTAAAAATTACAGGCATTGCCCCCGCATAGAGAGGTTGACGACAAAAGGGCCAGGAATAAGGACAATCCGAAAAATCAAGAACGCTGGGGAAGATGCTTGCCCGAGGTTGGTAGCTTTTCAGTATTTCATATGATTCTAACCTGAGAAGCTCCAGATTAGAGCTAATAATATAAAAAGCAAGGACTGCTAGAGGAGTTCTTTAGCTAACACAAGAAATTCAACAGCTATATGGGGTATATATGGAAACTTACAAAGCGACTCTTCCAGCACCCTGTTCATACATGTTAGGACCGGAAAGCTTTGCAGCTCCTTCCACAAGTGCTTGTTTCATGCTCGCTGGATTTAAAATCTCCTTTCTCTTGCTTTCAGGAATAACACTAACAAGCAAGCATACCACACCAGCAACTACAGGACTTGCCACGCTAGTCCCAGATAAGCTTTTACAGCCAGTACTGATCTTGGACCCCATGATCTCCCTTCCGTATGCAACGACATCAGGCTTTACTCGACCATAACTGCACAATCATGAAACCGTTTAAAAATCTAGAACAAGCCAAGGTTAATTCATAAGTTATAAGAGAGATATAACCTCTCGAGAAAGGATGGACAGAACTTCACTTTCAAATGTTCAATTAATTGCAAAGGAGCACTAAATCACGCAATACATTCATCAATTTAGCCTCCCATCAACTACTGTTAGGCCCAGAAGTCCTAAAGAACAATGAAGCCCCATTGGAATTTTGAATATTTCAACTTTTATTTCCTTTTTTGTGAAAAAAGGGACATGAAATGGCAAAAATTGTTTCGAACTAAAAAACAGCCGAATCTACTTGCACTTCTACAAGTTTTGAGAGAGAGAATAAGTATTAATTGCTTTTGTTGTGCTTACTCTAAATGAAAAGACAAGGACCATTACTGCAATCCCCCCCCCCCCCACGTTCTCTCTCTCTCTCTCTCTCTCTCTCTCTCTGATAGAAAAAACCAAATGATAGTTTTCATTTCTTTGTTCTCTTTGGGAACAAATTCATAATTTCGCAATGGGGAATTGATGAACAAAAGGACACGACTAAACATATTTTCATGACTTTCATTCAAGTACATATTTTTCATTTTGATGTATCAAACATTTCAAGAAAAAAGTATTTGGGAATGGGAAACTATTTTTATTCTTGCTTGCTGCAGAGACAAAAAAAATCGAAATAAAAATTGCAAACTAAAAGAGTCCTGCTCACCAGCAAGATCACAAAAATTGTCATGTAGTTAAGAACCCCCAATATAAGCATTTTAATAACAAGTGCCACGCAACACAAGAACAATTGATTTCAGTGAGCTCGAGAAGACATGCTTATTTCCTTTTGCATCATTCTTCAGTCACCAGACAGTTCTTTAGACAGAAGTATATTAGGAAGAGTCGGCTAACAGATTGAGACTCAATTAACTGAATGTCATTACTGGCATATGACATGAACCATGTGCAGCCACTGTTTGACTACTACTAATGCAAACAGGGACTTGACTTGAGACGTGAAGTATGGATAATATGATGAAAACTATGCTTACTAAAGACTTAATGCTAAACTCAGCTCAAGAATTGAGAAACAAAACAGCTTTTGTAACCTAATCAAAGCAATTGCAATGCACATAATTCTGTCCTTCATTAATCCCATTAAGTTGTCCGAGCAAAACCAAATAGAAAAAAACAGAAGACAAATTCTTAAGTAATTTGAAGTAAGTAACATTAATTACCCATGAGGAAGCTCCCAAGTACTCATGCCACGTGAGGAAAATGAGGCTATATGATCGCTGTAATCAATACCACCAACACCGATAATGTCACTCTGATCAGCTGGGTTGTTCAAAGTGCCATAAAGTGGTCCATCATTTCCTATTGCTGAAACCATAATTATGTTGTTTGCCGTTATTTCCCAAACCTGGAAAACAGATTTAAGTTAATGACCAAATTCTACACCCTCATATATATTAGGAAGTATGCTAAAATCTGAGGATAAGTTTGAAAAAAGAGTTCACTAGTGATAAACTCATGTTCATAACAGTGAAAATGTTAGCAAAGCAGATATAGGATGAGCTTTACCTTCTTATGGTTTACAAAGAACTCTGAAAATTAAATCTAAACAAATAAGCAAGACTTTTTTCAACAGCAGTCCTAAAAAGTCCTCAATTCAATTATTAACACAAATATCAAATTGATCCAGACAATGGGCATCATCTAGCCCACGCTACTCTAATTTCTAAAAACCCACATGAGAAGCACATAATGATTCCAGCATTCTGTCACTGTAATTAGATGTTTTGGACACATAATAAGAGCCTACCTTCTCCACAAACGGGAGATCCAGGTAATCAGGTCCACCTATGCTCAAATTTAGCACATCCATTTTTGTTGCAATAGCATAGTTAAATGCATCCAGAAACCATGATGTGTATGATACCTGCAGTAGGCTGAATACACAATTATCATCACCTTGCAAATAAAGTACACTACATACGCTGCAATATTCCTATGTGAAGGCAGGCAAAACAAAGTGGTCCACAATTAGCCAAACAGATGTCAAATTCTTCAATGTTCCCAAGTACAATGCTATTAAGTTGGCGCTTTGCGGTAATGCATCACGCATTTATGCATGCAACAACTCACTTAAATTTTTTGCCGTGGATGGCCCAAAAGAAGAATTACCTGTGCATCTGTGAACACACGAAAAGCATAAATTTCAGTATCAGGTGCAAATCCTAAGCACTCTGCATCTACACCAGCAATGACACCGGCAACAAATGTCCCATGTCCAAGATTGTCATTCAAGGTATCCTCGTTGGTCCAATTTGTGCGCTCCTAATAGTCAGCCAAATTTGATGTTAGTGAAAATACCAGAGATGGAGCTGAAGAAAGTAAACAGGCACTCTTCGCACACTGCAAATTTCCATTCGCTCACCTCTGCAAACTAGTGCCTAGCAACCAAGAACAAGTTCCATCAAAATGAGTACCTTTATATTGCGGAAATGCGGATGATCAGCCCGGATACCAGTGTCAAATATTGCCATTTTAACTTTTTTGCCAGTATAACCTTTTTCCCAAAGCGTGCCGGCTCCAAACATGGATGTGACTTGAGATCTCTAAACAACGAGAAATTTAAAATAGAGAAAAAAAAAAAAGAAAAACAGGCATAAGGCAACATAAATAAGCAAAGAGGACATCCAGAAATAACTATCATGCATATTCTGCTCCGAAGAAACAGGGAGAAAAAAACCAAGATATCCAAAGTCAGAACACTTATACATGGAAACCAGGAAACAAAGTATAAGATAGCAAATATACTGGGATTTTCAAAGATTCTGCTAATGATGGAAGTATAAAATTCCCCATGTTCAATCTGAAACACACAGGAAATCTGTGATACTACCCGGTCAAAAGCCAAAATCTGCTGGTCTAAACAAAATGAGCAAAGGCACAAAAGATGAAGTATCTTCATAATCTCGAGGCGTCAGTTACATTAATCAGATCCAGTGAACAATTCGATCCGAACACACAGACATCAGTCATTAAATTGACAGCATTTAGCTAGCTAAACACATAATTGTCACACTACGCTCACTCCCACATTCGCTTAATTCGATTGAGCAAACCAGAAACGTGGAAAACGCGATTTCATTTCGTCGAACAACAAAATGAATCTCACCGGCGCCAACAGATGCCGCCTCCAGCTTATCGAAGAGTTGCTAATCGCGGTGTAGTACTCCCCCTCGCCCTCGCTAAAAGACATGGACGTGAAAATCTTGCCCGGCCGCTTCGTCCCGTCGACGAACGCCCCAACCCTCTGGCCGCTCTCTCCAAGCAGCCCTCTCCCGTAGCTCAAATCCAGGCTCACGTCCTTCACCAGCCCTAGCCTCCCAATCTCCCCGATCAGGCCCTCCCTCGCCGGCCCTTCCTCGATCGACACCAGCCCGAAGTCTGTCGGGTACTCGGACGCCGGGTTCCGCCTCGAGATCCACCGCCAGCCGGGGGACCGCACCGCCGCCTCGAGGTAGGAGCGGTGATCCTCGGCGCGGTCGTAGCGCGTGAACCGGACGATGTAGTTGGCGCCGGTGCGGTTCGGGGCGGCGGGAGGACTTAGGGTTTCGGGAGGCCGGCGGGGAGTGGGGATGAAGGGGAGGAGGGAGGCGGAGAGGAGGGCCAGGAGGAGGGCAGCGAGCGGAGGGTAGACTCGGGGAACGGCCATGGCGGCGGTTGTCACGGGGACGGTGGAGTCGCCGGAGGCCGATCGGTGCGGCGGGGAGTCATGGGGTGGGGGTGCTCCCGAGCTCCGGCGAGCGGCGGACGCTGCTATCGCTTGTGTCGCGGGGGGCTGCAGCGTCTGTTTTTGTGAGGTGTAAAATGGTCCGACGGTCGTACTTTCCGGTCTTCTCGATTCGATCGCGACGACTCTGTAGAGATCCGGCGCCCACGAACGGACTTATATAGTCGCCCCTGTTTTGCAATTTTTCATAATTTCGCGATGAATGGCGGGGGACGAGAAAAAAAATTAAATGCTTAACAAATGTTTTTTTTTTTGGCAAATGCTGTATTTGGAATTGTTATTATCGATTGTGCGTAGAAAAATACCACAAAAAGAATTTGTAGATTCGATGTATAAGATACTCTAACCCTCGACTCACCTTTAAATTTTTGCCCTGCCTCTTTTTACTAAGCAAGTGTATAGAATTAGAAGAGAAGAGTCTGAATATTATTTTCTTCCACGAAAATTCGATTCTCATTTTTATTTTAGAAAAAAACGTCGATTTAGGTGTCGTGTTCGTGAAATGTCATTTTTCGTTCAATCTTTCGAATGACTAGGATTAAAACTAGATATCGGGTTTCCTTATCCGTTACCTAAATGTTGTTTCTTTACAATATATAAAAACTAAACTTTTTTTTTTATCTCATAAAAAATTTTAAACTTTTGATCAAATCCCAATTTTACTCTAAACTTTTTTTTTATCTCATTGAAAAGTACAAACTTTAGATCGAGTCCAAATTCTACCTCGAACTTTCTCTATTTTATAAAAAAATTACCAACTTTTATTATCTTGTATAATACTACCAACTTTAGTCTCATATCCGTTCCTGTAAACCTTCCGTCCGAAATTACCTTTATTGATGTGACATTTCCATGTCATTATTTTAGTTTTTTTCCTAATTTTAGATCCAAACAGCGTCTTAGGCGCAATTTTAGTTTTCCATTTTTAAGTTGTCAAGAAAAATTTTGGACAGAGCACGATCTCAATTAAAAGTTGGTAGTATTATATAAAATAAAATAAAAAGTTCAAGGTTAATTTGAGACTGAACCTAAAGTTGGGATAGAATTTTTTTGGATATTAGGCCTAAACTAGTATATGAAAACTTCTACAGTTCTCTCTTTATCTTTTTTGAATCATCTCGAATTACTTGAATTTAAGTACAAAAAATTATGTTCGTTTTAATCTCTGCTGATTTCAACCATCCCCTCAGCCACTGGGCAGCGTTCATCCAAGAGCATCAAAACGAGCTATCCATATATAAATTTCCAACAAATTTTTTTTAAAAAATTATAAGAAAGAAGAAAACAAAGAAAAAGCAGCTCTTGCCGTGACGCCTACCGTTCTTGGCATGTTCACAGCCAGATTGAGATCTACAGCGATGAAAACAACAATGTCAATCGAAGTCCCTGCCCATATGGAAGAAGATTCATGATTCCATTCTGTTCTGGAGGGAGGAAATCAGACATTTTTTTCTGTATTGAATTCAAAGCAAGAGCCAATTAGCATCTGTGAACTGGAGAGATTGGATTGATGGGCCCCTCCCTCCATTGACTGCATTATAATGCACAAACTCGGAAACATATTTTTCTCGGGACATGCATAAATTTTTTCACCTCTGTCGCCCGCTCCGAGCACGGCTGAAGAGTCGATGAAGGTTCTCGTCATCTGCCCTGACCACCTCCTTCCTTCAAGGAGTGAAAAGATGTGAACCACTGCTTCCAAGGAGCGTCCTTTTGTTGCTCGAGCCACGACAAGAAAGCGCTATCTAGCAAGCAGAACATATTGACGTAGAGGAGCTGATATCTGACTGGGACGTATCGGAAGTTGGCGACTTGAACGAAAGGCCAAACTCCGCCCTCCAAGATCAGAGCTGGGAGAAAGTCCCTCTTCAGGTCTTCCTTCACTTGAGCGACGTTTTTGCCGGCGGCAAATCCCATGTAACTGAAGAAAAGAAACAAGTCAAAGGGCCCAAAGATGATCCCATCCATTGCCACTTTAGCAGCAACAAACTTGGCAGACTTTGGTGGTAAAAGCAACCTGAGTCTTATGAATCTGTCGAGCCCATCATACCTAGAAGAGAACAAGATTGTCAAATGCAGGCCTCACCATTTCTTTGCTTACTAATGTACAAAATTCTTATTCGTAGTTGCACAGGCTCATTGATCATCTCGGTTCATCTCAACGCACATTAAAAAACTAACACATGCTTCATATAGCAAGTTAAATGTGATGATAAGCTAGCTTCCATCCCCGGAACTAATATAGGCAGTCAATCATAAATGAATAGTGCAGTCCAGTTCTGTCTTCCGTGAGAAATCATAACCTTCCATACTAGCAATGACCTTGCGTCAAAATTTTTCCCTGCTTCCACAATGTTGAATGGCTGATTAAACTTTCATAAATCATAAACGCCAAATCCAGAACTACCCAACACAAAGTCAAAATTCCCCCAGAACCACATTTGTTTGGAACAATTGCTCTGAAGACCATCATGCTTAATTTGTGAGTTCCAGAATTACACTGTGGTAGTATAAAAAAGCTAAGGGCCACTTTCACCTGTCTTTTGTTATGCAAAAATTACATATTTGACTTTATGGCCAAAATGGCAGAAAAATGATTTTAGAATATAATGACAAAATTCCACATGATTATAAACGATCTAAAGTGTCCATATGTCTATTTGTTTATAGATTCATGGTATATAGTATTAAAATAGGCCAAACCCTAGACAGTAAAAGTAAAAGTGGAAACGCAAATGACAGGATGGTAAATAGCATAATAGAAGAAGCAACATGATAAAGACTAACCACAAATGGCCTACGGGGCCTACAAAGCCGAACCCAAACAAACTTGTAATAGCTGTTCGTTTCCAGTTAACTTTGAATTTAGCATCTGCTTCCTGTAAATTTACACAAAGGTAATGGTCTTCCCAGCGAACAAAGATATGTCAGGACAAACTAAACAGGGCTTGTCATTGCCAGGGCTACAATAATCGTAAGCTAGACTTTGAAGCTAAGCCTGCTAGAAAGAGCGAAAGAGTATTCAACAAAGACTAAGGAGACAATTGTGTAATCCAAAAATCTTGAAGTGCTCAATCAGTACATAAAGCAGCGATATCCAATTAATTTATAACCTTGGCATTGCAAAAGATTGAGGCAACAAAAATGGAAAAAAAAAGAAACACATTTTATCTATTTTGGTAAATGATGCGTAAAGAAGTATTTTTAAGGATTTTTATTGATTATCCTATAATGCTGGAGATGAGGCATAGAAGATTCACTATATTGTTGAGTTTTTTTTTTTTTTTTTAAATTTGATGTTCTTCTTCGATTTGAAAGTGCAGCTTGAGCATACCAGTCATACGGAGGGGTTAAATGCGAACAATCTCAAGCATAGGAGCTGATTACTAGCCTTTAGATGAAATTACATCAACCTGAAAATGCATGTGGAGGACCGTGTCCATGGAGAAGGAGAGAGGAAATTTACATGATGCAGAAGTAGATGCTCCGGCCTTGACTACCAAGCAAACTGGAAATTGGGTGATCAAATGGTTTAATTGGAACTTTAGGTTGCAGGATCTCAAGTCAACATTGCATTTGTCATTTAACCTCCAGGTCGCTACGGTTGACGGGCAAAAACAACAGGAGAATACTGCAGCAACAAATACACTATCTCTTGACCTAAAAATTTTCAAACAGCTGTGTCTGACGAGAGTATGGTCCCAAACAACACGTACAATATCTCTATGTCCAGATTTACCTGATCCAAATTGGATAAAGAAAGTTCAACACATAAATTCAGAACTTAATCTATACGTAGTAAGGAATGGAAGATGCCATCTCCCGGTTACATCCCAATTTCGCATTCTTTTAGCTGCTACTGAAGCTACATTTGCAGCGGTGACCTATCTTAGCAGAGGATTGTGTAGCATCTATGTCACGTCATAAAAAAATAAACCTCAACGGAGGGAAGGAAAGCTCCTACTTTCATGCATCTACAGCAGGTAAACTCTTTCAGAGAAGAAAGAACAAAAAGAATCTAATACGTTTCTGATCCTTGAGTTTCTCAGTGATTCCTTTTCTGTTTGACCTCGCCCTAGTTTTAACTTCAAAGAGTTCAATTACCATTTAAATTTGAGAAAACACGTTCCTTTCAATGACTTTGCAAAGTTGATATCTCAAATTGAATACACCCGACATCAAGAGAAACCTGATATTATCTATACATCGAACAATTGTTCGGTCAAGACATTTCAACTGCAGAGCTTGCGAAACAGTTGCGTCCCTATTAAATAGGTAATCCGACATTACATCTTGTGCCCTTCTGAAAGATGACAAGCACTGCGGTCGCTGTGAATATGATATCTACTTTCCCCGAAACCATTAACTTAGACTTCTCCTATAATCCGCCGAGACGGTACCATAATCCAGAGAAAAAGTCTGTTTCGGCATTGAAAGGAAAAACTAGTCATGGATCAAAAATTCCTGGAGTCAATCATCCTCCCCTTTGCACAACAACGTGGCGCCGACGCCGCCAAAGTAACTAACTAATCCTCGACCGCCAAATGGAAAAGAACCAGGAAAGCTCTAGTTAGCACATGCAATTCCGGACTGGACATCAAATGTCAAATGGAGAGAAACCTCTTCAATAGCTCCCATCTGTCGATACATCCACTTCAATCTCAAATCAATCGCCCCCCGGGAGGGAACGACATGGCGACCAACCTCAACTTCATTGACCTAATACTAGTTAAAACAATGCTCCGCACAGCACAACGCCATTCGCAGAACCATCGCCCCCGGCGAAGCGAAGCGCCTCGTCGCATAATCCAAACAGAGCAAAACGCATGCGGAACGAAGAACAGAGTCGCGATCGAACGCGAATAGAGGATAACCACATCATCGGAGCGCCGGGAACCGGGGGAAAAAAAAGAAAGGGAGAAAGAGAGGAAAGAAACCGGCGACGGAACTCACGGAAACCTGGAGGCGCCTCCGGGCGGTGGAATGGGTGATGAACTGGGCGGCGACGTCGCCGACGGCCCACAGGACGCCGGAGCTGATGACCTGCGTCTTCACGGGGTGGACCGATAGGCAGCTCTGGTACCATTTCCACACCTTCAACATCTCTAGAGAGAGAAACGCGAGAGAGAGAGAGATAGAGAGAGAAAGAAAGAAAAAGGTGAGAGTTTTGAGCTATCGCTTATTTATCGAGAGAGAGAGAGAGAGAGAGAGAGAGCATTTCCCTGCAAATCTCTAACCATTCGGTTTTTGGGATTACGCTGAAAGGTATTAACGTTAATTCAAAATTAGTGATTAATAGTTTTTTATTATTTTATTATTTTTATTTTTCGTAGTATTATGTTAGTGAAGTATTTTTTTTTGTGGGGTCCGTTTCGTTGGGTTTAATTAGTAAACAAGATTTAAAAAAATGGGAATTAGCTTTCGTCCGTTCATGCTAAAAATAAAAACAAAAAGGGGGTTGGTTGATTTTGTGGGGGGCAATTGGGTACCGCTCAAAATAATTGTACAAAAGAAAGAAAAAAGGAACAAAATTGCCGCTTTTACATAATTATAGTAATTTTTTCCCAAGTAAAATTACTCGAGAGAACCGAATTCTCGAACACTTTACTCATTCAAGAATTGCTACAAGATTTCATTTATCATTATGGACATTGTCTGCTTGTGAAATTCTTAAATGCACATATCCCTTGTCGGTTGACGCCTATTTATTTAAATTTATAGATCGGAAAATCTTTAACATAATATCGGATTTTCGAATATTAAACTCATTTTATCGATTGATACGTTATAATTCATTGTTTTATTAGCTCTAAAGCTCCTTTACCGTGAATTTTGCCTAGCGCCCCATGATCATGGATTTGTGCTTTAAAAAAGGGTTGATGGAGACATTGGTTAAAAACAATTGTTGTGTTGTATTATTTATCATCGAATTTTTTTTTAGGAAAGGACATTGGTGATTATTCCGATGAGATGGGTTTGTATTGTTTAATTATGTGGACAAGTGTTGGAGTCCGATTCTTTATTTAAGATTCTTTAATGTGTTAAAGATTAAGTCTAATCTAGGACTAGTGCGGCGCAAAGAAAAAGGGTATATTCAGTTTGATCCTCCCTTCGATTATCTTTTGAAGATGGATAGCTTTGACTTCAGTATCGCAACTCCATTTATTTAACAAAAAATAAATAATTAGATTAATATTACAAAAAATTCTAAATTGATATATTTTAACAAATTTACTCTAAACTAATAACTCTAAACTAATATATTTATGATAAATTTATCATAAACTAATTTTTTGACCATAAAAAAATCTAAATCATTACACTTGTGACAAATTTACCATCTATTAGTTTTTATTAAATTTAATTAATATCATAAAAAGCCACAAATTAGTATACCTGTGATAAACGAAGGGTAAATTCCCAAATCATGACTCGGCCAGCTCGAGCCTTGTTGGCCTCGACCTTGCCCAATCGACGAGCTCGTTCCTTGCCTGTGATTGGTAGTCGACTGTGGCCGTCGCCAGCCACTGGTCGAAAATGCAACATTCCAAATTTCGGCTCATTTTTGGAATTTATAAAACGTGTATTTCGTTAGTACGCTTATAATAAAATCTGGCCCTAATCACTCTTGGGTTATTATTTTTAAAATAAAGATTTCGCTACAATCACACTCGATCAAATTTGGCCGTTATTTAGAGCCCGAACTTTAATGTCGAATTTCTCGGAATTCCGAGACGAATTTAATTGGACAGTGTCGATATTATTGTGGCTAACTATAATATTGCCCAGGATATGTAAAAAGTGAAATTTTGACAGGGTAAGAATTTTGACTAGTAGACCTCCCTCATAGTGTGTTTTATGTATTATATTTGGCCATTTTTCTTAATTTATAATTAGAATTTTCGGGGATCGTTAGATCGATTTTCGAATTCAAACATGAGCCGTTGGATTGTGATCATTGCGTTGACTTTCTTTTTCTCTCTCCCCCTCTGTCGCGCCTGCACATGTCTTCCCATGCGCCTGTCCTCTTTCTCTCTCCCCCCCATGCAACGTCCCCTCCATGCGCACGTTTCCCCCCAGCCCCCTCTCTCTTCGCCTTTTCTCCTCTTCTTCCTTTTCTTCTTCTTCCTCTCTTCTTCTTCTTTGCTGGTTTTTCTTCCGCCCCCGACTCCTGCTTCTTCTGTTCTTGCTTCCTGCTTGTTACTCGTCACGCCTGACTGCCGCCGCGCCATCCGTTGCTATCACCGCCGAGAGCCTAGCTCGCTACTTGCAGCTCGCCGGGCCGAGCTCGTCACCGCTCAGCCCGTTTATCACGTCGCCGTGCCAACCTGCCAAGACTAGCACACCGCCACGTCGCCGGTTCGCCCCCCCTTAGCCCCAGCTCTTCCTCTCCCTCAACACCACCACCCCAGCTTTCTCCCCCTCCCCTTTCGCGTTGTCGCCGCCACGTCACCGTGCCAGCTCGCCGTTGCGCCGTCGTCGTCCCTGTTGCCTAACGACAACCCAGCTACCTCCCCCCTGCTTTGGCTGAGATAGTCGCTGAGCTCACCGCTGCATCGCCGTCGTAGCTGCTCATTGCCGTCGCCGCCGCCGCTCACCGGTCCCAACCAGATGGCTAGCCAGCCCAGCCCACAGCCAAGTTGTCCATGTCGTGCCTGAGTGTGCCCTACCCATGGCATAGCGCGGGACCGTGTGCCTAGCCGTGGCCGAGCGCTTTGTCGGCCATTTTGCCCATTGCGCCCCCACTTGCGCCGAGTCATCACTGTTCATCTGGGCCATTTTAAACCCGTGTAGATTTTTCCCTATCCAAATTTAGATAAGTGACTTCATAAACCCTACTTAGTATAATGGGTATTTTTAGACTTGTTTAGGGTGTGATTAGTACCGATTTAGGGACTAAGCGTGGATTAGGGTCAATATGTAAATATGGTCAATTGGTGGATTAAGTTGTGATGATTATGTGACATAATTAGTGATGGATGTATGTGAGTGCGATGACCGGATTGTCGTGACGTTTGTAGATAAAATTGATGTTTGAATGTGGCCAACTTGAATGTTAGATTGGTGGGCTAGTGCAATGAGCTCGTGACTTGAATTGTGTGGCATGTGTGCATGTGAGAACGGACTTAAGATGTGTTGACGGTGATCCGTGAAAGGAAAGTTAGACCTGAGACATGTTGACAGTGGTCATTGGAGACTGATTGAATTGTGTGGCTTGTGTGCATGTGAGAATGGACTTGAGACGTGTTTATGGTGGTCCGTGAAAGAAAAATTAGACTTGGAACGTGTTGACAGCGGTTATTGGAAATTAATTGAATTGTGTAGCTTGTGTGCCTGTGAGAACGGATTTGAGACGTATTGACGGTGGTCCGTGAAAGGAAAGTTAGACCTAAGGCGTGTTTACGCGGGTTATGGGAAAGAAAGAAATGTTTTGAGGCGTGGTTACTCGGGACCGAGCCCGGATTGATCGGAGGGCTAGCTTGAGGCGGGTTGATGCGAGTCGTGTGAAAGTACGAAATATCCAGTGAGGGACGGAGCCCGGATTGATAGGAGATCTGACCTAAGGCGTGTTGACGCGGGTCATGAGAAAGTGTGAAAGGTCCAGTGAGGGACGAAGCCCGTGTGACACCCCAGAACATCATGTGCGACACAAAACCCTTAGCATTAACTTAATATAGCCAGCGAAAGATAAAGATTAAACATGAATATCGCACAAATTAGACAAAAATTTTTTCTTCTCATTAATAAACCCTTGACAGATTTACAAGCCAGACAAAGCATTAAACAAGTACAAAAAACAAAAGCTGAGTAGGTCAAGGTTGCATATCTCCAACTAGAATCTACATCCAAAAGTTGGCCTAAAGTCTGAAGCTGTCACGGGTCGATCACTTCACCCTCCACTACAGATCCATCATCGTCTAGGTCAAAGTCCCTCAATGGGCCAATCAACTCACCCTCCAAGTTGAAATACCAAGCAACAAAAAGATAAGGAATCCATTCCGGAAACCCCACATCAACCCATATCGTAGAGCTACACTTAGTATATACGGCGTCAGACTCCGGCACAAACACATTCTCATAAACAACGTCATGATAAACAGGACTTCAAAACGTAGGGGCTGTGGAACATCCATTCTACATGTCTGAATCCAAGTGCGAAATATATTATTAGGAGATTGCATATGCATCGCCGGTCGATTGTTTCGTGTGAATCCAAAAGCTCCAACATTGTTCCTTTTATTTGGACCAAAAGGCCGTTTTCCAGTTTGCATGGGCCTCTTGTCATGATAAACATTAGATTAGAAAGTTTGGCGATTGGGTCGTGCTTGGAAAGTCATTGTTGTCTCCGCTAACTCCGCTAAATCCTTTTCTACAAGTTGTGCACGTTTGTATAACTCATTATAATCCTTCAAATTCAAGGGCACTAGCTTACTTCTGATATCTGGTCTCAAGCCATCTCGAAATCTCTTAGCTTTGTCTTCCTTGTCTTTAACCAACCTGGGGGCAAATCTTGAAAGTTCTGCAAACTTGGCTTCATACTGGTCCACAGTCAGGTCATTTTGTTTCAGTTGCATAAACTCCATTACCTTTTTATCTCGAGTACAATCCGAGAAATATTTCTCGAAAAATACCTTGACAAAAACTCCCCAAGTTTCATTAATGCTGGTTGGAAACATGGTTCCCTTTGATGCCTTCCACCAGTGTCTAGCATTTCCTTGGAGTTGGTATTTTGCTAGGGCTATTTTGTCAACGTCATTACAGTCCAATAGATCGAATATCTTCTCCATCCCGTCAATCCATGCTTTTGCCTCTTCAGGATTTCCAATTCCAGCAAACCGTGGTGGTTTCAGTTTCAAAAATTGTTCAACCAGACCTTGTAAACAACGTTCGCCATTGCTAAAACTAGAGGCAGCTCGTTGTAGTTCCTGCTTCTCCATTAGACTTCCGACACTGGCAAGCACTTGAAGGATTCCTTCCAACCGAGGATCCTTTTCTATGTTTCTATCCGAACTCATATTGCAATACCTTGCACATATATTGCTTATTTAGCCACTAACTAATAAGTAACAGAAGTTATTTATAACACAAAATCAATCAAGAGCAAACACATGCACTTGATTTTCTACACTTGCGCAATTTACGACAAGTCTACTACTCCAAATTCTAAGCACACCTTATCACTCCATGGGTAAAACCTGCTTTGATACCAAACAGGCTGTGACACCCCAGAATGTTACGCGCGGCACAAAACCCTTAGCATTAACTTAATATAGCCAGCGGAAGATAACGATTAAACATGAACATTGCACAAATTAGACAAAAACTTTTTCTTCTCATTAACAAACCCTTGACAGATTTACAAGCCAGACAAAGCATTAAACAAGTACAAAAAACAAAAGCTAGGTAGGTCAGGGTTGCGTATCTCCAACTAGAACCTACATCCAAAAGTCGGCCTAAAGTTTGAAGCTGTCACGGGTCAATCACTTCACCCTCCGCTATAGATCCATCATCGTCTAGGTCGAAGCCCTTCAATGGGCCAAGCAACTCACCCTCCAAGTTGAAATACCAAGCAACAAAAAGATAAGGAACCAATTTCGGAAGCCCCACATCAACCCATATCGTAGAGCTACATTTAGTATATACAGCGTTAGACTCCGACACAAACACATCCTCATAAACAGCGTCATGATAAACATGAACTCCAAAACGTAGGGGCTGTGGAACATCCATCCTATATGTCTGAAAAATAATGGAATGAGCCGAAACCCATCAAATGAAATCTCTAATTTTAAGTTAGGAAAATCAGCTCACCACTTCGCTTGGCATAAACACGTATGCATACATAGCAAATGATATGCATGGAATTTGAATGTAAGTTATACCTTTTCCGCCTAGATGTGCCACAAAATCTGAATAATGGAACATATCATGATATTTTCACTCAGACGCAAGCATGACGTAAAACATTTATGCTCATGCGATTAGGTTCAATTACTTCATCCTCCCGAACACTCCTAGGGCATCCCGACCAACGGGGCATCCCTACTCCAAGGCATTCCGGCACACACCCGGGGCATCCTGACCAACGAGGCATCCCAACTTCGAGGCATCCTGAAACACTCATCGGGGCATCCCGACTTACAGGGCATCCCGATACACGAGACATCGTCACACGCCATTAAATGGGCGACGAAATTAATATTATTCTCATGCAAGTCATAACAACCAAGTATTTGCATGCATAAATCCGCTTTGGCCCGTCCCATACCGAGCTATCACGGTTTTTGTACTTTAAATCCATGAAATGCATCATCCGAGTAATTTAAATATGAAACAATACATTTCAAACTTAGAAGCAACTCAACTCATAAGCAAATTCAGGTTCAGAAACAAATTTGAGTCATCGGAAGCAAGTTCGGGTCCAAAGGAAGTTTAGACTCAGAAGCGGGTTCAGACTCAGAAGCGGGTTCAAATTCAGAAGCAAGTTCAGACTCAGAAGCGAGTTCAGACTCAGAAGCGGGTTCAGACTCAGAAGCGGATTCAGACTCACAAGGCTAAAGTCCGAAGGTTAAGTTTGAGCGATAAGGTTTGAGCAGTAAAGTATGGGCGGTAAACTCTGAAATAAAGTCTGAGATGTAAAGTCTAAAGGTAAGGTAAAGTCTGAAGGTAAAGTCTGAACAGTTTAAACCAGTATACAAAACTAGATTTTTGATAGTAAAGTCTAAGCATTTTCAAAGGTACGCAAAACCAGATTTTAACAGTAAAGTCTAAGCAGTTTCAATGATACACAAAATCATCATTCATACTCACATAATATACTCTACTTTCAGTAAAACAATTTTCTACCATTTTTAAACATACAAAGACCAATAAGAAGAATCCAACAATCACCTCAAAGATAACATTTACATGTTCAGATTTAATCGTTTCGCTTGCCGATTATCACCATATTTTAAGGAAACAAATCACATCCATTTGAATGTGCACAGAACCAGCAAAATAGATTCAAACATCATCACAACCTCACTATTGCACATTAAAATAACCTTTCTCAAACAACCAAGTTACAAGTGCCAAGTAGATTTACTTAGTTTAAACCTAGAGTTTTCACTTACCTTGCACAGAATCTAAGCACCCAAAGGTTAAAGCTCTTTCGGAAATTCTGGATCAGTGATGGTGAGAGTAGAAAGTGAAGGAGAGAGTGTCAGTTTGGGTGAAATTATCTTCGGTAATTACCCAGGTGAAGATGAAAATTGAGAAGTATATGAAGGGGTGGGTAAATTCATTATATTCACAGTGGCACCTTATCTTTTCATCATGGCCAGGTGGAAGAAATCAATGGCTTAATCATAGGAGTATTGGTCAAGGCAAATGATTACCCAAGGCTTAGGTGTCTAGCCCAAGGGGATAAATGGCATTCGGTTAACTTTTCCCTTAATAGCCACGTGAGAGAAAGAAGAGTTCAGAGGATATTTTGAGTATATGTCTTCCCCCTTTTTCCTTACGACAATAACATTACTTAACCAAGATTAATCAATACTAATAAAACCCACCAGTTACCAAGTCAACGGTAATTTAATTAACACTGCACTACGATTAACGTACACCACAACGTCTAAATATTAAACATGTTGGACTCGATACGATTACGTTTCTGAATTCGCGCTTTGCGAAATACGATCCAACGAAAATTCCAATGCGTCCGCACGAATACTAACTCGAAAATAATACTTAGCTTTAAATCTAAGTATCATTTTCAAACTTAGAAAATTTCTAACGCCACAAACATATTAATACGAAATTTCCGGACGTTACAGCCTGGCTTGATCGGAGGGCTGGCTTGAGGCGTGTTGACACGAGTCATGGAAAGTGGCTGGACACGCATGCGAAATGTGCTTGATTGAATTGGGTGACCGTACGTGAGTATGGTGCTTATATGATTTTGATATGTTCATGTGATTTTATTGGATTATAGTGATTTAACTACTATGCAAGATTGGCACGTAGTTCGAGGCGAGGTAAGTTTGTTGTGCTGATTCGATTGTGTGGACTGGTGGATTGCATGTTAGACTCGTCTAGGTACGCATTGGCCTAGGTGAGGTATAAGTTGTTTGCTTATTGAGATTTATTCTCATTGCTGTAGTGTAAACAATTTCAGATTCGCATCTGTGATTGATTTGGAGACGCCGCTAGAGTACCTCAGGGATCGAGGATGGGTCAAGTTACCCTATCTTTTGAGTGCCCTATTTTGTAGAAGAGATAAATTTGACAATCACCGCTCATTTTTATGAATGTGGTTTGAAGTTAGTGGCCTGGAAAGTTGTGGTGTAAATGAAGATTGTAAATCTGTGCCAAGTATATGTTATGAGTTTATTGATTTGTGCATGTACTACCCCATTGTCATTATTAATTGTTTGGGTTGTTTGATTTCTGCTTTCGCTTGCGTTTGTCTTCGCGAGTTTCGTTTGGGTCGGCAATGCGTCCTGGGATGGTGCGATTAATATGGCCATCGAAGGGGTGTCGCGAGCCCGTCAGGGTTCAGGGCGTGACAGAAAAAGAAGGAAAAAGAAAAAGAAAAAAGAGAAAAGAAAAGAAAAGAAAAATAATTAAAAATTCAAGTTTTTTGAAAAATAAAATAAAAGTTATTAAAAGAAAGTTATTAAAAGGAGTGCACAGAAGAAAAATCAAATTAGATTTTCCAAACTAAACGGCGGAAAATATTAGGGGTGTGCAAAACGGATCGCCCGGACCGAACTGAACTAGTTGGTTGGGTCTGGTTCTTGGAAGTGTCAGTCCAGTTCCCGATTCATAAAAGTGAAATCGGTATTCGAGCGATCTGATTTCTAGTTTCAAGGAGGAACTAGATCGATCGAATCGGACTGGCTACAAATATATATTTTTATTTTTTTTATTTCTTTAAAAATTAGTAAAATATGAACTAAACTCTAGGTGAACTTTATTGATATAAATTCATTGACAAAAATTAGTAAATTGTGAGCTAAACTTTATGTGACCGGTTCCATTGGACCGGATCACACCACCGGTTCGGTTTCTGATCCTAGGACTAATTGGTCCAGTCCAATTTGGTTCCCAGTCCTAGGACCAACTAGTTCGATCCTCGGTTCCCAATTGGAACCAGATCGGGAACTGACCATCCCCATAAAATATCATCTAGTTTATTTTCAGGTTTTAGTTAAACATCGGAAAATATTGTTATTTTCTTGGAAAATGACTTCATGGAAAATATTTTCTAGAAATGTCATATTTTTCACGAAAACAAACATAGCCTCAATTTTTAAAACAAAATATAAAAATTGTCCACAAGATTTGAATTGCATGGAAATATTTTAGCACTTTAATATTTTAAAAAACCATAAGAAACAAGTTTTCCTAAATATGAAAGTGTTTCAACAATATGGGTAGGAATAGGGTATGAGTCGAGAAATTTACATTACAATAAATGAGTATAAACGGGTTAATTTGTTAATTTGGATCGGATCATTTATGACTCGATCCAAATCTGACCCATCCTGTTTGACAGGTTTAGGTATAGGTCACTATATTTACATCGTATGAAAATTGGTCAAAACTAGTTAAGTGAGGTTATTTGAGTCTGGCTATTTTCGATCCGATCCAACTCAACTCATCCGAATCACTAGATGGCAAAAAAATTGTGAATGGAATATTCACTTTCTTCGGAAACACAAAAAGAAAATATCCACGTGGCATATAAATCGGCGTGGAACAATTTCCACCCCTCGAATAAGGGAGTCACACGTCAGCACCTGCTCGTGTTTTAAGCTTCCACAGCCTCAGAATTTGTCCAAGATATTCCGATAAATATTTGTGGATAAGAATCTCCGGTGGATACCGCAACGCACGCTGCCCGACGCCAACGTTTCGCTGACCCTCCATTTTCTTTTGCTTCTGCGAAATCTGATTATCGTGCTCCATGCACCTCTCTCTCTCTCTCTGTTAATAAGAGGCTATGCACGCCCATCTTCAACGCCTCCTCTGTTTCTCTCTCTGCTTCTTCTCAGCTCTACAGGTACTGCCCAGTTCGCTGCTTTTCTCAACCTTCTTTGATCGTGGCTTGTATGGAGGATTTTTTACATGCAAAATCGTCACTCGGGCATGTGATGATTTCCAAAACAGTAATGGGGCTCGTCGGGTGATTCCCACTGGTTTCTGGGTCGTTCTTGATGGCTGTTGTGGAATTTGTTGCTTCTTTACTCGTGTTTTTTGAATTGGGGTTCTGGCAAAATGACGTTCCGTTGTGTTCTGTCACTTAGCTGCGCTTTCTGAGGCTGTGGAAGTAGTGGGGATGATGTTGAGGTGAATGTGGATATGAGTTTGCTGAACTTTAGGCTTCAACGAGCTATGGTGGTTCTTGTTTAATAAAAGTTGGGGAATTTTTAGTTTGTAATATTGTCAAAATGAAGAATGATCTCATGCGGATTATTGATGTTTGTGTGTTTGGAGAAATTCTGGACTTGTCTTTCTCTGTAAGTGGAGTAGCATTCTCAATTTTCTGAATCTTATAGCATATTCATGGATTGCAAATTCTTGGAGGGAAAGTGAACTCGGTCCCGTTGTCTTCATTTTTTATTTGGCATTTGGTGAATTGTCACCCTTCTCGTCTGATTGCGAGTTTAGCTTGTTTTTGCCATTTTTTAACTATCCAATTAGGTTTTATGCATTTAGCTTTTAGGCTGTGTCCAAGTTTGTTTGGTTGTTGCTCATTCAGTATGTCACCAGGGCTTTTGTCTTGCCATTAGGAATTTGACCATCTGCCTTGCAAATGTTGCAATTTGACGATTAATTGTCCCAGGGATTCCTTATTGGAAGTTTTATTTCGAAGGGCCTCTTATGTTACTTCCAAGATGCTGAGAAAAACAGTCAATATTATTAGCTTGGTTACTGACTTTATGTTCATTGCATGGACTGTCTCAGATGGATCATTTAATATATTGCTCACACTAGTCGCTGATCTAGGTTGGAAATTTGGAGACAATTTCACTGGCTGAATGGCATAGGAGTGCGCAAATGAATCTGAGTAGGCATGCATTGGTACACTAGTAAGCTCAACAGCCGGTTGGGTGGATTCAGAAGAACCAGGTCACGGTGTGTACTGCCATTTTGTCAGCATGAACAAACAGCAGGAGGGAACCATTTCAAGCAAGAAGCAAGTCAAATCGTCGCCAATCATGGTATATCACCTTAACTCTTTCTTACTGACTGACTTCACTATTTCTATGCATCTGTTTTTCCCTGATTTTGTTTCTCAGAAACACCTCATTGCGCCTTGCTATGCTGCTATTAAAAGTTGTTCAAGTTATGATCTTTTCCTTGTTATTCTTTTACAGGAAAGGCTTCTTCAAGAGGACAATCACTTTCAATCAGTTTCAAGTTTTAGTAGCTTACAAAACCAATCCCGCTGCCTTGTCTGCTTGGGCAACAACGGTTGCAGGATGGTTCGTTCGAGAACTAAGCTGATGAACATCTTGATAGAAAGAAAGAAACCTCAAGAGGCTCATTCCATTTTCAATACCTTAACAGAAGAAGGACACAGACCAACTCTCATAACGTATACCACTCTCCTGGCCGCTTTTGCCCTCCAGAAGCGCTTCGATTCCATCACTGCTCTCATCTCTAGGGTGGAAGAGAGCGGCTTAAAGCCTGACGCAATATTCTTTAATGCTGTGATCAATGCTTTATCTGAATCTGGAAAGATTGGGGAAGCCATGAAAGCATTCTGGAAAATGAAGGACAGTGAATGTAGGCCTACAACAAGCACATTTAATACTCTAATTAAAGGGTACGGAATCATGGGTAAGCCTGAAGAAGCATTGAAACTACTAGAGCTTATGAAGAGAGAGGAAAATTTGAAACCGAATGAAAGGACATACAACATTCTTGTCAGAGCTTGGTGTAACAAGAACAATATCACGGAAGCATGGAATATTGTATACAGAATGGTTGGGTCCGGCATTCAACCTGATGTTGTCACTTTCAATACGTTGGCCAGAGCTCATGCGCAGAACGGAGAGACGAGCAAGGCTGAGGGCATGATACTCGAGATGCAGAACAACAAAGTCTTGCCAAATGAGCGTACATGTGGCATCATCATGAGCGGTTACTGTAAAGAAGGTAACATGACAGAAGCTATGAGGTTCATGCACAGAATGAAAGATCTCGGGGTGCATCCGAATCTTGTTGTCTTCAACTCACTTATTAAAGGATTTCTAGACATTACCGACACTGATGGCGTAGATCAGGTGAATCTTATTTAACGCATCATATTGTTGATATGTTGCCTCTCTATATAATGTTGTTGGACATCTCTGCAAACTTATGACATTTGAGTTGTCAATTGATAAACCATTTCATTTTGTATCTTGATGAAGTCTACCTATGAAGATACAAAGGGAATTGCCTTTGCACTTCCTGAATCTTTTCACTAAACTGGAATATTACATAGAAGCATAGACATTACTTAAGTGGTTGTAAAACAGATTCATCTTCATAAATTGTGATCAGGCACTGACATTGATGCAAGAATTTGGGGTAAAACCAGATGTCGTAACGTTCAGCACTATAATGAATGCTTGGAGCTCAGCGGGACTTATGGAGAAATGCCAAGAAATCTTCGACGACATGGTGAAGGCCGGAATAGAACCCGACATCCATGCATTTAGCATCCTAGCCAAAGGCTATGCGCGTACCGGAGAACCGGAGAAGGCCGAGTGGCTGCTGACTTCCATGGCAAAATCTGGATTATTCCCAAATGTCGTGATCTTCACTACCATCGTCAGTGGATGGTGCACGGTCAGCAAAATGGAGCACGCAATGAGGGTGTACAAGAACATGTGTGACACGGGCATTTCCCCGAACTTGAAAACCTTTGAGACCCTTATCTGGGGATACGGAGAAGCAAGACAGCCATGGAAGGCTGAAGATTTGCTTGAAACAATGGAAGAGAAGGGCGTGCTTCCTGAGTTGAGCACTATCCAGCTGGTGGCGGATGCATGGCGTGCAATCGGTCTAGTGCCCGAGGCCAAAAGAGTCGTGAACAATTACAAGGATAAACTAGACAACCAGCTGAAAACCAAGAAGGATAATATGGCTATGCATAGCTTGGAGAGTATATATCAAAAGCACAAGCTTGGCGCTTCTTACTCCGATCCTCTGCCAACATCGGGCTCGGCCATATCCGACAAAGATGGATCCCCCTCCACAGCCCTTGGGAGTAAAATGCTTCCAAAAGGTCACATTTCTTCATCCGTGAAAATGTGGAAGGCCACGAAATCCGCCCTTCTGAAGAACACGCGTTGGCTCAGGGCACAACCGCCTCAATGCAGGACGCAGCATCGGAGTCAGGTCAGGCTTTGCGGTCACTTTGTGAGTTCGTACAGGACGGTGGTCTTACATTGACTGGATCGCCGCGACAATGCCAACACCCTTCTCTCCACAGAATTTGGCGGCGATGTCATATTTGATGCCTCTTCTTCAAGCTGTAGATGTCAAGGACGCCAACAGTTTTTGACACGCTTTCGTTTCTGCACTCTTTGGTTGTGGTGCTCTGATTCGATTTGTATGTAATTGTTATGGGGTATCTGTTTACAGATCCATGCATACAGTGTTGGCCTTCACGGCCAAACATTTGTACTGTTAATTCCCTTCAAAAGAATATAGTTTTTCTTACCGTAATCTGTCGGTCTTTAGAGATAGAGTAATTAATAAGATGTCGTCGTAACATTGATAAAAATATATGAGAAAATCTATTTTGAGCTCGCTAAAGAATACCGAGAGGGTCGCAAATGATTATCGATTAAAATATCCATCGCCCTAACTAAATAAAATCATATCTAAGACAGTTCTACTTAAATGCATATTACTTCTGCACTCGAATGAAAAACATTTGCTTGTTTAGCCAAGAAAAAATAAACTGTGCAATCATTTTCAACCCGATTTTTGTACTTTTCAGGATTTTATAAATACTGGAATTTCCCTTTTATTTTGGGGGGAGAAATCTGAAATCTCTCAAAAATATACATACACTAATGTGTAAAATAATTTGTTATTTTTTCCCTAATTTTTTCCAAAATTCATTTAGAAGAAAAGCAATAAACTTAGGGAAGAAAAAGAGGGTAAAAAATCGGTAAAAGAGAGATCTTTCTTCTACCTTCCTCCTCCTCTGCTTTTAACTAACGACCGGAACAAACTCTCCACGCGCAGGTCTGCTAGAGAGAGAAAGACATGGTGGCGTGTCTGCACTTTCTCTCTCCTTTGTCCCTCCGAAGCCCTAATTGCGCCTCCCCAAATCCCTCCGCCCTCGTCGGAACCACCGCCGGCCTCGCCCCCCTCCGCCTCTCCGGACCAGTCGGCCCGTCCATTTCGATACCCGCGGGCCCCAACCCCGCGCATTTCGCCGCCGGAGCTCGGACCCGCCGCCTCAATTGCAAGGAGGCGCTCAAGGGCTCCGGCGAAGAGACCGAGCCGCCGCCGGCGCTCGACGCTTCCGGCGGGGGCGGCGGAGGGGGCGGCGGCGGGGATGACGGGGAAGTGGAGAAGCAGGGTGGGCTCCTGCCGGATTGGTTGAATGTCACGTCCGATGATGCGAAGACGGTCTTCGCGGCGCTCGCGATCTCGCTGGCGTTCAGGTCGGTCGTGGCGGAGCCTAGGTACATCCCCTCGCTGTCCATGTATCCTACTTTCGATGTTGGTGATCGGATTGTTGCGGAGAAGGTATTGGTTCGAAGTTGATCTTTGCCGTCTTGTTTATCCGTTGGATGAGTAAAGTTGCTCTCACTGTTCTAGAGTTCATGGATTAGCTTGACTTGAAGAATGTTGTTTATCAGTGGATGAGGTAGTGCTTGGAGCTGGGTGTTTGAGACTTTGAGCTGTGTTATAGCTCATAGGCAAAATATTTCTCCGGAAATGACAATCAGAAAAGATTGTGTTTTTGGCGATCGACATGATGATTCATTTAGCATGGTAACAAGACCGGGAGAGTCACCATGCGATAAACTGAGCAGTAGTTGTGCAAAAATCAGGAAATTTCTTATTCATAGGGAGAGTTGGTCCTCTGAAAATTCAGTCTTGGAAAAATTCTAGCATCCTGATCTATGGTCTGTTTGCATGATAAAAGGGCAAAAGAAAAGATCGATATTGTACGTATTACTACATAGAGATTGGCGTGTTGGTTAAGTGAATGGCGTGTCTCCCGTGGTGTGAAATTAGGCTAACTTAGTTGTGAAGATGATTAGGAAAAGTAAAGCACCTGATTTTTTGGCAATATGTTGGGTCTACATAAGATACCATCGATCTTTTAATACTGAAGTGAGTGATATTGGCTGGAACTAATATTTTTAGTGTCCTTGCCTTGTTAAGCAGAACTTGTTGTCTGTGGTGATTGATTGTATTCAGACTTCTGTTGAGAAGGTAGTTAACTGGACATAGGAAGCTAGAGTGTACGGGCAGGTCTTTGATAGAATAGTTTGGTGTTACTTATCTTAATTGTTGCTGTACTTGTGTCTTCCAGGTTTCATACTACTTTAGAAAGCCATGTGCCAATGACATAGTGATTTTCAAAAGTCCTCCGGTTCTTCAGGAAGTAGGATATACTGATGATGATGTTTTCATCAAAAGAGTGGTTGCAAAGGCAGGTGATGTTGTCGAGGTGAGGCTGCTAAATAATGAATGTGGATTCTTATATTCTGTGTACTCTGTGTGTTTTATGCGTAAAAGATCAAGGAGAAATTAGAGATCATCATCTTCTCCTTGCATAATATTTAATAGCTTGCTTGTAATGGGTTCTCTAAAGCCTCATACAAATTGAGCATACATGTATTTTGTCATTTTCTACCGCCCCCTTTTTTCTTGTAAAAACTTAAATTTCTTTGTGAAAGATTTACCTGGACTAATTGGCTTTAATGATGCATGCCAAGTAAACTATATCTTAAGCTAAGGGATTCACTCAACTGATTTAATATATTCTTTCTGCCTTCTCTGCTTCTGGTTTCCAGGACTGGAGTTTGATGTAAATTGCTATTATTTCAGGTTCGTGCGGGAAAACTTTTTGTTAATGGAGTTGAGAGAAATGAGGGTTTCATTCTTGAACCACCTTCATACAACATGACACCTATTGTGAGTACAGTGATTGCGCACTCTTTGAATCGCATAAATCTCTCTTCCCTCTAAATAGGAATCCAACCCTATTCTTTAGCTGGTTATTTAAGATTAGCTCTTTGTCCCTGACTTCCATATCTGGATAATCCATTTGCCAGCGTGTACCAGAGAACTCAGTCTTTGTGATGGGAGATAATCGTAACAACAGTTATGATTCGCATGTATGGTAAGACCACTCGATCCTCTTAAGTCCTAATCATTTTTTCATGACATCAAGACCAAAAGTTGCCCGCTTTTTGCTAATATGTTGGATTATCTGCCCAGGGGGCCACTTCCGGCAAAGAATATAATAGGAAGATCAATATTTCGCTACTGGCCACCGAATAGAATTGGTGGAACAGTTCTTGAAACAGGCTGTGCTGTAGACAAGCAACAGACCATTTCACCATCTGAACAGTAAGGTTCAGCCTGAGGCTTCCACTCAACGAGGGAAGAGTGGCATTTTTTCAGTATATGATTCTATAGGGTGAAGTAACTCTCATTGCTTTTCTTGTCCATGCCTCTTGTATTTATTTATTGGTAGGGCTGAAACTGATAAAAAATTGATGTTACAATGAGAAATGGAAGCGTTAGATCAGAAGTGCATCTGCTGCTCGGGCAGTCAGGGACTCAGATTTTTTGTGTCTAAATATCTAGTCAGCTATATCATTTGTGATCAGCCAGAGGGTTCGGCAAGGGTTCAGTGGCACTGCCTCTGGAGATCTCATGAGCTAATTAATCCGAGAAGATTGCAAATTTTTGGAACTATGATGTCATAATTGCAACACAGAAGAGAGCACAAATAGTTCTTGAATGTTGTTTATATTCCGAACTCATTCCACTGCTGGTACAGCATTTTTTCTGCTTTACAACACAAATTAAGCTCCAGTACATTTCTCACTCTATTGTAAGCTATGTATCTAAAGAACTCTTTTTTTCTCCTCTAAAAGGGCAAGTAAAACCAGATAACTGAAAGCAAGCAAAGCTGATAGCTAAAATGAGTTCCCTCGCCGTCGGACAGAGCCCTCCACTGAGGAATTGTGGATCAATCGAGACTGATCAGTCATATGTACATGAATCCTTCTTAAACTTGATGATTCTGTTGCTACGTGGATTCACAACAAGAGAGCAAGATATTCTCTTTCGATGCTTCGACCTGACGAGCTTTCCTACCACGTTCCCTCGCGATCGGACTTCAAATACTAAGGTCAACGGAACTACTCCATTGTTGTCAGAATCGGTTAGACTCGCCCCAGCTCCATAAAGCGGAACTTTATCCCCCTCAAGGTCCACGGCCACCGTCCTATGGCTCTTTCTTGGTTGATAATACTTTTTAAGCTGTAATCAAGCAATGTGTTCACATTAGCAAGTAGTGGTTGAGGCAATTCGACATGTTTCACGCGCCAAGAAAGACCAAGAATGTTTCCGTCTTTGGCTAAGAAATGGAGTCAATTATGAATGTATCTTGAAGCAAGAAAGACAACGAGTAATTTCACTTCTCAGAATGCCGTCTACGTCTTGTCAACATTATAATAGCCATGTGATTGAAACACACGCACGAGAAGATGATGGGAATTCTTACCTGACCAGTTGCAACTGCAATCTTTGAGAACATTATATTGACAGGTGCAGAGCTGACATGAATGCCAAAAAATGTGGCCTCGTTATACACAGTCATCCTCAGTGAACAATTCATCGTCACCATCTTAGTCGGGACTCCGGTCAAATCTGATCCTTCCCCAACATAGAAGTTATGCACTGTGAGGCTCTGTAGGAAGAGAGAGACAGATTGGTATGAACACTGAAACCCCTTTACCCTTCTGGCCAGTGTTCTAGACAGAAGACAGACGACAGAAGCAAAAGACAGCACAAAGCACACACTTCCTAGACAAAAACGAAAAGCAAAATCTTCTTTCCTCCATTTTTTGCACGAAGAAATGATTATCATGAGAACTAATGTGAAAACAAAGCTCAAAAACTCATTGTCCACAGAGTCGAAATGATCTGAAGATGAGAATCCAGAAAGCGTTTTCTGGGAAAGCAACCTTTTTGAGAAGAAACTGGAAAGCCAGAAACCAAATTCTGCATTCTCAAATCCATAGTAAAATATGCCGGTAGCCCTTTGAATAAACACTTTTAAGAATCTTAAGCTTGACATAAATATGATAATGGCAACCTAGAACAAGTAGATGTCTAAGAAGCCTCACACTCCCTGACAGCCAATTCCTGCGAAGTTACATGCTCGAAGATATTCACATTCAACCACTAACCAATGGGAAAAGCCTGAGTGATCATCAAAAGAGTGACCAGTTTTATCCTAGAAATTATAAGAACAGAGGAAGTGCCCAAAAAAATCCAAATCCAAACTGCTGGAAATGAAACTTAGATTCAGCATCCGCTAATTATTATTGCATTTTAGTGAAAAAAACTCTGCTTTGTGTCTTTGGGGTGTGGGGGGGTGTGTGTGTGTCTCGTGGGGAGGGTGGAGGTGAGAGAGAGAGAGAGAGAGAGGATAGCAGGCAGAAAGCCTCATGTGTCACATTCTACGTTCATAAATTTTCTCCAGACTATATCAGAGAATTGAGGAGTAGCCCTAAGGGCGTGATATAATGTGACAAACAGAGAGCTTCTTCCTTTTGTTAACCCTTCAATGGATGAGGGAAAATCCTTCCCTTTTTTCTCCATCTTCTTTTCAAAAGAAAATTAAAACCTTCGAAAGCAACCAATAAACTGTGCCAAGTAGAGTACGTGCTTTCTAACATTTTAAAATTTGTTTGCTGCAAAAGGAAAAGGCAAAAGCTTATGAAAATGGACAATTTACACTCATCCACCAGATAAACCACGATCTTCAGTTCCTAAAGACAGTACAAAAGCGAGATCTTATGTTTTGTCCTGGGAAAAGCCACAAGAAATGCTATTGCCATACATTCCGCTCTTTGCAAGGACAGATTTGAGAGCTCAATTCCTACTGAAGCTCAAATTGAACAAATGGTCAGGCTTAATAGCTCTTCCCAATGTTATGGAAATATGATATACAAACAATAGCTGATTGATTCAGTCTTTAATTACTAAAACATTGCAGGAGTCGCACTAGATTAAACCGTATTGGTACTAATTAAAACATGAACTCGATCAATATTCAAGATTCTGAGTCAAGAATATGACCAATATATTAAACAAGACAAGATGCCCAGCTATAAAATATAGCATCTGTCTAGATGCAGAATGACTTAACTGATTAGCAACCAAATAATATTAAAAAAACATATATATTGACAAACCTTAACACTGATCTGAGCTTTGTAAGGCCTGCTAGCACCCCAAATGATCAAGCAAAAAACACCAAAAATCACCACAAATCCAAGAACGCCCATCAGCACCTGAAACCTTCTTGAAAGCCCATTATCCCCAAACACATCCTTATAATCACCTTCCTCTTGGATCACATCACACTCAGGCCAATCCTTCTCATTCCTCTTTTTTCCATTACTCCCTTTGGTCCAATGAGAAGACCGAAACGGCCCTGAAAACCGGCTCTCCGAAGAGCCCCGAGAATGGCAGGGATGAGAAGGAGACTCCATGGGGCTGTTAAATGCAGGGGTAGCATTAATGAGGGACGATTTATCCCCATCATTGGACTCTCTTGAAGGGCTTTGGTAGTAGTAAACTGGGCGCTTTGGGGATCTTGGAGAAGATGGGTCTAGGCTCGTGACATCAGAATCGGACTTGGAATGTAGCTGCACCATCTTGCAAAGCACAATTTGGTTGGCGGGTTCCAAGAAAGACGACGAATTGGTGATGACCCAAGAGTTCAAGTAACTTTCTGATGGGAACTCTCACTGCCAGGTGCAGAAATTCTTGAAATTTGCAGGTTATTTCCCAGAAAAGGAAAAGAACAAAAGCTCAAACCTCTGTTTCAGTGAGCTAAAGAGAAGAACAAGAACATGGGGTTCTCTTTACACACCCACGGAAGAGATTAGAGAGTACCGAAAGGGGAAGCGAAGAGAGACCAGAGAGAGGTGAAAGAATCCCAACCGATACCGTTTCGTAGCCAGTGGAGAGACCGAATATATAAAGCAGAGAGGATGGCTCATCACTCACTAGAGAGAGAGAGAGAGAGAGAGAGAGAGAGAGAGCGAGCATTGATTCGTCACTGAGCTCTGGACCCAGGCACCACTGGTGGCAACGGGCGTCTGGGTACAACAGGGCCCTCCCTGTTAATGGCGTCTCAAATTGATGCTGTCCATGGTTCGATATGGTTGTTGGGATTGAATTCAAGTAATGCCCCTGTTGCGATGTTGCTTAGCCAAAAGAGCAGAGAGGCAGTGCTTGTGTTGGTGGGGGGTCATCATCAATACATAACTATTTCATTTTGTTCAGGGTGAAAATATTTCTATAATGGTTAACTAGTGATGGATGGAGATGATCTAACTTCATAGCACAACGGCAATTGGATGAATGAAAACGGAGATGATCGAACTTCACAGAACAACGGTGTTTGGATGAATGAAACGTGTCGTTTTTGAAAAGTATCTGAAAATCTTTTTTATGTGGAGCAATCCAATCAGTAAGAGCTGATTGACACAGAGGGATAAAGAAACGGAGGAGGGTGCTAAAAACATGCGAATTTATGCAATAAAATTGAACAGGCCACGTCAAACTTGCTAAAGCGACGATCAAGGAAAAAGATTTACATGAACCAAGGCACGATCTCAGCTGTCGATCATCTGACATATAACTATGGTAAACATGATCCATCTAGGTTCGAGTTCGGACGAATTTCACCTGTTGTGATTAATTTTATCTATCAAGATTGGGGGAATGCGGACCTGCCTTAGGATTTCTCTATTAGGGGAAAAATGTATGAATACCAACATCAAGACCATTACTGGCCAAAAGAAAAATTAACATTTAAGACTTTTGGACTTTCACTTTAAATTTCCAAATGCATGGTTTCTAAAAAAAATCTTCCCTTTGTCCATGATTGTTAGCAATTACACAGGATAGTGGGTCTCAATGTAAAAGTGGAGACTTTAGTGCAGTGAGAGGAAACTTAAAGGCAAAGGAGTCCCTTTTCCGTGAAATCAAACAAAAAATGGAAATTTCCTAAAGTATCATTCAAGCATCAAAGAGCTTCAGACAGATCAACAGACATTTTAACAGGGAAAGTGTTGTCAATAACGTTAGTGTCCTAAAAATCTCAACAGAAATTAATCTGGGAGTGAATGTCACTTTTTGAATTCTTAATCCAAACATCAACTCATGGATTCATAAGTCATGATGTCGATATGATGGGAGTCTTCAAGCAACACACCAACCCTTCAAATTGTTTCTGCTCAGCAAATATTTAGAAGTGACTTTTTTTTTTTTACATTTTTAAATTTTGACCAATCTTCAAGATGACTTCCATTTCAAGATATTTAATATGAATCATATATAGTAATTGCACGTAGTCATGAATTCCATAATCACATGTAGAGACCAAGTGCGAAAAAGATGTGTATAAGGGTGGCAAACATTCTAACTAGAAAGTTAATTCAACACATCATATGACAAGTAATATAGCTTCAAATTCGAGAATCTGGACATAAGTACACTCCCAATGTTTTTTTTTTTTTTTTGTCTTTTTAGCTAGCCATTTAGATGATATCTAGTTCTACGCTATAGTTTTTAAAGGGTAGAATCCAAATAGTTTGAAGAAAAAGGTTTCCAAATTCAAGCTTGCTAATGCTGTTGGCCAAAAAAATTTCCTGCTAATGCTCAAGGAATTATCAGCACGGAACTAATAAAGTGAGGTAGACATTATAGAAATGGTCGATAAGTTATTGCGAAAGTTGTTAATTCGAAAACGACGACATAAATGTTGGTAATTGACTGGCAATCTGATATAAGAGTTGGTAAGTTAGGCAGCCCAGTAAGTTTTGTAAATACAAGTTGACAAGTAGTTCCTAAAGTTGGTAATCTCAAACAACCAAATAAATGGTGTTTTGTGACTCATATAAGAGTTGATAATATAAAATTAGTTAGTAATTTAATCGAAAAAAGTTGATAAGTAACTCAAATCAGAGAAGTTATTTGACAGAAGAGTTGATAACTTAAGAATGTTGACGCAAATAAAAGTTGACAGTCGTTCTAAAAGTGGGCAATTTCCAAACGACCAAATAATATCGGCACGTGACTCAAAAGTTGGTAACTTAATAGGGAAAATGGTTGGTAAATTAGCTTGAGTTAAGTTAGGTAATTTGACACAAGAGTTAGTAATAAAAATACGTTAGTAAGTTATGCAAATCAAAGTTGATAAGTTATTTAAAATGTTGGTAATTTCAAAATGAACAAACAAACATTGGTAATCAACTCAAGTCAAAGTAAGTAATCTTAGACAACTTTGTAACTTATTCGAAAATAATTTGATAAATATCACAAATAACGACAGTAATTTGAAATAAAATGTTTGTGAATATGCAGATAAAAGATAGCAAAGAGTTAGTAATCTAAACTAATTGGTATCTTAATTAAAAAAAGTTGGGAAGTATATAAAGATATTAATTGATTTTAAACGTTCATAAAATACGCAAATAAAAGCCAGCCGATTGTTGCGGAAGCTGGTTATGTCGAAACAATCGATGGAAGGTAGATAAGTAATTCGAATAAGAATTAGTCGCTTAAAATTAATTGATAACTTAATCGAATAAATGTTGATAAGTCACTCAGAATAAGGGTGGTATTTTACGTAAAGGTTGATAACTACAACATATCAACTAGCGAATTCAAATGAACCATAGCGAATTCAAACGAACTACCTGATAATTCTATTTTATATAGAGTTTATTTACTATTTTAACTTAATATTTGCTTAGTTTTAATTGAATTTAATGCCTACTTTATTTATTTTAATTAATTTTTGTAGGTAATTGAAGTTAAAGGAAGCTTAGGGACTAATTCTGTAATTTGCTAGCTTTCCACGCATTTTGTCTTCCTAAGCTGTGTGAAAGTATCCATAACAATCCAATTATTCCTAAATCGTGTAGAAGCTTCCCAAATTGGAGATCAAAGCTATGCAAATTTGAAATCAAGAAGAATCAAGCCTATTTTGGGAAGAAAATCAAAGTCCAAGCTAAAAAAGGAGTTTTATTATTGAGAGGAGTCCTAATTTGGAAGAACCTTTAATTGCAATCCTATTGTGGTTAAGATTTCTTGGAAAGCAAAAGGAGGTATAAAAACCTGATTTCAAAAGAGAGAAGAAAAAAGAAGAAGGAGGAGAAGGCGATAAAAAAATCAAGCATTTGATTATTCTTGGTAAATCTGTTCTAGTTCTTCATCATGTTTAGTTTAGTTATTGTTTTAAGTTTAATGTTCATTATGTTCGAGACTACTTGTTGTTAGAGCTACGATGTAGCTTAACTATGATTGATTAATTTTCAAGAGTTGTTGATGCAATTCTAGATCTCATATGTGTGAGTTATATATCATATTTTTAATGCTTTGAAGTACTTGATCACCACTTGAATGAATTTTATTACATGATGAAATTGAAAAGAGGTTCTATGCGAGTGCTTTATGATATATAGCCATGAATTTAACTTAGATAGAGATATACTAGGTTGTTTGTGTGGTTTCGGTAGTAAGTAAATCGAGGGTGGTTTATTGAATCCGGGAACATTCATAGATTTTAATGCACTTAGATTTACTTAAATTCACATGAACAGAGTGTGGGTTGCTAAATCTAAGTAGGGTTGCTATACCGGACCAAGGATAGTAATTTAAATTAGGAAGTTCTACCATCACACTATGATTTCAATTTGATTGCATGACAAGCTTGGTTAATTAATCTTGATTGGCTAAGTGAAATCGGATGCTCTAACGTTTTTAATTCTTGATCAAAGTCCTTTGCTTCTTGCTTCTTTACGTTCTAAATTTCTAGGTTTAGTTTGTGAATTTCAATTTTAGATTTTTGTTTGCTGCCTTGGTTAATTTAATTTTCAGAAATTTCAATCGTAATAGGTTAATTTAGTTTTCTTTAGAATTTCGATTGTTTTATTAAATCTTTAATTGGTTAGATAAAGTTGAGAATTGTTCACCTTTAGTAAGTAATTTGATTGATTTGTTTACATTCTCTATGGGAACGATACTTTAATTCATCACTTTATTACTTGTTCGATATATACACTTGCGTTACTAATTTAGAAAACAAGTTTTTGGCTCCGTTGCCGGGGATTGATTTGATAATTAACAATTACTATTAATACCGAGCAATTCTTGGTTTAGTCTAGCTTTATTTTATTTTATTTTTATTTGTTTGATTTTATAGAAGAAAAATAAAAAAAAAGGAATTCGGCTTTGTACAAGAATTGGGTGGAATATCGCATGACTTGAAGTCAACAGGGAGAACTTGAGAAGCTTGATCCTGAAATTGAGTGCACTTTTCTAAGGCGACGACGGGAGCAAAACAACAACACCATTGCTGAAAACCAACAGGGAGAAGCAAATCCAAGGAGGACTTTGAAGGATTATGCCACACCTATGGTCCAAGGATCAACATCGAGCATTAGAAGGCCAACCATACAAGCTAACAATTTTGAAATTAAGCCTTCCTTAATTCAGATGCTTCAAAATGCAGTCCAATTCAATGGATTGCCGAATGATGATCCTAATATCCATTTAGATGCTTTTCTTGAAATTTGTGACACCATAAAATATAATGGTGTTATTGATGATGCCATTAAATTGAGATTATTCCCTTTTTCCTTGTGTGATAAAGTTAAGACGTGGTTAACTTCTCTTCCTGCAGGATCTATCATGACTTGGATTGACATGGCTAAAAAATTCCTTAGTAAGTACTTTCCTCCTGCTAAGTCTACCAAGATGCGTAACGACATTACTTCTTTTGTGCAGATGGATGGTGAATCTTTGTACAAAGCATGGGAGAGGTTTAAAGACCTACTAAGGCGTTGTCCACATCATGGCCTACCAGTTTAGATGCAAGTGCATACATTCTACAATGGAGCGATGCCGAATTTGAGGTCTACCATTGATGTCGTAGCTGGAGGGACGTTGAACAATAAATCGCCTGAGGAAGCCTTTGATCTTTTGGCGGAGATGGCGGCTAATAGCTACAAATGGCTGATTGAGAGGCTATCTGCTAGAAAGTCGAGTGGGATTCATGAAGTCGGTGTCAATACTACCATTGCCACAGAATTTGCTGCTTTAAACAATAAGATCGACTCAATGTTGAAGATTCAAGGCCTGACTTGTGAATTTTGCAATGGAAGCCATGCTAGCACTGAATGTCAGGTAGGTAATCCTTTCACACATCCTCCTGAAAATACTAACTTTGTTGGAAATTTTAGTAGGCCTCCCCAAAACAATCCATATTCAAACACCTATAATCTTGGATGGTGAAACCACCCGAATTTCTCCTGGAGCAATCAAAATCAACAAGGGCCGAGACCACCACCACCATCATTTAGGCCGCCAAAGGAGAAATAGCACAGTCACCTTGAGGAGATGGTTACTAAGCTAGCTCAAACAACTCAAGACTTCATTAAAAGTGCTGATGTGAGGTTCCAAAATCAGGAGGCATCCATTCGAAATCTGGAGAAGCAGGTTGGCCAATTTGCTAACCATTTGTCTGAAAGACCGTATGGTATCCTTCCGAGCAACACTGAGAAGAATCCAGTTGAGAATGCAAAAGCAATCACCTTGAGGAGTGGAAAAGAAGTTAGCAGAAATTTGTCTAATGAAGTAGCAAGAAAGAAGAAAGAAATCGAACCAACCGGAGCAGACGCACTTGAAATTGAACCCTCTAAAGTTGATCCACCTCGAAGCAAGTAATTTCCGGACAATCCAAAGCCATATGTGCCGCCAATTCCATACCCGGAAAAACTTCAGCAACACAAAATATATAAGCAGTTCTCTAAATTCCTTGATTTTTTAAGAAATTGCACATTAATATTCTTTTTGCAGATGTCTTAGCCTAGATGCCTAGTTATGCAAAATTTTTGAAGGAAATTTTGGCAAACAATCGAAAATTTGAAGATTATGAGACTTTGAAGCTTAATGAGGAATGTTCAACTATTTATAGAATAAGTTACTACCAAAGTTGAAAGATCCAAGGAGTTTTACTATTTCTTGTACTATTGGTAATTCTTTTTTTGATAAGGCATTGTGTGATTTAGGTGTAAGTATTAATTTAATGCCTTGTTTTGTTTTTAGGAAATTAGGTTTGGGGGAAGCAAAAGCTACCACCGTATCTCTTCAGTTAGCCGATCGATCGATCAAATACCCAAGAGGCATAGTGGAGGATGTTCTAGTTAAGGTAGACAAGTTTGTTTTTCCTACAGATTTCATTGTCTTAGAGATGGAGGAGGATTTTGAGGTCTCGATCATCCTAGGCCGACCTTTTCTAGCAACAAGGAGAACTCTAATTGATGTGCAACAAGGAAAATTAATTCTTAGAGTTCAAGATGACCGAGTCACCTTTGATGTGTTCAAAGCCATGAAATATCCTGCTCAGTCGAATGAATGTTTAAGAGTCGATGTAGTTGATAGGCTTGTGGAATCAATTTTTAGTAAAGCCACAATTGAAGACTCGTTGGAGGCATGCTTGGTTTGGCCAAGCAAAGAAGAAGCCAAAGCTATAGAGGTCGAGCAGTACACGAAATTTTTGGAAGCAAATCCACCTCTTCCGAGATTTAGACCACCAAAATTCGAAGAATTGGGATTGAATTTGAAGAAACCGAAACCCTCTATTGAAGAACCACCAATTCTAGAACTCAAATCTTTATCATCTCATCTTAAATATGCTTTTCTTGATAGAGTGTCCTCTCTTTTAGGCTGCGCATGACAACCATTTTGTGTCTGGGAACTATTTCTAAACAGAAATGATTCTTTTTGATTCTGTGCCCGGAAATTGATTCTGAGCATTTGAATGCGTTTGATAATGGCTCAAAATTTCTATTCCTGAAATAGTAAAAGAACATAAATGCGTTTGATAGGGGCATAAAATTTCTTTTTATTAATAATATTTTAATATTTAAAATAATTTTTTTATTTTTTTGGCCATGGCCGGTAAAAAATTTCTTTTATTAATAATACTTTTATACAAAAATAATTTTTTTTATTATTTTTGGCCATGGTCAGTAAAATTTTTTTATTAACAATATTTTTTTCTTTTTTTGGCCATGGTTGGTAAAATATTTTTTATTAAAATATTTTTATTGAAAATATATTTTTAATTTTTTTTCCATGGCCTGGTCACCGGCCATGGCCGGTAAAATATTTTTTTATTAAAATATTTTTTCCCTTTTTTTCCCATGGCCTGGTCGCTAGCCATGGCCGGTAAATATTTTTTTATTAATAATATTTTTTATTAAAATATTTTTTTCCTTTTTTTCCCATGGCCTGGTCGCCAACCATGGCCGGTAAAATATTTTTTTTATTAATAATATTTTTTATTAAAATATTTTTTTTTCCTTTTTTTCCCATGGCCTGGTCACCGGCCATGGCCAGTAAAATATTTTTTTTATTAACATTTTTTTATTAATAATATTTTTTATTAAAATATTTTTTCCTTTTTTCCTATGGTCTGGTCGCCGGCCATGGTCGGTAAAATATTTTTTTTATAAACATTTTTTTATTAATAATATTTTTTATTAAAATATTTTTTTTCCTTTTTTTCCCATGGCCTGGTCACCGGCCATGGCCGGTAAAATATTTTTTTATTAACATTTTTTTATTAATAATATTTTTTATTAAAATATTTTTTTCCTTTTTTTCCCATGGCCTGGTCACCGGCCATGGCCGGTAAAATATTTTTTTATTAATAATATTTTTTCCTTTTTTTTTGCCATATCGCAGGACATGGCCAATAAAATATTTCTTTATTAATAATATATTTTTTTTTCATGGCCGTCGGCCACCGGCCACAACCTAGAAAAGAACAACACAAAGAAAAAAAAAAGAAAAAAGAAGAAAAAGAACTCATTCTCAAAATTGTGCCGAAAAACAAGAAGCAACTTTTTTTTACTTCTTGTTTCTCTTCCAAAACTGTTTCTGGGCACAAATTTTTACAAAAATGTGCCCGGGAACAAAAAGTTTATCAAACGCATTTCTGTTCCCAAACTATTTTTGGGAACAAAAAATAAAAATTTTAACTGTTTGGCACGTTACCAAACGAGCCCTTAGTAATTATTTCTTCTTCTTTGACAGGTGTGATGGAGGAAAAGTTACTCCGAGTCCTGAGAGATCATAAAGGAGCAATAGGATGGACCATTGCAGATATTAAAGGAATAAGCCCCTCGATATGCATGCATAAAATATTGATGGAAAAGCAATTCAAACCGATCATCCAATCCCAAAGGAGGCTCAATCCAAAAATGCAGGAGGTGGTGAAGGCGGAGGTAATTAAGCTACTTGATGCATGGATCATCTATCCTATTTTTGACAGTGCTTGGGTAAACTCCTGTGCAAGTTGTTCCCAAAAAAGGAGGTATGACTATTCAACCTAATGATGATAATGAATTGATTCCTACTAGAACAGTTATTGGATGGCTTGTTTGCATGGATTATAGAAATTTGAATGATGCCACCCGTAAAGATCACTTTCCCTTGCCTTTTATTGATAAATTGTTGAAGAGACTTGTAAGGCATGAGTTTTACCGCTTTTTAGATGGATATTCTAGTTATAATCAAATCCCTATTGCACCTGAGAATCAAGAAGAAACTACTTTTACTTGTCCATATAGTACTTTTGCTTATAGGAGGATACATTTTGGTCTTTGTAATGCACCTGCTACTTTTCAAATATGTATGATGGCTATTTTTTCTGACATGATGGAAAAATATATTGAGATATTTATGGATGAATTTTCTATTTTTGGCTCATCTTTTGATTCATGCTTGAATAATTTAGCTTTGATGTAACAAAGATGTGAAGAGACTAACCTTGTCTTGAATTAGGAGAAGTGTCACTTTATGGTGCAAGAAGGGATTATGCTAGGCCATAAGATCTCTATAAGAGGAATTGAGGTGGACTGAGCTAAGATTAAAGTTATTTCAAAACTGCCGCCTCCCACCTCTGTGAAGCTTGGCCATAAGATCTCTATAAGAGGAATTGAGGTGGACCGAGCTAAGATTTAAGTTATTTCAAAATTGGTGCCTCCTACCTCTGTGAAGTTTGTTCAAGGATTTTTAGGACATGCAGGATTTTATAAGCGTTTCATTAAATATTTTTCTAAGATTACTAGACTCCTTTCTAAATTGTTGGAAAAAGATTCTAAATTTGACTTCTCTGATGATTGTTTGCAGGCATTCAACACATTGAAGGAGAAGTTAATTCGGCCTCTATCATGACTGCGCCTACTTGGGATTTGCCTTTCGAGTTGATGTGTGATACTAGTGACTCGGCTATTGGAGCTGTACTTGGACAAAGAAAGGATGGAATTTTTCGAACCATATACTATGCAAGACGCACCCTATATGGAGCTCAATTGAATTATGCCACAATTGAAAAAGAGCTTTTGGCAGTAATGTTTGCTTTTAATAAATTTTGCTCTTATTTGATTGGTTCCAAAGTCATTGTTTACACCGACCATTCTGTTCTTAAGTATTTGCTTGAAAAGAAAGATTCAAAACCTAGGTTGATTAGGTGGATTTTACTGTTGCAAGAGTTTGACTTGGAAATCAAAGACAAGAAAGGGAAAGAAAACTTAGTGGCTGACTATCTCTTTAGATTGCCGAATGCCCCTGTGGAAGAAAGACCAATCCTAGATGAATTTCCTGATGAGACACTTTTCTCTGTCAAAACTGAAACCCCTTGGTATGCTGATTATGTTAATTTCTTGGTAAGTAAGGTTCTCCTTTTTGAATTGACTTATCAACAAAGGAAGAAATTCTTTTTTGATGTTAAACACTATTTTTGGGAGGATCCTTTCTTGTTTAAGGTATGTGCTAATCAAGTTACTAGGCGATGTGTTCCCAATGAAGAAATACCTAACATTCTTTTTCATTGCCATGATGGATAGGCACGTGGTCACTTCGGTGCCTCCAAGACTGCAACTAAGGTTTTACGGTCTAGTTTTTATTGGCCTACACTATTTAGAGATGCATATTCTTATGTTGGTGCATGTGATAAGCGTCAAAGAACTGGTAATATATCTAGAAGACATGAAATCCCTTTAAATAATATCTTAATCTGTAAATTATTTGATGTTTGGGGTATGGATTTCATGGGACCCTTTCCACCTTCATATGATAATACTTAGGGATTAGGGATAAGTGCATTCAAAGTCCTAAAACTTGTCACAAAGTGAAATTGAGTCCTAAAACTTTCAAAAAGTGCAAAAAAAATTCTAAAACTTATTAGGAAAGTGCACTTGAGTCATAAAACTTTCAAAAAGTATAAACAAGTCCTAAAACTTGTCACGAAAGTGCAAACAAGTCTTAAAATTTATCAAATTGATTCAATCAAGTCCTTCCATTGATTGTACTTTTTGAAAGTTTTAGGATTTGTTTGCACTTTCGTGACAAGTTTTAGGACTTGTTTATACTTTTTGAAAGTTTTATGACTCAAGTGCACTTTCCTAATAAGTTTTAGAATTTTTTTTGCACTTTTTGAAAGTTTTAGGACTCAATTGTATTTTCCTGATAAGTTTTAGGACTTTTAGTGCACTTATTCCTAATACTTATATCTTGGTTGCTGTGGAATTTGTTTCTAAATGGATTGAGGCTGTAGCTTTGCCTTCTAATGATGCTAGAGTTGTGATTAAATTTTTGAAAATGAATATCTTCACCAGGTTTGGCATGCCTAGGGCTATTATAAGTGATCAAGGTACACACTTTTTGAATAAGCAATTTGAATCACTTTTGCATATATATGGTGTGACACATAAAGTAGCTACTGCTTATCACCCTCAAACTAGTGGTCAAGCTGAAATTTCTAATAGGGAGATAAAGAGACTATTGGAAAAGACAGTAAATTCTAATAGGAAGGATTGACCAATTAAACTTGATGATGCATTGTGGACTTATAGAATTGCTTATAAAACTCCTATTGGTATGTCACCTTTTTGACTTGTTTATGGAAAAGCATGTCATTTGCCTATTGAGTTAGAGCATAAAGCATATTGGGCAATACGTTTTCTTATCTTCGATATGCAGGCAGCTGGTGAGAAGAGATTGTTGCAATCAAATGAGTTGGATGAGTTCCGCAATGAAGCATATGAGAATGCCAAGATCTATAAGGAGAGGACCAAGAGATGGCATGATAGGCACATCTTAAGAAAGGAGTTTCATATAGGTCAAAGAGTTTTATTATATAACTCTTGTCTTCATCTTTTTCCAAGTAAGTTGAAGTCAAGATGGTCTGGACCTTTCACTGTCACCAAGATCTTCCCTTATGGAACAATTGAAGTTGTCAATGATAAGGAGGAAACCTTTAAAGTGAATGGTCAACATCTCAAGCCCTACTTTGGAAGTGGTTTCGACTCCTAGGCAGCCACCATTGCTTTGCTTTCGCCTACCTAGAAGAGTTGGAAGAGTTTGGCTGCAGACTATAAAGCAAGCGCTTCTTGGGAGGCAACCCAAGCATTTTAATTTTTTGCATTTTAGCTTTATTTATTTACCGCATTCAAAAAAAAATCGAATTCTTTCAATAATAGTTTTCCCCAATTACCTGATTTATTTTTGTAGGGACCTATCTTCAAGTTTTCTCCAAGCTTTCTACCCCAAATACCCCTATGGCATGCGTTCATCATATTCCAGGGGAGTTTCTCTCTCTTAATTTTTTTTTTCCAGCATTGAGGACATTGCTGCATTTCAGTTTGGGGGTGGGATATAGAATTTTTGCTGGAAAATTTTCGTGAATTTTTTGCTTAATTTGAAATTTGGATGCAATTTTCGAAAAAAATGTTCTTTAAAAGTGGGATTGATGTGTGAGTTGGTCTTGATCCTGAGCATATAGTCCATATTTCGAGCACTAGTCCTTACTTTTTGAGTTATGTGTACCTAGAGCAAATTTATGTGAAGTATGTGATTCTCTTATAACTCACCCAGATCTTAGAATTTATCTTATTTTCTCTCGAGACGAAATTCTAGGATAAACTCAATTAAGAAAATGATTTAGGCATTCGTTGGATCGTTTGAGCCTTTCAAGCTAACCTTGTTTATTTATCCTTAGTCACCCCATTGAGCCTTAGATTGCCTAAATTTCTTTGGATACCGTTATAATGTAGCCTGAGCTTATTGACATCAGTTTTCCCTATACCCTGCAGACACGGATTCTTGACGTATTTGCAAAAAAAAAAAAGGAGAAAAGTGTTTGAAAAAGAAATATGTGTACAGTTAGGAAATATTGTATCTTTAGTACTACTTATACGGATCCCCATATCCAACTTTCAACTTGAGTGAGCCTTTTGGATATTCAATGGGTTGGAATTGCATTATAAAAGGAGAGACTTAGGGAGGAACTTCGCCGTAAAGCATGGAACGAGAAGCAATGGAAAAAAAAAAAAAGAAAAGAAAAGAGAGAGAGAGAAGGTATGTACTGTTGTTGAATCCAAAAAAAAATTGAGCTATGGAATTGATGTGTCTGTAGGGTGAGTCGAGCTTAAACATATCTTTGTCAAACCACTAGCCAAGCCACATTATAAACTTATTAAGACTTATTAATTCTTGGTTGAGCTTATGGTCTACATTAGTGGAGAGAGGAATGAATGGCAAACTTATGAGATTTGGTTAAGTGGATTTAGAGTTTGGGGGCTTACATATCAACGTGGATTTATCTAGGTTGCATATAAGTTGAGAAGTTGAGGATTGCACACACACGCGGATTGCATGTTTAGGGTTAGACTTAACTTATGCATTGATTCTAATGTTTTTCATTGAGAATTCGAACAACTATGGTTGAGTTTGGATTTGTTTTTTTAGTTTTGGTTTTGCTCGAGGACTAGCAAAATGTTAAGTTTTGGGGTATTTGATAATTCTATTTTATATAGAGTTTATTTATTATTTTAACTTAATATTTGATTAGTTTTAATTGAATTTGATGCCTACTTTATTTATTTTAATTAATTTTTGTGGGTAATTGAAGTTAAAGGAAGCTTAGGGACTAATTCTGTAATTGTCGGCTTTCCACGCGTTTTGTCCTCCTAAGCTGCGTGAAAGTATCCATAACAATCCAATTGTTCGTAAATCGTGTAGAAGCTTCCCAAATTGGAGATCAAAGCTATGCAAATCTGAAATCAAGAAGAATCAAGCCTATTTTGGGAAGAAAATCGAAGTCCAAGCCAAAAAGGGAGTTTTTATTATTGAGATGAGTCCCAATTTGGAAGAACCTTTAATTGCAATCCTATTGTGATTAAGTTTTCTTGGAAAGCAAGAGGAGGTATAAGAATGTGATTTCAGAAGAGAGAAGAAAAAAGAAGAAGAAGGAGTAGGCGACAAAAAAAACAAGCATTTGATTATTCTTGGTGAATTTGTTCTAGTTCTTTATCATGTTTAGTTTAGTTATTGTTTTTAGTTTAATGTTCAGTATGTTCGAGACTACTTGTTGTTAGAGCTACAATGTAGCTTAACTATGATTAATTAATTTTCAAGAGTTGCTGATGCAATTCTAGATCTCGTATGTGTGAATTATATATCATGTTCTTAATGCTTTGAAGTACTTGATCACTACTTGAATGATTTTTATTGCATAATGAAATCGAAAGGAGATTCTATGCGAGTGCTTTATGATATATGGCCATGAATTTAACTTAGATAGAGATATACTAGGTTGTTTGTGTGGTTTCGGTAGTAAGTAAATCGAGGGTGGTTTATTGAATCCGGGAACATTCATAGATTTTAATACACTTAGGTTTACTTAAATTCACATGGACCAAGTGTGGGTTGCTAAATCTAAGTAGGGTTGCTATACCGGACCAAGGATAGTAATTTAAATTAGGAAGTTCTACCATCACACTATGATTTCAATTTGATTGCATGACAAGCTTGGTTAATTAATCTTGATTGGCTAAGTGAAATCGGATGCTCTAACATTTTTAATTCTTGATCAAAGTCCTTTGCTTCTTGCTTCTTTACGTTCTAAATTTCTAGGTTTAGTTTGTGAATTTCTATTTTTGATTTTGGTTTGCTGCCTTGGTTAATTTAGCTTTCAGAAATTTCAATCGTAATAGGTTAATTTAGTTTTCTTTAGAATTTCGATTGTTTTATTAAATCTTTAATTAGTTAGATAAAGTTGAGAATTGTTCACCTTGAGTAAGTAATTTGATTGATTTATCTACCATCTCTGTGGGAACGATACTTTAATTCATCACTTTATTATTTGTTCGATACGTGCACTTGCATTGCTAATTTAGAGAACACTACCCCATTATCGATGTGCATTTTCATTTAACAAAGTTCCGTCTACAATATTAAAACAACTAATGCATTAGCAAATAATGACATTGACACGACAAATTACTTTTTCATGGAAGAGAGAATTTTGGAGGAGTGAGCACAAAATACATAAAAGCTACATAAGAATTTAGACAAGACTAATGGTGAATATATTACTTAGTGATGATTAGATGAGCATGAAAAGGTGAACGCTAGGGGGAGAGCTTCCTATTTTAGTTATGGATGAATGTCCTTGCCGGGCTTCTTGGTAAGCATTGACCCTCCCATCCATCCATTCCCAAAACCAACCCTCCCACCATGTCACTCTCTCCCTCCCTGAAAGACCAACAACAAAAAACATGCACCCCACGTCCATGTTCATCCCCATTCAGACAAACCAATTCAGTTCTCAACCCCATAACTCCTGCAAAAGATCAACAAAACAAGACCCATCTGCATAATTGTTCTCCTTTCCATCTCCCGGTTCCCCTTCATTCTCCCTACCTTTTTTCATCCTCCACCTCTCGCAGATTCTACAGGTCTTGCAATTCTTCCAGAGAAACCGAGAAGAGGTTTTGAATCGAGTCATCAATGGTTCGGGCCCTCGAACACGAGCGTAGCATGCAGAAGTCGAAGTCCTTCCATTTCAAGCGCATATTCGACCGGCACAGCCAAGGCCATGCAGTTCTCGACAACGGAGTCGCGGATGGGCTTCAGTTCAGAAGCCCAGGCTCAAGAACCGCGGAATTGATGGAGAACCAAGACATTGGTTGGGTTTTCGATCGGAGTAATGATCCTGTTTCGGGCCTTGAAGGAGATGAAGCAAGAACAGCTAGCTCACCCGCCATGGCATCATCATCAGGTAAAAACACATAAGCACAGGATACAGGCATACCCACAATTTAACTTCTTCCCTCTGTTGACCTATCTGAATTTGCCTAAATCATTGATTCTTGAAAAATTCAGTCTGAAATATCAGGATAAATTTACCTTACCAAAAAAAAAAAAATATCAGGATAAATTATAAAAGGTGAACACAAATGATAAACCAAGGTAAAAATGTTAATGACAATGCTGGTGAGAAACTAGTGATTTGGATTGACGTTTGGCTCTTTTTCTTGCAGACATGGAGCTGATGAAGGAAAGATTCGCCAAGCTGCTCTTGGGTGAGGACATGTCCGGTGGTGGAAAGGGTGTTTCTTCAGCCTTGGCTCTGTCAAATGCAATCACAAATCTTGCTGGTATTTTCAATTCTTTCTTCCGACAGATTTTCAATTTTGGGCTTCTGCTTTTATAATTGACAAAATGGCACAAAATACATGGCAATTCATGCTTTGTTTTGTATTAATGCAGCTTCCATTTTCGGAGAGCAACGGCTAGAGCCAATGAATCCAGAGAGGAAGGCTAGATGGAGAAAAGAAATCGACTGGCTTTTATCTGTGACTGAACACATCGTCGAATTTGTTCCCTTGACGCAAAAGTCCCAAGATGGAACCAACATGGAGGTCATCTCTCTCTCTCTCTCTCGGAAATGCATTGTTTGAAAATCTCTTCCTTAACCAATCCTGACTAGTTCAAATCCCAATTTGCAGGTCATGGTAACGCGACAAAGAAATGATCTGCACATGAATATCCCAGCGCTGCGCAAGCTCGACGCCATGCTAATAGTCAGTTCCTGCAATGGCTTGACTTGCTAAGAAAGAAGGAAGAAAAGTATCTTCAAAGCTGTATTAACATGGATTCTTATGATCATGAACAGGGCTATCTGGACAATTTTGGGGGTCAAAATGAGTTCTGGTATGTCTCTAGAAATGCTAAAGAATCTGAGAAAGGGAAAGCACCGAGGGAAGATGATAAATGGTGGCTACCGACTGTCAAAGTTCCTCCGGACGGCCTATCTGATGGCTCGCGGAAATGGCTGCTGTTCCAGAAGGAATCAGTGAACCAAGTTCTAAAAGCAGCAATGGCCATAAATGCTCAAGTATTGTCAGAAATGTCGATTCCTGAGGACTACATTGAGTCCCTTCCTAAGGTAGGACAAACACGTAGTCCAATTAATAATTCAATGACGCAGTATATCACCTGACTATACATAAGATTAGTAATTCATTATCTGAGGCAAAAGAACAAAACAATGACCTATTGGCTTCATTGTGCAGACAACTTCTCGGGTTTAGAAGATCTAAACTAAAAAATTGTGACTATTTTTGGGCAGAATGGTAGAGCAAGCCTTGGTGATTCAATCTACAAGTGCATCACAGTGGAGTATTTTGATCCCGATCAATTCTTGTCCACCATGGACTTATCAACAGAACACAAAGTCCTGGACCTCAAGGACAAGATCGAGGCCTCCATTGTGATCTGGATGCGGAAGATGCACCAGAAGGACGGGAAGTCACCATGGGGATCAGCTATAAGCTTGGAGAAGAGGGAACTCTTTGAAGAGCGAGCTGAGACCATCCTCATCCTTCTCAAACAGCGGTTCCCCGGGATACCACAGTCCTCTCTCGACTCCTCGAAAATCCAATTTAACAAGGTAAAGAACAAAATGTCTAGTGCAGTAGAATCCTTAGAGACAATCTACAGGCCAGAACATCCTCGAAAGAAACTTCTTTAACAGAACAAGACCGTTGAAGGAAACAAATCCAAGAGCCACTTATTGTACCACCACATACTGTCATTGGTTCACCATTACCTCTGGCTCTGGAAGTTTATCTATACATTTGCTCACATCAGATATAGAAACTGTGTTTGCTGGCCAATACTTTTGTTTGGTGCTCTTGCACTACCTTCTCCTTGCTAAAACCATCTAACATTGACAGGATGTGGGACAGTCAATCCTGGAGAGTTACTCAAGAGTCATAGAGAGCTTGGCATTCACAGTAATTTCGAGAATAGAGGATGTTCTTTACGCAGACTCTCTGGCCCAAAATCCATCACTAGCAGCACCTGACCAGTCACCCTTAAATGACGAGGAAGAGGCAGAGGCCTTGCAAACTGCAGAAACACCAAATTCAAAGACACTGTCCGACTTCATGGGCTGGAAATTCGGGAAGGAAGAGAGCATGGTGAAGAAGGATAGCTCCATAAGCAATTTAGAAAGTTTTGTTGTAGATGACGATGGACATGTTGTGAGCAGATCACCAAATGTTCCTAGTATAAAGAAGGTTTCCTATTTAGAGAAGCTTGAGAACTTGAGCGGGCTAAGAAGCCCAACAGCTCGGCACTGAAGAGAAAGACGAGAGACCAAAAAGAGGAAAAAGGCAAAGAGAGAGATTCGGATTTTGAATGTGTAGAGTACAGTAAGAGCATATCAAATGTAAATACGCAGATTGTGCAGAATTTTTGAGGGACTGGTAAATCCTCCAAGGGAAGTCTTGGTGTCCCATTCATTCTTGATAGAGTCTACTCTTTCTGTTCTGCCTCTACTCAGTCTCTTTTTTGGACTGAAAGCTATCGATGTAACTGGTTAACTCGAGAACTTTATCATCAATTGGCTAATGAGTAACGCGGAATTCTAATTTTTGTGAAGGAGGGGGATATATTGGTAACCGCACAATTATCTTCACTGCATGTTTTTGTCTTTCAGAGGCTGTGTTTGACTATTGCAATTTCAAGTATCCAAGCCCTTAATAACTAAGATAGTCGAAATAACTTTATACAAAGAAGATTTCTTAGTTATAACTTAGCTAGCCAAAACCAAAAAGCGTAATAGCACAAGACGTTATTTAACTGAAATATTGATAAATTATTCTTTGCAGAAAGAAACATGATTAAATGAAGATGCATCCTCTTAAAACGGAAAAAGAAACAGGAAAGAGAGCATTAGCATGACTTCTATTGGAGAGCATCATATGAGCTATTAGATGCTAAGTAGAGTAAGACGGGTTACCTTAAACTATCTAGCTTTACAACAGAGAACTTTGGACAATTTTTTCTTTAACGATTTGTGACCATCCGATTACGTGTAATATTCAACTGCTAAAATATGTCACCTAAAATTGCGCCGAAATCTATATGTTCAATGACCAGCGACCATATAGATTGAGCTATTGGAAAATGAAAGATATTACCATATTGGAAGGAAAAGAAAGGCAAAATTCTACAACACTGATTTGGCAGTTTGCAAAAAGTCATGCTCATTCCTTATCAAAGTCAAACCAGATCCTCATGCACCATTTCTGCATAGGAATTAAAGGACCATGATGATTGATGGTGAGGAAGAGAGACGGATCTTTGTAGAGGTTCCCAGCATCGTTCATTAGTTTGAACTGTTTAAACTAGACTCAAGAAAAAATCTCAACATGCCATCTGCATCCCTAACCAAGAAAAAGTGGTTGCCTCAAAAAGTCGCTGCTCTCATAGACTGTCATAAAGGCATAGAAATTCCTGCAAGATGGACGGAGGAAAGTATTGTCAAGAATCATTCATGTCCTACAAGTGCAGATTGGCCAACTGTATTTCAATTACCTCATACAAATAATCCACATATCATTTTCAAATGCTCTGCACAAAAATGAGTGATGCACGTGCCTCTAGTAACACAAGATATCTGATCAACTTACGTCTAGAGGCAAGATTAAATACAGCATTTGAATTAGAAGGAATGCAAAAACAGAACAGCCGTATATCACATCCAAACAGATTCATCTCTTCTATGGGCCAGATGACCAAGCCCAGCCAGGACACACAAAGGCAGAGAACATCTCACAACAACAAAAGTTGCACTTGCTTTCTCTGAGCAGTGACAAGAAACTGTTTTGTTTTTTAATAAATGGCCTGACTGAAATGACACTCTAAACAAGCATGCATGCAAAACACAGGTTCCAACAATCAATATACTATTTTCGATGTACCATTCATCTTGAACCACCACAAACTCCAATGGTTCGCAGTAACTCGTAGAAATGGGCAGAGATAATTCCACAGGCAGCTCCACAATCATTTCAACAAGTGGTAAAATTTTAAGTATCAATGAAATTGAGCAAAAGCTTAACTATATGCAGAGGAAACTTGATGCTGTCAAAAAGACTATGGGTCAAATTCCATCTCCACCGGGTTAATTTAACCCTTCATAAAACATTTCCAGCTGCTCTGCACAAAAACGAGGGATGCATGTGCCTATAGTTGGACAAGATATCCCATCAATTTAAGTCTTGAAGGCAAGATTAAATGCGCTTAGCCAATTAGAAAGACTTTCTAGGTTAAGGTGAAAAGAAAGAGCCTATAATCACATTCAAACAGACTCATCTCTTTTATGGACCAGATAAGCAAGCTCCAGCCAGTATACACAAGGCAGAGAACAGAAGCTTTAACCATAAACAGAGAAAACTTGATGCTGTTGAAAAGAGTATGGATCAAATTCCATCTCCACCAGGTTAGAGTGCAAGGCCACTTGTGTGCAGCCACGCCAACTAACCAAAGCGATAGCGATCCTTTTCCTTGCCCCCATGCTATGGGTTACTGCCAATTACAAATGCTGAGGAACTACTGATTCATTTTAATTTGGCCAGAGAAGAACTATTAAATAATTGCTTAAAAAAACTACAAAAGTTGATTAGTCACGAAGACATCTCCATATCATGCGGTACAGCCTGCCCAGACTTCTTAAAAAACAAACTTTGATGTTTTATATGAAAAATGAACATCACTCAATAAAAAAACTATAAATTGCCATTTAAACTATCCGTATCACGCAGAAGCTTTGGACACCATGTGAAAGCAGCAAACAAAAGAAGAGATGTCCAAAAGATAGAACAGAAGAGGGCTATACATTGAAGGAAACAAGCAGCCAAAGTGACCGAATCGTGCACCTACTTTAAGTAGATGAAGCCAAGCACCCTACTTGGTACTTCCAACAATCTTTCTCATCCACAAGCCATTTCTAGATTATAAAGTACCCTTTTACATTTGATCTTCAATTTTCTGACAAGGTAAAGTCAGATCTAAACATTTATTTCAAATTTGATTCGTAACCCATCAACAACATTCATTCTCCAAAAAGGAAGAAAACTTTATTTTCAGAACTATACACCCCATCTATAACTCGTGTTTGACTCTATCACAACCACACCGCATAACTGGATCCTTTGTCATCCAGAAAATGATACGCATGTCCAATGCAGATAAAGAAGTTCTAAAAAAGATGATATACGATCTGGTTACTGTGACAATCTAAACCATCTCAATGGACAATGCTTAGAGAACCAAAACCGCAAGACACGCATCAAAATTGCTTAGCTCCCAGCAACTCAGTTTTTTTCACCAGCAGTCTCACATGGGTCATCGAAATCCACAATTTACCAGTTACCACACAATCGAAACATTACTTAAAGAAGATACTGTGCGACAGTGTAACCGGACCTTGAGGCACTAATCCCCAGCTCTGGGACTCCATTGCCAAGCTCGACTGGAGCCTCGCCGCGGCGATGGCGCTGTGGAGAGGTATCAAGGATTCGACGCCGCCGCTCAACTCCAAGGGCAACCTGACACCACCCAAAATCATCACAAACAAACACACGCTGTGAATCTGGGGACGACCCAGGAAATTAAAACGAGTGCCCAGCACAGTAGTAGCGAAAAGACGGACGCTTTTGCTTCTTCTGTGTCGAAATTAGCACGAGCGCGATTCGAGTCATTTCTTTACCGCGAGAAGGCGCGAGAGAAGCGCCTGGAAGAAGCGGAAGCGGAGGCGGAGGCGGAGGCGGAGGAGTGGAGCGGAGCTGAGGGAGAGAGCGGGGACTGGTTGAGCTTGAAGGAGAGAGGGCGCAGCCGAGAGGATAACCGGGAGACCACCTTCGAAGACGCCATTGCCGGAGGTTTTTGCAGGGTTTTCTCTCCTTCTTTCCTCTCTCTCTCTCTCAATAGGGCCGCTCTGCTCCCGTGGACGCTTCGGGAGGTTTTGCTAGAGTTACCGATCCTTCCTATGGTCTCTGGGTCACTGACCAATGGCAATCGTTGCATTGTCCTTTTCCTTTTCCTTTTTTATCTAACCAAACCATAGAAGTGTTCATGAGTTTGCGCGCTCTCCTGTGCTCGATAGCCATCCAGAGAAGACGAGTTCGAAAAAAGAGTTCTACGTTAAAAGGTATGGCTCAGGTCAAGTTGGACCGTCCGTCGTTCGTTCGGAGCGGATGTTAGTGCGCCCTCGTATCGAGCACGGTCTAGACCTGGCTCGACCAACTCATATGAACGAATCTATTGAGAAGTCTATGATTCCGCAACTTATCAATACGAAACTTGTATCGAAGCTGCAGAAATATTTTTATACAAATTAATTGGTGCATCGTCCAAGAGACTTGTGCATTGTTGTTTGTTTATGTGCATACTCTGTGATGCTTCCTTTCATGTGCCTCATAGACATGAAGCTACAGACCGAAGAGGTTGGACTAACATGATCAAGTACAGGTTGACATTCTATACTTGTGTTTGGATGGGTTAATTTTGCAGTTGAGATGGCAATTTTCGCACATCCTAGTAGGACAACAATGTATGATGGCGCGTCGAGGCGGGGGATTGTCTAAATGAGGTTTGCACGGGTGCAGATTGGAGGTCCTTGCTCTTCTCAAGTAATGTTGCGGAGTTGCGTTCGTTGCATTTTGGCGAAAGAACTGCAGTCGAAGGCGGCGCAAAAATCCTACCGGTAATGCTCAATTAGTTTCTAACAGGATTGAACTATCTGGAGTCAATCCTTACGCAAATGTCGGTAAATAATTGCTACAGGCAATCAAATTCAAGTGCTCTTGTGACAGTTCACGGTAGCCCCAGATAACAAACAGCATGCGAAGCGCAAAATATATGTTGACACTGATAAAATTGGAAGAACCAAAACAATGGAGATCGAATGTTATCGGTCAATCAGAATTTCGGGATCCATTTTCGACACTTTGCTAATAGAGATTACATTAGGAACAGCAGTTGGAACCCAAGACACATGAAGAATCAACAGTAACCTCCAAGATTCAAATAAGGTAATAATAGATTGACACTTCGAGCTGAGGCCTACGGCAAAGGATGTGCAGCTACAAAGAAACACAGTCAGCGCATATACTTAAATATGCTTAGGTTGAACCTCTAAGAATCGGAGCTCCTCGGCAGTCCCCAAAAAAGCATTTGTAGGATGTCGATCTCCCATTAGATATGCATTAAGCGACACAGCCTCCGCACATAAAACTCCTGCAGCAAAAGAAAGGCTCCGTTCAACAGAAAAATCACCGTCTGCTATTAATGTAGGCATTGAGCTAGCAAAGTTGTGTCAGATGAATGTGTCTAAAAAGGTAAAATGATGAGATAAACAGAAACAGAATGACAACATGTTAAGTTATAGTAGCTAAAAAGCATGCTCCGTCAATGGCAAAGGAGAAGAGTAAGAACGGTCAATATTAAAAAGGCAGTTCATGTTGTCGTCACAGCATCATGCAAATAGCATTGTCATCCTAGCATCATACGAACTGCAAGGCTCTAGTGCAACATAACATTGATCTTGAGAAGATTACTCTACAGTTACTTGACTTGAACTGGTATATAACTGAAGAAACCCAAGAGGTGTCTGATATGACTCTTTCCACCTCAACACCGTAATTTCTCTAACAGTGTAGTTCCAGCAGAAATAATGTATCTTGATTCATGATCCGTACATGACAATGGTCGTCTTTGTTCATCGACTCTACTAAAGCACACATCTTAACTATGAATTAAATTAGCGATCAAGGCACTCTTATGTGACTCGTTCAACCAGTCCTAACAAAACTTACAGAAAAAGATAAAAAGAAAACCATTTAAAATGTCTCTTTCTAACAACAAAATTTTGCATGTCCAGATGCACTAAACTGGTTTCACTGAGTACTACGAATTGTCGGATCTAAGTGACAAAGTATGCTTCCCCTGATTAAAATATAGCATCACGAACTGAAAACTTCTCACTGCAAGATGATAGCTCACAGATTGAAGCAAGAAAAGAATATTAGAGTGCGTACGCTATCACAGAGCTCGACCTCCTGTGGCTTTTAGTTGTAGTCATTTCCTTCTTCCGAGGAGGCTGAAGCACCACCTTGATTGCAGTGTCGAAGATGGCTTTGACATTCTGCACATTAAAACAGTAATTGTTGTTAGCTACAAGCAGTACCATGAACCATCAGACAGGAGAGCATTTTATCCTCCAAGTGACAGACACGTTTCCAATTCTTGTCAATAGCAATGACCTGTTGAGTCTTAGAGCTGCACTCAATATAAGCTGCGGCACCAATTTGCTTCCTGAGCTCTTCACCCTGTTCATCAAAAGCTTCGTGAGCTTCGCACATGAAGCAAAACCATACATTATTTAATAATGTAAATGTCATAGCCTTCCACCTGAGAAGTTGTAATAAAATTGTATCCCATGTTATCAGCTACGTATCCTCTGTCATCGCGAAGATCTGATGGAAAATGGGAAAAAACCTTTAGCTTGTTTTGCATTGCAACAATCATGAGCCAGTAAAGATCAATAATGTTTTTTTTTCACACTGGAAATTGTGGAGTATGTGATCTTTCAGGCGAGGCCTACCAAGTTTTGTTCCGACAAGAACAACTGGAACATTTGGTGCAAATCTTCTTAATTCAGGCATCCACTGTAAAAAGCAAGCAAACTCGTAAGTAAACAAAAAGTAGATGGTCAGGCTCAGGCAAACTGACTAAACAAAACTGATTAAATCCATGAACATGTGCTAAACATGGAGAGAAAAATATATATTGCCCCTGATTGGGACTTTAGAGAGCCTTTTCTTTTGTAAAGCACCATCTAGAAAGCAGTATGCACTAAGCAAAAAGAGAAAAAGTGAGAAAGGAACAGAAAAGAAAGCAGCATAAAGGCATAAGCGTGGGGATTACTACCTTCTTAAGAACATTTTCATAGCTTGCTCTACTAATTAGTGAAAAAGCCAACACGAAGACATCTGCTCCTCTGTAGCTCAATGGCCTCAACCTGCTATAATCTTCCTGACCTGGAAAAAGAAAACCCAATAGGGATAAACCCATTTTGAGCAATACTCCAAGAAGAATCCATATAAATAAAAAGAGAAGAAACACAAACTCGGGAGCACCTGCAGTATCCCACAATCCCAAGTTAACAATGTTCCCATCCACAGCCACATTTGCACTGAAGTTATCAAACACTGTGGGTATGTAATCCTGTCACCAAAAGAAACAAGAAAGAAACCCAATAAAATCTATTCAAAGTATAAATCTCCCTCAGCAATCTGCACTCAATGGCTTCTTTCTATATCCCTCTTTTTCGGACTACATTGTCAATAGCTCAATCAGAAAACCAAAAAAGAAAGGAAAGTCAGCTGAAAGTTCCTTTGAACATTGAAAACACCAAAAACCCATATGCAAAATCCTTCCAAAATCTCTTCTTTTTCCCTCAAAGAAATGCGAAAAAAGGAGGAGGACTTACGGTAGGGAACTTGTTGCTGGTGTAGCAAATGAGCATGCAAGTCTTGCCCACAGCTCCATCTCCAACCGTGACACACTTGATGAACTTGGAGGCGCTCATCTTTCTTCCCCCACGGGAAAACCCCAGCAAAGCCGCACGAGAAGCTCTCCAAAGCTACAGCCAAAACAGGAGGGACACTTTGAAGGAGGTCCCAAACCCAGCCGACGAAGAAGACAAGACAGAGAGAAAAGAGGGAACAAAAGAGGCGGAAGAGGAGGAGGTAGGAGAAAAGAGCCAGCTACAGTGCTACGGAGTGTTATGCCCGTATTAACTATTTGACGAGGAATGAGACAAGCAAGATGTTCGTCTCGTGGTTTCAAGAAAATGCATTAACAAAGAGAGATTGCTGTTGCTGGCACCTTTCCTTGTCCCTCTCGATGAATTTCGAAATCCAACAGAAAATCGTCCTTTTTTTCAAAATGGAGCGACTGGGGGTCCCCTTGCTCAAACGGCTCCCGTGCCCATTCTCGTGCCTGGTCAATTCATTGAGCAATACGTATAAACCGAGCGAGGTCAAGGGCCCAAAGGTGGTCGCTCCATGATAAGCATCTTCGCCACTTTTGCCGAAGACCTAAATCCTAATGTATCATATTTTCGTTGTGTGGCGATCGATGTCGGATAAAGCCTAGTCTGGGTCCACAAAAATCTAGAATGATATTTTGACATGAATGATTTTTAAACTTTGTCCAAATATGGAATGCGATCTTTAAATTTTTAATTTGTTTCACGTGATTTTTAAACTTTTGAAACATGTTCAATATAGTTTCTAGATTATACGAAAATATTTAATGTTGTCCTTCCATAATTTGAGTTCAGAGACAATGTTAAATATTTTCATATAATCCAAAAACTACATTGAATATCTACCAAAAGTCCAGAACCATATTGAATAAATTAAAAGTTCATGATTGATATTACACATTGGGTTAAAGTTTAGAGATTATATTGAATAAATTAAAAGTTCAAAGATCATATTGCACATTAGTCAAAGTTCAGGGACTAGTGCCGTTTTATCTTTTAAAAAAAATTGATACGAAGAGAGGCATAATTATGTCAAAGTCAAGGCATTTCACCATTCCATGATTTTTCACCTCAATTACCCCGATTACTCTGACGTTGCTGCGGTCCAGTCTTCTCTACTCATCACTCTGCACATGGCCTCCCTCCTTGGCTCTCTCGCAAACAAATCAAAGCTCCTAAAGGTCCATGGCCACCAATTGAACATATACCAAAAATCTAAAATCATATTGAACAAATTAAAAGTTTATGGAAGACATTGCATATTGGGTTAAAATTTAAAGATTATGTTGAATAAATTAAAAGTTCAATGATTATATTGTACATTAGTCAAAATTCAGGGACTAATGTCGTTTTATCTTTAAAAAAAATTGATACGAAGAGAGGCATGATTATGTCAAAGTCAAGGCATTTCACCATTCTATGATTTTTCACCCCAATTACCCCAATTACTCCGACATTGCTGCGGCCCAGTCCTCTCTACTCATCACTCTGCACATGGCCTCCCTCCTTGGCTCTCAAGCAAACAAATTGAAGCTCCTAAAGGTCCATGGCCACAAATTGAACATATACCAAAAGTCAAGAACTATATTGAACAAATTAAAAGTTCATGTATAACATTGCATATTGGGTTAATGTTTAGAAATTATATTAAACAAATTAAAAGTTCAATGATCATATTATACATTAGGCAAAGTTCAAGGACTAGTATCGTTTTGTTTTTTAAAAAAATTAATACGAAGAGAGGCATGATTATGTCAAAGCCAAGGCATTTCACCGTTCCATGATTTTTCACCTTAATTACCCCGATTACTCCGACGTTGCTGCGGTCCAGTCCTCTCTACTCATCACTCTGCACGTGGCCTCCCGCCTTGGCTCTCTCGCAAACAAATCGAAGCTCCTAAAGGTCCATGGCCACCAATTGAGGAGACAAATCAGAAGTTTCGATTTGTTCAGGGAGGGAGGGACGGAGGAAAGAGAAGAGAGCGAATCAAGCGTGAAGGCAAACTGGCGGTGGTGGCCATCATCGACGGCGGCGTTAGCATGACGGTGGATGAGTGTGGCGTTGCTACAAACAATTTTAGAAAGGGTTAATTTTGCCACCCTAAATTTAGAAGATCTCACCCTTGTACTAAATTCTTTTAGCTTAAACCCTCTAAATTTAAAATAATTGTTTTTGAAACCTCCTTTAATATCATTGATGTTTATATGCATTATTTGAAATTCTATAATTTCCTCAACCGACGCCATGCATGTTGGCCCTTGCTCATGTATAATCTTCTGCACCGACAAAAAACTTTCAAACTGAAAAACAATCGAGAAGGGAGGAAAACAAACTAAAAGACGAGGATGAGAACCTGATCATTATTCCATAACGTCCATATAATCATATCACATAAGAGTCAGGACATATAAACCAGCTATAAGGCAGGTTTAACGCGTACTCAAACCACCGTACGGCAACAAACACAAAGCTAACATGAAGCTCAAAGACTCCCGAAGCCGTGCTGCCGAGGGATGGCAAAAAAACTCAGAGAGCTTTCAGGATTTCATCGGCACTGGAGACGGTGAACTCTCCCCCAGATTCGATGTTGGCTGCCTTCACCTTGAGATCCTCAACCAAGAGAGCAAATCTCCTGGAGCGAGTACCAAGCCCTTTCTCACTTAGGTCAAGCTCGAGGCCAAGAGCATGGGTGTATTTCGCTGAACCATCTGCCAAGAACTTGACATGCTTGTTCTCGGGGAAAGTTTTCGCCCATGCCTTCATCACAAATGGGTCATTCACTGAAAAAGTAGACCCAAATTGAGCATCACGGGTTTCAGGAAAAAAAAAATCACTCAGTAGGACTAAATTACCCAAGACAGACAGAGCGCCATCTGCTCTAAAGCTAACTTGTTTTATTAACTAGACGATGGCGCAAGCTCTTTGATAATCTCCATATGATATCTAGCAGCTGAACTATGGAATCAAATATGGAATTCAAACAGCCACGTATTATCGGAAGGAGGTGTGGGTTCAGTAGGTACAGTCAAGAGAAGTAACTGATACGAGAGTATTAAGGAAAGCCATATTTTCTCTAATGACAGTGCAATGTTTCGATTCAAGCTCTTTCAAGTGTCCTAGGACCCAGAAACTTTCTTCTTTTTGGACGAGCTTCTTATAGTTGTTTCCCGAGCAGGATCTTGAACTCACCATGTCATTAGCAATACAGCATTTAATTGATAAGCTTAAATGTTACAGTGAAATGTAAAACCACAGAGAGGGTGTGCAAACAGCAATCTATTTAAAGATTCCTAAGACTCCAGGCCAAGATAAATCCTGAAGATAGCGAGCATCTCTTTTGACCACAAGGCACAATTTTAGATGAAATTAGACTTATACCAACTACACTAACAAGCCTGAAGGCAAATGGGTTTAGCTATCCAGGACACTTTGTAACTATTTAATGGATTTTCAAGGGCGGCAAGCGGATCTTATGCAATGGGATCAACACAGAAAAATATTGAACGCGAAATGGTCGTCTACTGACTAATGCCTCATAAAAACCGCCCAAAGTCAAATCATGAATACTCCCAACTAATAATTTGACAAGCAATTAGGTGAACAAAGCGATGTCAAAAGAAATGGTCAACTACTGACTAATGCCTAAAAACCGCTCAAAGTCAAAACATGTCACACTCTACACAGTCCCTTTTGCATTTCCTTATAATCTCCAGAAACCAGTACTGTCCCTGATCCGCGTTATTGGCTAGTGACGAGGTAAAGAAGCTATCTTCAATGACTCGTCAAATATATTGGTTTCAGCAATATCATACTCCGTTACTCAATCATAAGGACAAAAACGTTGCCAAACCAATCAGGTGCAACCTCTAAACCAAGCATCGGTGTATATAGCAAGAAATGACTATATTAGACGACAAAGAAAGAGGAATGATCGTCAAGAAACTCCTAAAAAAAAAATTGTAAGAAATCGCAAAAAGAGACGAGAAAGACGAAGAATATACCGCTGAGACACAGAATCTCATCCACGCCCTTGGATTTCAGCACCTCCGCGTTCTCGATGAAGCCCGGCACGTGCTTCAAACTGCAAATCGAACGATACAGACGAAGGTAATACCGGAAAAATCGAAGCAACATGACAATCGCTCCTCCGACTATCACGCAACCAACTACCCCTTACCAACCACACCCATTCAGCGTAAACAAAGTACAAGAAAGAGAGTAAAAAACATGACGCGATCACCGCAGTTACAATTCCAGTGTTATTCACTCCAAAAACTCATCTTTAGTCGAACAGGTCGACCAAATTATAGCAGCATAATGCACTATTTTCAAACGAATTGAAGTGCTTGCGAATTACGACTTGTTTCAGTCCAAACATCTACCAGGCTCGCAATGTATCGGACAAAGCTAATCGCATCAAACATCCCCTTCCGCTACTCGAGACACGCACGAAATTCAAGAAACGGAAAGACGAGATCGTTGATTCGGCCGAAGGATTCAACGCTTCGCACTGCGATTCACTCGTTCCTCTCTTCCCCTCCGGAACACAGCCGAGGACAGGCGACGCTACGAGGGAAACGGCGAAGGTCGGGACAGCGACCGGGAGCCGGCGAAAGGGGAAGCGATCGCGGCCGCTCACCTGCAAGTCGGGGTGAAGGCGCCGGGGACGGCGAAGAGGACGGCCTTCTTGCCGGTGGCGAGGGAGTGCACGGAGACCTGCTGGAGCTGGTCATGCTCGTCGAAGTAGGCGAGCGTGCCGTCGGGGATGGCGTCGCCTACAGCTATCGGGGCCATGGCTCGGCGTTCCTGGCCGGACGTACGGACGGACGGGGGACGGTGATCGGCGGGACTGGCCGTCGAGGTGAAGAGCGAGCTAAAGTTCCGAAGCGGGTGCGCCTGTAAATTTGGAGTGACGTCTGGATACGGATATATAGGAGCCGTTCGGGGGGACAAGCGGATCTGTAGGCCCACATTGAGTCGAATTTGATAGAGGAGGTTGGAATCCGGGCGCTCCTAAGCGGGATTGATTATCGTGTGCGGGCGGGATCAGGGGGAAGGAGCCTGGACCCTGCAAATGGGCGCGCCACGTGTTACTTTTTCTTATTTGGTTGGTCAACCAAATGAAGAGAGGGCGTCATGTCAGATGCTATGCGCAGGTCCTGAGCTAAGCCTCGGCTAAACCTCGAAAATCTTAATATGATGACGCCTTTCACATCCTCCTAGTCGTTATCCTTAAACTTGAGTTTTAAAAATTTATAAAATAAATAATAAAGTCCTTAAATTTATTGAGTTTATGTAATCAAGCCTTGTGTATCGAGATCTAAATTTTGTTAACATTTTCTGTTTGTCAAGTTAGACGGAATTTATAGAATGACTTGATTGCGCAAACTTGATAAGTTTCAGAACTTAATTATACTTTCGTAATAAGTTATAGAATTTTCAGTATACTTATCCCAAAAAGGAGGTGTTATGTCAATTATGGTTTTTTGATGGCAACGTTTCTTAGATGAGGTGAATTAATTATTAGTGGAAATTATTAACTTCTGCTTTTATCTTATGAGGCTTAGGGGGTAGGTTTTGAACCAATCTTCCTGCTTTTCCCTAATTATTTATAACGCCTACGTAATTGGAGGACTATCTGTCTTCGAATAGCCTGTGCTCGATCGACTTAAAATAAAAGGAATATCAACTCGATATAAATATAACTCGAAATGAGATTCTATTTACTATTATAGAGATTACGAGTTAAAATATACTTACATAGAATTATCGTAATATTTGTCCAGTCCAAAAAGGTAAAAAGAGAATAAAAGGATGGCATATTTTTAGATGAAAAGATGTTCTAGAATCCGGACAATAGTGTAATTACATGAACTCGTGAATAATATCGAATGACTGATTTGACTTTGCTATGGAAGTCGAGGGGTTAGATTGAACAAATTGAAATTATAAGAACTAGATTGAACATTTATGAATTGCTCACGGACTGTGTTGAATCGATTAAAAATTCCTAGATGACATTGCATAATGGAATCAAAGTCTGTTGGTGTCATTTTCCCAATTAATCAATAGTGGAAATTGTTAATTTCTGCTTTTGTCTTGTGAGGCTTAGTGGGTAGGTTTGAATGAATCTTCCTAGTTTTTCCCAATTATTTAGGCCTAATACCCAAAAAAATCCAAAACTTTAACTTTTGTCTTAATTATATCATAAACATTTTTTTGTCCCATAAAAAACCCCAAACTTATCACCTAATATCCAAAAAAATCTCAAACTTTAGCCTTTGTCCCAATTAATTTTTAAACTTTTTTTGTTTCATAAAAAACCCAAAACTTTTACTTTTGTCCAAAATCTATCACTGTTAACTTTTCCATCCAATATTACTGTTAATAATTATTTTTTCAAATTTTTTGATTTTATCTTTTATTTTCTTTTTCCTTTCCTTTTCTTTTTTTTTTCCCTTCACCTTTAACCTCTGGTTGGCGAGGCTCGACCTCGCCGGCTTTGGGCGAGGTCAACCTCACCCGCCCCTGGTGAGGTTCATCTTCGTCGTGGCTAGCAAGGCTCGACCTTGCCCAATGTCGGCAAGGGTTTAGTCCCGCCCGCCTCGAGCGAGGCTCAACCACGCCGGGCATAGCGAGGCTCAATCTCGCCACTAGCCAGCGAGACCAAGTCTTGCCAGCCACGGCGAGAACGAACCTTGCCAGGGGCGGGTGAGGCTCGACCTTGACCTCGCCCACTCCTAGTGAGGGCTCAATCTCGCCGGCATTAAGCAAAGCTAAGCCACGGCAAGGACGAACCTCGCCAGAGGTGGGCGAGGCCGACCTCACCCAACACCGACAAGGTTGAGCCTGGTCGGTTGCCGGACTGGCAACTAGCCAGAGGTTGAAGGTGAAGGGAAATAAAAAATAAAAAAATTCGAAAAAAAATAATATTAAAATAATTATTAACGATAATATTGGACGGAAAATTTAACGGTGATAGATTTGGGACAAAAGTAAAAGTTTGAGGGTTTTTATGAAACAAAAAAAAGTTTAGGATATAATTGGGACAAAAGTTAAAGTTTGGAGTTTTTTTGGGTATTAGGTGGTAGATTTAAGACAAAAACAAAAGTTTGGGGTTTTTTATGAAATAAAAAATAGTTTAGAATATAATTGGGATAAAGGCTAAAGTTTGGAGTTTTTTTTTTGGTATTATGCCCAATTATTTATAAGGTCAACATAATTGGAGGATTATTGTTTTAAAATAGCCAGCGACTACTTTGATCGACTTGACTCGTACAACCTGTCTTTGGTATATACGCAAGCGCAAAAGAAATAATTATGTGGGACTAGATCAAAAAAGTAATGTCGACTGAACTCTGAATTCTTGAATTGACTACTCAGGGATAAATAAGGTAAGAAATTAAGGAAATAATTACCCAATTAGATCTACAAATATATTGTACGGATGTCGGTTCAATTCTTAACTATTTAATTTTGCTAATTTAGTCATAAATATTTGTGTGAAATTTTAATGTAGTTCTTTTGATTAATTTTCACCGGAAATAGATAACGTGACAATTTAATTATTGCTGGCCGATCTACGCGGCATACTGCCTAATCAGCGATTTCCGATAAAAATTAACCGGAATAACTATATTAAAATTTCTAGCATAGGTTTGAGTCTAAGTTGGCAAAATTGAAAAGTTTATAACTGAAATGACAAACGTATAATTAATTTTGGATTGACTGGACACTTTCCCTAGAGATTAAGGATAGGGATTGAAAGCTTCTATGTGCCAACTGCCAATGCCTTTCCATGTCTGTCAAGAAAAAAATGAGTCCACTTATGAAGGCGATGCCAACCCGCTCTTACGAGCAAGAAATGATTGGCTGCCCCGCCTTGAATTTAGGTGCCGGCCAGGCGGTGTTCCGCCGGAAGCCGTTGGCCGCTTTTGGAGCATCAAGTTCTAATAGACAGCACAATCGCTCTAAACCAGTCACGCAAAATTTAATCTATTGGACATGTTTGAGCCTTCGCACGCCTTGATCTGAGTTAAATTAAGGTGCACAAATCACCAAAGAGCCACAAATTAAAAAGGCGAGACGATGATGGATGTACTGGATACCCTTTTTTTTTTTTGGGGTTATTGGAAGGAAAACTTTCATTTCGTATGAAATAGAGGTACATAATTCCAAGATAAAAATAGAAATCTCGCAAAATAAGTAAATCTGAAAAGTGAATCAACTTGATATGGTATGGAGAGATTTGCTCATTTCACAATAACAAATCAGTCATAGCATTAAAGCAAAACCGGTGGCTAATTATTGAATCTCACATATCATTATTGATGAGCACATTTCAAATATCCCTCTCTAATAGTTACGCCTTTGCTAAAAGATGATGTGCGCACCGCGCCTAAGTTCGGCATCCCCAGCACTATCAATGTACACAAATAACAACAACAATGCCAACATGTTTTTTTTGTTTTTTGTGGAAACACCAACAGGTTGAAAGAGCACAAAATAAAAAAACCTTCTAAATCCCATATCTATATCTACATAAGATAGAAGAGCACCCAAATCTAAATTTAGCTCTAAATCGGGAGAGAAGAATTACAAAAGAAATACCAGTCTATCCCAAACCTCTCTATTTAGATAAGCCGCCTAGTGAAGGCGGCAGCAGAGGAGTCTCGGGAAACTTGTGGAGTGCTTGACTATAAGAAGCAAGCAGTCGGAGCCGAAGCGAGCAAATCAGGAGAGCACAAATTCTTCCGAGGCACTCGCACTTCGATCTTCAGAGCTGACACGACAAACCTCTCTATTTCCGTGAAAGAAGTCGACTCGTCGTCCGCGAAATCAACGAAAAAAGTCTTGAAGATGAAGAGACGGAGAGAGGAGAGGGAGGTAGAGGGGGGGCGGGGGACACCTCTCTGGGACGTAGCTTTGGAAGAAGAGGGCTGGGCGGCGGCTAGGAGGGAGGACATCCTAAGGGATAGGGAGAATGAACTGCTGGCTGAACCTCGGTTAGAGATGCCGGATCTACTGTATACTTTGTCGCCCAAGAAAATGGTCCAATTCATTCCGCCCCCATGAATTTGTTCATTGAGTTTCCTCGATTTTTCGGTATCTTATTAATAATCCGATCCCTTGTATAGAAGGCAATCGAGAAAACTTGGAGATCAGCTAAGCACGTACTTGGGACATCATGCATCGACGATACATCGAGATTCAAACAACCACGCACTTAAACCGAAACGTCCGCATTTATGTAGCCAACGGGTAGCAAAGATCAAGCAAGAATTGTCATTGGAGACCCTTGATGACTCTCTTGGTCGTCCTCCAATTCATCCTCATCCCAAACCTTTCGCTCCTCACCACCCTCATAAGCCCAGGCACATACGAGGTAGTAGAAGAAGTTGATCACGCTCAAACCCGCCAAGATCCAGTAGTAATAGTCATAGTGACCCTTGTTCACGTTTGTGGAGATCCATGTCCCATCCTTACTTCTCTTGCTCAAGTGGTCCGAGATGCTCACGATCAGGCTCGCAACCAAGTGGCCCACTGTCGTTCCCAGGGTAAGAAGCGCCACCGCAATGCTTGCCATGCTCCTGGGAAATTGGGAGAAGTAGAACTCGATTTGCCCGATCGCGTTGAATGCCTCCGCTAGCCCGGTCAAGCAATGCTGCGGGACGATCCACATCGCCGACATCTTCAGGACCCCATGCGGGTTCTCAACAAACCCTTCCCAGATTGCCTCGACTCGCCGCTTGTGCTCCACCGAGGCTGATACGAACATGCCTGCACTGGAGATGAGGAGCCCAATCCCCATCCGTTCCTTGAAGGTGAGCCCGCAGGGCCTCTTGGTCAACCTCGAAACGAGGGGGACTATGATCCTGTCGTAGATCCCGACCCATATCATGAGGGTCAGGATGCCGAAGATGGCGAAGGAGCCCGGCGGGATTTTGATGCCAAAGAGGAAGCGTCGGTCCATGGTAGTCACCTGGAGGACAGGGAATGAGCCCTGGCTTAAGGTCAGGGCGATCACGATGCTGGTGGACCAAATGGGAAGGACCCGGATCAGGGCTTTGAGCACCTCAACTTGCTTGATTGTGCAGAGTCTGCATGGCTCTATGGCCGATCCATCAGAGTCCAGGTCCTTCTCAGAGTTGTTTATGAGGCAAGCCTTGTTTAGGAACCTGTGGAGAGAGAAATGAAAGATCCCCCACCAAGTCCTTCTCAGGGACGATTCACGTTAAATTTAGACTTAACCGGAGCACGACACTTTTATCAATATTGTCTTTAACTTTGAAATCCAATCACGGCATGACTATAGAAATGGTTACATGAAAAGATATCTCAACGTGTCCAAAATCTAAATTTTTATATCAATGGGTGGTCACGATATGCTTAAATGTATGTGAACGTATTCAAGTTTGTGTAGACGCATCGTGCTGGTGCCGATAACAAGTTAGCCCCATTTAAGTAAATGTGTGTAAACGTGTCATGAATGGATTAAAATCCTATAGACAATTAAACTTGATCCGAACACACTTAACCATACGTTGCCTCCATGTTGAGCAAGCAGATGGTGCCTAAAATTGCCAGCCCTATCTGATGTTGCAGAACGTATTTTCTCTGGAGATGACTGCATGATGATTCCAATGCATAAGGAAGAGAAAATCAATAAACATCATTGCCCTCTGTCCTATTAGCTTGGCTGACCGGCTTATTCAGAAGCATATTCTGAGTAAACACTTGCCTCAGTTTCTCGCTTGGTGCGGTAACTTTCGAGCCCTTGTGATGGTAATACATGGCATCATGGCTCGTGTTGGGCAACTCCAAGTGCCTCTTTTTCCAGGCAGCTACTGTGGTCTGAGCAATGCCGGTGAAGAGGCTCTTGTTTGCCTTCACTTTGACATAGAGTGAAGAGCCCAAGAAGAAGCTCACAACTGAGATAAACATCAGCCCCACTGGGACCCTGAACCCGATCACCCAACCGCAAGTATTCTGGATGTGGACTATGACAGTCACCGCGATCATACTCGAAATTCCAACTGACGCGTAGTACCAGTTGAAGAACGTCTGCAAGATCCGCCCGTTCTTGGGGTTATCAGGATTGTCTATCTGATCCGCCTCGAATGCTAGCGAGCATGACCTGATTCCGCCCGCCCCTATGGACATGAGGGCGAAAGAGGAAAACAGAAGCAGGAGCTGCGCCGAAGTTGGGGATTCGCACGGTTTGCTCCCTAGGTTGCACGGCGGAGGCTGGGCATCTTTGAGAAGGGCTGTCAACCACAACAGGGTCATGCCCTGATGAAATAAAAACAAATTAACAAAGAACATAAGAAAGAGACCATCATGATCAAACACTAGTATAGTGAAACTGAGTTCGTTGCTTTGGAACACACACAAAATTGGTGCTTACAAGAAGGCTGATCACCGATGTGAACCAGATGACGCGGAACCGACCCAAGCAAGAGTCGGAAAGAAAAGCGCCTAGAGTGGGCATGAAGTTTGATACGGCTGACCACAAGAAGAGGACATTCGCACCCGAAGTGGCATTGAAGTGATACTTATTAATCAAGTACAAGATCATATTTGGAAGTAGTCCGATAGCAGCAACCTTCTCCAATATCTCATTTGCTGCATCAACAATTAAATTTATGATGTTGATTGTCAGATCATTAAAACAATCTCCAAGAACACATCAACCGAACAAAACTAAGACTATGTTATCAAAATTCTCAGAGAACTAGAAAATGAATAAGTTTAACACAAGAACACTCTGCTTGTGACTGGTGAGCAGATGACAAAGAATTGTGTGATCAAGAAGTGACCTATGATGAAGGGCATGGTCTTGAGTCCACCCTTTTTGCTCGTGACCTTTTTGGCTTCATTGGCTCTGTCTGAAGCAATCTCCATGGATCTCTCTGTGCTATTTCCAGGACTCAGGACCGGAGATTGAAATTCCTGGAGAGAGAGAACAAGAGAGTTGGTCAGGCAGCTTTCGCCTTGTATCATGGATCACAGCAAGAGACGGTTTCATTTGCATTATAATTGGTCATCCGATAGAAGATTTCACCACAACGGAATTGACTTTGCAGTATAGCAATTTCTCTTGATGATTAGCTTTCTCCGATTCTTCTCTTGGACTATAATAAATTGGAAATGTAATCTAATAGAGGCAGTTAACTAGGTCGTGCAGCCCTAGGAAGATAAATTTTTAGAGAGAGAAGCTCTGGATTGTATTTCACTTGTGAGAATGAGATACAAATGAGAGCGAGGAGACCCCTTTATATACAAATACAAACCCAACCGTATCCGTAGATCTCTTCTTGATCTAACGATGAAGATTGCATCTGCCCATCTACCAACTACCTCCATTTATTACAGAATCATACATTTATAATATTGCCCGCCTCCAAAAGTATTTTAAAACTTACAAGATAACCCTAAGACTTAGTATCGAGGTTTGCCCGTTTATGGATCAGTCATGTTCCTTCATTCAAAAACCCTAGAGATCGATCCATATATCCAGGCCGTGACATAACCATGAAGACCGAGATAGCGATGATCCAAATTACACTGCATCAAGCAAGTAATGTGTGTCCAATATCCTAAACTCAACATTGATCGGATTGTACCCCAAAGCGCTGCAGATGGGCTCCGGTACAATTTGAGCTTCGCAAAATAATGGAATTGCATATGAGGAGACTTCATTGATTGCGGTGATGAAGAACGCACTTTGAACGTGACAAGAAAAGCTAAGTCTAATTAAGGATACTAGCCTTGGCACATAGGACTGTATAACACTAACATGGTATTGACACCTAAATTTTGGTCGATCATTTAATGATAATTTGTATAGAAAATTAAGGATTAAATTTTAACCCCTAAACAAAAATATTAAAATTGCAGAGCATATAATTTAAGTTTATATAGGTTAGTTGCATTCCGTATCGAACCGGCGGTGGCAAGTAAGCTGAAAATTTATCGTGTAAACCGAGTTCGAGCACTCTGCTCACTCAAGGGATTGGGGGCCAAAATTCACAAATCTAAAAGACTTTGGTTATTTTAATTTGAGCTTAAATCAGCCCGAATTAATTTAGCCCATTTGGAATTAAAATAAAATTAAATGATAAAGCCTAAGTCTAAGCCTATTAAAACTAGGAAGCCCGGTAAATTAACCTAGGATTGCAATATAAAAATGTGATTATACCCTTCAATGGGGGGCTTTGATAATTTCCAAAACACGATTTTTGAGAGCACGAGAGACGCACGAGAGCGAGAGCAAGGAGTGAGAGAGAGAGAGGGGGTTGATCGTTGCCGCCGCCATCTGACGTGCCCCACCGCTAGCTGTTCCTACGCCTGGCCCGCCACTGCTCCCACTGTTGTCACCAACCTGAACAAACGCTTGCACCCTCTATCGTCACTGGTTCCTGCTACATTTGCCATTGAGAGCTGCTCATCCAGGACGTCCAGCGAATCCAACGAACGTCAAAGTAGTCGCGAGCTCTTGCGTCTCCGACCTTCCGGTTCCCGGCGATCCCAGTTTGTTGACGATTTCTCTTGCCACCAACAAGTTTGTTTGACTTCCCTGGTGTCCCTGCAACCTCGGTCCGTCCCACACCGCCGCACAATCAGTGACCGAAAGTTGATAGAAGAGAAGAGGACAAAAGTCAAGTGGCGGATTGAAGATTAAAATAAAAAAGGGTTCAAAGTGGGAGATCCTCAGGAGCATTCCATCGACACTTAGATATGTTGAATTTCTCTCATGCACTCCATCTCTTTCATGCACCTTCCCTGCAAAAGAAATAAATAGAAAGAAAAAAGAGTTGGAGTGGAAAAACGTGATTAGTCCCCGACGTGCTCAACCGAGTTAATCTGTTATACTAGAAACTTGACGAAACAATTTTGTGCTTTTGGTGGTTTTTCTTGCAGATTCTTAGGTGCTCCCTACGGTCTGTTGACAGTCACTTACGTTGCCGCTACTCTTCACCATTGGCCAATGAAAGCTTCACGCCAAGGCCGAGCATCGCCTCATTATCCCACAAATTCCCGTGATTCGAGAGCATCACCGCAAATTGAGCCGAAAACCACTGCGAGCTGAGTTTGCACCACCGTCCTACTCGCAGTCGGCCGTCCCATGATCCGCAAACCCAATCCGGCATCAAGCTCGAATTTGGAAGTTATCCGTAAATTAGGTAAGAAACTTTATCTGATATCGTTTCAAATATTTAAATTCCTAATTCAAATGATTTTGTTGTCTTTGGTTGGTTAGTAGATATATTTGAATTATGCATGGCATATTCGCAAGATTCCAAAAAATACACTAAGTTAGGAAATTCCCAACTTAACAATGTGTCGGGATGACTATCCGATCTCAACTATGAGATACGATATTCATTGGCATGAAAAAGCTTTATCCTGTTCATAACTATTTGGATACGATAGTAGATTTTATTTTGTTCCCAAATTCAAACGAATAGTCCTCCATCAATATTTATAACCATATGGATATGATTGCCGGTTTATATCGTTTTCCTAATTCAAATATAATAAAACAAATCTTGCGGAATGTGTGAATTAGTTTTGATTGTGGTGGTTATCTGTTTGTTTGATTTATTTCCTTTAAAAAGAAAATTCCAAAAAAAGATTAGTTAGGATTTGAATTGATCTTATTAGAAGATAATGATGCATGTTTAGGATAGGTTTAGAATAACTTTCTTTGAATAAGTCGATAGGATAACTTTTTAATTTAAATTAGAAATTAGAGTAATTTATTTCCTAGTTTAATTTAGATATTATCCTGATCTCGATGGTTCATTTTAGGGTAATTCTTGATTTCGAATTCATAAAAATACCAAAAAGAAGTCACTTTAGGATAGATTAGGATAGATTGTATTCTTAGTTTGAGTAACTTTTAATTTCGAATTTTAATAAAAAAAAAATATGAAAAAAGAAGTCGTTAGATTGCATGATAGTTTAGGCATTTTTTTAATTTCGAATTTCATTGGAAAAATACCAAAAATAAATCATTTATCCGTCATTAGAATTAGGCCACGTCGTCATACGACATATAGTTCACATACTAGATTGCATTACTCGTATGTCATTTTTTGCACGTCATTGCATATAAGTTAGTTTACATTTTAATAAAGCGCAAACCTTATTGAACATCTTGCGTGCCTTGCTTTGTTAATTAGAAATCATATTAGGATTGTCTGTATGATTTTCTACTAACAGTGCAGATGCTTGTGTTACTTTAAGGTACATTATTCTCCTAATCTTGCAATCTATTTATTACTTTCTTGGGTGTTAAATTGATGGTTTGCGTACCTGCATGAATACCTCACATGTTAGTGATTAGGTAATAAAATGGATTCAAACTGCCCGCATAAATATTTTCGAAAAGAAAAGGTACCGAAAATGTGTTAGACTAGATCTAACGTAACCAAATCCCCGAACTTAGAATCTCTAGTTTGTAGGAATAAAATATATCTCCCTATGTTTTATTTAGGCTTCTAATCGAACTGCCACAAATAGATTAGTGGCAACTTCAAGCATGAAAACTTTTGTATGTTAAAAACTTAAACCCTAAATTGCGAATTGGTAGGGTTTGGGAAGGCCCGAGTTAGGTTTAGTCTTAATAATCCATTAACCTGAGAAATTTTAGGTCGCGACACATGGCAAGAACATAACTTCACACAACCAAGTCTTTTGATATGTCACTCTTGTTGTCCAGTGTCCTTTCCTTTACCATTGTAATTGAATCTAGTGATGTAATTTAATGAGCCAATATTTCTTTTCTTGGAAACCTTACCCGCTTCTTTCCGCTTTTTGAGAGTTGTCTTATTTATCCTGTAGGACCTTAAAAAGGCTCAAGGGGAGATAGAGGAAAAAAAATCTCCGATATAGTGGAGGAAATCTCCTTGTAAATTCTCTCTGTATTCCCACTTTCCCGGAAAGAAAAACAACAGGAGGGAACCTAGGTGGCCTTGGGTGAAGAAGGTAGAGTCCACGTCAGTTTCAACTGGTTATCGTCAGGTAGGCAAGTATTGTAGCCTCCCACACTTGGGGCGATAAGTTGTAACTCTCGGGTTTTTGCTGTGTTGGCCTATGCTTTGCACAGTATTTTGTAACCGAATTGCTAGCATAGTACCCCTGGTTACAAGACACTGTGCAAAGCATGGTGTGCCTCTAGACAAGGTGTAACCTTATCCTCTTCTTTCCCTTTTTGAGAGCTATCTTATTTGTCCTTATATTGCTTTTAGAAGTGAGATATATATAGGCAATTTGAAGGGGAGAATTACTAAAAAAGTCCTAAATCTATTGCGATTATTCTAATTTAGTTTCGAATATTTTGTTTTGCTAATTGAGTCATGAACTTTTGTATTTGTATCAAGTTAGTCAATTAGGCCAATTTTGACCATAATTCATTGACATGGACGCCAACCGTCCTACGTAGCGTGGCTAGTGTTGACGTGAACATTTTTTAAATAATATTTTAATATTTTTGAATTTTGAATTTTTTTTCTTTTTTTTCTTTTATTTTCTTTCCCTTCTTCCTCTAGTTGGTCACAGAGGCATGGGCTAGCGAGGTCGACTTCACCAACCACTTGCCAGGCTCGACCTCACCAATTGTTATGTAAGGTCGACCTCGCTGGCCCTCGCCTTTAGCCGGTCGCCAAGGTCAAGTTGAGCTTCGCCAGATCTATGTCCTACATCGATCTATCCTCCAGAAACTCAAGAAACATAAACACAAAGGGCTAAAAGCAAGAGTTGTCGAGGGAGAGAGTGTTGAGTAGATCTTGAGAGTCGTGGCTGAGGCAAAGAGACTCGACGACGAGCTCAAACACGACGACGCCATAGGTGGACCAGTTCAACCTCACCGTAACTTGCCTACGATTGGTCGTTGAGGTCCAGTGACCTATTAGAGGAAGACGATGAAGGGAAGGAAAAAAAAAAGAAAGAGAAAGTAAAATAATTTGAAAAATATTAAAATATTATTAAAAAATGTCAATATCAATGTCAGCTGTACTGCGTAAAATGGCTGGCATCCATGTTAATAATTCAGGCCAAAATTGATTGGATAGAGTGAATTAGTACCAATGAAAAAGGTTTAGGACTCATTTTGTCAAAAAAAAAAAAATTTAGGACTGAATTAATATAATTGTAATATATTTAGGGCATTTTTAATAATTTTCTCAGTTTGAAGTGGTCCTTAGTTCTCACTAATTGAGTATTATTATCACTTATTTGGATGGACAATCAATCCGACCCGCAATACTAACGAAATTACGAGCATGACTATTAAATAAGAAATCAGACCATTAACAAATGCCTCGCGAGCACAAACCAAATTAGCTCTCTATAAAAACAACAATTTCCTAGAGCAAGAATCAAATAGTATTTAATATTTGCTCCGCTAACCAGGGTCGACAATAATTTCACATATTCCCAAAAAAATATTGGCAGCAATAATTAATCAGATAATGGGAAAATAATTAGCACATTGGTAACCACCAAAAAAATGTACTTGAAGGTGGCTATTTGAGAAACTACCGTACCATCACTTAACACAATCCCTCCTGTTTCACCTCTGTTCCAACAGTTCACTCAAATTTGCATGAAGAGAGTCTTTGAGACAAGTACACCACTCACATTACATGATAGATATACAATATAGATTCTCGATAGATAGAGGGAGAGGGGCAGGTGCAATGCTTTGTTAGTACATGATACCTCGCATTTGAAGCGGGGCAATGAAAAACGAATTTGTTTGACGCAATCAATGAAGTTACGTTCAATTTGAATTGATCCAATTTGTTTGATGTCAGAGTCCTAACGCGTCGTGTTGATTATGGATTCCATCGAGGTGGATTTTGGATCTCGTTGTTCGACTGTCTAGAGTGTGAAAAGTAGTTTACAACTCGAAAGACAAGAATATTATGTAAGTGATGACTATCCATGAGATAACAAGGAGGAAGAGAATCGAACTTGTCTTCAACCTTGGGTGGCGTGAAAAGGATTTGTATAGCTAAGCGCCATATGCAATGTGTTCCTGCCGGACCATTCCTTTCACAGCCCAATAAAACAAAAACAAAAATTCCTTATAACCCGCTGTAGGGTTCATCAACGAAAAACAACGCAACGGAATATAGAACCCTAGACAGGATCCATGTGTATATTAAAATCGAGATAAAAGTTCGGTACGTACCTTTTACAAATCGAACGAAAATTAGCAGTTAATTGTGTCTGGATTAGCGCCCCAAGTGTTGCGCCTCTACCGGTATCCACACACGCGAACAAAAGTCCCCGACGATCCAAGTGTTAGCTAAAGATCGTGAAGTTCTTTTTCTTTAACGCCTTTTGATTTTCGATACTCTGTCGAAAAACAAAAAAAAAAACCCTAGACAAAGAACGATTATCTATCTATTTATACAACCTCACTATCTAGCGGAATTAAAAAAAGTGGGCCAGGCAATTTGGGCCCGCCAAATCGTCCACCTTTAATCGTTATCTCATAACGTGCACGACCGCGTAGATAAGTTAAATAGGAGAATAAATTAAAATCTACTTTTTATTTTAAGTAGATTCCGGCGCACAGAAAATATTAATTCAGTTCGCTTTTTGTGTGCGACCCTGTAGGTTCACTAAACATTAGCAGTGTGCTCAAAACCCTTTTGGCCCACAAGTCATAAGCGGTCTCTAACAAGACATTATAACTACCTAAGTATAGTGAAGGTCGATATTTCGACACAACCTAATCCATAACTAATATTAGAGTATCAACCTTGATTGATTCCTAGGGCAGACCACTAACACCTGCTAATGTGGTTTGGACGCAATTCATCAAAACATGTTTTTGTTTTCCATAAGAAAAGTTCATTCATTTCCAAAGCGGTACTTGAGAGACACATAGCAAATTCTAGAAGGCTGCAAAGCAAAGCAAAGCCCATAAACATGGAAAACAAAACAAAATCCAGAGATCAAAGTGGATCATTAGAGCAAAGTTGGCAGGAGTCTCGTGTTAAGAAAATCTCCTGACATATTTTGAAGTTGACAAAACTATTCATAATTTATTGAAACTTTGATATATGCACGAAGTTGTTTGTGTTTCAGGTAGTATCTGTGTAAAAAGGAAACTTGAGATGATGAGTGGAAAGATTCTATATAGCTGGAAGGACGGATCAATGTGAACAAGTCTAGAAGAATGGCAAGTTTATAAAGACATGGAGATAAGAAGGAAACAGCCTACTAGATGTACATCACTATTGTACTTGAAGTGCCTAATGAGAAGCAATCTCATGTAAGCAGAAGACTGGCGAAAAGTTTGATATTATCTTATAACTGGGAAGCTTAATATAATTAGAGACTGCTAATATAAGTGGAGCATCTACACTACATGCACTAACAATCTTGCCACATGCTTCAACATTATTTGAAATATTTTCTCTCCTTTGACAGTTTGTAATCTGGTATGGATATTTAATTTAGAAGATTTTCATTAACCATCAACCTTAAAGATTATTTATGCGAAATATTCAATCACGCAAGATAACTTGATTAATTGACAATTTTCCGGAAGACAAGATACTTTCCATAACTAGAGCTATTCTATTTCTGGAGATCAAGATTTGATTATATGGATGACCAAATCTACGAAATTCTGATTAATACACTTCAACGGCTATTTTGATTTTCCTCGACGATTGTCCAATGGGAAGATTGGATGCAAAGGAGCATTAAAGGAGATCAACAAGATGCCAGGAGAAGAATATTGATCGAGGGTGCAATTTCCAATTTCAAAGAAAGCTTTTATCTTCTTTCATTGTCTTATGAGAGTATTAAAAACTTATAATCTTTTTAGAAGCGTTGGCAGAGTTACAGTTTGTGATTAAGTGTAAGATAGTGAAATCCATCAGTTTAGATATAAGTAACACCAGTTTCGAGGAGAAGTGCTTGAGTATAAGCGGTACATTCTACTCTAACTTCAAGAAGATTTCTAGTGGAATCCAATCCGTAAGTTGTTAGTGTGGGAGTGTAGGATGCAATATTACATTAAGCCGAACTACTATAAGTTCTGTGTCCATTGTTCTCTATCTCCTTGTTCATATTCATTTATTGCTGGATAGGAACACACTGCATTGTATTGCTTGATATAACCAGTTTGCATTATATCAATTCATTGTATTACCCGGTTATACTTATATCAAACTTAACGCTTTTAATTCTGTAATATTTTGTTAAATTTTTATTTTGAAATCACCTATTCACCCACTCTAAATGATACTGTTAGCCAACATCATCTCATGCCGTAAGAACAAAACTGTGACTGCATCAAAGCAAGACAATCAGCGGCTGATCATCAAATCTTGCATCATCATTAGTGATAAGCACACACCAAGATCTCCCTCTCCAGCTATGGCTTTGCCATTCGGCGGTACACTCCCATGTTCGGCATCCTCAACATCATGGCAATACAAAGACAACTAAAACGAGTTAAACCAAAACAAATATGAATCCAATGTGGTCGAGCCCTATTGCAAGTGTAAGATGCAGAGCTTCTACAATCACCATTGAAGCTGGACTTGTAAATGGATGAAGCAATGGGGAATCAAATCCTTGAAAGCATAAATGAGGAGAGCTTCCAAATCTAGATTAGAAGGGCGACCAGCGAGAACACAAAAAAAATAAAAGAAAGCAAAATCAACAAGAGGGGAGAGGAGGGAGAGACTTATTATGATAGCTTAAACTCTCCCCTCCATGACAAGAGGTTGAAAGAAGGCCATGTAGTTGTTTGACATGCTGTACATTTTTTTGCAGGATAATTATCCAATTAGTTATAAACCTATTATATAGATGTTAATTTAGTTTTTCATTTTTTCACTTTACCAATTTAGTCTTAAATTTTTGCGCAAAATTTCAATGTAGTCCTTCCGAATAATAGTCATTGAAAATTGCGGACATGGGGTTCAGTAATTGCTGGCCGGCCATCCTACATGGCATATTGATGTGGAAAACTGTGAATCATCACATTAGCGATTTTCAGCAACAATTGGCTGGAAGGGTATCATCAAAATGTAGTAAGCTTTAGGACTGTATTGATAAAATTGAAAAGTTTCAGACTGAATTGGTATTCGTACTATATATTTAGGACTGAATTGATAATTTTCCCTACAATTCATGCACAATTGAAGTGATGAGGGCAAGAGGGAGAGTCCATGTTAAGATTGATTCTGGCTTGCTAAGTACATGCTTGGTAGATCATGCATCAACGATACATCATTGGCACTGAGATTCAACCAGTTACACACTCAGCCAAAGCATCGGCATTATGTAGCCAACAAGTAGCAAAGATCAAGCATGAATTTTCATTGGAGACGCTTGATGACTCTCTTGATCATCCTCCAATTCATCCTCATCCCAAACCTTTCGCTCATCACCACCGTCATAAGCCCACGCACAAACGAGGTAGTAGAAGAAATTGATCACACTCAAACCCGCCAAGATCCAGTAGTAATAGTCATAGTGACCCTTGTTCACGTTTGTGGAAATCCATGTCCCATCCTTACTTCTCTTGCTCAAGTGGTCCAAGATGCTCACAATTAGACTTGCAACCATGTTGCCCACTGCCATTCCAAGGGTAAGAAGCGCCACCGCAATGCTTGACATGCTCTTGGGAAATTGGGAGTAGTAGAACTCGATTTGCCCGATTGCGTTGAATGCCTCCGCTAGCCCGGTCAAGCAATGCTGCGGGACGATCCACATCGCAGACATCTTCAAGACCCCGTGCGGGTTCTCACCAAACCCTTCTCGGATAGCCTCGGCTCGCCGCTTGTGCTCCACCGCAGCTGACACGAACATGGCTATGCAGGAGATGAGGAGCCCGATTCCCATCCGTTCCTTGAAGGTGGGCCCACGGGGCCGCTTGGTCAACCTCGAGACTAGGGGGATGATGATCCTGTCGTAGATCCCAACCCATATCGTGAGTGTCAGGAGACTGAAGACGCCGAAGGAGCCCGGGGCGATTTTGATGCCGAAGAGGAAGCGTCGGTCCATGGTCTTCGCCTGGAGGACCGGGAAGGCGCCCTGGCTTATGGTCACGCCGATAATGATGCCCGTGGACCAGATGGGAAGGACCCTGATCAGGGCTTTGAGCACCTCAACTTGCTTGACTGTGCAGAGTCGCCACGGATCTATGGCCAATCCATCGGAGTCCAGGTCCTTCTCAGGATTGTTCATGAGGCAAGCCTTGTTTAGGAACCTGTGGAGAGAGAAATAAAAGATTCAATTTTTCATCCACTACCTGATAAAAACTTTGTTAATTCATATCTTTGGGCCATTATCATGTCATGTTAAATTAAGACTACGCTTATACTAATGGTGTCATAATTTTGAAATTCAAACTCAACATGTCCGTTGAATAGGTTACACAGAAAGATATCTTAGCATTCACAGAATCTAAATTTTTGTAAATGTGCAAAGATATGCTTAAAAACATATTAGTGTATCTATATATATGTAAACTCATCGTGTTGGTGACAATAACATGTTAACCCATTTAAGTAAATGTGTGTAAACGCATATAAATAGATAAAGAACCCGCGGAACATTGATCGCATGTTGCCCCCAAGTTGAGCGAACGGGTCATGTCTAACATTGCCAGCCTTTTCTGATGTTGCGGAACAAACCGACTTTCCGCACAAATGACTGCGTGATGATTCCACAGTACAATTACCTCAGTTTCTCGCTTGGTGTAGTAATATTGGGGCCCTTGAGTTGGTAATACACGGCATCATGGCTCGTGTTGGGCAACTCCAAGTGCCTCTTTTTCCAGGCAGCTACCATGGTCTGAGCAAGGCCGGTGAAGAGGCTCTTGTCCGCCTTCACTTTGACATAGAGTGAAGATCCCAAGAGGAAGCTCACAACTGAGACAAACATGAGCCCCACCGGAACCCCGAATCCGATCACCCAACCATACAAATTCTGGATGTCGACTATCACAATTATTGCGATCATGATCGAAACCCCGACCGATGCGTAGTACCAGTTGAAGAACGTCTGCAAGATCCGCCCGTTCTTGGGGTTATCTGGATTGTCAATCTGATCCGCCCCGAATGCTAGGGAGCACGACCTGATTCCGCCCGCCCCGGCGGACATGAGGGCGAAAGAGGAAAACAGAAGCAGGAGCTGTGCCGAAGTTGGGGATTCGCAGGTTTTGCTCCTTAGGTCGCACGGTGGAGGCTGGGCATCTCGGAGAAGGGCTGTCAACCACAACAGGGTCATGCCCTGATGAAAGAAAAACAAATTAACGAAGATACATAAGAAAGAGAACATCATGATCAAACACTAGTATAGTGAAACTGAGTTCGTTGCTTTGGAACACACACAATTGGTGCTTACAAGAAGGCTGATGACAGATGCGAACCCGATGACACGGAACCGACCCAAGCAAGAGTCAGAAAGAAAAGCGCCTAGAATGGGCGTGAAGTTTGATATGGCCGACCACAAGAAGAGGACATTCGCACCCGAAGCGGCACTGAAGTGATACTTAAAAATCAAGTACAAGATCATATTTGGAAGTAGCCCGAACCCAGCAACCTTCTCTAATATCTCATTTGCTGCATCAACATTTAGATTTATGATATTTATTGTCAGATCATTAAAACAATCTCCAAGAGCACAAACTGAACAAAACTGAGACTCTGTTATCAAATTTCTCAGAGAACAAGAAAATGAATAAGTTCAAAACAAGAACACTCTGCTTGTGACTTGTAAGCAGATATCAGAGAATTGTGTGATTAAGAAGTGACCTATGATGAAGGGCATGGTCTTGAGTCCGCCCTTTTTGCTCGTGACCTGTTTGGCTTCGTTGGCTAATTCTGAAGCAATCTCCATGGCTCTCTCTGTGCTAGTCCCAGGACTCAGGGCCTGAGATTGAAATTTCTGGAAGAGAGAGAGAGTAATAGAGAGAACAAGAGGGATGGTCAGGAAGCTTTTGCTTTATATCATGGATGAAAACAAGGGACGGTTTCATCTTCATTCCAACCGGTCATCCAAATAGCTTAGTTTTACCATGATGGACGTAACATTTGCATTATGATAATTCCTCTAGAAGATTAGCTTAGTCTGGTTCTTCTCTTGGACTGTAATAAATTGGCAATGGAATCTAATGGAGGCAGCTAACCAAGAGGGATGGGAGATTGCACTGTTTCAAGCGAGAAATGTGCATCGTGGACGTCCAATATAACTGATCGGACCCGAAGCACTGCAGATTGGTTCCGGTACAATTCAAGCTTGGCAAAATAATGGAATTGTGGATGTCAAGGCTTCGTTGATTGCGGCAATGAAGAACGCAATTTGATCGTTGGATGAACCGCACCCGCCCTAATAACAAAATTACCAGCATCACTATTAAATAAGGAATCGGTCTTGTTAACAAATGTCTCGTGAGCGCGAATTCAATTAACTCGCACATGAATATAACGATTTTCGAGGGACTTTGAAAATTTGAGAAGTAAGCATTTTGGAGAATTTATGGAAAATTTTTGGTTCTTTATTTAATAAGGGGGCCAATACCCAAAAAAATCCCAAACTTCAACCTTTGTCCCAATTATATCTTAAACTTTTTTTTGTCTCATAAAAAACCCCAAACTTTTACTTTTATCCCAAATCTACCACCTAATACCCAAAAAAACCCCAAACTTTAACATTTATCCCAATTATATCCTAAACTTTTTTTTTGGTAAGGAATCCTAAGCTTTTTTTGGTCTCATAAAAAATCCTAAACTTTTACTTTTATCCCAAATCTACCACCGTTAAATTTTCCGTCCAATATTATCGTTAATAATTATTTTAATACTATTTTTTCGAATTTTTTTATTTCTTTTTGTTTTTCCTTTTTTTTCCCTTTACCGTTAAATTTGCCGGTGTTGGGTGAGGTTGGCCTCGCCAACCCCTAGCGAGGTTCGTCCTTGCCGTGGCTTGGCCTCGCCCAACGCCGGCGAGGTCAAGCCTTGACAGTGGCCGACAGGGCCGAGCTCTCGCTAGGGGTGGGCGAGGCCAACCTCACTCAATGCCAGCGAGGTCAAGCCTCTCCCGCCTTTGGCAAGATTCGTCCTCGCTCGCCCTTGGCAAGGTTCGTCCTTGCCGTGGCTAGCAAGGCTTGGTCCCGCCAGCTAGTGGCAACGTCGAGCCTCGCCGCGGCTAGTGAGGACGAGGCCGGCGGGACAAAGCCCTCGCCAGCATTGGGCAAGGCCAAGCCTCGCTAGCCACGGTGAAGATGAATCTCGCTAAGGGTGGGTGAGGTTGACCTCGCCCAACACCGGCGAGGTCGAGCCTCACCGGCCAGAGGTTGAAGGTGAAAGGGAAAAAAAAAGAAAAGGAAAGGAAAAAGAAAATAAAAGAAAAAATCAAAAAATTCGAAAAAATAAAAAATAGTCATTAACAGTAATATTGGACGGAAAAGTTAATAGTGGTAGATTTGGGACAAAAATAAAAATTTTGGGTTTTTTGTGAGACAAAAAAAATTTAGGACATCATTGGGACAAAAGCTAAAGTTTGGGATTTTTTTGGATATTATGTAATAAGTTTAGGGTTTTTTATGAGACAAAAAAAATTTAGGATATAATTGGGACAAAGACTAAAGTTTGGGGTTTTTTTGGGTATTGGCCCTTTAATAAGGCTTAACAAGTGTCTTAGAGGAGTGGCACTTTTTAACATTTTCGATAAGAAATATATTAAGAAAAATTCCGAATGCAATACTAATTAAGTGGCTACTACTTGCCCATTTTAATATTAGTCAGCTAGTCCCTCCTGGTTCTGACCTATTCTAGTTTTGAAATATGTGATGGTGTCGGTGACAATATTCCTAAAATTTAGGTCCAACCACCCACATTGCATGATATATATATAGAGAGAGAGAGAGAGGGGGAACATAGATGGTACGATGCTTCGTTAGTACATAATATCATGAAATATAAATTTGTTCGGCGAAATGAGTGGAGTTAAGTTCCCTTTGAACTGATATGATTTAAAAGTTAAGAGTCCCGACGCGTCATGTCGGCTGTAGATTTCATCACGGCGGATTTCAAACCTCGTTATTCGATGACTAGTTGTTGTGAAAAGTTGTTTAAAGATCGAAAGACAAGAATTTAATACGAGTGATGACTCTCCATAAGATAACCAGGAGGAAGAGAATCAAACGTGTCTTCAACCTTGCGTGGCATGAAAAGGATTTGCAGCTAAGGGCCATATTTCTGAATCACCCGCATTGTGTTCCTGCCGGACCACTCCTTTCACTGCCCAACAAAACAAAAAACAGAAAAGAAAAGGGAAACTTTTTGAAAAAATTAAAAATTCCTTACAACCGGCCAATGTGGTTCGGAAGCGATTTATCAAAAAAAAAATTTTTGTCAAAAGAAAAGTTCATTCATTTTCAAAATGGTACATGAGAGATACAGAGCAAATTCTAGACGGCTTCGAAACAAAGCAAAGCCCAGAAAGCTAGAAAGCAAAACAAAACTCAGTTATCAAAGTGGATCATCAAAGCAAAGTTAGCAGGGGTCTCGTATTGTGAGAATGATATGTGACTGCATCAAAGTAAAACGATCGATAGCTGATCACCAAATGTTATATTGTAACATCCTGAATTTTGATCCGTTACCGGGACCAATAAAGTGTACATTAACTCTCGTTTGATTTTAGTAAGTCTCGCCCGGACTTGATCAATCACCGGATATTGATTAAATAGGAAAGGCTAAATAGGAACAGGTACGTGGACCGAGGGCCCGATCGCGATTGAATGCCGAGTTCGAGAAACGTCGAGGGAATATTTTGAATCAATATGGGCCGATCTTAGGAAAATGACGGAATGATATAGTCGGTAACGTACAATAGGATCGCGGGTGATTCCGCACGACCGAAAGTACGCATGACCAATGAATCTCGATTTTAATCGAAATGATCGCGACCCTCGGTATTAGCGATAATTCCTCTCGTTTTCTTGAAATTCGAGGCCATCAAGACTCGGACAATCCTAGGTCGATACGCGTAACATCTAAACAGCCGCCCGTTAGTGAGAAGCCCTAAGACTTCAAAACGAGTTATTTTGATCGCAATATTGAGCCCGAACTTCGATATCAAAATTTCAAGGGTAATTACGACTATTTTGCAAGACGGACATCATTTTTTAGTGGCCAAATAAGTTTGGGACAAGAGCGTTTGAAAACGGAAATTTCGATAAAAATTGGGGAAAATTACAATTTTGCCCCTGGGGACCTCGATGTCCGTTTCCGAGGTCAAACGAAATTATTTTTCGGAATCGACGCCATTTTGGGGCAACCACGCACGTTTGGAGTGCATACGGTCAAAAATTGGAATTTCGATCCCGGAACGAAAAATTACGGTTTTGCCCCTCCAAACTTTTGGACTGGTTTTCGAGGGTTTAAAGGATGAATTTTAAGGATCTGACACCGTATTATGTCTACCATGAATATATAGGATCGGTATGGACAAAAATTGGAATTTCGGTCTAGGATCGGAAAATTATGAAAATGCCCCTAGGCCATTTTTGGACAATTCCGAAAATTAGATATAATTAGGGGCTTAACGAAGGTTGTATGAGACTAACTAGGTCTGGTCAGCCTTGGTTTAGTGACAAATGACCATTTCCCCCTAAATTATTGGATATGGATTAATCTTGGCCATTGGATCAAGGGCAAAATTGTTCAAATGGCCAAGATTTTAACACATGGAATCCACTCACACTTGTTGACCCATATTTGACTAGATTGTCTTCTCTCTCTCGCTCATTTCTCTATTTTGCCGAGAGCTTCCCCATTTCCCCCAAAATTTTCTCTCTTTTCTCGTTTCCATTTTTGCAGTTCACGTTTCTGCTCGAACCGGTACTGTTCACGTCGGAATAGTGCCATCCGGAGCTGCTGGCTGCCACCAACCACCATCCCGCACCACCAGCAGCTAGTTCGCCCCTGAACAGCCACCAACAGTCCCATTTCCAGCCTCAAACAGTGTAGAAAGGCTGCGAATCGTCGTTCCCGTCGTCGCCGTGATCGCCGGCTTGCACTCGGAACGCCGCCGTCGATCCTTACCGCGCGTCGGTGATCAACCGCTCGTTCTCGTCGTCCCGAGTCATCAATAGGCGAGTATAAACCCCTAAACCCCTAATTAGTTTAATTGTGCATTTTTAGGGGTTAATTATACCTAATTGGGGTTTAATTAGGCTTAATTGTGTGTTGGATGTTTTGTATAGGTCATTAGGATCTAATGAGATAGTTTAATGGTAGATTAAGGCCTAAACAGCCCCCTGTCCTGGTATCGTTCATTGAGTATCGAAATTGTGCATTTTTGTCTAAGTTTTGTACTAATTAAGTTCAAGTGCAAATGACTTGGAATTGGACATTTTAGGGGCTAATTAGGCTTATTTGAAGCTTAATTAAGTGTATTTGGTTGTTGGGTGATTAGGGTTTGAGACTAGAGCCTAATGAGAATGCTTAATTGTGGTTTAGTGGACAAAATATGTCTTACCCTGGTAGTGTTCATTCAGTACCGAATTTGTGCAATTTGTCTAAGTTGAGCATTAAGTGGTTTATGGGTTAATGGCTGAAAATTTAGTCATGTTATGGATTGATTGGGACTTGTTTAATCCTATTAAGTGGCCTCGTGTCAATAAAAACAATTATCGAGATCGAATTTACTCGTGGCAGGCCTAGGCGCGTGGAATTGCTTTGGATTAAACGTGCGGAGTAAACGTTGAGTTGATTGGATTTAATTTGGAGATAATTGGGTATACCAAGGATGCGTTAAATTTGTTTAATCGTTGAATGATCGTGTTTGGCATTCTGGCATTGGCAATTGGTTTGAATCCCCGGGTTGTAGCTCGCAAAGTGTGTTGTGTTACGAGCGAAATTGAGTGCTTTGAAGTACATGCTTGAGTTTATTAAACTATTGGCCTACGGGTCAATGTATTTAACTGTTGACCTTCGGGTCGGGCCTACGGGTCGATGTATTCAACTGTTGACCTTCGGATCTGGCCTACGGGTCGATGTATTCAACTGTGGCCTTCGGGTCGGGCCTACGAGTCATTATATTCCATTGTGGGCCTTCGAGTCGTTATAATTGTGCATGATTCATAATGAATTTAAATGCCTAACCTGCAGGGTTGAGATAGTAAATTTGGGTTGTGAGCTGGGAATGTTTTAATGTTATAGTAGTTCATCGCTTGATGTGTTTTATTTACTCTTCAGGAGGTGCACATTAGCCTAGTTTAGGATTAATGGTTTATACTTGCTGAGTTTTCTCACGGTTGTAGTAAAATCGACATTACAGATCCCCGGCCATGAACTTCAACGACGCACCGTTACGCTTTGGGATTCCCCACCATATAGAGCGTATGCTGACTATGCACCCCGTGAAGAAACGGGGAGAAATACTATAGACACTATACGTTAGTATGGGTAGACATAGGCTTAGCTCACCTTGAGACCCACAAGCACCTAGCTTGGTGTTTCCGGGATCGTTTTGGAGACAAGTTCGGTCCCATCAGGTCTGTTGATATCCCGTTTGTGGGAGAGGGTCAGCTAGATCGTCAGTGTCCAGACGGTGATGTAGTAGATGTTGATATGGAGGGCGATCCTAACTCTGAGGTCGAGTACGAGATTGTGAAGGATGAAGAAGAGCACGAGGAGCTTGGTGGATTAATCTTTAAGCCAAAGGTAGTCGATCCCGTTCCAGAGCAGGCAGACGCTGATGCCCCTGAGCCTATAGACATAGACGAGTACGAGAAGCAGGACCCTGAGCCAGAGATTAAGTCGGAGGCCATGAGTTTTGAGGAGGACCAGGAGCAGTCCGAGAGTTCTTCGGAATCGTCGGGTTCTGATCCCGACTGGGTACCGTAGGTTAAATATCAGTTAAGGAGTGAGGGCCGACACTTTTTGACTGTAACTCTCCGGTAATTAGTTCATACCCCTAGGCCACCGATCACTTTTTGTTTCGTGGCCCTTTTGATGTACCTTTTGTTTATAAATGGATATTGTATATAAGTTTTACAATGAATGTATATATTGTTTTAATCGTTTGTAAAATCATTGACTCTTGCTATTCATGGTTGCTTATAAATTGTCTGGGTGTATATATATATACACACACATCGTTTCCACTTGTGTTGTGTTTTCTCTGATTTGGGTTTTCGGGTCGTGACGTAACCTGGGAGCGTTGCACCACATTTCGACCTATACGCGGATGTTCATGCTTCGTGGAGTACGGGGCGTGACATATATTGTCATCAATGATGAGCATATGCCATGATCTCCCTCTCTAGCTACGACTAGTCATGGCTATGAGTCGGTTTTGGCCCGGAACAAGCCCAGTCAAACCCGGGCCCAGCACGTTGACCGAGCCCACAGTTTGGAACCAGAACTGGCCCGTGGCCTATGGGCCTAGTTCCGGTTCCAACAATTTTGGAACTGGCCTGGAACTGCCAGTTTCAGTTCCAGTTCTAAATTATTTTTAAAAAAATAATAATAATGAAATTTTTAAAAAAGTTCATTAATTAAATTTTTTTTAATAAAATAATTTGAAATTTAATTGTCATGTATTGTAAGTGCATTGATCTCTAATTACAATACTTGGCTTGGGTGTATTGAACTCTAATTATAAGGTTTGGTTTGGGTTTTATACACAATAATTCTAATGTCCCTTCGTTCCCATTTAATGTGGGATTCTCGACTTGCCTTAAACACCTTCAATGTGAGACTCTTGGCTTATCTTTATGCAAATATCAAGAGTTCCACATCGAATGGAAATGAAGAGACTATCAAAGGGGTTGTGTATAAAACTCAAGTCATGTCATAAGCATGTGACGTTGTATGCCTTTTGTGACTACGATCCTTTGCTAGTAAAGAGCGAAGGGTTCCATTAAACTGCCTAAAATCGGACCGGGCCAATGGTTCGGTTCCTGATTCTATGATTTGCCGGTCCAGTTCTTAGTTTTAAAATTAAGGGATCAGTTTTACTGGCTCAGTTGCTGGTTCCGAGCGGAATCGGACCGAACCGGGAACCAATCACTCCTACAATTTATATTTTGATTACAATTTATATTGAATAATTCATTATTTCATAATTTTACGATTCATTATTTTTTATTTCATAATTTATTTTTAAAATTTTTAAATTACGAACCAGAACTGGAATCGGCAACTGGAATCACTAGGGGCAATTCCGGTTCCGGTTCCGGTTCACACATGGCCACAAACTGGAACCGCCGGTTCCAAACCGTGGCCATGCCTAGCTACGGCTTTGCCAATTGGCGGTGTGCGCCCACATTAGGCGTCCTCAACACTATCGCCATATAGAGATAATAAAGATGGGTTAAACGAAGATGAATTTGACTCCTGTGAGATCGAGCCCCTTCGCAAATGCAAGACGTAGAGTTTGTGCAATCACTATCGAACTTGGACTTGTAAATGGATGGAGCACGGGCGAATCGAATCCCTGAAAGCTTAAACGAGGAGGGGTCCCAAACCTAATCCGTAGGGAGATAAGTAAGAACAGAAAAAGAACAAGAAGAAGCAAAATCAACAAGAGAGGGAGAGGAGGGAGAGACCTTATTACTCAAAAGTCAAAACTCTCCGCTCCATATGATCAGAGATCGAAGAAAACGAAGCATAGAGAGAGGAGTCGTGGTTGTTTGACATGTTATATATTTATTTTAGGATAATTATCTTATTACTTATAAACCTATTGTATGTATATCAATTCAATTCTAAATCCTTTTCATTTTGCCCATTTAATCCTAAATCATTGTGTAAAATTTTAATGTAGTCCTTCCGATTAATAGTTATCGGAAATTGCTGATATAGAGTCGAGTAATCACTGACTGGACGTCCTACTTGGCAAATTGATGTGGACAACTTGCGGATCAACACATTAGCGATTTCCGACAACATATGGCCGGAAGGATATTACTGGAATACACAAAGGTTTAGGAAAAGTTTCAAACTGAATTGGCATTCGAATTATCAATTTAGAACTGAATTGGTTATTTTCCCTGCAATTTAGACACGGTTGAAGTGAGGAGAGCGGGAGAGGGAGAGCCAATATTAAGATGGATTCTAGCTCGCGAAGGCACGAATAATCAGACACCTAAAATCTTGTCGAATAAAAGCCGATCATTAGAACCTGTGTCCTCCATCGAGATGTCGTATGAATGTCGTCGGATACCGTTCACTTCCCTGCCATTCTCGTAAGTCTCACTTGTAACCTGCGCAGGTGAGCATGTACCACCTTTAAGGTTGAGCCGTTACTTATATGAGTGGTCGACGTGGATGCGATCTGCGATTATGTAGGAAATTTGGTCTAGTCAAAAAGGCTTAAACACACCATTTTTATTTGCCCCTTTTCCCCCCCTTTAATCAGTTTAAACTTTTGAAACTTTTTGAGTTGTCCAAAAGTGGGATTTCTTTTTCCACGCCGATAAATCTCAGCAAGCGTTGGTAATTGCAAGAAACTATCAATAGAAAATAAATGACTAGTCCTGGCAAATAAAAAGGACTGGTGATTTTTTTTTCCGGGTAACATGTTGGTAACTTTGCAAAATATCTACGGAATTACCAAGATCATTTTAGTTCATGAATTAACAATTTTTATGCTAGCTTACCATCTTTTATTTGCATAACTTACCAACACTTCAAATTTACTAACTCTTATATGAAGTTACCAACCGGAATTAGATTGATTTATTAACTTTTATCAGATTATATCACCGATCAGTTTTAGGTTACTGGATGTCCTTTGAGTTACGTTTGATTTTTTTTTAATCCAAATCAACTTTTCTATTGAGTTACCAATTTTTTTTATTTGCCTTGGTTAACAGCACTTACGTTTACAAACTCTTTTAAGAGATTATTAACCTAAATTAGCATGCCCCACTAACTTTTTTTCCCATAAAATTACCACATAATTTTTTGTTAGCAACTCTCAATTAAGTTACTTATCCAAGTGTATTTGGATATTTTCATTTGCCAACTTTTCCATCGTTCACAAGTTTTTATGGTCCTTTCTTAGCGATGCCTTAAATTTACCAAATCATTTTAGAATCGTCCAATCTTAATTAGATTGAATTACCGACTTTTCTCTAATTAAGTTATTGATAAGTTTTGGATTAGAAACTTTCATTTGAGATATATAACGAGTTTATTCTTCTTTTAATTAACAATGTCTCTTACTTGTTACTAACTCTTATTTACCTTTTTCTAATTATGAGTTAGTTACTAACTTTTATTTTTCTGCTACGCTCTTTCCACTCTTCCTTTGGTTTAAACTTTTTTTTTTTGCGTTTTGATCATACCATCCCTTATATGGCCTGCCATTTTTTTTGCAACTCTCCAAAAGTAGTCCATTTTTCTTGCTTGGTTAACTCTTTTTATTTTGTTTCTTCTTTTTTCTTTGCAGGTCCACTTTTCTTCTTCTTCTTTCTTTCTACGCCTTTCATGCCTTAGCTCTTGACTCTTGCATTTTCTTCTTTCTATGCCTCCCTACTCCTCAAGTTGCAAGGCATTGAGAAGTTGAATATCTATGATGCCAACCCCATCATCCTCCACATTTTCTCTAGCACTGGCATTGGGCTCACCGTACAATTTCAATCCCATGAACGTAATGGGGATTGGAGAGGCCACGGTAGTGATTCATCTACGTCCTATGAGAACACACACAACCCCTATCCACACTAAAGGGAAATGAATGCTCCCCTTGTTGACTGTGCTCGTTCATGTAAATTCTCAGCTGCATCTTGCTAAGAGCATTTTCAGGCATTTCTTGGAAAACCCACATGTAAATGTTTTCCATGTCATGCTGAACCAAGAAAGCATCGAGTTGCAAGTTTGATTTCTCAAAGTCGGACATACCATTACAGTCCTGAGCTATTTTGGACTTTGATTGTTCATTCAAAACATGCCCAAAGTAGAAACGAAAGAAAAACTAGGCGCTCCACACACTATCAAAACGCTTTTTGCTCTTACACCCCACTTTTGGGATATTAGTAGTCATCCATGTTTCGTAAAGTTCTGGTCCCAAACCAACATCTAAAATATCACAAGGGTCGTTTTAAGCCAAAGAAGCTGGACTAGGCCATGATGACAGGGGAGGTGGATTTAACTCTTTGGCTTGTCCCACACCGAAACCCACGATTTTGTTTTTCCCAAGAGGTCAACCATTCTAGTAGTGCTCCCACTTGAGCATGCTTGATTTTGGGGTTCCAAAACTAAGTATTGCCGTTACGCCAAAAGGTACATCCGTGACTTATTTCAAGTTTTCACATACACACATTTCAAAATGACTTTTCCACTATATAATGCATAGTTTGGTTTATTCCTATCTCCTTTACCATCGTAGAAGCCTGCCATGAGCTGCTCCTTATCCAAGCCCTCTAGCCCCGATAACCATTCCCTGACCTCGTTGGACCAGGTCTTCACAATCTATCTCTCTCTCCAATTCATTGTGAGACAAAAATCCAAAGTCCATGGACAACAATTTCAATGGATAATGACTCTCCATTGACAATACTATTAAAAGAGCTTCTCCGACAATTTTTGCTTTCTATTTTCCTTCTAGCCTATGCTTCTAAATCAATAGTTAGAGCAAAGATCTCCCTAACATGCTCACGAAACAAATCAAAATAAACACGGATTTATTCGAGCAGTGATTCGTTAGTCCACAAAACCATACAAACCCCTCACAAGTATGAAATTGTTCGGGTCGCGTGTGGTGGAAAAAAGGGGCTCGTTAGGGAGGTCAATAGTGAGCCCAATGCCTATACTAGTGAAAGTGTGGAGGACGACGGGATTGGCATAATAGATATTCAACATCTCAATGTCTTGTGACTTGAGGAGTATGGAAGCATAGAAAGAAGAGAATGCGAGAGAAAATTTGTAAGAGCTGAGAACTAAAGCCTCAAAGACATGAAAAGAACAAAGAAGAAGGAAGGTCGGACCTATAAGGAAAAAAAGAACCAAAAATCAAAAAAAGAGTTGACTAAACAAAACAAGGGACCACTTTTCTAGTATTGTAAGAGAAGTAGTGATTCATACAAGGAATAATATGATCAAAATACAAAAAATGTGAGTGTTTAAGCTAAAAATGATTAGAAAAAGTGCGACCTCTTTTCAATTTACTGACTTTTTCTATTTGATTATTTAGTCGGGAATGAAGTTGAAAAGTCACCGAATAAAAATTAATAATTTTATTTAATAGTTGATAAATTTAAATGATCGGTAATAAAGTTAACTAAAAATAAGTCAAGTTGGCAAGTCACCACTCGTTTGGATCCCCAAACATCTCTACTTTATGCTGATTTACACATCAAAAGTAGATACTTAACCCATCCTACGAATTTTGTCATCAATTATTGATGGATAACCCGACAATTCTTACAATCAATAAACGCGAATGCCCTAAGAACACATGAGTGTAGGGGGGTCATCTCACCATGATGAGGATAACAAAGCAATGAACCTAAGAAGAACATCCACTGCATTTTGGACAGCCAAGGAGGCAAAAATAGAGGCCTCATTGGAGAGAGCAGACCCACCACCGGCCAAATCAGAGAGGGACCTGATCGCAATGAATGGCATCTTGTGTTGGCGACAGACCAGAGCAATGGAGGCACTTTCCATGTCAATGGCAGTGGCATTGAACTTTGAGTACAAGAATTGCCTGTAAGCACTGTTGTCCAAAAACACATTGGCACTCACCCCTCTCTCCACTCTCACCACCATCGGTGCCCTTGGCAAGCATGTCGAGTTCACACATTGCCCCAGCTTCAAGCCCTAGTCGTGTCAATGAACAAAGTATTAGCATACAGAGAACTTACATGTTCCGGAAACATATATATTCCATGCTCTTTCAGTGCGGATTTCCTTGACATACTTAACTTTGAAAACTGCGATCGATTAAACGTTTTTGCAAAACAAGATAGTTTTTGAGCTTCAATGTGTGGCTTGGAATTTACCTTGATTTTCTTCGAGATGGTGAAATAGTGCTTGTCGACGGGGACCCAAAAGGCGTGCTGTCGGACTTCGGGGACTCCATCGACAGGGAAGATTTCCTCAGGTTGGTACCAGACATTGTTGAGGAGATTCTGGTCAGCCTTGCCACTGCTGGTGTGATCGTTGAAACTGGTGATGTTGAGGTACCCAATTTTCCTAGTATAGTCCCCATCTGATTCCAATGCTAGCTCTGTGCTAGGCCCATCCCCAAACCTCTGCTTTCAGTCAGCAAACAGGAAAAACATTTTAGGATTGGGGCTTAAAGTGATGGACATCTATCTCTACATTGAGAATTACCTGTCCCATTTGAGTAAAGCCCACAATATGTACAGATCTGCTTCTAACTTTTAAGTTTAGAAGACGTGTGCTTTTTTCAGAACAACTACTACAGAAGTGATTGTCAAGAAATTAGATACTCTACAATCAGAGGTAACTTTAGAGAGCCAATAAATTTCATGATGTGATGACACATCACCCAAAAAATGGACACATTGACCCTAAGTGCATGCATCTAGCATCGAACTTACACGACGCATTTGCTTGTGATATAACCTAAATTGCTTTTGAGTTTTCTACCGAATTTATGTCCTACATATGTAAAGAACTTTGCATTTAAATAAGGACTCAAATGAAAAATGTCTGAAAAATATCAAGAGCTGGAAATAGACCTGCCAATTCCAAAGGCCTGAATGAGCCCAATACTGTGGGATTGTCACATCCCCAATTTGGAGATTTGGATTTGCATTCCCTGCAATTCCATAGTGAAGCACACCTTTCACATTGAACTGAGTCAAGAGCAACTCTGTGGTTATACCTGCATTTAGCTTCATACAGCAACTTCTTCTCATCAACACTCTCATTTTCCTATATCGAAACAAGAAAAAGGAACATGAAGGACACATGAAGATCAAAATCTTGTGCGTACCATGCTCAACCCCGTCATGACGATTATCACTTTCTCGTTTTCGAGCCGTCCAATCCGAAACCTTCTTCCTGCATCGCAAACATTGAAACATATCTAGAACATAATATGTCGCCCAAAGGAGCCAACTAATTCCAGCGTTCTTCAGTTAAAGAAATCATGAATAAGAACCAGAGAACGAGCAAAGGAAAGAGATGACTCGATGCATGAATAATGGATGTGATATGCAGTATTCATGCGCTTCAGTTACCAGCAATATCCAAGTAAGGGAGAGTTTCATTGGGGACAAAGCTTGGAGTTTGGAGAAGAGGGCTCATCTCGAAGGAGTTGGGCACTACAATCCCCAAGAATGGGCCTTCCTTGTTCACTCCATCCACCATTCTCATTGAACCACGAGCAACTGCACCAGAGCTCCTGCTCATCATGCCCATCGCCATAACTAGAAGGACCACCTCCTTCAAATGCTGAAGATGACCCATCTCTGGGGGAGAGAGAGAGAGAGAGAGAGAGTGATGTTAAGCAAAGACAAGGAAGGAAGGGAATCTTGATGTGAAGTCTTGCGATCCGAAAAGAGAAACTAGAATCAAGACTTACCTTATCAAAAAAAAAAAAAATTAGAATCAAGACTTGACATATTCAAATCCTAGAAAAAAACCCGTGATAAATACACACTCGACAGGTCACAAGTCCATGTGAGGTTTCTCGGGTCTGTAAGATATGATTAGATAGCGGCTGGACTTTTCCAGGGCAGTTTCATTAACTCGGGATTCGCACTCCGTTCAACCGACTCCCCCCGACACCCAACGTTCGAGCAATCCATTACACACGTGATGGCCTTAACGACGATTGGACCGAGACTTGTCGTAGGGGATACTAGTAAGAGGCGAAGTCAAGAATTACGACGTCGAGACTTGTCAAACAAGAAATGTGGACCAGAAAAAGCTAAGGCATGAACAGATTTCGCGTTATTGATTGGTCGACTCAATGATGGTGTCACCTAGGATTACTCCCATGAATCGCGTGGCCCTCCGTTAATGACCCGAATTGTACGGCGATCGCACGGGAATCCCCATAAAGATTAGGGATTTCTTGATTTCTTACAGATATTCTAGTCGTGGGGCACAACTTGGCCGACATGGTTAATGAATCGAGCTACTTTGCATAGGAAGCTATGCATCTACTGCTCAGTCAACGCTTGCGTATGCACCTAAGCAAGCTGTTTGTACAGGATTGCATCCACGATGGAGCCCTACAAGTACAATCGAGAGGCGAAATCTTTATGCGAATCATCAGATCTGTCATGATGGGCCCTAGAACCATTTCTAAACTCATTTTTTATGGGCTGTTTGTTATATGGTTTAGTTATATATAATAAATAGGTCACAAATGAATTTAAATTGATAAGACTAAAATAATATGAATTTTCAATGGGTTCATAGCTTGCTCAAATTCAATTAGAGATAATTGATTCCCGCTAGGAACCAGAAACTAAGTAGAGGGACCAGTCCCGGTTCTTAATTTCTGAAATTGAGAACCGGCCCACCTGATCCAAAAATTGGACTGGACATGATCGATTGGTCCAGTTTGATTACTGAGTGGGCCAATAGAACCAATTACATGTCCTTTTTTTTTTTTTAAAGCAAGTAGTCCATAATTCTTTACAAATAATGCGCAAACCTCAAAAACCTGTGTCCTTGGGTACGTCAAGTTCAACAACCAATATAAACAAGCTGACTCACGAGTGAAAATCATAGAAAGAAGTAAAGCTTCAAAGGGACAAAGATAGACAGAATAAAGATGGCTAGCAGGAGCCCACTCAGTCAAGGGTATTAAAGTAGAGAAAAGAAGCAAGAGCCCAAGAAACAGTAGCAACAAAGAGCGTCCAAGGGACGTGAGCAACTCAGGCGAGAGGGGGCTCTTACCCAAAAAAACCTTAAATTTTAATTTTTGTTTCAATTATGTTCTAATTTTTTTATGTCTCATAAAAAACCCCAAACTTTAGCATTTATTACAATTATATCATAAACTTTTTTTTATCTCATAAAAAATCTCAAACTTTTACTTTTGTCCCAAATCTATCACTGTTAAATTTTTCGCCCAATATTATCGTTAATAATTATTTTAATATTATTTTTTCGATTTCTTTTTCTTTTTTTTTTTTTTTTTTTTTTCCCTTCACCTTCAACCTCTGCCTGGTTGCCGGTCCAACGACCGGCCAAGCTCGACCTTGCCGGTGCTGGGCAAGGTCGGCCTCGCCCACCCCTGGTGAGGTTCGCTCTTGCCGTGGCTTGGCCTCGCCCAACGTCGGTGAGGTCGAGCCTTGCCAGTGGCCGACAGGGCCGAGCCCTCGCTACGGGTGGGCAAGGCCGACCTCGCCTAACGCCAGCGATATTAAGCCTCGCCCACCTCTAGCAAGATTTGTCCTCGCCCACTCCTAGCTAGGTTCGTCCTCGCCGTGGCTGGCAAGATTTGATCCCACTGGCTAGTGGTGAGGTCGAGCCTCGCCGCGGTCGATGAGGACGAGGCCGGCGGGACTAAACCCTCGCCAGCGTTGGGCAAGGCCAAGCCTCGCTAGCCACGGCGAGGACGAATCTCGCCAAGGGCGGGTGAGGCTAACCTTGCCCAACGCCGGCGAGGTCGAGCCTTGCCGGGCAAAGGTTGAAAGTGAAGGGGAAAAAAAAAGAAAAGGAAAGGAAAAAAAAAATAAAAGAAAAAATCAAAAATTCGAAAAAATAAAAAATAGTCATTAACGATAATATTGGACAGAAAAGTTAATAGTGGTAGATTTGAGACAAAAGTAAAAGTTTGGGGCTTTTTTATAGACAAAAAAAAGTTTATGACATAATTGGGACAAAAGTTAAAATTTTAGGTTTTTTTGGATATTAGGTGGTAAGTTTGAGGTTTTTTATGAGACAAAAAAAGTTTAGGATATAATTGGGACAAAAGTTAAAGTTTGGGATTTTTTTGGGTATTAGGTTAGCGAGAGGATGGCGTTTGAGAGTTAAGCGAGCGTAGGCATCCAGCTAAAGGGATGCGAGCGACTCAAGTGAGAGAGTGGCATTGAAGAGTCAAGCGAGAGAGTGACTGACAGTCAGAGTTGAGCGAGCAAGAGGTGAGGAGTGAGAGATTGATTTTGTGAAAGAGCAAGAGGCCTGGGGTTTGTTGATGGAGGGGCCGGAGGACGGCAATTGTGGTAGGAGTTAGAAGGGTTTGTGAAGGAATAGAGTTCTTTACATATTTGTAAGAAATTTTTTTAAGAAAAATCGGTCCAATCTGAGTGGGCGAAGGAACTAAACTGAAAATCACTTGTTTCAATTTTTTTAAATCGGGAACCGAATCGATGCTCCCGAAAATTGGCCAATCTTGTCTGATTCAGACGATTCTTTTTGCTCACCCCTAAACACAATTCACCTCTATGACTCTATCTTAATTCTCTCTTGCCCTTACTTGATCTCATATTCACCCACTCCGTGCTCTAATCTTGGTTTGGATACTATATTTTGTAGATTGAGTTATATATAAAAGTATTTTAGTAATATAGATTTGATATGTATTAAGTCAGGTATAGGTCACTACATTTGTATTACATGAAAATAGGTTTAAAGGGTTAATTTGGGCCGGCCATCTTCAATCTGACCTACTCATTTGATAGGTCTACGAATCGCTAAAGGGTATCTGGCTATCGGGAATGTATTCAGTGAAACATGAGAAGAAGACCTGATGTTTCCTTTCTCGACGCCAGTTTGGCTAATTACAATGGAGCGGAATGAAAAACGAAAACTGAAAAACAAACTAAACATGGGATGAGAAGGAGTGAGCGTGACTTTTAAGTTGTTTAGTGTCCTTGCTCGGATTGCTGGCAACGAGTTAATGAAAATGACAGGTCGATGAGTACGTGAATATCAAATTTTGCATTTGGTAACTTCTGAATCGAGAAATTTAACGTGGTAAGCATACTTTGCCGATCTGCTTGTATGTATTGGAAATTCAAAATACTACAATTCGAACCACATAAAATCTATGATTCCGATTACGATGTGCCGGGGAATTCATTACGGTAAGCATATTACTCCAAGAATGGATGGTTTACTTTTGATTGTGGGGAAAATATCAATCAATTCAGCTTAGTGCGCGAAAACTATTCCATGATGGTACTGCTTAATTGCTACGCATACATAGGAAAGAAATTACCAGTGCTATATTGTGATGAGCCATTGGTGACTAGGATGAAAGTTTTCGTATTTAACAACCTTTAATTCAATGAAAAATCTGCAGAATACAGTTACCAGATAAGAATATCTTATAATGACATGCAATCAAAATGTGCCGAATTTGCCTAAGAAATGCGTATGGTTTTATGAGTCTATGTACTCTTATTTGCTTGTCTCAAAGTCTTCTTTAATTAAAAGTTAGATAGTAGGGCCACAATCGGTCCTTAACATATTTTAAGGGATTTAATTGAGTCATAGATATTTTAATTGAACCAATTTTGTCATAAACCTTTAAGGAAAAGTGCAATTAAGTCCTTTCAATCAAGTCTTGCTTGATTTATTTGACATGACAGTCTAGTAATTGTCAGCCATCCTAAGTGTAACGGTGACGTGATGTTGACTAATATTCAACTCTCGATGTTGTTCTTGCTTAGATGAATGGCGTCATCTCTTGGTCAGGCAACTAAAGCCCCATCGGTCCCATTCCCAAATCAGTCCCTAATTCCCTTGAGAAACCCTCCATCCTTGGCGGCAAAATTTGGAGCAAAGATGAAGATGACCTCAAGATTCTGCAGCATAAACGACTAAGAGTGGTCGTTTTAGGTTTACATTGAACTCCACCGTCTTCAATTTTTTACAAAACACAAGGAGAAAAGCAAAGAGTCAGTCAAAGATATAACTGTGTGGTCCCTCCAAGAGCGTGTTGTCTTTTTGTAATCTATTTATATTGGTTTGTTCATATGCGATGTGTTGGTGGTCCCTCAATGAAAAAATCTATATTGCCTTTTTTTATGCGGTCGAGATGAACGACAAATCAGCATCGGTTTGCATTTTCAATGGTAGAAATATCGTCCGTTGCCAAATGCTTGACTATTTGAGGAGGGGGGAGATGAATTAGTTGCTGGGAATCGAGCACTGATTCCAGAAAATAACACAAACAAACGATCCTCACTAGCAGAATATAATAATAAAAGAACAAAATCGAAAAGAACACACCAGAAATTTGTTATCGAAGTTCACCCAAACTTGGGCTACGTCTCCGCGCAGAGGCACTCTGCGAATCCACTAGATTTTGAAGAAAGTAGGAATACAATGATGATCTTCTCTCAAAATAGAGGCCAAAGAGATTGAGAATACTCACAAAGAAAAAAAACTCACTTTTTTCTTCACTCTTTTCTTTTCTCTCTATTTTCTTATCAGTGCTTAACGGCTAACTTCTATCAATAGCTGATATATAAAGTGTAGCTTTTAACCTAAAAGCAAAATTACTAGAAAAGACAAAAAAGCCCTTAATAACAATATTTGGCTTCATCCTACAACAATCTCCCACTTGAAGACAAATACATCCCATGCACCAAGCAACTTTGCATCCATTTACTTCAAAAGCTAATAACCTGAACTTGTGCCTCTGCGATACTCCTCACCAATTAACATGGAGTAATACCAATGGTAGTAGTACAGAAAATAAGTTTCTTTATGTCTACTACCTTGGTAATCATATCATATGGATTCTTCGAGCCGTCAATCTTTTGTAACTTTAACTTATTATCTTTTAATACTGACATGATGAAATGATAACGTTTCTTGCTATATCTAATTCTTGAGTGATAAGTTGCATTTTTTGCTAAGTGTACTGCACTTTGACTATCACTCCACAGTGTGCTCACTGGTTGCTTTCGATGTAGCTCCTTCATGTAATCTTGTAACCACATGATTTCCTTGGAGGCTTCCGTGATCGCCACGTACTCTGCTTCTGTCGTCGATAGAGCCACTACTTTTTGTAGTTGAGATACCCAACTCACTACTGTACTTGCAACTGTAAAGACATATCCAGTGGTACTTTTACCACTATCTCGATCACTCGAATGATCTGCATTCACATAACCCTGCAACTCTAAAGATGTCCCTCCATAACAAAGAGAGTAATTTGATGTACCCACTAGATATCTCAATATCCATTTTACTGCATTTCAATGCTCTTTGCCCGGGTTATGCAAATATCGACTCACAACTCCCACTGCCTATGCAATATCTAGTTTCGTGCTCACCATGGCATACATCAAACTTCCCACTGCTGATGCATATGGGATTGCCGCCATCTCATCTTTCAAAGTATGAGTACTCGGACACATATCCTTAGAAAGTTTGAAGTGACTCGCTAGAGGAGTGGCAACCGATTTTGCTTTATCCATGTTAAATCTCTTTAACACTTTCTTTACATAGTTTTCTTATGACAACCATAATTTCTTATTTTTTCTGTCTCTGATGATTTTCATGCCTAAGATATTCTTTGCCTCTCCCAAGTCTTTCATAGCAAACTGCGATGTCAATATCTTCTTCACTTCTGCGATTCTCTTCATATTGGAACTAGCCACCAGCATATCATCTACATATAAAGAGAGATATACAATATCACCATCGCTATACTTGCGAAAATAAACACAATAATCAACTTCACAATGTGCAAAGCCTTTTTCTTCCATGAAACCATCAAACTTTAAGTACCATTGCCGCGGAGCTTGCTTCAAGCCATACAAGCTTTTCTTCAAGTGACATACCATGTGCTCTTTACCTTTGACCTCAAAACCTTTAGGTTGAGCCATGTATAACTCTTCATCTAGGTCCCCATGCAAAAATGCCGTTTTCACATCCAATTGCTTGAGATGAAGATCCTCAACCGCAATTATACTCAGCAAAAATCTGATCGATGTCATCTTTATTACCGGTGAAAATATTTCGGAGTAGTCGATTCCTTCTTTCTGAGAAAAGCCCTTGACCACAAGTCTCGCTTTGTATGTGATACTACCATCTACTTCATTTTTTATCCTGTACAGCCACTTATTTAACAAAGCCTTTTTACCTGTAGGCAACTCTGTTAACTCCCAAGTTTTGTTATTAAGCAACGAGCTCATCTCGTCTTTCATAGCACGCTCCCATTACATGTGAGATGTGTTTTTCTTTGCCTCATCATAAGTCTCCGGTTCTCCCGAATATGTATATAAGACATGGTTTAGAACAATATTAGCTGATGGATCAAAAATTACCTTTGGCTTTCTAACTCGTGTAGACCTCCTCAAGATACGTACTTTAGGGTCGTCAGTATGTTCTGGATCACCGCATTCCTCTTGAACTCCCTGTTCATTGATAATAGATTCATCTTGAACCTCCCCTTCAGGTACATTTTGATTCGTTGGAACTATTTTCACAGGTACTATGTCCAACTCAATATATTATGATTCTACTGCCTTCTTATGCTCCATCTGATGATCCTTGTACATCTTTTCTTCATGAAATACCACATTCCGACTACGGATGACTTTGTTATTTTCATAATCCCAAAGCCTATAGCCATACTCATCACCATCATATCCGATGAAGACGCACTTCTGGGATTTAGCATCAAGCTTCTTCCTATCCTCCCTATCAATCAGAGCATATGCAATACAATCAAAAACTTTTAAATATGAATAATCAATCTTTTTACCTGACCACTGCTGTTGCGGTATTTCTCCATCAAGCGCACTAGATGGACTCCTATTGATCAGATAAACAGCTGCATCAATTGTAGCAGCCCATAAGTGTTGCGGAAAACCCGCGTGTAGCCTCATGCATCTTGCATGTTCCAGAATGGTTCTATTCATCCTCTCAGCTACACCATTCTCTTGAGGAATTCTATGAACAATTTTCAACCCATGTATGCCTTCCTGGCTCAAGTATTCAGCAAATTCCTTACTCGTGTATTCACCACCATTATCAGACTGTAGAGCTTTAATCTGATAACTTGTCTCTTTTTCTACCATGGCCTTCTATATTTTGAACATCCCGAATACTTCTGATTTTTCTCTGAGAGCATAGATCCAAGTCTTTCTTGTTGCATCATCAATGAATATGACAAAATATCTCTTACCACCATAAGAGAGTTCCTGAGCCGACCCCTACACATCCGTATGAACCAACTCTAATTTTTTACCTTTATTCTGTCGTCCATTCAACTGAAAACTGACTGCCTTTTGTTTTCCATAAATGCAACTCTCACAGAAATCTAATTCAACTTTCTGCAAACCTGGAATTAACTTCCTTGAGTATAACTGCTTTACACCATTTTCACCAAGATGTCCCAAATGATAATGCCAAAAAGTAGACAAATTACCTGTAGCAACTGTAGTTGCAATCATATCACTGATATTGTCTCCCTTGAGAAGGTAAAGCGTACCCGTACGTTTTTCCTTTGCTACTCCTCTTGCCCCTGAGGTTATCTTCTACTCTCCGCATCCAAAGGCTATTACCAAACCTTCTTGATCAAGTTTGCTAGTTGAGATCAGATTTTTCTTTAATTCTCGGATATGTCTAGTTTCACGCAAAACTAGACGTCTTCCACCTGAGATGTTCACAATCACAATTCATTTTCCAACAATTGGACACATATGGCCGTTTCCCACAACCACTTGCCCAAAATCTCCACTGGTATAATCAGCAAATGTCTCTTTGCGAGGTGCAATGGAAAGAAGCACCAGAGTCAATAAACCATTTGTCTGTCATCAAGTCATGCCCTGCAGTTAAACACAAGTTCTCTAGCGAAGGTTCATCGCTAACCACATTAGCTCCTTGATTATCATTCCACTGCTTCTTTTTATAGGTCTCACACTGAAACCCCTAATGTCCAGTTTGGTGACAAAACCAACACTCATTTTTTGCGACCTCTCTCTTTCCCCTTGACTGTGATCTACCGCGCCCGCTGAATTTTCCTCTGCTTTTAATTCTCCCACGGTTCTCTATTGCTAGTGCCGTGGAAGATGTAGATGGCGAAAAATTATTTCCACCTGAAACTTTTCTTCGCATCTCTTCATCCATGATACTACTCACAGCATCATCCAAAGTCAAATCATCCTTCATGGTGCTTGAAATTCCCTGCACTGCAGTGTTGTAGCTTTCCGGAAGGGAACATAAAAATAATAAAGCTTGAAGCTTCATATCCAGATTTATGCCCGCGGATTCCAACTGACCTGTGACTTGCGTGAAACTATTAATATGCTCTGCTACGGAACATTTATCAGATAACTTCATATTAACCAACTTCTTCAGCAAAAACACCTGATTTGATGTGGACGGCTTCTCATATATATTCGTAAGAATATCCATGGCTTCTTTTGCAGTTTTTGCTTTCGCGATGTGGTACCCTGTCTTTTTCGTCAACCCTAGACGAATCGCACCTAATGCCTTTCGATCAAGAATTTTCCATCCTAATTCTGCCGTCGGATCCACTTCCGCTATTTCAGGTTTCCAACCCTCAAGTGGTGCATAGAGATCTTTCTGATAAAGATAATCCTCGATTTGGAGTTTCCACCATCCGAAATCCTGCCCGTCTAACTTATCGATCCTGATTTTATCTTCTGCCATATCGTTTGCTTTCAATCAAAAGTCACCGAAAAATCCCTCGATTTTCTCGATTAACCAACCAAGCTCTGATACCAATTGTTGGGAATCGAGCACCGATTCCAGAAAATAACCTAAACAAACGATCCTCACTAGCAGAATATAATAATTAAAAGAACAGAATCGAAAAGAACACACCAGAAATTTGTTATCGAAGTTCACCCAAACTTGGGCTACGTCTCTGCGCAAAGGCACTCTGCGAATCCACTAGATTTTGAAGAAAGTAGGAATACAATGATGATCTTCTCTTAAGATGGAGGCCAAAGAGATTGAAAACACTCACAAAGAAAAAAAAAACTCACTTTTTTCTTCACTCTTTTCTTTTCTCTCTATTTTCTTATCAGCGCTTGACGGCTAACTTCTATCAATAGCTGATATATAAAGCGTAGCTTTTAACCTAAAAGCAAAATTAATAGAAAAAATAAAAAAGCCCTTAATAACAATATTTGGCTTCATCCTCCAACATTAGTCAGTGTAGATATCAATACAATGACCTACAGAGGTTTTGTGAGACATTGAGAATGGGGTAAAGTGTAAAATGGAAAAGCTATATTTTAAGATTGGATCTCAAGGGAATTAGCGCTGGAATTGGACGGATGGATTTGGAGATTTGGGCATTTAGCGCTTTAGTTGCTCAACCAAGAAACGATGCAGTTTATCTCATAAAAAATGGCGTCATTTTGTTGAATATCAAGGAAGTGATGATTGGACTATCAAGACATAAATCAATCAAAAATTAGGCGAAAAGACCAGATTGCTCTTTCCCTTAAAGGTTTATGACTAAATTGATTCAATTGTAAGGTTTAGGACTCAATTGAATTCCATTAGCTAGTCATTAACCGTATGTACAAACGTTGGCTAGGTCATGCAAGTTAAACTACTTCAATAAAAGAACCCTTCGGTGAGCAATTCTTGATGGAAAAAGGAAGCTGAGGACAGGAAAGAGGAAGGGAAGAAAGAACAGACACGTTTGATCATGACAGAGATGGATTGATAACTAATACTGAGTTACTAATCCCTGCACAGACTTAAATAGCAGCAGGTAAAAAGGTTACATAATCCTACATAATTATATCCGACAATATTATTTTTTCCAAAAAGAAGAAAAAAAAAGGAGAAAATCACACCCGAGTACAAGGCAGCAGAGACTAGACCAAACCAAAGCATGATATATATAGCATCAAGAGCAATCAGCCTTGGGAAATTTTTGTAGCAGAGTGACTGCTCATGATGTTATATAATCACCTAAGATTCATTAATCTCTCCAATTTGCTGTCACAGGTTCTAATTAGAGACTGTATGTCCAGCTTGATTAGTGAAATCCTCCTCCGATAGCGGGAGCCCAGTAGTCAGCTCCAGTTTCATTTCCTACTTGCATTGTGCATGAGATTGGTACCAGGCACAGCCCTCTACTCCTCAGGTCCTTTGCTTCTTCATGATTGGTGTCCTGACATAAAATATGGACAGGAAACTTTGATTTTTGACAGAACGATGTTTCTTTTTGTTTCCGTTCGGTACTCAAATGATAATACAGCTAGAAGAATGAGAAGGGTTAAGACTAATTTCAAAACAATATAGTAGACGTCAGAAGTTATTACCTGGTCTAAAGCTCCTTTCCTCTTCATGCAGTTGTCATTCAGCAGCTGCTCAATAGCAAAAGGAGTGAGGGGCATTATAAAGTAACAATGTTGATTATGTATATACACTATGAATGAATATAGTTGTAGTTTCTTGGGCGAATAATGATGGGAAGAATTGCATCCATGGGGTTTTTAAAGTTTGACGACTGTTGCAGTTCAGTCCATAAGTTTCAAGAAACATGGCATGCACAATTTAGTAAGATGTTGTTCCTTCCATTTTGGTCAGTGATATTCCTCATTTGTTCTTAATTCGGAACTTGATTGTTGTGTTGGGACTGAGTTGAATAATTAAGTAGCTGCATACCTGACATAGACTATAAAAATTAACACAAGGGTAATTTGAAGTTTATGGTCATGTGCTAGAATCATTATCAAATTCAAACACAAAATGAGGAAGAGAGATCAAAAATTAAGTGCAAAACAAGTGAAGGTTTAAGAAGTAAAGTCCTAATCATTAATTTTGAGGGATCAAACTGCAAAATGGTCTCACTTCATAAAACAGTTACTCAACTGAAGGATTTGTTACACCAGTTGCCCATGTAACTTGGTCATGTGCTTTACAATGATAAATTTACCGTGATAAGGGGCTTAAGTTAATAACAAAATGTTTGGAGCAATGAAATCTATTATCACTTTGTCTAAAGATGTGCAATGAAATCTTACATCTCAACATGATGCAAGAACATGAGAGAAACTGAGTCCAAACTCATTGGGATACCATACATTTTGTTCAAGCGCTTAAACACCGAGTGAAGTATATTGGATACTCTTTTTTTGACCTCTATTAACCTTGTTAAACTTTATTTGTTCAAAAGCTCAAACAACCAACCAGTTGAGCTTTATTATGCTCAATATCTTGTGAAGCACATGTGCATACCTGACCAGGGTCTTCAGGAAATATACAATTCCTCTCTCTTTGCACCTAAACAATTAAGAAAAGTAATAGGTTCTCATCAGTTATTCTATTCAGTCGATCTATAACATCTCTGGAAAAACATGCACGTGCATTCACTTCATATGAGAGAGAGAGAGAGAGAGAGAGAGAGAGAGAGAGATTATACGGATTGTTGGTGACTCATGTTGCCTGATCCATTGCCCAAGTACGGTAAACTAAGTGCCTGTTGATGGTCAGAGAGTATGTTCAGATCAGAACTCCAGCACACCCAAAACCCAAAAAAGAATAAATTAAAGAACAAAAAGAGTAAAGACATATTAGGAATGATACTTTCACTTTCACAGTTTGGTCATAGTAGGGTTTTTTTTTTTTTCAAAAAAGCAATTGATAAAAGGAAAAGAAAAGAAAAACATCACCTCTATTTGATTTTGAAGGAATCTGATGTAGCCAATAGCCTCTGCCAACACAGAAGCTGTGTCAGTCTGCAAAAGAGAGCAAAAATCCCCCACACCACAACCCTCCAAAGTCATATTTTTGGCTTTCTTCAATACTTTAATTCGTAAGTAAAAGTAACACAAAAAGAAAAGGAAAACAGAAAAGAGACCAAAGTTCAAAGACTTGCAAAGTCATGGACTCATGTAGAAAGAAAAAGAAGAGCTTTCACATGCAGAAAGAGTTTCTCTTTCACCAGAGTTTTCCACCATTAAAGACAGGGGGGCATGATTTGTATGGACTTAATTTCATAAAAAGACATTGAAAGAGAGGAAGTATGTGACTTTAAATTTAAAATGCTATCTGCTTTTTTGTACCGGCTAGTTCGCATTTGAGTTACATTTTCATATAAATATGAGACTTTTTCCTTTTCCAAACTAGCATTTAAAAAATTTAATGCTTTTATTTTGTCGAGTAAATGAAGTGCATTATGGTGGTCATTAAACTGAAAAGGCTTGAGCTTTTTACCTTGCCAAATGGAGAAACAAGCTGATGCAGAGCAGTGATTCTGTCACCTAATTTCTCCTTCCTCACCTGGTTCAAATCAAGTCAATATAATGGAAATGGGATGAGGTCGCCCCATTATTAGGGTTTGGTGTTATCCCATTTTACAATTTGATTTTTCTTGCTGAATTCTTTATTTTATTTCCCACTGACATATGACTTCAGATAGACAAGGCATAACCGGAAGAGGAATAAGGATTTGAACAAGTCGACAACCGAGAAAGACAACAGTTCACTCACACACATGTTAGATAGCTTTGTGTGCTTTTGTGTGTGTGGGGATGAGAGAGAGAGAGAGTCCAGGGCCATTACCTTGAAGGTGGTAGATTGGGCAGAAGAAGGTTGAGTCCTGGCTTTCTTTTGTGCCCCACCTGTTGCACTGCTTTTACACTGACCAAAAACAAAAGGAAGAAGTTAAACAAACATAATCAGAACTGTATGTGATCTGGCCACTCTCGATAAACACAGTAAGCGGAAGTTGCCTTTGAAAATCATATGTGCAACCAACTGAAAGTATTAAAAGAATATGTCTGCTATACGTTCTGAACAGCTTAATTATTTCAAGAAAAAATTTTCTTAATGATAGGCTTTATTGTATATAGTAAAGACAGAGAAAAAAGCGAATGATGTATAAACCATCAATTATTCATTTCAAACTCTTTTTTCGGCGCCTTTATCCAATTAAAAGAGGAAAGGTGAAGACAGATCTCGAAACTCATCCCTAATTCACTAAGTAATGGAAGAATAATTCAAATATATTGCAGAGAAGCGTGACTGTGCCCACTTTAATCATTTAGCTTTTTTAAATGCTTGATGAGGTTCCACAAATTCATTATAATAAGTAACTTTTTGTACAGATTGTTCTTCATCGAAGTATGCGTCTATATTCTTATGTGAAATGGCGGCATAATCTCACCTCGGAAGAATGATCCGGCACCGGATGCTTATTGCCGTCAGATTTCTTGTATGAGAAATCCAGCAAGTTGCTGCTGAAGCTCGTGACACATGATTTCGGAGATGAAGCTGCGGTGGTTAGAGTAGTGGTAGGCCAAACAGCTGATTTAGATCCGTGAAAGTCTTCGCTTGTTGCATGTCCGTACAAGTAGCTGCTTGAGGAATTCTCTTGCTTCACATCAATTTGAGACTGCTCTAGTACTTGTTGATCCGCCCAATTCTCTAATCTCTTTGCTTGAAGATGGGTCAAGGCACTCTTGTCTTCTTCAATCACCAATCCACCCCTTGATTTGGAAGGGTCAAAACGAAAATTAGAGATCATCCTCATTTTGTTGCAAATTCCATAATCAATGGAAGTAATCATGAAATCCATTGGCGTGGTATGGAGTTAATTAACAATGTGGCGAGGTTGAATTTACATGTCTAAGTTGAAGATCGATGTAGACAAGGACAAAAGCACGGGTTGACTAGCTAGCTAGTTAACATTAAGAAGAGAAGATTTGTATGGAGATATGCAAAATCATACAAAAAGAAGAAAAATCATGCGAGAGGCGCAGGGACAGATGATCTGCATGCATGCTCTTGCCACCAATTAATTCGGTTTATTATCTTAAAGTTTTGCAAGTCGAGTCAACTAGTCTTTTGAGACCGACATGCCGGACATGGATCCGCCCATGAGCTACCCTTCTGTGGATCGAAATATACATAGCAAAAGAAAGGTGTATAAAAATCCTCAACAAACAAACGCATATGAGAGAGAGAGAGAGAGAGAGAGAGAGAGAGATGTTTACAAGAGTAGCTGGCTCCAGGACTCAGCTGGAAGCTGCTGATGCTCCTGGCTACTATTTTCAAGCCAAGAAGGGGCGAGGAGTGAAGAAGGATTGGTGGGCATGTACTGAGGAAAGACATTTGAATAATGATAAGGAGGAATATTTGGAAAGTAACTAGCAGGTGTGGCTTGTTGTGGGCTTGGAGCTCTCATGCTGTTGATGTTCCACCAACTATTAGGGTTTGCCATCATCTGCTGCTGCACTGGTGATGAGCTCTGCAACACTCCTCTATTCATGCCGTTGATTGATCCCTAACAAAAACCAATCTCTCTCTTCACGCTTAACAAAAACTCTTGCCCTAATTATATATGCCCTTGTCTCCTTTCTTTGCCTTTTCTCTTTCTTTTTTTCTTTCTTCCTTTCTTTCTTCAAAGCTCCTAACAAAGGCCTTTGTAGAAACAGGAGAGAGGAGGGAGGGAGAGAGAGAGAGAGAGATGTGGGTCTTTCTCACCGCTCTTGATTAAGAGAGAGAGAGAGAGAGAGAGAGAGTGCAGAAGGGGCTGAAGAAGCGAGAGAATTCAAATCATGGAGGTTTGAGAAACTTTTGTCTTTGTGTGTTCTCTCTCTTTCTTTTCTTTATTGCCTTTTACCATCTTCCTCTCCTTTTTATTGTTTTTCTTTTTTTTCTTTAGCTTTTTCTCTACTTTTGCTTTTTCTCAAAGTGGGCAGAAAAAGGTGCAGTGGGAATTTTGATTTAATTATTGTAAGGGGAGACCATTTTTTTAATTTGGACAGACTATGATCACTCTGAGTTTATGTTTGCTCCACACAATTTGCTCCACACAATGTGCTCAGGGGTCTTGCATGTGGTGGTGAGGCGGGAACCCTGGTTCCTTGCTTACCCTTATTTTTTGCATGCAAGTGATTTTCTTTTTAAAAATATTTGGCAGAATTTGATATACAAGTATGTGAAGTGATGCGGGGCACATCAAGATTTGATCTAGATCTTTTATTTTTATAAATTAAGAGTTTTTGAATTAGGTACTTATTTCTTCTGTATTTGGTTGACTTTATAGATTACTTTTTTTAGGATTTTCTAGTTTATGTCATCATGATTTAGTTTCCTGGTTCGAACTTTTAGCTTTATTAGGCTTTTGTTATTATTTGGGTTTTGGTTTCTTGTTATTTAATGTGTAGCAATGTCTATAGTTAGGATTTTAGGCGCAAAAAATGCATTTTACTTTCATAAGATGTTATGAAGTTTTGCCTCTTTTAAAAAAGGCTAAAAAAATCAAGAGATTTCATTTTATGTGCTTTGCGCATGGACGCTTCAAGCATGCGTTTGCAAGCAGGTGATATCAGAGACTAGAAGAATGTAGAAATACTATGTCTAATGAAAGCGGTATTGGCAATAACGTAACAAAGTTCAAGGGGCATAGGCTTTGTCAATGGTTGTTCGTCATCTCGAAATATCTCAATAGAACCTAGAGCAATAATTCGATGCATACAACGCACTATGGACATGATACAACGGACCATGGATCTCATTGTAACCCGACTTGGTGTCCTAGGGCCGGAGAGAACAAGGTGGCGTCGTGCGGAAATTGAGTCCAAGGCCAACCGTTCGTTGAACCTATTCTGATTTTTGAAGATAATCAAAACAATTATCAAGTATTCCATGAATCCATCACCTCAAATTTGGAATAAGATAAATTCCACGTGTTCCATGAATCTGCATCTTTCCGGTTTTACAGAAATTTTGAGTTCTAATACGAAAACAGATCATATATTTAACACTATTCTATTTTTTAGTAATTTGAAATATTTATCACTATTTTTCTCCACGAGTGCTCTTTTTCTAAGTTTGTTTTTGGAAAAACACTTTCTCATGCTCCCAACTACATACACTTAGAAGATAAAACCGAATTCAAATCTCGCTAGTGAAAAGCGATCGAATTTTCATCATGAATGGAGGTAATTTTTGGAGTAGGTGTGTGGCTTTTTTGGCAATGGAGAAGCAAGTCACTTTTCCAAGACAACTTTGTTTTCCCTTTGAATCCGGTACAAGTAATTCGGTCATACACAAAGGAAATCATTAAAGCTTTGTTTGTGAATAACTTGATGTTAAGTGGATCGTGCACTTCTCTGATCTTGGTCAGATGGGATCCTCTACCTTCTGAGTGGATTAAACTAAATACCGATGGTGCCTCTAAAGGCAACCTTGGGCTTGCTGGTATAGAGGGTTTATTAAAAACGAAGGGCGTGACTAGTTGGGTGGTTTTGCCACATTCATAAGAATATATTCATCGACACAAATAGAAATTCGGGCTCTGTGGTTGGAACTCAACTTCGCAAAACAACTTGGTTTCCATAAGATTGTCATTGAAATTGACTCTAAAACCATCGATGATCTTGTTAGTCCAGAGCTTATGATCGATCATGATGGCTCTGCTTTGCTTAAAGATATCATAAGATTGTTGTGCTCTCATTTTGAGTTTAAAGTGCAATATAACTTTTGGGAAGGAAATCGTTCTACTGAATGGCTTGCTAATCTTGGAATCAATAAGTGATTGTATACTAGTTTCTTTTCATTACTTTCTATAAAGTTATTTCGTGTTTTATTAGGTGAAAAAATAGAGATAGTAGATTTACGATGTTAGATTTTTTCATTCTGCTTTAGCCTTTTCATAATTTTTTTTGTTGACAATTCAGACAAAAACTGGTCATGTTTAAAGTACGCACTACCACTTTCCAACTAAAATGGCGAGAACGAAAATTACGAGAAGACGTGAATAACACTAAAAGCAATTCGAGGAAAACGAAAACTGCCAAACTCCTTTAAAATCAAAAGAGCTCATTTCTTTCAGCTTTTTACCTGCTTTGTTTTTCTTTTTTTAGGGTTTTTAAAGGGCATTATCACGACATTTGCTGTTGTCGTATCTGCTTTATGATCGTGCGAGGTCGTGTAGAAGGAAACGATGAAACGGAATTCTCGTATCACTAATTGAATCTCTAAATGAGGACAAGACAGGAGGAAAAATAAGGTTCTAGGACTAACTAGATTATACGTTGATTTGATTCTAATTGACATGCATTTCTTCTATAAAAATCTTCCATCGAAATCGCGGAGCTACAATTAGTTATAGATGAATCGGTTTTGCTGGAAACATTGTCTGTACAAAGAAAAATTTCACCACGAGCAACCTTAATAACCACTGATGGTGTCTTTATTTCATCAGCACACAAATAAGGTATGCCGCTTATGTTAATCATTTGAAGACGGCGATAAACTATTGAGGGAGGGCGGAGGCAAAAATGATAACTAGGATTGTGAAAGTTGTGATCTTGGTCATGTTCTAGTTGTTGCCATCTACTTGACCAGGGAAAGAACAATATGAACAGATGTGCCATTGACCATATCCGTTTGTTTGCTTATAGCTGTGTATAGCAAGATAAATTGATGCATGAATAATATAGAGAGATAATCAACTTTGAGGACACGAAAGCGAGATGAGAGATATTGGAGAGCGAAGATGACCCACCATGTTTTTCAAGAGGTGATCATCTAGAACTCGGATGGTACCGAAAGGGACGAAGGGAAAATGACATTCGGCTTCATTAGAATATTTAAATATTAAGTCACGTAATAGATCATAATATTTTCAACAATGACTTAATCTAATTTGATGAGTAACGTGAAGGGGGTCTATAAGGGTCAAAATGTGTATTATATGGTCTTTTAAATTCAACCATCAAATCAACCAATCAATCAGTCACCAATTATAAACAAGTCACGACGCAACCACCAATCTCATATGCAATAATTCCAATAAATTGAAGGAAAATCAAAACGAAAATCGCACATGGGACTGTAGTATAGCTCAGACCTGAAAGAATCAAGGTTTGAAGTCTATGTTGGCAGGCTCGTCGCATTTCACGAGGAACATTCCCTCGTTCTTCCCTAGGGTATTACAAAACGACAGCTACAAGACAAGTACAAACATTCTTTCTTGAATTGTTTTATGGTTATAATTAAAAAAAAAATTAGGTGTTGTAGATCTTTTTTATGTAGTGCTCTATGCATAAGAGAATAACCGCGTTTCAATACAAGAAACAAACAAAGAAACCCTTAAAACCCGAGCCACCTAAACAAAGAATTTTAAAAAGAAAATTTTATAATTTGCCAAACAAAAGAAAGAAAGAGGATGTTTCTTTATTTAGGGTTTACGTGGATTGTGAGAGGGAGGAATGCGTGGTGCCTGGTCCGTACAGCCAAATCTTTGTCGGAGCCTCCATGTCTTGTTTTGAGAGGAGATTGCCTTTTCTCTTTGCTCTAAACCCTATTTTAGTTCGCTTGCCCTTGGCACATCCTTTCACATGGACAACCTGGGATGCAGACAAGAACCCTAAGAATCTCTCCCTCTTAGAACACACACACATGGAGTTGAATCTTCTCATCATTCTTGGCTTGATTTAGTTCACACATTTTCTGTGAATTGATGTGTCCCAATCCCTCGTCTAATTTCAAAACGTATATATAAAGTGGGCACTATGATTTTTGGACTTATTGGGTCTTTGACTATACTTCTATTTTTGATGTTGTTGATATTTATGTGATTGACCCGGATGATGTAGAATATAATCCGTGTTCGAAAGCTAACTTGACCTACGAGTTTTTACCCAGTGGGGAAGAATGATGCCCATACAACTCTTCTAAGTCGAGTTTCATATAGAGGAGAAGTTTGATCGATTTTAGGAATTATCATAAAATGCTTAGACAGTTTGATTTAATTTTAGTAATTTTTTTTATAGGTAGAGCTGATGAATTTATCATTGTCTTAGCTTTGTATTGAGTTCATTAATCCTTACCCTCACTTTGTCATTTTTCAGTAAGATGGTTCTCAATATCACAACAGTCCTATCAATGCTTAGTCATCACTAGTATAAGTCACTCTTTCTCAAGAAACTAGTAATCTTGCCCATGCTTCGCATAGGTTTTATCCTTAAATGTTCTGTAACTCATTTTACACATCTACAAAGTGTGATTCTATGAAAGCGATTATAGATTTTATTGCGCTTTGAGTATCAAAGTTAATATTATATGGTTTACTATACAAATAATACAGCAAATTGTAATGTCATTCACATAAGAATAAACTACGTAGTGCACAAGCAATGAGTGCACCTATAATATACTCGGACGAGCAATAAGTGCATGGTGTACCTAACATAATATGCTTTAGCATAGAATCAAACGCCATCATCAACCCAACCTCTTAGCCAAAACCTAAAGTTCTAATTTCTTGTTATTACCCAATAAAATGCAACATTATTGGAATAGTTTAAAACGTAAATAACAACTATTAACAATTCCTTTTTTTTTTCCAAATTTAAACAATTTCTATTGAAATCGACGATTTTGGGAACTTGGCATGTCGATTCTTTTTTGGTGGGGCGACATGGAATAATGTTATCCATCGAAGGGTGTGTAGTTTTGTTCCATCTAGGCCATGCATCATGCTTCGATCTTCGGATTCCTCACCCCCAAAAGGAAAAATTAGCTTTTATAATTCCCATAAAAGTATGCAATTATACTCTTTCACGATCCCTATGCACCATAGCATAATTTAAGACCTGTAATTTAAGCGTTAGCTTTATTGCTCCGATCAAAGATGAAAACCTTACCCTCGTGTCCCTTCCTTTACAAGCACTTAATGTGTTTTGTAGTGCCAAAAAGGGGTGGCTACAACTAGGTGGAGGTAAAGTCATCTGTCCTATGTAAGAAAACGTAGAGACAAGGTAGGGTTTTATCGCCTATAATGCGAAATCTATACGCATATAATATGTCACCCCTATCTTATAGGTAGCAAAAGAGGGGCCCCCTATAATATATTTATTAAAACTTAGACCCTCCATCAACAATATTCATCATTGACAAGAGTCTTAAAAGAAACTACAGTTCTGTTTCTTAATTCAAATTTTCGAACAAGTCACGTTTGAGACGCTTGTTAAGAGGTCATGCTGATGTTAGGACATACAGATAATGGAAGTTTAGTATCTTGAAATGGGATAGGTCCAAAGGGGAGCAGGGAAATTTGAGAATGTCGACAAACCCAGTTCAGTAAATTTTGTCTCGATCACTTAAGTCATTGAGATGCGCGTCGGCTAGGTATATGAATTGCTCGTTTTAGCTATGGACCTCCAATGTGGTATTTATATTTAGAATTCGATCGGTTGAGATTCTTAACAATCCGGTTATCCATAAATCGATAAAAAATACCATAGATTTGCACAAAAACCATGAAATCTCCATAGCTCTCCTCTCCCTTCTCTCCTTCCTCCATTCCCTCCTACTAACCTTAAAATATCTCTCACTGTCTCTTCCTCCCTCCCGATGATCATGCATGGCCATCAAACTCCGTTTTGAGTGAATCGACAAAATTTCCTAATTCGATCTCCATGGCTACCATAGAGATGATCTTACTCAACACTGCTAGCTATGTGAAAGATACTTTCTACGTTTCCTGGAACATATCGATTAAATTCGAATTTCAAATGCTACTGATAAAAGAAACTAGAGCAAAAGATGTTAAATTTCGCTCTAATCACGCACTTGATAAGTGGTATTTATCAAGTCAAATCATGATTTGCTTTTCATATTGCAGCACCAGACATGGGAATAAAATAATCCCAGCTCCTTTTCCCTTTCCTTTCCACTGACAATACCACTAACCCTAACCCTAATCTCCATTTCATTATCCAACAAACCAAACCAAAAGGTTGAGAGACAACATCCAATTTAGCTTTTCCGTAGTTTCCATGTGATAAAAGTGATTTTCCATCAATACAGAAAAGTCAAAGGGCATAGAATTGTTTAATCGAGCCAATTTTTCATTTGCCCTCTAATGTTTAAAGAGGGTATAAAATAAAAATGAGCATAGATTAGGATCTGTCTATTGCTAAAAGTTCATCACACTTGATTTGGCTTTGCATTTGTAACTACACCTATTCGATTTGATGAGATTATCACTTGACTAGATTGGTCCCCTATACATGTCTATTGTCAATCTTTAACAACTTACATTAACAAAAAAAAAAAAAAATTTGTGCACTCAATTTCCACAAATTGCGCATCACCTAAAATTTACCACTAAATAGGGAAAACAATTTTCTATTTTTAATTTTTTGTTTTGGGAAAAAGAGTTGTAGAAGGAGCCGACCTGAGTGCAAGAGCCCAATAGCTAGTTCTTTCATGTTAGATAATGGAGATAATGACAAACAAAATCATTTTTTTAATTTGAATAATGTCAAGATTGCGATTGTGGTTGTTATTTATATTTACTGGGTAGTTGGAGAATTGTGGGTGTTATGTTTATGCAACTGTCAAATTCATTGCACCGCCCGTGGGTGCGTGCACAATCGAATGTGTACGCTCCATTTGTCTCATTAGACTAAAGTTTACTGAAAAATAAAATGAATATTGTTGCTGGCTCTGATAGTGATTAGTAAAAGCCTGATCACCTCATGTTTATTTCTTTGAATTTTTTTATTGATCATAGCACTGTGAGGTAGCAGCACATGCCTGAACAAAATTATGTTCAGAAAATTAGATTCTTGAGGTTTCTCTTTCCACATACCGTTAACCTAATAAATTCCAATTATCATCATCTTTTGGTAATACCCCACAAATTGCAAATAATTTGCAATTTTCAGTAGAAATTAGCGAAAAAAGTTAAATTAATAAAGCACATAATAGGATGTAAAGATTTTGATTCATGTTTTCAAATTTATAAGGTAAAAGAATTCATTGTTACGTGTTAATTGTTTTCATTATTATAAATTACAATATTGTCCATCTAAAGTTATGTGAAGTCACATGATATTTTAAAAATGCGAAAGAGTTTGTAATTTTTTTTTGTTTGAAAAGTTTGTGATCGAAGTGATTATTGGTTTTACTTAAGTAATAGTATAAATTAGAAATGGCATGAACTTCAAAACGAATCTAGAAGAAAGAACATATTCGAAAAAGTTATACACGAAAGACAATATAACAACACACAGGCGTCCCAACATATTTTGGACGTTGAAGAAGAAAAATATTTGAAGAATGTTATCTATTCTTAGGTCCATTTGTTTCACAAAAAATGTGAAATTTCTGAAAAATATTTTTTAGAAAGTCATTTTTAGAAAAAAAATTTCTATATTTAGCTAAAATCTGAAAATGAATTGAAAAATATTTTCTATCGTTTGGTATGAAAATTCTTATTTGATTTTTCTAAATAGACAGACACGTACTAGTAACTTACACATGGGCAGCTACAGTACCAAGTATGGGCACCAGAGTCCTAGGTTCGGCCTCAAAGGACCTCCACCTGAGCGTCGGGGATTGAGACACAGGCACCTAGGTCCTAGGCTTGGCCTTGATGGACTAGGGTGCAAGCATCAAGGTATCGAGCCTAACCTCGATGGACTCGATCACAAGCATCAAGGTCCCATGCCTGGCTTCAATGGACCCGGGCATGGGCACCAAATTCTCGAACCTTGGCCTTGACAGACCCTAGCTCGGGCACCAGAGAACCAAGCCTGAGTGACAAGGACGCAAACACGACCTTTGTAGATCCAGGCATGACCTTTGTGGATCTGGGCCCAAGTGCCGAGGCATCGAGCATGGGCACCAGGGCTTCGGTCCTTGCCTCGATGGACCCAAGCAAGGGTGTCGAGAGCCCGGCCATGGACAATGGGCTCCCAAGCTCAGCCTCGATGTATTTGGCCTCGATGTATCCAAGCATGGGCATTGGGGCCCAGGCATGGGCATCAAGGGCTCGGGCTCGACCTCCATAGATCTAGACGCAAGCATTAAAGACTTGGGCTCGGCCTCGATGGACTCAGATATGGGCATGGGCATGGGCATGGGCATGGGCACAACCTCCATGTTTGTGTTGGGAACCTAAACATAGGTGCCGGGGTCTTGGGCATGTGCACTAGGGTCACAAGCCTAGCCTTGATGGACCCGGGCTTGGGCGTCAAACACCTAGTTTGGCCGCCAAGGACCTAGAAACCAATGTTGGGGTTTCCGTACCAAAGCATAAAGTTTCAGATTCAAGCGTCGATACCTAGTCATATTTTAAAAAATGATTTCAGGAAATTATTTTTCTAAATTTAAGCATAAGTTTTCCAATAACTAAGAAAACATTTTTCGTTGACTCATTTTTCTAAGCGAACCAAATACCGAAAAATGAAGAATATGTTTTGTGGAAAATATTTTTCGCAAAAAAAGGGAACCTTAAAGAGATACTTTTACATTTAATAAATTGTATAAATGAGTCTTAAAAAGTATTTTAACGGCTCATTCTAACATTTTTATTTCTAAAAAAATAGATAAATCCTCATTTCTCCCGGTGATTATCATCATTCGGATCTATCCTCTTTTTTCCTGTGCCCCGCAATTTTTTAGTGTAAATAATGAATTTTCTCGCGATTTATTTTTTTATAATCTATCTATACCAGTCACTTTTCAAATTTCATCATCTGTCACGAGAACTTAGGACATTCATTTGTCAGCTCGTCGCCAGAAAAATTTCCATGTGATTTATTCAGTGGACAACTTTCGGTCCTAATTAATTAACATGTTTTGACAGGGAATAAAATGTACGTCAACTGCTCAGAAAAGTATAATATAGATGAATGATATTGTACTTGTAAGGTCACATGTCCCTTCACATGTCTTGACGACCAAAAATAGTTGACTTTTGATTTAGTTAACATCCACAAATCTACCAATAATTCGTAGCACGTGCCATTCGCAATCCAACGATGAACTGAGTCTAAGAAGGATTCGTCTTGTACCGAACTTATAGTTCGACAGCATGGAGCTTTTCAAGCTCAAACCTGGTCAAGATCCAAACAACAAAACGAATCCATGAAATAACCTACATGCCCCATGCACCAGTTAAGTCCAAGTCTATGGTCAAGGAAGGTTGCCTTGTCTCATAACAATTTGCACGCGATTAGTGAGATTTCAAGAGATATTATTTCTTGAATTGGAAATCCTTTGACACCTCAATCAATTGTGCCATTGAGGATTAAATTCCCTGCTTTCAGTGAAATAAAATGTAATGCTATTCTAGCCAATGATGTTAGTCAATCTATTTTACCCGATGAAGCATGTTTTCAAGGTCACAGTCGAAGCATTTGATCTCGCTCTAGGTGCTGATGTTGTTGCTACAATCTCTATCATTAGGGTTGATTGGGAGCTATTCGGAGAATTTGTACCAGAGCGAAGAGAATGCCATGCGATGTTGGGGACACTATAAAAAGTGGAAGGAATGGGAATCGGGGAGAAGTTTCCTAATTTTCCTCCCTTTTATTCCCATAAAAATTCTAATTTTTTCCTCATTTTCATTCAATTTTCATCCCTCCCCGTTCTCTCCTTCCCCAAAACAAAGCATAAGTGGTATTACTGGCAATTTTTGTAAAGTGATGGAGGAACATTCATTCGCCCAAGCATAGTCTATGGCTAACATGGTGTTACACTTGAAAAAGCAAGCGCGAGGACAAAAAAAGTTCTACAATCTACATTACAACTTACAAGCATGAGTGGAGTTAAAAAGCAAGATTTCACGTGCAATCTCCCAACACACACATGGGAATTCATAGGGCAACTTTTTTTCTTTTTTTGCTTTGCCTTTTGAAGTTTAATCATACACATTGACTAGCTGAGAGACCATATCAACTAGATGTCGTGCGGGTTCGATCGAAATTTTCATTGACTTGTCACTGGTTGAGGAATTTAGTCAATTGCACTTTTGATTGCTTATGATTGCTTTTAAGATTCCATTCTTGTCCACGATTTATATTTGTTTTTCAAAAAAGTTACCCCATTTGTCAGTCTTTCGGTTAACTTAACCTCTTGAATTTTTTGACCGGTCGTTATTGACATAGACGTTTGGAAAGCTAAATTGTCAATCAGAAGAGCTGATGTGGATTAAATGAGTAGCAAGAACTTGAAGGATCAACACGAATTAAAAAAAGCACAGAATAATAAGCCAGAGAGGAAGATTTAAAAAATTAAGAAAGAAACCCTAGCCTCGCTGACATTGATATTGTCCCGCAATGCTGTCTTGAGCTCGAGCTTAAGTTCGTTACAATTGTTGAGATTATCTCACATCAATTATAAAAGAGGTTAGTAATCGGTTTATAAGTGTGAGGAAAAATTTTACTCTTTGCGCTAGATTTTGGGTGGGAGAAGCCCAAGATCACCCAACACTATTAAGATTAGACGTATAAATGCAACGAAATAGAAAATAAAAGCGAGAAATAGAAATCAAGATACAAGATTTATTCTGATTTACCCTTAAACCAAGACTATATCCAGCAAAGGATTCTATTTTAATTTAACCTCGCACATCTCTAATACATCCCTCAATTAAAAGAGAAAAAGATTATATATATTAATAACTTTTCATGAGCCTAATCCTAACAGTGTTCGGTGATCTTAAGCCTTTTTTACCCTAAAAGTTAGCTCAAATGGTGAAATTTTTCTTAACACTTATAAACTGACCACATGTTCTTTTTACAACCGATGTGTGATAACTGCAACAATCTCCCATTCACACATTGAGCCTGGGTAGAAACGGCTACATCCCGTATCTCTCGCGGGACTGTTGGGTCCAGACTTGTCGGTAATTTGGGCTTTGATACCAGTATTGGGTAGTATTGAATTAGGATATTTATTAGGAGAGTGCAATAGAAGTCCGATACTTCGACCTGGGGAGATCGTCAAGAGGGAGTCCGTGCCTGAGCCTGTCAACATATTTAGTTAAACTAACATTTACTAAAAGGTTTAAACTAGTGAGTTATGGGTCAACTATGATATATCAATTACTTAACACCACACCAATTTCTCAATCTCTAACTTTTCTAGCACAATTCACATGTGTATCCTAACAATCTCTCTCTCATGTGTGAGCTCCAATGTGGGAGTTTGCTCCCCCTTAATTCAGATATCCTTTCTCATAAACATATATTAACTTAAATCTTCAATGCCCAACTTCACCCATGAAGTTTGCCATGGAGCTCGCGTTTCTACTCCACAACGCCCACTTGCCCAGAAAGTGCATTGGTCACCAAATTCCTTCCTTGAGATATTTGCTAAACACCGATACGTATTGGGAGTGGGTCATCAATCAACTATCGACTCTAATATCATTTATTGAGAACGCGTAGTAAAAGCTCGATACATTTTACTAAAGAGTGAATGTGAATCTAACTAAATATGTTGACATGCTCGAATTTGAGCTCCCTCTTGGCAATCTCCCCTAGTGAAATGTATTGAGTTTTTGCTGCGCCCTCCCAAAAGCAATAAGCCATTAGAATCCCACTTTAGCATCCATTACCTTGATGGTCCTAACTTAGCAACCATGGTTGCGAGCTCGAGCGGCCCTGGCAGCCATAAGCTCAAGCTCTGCGGCTATGGCACTAGTGCAACTCTAGATTGAGCGACCATTGCCACAACTCTTGGCATCTAGCAGCCACGGCCGCAAGCTCAAAGCTCAGGTGACCATGGTCATGAGCTTGAGGCCAAAATTGAGAATAGACGAGCATGTGCTAGGATCGGTAATAGGTTTTGAAGTTTAAGATGTCTTTTGAGAAGCAAAAAGAAAGAAAAATCCATGATTTTAGCTAAAAAAAAGGTTCGAGTTTTTGTGAACGAAGATGGAACAAGAGGGAGAGAGATCATTTGGAAAGATGCCAAAGGATAGGTGGTCCACATGTGCGCTCCACATAACCTTTTTTTTTTAAGAAGTTCGAATTAGCAATATTCAATGAAGTCAAATTCATGTCAACAAAATCCGTCACCGAAATGGCATAAGGACGAATAATGACACATTTTAAAAAGTATAGTGGCAATTCTAAATTAAAACAGTATAGGGACAATATTGAATTTCAAGCAAAAGTAGAAAGATTATTAGAGACATAATTCCCCTCTTTTTACCATATTGCAATCGTCTATAATCAGTTCTCTCTTCTAATTTTTGTGCTTTGGCTTCGTCCTTCTTTTTTCTCAATGGGAAATGAGTATGGCTTTATTGATGAAAAATCTAGTTACTAAAAATAAATATTTTTTTGTGTGTGTGTGTCGAAGGTAAATTCTGATATACTTTATTCTGCATTTCTTAATATTTCATAAAGCGACTAAAAAAAAGGAAATGGACGATTTAAGCATGTTTAGCATATATGTTTATTATCATTAGATATTGTATGTGTACATGTGTGTGAGAGGAAGAGAAATGATGTACACACGTCTTGACTATAATTGAGGATCCAAAATTATGGATATTTTCCTATTGGCCATATTGAATATTAAGACACTCCTGCTTGTCCATCTAAACATTAAATATTAAGATGAAACAACATGCATTTCTTGATATTGGTTGATGGTTTTGGTCACGATGATGTGAAGATGGCCGTCTTACGTGGTACATCGTCATGTTAACAATTTTGGCACAAATTGACAAGAAGGAATACAGTGAAACTTCGTGGAAATGTTTAGGACTAAATCGACAAATTCAAAAGGTTAAAGACCGAATTGGCATCCGTACAGAGATTTATGATGGATCGAATAGTTTCCCCTAGCACTCACTAAGAACAAACCACAACATGCACGAATCATTTCCGTTTAGTTTTCTTTGTTGGGTCAAACCATGTGATTGGAAAAATTGTCCAAAAAATCCTAAACATATTGCACTTTTTCCAATTAAGTTCTAGATTTTTCAAGTTTGCCAATTGAATCTAAACCTTTACTCTTCTTGCCAATTGAATCCATCCGACAAATTTTGATTGGAAATCGCTGACGTTAATATTTTTAAATAAATTTTTAAATTTTTTTATGATTTTTTTCTTCTTCTTTTTCTTTTTCATTATTTTTTGTTTGGGTTTTGGAGTTGGTTGACAAGGGTGGCCAACTGACCCTTGCCGGCTACAGGTAAGGGCTGGCCAACAAACTCGTCAGCCAACTCCAAAATCCCCAAAAAAATAGAGAAAAGGAAAAAAAAAGAAGAAGAAGAAGAAGAAAACCATAAAAATTTCATAAAATTATTAAAATATTATTTTAAAACGTCCATGTCAGCGCCACATAGCTGGCCGGCTGGCGTTCACGACGGCGATTTCCGACCAAAATTGATCGGATAGACTCAATTGATAAGAAATGTAAAGATTTAGGACTCAATTGGCACGCTTAAAAGGTTTATGACTGAATCGACAAAAATGTAATAAATTTAGAACTTTTTGGACAATTTTTCTCTAAGTGATTTGAGTTTATCATGCACAACTTTCCTTATCATTTTTTCCCGCCTTTCTTGTCGGCTTGGTATTCTAGATCACGATGTTATGCTTGGCATGGCATTATCATGATGATGACAAGCTGCGCGAACTGACATTTGAAACGTAAAGGAGAAGAGAGTGTTTGACGGGTAACTAGGAGATGGAGATGGAGACACCACCGTCCCGTGAATGAAAGTTTTGAAATCGATATTTGATTTTGCGTCAAAAACCAGGATACTAATCAACAACCTTGTTCCATGATTAGAGTTTCACGATAAGGTTTTGTCGGGGTAAAAGGTTATATTTTCGACTGTAATCATCATCTCCACTCTTGAATTGTACTTAGGAAAAAATTTGTACAGTTCGTCTTCGTACTTTCGCTATTTTTCTAATCAAGTCTCCATATTTTCCATTTTTCTAATCGGATCTTTCTACTTACGTAAAAATATCAAATTAATCGAGTCTCTCCGACGCAAAAACCGATCGAATCTAGTTGATATGGAAGTTCGATAATATGATGGAATGTGACGAAGACCGAATATTGATTATCTGGCCACCAACGGTGGAGCATGCGTAGTGAATGGATTGATATTATTCTAAATCTTTTATTCTCCCACCTAGTCACTATCCATGGAGGTAATATTTAATCCATGTCACACCGTGACATCTTATGAGGGCCATGTTGGCTAGATTTTGTGTCGGGGTAGTCATAGCCACGGGTCAGTTTCGGCCCAATCAAACTCGGGCCCGGCCCGTTGATTGGACCCGCGGTTCGGAACCGAAACCGGCCCGTGGCCTACGGGCCCGGTTTCTGTTCCAAAAATTTTGGAACCGACCCAGAACAGGCGGTTCCAGACCCAGTTCCAAAAAAATTAAAAATTTTAAATTAATTAATTAAAAAAAAAACCTGCAGCAGGGCCTGCATGTCTGCAGGCCCTACTGCAACCCGTTGCCTGGCAATGGGCAAAAATTTTTTTTAAAAAAAAGGACAATTGTTCCAATTTTTTTTTAATCCTAAATTTTCTTTTCATTTTTTTCTTATAAATTCTTATAAATTCTCTCAAATTCTCTCGATACTTTCAATTCTCTCCAATTCTCTCAAATTCTCTTCTCTCAAATTGTCTCAATATTCTAAATTCTCTCAAATTCTTTTAAATTCTCTTAATTTTCTCAATCCACTCAATTCTTTCTTAATTCTTCCAATCAATCCACTCACTTCTCTAAATCCACTTGAAAAATGGCAAATAGAAGTCGAGCGCCAATTGGCAAAGGTAAGAATATCATGACGGAATCTCATCATTCTTTTGATCCCCGTGATTATGTAGATTTTCAAGATGATAAAATCAACATTTTTCCCAATGTGGAGCATGTCCCAACGCAAGAAAGTCTTCATCCTCCTGCTGAAATATCTACAACAAAAGAGGCAGATCGGGAATTTACATCTGACATTTGGAATCATTTCACGAAAATGGAAAAATTTGATATTGGTAAAAGAAAAGTATGATATAATTTGTAAATATTATGGGAAAATATATAACTATACAAGTGGACAAGAATATGGAACATTCAAATGACATATTATGAGCAAACATCCAACCCAAACGGGAATCGATATCGGGCAACAACAAATTTCCGGGTACATCAATCTTAACACTTCCCCTTTATTTCATTTTAATGAAAAAACTTATAAGGAAGAATTAAGTAAATTTGTTTCCGCTGAGCATTTATCATTTAATTTTGGAGAAAGATTTGATTTTAATTAATTTGTAGAAAAAGCATGTGCTCTACATGCAAAACATGTTTCTAGAAATTCACTTAAAAGAGTAATTAAATATCTTTACACAAATGGAAAAAAAAGATTTACAAAACTTTTTTATGCAATTTAATGGATGCGTGCATATAGATAGTGATATTTAGAGTGATCATTGGCAAATTCATTCTTACATGGGCATAACATGTCATTGGATAAATGGCTATTGGAGTATTCAAAAAGGAGTTATTGCATTTAGAGTTTTCGATGGTAATCATACGGCATATAATATTTATAGAATAATTAGACAAATTTTAGAAGAATATTATTTGCTTAACAAAATTTTTTCAATTGGTTTTGATAATACCGCGGCAAATACTGCTTCAATTGCCGATTCATAAAATATTTGTAAACCCGCTTTTGGTGGAAAATTTTTTCATGTTAGATGTGTTTGTCATGTTTTAAATTTATGTGTACAAGATGGTTTGAAAACTCTTGATATTTTTCTTAAACCAATAAAAACGGCAATTCAATTTTTATGGAAACATCCCCAAAAAATGAAAGAATGGGGTGGATTTTGTAGAGAAAATGACAAAAAACCAAAAAGATTTCCAAGAGATGTTCCAACTCGTTGGAATTCTACTTTTCACTTGCTTAGTGAATTTTTAGCATATAAAAATTTATTATGTGCATTCATTTCTAATAATATACCTCAGATTAATTTATACCCACAAGAGTGGGATATTTGCAAAAAAATTTTAGATATTTTAAAGGTTTTTAATGATGCAACTTATACTTTGTCCGGTATTTATTATCCTACTACGCATTTATTTTTAGTAGAATGTATTAATATTGTCGGAATTTTTAATGAATATGAAAATAATGTTGAATTACAACATATTATAGTAACAATGAAAATGAAGTTGTTACATTATTATAGCGAAATTCCCATTATTTATTTAGTTACTTGTGTTTTTTATCCGCGTTGCAAATTAGATGGTTTAAGTGATTATTTGCATATGTATTATCAATGTTTACATTATGATACGGTAAATATTAGAACCGTACTAAGTGAGATTAAAAACGTAGTAATAGAATTATATAATGAATTTTATACTAAATATAATTTAGGTGATATTGGATCTCCTCAATCTACCGAGACACAAGATGAGAGTACAGGTAAAATTAGTAGATGGTACCAACTTTTATTACATAGACAAAAAAAAAAAAAAAAAGGGAGTAACAGGAAATATTTCTGAATTAGAGATTTATCTAATCGTTTCCTTTGAGTTTACTGAATTCGAAGATTGTACAGGTTTTTTTAATTTTGGATTGGTGGAAGAGGCACGCAAGCCAATACCCAATCATTTCTGTTATTGCAAAATAAATTTTTGCAACTCCTTGTTCCACAGTTGCGGTCAAATAAGTATTTAGTGCCGGAGGCAATATTTTGGACGAATATCTTTCAAGATTAGTTCCAAAATCAGTAGAGGCTCAAGCTCGTTTCGATGGTTGGACGAAAGTTCAATACCGACAATAAGAGATAGATCGGAATAATGAATCCGAATTCTTTAATGACGGAGATACCACCGCTACCGGTACCGGTATCGGAACGAGTAGTGATAACCGAGAGTAAAAGAACTATTAGAGTTAGCAAATATTTTGGGGACCCTTGTTTCTCATACTGGGTACGCCCACGTGAGTTTAGGGAAACCGAAATATAATCCGACGATATGTGACCTCTGTGCACAGAATGCTTAGGTTTTGGGGGTCATTTTATGGTATATATATTGTATTCCTTTTTTTATAGATCATTTAACAAATTGTAAGGCGCTTAATGATAATTTATTAAATTCAAGCTCCTTCTTTTTCTCTTGTCTTTTTGTCCTCAAATTTGATTATAATTTACATTTTAATTACAATTTATATTAAATAATTCATAATTTCATAATTTCATAATTCATTTTTTTTTATTTTGTAATTTATTTTTTAAAACTTTAAATTATGAATCGGTCCGGAACCGGCTCAGAACCAGAATCGGAATCGGCCCTGAACTTGAACTGGAACCGGAACCGGCCGGTTCCGAACCACGGCCATGGCTAGTGCTGGGGGTACTTGATTTGATATTCTGTGCAAGTAGAAGGACTTGATTAGGATAATTGTAAGCGCGTGGGCTTAATTAGAAAACGTACTCAGAGTACAACAATGAAAAATAGAACTCTCGCATAATGTGGATTTCTACTGACACAAGTGGCCGATGTCTCTTGAATGACCTATCTTTAGAAGTTTTGCGCTTAATGGTTGCTTGGAAAGTGAGCACTGTATTAAAGTTGGGATATCGTTATTGTCCTTCTCTAGTACTCTTTAGAAAATACGTCCCTTGTCTAGTATATTTAGTGATATATCAACTTCTTTTCTATTTCCACCATGGTGGCTCGTCTACTAGTGAAAAGATTAATAGTCTTCCATGAGATCACGAACTAGTTCAATTCACATCATGGACAAATCTCTCAACTATTCGTGCTGTGTTGCCCGAGTGCATCATATCTCTTGTGAAAAGACTTTTTAATCTTCAATATCTTGACAAAGGCGCGATGATACACTTGCAAACCCAGGTGTCTCAGGTTGAGGGTAGCATGGAGTAGATATCGTTTGAATCGAACATTTCATAGCGGGTGTGGAGTCCCTCCGGTAAACCAAAGATGTCACCGGCGGTAGACACTCCTCCCCACGCTTCAATTATAAAAAAAGAAATCTCGAAATATATACTAATTCTCATGCAAGCTCAAACCCCGTAAAATCACATACACACTCGTATTAAACTTAGGGAAAATGAAACAACAGTCTTTCAACTTTAGCCCAATCTTCAATGTGATCCCTTATTTTCCATTAATTTAAGTTTAGGGATTACATTGAACATTTTCATATAATTTAGGGACTAAATTGAATATGTATCAAAGGTCCATGGACAACATTAAACAAATTAAAAGTTCAGGGACCACATTGAACATTAGGTTTAAGTTTAGGGGTTAGATTAAACAAATTAAAAGTTCATGAACCATATTGCATATTGGACTAAAATTTAGTGACCGTTTGTGTCATTATCTCTTTAACTTACCTTGAAATATGTCCTAACACTTTTCCCACACAAAAACCAACCTAGTCTATGTACGATCTTCTATGACTTTCGAAACTCTTTCTCTCTCTAGTTCGAGGTCTGATAGCATTAGACAAGGTCCAATTCATGCAGTCGTTCTATTAAAAATTCAAGGACTACATAGAATATTTTTATATAATTCAATGACTAAATTGAACACGTACCCAAAGTTCATGAATCACGTTAAACAAATTAAAAATTCATGGACCCCATTGAGTATTAAGCTAAATTTCAGAAAGTATATTGAACAAATTAGAAGTCCATGAATCATATTGCAAATTAAATCAAAATTCATAGATTATTTGTACCGTTATCCCTTAAACTTACATGAAAACCAACCCAGTCTGTATAGGGTCTTTCTATGACTGTCTAAACACTTTCTCTCGCTCATTCGAGGTCCAAATAGCATCAGATGAAGTCCAGGTCACGCTCTCCAATGTCGTGCAAGACTCGATCGAATTCTTGCGGAGGGCCGACCGTCACGAGTGCCGTCACGATGACGTCAAAATGGCAAGCCCCGAAAATTTCGGGCCGAATGGGGAACAGAGGAAACGGGGGACTATGATTACTAGGCGGGGCCCGCCGTTGATCCTTAGGCCTAGGCCTGACACGGGCATTATAAAGGGCAGAAGAAGAGAGGGAGGAGTGGAAGGAAGGGGGATGAGCTGCGAGTGTGGGGACCACCTGGTAGGGTGGGGGGCCCGCACGTGTCCGGCGTACGCTGTCAATCGCACGGTCCGAAAACCCGAGGAAAAGGGCAGGGTGTTCGGTCCTCTGCAGATCCTACGGCTGTGCGTGTTGGGACGGGCGCCTCGCCGTGGGGGCCCCCCCGCGCAAACCCCCCCCGTCCTTTTGCTTTGACCGCCCTTTTTTTGAAACTCCAGAAAAAAGATGACGAGGGGTCTCAACTCCAGACGTACGACACGGACACCGGAACGGACGACACCTTGCGCCACCCCCCTCCGCTTCCGCCGGTGGATGAATCTCACGGCGGAGGAATGCGGCGGCTCGGGTCTTTTATCTCTCGGCCACGGCCAACGAGGGAGGCCGCCACCGCACCGACCCGCGTGTACTCTTTGACCTCTTCGTTGCTTCCCCCATAAAGAGCCGTCTCTCTCTCTCTCTCCCTCTCTCATAATTTATGATTTTCTTATTGTGAACACTTGCCACTTCTTTATTTTATTGATATTATTGGATGTCTCGTGTAAGTTGGCAACCGAATAACCGATATACAATTAAAAAAAAAAAAGAGAGACCAACTTTTGGTTAGTTATCGAGAGTAGAGTTTGGTTAACAATTAACATAACAATGGACAACTTCAAGGGAATTGACGATTCGACGGGGACCTCATTGACAACATCATGAAAGCTATAGGCGAGAGTCTTCATCAGGACTTGAGAAATTGATAACACCAAAAGATAATTACTGGGTGGTTATGTTTATTGCCGCTGTTGAAGGATTTTTATATCTTCTTGTGGATAATTGTTGCTAAATAATGGGTGGGTATAAATACTCCAAATGTTCACTATAAACCCCCTTGAATCAATCACGTAACTCAATATTATCATAAATTTATCCTTTATCTTCACTTTTTTACAATTTACATAGCTAAACACGATTGTATCCGATCTTTATTCCTTTTAAATTTTATTATCCTTTACTTTTCTATCCAAAATAACAAGCGGTCATTTACGATCTTTATCGATCTATATCGATTCATCCGTATTCTTAAAAGATGTTGCATCATTTTCGGCGAAACACATTGATTGCGACCGTTCTCGCATCCGGCCATAACGAATAATTGAAAACGTCGTGGAGCCTATGACTTTTAACATGGCCCTAAGGAATTGGGGGTTGGTGGGGGTCAAATTTGGGACTTCTCCTGTCCAAAGCCCAAATTACTTCAACATTCTGCCAACTTCCAAGGGTCGTTGCTTCTTCTTTCAACTTTTCCTTTTTTGTTTGGTGGAGGTTTAGGTATCGACCCAACTCATATGGCCCAATCTTCATCTTTTGGGACTAATAGACTAAGGGCCTGTTTGGCAACGTGCCAAATAATGAAAATTTCTACTGTTTTGTTCTCAGAATCAATTTAGGAATAGAAATTCGTTTGTTAAAATTATTGTGCCCTAGCATAATTTTGCAAAAAATTGATTTCAAAATCAGTTTTGGAACAGAATCAAGAAGAAAAAAAAAAAGTTCTTGATTCTAGAACAATTTTCCGGAATTGATTCTTCTTGCTTTTCTTCTTTCTTTTTTAATTTTTTTTCATCTTCTTTCCGACCAACTGCCAGCCCACTGCTGGCGACCGGCCAGGGGCCGGCGAGGTCAGCCTCGCCAAATCTGGGCAAGGTCGAGCCTTACCCAGCCATGGCGAGGCCAACCTCGCCGTCGCCAGGGCTCGCCGTTGCCACCCCTGGCGACGGCGAGGTCGGCCTCGCCTTGGTCAAGTGAGGCTCGACCTTGCCGTCACGATCAACGAGGTCGGCTGCGACACCCTCGTCGGCCTTGGTCTGTTGCCAATCGCTGGCGCTGGCGACCGGCCATGGCCAAGGAAAAAAAAAGAAAGAAATATTAAAAAATTAAAAATATTATTAATAAAAAAAATTTTGTGTAGTTACCAAACACATTTCTGTTCTTTTTCTATTTTAAGAATAGAAATTTTGAACAATTATCCAAATGCCTTTAAATGGTTAGAAATTATTTCCGGGCACAAAAAAAAAAAAAAAAGTCATTTCTGACTAGAATCTGTTCCCGAATATAAAATGGTTGCCGTGCGCAATCTAATTGATATGGTTTTCCCGCGACAACTTTAGAGAATAGATGTTGCGGCTTTTAAGGTACTTGGCAGATGCCTCACCAGTTGCGGTACTAAGCATCGCAATTACACTTCGAACACAATTAGACTCGACGGACTCTAAAGCCGTCATGAAGTGGTCGAAGATTAATATCGATATGATAAAATGCTTACGTCCAATTTTCGATCTTCAGTTCAGGATCCTCTAACTATCTTACACAAAAGGCAATGATGGAAAAAATTGCTCATTGTATTTGGGATTGCAAGTTTAATGCCAAAAGGCCCATTTGGCACCTTTCCCAAAAATTTTAAAAAAAATTAGAAGATTATGTATAAACTTTGAGTGACTTCAAATTAAATGTCTACCCTTATATATATTTATAGTAGGTCAAATTTATAAGGGTATCCGACAAAAGTCCTAATTCAAACTATAAATATCAAAGCAAAAAGATGAAAACTAAAGCAATCGCCATTGCAATCGATCACCATATAAATGAATATAGTTTCAAGTCTCAAAAGTTGACATTCCGTGACGCACGTGAAACAAATTTGATCTAGAAAACAAATATTTCCACCGGCCAAAGTCCCCATTACATGAAAAAGAACATTCGATGGAAATAAGACGTGATTAAAGAATGAAATGATGACGTGACGATCATAGTTGTCCGTTAAGTTTCTCTTGCTTTCTTGATTAGTATACAATCGTCTGCCTAGAGTTGGACGAAACTCTATGCATGCTATATCATCGTACCGTATGATATCGGTCGACGAAATTCGAACGTGTAAATTTTCGGCGTCCACGAAACATCGTAGTGTCCGGCATCGACCTGCGTTCGTCAAATGCCGAAACGATAAGAGAATTTCTAGATGTCCGGTCGAGTGCATAGAGGGACTCAGCACGCGAATGGGCCAGAAGTATGTGGAAGGTTAGGCCCAAGCCCACAGCTCATGCTCGCTCATGAGTGAAGCGAGCGACTCGAGAGAGATTTGGAACGAGACGATGTTCGACCGGAGGGATTGGTTGACCCAAGCTCGCAGTCCTCGAAGTCGTTCATTTCCCTCTCGCTCGAGCCCATGCAAGTCGAAGCGACGCCGGAATTCGACCTCCGGAGCTCGAGATCTCCGCTGTAGGTGCACTTGCCGCCGTCGAGAGCCGTCAATTGCCTCCTGCGAGCTTCGTTTCTTCCTCTCTTCTCTTGTTCTCCCACTCTCTCTGTGATTAAATTGCGTGTGCCGTGATGGTTGTGATGGTGAAAAGCATAGGCGAGTCGAGACGCGTTGGTGCTTAATTATGACAACTAGATCGTAAATTGAAATCAAAATAGATATAGAAATTCAAATCGAAATAGAAATAGAAATAAATAAAAAGAAGGAATGACGCCGTCACTTTAAATTGCAATTGAATGATTGATGGCAATTATATCTTCTTAGGGAAAATGGGGTGGACTTATTCATATGGGTAGAAATGGCGCCGCCCTATCTAATTTGCATAAAACTTTTATTGCTTTTGTTTTGAACAGTCATAAACATATTATACTGATATCAATTCGGTCATCAGCTTTATAATTTTTGCCAATTTAGTCTTTGACTTTTGTACAAAATTTCGATGTAGTCCTTCACGTCGATTTTCGCCAGAAATCATTGACATGGCCATGTGCCGCATAGGATAGCCGATGATGATTAGATCACCACATCAGCAATTTCCGGTAATAACTTACCAAAATGTTTATGAAATTACCAACATTTTTTAATAGTTCCCAAATTAATAATTTTGGTCCTAGCTAACCAACTTTTATTTGCATAACTGACCCATACTTCATATTTACAAACTCTTATACGAAGTGTTTTTTTTTTGTCATGACTCTTATATGAAGTTACCAACCGAAAATAAATTGATTTATCAACTTTTATTAGATTGTATCACCAATTAATTTTGAGTTGCTAATTCTTCTTTGAGTTACGTTTAATTTTTTTTTATCTAAATCAACATTTCCATTGAGTTATCCGTTTTTCATTTGCTTTGGTTAGTAACCACTTACGTTTACTAAGGCTCCGTTCGTTTGGCGGAAAATATTGTGTTTTTGGAAAATGTTTTCCCGGAACATAATTTTTTGGTGTTCGGCAATTAATATGAAAAAGTTTCGGAAAATATTTTTTGCCGGTGGCGGCGGACGAGCGGCGACCGATGACCAGTGGCGGCGGCAGCCGGAGACCGGAGGGGGGAAGAAGGAGTTTTGCGAAAAATGGTTTCCGCTTTTTAGAAGTGGAAGTCATTTTCCATAGACTTAGGCTATTTTGTGAGGGGGGAAGGAAAATGTTTTCCCACGGAAAACGTTTTCAGCCCCCGAACACCGAAAAACCCGGAAAATATTTTCCGGGAGAATATTTTCAGCCAAACGAATGGAGCCTAACTCTTCTAAGAGATTACTAACCTAAATTAGCATGTCTCACTAACTTTTTTCCCATAAAATTACTACATAGTATTTTCTTAGCCGCCAAGTTACTTATTTACGTATATCTGGATATTTTAATTTGCCAACTTTTATATCATTTGCAAGTTTTTATGGTCGTTTCTTAGAATTTACCAAATCGTTTTAGAAACGATCAATATTAATTCGAGTGACTTACCAACTTTTCGCTAATTAAGTTACCAATGAGTTTTGGATTAGAAACTTTCATTTGAGATATTTAATGAGCTTTTATTTCTTTTAATTAACAATTTCTCTTATTTGTTACCAACTTTTATTTACCTTTCTTAATTATGCCTTAAATTTACAAAATTTTATATGAAATTGCTAACTTGATTAGATTAATTTATTAACTTTTCTCCAATTACTTATCAACTAGTTTTGGGTTATCAACTTTCATTTGAACTATTTACCAACTTTTTTTTTCAACTTCCTGATTTTTCTATTTAATAATTTAGTCGAGAACGCAGTTGATAAGTCACCAGATAAAAATTTATAATTTTATATAATAGTTGATAAATTCGAATCATTGGTAAGAAAGTTGACTAAAAATTGGTAAATAAAGTTGGTAAGTCACCAACTCACTGCGATCATCGAACATCTCTGCTTTGGACTCATTTTGCACGTCGAAAGTAGACACTTAAATCATCCTTATGAATTTTGCCATCTTATATTGATTGATAACCCAACAATTCTTACACTCGACAAACATGAATCTCCTAAGAACACATGAATGTAGGGGGGTATTCTCATCACGATGAGAATAACAAAGCAATGAACCTAGCTAAGAGCAGCATCAGCCGCACGCGTTTTGGATCGACAAGGAGGAAAGACGTTGACCTCGCCGTGGCCGGCATAAGAAGACTTGCCGGCCAGATCGACGAGGGACCTGATCGCAATGAATGGCATCTTGTGTTGGTGACAGACCAGAGCAATGGCTGCGGTCTCCATGTCCATGGCGGTGGCATTGAACTTTGAGTACAGGAATTGCTTGTAAGCACTGTTGTCCAGAAACAAGCTGGCACTCACCCCTCTCTCCACTGCCACCACCGCTGGTGCCCTTGGCAAGCATGTCGAGTTCACACATTGTCCCAGCTTCAAGCCCTGGTCGTGTCAATGAACAAAGTATGAGCATAAAGAGAGAATTTATACGTTCCTGAAACATATCTACATTCATGCTCTTGGCCTCTTTCGGTACCGATTTCCTTGACATGCTTACTTTGAAAACTGCAGTCGATTAAATGCTCTCGCGGAGCAAGATAGGTTTTGAACTTCGATGGGTGGCTCGGGATTTACCTTCGAGACGGCGAAATAGTGCTCGTCGACGGGGACCCAGAAGGCGTGCTGTCGGACTTCGGGGACTCCGTCGATGGGGAAGATTTCCTCAGGTTGGTACAAACATTGTTCAGGAGATTCTGGTCAGCCTCGCCATTGCTGGTGTGATTGTTGAAACTGGTGAAGTTGAGATAAATAAATGTCCTCGTGTAGTCCCCAAATGATTCAAATGCTAGATCTGTGCTAGGCCCCTCTCCAAACCTCTGCTTTCATTCAGGAAGGAGGAAAAAGATTTTAGGACCATCTCTTGTTCTGAGGGCTTAAAGTGATATGAACAGCCATCTCCATGTTGAGTATTACCTGACCCATTGGAGAGCAGCCCAAATATGTTCAGGTCTGCTTTTAACTTTCGAGTTTATAAAGACATATCATGCTTTTTTCAAAAGAGCACTTGCAAAAGTGATTGTCAAGAATTCGGACATCCTCTTAAATCAGGGGTAACTTTAGAGAGTCAACAAATCTCCTGACATGATGGCACATCACCCAAAAAAACAAAACATTTAACTATTGTCGTGACCGATGTTTAGTAGTTTTACAAAACCCGTTGACCCTAGTTTACCTATTGATTCACTCTTAAATTGTTGTAACTTGTATGAAAAGGATTCTTCTTCTTTTCATCCAATCTGCTCCACCTTCCCCTTCCATTCAGCACCATACTTCTAACAATCACTCAATTTCACGTAAGTAATGACCCACATGAAAAAAAAAAGATCGAAAAAGATCAATAGTTGGAGATTGACCTGCCAATTCCAATGGCCTGTATGAGCCCAATACCGAGGGATTGCCACATCCCCCATTTGGAAATTTGGATTTGCACTCCCTGATAATCCAGGGTGCAGCACACCTTTCACATTGAACAGAGTCAAGAGCAACTTTGTGGTTGTACCTGCATTTAGCTTCATGCAGCAACAACTTCTCATCAACACTCTCATTTTCCGATATCGAAACGAAGAAAAAGGGACATAAAGGATACATTAAGGTCAAAGCCTTGCTCGTTCCATGGCCATCCCTGTCATGACAATTGTCACTCCCTCGTTTTTCAGCCGCCCGATCCAAAACCTCTTTCCTGCATCACAGACGATGAAATATATCTAGAACATATCGCCGAACCATGCGTTGCCCAAAGGAGCCAACTAATGGCGGTGTTCTTGGGATAAAGAAATCGATAATAAGAACCAGAGAACGAGCATAGGAAATAGATCATTGAGTGCGTGAATGATGGACATGATATGTAGTGTTCATGAGCTTCAGTTACCAAACATGTCCAAGTAAGGGAGAGTTTCACGTGGGACAAAGGTTGGAGATTGCATAAGAGGGTTAATCTCAAAGGGTTGGGACACTACAATCCCCAAGAATGGGCCTTGTTCACTTCATCCCCCTTTCTCATCGAACCATGATCAACCGCACCAGAGCTCCTGTTCACCATGCCCATCACCATGGCTAGAAGGACCACCTCCTTCAAATGTTGAATATGACCCACCCATGTTAGAGAGAGAGAGAGAGACAGAGAGAGACAGAGACAGAGAGATGAAGGGACAGAAGGAGCGATGATAAGCAAAGACAAGGAAGTGGCATCTTTATACGAAGTTTTGAGATTTGAAGAGGATCTGACAAGAGAAACTATGATCAGGACTTGACATATTTGGAAAATCCCCTGATAAATACACACTTGACTTGGGTACGTCGTTGCAGGGTTCATGATCAGATCTCAACTTGACTTCCCAGGGAAGTTGCATTGACTAGGTTATCATTCACACCTTGTTCAATCTCCCCCCAAAACCCAACGTTCGAGCAATCCATTTCAAAACCGCTTAAGTTATTTCAAAGAAAGAATCTGCTTGATGATAGTCTCCATTGAAAATTGTAAAAGAAGAGAAAAAATCACTTGAGTTATTTCAGAATGATTATCATTCACACTCTAAATAATGAAAGAAGAATTCAGATATGTTGCAAAGAAGCATGACTCGCTCCCATTTTAATAGGATGAGTTTCCATTATATCCATCGTAATATATAACTTTCCATACAAATATGTTCTTCATTGAAGTACTCGTTCGTATTCTTACATGAAATGGCAGCATAATCTCACCTTAGGAAGATTGATTCGGCGCCAGATGCTTCTAGCTGTCGAATTTCTTGTATGAGAAGTCCAGCAAGTTGCTGTTGAAGCTCACGGCATGCGATCTTAGAGATAAATTAGAGTAGTGGTAAGCCAAACGGCTTATTTAGATCCATGGAAATCTTGTGATCGTGAAGCTCGTCGAATTCCTATATGTGGAATTTCAAGCCCAATCTGCATCAGCACAACCCTCAATCTTCGTGTGATTGTGATTCCTCATAAGAATGCCATGTGCAGGGCATGGCTTTAGATATCACAATATACGGTCAACCGACTCCATATGACCTTAAGAAGAATTATGCATGAATTGACTAACATATATCAGGTCTTGTAATAGTCAAATAAATCAACCGACTCATCAATCTTTGGAACATTCCACTGTCTTTGAGGGTAGCGGTGTTGGTGGCAAACTTACTGCCATAATCCATAGGTGATTCTGTGAGTTTAGCTCCCAATTTCCCAGTTTCCTTCAACAAGTCTATTGCATACTTTCTCTAGGAGAGAAATAATCATTTACTTACACTAGCGATTTCAATTCCAAGGAAGTAGCGTAACCTCCCCAAATCTTTGATGTCGAACTTTTCATTCATGTATTTTTTTGAGAATTTCAATCTCCTGAAGATTATCGCGCAGTGATGACGATGTCATCAGCATAAATCAAAACAACCACAATTCCTTTGGAGTTCTTATTAACAAAGAGAGAGTGAACTGACTCTCAAGTTTTGAAGCCAAAATTTACAAGAGCAATATTGAGCTTACCATACCAAGCTTGTGAAAATTGCTTGAAACCATAAATTGCTTTATTTAGTTTGCACACAAAACCCTGTCCTTCCGAGGATTGGGGAAGGTCCATGTATGCTTCTTTTTCAAGGTCGCCTTTTAAGAAGGCATTTTTAACGTCCATTTGAAAAACGTGACCATTCGTAATTAATTGCAACTGACGTGAGAACTCAAACTATGCTCTTAACACCCCAGGCGATGCTTGAGGTCGCACGACCTTAGGCCATCGCCAGCCGATTTGGCTCATCGGCGGCTAAGTTGTGCCGGCAAATAGTTTGAGAGTTTTTTTATAATTAAAAAAAAAACTAGCAAAAGTCATTTGCAAAGCGAAGTTTTTTTTAAACGGCATTTAAGTCAAAGTTGCTACCAAATGCATTTTAAAAATACACTTTATCAAATGCTATTTACATTTCGGATAACCCCTTTAATCGAAAGGCCTTTGCATTTTCTCTAACGCTTTCTCCTAGGACCGAATCAAATGCACTCTAAGAGACTGATTGGTACAGTTTTCGCACAACAACTTTGGAGTATAGATATTGCGGCTTCTAAGGTGTTTGGCAAACGCCTCAATGGCTGCAGAACTTCGCGGCACAGTTACCCTCCGAGCATAATCATACTCCGACGGACTCTAAAGCCATCATGAAATGGTCCAAGATTAATATCGATATGATTTGATGCTTACGTCCGATTTTCCAATCTTGTATTTGCGATCCGGCCACCATCTTACTGAAAAAGCAATTTGGATAAACTTTGAGACTTTGAGTGACTTCAAATTAAATGTCTACCCCTATATATTTATTTATAGCTGGTCTATTTTACAACGATATCTAACAAAAGTCCAAATTCAGATCGTAAATATCAAAGCAAAAGATGAAAATTCAAGCAACCACCGTCCCAATCGATCACTATAGATATAAATATATATATGAAACAAATTCAATCTGAAAACAAATATTTCCATCGGCCAAAAATCCCATTACATATAAAAGGAACATTCAAAGGAAATAAGATGCGATTAAAGATTGAACTGATAATGTGACAATTATAATTAAGCGCTAAGTATTAGAATAATTAAATATTAAATCACGTCTTCATCTAACAGCTTAAGTTTTTAGAGCAGTTGGCTGTGGTCCTACAAGATTTAACATGATATCAGAGCTGGAAGTACTGAGTTCAAATATTTCAAGGTCCTATTTACCTCCCCAATTAAATATTTTCACTCTTAATGCCAGACTTAAAATTTTAGAGGAGTTGGTTGTGGTCCCATAAAATTGAACACTAAGTTTTTGTTGCTTTCTTGATTAATATAAGGCTTCATTTATTCCGCGGAAAATGAATGCTTCATAACGTATTTTTTAATAAATAATAGCTTATATATCGCGCAATCATTAATTAATGAAAAATATTTTCATTATGAACAACAAATTATATTTTGATATTTTCGTGAATGGTGAAAATATTTTTCGTTCATTTATTTTTACAAGCGATACAAGGTATCATCTTTAACAAAGATATTTTTCAATCCATTCATTTTCGGCGAAACAAACGGAGCCTAAAATTGTTTGCCTAAAGTTAGACGAAACTCTATGCATGTTACATCATCTTGCCATGTTATATAAGTTGGTGAAATTTAAACGAGTAAATTTCGGAGTCTGCGAAACATCAAGTGTTCGTCAATTGTTGAAACGATAAGAGAATTTCTAGATAGGGAAAATGACACAAATTGTCCTCGCAATGTAGTCCCTGAAATTTTGCCCAATGTGTAATATGATCCATAAATTTTTAATTAGTTCAATATGGTCCATGAATTTTCGCCCAATGTGTAATGTGCTCTCTAAACTTCTAATTAGTTCAATATGATCTCTAAACTCTTGATACATGTTCAATGTAATCTTTGACCTATATGAAAATATTTAATGTTAACCATAATCTTGAATTAATGGAAGGATAATATCGAACACTGTCATATAGATCAATGACTACATTGAACATATATCAAAAGTCTAGGCATCATATTAAATAAATTAAAAGTTTATGGATCATATTTCACGTTGGGCTTAAGGTTCGTGGACCATATTGAACGGATTAAAAGTTTATACCATATTACATATTCGGTCAAAGTTCAGGGATCATTTATATCATTACCTGTCGAGCGCAAAGAGGGACTCAGCCGCGAATGGGCCCGAACCTAAAGCCCATAATGGAAGGTTGGGCCCAAGCCCACTGTCCATGCACGCTCATGAGTGAAGCGAGCGAGCGACTCGAAAGAGAGAGAGAGAGAGAGAGAGAGATTTGGTACGAGACACTGATCAGAGCAGAGGGATTGATTGACCCAAGCTTCCTCTCGCTCGAGCCCATGCAAGTCGGAGCGACGCCGGAATTCGCACTCCCGAGCTCGAGATCTCCGCCGTAGGCCGCCGCCGCCGTCGAGAATCGCCGATTGCCTCCCGTGAGCTCCGTTTTCTCCCCCCCCAGTCTCTCTCTCCTTCTCTCTCTCTGTGATTAAAGTGGAGTGTTGTGGTTGTGGTGATGGCCGTGATGGCGGAAAGCGTAGGCGAGTCGAGATGCGTCGCTTAGGGGCGGAGCGGGGGCCTCTCGCGCTGTTTGTTGCAGCCGTGGGAATGCCGAATGAGAGAGGTCGAAGGAGCAGGCGCGGTACTGTTTCACTGAGTTCACGTAGGCTGGCCGGGCACGCGATTCGTATTTTCTGATCGTCGTTGTCGACGGCGTGATTGTTCAGAGCGGAGTTCGCCGATGGATGCGAGGTGCCGAGAAGTTTGACTAAGCTATGCGTGGTGAGATGAGTCGGAGAGATATGGTTTGTAGTTTATTTTCAGGTGGCAGGCTAGTTTATCGAGTGAGATATGAATGGCGATGGTGGGGTTTGGTCGGTTCTGCGTCGGTGAGAGCATGTCACTGGCTCTTCGACAAGTCGTATTGCTTTAGCTCACGCATTACAGAGATTCAATGTGCGACTCGTGCTCATACGCCATTTGAGTAGGGAAGAAGAGTGATTTTTCACAGAAGTGCATGCCTGAATTCGTGTATAGATTGCGGTATACAGTGAGTTTGGCGTCAATTGATTGCTTATGGATGATTATCTTTTACCAATGGAATTTCTGGTGATCTGGCCAAGTACCTTTATAAACTGTGAGTCCAGGTCGATCTTCTCCTGGGAATACTGCGCCCTAATAGCTCTCTGACTACTTTGCGTGGTTTATGCTTGGAAACTTGTAGACTAGTGTCCTCTGTTCTGCATTATATTGTCCCATATATGGGTTCGTTTCATTTCTCTGTCTGCTCTACTCAATTCGATTCCATTTTCCTACAGATATTCTTGATATGAGGATGGCTAAGGAAGAAACTTCATGTAGTGCTGTCCAAGTAAGTGTCTTAACACCCACCCCCCCCCCCCCCCCATCCCACAAATGGATTCATGTATGCATCTGCAGCCACATGGGCGGGGCTTAAGAGGTCTCTGATGAGCATTAACCTAGAAGTGCACATAATGGAATTTTGTTCTTTATCTGTGAACAGGCAATTGATTTGATTTCAGCAGTTAAGGAGCTGCATGTGCTTAACTCGCAGGAGCTCAATAAACTATTGAGAGACTCTGACAATTTTGTAATTGACTGCTTAACCGTTAAAGGATCGTCAATAAAGGTCAGTAGTCAATCTGTAGGATCTCAGCTGCAGTCCTGTTAATTTTTGAACCTGGTCAGTTCTTGATTTTATTGTTTCAGGTTGATATGGAAAAACTTGCAGGCTTTCTCCCCTTGCACCTTATTGCTGTGCTCATGTCAGCTGAAAGAGATGAAGCTATGTTCAGATACCTATTATCTGGCGTACGACTCTTGCATTCCTTGTGTGAAGTGGCACCCCGCCATGCTAAACTGGAACAGGTAGTTTCTCAGCAATATCGTTTAACTAATTCCTTTCTCCAATAACCTTACTTTTGACTCCTTCCTTCCTTTTGTTTGTTCCCATCATATGGTTTGAGCTGTTCCACTTACAGGCTTAATAGTATTTGGTATACATTAAACAAATTATTTGGTCGTCTAAATCAGCATTTCAAATAACATATATTATAGTAAAGTTGGATATTTCTGTATATTTCTTCCAATTTGACTGAAGTTGAGGGTGACTGAAATTTTCAATTTTCAATTTTATGACTCCATGTATGTACAAATGTCACCATTCAGCAGTTCTAGAATTGAACAAGGAGGTGGTGCTTGAGTTGACTTGTGCCAGACTCTTATCTCCATATCTCTGGTGAAGTAGTGTTATAATGTTTTTCGTTTCAAATATTTGTGAAAGCCTACTAGTGGATTCATTGGATTTTTCTTTTGTCATATCATTTGTTGGATTGTTCTTTTGCAGTGTCATGGTTTATGAAATTTATTCTTTCTATTATGTTTGGCAGATTTTTCTGGACGATGTTAAAGTGTCAGAACAGATGCTTGATCTGGTCATTTATTTGCTTATCGTCCTCGGTGGATATAATAAGCAGGTTTCCATTTATTCCTGTTTTTAATGTCTTCCCTGCTGAACGTCTTCATTATGCAAAAGCTTCTCTTATTGGTGCAGGGAAACAATGATCCAAGTCCTCTGCCCCTCCTACATTCAGCATTAGTGGCGTGCAGTCTGCATCTCTTAACAGGATTTATATCTTCACAGTGGCAAGACCTTGTTCACGTATTGCTTGCACACCCTAAGGTATAATTTTGGCCTGATATTTTGTTTTGACAGTTATCCATGGAATTAGGTTAGCAACAAGCAATTGCTTATGTAAGTTTTTCTTCTCTCTTTTTGTTCATCCAGTTTTACATTGGATCAATAATTCATGTACCTTAGGGTTCTGCCCCAATGGCACTGTACTGATTATAGAAGTTTGTTTTGACAGATTGACGTATTTATGGATGTAGCCTTTCGAGCAGTTTGTATGATGACTAGATCTCTCAGGACCAAGCTGTCACCTCATAGTAATGATTTTTGTGCAAATTTGAATCTGACAGCAGAGCAAATGGTTAACTACCTTTGCCAGCAGTGTGAGGCATCTCTGCAGTTTCTTCATTCATTATGCCAACAGAAGACATTTCGGGAGCACGTGCTCAGGAATAAGGTCTCTGAAATAGCAGATTCATTTTTTGCAATTTAGATTTTCCTTCAGGATACAATTTATTCTTCAGAAACAGGAGCTTTAAATAGTATTTCCTGCCAGATGGAAGATAGAGGTTCTCATGTTCACAAAAGGGTCCATATTTAGCACCTTTAAATGGGTTTAGGCATTTCAATGTCCACCCCCCCCCCCCCCCCACCCCCCCCAAAAAAAAAAAAAAAAAAGGAGAAAAAAAACAGGTTTAGGTAGGTAAAGGGGAACATGCAAGTTTATGGTGCTTGGATTTCAGTCAGGAAGGAGGCAACAAAAATATTTATGGATGAAGCATTATCTTGTGAAACTCTTGTAGGCTAATTACACAAAATCACATGAAGTCTGAGGTTGCACATATCGTGAATCAGTTGTGATTTCTTATCTTCAAAACAGAGTACCTAGGACATTGGGGTTTCATCAACGATTCTTCGCTGTGTTTTACTTTGATGAGATATTTAATGTTCTACCAGGAACTGTGTGGAAGAGGTGGTGTTCTTCTTCTGGCTCAAACTATTTTCAAGCTGGAGATCACTCCATCTTTGAAACAGTCCGCCGCTGTTGAAGCTGCAATATCCAGGCTTAAAGCTAAAATGTTATCAATTGTGAGTTGATTGGAAAAAAATATTTGTTTAATATTTAGATATACTTATTAGTTGCTCAGTCTATGTCTGGAATTCTTTTGGGCAAATGAGCCGAGATTAATTTGGTGGGTGTCAATCTGCAGCTGTTACATCTTTGTGAAGCTGAAAGTATTTCTTACCTGGACGAAGTTGCCAGTTGTCCGCAGAGCTTGGATCTTGCAAAATTCGTTGTACTGGAGGTTGGTTTACATATGCTGGGAGATATGGTTTCTATAGGACGGATGTTTTACCTAAGAATTAATTCTGTTAAGTTTCTTTTCAGAGGATGCACAAATGGCCTCTTTTTTTTAGTCGGTGGTGAAGGATATAGAGAAAATCTAGTACATCATAAATGTACAAGAAAAACAGGTAGAAAGACCTAAAGTAAAGCATGCGAAGATTATGCGGAATCAGAAAAAGATCACAAATGTCCTTACGTTCTATATCATGAGTAAATGTGTTTATCTATCTCTGTTGACATGTTAGTCATGATCTTTTACTTGCTGAAGTCGTGACTTTTTGAGAAGTCTTCCTAGTGACCTGTGAAAGTAAAGTTAATCTCATCACATCTCATATCGTTTTCCATGTCACGTCACAGAGGCTCTTTTTGCAGATGCTCCTTGTTAAAAGAATCCCTATTCTAGATTTTATTTTGACGCTTCAGTTCTTGAGCCAGGAGTCTTCTTTGTAATAAAGTAGTGGTTTCTGTGTAGGTTCTCAACTTATTGAAGATTGCACTTGGCAGAAATTCTGAATCTTCTGCTGCACATTCCGACAGAAAATATCCATCAGGCCTGTTGCAACTCAATGCAATGCGCTTAGCTGATATCTTTTCCGATGACTCGAACTTTCGAACTTATATCACAACATACTTTGTAAGATACCTATACCCGATCTCTACTGAATATTCAGTTTCTTTTCTTTCGTCTTGGTTTCTTCGCATCATTGAGAAGAAGTGTCAGTTTTCTTTACTGGTGCCAAAGTTTCATTTTTCTGGCTTTAATGAGTTCAAACACCAAACCAAATTGAAATATGTGACTGCAAAAGTGTTCTGTTATTAAGTTTTTCCGCGGGGGGGGGGTGGGGGGGGGGTGGAAGATGGGTCCTGGGGGACTGTTTGGGGTTTTAAAGCGATGCAAAGGTTCCACTTGCAATAGGTTATCTTGTTTTCATACGGTTATGCAGTCCATAGAATGGCTAGTTGGAGTATAATTCTAGGGCTTTGGAAGGATATATTTCTACAACCATGTGGTTATTGTTTGTCCATCACATCACTTAATATTATATTGGTAAGATCTTGAATGTGCCTTTTACATTTTTTTGCAGACCGAAGTTCTCTCTGCAATATTTTCCCTCTCTCATGGTGATTTTTTATCCACTTGGTGTTGTTCTGATCTCCAAGTAAGGGAAGAGGATGCATCCCTGGAATATGATTTACATGCAGCTACAGGATGGGTTTTGGATGCCTTTTCACCGTCAAACACTCCGAACAAGTTGAATATAGAATATGCATTCATCCCTAATAATATTCCTCGATCTTCGTATGCCCATCAGAGGACATCACTTTTTGTCAAAATAATTGCAAACCTCCATTGCTTTATTCCCAACATCTGTGAAGGTTAAATCTATAGCCATGATTGCATAAAATGCTTCAAACTCAATTTATGTCATACTCCATTGAAAGCGCATTATTTTACAGAGCAAGAGAGGAATCTCTTCCTTCACAAGTTTCTAGAGTGCTTGAAGGTGGACATGGACTCGGGTAAACCATCGCCTGAATTTTCTTATACTTCTGATTCTCAAAGAGCCGACACTGTCTTCAGAAATCTGCGTAAGTTAACTCCGAGGTTATTTACTTCCACACATTGTTTTTGTTTCTTATGATTGATTTTAATTGTTCAGGTTCATTGTTAAGTCATGCAGAGTCGTTAATTCCGACCTTCTTGAATGAGGAGGATGTACAATTATTGAGGTGATTTTAATGTCATCACTATCATCATTTCCTTTAATTTTTTTTTCCTGAAAGCTGCGAATTTATTTGCATGTTATTTTGAGTCTCTAACCTTGTGTAGTGAGGTGTGATCTTAAATATATCTATAAATCAATTTGGTAAATGATCTGCTGTTTTGCGTAGTCTGTGTGTATTAGGTCATTGTCTCTATAAGCCTAGGACCTCTGGCATGATGCTTATTATCTGTACCTGCCAGGACAATTGTGACATGTTAAACGCTTGAATCCTTGTTAGAAAAATTTGGTTATCGTAACAGAGGCACCAAACGCATGGTGAAAAGAAAATTAAATGAAGAGGTTCTGTATATATATAGTCCGCCATAACAATAGAGTATGGATGGTTTGGACTTGACGACCAGTAAAAGATATAATGCCTCAAAATGAGGCAGCCCGCTAAATGGGGCACAATCTTAATTTTAGTTTGGTTATCACTCCTTGTTTTGGCTGGTCTCGATATATCTTTATTTTTAGAAAACAGAGGCTGTTGGTTTTCTTGAATATCCAGAGAAGCTAGATTACTTTCTGAATTGTTGGGAGGAATCTTATGCGGGTGGAAGTTTGCTCCGTATGGTCAGCTTTGCAGTGGATCTTAACCTGACAGTGCATTTTATATCTTCTATCCATGAGCATTCCCAGCCCTGTAGTTCCCTATTAATATTCCAATTTAATAGTGCTTTTGCTGCTTACACTCAGCTGAGCAATTTGGTCACATTTATTTAGTTCTCAAATACGTACGGTGCTCATTCGTAATGCCACGATATAAAGAGTTCATGTAAATGTACTTAAATGGCAGTATGATATATAAGAAAAGAAATGAAACTGGGAGAGGAGAGTCAGAAAACATAATGCCACAGATCATCCTTTACTGGTACTTCTCAACTCCTGTCTTCTAATATGTACACATGTATCTATACACATTGTGATAGGGTGCTGATACATGTTATATACGTGTATACCTATACGTATGGATGTACTGTAATCTTATTCTCTCCTATAGTATCATGGTGATAAATAAATTTGAGAAATGTTGTAGTCTATTCTGTTACCTTTCTCAACGTCTTTTGACCTTGTGGCTTTGCATATTTTCGTGCAGAGTATTCTTTAACCAGTTACAACCATTGATCACACCCAGCATGAATGAAGAGAACGGAGTTCAAGTGAGAATTGGTTATTGAAAACTATTTCTTCTTGTTCTAAATCATACTCCTTTTCGAAATGTGCAATAAATCCTTGTTATTATGGATGTTCTGAGCTATGCTATTGGAATTATCCAGGAAAGCAAACTGGATGGGTCCAGATCTTGGGATAAGTTTGCTCAAATCAATCTGAGTGACAAATATCAGGTAAATTTCAAGAGTTCATTTAATTTTTGTTCATGTTCTGATTATCACTTTGGTGAAATGGTTTAGAAATCGGCGATGCAAAAATCCTTCAATAGCATTGTACTGTACTACAGTTCGGTAGGGACTTGTAATTTAGTAGCTAGAATCTTGAGGTCCAAACTCAGAATGGCAACTAAACCTTGTGAACTTAACATACGAAACATGAAGTCAATACTAATTTTAGGCGATAGTGACTGAGTGCCATCCTGCTATTAAGGAACGAGAGACAATTTATATGAATGCAATGTCTCGGATCCTTTGATTTCTATAAATATTACGACTAAGCTAATCCGAGATAATTAATTGTGTCTAGACCTTCCTTTTGAACCTGAACCAGAGACAAAGTAATTTTTGTAGGAAGCTCAGAGTGTGGGGAGACGCTTATATCCTATACCCAGAAAAGATCCCCCTAATCTTAATGGTAGAAGCGGTAACCTGAGAGAGGGCATGTCTGAAAACTCCACTCTCACCGACTTGGACCGGCTACATGTCAGAAGCAAGCATGATGAGCGTAGCAATTTTTTGAGGCGAGGCAGGGGCGAACATGGCAAATTTGGCGGGACTGCCTCTAGAATTTCAAGAGAAGCCGATGGGGATGTCCAGACTGTGGAAACAAGTGGTTCGGATACAAGCTCCATGAAAGGAAGAAACTCTGCAGATCCCACAGAGAATGGTGATCTTGCGAAGCTGGGCAAGCAGGTGTCCGAAAGTGGGTCTGCTGCAGGTCAAGAGGATGAGAAGGTTGAAACCCATCATAGCGAAGAAAAGCAGCGAAGAAAACGCAAACGCACTATCATGAATGAGAAACAGATGAAACTCATGGAGAGGGCCCTCTTGGATGAACCAGAAATGCAGCGAAATGCCGCTTCGATTCAATCATGGGCCGATAGATTGAGTTTTTATGTATGTTAACTATTCCTTATGACTTAAAATTGATGAAGCATAATTTACACTCTTCTTTTCCTTTCATGAACAGCACAGACTATTCAACATTGACAAATTTTTCCGTCTTTTCACCTTTTCCAGGGTTCTGAAGTTACATCTTCACAGCTAAAGAATTGGTGAGAAAACTTCTCTAGCTTTTTTTTTTCTGATGCTCTGATGATTGAGAAATTTCAAGCTTGTGTTTTTGCTGAAAGCTTGATCTGATAAGCTGGATACTCTAATTCTAGGAAATGCACTTGGTTTCTGTGTGGAGGCAAATAATTTGACGGTGCTAGATTTATGCTCTGTTCTATTTTTGGAAACTAATCATTGTGACGTGAAATTTGACGATAAAGTGAAAACAATGATAAGGAGTTCCTTGATTGGATATGCTGTCTCATATCAGATTAATGGTGAAGAGCTAGCATGCTTGTGCAGATTTATATGCAAAAAGAAACTAATAAAGCTGCCCCAGTGGACAAGGCATAATCGTTGCTCTGAAGTAGCATTCGGGCAACTTATAATGCTTTTTAATTGGATTATCGAGGAAAACTGATCGTGCTGTTGCACTGTGTATCAACAGGCTGAACAATCGGAAAGCTAGGCTGGCGCGTGCTGCTAAAGATATGCGAGCCCAGCCTGAAGTTGACGACTCTTTGCCCGATAAGCAGGCTGAACAGGGCCAAGCGTTGCAGCCTGACTCACCAGAGAGCCCAGGGAACGAAGTTCCATCAACATCGAAAGGTATTACTTGGGGCGCATCAAGAAACAGTGCGGAAAAATCTGGGGCGGCTCTATCAGAATCTGTCAATCCTAGTCCAGCTGAATTAGCTCTTGAGCCTGGCCAACGTGTTGCCATCATGGATGCGAGAGGAGAGGAAATCGGTGAAGGGACGGTGCATCAGGTTTATGGGAAGTGGAATGGGAGCATCTTGGAAGAATCGAAAACGTGCGTTGTGAACATTACCGAGCTCAAGGTTCAGAAGTGGTCCCAACTTCCATACCCATCTGAAACCACAGGCAGCTCATTCGAGGAGGCGGAGGCCAAGATTGGCACGATGAGAGTGTTGTGGGATTTGAATAAAATCTCCCCAACTCGACCTTAGTGAATTTTGTGACGGTCGACAAGACAAGAAATTCCGGTCGTGAATTGCTTTAAAGATAGGTCTGTTGCATATCAAGGGCACTCATTACTGTCTTCGTGTAGATTTCCTTTTTCTTTACTAACCAATTGAATTTCACTTCAGTAAGAGTGAGTTTCCTACAGCGTGTAGGGTCAAACAACAAGCTCCGGCTAGCTCACTTGACTTGAGCTCCTTCTTTTGGCTTATGGAAACTCTAGGAGAAGTGAAGAGCTTGATCGAATTCCAAAAGCAGCTTGGCTCTGGTGTAGAATTTAGAACTAGGTGGGAAGGGGCGGCATCCTCCTTGGGCGCGAAATTACATCCTTACGGTTGCAATGTTCGGTTTGAGCCTCTTTGCGCGTTACTCGGAGTTCCGTTGAATCCAAGACAAAGAAGAGATCGGGAGATTCAAACTTGTGATCGGGACGTCATAGCTTCAGAAATTGTTTATTTTAATCGATTTGGTTTTCGTAATGGAAAGGATCCCAACATTAAATTCGAACCCGTCAATTTCTTTGGACCGTCGAAACCAACCGTCTCTAACTTTCTCTTATTTTTATATCTTCGGAATGCATGCTTTGCATTTCCACCATCCAAAAAGTCTTCACTTTTGCATCTCGGAGTTTTGATAAATCGTGTAGAGTAGAAGCTGTCGTAAAGTGTAGATTTCGAAACGAGAGGCTGCAAAGTACAAGCTCAGAAGTCACTATAGATCTGATCATCGCCCGGCGGCCCGAAGAGATCGCGTGACTAACGGGCGGCCTCAGTCGGGAAGTTTCGAACATCCCGACGGCCTAATGATCTCGTCGAGGCCTAGTCAATGCCCAAGTCAGGCCACCGGCAACAGTTTCGAAGCCTGGAACTCTGGCTCGACCCGCCCAACCGATCAATCCACCAACCGAGGAAAACGTTCGGAAATGGATTTTGTAATTTTTCCTAATTTATTGAGAAAAAAAAAAGAGACAAACAAAAAAGTAATCGCGCAAAGTTCAAAGGCAGGCCCAACTGCATCTATGCCTCAAAGGCCCAGTATCATCAGGCCCATTACGAGATCGAGCGTTCACCTTCGGACGCCACTTTCGGATCTTCGATGCTGCTCCCGGTGAAGAACGTCCCCCCCTGAAAGGCGCAACTTCCCGCCGCTCCCGGAAGCCTCTGAAGCCCTAATCTCCGTCGGAACATCGCCGCCCGTGCGCCGCCGCCCGCATGACGTGTCTCGGTGGCGGAATGGCGGCGCGCCGGATCATGCTCCTGCGAAGGTTCTCGACCGCTCCTTCGAACCCTCTGCGGGTCTGCGTGGTCGGGAGCGGACCGGCGGGATTCTACACTGCCGAGAAGGTAACGCACTCCCGTTACGCGTCCGTTGATCTGTCGAGTTTGGTTTTCTGCTCGGCGTGGATGGTCCATCGATGTGATCGGTCGTTCTTCTCTCGGTGAACTGGAAATGATTGTGGCGAGGTTTTAGTGATAGCTGGAATCGTAAGTAGGCGTGTCCTTATGAAGCTGAGAAGGAAGCAACGTAGTGAATAATTCGCATGGATATGGTGTGTGTGCATTAGCATTTAGGGAGTTTTGAGCCTCGAAAGCGTTCATCTTTTGAGGCTCGGCAAGTGTGATTTGACGCATCTGTGAACATGAATGATTTGGTCTTTGCTATCAGATGCTGAAGAGGCACGAAGCTGCGCAGGTTGATATAATCGATCGTCTGCCCACGCCTTTCGGGTTGGTCCGCTCGGGTGTGGCGCCGGATCATCCTGACACGAAGGTGAAGTTTTCTTTTTAGGTTATCTTAATTGATTATGGTCATTTCTTCGCTATGTCGGGTTATACCGTTTCGTATATTTCGAGCGATGACTGCTAAAAGGATGGTGGAAACTTTCTGTTTTTCTGCTTTAATTGTAATTTTTTGCTAAATACGAAATAACTGCGAAGACAAATGTCATGATCTTTAGATGCATCTGTCGATATCTTTAGATATGGTTTACAATGGAATGTCACCTTGCGAATGAAGCTTTTCAATTGCTTAAGTACCATTGGTGATTAATTTTTCTCACATTGCATGCCGAGAGCCACCTAGTCATGATTCAGTTATTTATTAATTGCTTTTTATGTTATTTGTCAATGCATTGTTTGTTTGGGATGCAAATTTCTCTAAACTGAGCTTATTCACCAGAGACTTGCAACAGATCGTGGTTAATCAATTTTCTCGTGTTTGCCATCACGAGCGTTGCTCTTTCTTTGGCAATGTCACTCTTGGTTCCTCTATTTCTCTGCCAGAGCTCCGCAATCTGTACCACGTGGTAACATTCACTCTAGATCATGATGTAATTAGCCAACAGCTGGAGTTCATTTTTTATAACTGACTTGTTTGATTGTTGATCGAGCAGGTTGTGCTTGCTTATGGTGCTGAAAGTGACAGAAGTCTTGGCATTCCGGGTGAAGTACGTAATGTCATATGATATTATGTAACTTTTCGTTATTCTGTTCTTGATATTTCAATATATCTGCCTTATCTGTGTTAGCATGTGAAGAATTGGAAAGGCTTTTTGCCGTCAATTATTTATAGGCTAAACATACAAGTGATGATTTTGCTTTTTTGTCTCTTCGGAACTTTTCTAGGAATTTTCTGGGATACATTCAGCTCGAGAATTTGTCTGGTGGTATAATGGCCACCCAGACTGCAGAAATTTGGAGTTGGATTTGAGAAATACTCAGACAGTTGTAATTCTTGGCCAGGTATTTTTTTAGTCTGTGGATACCTGACGAAGTTGCTGATTAGACTGATAGTTTGACCGTATGCTAAGTCCCCCCCTCCCCCTTTCCTCTCTCTCTCTCTCTCTCTCTCTCTCTCTCTCTCTCTCTGTGACATCATGATTACCTATTAACATTAGTTGGATGCTGTACATAACACATTCTTTTTCTGTTTCAGGGCAATGTTGCTCTTGATGTCGCACGTATTCTTCTGCGGTCCACAGTTGAATTAGCAACAACAGACATTGCTAACCATGCACTAGCTACTTTGCAGGAAAGCACTATAAGGTTTCTTGTATATCTTGAGTCTTAAGCTGTTTTACAGACTTGACTTTTTAAATCTTGGATGTCCTTGATGATATAAATTTACTTCAGGAAAGTGTATTTGGTTGGAAGGCGTGGACCAGCCCAAGCAGCTTGTACTGCGAAGGAGCTACGTGAAATTCTTGGTGACTACTGGCATCTTTTTAAATTACACATTGAATCTCCTGTATTTTTCCTTTCAAATTTTAGTTTGTGTTTTTCAGATAATTAGTGAAAGATGAATTTATTTTTGCCTGTTGATCCTGGGTCTAAAGGACAAGTTGTGCACCAATTGCCAGGTATCAAAGATTTATATGTTGGCATTTCGGAATCTGATTTACTCAAAACCCCAGAGGATGAGGTACTTCTACACATACGTTCACTTTGCTTTTGCTTGAGCAAATAGGAACTACTTACATTTATTAAAAAGAGATTTATTTGTAGCCAAGATTGCAAGATGAGATATAGTTAAAGACTTGGAGATTTTCTCATAATAAAAAAAATAAAAAGTCTTGGAGATTTTATTTAATACTGGTAATTCTTGATGGTGTTCATGCCTGATCAACAACTCGATGTTATCATTTGGCAAAGGAAGAGCTGAAGAACGACCGGATAAGGAGGAGGGTTTACGAGTTGTTGTCAAAGGCAGCCACCTCAAATCAGTCAAGTCCGAGATCAGATCAACATGAACTCCACTTTGTTTTCTTCCGCAAACCAGATAGGTTTCTGGATGATGGACATGGGCATGTGGCAGCTGTTCGCTTGGAGAAGACTGCTCTCACAGGTAACCTTTTACTGTTGCGTTTGCATTATCTCAGTCAGTTCTCGCTCTTCTAGGCTCCATTCCACTGGCGAATGTTGATTGCCTTGCTGTCAGCTATGGTAACAGCATGCATCTTTTGATCTAGCACGGCAGCATGGCCTTCCTATATTGTTATCCGAGAATTAAAGACCTATTTTGGTCATACAGTCTCTTTCTGATGTTTGAGCCTCAAAAGATGGGTGTGGTTGTAATCTCTTCCTTTATACTGCTTGGATTTCTGTGGTAATGGACTGGATGGTGAGCCCTTTCAACACAGGGCTAACAATGAAATGGTCTAATATTATTGACTCAAATTTGGCTCGAAACATGCCAGGGGTAATCACTTAGCCTCCCTTGACTTTGTTTAATAGGTAATGGCGCTGGAAAACAAATTGCAGTTGGGACTGGAGAATTTCAAGACATTGAATGCGAGTATGTTTTCCTCTTGTTCGTCCTTTCACTGTTTTTCTGGCAGACTAGTAAAATGTGAAAGTTGTAAGGCCAGCTTTACCACGTGAGTGCTTGCTCTATCGGAGAAAAATATACAGAGGCTTCAAATGATGTATACCACTTAATTGACATGATAAAGAATAATCAAGAGCCTACAGCATGGAAGTGATTCTTTTACAACTTAATATATTTGTCCTTATAGGTAATTTGTTGCAAGGAAAACAATTGCTTAAACTAGTACAGTGTACTTATGAATCCCTGGCGTTAATTGACATGATCTCTCTGTCTCGCTGTGTGTAGGATGGTACTAAAGAGCATTGGTTACAAATCAGTACCAGTTGATGGCTTACCATTTGATCATCGAGCAGGTAATAAATGAATGAATCCACTGTTACAGAGTGGCTTGGTACCTGATTTGCGCATTAGTTCTCCTGGTGTTTAAATATGAGCAAATCTAAAATCCTTCAGCCTTCTTTTGGATCACTGATATTGAGCACAACCTTGCGGGTTTTGAGAATTTTCTGCTAAATAATTTTGCCCAATTTACAGGAGAAAGTGGATAAATTATCTATCATATTGCAGAGTGGTTTCATCTTTTTTGTATGACCCATTTGTGATTAGGAGGATAAGGGATGTTAAACAGAGGAAAATAGGCATCAAATAATTCTTCTGATCATGGGATGATGCTTCATCTCCAGGTGTGGTTCCGAATGTTATGGGCAGAGTTCTGCATGATACATCTGGTGAGTCAGCAATCGAGGAAGGTCTATATGTCTGTGGATGGTTAAAGAGAGGGCCAACTGGAATTATTGCTACAAACCTTTATTGTGCAGAAGAAACTGTAAGTGGTCTAATTGAAGAAGTTTTAAATTCTAACCCATTCTCAAGCATCACTTGTTGTCTCTAGCATCGACGGTGCTTGAAGCATTCCTTTTTGAACTGGAAACTTCCGAAACACATCTCTGGCATCTCCCCATAATGTTTCCTAGGATGAATGTCTTTCGGTAGAAAATTTTCAAATTTCCATTGTTATAATGAACTGTGTCTAATTCTCATACTAAGTGCTATATTCAGCATGAAATGTTAGAGTGCGCTTGTTCAGTGAGTGGAAGCCTGTATAAAGTTTCACTAATTGATGTGGCAGGTTGCGAGTATATCTGAGGACATAGATCGCGGGGTATTGGTGCCATCATTACCAAAGCCAGGGAGAGATGGTCTTCTCCAGTTGTTAGATGATCAGAACGTCAGAGTTGTGCCATTCAGTACCTGGGAAAAGATAGATTTTGAAGAAAGGAGGCTTGGGAGTTTGAGAAACAAACCCAGGGAAAAGTTGGCCACATGGGATGAACTATGGAGAGCTTCTGAAACTGATCAGCTGTCCTAGAAGATTATGTCCATTTGACTCAGTCTGGCCAGAAATAGTACTGAAAGATAATGCTGATCCTTGCTTACATCTCTTGACTTGCTATCATTGACAGTTAAATTTTGCTGCATCACATTGGGCGTGTTCTGCGATTTGCGTTCAAGAAAAAGCAAATGGTGTTGCATCTGAGCGCCAGTTTGCCTTCATCCTAGGAACAGGAGATGAGAAGCAATATATGCTTATTTGATAGTACTGGATTAAATTGTTTAATGCTGCATCATTGTTGTAAACTTCAATAATGCATTCTTTGACGCGCGTCCCTACTCACGTCAAATCAGTAAATAACTCAGCATTGACTACGGACAGCAAGATTATGTTTCATCAGAATTATATGTCAAGGACCTGCTCGGCATAGTTTCCTCCTCTTCTTTTCTCTGGCTTCTTTCGCTCTGGTTATGGCTTTTTAGTCTGTGGAGGCTTTTATTACACATATGTTCTCTCTTTTTTGTTTTTGGTCAAAATATATGTTTTCTATTACTTGCCATGACATGTTCTTCCAACTTTTGAATTTAGGTCCATTATTATGAATTCACTCAGAAATGATAGATGTATGGAGGGCAGTAAGTTAAGTGATGTTAATATGACTTTACTCCTCGACTTGAGGTTGGCGGTGGAAAATCCTTCCGGAACAGTGTTGGAGATTACATAAGTAGATGACCAACCAAGCTTATATTTCCGAATTGCATGAGTTTCTCACATGTTTAGCTAGGACATCTGAGCGCAGGAAACATGAGCCGAAGTGAACTAAGATGGTTGTGCCTTTTGCTTCCCTTTGGTTAATTCTCTGTTCTGATCTCCATGCGATGACAAGTTTTTTGCGCCAAGAACTTGACATTAGCTTCTCTAATTTTGAGAGACGTGACTTTAGCTGACGGGACAGGACACATATGGTTGCTTTTTTTTTTTTGGTTTTCCTCTTCCACGGTTGCTGATGTTAATTGAAGATGCATCAATGCCCCAAACGTGGTCGCTTTCCGCCTAATCCTAGTTTTTTGTTTCTGAAACCTTAATCAAGTAAGACTAGAAAGTAGAAAAAAATGCCACAAAAAAGGCCAAGCCAGATCAATGTTTGGTCGGGAGGGGTGCTAGCGCGGCCGGCAACTTTACTAGCGAGGCCCGTCAACCCTCGCTGGCCGAGCAGGGGGCAGCACCGCCGTGGCCCTTCAACAGCATGATGTCTCTCCTTCTAAAATAAGATTTACCCTTTTTCTAATCTTTATCTATCTCTTACAATTTCTTATTATTTTTTTTTTTAAATTAACCATTTATTCTTTCTTCTTTTTAAATTTTCAATTTTTTCCGAACATGGCACCAGATGTTATTACGTCAAAGCCACTTGGCTTGAAAATATAGAAAGGGAAAATCAGGTAAACTTTTCTTATGGCTCAAATCAAACAGAATCAACAGAAGGACTCAATAGCATCAATACGACGATTCTTAAAATATGATTGTAATATATTAAAATTTTAAAACTCAACTACATTTTCTCCGGAAATTCTTAAGGCGCGTTAGTAACAAAAAGCAGAGTGAGAAAAAAAAAAAACCGAGGAGCATTTGGCGGGAAAATTGGGTGGCAAGTGTGGATAACTCCTCCGTTCAAGCTGCGCGCGCAAAAAGACAAAACTAATGAACGGCTGATATTCAACGGGCTCGAACCGACGGTCCAGATCCGCCGTCCGAAACGCTTCCCGGCCAGTCGTCGGTACATAGTGCTGCACCGACTGTTATCTCCTCCTCTCCCAAGCCCTAACGCAACTCTCTTCTTCATCGCTCTCGTCGTCGCCGTCGCCGTCGCCGTCGCCGCCGCCGCCGCCGCCGCCGCCGTAGCCGTCGCCGTCGCCAGGATCCGGACGAGCAAACAATCTGCGACCTTGCGGCGGGAGGATATGGCTCTCTCGGGGGAGGAGATCACGAGGCTCCACAGGATCCGGAGGACGGTGATGCAGATGCTGCGGGACCGGGGGTACCTCGTCGCCGACTACGAGATCGGCACGCCCAGGCACGAGTTCGTGGAGAAGTTCGGGGAGGGCATGAAGAGGGAGGACCTCGTCATCAACAAGGCGAAGCGGAACGACAGCTCGGATCAGGTAATTGGGGTGGATGGTCTCGCCGTGTCCTTTTGAAGTTCACAGGCCAGGACACGTCTTGGCTGTCGTGGAAGATGTCGCGGTCTTGCTGTGTTTGGATGCTTGAACTGCTGCGTGTGTTGGTTCTTTCTCCCTTTCGTGCTTTATGAATGTGCGCGCTGCACTGGCTCGAAAATGGCGAAAGAGGCGAGCGTATCCGTTTGCCTGCGTCTCTGTGTCTGTGGGTGATGCGTGAAAAAAAAAGAAATTTTGGTTTACATTAGCCTTTCTTGGTGACAGGAAACAGAAGAAGAAGTTGCAAATTTATCTGCATGATTTCCATGTAATACGCTTAATGTTATTTGCGACCAAAGTCGGTCTTTTGTTATTCTTGACGGAGTGATGTGTATGGTTGCCTGTGCAATGCGCGTAACGTCGCTGCAGCCAGAATCGACGTTTTGTTATTCTTTGTTAAGTGATGTGAGCAGTTTAATTAAGGCAATTCGTGTGTTTTGTCTCCTTTTACAGATTTATGTGTTCTTTCCTGAGGAGGAAAAGGTCGGGGTCAAGACGATGAAGACGTACACTAATCGAATGAAATCGGAGAATGTTTTCAGGGCTCTGTTAGTTGTTCAACAGAATTTGACACCCTTCGCACGGACATGTATAAGTGAGATATCTGCCAAATTCCACCTGGAGGTTTTCCAGGTAATTTGGTTTCTGCATTTGAGGTTATAGCTGATATGAGTGGTTTACTATTGCCAAAGGTGCTTGTATCTACTTCTCGTTTGTTATGTCCTTCTTTTCCCCATTCCTTCTTGGAGTCCCTGATTCTAGGTCATTCAGTATTACACATAATCTCAATTGCAACTGTTAGGTTAAATCTGTTTGCTCCTGTAGGTTGTTATATAGCTTACGCAACTACTGCATGTCTCTGGAAGAATGTCACCTTTCTGAAGTTGGATTCTTATCAAATTATACGAAAGTAGGAAAAGTAAAAAGGAAAGGTAAAAGAAAAAGCAAATTGGTGTAGACATAACGCACTTCACTCACCCTATGATATTCATATGATTTGATGATCGAATTGCTAAGTCAAATACAGTAGGACCTTTTATGGGACCAGTAAGTTACTCCCTTGTTTGATAGATTGAAGTCTTGGGGTTTTACAAATAAAAAGAGAAAAAAGAAAGAAAGCCTTGGATGTGGTTGCCAACACCGTCTTCAGTTTAAGTAGCTCGGTTGTGTAAGCCTTTGTTAGTATAGTTTCGTAATGGTGATTGACTGGAGATTTTTTAACTATTGCATTCCTGTTTGCCGGATGGCTGAATTTCTTTTCATGAAATTGTGAAGTTGTGTAAGAACAGTTCTTGATCCTTTTATATTTTTTTCAGGGAATTACTCCCCTTTTAGCTGATCACCAAATATGACAGTTTCTCATGAGTATTTAAAATGTCCCTTTTGCATTTATCGAAGCAAGATTAGGCATCCAATGTGGCGATGGAGTTCAGGCATCTAAATCTATGTTAAGAAATACGCTAAGAAATGAATTCGGTGCGATACGTAGCAGTTTTACTGGACATAATACCCTGAATTAAAAATATTGCTATTAAAAGATTCTATTGATTTTGTTTAACTGCAATATTGCAGGAGTCTGAGCTGTTGGTCAACATCAAAGAACATGTTCTTGTTCCTGAACATCAGGTGCTTACGACGGAGGAAAAGAAAACCCTGCTGCAAAGATACACTGTGAAAGAAACTCAGGTGAGGGAGCAAAATTTTTTTTTTTTCTATCTCTACAATTTATTGGCTCTTAAGGTGAAATTGACTAAATGGTGCTGTTACTCTGCAAGCATTGTCATGAACATCAATGTTAAAGCCAGTCGGATTAATCTTGCTGCTCGTATGTCTCTTGTTGGTGGTGTTCAGTTGCCCCGTATTCAGGTGACAGATCCAGTAGCAAGGTATTACGGGCTGAAGCGAGGACAAGTTGTGAAGATAATTCGGCCAAGCGAGACAGCGGGTCGATACGTTACTTACAGATACGTTGTGTGACTCGGCTCCAAGCATGTTCTTGTTCCTGAGCAGCGGGTGCTCACAACCCAGGAAACCAAGACACTAGCTGATCTGTAAGCCTTTGTGCTACTCATCCACGAAGCGTGCCTTTGCCTCTTCTGGTCCTTGCCGCCTTCAGATCCATAGGTTGTATAAACTAACTAGGAAATTGCTCAACTAGTGCCTGAAATGTGACCTTCTGTAGAACTGAGTAGATATACTTTTCTGTAGTCACTTGTGTATTTTAACTTTGTAGGCTCTGTGTATAAACTAACTAGGAAATTGCTCCACTAGTTCCCAGGATGTTATTTTCGGCAGGACCGAAAAGATTTAGCTGTCTTAGTCTGAGACATCGTCTCATTTGCGACTCCTTGACCTTATAGAAACAATGTGGCCTAGGCATACCAATTCGGACAAAAAGAGGCTCGCGTGTTAAGCCAAAAAGAGCATATTGTTCTAACAACCTTACCAATCTTTCTACAGTGGTGAGATTTGAACTTATATCCCTTGCCTATATATACTCAGTAGCGTCAAAATGGTATGGACCCTATCTCTAACAATAATCGCCCTTATTTTTATACTATATGTACTTCTATTCTCGGTGCTCTATGTATACGAGCCTAATACTTAAAAATGAATGAGAGCCGTTGTTCACAACTTTTCAACCTTGATATCTTATTTGGTATTACTTGCATGAAAAACCAATTCTACCCTACAAAAACGACGCCGACTATTCTTACTCTCGACCAAACCACCCATTGCGGTAGCAGCAGCAGCAGCAACTTTTGCAACGGAATGCGTTGTGAGTGCTTTAGGTTAAAAGCACGTATTACCATGCATACAGGTTATGACACTTCACAATTTGGTCGTATCACGGAATAATTGCAATTCGCCCGCAGTTGTACTAAATAGGCTCTGATTTGTATATAAAAGAAGTCTACGATCCTATCATCCTTAAAGATATGTAACCTAGTCGCATAATGCTACTTTTATGTGGATAATACTCGTTTGTTTCGGATCAAGGAAGTACTTTTGCATTTTCCCATAATATTTAAAATACTATCAAAATTTCAAAATACTGTGAACAATATATATATGATTCTATGTGCTAACAGTTTTTCTTTTTTATATCAACGGAGTGTCCGCAACTCTTTGAGTACTCAGTTAATTCTTATTTGATGTAATAATCTCCCGCCAAACACACACTAGGTAATTATCTGAGACACTCGAGCTGACATTTGCATGTTACGAAGGTTTTCATGTTTTCGGGACTAACAAAAACTCAAAATGGGTGCATCCTTAAATTTAAAATTATGTAAAAAAAGGAAAAAAGTAAAGAATCAATTTAGACATATCAAACACTCTTTACAAAAGCACAATGGCATTGCTTGTATTTTAGCAAGGCGCAAAAGCCCTTATGGCCATTTGCAAAAGAAGCCCTTTTGTCAGAGCTCAGAATATGTCTGTTGATCCTGCTCCTTCCCCTTTCCACTAGATATAAAATCCCCTTTTGACTCAGGAATCCAGAATCCTAATTAGGGTTTTTATACAGCACAAAAGGCGAAGCCTTTTTGCATATTTGCCCTTCATTCTCTCTCTCTCTCTCTCTCTCTCTCTCTCTCTCTCCTGTCAGTGCGGCAGATTCTGCAATGAAACTGAAGCAATTGGAAGGTCTCCTGGGCGATCTCCAACAGTTCTCCAACCCAAAGGTAGAGTCTTTCTCTCTCTAGAGTAAATATGCATGTTGATGCTGTAAAGGGTAAGCCATTTCTGAGCATCTTTGTGGGTTTTCGTCGTCGTCGTTTGTTATTGCAGGTGGAGCTGGAACAGTACCCAACCGGACCTCACATTGCTTCTCGCATGCTTTACACTGTAATTTACCTCACCCCCAAGCTCGTCCGTCTCTCTTGTTTTAGTCGTTTCATCGCTGTTGATGAGTTCTTGATTGTTTGGTGCATTTTTTTTTTTGGGTGGGGGGGAGGGGGCATTAGGCAGAGCATTCGTTCGGAGATGTGAGCGACAGGGTCGTAGCTGATTTCGGATGTGGTTGTGGTACGTTGGGTATTGCAGCGGCCCTCTTAGGTGCAGAGTGAGTGTCTCGGCTGTCATTTCTTTTGTTGAAATTGTGTTGGCACTCTTTTCGTGGCGACCCATCCTTTGTTTAACGTTTGGTGTGCTTAAATTTGGGCAACCAGTTTAAAGTGTACCCCTTTTAGAGTGATGATCTCATGAGTCGTGTGTTGTCCTCTTTTTTCTTAATTATTTTGGGCAGGCATGTTGTCGGGATTGATGTCGATTCTCAGTCTCTTGAAATCGCATCGGCGAATGCAGAGGATCTTGAGGTACTAGTTCTAATCGGTAATGATAGCTTTGGTCGATTAGCATGGTTCATGTGCAGAGTGCAAGTTCTTTACCTTGGCTGCTACATTTTGAATGTCGCTAAGAGGAAAGACAAATGTTTTTTATGACAGTTTGCATTTCATTCTTCTGTTTTGGCCCGAGCAGAATGAATTTTAGCTGTGCGATTTGTTCATTCACAATTAAGAACTTATATGGAACATTGATTAGAACTAGTAACTAGCTAACTAGTCAGTAGGTGATGTAATTTTGCATCTGATATTTAAATGCCTGTGCAGGTGGAATTGAACTTGGTTCAGTGTGACCTCAGGAACTTGGATTTTAGGGGTAAATTACCTTGCTTCATGGAATTTGTTATGTCCTGGCATTACCTTGCTTCTTCTCTTTCATCCTATTCATTGCACTATCTTTCGGGGTCAAGGCATTACCTTCTTCATTCTCATCATTATCACACTTCATACAGTGATATTTACAAGTCAAATCTGGGACAGAGTGGAAGTGGAATGTGAAAGCATTTATCTTTGAAGCAAAGCATGCAAATTCTTGGTAGTTAGCATCGTGCAAATACAGAATAAGAGGAGACTATACGTCTAGCTCAAATGAGATAAATCAATCAATCAATCAATCCCTCTCTCTCTGTCTCTCTCTCTCTCTTCCACAATGATCATTACTGAATATATAACTCATCAAAAGTAAGGGTATGTGAGAAGTACCATTTCGTTTTACCGGATCTTTTTTTTTCCATCTTTCTTGTCATACAGCCATACTTTCAAAAGATAGCGAGGTTTTGTATGTGGATACATATGTGTCAGTTAACGAAATGGTGATTAGGCAGAGAAAGGCAAGGCCCTTACATGCCCTTTGCTTAGTTCTTGCTGTGTCAGTTGACAGGAATTGTTTCCATACTGGATTAATGATAAATGAGATTACATTTCATGTGATATGTACTGAAGATGTATCTAATCTTGCTACCATCCTTTACAACCAGAAGGATTGTGGACATTAGGATTGTATTATCACAATTTAGCAAAGGCATTTTTGCAAAATGTCAGATGTGTGGAAAATTGTTGGATTTAGCTGGCAAATGGAGATGCTATAACTTCATGAAATAAACCATCCATGAATAGATGCATTTCATATATGGGCTTGTTGGTCGAAGGTGTTCACGATTTCTTGTGTAGTAAATGTTCGGTATGGAACTTAGCATGTAATGAGGGGCAAAGTAACTACTTTAGCCCGGTGCTATATTTTATCTTCTGTGCTGCTGCTTCTTTTTCACCGATCATGTTCTCAAAATAGATTCTATATCATTAGTATCTAGTTCATGACCTAGAAAGATGTGTATCCCAAACTTGCATAGTGGCTAATCCACATGACTTCATAACTCTCTTCTTTTTGTAGGCCACATTGTTGATACTGTCGTAATGAATCCTCCTTTTGGTACCCGGAAAAAGGGGGCGGACATGGAGTTTCTCCGAGTGGCTCTTGCGGTAAGCAAACAGGATTGTTTCTTGATTGTTGCCGTTGTGTACAAATATGGATTGATATGTTACATTTGACACCAGGTTGCCTCTCAAGCAGTTTATTCCTTGCATAAAACATCAACAAGAGAAGTAAGTATTGCTCTTAAAGTTTCTTTGGAAGCTTCCACTTTGCATTCATGTCTTTTGTCATTTACACACGAGCTTTGGACACACTTTTTTTCCCTCCCTGTATTGTCCGCTATAAATTTATTTTGGAGATGTACTGGTTGGAGCAGGCTTGCAATTAAACCTTCCTTTGCTGTTTATTTAAGCCTGCCAGTTCTTTATGAAACCATATATTGGCAGGAATAGCAGCAAAGGCCCGATTCGAGCATAAATTTTCAATCTGGCCCATTCGACCGGATTGTTATACTGGGCTCATCTTGGTAATGCCTGGGTCATTCTAATGAGCTTAGTAGAATGGCCTTTGGAAATTACTGTCTTTCATCAGTATGACATGATCCTAGCCATCTCTTGCATGTGGGTGTGGTTTCACTGGTCATGCTGGGGAATTTGGTTCCAAAAAATATTTTTCAGCTTTCCTTTCTCTGATAATTGTAAAAAAAAAATTATTTGCAGTTTCAGTTCTTCATTTTTCTAAACCAGTTATGTTGTATTTTTTTTTTGTTGGACGGACAATTATGTTGTACTTTAACATCGATAAACTATGACAAATATTTGGTAATTTCAATTTCCTGCTCATTCTAGTTTGGAAACTAAAGAGAAAACAACATGTGTTTTCTGGTTTGATGAGAGACTGTTTTCAGTTTTTAAAATTTGGAGACAAGCCAGACCTACCAAGTGCAACTTTTGACCATTTTTCTGTTTTCTTCGATAGAAAATTAGAAAATTTCAGTGAACAGACAAAACTTGAAATGCATGCTTCTTAAATCTGTGAATGGTTTTGACCCCAAAAAATATCTGTGAATGGTAGCACTCGAGTATATACAAGATGTCAGTATACTCAAAGCTAGGCAGTGCAAGTGGGTATGGGCTTCTTCTTCTTTTTTTTTGTTGGTGGGAGTGGGGTGGGGTTAGGGGATGGGCATTATCTTGTACTGCAACAAACTTCTAAGAAATTTCTTCATTGTAAACGTAACGAATGTGCTGACCTTGGCTTCTAACAACCATGACACATCAAGTGGGTCAGTAATCTTGTACTGGTTTGTTTATATTTGATTGGGTCCAGTTGGATAATGGTACCTGGTGCCTGTTGAGGTCCCCATCAGGTTTAACATTATTGCTTTCCCAGCTTGCGTTGGAGAGCTTGTTAGATAGTTGTTCAATTTCATCACATGGTTTATTCATCTGATCTGACTTGTAAGCACCTGGAAAACCTGCCACATATTGCCTATTTTCTGTTAAGGAAGGGCCTGAGATTTAGTTTATTCTGTTTGTATATTATTACATCTGTCTTCCATAATTGGACAATGCTTACCATCTTTTTGTCCTTTAATGGCAGCATGTTAAGAGGGCAGCACTGCGGGACTTCAATGCTGGCAGTGCTGAAGTTTTGTGTGAGGTATAAATTTGCTTTTTCATAGAAACTCTTCCAAAATCCAATGCCACTCTGTTTTGTGTTTTGTTTACTTGTATTCTTGTCTAAAAGTGCGTCTAGATTGGAAACCCCATTCATCGCATGCTTTGTTTGATGTCGCATTTCATTTCTGGTATTCTTCATTTCATGTTTGACAGCTTCGATACGATGTGCCTCACATGTACAAGTTTCACAAAAAAAGGGAGGTGGACATTGCTGTGGACCTCTGGCGCTTTGGACCACAAGAAGCTTAGGTGAAACCGGAAAAGCAGCTGCGCATTTAATGGAAGCCGCCGTACTTGGAAGCCGAGAAGTAGGATAATTTTTTTTCCTGGTAGTTGGAGGACATTTGGTTTACCATTGAAGAGAGTTTCTGTTTTATGTTCTGTTCATAACATGGGCAGATTGTTCGCTTCAGCCCAAAAATTAAGCACCTTCTCTTGAAATTTGTAATTAATCAAAGTGGGAGCTTGTTTTAAACTGTTGCCTATGCCATGTTGATGCATATTACTCAAATGTGTCACTCCTGATCACTCTCACGTGGATTTTCTCGAATCCAATACTCTATGTAAATAGTTAGTTCCCATTGATGTTTCTGGTGACAACCCTTATGGGCAAAAGGATTGAGATTCTTCCGACGTCGGTGAGGTGTAAATCGATCGCTTTACTAAGTCTCTCGAGTAACACGACACTTTATACTAAGAAAAGGCGCTGTCGAAATACGTTTTTGCAGGTTATGTGCATAATCTGGAGTGGTTAATGTAGCCCATGTACTGAAGAGGGTTTGGACTGTTTCGGAGTGTACGCACCAAGGAACAAGGTTTGATCAATCTGTCCTCGTTTAACATGCGTGAGGTTTTGTCGTTTCCAATGTGGACTGCATTTGAGTCTATCAATGTTGTTCGCGTAAAACAATGAACTCCTCGCAGCCAAGCAGGCACTGTTGATGGGTTTAACTCTGGGGCATTCGTACGACTTGACTTGCCTTTTCTTGTCGCCTTTTTATTTCTTTCTCAAAAGAGAGTTTCAGTGTCCCGGGCCCGGCACATGTCTCTTCAGAAAATTGTCTAAAAAATTTCAAATCTATTTTTTTTAATACGGTCTTAAATTTAAAATTTTATTAATTTAGTCATAAATTTTTTTAATTTTTTTTAATTAAGTCTATTCAGCTAATTTTTGCTGGAAATTGCTGTCGTGAATGTTAGCCTTCTTATGTGGCATGGCCAGCGCTAACCTAAACAACTTTTAATATTTTTTTTTATTTTTTAAATTCTCTTTTCTTTTCTTTTCTTTTCTTTCTTTTTATTTTTTGGTTCAAACGGACGACGCTAGTTGAGAGCTGACAACCTCCACCATGAGCCAGCGAGGGCCACCTCGCCAAATATGGCAAGGGCTCGCAAGGCCGGTGAGGGCTTTGTGGCCCTCGGACAATGGCCAGCGACCTTGCCCACCCTTTGAACCAAAAAATAAAGAAAAGAAAAGAAAAAGAAAAAAATCAATACAAAACAAAAAAATGTTAAAAAATTTCCACATTAACATCGGCTGTTCCACATAGGATAACGGGCACTAATTGTATTATCACGTCAATGATTTCTGACCAAAATTCCAAATAAACTCAATTGATAAATTTAAAAGATTTAAGACTGAATTAGCATATATTCAATTGGTATAGGACTTTTTGTACAATTTTCTCCGTTTAACTAGTGGATTCAAAGCAAAATGACATGGAAGCACCCTTTTTTTCTATAAAAAAAAAACAAAAATAAACTAGGTTTTTTAGTTGTCAGGACAAGTATAGTTTTCATCTTATCTCAATGTCCTTCCAACATGAAAGTGAAGGATGTGTTCACGTGGTTAAATCCCACGATCCGACCAGAAGACATCACTGTCTATCCTTAGCCCCATCAAGTTCATTCTAACTTTCACTTTCACTATGTGGTTTGATTCATATTTTATCTTCATATATGTATGTTTTGTTTGATTTTTCAAAAGTTTTACGCACTTGGAAAATATAGAAATGGACATGATTCGATGTAAAGATCAAATTGCGGATGAAAATATTCAATTAGTTTTAGTATTGAATGGAAAAGGTAATGAATCAACTGTATCGTGTCACATGACTATTTCAAGAAAGTTATGCATCGTGACATAAGTTCCAGCTTGACGAATACACACTAGGTATTTCATTTTCCTAAATCATACAAAGATTTAATCTAAAGAAGAACTTATATGCAACAAAAATATCGAGGAAATTCCAATTAGTCACATTATCGGTCACTGGCCTCTCACGACCCTTTTCTTTGCCACCACCCCTGCGTTCAATTCATGCCCTTGCTCTATAAACCTTATCTCATTTCGATAATTAGGGTGAAATCGACGAATGAAAGATCAACCTTATCATCGAATACCGCCTTTGCAGTGTGCAGCAACTCTCTTCGATTTGAATCTAACGATGGCCTCGCGAAATGGTGGAATATGAAAACATCACGTCTTCTCTTTCAACGACGGAAATTTTCGATTGTTTTTTCGAGCTCTCTTTTCTCGAGTAGCAAAATCTAGGGCAAGATCTTCCCTATATATTTTCATATTGCTGCTAAACTAGATTAGTGTATCCAAGGAAAGAGATTAAGGACATGATTTCCCTGGAAGGAACTTTACACAAAGCGGTAATAATCAGCTAAAAAACACTCGTAACGTTCTTCATGGCCGCTTCGCTTTTCTTTCACGAATGGCAACATGTTGATACATTATAATTAGTCAAGACCAATTTCTGTGTGGTTGAAACCGAAAGGAAAAATAAAACCTGATTTCACCATCACCCCACTCCACGTGCAAACTCCATTCGAAGAAGAAGAGGATTCTACAAGTCCTTTTTTGGCCAGATATTGCATAAATCTCGAGCTCCTTTTCGGGATTTAAGTAATTCAGTCGGGTCCGATTAATCGCTAATCATGGCTTTAAAGACCATCTTTTCGAGGTCCTACATAAAGGGTATTCTCTTCTAAAACGGGATTGATTAATTTAGTCCTGTCGAAATACAGTCTTAATCCATGTATATCACTCGATGGAAAAAGGTGTGTTGCTGTTGCCCTTCGTTTACGTACGGGGGCGACAGGCACGTCAGCGTCGGTCAACGAGCTGATCTCCATGTTGTTTAATCAGTCTTTGCAAAGAAAGAGAGGAGGTTAACAAAACCTTAAAAGGATACCAAAACCCCCATTCAATGGCCCTCATCTGCAGACCACTCGATGCAAGAACAAGAACACCCGAATGTTTCGACAGCACTTAGGGGATTAATTTTAGCTGCCCCTAGAACAAAAAGATCGACCAGAAAAAACCAAAAGAAACGAATTCAGTTGATCTCATGCACGACCGGTCGAAAAAAGGAGGAGAACAACCTAGTCCGCACGATCGGTTTTACCCCTCCAATTGAGGAACAACCGGTATAGTGCCGTTCCCCCTCCTCCCCAACAACATCATTAAAAAGCCACGGCCGATGAGCCACATTCTTGTGTCCTGCAAGCCATTGAAATCCCCACGCCACCTCCTCCCTCCTCCTCCTCCTCCTCCTCCTCCTCCCCCCTCCTCTTTCTCTCCGTCAATGGCTATCATCCTCCCACCCAAGGCCCTGTGCCTCCTCCCTCTCCTCTTCCTCTCCGCCCACTCGCAGTTCCTCCCCTTCCGGGGCAGCTTCCTCGACCGGCTCTTCGGCCTAGAGAAGCCGGTTGGCAGGTCCGGGCCGAGGGACGTGCTCGAGGGTAACGACGGTGGGGTCACGGGCGACGAGGGGGACTGGACGGAGGCGGTCGATGCCGACCCTGGATTCAGGTTCGCGCTCTTCGGCAGCGGCACGACGGAGGCCGTGGAGGAGGGCGAGTTCGAGGGGAAATGGGAGGTCGTGTCTCAGAACTCCGGCGTCTCGGCCATGCACATGCAGCTGCTGCCGAACAACAAGGCCTTGATCTTCGACTCGACGGTGTTCGGGCCGTCCAAGATCCGCTTGGCCAAGAACACGCGCTGCCCCGTGAGGCCCAAGGCAAAGGGACCCGATTGCTGGGCTCATGCCGACATCTACGACATCAAGACCGGGGCGCTCCGGCCACTCAATGTACTCTCTCTCTCTCTACAAATCAAGTGGCTTCGGGATCATCCAACTATTATAAGACCCTCAACTTAAAATATGCGGCACATATGATTACCTAATTCAATAATCTAAAATTTTTCATTTTACAAAATTTTCCTCTCCATGAAGATTATGTCTGAAATTCTGAATTGGGCGTCTAATTATAGTCGCATAAACCATTTATAATCACAATTTGCATGCATGCCCATGCAAAGATAATGGACTTTATATAATGCCTCTAGTTAATGGCATATTATCGTGTTAGTCATACATGATATTGCTTGGTACTTAAAGTAATTTTTTTAAAAAAAAATTGTGTATTATAATATATAAAATGTATAATTTCAATATATATATATATATATATATATATGGGAGCGTGCTATTTTTTTAGAGAGGCCGCCGGCAACTTTTTCATGCAAGAAGTCATTTCAGTTCTATTCGTCAGTCAATCTTAACTAGGTTCATCATTACGCTTAAAGTACAAACAATGATCAAAGCCCTAATCATTACATGACACATTGATTTTGGTTTGGATACAACATTAGAGCACAATTTCCTCTTGACAAGATGTACGCGTGCATGCAATTAAGGAAATAGTAATGGTGATGATTCCAACATTGTATCTGATTTGAACTTGATCCAAAGCAGTTGGACCCCAAGAGAAACTTCCATCGAGTGGCTTTGATCAAATTGCTTTTGAAAGAATGTATGTAACTGTTCAAAATTTTTCTCATCTTTTGTTTTCTCAATAAATTTGTTTCCTTGATCTATGGACAGATAATTACGGACCCGTGGTGCTCTTCTGGAGGGCTCGGAGCCGACGGAAACTTCGTGAGCACCGGAGGTTTCGACGCCGGCAGCAAATCGGTTCGGTTTCTCGGCCTATGTGACCACTGTGATTGGCAAGACACCCCCAATGTGCTTGGCGACGGAAGATGGTAAGATAATCATGGGATTTCATATTCCCAATTATGCGAATGAAAATTTTACTCTATGCGTAGATTAAAATCTTTTGACCTTTACCTTACCCAAAAAAAAAAAAAAAAATCTTTTGACCATAAGGACAACAGGGTCATCTTTCTTGTATTTACCTTGCAAAGGAGATTATAAGTAAATTATTTCTTAGTCTTACAGCGATAAACTAAACTTAAATCTCACATGTATTCACCGATAGTATTTAGGTATTAAGCAAGGGAAAAATTGCCATTACGATGAACTTATACTAAGTTGTTGACCATATTAATGTATTAATTCAAACTTATTTCTTCCCACGTCATTTATGGTTAATTCTCAATTAATCATGACTTTTAGTAAATCTCTCCTAATCACCACAAAAAATTATTCCGTGCAATGTGGACTCATTGACGATATTTTGTAAGTTGTGATTAACCTAATTTATGATCAACGTACAATTAATAGGTACTCAACTCAGACCAAGCTCGACGACGGGGCCTTCGTTGTCATGGGCGGCCGCCGTTCCTACAGCTACGAGTTCGTCACGGTCGACAACCGGATCTCCGCCAAGACGACCTTCTTCCCCTTCCTCGACGAGACGACCGACCTCGACGAGAACAACCTCTACCCCTTCGTCAACCTCCTCCCCGACGGCAACCTCTTCGTCTTCGCAAACAGCCGCTCCATCATCCTCGACCCCCGCAACAACAAGGTCATTCGCGAGCTCCCCCGCCTCATTGGTGGGTCCCGCAACTACCCGGCCTCGGGGATGTCCGCGCTCCTCCCCATGAAGCTCAAGAACAAGACGGACGCGAGGCGGGTCAAGGCGGAGGTCATCGTGTGCGGCGGCGCGAAGCCGTCGGCATACCGGGCAGTAGAGAAGAACCAAACGTTCATGCCAGCGCTCAGGGACTGCGCCCGGATCGTGGTGACCAACCCAAACGCGCAGTGGAAGAAGGAGGCGATGCCGTCGCGGAGGGTCATGGGGGATATGCTCATCCTGCCTACCGGAGATCTCCTCATGCTTAATGGAGCTACCAAAGGTACACATACGCACGTACATATTGACTTTTATGAGGCAAAATTGCCATAAAAATTATGCCTTTGTTATTTTGAATTTGATATCACATCATTAAGATTTCATGTTTAAATTATGCAGTGTTCGTGCTCAGTCCCATTGCTGTCCTTCCATTTCTAATAGTCTCCGTTGATTGCTATCAAACAGGCACATCTGCGTGGAACTTCGCGGCCGACCCCAACTATGTCCCGGTCCTCTACTCGCCCGACAAGCCTGCCGGTGAGCGTTTCCGGGAGCTGAAGGCCACCACCATCCCCCGCATGTACCACGCCACCTCCATGGTCCTCCCCGACGGCAAGATCCTCGTCGGAGGCAGCAACACCAACCCGACCTACCTCTTCACCAACGTCGAGTACCCGACTGAGATGCGCATGGAGAAGTTCTCTCCCCCCTACCTCGACCCGGCCCTCCAGCAGTACCGCCCCAAGATCGTCGCCGAACTCACCGACAAGAAGATGAACTACAACAAGAGCTTCTGCGTCAAATTCAGGGTCGCCTCCGACGGCAGGAAGGTGAGCAAGAGGGACGTGAAGGTGACCATGTACGAGCCGCCCTTCACGACGCACGGGTATTCCATGAACCAGAGGCTTTTGGAGCTCGCCAAAACCAAGCTGAGGAAGGAGGGCGACATCTACCACCTCGATGCCACGTCGCCCCCGTCCGGGACGATCGCGCCGCCGGGTTATTACTTGATTTTCGTGGTGTACAAGGGTGTCCCAAGTGTGGGAACGTGGGTTCAAATCCAGTAAGAAAGATGTAGGTTTTGGAGAACGGCATTGCACATGGGTCGATTCCTTATGTGTTCCTATGCCTAAATTGGGTACAGGTCGCATATGTATTGTGCTCTGGGTGTAATCTGGGGAATGCCAGAGGAATGAACACCATGGAAAGGCAATGTTTATCTCGAAATTGATGTTCTCCTAATTTATTACCCAGTGCCCAATCATACAGACTTCTTTTCCCATGCCCAAAAATTTCGATAAATATCAGTAAGCGTCGAAAACCCGTTGATAATTAAAATGGCGGGTAACCTTTTTCTAGGTAATTTGTTGATAATTTACCAATGCTTTCATGAAATTACCAATTGTTTTTTTTTTACAGTTTTTGCGAATTCCAAACTTTTTGTACTAATTTTTCCAACTCAATTGCATAGCTTACTTCACCTTCGAATAGACTAATTTTTAATATGAAATTACCAACCTAAACTATAATGAATTATCGGCTTTAGTCGAATTAAATTACACACTAGTTTTAGCTTACCAATTTGTACTTGTGGCTCAAGCACAAGACAACCGGTTTACACCGCTTAAACAAGAACAATCCTTTTTGAGTCGTTCACTTGAGGAGTTTTGGCTTGTGTGTAAAATATTCATTGGGGTGTACTTGTGCTGGCTGGGTCCCGAGGTCGAGCCTTATGTGTTATCCGACCCTGAGTTACATAGAAATACGAGGGTCGGGCCAAATTCGGGCCACATATAGTCGGCGGGAGATTTCTCGTGTAACAATGTTGCCTGAAGCTCGTTCATTATGTCTTTTCGGGCCTCGGCGGGCTTCCCACCCATTGATCACCGGTTGGTATGGTAGTCCATAGATCCGATGTTCACACACAAGGCGAACTTCGTCATCATCAAGAGGAAAATAAAAAAAGAAGAAGAAAGAAAGCTGAGCAAGGTCTCGGTTTCGATTCAATCTCAAACCCACTATGACGATGCTTAGGTCATCGAAGGAGCCATTCATTGAAAAATTACCAATTCTCTGTATAGAGATGGTCCGTTTTTGATCGAAATGTAAAGATGAACTTAGTTAGGTACGACTAGATTAGCTCGAAGAGCCAATATAAATTACAATCCGCGTTATAAACTCATTAGTCTAAATCTCAATTGAAGTGTGTGCACGTCTACGAAGATGTGAGCTTGAGGTTTGTCAATTCATGACATCACAACTGGCAATTCCTTCCCCCTTGCATTATTAGTCTCAGGCACGACGCACTCGTCCCTCCTCCTCCTACGTCCCCAGCTGGGTCGCCTCCAAGATCTGCTCATCGCAAAATTTAATTTTTTCCCCCCCTCATTGAATTGCGAAATAATTTAAAGGAAAAATTAAATTGGAAACAAACACAGTTTGAATGCTTTATGTCCATTCAGTTTCGTTGCTGGAATGACTTTTGCCATAGCTATTCCTGTTTATGTAACACCAAAGAGTTTGGATGTGTGGCCCGGATGCGGCAGATTTCACGTTCGCAACGAATCCAATTCAAGGTAACCTTCACCGTAGTCGAGGTGACGGAGGTGAGGATGGAACATGCTTTCTCAAACGTTACTGCTCAATTGGGATTAAGATTTCATCCTTACTTTGTAGCTTAAAATTGTTAATTATTGTAAGGGGAGCTGAACAGGAGGACAACATGACTAGTCCTAGAAAGGGTCAGAATCCAGAGCCCCTGACAGGACCAACACATTCTAGGACAACATGTAAAATATTCATCAGAGGAAGTTCTTTCCTGGAAAGGTCATAAGTTCTAGTTCCTAGTTATATAAAGGCCTCAGAACCAAGGCAAAGAAGACAATCCACCTCACAACACCATCACAAGAGTTTTGACACATCTTGAGAAAGAAGCAGAGAGAAGAAAGATGGCAAGGCTTCCTGTTTTATTGATCGCTCTCTTCTTCTCCGCCGCCTTTGTGGGTCGATGCCGGGTCAAGGCCGCGTTCTGGGACACCTCGTACTTCACTTGGGGCGCTCGGCAGTCCTCGGTTTACAACAACGGCAACGATGTTCAACTCGTGTTGGACAAGATTTCTGGTATTAAAGTTTCTGATTTCAACAAATCATTCCTGTCCTAACCTATAAACTCAATGTGCTAATCAATTACACAGAGTTCGAAAACGCTGATTCAATGTCTAGCGGATCGAATTAGCATCGCAAGAAGCGCTTCAAGATCAAGGGGACATTGATGTTGACCAGAGAAATGTACATGGCAGTCATTACAAGCTGAATGGACAATTTTTTTTTAAGTTGCTGGGTTTAGGATCTGACCAGAAAACCAGTATAACACTAATCAAAGCCGGCGGTCTTATTATAAATGAATTTCAATGAGCGGAGCTGATTATAGTTTATCCTCTTAGCGGAATATTGGTGTTGGATTTGCAGGCTCGGCCTTTCAGACCAAGAGCGCGTACCTGTTTGGAAGCATCGAAATGCTGATAAAGTTGGTCCCTGGAAATTCTGCTGGGACCGTCACTGCATACTATGTAAGATCAAACCAAACTTTATCTGTGCAGAAAAGCCCCTAAGCTTACAAATGTTAAGGATTCGATCGCGTTTACGCACATATTTTATGCAGCTATCTTCCATGGGGCCGAAGCACAATGAGATCGACTTCGAGTTCCTGGGCAACGTTTCCGGACAACCTTACATCATCCACACAAACATTTTCGCGCAAGGAGTCGGTAACAGAGAACAGCAGTTCTACCCGTGGTTCGACCCCTCGGCCAATTTCCACAACTACACCATTTCCTGGAACCCCACCGAAGTTGTGTAAGTTCAAGTCACACGTAGCTCTTGCCAATCTCTTAATTTCGAGATAGATTTGAGCTTCTAAAGGGATGGAATTTTCTTGTTGCCATCAAGCACGACAAAAGCTAGGCTTATGCTAAATTGGTTGGTCCATTCCATATTACATATATGGATGAATGTGTCAGTTTAAAAAGCAAGAACTGTATGTTCAATCGCGTTCAGAAAAAGCACTATTGACGGTTTAATTGGTTCCAACCAAAATGGTTTGAACTTTGTAAACTTTTCCGCAACTACTTAACGAAACAATAGTCCTCATATTGCGATTTCGTGTTGAGAGCAGGTGGTATGTCGATAGCATACCCATCCGAGTGTTCAGGAACTACCAGAGCCAGGGGGTCGGGTACCCGAACGAGCAAGGCATGAAGGTGTACGCAAGCCTCTGGAACGCGGACAACTGGGCCACGAGGGGCGGGCTCGTGAAGACCGACTGGCGGTACGCCCCCTTCGTGGCCCAGTTCCGCAACTTCCAGTCTAGGGCCTGCAATTGGTACGGGACTGGCAGCATCTGGCGGTGCGGAGCCAAGACACCGGCGAACTGGTACACTTCGCCGGCGTACAGCCAGCTCAGCAACGCCCAGCTGGGGCAGATGAAGTGGGTGAGGAACAACTACATGATCTATGACTATTGCAAGGACACCAAGAGGTTCAACTGGAACATGCCTCCTGAGTGCTCCAAGCCCCAGTATTGATTTGATGTAGCGGCATTGCCACGGAGAAATAGGTTGTTCTTTGCAAGAGTGATCTGTTTTGTATGTTCAATTTGTTTTCCATTGGTTCGACAGTAAACCCATTTGACATCTACTTGTATGGATTATATATCACTTGATTAATGTTTTTACTCGAGGAATGGATCGTACGGGTCAAATCTTCCTCTCTTTTCTGCTCTCTTTTCTCTTTCATTATTTTCGACGTATCAATTTTCGAAAAAATATGGACCTTCCGATCTCAATCGAGACGGTAAGCTCGTTTGGACTCGTCTTCCGATTATCTAACATCGAAACTTCCCATTCAACATCTAATTCTTGGTATCTGAAAATTCGCCTTCGAATTTTACAAAATTTGTTTTGTCTCGCTTTCTCGTTTTCATACTTAATTCAAAAGTAAAAAAAAAACTCATCCCCGCTTGATGAGCAGACGTGACAAAATTTGTTTCTCTTTTTTGTTTTCCATACTTTCCAAAAACGACAAAAAAAAGTCTAATTTGGACTGCGAGGAAACCAATTTTAATCGAAAGAAATGAAATGAAATAAAATAAATCGAATATGCGACGCCAAAAGAAATTCCTGTCGTCCGTTGCCACGCAGCCACGCATCCTTTTCTTCTTCCTGCGTGTGGTCTGAAGTTTCTCAGTCAAAAAACAAGAACTCCCCTCAAGGAAGTCATTCTCTCTCTCTCTCCATCCTCTCTTCTGGATTCTTCATCTCGTTCGCACCCGTCTGTCTCTGCCTCTCTCCGAGCCGAATCGGAAGCTTGGAACGTGATCAAAAGAGCATCTTGGAGAAGCCCAGAAGCTCGGCCAGCCCCACCATGGAGCGCGTCGTTGGCGGCAAGTACAAGCTCGGCCGCAAGATCGGCAGTGGGTCCTTCGGCGAAATCTTCCTCGGTAACGGTCCCGCGCGCTCGAGCTCGATCGTGGGTCGCGCGTCCCTTCCGCCGTGCGACTGTTTCAGCTTTAGCGTCCGGTCGGGACGCGCGGCGGCGTGGCTTCGCGAGAGCCTCGTTAATTCGACTGACCCTTGTGAATTTTCCTCGTGTTTCTTTGCAGCTACGCACGTCGATACGTTTGAGATGGTCGCGATTAAGATCGTAAGTTCTCGGGCTGAATCAGCTTTCTGGGTCGTTTCGTTTGAGTTCGGACGGGGCGTGATCCGATGGCGAGCTTGGAGTGTTCCACGTTCGATTTTTGCGGAATTTGCCTCTTCTTTTGAGCCCGTGTAGCGTCGGATGAATTTCCATCGAGGATTCCATCCGTTTCAGCTGAATTTCGCTAGTCATGAGCTTACAATGTATTGAGGGACTGTCATGTGGGCAGTGAACGAGTAACATTCTTCTGTATCCTTATTTTGCAGGAGAATAATCGGACCAAGCATCCGCAGCTTCTTTATGAAGCAAAATTGTACAACATTCTTCAAGGAGGGAGTATGTAGCATAGTACATGTGCAGCTCGTGGATTTGAGGCCTCGCATGATTAGCTACTTATCTGCTCGTTTTTTTTTTTTCCTTTATTTCAGGTGGTCTTCCCAGCATAAAATGGTCCGGCGTTGATGGAGAGGATAATGTACTCGTTCTTGAGCTTCTTGGACCAAGTCTTGAAGATTTATTCGTATACTGTGGGAGGAAGTTTTCTTTGAAAACAGTCTTGATGCTTGCAGATCAAATGGTAAATAGATATTTTGATTAGCAAGGATTGCAATCCTCATTTTCTTTGAATCATCAAGCAGCTGCGGGTTTGCTTTTGAAAGTGACATATACGGTTACATTTGTCTGTGCGCACCTTTCTCTTCTGCAGATAACAAGGATAGAGTACGTGCATTCAAGAGGATTTCTGCACAGAGACATTAAACCCGATAACTTTCTGATGGGTCTGGGTAGAAAAGCAAATCAGGTGATGAATGTGTTGCTTTACATGATGCCTGCCACCAGCAGCTAGTTGTCGTGTTTAAAACCTTTGATCATTCTGGACCTATGTCCTTCTTACCAGGTTTATATTATTGACTTTGGGCTTGCAAAGAGATATCGGGACTCCACAACTAATCGCCATATCCCATACAGGTTTTCCATTAGTTTATTTTGGTGAATTTTACTTTAGATTGAATACGTCAGGTTTAAGATCTCACATGACGCTATATAATCTTTTTTTACTATGTCAGAGGTTCACCAAAATCTGTCTGGGGTACTTTCTCATAGATATGTCGAAGGAGAATTAATTTCTGGAGAATTATTTATTTTTGAAGAGAGCATTAGTTCTTGTTGCGAACTAAAATTTATTTGTATGTTCAGGGAAAACAAAAATTTAACTGGCACAGCACGTTACGCAAGTTGCAATACTCATCTTGGGATTGGTAAGCTGGATCATGTCATTTTGCTTTTCCTTTTGCAAGTGCATGTCCAGTGACATGGGCAACCAGTGTTAACTAGTTTTATTTTCAGAACAAAGCCGAAGAGATGATTTGGAGTCACTTGGCTATGTACTTCTGTATTTCCTCAGGGGAAGGTATGTGTTATTTGTGAGGCATTATGAGTCATCTTTTGGCATGAAGTTACTATCCCAAGAGTATTGATTATGGACATTACAACTAGAGGACATGACCTAAAATCTTTTTTTTTCCCAGAATTTTTGTTGCATTTCATGTGTACTAAACTAATATAAGATATCTCAATTCACAGCCTTCCTTGGCAGGGACTGAAAGCAGCTACAAAGAAACAAAAGTATGATAAGATTTGTGAGAAGAAGTTATCAACTCCTATTGAGGTGTGTCAAATGATGTGTGTGCCTATGCCTTTGCTTGCTACAGTTCGGTTCGCTCTAACTTGAGTTGGCTCTCTTTTTTGAAGGTTCTTTGCAAATCTCATCCTGTAGAGTTTGCTTCATATTTTCATTACTGCCATTCTTTGACGTTTGATCAACGACCAGATTATGGATTTTTGAAGCGTCTATTTCGTGAACTATTTACTCGTGAAGGTATTGTATACTCAATCGGGACAGTCAATTTCAAAATGCAAAGCAATCACAATTCCTTGCACGCTAGTAGTGCTGTGTATCACTTATTTTCTTAATTCTTTGATATTCTGTATGCCAAAGCACATGCTCTACTTTTCTTTTAATGACCTTATCAATTAGGTATCTACTTATATGTCAAGTGCCTTATAGTTGCACCATATTTAAACAATTTAGTTCAACTTTTACTCTTCTGATCTCTCCCAGCTTTCCCCTGTTTTATTTGCCAGAAATTAGATGTGGTCTGACAGACAATGGGATGATCCTTTCTCTTAAGCATTTAGGGAGATTTAGAAAAGAGTATGTAGGATTAATTTTTGTCGAGGGCAAACCAGGAGGAAAGTGTGAATATTATATGCTGTCTTGAAACTGTATTATGTAAAAGTACTTCATGTAACGGAATGTCAACCGGAAGGTATTAAATGATAATGAAATCTCTAGAAATCATAGATAAGGGATTTCCTCTTTATCCTCTCTTGGATAATTGAATGTATCACTTTGGCATCACTATTCATATGGGAGGCAGCATAAGTTCTTTCTATATATTTAACTTCAACACATGATAAATTCGTTGAAATGCGGCATGTAACTTTTAACGATGTGTGTTACAGGATATCAATTTGATTATGTATATGATTGGACGATCCTGAAATACCAGCAAGCGCAAAAGAGCAAAACTCAGCCTCAATTTTCTGTGGGTACTCTTGACTTTAATTTACTTTATGAGGAGTTTCTGTAACAGAAGTGCTTTTCAGTATGATCATTTGGCATCACTCCATTTGCTTCAATTGCATCATCGTTTTCATTGTTACATTAGTTATTTAGCACACTACTAGCTGTAGTCTGATAATTCCTTCCTTTCCTCTATTATGCTGATAAATGGGTATGGAATATTGTTTGTTACAGCCAGCTCTTGAAGAGAGCAGCAGACGTGCAATGCCAATGGATGTCGACCACCTTCAAGGTCGGTTAGTGCTCATGTATTTGTCTGTTGCTGATGTTTAGTGGGTGATAGTTGATTGGATCCTGAGAGTCATTGCTTCGTTATGATTATTTGCAGTCATTATTTTATGAGACCTTCATCAAAAGCACTGGATGAACATCGAAAGGGAAAATTGTTTCCCATCTTCATACTTCAACTATTTAGGGTTATTTTGCATGTTATGCTTTTCAACAAAGAAAACTGGATACTGTTTGTTAAGTTTTGAAGAACTTTGCCAGTTTAGGATAATCTTTAGTGATCTCCGTACATCTTCCTGCTACCTGTAAACACTTAAAAGACTATTCATTAGACAGTAAAAGTGGTCAGCTCTTGAAATTCCTTCTGGAGTTAAGAGGACCCTTAAAGGCTTAAACGCTTTAATGTTGTTGTACTAGTTTTCTAGGACACAAGAAGTGATGAAAAGGATGAATGAGAAGCTTGGAAAGAAAGAGAAGAATATTATTTATTGAGAGATGTTAATTGACTATCTTGCTCTTAAAATTTCCGTATTTGTTTGATAACAGGTGGCACAAATGCTGCTCATGCAAGTGAGGTGGCAGAGCCTGGTGGATCGAGCAATACTGCCGCTACTGTCACTTACCCACAACATCCATCTGCAATGGACAAGAATCTGAGTTCTGGCCGTGCTGTCAACAAGAATGTGAGTATTAGCGCATTTACTGATCAGCATTTACTCTGGAAAAAAAGGGATAGAGAATTTACATTAGTCTATCAAATTGATTTTCGGATAAAGGGCGAATGAGAACATCGGATGCAGGTTTTAATTTACTACACAGTTGAATAATTCTAATGATCTATGTAACATTTTCGTGCCTTTTTGCCAAGGCTCCTGTTTGTTATTTCATCATTTATAAGTCTGTTCACGCATGCCACCGACCAGTGATAAAAGCAATTATATTCAACTTTTGTAGATTGTGAGCAATGCGAACATGCCATCTACTTCATTTTCTCTAACTGGAGTCTCAAAAAAGAATATTCCAAAGTCCCAACTGCCGACGGACAATGCAAACCCTACTCGTGGCCATGGCAACAAAAATAGACCTTCCAGTAGCTGGATCCCATCATTCCAGAGAATTTCTTCGGCAAAATAGTTGATGCGGTAAGATTTGTACCTTTTTCTTTAGGATTGAATTATCTTGTTTCTCATCTTATCGTATCATGTTTTCCCTCAAGTTAATAGATTATTTTCCACCACGTTTTCCTTTCCATATAGAGAAGCCAGCGATCTTTTACTTTGTTTGCAAACAATATCTGTGTTGGTTGGCATCAATGTGATTTCCATCAGATGTGACGATATTTAAGTTGGATTGTCTAATATGGGAATTTGATTTTTACCAACTATGACGTACTGACAGATATTCAAACTGATGTTTTGAGCAGAGTGTTTGACTAAGGGATCTCTTTGGCAATCTATGTGCGCACAAATATAAGAACTTGGTTTGTCAGACACTCTTGATGCATCTATGCAAGCTGCTCCTTATGCGAGGCCTGCTCTGGGTAACTGTTTCATGATGAACGGCTTGAGGTCCGGATGCTGCACATTTGCTGTTGAGTTGGCAGATTGCGTTGTTTTCTCTATATGAGCCTGGTGGCATTGTTGGTGTTCAAGGTGACTATAATTGATTGTTGGTCAAGAGTAATAGTGTACAGAGGTTATGTTTTGTTCTTTGTACATAGTTATTGCATGTTTCACAGTTCTATATACATTTTCGTTGTAACTTGATTGCAATCTGACTTGTCACCAAATTATTTCAAAATCTGGTTTTATTAATAAGAGAAAAATACTTCTTAGCCCTTTTCTGCTTCTCCTTGTGCAATCTGACAATGTTGATTGTCACTTTGCCTCGACTTTGCCATGCCAGTTATTCTGCTATAATCAGGAAGGGACCCTCGAGAACTCTCCTGGAGCTTGTGCTTTTAAGATTTAATGATCACCTTGGCAATTCATCGATCACCGGGCACCTATCTTCATTTGAGATTTGCAGCTTCTCTCACATTGGTTATTAACAATTCCTGCAAATTTGAAGCAGATATCAGCGAAGATTGCATGTGCTTTAGAATTTCTCGTGTGTGACGTGAAAATCCATGCCCCATTCATATCTACATTTTTGGCACATCTTGCTTGAAAATAATGGATGCAGGGTGATAATTATGTGGTGGAATAGGGTCTAACCATTGGTCAATCATCAAATTCGCGGTTTTGTCATTGCAGGGACTCTGTTCATCTTCCACTGAGAGGAAATATATGATGCCTGAAGGCATAGGCCTCTGCAATTTGCCTCCCGAGTTGCGCTCATCCGCTATGATTTCACAAATCATCAACTGCTACACGGCCTCGCACTTACTTATGGTGGACAAGGACCGTCCTTTGCCTACGATATGTAATTGGCCCAATTGGAAGATCATCCTTCAAGCTATTATATAGCCGCTACTCTAAGTGGAATGGATTAAGTGCTAAAACTGCAACGCTTCCAAGTAAAAGAGCAAGGTAGGATAGCGAAGGTTGAGTGCTCAGGGCTGGGAATTCCTCAACCTAGTCGAGAGAGCTAAGTTACAGATTGACAATCGCGCACATTACACGGTAGCAGTACGGCATTAAGCTCATCTCCATCATCCAAACCTAACATTTTACCAGTCCTGCCAAACCGGGGTATGTCTGTTTCTTCAACGTTCAAAGTCTAACGAACCAACCCGAATATCAGATACGGTAATGTTTATCTCCCATCGAGGCGGAGGGAGAGAGAGGGAGTTCTGACCTAGCGGATATCGCTAGCCTGAGCATATGATGAGGCAAGAAATTTCTCGTGAGACCATGTGAATGGGAAGAACGTAAAAATATTGCCGCACAAGAAAAATTTTTGACATCTCTCTTTTCCATTAGGCTACGTGCATGTTCTTATAAATAGGGTTGGGCCATCCCCAATGAGGCCTAATGCAAACCATTAACAGACTAGGAGATCCCCTTGCCGCTCTCTTGTTCTTAGGCATTTACTTACATCGTCGGTTATCCCGGACAGAGGTTGTATCGAGGCGATGCTGTATGCCAGAACAATATCATTCCAGAATGCTTCATGAGTCCGCCTTGTGCACATCCAATGTCTGTCCCTTTCAAAAACATCTTCCCCATGAGATGGACTTCGCCGCAAGTACCAAACTTCAGTGCAAAATTGCAGCTTTCCCCGTTTAGTTATTTCCGGAATGCCAACACTGGTCTATTGAATCCGGCTTTGGTCCCTGACAAACCAGAGGTAAGGTCCTCTACTGTCCTAAAGCCTATCTGCAAAAGCACCGATAGTCAGCTACACATCATGTATATATTTTTCGACCAAAATAAAAAAATCATGGATATATTTGATTAGAAACAACAAAAGTGATGCTGTTTGGTTATAAATACGGAAACAAGGACTCGACCTAACCTTATCAAGTAGTATGTCCTGAAAATCCTCCGGTGGATACATGATCTTGTCATAATTCGAGGCTGTTGTCTGCAGAAACAGTAAAAGAAAAAGAAAAATATCGAGCCTTAGCGTATCCCCAAGCACTGATAGGAACGATATCAATCAAACTAGGTTCAAAAGCTACGGCATACACATCAGTTTCCACTAAATAAAAAGCAAAACTGGAATCAAGTACTTTAAAGGCAGTTTCCAGATCCACCGAACTCGTCATCATACCTCAGACACCAGGCGATTTTTTTCATATGAACGCCAAGGTTGAGGCTCCAAGATAAAAATGCCACCCTGCTCACAGGAGATGCAGCAGCACAAGTTTCAGCAGTTACCCCAAAACATGCGAGAGACAAAGGATACGAAAAAATCATTGTTTTGCACAGACAAGGCTAGTCACATACTTGTAATCTATAGGTTTAGATGGGATGGACTCCTCTAGTGTCATCTATGCTCAACCTTCCTTTTCTCTATATCCCATGGCTTACATTTAGTAATATGGCAAATATAGGCTAGAATGAAAAGTTAAAATTCCATATTAAGTGATTACAGACTCTATTGCCCAAGAAAACATTAGAAAATGGAAGTTTCTTCCATGAAATCCAAAAAATCGCTTCTTATTATCAATTCAAGATCTCTCTATGCATTAATCCATGAAGCACATAACAGTACACTAGGATGATCTACCACTATGCTGGGCAACCAATGCAAAATGATCAAAATCTTAAAAGTGAACTGCATATGGGTGTCCCATGACTTCAAGCGACAAACAGAATCGCTGTAAGGAGGACTAGTAAAAGGAATCTAGAGAGATTCTGGCTACATACAATGGCACTTCTGAAGCCTAGAAGGAAAGGCAAGTCATGACACAGCCACTAAAGAGATCGAGATAAGAAATCATCTCACAGAAGGTGACCAGCAAAGGAAGCAGGAGAGGATACAGACTTATCTGGAGACATTTTTCAGTGCAGTTTCCCCAATTTAGTTTTAGGTGCTCACAGAAAAGTCACTGATATTGGAACAGTTAAATGAAAGATACCAAGGACAGCTCCACTTAAATAGCTCCTCTAAATTTTCAATATAGATCCAAAAGAACCATGCTATATGCATCTTTTGCAGAAAAAATGCATCAACTAAATAAGATATGCAGTCTTTACCTGTCGAAGAAGTTGCCAGACCTTTGAAAACAAAGTAATTAGCCCCTCATCACCCCAATTCAGATGAATCCACTTCGTCACGCTCAAACTGCAGCAAGGAGAGAACATGTCTTCTAGTTAATAACATAAAAGCAAATGAACCCAAAAATGAAAGGTCATGGACATAAAAACCTAACTTCTTTGAAATATTTCAAGTAACTAGATGCCAAAAAAGGAATTGTCTTCCATCGGAGGAAGAGTGAGCTATAACTTCATATCAACCGTCTACTATTCTAAGATAAAAAATCAACTTTTAGTGCTGGCAAGTAACATGCAGTATTCACAAAAATATGTCCAGCTTTAATTTGGATTTAACTTAGACATATTTCCTCTGAGATGATTCTTTTCAATGGGTTTCACTTATCAAAAAGTTTGGCCATGATATAACAACTAATTGTTTATTGAAACAAGGATGGAATGGAAAATCAAGCTGTAAACATCAAATTGCAACAAAACGTTGATCGAGAATGATGAATAAGTATACCTCCTTACATGTGATTTAAAATGCATTGCAGACATAATGTTCTAGCACTGTCAAGCATCCATAATTGTCCTTTCTTTAAAACCATTACTTTAAGACTCCGCTGCCCTAATTTTTCTAAATGTGCTCAAACTAAAATATCTCATGTCTTACAATAGCTACCGAAGCATCACTTACCAAAGAATGGTATCATAACTTTCATGAGCATCAGCCCGAGCTAGAACAAAATTTTCCTGCCAGAAAGACACAATCTCAAAGAGATCTGTCTTCTCTGAAAGAGACTGGTTCTTTGTACTTTTCCTTGTTTCCCCATCTTTTGACATGCTAAGGTCTTGTGCATCATCATCTGGTCTCTCTTCAGCCCCTGATTTCAAAGTCTTTGAATGGCTCTTACCAGCAGATTGCATTCTTACAGTTTTCCTGAGGATCCAATTAGCATCCTCAATTCGTTCTAAAAACAAAGAAATATTAATCCACGACAAATATAAAATCTCCCATCACAATAAATAAACGTTATCATTCAAAGACCACCACCATGATACCCAATTCATTATATGCCAAGCAAGGAGAGCAAATTAGTTTGACATGACTGGGCATATGTCAAGTATGTGTTATTGTATATAGGCCAATTTAATACTGTTAATCCTACAATCTCAACAGTCAACACTCCGACTAATCCCAAATTCTTCATTAGTGAAACTGACCGAAGACAAATGCAACAGCACAACTTTCTTTCTTTTTTTCCTGCTAAGTACCAATTTATTAAGGAAAAGAAACAGTACACCTAAGTTACACGTAAAAATGGAAATGTACACAGCCCTTTCAACTATTCTATTTGCAAATTGACTTTCTATCTTGAAATAGGATATGCATCATAAGGAGGAATATTAAAACAATTTCAAGGGAAGCTACACAACCCTTTCAACTATTCTATTAGCAAATTGACTTTCTATTTTTGAACTAGGATATGCATCATAAGGAGGAATATTTAAGATATCTAGAGGGAAGCATAAGAGAGCTGGGGATCTGACAAGCAAAATGAACCTCTACTATCGGAAACTGGTGATAGTTGACAGTATATGCAAACATTAAGCCTATTAATTTCTCACCGAAAAAGAAGGACATGATCATTCTTTCTTTGTTTCTAGGAATATTCATTCAGTCGGACTTTATAACAATCTAACTCCTCCTCTCAAGCATGAAAAGCTAACTGATCCCAGTTACAATAAAAAACGTAAGATGTTCGACCAAAGAGAATGACCCGAGGATCTCACCCTCCTCAACTTATATTTTACCAAACTTCTTAGCTCACCCCACTAAAGGTAACACTCTACATCCAGCAATCGATTATGGGGTATGCTATATGGTAATCCAATCACAATCTAATAAATATATTGGGTCCTGGCACTTGCTTAGGGAGTCAAGCACAGGTTTGATATGCTTCTTAATTTACAATTGCCTGAGATCACGTCACATATTAAGGTTTATATCATCCATCATCAAGAGGCATCATCACCAGACCTTATTATCATTACCAAGCCAATCATATTTCTTGCCACCATCCTCTTAATATGGAATCTGTTAACTGTAGCACATATGAATTGAAAAATGTATGTTCTCCCTACAAAAGAAGAATCTTGTCACCTATATGATACTAATTCCATCCTACATAAAGAGCATGTACATAAACCAAAAATGACGATTGACCAGCTGTTCAACTAGTCAGACACGCTTCTATCACCAAAAGGGAGAGAGGAAAACTGTCAACAAAGCCAGATATAAGGATCATTTTGCAAGAGTTGAAAAATCAGATTGCTTCCCAAGATACTTCTCAAGACAGACAAAAGGCAATCATATATTTAGAGTGTGGAAATGCTACAACAGAACTTCAACTATTTAACAAATCTTAATCATATGCTGTTAACTTGATATGAGCTACGTGACTATTCCCAGTATTGTCAAATGAGTGCAAGAAAATATTTCTGTCGTCTTTGCATGTATAATATATTGTTGTGCTAATTGCTGCAAGCAAAAAAAAACCTAGGCTTTTAAATATTGTCATTGTAATTTAATAAAAAAAGAGAATAAAAGAGAACTCCATATTCATATACACGAAAATCTCCGACCAAAAAACAATTCATGTAAACCTCTTCAAGGAGGGACTTGAAATTCATAGAATCTTACTTGAGTCAATGTCAATTCCCAAAATGCTCCGGCAGCCAAACTTTTTTGCTGAAGACAGAAAAAGATTATGTTATAATAAGTGCAAAAATTAGATCCATAACTCAGAGATCATACAATGTAGACAAATACGATAACTTGTAAACAGCGTCAAGCAGAAAATCACTGGTAGCAGCAACAAGTGCACGCAAAATACTGAATTCCACTCCACCCCCCGCGCCCCTCCCTCCCCCCCGCAAAAAAAAAAAAAAAAAAAAAACTACCAAGCTATGTAGGACCAGTTAAAAGAAATTAACAAAGAAAGAGAGGAGAAAAAATCATAATCTGAACTGCAGAAGAAGTCTCGAGATATCAGTGAGGTAAATGATCAATGCATAAAAATGCCGAACGGAAAGACTGGCCAAGGAACCTTGCTCTATTGGTTGCTTTTAGATGAAATTTCTCCCTACCACAACCAAAACAAGTAATAAATCTTATAGTTCCGATATGATATCATCGAGCACTTGCAAGTGTGTTGCAGTTGGTAAGTATTAGAAAGTTCTCCAAGAAAATAACATGTAATTTCTAAGACAAACCACAGTCTTCACAAAACAAGTATTGGAAGGATTGAAGGGGGATATCAAATACTAAATGGAGTTATCTCCCTTCAAAAATTACGCGAGATATTTTTGAGGGACTAGAGACCTAGTATTTGCTAACAAGAACAGGTCCAGACAGCACATGTGGCTACCAAGCAAACTCACTTAGCCTAAAGAATCCACCATTCGCTGGGTTTTTGCAAGCCCCGGAGCTGAAGCGAGTGAACGCCACACCGAATGCAAACAGCCATTGGAAAAGCTAACAATCTCAATATATGGACATCTAAGGCAAGAATCATCAGAAACAGAGCATTGACGAATAAAGCAAGCAACTTTAAGCTGCCGGGACTCAGATAGGCAACACGGAGAAAAACCCATGAACCCCCATGAGGACTAAACGGTGAACAACCCGACTCACCAACGTGGATAGTGACAAGCCCATTGTTGCAGCCGATGTCGAGACAATCCTTGCCTTCGAACCACTCCTCCTTCAACACTTTCAACCGCGGATCTTCATCCAGTTCCTCACCTACCTGCGGCACGAAGGAAAAAAAAAACCAAAAAAAAAAAAAATCACCAAAGCGTTAGAGAATTACGCGACCGTGAAAACCACGGCGGATGCCACGCCGCGCAAGAGGAAGCGGCGTTAGAGAATTTACGCGATAGCCGTAGTAGTGTCTGTAGTTGCCGAAGGGAGCGAAATCCTTGCGGTTCCGCCTCTGCGGTCTCTTCTTCGCCGCCTGCTCCCGCCGCTCCTCCTCCTCCGCGGCGATACCTCCTCCTCCTTCCATCTCGTTCGCTCCCGACCGCTTCCTCCGAGCGAGCGAGCGAGCGAGAGAGAGAGCGAGAGCAAATCGGCAATGGCGAACGATCGGGTTTAGGGTTTCTGGCGTGAAGACGGTCCCGCCATAGAGAGACTTCTGCCGCTGCTTGAGCCTTGAGGAGGACGACGGCGCTGAGAAGAAGAAGAACAAGAAGGACGCGCCGACGCTTGCGGAACCTAACCGGTGGGAAGCTACGTATCGCTTCGCCGGCCTCCCAAAAAAGGCCGCCGGTCCGACCCGGTTCGACCGCTGCTGAATCGATCGGAGCTCCCCTATTCCATCGTGAAGACTTTATTTTACTAACCTAAGTGAGAAAATTATTAGTTCTTGATATGAATCTACTTTTTATGACATAGATTTACCAGTAAACATAACAAATGCGCTCTTACATCATTCTCGCGAAGTGTGTACGCCGTGTCGTGTTCATTTTCGGTTCGTACAGAAATAGCGCCGTCGGAAGAAGTCGATCGGAAATAAATGTCCTCGATGGGTACATCGAGTAATTGCCGTCCTCAATTGAGCCCCGCCCAGGCCCACCCGTGCCAACAAGTCCCGAATCGCGTGTTAAGCACAACTGGGCAAGCAATTTCTTTCTTGGGCTTGGGCCTGCCTACCCAGGTTACGACTTGGGCCCGCCTAAATCTAATTATTTGACTAATAAAGTTGGGTTAATACAAATAAAAACCTTAAACTGATACATGTATGACAAATTTGTCCCAAATTAATTTTTTGATCACGAAAAATCCAAAACTGGGACATTTGTGACAAATTGACCATCCGTTAGTTGCCGTTAAATTTTACCATCAAATTGCTAAGTTGAATAACACGTGTCAATTGCCCGGTATTCCAGTTTAAGGTTTTACTCTTCTTTTGTCACAGGTATACCGATTGTGATTTTTCGTGGTATTAATCAAATTTAACGAAAACTAACAGAGAGTAAATTTGTCATATGTGTATCAGTTTGGGGTTTTTTGTAGTCAAAAGTTAATTTTGAATAAATTTATCACAAGTGTACCGGTTTAAATTTTTCCGTGGTATTAACCCAACGAAGTTTAATACCCGGGCTTGATAAAGGACATTTAGGTCCGGTCACATATAGTTCTTAATACACTCTCGACTTATACAAGCCCCAGTCGGAGTATCGAAAAACTACGCCGTTTCGGCCTTGTGAATACAAATCCCAGTAGAATTAGAGGAACTCGTCTTTTAAAAAGCCCGCTTCTGTATTTCCCACGGACATCACATTCCAAAGACACGTCAAGAAACACACTCGCGCACACGAGCATGGAAACAAGCACGGGCCTCGACGGAGAACCGCCGTTTTGCGCGGCGGGTTGCGGCTTCTATGGAGTCCGAGAGCACCGCGATCTCTGCTCCAAGTGCTACGCCGCTTTCCTGAGAGACCAAGCCGCGAAATCCGCCGCCGAGGCGACCAAGGGACGGCCCTCGAGCTCGGCTTCTGGGGCTGCCGTTTCTCTAGACGAGTGGGCTGCTGCGCGGGGGGAACCGACTCGAGACACTCCAACCCCAACGATGATCAAGAAGAAGAACAGGTGCGCCGCGTGTGACAAGCGCGTCGGTCTACTGGGGTTCAAGTGCCGCTGCGGCGACGTGTTCTGCGGGGCGCACCGGTATCCAGAAGAACACGGTTGCGACGTCGATTTCGGGACGGCGGCGAGGCGGAGAATGGCGGAGGAGAATCCTCTTTGCAAGGCCGACAAGATGGAATTTAGGATTTGATATTCTAGGAACTCTCTTCTTGGATCAAAGAGTTGAGTCATGAGAATTCTTGTTCTTTAACAAAGTTTTCTATTGATCTTTATGAGAATGTCTGATGAACTCTTTCCATTGTCATGTGTCTTTTACCCATCAAAATCAGGCATTTTGTATGAATATAAGAACTTATGATATGATTTAAGTCCAAATTCTCACTGGCTGATTCACGATGGATGGAATAGTCAAGAACTGATCAGAGTGAGTTTCCATTCTGCGTGTTCCTTCCAATGTCGACCACCGGTTGGTAATACTTGTCGAATTGCCGGCTTGGCGTTGCCGCTGACGTGGCACCAAATCGACACATGGTGCTCATACAAAAGGTTTTCATAGACTTTTCCAAAATTGAAGTATCCATGTTAAAATATAGAATGGGAAAAGTATAAGTCAATGTGATCATTCCGACTAATTATCCAAATAATAGATTTATGACTAAATTGGCAAATCTTTATAAGGTTTAGAATTAAATTGACATAATTGAAAGGTTTAGGACTAAATTGGTAAATTATAAAAAGGTTTAGGTTTAAATTGGCACAATCAAAAGATTTATGACTGAATTGGCAGCCGTATAATAAGTTCATGACTTTTTGGACAATTATCCACCACGTGCAAATAGAACAAGTTCATCATTTAATCCCATAATAAAGATCAATACAAAACTAGCTGCCAATAATTTTCCTTCTTGATGAAGAGTCAAGAACAGGAAATTCTCATCAGTCGACTCTTTGATCCAACCAAAAAGCCAAGAACAAGAAACGATGATACGTACGTACGTCAAGTCCTAAACTCCATCTTATCCGCCACGCAAAGGTGGAATTCTCCTCCATCAATCTCTCCTTCGCAGCCGTCTCGAGATCGACCGTGCATGCGTGCTCCTCCGGATGCCGGTGCGTCCCGCAGAACCAACCCTAGCAACCCGACATGCATACATATTCTGTTCTTCTTGATCGTCTCCGCGGCCGAAGCATCGAGAGTCGGTCCACCCGTGGAAGCTACTGAGCCATCCAATGAAACGGCGATGGTTTGGCCCGTGCCCACGTTGGCGGCAGTGGATTCCACGACTTGGTCTTTGAGAAAAGCAGCGCAACAACCTGGAGCTGAGACTTTTGAAGCTCTCTGACTCCATAAAAGCCGCAACCTCGCGCACAAATTGGTGGCTCTGAGTTCAAAGGTTGTGTTTGATTCCTTGTTCTATGTGCTTGCATGGGTGTGCTTCTCATGAATCTCAGAATAGGAAATGTATAGTGTGCGATGAATTGTGCAGGAATCATTTTGGGGGGGGGAATTTATGGGGCATACATAAGCATGCCCCTTGGATAAAGATCTTTGAATTCTAGTAGAGTCGTCTTTAGTAAGTCCAAAGAATTGGAATCACAGTTTACAGTTGGAAAACAGAGACAACTGAGAATTGGAAAACACTTTGCTCGTGCAATTCCTGTAACCACAAAGAAGTTGCTATATGATACATGATGCTTTAGCTATAACTGTTGATGCTTACAAATAGCTTCTGTGGATGGTCAAATAGACATCTGCAAAAACATTCCCCTTCAGAAACAGCCTAAAAACAAAAGAATGATTCACAGGAGTATCCAGCTAAATATTTCTATGCATGTGGGTAGAAAAAAACACACACTAACTACAAAATGGGAAATTTTTTTCTTTTTATATAAATCCCACCGGGAACTGTTATAAGGATTCATCTGGCTCGATTATCTTATTTGATCGTTACAAGCTTCGAGTAGTTTATCCCGTGTCTCATTCCAATTCCTTGAGAAAGTCGATATTATCAACAAAGACCTGAAAATTTACAGAAAGAAACCTACATCAGTTTTCCGGATGAGAAGATGCTTCAAGCCAGAGAGAGAGAGAGAGTGCAGGACACTAATGAATGCATCTCAAATAAAATCAACAATATGCATGTGTCAAAGAAATCAATGCAAGATGCAAAGATTTGAAAAGGAAAAAGAAATTGGACAATATGACTGTCGTGCTTGCACAATTTTTAAAGTCTAAACTCCAGGAAGTATTGTTTCAGACAAATCTATCGTGCTCGAACACTAAGCCCAGTAAAAAACATCATCAGGTAGGTATGGCTTTTCTAATCTAACACCAACCCTTCAAAGGAAGTCCGTGTATACGCCCCTTATGTTTTTCCATGATGACAGCTTTGCCCGTGTCAATCACAGACCAGGACTAGGCTTGTCACATCTTGCAGCAGTCAATAACCAATAAAAGTCATTTGAGTCTGTTTAGTCCTATACTGACAGTTCAACCAATCAAATGCATAAGTTAGACACATCATGAAGTATCACATACCGATTTCCAACCATCAGGATCCAGGCACGCTGTAATCTTTGTATTGATACCAGGTAACGGTCCAGGTTCCCGGGTAATCTTGCCACCGCAGAGCTTAATTGCCTCGGCTGTTTTGTAAACATCATCAGTGCCTATCGCAATCTGCCAGAGACGAATACATTAGTCCCAGCTTATAAACTTGATTATGCACGTAAAGTAGAAATTATTCAATTTCTGTAGTCCAATGCATACTTCAACAAGAAAGTGAATACAGAAACAGTAAATACACTTTTGAAATGTATTATAAGAGAACTAAGACCATATCCTAAGCCAGTTAAAGGAAGGGAGACTCTGTACCTGAGCATAGGCATTGCCTTTGTCATATTCAGTGACACCATAATTATATGTCAACTCCAACACGGCATTCTTGTCTTCAGGGCCATATCCCATCATTGCTATGATGTACTAGAATAGAAGAATTCAATGTCAGGAAGGTAGAGAAGGAGACATGCATAAAAAAATAGAAACAAACACATTTCCAACAGTTTGCGGATGTATAATAATTTTCCACTCGAGAGAAGAACTTGACAGCACAGAGAATCATGTAATATACGTATCTCGGTACCCAAAGTTTCAACTCATAAAAACTTCAGACAACTTACGGCTCTAGGTAAAATAAGGAGACATGATTATACAGGTCAGACATCGTCAATCTTCAAATTTGATGGATGGCAAACAGATCGTAAGATGATACCCGAAATAAAAGGATATTAAATTACCTTATACTTGGGATTGTCTCTGGTACGAAGAAGCTCCATTCCAAAAGCCTGGTAGACATGACCAAATTTATATAAAAAGTACATACTACGTACCGAGAACTGGAAGTGAAATAAAAACAACCTAAAGCGAGATAAGCATAAAAACAATGAGACCCTGAATTTTGGATGTAGCATCCAAAATATAGTGCCTACTTATCTCACCTTCTCGTAGAAACTTATTGATCGATCAAGATCGCCTACACGAAGCATTACTTGACAAAGTGGCTCTGGAGTGGGACCTCTCTCCAAAAGTTCAAACTTATAACCATCAGGATCTTCAATAAATGCGATGACTGTGCTGCCCCCTTTGACTGGACCCGGTTCTCGCGTTACCTTGCCACCTTTGGCCTTTATGAGTTCCACAGTCTTGGCAATCTAATCAAGATATCATCATTTAAGCAACTATCCAACTCATAGCTGCACCAGGCATCTGACAAGCATTATGAGCTATCCACATGACTTTTAGAAGGCATGATGCAACCATGATTCGTTTCGGTATGAAACTCGACAGGCAAGCAAATATTCAAGCCAGTCAGAAGCACCTCAAGTCCCACATATTGCCATCATGTTTAAATCAAGTTCGTCAAGCAACAATTTAAGTCATTTCCAGATCATAAGTGCTTGGCCTCAATGCCTCATGATTCATTGACCCAGTCGAGTACTAACTTTTCAGTTGTTTTCGACATTTCATGTAAGACATAAGTGAAGGAACCTGACAACACTTTCATCAAATTTCATATTGTTTATGCAGATATAAATTGGAATCAAAACTTCATTTGGATAATCAAGACATGCGGAACCATGTGCAAGTACATTATGTATCTCATTTGGTAGATCTTAAACATGAATGGAGGAATTCGATCACACTCGAGGTGAGTGTATCCAGCTGCAACTGAAGAGGAGACAAGTCGTAGTCGGCTACGCTGACTCAAGTCAGACTAATTACATTAACATGGCCCTGCATGACACAATACATTGCGAAAAATTGTAGAGAAGGGGCTGATGTCATAATGCAACTGTCATTTTGGTGTCTAGCACAGAGCCTGCCTCTGAAGTTTGTTAAAGATTGGCGGACCACACCATCAAAAACAATTTACCAGAAGAGTTCTTTGCAAGAACTTACATCGTCGACCGCGATGCCAAAATGGCCAAAACCAGTCCCAATGTCATACTTGTCAACTCCATAATCTGGCCATACCATAAATCAGGTAACATCGAAGACCAATAAAAATGATCAGTGAATTACGATGCAAAGCTCACCAAAGAAGAGTAATCAGCAATTCACAGGCCATAATTCAATGTGTGTGTGCGTAAATGGAGCAACTATTCATGTGGTTGGTTATCGTACTATAAGTGAGTTCAATCACAAAGTGGGAATCTTCTGGTCCATAACCAAGGAATGCATTCGTATATTTTTCTTCTGGTATGTCACGTTTACGCAACAGCTTCATTCCCAGGCATTCTGTGTAGAATCTGCACAAAACAGACATCTCTTTAGATCCAAGTTTCCTGTTGTGAAGTTAACAAGGGAAGGGAAAATAGAGGAAAAGTGACATGGATCCGCATCAGGAATGAGAGCACGCACTTTATGGTTCTGTCCAAGTCCCCTACACGGTAGACAACATGAAGCAGTCTCCTTTTGTCTTGTTTAACCCAATCCAGAACATTCTCTTGGGTGGCAGTCTTGCTTGCTTGTGCCATATTTCCAGGAGTACTGGCAGCTGTGACACTGCTCTCTCCTCTTAACGCCCTAGAGGCTTTCATACCAAACGATTGAGACTGCGATACCACTGAGCAAGAATTCAGAATTCAGCAAAGAACATCAGGTTGCTACAACAGATACAATCTCATTGGAAACAGACAATTCATCTTTTCGCTGATTTATGATGTGGGAGAACGTAAATAACCATTTCCTTATCCCAGCAAATCCTACAAAACGAAAGGAATTCGTGGCATGGCAGACTGCAGTGTGGTTTTCAACTGGTGACAATGAATAAATACAGACTTATCCGAAAACACGAAAGTACTATCTGCCATATACGACGGCAGCCAAAATGTTGAGCAAAATGAAATTCATGCCTCGATAGTCATCGGCATTCCTGCACTTTCAACTCACAAATTCAGATAAAGAAGAAGATAAATCTACCACGCATGCCGAATCCAAAATGACAGTAGCTAGTGTTGTCCCGCGAGAAGTCATTGCTTTCAAAGAAGCAAGTTGCCCCTTTTTCAACAAATTCATTCCAGAGAACACATCTCTCGGATTACCTTTCAATCAACAGCTGCGCGAATAGTCATTGGGACCGCGGAGTCAAAACCCAAGATTTTCCGACATGCAAAACCGAGTCTTCATCAAACACACATCCAGCCGAGAGATGAGTGCACGCGGAATCTAACCCATACCCACAACCAGATAAAACCAGGCGAACCACCAATCGCACCGGGAAACTACAAAAACCCAATATAATTCGCGAGCAAACAAAAACCCAGAAGCCGAATAGGGCTCAACAAGAGAAAAAACGAAAAGAGGAGAGAAGAAAAAACAACCGGAGGAAGGAACGCGAGCCGGAGAGAACCTACCGCTGCCGAGGTGAGAGAAGGCGAGCCTCCGGGGAGGGGCGTGAGAAGGGGAGAGGGAGAGACCCAACCGGGAGGTGGCGGAGAAGCGGAACGAGGAGAGCGAAGGCCGAATCGAGGAAGCCATGGGGATTACCCTCACCATTCACTCCCGCTCACCCACTCTCTCTCTCTCTACTCTCTACTCTCTGCTCTCTCTCTCTCTCTCTCTCTCTCTCTGCGTGTGGAAGCAGCAGCAGGTATCGATAGCTCCGTCGCCTCCTGCAATCCCGTCCGTCTCCGGGGAGCTCAGGAACTGAAGCGCTCTGAAACTTTCAGTGTATGTGAAGCAGAAGAAGAAGGAGAAAGAGAGAGCGAGAGACTGCGTGTGCGAAGGTGGTGATAAGTTTTCGTGAGAAAGCGAGACGGTGTTTTTTTTTGTCCTTTTTCCCCTTTTTTGTTTTGTTTTGTTAATTTTGATTGATTTGGTCTTTGTTTTTGTTTTTGGAGTTCAATCGCCTCCATTTTGTTTTGCGAAAAATAAATAATATAAAAATATATTTTTTAAAATCAATAGTTTGTGTTGATTATAAATATGAATGAGCGTAAAATATTCATCGTCAGAGTCAATATTTAGACATAAATCATTATCGATAATAAAAAGGCTTTTTCTATTAGCTGATTATTTTACGCCGCACAAGTAATCGATTTTAGGAAAATATTTTTATAAATTATTTATCTTCGGCAAAATAAACGGAATAGTTCCGTGTTGAGGAAAATAAATACGAGCAATAATCCAAGTGAATAATCAATTAGTTAAGGCTTCCTCTTTTCACGAGAAGACGTCGAAGTTGGAAAATGTATTTTTCAAAATAATTAGTTAATAGATAACATTTTTCACTATCGACGGAGATTTACGCCTAAAAATTTCGGTAGGCGATAAAAATATTTTTTTCGTACATTCAATTTTATAAGCAATATAAATAATCATTTTTTTTCCATTTTTGCGAAGCGAATGCATCAAATCTTCTTTTACGCATCTCATCTCGACGCAAGCACTTACTGAAAATAAAAAAAATAAAAATTACACAATCTGGGTACCCAATATTTATCTAATTTTAGCGTCGATAAATTTTTAAATAAATGAATTGGGGAATGAGTAAATGACACGAGTAATGGAAATTTTTTTCTTTCCATGAGTTGTAAAATGAGAGAGAATAAATGTGAAAAAAAAAAAAGGGGGGGGGATAAAGGGGAGAATAAATAAAAGGGAGAAAAAGTAAAGAAAGAAAGAAAGAAGGAAGGAAGTTGAGTGAGTGAGCGAGGGGATCTTGTGATTCGATTGTGCTCTCTGTCTGCTTATTATTTTAAGGAATCATCATCGCTTGAAGAGGTTTACGAGGAAGGAGAAGGACCAAAGGCCGAGGAATATCCGACAATTTTGTACGGGATTTTCTCATTTCGCGCTCCGTTGTGCCGTGTTATTTTCGATTAGGCCCTTTTACTTTTGATTTTTACAGGATTCGTGTCCTTAAATTTACTAAAGTATTCCGAATTCCACCCCACCACGAAACTCTCGTGATATTCCATTGGATATCGATGGTCACCGTCAAGGGGTGATTGGTTTCACGATTGGATGAGTTCCGAACTTTAACTTGTTTGTCCTAAAACCAATCCCGGAACCTATCAATTTTTTTTGATTTGGTTCCGGGATCTACCCAGAAGCCTGTATTTCTGTTGCCCCTTTTTTTTTTTCTGCATCATTTTTTTCCGGCAAAATAATATGATACAACAAATTGGTTCAAAGTATAAGATGAACAAGGGCAAGCGAGCAAAGGCAAGTCAAGACACAAACGAAGGTTGTGATGCTTGAACGTGCAAGGGCGAGCCATGAGCGAGCGAGGAGGGCGAGTTGCAAGCAAGAGAGAGAGAAAGAGAGAGTAAGTGAAGTGTCTGAGTAGGGGCAGAAAAAATAGAGATAAAGAAAAATAGTGAAAAAGATGACGAGGGAGAAATCAGGTTTTTTAAGTTTTGTGAACCGGTTCCAAATTTGATTCGATTTGTCCGGTGTCCGAGTGGTTCTACACTCAAAATTGAGAATTGAATCAATACCAACGGGACTTGGAAGAAGATCGATTTTCAGGGCAATTCAATCCGATTCCTAAATAGAACTGGTCCAGTGGCTAGCGCCTTCACATATGTTGGGATGAATTGTGGGACTAGTTCAAACTCTATATAGATATTGATGAAATGGGTCACTCAAAGAAAAAGGGGAGGAAAGAAAGACACAGAAAATCACTGGTAATGCAAAAGTCAAATGTACAAACTGCCAAAAGATAAATAGAAAGAAAAGAAGAAGAAGAAGAAGAAGCCTACACATCTTGTGGTGTCAAATCTACCAATATTTGAAACAAACGAAAAATAAATAATTTAAATAATATTTTCTTTAAAATGATATTTTATCGCTTATAAATAAAAAAAATAATAAAAATATTTTTATCATTCGTGAAAATATTTAGACGTAAATTATTATTTACAGTTGACTGATTATTTTAAGCAACACAAGCTATTATTTTTAAGAAAATATTTTTCAAATTATCCATTTATTCGCGAAATAAACGGAGAGTAATCGGAAAATTATCAATTTTTTTTAAAATACGAAACATTAGAATTTTGGGTGTTTTACATCTGTGTATAACTGCAAAAGAGGAACAATAAAGGATATAAAGAGAACTCAAAAATAGGGATCATTGACAGTGTGCTCTCTGTTATCAGACCAAATCTATGTTACACAGACACATAAGTTTCAATGAATTCTGGGCCAACTTCTTTTTCTGAGATATTCATCAAATGTGTCCCAAAAAAAGAAAAAAAAAAGGGAAAAAAGACAGCAATTCTGGGCCTACTTCCTTCTCTGAGATATTCATGAGACGTGTCCCAAAACAGAAGAAAAGAGACAGCAAAAGAGCCTCTGCCTATACATCTTCTGGTGTCTGTCTTGGGTTCTGATTCTGAGAGTCTTGAGATCTCCTCTCCCTGTCAGCAAACCACTGAGCTGTTCTTCTGGCAATTGGCAGCCACAGCCTCCTCATTCTCTCCTCCTTTGACCCTCCATTTTCATGTGAGGAAGCCTCTTGGTACCTGTTCTTCGTGCTCAAGCTTCCGAGCCTCGACACCCCCGTGATCTCAGACATCGATCTCTTCTCATCTGGCACCAGATACTTCGATCCGTGCGTCGCCGTCGGAGGAGGGAGGCACGCAGTCTGGACCGTGCCAGTCAAGCTCTTGGGGCTGAGCTTGCTCTCAAACAGTCTCTTCAGCTCCATCTCTTCCTTGATCTTCCCAATTTGGCCCTCTGTATTGGCTCTACTTGTTTTGGACTGGCCAGGATTGGCCTCCAGCGAAGAGAACTTTTTGCTTGACACAGAACTCAGCATTTCTGAATTCAGGAACATCAGGTCTGAAGAGCTCACATTGCTCCACCTGTTCTTGAAGAACACGTCAGACACCAGAATCCTGTGATTGAACTTGTGCAGGTCCACTCCTCGATCCTGACCAGCATTTCTGGCCTCATCTCGGATCGAGACCTCGTCTTCTCTGTCTGCCTTGAACATCCTCCTTAAGCTACTCCCGATGCCAACCCTGGAGGACCCGCGATTTTCCTCCTCCCTCTGGACAAAGAGCAGCTCCGGATTCGAGTCCTCATGTCTGCTCGATTGGTTCCCCAGCCTCATACTACTTGAGTAGGTGAAGAACGCTGGATCCTCCACGCTCAGCCTGTGCCTGCAGAGGGGGCAGCTGGAGTGGCTCTCGAGCCAGCGGTCAATGCACTCGATGTGGAAGGCGTGCTTGCATTGAGGCAGCAGCCGGAGGATCTCGATGTCCTCGAACTTGGAGAGGCACACTGCACACTCGAGCCCTTCTTTTGATCCCTTGAGTAAGGAAAACCTGAAGAAAGGGAGCGACTCGATCACTGCCTTGTCAATACCTGATAACTGTGATCTCGACCTCGTGAGCCCAAGACGAGCTTCCGGGTCACCATGGATAGCTGATGGACGGGAAAGACAAAGCTTCGTAAAGATGAGAAGGATGCAAACAAGAAAGAACATCAGGGAGAGTACTCCCATGACAGCACCGAGGCCCGGCTGGAAATTCGAGTCATCCTGCGAGATTATCCCTCCCTGGCTCTGGCTCGGCGAAATTTGCGCTTCAACATGGAAAAAAACCAAACAGAAGATCAAGGCATAGACGCGGGCCTGACTCATGTGAGGATCGAGAGCTAACACTTCGGCCTCAAATGTCGAAAACTCGAAACTCTATATGCGCGGAAACCTTCCTAGAGGTTCTGATTTTGTGGACTGAAATGGGGTTTGTTTGGCTTGGCCATAAAAAGAAGTTGGTCCACGTCTAAATGGAGAATCCTTCTCTGGTTCATGAGATTTCCTCGTTTGTTCTCAGGCTGTTCACGTCTGTCCATACTCATCGAACTAATTTATTCTCCGAAGGAAGCTTTTTAAAGTAGGAAATCTATGTAGTGATGTAGAGATGGCGAGACTTGTTTATAAAAACAATTTAGTCAATAACAATGCGAGATAGTATCAAATTTAGAAACAGCTGATACAGAATAATAACCATATGAAATTTATCCTCAATGTGAAAAGAGCCATTTAGACACCAACTTGATAAGGTCGTTCACCTGAGTGGCAACTGTTCCAAGTCCTAATGCATTTTTACCGTTCTTTTGATCTTGGTTTGCTCTTGATCCAATAAATTAAGCTCCGATCATCAACCACCCCTTTAACACAACACGAAATGACGATCAGAAAGCGACTTCGTCCTCTGAGTTAGGATATTCCCTTGCTCGACACATTTTCAAAACCGATAAAAGGATCTATTTGATTAATTCGATGCACATGTATTCTCCTATCAATGCACATAAAAAGGCTTGGACAGCTAATGAACTTACTTTGTGATTGACTAAACGATTGGTTTAGAGGCATTACAAAATTTCTTCTTTTAGTCTTATGAAAGGAAAAGAGAGAAGAAATCGTCTTCCTTTTCTATCTATCCAAAAAAGAAAATTGTAAATGATGCAAATAATAAAAGTCAATGTTGGGTGTGCATGAGTAATCCTGCAAGAGGTAAACAATTTGAAGAAGTCCACCCTTGGGGGGTTCAAGCAGGATGAGATCACTGCATAGGCCATCATCCCCATCCAGGCAAGACAACAGAGACCCAAAACAAACGCCAACCTCAGTCTACCTTAGTTGTCGTTGATGCTAATTATCAAAATTGAACAAGCAACAAGCAATTCAAACAGCTGACATTTGAAGTCTACTAAAATAAGCAATTCAAGTCAAGGAAGCTAAATTAAGCTAATGAGGCCGCATTTTCGTTACCATATCTGTATCCGCATGTTGTATATTCGATCGATGTCCTTAAACCCGTGTTGATCTATCTTCATCAGAGAGAGAGAAAAAAAATCAGCAACTTGAAAGTTATGTTATGACATTTGAGATTGAAGATTCTTCGTGCCACGTGTTTTTATTTAGTTTTTGTGTGCAACAGCTCTTGTGGTTAGAATTCATCCTGACATGCTCTGCCCACCTTGTTCAGAATTGCTTTTTCTTTAAGGTGTTGAGGGATCTGAAGGAAGTATCAAACAGGTCATGTCAGATTGGAGTATCTTGGCTGACGGACATGTTGCCTCAAAGAACTAGAAACAAAATTGGGGGGGGGGGGGGGGTGGTTCTGGTGGTATGGTATCGATGTGAATCCGGCGACTGGATCCGATCTCTCTAATTTTGTGAAATTCATGCGGGACCCATCAAGTTGATTAGTTCGGGGTAGATGCATTGAGTACGCATGCATCTCATATTCACATTAGAAATGTTCCTCGAATACGGTACCCTTATCCAATTGCTTGCTTTTACTATTCTGAATGCTTGGCTGTCATGAAAAATTACGATTTGCGTTGGATATTTCGAAAAGATAATGCTTTACTCTGGGCAACCCTTAATTTTCTGTTTATTACTTTGGCCGTATTTCTATGTCTATTTATGAAATCGAACTTTAGCCCTTTTATCTTCTAATGTCGTTGGCACACAAGACATCCTTAGGTAATAAAATTAGAGAAACTCGTGCAGAGAATTACGAGGATAATTTTTGGGCATTAATGTAGTTTATAACGGTATGTATATCAATAATCATAACCGACGCCAAAACACGACGCCATTTAACTGATGATAAGAGGGTTGTTTAACATGTAAATTACATGACCATTAGCGTGATTATTAGAAAATAATAGATAAAAAATGTGTTGTTATGCCTATCTTACATGTACATTTAAATTATCATATTGTTTCATTCTTTCAGTAGCACTTTTTACCATCAATAATGACTACAACTTTACCAGATGGCTCCATACTTTATTCTAGGTCGTTGGTGCGTACCATACAAGGACCAATTAAAGAAAAAACAAAACAAACAAATATGTCAACTTGTCTTAATCATTGGTCTAATCATGTACTGCACCGGACTATTAAAAAGAACAACCAGTGAGGAATAAACACAAACACAAACATGCGGCGATAGTTTCTCAGGACGCACATGAGCAATGAATGAAGGATAACAGAGGAAGGTCGTCGAGGCAACGTGGTTCAAGCATGACAGAACACTCATGCGTGCTGGATACGAATATCTTTTGTACATGCTGAGACTTAAAGGGCAGGATCTATTTTTGTATTACGTTTTCGGTTCAAATAAAATTAGAATAATCACGAATTTGCTTACAAAATTTGCAACAATAAAATAAGCAACAAGTAGATCATAATCAATGTCCGGGATTTGTAAAAGTCTAACGCATCGCTTGATATACCAATTTTGTGAAACAGTTTCAACTACCTGTCATAGTGTAGTTGTAATATCATTCTCGATATTTCGGATTCTAGGATTAATATCTGTCCGTCTACATCGCCACAAAAGAGTCAAATTATAAGTGGCAACCGTCCAAAACTGAAATCTCCAATTGCTGTCAGCTAATGTCTTGCCATCCGACTAGTTTTCTCATTTGCCTTTAACACCTTCACCAGTAGGCAGTAACTGAGATCAAGTTTTCACATCCTTTTCTGCTTAGTTGACAGTAGAAAGATTGCAATCAATCTTACGATTACATCTTAATGATTTGGTCCAATGGATCCTCTATCATTAACTGTTAGCAAATCAATTCCTACAAGAACTATAATCATCCCTGCATATCGTGGAACACTCACTACTAGAACTATAATCATTAGCTGTTAGAAAATCAATTCTGACGACTAACAATGCCTTCAAGCTCTAGGTACCCAAAACTTGGTCAATAGGAGAACACTCACTGATAAGAGCTATCTTCATCCCTACATATGCTTTGGGTACACAATGCTTAATAAAGTAAATGGAGGAGCAGCTCCAAACCTCTACATATTCAAGGAGCCAAGTAAATTTGGTTTTGCTCAAGCCTCAAGCATATGAAGCAGCTGTTGTATGAGAATACAGAAAGCAGCCAGTTGCAGCGCCAACATTGAGATTCAACTCTGTGGCCTGAAAAAAGAGTTTTTAAACCCCATTCTAGCATTATGTTATCAAGTCAGAGCTAACAGATCTTTCAATAGATGAAATCAATTCAAAATACATAATGCGGAATCCAAACTATAAAATATCACTATTTAACAAGAACACGATTCTAGATTCCAGAACATTATTACATACAGAAACTAGGGAAGCGGGTTACTGCAGAAATTAATGAAGCAGGCTAAAAAGTACATCGCCAAAGAGGTAAATTAGTGAGGAAGTGAGGGAATCTCACTAATATACAAAGCCACATCCCGTTTCCTTGATTAGAGGCCAGAGATATCAGCCAACAGGGGGCTCTCTGGTACAGCATCAGCTCTGAGCAGAGGCAGCGGGATTGTTGTTTGGGAAAGATGACAAACCGGCACCACCATCTGGATTAGCAGGCTCCTCTGCTGCATGCCGGACAAACTCTTCAGGGGACATGTGAGCACCATGACAAGCACAAACGATCTTGATTTGGTTCGCACTGTATCTGTAAGGAACACCTGAAATGGTCCTGCCATTTGGGGCAGGTCCAGTAGTAGAAACCCAAGGGAGATTTGGATAGGAACCACATCCACCAAACTTCACATCTGCAGCAATACCCGGCTTGATGGCAGGGAAGTCAATGGAAAAGACTTCAGCTGTTCCCTTCGCATCTTCTTCGGTCCGAGTAGAGGAACCTTCTTCAGACCTGTGCTGTTTCTCCTCACCTTTGACTAGTTCGGGCATCCTCCCACCATATTGGGCAACCTCAGGGGAAGTGCGAGAAATTACTTGATTGGAGGCTGCAATAGTTGCAGAGATACGTTATGATATGCTGACCTATATATACAGGTAGACATGAATCACGAGAAGCAGAGAATGGGAAAACCTTCCACATTAGATATTATGCATAATGAAGACAGATAGTCACAGAACCCATCACCAATATCATATACTATCCTTTCAATAAAGCACCAGTGTACAGGTTACAAAAGGTCAAAGCCTGAGATGCTAAGGTCTCGATCTTGAGTTATGGTCAGATGCTCATAACAACTATGAGCAGTTCAACTATTTGCGTAGCAATAACTCATCAAGTAAGTCCTTTTATATTAGCGCTTAAGCAGCAACAAAACAGCCGAAATATATCTAAATCTTCAGTGAAATGGTAAGTAATCCTACCACAAAGGCGACACAGGTCATTAAACAAACTAGACTAACGATCCTATTCACAGGAATACGTGTCATGATTATGAGATACAAAGACACCAATTTTGAATAGGGACATGTATTCTCAAAGCAATGTTCCATGGAGAAAACACCACAATATTGTAACCTTGAAATACTCTGACCTAGCATTACATTTACCTAAGTTAGGTGGAACTTTGCCTGTGTATGAAGAATGCGGCTGTTGAGCATGAGGAACCAACCCCCAGGGGTGATCCTTATCCATTGTCGGAAGTTGAACTGGTGGGTACCCAAACATCATTGGCAAATTAGCTGGAGTCACGGACTGTATAACTCCGGCAGGTGGATAACCAGGTGTGCCTGGTGCAGCTGTAGAGTTAGAGTCCCTAGGAGTGACTGAGTGGGACCCATTGACCATGTTCATCGGTCGGATAGAGAATGGAACGCCGTAACCTGGGTTCAGTTTGAACTCATTTTCTGATGGAGCATGAAATCTCTTCTGGTTTTGCAATTCCGCAGTCCTACAATCAGAGAATCCATGAGCTTCTTTAGCAAGCTCTGGATTGAACCGTTTAGAGCTGTCATCATGGTGTTGGGCCATTCTTGAGGTTGAACCCTCAACTTCTGAATCTGCCACATCTTCATTATCAGCAGCTGAACCATCTTCTGTTGTTATGGAGACATACGAACTTTTCGGCTTGTCATGCACATTGCCATAACCAACTTCTCTGCCATGCTTATTTGGATAATTTATCTCATCAAAAGGCATTCTCCTTTTATTGCTCGTCTCTGTCTGGTTTTCTCCATTCGTTTCGGAGGGCCTGTAGATCCCAGCAACCCATGGTCCTTTTCCACTCAAATTCACAGAAGCATCAGCATCACTGGATGCCTTTGAAAGATCACTGAAGAAGTTTTCTGGAGGTTTTGCTGAATCACTTTGAGATCCAGCTCCAGAGTCCTGCTTTTGTGAACCACCGTGTAGAAAATCTTTAAAGTCACCAACTATCCTGCTCCCCCTATCATCTTCTGCCGTCGAATCCGAGGTACCAGTACCACTTTTGCCCTTAAGCTTGCCAGCAGATCCACCACAGGAGAGACCCAAACCAAGGTCAAGGCCATTCTCGTCCTCCATCTTATCAGGGGGGAAGTGCTTTTCTAGGGCGATGGGGATCAGAATCCTTCAGTTATTCTTTGTTATCCCGATATCATGACGCAGCATTCACTAATCGGGGCCTGAACAAGATCATCTATCCACAATCAAGACACGAAAGACAAGAAGGGCGAAAAGAAAAGGACACTGAATCCAGAGAAGTACATGCACCAAAACAGATGGGTCGAAGCTAGAAGCAAGAACCCTTTTGATGTGTAGAGATCAAGAACTCGTGCACCCGCATGAGGATATACACACATAAGCATATGCAAGCCTGTACATGCATACATGCACTCACAACATGCATGTCTATATTGAATAGATCAATGGTAAGAATTTGAGCGAGACTGACATGCTTTGAGCCATAGATATCATGATCCTAGTCACGGTTTTCCCGCGGAAACGGGTGCGAAAAGAAGCTGGCTCACCAACAGCGACTTGTTTCTTACCCTTACACATTGAACCAAACCCATGTTCCAGTAAGCTAAAAGAGCACGTTCTACAAACAAACAACACTCCAAACCCTACATGAACCAGGTACAAAATCAGCTCGACCTCCCCTGATCCCAACTCCCAGGCTATTCTCACAGTTTAAGTAATCCAAGACAGATGCGAAGCTTTTCATCGCCAGGAAAGGAAGTATCTACAGCGTCAGAGCAAAGAAGAGCAACAACCCAATCATTCCAATACAAGGGTAGAAATGCTTGCACTCCAACCAAACCGTCCCCATCAAAATTCAATTCCACAAGCACGTCGCCATACGCTGAACCCGGGCGACATGCCCACAAGTCGCCAGCCGTTTCCACAAACACCTCCCCGGGGCAACACAAAACGCGCTGCATCCGAGAGGAATCCTCCCCGCCCCCCGCCCCCCTCCCCCTCCGCGATCGCCTCGAACCCAGGCGCCACGAATCCGCCACAACAGCGGAGACCCAACAGAGAAGAGGGTCGCGGGACAACAATGCGCTGCCCCAAAACACCAAACGGCGCGACATGCATCGATCGAGCTCGTCTCGATCAAGCTCCAAGCACCAGAAAAAAACGATCTTCCCACCCCCCCCCAACCCCCATTAACCTAAGCAAATCGCGGGAGAGATTCAGACGTTGATGTAGGAGAAGATACCTCGATACCTCGAAGTCGGAGGGGGAAGACGCGAGTCCGAATCCGAACCCTAGGGGCCAACCTGTTGCGATTCAGAGATAGAGAGAGGAGAAGTCTGGTTGTGGAACTGCAGCAGAAAGAATGGCTGGAAACCCACCCTCCTCGCTTGCTTTTCTTGTGCAATCTGTTCTTTCTCTCTCCCTCTCTCGTTCAATTATCACCATGTGGTTTTCATGAAAGATTATTTTCTGTTCTCGTGGGAACAAAACGTTCCCAATTAAATATGAAAAGCGAGGAAAATTGATGTCGGTGGTCCCTGACTTTCGGCCCAACGTTTGGAGCTGACGCCCTTGATTCGTTGCTTCCTAAGCGTTCGGCGCGGTCTTTCGCTTGATCGGACCGAGGAGGAGATCACCCAGAGCCCCTCGCCGATTGCGGAATGTAACAACGTGGTCCCTCGACATTCTTTAACGAAGGCAAAATCTCGGTCCTTCGATACTAACTGGGTTAATTGTGGCAATGGTGCATCGGCCTCGGGTAAATGGGGTACGGATGTACTGATTCATAAGCACACAAGCGCATCGTTTTATCGTCGGAGGCTAGTCTTGGCCCACTCTATTACAAACCATGCAAAGCTAATATCCCTTTTCCTCTACAAATTTCCATCTAGTATTAGAGATCTTAAAGTTATAATAAGATAACACATTATCGTGATAGTACGCTCTACACTCGCTTTGATAAGGATCTTGTGCATCAGAATCTAAGGTTAGAAGGCCTTATGTTTGAAGTAAGGGTTTGGCTTGATGCTATATGTCAGTCCCGACAGAGTAAGGCCTATGAGAAGCACCGTGATGGGACTGAATACTTGCATATGCTAAGTTCTTGTTTTGAACATAGTGCCTTTCGTAAATCAGTTTGTGGTAAAATGCGTCATCAGTAAACATGGCAAAGGTATACCGGTTCGAGAGTTTTTGTAACACAAAAAATTAGTTTGAGTTAAATGTGGTACGAGTGTATCGATTTGGAGTTTGTTGGTATTAACCCTACCACGAAAAACCCCAAATCGGTACACCCGAGACAATTTTATCCCGATTTATTTTTTTTACCACAAAAAACCTTAAATTGATATGCTTATGATAAATTTACTCCAAATTAATTTTTTGACCATAAAAAACCCAAAGCTAGTATATTTGTGATAAATTTATCCTCCGTTAGTATCTATTAAATTGAATTAATATCACAAAAAATCATAAACTGGTACGCATGTGACAAATGGAGGGTAAAACATAAAACTAGTATATCAGTTAACTGTCTCATGTCATTTAACAAAACAATTTGACAGTAAAATTTAACAAAAACAAACTAAGGATAAATTTGTCACAAGTATGCAAGTTTGGGATTTTTTGTGGTTAAAAAATTAATTTTGGGTAAATTTGTCACAAGCGTATCAATTTAGGATTTTTCGTGGTATTAATCCCATATATTACGATAATTTTGTGTGTACTTTAGCTTATGATCTTTATAATTGCAAAAGTAAAATGAGTTGTATTAGGTTGATATTCGTGCAATATTAAGTTTAAGACTGCATTTGACCGTCTGGATTTTATTTGTATGATAAGATAAAGTCAAATAGGCTAATGATGATTTGCGTAATATCATAGATAATGAAGTAATTTGACCATGAAAAATTAGTAAAAGCCCAAAAATATTTATTTGTAACCCACCAACTATTCTGGGTCGGGCTCCATGCGTTGGTTCGGCCAGAGAAAGGATAGACCGTACGCAAATCGGGTAAATAGGATCCGGATTCAAGTTCGGTTCTTCCAATTCTGGAATCACAAATCGTGTGATTTTCCGTCGGTAGAAATTCGAAAAAATTTCGCTGTGAAATTAAGTTTCTCTATGCTCAATCTTTGATTAATTATTTATTATTGGAAGAGATTTTTATTACCTTTTTTCCTCCAAAAAAAAGTATGCAATTTTGTCGCGGATTGAGATCCTCACAAGTAATTGACTTAAGATACGTGAGATCTTGATGCACCATCGGCCCTTTTAGTTTTCAATTGCAAGCCGTGATCGCAAAAAGAGTAAATTCTATAATTTCACCTAAGGATTCTTCTTCCTCTAAACCAAACTCGATCGATGTACTCGCCTAAACTAGCTAGAATTGGCTCGTGAAAATTTATTGGCCCGACGGAATATAAGGTCGAGCTTACAGAACCTTACGAGATTTGTGAATCACGCAAAAAAACAAGATGACGATATTCTTGTGCAAATATCGATGTAGCCAATCCAAACCAAGTAAACTAATCCATCTGTCCAAGTTTGTCCCCATCTTGAAAAGAACAAAAGAAAACTCCTTAGTCTGATCAGATCCATCTCGACAAATTAACGATAATCAAATTCTTCAAATCGACCATTATGTCTATCAAAAACATACTTTACAGTCAATTTTCTGTTCTCGTTAAATCTACGGATTGAAGTTCTATATTTTCCTCTGAAACAGGTAACGAGAAATTAATTAACCATAAATATTTAAAAAATGGGTTGATTAATTTAATGCATTCTTTTTTTCCTAATCTTTTTCCCCCATTCAAACCCATATTCGATTAATAATGGTGACAATAGATTCCTTTTTCTTGCTATATCTGTCATGACAATTTATTATATCTTCAAGGTAGACGACAGGGATCAGTGGCTTTCAGGAAACCCCCAGTGGGCCCCCCTTTTGATTTTTCTAACCTAATAATGCAATGTTCAGCACCCATGATTGAGGTGCCGGTCAAAAACCGCTTAACATTAGTTTAATATAAATAAGGTATTTTAAAGAAATTATACGAAAGAAAAATGTTCACCGTGATTTATTATAAACGCATCTCTTATTCGAAGTCGTCAACAGAAAAAAATAATAATAATTGAGGTGCCCTCTAAACTCCCGTACCATCATCAGACAACCTAATTGCAACATGATAAGTTTATAAACTTCATGATTCGATGATTAATTTAGAAGCAATGCACATAGTTGCTCCAAAAGAATCATATCAAGTATATTCAAGTCAATTAATCAGTGACGGCCGGTGAATTTATCTTAACATATTTCATTGAATGAAATAAATAAAGAAAGGACAATATTTATTATCAAGATTTAGATTGGATGAACCCGGACATCCTACATCCTGTACTTTTACCATGTAACTTCGACCCAAATGTTTATCGTGGCGATTACAAGAGTAAGCCCCATTTTTTACCTCTCGCTTGAGAGGGGATGTGTAATTTTGTGTTTTTTTATAGTAAAATTGAAACCAAGCAAAAAGAAGAAAAAAATAAGAAATAATCTTAAATCAACAGTGTGATGCAGAAAGGAGTAATGTGGTCAATTTAAGATGGTAGAGATATCGGAAGCCAAAATTAGAATGGAAAAAGGACGAGCCTTAATTTAATGCATTCTTTTTTGGGAAAATTTTAAAGAAGGGCATGAAATGGGGCCATTTTATCGAGGGAGGCCCCAAAGTGAAACTTATTTTCAAATAAAACCTTAAAGTTGCCAATTTAATCTCAAATAAGACCTCGAGTTCATACGTCGACCAAGCTTTGTAGACCGTCGAGCCCATGCATGTCACGTGCATCTTTCGTGCATTTATGCATGTGAGACACACAAGCTCGCTGCCGGCAAAGGTTTGGCCCGCTGGTGAGCAAGAGGTCTTATTAGAGATTAAGTTGGTCACTTCGGGGCATTATATAAAACAAAGTTCATTCTATGTGTTCTTTTGCAAAAAAGGCCCTGCTCTAGATCCTAATTTGAAATTTCCCAATTATTGTGTTTTTTCTCTCTTCCCCAACCCAAACCCACCTCTCAAATCCATATTTTGACTATAAATGGTGACATGGACTTCTTTGTCTTGCTATATCTGTCATGATTATTTTATATTTCCTGGAAGACGGGCAGAGATCAGTGACTTCAGAACACCCCCAGTGGGCCCCCCTTTGATTTTTCAATCTTATAAACTAAATGTTTAACCCACAAGATTGAGGTGTCGGTCGAACCGCACTATATTTGTTTAATATAATTAAGTGTTTTAATGAAATTATAGAAAAAAAATTATGTTCGACATGATTTATTATAAACACAGCTCTTATGGGAAGTCGTCGATAGAGAAAAAAAAAAGATTTTAGATGCCCTCTAAACTCCCGTATCATTATAGTCAATTAATGGATCATCAATTTAGAAGAAATGTGCATAGTCGCTCCAAAAGAGTCACATCAACTTACGTCCAAGTCAATCAATCAGTGGCGGCCTTATCTCAACATATTTCAACGAAATAAATAAAAAACGGACGATATTTACTGTCGAGATTTATATTAGATGGACCTGGACGAATGTGCCGCCGGCGATTTTACCATGTAATTCCGAACTCTTTTTAGCAAAAAAACAAAAAAAATGTAATTCCAAGCCCAAATATTTATCGTGGTGATTACCATTATTATCACCGTTTTCTGTGGTCCAGATTCAAATTACCAGATTTTGAGGAAGCGATAAGCTCGATCCCCAAAATTGGAAGCAAAGCAAAAACCAAATCTCCAACCCCACCCCCCCATATTTCCTCCCAGATCCCATCGGATGACGATTAGGTCATTGGCCATTATCCAAAATTTGATAAAAATTTGCTGTTTTTTTTTTTTCCCCTTTTCTTGATTTCAAAATCCATCTGTATTTATCTTCTTTCCTTAAAAAAGTAAAGACCAACCGGATAAGAAGCAAGTTAAACCAACGAGTGAGCCCTCTTTGACCACAATTGCGCCAATCAAAACATATAATATGTCATTATTATAAGTTAAATGAATTAGGAAACCCTTTTTTTTTTCTTTCTAAAAAGCGGCTGGGTATTTTATACACGTCACTGTCCATATCCCTCTCGTTTTTCCTTGTAATTTTTGTCCCATCTGATTATAAATTTAAATTTCTTGGAGCGATATCACTTCGTTGACCCTGACGAGGCCTTGGATTCCGCCATAACCTCGCGGTCTTCTCTGCAAACTCTTCAGCGCATGTGTCGGAGACTAACTGAGTGGCCTGCCCAAAAGAGGATCCAAAAGTGCAGTGCAGTGCAGTGCAGTCACATGTTGTGATTGAGAGATAGAGAGAGCGTGCAAAAATGGCGGGGGGAGGATTTGTGGAAGCAGGGCAATTGAAGAGGGCTCATCTTTATGAGTACAGGATCACTGGGTATTTCATATTTGCCTGCATCATTGCAGCTCTTGGAGGATCTCTTTTCGGGTATGATCTGGGTGTTTCGGGTGAGTCTTCTTTTTCTTTCCCTTTTGTCTCGCCTTTTTGCTTGACTTTTGAAATTATCTGCTGTGATGTTCTGTGATTCAGAAGCATGTTATCCAATCTGGGGGAAGGCAGTTTTCTTTTGTGGACCTTCCCTTTTCGTTAGATTTCTCGGCTAGTGCAGTCTAGGATTAGCCAGATGTGAGCGGCTATTGTTGTTCTCAAGATCTTATCACCATTGAGAAGAGATCAGTACTTTGTCGGGTGTTAGATGATTTAAATGTCGGTCCTCCTCCTATCCCATCTTCATATAGAGTTGCAAGATTTAGCTCTAAATAGGCAAAATGTTTGTAATGAGATGGGTATACAAAAGTTTTTGTCATCATACGAGTAGAGTGATTTCATGATGCAGAAACGACTGATGGGGTCACCGTATACACTTTTTTGCGAGAATTTTTTCCGGGCATCTCTGTAACATCCCTCAAAATGCAGTGCTGAGTAGTCTTAATTGTATTTGTTACCAAAACGATGATTTGTGGAAGATAAATGCAGATTTTTTATTGAAGGGTGATGCAAAAGGGTTGCTTTTTGTCCCAAAGTAGTTGCAAAAATGCAGAGAAGCGGGCAGGTTTCTCAAAACACTAATTTAACCGGTCTTCATGTTAGCCAGTATTGTTCTTAGTCGTGTATTTGTTATTATTCTGGATTCTGTGACATATGCAGTACATTTTTCTTTATTACTCTTATCCGAAACATAATGAATTTAGGAAGAGAATTGCCCTTTGAATTTATCCAGAAACGAACAATCTTGAAATTAGAAGATGCCGATGGTTCAATTTCCGATAAATTTGTGCAAGTTCCACACAAGTATTGCGGTGCCAGAAAGAAGATAATCCCTTCTTCAATCTGAGTTCTTTAAAATTCTGTGACGATGATCTTAATACTGGCATTCGTTTCAGGTGGAGTGACCTCCATGGACGATTTCCTGAAGGATTTCTTCCCAAAAGTGTACCGAAGGAAGCAAAAGCATCTGCACGAGACCGATTACTGCAAGTACGACAGCCAGATCCTGACGCTCTTCACTTCTTCTCTCTACTTCGCAGGCCTGGTCTCGACCTTTGCCGCATCGCACGTGACCAGAAGTAAAGGCAGAAGAGGTAGTATCATCGTGGGATCGATCAGTTTCTTCTTTGGAGCGGTCCTCAACGCAGCTGCTGTTAACATATGGATGCTGATCTTCGGTCGCATATTGCTCGGCGTTGGCATTGGATTTGGAAATCAAGTAAGCAAACTAAAAGAGCTAGCTTAACGAGTTTAGTTTGCTTGTGAAAACATAACATTATTCTGACAATTTGACTTGTACTGTGTCCTCGAACCATTTGTGCTCTAAGATTGCAATGCTTCACTCGGCATTTTCGATACCAATTGTTGCAGGCCGTCCCTCTATATCTCTCAGAAATGGCACCAGCGAAGATCCGAGGGGCAGTGAACCAGTTGTTCCAACTGACGACGTGCCTGGGGATATTGATAGCGACCCTGATAAATTATGGGACTGAGAAGATTCACCCTTGGGGTTGGAGACTGTCTCTCGGCCTTGCGACGATCCCCGCAGTGCTCATGTTTGTTGGCGGCCTGTTTCTCCCTGAGACTCCAAACAGCCTCGTCGAGCAAGGCCGGGTGGACGAGGGGAGGAAGGTGTTGGAAAAAGTGCGTGGCACCAAGAATGTGGATGCGGAGTTTGAGGACCTCATTGAGGCAAGCGAGGCTGCACAGGCCGTCAAGCATCCGTTCAGGAACCTCCTGAAGCGCAAGAATCGGCCCCAGTTGGTGATTGGGGCCCTTGGGATCCCCGCCTTCCAGCAGCTCACTGGCATGAACTCCATCCTCTTCTACGCTCCAGTGATCTTCCAAAGCCTGGGGTTTGGCTCGGGGGCTTCTCTGTACTCGTCCGTGCTGACCAGCTTGGCATTGGTCCTTGCTGCACTGATCTCAATGGCCTTCGTCGATAAGTTCGGCAGGAGGACTTTCTTCCTAGAAGCTGGCACCGAAATGATATGTTACTTGGTGAGTGGGTACCTAGTAGCAACTATTGAACTACCCAAACAAGGCTATAGATTTTTCTGGTTCGTTCTTTGTTATTTCTGATTGATGAATCAGAGACATTTTCCACTGTCAGGTCGCCGTGGCTATAACCTTGGCGCTGAAATTTGGACAAGGAGTAGTGCTGCCCAAGGGGATCGGAGTCTTCCTCGTGGTAATCATCTGCCTTTTTGTGCTGGCCTATGGGAGGTCATGGGGGCCGCTGGGGTGGCTTGTGCCAAGCGAGCTCTTTCCCCTCGAGACGAGGTCGGCAGGCCAGAGTGTGGTTGTGTGTGTTAACCTCTTATTCACAGCGTTGATCGCCCAGTGCTTCCTCGCCTCGCTCTGCCACCTCAAGTACGGGATTTTCTTGCTGTTTGCGGCATTGATCGTGATCATGAGCTGCTTTATCTTCTTCCTCTTGCCGGAGACAAAGCAAGTCCCAATAGAGGAGGTCTACCTTCTTTGGAAGAGTCATTGGTTCTGGAAGAATTACGTCAATGATGAGCACGTCAGTGGAGTTGGGAAATAAAGCACCATCAATTTGGTATATTTCAAAGAAAATTGTCTAGTCCTCTTGTCTATATTCTCTAGTTTCATAATAAGGTTTGAGGTGGTAGAGGGTTCTCGGTACTTCTAATTTTTCATGATTTTATACTTAAGCTTTTCATAGTCTTCCTGGATAGTGTATTGTTATCATTCATATTGGAAGGAACTATGTTCACGTGGCTCGTCGAAAAATGAATTGGCAAGTTCAAACCCTTGAGTTATTTTGTTCCCCGTTCAAGAATGAATTGATGGCAGAATGGCAGGACAGCTGAAGTTAAGAAGCATCAGCTCATATATTCGATTCATCCCAATGACGGTTCCAATATATGAGGGACTGGCCGATGGCCGGCGAAATTTCTGAAATTTTCTGAAAAATGATTAGTCCTTTCAGTCGGTATAACGTGGATGAAAGCTGTAGAAATTCCCTACTATGGCGAGCTTCTGTAAAATAGGCAGACAAAATCTATTCTTCTTCTAAAGTATTTTCATGATGCTTCAACTATGCACTCTTTGAACTTGGAAGGCGCAAAACTCGCTCGTCTGATGGCCGGTCTGGTTTGGTTGGAGCTGTGGAATAATCACTTCGCTGGTTTCTGCAAGACTAGCTAAATGTGTGCGCGCAAAACTAACATTCTCATAGCAGGCGCATCAGCCGGCACAGAGTCTAAAGCGGGAACAGAAGTAAGCGGAACTAGATAAAATACAGTATTCCTTGAACTAGACTTTCAGAACTGACTGATAAATTGGGTAGCGGCTCAATCGATAGCACGAGGGACTGTTCACGACGACCAAGTAGTGGAGGGCTTGACTCTTCGCAACTGCAATTCCGTGAACTCGCTTGATGTGCCGAGATGGGACGACTCGCACGAGCCAGATGGGTTCTAGTTTTCCTGGCCAGCACTAGCAGACCGGTGTGTGTTTCAGTACCCTCTTGGAGGTCTGAAAGAAGGGAAAAGAAAGATTAGAATCCTACAGTTCAAGATGATATCATGGGCTATCTCAGAATTCGACATGCCAAAAATTTCTTGTCTGTCTCTTAGCATAAGGCCATTTGCTCTAGCATGAGGGATTGTGATATATTCTGAATCGTAGGCTTAAGCCACCTTTGCTTTGAGCAACCGCTTGACTGAGACATGGTGGAATCTGATCTCCCTCAGCCGTATGGCATCTCATGGAGGAGAGAGAATGCATGTGACACACCGACCTTGAGCCATGAATCTGACTGAATGTTCTTGTATTCATAAATCCCTGAGGCTTCGGCTTATGTCATGTGAATTCAGTAGATCACGTGATATTCACGTAAGAAGAAAGACGGTCTTAAATGGAGTTCGAACTTAATCAATTTCAAAGTTTTCAAAAGAGCTATGAGGTGCATGGGCTTTTTCATCATATTTAGATCACTGATCGGGCCAATATGAATCTCAGGTTTTTCGAACTATATATATCAGTTTTGTCAATTTTGAAATGTTAAGACTCTTTCGGAACGACGATGTATTGGACACGATGCACTTTATATCTCACAATAAATGTTTAAATTGGATCGGTTAGTGAATACAAAATATCGTGCATGTCGTGATTACAAAAGTTTTTCCCTTAAAATACATTATTGTTTGCGAACTTTATTAACTTGGATCAACTTCCTCCAAAAGTTTGTTCAATTATTCTTTTTCATTCTAATGATTGCTGAAAATCTTTTAGATCAATCAAAATTTCATCCGTGCCCGGTCTAAACTCTTCCCGACTCTTTTTTTTAACTTTCACTATTTTTCAATCCGTTCAGCACCAATTTGAAGTACCTGTTCTTACAGTTCAATGACAAGTTTTAATATTCCAAAGCTCAATTCGTTTCACAGAAAATAACTTCCGAAAAAATATTTTTCGGATTTTCTGATATTCGTTTCACTGAAAATAACTTCCCACGAAAAACATTTTCCTTCCTATGAACAAAACTCCTTTGCTTTTGAGGAAAATGATTTCCTCTTTCTCAAAAGAGAAAAACAATTTCCGAGAGCCTTCTTTGGCCATTTATTTTCACTATTTTCTTTTTTTTTTTCCTTCTTCTTCTTCTTCCTCAACTGGTCGTCGGCCATGGCAGCGGCTAGCGACTAGCTAGCTTGAGCCTCACCAGCCTATGGCAAGGCTCCGGCTCGCCTGATCTAGTACGGTTAAGCTCGCCCAGCCAGACGTCGATGAGGCTCTGGCGACCTCGGGCGAGGATCGAGCCCTCGCCCTACTTGCCCGATCGGTCTCGAGCGAGCTCAACCTCGCCGGAATCTAGCAAGCTTGAGCCTCGCCGGCCTATGGCGAGGCTCGAGCTCGCCTGTGTCCGGTTGCCGGCCGCCGCCGTGGCCAGCGACCTGCCGGAGAAGAAGAAGAAGGAAAAAAAGAAAAAGAATAAAATAAAAAATATTTTTAACAAATAAAAATTATTAAGGGTATTGCAATGAGAAAAATCTTTTTCATACCGAACAACGAAAAACATTTCCAAGACTTTTTTAGATTTCAGCCGAATACTGGAAAATTGTGTCAGAAAATGACTTGCGGGAAAACATTTTCAGAAACGTAACTTTTTCCGCGAAATGAACGGAGTGTAAAATAGAAAATCATCAGAAAATTAGAAACGTACTGTTTCTAGAAAAGAAACCTAATTCACTTCGGGTCGATCCAAACGCCGCCGCAGCCTAATTTGATTTCATTTCTCTCCGAACCACATCAGTTTGGCTCCATTCGATCTAGCGTCCGACACGAACCGGATTGAACCGCGCTCATCCCTACTCTCTCAACGGTCAAGTTGGACAATGGGACCCACCCGATCGTACGGCACGTATTGTACGCCCGGCCCGGGAAAGCGGCAAAGAGGCTACGAGATCATGGGGCATCACACGTACATATCATGGCCCGCCCAAGATCCGGTGCAATCGACACGGTAGCCCCAAATTTTGTGGCCGCCCACGTGCCGTGACTCCCGCTTGATTGAACCTTTTTGGCGCGCACATGAGGAGAAGAACGCTCCTCCTCGTCAAATCGCCAACACTCCTTTATCGAAGAAGAGGACGAAAATCAGACTCAATCATTCCCATTCCTTAAGTGGGTCATGAAATGGGGGTGATCCTATGGTCCCCGGGAGGCTCCGTGCTTTCGTGATCTTTTGCCATTGGATTAAAATGCAGCAGATCTCAAACGAATTGGCAAATCTCGACCCGGACGGTTGTGATGTTCTTGCGTTTCGAACATGCGGGGGAAAGCTCGGGGGACACGGTGCCCTCATGGGGACCATAGGAGTGGCCCCTATGAAGTTGGCCTAATCGTGGATTTCAAGGAAAAAGGTGACGCCGAATATAATTGATTATAAGAAAAATGGGAGAAAAAGCTTTAAAAAAATTATAAGTTTATTGCATTTGTATCAATTCAATTTTAATGTTTTCAATTAGATCAATTTAATCATAAACATTTGCGCATTAATACCTTTTCGCATTGGTACCAATTCGGTCTATTCGGTCAATTTAGGCCGAAAATTGCTGATGTGGGTACTGGTGGTCCTAGGTGGTACGGCCGACATTAACGTGGAAAAATTTTATAATATTTTTTCAGATTTTTTTTACTATTTTTCTCTTTTCCTTTTTTTTTTTTCTCTTTTTTCTTTTTCTTTACACTGGTGGCCGGCAAGGTCACCGACCATACGCAAGGGCCCCTGCGCCCTCGCCCAGATCCAAGTGAGGGCCTTTGTGCCCTCATCGGCCATAGGCAAGGGCGTTGTGCCCCCACGCACCACAAGCGAGCGTCACAATGCCCTTGCCTAGATCTGGGGGAGGGCGTCGCAACCCTCACTGGCCAACAGGCGAGGGCTTTGGCCCTCGCCTGGATCTAGGTGAGGTCATCAGGCCTTTGCTTAGACTAGCTTGTGGCCGACAACTTCGCCGGCCAACAATGTATAGAAAAAGGAAAAAAAGAAAAAAAACATTAAAAAATATGAAAAAACTATTAAAAATTATAAAATTTGTCTGCGTCAACGCTAGCCCTGCCACGTTGGACTGTTGGCGTCCACAGTAGCGATTTTCGACCTAAATTGGCCGGATGAATTAAATTTGTACAATTGCTAAAATGTTTAGGATTGCATTGATATCAATGCAATCCGTTTAAGACTTTTTTGATATTTTTCCTGAGAATGGGATTTCCCAATTTGCGAATTGGATGTCGTCATTTCAAATTTCACCCACTGCATGCAAACTATTTTGGATCGAGAGGTCATTTGCATAGATCAAAGGCTTGGACTCGGCTGGTTTTGTAAGGCTTGTAGAGCACTCCATGAGCCTTCGGGTAACCAAGCCTTTGCGCTCGTGTCCCTATGCCATAAGAAGAATTTCGATTATGAGAGAATCAAATGTACATGGAAGATGAAAGTTATTTATCATGCAAAATTTTGTGCAATCTTTTACGAATCATAATGTTCGAGCCAACGGGCCAGCATACCCTACATTTCTTGATTCTCATATGATAAATTGTATTGGTATGTCGAGGAAAATAATTTACCAGTATTTTGTGTGTATCTATATTTTAAGTTAATTCATAATAATGTTTAAACATTTCTAGGAGCATATAGAAAGAATTCACATTGTCAAGAATTAAATGTTCCTATTTTTTTTGTTAATTCAATATTTTCATCTTCTGATTGGCCAGAGGAAACACGTCACCATCTTCGGAATTCAGAGTCGGATTGCGAAAAGTATGTAAACTCAAACTTTGATTTTACGAACTTAAGCGTTAAGCCTTGTTAAATCTGAATTGTAATCGTGGGCTTTCGTGAAATCACATCAAATATGATCGTATCAAGCCTGTTTACATGTCATTCTAGCTTTCCATATTGCCAATTTCTTTTACTTTTAGTAAGATTGAAATCAAACCAAATCCCAAGAAATGGTTGGGTTCTATCTATGAACCGCTCTCGACTCGGACCAAACAGTCAATAAAAATGGTTCAATTTGGTTCGGATTAACGGGTTTGAAGAGCTTTTGCTCACTCCTATCTTTAGGGCAGACCTAATAAATCACGACCACGTATCCGTCTTTGAGCCTGACTCGCAAGATCTGAGAATGCACCTTTAGTACGTCTGTATCTAACATGAGAAAGTGTTTAAAACTAGATAGAACTCGTGGAATTTGCCGCTTAGATAGACAGTATGGCTCAGGCAAGAAGTGCACATATTGAACTCACTGTAGTTATCTTCATGCCGGTGCTTGCGACCGCCCTAGACATCACTATAGAAATTCCAGACCCGTGATCGCAATGCTCGATGAGACATGACTACAACTCATTTTGAGCAAACCCCATCACCGCCAGATGCAAGTTGGAATAAAGCCGGGGTTATCCAATGCCAAAGTCCCGTCCTTGGAAGGGAAAGAGTTGGTAGGTATACAGAGATTGAGAACTAGTTCTCAATATGGCTACACACTTAGATATGCTCTTTTCAAGCTAAAGCCTCACTTGAAACTATCAATACAATGAAAATGGAAATTTAACAAAGAAGCAAAACTTAGGGCTTTCTCCCCCATAAGGTTCTTGATCATAAAACAAAATGGTACACAAGCAATCACGAAATGAAAACAACTAATGGGATTAGAATCATTTAAAGAAGAAATCGACTGGGCCTTCGTACATATATTAGCTATAGTTAACCATCTTTGGACGCTTAATTACATGAGCAGTTGTTTGTATACCGTTGTAATTCCATTATCAAAACTTCGAGAGAAAATAATGCAAATGGTCCTTGAATATTGGCTCAATGCACAATATCGTCCTTAAACTTTTAATTTATTCAATGTAATCTTTTGAACTCTGACCCAATGTATAATGTCGTTCATGAAATTTTAATTTATTCGATGTAGTCTTGAACTTTTGGTACATGTTGAATTTAGTACCTAAACTATACGAAAATATCTAGTATTATCCTTTCATTAATTTAAGTTAATAGAATTTGTTGATTTGGTTTCCAATCCGGTAAGTTTGAAAGGTGGACAAAAGAATAACGTTACACATGGGTTATCTACTTAGGATATTCAACTCAAATTAGGATATAATAATCCCTTTAATTTGTTTAATTTGTTCAATCAGGATATATCTTGATTCAAGTCAAATATCTCACGTAGATAATTCATGCGAAACGTTATTTTTTTTCCACTGTTCAAACTTACCAGAATCAAGGCCAAATCAACAAATTCCGTTAACTTAAATTAATGGAAAGACAACATCGGACATTTTCATATAAGTTCAGAAGCGAAATTGAACATGTAAGGAAAGTTAAGGGATTGCATAGAATAAATTAAAAAGCTCACCGATGACATTGTGCGTCGGGCCAAAATTTAGAAACCATTCGTGTAGTTCTCCGAACCTTTTTTTATTCCTATAGGATCCCCTAGCCATGCAAAACAGAAGTAGCCTTTGTCATTGGAGCAACCCTCCACTACAAAAAAACATGTTTTTTCCGACAAAATTTCCAACGAAAAATTTTGAAAAATTTGTTAGAAAACGAATTTCCAACAAATTTTCCAACGAAAAAACATTCGTGAGTAATTCGTCGTCGGAAAATTTTCCAACGAAAAATTTTAATTTTCGTTGGAAATTTGCGACGAAAATTTTTTCGTTGGAAACTTCGTCAGTAAATTAGTGGCTAAATTTCTTGGAAAGTTCGTTGGAAAATTCGTCTCTAATTATTCATTGGAAAACTCGTGGCAAAATTCATCGTTAATTATTCGTGGGTAAATTCGTGGATAAATTCCTTGGAAATTTCGTTGCAAATTTCGTCGCAAATAATTCGTTGGTAATTTTTCATCGTAAAATTCATGGGAAACAGAATTTCCAACGAAAAAAAAATTATGGCTAATTTAGCGCGGGAAAATTTTTAGGATAACAAAATCGTGGGAATTTCTGACAAAAATGGAGTTGTGGCAAAATTCATAGATAATTTTGTTGCTAAATTCGTTGGAAAATTCGTCGCTAATTTTTCGTTGCAAAAATCGTGGCAAAGTTTGTCGCGAATTTTCCGTGGGAAAGTTCGTTGGAAAAGGAAATTCCCGCCACAAATTATTACATCAAAATTTGGCAAAAAATTTTTGAATTTTCGTTGGTAATTTGCGACGAAAACCAATTCGTTGGTAATAATTCGTTGGAAAGTTCGTGGGAAAATTCGTTGGTAATAATTCGTTGAAAAAATTGTTGGAAAATTCCTCGGTCCATATTTGTTGGAAAATTCGTGGGAGAGAGAATTTCCGACGAAATTAGGGGCAAAAAAAAATTAGATTGCTAATTTCGTTGAAAAATTTGTTGAAAAAATTGGCGTCCAATATTCGTTGGAAATATTGTGGGAATTGAGAAGAAAAATAATTCGTCCATAAATTCGTTGGAAAATTTGTTGAAAAAATTGTCCATGCATATTCGTCGCAAATATCGTCGGAAAACTTGAAAATTTCCGACCAAAAATTCATTTTCGTTGGTAATTTCAGACGAACAAATTCGTTGGAAATTTTGTTGCAAAAATTCTCTTTGAATATTCGTTGTAAATGTCGTGGCAAATCGTGTAATTTTTTGACAAAAAAAAGCAAATTTCGTTGGTAATTTGTGACGAAAAAAATGTCGTTAGAAAATTTGTTGCAAAAGTGTCTCCGATTAATCGTTGGAAATGTCATTGGAAATCATTTAAATGTCCGACAAAAAAATAATTTTCGTAGGTAATTTGCGACAAAAAATAAAATCGTCGCTAAGTTCGTTGGAAAATTAGTTGAAAAATTCGTTGCAAATATTTCGTTGGGATATTCGTTGCAAATATTTCGTTGGAAAATTCGTGGGAAACCATGAATAATTCGTTACAAATTATGCCATTAATTATTCTTTACAAAATTCATATGTAATTATTCGTGCAAAAAGTCATTGATAAATTTCAACGAACTGTATTCGTTGCTAATTTACAGCTATTTTTTTATCGCTAAATTGTGACGAAATATATTCGTGACAAAATTCGTCACTATGTTTGCGACGAATTTTGTTTCGGGACAATTTCGATTTGAAATCTAATTAGATATGCAATATTAATTTCTACAATGCATAAGTTGCAAAGTTTCACATGATGGTATTAGATATTCAATTTCATAATACATAGAGGTAGCTAACCAAGAATGAACATCAATTAATACATTGAAAGGATGGGGGACAACTGTAAGACATTGGCAACTTCGGTACTGAGCATGACATCAGAAACAGTCAGCTGTACCGACACCTAATGAAATATGGAAACATAAATAAAGATATGGAATTTTTCCAAAATATTAAAAAAGCATTTATGCATTGACGTGGAACTAGCTATAAAAAAATGTTCTTACCTAAGGGAGACTGACAATGAAATCACTAGCACCATCATCACCAATCGCCGCATCATCGTGTGGCTCATCAATATTCCCATGATCGGCTACATTAACAAGAGGTACATAAGGAATGTCATTGCAATCGATGTCGAGGTGTTGCATGATATATTGCATTTGTGATTGCATCACGCTTATTTGTTCTTCATTTTGTCCAAGTAAATGCTTCATTTTTTCATCCTTCTTACAAACAACTGTTTCAGTTGGCACAATTCTTGGGTCATGTGCTCCTCATATCGTGTCCTCCTTGCAGCAGCTGCATTGGAGGATGAAGATGCAGCAGCCTTCGTTTTGAACATCCTTAACAAGGATCCCATCCCAAATATTTTTCCTCTCATCCCACCCGCTGCCTCCACCCATAATGCCATACTGTCAATCGATGGCTCAACACGGCAACACCATCACCACCACCACCACCATCATCACCACCACCAGAACCACTAGCAGTGCTCATCAAAAGTTGATCATATTTTTTCTATATTAACAGTATAGATAAAAATAAAATAAATTCGTATATATTACCAAAAATATTAAAAACATACATGATTTTCATTCTAATTTCGATTAAGTCCAAACTATAACCTTCCATACTTTAGTAGCTTTTGCTCGATCGCCAGTCCATGTCTTATCCTTTTTCTGAAATGTGCGTTCAAATGTAGCTGTAAATGTTGGTTCCGTCCTCAATTCATCTGCCTACAAAAATTTAACAAAAATTAGTCACCATTGAATTAAATGAACTTACAAGTTTAATTAGACTTACCATTCTTCTTCTATGCTCGTCGATGCTGATAGAACCCCCAGCATATGTGACTGACGCAGACCCGTCACTAGAACTAGAAGCTCAATTCTTCTTGTTCTATTCACACCTTTTCTTATGTTTCTCAGTTTCCCAAGTTCTCGTAATTTCTATCCAATCGTCAGCTGTAATGAAATCCGGCTTTTCTTTTGTTCTCTTTGCTTTATTTATCACATAACGCATGTGATCACCGACTTTCTTCTTAAAAATTCTTCTAACCTCAGCCTCTTCTATTTCATCCCACGTAAACTTACGCTACAATCAATAGCAAAAGCAACGGAAATTAATTATAATGGTCACAAGTGAGATATCCCTTACAATGCACCAAACAATTCGTGACAAATTTCATTATTGACCATCAGTATACTACATTGAACTTACGTTGTAAGCAAAATGAATAAAAACAACACTAACCTTGAACTCATTCCACCACAAAGTCTTTATTTCTTTAGGAGCGCTGCTGAAAGATGTAAACTGCTCTATCCAACAGTTATTGACTATTCTATTAAGTTCCCTCACAACATGCGTAGAATCCGTAAATCTGAAAACATGTTATAACAATATAGAGAATAAGACAATCAAGCATATGGAAAATTCAAAACATAGACACTTTTATTTACATCCATAATTTAAATATACGTACATAAATGAATTACTTACGAATCTCCGCATGGACATACAAGGAATCGGTTCTCTTCTTCCTTATTTGAGTGTTGTACTGATGAAGAAGGTGACACCGAAGGATATGGAACTGAAGTAAAATCAATTCGCATGTCCCCCAGTTCTTTCTAAATATGTTGCTACAGGTCGGAGGATGGGCCGATGTGTCTGTATTGTCCCTACACATATGGTAGGACAGGGTTCGATGACAGGACGGGGGAAGAGGATAGGGCCAAGGACGAGGATGAGGAAGCAGAAGGGACTGGTCTTCTTTGTGAACCCCCACCCTGCATGTGACCTCCTCGATTATACTGACAATTAGTACAGAGGTTAGACAAATATTACAAAAAATATGAACAGGTATTAGAGACAGAAAATGAAATCATTTTCCTTATAATTTTGTATTAGATATCAAGAAATAAATTTAAGAAATTGAAACTAACAGAGTACTGCCTTTGATAAATAGCCAAGTCACTGTTCTTCGTCGGAAGAACCTATTACAATTTTGATCACATAAGATGCTACTAAACTGTATAATGAAGCATATTTAATTTGCAAAACAAATTACAAGTCTGAGACCAAATTAAAATTGCATGCACGACCCCCCCACCCGGCTGGAATCCGGCCCCCGAACACCGGCGACCAGAATCCGTCAGCCGAATTTTGCCCGCCGGAATCCCGCCCCCGGATTCTAGCCGGGACCGACACCCCCCGCCGGAATCCGGCCGCCACCCTCCCTGGTCGGTTTTCGACTGCGAACCCCCCTCCCCCGCGGCCGGAATCCGGCCGCCAACCTCCCTGCCGAAATCCGACAGGTAAAACCCCCCGGAATTGCCCGGCCACGATCCCCCCTCCCCCTCAGCTGCAACCCCCCTACTCGCGCGGCCGCGACCCCCCCTCTCCCGGTGGCGACCCCCACCCCACCCGGCCGCAACCCCCCCCGCGCGGCCGCATGCACTTGTCAACCAGCTCTCGCCACTTGCCGTGCGCGCCGAGCTCCACACTCTCTACACACGCAATGCGGTGCGAACCCGCGGATTTCCCTGCAAGCGTCATACGCAACAAGAGCGTAATCGGGCTGGGTGCAATGCAAGCCCGCGGACCCCTCTACACGCATCCTCAGACAACATACGGTGGCCACTTCTACTTGCGCGCGCTACTCGCCCCTTTTAACGAGTTCTTTCTCTTTGACGACCCTGTGCATATCGACCACTGAACAGCTCTGACCGCACGCGCCGCACACTTTACGACGCGATTTAACGCAAGAAGCTTCACTTGCCGTCGCGGAGCCTCAATCACGGTGTATGAAAGCAGCACGCCATTAGCGTGCGTCGCCACGCTATCACGCCTGCTTCCTATCGGGCTATCCAGCCAGCGGGTACCTCCCGGCCCCCCCCCCCCCGGCATCTCCGTGAACATTCATTGGAGATCTACTACTTACCACGGACGGTGAGGCTGATGGCGAGGGCGGCGAGCAGGCCCGCGACACTTGCCCAAGATGTGGACAGGGAAAAAAATTTTGTCGAATGGACAAAAATACTAGGTTGACACAAATGTGTAGTTACCGAACAAAATATACCCGTTTCACTATTTTCGTTGCAAAATTCGTTGGAAATTTCCAACGAATTTTGCAACGAAATTAAAATTACCAACAAATTTTGCAACGAATTATCACTTCGTGGGAACATTCGTTGGAAATTTCCCACGAAATTTCCAACAAAATTGAAAAATGGAAAAAAATTCCTACGCCTTTTTTGAAATTCCAGCAACATTTTCAACGAATTTAAAAATTCGTTGGAAATTTTCAACAAATTTTCCAACAAATTTCATTAATCGGGAACAAAAAAAAATGAATTCATTGGAAAATTCGTGGGAAATTGCCCACGAATTTTGCAACGAAATTAGTTAACAATTAACTTATTTTCTAATTCCTGTTCATTTGTTAGAAAATTCGTTGGAAATTCCCAACGACTTTTTCAATGAATTTAATTTTAACGAACAACAAAAACTTTTCAAAAATTCGTTGGAAAAGTTATTGGAATTTTGCAACGAATATATACAAAACAGAACAAATGCCTATTTTGCAATGAAATTACTTCACAATTAAATTAATTTCCAGAAAATTTAAATTCGTTGCAAAATTCGTTGGAAATTTCTAACGAATTTTGCAACGAATTTGATTCAAACCGAAAAACATATACTTCTTAAAATTCGTTGGAAAATTCGTTGAAAGTTTTCAACAAATTTTCCAACAAATGTTTTATAAACGCCTGAAATGGAAAAGTGTGAATTCGTTGGAAAATTCATGGGAAATTGCCCACGAATTTTGCAACGAAATTAGTTAACAATTAACTTATTTTTTGAAAACTTTTAATTTGTTGGAAAATTCGTTGAAAATTTCCAACGAATTTTTCAACGAATTTAATTTTAACGAAGAACAAAAAATTTTCAAAAATTCGTTAGAAAAGTTGTTGGAATTTTGTAACGAATTTTTCAACGAATATATAAAAAAGAACAAATGTGTATTTTGGAAATGCGTTGCAAAAATCGTGGAAAATTTCTCACGAATTTTACAACGAAATTACTTCACAATTAAATTAATTTCCAAACAATTTAAAATCGTTGCAAAATTCGTTGAAAATTTTCAACGAATTTTGCAACGAATTTGATTCAAACCAAAAAACATAAACTTCTTAAAAGTCGCTGGAAAATTCGTTGGAAATTTCCAACGAATTTTTCAACAAATTTTTTATAAACAGATGAAAAGGAAAAGTGTGCATTTGTTGGAAAATTCGTGAGAAATTGCCCACGAATTTTGCAACGAAATTAGTTAACAATTAACTTATTTTTCGAAAACTGTTAATTTGTTGGAAAATTCGTTAGAAATTTACAACGACTTTTCCAACGAATTTAATTTTAACGAAGAACAAAAAATTTTCAAAAATTCGTTGGAAAAGTCGTTGGAATTTTGCAATAAATATATAAAAAACTGAACAAATGCCTATTTTGAAAATTCGTTGCAAAATTCGTGGGAAATTTCCCACGAATTTTGCAACGAAATTACTTCACAATTAAATTAATTTCCAAAAAATTTAAATTCGTTGCAAAAAACGTTGGAAATTTTTAACGAATTTTGCAACGAATTTGATTCAAACCGAAAAACATAACTTCTCAAAATTCGTTGGAAATTTCCAACAAATTTTTTTGAACGGATGAAAAAGAAAAGTGTAAATTCATTGGAAAATTCGCGGGAAATTGCCCACGAATTTTGCAACGAAATTAGTTAACAATTAACTTATTTTTCGAAAACTTTTAATTTGTTGGAAAATTCGTTGGAAATTTCCAACGAATTTCATATTAACGAACAACAAAAACTTTTCAAAAATTCGTTGGAAATTTTAAACAAATTTTCCAATGAATTTATAAAAACAGAAGGAATGCGAATTTTGGAAATTCGTTACAAAATTCGTTGGAAATTTCCCACGAATTTTGTAACAAAATTAGGTCACAATTAAATCAACTAAACTAAAATTTTAATTCGTTGGAAATTTCCAACGAATTTTATTCTAGGCGAACAACAAAAATTGTTTCAAATTTATTGGAAATTTCTAACGAAATTTGCAACGAAATTACAAAACCTTTAATTTATTAACCGAAAATTGAAATTTGTTGCAAAATTCGTTGGACATTTCCAACGAATTTTGCAACAAATTTTAATTTCGCTGAAAAACAAAATGTTTTAAAAATTCGTTTCAAAATTCGTTAGAAATTTCCAAAACGAATTTTGGAACGATTTTTATTTCACCCTAACAACATTGTTTATTAAAATTTTGCGGCGTTTTTTAAATAAACCGAAAAAAAGGCTTTTTTGAAGGAAATTATTACGGAACAAAATTAATATACCAAATTATGAAATTAATTGCAAAATTCGTTGGAAATTTCCAACGAATTATTATTAATCCGAACAATAAGGTGTTTTTTCAATTCATGGGAAATTTCCCACGAATTTTGCAAACCCGGTATTGTTCGGAATTTTTGTTAATGCGTGTGAAATTTAGTCGCATGGCTTTGTTCCGAATATTTCCATTTTGTGGCTAAATATCAAGCGAATTAGCCACATATTGTAATGATAACAACAACGAGAACAACAACAATAATAATTACAACAACAAAAATATTAAAAATTACGACAATAACAAAACAGACGTGTCGCATTACTACTAATAATTAAACATAATTAATAAAAAGTCTCAAAAATCATAATCTTCATCTTCATCTGCATCTTCACCTTCATCTTCACCTTCTTCTTCGTCTCCGTCTTCATCTTCATCCTCATCTTCTTCCTGATCATCATCTTCATCATTTGTCTCCAAATCGCATTATGTACCAACTTGAAAATTTGATTCCCGAATTTCAGTTGGATCTATATCGATCATCGCACCACATGGATCTCGTAAAGTAGGAATGTTATATTCAGCAGTTTCATTCATGTTACGAATTTCCTCTTGTTGATATGCTGTGTCCTTCCAGTGTTCATCGATTTTCTTTCTTGCTTTGGTTTTACATACAGCCCACCAATCGGTTTTGTCACGCTTCAAACTAGGATATGATGCATAATAGACTTGAATTGCTTGTTGTACCAATACAAATGGTTCATATTTCATATATCTTTTCTTGTGATTTATTTCGACCAAATTAAATTTGGTATGCACATTCATTCATTTCACGGGGTCGAACTATATACACTTAAATAAGACAACCCGCATTAACGGTCCATGGTACTCAATCTCTATGATTTCATCCAACAAGCCATAGAAATTACCTTGCGAATTGCTACCATTGGATGACTGAACACACACCCCACTATTTATTGTGGCATTTCCCATTCCATAGTCGCAAGTGTGAAAATTATTCCCGTTAATGAAATATGCTGACCAAGTTCGTACTCTTGACTTTGGATCCCACGACAGATGATATAACATTCATTCATATCCAACTTGAGCATCAATACTGTGAACCTAATGTGACACACACGCAATGTCAATAATATATATTTCAAAATGTGATGTATAAAAAATTTGAATAAACAGGATTTCGTCCATATTCAACTTATATATATTTTGAATCATGTTGCAAATTGTTCCTGGCACAAACAGTAAAACTCATTTGGTGGTAGTCCATACATTGCATTTCGGAAATTCCTAGTAACAAATACCATTTATGTATTAGCAACGGTTTGACATGCACAACTAGGATATACGTACAAATGTACACTTACTCGAAGTATGGCTCAACTTCTGGACAATTCAATAAAATATATGTATGGGCTACCAGTTTTTCTTCGCCTGTTAAGTGACGAAACTTACATGTATCGCTAGGTCGACCCAAATAATTGAAAATAGAGAATGATTTGCAATTGGGATCAATGAGACCCTCATTATTTCTTCCAGCTCTTTATCTCTTATATTGCACGTGCGGCTCAAAATAGTATGATGCAAATGTTGTCACTTCTTCCATAATATATGCATTACAAATTAATGCTTCGACACATACCTTATTCTTCACTTTTTTCTTCAAATAATATAAAAACCTAGTTCCAAGGAAAAAAAGTTTATCGTAACATAATAAATAATGAAATAATTTCACATTTAATTTTAAAAAAATTTACCTCTCAAATGAATACATCTATCGAAATTGGACGGGACCTGCAACTTTGGCCTCATAAGGCAAGTGAACTAAGAGATGCTCCATTGAATCAAAAAACGATGGAGGAAATATCATTTCTAAGTTGCAAAAAATAATTGGAATATCCCTCTCTAGTTTCTCCATGTGTGATGATTTCAACGTTGTTGAGCAAATATCATGCAGAAAATTACTTAACTCTGTAATGGCGCCCCATATAAAGTTTAGTAGAATTTCCTTGAAGGCTATCGGAATTAATCTTTCCATAAATATGTGACAATCATGACTCTTTATACCTGTCAACTTGTATTCATTCATATCAACACATCTGCCGAGATTGGAAGCATATCCATCAGGAAATCGCACCGATTTCAACCATTGACAAACGACCCGTCTTTGCTTCTCGTCCAATGTATAAACTGCTTTGGGTTTCAGTCTCATACTGTTTGCATCCGCATCTAATGTTGGTCGATCGCAAATATCCCTCATATCTTTTCTTGCGTTCAAGTTGTCTTTTATTTTTCCAATGACATCCATCACAGTATTTATGACATTGTCGAAAACGTTCTTTTCTATATACATGACGTCAACATTATGATGAATAAGGTGGGCATTTTCAATATGGTAGATCCCAAAATAAACTGCGTTTAATCCACTTATGTGTACTTCCGTACGCAAAAGCTGTGCCGTGAGGGTTTCAACAACAGTTGGAAACTCTTGCATGCGTTCCCAAATTTGATGCCTGGTCAACCTCAATAGTGGATGTGTTCTTTCGATCCTATTATTAATGAACTCTTTTTTATTCCTTTTGAATGTATGATTAAGTGGCAAAAATTGCCTGCGACAATCAAAATAGTAGGCCTTCTTACCATGTTTTAATCTGAAAGCCTTCGATCTCTCCATACAAATCGAACATCCTAAGATCTCAGCTGTACTCCATCCAGATAACATTCCATAAACAGGGAAGTCATTTATCGTCCAAAGAAGCGCAGCCTTCATTACAAATGTTTAGTCGGTAGAAACGTCATACGTAGGGACACCTTCAACCCATAGCTGTTGTAACTCTTCAATCAATGGTTGCATATAAATATCTACGACCTTTTTCGGATTTTGCAAGCCAGGCACGATTAATGTCAAAAACATATAAGGTGTCTTCATGCACATACTGGGTGGAAGATTATACGGAGTTAAGATAACTGGTCAACATAAATAACTTTTTCTTGATTTCCCAAATGGGGCAAATCCATTACCACACAGATCTAACCTGATGTTTCGAGGCTCTAGCGCAAACTCGGGGTATGTTCTATCAAAATGTTGCAATGCCTCTGCATATGAAGGATGACACATTAGATCATCTTCTGTTTCATGATTTGCATGCCAAGTCATGTGTTCAACAGTGGCTTGTAACACATAAAGCCTTTGCAACCTGCGGATTAAGGGCAAATAAAACATTTGCTTGCATGGTCTACGCTTCTGATTACGACCATGCCTCATGTTAATCTTGTACCTAGGTTGGTTACAGAATTTGTAAGATTCTGCATATTCATCATCTCTCTAATATAACATACAACCCATAGCACATACATCAATCCGTACAACTGGAAGACCTAAGTTATCTATCAACTTTTTCATATCGTAAAAGTCATTTGGCATGATGTTATCATGAGGCATTGTTTCCCGCATTACTTCAACAAAAGAGTTGAAGCAATCCACAGACACATTATGTTCTGCCTTGATATTTAACAGTCTTGCTGTCACTGATACTTTCGTGTGGGTGTTACAACCTGCCCATAAAGGTTCATCTGCCGTTTCCAACATTTCCCGGAAATAATTAGATTGAGAAGTTCCGGCACACACATTCTCATCACAACCTGTAACTCCTCTCTCTTTCAATTCTGCTGCATGACTAGTTCCCACTTGTTCAGGTACAGAAGTAAAACTAGTACTTGTATGATTTAATTCTGAATCCAAATTATGACCGGCTTCATCAAACACCATCCCCTGATATGGGTTCAATTGTTCGAAATAGCTACATTCTTCCTTAACTGAAAATTGATCGCTTCTTTGATATTCGTCATCATATATAAATGGTTCACCATGATTAGTCCAATTATAATAGTTCGGAGTAAACCTAAATCTACAAAGATGTTCTCTAACTTTATCAATGTCTAGAAATTTTCCATTACTGCACTTTTTACATAGATATTTAACTTATTTCCATCCATGAATTCATATTAACTACTAGCAAAGTTCAAAAATATTTTCAACCCGATACGAAACTCATTAGTCAATCCTCGCCATCCAGGTAAGTTCTTATTATACATCCAACCCATATCTTTTTGCATTGTGTCTGTATTAAAATAAAACAATTATCCTAAATTATTCAACATATCATATATATTGTTTAATATTGTTAATTAAAACCATCAAATGCACAAAATTACAATTATGTTGTTTACGAAACAATTATTTTAAACTTGAAAAATTTGGAAAATTTACCATGTCAAGAAGACTTACCAAGTATTTGGTTGAAATCTTTGTAGTAGAAAGTGGACAATTTGATGACTTTTCCCTCGTCAATTGGATTGCGAGACCTTCGAATGGACACGTACCTAAAATAAAATATAATTACATAAGATTCATCTATTAAATACATTTTATTTATTCCTTTCTTTTTCTTTTTTTTCCCTTTCTTCTTAGCTGGGCCGGCGACTAACGAGATCGCTGGCCATGGCGAGCTCGGCCCTTGCCAGTCCCGGCGAGGGCTAGCCTCGCCGCTGACGAGGGCCAGTCTCGCCGCCGGCGAGCTCACCCAGAACTCTTATAGATATGAGCAAATTTCCAACGAATTTTACAACGATTTTCTATTATGCCGAACAATAACGTGTTATTCAATTCGTTCCAAGATTCATGGGAAATTTCCCACCAATTTTGCTACGAAATGTGTACAAATCAAAATTAATGAATTGGTTCTTTGAATTCGTTGCAAAATTCATTGTCAATTTTCCAACGAATTTTGAAACGAATTTATATTAACCGGAACAAGAAGGTGTTTTTTGACTTATTTGCAAAAATGATGGGAAATTTCTCACGAATTTTGCAACGAAAGTAGTACACAACAAAATTAATATACCGAATATTGAAATTCGTTGCAAAATTCACTGGAAATTTCCAACGAATTTTGCAACGAATTTCGAATATGCCTAAAAATAATGTGTTGTTGCAATTCATTGCAAAATTCGTTGGAAATTTCTAACGAATTTTGCAACAAATTTCCAATATGCGGGAAAATAAGGTTTAATGGAAATTCGTTGGAAATTTCCAACGAATTTTGTAACGAATTTCGAATATGCCTAAAAATAATGTGTTCTTCCAATTCGTTGCAAAATTCATTGGAAATTTCCAACTAATTTTCCAACGAATTTCAAATATACAGAAAAATAAGGTTTACTGGAAATTCGTTGCAAAATTCGTTGAAAATTTCCACCGAATTTCGAATATGACTAAAAATAATGTGCTTTTCTTGAAATTCGTTGCAAAATTCGTTGGAAATTTCTAATGAATTTTGCAACGAATTTCAAATATGCGGAAAAATAAGGAAAAATAAGGTTTAATGGAAATTCGTTGCAAAATTCGTTGGAAATTTCCAACGAATTTTGCAACGAATTTCGAATATTTCTAAAAATAATATGTTCTTCCAATTCGTTGCAAAATTCGTTGGAAATTTCCAATGAATTTTGCAATGAATTTCAAATATAAGGAAAAATAAGGTTTAATGGAAATTGGTTGCAAAATTCGTTGGAAATTTCCAATGAATTTTGCAACGAATTTCGAATATGCCTAAAAATAATGTGTTCTTCCAATTCGTTGCAAAATTCGTTGGAAATTTCCAACGATTTTGCAACGAATTTAAAAATATGCCGAAAAATGATGTGTTGTTTGATTTCGTTGCAAAATTCGTTGAAATTTTTCAATGAATTTTGCAACGAATTTAGACTACACAAAACAACGAAGTGTTTTCCAATTCGTTAGAAAATTCATGGGAAATTTCCCACAAATTTTGCAACGAAATTAGAATACAACTAAATTAATGCACCGAAAATTGAACACAACTAAATTAAACTTAAAAAAAATTTGCGAAAATTACCATGTCAAGAAGATTTACCAAGTATTGACATTTGATGAGAATCGCAACGTTCAATTGAATTGGGAGACCTTCGAATGGACACGCACCTAGAGTCGCTACAGGCTCGCCCTTAACGCCCAGTCGGAGTTGCTGGACTTGGTCCCGGCATTGTTCGCGCTATTCGATGCGATTACTCGAATCTTGAGATATTGATCGCAGCTGGCAAGGTGGACGGCGAGGGCGGCGACAGCAAGAAGGACCGCGAGGTGGACGGTGAAGAGGAGGACGAGAAAGAGAGTTTGTTGAGCCAAAAATACTCGGTACACACGAAATGTTTGTTGCCGAACATATAAACATGTTTTTCTATTTTCGTTGCAAATTTGCAACGAATTTTGCAACAAATTTTAAATTTCCAACGAATTTCACATTTCAGGCCAATAATTGCACCGAGTTATTTTCATTGGAAAATTCATTGGAAATTTATGACGAATTTTCCGACGAACTTCACAAATAATTGCACCGAAGACCTATTTTGTTGGAAAATTCGTTGGAGATTCCAATGAAGTTAGTATAAACAAAAATTATTGAACCGAATATCGAAATTCGTTGCAAAATTCGTCGATAATTTTCAACGAATTTCAAATATACAAAAAAAAAGGTATAATGGAAATTCGTTGCAAAATTCGTTGGAAATTTCCAACGAATTTTGCAACGAGCTTCAAATACGCGGAAAAATCAGCTTTAATGGAAATTCGTTGCAAAATTCGTTGGAAATTTCCAACGAATTTTGCAACGAATTTCGAATATGCCTAAAAATAATGTGTTCTTCCAATTCATTGCAAAATTGATTGGAAATTTCCAACGAATTTCTAGTAACCAGAACATAAGGTTTTTTCAATTCGTTGCAAAATTCGTGGGACATTTCCCACGAATTTTGCAACAAAATTAGTACACAACTAAGTTAAAGTACCGAAAATTTCAATTTGTTACAAAACTCATTGGAAATTTCCAACGAATTTTCCAATCAATTTCCAACATGCCGAGCGGATATGTCTTTTATGAATTCATTGCAAAATTTGTTGGAAAGTTCCAACGAATTTTGCAACGAATTTCGAATATTCCGAACAATTATTCATTTTTTTGAATTCATTGCAAAATTCGTTGAAACTTTCCAACGAATTTTGCAACTAATTTCCAATATGCCGAACAATTGTGTTTTTTTGAATTTGTTGGAAAATTCGTTAGAAATTTCTAACGAATTTTGCAAGGAAAAATATTTTAGTTGCAAATTTCCGACAAATTTTGCGACAAAAAATTTTTCGTCGCTAATTTCCGACGAATTTTTAGATTCGTTGGAAAAGTTGTCGCAAATTTTCGTGGCAAAAAACAGGTTTTTTTGTAGTGCTCCAAACTTCATGTTACCCCCAAATAATTCCACACCCCGAACGATACAAAAGATCCTCGTCACGGCTCGCCCCCACTTCCCTAACAAGACTACATCAATTCGCCCTCCTTCCCACGTCGTACCGGGATTTCTCAGAAAAGAAACAAGCAATTCCCCACTTATTTGCAGGCCAACTTCCATAATTGGAGAGAGGCCCAATGTCGTGTCGCACAACACCAGCCATTCGTACGGCGAAGCAGGACGTGGGCTCGAAACGAAGCTAAATCGTCCATTGCGAAAAAATCGCTGTCCGACAGCTCATGTCGGACGTACCGACCCGGCGTTACGCCGTGGAGTTCTTGCATGATTGGAAACAACTTCGCTAAACCGGTACTCGCCCAGTAAAATCGTCCGCCGGGGCGAGCCCCTCTCTCGAGATCTTCCCTTCGCTTCGAATCTTTAGATGCTCAGAAGAACATGAAAACAACCTTCGAATGGAGGAATTTCGGATATCATCATCTTTTTCTTCTTCTTCTTTTGAGGTTTTTATTATGTTCTACACTTCATTTCGACATTGTGTGCCGTTCTGGCGTGAGAATGAAAATAGAGGCCCCGCGAAATGGACTTGTCCAATCATATGTTGTCTTCGATGTAACAAATTGGAATACTGTACGTGAGAAAGAAACAAGACAGGAGCTGTCTTCATCCCACCCTTCGCAATGTTTCAACCGAGAGGATGAATACGTCATATAATGAATCGCGAAGATGTTATTTCACAGCGCAGGGAGCACTTGCAGTCATTCCGCCTCCGAAACTACGCCGAGGACGACGTCATATGCGATCCGTCTATTTAAATGCTCGTTTTCGGTTCATTGTGTCGCTTGGTATGCCGATTTTAGAGGCCGGATTCAGTATGCTCTTCCATTTTCACGCCCTTTTACTATATTTTGACATGTATGTCTTTCCGTAGTGACAACGGAGGGGTATTCGAACTTTTGGCGAGCGACTAATCCCTTATTGATACACACAAATGGCTCTGTCGACTTGCATTGGATAAGATTCCATTCGTAGGATGGCCGGCTTGGCCCTTGGAGTTAACTCTTCTTTTAATGCGGGAACCCTGTAAAAATGCAACGCTTCATGCAATCGAACAAAAAAGGAGTTCGCTTAAATTGCGATCTCTATCATGGTACTAAGATTCGGTGCAGGTGGATAAATGTTATGACACTGTCTGGCGGTTGGCTGTGCACTCGCTTTCACGAGGGGTGGAAAACAATGAATGAAACAGAAGTGAGAGTGAATTGACTGATTCTAGGCTTTTATTGTGAAAAGAAAAAGACGAAGGTCATTTTGAAGAATTACATCCTTAGTGGACTCCGGCGGATCGCAATTGTTGATTTTGTAAGTCCCACGTAAGCCTCATATGTGGCTCTCACAAGATTGATGATCGTTATACATACCGTATTCAAACTAGTATTTTTCAGTGATTTCGAATCATGACGATATTCATGGCAACAATCGCTGTTCATTGAGTATAAATGTGCATGTTCTCAAGGGGAAAAATAACAAAAAAGTCCTAAATCTTTTACAATTGTGCCAATTCAGTTACAAACTTTTTTTTTTGGCTAATTCAATCATAAACCTTTTGCAATTATTCCAATTCAATCTATCCAGCCACTTTTAGCCGGCCGGCGCTAACGCGAACGCCGGCTGGCTGCCATGGCAATTTTTAATAATTTTTTTTTTGAATTTTTTTCTCTTTCTTTTATTTTTTTCCCCTATCTTCTTCCTCGATCGCCGGTCCAGCAATTGGCAAGAGGCTGAGGCTGGCGAGGGCTAGCCTCGCCGTCGCCATGGCCAGGGCAAGGTCGAGCTCGCCCAACGACGGCGAGGCTCGCCTAGATCTGGTGAGGTTGACCTCATCGTCGTTGGGTGAGCTCGACCTCGCCATGGCTGGGCGAGGTTGAGCTCGCCCCGGCGACGGCGAGATCTCACCCAAATTTGGCGAGGCCTCGCCGTCGTTGGGCGAGCTTGACCTTGCTTGGCGACGTCAAGGTTGGCCTTTGGCAATGCCGACAAGGGCCAGCCTCGCCGATGGCCAGCGAGGTGGACCTCGCTAGCCTCAGCCTCTCGTCGGTCGCCGGACTGGCGACCGGAGAAAAAGATAGGGGAAAAAAAAAGAAAGAGAAAAAATAAAAAAAAAATTCGAAAAATAATTAAAAAAATTATTAAAAATTACCACGTTAGTGCCGATTGGCCAAAAGTGGCCGGATGGACTGAATTAACACAATTGCAAAAGGTTTATAACTTTTTTGGAAATTTTCCTGTTTTCAAGAGATGGGTGGAAACAAAGAGAAGGATTTTATTAAACATGGACATCAAAACATACTTGTGAATCTGGAAGAAGAAGGATGAGATCCTTAATCTCTCTCGACGTTTCCGTTCGACAATCCATCCATCCAAAATCACTATTTCACGAGAATAATTACACAAATAATTAAACCTTGAATAAGGGTTATCTTTTGCCCGCCCACGGATTTAGCAGCAGTTCAGAAGGTCGACCTATTGTGGAATCTCCGAATCTACGCTTATCTTCGACTCTCCAAAGTAGCTCGTCAGTTACACCGCCCTTCCTTGTCCCTGGATGCCTGGGTAGCGAGAACCGAGCCCATATTGCTAGCTTGGAAGGCCAGGGGTATTAATCGATGTTGATTTATCACTTGTGACGTCTCTAATTTAAAACCGAATACAACACTTTGGTTTCACTCACCTCCTTATGGAAAATGGATAAATTCTTGGATATAGATATATCTACGATAAGGCATGAATAAAATAGAAATTAGAACCATCACATTTGTATCAACTATACAAAGTACTTGAAATACAGTAAAGAAGTACCATTCTTGTACTATTTCCAAAGGAGTTGTAAATTTATTACAAGAGGATACCCCAAACTCGTCGCATAGAATTGCACAAAGGTAGATTGGTGGGTTCGAACATCTCACATGCACATCATCCATGGATATGTTAAAGTTAGAGGCTCTATTTGTTTATGGAAAAATGAATAATTTGAAAAATATTTTCTAAAAAATGATCTTTTGTATCGCTTATAAAAATGAAAAAAATGAAATCATCCACGGCAATATTTTTTATTGACTAATAATTTCAAGCGGTATAAATAATCATTTTTAGAAGAATATTTTTATTATTCACAAAAATTATAAGATATAAATGGTTATGATTGGAAGAGATTTCCTCTCATCTCTAACCGGGACGGAGAGAAACACATTGATTAGCCGCAGCTGCTTACGTCTCTCTTCCTCCCATCAGATCATAATTTTGAATCTAAGTCATCGCCGCTACACATCCATTAGCCGCCGGCTGCCATGATCCCCCACAGCCGTATTGCCAGAGACAAGTCTCTCTCTCTCTCTCTCTGCGGCCGCATTGGAAGTACTCTCTCTACATGTCGGGTGACCTTCCGTTTGATACTTCAAACTCCATTTCAAGATTCTGTGAATGCTGGTCGTGTGATGAGAGAGAGAGAGAAGCGATGACAGGAGGAGCAGCGCTCCAAGGAAATGGCAAATGGCGACGAGGAGCAGCGGCGGAGCGCGCGTTTGGTTTCGCAGTCGACACGGTTTACGCAACAGCAACGTGGCTGCGATGGAGGCCCAGATCTGGAAAACGAGAGCCTTTTCGGGAAAGCCCCGATTAACAGGTGTACTACAATTTGCTTTCCATGCATGATAACAACACCAATGGTATGCCCGTCACATGATGCTGACAAGACGCCAAAAAATGAATACGATCTGTCGAAATTAGGAGGTCCCCATCGGTGGCTCGCCATCCACATAAGAAGCTGCATCATCCTCTCGCCCCACCTCGCTCATTGCTTGCCTTCTCCTCTCGCTCTTTCGCTCCCCCACCGTCTCAAAACCTATGACAAGATCCTCCTCCTCTCGTCCCTCTACCGTTTCCGGGTCCCTCTTTTCTCGCTTCCCATTTGCTGTCTAAAGCACAATAGGTCCCTAAGTACATGGAAAGAAAACCATCGTGTGTATAAGCCCGGATTCGGTTCGCACCATGCAGATTTGAACCCATCCCATGGCTGGTCCAAGCGATAGCTCGCCCTCACCATCACAATCCACCACGCTGCCCTCGCCCCGGTGGACCATGCCGTGCCCCGTCGTCGGGCCCGACACGACCCAGCCACCGCCCAAGAGGGCCAGGGCCAACAGCAAGCACCCAGTCTACCGGGGCGTCCGGATGCGGGCCTGGGGAAGGTGGGTGTCCGAGATCCGCGAGCCCAAGAAGAAGAACCGGATCTGGCTGGGCACTTTTGCAACCCCGGAGATGGCTGCGCGCGCGCACGACGTTGCTGCGCTGAGCATCAAGGGCAGCACAGCGATCCTCAACTTCCCCAAGCTCGCCGAGTCGCTGCCCCGGCCGGTCTCCAACTCGGCGCGCGACGTCCAGGCCGCCGCCGCTAAAGCTGCTTCCATGGCTTGTCCACATTCGATGCAGTCATCGTCATTGTCGCCGCCGCAGTCATCATCGTCCCCGTTGTCATCATCAATAATGCTGATGCCATCGTCTTCGTCTTCGTCCCCATTGTCAATGATCGACACGTTATGGCCGCCGGCAGACGAATCGACGACAGAGGAACTTAGCGAGATAGTCGAGCTGCCAAGTCTCGGCACGAGCTACGAGTCGCCCGAGTCGGGGAGCGAGATCGTGCTTGCAGACTCGTTGGATGGTTGGGTGTATCCGCAATGCCACAGCGAGGATTCTGGTCTCTTCGGCGATCAAATGTTGATGGCAGAGAGTGTGATCACCGCTGGTTTTGAGGCCTCTTTGCGGGATTACTAATGTCAGCAGCAGGTCTCCCTCCGTGCGCATCTGTTCTAATACACCGTCTTTGTCCTCTCCTTTGTGGAAATTTTGTTCTTTCCTTTTTATCTCAAGTTCTTACATGTTTCCCTCTTGTTCTACATTATTCGAATACGACGAACTGTATATTTTATCTAGAATGTCCCAGTTTCGTATGTGAGCAGTCTCCCGTGACCACAAATTCTAAAGGGAAACGATTAGCTGACGGTACCGTCATTCTGCAAAATGCACGGTACAACATCAGCCACGCATTTTTATCGAGGAAATAGGAACACTGGTTCTACCGGTGGGAAATTTTTTTTTTTGTACTTCCTTTGGCTTTCTATTTTCTTGGCTTGATTTAGCATTTAGAGAATTTAAAACAATACTGAAATCACAAATAGAAAAATTCCAGTCAGTGGATATTTTTCCATCATAGAAAAGATGTAAAGCAGGCTCGAAAATTTTAAATTGCAATTTTTAAAGGAGTGAATATCAGTCTCCACCATTGATAAGATTTGGGGATATCGTTCCAAAATAAAATAAACTCGATAACTCAAAGAAATAGGAAGGTGACTATCTAATAGACTTTATTAAACTTCCGATTATTTAGTATTTTGTAATCGATGAAGACATTACCGTGGAGAAAATTTCGTTAGTCTCCACTTCATTAATTGCAAGAAAGTAAAAGGTATTTGTTGACGTCGAATTCTTGTTGGTGTCTGTTATTATATACTTTAGACATACCCTACTTAATTTTTTTTCCTAATCTCATTGAAATGGATGGAATTCGTGCTGCATACTATTCGCGACCCAAGATTCTATTTTATCAGCAATCCAATCACCGTTCACATTTTTTCTTTTTCTTATCAATGAATAAATCTCTTTATTTGTATGACTTAGATGTTTCGTCTTTTTCAAAAAAGTGATTCGACAGATGGGATTTGGTACTATATTTATGAAATCGATGAGATTGATATTCAAATATCTCTTCCTAGAGCGTATTGATTATCTACAAGATTTGCATTTATGGAATGATTTTTTGTCTACTAATTATTATTCTTGTCTTAATATTTTCTTTAATTCATCTGCTTCTGTGCATAATTGATATCAGTGGTCTTTCATTTTAGGTCATCAAAGAGTCCTTCGATAGCAAATTTGATTTGAACGAAAGGAACGAGGAGCCATTTCATTGCACAATGATTCGATTTTGATATTAGTTGTAAAGCCAATATTTTAAATATTTTTCATCTTTATAATGTAATAGATTATATTAATGATTTCTTCTAAATTAGCGATAATATTTTTTTGCTTGTAAATATCTATATTTCTGTGTTTACATTGCTTTTCCATCTTCATATTCAAAATGTGCCACTTATTGGGATTTTTCTACTTGCGATTTCGGTACTGTTAGCTAATAAATTTCCTTTTCAAATCCTCTATATAATATTAAATTAAGTCAAGAAAATAAGAAGCCATTGGAGTCAAAAAAGAAAAAAAAAATGAAGCCGCTGGAACCAGTCCCCCTTTTTCCTCCATAAAAAAAATGTGGCTGATGTTGGACCGTTTCTACCGTCACGCAAGCCCCACCGTTAGGGTAGCCGGCTCCAATTCCAAATGTTGATGCCTCTTTCCAGTGGAATTTGCTGCTGCACTGTATAAAATGACCTTCTGTATATAATCTTGTTCATCATCATCTTCTTTTGGGACGGAAACTTGGTGTTCCATCAGAGAAAGGAAACAGACAAACTAATCAACATCACGTGTTCTCGCTGATGAAATTTCGTGGTTACAATTATTGGAAGAAAATCATAAGAGAAATCTATAAAAATAAACTTAGGCCAGACAAAATGTAGCATAAAGAAAATAACAAAAAAAAAGGACCTAGAACAATTGGCAACTTAGGAGGTTTGACTTTTGTTAGTTGTGACTTGTCATCACTAATCTTGCAATTTACCGCTTAAAAAGCCTCCTCCTGACTTTGATGCAAAGCCAACGGATATATTCTTGAATTCCCATAGTATACAATTAAAATAATCAACCTTTTACGCTTTTAATCATAAATCAATCGACTTAGCATCAATCACAAGTCGAATTTCAATTAACTTGCCAGACCTAATCAATATTTAAGTATTAGATCACCGTATGAAACATCAGATTAATTAGGGACGCAAACTTTGTAACTCTTATCATGATCGAGAACGAGCCACTCTTTTTACTAGGGTTTGATGAAGAACGAGACCTTGCCAACTGGCATGGAGACCCGGTTACGAGTGGAAAACTGAGTTCAGAACTCGCACGGGGATGTTGCGGCTCGTGATGTGCTAAAAGGGAAATTTGTAACCTTAGTTACAAGTGGCTATTATAATAAATTACATGGCATGGAATGAGGTAGAAAGCAAGCAATCCAAGGACTTCAGTTTCATTTTCATCAGCGCCACCTCGTGCAATGGGAGATATTTCAGATTCTTAGGTGACCCCTTTCCGTTGAAAAGACAAAAGGTGACATAATCAACGTTAGTTCTCAGTTTATTGTCCCTTGAAAAAACTTGAAACCAAGTGATTAGTGACGAGTTCCCTTATGGGAAAAAGAAGAGTAAGAGAATGATAATCGAGAATGTAGTAGTGTTACCTTTCATCATGGTGTCTAGAATCCTAGATGTCATTGCTTTTGTTCTTGATCGATTTTGATGGAACGAGAAGCTTACTTTCGTTCTTTCGCTTTTCCAAAGATTGAAATAAAGGTGTACTAGGATATGGTTGAAAGGAAGATATTGCCTCTTTGAAACAAAAGAGGACAAACAAAAGCAAGACGTAGTACATTGGCCCAATCAATGTGATCCGTCGGATCTTTAGGACTTCACATGAGACCCACACAATCCAATAGATAATATGCATTGCGCCAACTGCACTGGGTGGATCCAATAACTTTGCTTCCTAGAAAAAGTAAAGGTAAGTGATTTTCCTTTTTTGGATGATGTCAAAAGGCAAATGAATTCTTATTGGGTGGTTGAAATGACTTAATTTTGGTTAATATTTAAGGGTTAACACCACAAAATATATCAAATTGTGTCCACTATTACACAAATATCCCAACTTTTTTTTGTATCACTAAAAACACTAAACTTGCCCATTTGACACAAATTCCCCAAACTTTTTTTCAAGTCATAAAAAACCCCGAACTTATACTAGTGTGACAATTATACCTTATATGAAACTAAAATAAAAGAGGTATATGTCACACATGCATAAGTTTGGATTTTTTCGTGACACAAAAAAAGTTGAGAGTATTTGTGCCACGGTAGATAAGTTTAGGGTTTTTGCAAAAATAAAAAAAGTTTGAGATATTTGTGTCACGGTAAATATAGTTTGAGGTTTTTTGTGATATTTGCCCTAATATTTATATTGGTAGAATCATTTTATCTTAAATATGCATTTGTAATTTAACGTGTTATTTGAGAAGTCAATTTAATTGACATCTCTATTATTTAATAATGCTTTTTCTTTATGATTTTGTCTAAAAAAAGAAAAAGGAGGAACATTATCCAATCAATCAAAAACTTATTGTACGATGCTAATTTAATCTTAAAAATTTTCAATTTTATCAATTTGATACTAAACCTTTACTCAAAATTTCAAAATAGTCATTCTGATTAATTTTCACCGAAAATGCGGTCAAGTTATCGTTGGCCGTCTTACGTAGCACATTGCCACATTAGCGATTTCAAGGAAAAGTTGACCGAAAGAACTACGTTGGATTACCGCACAAAAGTTCAGGACAAAATTGATAAAATAGAAAAATTTGTGACCAAATCGGCATGCGCACACTATTTATGATCCATGGAACAATTTGCCAAAAGGAAAAACCAAAAAGGAAGGTTCCGTTTTCCTCGTCGCCCAACGTGTTTCGTGAAGGCGTGAAAGGTGGCCTTCATGTCATAAATCTCAACACGGGAGACGCCGCCCCAATGATGTGAGCTTCATTGTTTGTATGTACAGCCATGACTGAAGGAAAAGTTGATGTGATCGCCATTGCTTTCCAAAGCTCGAAGCAGAAGCCAGACACTCCTTTGTGTTCTCTTCTGTAAATCTCTCGAATGGCAACGAATCTGCTGCACCTGAATGATCACGAAAGAGGCCAGCCGGATCAGCAACAGTCCAAATGCATTCGTCTTGCTGATAAACCTCTGCTTAGTAGCATATGTACCCTGTGCAGCAGTCAACAGTCTCGCGGCATGTCCGAATGCATCTCACGCTATTGTTTTTCATGCGGTTGCTATCGACTTGGTGATAAATAGCCATCGAGCATTAATCATCGAAAATGAAACCCTCCCATCGGGAACCTTCTAATTTTGTTCAGGGGGGACATGTGATGGAACCCAAAGGATCTAGTACGAGGGACCATAGGATGGACATTGACATGTACATAGCGACCAAGGAAACGTTAGGGTACGCTTGTTTGTTTCTCCATGAATTACAGGTGGGAACTGAACCACAATAGCAGCTTGCGGACGACCAAGTGAAAACTAGCATACACCAACAAGATTAGCGTTTCGCCGTATTCGCACGTTCTCACCACCTTGAAATGCTCATGTTCTGATCTTTGTGTTTCCTTTCACGAACCAAACGAGCAGTTCGTTGATTTCCCGTATGGCTTATGCGTTTTCGGTGCGGTGATATGCTAGTCATTGTGCAAACGCCTGGCACAAGACGGCACATGACCAGCGATTTCAAAGGGCACAATAATAAGGGCTCGCTCTTGAAACTTTTCGAAAAGAAAAAGGGAAGAAAGAGAGCTTTATGCATATGTTTATGTTGCAATTTGCAGATCTCTTGCGCACGAGTACATCCTTGGATTCTAACGAAAGATCGCCCACCAGCAACAGGAGACAATCAGTTTTTGTATGCCCGCCAAAAGGCAGCTGAGGTCCTTGGTCAAACGACTTTATCATGTGCGTTCCAAGATTCAATTGAGGTTCAGAGAAGCGCATAGACGGTCGTCGGTCGTCGTGCACTCGTGCGCGAGGCTAAAAATGGCTTAACCTAATCCCGAATTCGAAAGCCCACCAGCCACTAAAACATTCGTGTCGGTTAGAGGCGCGTAAACAACATTCATGTCATTTGCGGTGTGAATGTAGGACTCCATATTTTGTTGAGAAAATTATCTAAAAAGTCCTAAACTTATTATACAACGACCAATTCAGTCATTAACCTTTAAATTTTGTTAATTAAATTATAAATCTTATTTATTATTTGCCAATGTCATTTCGGCCAATTTTGATTAGAAATCATTGACATATACGCCGGCTGTCTTACTTAACACGACAGTCGTTGATTGTACGGATTTTTTCAATTTTTAAAAACTTTTATGAATTTTTCTCCTCTTTGTTTTCTTTCTTTTTTCTCCTTCTTCCGCTGCCGATCACCATGGTTGGCGACCGGCCATAGGAGAGGATCAGTGAGAGCTGGCAAGGTTGACCCTCGTCGGATCCAACAAGGGCCATTGTCGCCGGCCCTCGCCTATGGCCAGTTGTCGGCTATCATCAAGGCTTGCCGACCTGCGGAGTAAGCAGAAAAATAAAAAATTCAAAAAAAATGTAAATCATGTAAGCACCGATCGTCCAGCCGTGCCACGTAGAATTGCCGGCATCCACGTCGGCATTTGTTGGTCAAAATTAGCCAGAATAATTATATTGGCAAATCATCAAAATATTTAGGGCTTAAGTGGTCAAATTGAAAAATTTAGATTTGAATTGGCATACATATAATAAGTTTAGGATTTTTTGGGTAGTTTTACCCATGCACTCTAACTAGACCTGTTAAATTGGGTTGTTGACTCATTTTTTAATCCATATTTGATGAGCTAAGTTTTATACAGGTTAGTTATATTCCAAAAATGGGTTTAGAATGGTAAACACAAAACAGAATTAGTGCTGAATGGGTTCACAACTTACTTAGATCTAATTTATCTCTACGACTCTCTCTTGCTCTCATTTGATCTCGCACTTACATCTAAATTTGAGTATGAGTTTTCCTAAATTTAATTAAATATGAAAGTGTCTTAGCAAATATGGGTCAAGTAGAGTCGACTTGGGTATGAGTTGGGTATGGGTTGAATTGGGTACGAATCACAAAATTTTTATTAAATGGGTTAAATGAGTTAATTTGGATCAAACCATTTTTAACCTAACCAGACTCACCCATTTAATGGGTATGGCTCTTACACCATGCATGTGTCACAGGCTGGCAATTCCTTGGCCACAAAATAACCCATGCGGCACCTGACATGTCATTCACACCAGACTAGCCTTCATTCACTAGTTGTTCCAAAGAGCAATGCGGCAAATATCTTCTTTGTATCGGATCGTACCACGCCCAGCTAAGCTCGGACGTCTAGTCCATTGAGCGAGACACACAAATCTATTTAGATACGACAACTGGTTTCGGCCTGTCATGGTCTCATTAGGAGAGTAACATTAGTTCCCGACCAGTTTGTACATGGGAGGCCAACCCCGCCTTTAGAGCTACTAAAGGTATTTTCTTTCTATCTTAAAACTCCTAACACCAATCATCCTGACACCGCTCCTATGACCCAATTATATTTCATCCATTCTACTTCCTCACTCTTCACCCGATAACCCCGAGCACCACTCACAGGGGTACGGGAATTCGAGAGAATCATGATTTGTGACATTCTCTCCCATTCAATTTTGTAACGCCCACGTTGCGGGTTGCTCTGTCGCTTCCTTGCATCAATTCTCACCGTCAATGCTGCTTTTCCGGGACTTACATGAGTGGCAGATGCTCACCCAACAATACAACTTCAATCCGCTGGTGGCTTTTCTCGATCAGAGCCATTCGACAGTCTCGGTCACTTGTGTTTTCCCTGACAAATGTGGCATTTTGGCAGCACCATCCTTTGCCTACTCCGGAATCCTCATGATTTCAGCATATCAATGGAGGTTTTTCTCTTTGTTGATAACGTGGTAGCAAACCCATCTTGAGACTCGCCAAATTGATCTATGAACATTTTCCCTATTCGATGAGGAATCAATTCTTTCTTGTGCCCCCATTATCATCCTACAAGCAAGTCGAAAGCCGCACTTTGTCCGAGCATCTTTTGGCTGTGGCAATTCACTCTTCGCCCTTGTAGGACCAAGTAGACCACAGGTATTCTTTGACTCACTCACTTACTGGGGGATCCTGCTCTTATACCATTTGTCACGGGCCGGTAGTTTCTTAGCCATAGAATAGCCTATGCGGTGTTCGTAAAATTCTGCATGTGTCAACAAACGTATTGAATAAGTAATATAATAATGAAAAGAGTATCGTCCCATAGAGATTGATGATAATAAACCAATTAATATTAAAAATAGAAAAATTCTAAAATTTATCTAACAGATCAAAATAAAATTGAGAATAAATAAAAATTGACAATTTTTAAAAATGAAATTTTATAAACTAAAGGCAGATAATCAATAAGGTAAAATACATCAGAACATCCGATTTCACCATAACCAATAGATATGAATTTCGGATTATTATGCATACAAGAACAATATCAAATATGTGATAGCGGAATTTCCTAATCTATTTACTATCCTATCTTTAGGTATAACAAACATACTCAGTTTATCAATTCACTATATTTCTTTATGAATTTAAATAAACATAAGTGCATTAAAATCTATGAATATTTCCTGTTTACAATGAATCTTTTGGACCTCCTTACCACTGAAAGCTACACAAATAACATTATATATTTCTATTTACATTTAATTCATGGTTATATATTATAATGAGCAATTGCATATTATCACTTCTCGGTCTCAAACATGCATATCATATCATTCAAGTGATGGCCAGTCACTTAAAGGCAGCAAGCACAATAATATATAACTCACGTGAGTAAAATTACTTGTAAAGCATAAAAAGCATGAAATTCATATCATCATGATTAAGTTACGTTGTAACTCTAACAAAGAAAATTACAACATGATAGAAGAAGAAACGAAAATATAAATTAAATCAAACATCTTGAATCAAAGAACAAGAATTCTATCATCACTTTTGTCTTCTCTTCAAAATACTTGAAAAACTCTCAAAACACTGAAAACAAAAACGATCTAAAAGAAAACTCGTTATTCCCTCAAATTATCCTATTTATATGATAATATCCAAGACTCCTCTTATAAAGCAATTACTTCTTTTTCGCATAAAATTAGGGAATAAATCGCAAAATTCTCAATGTGATATCCATCTTCTAACTCTTCTTTGGATCGCATATTCCTTTCCTTATTTTTGCCATATTTTCCTTATTTTCTCCATATCTCAATATTCTGCATAAACAAAGAAAAATTAAGTAAATAAAAGGAAATCCAAATATATTCTAACAAATATTACATTATGTATTGCCTAGAGTAGATAAAATAACTCTATTTTAATAAAGTTATCAAACCCCCAAACTTAACATTTTGCTAGTTCTCGAGCAAAAGCAAGATATAAAACATACTCAAGCTAACAACCTCCTCCATGACTTCCTTCCATAATTGCTCGAAATTACAATTCAAAGAAAAACACAAATTTCATCCAAACATAGAAATAGATTCATAAGTTAAAACTAATTCTAACTATGTGATCCAAGTGTGTGTGTGAGTCCTTAACTTTTCGAATTATATGCAATCCATATAAGCTCATATTGGTATGGAACCTCTCAAAAACTCTTTATAATTATAACAAAATCCCATAAGTTTGCTTTTCATTCATTTCTCCATTAATGTAAGCTAATCATCCAATCAAAAATCAATAGGACTTTCCTCAGGTTATAATGTGAGGTTGGGCTAATGGTGAGATAATGGTAAATTTAAGGTCAAGTCACCCATGAACACATTGATTTCTAGAATCTAATTAGAGCATATGCCACTATCCCAAATTCCACATCTTCAAAATAATCTTTTTGCCTCCACGCATCATCATTCTTTGTCCTTTTTTTTTTCTCTTTTTCTTTTCTTTGTTTTATGGTGGAGTTCTTCCCTAAGTCCCTCATAATATAATGTAAACATTCCCAACCCATTAAGTATCCAAAAGACTCACTCAATTGAAAGTTGGATAGGGAACCATAAAAGCAATTTTTTATTTTTCTTTTTTTTCTTCTTTATTTTTTGAAACGATATACCCCAAACAACCATAGCAATAAAATTATTTCCATGCTCCACTCTTCGTCCCAAATTGCTATTATGCTCAAATAAACTTTTATCCTAAAAAAAATCAACATGCTTATGGGGCATGGGACACTGATATAAATTGGCAAAAGGTAAACTAAAAGTACGTGGGTGCCAATGAAAGATTGGATAATAATTAAGGCTCAATGGGGATGACTATGGATAAATAAACAGGGTTTGCTTGAAAGGCTCAATCGATCCAAAAATTGCCTAAATCATTTTCTCAGTTAAATGTAGCCTAGGATTTTGCCTCAAAAGAAAATCAAACAAATTCTAAGATTTGGGTGAGATTTAAGAAAAGCACATACTTCACATGAATGTTCTCTAGATGTACACACTACTAAAAAATTAAGGACTTTCAGTACTCAATAAGTGGATCAACATAATCAGAATCAAAATTAACTCACATATCATTCGCAAGTTTAAACAAAATTTAAATTTTCCTAAGAATCGCAAAAATTCACAATAAGGAATGCAATCATGCAAAAATAAAAGAATCAGATTTAGCAAAAAAAAAATTAGCAAAAATTTTATTTCCCCCCAAACTTGAATGAAGCATTGTCCTCAATGCGAAAAACAAAAGAAACAAAGGAAAAATATGAAGAAGAAAACTCCCCTTACTATCGGATGGGTCCATGGATGGTCTTAATGATTAAACTCCAAAAAAGTGATCCTTCAAGAAAGAAAATTAACCTGGATAAAAAAAATTAATTATGTTTTTTTTTGAAAAAAATATGAACATAAAAATTAATGAAGAAACATAATAAAAATGCTTGGGTTGCCTCCTAAGAAGCACTTGCTTTATAGTTTTCAGCCAAACTATCTCAGATGTAGATATTCTGGAGGATGAAGTTCAATAATGGTCTTCTATTCGTTGTAACTACCTTCGGAGTAGAGCTTTAAATATTGACCATCCACCTTAAATGAGCCTTTGATGTCATGTGCAACTTTAACTGTTCCGTATGAAAATACTTGTGTGACTGTATAAGGATCAAACCATCGAGAACGTAACTTTCCTGAAAAAAGTTTAAGACGAGAGTTATAAAGTAAAACTTTTTGACCAATTTTGAACTTTCTTTTGAATATGTGTTTATTATGCCATCTTTTTGTATGCTCCTTGTACATCTTAGCATTTTCATAGGCCTCATTGCAAAATTCCTCCAATTCATTTAGTTGTAACAATCTTCTTTCACCTGCAGACTGTATGTCAAAATTTAGAAATTTCAATGTCTAATATGCTTTGTGCTCTAATTCCATCGGTAAATGACAAGCCTTCCCAAACACTAGCCTAAAAGGAGACATCCCAATTGGGGTTTTGAATGCTGTCCTATAGGCCTAAAGTGCATCATCAAGTTTCATTGACCAATCTTTCCTAAAGGCATTCGCTATTTTTTCTAAAATTGTCTTGGTTTCCCTATTTGAAACATTTACTTGACCACTAGTCTGAAGATGATAAAGGGTTGCAACCTTATGTGTGACTCCATACTTACTCAAAAGTACTTCAAACTATTTGTTACAAAAGTGTGTCCCACTATCACTTATGATTGCCCTAGGAGAGCTAAATCGAATAAAAATATTTTTCTTCAAGAATTTGACAACAATTTTAGCATCATTTTTTGGCAATGCTATAGCTTCTACCCACTTAGACACATAAAAAGGTGTAAAGGGTATAAAGAACACCCTAGGGTCTTAAACATCAAATAATTATCATAAGAAGGTGTAAAGGGTTTCATGAAATCAATACCCCAAACATCAATAATTTACACACAATAATATTGTTTAAATGCATCTCATTTTTTCCAGAAATATTTCTAGTTTTCTAACACCGATCACATGAAACTACAAAACAGTAAGCATCTTTAAAAAGTGTAGGCCAATAAAATCTAGATTGTAAAACCTTAGCTGCAGTTTTGGTAGCACCACAATGACCACCTACCTCTCTGTCATAACAATGATGTAGAATATTTGCCCTCTCTTCGTCTGGAACACATCTTCTTATGACCTGATCTGCACATACTTTAAAAAGAGAAGGTTCATCCCAAAAATAATTTTTAACATCAGAAAAGAATTTTTTCTTCTGTTGATATGACAATTCAGGAGGATGAATATTACTTACCAAATAATTCACAAAATCAACGTACCAAGGAATTTTTGTGGATTTGATGGAAAAAATTTTCTTATCAGAAAACTCTTCCATTATTGGACTTACCTCTTCCTTTATATTTGGAATTCTTGACAAGTGATTGGCAATTAGATTTTCAGTCCACTTCTTATCTTTGATTTCCAAATCAAATTCTTGCAGCAATAGAATCCATTTGATTAAACATGGCTTTGATTCTTTCTTTTCAAGTAGATACTTAAGAGTAGAGTGGTTGAAATAAATTATAACTTTTGAGCCAATTAAATAAGAACGAAATTTATCAAAAGTAAAAATTATTGTCAAAAGTTCCTTTTCTGTTGTTGAATAATTCAATTATGCACCTGATAAAGTTCGACTAACATAGTAAATGGTTTGAAAAATTTCATTCTTCCTTTGTCCCAAAACAGCTCCCATTGCAGAATTGCTAGCATCACACATCAGCTCAAAAGGCAAATCCCATTCTAGTGCTGCTACGATAGGTGCTGATACTAACTTTTCCTTCAAAGTGTTAAAAGCTTGCACGGATTCATCAGTAAAATTAAATAATGCATTTTTTACCAAAAGATTAGATAAGGGTTTAGCAATTTTTGAAAAATCTTTTATAAACCGCCTATAGAATCCTGAATGCCCCAAAAATCCTTTGACAAGTTTCATTGGTGGAGGCAATTTTGCAATAACCTCCACTTTGGCTTGATCGACTTCTATTCCATTTTTAGAAATCTTATGCCCGAGCACTATTCCTTCATGTACCATAAAATGACACTTCTCCCAATTTAAAATGAAGTTAGTCTCCTTACATCTGTGTAAGACCAAAGCCAAATTATTTAAATAAGAGTCAAATGATGAGCCAAAACGGAAAAATCATTCATAAAAATCTCAATATATTTTTCAACCATATAAAAAAAAATAGCCATCATGCATCTCTGAAAAATAACTGGCGTATTACAAAGACCAAAAAGCATTCTTCTAAAAGCAAAAGTACCACAGGGACAAGTGAAAGTAGTTTTTTCTTGATCTTTTGATGCAACAGGGATCTGATTATACCCTAAATATCCATCAAGAAAGCAATAAAACTCATGTCCTGCAAATCTTTCCAACATTTGATCAATAAATGGTAAAGGAAAAAAATCTTTTCTAGTGGCATCATTCAATTTTCTATAATCCATGCACACACACCACCCAGTAACTGTCCAAGTAGAAATCAATTCATTATTGTCATTTTTCTGAATAGTCATACCTCATTTCTTTAGCATAACTTGCACAAGACTTACCCATGAACTTTTAGAAATAGAATAGATGATCATTGCATCAAGTAGCTTAATTACCTTAGCTTCCACAACTTCTTGCATTTTCGGGTTCAAACGCCTCTGAGGTTGGATAATGGGTTTATGTTGTTTCTCCATCAAAATTTTGTGCATGCAAATTGAAGGATTAATTCCCTTGATGTCAGCTATTTTCCATCCAATTGCACCTTTATATTCTCTCAACAATCTGAGCAATTTCTCCTCTATTAATTCTGTCAAAGAAGAAGATATAATTACTAATACAGAAGAAATTCCATCTAAATAAGCATGTTTCAAATGAGAGGGTAAGGGTTTGAGTTCAAGAATATGAGGCTCTTCAATTGATAGCTTAAGCTTCGTTGTATGTTGTCTCAACTCCTCAAATTTTGTTGCATTATGCCTTGACTATGTTGGATTTGCCTCCATAAAACTTGCGTACTCCCTTATCTCCTATTTCTCAATTTTTCTGTTTTTTTGTTGAACCAGACATACTTCAAGTGGGTCTTTAAAAATATTTTCTTGAAAAACCTTATTCACTAACTTGTTAATTGTCTCAACTCTAAAATAAGAATCATCATCAGAGGGATATTTCGTTGCTTTAAAAACATTAAAAGAAACAAGTCCATTTTGAACTCTAAGAATCAACTTCCCATGTTGTATATCAATAAGAGCTCTTCCTATTACTAGAAAAGGACGACCTAAAATAAGTGGTACCTCAAAATTTTCCTCCATATCAAGAACTATGAAATCTGCAGGAAAAATAAACTTGTCAACTTTTATCAATATATCTTCCACAAAACCTCTCAAATATTGAATTGATCGATCAGCCAGTTGAAGTAATACTGTGGTTGCTTTTACTTCACCCAATCCTAATTTAAAAACAGAAAAAGACATCAAATTAATACTTGTACCAAAATCACACAATATCTTTTCAAAGTAAGAATCTCCAGTTGTACAAGGAATTATAAAACTCCCTGGATCTTTTAACTTCAAAGGTAATTTATTTTGTAGAATAGCCGAACATTCATCATTCAACTTCACAGTTTCGTAATCCTCTAGCTTTCTTGCCAAAATCTCCTTCAAAATTTTTGCATAGCTAGGCATTTATGCTAAAGCACCTGCAAAAGGAATATTAATGTGCAATTTTTTAAAAACATCAAGAAATTTAGAAAATTGCTTATCTATTTTGTGCTGTTGCAGTTGCTGAAGGAATGGAACTGATGGCATGTATAGCCTGGGATTATCTGGAAAAAGTTTGCTTTTGCCTGTCTCCTTTGGTTGTTTCTTGACCTCTTCTTCTTTATCTCTGGAAATCTCTTGTTTGGCATCTTCTTCACCCACTTGTTTACCACTTCACAGGGTTATAGCTTTTACATTTTCAATTGGATTTTTCTCTGTGTTGCTAGGCAAAGAACCCTGTTGTCTCCTCATTATCATGTTTGCTAACTGCCCCATTTACATCTTCAGATTTCTAATTGAAGTCTCTTGATTCTGAAATCTCACATCTGTGCTCTTGATAAAATCTTGAATAGTGTTGGCAAGTTTTGTGACTATATCTTCCAAACTGGACTTTGTTTCTTCTGGTTGTTTGAATCCTGGTGGTGGTCTTGTCACATTCTGATTATTCCATGAAAAATTTGGATGATTGCGCCATCCTGAATTGTACGTGTTGGAGTAGAGATTATTCTATGATTTGTTAAAATTCCCAATAAAGTTAGCATTTTCATTAGGTTGTGCAAAAGTGTTACCTACCTAACATTCTGTGCTAACGTGTCCTCCACTGCAAAAATTGCATGTCATTCTGAATTTTCATGCCTGAAACACTCATATTATCTATCTTTTTGTTGAGTGCTTCAATTTGCGCAGCAATTGCCATGAAAGCATCCGCCTCATGAACTCCGCTAGCTTAGCACACTTATATTCTCTCAATAGGCCACTAATAACTATTGGATACCATCTCCTCTAATAAGTTGTAGGCTTCTTTTAGTGCTTTATTATTAAAGTTCCCCCTGCAGTTGCATCAATTATAGAACGGAGATTTGTACTACACCCATTATAAAGAGTTTGTATCTGCATCCATACGAATAGTCCATGATGTGGGCATCTTCTAAGAAACTCCTTGAATCTTTCCCATACTTCACATAATGATTCATTATCCATTTGTATAAAATTAGTAATATTGTTACACATTTTTGCAGATTTTGCAGGTGGAAAGAAATTACAAAAAAATTTTTAGGTCATATCATTCCATGTAATGATCGATCCTGCAGGAAGAGAAGAGAGCCAACCTTTAGCTTTGTCTTTAAGGAAAAATAGAAATAATCTTAATTTAATAGCATCATATGTAACTCAATTATATTAATTGTGTCACAGATTTCGAGAAAAGCATTAATGTGAGCGTTGGGATCATCGCTTGATAGCCCACTAAATTGCACTTATTGTTGAAGTATCTGAATCAGTGATGGCTTGATCTCAAAGTTATTTGCTTGAATTGCAGGTCTTTTGATGCTTGATATGATGCCCTCAACTGTTGGTGCAGTATAATCTTTCAAGAGTCTACGTTGATTTCTACCATTATCAACTCCCTCCATCTTTTTAATGTAATTTCTCTATTCTCTCAGTCGCCTTTTAAATGTATGTTCGATTTCTAAATCAAACTCAACAATTTTTTCTTGTTGGCTACGTGTCATGCACTAATGTATACTCTGAAAAAAATAAGATAAAAGCTAGATTAAACTTAAAATTATCCGGTATCAATATTAATTGGTATTAAATAAACAATCTCCGGCAATAGTGCCAAAAACTTGTTCGTAAAATTCTGCACGTCTCAACGAGCATGTTGAACAAGTAATACAATAATGAGAAGAGTATCATCCCACAAAGATTGATGATAATAAACCAATTAAATATTAAAAATAAACTAATTCTAAAATTTATCTAACAGATCAAAATTGAATTGAGATTAAATAAAAATTGACAATTTTTAAAAACGAAATTTTATAAACTAAAGGCAGATAATCAATCAGGTAAAACACATTAGAGCATCCGATTTCACCAAAACCAATAGATATAAATTTCGGATCATTATGCATACAAAAACAATATCAAACATGTGATAGCGGCATTTCCTAGTCTATTTACTATCCTAGTAAGCCTACTCAGTTCATCAATTCACTATATTTCTATGTGAATTTAAATAAACATAAGTGCATTAAAATTTGTGAATATTCCCGATTTACAATGAATCTTTTGGACCACCTTATCACCAAAAGTTACACAAATTACATGGTATATTTCTATTTATAATTAATTCATGGTTATATATTATAATGAGCAACTGCATATCATCAATTCTCGGTATCAAACATGCATATTAGATCATTCAAGTGGCGGCCAATCACTTAAAGGCATTAAGCACAATAATGTATAACTCACATGAATGAAATTACTTGCAAAGCATAAAAAGCATAAAATTTATATCATCATGGTCAAGCTACGTCGTAGTTCTAACAAAGAAAATTAAAATATAATAGAAGAAGAAATGAAAATATAAATTAAATCAAACATCTTGAATCAAAGAACAAGAATTCTATTACTATTTTTGTCTTCTATTCAAAATATTTGAAAAACTCTCGGAACACTAAAAACAAAAACGATATAAAAAAAAAACTCGCTATTCCCCAAGTTATCATATTTATATAATAACATCCAAGACTCCTCTTACAAAACAATTGCTTCTTTTTTGCATAAAATTAGGGGATAAATCGCAGAATTCGCAATGTGATATCTATCTTTTAACTCTTCTTTGGATCGCATATTCCTTTCCTTCTTTTTGCCATATTTTCCTTATTTTCTCCATATCTCAATATTCTGCATAAACAAGGAAAAATTAAGTAAATAAAAGGAAATCCAAATATATTCTAATAAATATTGCATTATTTATTGCCTAGAGTAGATAAAATAACTATATTTTTATAGAGTTATTATGCGGCGTCTGACGTATCGTTCACACCAAGTTAGCCCTTGTTCGCTAGTTGTTCCAAAGTGCAATGTGGCGAATATTTGCTTCGTATCAGATTGTACCACACCCAGCTAAGTTCAGATGTCTAGTCCATCAAGCGAGACACATAGATTTATTTAGGTACGACAACTGGTTGCGGCCTACTATGATCTCATTAGGAGAGCAGCATCAACTCCCGACCAGTTCGTGCACGGAAGGCCAACCCCGCCTTCAGAGCTCCTAAGGGTATATTCTTTCTATCTTAAAACTCCTAGTACCAATTGTTTTACACCACTCTCACGATCCAATTGTATTGCATCCTTTCTACATCCTCACTCTTCACCCGATAACCCCGAACACTACTCACAGGGGTATAGGAGTATGGGAGAATCACGGTTCGTGACATTCTCCCCCACTTAATTCCTCAATGCCCTTGTTGCGAGCTGTTCTGTCGCTTCCCTGCTGCATCAATTCTCACCATCAATGCAGCTTTTCCAACTTTGACAGGAAGTTGTTCGAGAAGTTAATAAGCATTGAGGCATTTCTTCACTTGACAGTTTAAGTTATCAATAAGTTGGCAGTAGTTTTCCAACTTTTCCGAACGATATCGCAACAAGATTCGAATCCATCTTGATCGTTTGAAAGACATTATTGTCACTTATTAACCCCCACGTTCTTTGCATGTCTGTTCTGGCAACTTCACGTCACACTGTCTTTATGCCAAAAGGAGTGGATGAGTTGGAAGGAAACGTATTGACAATTATAGCAAAGCATCTTCGACTCGTTTGTTGCTTCATTCGCACGGGACAAAGCTTCTTAGCTTTTCTGACCGCAAAAGAACCTCGTTTAGAATGTTTATTGTTGAGGACTAGAGGCCAAACTGTCTGGTTTTGGCTGTGTCGAAAGAAAACTACTGATTCATGAATCTCTTAGGCCGGTTTTGAAGACTTTGGCAAAAGGGGCGGGGCCTACGTGAATTCATTTGGATGTGGACTTTCCACTTTCAAATGTAAGGAATTCCGGATGGACTACTACTTTATGTTAGGGATAACTACAAAAAGTATCGTGAGGTTCGATCCCAATATCAAATACCATTCCCACCTTTAAAACCTGCAACTTAAATCATGAGCAATTATTTATCAAGTTGCATCCTCGTAACTGCACTTATCTACGGAAATTGCCATTTGTCTTTCTCAAATTGTCCTTCGCATAAAAAAAAAACCACAAACCCTTACATACATCCTTTCTCATTTAGCTCAGCCTCCCCTGGCTGCAAGCGGTGATCTCCATAAGAGAGAAGAGATAGGGTAAGTTGTTGGGGGTGAGAGGCATCGGAGGCGGCAGCAGCAAGAGCAACGAGAGAGAGAGAGAGAGAGAGAGAGAGAGAGAGAGAGAGAGAGAGAGAGAGAGAGAGAGAGAGAGAGAGAGAGAGAGAGAGAGAGTCTGTTGTGTGTATGATACTACGAGTGAGTGAATGAGGAGGCAAAGTGTCAAAAAAGTCCTAAACCATTAATGTCAATTTAGTCCTAAACCTTTTTTTATGTCAATTCAGTCCTAAACATTTTACATTTATGCCAATTTAGTCCTAAACCTTTTTTTTGTGCCAATTCAATCATAAACCTTTTGTATTTGTGCCAATTCAATCCTAAACTTTTTGCATTTGTGCCATTTAAGTCCTAAATCTTTATTTGGTACCAATTGAGTCCTAAACCTTTTGCATTTGTGCCAATTCAGTCCTAAACCTTTTGTATTTGTGCCAATTCAATCATAAACCTTTTTGAGCTAAATTAATCAGAATGACTGAATTGGCACCGATACAAATGATTTCTGACTAAATTGGCACTAATACAAAAGGTTTAAGATTGAATTGGCACAAAAAAAAAGTTTAGGACTTAATTGGCACAAAAAAAAAGTTTAGGACTTAATTGGCACCAATGCAAAAGGTTTAGAACTAAATTAACACAAATACAAAAGGTTTAAGACTGAATTGGCACCAAAAAAATGTTTATGACTCAATTGACACCAATGCAAGAGGATTAGGACTGAATTGGCACAAAAAAAATGTTTATGACTAAATTGACACAAATGCAAAAGATTTAGGACTTTTTTAAACTTTTTCCCTTGAGAAAGAGGGTAGAGAAAGAGCGAAAAGGAGGAAAAAAGGGTGTACGATTTGGGAATGAATGCAACTATAGTCATTTTGGTCAAATTTAGCTAAAAATTATTGATGTGGATACTGACTATTCTACATGGCATAGTCGGCTAATGTGGACAATTTTTGCAAAATTTTTAATTCTATTAAATTTGTTATTTCTTTTCTTTTCTTTTCTTTTAGAGGACGACAAGGGTCACTTGGCCTCAACCAATGGACAGTGGCACCCCGCTAGCCCTTAACAACTAAAAGAAAAGAAAAATAAATTTAAAAAAATTATTCACGACAGCACCGGTTATGTCACGTAGAATGATTAGTGTTCATGTCATCGATTTCTGATCAAAATTGACTAGAAGGATTACATTAACATATCGTTAAAATGTTACTAAACTGGTACAATTAAAAGATCTAATACTGAATTAACCGTCTTATAATAAGTTATAATAAATTTAAGACTTTTTGGATAATTTTTTCATTTTAAAAGTGTGGATGGTTTCTCATATATACATGTAAATGCGAACGTCTTTTTCGTAACTATCCCTTTATTTAACTGTACATGGGGTGAAAAAGTAAACTTAAGAAAGGCGTGGGTCTTTTTCGCACTTTATTTTACTATACAAGGTGCGAAAAAGTAAACTCAAGAAAAAGGTGTGGTTCTTTTGATGCATAGACAGGAAGTGGTTATTCAAGCTATTAAATCATGAAATTCGTCATTTGATTAATTCCATTTGTAAAACCCATTAATTCATATGGTAAATGGAGGGTTTTTTTTTATTCTAATAATATGAATATCCTAACTTTTGACTCGAATAATATTTCATGGTTGCACGAAGCTATCTTGTGTCTAATTGGAAAATCATTCGCATCCCGAAAAAAATGTAATTGACCGCTTCGATACATTTGTACCTAAACCTTTTTTATTATACACGGTGTACGAATCAGATCGATGAAGTGGTTATCCAACTTATTGAAGCAAGTAATGAAGAGAATTACGACAATCAAAACATTGTTCGGGAACTCTCTAAGTGATGAAAAGTTCAGTTCTAGATGAGAAAATTACGAATCCCAAATTCTTCCACAAGTGAGGAGACGAAGTACCTGGACACTACTAACGCATCACATCACGTGCCTTTCCAAGAATGAACCGACAAGAAAGCGCCGACCACGTAACATGTATCGGGCGATGAGGTCCTTTTCGACGCAGTCGCTGTCGCGTGACCCCCCGATGCACGCATATTGGGCTTGCATCCACAGATATCGTTCCATAATTTTTTCTTTTGAACGGCCGACCATGTTACCAGATAGCCGAATGTTTTTGACCAATCTTTTTGATCGAGGATGGAGACCATTTCATATCAAATTGATCCGGAGATGAAAGGTGGTGTCAGAGGAAGGACAAAATCTTTGGACGGGTGTGTCCATCCATCTCTTCGATGTTGGTGTCAAAAGATTTCCCAATGTTACAATTCGGGATTTGCCGGGTCGACGACAGCATTTTGGTTCAAGCGACCAACATTATTTTCCATGAAAGCCTGAAGAAACGTGCGAGTTCTTGTTGCCCCACGAGTTGAAATTCAATGTGGTTTTCATGCACTAGCCTATCCTTCGTCGGCAAAAGCTTCAATTTACCTTCTCGAAGACAAGAGACTGCGTGACGGACGAGGTAGGTGACGAGATATATGACACCTATAGTAAAAAAGCCAAATTACTTCCCCCTGTTAAGTTTGATTCCCCCAAACTCTTCCGCAGAAGTCGACTTCCACGCTCCCCTAGCTGCAACCCCCATCTCTCATCCACTGCCCACCACCGTCCGCAACCGTCGAAACTGTCCACCTCTATCTCCACTGCCGTCGTCGTCTCCCTCTTCCATTATTCGTGCTTATCTCTTGTCCATCCCCCTCTTTGATGTGTCCCCTCTCTCTCTCAGTGTGTGTTCGATGTTCTGGTAAACGGACCTCCATTCATGACAATGATGATGGCTCCCAACCTCGATTTTAACGATCGGAGCAGCCATGGGTGATTTTTATCGAGGTTTGTCAACGGCCTTGTCATGGCTTGCGAGGTTGTGGGCCACCACGAGCGACCTCGATCAAGGTTGCCCATGGCATGTGACCTTGGGTCGACATGGATAACCTCGATCTTAGATTGTCGATATCTTGGCAACCTCGGATAGAGGTTAGTGCTGCCACCCTTCGACCTCGTCCAAGGCCACCCGAGAGAGGACATGGATGACCTTGATCTTAAATTGTCCTTATCTTGGAAAAGGCCGGCAACCTCGGATCAAGGTCAGTGCTGCCACCGTGTGACCTAGGCCAAGGCCACCGGAGAGAGAGAAAGATCTCATTGGTAGCGAGAATAGCAGGCGGAGAGCAACGGCTAGCCAGGTAAGGGCAAGAGACAGTGGCAGTCGACAGGGCTTACGGTTTGAGTTGCTTTAGAGTGAGTGAGAATTTAGGATTTCATCATGGGTATATTTTTTAAAAGAATATGACACTTTCGTAAATAGAAACACAAGGATAATTGATGTGAAGGTGTAAAGTGATTTTCAAATATAAGACTCAAATATGCATTTGTAATTTTCAAAAATAGAGATGTGTAAGTGGTCACCGGGTGAAATGTGAGGTATGTTTTTGGTAATCTTCATTTTGATTTTTTATGAAGGGCTTTTCTTCATCGATATGGATATCTGAACTTTTTCCTCGGCTAATCTTCACTGATGCACACTCGACTCGCATACATTGACAAGGTTTTGCCCACATGAAGGTGACGTGATCAAACATGAAATTGGCCACATCCGAGCTAGGTGCTTGATAACTAAGTCGAACTTCAACCCAAAAAAAAACCTTAGTCGAACAAAATTAAATAACATTCTTTCTTTAATGTGGTAATATAATTATCATACATATGCAAACATGGTCCCATGTAGGGGTGAGCAACGGTCTAGGGTTCGCCCTGGACCAACCCTAGACTGGCCCAACCTGGCCAGTCCTAGTCCGGTTTCTAGAGAGACTAGGTCGATCCTTGGTCTTGGGACCCTTGGACCCTGTACTATGCAAGTCGGTCATCGGTCCCAGGAGTTTAGAGTTGATCCAACGTGGACCAACCCTACATATATGAAAATATAAAAATAAAAATATATTTATTTGTTTTTCAAATAACCTAAGATCCCTCCCTCCTCTTCTTTTGGCGTTGAAAATAGAAACCTTATTGACTATTGAGCGTCGCCTCTCTTCCCTCGCCTCTCCATGGCTATTTGCTAAATCTGCCTCTCTTCGATCGCCTCACGAACCAGCTTGCCTCTCTTAGCCCCCCTCAGTGCTCCAAACGGCGAACGCACGTGGCCTCACTTGGCTCTCCTTGGCGCCTCACGAACGGCAAACGTAGCTCATCTCCTCTTGGTGCCTCACAGACAAACAAGATATGAAGTTGTTTGTATTACCTTCAAGTGGTCAAAAGTTGAAGCAATCTTTTGAGAATGAACAAGATATGAAGTTGTATAATTAATGGTTTATGTTATGTATTTTGACCATTTTATTTTTTAATTTTATTTCACGTGTTTGTTTACTATCAAGTGGAGATTTTTGTTGTTGCCTTATCTTACATTTTTATTTGATTTGTACTAGGGTCCATAATTTGGTTACTCAATATTGCATTATCGATGGATATGTATTTTCAAAGTGTACCATTTTCCCTTTTAAGGAATAAAAAAAGTGAAACATAAAAAAAAATCGGTTCCGGGTTAACCCTAGAACCGGACCGGACCCATAGGGTTGGTCCACGGTTCCAAAAATTGGGGACCAACACTATGCAGGTTGATCCCAGGGTTAGATGTTGGATCGGCCCAATCCAGACTATGCTCACCCCTAGTCCCATGCGAAAACCTAGCTAAACCAAGTTAGTTGTCGTTCCAAGAAAATCAAATGGCGGGCTAGTGGGCCGGGCCGAGAGATGTTAAACAACACCATAGGCAAGAGACCTATAACAAATTATTAGCCCGACAACAATGGGCCAAAACCAGGCCCAAGACAACATAATCCAAGAAAATGCAACGTTTGTTTGCCTACTTGAGAGGATTTTTCTTGACGTAATATTGGGTAAATAATTTTAAAAACTATACAAAGATTCAATGTAAATTGTAATATTAAGGTTCCGTTTGTTTCACAGGAAATGAATGATTGAAAGCACATTTTTTTACGAAATGATCGCCTGTATCGCTTATGAAAAGGAATAAACGGAAATATTTTTATTGTTCACGAAAATATTTAGCTGAAGATTACCGGCGCTAATGGCAATGTTTTTTATCGATTAATTATGTCGAGCGATACAACGATTATTTTTTTAAATTATTTATTTTTCGAGAAATAAACGGAATCCTAAATTAATTATTTTTTTCCTTTTGTCCGTCTTCACCTACCACGATCAGAGTTTCGTGGGGGGTTTCCTCCTTTGGGTTTTCAGTGCAAATAAGCAATTATTGATATGTACGTAGTGGCTATGATTGGCTGGACCCCCTCGGTACTCATAATTAGAAGTGTGGGTACGACTTTTAAATGTCGAACAAGTTGAGGGGTACTTTTGTCAACAAAATTTAAGGGCCCTCAAAGGAATCTAATTCGATCTAATTCGTGTTGGGTAAAGGGCGTCATCATGCACTTCTCTAGGTGAGGGCCGCAGGGGAGAATTGCAACGCCATTTGGAAACTGGCCTCTAGCCTCGACATGACACGGCATTCGCGTCGAGATCAAGAGATTGATCGAGAGATGCCGTTTTTATGTTGTCTCGAGAGTTAAGAGATTTCATTGAGCAGAAGTTGAATCGATGACTTTGGGTTTCTCATAATGTGATGCGACGTGATTACATTAAGAAATTATGTTTTATCGACTCAACTAATCCTCCACGTCTCCTGTTGAAGTATTATCCCACACACTTGATAACGGATTTTATATGCTATTTATATTCATGTAGTTTTCCTCCACCTAAAAGCTTTTAAAACAATTAAAGTGGTCCCATAAATTTCACATCTTATTAGAAACCATTAATTTAAAACAAATCTCCCAAAAATACATCCTAATAGCTTAAATCCGAGCAATACATCCTTAAACGATAAGATTATTCCATATTCTAGAAAAGGGGCAACTTTTTAATGTTAATTTTTGGCCTAATTCCCCTAAAAACCCCCAACTTTAGGTCAAGTATCAAATTTGCCTCGAACTTTTTTTTGTCGCAGAAAAAAATCCAAAACTTTAGGTCAAGTCCCAAATCTATCACGAACTTTTTTTTGCATAAAAAAAATCATCACAATTCAATTTATTTTAAAAAATATATTCTTATAATCCAGTCCCAACTTAACGTGGCACCTCCACGTTGATAACAAATCCATATCAACAAAATAATATGGCTTTTTTTTTTAGACAAAGAAAAGTTCGGAGCAAATTTGAATTGAACCTAAAAATTAAGTTTTTTTTAAATTAAAATTTTTTTTTGGGTGGATTTGTTATCATCCCTAACTTTCATATCCTAAAATGGTTTTAGTTTGGAGAATTTCAATAATTTTTATTAGGTTGGATTTGTTACCAAAGTGAAAATGTGACGCCAGTTCGTTTCTATTGCCCTGTTACTTTACTAATGTAGATTTGTTATCAACGTGGTAGTGCCACGTCAAGTTGAGACTGGATCACGGAGTATGTTTTTTAAAATAAATTGAAATTTACTGATTTTTTTATACAAAACAAAATTCGAGGTAGATTTGGGACCGAACCTAAAGTTTTGGGTTTTTTCTAAGACAAAAAAAAAAGTTCGAAACAGATTTAAGACTTGACCTAAAGTTGAAGGGTTTTTTAGGGAATTCACCTGTTAATTTTTCCATGTTTTCCTTCGTTTACACTCCACTTCTCCTCTCTCCCAAATCGTCATCATAGGCCTCACAAAATGATATGAGCGCACGTGTACACACTAATTTTTTCTCTCTAATTTTAATAAATGAAAAGGAGTAGACATTCCAACAAATATTTAGAAGTGAAAAAGAAAAAAAAATTATTTTTTGCCAGATTTTAGCACTATTATTAATTGGGGATTTTTCAAGGTTTGAGCAAATCGACCTAAAAAGACAAAAAAGAAGGTATGGGCAAACATAAGCGACCAAAGTCTTCCGATGGCTCCAAATGGCGATGCAGAATCTTTGACGTCAACTCTGAAGCGCGTGATTGGCGCCGTAACGATCCAACAACCTCACTGAACGCAATTAAAACTTTACAGTATTTTCAAAAAGTATAATTTAAATCTTTTTTTGATGAATAATATTAGAAATTGCTCGTGGCAATTCTAAATTAGATTTTTGATGTAGGGTTATGACTCGATTACTCCGTATGGAAGACGTTCAAGTCTCAATTGAACAAATCAAAAGATTTGAGATTTAGATGCATCGTTCAATAAAAAAAAAATCAGGACTCGACTACCCTAATCAAGAAGTTTAGAGCCCGATTCCATACAGTATATAAAATTTAAGATTTATGTATAATTTTTTTTCGATTTTCAAGTGCTTCGGAAGCACCATTTCATCGGCCAATCAACGTCGACCATCAAGATTTCCCACTTAAAAAGTTAGGTAGCCCGACGATTCGTGCTGCGTACCCGGTGCGGCAGACAAATGGCGAAGGCCTAAAACCTTTCTCAACAAGAATGCAAATACAACCGATAAGAACGCACTTTGGAACGAGACTGGATTCTAAGAGGAGGAGAAAGTAGGCAAAGGCATGCGGCTTGCAGGCTGACTGGTCCAGGCTTTTTGACCATTTGAAAACTTGTTCACTTGCAAACATAGGGGATAGCTTGTTCTTATTCTCTTTGGGTGGACTCGACTCGACTCGTGGAGTTTGATAGTCATAGGTTCACTTGTCACCTATAAATTTAGCCTCAATGGGAAATTTTGGACTCGCTTATAGGAACCTGGAGACTTGCATCGGGCATGAGCCAAATGCTAGGTTCCAAATTGTATCCATCGGTCAAAAGAGTAGGAAAGAAATAATAGGGTTACCTTTATCTTTTAACTGATGAATCGATCAAGAGGAGGGAAGGACGAATCTACGGATACACCCAATTTGATCCGATCTCATGCATGCAAGGCAATCGCCATTTTTTTGGTTATTACCAAGTTTTATGGACCGGATTGACCGATACGAATAAGAAAAGAGTGCTTTCTAAGCAAGGTGGGACAAGAAAATGTAAGGAGACGTAAGATGCGCTTGTCTCGCGGAAAAATAAATGATTTATAAAATATTTTTCCTAAATAATGATTGCTTGTATCGCTTTACAAAAATTAAATGAATGAAAAATATTTTCATTGCTAATGAAAATGTACATACATAAATTGCTATTAATAATGAAATTATTCATTTTCCACAAACAAACAGACTCATAGCCTTTTGAAACACCTCTTCTTCTGTACAACACATCACCCTTTCTATTCTTTTGGATCACTAGGTGTCGAGTAAACAAGTTATATCCAATCCAGTTCTGTAGCTGATTCATCGGACACAGTCCAAGGAGACAACCTATATTTGTTCAAATCCAACCAATTATGTGAAAATTGCTTTATTTTATAGCCATCTCCATAGGCAAAATACCTCGGCTTGACCTGTTCTTGGGCTTCTAGGCAGTCAAATCTCCACGGTCGTTCCCCTAGATAATTGAAAAAAAGAAAGAGAAAAAAGTGAACTCAAAATTCTAGATTTTGTGCATGAAATGCAATCAAGTTTTACACTTTTTAATTAGTTTAATTAAATCATAGATCTTTTTTTAGAAAGTACTATCAAGTCCTTTCGACAAACAACACCTAAAATTTCCTACGTACTACTGAAGATTCGCCTACATAACATCCTTAAATTACACTTTTCAGCATATTTTTTAGGACTCGACTGCATTTTTAAGTGAAGGTTTACGACTTAATTGAATCGATTGAAATGTTTATGACTTGGTTGTACTTTTGAGTGAAGGTTTATGACTCGATTGAAACGACCAAAAGATTTATGACTCGATTGCATTTCGCACATAAGAATTAGGAATTGTGATACAATTTTTTCTATTAAAAAAGTTATTATAACCCTTGGAAGTTTGAACGACTCACTTAAGATAATCAAACCCAATCATGCCCAGTCGCATTGGAATGGTTGATGACAGCCATAATTGTGGTTGGCAAATGGCAGCTAAACAAGATTATAATGGAATTAGTTGTCAAGCCAAAGGAGTAATTAACATAGGGGGTTGGTCGCAGCGAGACTTCTCGAACGATGTATTGAAAGAAGCTTTTGAATTTTGATGATCTGTGCCTTAACATTGCCAGATCGTGCCCACATATTCTAATTGTGCATTCAATTCCACAAACGTCTAGGCTCCAAACAAGCTTGTTCGCATGACATGGACATGGTGGCTCCTATCAAATTTTTACAAAAAAATTTCATGCCCGTGATATATTTTTTTTTAAAATAATACCATGTGACCATACACAAATAGATGGACAGATACGCAATTGACCACTGTGCCTCTTACCTTTTAAATTTGAATTCGAAATGATTGTCGAGCTTTCCATAAATCTCTCATCTTTCCTTTTATGAAAATTGATATCATTTTCGAAAAATAGGTCAAAATTTCTGAACAATATTTTGTTCTTCATTAGTCCGATTCTTTTCGCTATTTCTATCCACACACACGTGCATGTACTCTTTTTCTAGTATTATCTTGTTTTATTTTGTTTTCTTCTACTACAATCATATAATGTCCGGAATGGGCTTTTACTTACTAGACAAAAAACTCAATGTCTTCATCCAACAAGGTATTAACTCTCTTTTTTCTTTATTCTACTCTAACTCTCAACTCACTCTCACACTTTTACCCTATCTCAACAAAGTATTAGCTTAGATGGCGAGAGATTTGCGCCTCACTTCATGATCTTGGGTCTCTATAAGCACTTAAAGAGTAAAATCTTGAATACACCATATCGATATGAAGAAGCATGCCCTTAAAATCTCATGAGGAGGTAGACCATTCTAGGCGCGTAACAGCCAACTTGAACACAATCTGACTGCTAAATCTAAAGAAAGAAAGAAAAAATCTCAAATCTTCAATTAGATGGAAGAGAAACCAAACTTGAATTTTTAAAGCATATTATGATGGACGCAATGCACGCTAGAGCCTAAAAGTGTACCTTTCTCACCATTAAAGGTCTGAAAAATAAATCATGTCTGTTCTTTAAAAGGTGCAAGCTTTCAAGGTAATTGGGCAGTCCACACAACCGAAAATGATAGACTAGCCAAGAGCCTAGGAAAAGGAAGAATTGGGTGTGCTAGTGGCTAAACTACCAGCTTAGGCAAACTCTAATCTTCCTTGTTTTCCAGGTAATCCGAATGTTAATCAAGAAAAGTCACCAATCATGCCAAATTAGTGAGCAAGCAAGCAGGTGAAACTAGTTGGATTTGGCTTTTCTCTGGTCTGTAATGATGGAGACCTTTACCAAAAACTCATGGCTGGGGCTGAAACTTTCATTAACAAGGGTTTTTGCATTGTTGACAAGGTCTTCTTTTATGCGCCATGCTCGAATTTGGGTTCATTATCAAATTTTTCTTTTCCCTTTTGGAGTCCCATGAAATTGTCCGTAGTTTTGTGAAATTATTACCTTTACAAAAAGCTGTGCCGTCTTCCTTCAATCAAACAACTTTACTTAGGACCACAAAAAATATTTAAAAGGTTAAAAAGGAAATTGGAAGAACCCTCACCTATCAATGTACCTTTTCTTTTCTTTTCTTTTCTTTTTATCAAAAGTAGATGCGCTATATTCGCTTGCATTTGTAAAGTCACCCGATTATACCGTTGTGAAACGACTTTCGCTATTAAAAAGTCTCGGCATTTGAATTGAATACGAGAATCGTGATGTATAGGTACGGCTCTCTATTATGGCCTCTACAAGATTGATCTCGTAAAGACACATTTTTTGAGTGGGTTTCGCCTGTTTGGACAGCATTTTAACACTAGTTATGGTACCGTAGGATTTGGCATAACAAATTTGTTGTGATGTGCTGAATACAATTGATGACATTAACTCGATCGGATCCGACGATGCAAAATGCTTCAGCATCCGATGTGTGATATCTAAATTTTCTTCATCCGACAATCGAGCAGAAAAAGTGCATCACGAAAATCTCCTAATGTTTGTATTTCTACTCGTAATTATGAAAAAACTTAGGAAGGGTCCATATAGGAATTGTCAATGCCATGCACTCTATTGGCAAATGAACAACCTATGAACACTTGGCAACAAATTTCCAACACTACCGAAGTCAACAATCTCAACACGCGTTGACCTGGTCTCTCTCTCTCTCTCTCTCCTCTCTCTTCTCTCTCTCTCTCCAAGCTCCGCTCGATACCAGTGACTGTTCCTCTTCCCACCACTGTAATCCATCATTAATTAAAAAAAAACAAATCTCTCCTCGCGATTAATTAACCTTAATCTCTGTCTTAAGGAAACCCCATCACCACGTTACTGACCCCCCACTGGGTAAAGCCTGCACCTTTTTCCTTTTCTTTTTCTTCTTCTTCTTCTTCTCTCTCTCTTCTGTGCGATGCCATTGCAAGATGGGAGCGTATCTTCCTTAGAATTCAAGCAAGAACAAACCCCGTAACCCCTCTCTCTCTCTCTCAAAAAGTGACCCTTCATCGTTCGCCACCCATAAGTGGAGAAGCTTCATTCGATCGGGCACTGGCGGAGTCAAAGGCAATTGGGTACCCGTCGAACGCCATGGCCGAGCACCTGCCCTCTCCGTTCGGCGATCCGGCGCCCACCCTTTCCGATCCGGAGCTCCGGGAGACCGCCTACGAGGTCCTCGTCGCCGCGTGCCGGAGCTCCGGCTCCCGGCCGCTGACATACATCTCCCAGTCGGAGCGGTCGGCCGGGGCCGCCGCGGCTGCTGCGGCGGCGGCGGCCGCGCCGTCGCTGCAGAGGTCGATGACGTCGACGGCGGCGAGCAAGGTGAAGAAGGCGCTGGGGCTGAAGCGGAGGGAGTCGATGGCCCAGAGGACGGGCGGAGACTCCGCGGCGGGCCAGGGCCGAGCCAAGAGGCCGGTCACGGTGGGGGAGATGGTCAGGGTTCAGATAAAGGTGTCTGAGCAGACTGATTCGAGGGTCAGGCGTGCTTTGCTGAGGGTCGCTGCTGGTCAGGTGCGAATGTTCTGTTTTCTGAAGTACATGTTCTTCGCATGGTTTGAGTTAAAAAATTTTGGTGTGTAATTGAGTTGAGATTGTTGAAATGTGTAGAGTTTTAGTTACTAGTGACTCATTTTTTGGGGCATGATGAGGCAAAGAGAAGTTAGTTGGAAAGAGTTCTCTGGTTTTACATGGTTTTGGCAATTAGGAATGATCGAAGGAAAAGTTAGGAGGATATAGGTGGTTCTCTCTAGTCAGTGAAGATTTCCAATCTCAGTTCTGATTGTTAATCTTCATTGTAAGTAATTGAGTGCCAAATGGAAGTTTAGCATAATTAGCTCTTCCCCCGTTTTTTCTATATTTCCAGCTTAATTTTTTTTCACTGTTCTATTGTTACTTTATTATGGGATAAGGGGTAGCTGCTCTATGGTTCATCACGTTGAACCAAGGATTATAGTTTCAATTTTGTCGAGTTTTCTTGGTCACTTATCTATTGAAATTCTATTTGGAACAAAGGTATATCCTTTTAATACTTATTAATCTGTTGATGGTCTTTTCTAATGCAACTTCAATGGACAAACTTCTGTTTACCCAATTGTTTCAGCTTGGAAGACGGATGGAGTCGGTAGTTCTTCCATTAGAGCTGTTACAGCAGTACAAGTCGTCAGATTTTCCCAACCCGCAGGAATATGAAGCTTGGCAAAGGAGACATCTGAAGGTTCTCGAAGCAGGATTGCTTCTGCATCCTCACCTGCCTTTAAGTAAGTCAGACACTACTCCACAGCGGCTCCGGAAATTGATCCGTGCCGCCTTGGAAAATCCTAGAGAAAGCGAAAGGAATGGTGAAGCAGTGCAACTCCTTCGGAGCAATGTGATGTCTCTGGCTTGCCGATCTTTCGATGGGAGTGCTTCAGAGACTTGTCATTGGGCTGATGGTTTCCCATTCAATCTTAGGCTGTATCAGATGCTCCTAGAAGCATGTTTTGATGTTAATGATGAAACATCCATGATTGAAGAGGTTGATGAGGTTTTGGAACTCATTAAGAAAACCTGGGTAATTCTTGGGATGAACCAGGCCCTACATAATCTTTGTTTCGCATGGATCTTGTTCCAGCGGTATGTAGCAACTGGGCAAGCTGAAAATGACCTGCTATTTGCTGCTGGTAATTTGTTGATGGAAGTTGAAAATGATGCAAAGCACATGAAAGATGAAAACTACTGGATGGTTTTAAGTCCCACATTGAGTTCAATTTTGAATTGGGCTGAGAAGAGGCTTCTTGCATACCACGATTCGTTTCACAGCAGGAATATTGATGTGATGCAGAGTTTCGTGTCGCTTTGTGTGTCATCAGTGAGAATTTTAGCTGAAGGTACCTCCCATGAGCATCGCAGGAAAAAGAATGATACTGATGTAGCTTGCGACAGGGTTGAGGCTTACATAAGATCATCACTCCGCATGGTCTATTCTCAGGCGAGTCTAATCATTTCATACTCTTCATGCATCCTGAGAATTGATGTGATAACGGCACATGCAAATGGCAACTTCAGAAACAAAATCTGTCTGCACTTTTATCATGTTGATGCTTTTTGTTGTGAGATTTCTGCTGGAATCTAGTTTATTTAGATCAGTGAGCAAGTTTTATACAACTCAACCTTTTTGATGGACAATTGCTCCTTTCTCCCTTTTATATTTTAAAATGAAGACTGCTCCTTTCTACATTCTGTTGTGGTCTGATGGATTTACAATTTTATTCTATGTTCTGTAATATCTTAGAATGAAGTGGATACTTAGTACTGTAGATATTTGTAGGAACTGTTTTTATTCGACTCAGTAAGCTGTAATTTCTTGGGAACTCATTACAGTCCTTCTTCCTTCATGCTACTATCTAGTAAGTCCTTTAGATATTAGTGAGAACGTTTCCTTTAACTTAGTTAGTTGTATTCATTACTGTCTTTGCTCTTCATGCTACTTTCATCACCGGGATGAAATTCCTTTTCTTATTCTCAAGATTGTATATTGGTAGAGTGTGGAGGATATGGATCCATATGCATAGCAAGACGCATAAGAACAAACAGTTGATCATATGATTATCTTGAACCTATGATGGCCGTCAGTTAATTTTCTGTAGTCTTTTCAATTTAAAAATATTTTTACTCATCTCTTGGAGTGGCGAGGGACACCAATAAGGCTTTAGATAGTTCTTGTGCAAGCGCTTGAGGATGCAGTCTAGCTTTAATATAATAATGCTATTGGAAGTACTGTTTCCTTTCTTTTGATTGAAAACTTTTTCCTTTGTACTTTGAAGACAGAAAAAGGAGAAGATAAGGAAAATATGTAAAAGCCAGCATAATGCTCTTCCTGTCCTATCTATCCTTGCTCAAGACATTAGAGAACTTGTTGTTAATGAGAAGGAGCTGTTTAGCCCGATATTGAAGAGGTGGCATCCACTTGCAGCAGGTGTTGCAGTGGCAACTCTTCATTCTTGCTATGGGAATGAGTTGAACCGGTTCATTTCGGGTATCGAGGAGTTGACACCTGAGGCTATGCAAGTTCTAATTGCAGCAGATAAACTGGAGAAAGATCTTGTCCAAGTAGCAGTTGAAGATTCAGTGGACAGTGAGGATGGTGGAAAGTCTATAATACAAGAGATGCCTCCCTACGAGGCTGAATCTGTGATAACCAATCTGGTGATGTCATGGATAAAAACGAGAGTTGACAGATTGGGAGAGTGGGTGGATCGGAATCTGCAACAGGAGGTACGTCACTGATGGTCTGCATTATGCAGGGAACGTAATGCACTGTTGTTATTCCCGTCAACTCCTGTTTGTTAGTTTCTGAATTTGTCTCACATGGCGATTTTAAGTGATGCACGAATCAGGATATAAACCACTTGATGCGTGCTGACATGAAGGATTCATACTTCTTGTGGACTCGTCATTCTTGTCATTATTCTTAGTAGTGAGATGCATTTCCAGATACTATGAATGCTCAGCTTAATGTATTCTTCTATATAAGTTCATACCTTGCCAACTTCTTTATGTGTAGGTTTGGAGTCCAAATGCTAATAAAGAACGGTTTGCTCCTTCTGCTGTGGAAGTTCTCCGGATAGTTGATGAAACTTTGGACGCATTTTTCCTCTTGCCCATACCAGTGTATCAAAGCTTGCTTCCTCAACTAATCAGTGGTCTTGATAGATGTCTTCAACAATATATATTGAATGCAAAAGCTGGCTGTGGTAAGTACTGTGGACTGTAAAATGACTTCAAAGACTTAACATCTTTTATACTGAGTACTAGAGAAGACCTATAGAGATGGCACTTAGACTTTTGCAATCGCTAGATGTTTAACTCAAGGTTAATTATGTTGTTTTCTGCAGGAACAAAGAGTAATTTCATCCCTGCAATGCCTGCTCTAACTCGATGTACTACGGGATCTAAATACAATCGTGTGTCCAAGAAGAAGGAAAAGGAAAAAATAGCTCAGAGGAGGAAATCCCAGGTTGGGATTACCAATGGGGACGACTTCTTTGGAGTACCTCAGCTGTGTGTTCGCATTAACACACTACAGCACTTCAGGACACAGCTGGAGGTTTTGTCAAAGAAGACACTCATGTATCTTAGAAGTTCTGACCCCACTCATGCAGATTCTTTCGCAGATGGAAAGGGAATTAGGTTTGAGCTTTCTGCCACTGCTTGTGTGGAAGGAATCCAACAACTTTGTGAGACGACAGCTTATAAGGTGATCTTTGACAACCTAAGTCATGTGCTTTGGGATGGTTTATACGTCGGGGATGTCGCTTCTTCTAGGATTGAGCCTTTCCTTCAGCATCTTGAACAGTATTTAGAGACATTGTCGTCGTTGGTGCATGATCGAGTGAGAACGCGTGTTATAACAGATGTCATGAGAGCTTCCTTTGATGGGTTTCAATTAGTTTTGCTAGCCGGAGGACCTTGCCGTGCATTCTCTCTTGAAGACTCACAAATTGTAGATGAAGACTTTAAGTTCCTTGAAGAGTTATTTTGGTCTAATGGGGATGGGCTGCCAGCTGATCTGATTGATAAATTTTCAGCCACGGTTAAAAATATTCTTCCACTCTTTCACGCCAATACTGAGAGTCTAATTGAGCGGTTTAAACAGATCTCACAGGAAAGTTATGGCTCCACCACCAAATCCAAGCCACCATTGCCTCCAACTCCAAGTCATTGGAGTCCTAACGAACCAAACACTATTTTACGAGTTTTGTGTTACAGGAATGACCAGTCAGCAACAAAGTTCCTCAAGAAAACCTACAACTTTCCCAAGAAACTATGACTAGTCAACGTGGAGCTATCAATTTGTGTGGCGTGTCTTGATGTAAGTCTTGCTGCTGGACCATTCCTATTGCTTTGTGTAGTTTGGACAAGTGAGTTCTTGCACTTTTGCACGAGGAGGGCCTCTTTGGGGTGGTCTTTGGGACGCAAGATGCGTCTCTTGCATAATTGTTTGTTGGCTCAAGGTGGCTCAACAATAACAAGATTGTTAGCGCATCAGTAATATCATCAGTTCATCCACTCACAAGAGGGCTCTAGTGAGATTGGAATGTGAAGCTTGCGAGAGATAATGCGAGGACATGGTGTCGGCATTGGCATCGGTTGACTCTATGTTCCCTGAAATAATGCCTCCTGGGGAGTGGTTCAGGCAACTAAACGTCAAACAGTTACATGGTGCGACAGAATGGTTTCTTTCTTTACTCTTATTTTAATAGGATACGGTAGATGAGATTATATGAAGGTAAAGAGCTCCAATAATATAAGGATATGTATCGTGCACCCTGGTTTGCAACAGCAGTTGTGAGAAACTGAGACAGAATTAGTTAGCTTTCCATTTTGTGTATGATAAATATTCACATGTACCGTTCTGTATTATACATCTCTCTCCTGAAAATTGAGTGTCTAGGTTTGGGTTGTTTAGCGTTCCGCACCAAGATGTTACTTGATCAATTGCACTTCCAGACACTTGTTCGCCTTATATGTACACGTTTTAATCTCAAGTTCAAATGGCCGTGGACCTGAATGTGGACCTCGGATCGGTAGATCGACTCTCCCGATCCCAAAGTCCACGTGACAGACTTTCTCGGAGCATGTAATAATCTCTTTGATCCCTCGACCGAGTATATGCATATGTTTTGTTTCTTCATGGAGAACTGCCCGTGTTGTTTCCTTGTACTGGTGAAAAAATGTGAGCATGTCAATGGGCATGCCTCCGGAGACGGGAGTCGTCATGAGTCATGACAGGATCCATCCTTGTATCGGAAGCTTGTTGCCCGATTTCCTTCATCAATCATTGCCGAACCATTCATTAGAGTAGATCCGGTAACTATAATTTGCTTGCGTTGGCCTAAACTCATGTTGGATGCCTCTCTTGGTTGTGGAAACGATACGAGACAGAGTGAGAAGAGAGTCCATAGATGATTAGCTAACGAAAAGAATGTTGTTAACTCCATTCTTCCTAGTGTTAGAATGATTTCCCCTCAACTCGTTCCAAAATCGGGAAAATTGAAAATTGGCACTTGATTGTGGACCAAATCCAGCCTAATTTTCTTCTCCTCAAACACTCTCCGAAGTGACTCGACCGTGAACTGGGTTGAACCTTGGCGTGGAAACCTATTAAGTGACAACCATGCTTTGGTGCTTGGGGAAACTGCCCTCATGCGACAGCACTTCATTGTATTGGCGCATTCTCTTAGAACCACTCCTATGAGTACATACCCATTCGTCTTTAGTAATTATCCAGTATGCATGGAACCTGGGAGTTACCTCATCCGGCGTAAACTAATCAGGTGTTTGAAAAATCCCGAATACTCTGTCGATATAAGAATAATTGGCGATAATGATACAAGGAGTCCCTAAACTTTGAATCAATGTGCAATGTAATTCCATAACTTTTAATTTGTTCAATATAGTCCCTAAACTTTAGCCTAATCTTCAATATAGTTCTTGAACTTTTTATTTGTCCAACGTGGCCCATGAACTTTTGATAAATATTCAATATAGTCTCAGAACTATATAAAAATGTTCAATGTAGTCCCTAAACTTAAATAAATGAAAAGACTATATTAAATATCTTAATATAATTCAGAAACTAAATTGAACATGTACTAAAGATTCAGAGGTGAAATTGATCGAATTAAAAGTTCAAGGACCATATTACACATTGGATCAAAGTTCGGGGAATGCATTGAACAAATTCAAAATTCTGAAACCACATTACACATTGGATCAAAGTTGAAAAACTGTATCATTTTTCCAAATAACTGTGACTTCATCTCCGACGTCGCATCAGAGTCGATAGCCGTTTTGTTTTCGTAGAAAATGAATTATTGTGATCACGTGAACTATTCAAACCTCCCTTCTATTGAGATCATGTAAAATAGTTTCTCCAATTCTCTCGTCTCGGTACTCCGACTTCCCATTCAAAAGTGACGCAACGCTCGCCGCATAGAAGTGGGCCTCAAGCCCGCGATCGGCTCTCATCCTCAGGGCCCAATGGACACGCGACAAGCAAGTCAGCCCAAGACAACGAGGCCCATTTAAGGCCCATCAAACCTCTCTCTTTTGTGCGTCTCCCCCTCTCTGGCATCCTTCGCCGACTCGGACCAGTACCTCATCATCAAAGTTCCTTCACGTTTCAGATTTTCGTCGTCGTCGTCGTCTTCTTCTTCTTCTTCCTGGCTTTTGCCCTATCTGTTCGATCGGTCGTAATCAATCGAACCAGGCTCGTGCTTAAAGGTATCGACTTGCCTTGTCTCTCTCTCTCCCTCTATCCCTCTCTCTCTCTCGGTCTCGATCGTTTCGAATTTTTGCAGATCGAGGTTCGCCGGCCTGTTTTGGGCGGGGGAGGGGCTAGGTATGGTGGCTTGGGTTCTAGATGCGTTTGGTGCAAAGGGGTTTTGAGCGCCTGGCGTGGCGTGTTCGAGGAGCGCTGCTGCTTCAATTGGGCTCGGCTGAACCCTAGGATTAGAATCTTAATTTGAAGCTCGGGGTTTGATTGCAACCCTAGATCAGAATGCGATTTCTGGAGCTGTGGGTTGGGCTTTGACGCAGTGTTCCTTGGCGGTTGCAAATTTTTCTTGTTATGTTCTGCTTTTTTCTTTACTGGATTGAAGTTACCGGTTTTTCTCTGCTCTATGTTTGGATGTTGTGTTTTTTTGTGGTATCATGTAGAAGTCTTGCGGTGATGAAGCGTACGGTGTGAGGCGGTTTCGTTTTAGCTGTTTATTTTGCTGTGTCTCTACTGTTAAGGTTATGTGGAGATCAAAGAAGGGTTGGAAGCTTATGTGATTCACTGCCTAGGGATTTTGGAGTAGCGGTTGTTTGACTCTGATGCTTGTACTGTACCTCTCTTGGGCGTCGATGCTGGTGGAATTTAAATATGTTTACTCGTTTTTTCGATCTTTCGAAGCACCCGCAATGTGTGGGCCACTAGATGGTGTCCAATTTTGAATTTTTCAGGTTAATGTTCATTCGAATGGATTTCGTGTTTTCTGGTAATTGCTGAGGAGGATTTTTCTGTGTGACTCTGTGTTTCAGGTTGTTGGGACTCCTGGCTTTCCATTCCGTGACAAGGAAGCATGGCATCTTTGAATGACCTGTTGCCTCCGGCGAAGTCAACCGCAGCCACATTTTATGACCACTCAAATGATCCCTGGTTCAAGCAGCGCTTCAGTTCTTCTGATTCTGAACGAACCACTGTGGTCAAGCTCAATCCTGTGCCGCCATACTTGAAACGCCAGGGTTTTGTACCTCGAAAAATTGAGGATTTTGGAGATGGAGGCGCATTTCCTGAGATTCATATTGCCCAGTACCCTCTTGATATGGGCAGGGATAAATCTGGGAAGCCTGGATCTAAAATTCTGCCGGTGACTGTTGATGCTCATGGAAATGTCGCTTATGATGCCATTGTTAAACAGAATGAAAACGCAAAGAAGGTTGTTCACAGCCAGCATAAAGATCTCATTCCAAAGATTCTGAGAGATGAGGATGAGAAAGAAGAGGATGAAGATATGGAGAGGGAGATCGAAGAAATAACTCAGGAAACAAAGAATGCACTAGAGAAGATTGTTAATGTGAGATTGAGTGCAGCACAGCCGAAAAATGTGCCCAAACAATCATCAGATTCAAAGTTTATTAAGTATAAGCCATCGCAGCAGGCTGCTGCATTTAATTCTGGTGCAAAGGAGAGGATTATAAGGATGGTGGAGATGCCTGTGGACCCCCTCGAGCCACCGAAGTTTAAACATAAGAGGGTCCCAAAGGCCTCTGGATCCCCACCCGTGCCAATTATGCATTCACCACCTCGCCCTGTAACCGTAAAAGATCAACAGGATTGGAAGATCCCACCTTGTATCTCAAATTGGAAAAACCCTAAGGGTTACACTATCCCACTAGACAAGCGTCTTGCTGCTGATGGACGAGGTCTCCAGGATGTACAGATCAATGACAATTTCGCCAAGCTTTCTGAGGCTCTTTATGTTGCTGAACAGAAGGCTAGGGAGGCAGTTGCCATGAGATCTAAGGTGCAGAAAGAAATGCTGATGAAGGAAAAAGAGAGGAAAGAGCAGGAGCTCCGGGCTTTGGCTCAAAAAGCTCGTTCAGAGAGAACCGGCACAGCAGCCCCGACTGCTGTTTCTATTCCTACCGAGAAAAATGACATGGATGGTGTGGAAATGAGAGGGCATTACGAGCGTGAAGGAGAGAGAGATCGAGATTATCCCAAGGAAACAAGAGAAGAAAGGGAAGAAAGGCTGCAGCGTGAGAAAATTCGTGAGGAGCGGCGTCGAGAGAGGGAGAGGGAGAGAAGATTGGAGGCTAAGGACGCTGCTATGGGAAAGAAAAGCAAAATCACTAGAGACAGAGATAGGGATATTAGTGAGAAAGTTGCATTGGGAATGGCTTCAGCTGGAGCAGGTAGAGGAGGAGAGGTCATGTATGACCAGAGGCTCTTTAACCAAGAAAAAGGCATGGATTCTGGGTTTGCCACCGATGACCAATACAACGTATACGATAAAGGACTGTTCACCGCTCAGCCCACACTTTCAACTCTCTACAGGCCTAAGAAGGACCTTGATTCTGAAATGTATGGAGGTGCGGATGAGCAGTTAGATAAGATTATGAAGACTGAGCGCTTCAAGCCAGATAAGGCATTCTCCGGCACAACTGAGAGAGGCGGTCCGAGGGACAGGCCAGTTGAGTTTGAGAGGGAAGCTGCTGAAGAGGCTGATCCATTTGGTCTGGATCAGTTCTTGACAGAGGTGAAGGGGGGCAAGAAACCTACTGATAAGATTGGCTCTGGAGGGACAATGAGGGCCAGTGCAGGCTCGTCGATGCGCGATAGTTATGGGGGAGGTTCCAGCCGAACACGCATCGGCTTTGAGAAGGGACGATAAACTATGTTCTGCTAATATTTGCTTGTGCGAGCAGCAGTTATTTAGATTATTGTGTTTGTATGGTAAAGTTATTTACTTGGTGTCTGCTGTGTATTCGAAATTTGCTTAAACGGAGGAAGCAGGATGAAGTAATGTAGAAACTCTGGATTTTGTGAGCCACAATTTTAGTTGCATTACAATAATCAGCATTCTCTTCTAGCTACTGTGAATTCATCATGGTTCCATTTTTTGATCGATTTACTCGGAGCTTGTGCTTTGCTGACCGTTTTACGCTGCACATTGTTGGAAACAGATTTAGCGAAAAACAAGTGCCTAAAACTGTTGAAGATCTGACCGATCGTTTCAGAAGCTTTAAAACTTCAATTGTATTTATGGCAATCATATAACAAAGCAATTAGCCTCTCCAGTGATTGTAGACCGCCTTGTCTGATTTCCTGTATGTTGTCACTCCTGGTCACTCCTGGTCAAAACTCAAAAGCAATCTGTAGTCACCTGATAGCTCGAATTCAGGGTTCTATGCTTGCCGATTTATGAATGTCGATAGTTGAAAACGTGAGTCGGAACAAAAATTGGTAGGCTTGAAATGTTGGTTTGACATTATATTATCCGTGCGAGGCCTTTTTGCTTGAACATCTAGTTGTGATCTTGATGCGAAGGCAGCTCTGCCAGTTTTCCTGAGATAAATTTGTCAAAGTTACTAAATGGACCATTATCTTTTGCCCCAAACATAAACCATCGCAGTAAGGTAAACTAAGATGGGAACTATCAAATCATGCGGGCAATTGTCTACAGATAATTAGAGAAAACTCCAAGAAAATATGTCCTATTAACCCTTCCATATATAATCAAATATCATTAGGATGGTGTCAAAGGTATGCAAAAAGTACTTGGAAATAGGTAAAACACAAATCCTTGGAACTGGGTGAAGACGAGTTAGCTGTCGTCCGAATACTAAAAAAAAAAAAAACTTCATATCATCATTTGAACACCGTCCTTAAACTCGGAAGAAGTCGCTTTAAAAACACATGCAACCAACAAAAGCATCCAATGTCCATCCTATTGCATTAAAGTTTTGGCACATAATCAAAGGGTGAAGGCTTCGGCTTGGAAATACTAAAACCCAGCAGCAAGGGAATAGAATCCAGAAAAAATTTTTGGAAAAGAGTAAGAAAATTGACAAAACTGAAGCTTTCCACCGGTGAAGAAAGCAGGAATCTCGCTGTGCTCAGGGTCCGGAAGCATTCCTCAGGAGGAAACTGAATCAGTCTGCAAAGGGCTCCAGTGATATCGCAGCAAATGGCAATGCCAATGAAAACCAAGAATATTTTGTCCAACTACAGGCCTTGGAAACATTGCTCGCACATAAGTTGCAAATCTTCTCTGGCTCCTAGTCACATCACATCTCTCCGTGTGAAGCAGCTGCATCAACGAGAAACTGAGGACCACTAAGCAAATATTTTCGAATCAATTTGGTGAATGTTTGGGAAGATTCGCTTCAATGTGGTTAAGTAATTTGGAGATTTTGCCTGAAAAACAAAAGGTAGGATTAGAGATGTGGCAGCTCAGAGATTGAACATATAGTCAACTACTGTATGACCAAAACTAAAAAATTAGTCACAAATCCATCTTTCTGCGTCTGTCAAAAGCAATTAACTTAAGCAAAACGGTACACCCTTAGATGATTTCCAGTGGTTCCAAAAGAATATGTCTAATATATTGCAATATATTTTAAGATTTTCACGTGAGACACCTGACGTTTATAAAGCCACGAGGGGGAACATGTTGAGGTCAATCATGGAACAAGAAATTGATGAGCAAGATAAGGAGAGATACGCTACACAACCCTATCAATAATGCTAAGAAAATTTGTTTTCTCAAAGCAAATTCTCAACTTCCCTTGTATGTTTCCTTGATAAGACACCAAGAGCTAAATCAAGACTTAGTCCTGTCCCATCCTATTTCAAAAACCATAGCAAGGCACTCGTAATGACCATGGGAATTACAGCAATATCAATAAAATAGGAAGAATGTGCCATGAAAGCATTCTCAGTATGAGAATAGCTGTATTGCTTTTGCCAAGCTATGATTCATGAATCTTTACAAGCATTCGATTTATTAGGCAAAATTCCCTGAGCAGTCTAGAGGTATGGTGCATACTATGGCTACATTTGTTTTACGGAAAATGGATGATTTGGAAAACATTTTCCTAAAAATGATCGCTTATATTGCTTGAAATAATTAGTCAATGAAAAATGTTTTCATTATAGACAACTTATTTCTAAGCACTCTTGTGGACAATAAAAAAAAATTTCGTTCGTTCATTTTTATAAACGATAAAAGCGATCATTTTAGGAAAATGTTTTCCAAATCATCCATATTCCGCGAAACAAACAAAGCTTGAGACTGGTTCAATTTGAGCACATGACATATTATCCACTAAAAGGTAAAGAGTACATGGCATATTATGTAACAAGAAGATATCAAACAAAAGCGGGATGTGATCAACATAAGAAAATTACTCTGAAATACATCCTTTTAGGATATGATAGCACAGCTAGTAAAAGAAATCTTGAAGAAAACAAATCAATCACTCAAGTTGCAGAAAACATACACATGGATTGTTCTCAAGATAGAGAGTGGTAAGTTTCTCTCTTGAACCGGCAACAGCCTCAGCAATAGCTTCAAGCGATTCTATCTGATTGTCATTAAGCCATAAATCTTCTAACCTGCAAATGATAATCAGAAGAAAATAAAAACATGCAACCAACACACCAATCAGAATAAAAGTCTAAGCTGCAATCAACAGCATATCAGAAAGTAAAAATACATCATCAATTACGTGAAAATGTGATCAATGGGAAAATCTTAAGAAACAATGATACCTTGTTAGGCTCTGAATGTCATCAATAGACTTCAGTTTATTTGATGACAGATCTAATACACGAAGATTGACTAAGGTTGACAAGCCTTCCATTTTTGCAATGCCATTATGGCTCAAGTACAATTCCTCAAGAGCAATGCATCCCTACAAATTTTGTCATTATCATTACCCAAATGTCATTGATAACGTAAGAAATTACTGCGTTATCATTGCAGAATTGCCCGGCTTGAGGACCAAACAACAGACCACAGTGTACCTCAAATCCTGCCATGGAGGTCAAACGATTGCTCTGTAAGCTAATCTTCTTGATGCATTTCAGTCCACATAAATTGACTGTTTTGATACGATTCCTTCCCAGCCACAGCTCTTGTAAGTTAATTAAATTTTGCAAGTTCTCCATCACCTGAAACAGAAGGTTCACATCTCATGAAAAACTACTAAAGAGAGTACAATAGACCATTGTGTCTCAGATATTGACTGCTACACCCTTCTTCAGCGAATACAACCATTTGTATCCATTCTAAGCACAGAGACATCTGTTGAAAGTACTAGGTACATGATTTGGACGTAATGGAATTGAGGTTTGCAACTGAGATTGGTTAAATATTCATTCCCAACATTTGGTTATCTCTAAAGGTAAGAACAATCACCCTCAATCTGTTAGAACCGAGTTCAAGAATCTGAAGGTCAGTGAAGCGATCGATCTCCTCCATTTTCGGAACTTCGTTCTTTGATACATAGAGCTCCTTGAGAGTGCTGGAGACCTTGGACAACCCACTCAATGAAGGAATCTCATTGAAAGAGACATCGAAAACCAAAAGCCTCTTGAATATGCTGGCATCAGGTAGCTTTGTTAATTTGTTATCCCTAAGCACTAGTTCCTGCAGAATTAAAACTACTCGTTACTCCAAAGAACCAAAAAGCAGTGAAACCTACATGTAATACAAAACTTCCGGCTTTTTCCTTAACCATTCCAAGGAAGAAAAAGAATTTGGATTTCACAGCAACACAGCAAATGTCCACAAACTCTGTATAATAAGAAATATACACCAGACAAGGGATTTTTTTTTTTTTTGTAGCACAAGAAAAAGTAGCCAGCATTCTATAACAACAGTTACCACTGTGTAATTGCAGACAAGATGCCAACCTTGGCATGTTTCTTTTTCAAGGTCAGCTAGAGGGACTCCCTATCCCCTACCAGAATCACTTTTCCTCCTGACTTTCTACCTTCCCGAGCCATTCAGTCGAGAGTTTTGCTATAATTTCTTCCCCGAGTTTCGCTTCTTGCACTTAGCCTAACCTAGGCACTACAAACTCATTGGAAGACGTGGCACCTATATAGAATCGGTCGCACCGAAGCCCCAAAATGGGATCAAGCTTGATGAATGCTCTACCTATCCATTTTCCGTCCAATGTTATGTCAAGCTGGTCAACCAGCGCCCATTACAAATTCTTCACAAATTCTTTGCCTACCCTCCACTAATGCTTCGACATACATTTTCGCAGTACAGGTGCCGTGCTAAAAGCAAAACAAGCACATCCTTTTCCACAAAAATTCAATCTTCACCAAACAAAAAGAGCACATAAGCAAGCATTCGCTTGACCAACCGGCCAAAACAGCTCCAAATATAGGCTATAAAGAAAACTTTTCAAGATTCCCGAAAAGAGAAGAATCGAGTACCTCGAGGCCAGACAACGCCTCCCAGCGAGAGATGGCCGCCGCCGCGGCGTCGTCGATCAGATTCTGGCGGAGCGAGAGCTTCTTCAGGTTCGACAGCTGCCCGATTCGCGGGTCGAGGCCCGTGAGGCGGTTCGCGGTCAAGTCCAATTCGGTCAGGGTCGGGGGGAGCTCGACCGAGCTGAGATCGTGGAGCTGGCAGCTCGTGAGGTCGAGGACCGCCGCGGGCCCATCGTCCTCGGCCGCCGCCGCCGCCGGATCGCCGGCGGCGCCCGGCCCCGATTTGGTCCCGCTTTCCGCCATGCCTCGCGATGATCGACGGAGAGAGCTCGCGGAGAGGGGAAGAGGAATCTTCTTTGGTTTGTTCCGGTCTTGCCTCTCTCTGTTGGCGTACTCATTGCGTGGAGGAAGGCATTGGGCCGATGGGCCCCTTTTTCTTCTTGGGCTTCCGAAAGCCCAATCGGCCCTTCCTAGGATGAGCGAGCAGGCAATCCTCCGCTCTTATATATTAGAACTGGGGAACAAGCTACTGGCTTGTCTAAGGATGGTGTAAACTGTAAAGGCGCCAAGAAGCAACCCGATTGTTGGATAGCTAAGCCAAAGAATTCAGCAGTTAAAGTAAGTTCACGCAAGAGAGAACGAGGAATCATCGAGAACACTCGGGCGTACCGTTGATTACATCTGCAATGTCGCCGTGCACGTTTTTGACAGCGTCCTGAGCGCGTGCCCAGCAGCAAGAACGTACAATTAAGGCCCTATTTGATTCGGTCAACAATGTCCACCGCTTTGACAAACTTTTCGATTCTACCTTTAAGAGTCAGATCGAACACGCGACCACTCTCTTAAGGCGAGAAGAGATGATAAATTGAGCAGAGGAAGGGAAAGAAAAGCATCATGGCGTTTCCTCACCCAGCATCCAGAGAGCGGCATTGCCAAGAGTCTCTCACAAAAGAAGTTCAAGAACGACGTACGGACCGAAAAGATACGAACAAGAAATGTACGGGATAACATACGATGTCCGCACAATGTGTTAAGAGTTCATTGAACGAGACGGGAGATATAACAAACAAGGAAACGGATGATTACATAAAAGCATGGCCCTATCATGATCTTGTACTTGTCGCCGAATGACGATGATTAACACGAACCGGCACTTGATTCGTTTGGCCCCGGTCATCAACACCCATTGAATTGACGATGAATACCCAGAGACAGAAAGAAAATTACGAAGCAACATAACCGGAGTCGAAGAGATTTAGAAGAGGCGGGAGCGAAGAGTGCGTAAATAGTGAAGAAAATGGCGGTGGAAATTTGAGAAGATGGCCTCGGCTCATTCCTTGGGAGACCGTTAAATGGCAGGTGATTGGTAGTTGGCACTCCAATCATTTCTATTGGCAAAAGAATTAGGTGCAATCCTGATTTTCTGACCAGCAATATTTGTAAAATTTAAATCTTTAAATCATGCTGCCCGCTTGGTCAGTAACTGATCTTTCGTGAATGGCATTGGCTAACATGAGAAGGGCATCTTGATACGATGGCTTTTATTACTTAGCGAAATTAATAAAACACTTCAATCGAAGTCATGGTGCAAAGTGGCATTTTTATGTTGTTGGGATTCAAAAGATCCTTTGATGTGAGAACCGAGAAAAGTATCAGCAGAATTTTTAAAAAAAATGATTCCGAAAAGAATCCCGAAATTGCACTTTGCGTTTCCTAATTTCCAAATTTATACTTTGCATTCGTCATGTCTAAAATCCTGCACTTTCAAGCCTCATAATCTTTCATAGGGAAAATTTCATTTTACTCCCCTCCTCAAATTGTGGGTTGGTGCGCGTTCGACCCGTATTTTTAAAAGTTGCATTTTATCTTCCTTAACTTGCGTTCTATCAGTGCGGATCGACGATATTTTCAATCTTGTGAAGCTTTCATAGTTCTTTAATTCTTTTCTTTTTGTTAAGTTTAGCATATTAGATTAGCGGAATTAACAGTGATGACAAGCCCGGGTATACAACTACGATAATTTCACACGGTTGATAAATCTTACACTTTTTTTGTAATTAATCGGCACAATTTTTTTCATCTATTTCCTTTTGTATGCATGTTGTTCTAAAAATGTTTCACGATTCTTCTTAATTGGATACATTTCATAAATTCTAAGAGAAAAAGTCGAACTTGAACCCTGAAAATTATGTTCGGGACACATGCAAATGCTAAAAGTTAACGATCTTAACAAGTGTAAGGGAAATGCAAATTCGAGAGGGGGTAAAATGCGATTTTTTTTTTAAAGTTCGGGAGCAAAATGGAATTTTCCTGAAAGTTATAAGCCCGCGAACTTCAGAAATATGTAACCAGAGCAAAGGACGAACGTCAAAGGAATGGTCGTCGGAACAGCACCGGAGATGTTTCTCGGAGCATTATCAGCCAACGGTCGCCGGTAGTTTTCTTCGCCGGCGATCGCCCTGATCGACTCGGAGTCGCGCACCGAAATCGCCTTGGCGCATGATCTCGTTTCGCCGCCTTCTACGTGGGCTCTCCAAGTTTAATCCAAGAAGACGCCGGCTCTCGACCTCTTGCGCAGCCGATGCAGCGTCCGTCGCTTACCTCCACGCCCAGTCTCGGCGGCAACCCGATTCGCCGAGCTCGACCCAAGCCCACGCCAAAATGGTGGCGGCCCTCTTGTCCGAATGCGATGACAAGCGTGGGTTGAGCGGGATACACGCCCGTGTGATCCGCTCTCGGCTGTTGGATTCGAATCCCGTCGCATTTCACTGGAACAACGTCATACGAGCCTACACGAGGCTGGACGCCCCGAGCAAGGCGTTGCTTGTGTACGCGTTCATGGCGCGAGCGGGCGTCTCGCCGGATTCTTACACTCTTCCGATTGTTTTGAAGGCGGTGTGCCAGTCTTTTGATTTTGAAGCTGGTAGGCAGGTCCATGGTGTCGCCGTGAAACATGGGTTGGAGTTTAATGAGTTCTGCGAGAGCGGTTTCATCAGTTTGTACTCCAAGGCTGGAGATTTCGGTGATGCGCGCAAGGTGTTTGATGAAAATGCTGACAGAAAGTTGGGTTCTTGGAACGCCATGATAGCAGGTCTTGCCCAAGGTGGGCGCTCCAGGGAAGCCATTGACCTGTTCATAGAGATGCGGAGAAGTGGTTTCGTATTAGATGACGTGACTTTGGTCAGTGTAACATCTGCTTGTGGAAGCATTGGGGACCTAGATTTGGCACTTCAATTGCACAAATATGTTTTTCAGGCTAGAAATAGTGAGAAAGCTGATATTTTGATGTTCAACTCCCTTATTGACCTGTATGGTAAATGTGGTCGAATGGACTTAGCATACAAAGTTTTTCTCGGGATGGAGGAAAGAAATGTATCATCCTGGACTTCTATGATCGTGGGTTATGCAATGCATGGGCTGGTAAGTGATGCTCTCGAATGCTTCCGTTGCATGAGAGAGGCTGCCGTGAGGCCTAATTTTGTGACCTTTGTTGGTGTTCTTAGTGCTTGTGTACATGGAGGGATGGTGCAAGAGGGAAAATGTTATTTTGATATGATGCAGAAATTTTATGGAATAACGCCTCGTTTACAGCATTATGGTTGCATGGCTGATCTGTTTGGTCGAGCTGGAATGTTTGATGAGGCCAAAGAAATGGTGGAAGGGATGCCAATGAAGGCGAATTCGATTATTTATGGATGTCTGTTGGGTGCTTGTGAGAAGCATGAGAACGTGGAAATTGGTGAATGGGTGGCTAAGCATTTGCAAGAGTTAGAACCATGGAATGACGGGGTTTATGTGGTATTGTCCAATATCTATGCCAGCAAAGGTATGTGGCAAGAAGTGGAGGAAATGAGAGTGGTGATGAAGCAGAGAAGACTTGCTAAGCTTCCAGGTTATAGCTTGGCAACAAATTCAGAATGATAGTTGATAGGCTCAAGTTCTCGGCGTTCATGGCTTTCGCAAATAATTGTCAGTTGATGGCACCCTGGAATTCTCAAAGTTTAGTTCTCACAATCTTCACAAGTATCTTAATATTCTTTGGAAAGCCATAGTGATGAAATTTTTTGTACGGTTTGGAGAAAAATCTTTTTTTTTCTCATTGCAAGAGCAACAATACAATATTGGCTAGCTGATTTTAGCCTAATTTAATAAGGAAACAGATTCATAAGCACATCTTGCTTAGGTACTGTATCATAAAAGAATGATTGGGTTTTTCAGATTTTCTCTTCCCGCAAAAAGCATAAAATGAGTCGACCACGTCGGATAAGAAGCTATGAAGGGACAGTGCATTGATGCTTCAAAGTATTGGTGTTCACAGTGCTAATAGTATGTGAGCTGCTTCATAGAAGGTGGAGACTGAAAATCTGATGAATTTAGTGGACGAAAGCCGCAAGGTTTCTTTTTGCAGGTTTCCCATAGTTTCAGTCTGCTCTAGAGGACATTTTTTTTTGTCTCTTCTGGATTAACTGGTTCAATTATTTTATTTGCAGCTTTTTCAGATTAATTAATAGCAACTCACCTTTCGAGTCTCTTCTTTTTATTATAAGCACCATTTGATATATTTTCTCACTATTATGGCTTTTAAGCTGCAATTAATTCCGATATTGCCTCTTTCTCACAATGGAAAGAGAAAAGGTGAAGCGGGGGACATTAACTTCACTGACTTGCTGACTAGCTAAGAATGCTTGAATGAAGCACTTTTTCCAGATTCTTGCTTTATAGGATCTGAACACAGTGCCTGTTTTCTAGAGCCCCTTCTGTCAAATGAGTCATAATCCTCCTGGCACATCTGTTGGTCCCGATTTATCGTTAATTCATACCGGATGGTATCAGGAGAGGTACTTACAGCTCCCAGTAAGTTACCTTCCCTTTCAGACCGTTAATTCATATATTTGAAGGGATGACTAATCATAACTGACAAAATTCCTCCGATCACTTGGTTAACGGCCAGTTACCAAAGCTCCAATCATGCTATTACACATGTATATAAGTTGGAAAACACAGCTTTTGTATCAGAACTGGCTTCTAGGCTCACACATTACTAGAAAAAGTTCTTCCCTCTCTGCAGAAGGACTAAAGTGTCTGTCGAATTGCCAAATAACATTGAAGGTCATGGAGCATTCAATTTCAGATTTGAAGTCTTGTAAGTAGGGACGAAGTTAGTGTTTTACAAGTCAAGTTTCTTTTGTGAGGTGTTTTGTGGTAATGGAATAGAACAGTGATACTTGGGAAGGGACTGGAATTTTATTGCGCGGGTGACTTTTTGCCGGTGGACACAAAAGGTGTGCAACTTGTTTAGCTGCGCTCTTTCACAGTTGCCCAATTTATTGAAAATATCCTATCACGCAGTGATTGTTGTATGCATGCAGGAAAGACACAAACACGGCAGGTAAGATTTATGCCCCTGGTGTTGATAGAGCAGCCTCTATTCTTTCTGCCATACGTTGGAGAGCAGAATCGTAGAACTCTGTCAAACCTTTCTCGCTCCATCCTTCAATTGGATTTGCAACAAAAGGACCAAGTTATATCGGTTGCATTTTTTTCGGCATCTTTCACTTGTGTGAGTTCAGTTGTTCCCACTAAAGATTTGAACCCCATCAAATTACTGTCCACGATCTCAAAGCTGAAGCTTTTGTCAACAGGATCAATAGCAAGCAGCTTCTCCAGAGCCCAGTTGGTGACCGCGTCCTCCGAAATGTCAGCGGAGATTTTCGTGACAGCAACATATCGGATGCAGCCGGGCTGACCCGATACACCTTCAACTCCGTGGCACATGTCTATCGTGGGGAGCCACTTGTGAAGGTTGAAGAAATCCTGCAGAAGCGGCCATATCTGGTCAGGACTAGAGCCTCTCACTCGGGCACTAACCTTTCCATCCCATCGTTTCTCTGCTTCACAGGCCATAGTAACGCAGCTTCAGGGTTCAGCAATTAGCATTTAGCATTTTTGTCAGTGTATGAGAAAATCTGTAAGTGTTGGACAGTGCTCTTAGGTTGGCTTCAGTTGGTCAAATGGATGTATATGAGCGGGTGCAATAGTGTCCCACGAACACGTGAGATATAACTGAGAGCACTTCCTGTCAGTGTGTGAAGGAGCATATCCTGGAAGCGGCATGGGAATCATGTACTTGCCACATCGTTATTAGTAGCTACCAAATATGGGAATTTGTTACCTTTTGCGAAAACTATGGACAGAAAACGCTATTGATTGCATTTTTTTCATGTTGGCGGTCCATTTTGATTTAGATGAATTGTACCTCTGTCGTGAAGTAGCATCAGACGACCAGTCAAAAAGCAAATCGAAACTCCCCAAACTCAAGATCATAGTGTTCATTTATGATCGGCTGTGAACAAATATGGATCTTGCTTAATCTTCTGCCAAAAAGAGAAACAAAAAATTGTTTATAAATGAAAAAATGCCTTCAGGATCCGTAAAATTTGACTTCTCTTTTGTCCCTATGTTAAAATCTTAGCGTAACCAATTGAATTTATCTTTACTCAAAAGCTCAAGTCAATAAGTTATAGATCAACTAAAATATATTAACTGTTATACACTACGCTAATTCTCCGATGTAGTGTTTCTCTAACACAACTTTTACGTGCATCTGAATAGATGTTACCATAGTCATCCTCTATATCTGCCCCCACCAGCCACCCTTATCTTTTTTATTTTTAAATTTTTGTTGTCTAGCTTTCTTCCAATTTCAGATCTTCCCCAAATTATAAAATTTACTGATGTGGAGTACAAAACAACCAGCGACAAAAATTGAAAAAATAAATATCAAAGAAAAAGCCAGGTGTGCGGTTTTGTCCATCTAAGGCTAACCGAAGGACTACAGTGCAAACTGACAAACTTTGGAACTTACGTTACGATTTTCCCCTCACTAATTTTAACTATAGCTTGCTGAATATGTCTCTCATATCTTCGTGCTCTTGGAATAGTTGCGCACAAGTGGGGCGGGATTGGCCTCTAGAAAACAAGGATGCCGCCGCACTCAATATATTGTTGCATTAGTTACATCACTCTCGAGCGACACCTAATTGCTTATTAATAATCAACGATATCATATAATCTGTCGAAATAATCATAAATCACAATCTTGACCCACTTGCTTTATCGCAGCAAAATCTCTATGGTAATATAAGATCACCTCCTACAACTTTCATTTCGTGCATTTGAGTCCTCGAACTCGTAACATTCTTATTCACTTCAGCCCTTCCGTCAAGTGCGTCGGTCTCTTACTTGGGCGGCAACCCTGACCTCTCATTTTTCTCTATAGGATTTACTCTGCATAGATTAGATATGCAGGCTGCAGCCTCCAGCAACCAGCAATGTAGCGGCTGACTGTTGGGAGTTGTTGGCAGCACTTAAGCATCTTCAGATACTGAAAGCATGGTTGTCGGGATGTGCATCGGAATATAGGCAAGGGAATCAACTATCCCGCCGAGTAGCGTTTTTTAAATCTTTAGTTGTCGTCGACTCTCTCTCCTAATATGCGGGCTTCAGCCATCAGCAACCAGTAACGAAGTAGCTGACTTGAGGGAGTTGTTAAAGGCACTTCATCAACTATCCCGCCAAGTAGTGTTCTTTAATCTGTAGTTGTTGTTGACTATCTCTCTCCCCAACAAGAAAGAAAGCACATCGGAGTATTGGGAAGCATGAAGCAGCCTAACCATGGTGGACTGATTCTGCAAAAGGAACAACAGTTGTCTTCATCATATGGAGATAAGCATATCAGCTGTTTCCCAGGTTGCAAGAATTCATGCTGCAGTTGTGCGTCATCCCATTAAAAAACCTAACAAAAATGCTGACGTGACCGTTAAGCGTCATGCTCGCTCTTAGGTGGCAGCCGCGTGGCTCCTATGGCTAGCAAAGAACTTAAAAATTTTGTAAGAAGTTGCATAGAAATTAGGAAAATGAACAGAAGACAAGGTGGTTAGAGTTAGAGGGGAGGGAAGTCTGGTGGCAGTCAGCGGCCGCTACAGAGGCAGCGCCACCCAGATCCCAGAATGCACCGAGCGACACTCATCTATGGCCACCGCCACCTCTACCAGGAAGGTTGGCTCTTACAAGGCAAGGTCCTCACTGGCCCTCACCAGAGGCCAGCTAGGGCTGTTGACCCTTGCAGTGGCGGCAAGGGCCACGATCTCGCCCTGGTCTGGGGTGATGGTTGTGACCCTCGCCTTTTATCTACAGCGAGCAAAGGTCCCTGGCCCAGATCGATTGATTTCCAGAGATTAGTCCGGTGAGAAAGAGAAAAGCATGGGGAAGAGAAGAGAGCGTCGAATGGCTGCTCTGAGCAACACTGGCAGCGGACTCAAGCACGGTCACTTTGCAGAACCCTCCGGTATCATGCATGTCTACTGATCAGAGAGATCAGGAACAGTTAGCTTGAAAGTCTTCCCTCGAGTTCATTTTCTCTCTGGGACGTTACAATTCCCATCTGTGTGTGCATGTGATGGAACTCTCTTCTCTAAAACAGCTGTGAAGCTACCAATTAGGATCTAATCTTGTCCATTCTTTGCATTTAGGTTCTAATGAAAATAGATACTTGGAGCTGCCATACGATTTCTAGTGCTGTCTAAACATAGTTTTCTCTTTGCCTTCTTTGGTTATTTTCTCACTTTGCTTCCCTCCATTTACTGATTCAAAGCCATAACATCCACTTCTGTCTACATTTTACTCTGGTCTGCTTGTTAGTGGTGAGATTCAACAGCTAACACACCATGCGTGATCAGGCATGTATACAGTTTTTCTTTTTTGAGCTAACCCACCATAAAGCAGAGACACCTTGATTTGCATGCTCCACCCAAAACAGCATCTAAAGATGGAAAAATGAGGATAGATGCAACTCAAATGCTCTACTTGAACATGCATACTGGTATACGACTGTTATGCACTTGTTTAAGTTGGATACACCATTTTCACGGATCTTCTTGGTCTGGTCTCTGTTATTGTAGCCCCATTCATCCAAAATATCAGATCACGCTGTGATTGTTACTATTGCAGGCATCAATCCAATAGGATGACACCACAAGGTAAACAAAAAATAGATCAAGAATTATTCCCCATTGCTCGATAGAGCAGCTTCTATTCTTTCAGCCATGACTCGAAGAGCAGAATTGTAGAACTCCGTCAAATCTATCTCTGCCCATCCTTCAATCGGATTTACCACGAAAGACCAGCTCATTACACATCCATCTTCTTCTTCTGCATCTCTCGCCACCGTCAGTTTCATTGTGGCAACCAATGATTTGAACCATGCAGTATTGCAGTCCACAATCTCATAGCTGAGGCTTTTGTTGACAGGGTCAGTTGCAAGCAGCTTCTCCATAGCCCAGTTCATGACCAAATCCTCCAAACTGTCGGCGGACCTTCTAGTGACGGAGCAGTATCGGATGCACCTGGGCTGACCTGATACAACTTCAACTCCATAGCACGTGTCTATCGTGGGAACCCATTTGTGCAGGCTGAAGAAATCCTCCAGGAGGGGCCATACCTGGTCAGGACTAGAGCCTCTCGCAAGGGCACTAACCCTTCCTTCCCATTTTGCCTCATGCTTCACTGGACATAGCAATGCAGGCTTCAGGCTTCAGCAATTAGGATTCAGCTGTAGTGGAACAACATTGAAATAGGGAGACCTTTAGTTGTCAGGGTATGAGAAGGCATAAGCTTGGATTGTCATGGGAATCAATGTGTTGGACAATGCTCTCAGGTTGACTTCAGTTGGTCAGTGGATGTATATGGGGCAAGTGCTATAGGGGCGCATAAACATGTTGAAATACTGAAAGCATTTCTTGTCAGTGTGTGAAGAGGCATATGCTGGAAGTGGCATGGGAATTAGGGATGAGCATAGTTCCAGGTTCTACCCTAAAACCTGAAAACCTAACCAGGGAACCTATAGCTTTCAAGTTCCAAGGTATATAGGATAGGTTTCAGATTTCAAAAATTAGGAAATTTGTTTCGACAGGTAAGTTCTAGGTAGGTGAAACTTGGAACCTGGAATCCAAAATCTAAACAAGTTTTTTGTATTTTTTCTTAGTCTATGTCTTCGCGTGATCCTGTGGCATTTCATAACATTAGATAGTGAGTATATAATCTAGAATTACTAGTTTGAACTTTCATTTCATGACTTGTTAATTTTTCATATTCTTTGTGTGTCTAAATATAAGTTATGGTCAGTGGATTATAGTAGCAAATGATGGTCATCAAAGGTGATGATTTATTAAAATTGTTCCATTAATGATACATGTGGCACCTGAGTAGACCTTGAAATTGACCTGGAACCTGTGATAGGGTAAATTTCAAATTCCAAAAAATAAGGAATCTATTCTCATGAGTAGGTTCCAGGTAGAACCTATACGGAATATGAAACCATTCACCCATAATATCGATTCATGCAATGAATTCTCATTTTAATTGTATTTATTTGAACTATAATGCCAGAAAAACTAATCTTTTATATTCTCTTTGGTGAATAACGAGTTTGTTCAATATTGTTGCGTTCATTTTCGTTTTGTTTAACTAAAAATGAAATAAATAAAAAAAGAACTTGTTAGACCATGTAACCTACCCTGGAACTTGTGACAAGGTAGGTTCCAGGTTCTAGGTTCCAATAGGTAGGTTCCAAAAAATGATGAACCTGTACCAGAGAGTTAGCTCCAGGTTCCAAGTGAAACCTGTAAGGAACCTAAAATCACTCACTCCTGATGGGAATCAAGTAGGCTCTCTGTCTATTATAGTCTTGGCCTTGAGCAGTACACGGGCATATGTCTGGTTTGATATTATTAGAATCTTTGGAAGTCTTACCCGATTATGGCACTTGTCTATTTAGAAGGTGGTATTCATAGACTGATCCTTTGATTAATGTTAAGGCCAAAATTTATCCTCTTCCATAAAATCTTACTCAAAACTGAGATGCCAACGCACATGAAAATCAAGCATTGTTCACATCCTTCATCTTTAAAATGTCAATGAGACATGTATGATTGCATCATAATTCATCATAGGTTGTTATAAACTTAAAACAATCCATGCAATGTCTTGCAATTCGCGTGCGGGGAATCCTCTATAGTTATTGCAACCTTTCACATAAAATTCTAATGCGGACTAATGAAATATATGTGAATCTCTTGCTTAGGATAATTGTAGTGCTAGTCTTGCAATTTATCAATTCTTGATTTCAGTCCTAAAACTTTCATTTTGTGCATTCGAATTCAAAACTTATACCTTTTGTCCACTTTAGTCGTTTCGTCAAATCCAATAGTTTCAAGTGGATAGAAATACACGTGGCCCTTTTTTATTATTAATTTTTACAATGTGGTTTTCTTTTATAATTCTTTTTTAAAGTTTGAAATCAAAATTGTGTCCTTTTGTTGATTCTACGTTATCGATTTCCAATCAAAATTGATCAGATGGACTCAATTAGCAAAATGTGAAAATATTTAGGACTCAATTAGTAAAATTAAAATATTTATGACCAAATTAGTAAAATTACAATAGGTTTAAGACTTTTTGGATAATTTTCCCTTCATGATATCCAAGCACACTTCCACAAATGGGAGCACTTGGCTATTTATAGGCTTAAAGGAAGCGATCCTACCTCCTATATATTTCTAGATTAATATCTTCCTTAGAAATGTTTTTGTTTGATGATTTTCACTATTAGATCTTCCTAGAAATATTTTCCAATATAATTATAGAAAAAATTAGATGTGGATAATCTACTAGCTACTCATTTCTACACGAAAATATCTAGATATTTATCCTAGAAAAATCTAGAGTTCTTGGAGAAGAGGGGGCGGTGCATCTTTTCTCCAACAGAAGGTAATAACCAATTATACAGAAAAATGCATCAAGATCTATAAAAAAATTTCAACTTCTGTGCACTTTAGTACAGGGTTAGCGTGCAGATATGAATACAGTCCATGACCCTCGTTTTAATCGAGAGCTGGTCACAATTCGTTCATCGGATCAAGATGAATCACAATATGGTTGCATACAGCAAAAGACAATCTGAAATTAGCTCAAGTATATGTAATTGGAACTTGGACGCACAAGAGGGTGCTCTAAATCTAATGCAAATGGGGAATAATGACCAAACTTACGAATTATTGTGGAAATATTAGAGAGCTAATACGTACTATTGCCCACACTTTCACTACTCTTGCACACCGCATCACACAGCTTCGAGACTTTCACATGAACACAAAAGCAAATCATCAGTTGCAGGTTGCATCAGTTGGTGAATCCACTCGGTTTGCTTGACCAAGAAGAGCCTCCTCCATCCTCTCGGCCATGACCCGCAAGCCTGACCCGATGAACTGGTCCAAGTCCTCGGGTTTCCAGCCGTCCACGGGCTCAACCTCATAGTTCCACACGATGCAACACCCGTCCTCCTTAGGCACGACTTGGACCGTGGAGACGTAGGAGTTGAACCCGACATTGCCGTCCGCAATGCTATAGCTGAATATCTTCGCGGCTGGGTCGATTGACAGCAGCTTATGCTTCGTGCAATTCAGGGTTGTCGTCTCGGCATCACCGATGTCCCGGTCGACTGGGGTCCTGAACCCAGCACAGTAGCAGATGCACCCGGGCTGGCCGGAGATGCCCTCGACCAGGGTGCAAGTGGCAAGGGTCGGGAACCGCTCGGCAAGACCGAAGAAGTCCTCCAAGAAGGGCCATATTTGGTCTGCCTTTGGACCTGCCAAGTCCGCACAAGCTTGGCCCTGCCATTTTGGTGGGTTTTGGACCTTTTGGTTCATGTGAGAAGTCACATGATCAATGTTTGCGGATTCCATGTCGAGGAATGCCAGACTAATGCGAAGTGCAATTGAATCTGGTTCAACAAAATGGTGAGAGAGAAGGAGAGAGATGAAGGCAAATTAGGCTCGTGTTCTTGAGCTACAGACGTGAAGGTTTATATATAGGGGGAGAGAGAGTATGTTAAAGACTTGAAGTCTCGCGCTTTCGGAGAGAGCATGTTTTGCGTGCACTCATACACCGTGTCGTGATTAATTACATCGCTTACGTGATGAAAGAAATCAATCACTTATAAACAACACGTAATCCCTTATTAATCCCCAAAGAAATGAAATATCCAGCTAGAATCATCAAGAATCACAATTTTGACCGATTTGCTTTGTCCTAACTTACACCATAACCCTAACTCGACAATTCCGACCTAGCTAACCCATGCTGCATGAGAGATCCGAGGCAATGATATGTGGCATGTACATTAAATACCTAAGAGATGATTTCCCCATTCTTTGGCTCATATGTCTATTGAAGATCAGTTGAGATTACCGATTTATCTTTCCTTTTCCAAATCATATAGATCAGGATATAACGTATCGTATGGTAGATAGATTTAAATATAAATAATAATAGTGATTCATATTTGCTTATTTGCTTAACCAAAAGGAGTCCTACATAATCTAAATTCACTAATGCTTCCTGCTAAAATATTAACTACACTACAAAAAAACCAGTTTTTTGCCACGAAAATTTGCGACGAAAAAATTTTCGTTGGAAATTTGCCACAACTTTTCCAACGAATTTCAAAATTCGTCGGAAACTAGCGACGAAAATTCTTTTATCGGAAAATTCGTCGGAAATTAGCTACGAAAACTTTTTCGTTGGAAAATTCCGAATTTTCCAACGAATAATTTTTCGTAGCTACATTCGTCGGAAATTTCCAACGAAACGTTTTTCGTTGGAAAAATCGTCGGAAATTAGAGACGAAAAATTATTCGTCGGAAACTAGCGACGAAAATTCTTTTATCGGAAAATTCGTCGGAAATTAGCTACGAAAACTTTTTCGTTGAAAAATTCCGAATTTTCCAACGAATAATTTTTCGTAGCTACATTCGTCGGAAATTTCCAACGAAACGTTTTTCGTTGGAAAAATCGTCGGAAATTAGAGACGAAAAATTATTCGTCGGAAATTAGCGACGAAATTTTTTTCGTCGCAAAATTCGTTGGAATTTTGCCACGAAATATTTTTCGTCGCCAAATTCGTCGGAAATTTCGGACTAAAATATTTTTCGTTAGAAAATTCGTTGAAAATTACCAACAAATTTTCGAACAAATTCAAAAAGGAGGAATAATTGTTCAGAATATTCGGAAATTCGTTGCAAAATTCGTTGGAAATTACCGACGAATTTTGCAACGAATTTTGATATTCGGTACAAAATTTTTTTGTTCGTACTAAATTCGTTGGAATTTCCAACGAATTTTTCAACGAAAGAGGTTTTCAATTCAACTTTTGCAATTTCGTTGGAAAATTTGTTGAAATTTCAGATGAATTTTCCAACGAAATTGGGTTTCGGTTCTAATATTTTAAATTTTGTTGGAAATTTTCCAACAAAAATAGTAAGGGCAATTATTACCCAGAAATGTGAAATTCATTGGAAATTTAAAATTTGTTGCAAAATTTGTTGGAAATTTACAACAAATTTAGCAACAAACTTAAATTTTGATTACATGAAATTAGTTATGCACCAATTTCGTTGCAAATTTCGTTGTGAATTTCCAACGAATTTTGCAACGAAATATTAAACATCATAATCCCGAGTCAAAGAAATTGGTTGCAAAATCGTTGGAAATTACCGACGAAATTTGCAACGAATTTCAATATTCGGTACAATAATTTTTGTTTGTACTAAATTCGTTGGAATTTCCAACGAATTTTCCAACGAACTACATTTTCGGTGCAATTAATTTTCTATTTTGTTGGAAAATTCATCGAAAATTTCCAACGAATTTTCCAACGAAAATATGTCAGTGCAATTATTGGCCAGAAACGTGAGGTTCGTTAGAAACTTAAAATTTTTTGCAAAATTCGTTAAAAATTTCCAATGAATTTTGCAACGAAAATAGAAAAACAGGTTTATATGTTCGGCAACAAACATTTCGTGTGTACCGAGTTTTTTTGACTGAACAAAAACTCTCTTTCTCGTCATCCTCTTGGCCATCAACCTCGCGGTCCTTCACGCCGTCGCCGTCGCCCTCACCGCCGAACGGCGAACAGCGTCGGGACCGAGTCCAGCAGCTCCAACTAGGTGTCGAGGGCAAGCCTGTGGCGGCTCTAAGTGCGTGTCCATTCGAAGGTCTCCCAATACATTTGAACGTTGCGATTCTCATAAAATTGTCAATACTCAATAAGCCTTCTTGACATGATAATTTGCACAAATTTTTTTAAGTTTAATTTAGTTGTGTTCTAATTTAGTTGTGTTCAATTTTTTGTACATAAGTTTAGTTGTGTTCTAATTTCGTTGGAAAATTCGTGGGAAATTTCCTACGAATTTTCCAACGAATTTCAAAACTCTGTTTTTTCGAATAGCCAAAAATTCGTTGGAAATTTCCAACGAATTTTCCAACAAATTTGAAGAACATATTATTTTTACGCATATTCGTAATTCGTTGGCGAATTTTCCAACCAATTTCAAACATGCCGACAGTCCTTTAATTTGTTGGAAAATTCGTTGGAAATTTCCAACGAATTTTTCAACGAATTATTATTAAATCTTATTTTCCATATAAATCGTTGGTAAATTTGTTGGAATTTTTCAATGAATTTTCGAACGAATTTTAAAAATATATTATTTTTAGGCATATTCGTAGTTCGTTAGAAAATTCGTTGGAAGTTTCCAACAAATTTGAAAAACAAATTATTTTTACGCATATTCATAATTCGTTGGAAAATTCCAACGAATTTGAAATATATATTATTTTTACGCATATTCATAGTTAGTTGGAAAATTCGTTGGAATTTTCCAACGAATTTGAAAAATATATTATTTTTAGGCATATTCGTAGTTTGTTGGAAAATTCGTTGGAAGTTTCCAACGAATTTGAAGAACATTTTATTTTTAGGCATATTCGAAATTCGTGGGAAAATTCGTTGGAAATTTCCAATGAATTTTCCCACGAATTTCTATCAATCCTTATTTATCCGAATATTCAAAATTCGTTGAAAATTTGGAGCGAATTTTCCAACGGATTCTAAGAAAACATTATTTTTAGGCGTATTCGAAATTCGTTGCAAAAATCGTTGAAAATTTCCAACGAATTTTCTAATGAATTTTCATTAAATCTTATTTTTTCGTATACGTGTAATTCGTTGCAAAATTCATTGGAAATTTTCAACGATTTTTGCAACAAATTTCAAGAACACATTATTTTTAGCCATATTCGAAATTCGTTGCAAAATTAATTGGAAATTTCCAATGAATTTTACAACGAATTTCCATTAAACCTTATTTTTCCACATATTTTAAATTCGTCGGAAAAGTTGTTGGAAATTTCCAACGAATTGGAAGAACACATTATTTTTAGGCATATTCGAAATTCGTTGGAAAATTCGAACGGATTTTCCAACGAATTTCCATTATACTTTATTTTTCAGTATATGTGTGATTCGTTGCAAAATTCGTTGAAAATTTGTAACGAATTTTGCAACAAATTTCAAGAACACATTATTTTTAGGCATATTTGAAATTCGTTGCAAAATTCATTGGAAATTTCCAACGAATTTTGCAATGAATTTCAATATTCGGTATATTCATTTTTTTATGTACTACTTTCGTTGCAAAATTCGTTTGAAATTTCTCATCCTTTTTGCAAATAAGTCAAAAAACACCTTCTTGTTCCGGATAATATAAATTCGTTCCAAAATTCATTGAAAAATTTAGAACGAATTTTGCATCGAATTCAACAAACCGATTTATTAATTTTGATTTGTACACATTTTGTAGCAAAATTGGTAGGAAATTTCCCACGAATTAAATCTACGAATTGAATAACACGTTATTCTTCGGCATAATAGAAAATCGCTGCAAAATTCGTTGGAACTTTGCCCATATCTATGAGAGTTCTAGGTGAGCTTGCCGGCGGCGAGCCTGGCCCTCGCCGGGACTGGCGAGGGCCAAGGTTGCCGTGGCTGGCGACCTCATCCGTCGCCGGCCCGGCTAAGAAGAAAGGGAAAAAAATAAAAAGAAACAGAAAGGAATAAATAAAATGTATTTAATAGACGAATTTGATGTAATTATTATTTATTTTAGGTACGTGTCCATTCGAAGGTCTCGCAATCCAATTAAATGTTACAATTCACAAGGTGATTGTCCAATTTCTACTACAAAGATTTCGGCCAAATACTTTGTAAGTCTTCTTAACATGGTAAATTTCCCAAACTTTTCAAGTTTAAAGGAATTGTTTCGTAAACAACATAATTGTAATTTTGTGCATTTTATGGTTTTAATTAACAATAGATATTAAACAATATATATGATATGTTGAATAATTTAGGATAATTTTTTTTTTTTATATAGACACAATGCAAAGAGACAGGGGTTAGATGTATAATAAGAACTTACCTGGACAGCGAGGATTGACTGATGAGTTTCGTATCGGGTTGAAACTATTTTTGAACTTTGTTAGTAGTAAATATGAGTTCATGGATGGAAATAAGTTAAGGTGCCCATGTAAAAAGTGCAGTAATGAAAAATTTCAAACCATTGATAAAGTTAGAGAACATCTTTGTAGATATGGGTTTACTCCGAACTATTATAATTGGACTAACCATGATGAACCATTTATATATGATGACAAATATCAAAGAAACGATCAATTTTCAGTTAGGGAAGAATGTAGCTATTTCGAACAATTGAACCCATATCAGGGGATGGTGTTTGATGAAGCCGGTCATAATTTGGATTTAGAATTTAATCATGCAAGTACTAGTTTTACTCCCGCACCTGAACAAGTGGGAACTAGTTATGCAGCAGAAATGGAAGAGATAGGAGTTACAGGTTGTGATGAGAATGTGTGTGACGGAATTTCTCAATGTAATAATTTCCAAGAAATGTTGGAAATGGCAGATGAACCTTTATGGGCAGGTTGTGACAATCACACGAAGTTATCAGTGACAGCAAGATTGTTAAATATCAAGGCAGAGCATAATGTGTCTGTAGATTGCTTCAACTCTTTTGTTGAAGTAATACGTGAAACATTGCCTCATGATAACATCATGTCAAATGACTTTTACGATATGAGAAAGTTGGCGGGATAACTTAGGTCTTCCAGTTGTACGGATTGATGTATGTGCTATGGGTTGTATCTTATATTGGAGAGATGATGAATATGCAGAATCTTGCAAATTCTGTAACCAACCTAGGTACAAGATTAATAGGAGGCAGAGTCGTAATCAGAAGCGTAGACCATGCAAGCAAATGTTTTATTTGCCCTTAATCCCCAGGTTGCAAAGGCTTTATGCGTCGCAAGCCACTGCTGAACATATGACTTGGCATGCATATCATGAAACAGAAGAGGATGTAATGTGTCATCCTTCAGATGCAGAGGCACGGCAACATTTTGATAGAACATACCCCGAGTTTGCGCTAGAGCCTTGAAACATCAGGTTAGGTCTGTGTGCTGATAGATTTGCCCCATTTGGGAAATCAGGAAGAAGTTATTCATGTTGGCTAATTATCTTAACTCCATATAATCTTCCACCTGGTATGTGCATGAAGACACCTTATATGTTTTTGACATTGATCGTGCCTGGCCCGCAAAATCCGAAAAAAACCATAGATATTTATATGCAACCATTTATTGAAGAGTTACAACGGTTATGGGTTGAAGGTGTCCCTACGTATGACGTTTTTACTGACCAAACATTTGTAATGAAGGCTGCGCTTCTTTGGACGATAAATGACTTCCCTGCTTATGGAATGTTATATGGATAGAGTACAGCTGGGATTTTAGGATGTCCGATTTGTATGGAGAGATCGAAGGCTTTCAGATTAAAACATGGTAAGAAGACCTGCTATTTTGATTGTTACAGGCAAATTTTGCTGCTTAATCATACATTCAGAAGGAATAAAAAAGAGTTCATCAAGAATAGGATCGAAAGAACACATCCACCATTGAGGTTGACCGGCCATCAAATTTGGGAACGCGTGCAAGAGTTTCCAACTGTTGTTAACAACCCTCATGGCACAACTTTCGCGTACGGAAGTACACATAAGTGGACTAAACATAGTTTATTTTTGGATCTACCATATTGGAATGCCCATCTTATTTATCATAATCTTGACGTCATGCACATAGAGAAGAACGTTTTCGACAATATCATAAATATTGTGATGGATGTCATTGGAAAAACAAAAGACAACTTGAATGCAAGAAAAGATATGAGGGATATTTGCGATCGACCAGCACTAGATGTGGATGCAAGCAGTAGGGAATCGAAACCCAAAGCAGTTTATACATTGAATAAGGAGCAGAGACGAGTCATTTGTCAATTGTTGAAATCGATGCGATTTCCTTATGGATATGCTTTCAATCTCGACAGATGTGTTGATATGAATGAATGCAAGTTGACAGGTATGAAGAGTCATGATTGTCACATATTTATGGAAAGACTAATTCCGATAGCCTTCAAGGAAGTTCTACCAAACTTTGTATGGAGTGCCATTACAAAGTTAAGTAATTTCTTGCATGATATTTGCTCAACAACGTTGAAATCATCACACATTGAGAAACTAGATAGAGATATTTCAATTATTCTTTGTAACTTAAAAAGAATATTTTCTCTATCGTTCTTCGATTCAATGGAGCATCTCTTAGTTCACTTACCTTATGAGGCCAAAGTTGCAGGTCCCGTCCAATTTCGATGGATGTATTCATTTGAGAAGTAAATTTTTTTTAAATTAAATGTGAAATTACTTTATTACATATTTTGTTACGATAAACTTTTTTCTACTACAATTAGGTTCTTATATCATTTGAAGAAAAAAGTGAAGAATAAGGCATGTGTCGAAGCTTCAATTTGTCATGCATATATTGTGGAAGCAGTGACAACATTTGCATCATACTTTTTTGAGCCACACGTGCATTGCAAGAGGCGGAGAGCTGGAAGAAATGATGAGGGTCTCATTGATCCCAAATGCAAATCATTCTCTATTTTCAATTATTTGGGTTGACCTAGCGATACATGTAAGTTTCGTCACTTAACAGGCGAAGAAAAGCTAATAGCCCATACATATATTTTATTGAACTATCTAGAAGTGGAGCCATACTTCGAGTAAGTGTAGATTTGCACGTACATTTGTACTTGTGTTTCAAACCGTTACTAATACATAAATGGTATTTGTTACTAGGAATTTCCGGAACACAATGCATGGACTACCACCAAATGAGTTTGACTGTTTGTGCTAGGAACAATTTGCAACATGGTTCAAAACATATGTAAGTTGAATATAGACGAAATCCTATTTATTGGAAAATTCCCATACGTCATATTTTGAAATATATATTATTGACATTGCGTATGTGTCATTTTTAGGTTCACAGTATTGATGCTCAAGTTGGACAGCAAGGAATGCTATATCATCTGTCATGGGGTCCAAAGTCAAGAGTACGAACTTGGCCAGCATATTTCATTAATGGGTATAATTTTCACACTCGCGAATATGGAATGGGAAAGGCCACAATGAATAGTGGGGTGTGTGTTCAACATCCAATGGTGGTAATTCGCAAGGTGATTTCTATGGCTTATTGAATGAAATCATAGAGATTGAGTACCATGGACTGTTAATGCGGGTTGTCTTATTTAAATGCATGTGGTTCGACCCCGTGAAAGGAATGAATGTGTATACCAAATATAATTTGGTTGAAATAAATCACAAGAAAATATATATGAAATATGAACAATTTGTCTTAGCACAACAAGCAATTCAAGTCTATTATGCATCATATCCTAGTTTGAAGCGTGACAAAATCGATTGGTAGGCTGTATGTAAAATCAAAACAAGAAAGAAAATCGAAGAACACTGAAAGGACACAACATATCAGCAAGAGGAAGTTCGTCACAAGAATGAAACTGCTGAATATAACATTCATACTTTACGAGATCCATGTGATGCGATGATTGATGTAGATCCAACAGAAATTCGAGAATCAAATTTTCAACTTGTTACACAATGTGATTTGGAGATAGAGGATGAAGATGATGATCAGGAAGAAGATGAAGATGAAGAAGAAGATGAAGACGAAGAAGAAGGTGAAGACGAAGAAAAAGGTGAAGATGAAGGTGAAGATGCAGATGAAGATGAAGATGAAAATTATGATTTTTGAGACTTTTAATTAATTATGTGTAATTATTAGTAGAAATGCGACACGTGTGTTTTGTTATTGTCATAATTTTTAATATTTCTGTTGTTGTTGTTCTATAATAATTTCATTCAACAGTAAGTCTTTTTTTTCGGCTTGTATAAAAAACGTTGCAAAATTTGTTTCCAACGAATTTTGCAAAAAAAAATTAATGAACATAGTTCTTAGGGTGAAATAAAAATCATTGCAAAATTCATTATAAATTTCTAATGAATTTTGCAACGATTTTTGAAAAGTTTATGACGTCGGGCAGTATCAAATTCGTTGGAAAGTTTGTTGGAAATTTTCAATGAACTTTCTAACCAATGTAAAGGTTTCAAAATATTATTTAACTGTTAAGAAATTTCGTTAGAAAATTCGTTAATAATCTCCAATGAATTTTGAAAAGTTTATGACGCCGAGCATTATCAAATTCGTTGCAAAAATCATTGAAACTTTGCAACGAATTGAAATATTTGTTTTATTAATGTAATTGTTCACTAGTTTCATTGGAAAATTCGTGGGAAATTTCCCACGAAATTTCCAACAAATTAATAAAACAAATATTTCGTTAAACAACTCGTTGGTAAATTCGTTGGAAATTTTCAACGAATTTTCCAACTAATTTGATGATTTTGACAATTTTAAAAATTCGTTGGAAGTTTCGTTGAACATTTTCAACGATTTTTCCAACGAATTTTTACAAAAAAAAATTTTTTATCGCTTATATTAAATTCGTTGGTAAATTCGTTGGAAATTTTCAACGAATTTTTAAAAGTTTTGTTTTTTCCGATCAAATAAACTTCGTTGGAAATTTCCAACGAATTGTCCAACGATTTTTTAAAAGTTTTGTTTTTTCCGTTTGGATAAAATTCGTTGGAAATTTCCAACAAATTTTCCAACGAATTTTTAAAAATTTTGTTTTTTCCGTTTAGATAAAAATCGTTGGAAAATTTGTTAGAAATTTCCAACGAATTTTTTAAAAATATGGTTTTTTTCCGTTATTCCAAATTCATTGGTAAATCCGTTGGAAATTTTCAACGAAATTTCCAACAAATTTCGAAAAGTTTTGTTTTTTCCGAAATTTTAAAAATTCGTTGGAAAATTCGTTCAAAAATTTCCAATGAATTTACCAACGAATTTTTAAAAAGTTTGGGGTTTTTCGGTCAAATCAAATGTGTTGGAAAATTCATTGGAAATTTCCAACGAATTTGAAAAAAGTTTGGGGTTTTCCGGTCAAATCAAATTCGTTGGTAAATTCGTTGGAAATTTTCAACGAATTTGATTATTTCGGCAATAATATAGTTGTGGTTGCTAAATTTGCAACGATTTTTCCAACAAATTCGTTGCAAAATTTGGTTTTTTTCGGTTATTTTAATGAAATTTCCAACGAATTTTGAAAAGTGTTGCTCTTTCTGTAATTTTAAATGTTCATTGGAAAATTCGTTGGAAATTTCCAATGAATTTGATTATTTCGTCAACTATATAGTTGTATTTGCTAAATTTCCAACGATTTTTACAACGAATTTTTAAAAAAATTTGGTTTTTTTTGGTTATCTTGAATTCTTTGGTAAATCTGTTGGAAATTTCCAACGAATTTTACATATTAATTTTTTCGAAAATTTGTTGGAACTTTTGTTGGTATTTCCAACAATTATATAATTCGTTGGAAATGTTGTTGAAATTTCAATAAAAGTGTTCGAATTTTTAGTAATTTTTCAATTTTGTTGGAAATTTCGTTGGAAATTTCCAACGTACGTAGGATTTGTTGCAAATTTCGTTGGAAAGTTTTATTTCGTTGGTAAATTTGTTGGAAATATTAATTTCGTTACAAAATTTATTGAAAATTTCCAACGAATTTTGCAAAGAAAATAGATAATGGCTTTTGTTTTGTTCGGTATTTAGCACGTTTGTGTCTACCGACTATTGTGGACTCGGCAAAATTTCTCTCTTCTCGTCCTCATCGCCGTCGCCGCCCTCCCTCGCCGTCGCCATCGCCACCCTCCCTCGCCGTCCGTGGTAAGTACTCGTAATCCTTTTCTCGCCGCGGGGTGTCTTGGCCGGGGGGTTTCGCGGGCAGCGACCGCGAGGAGGGGGTGGGTCGCGGCCGGGGGAGGGGGTGTCGCGGCCGCGCTGGTCGGGCTCGCGCCGTTGTGCGGAAAGGGGGTCACGACCGGGGGGGGAAATGGCGCGCATGCCCGCCTGCTTGTGCCGCGCCACGTGGTGTGTCGTTGCGTCGGGGGGGGTCGCGGCCACGGGGGGTGGGGGTGTCGCCGCCAGGGGAGGGGGGCGCGGTTGTGGTCGGGTGGGGTGGGGGTCGCCGCCGGAGGGGCAGGGGGGGGATGTCGCCGCCTAGGGAGAGGGGCGCGGCCACGCCGGTGGGGTTGCAGTTGGGGGGGGGGGGGGGTCGCCGCTGCGGGATTCGCCGTGCATTTCCGGGGGGTTGGCGGCCGGAATCCGGCAGGGGGGTTGGCGGCTGGATTCCAGCAGGGGGGTTCGCAGCCGGAATCTGGCCGGGTGGGGTGGCGGCCGGATTCCGACGGGGGGCTGGCCCCCCTGCCGGAATCTAGGGGCGGGATTCCGACCGCCGGAATGAGTCGGCCGGATTCTGGCCGCCGGAATGTGTCGGCCGGAATCCGACGGCCGAAATGAGTCCGCCGGATTCCGCCGGGTGGGGGGTCGAGGATGCAATTATAATTTTTATTCACGAATTTTGTAATTCGTTTTGCAAATTAAATATGTTTCATTATACAGTTTAGTGGCATCTGATGTGATCTAAATTGTAATAGGTTCTTTCGACGAGGACCAGTGACTAGGCTATTTATCAGAGGCGATACTCTGTTAGTTTCAATTTCTTAAAATTATTTCTTGATATCTAATACAAAATGATAAGGAAAATGATTTCATTTTTTGTTCATAATACATGTTAATATTTTTGGTAATATTTGTCTAACTTCTTTACTAATTGTCAGCATAATCGATGAAATCACATGCGGGGTGGGGTTTACAACGAAGACCAGGCCCCTCCGCTTCATCATCCTTGTCCCCAGCCCTATCTTCTTCCCCCGCCCTGTCATCGAACCCTGTTCTACCATATGTGCAGGGACAATACGGACACATTGGCTCATCCTTCGACATGCAGCAACATATTCGGGAAGAACTGGGGGACATGCGAACTGATTTTACTTCAGTTCCATCTCCTTTGGTGCCACCTGTTTCATCAGTGCAATACTCAAATGAGGAAGAAGATAACCGATTCCTTATATCCCCATGCGGAGATTCGTAAGTAATTCATTTTTGTATGTATATTTAAATTATGGATGTAAATAAAAGTATCAATGTTTCGAATTTTCCATATGCTTGATTGTCTTATTCTCTATATTGTTATAACATGTTTTCAGATTTACGGATTCAACGCATGTTGTGAGGGAACTTAATAAAATAGTCAATAACTGTTGGATAAGACAGTTTACAACTTTCAGCAGTACTCCTAAAGAAATAAAGACTTTGTGGTGGAATGAGTTCAAGGTTAGTGTTATTTTTATTCATTTTCTCATAACATAAGTTCGATGTAGCATACTGATGGTCAATAATGAAATCTTGACGAATTGTTTGGTTCTATTGATTGTAGCGTAAGTTTAAGTAGAATGAAATGGAAGAGGCTGATATTAGAAGAATTTTTAAGAAGAAAGTCGGTGATCACATGCATTATGTGATAAATAAAGCCAAGAGAACAAAAGAAAAGCCAGATTTCATTACATTTGACGATTGGATAGAAATTACGAGAACTTGGGAAACTGATAAGCATAAAAAAATTTGTGAACAAAACATGAAGAATCGAACTTCTAGTTCTAGTGATGGGTCTGCGTCAGCCACATATGCTGGGGGCTCTATCAGCATCGGCGAGCATAGAAGAAGAATGGTAAGTCTGTTTAAACTTGTACATTTATTTAATTCAATGGTCACTAATTTTTGTGAAATTTTTGTAGGCAGATAAATTGGGGATAGAACCCACATTTGCAGCTACATTTAAACGCACATTTTAGAAAAAGGATAAGACATGGACTGGCGATCGAGCAAAAGTTATTAAGGTATGGAAGGTTATAGTTTTGACTTTATCGAAACTAGAATAAAAATCATGCACGTTTTTAATATTTATAGTAATATATATGAATTTATTTTATTTTTATCTATACTGTTAATATAGGAAAAATATGACCAACTTTTGATAAGCACTGCTAGTGGTTCTAGTTGTGGTGATGATGGTGGTGCTGGTGATGGTATTGCTGTGTCTAAGCCATCAGTTAACAGTATAACATTATGGGTGGAGGCAGCGGGTGGGATAAAATGAGGAAAAATATTTGGGATGGGATCCTTATCAAGGATGTTCAAAACGAAGGATGCGGCATCTTCATCCTCCAATGCGATTGCTACAAGGAGGACACGACATGAGGAGCACATGACTCAAGAATTGTGCCAACTCAAACAGTTGCTTATACAAAAAGGACGAAGAAATGAAGTATTTACTTGGACAGAAAGACGAACAAATAAGAGTGATGTAATCACAAATGCAATATATCATGCGACATCTTGACATCGATCGCAATGATGTTCCTTCTGTACTTCCTGTTAATGTAGCCAGTCATGGGCATATTGATGAGCCACACCATGATGCGACGATTGGTAATGATGCTGATGATGATGATGCTGGTGATTTTATTGTCAGTCCCCATTAGGTAAGAACATTTTTTTATAGCTAGTTCTACGTCAATGCATAAATGCTTTTCTTATATTTAGGACAAATTTCATATCTTTATTTTTGTTTCCATATTTCATCAGGTGTCAATACAACTTACCGTTCCTAATGTCATGCTCAGTACTGAAGCTACCAATGTCTGATGGTTATTTCCCGTCCTTTCAATGTATTATTTGATGTTCATTCTTGCTTACTCTATGTATTATGAGATTGAATGTTTAATACTATCATGTATGACTTTGCAACTTATATGCATTGTAGAAATTAATATTACATATCTAATTAGATTTTAAATCGAAGTTGTTTCGAAATATAATTTGTCGCAATTTAGCGACAAAAAGATATATTGCTGCAAATTAGGAACGACAATTTGCACGAATAATTACGGATGAATTTTGTAACGACCAATTAATGACACAATTTGCAACGAATTATTGATGATTTTCCGAGAATTTTCCAACGAAATATTTGCAACGAATTTTCCAACGAAACATTTCCAACGAATTTTCCAACAAAATTTTTCCAACGAATTTTCCAACGAAACATTTCCAACGAATTTTCCAACTAAATTTTTCCAACGAAACATTTCCAACGAAATTTTACCAACGAAATTTTTCCAACGAATATTCCAACAAAATTTTACCAACAAATTTTCCAACGAAACATTTCCAACGAGTTCTCCAACGAACTTTTTCCAACGAAATTTTTCCAACGAAACATTTCCAACGAAACTTTACCAACGAATTTTCAACAAATTTTCCAACGAAATTTTTCCAACGAAATTTTTCCAACGAATTTTCCAACTATTTCTCCAACGAACTTACCGACGAATTTCTTTTTTGTCGCAAATTAACAACGAAAATTAATTTTTTTCGGACATTTAAAGCATTTCCAATGACATTTCCAACAATTTTGTTGAAAATTTTCCAACGAATTTTGCCACGACTCTATTTTTGTCTCAAATTTAAACGATTTTGTTGTCCCAAAAATTTTCCCGCACTTAATTTCCAACAAATTTTTTTTAGTTGGAAATTCTTTTTCCCACCATTTTTTCGACCAATTATTACCAACGAATTTTTCCACGACTTTTCCAACGAATTGTTAGCGACGAAATTTGCAACGAAATTTCGAAGAAATTTACCCACGAATAATTACCAATGAATTTTGCAATGACTTTTCCAACGAAAAATCAGCAACGAATTTTCTAACGAAATTTTCAAGGAATTTAGCCACTAATTTACCGATGAAATTTCCAACGAAAAAATTTTCGTCGCAAATTTCCAACGAAAAGTAAAATTTTTCGTTGGAAAATTTTCCGATGACGTATTACCCACGAATTTTTTTTTGTTGGAAAATTCGTTAGAAATTCGTTTTCCAACGAATTTTTCAGAAATTTTCGTTGGAAATTTCGTCGGAAAAAACTTGTTTTTTTGTAATGCTAGTGTTAATTGTGTTGGTTGGTCATATGAATAATGCTGAGTATATACTAAAATTAGTCTCCAAATTTCTATTATAAGATCATGTTCGTGTTGAATATGAGCACTTGTTGCCAGACTTCATCGTAGCGTCGTGCGATGGATCCTAGTCCTAGAGAGAACTCGGAGAGCCACGCCATCTGTTTGTGCTTGACATGAATCACGTGTTTTTTGGTTGAAAACGAGAAAGAGCTTCTGGCAAATTTGAAGAGCAAGTCACGATGGGACACTAAGTTCGTAAATGCTAATTATTTCTAATTAAACCATCTAGTTAATTAATTTGAATAACCAAACTTAAAGCTACAAGCACGGTTCATTGGGTGAGAGTGGGATATTTACCTTCTAAGGCCGTGTTTGTCTGAGTACGAGAATTTTTCGCGAATTAGTTTTCTGGATTTTCATGTGTTTAGTTTGCTAAAAATGATTAGTCAAGGGAAAACCATTAACGGTCAAAACGTGCTTAAAGTTACGAAAATGAATTTTTTAACATGAAAAGAAAAAAACATTTTTCCGAAAATGTATTTTCCTTTATCATGAAATTTATCTCCAAACAAACACACCTTAAGATTGGAAATTACATTAACATCACATGTTTCTATTTACATCTCATATGTACATTTTCTCAACACCTAATCGCGCCAAGAGGCAATTGATCTTGTGCAAAACCTAATCTACCTTTTTCCCCACCTAAAACCTAATCTTCCTCGTGTAAAGAAAACAACAAGAAAGCAAGACCTATAAACCTAATGTCAAATGTGTGGTGGTAGTTTTCTGTTTACTAACTTGCATCTCAGCCCTCATTTTACTTTTGAATTATGTGCCTAAACTTAGGATAGTGGTTTTTAGCAAATAAATAAAAAAATATTGTTTTTTTGGGTAGTGGTTTATCAATTCAATTGGGATTTGAGGTTGACATAGTGTCACAATTTAGTTATCTTTTTTTTCTATTAGTCTTAATTAGCATCTGAATTTAATTTTAGCTATCTTCCTCATTATAATTTAAGTATGAATATTCTAATTCCGCAACAAGTTCTCCCTTTTTTATATCTTGGTCGTGTAGTTAGGTACAATGCTCCGTTAGATCTGACTATTAACCCTATATTTAAGCCCGTTATTGGTACGTTGGAATGAGTTTGGTGTAATTTTCTCTAGGTCATGATTTTATTATTGCTTTGATCGTCTTGGTTTAATGCATTTACTTTATTTGTAATAGTCTATTTTCGGGTGCAACCTACTAATTATACAAGGCTTTTTTTAACGTAAAATCTTATGATACTTATTATTATGTTTTTTAATTTACGCATCAACTGTTAATTTAGGACTGAATTAGTATCCATACGGTGGATTTAGCACCAATTGGACAATTTCTCCAAATTAAGACCATCTTACATCCTATTTTTTGTCAAATTGATAGGTTGTCATGGGATGACTGTGCATCGATGCTCATACAAGAGTCCAGTTAGATTCCAATAGCTTCCTGAAAAAGACGGGACATAGTAATCCAATCAAGACCACATGAAAAACAATCGATATCATATGTTAAACCTGTATTCAAAATCCCTTTCACTCATTTTCCTAGTGTGGTTGCATATTGCCTTAGCCTTAGAAAGAGATGATAATATAAATAGTCCCTAAATTTTGGTATAATCTATGATGTCGTCTCTACACTTTTAATTTATGTAATATGGTCCATAAACTTTGACCCAATATTCAAAATGTGATCCTTGAGCTATTGATTAAATGTTCAATGTAGTCATTCAGTTTATTTCAGTTTCAAATAGTTTAAAGATTAAATTGAAAATATACCAATAGTTCATAAGTTGGTTAATGACCCATTTTGACAGCTCTAAATCCAAGAATGACATTACACATTGGGTCAAAATTCAAGAACCACATTTTATAAATTAAATATTCATGGACGACATTGCATATTACACTAAAAGTTGATGAATCATTTTTAGGAAAAATATTTTTTAAATTATTAATTTTTCGGGAAACAAACGGAGCTTAAATTCAAGTCCAACTTTAGTATATCCCCCTTTTCAATGTGATTTTGGTAAATCATTAATGAAGTAAATTGGATAAAACCGTTGTACAATGATCATATCACATGACATCTTGGCACAGTGTTGTCCACTGAGTAAGAAATGTCGTCTTCAATGCTTGTTCGAAAATCGCATAAACTAAGACAGTTGAAGGTGGCACACATCATGTCATTACTTTGTTCACATGCAATAAACGTTTTTATAAAGCGAAGAGCACTAGGCACGATTTTGTGGTACGAGGGGGAGAAGGTGTGATGTTGTATTGTGTGATCGAGACTAAGCCTTTTGTCCGTTCGAAGCCACCTTTCTAGCTATTATCTCTGTTCTATATGGTGCAAATGGAAAAGAGGTGATTGAAGGAGTTTATAGATAATGGGTATTTATCGTGTGTAAGTATTGAATATGAGATATGTGATTGAATGACATTATGCGCATTGAGTTCAAACTGATATTTGTGCACGGTGAGAACTTATCACCCGAGACAAAAAGCTACACCATGAGAGCCACCTCTTGAACCTTGTTGGGACAAAGTGTTACGTCATGAAAGCTACCTCTTGAGTCCAGGGGCACCTCTAATGGTGCGATCACCTGTGTATGTATGTAGGGTTAGGAGATTGAGGTCCTAGGATGGGAGTGCACAATGGAAAGTGAGTGGATTTCAGGGCATCACACGTCAGAACTCGAGGGCGACTACTTCAGGTCTTGAAGACATGTCGGATGGTGAGTGCAGATACAGGATGGAGATAAGGGACGAGGGAGACGAGGATAGGTGCTGTGATGGTGACACGGATAATTGGCACGACTCTATATGAACAAGAATGTAACGAGTCCCTAGAGTAGAACTTGAGTTCGCACAGAGTGTGAGACCGAAAGATTGACTCTAATACCAAGTTAGAACCAATAATAAGAAAAAAGTTATTGTACTACTTGACACTAAGGTGTTACGATTAAGGGATATTTATACCTGAACAATTTGTATGGGAAAGTTAGCAATCTAATCTAACAAAAAAGACCTAGCTATCTTAGAAAATAACAAAAATTACAAAATCTATAACAGTTTGAGAATGTTCTAACAAAACTATAACTTATTGAACAATTTGCGGATGTGTACAAGACTCATTTGTCGTCGAACATATTAAATCAAATCTTATGTTAAAATTTACTGTTACAGGTTGATACAAAGAGGGTTTAAAACATATCATGTCAAAAACATATAAGGCAAGACTGAATAATCGATGTGAAGTTTGAACTTAGCACTCGTGCACATGAAGTGAATCCCACATAGATATCCAAACTTTATAATCTAAAAAATATCATACGGAGTTTATCAAATCTTAAAATATTGATATGTTGGGGTCACATCCGCACAAGTTTTATTGCATCTAAGGTCGTCCACGCGAATGATCTCTCCCAAACTATGTCAAGAAGAGAGACTTGGGTCGGGTGTAACTTTAACTTTTCATTTTAAAATTTGACCAATCGTTGCAAACTGAACAATCAATTTTGTGGTAATCGACCGAGGAAATATCATTCACGTAAGTGTTAGGCACCATATGAGTTCTTTGTTCGAGTAAGCAAGTTACCACCCTAGCCCCTGCTTGGCAACCCTACCGACTAGTAGAGGACACTAATACCAATAAGCGTTATGGACAGATTCCTAGCCATGGCTATCGGAAGAGGATCGATGTAAGCTGGTGCATTGGTTCTGCATGATTGTAGAAGGAAGAGGATGGACAAGATGCCATGTTAAAAAGTCCAATATAAAAGCTCGGCAGTAATCCCACCAAATTTAACATAGTATTAGAGCCAAGTTTTACCTAGCTTATTTCATGTTTGTGGCCCCCATTCGTGGAATTCCACGTGTCTTTCCTAATCTGGCATACATATAAGTGTGTGTCTTAGTATCCCACATCACATGAGTACGAGTTTATATTCTGTATATGAGTACGAGTTTATATGCTATACATCTATAAGTTTAAGCTTTTAAGATAGTTAACAATAGTCCTATAAAATCTTTTGGGCTCTTGGAAATCTTTCTCTCTGATTCCAACTTTTGATTAATAAAACAAATTAGGCTTTAAATTATAAAAATGCCCTGATGTAGAGAAGAAAAATATTCTCTTGCATCTCTTTTTTACATCAGCAATAGTTTAATATATCTCTTGCAACAAAAAATATGCCTTCAAATTTTGGGCTAAGCTCCAGGGACTAGGCCTGGCCCAAAAACTAGATGGAAAGAATCTCTCCATGCATTTCTCGTAGATAATTTCGATAGTCCTGTCCAACGTGCGACCCCTCCGGTACTACAAACTACAGAAGGAGACATAGCATTCCTATGTGGGTATGGCAAAGACCAAACCCCGGAACTCAACCTCGACAGGCCATACCGAACCACCGGTACCAACTGTCATCGTTTTCTATCCGGAAGGCTATGTCATTTACGACCCCGTTGTATTTCAGAGTCTTGATCATCGCAGGAAAATTACAATATTATGGATAATTACTAGTGACAATATTCAGAAGTTGCGAAATGTAAGGTACTTGATGGTTAGCAATGATAATTCCCGTCTCTTACGATAATCTAAGACAAATTACTAGTTCAAAGCGATTGACTCGTGTTATGAACTCTAATAACTAAATTACTACATGAAAAGGGAAATTAATTATTGGACGTGCAATCTAAATTATGACAAGATTGGTCAAATTACAATTGTTCAGGTTATATCCACTAATTACAAGAACTACAAAGTAGGAATTTTATTGCAAAATTACAATATTGTTAGAAGGAGTAAACATCTCTTAAGACGAAGTTATTTACCTTACAGGAAGTACTATGATTAACTTTGAACGGAGTAATTTAGCTTGAAATTAAGGTTTGCGAATTAGCTTGTTGTCTCGTAGATGTAAATGAAGTCCATGGATTATGTTTTATTTTAGTAAAGTAAGTTTCGCTGTCGTAAATTACCTTCCAATACATAAACTTTAGTATACTCCACAACTTGCTATGCTGTAACATGTCATTTTGACTTAAAAAACTTCGAAGAATTACACAAATGATTCATGAATTTTGCCTCAATGTATAATGTCGTCACAGAACCTTTAATTTGTTTAATGCGGTTTATAAACTTATGTGCAATATTGTCCCTGAATTTTAAAATTATTTAATATGATCTCTAAATTTTCGGTAAATATTCAATCTAGTCCATAGTATATGGGAATATCCAATGTAATTCTTCCGTTAGTTCAAGTTTAAGGACAACGTTGAACATTTGCATATAACTCGAAGACTACATTAGATGTGTATCAAATATTCAAAGACCACCTTTCATATTTAGCTATAGTTCAGGAACCATTTATGTTGCTTTTCAAAAACAAACTTCTCTTGAAAGTATGCATGCTTCTCAAAGAAGTAATATTTGTTGGGAAAATATCACAAAAAACTCAAAACTATGTCACTTGTGATAAATTTACCATGAACTTTTTTTTGTGATACAAAAAATCCCAAACTATACTACTTGTAAATTATTTACCCCACAATACTTCGGCCCATGAGTATTTTCGTTTTTTTCCTTTTTTCCTTTTTTTTTCTTGTCTTCTCTCTTCCCTTCGCCGGCCATAGCAAAGGGAAGCCGGCACTGGGGTTGGGCGAGGGTGACCCTTGCCCAACCCTAGTGCTGGCGAGGACCGCTCTTGCCGGCTTCCCTCCGCCATGGCCGATGAAGGGAAGAGAGAAGAAAGGAAACAAAAACAGAAAAAGGAAAAAGACAAAAATGTCTTTGGGTTAAAGTATTGTGAGGTAAATGTGTCACAAGTGACATAATTTTAGATTTTTCGTGTCACAAAAAAAAATTTCAAGGTAAATTTGTAACAAGTAACGTGGTTTAGAATTTTTGTGATATTTTCCCATCTTTGTTTTGTATTTTGTATTTTTGTTTTTATCCAAGGGAAAGTAATTAATTAATTATTGGCCAGAAAAGGGGGGAAAATCAAATTGGGTGGCAGGGAATTGATGAGTGCAATCGTGCTTGGCTAAAGTAGGGGATTACCTTAGCTTTTCCTTTTAGCCGCCCCTCCTTTTCTTTTGTCCTCTTTCCGTTCCTAGCTTTTTGTCTCTTTTTTCGAGCCCTTTTATGACATTAATGTACCTTAGAAATCCCCTTTTCGTGATATCCCAGGACTTTCATTCGAGAATCTTTTAGGTTTTCGCTCTTATTATCCTAATTTTGTAGTTTTCACATTTTAGTTTTTGTTTAACGGAGCGCACTCAGAATTTCTTCGAAAAAATCGCATGTAATCTTTTTTGCTAGTTTTTTGTAATATGAAATTGACAAAAAAAAGTATCTGTGGAAGTTTAGAAAAGCAAGCCAAGAGTGCTTATGTGAAACAAATTATCTCTCATCTTCATAGATATTTTTAGAATTGATTATTCGTATTACGTGTCATGATCGTGCTTATAAATTGTTTTTGTGCTCACATAAGACATTGTAATTTCGATTCCATTCATGCGGGATCCATGGGGTGTGTTGAGCCAGCTATAGTACACCCACCTCTCTCGATGAAGCTTCTTTTTCTTGTGAAAATTTCTTGGATGGTTGGAACTAATTTGGTGAAAAAATAAGTGAGAATGATGCTACCAAAATATAACAAGGGACAGACGCAAGATGATGATTAAGAACACGATCCACGTCGACACTTGAGTGGGATCTTTAGTGTGATTTTTATTTTAATTCTATTATGAATTTGTGGCTTGCCCCACTTGTATTTTTTATTAAATTCATTCGGTATAGCCTTCGAGAATAGGATGACGGCGGCTATATATATATATATTTAAAAGTTATGTTAAAAACTTATTTTAGTGTTGGGACAATATTTAGTCTTCCGAAGAAGTGAGAGAAGAAGGGGTTATCGATAAATAGTTCGGTTGCTACTCAATAAATAGGTATTGTAAATTACATAATTAGTTTTCCAACGCAAGAAGAGCTATTGCATAATTCGGTTTGCCCAGATAGATTTTGTTTTTAACTTTTTGCTCAGGCTCCATTTATTTTGCAGAATACATTTTTCAGAAAAGCATTTTCTAGCGTTTAAATCATTTGGAAAAATGAATCAACAGAAAATGTTTCCAGAATATAATTAGATATCGATGCTTGAACTAGAAACCTACGTTTGGACCTGAAAATCTCAACGCTTGTTCTCGGGCCCTTGGCATCGGCTTCGAGCGGGGGCAAGGTTCGTTGGGATCCATCAAGGCCAAGCCTAGGTCCAAAGAGGCCGAATCTATAGAAGTTGGGCTCGGGATATCAATGCCCATGGCCGGGCCTAGGACTCCAGTTGCATTGCCCAACTCCCCGAAACCCCAGCCTGGCTCCACAAAGACTGGACTCGTGAACCCAGTGCTCATGCTCGGATCTCTAACACTCGGGCTCGAGTCCATTGAGGTCGGGCTTATGTCTGTAGCGCTTGGGCTCGAGACCTCACACTAGGGACCAGATCTTGAGCCTCAATCCATCAAGGCTGGGATCATCACTACAGTGCTGGTGCCGAGGTCCCCGACACCTTGATCAATGTCCATTGAGGCCAAGCCCAGGCCTCGACACCTAGGCCCGGGACCTCGGTGCCTATGCTCATGTTCATTGAGGCCGAGCCGAGGATCTTGGTGCTTGTGCTCGAGACCCTAGTGCTCGGGCCCGTGCCTAGGTTCATTGAGGTTGGGCTCGTGTCTATCGAGGTCGGCCCCAAGACCTCAATGCCCAAGCCCAGTTCCCTAACACTGGCGTGTCGAGACCCCGAAGCCCGTGCATTGGTCCCCCGCACTTGGATCGGGGTCCATCGAGGTTGGACCTGGGATCCTAGTGCCCGTACCCTGTTTCCTGCTGTCAATGCGAAAATTACTGAAGTTTGAATAATGTATGTCTATTTAAGGAATTTTGACTTCCTTACCAAATAACGAAAAAATATTTTTCATTTTATTTTAAGGTTTCAATCAAATAATGAAAAGTATTATCATTTTCCATAAAACAAATTTCACAGTTTCCGTTAAATAGATGGAGCTTAAATCTAAATCTTGCGGCAGGTATGGTTTGATTTCTTCATAAATCGAAACACTTGGAACTTTTATAATATGTCAATTTCGGCATGAAAAATTCATATTTAATTTTTACGTAATTTTGAATTTTGGAGGCTGTTCTGAACTTTCGAAATGAAAATCAGCACAAAACCTTTTGCTTTCCGAGCGAAAACGGACAAGTGCAATGATCTGCTCCTGGTTTCAGACAAGGACCTTCGACGTGATTCGACCAGACGGGCAACGTTGCAGCATTTCCCCTGTTCCCATGCCCCTCTCTGCGTTTTCTCCGTACCCAAACCCCAAGAAGAGAACGAGAAAGTCAAAAGGAGGAGTCGCCATTTTCCATTTTGATTTCAGATTTTCCCCGGGAAAATTCAAACACCGCCTCTCCGTCGTGATCGATCGAGCACCGAAACCTCTCACTCACTCTCTCTCTCTGAGACACACTCGTCGATCGCCATGAACGCTCATCCTCCTCCTCCTCCTCCCTCTCCTTCCGCTTCGCCTTCGCGGATGGTGCCGCTTCCTCTTTCCGTCGAGGACGCGATACGCCGAATCTGCACTGATCAGAGCCAGCCTCCCCCGAACGCGTCGACTCGGAGGAAGCTCGCTTCGCTCGACGAAGGGGCCGCGCTTCGGGTCCTGAGGTCGACCGCCGCGACGAAAATCAAGTGGTCCATCGACGGTCTGATCTCCCGCATCATCGAAAACGGCACCTGCGCCGGCTCTTGTCCCTCGCCGTCTCCGTCGAAGATCGCTCGCATTTCCTTGAATGATCAAAGTTCGGCCCGTCAGTGATGTTCTTTTTCATGGAGCTTTCGTTCTCTCTCTTTTTTTTTGGTTGTGTGGAGGTCGTGCTGGTGATTTTTGTGCTTGTGATTCGGAGAAATTAGAGCAATAGGGGACGGTCAATCATCGCAAATTTGGAAGTTGCGTTGTTATCACCATTTGCGGTGTCAACATCTTGTTTAGATTATCCGATTTGATTCGTTTTGGAGGATTGACAGTTCGGAGGGACGATAGTGACTGGTGAGCAAAGACATAACTGTTGCGTGAGGTGACGCAGCCTCTCGTTTTTATATGATAGTTTTTTTTTTCTATTTTTGTGATGTTTTTTTTTTCTATTTTTGTGATGAGAGCGACTGAACTATATGTTCTTGTTGTACTGTCGCCTTTGTTTGCCGGTGTTTATTGTTAGGAAATGGAAAACTTGCTTCCTACATGTCATGTTTTGTCTTCCTGTATATAATGATGAACATGGATTGTTCAAAGTATGCTCAATGTATACGTAAAAGTATCTGCTGATACGGTGGTTTTCCTTGTTTTATGTTCACTGTCCTGTTTTTGTGGTGAGAGTGACTGAATCGTATAATGGCCTCTGGTTACTTGTGTTTGTGTTTGGAAATTGAAAAAAAAGAACAATGCTCAAAACTGCATCTTCTTTTCATCTTCTGGCTCTATTTGTCCGGCAAGATAGTTTGTTCAAAGTTTGTACACAAAATTTGAGCTGGGTATTCTTCTGCTAGACAATGGATTGGGAAGCTCTCCTGTGCGAGATCAACAGATTGGAAGTCCGAGACTTCTTCCAAGTTTGCAAAATTGGAATGGACAAGCAGTTAGCCCCCACATGAAGGCATTGAGCGAACTGGAGTTTAGAAAAGCATTTCTCATTCTAAACTACATTGGGGAGTAAGTTCTCTTCTTAGTTGCTCTGTCTGAATGTTGTCATCTCTGCATTTTGAGAGTATTGGGCTGCTATTTTATGCAGAGGAAATCTTGAAGACGCCATAGACAGTGATAGGATTCGACTGCTGAAAGATCGCAGAATGATCGAATTTGAGGAAGTGGTCTGGAATGCCATTGGACGGTTTCGTGTCAAGAAAGATGACCGTTGTAAGGTAACCTTTAGGAAGCGATTCATTTGTGCATAGTTTCCAAAACTAGTCCCTTCTTTTCATTTTGGAAATTGTCCCTCGATTGTTAGGAGGCAGATTGTTATGAAGTGACTTGGAGCATGGATCACTTTGATATGTGGATTAAAATTGGAAACGTGGAATGGTATTATTTAGGAAAGTGATACGAGAGGCATTGGCCATTATAATATATATAATTTGAGCATGATATGCTTGCCAGATGATTTGGTAAAATGACCTAAATCAAAAAACTCTTGTCTGATACATATTATAAATATTTGATAAAATAATGGCCAAAATACACAAAAGTGCGTGCATGCGTGCCTGAGAGAGAGAGAGAGAGAGAGAGAGAGAGAGAGAGAGAGAGAGTTATAATATATATAATTTGAGCATGATATGCTTGCCAGATGATTTGGTAAAATGACCTAAATCAAAAAACTCTTGTCTGATACATATTATAAATATTTGATAAAATAATGGCCAAAATACACAAAAGTGCTCGCGCGCTTGCGCGCGCAAGAGAGAGAGAGAGAGAGAGAGGGAGAGAGAGAGAGAGAGAGCTTATTATTACTATACAATGCTAGAAACGTTCATGCAAGTGTTTAATTGCAAATTTACTGTAAAAGAGGATGAGTATTGTAGATCACGTATCATGAGGGAATTAATGATGGTTTGTGTAGTATTCCATTATATTGTCTCTAACATCTTGCAATGGATGATGGGAAGTAAAAACCTGTGTTCTGATGTGTATAATTAATTGTTAGTTTAGAAATTAAGGAGGAAAAAGTGGTTAGTTTGAGTTTTCATGGACATATAATCTCTTAATGCAATGATCCTTATGTGTTGGAATGTGGTAATGGGAATTTTTTTTTATCATTTGATTTGGGAACATGATGGCAATGCTGCTCGGTTGGGATCATTATACCCCATATAAATAACTATAGGTGAACAGTACCAATAGAGCTTAAGGTTTGTTGGATTTTGTGGTTTTTTCTCTCACATATTAAATTGAGCAGTACGATTCATAATGTTTCTAATTTAGATGTTTAGCGCATCACACTGCGCGCAACACCTTAAGGAGAAAAGAGTGCTTGACTTTAGCATTTGCACATCACTACGATTTTCTTTTATCAAAAAAGTCTTAAATGAATGTGATGCATTTTGTAATTTCTTAATCCAAAATAATTGGACAAGAATGATAAGGCACGTTGCTTGTTTGGCAAGGATGAAGCTTTTTCGTGAGAATTGTGGTTGTTGAACTTATCACTAATGCATAATGGGTTGCGTAGTATGTGGCATTTAACAACTAGAAGAATCACTTTCATCACTATTCAAAGTTTTTTTTGCTTGCATGCATGGATGTGGTGTGGACACTCTGTAGCTGTGTATTGTCTCTCTATGTCAGCTCTCATGGTGGTATCTCCACTTTTCTTGTAATATAGTCCGTTTTTTGTTGTCTCCACAAGCTTCTCATGTATATAATATGTTAGAATAGCAAAGAAGTCAGCCATTTACTTCATCTTTTTTCATATTTGGATTTCTTTGTTTGACTAAACGAGTTAAATTTGCAGATATTTTTAAAGAGAATGAAAGGCCTAACCTCTTTTCACTTGTCAATGCCAATATCAAAACAATCAAAAATTTCATTAATTCCATTACATCTCTCATTCTAGGTGCCTGTAGAATAAACATGATGACATCTTAGTTGAAACTGATCTCTTGGACTAATTGGTACTAAATTTTATGTTTAATGTACAAAACTTAATTCTGAACTTTTTATCAAGCAATGTTAGGTATTAACCGTGGTAGTTAGAGATGCTTGAGCTTAGGAATACATGATTCTGGAGCAAATTATGTATGTGTTAATTTTATTTTATTTTGAAGTGGAAAGGGATAAAATATCCAAACTTCTTGAAGATAATTCTAGTTATCTATCCTAATATTCTTAATAATTCTGATTATTGTATCACCTGAAACTTTTTCGGTGTTTATGTTGTTGCTGCTTTCAGCATGTTGACTGGGATTCTGGAAGGACACACTTCTACCATTGTCACGTTTCACCTCAGGGGTGTTATCGTTTTAAAGTGAGTTTCTTGGCTTTTATCTTGAACATATACTGTAAGACTTGAATTCTGACTCTTAGGTTGTATCAGCAATGGCTCTTTCTTCCCAACTAAGTCGTGGAAATGATTTTTCCAGAGAATGGGATTAGTGCGTCACTTAGTCTCCTTTTCCTCTTTTCGCACTCGCCCTTTATATTGTAGTTATCAGCATGCGTAATTTATATGGAATAAATTTGAGTTTAATTTAGCAAATGGGTGATCTGTTAATTGAAAAGATTGTAAGTGGCATTGGTTGGTGCACCTTGGCAGAATGCCGACTCGCATCTTAATCACTGCGTTTTCTGTATTTGGCTCTTGCTGCTTTGAAGTTGTCTAACACTGGCTTGGTCATCTGATATATTAATCTTGATATGATCAAGTCATTTAGAGAGGAAAAATGCAATAGAACAATGTGCTTTGAAGTTGTGTTCTTTACTACCATAGAGAATGTGTTTATTTTTTCTTCCGTGCCATCTGTTTATTTCACCGGTCAGCTTCTTCTGGTGCCGAAAAGAAATGTGGTTTGACTTTTTGGATCCTGGTATCAATTGCCCAAGGGCATTTGGTAAGCATAAGAAGGTTCTAATTATCAAAGTAGTGATTACACGTATTACAAGTAAAGCAATGCTTTCGGATATTACAGACTTTCCTTATTTGGTTGTTAAGAAAGTTCCCTACTGGCAATTTTGAACAAAATCCTTATGATTTTAGCTTCTTAATGATGATGCTCGAGACTGTGTGTGCGCATTCAGGGACCTTACCTTAATAAGACAAGAACACTTCTACAAAAGGCATTAGGAGATGAGAATGTTCTCCTTGTCAAGTTGGCAGAAGAGATGTCGGATGATACTCTTACTATGTATAGAAAGATTGCAAAGGAAGGGATTCCTGTTGGTTTGCGTCGATACAAGTTCTTCGGTAATTTTCATTGCTTGTGCTCTGTGTGCGGTTTTGTTTGTTGTGTGTATGTTCTTAAGCTTTTATTATGATATTTATCAGAAGATGTGAATTTGTGAGCATTTTGTATCATCAAATAAGACAACCATGATAGAAGGAATCAGAAAAATCGGTCATGATATTGTATTATGGCTTGTATTTGGCTAATGTATAAATTGTTGACAGCTCTCCACTGTTATTTAATGTTGAAATGGAAAATATAGCTTCACACAAGCATGAGTTTGCAGTTTGCTTGTAGTCATTTATTCTTTTGTTCCACACTCCCTTTGCTTTTTCTCTCTTTGGGAAATGTAGATTTTGTTTGGAAAGACCTTTCCTATTAACTCTTCGTTTTATAAAATCTTGTTGATCTCACAATGTTGACATGCATAGTCATTACATGTAAGTTTTCAGAATATACGAATGTTGACATGCATACTCATTACAATTTTTATATAGTATTAAAAAAACAATTCTTTTTTCCATTTTCAAAATTTCAGAGCAAATTTAAAAGCATGAAAATGAAATTTTGTAAGTGTAGATGTGTACTTATGTGCATTATGTATTCATTTACTGTCTGCTTGAACTCTTGGGACAAGCAGCTTCCCAGCATTATATGAGAGCACAAGTTAAGAATTCAATCTTGTTGTTATTTTGCCAAAATTTCTATATTGTCTTAAATTTGTTGGGAAAACTTGTATCCTAATTAGATGAATCTTGATTGTAATCATGTTTCTTGTTTTCCATTCGACAATGATTTTACCCATCCATGTTCCTAAGTAAAGCGCGGGAGTGGGATTCCTTGCCTCTGCTAGCTTTTGTCTTTTGACACAATGCAATACGCAATACTCTTCCCCCCAGTCTGTATACGTTTTCTGGACATTTTTTATGCTCAGCTTGCGTCTAGAACCAGATGCACAGTCATGATAATTGCATCAGCACATACAAGCGTTCATATGTTGGTTATCTTGGTTTCTATTTCACAAAGTATTTTTCCATTTTTCTTTTGTTATTAATTGTATGGCATGCCTAATGGAGATTTGTTTCATCTTAGTTTTTGGAGCCTTGTTTGCTGCAATGAGAGCTTAAATACATGTTCAACTGCCAATAAATCTTTCATCCTTGCTAATAGTGTTTAAGGATGGAGGCAAAGAAGAGAGAAAAAGAGACCCTACTACATCCTCTGTGAGGTGTTACTTTGTTTGCATGGAGTGCGAGGCACTTAAAGAAAAGAAAACAGTACATGAAGCGAGATGCTTCTTCATGCATGCACATACAGTGTCCAGCATATCCCGCTACATGATACGGTTCGTTGCTGTAGAAGTTTCTCATCTGAACTTTGCATGAACTATATTATCTCCTAATGACGTGCATCTGCTAATAAACAGGTTGTCTCTTATCTTGTCCAATACCGTTAGCTTGGAAGTTGACTGGAATCGAGTGACGATTGAGAGAATTAAGGATAGGGATTGCAAGGTGTTATCTTTTGATTATTTCATGAATGAAAACTTGGTGTCATCTAAAGGTATTCTTTTAATTTGCTCCAATGCTTAGTATGGTCAATTTCCTGTCTAATAGCAGGATAAAGAGGGAAATTCCATCTATGATAAGAATGGAAAACCACTTATACATACTGATGGAACTGGATTTGTTTCCGAGGACATAGCTTTGAAGTGTCCTGGAAATATTTTCAAGGGAAGAGGTGTGATTGCTCCTGCTTTTAAGGTTTGTGATCTGTGGATATGGGCTATCATATTAATGGTATCTTCGTCTTGCTATGCAAGAGAAACTGATCTTCAAATATAATGACGACGATAAAAAAGGAAAACTGGTAGTACGTAATGACGTCATTTATGGTTAGTTGTGGGTTCTATCTTTAGATGGTATAGTCATGATGACACTGTAATGGCAATACTACATTTGGCAAATAGGATGGTGCTGCCTGGGTATGATGAATTACTGGACTGTCTAGTACTAGTAGTATTTTGTTTAAGGGATGCAATCCCTGCAATAAATTTGAACAAAATGCAGATCTAAGCGGTACACAATGTGAATTTGCAGCTTAGGTGTTGCAGATCGCAGTTTGGTGAGTTGTTTTTACTGCAAAAAAAGCATTGTTAATCGATCCTATTGTGATCAATTTCCTTCTTACATGTAAAGTGAAGATATCTTTTCATAAGCCTTGAGCAGTCACCTTTGTGTTTAATGCCTTTATTGATATCGTTAGTGACTATTGTTTTGAAAGTACAGTAATTATAAAGTTATGGATTTATTGCCTCTGTTCAACTATTTTAATTTCGTATCTTTCTTTAGGCCTCTCTTTCCATCATTCAAATGGACATGTTTTAAAGGTTAGTCATGAGTAGAAGAATTGAATTAAACTAAGCCCGTTCCTTTCTGGGGAGTTCTTTGAGATATTTTCAGTGCCACGGGGTCCACAAGAATGCATTGCTTTCTTCCCTTCTATTGTGCATTATTTAGGGAAAAATTGTTACGAAGGCATATGACTGAATACATATTTGTCTTGTCTCTCATTTCTCTAGTTTTAAGTTATTTCCTAGAAGTTTGTATTTATAGCTGTTCTAGATGCTACTTGCCTATGATTTGGTCATTTTTCTGTCATCCTAGAGATTTGCTGGCTGCGGCGACGATGAGCAGATACCTAGGGAGGGCATCTGTGATCCGGTAGTTGATGGAGATTTGTTTTTTGTGCTGGTGCTTGATTATCGTACAGTATGTGCAGGTTGAACTTTTTGCTCTTTAAACTTCTCTTGCAGCCTTTGCTGATTCAGTGCCGTCTATACAATGATGGTAGAGCTGTCAAGGGAACTCTTCTCCTTGATAAGCAAGTAAAGATTTAGCTGTATTATGCTGTTTTCTGTTCTGAATATTGGAGTGCTGTTTTCTGTTCTGAATATTGGAGTGTTGTCATTTCCTGTCATGTACTTCTGCTTTGAATTTATTTAATATTTTAAAAACTAGAATTTCTCTTACTAAATCCTATATTTAATAAAAAACAATGTGGTATAAATTGCTGGAAGTGAAATTGATCTTTTCATTCGTCCTTTTTGATATCAAACATGTGTTGGTCCTCCAATTTTATTAGCAAAATAAGATAAATATTTTTATGTAAGATTTACTAGGTTTTCATGCTATTTAATTATTCTCCAGACTGGTTTCAGGGGCCCGAATCAAATTTGTTTGGTCGTTGACATGAATGAAATTTGCTCTCCAACTTCATTGATGCTGCTTTTAGCTATAATGTATCAGTATGAGAGTGCAATAGAAGTCTCATGTGTTCTTGTGGGCTTTTCCTCCATCCATCATTGCTCACAAGAGGAAGCAAAAAAGGAATGCTGTTCATAAAGCCGGTCGTGTTATGCAGAAAATTGTTCAGATCACTGATGTTGTTAGAGTGTTTTGGTTGCTTAGGAAAATCCACATTGCACTATTGAGTATCATTTCAGCTTTGAGCTCTAACTATGAGTCTAGTTATTAGTTTTGCAGCTGCAATAATTCTCTATATTGTGATTTATTTCATTGTTTCTATCGGTTCATATATATCTTCCATTCTGATTGTTTGTTTGAATTTTGATCTGTAGCTCCCCCCTCATACAATTCATATTCGACCGTCGATGATCAAGGTTGAAAAAGACCCTAAGCTTTCAGATATCAGGACCATTGAATCACTGGAAATAGTACAAACAAGGTACAACCAGCATATTTTGCCAGCATGCTATTATTGGCTTAATTAACTCTTTGAGGTTCTTATGGCACCGTCGACCCTAGTACTGTGATCACAGTGTTATGTGTGGGTTTGTTGCCCTGCTATACTTCTGAGTTGTTGATTAGTATGTTAAGATTTTCCTTTGCGGTTAGCTGGTTAAAAGACCCCTACAAAAGCTGACTGAAAAGTTAGCTACTTTCCTGTTCTTTCAGCAGTTTAATTTGAACATGGGACATGTTTTCCTTGTGAACTAATTTAGCAGAGTCGGTAGCTTGTGTATTTGGCCTAGTGCTTTTTAATGTAACTTGAAGTTGAACACATTATATCAGCAAAACCACATATATATATATATATCAGCTTCCTAGGTTCTGGGGATCTAGTTAGTAAAGAAGAATAGTTTGTTGACTATCTAATATGTCTTCTTTTAAATACAGATATGTTGTTGTCAAACAAGAACAATGAATATTATTTTTTCATAAAATTGCATGAAAATTATATAAAGTTCTAAGATAAAAGTTAAGTATTCTATTACCAGAAATAATATGAAACTAAATAAAAGAAAAAGCATTGTAACTTATATAAAAGCCATAAGCAATATACATAATTAAAAGTAATAATATTAAACCAACCATGTAGGTGGAAAATTAAGGCGAAAATGGTAAAATAGTAAGAAGTAAGGATATATAACAAAAACAGACCAATCATAGGCAGTATAATTTACCGATTGTGGAGTATATTGCTATAATATAAATTGCAATTAAGAAAGGTTACTGATATTTAAATAATATCGAAAGATTACAAGTGCAAATATTGAAAGATTACAAGTGCAAAAGCATATAAAAACCTCTGTATTCTCAGATCATGAACAAGATTTGGAATATGAGGTGTTATAGGGATGGTATAAAACTTACAGATATGTGGCTTCAAGGAATGGAAGTAAAGATATTCAAGGGTAGATCTGGGTGAGAGATATGGAAAGATTGAGATATAATCTCTCTTATTTTCAAAAGGAGAAAGGTTTCTTTGGAGAAAGGCTTCTCTAGATATCAGATTGTTTTCTGAAAAGAATTCGATGTCCTCTTTAGATTGAAGAGTTCGGGTTTTAAAGGCATCTTGGTCAATGTGGAGAGGGTTCATGAGACCTTACTGTAGTGAACTGTAAAAGTTAACAAGTGTAGAGTGATACAGTGATGCTTTTATAAAAGTAGTCAGACATAAAAGTTGATAGGTATGAGCTTCTTTCGGCTCCTTTGTCATCATTTCAAAATTTGGATAAGGATTTAGGAGGGTCCTCTTCCTCTTCGTCTTCATCCTTGACATCTCCCCATGTGATACCGGGTATGCCTGGTATACCACAGCAGCTGTCTTCATTGGAGTTTTCACTATGATGAGAATGGGAAGAATTTGAATTTTCAAGTTTAAAAAGGGCTTGTTTTAGCATTAATGTTAATTGTTGATGAGACTTAGCAGATGCTAGTTTTGACAGAACGAACCTTCTATCGTGTAGAAAGGGAGTGATATTATTTGGATTGATTGGGCTAGGGTTTTTTTTATGCAACCATTCTGTGACGGCTTGTTCAGCAACTCTATCCCATAATTTAGAACTGGCCTACCATTTGACTTTAAATCTTCTGATGAGAACGATAGTGTTCGAATCTACGGATTTTCTATAATCAAAATTCCATGTTGTGACCCATGATACTCCAAAATATTTGAAAAAGAGCATTAGCTGTGGAAATCAGACTTTATTTGAAGGGGGTGCAAAATGGTTAGAGAATATTTTGTAACTGGGTTGCACCCATGGATGGAGGATTTCAACAATGGGACCAAAATGTTCCCACCATATGATGAACAAGAAAGGAACTTGTCTAATATTAGAGTTTTCAAAGAAAATTAGCCAGGTATGGGTATTGTTGGCATTTTTTCTGAAGAAAGTATTTCACTAAGCTTGTTGGTAATCAAAATATGAGATTTGTATGGAAGTGGTTTGTTGATTTTGACCTCAAATTTCATCATGGTTGTAGGATGGGGTTTCCACCGAGAAGGATGAATAATTTTATGGATTTTTTTCGTGGAATAATTAATATGGGTTTTGTCAGAAAAATGTTTAATGGTGACGGATTTTGTTTATGTCAATCTTTTCATAAAACTCATTTGTTTTGTAAATTTCATGAGGAACATAATTAAAATTTTCAAAAAACATATTTTTTGGAAATATGTAAGGGTTCTCATGATAAAATCCATTTTCAACTGCACTTACATTTTGGTATACAGTTTTTTGAATGAAAACAGATTTTTGTTTTTGAGGGGTTGCTTGAGTTGGCTGAATAACCACCTCACTAGAAATTCATTTTCTTATTGCCTTTTGATTAGCTATAGGGATGGGAGAAGGATCCACACTTACCATTGATTGTTTTGGTGATTGATTATTGAAGGCTGCTTGAAGAAGTTTGATTGCTTATGAAGAAAAGAATATGTATTTTTTTTCTTGATTGAGTAATTACAAGGTGTATATATACAGGAATAGAAGACCTAAATTAGGTAACAAAATCAAATCAAATATTTACAGCTAACAAACCAAATCACATAATATTCCAGATAATTAGGGAGAGATTATAAGAGATTTTCTAACACTCTCCCTCAAGTTGGTGAGTGAATATTTTCCATGCCCAACTTGCTGATAATCTCCTGAAATCTCGACACTGGTAGGCCTTTGGTCAGTACATTTGCTAGCTGATCTTTGCTAGGAGTGTAGGGAGTACTAATCAAACCAGATTCAAGCTTCTCCTTTATAAAATGCCTGTCTACCTCAATGTGCTTGGTTCAATCATGCTGAATCGGATTGTGAGCAATGTTGATTGCCAATTTATTGTCACAATAGAGTCTCATAGTTCCTTCATGTTCCACTTTGAGGTCTTCAATGATAATCCTGAGCCACAAAAGTTCTGGTAGGCCTTTGGTTAGTACATTTGCTAGTTGATCTTTGCTAGGAGTGTAGGGAGTACTAATCAAACCAGATTCAAGCTTCTCCTTTATAAAATGCCTGTCTACCTCAATGTGTTTGGTTCGATCATGCTGAACCGGATTGTGAGCAATGTTGATTGCTGATTTATTGTCACAATAGAGTCTCCTAGTTCCTTCATGTTTCACTTTGAGGTCTTCAATGATAATCCTGAGCCACAAAAGTTCACATATCCCATTCGTCATTGCTCTAAATTCAGCTTCAGCGCTCGATTTAGCAACCACATTTTGTTTTTTACTCCTCCAAGTGACGAGATTTCCCCCTAGAAAAGTGCAATAGCTGGATGTTGACCTTCTATCTATTGGTGACCCAGCATAATCTGCATCAGTATAGGCTTCAATATTAAGCTTGTCACCCCTTTTAAACAAAATACCTTTTCCAAGAGTAGCTTTGAGGGAGTGAAGAATCCGGTAGACAGCTTGCATATGTTCTTTAGGATCATGCATGAACTGACTTACAACTCCCACAACATAGGCTATGTTTGGCCTAGCACGAGACAGATAAATAAGCCTTCCTACTAACCTTTGATATCTCCCTTTTTCAACTACGCCACTCTCTCCCTGTCCATCCATTTTATGGTTTGCATCAATAGGAGTGCTCACCGCCTTACTATTGAGACATCCTGTTTCCTTGAGTAGATCAAGTACATACTTCCTTTGGGATATAAAAATACTTTTCTTAGAGTAGGCCACCTCGATACCAAGGAAATATCTCAACTTTCCAAGGTTTTTGATCTCAAACTGTTGAGCAACACTGTTCTTAAGAGACTTTTGTTCAGTTTCATCATTACCAGTCACAACTATATCATCTACATACACAAGTAGAGTTGTGATCATACCTTCATTTGAATGTTTGATGAACAAAGTGTGATCCCCTCTACTTTGCTTGTAACCCATCTCGAGCATTGCTTTCGTGAACCTTCCAAACCAAGCTCTTGGGGACTGTTTGAGATCATATAGAGCCTTTCTAAGCTGACACACCCGATTGTTTCCAAAGTCCTTGTCAAAATCTGGTGGAGGCTCCATAAAGACTTCCTCCTCCAAATCTCCATGTAAAAAAGCGTTCTTCACATCAAATTGCTGCAAAGACCAACCAAAATTTGCTGCAAGAGAAAGTAGCACCCGTACCGTGTTCATCTTTGCTATTGGTGCGAAGGTCTCTTGATAATCCACCCCATGGGTTTGGGTGTACCCCTTTGCGACCAACCTTGCTTTATACCTCTCCAAGGTCCCATCAGCTTTGTACTTAAGGGTATAAACCCATTTACATCCCACTGGTTGCTTACCTCTAGGTAAAGTCACAACTTCCCATGTATCATTTTTCTTCAATGCATTCATTTCCTCCGTCATATCTTGTATCCAATTCCTATCCTCAAAAGCTTCATGTACCGAGTTAGGAATAGTAATTGAATCAAGAGTAGTAATAAAGGCTTTGTGTTGAGTAGATAGTTTATGGTACGACACAAAATGGGACATAGGATGTTGGGTACATTTCCTGGTAGCTTTTCTCAAGGGAATAGGTAAATCCAAATCACTTAACTCAGGTTCATTAGAAGAAGGGTGAGTGATTTCATTTCCTAATAGCGGTTCGGATAACGGGACTTGATCTAGTTTTGGATTGAGCTTCGTCCTTCTTGAGTAAACTTGCAGTTTGGTTGGTTTATTCTTAGTAGAACCAGATGAGGATGATGATGAACTAGGCAGAGGACTTGATGAACGACTAGGTGGACTAAGAGGGCTAGGACTAGACAGAGATGGGGAAGGAGATGAAGTTGGATTGAATGAAGTAGGATTGGGCGATGCACTAGGTAGTGGAGGCAGTAGTTCAAACCCACCATCTTCATTTGGAGTCTCCCCCTGAAGATGGTGGCGGGAAGGAAAAAATGACCGGTTTTCATTAAAAGTGACATTCATAGAGATAAAAACTCGACGTGTTAAAGGGTCATAGCATTTATAACCTTTTTGAGTATTAGAGTACCCAATAAAGACACTTTGGAGCACGGGGTCAAGTTTGTTTCGGTTGTGATTATGAATATGCACAAAAGCAACGCAGCCAAAGATTTGAGGGGGAAGGTGATATTTATGGGAAACATCAGGAAAAAAGGTAGATAGGGGCTGTAAGGGACTTTTATTTCCTACGGTTTTGGAAGGAACCCGATTAATCAGATATGCTGAAGTTAAAACAGCTTCCCCCAAAAATGCTTTGAAAAAGACATTTAAAAGAGGAGAGCCCGAGTAACATTTAGGAGGTGCCTATTTTTCCTTTCGGCTACTCCGTTTTGTTGAGGGGTATTAACACAGGAAGACTATTGAATAATACCCTGAGTTTGGAAAAAAATGATCAAGATACTGATTGAAATATTCCTTCCCATTATCAGACCTAAGTCTCCTAATTAACACCCCAAATTGATTGACTATCATTTTATGAAAGTTTTGAAAGATAGATTGAGCATTAGACTTGTCTTTCATAAGATATAGCCATGTCGTATGAGTACAATCATCGATAAAGGAGACAAACCATCTAGCTCCTGTAAAATTAGCAAATTTAGATGGACCCCACACATCAGTATGGATAAGAGAGAATGGTGTTGAAACTCTAGCATTATTATTCAAAGGAAATGAAACACGATGATGTTTTGCAAGTTCACAAACTTCACAATGAAGATTTTCAGCGGCAACATCTTTAAAAATGGGAGGAAACGTAGTCCTAAGAAGACTAAACGGTGGATGTCCTAATCGAAAATGGTGAAGCAAAATCTGAGATGAGTGGATAGGATTGCAAGAGTTGTTTCCTGGGTTACAAGAGTTGTAAGAGGTACTATAACCCACAAGAGACCAACCAATTTTGCTCGAATCCTCAAGGTAGTAGAGCCCATTCCGTTCCTTAGCAAATCCAATCGTCCTCCCCGTTTTCAGGTCCTGCAAGATACAATGATCAATAGAGAAAAGCACCTTACAATTCAGATTTTTGGTAAGTTGATTAATGGAAAGGAGATTGGTGGACAGCTTAGGAACATACAGGACATTGTCAAGTTTAAGTAAGGGATTTAGAGTTATGGTTCCTTGGCCAGCTACGGTAACAAGAGATCCATCTGCTATGGTAATACTCCTATTTCCTGGTGATGGTTTATAAGTTTCAAATTTAATGGGATCATGTCTCATATGGTTGGTTGCTCCTGAATCAAGAATCCACGAATTAGGGTACCGAGAAGCTGTTGAGTTTTCGGAAATTAGACACGCACCTGACTGGACTAATGAACACATATCAGAAGACTTAGATAGGGAGTCAAGGAGAGCCCTGATTTTACCAACTTCTTCTCTGTTAAATATCTCCTCACTAACAGGTTTGTATTGGTCCATAGGGGCAGCTTCACCTTCACTGGTCATGTGCGCTTGTGGTTGTCTTTTAGTTCTGCTGAGCACCTGTGTTCTTCCATGAAGCTTGAAGCAATTTTCTCTTGTATGGCGTGGTTTCTTGCAAAAACTGCACCATAAACCTTCACTGCCCATTGTCTTAATCAGATCTGGTCTCCTGTTTTTGTCAGGATTTCTTTCCTCCCTAATTGCTTTCATGGCGGATCCTTCGGTGTGTTGGTCTTCAAACATTACAGTCTGTCGGCTTTCTTCTCCTCTTACAGTAGAAAAAACTTCATTCAAGGATGGCAGCTGCTTCTTTCCAAGAATCTGAACTCAAATCTGATCAAAGTTTGCATTCAGACCTGCCAAAAACTCAAAAATCCTATCTCTCTCGATATGGTTTCGGAGAGTATTAGTGTCTTTAGCACACCTCATCTCTAGATTCAGATTGTGATCTATTTCAAGCCAGAGACCTCTCATGAGGTTGTAGAATGGCAGCAATAAGGATGAAAAAAAAAAGGGCTGCGATGAAGCAGCGATGGTGGGAAAAGAAACAGAGGCAGGAAATTCAGATCAGAAAATTAGGCTTCGATACCATGAAGAAAAGAATCTGTATTTTTTTTTCTTATCTTGATTGAGTATTTACAAGGTGTATATATACAGGAATAGAAGACCTAAATTAGGTAACAAAATCAAATCAAATATTTACAGCTAATAAATCAAATCACATAATATTCCAGATAATTAGGAAGAGATTATAGGAGATTTTCCAACAGCTTATTCATGAGATAGTTTAGAAATATCAAAGGATACAGGTTCTTTGGTAACCTGATTTGATATGGTAGTGATATTCAAAGATGGTTTAGCAGGTTATATGCTTGAAACCAGGTCCTAATATTGGTTAGGCCTAAGGGTTTTTTCTTTGGGGTTTCGGCAATTTCTTTGCCTGTCTCTTCGGTAGGTTTGTTGGGAGGCATTTTCCCTGTAAAATTTCTCATGAGAAAATCAGATAAAGAATTTGTAATACCATTTATGAATTTAATATCAAAATCAAAAATAGATATTTTGGCTTGCCATCTGGCAAAAATTTGTTTCGAAGCGATATTTTGAACTGCTAAAACAAGCCCTTTCTTAACTTGAAGATTCAAATTCTTCCCATTCTCATCATACTCGAAACTCCAATGAAGACAACTGTTATGGTATATCAGGCATACTCGATATCAAATGGAGAGATGTCAAGGATGAAGACGAAGAGGAAGAAGAGGACCCTCTTGAATTCTTATCCTGATTTTGAAATAATGACAAAAAAGCCGAAAGAAGCTCATAACTGTTAACTTTTATGTCTGACTATTTTTATAAAAGCATCACTGTATCACTCTACACTTTTACCTTTTACTGTTCACTACAGTAAGGTCCCGTGAACCCTTTCCACAGTGACCAAGATGTCTTTAAAACCTGAACTCTTCAATTTGAAGAGGACATCGAATTCTTTTCAGAGAACCGTCAAATAGCTAGAGAAGCCTTTCTCTAAAGAATCCTTTCTTCTTTTGAAAATAAGAGATTATATCTCAACCTTTCCATATCTCTCACCAAGATCTACCTTTGAATATCTTCACTTCCATTCCTGGAAGCCACACATATGTAAGTTTCTTACCGTCCCTGTAACACCTCAAGTTCCAGATCTTGTTCATGATATGAAAATACAGAGGCTTTTATAAGCTTTTGTACTTGTAATCTTTCAATATTTGCATTTGTAATCTTTCGATATTATTTAAATATCAGTAATTTTTCTTAATTGCAATTTATATTACAGCAATATACTCCATAATTGGCAGGTTATACTGCCTGTAGTTGGTCTGTTTTTGTTATATATCCTTATTTCTTACTATTTTACTATTTTCGCCTTAATTTACCACCTACATGATTGGTTTAATATTATTACTTTTAATTCTTTTTTTGCTTATGGCTTTTATATAAGTTACAATGCTCTTTCTTTTATTTAGTTTCATATTATTTTTGGCAATAGAATACTTAAGTTTAAGGGAAAATATGACAAAAAACTCCAAACTATGTTATTTGTGATAAATTTATTTTGAACTTTTTTTATGATACGAAAAATCCCAAATTATGCCACTTATGATAAATTTATTTTAAACTTTTTTTTTGTGACACAGAAAACCCAAAACTATGCCACTTGTGACACATTTATCCCACAATGCTTTTGCCCATAGGCATTTTTGACTTTTTCCTTTTTTTTTCTTTTTTTTCTCTCTTCCCTCCGTCGGCCATGGCGAAGGGAAGTCGGCGAGGGCTGCCCTCGCCTGAGTTGGGCGAAGTCGCCCTCGCTAGATCCAGCGTCGGGTGAGGCTGCCCTCGCCCTCGCCCCACGCTGGCGTGGGCAGCCCTCGCTGGCTTCCCTCCACCATGGCCGGCGGAGGGAAGAGAGAAATAAAGAAAAAAAGGGAAAAAAACAGAAAAAGGAAAATGACGAAAATGCCCATGGGTCAAAGTATTGTGGGGTAAATGTGTTATAAGTGGCATAATTTTGGGTTTTTTGTTACAAGTGATATTGTTTGGGGTTTTTCGTGTCACGAAAAAATGTTCAGGGCAAATTTGTTCCAAGTGATATAATTTAAGGTTTTTCGTGTCACGAAAAAAAGTTTAGAATAGATTTGTCCCAAGTAGCATAATTTGAGATTTTTGGTGGTATTTTCCCTAACTTTTATCTTAGAACTTTATATCATTTTCATACAATTTTATGAGAGAGACTCTTCTTGATAGATGTAGCCCAAGAAGGGCCCATTGGGAGTTTTTGAGGTACATAAAACTCAGTATGACCATTGTGGCCTACCTTGTGATGCTGATGTTGTGACTCCTTGACAAGAATCTTCAATCGTATCAAAAGAAATGTGTGGAACAATCAATGCGCTATACCCAACAGAATAAGAGGTCCGTTTTACCCCTAAAACTGAGAATTTGAGACTTCTGCTCATTTACTTTTACGAATATTAGGCATTAGACATGTGGCCTTCTTTGAAAAGTTTGCCACAGCATAGGCCTTTTTTGGCATTTTACCTTCATAGAGTGGAGTGTAGTGCAGAAATATTGAATATAATACACCGAGTCCTACTGCCTGGTTAGAGACACCATGGATTTTGTGAAGCCAATCTATCAACTATATCCTAATTTCGTTGTTAATTTTTTTTTATGACGATGTCAGCAGATTGGAAAAATGTGATGCTTTGGATGGCTGGCTTTTAAAATGCCAATTGTAGATTCAACTTAGAATGTTGATTATGATTCAGTCTTTATCAAATCTTATGGGTTTGAAACTGGCTGGAATTCTTAACAGTTGAATTCAAGATTGCATTATGGAGAATTAGTAAATCCCGTTGCTTTTTGTTTGGATCTTTTTCTGCCATCAAAATTTACCTTGCCGGAGGAAGTTATTAGACATTGGTCCTCATCATTGCAGCAATAAACCAAAGCCTGCGTGTCTTTCAAAGACTTTGATTGCACTTTTAAGCTATGGTGGGGTCCCGAAAGAATTTCTTTTGGACTTGCTGGAGAGTGCTCTGGGAGATGCAAATAGTGTCTTCTCTAGTAAACGAGCGGCTTTAAGAGGTAGTATTCTTCTGAACATTTGGACTGTTAAAATATTGTCTGTTCTTAAAACAGTCCAAAGAGAGATTTTCTCCGATTTGTTTTTCTTTTTCTTGGATTTGCTTCTTTTATTTTTCTTGATCTGAAATATGCATAAGTAAAAAAGGGCATCTCTATTCATCTTTGCTGCTTTTACTTCCCGTGGGTGCACATTTCCTTCGATTGCTATTTGATGTGTAATCATTTTGCCTTTTGTTTTCCTTTTGTTCTTCTACTGTATGAGCAGTTTCGGTGAATCATGGTGAGAAGGATGGTTTCATCGCGGCCAGAATGATCTTATCTGGGATTCCTCTCGACGAAACATACCTACAGAATCATCTATCCGAACTGATGCAGGATGAAAAGAAGAGTTTGAAAGGAGGAAGGATTCCTATTCCAGATTCTTACTATCTTATGGGGACAGCCGATCCCACAGGAATTCTTAAAAGTGATGAAGTTTGTATTATCCTGTATGTACTCTTAATCTCATCTTTCTATGTGTGATTGTCATTTAGAATGAGTTCGCTAATGAAAACTCAAGATAAACAGTCATTTTGTAATATTAATTTCAGAGTGCATCCCTTTGTAGTGGTTTGGTATGGTTATGGAATAACTTCTAACCATGCTGTAGGGGTACAAATCAAAATTTAGGTTTGCATATGATTTGGCTATTTGACTGAGGGCCCGTTTGGTTCAACTTTTAAAATGCTACTTGGGGGAATGTGAATACCTTTAAGTTAAAGTCTCTTAAAGAAATGCAAGTGGCATTTGGTAAAAAATCATTTATAAAGCTACTTTGACCCAAGTAGTGTTTGGTACATTTTTTTTTTTGCAAAAGAGCTTTGGGAATTATCTTTTTTATTTAAAAAAAAAACTTATCCTACCCTTCGTCAAAGCCAGCCAAGGCCTACAACTGCTGGCGAGGGCCTACGGTTGCCGGCAAGCTAGATCTAGCCCCGGTGGCTATCGCCTGAGGTCGGGTGACCCCTGGCGAGCTAGATCTATCGCTGGTGATCGTTGCCCAAGGCCAGACGACCCGAGGGTCACATGAGCTAGGTGCCGGCCGCCTAAAGTTGGGAGACCCAGGCGTTGGCCGCCTGAGGTTGCACGACCCAGGCTAGCGGCGCCTGGATGGTCACACGACCTCAGGTGGCTGTCGCTTGAGTCATATGACTTCGCTGGCCCGATCCGGTGTCGGCCGCCCTCGCTGGCGACCTCACAAAGAAGATGAACAGTACCAAGAGGGGCAAAACCGGAATAAGCCAAAGTAAGTGAGGGTAGTTTGGAGACAACATTTGGGTTCAACATTTGTGGAATGCTAGCATTTGGCCAATACTAGGCCGAAAGCTAAACCAAACGGTTTAGCATTTTGGGAAAGCCCCTTTCCAAAGCTGAACCAAACGGAGTCTAAGCTAATGTTGTACTTTTATCCAACTTTAAAGAATTTCAAAGAAATGATTTGAATTCTGTGAGGAGCCCATGCAATTGATTCGCCTTTTTCAAAGATCATTAAAACGTTGTATTTTCTATTTTGGAATAGATCTCTTTTGGCAAAATTTTGTCAGTGATCATCCATATTTTGAGATGTATAGATTTTTAGGAGAGTAGTGTGGTCAGGCTAGCAGTTGACATCAAACAATTGGTTTTGCCCTCTCCCGGGGGCATGTTCGAGCTAGGAATCCTTTATATTCGGTAGGATCTACATTCACATTGATTGGTAACTTCATTGTGATCCATTAGAGTATTCTGTTTTATGGGGTGACCAATAAGAGTGTTTTGTCTTATAAGGCGACCGATTAAAAGATTTGTTATTGTTCATGTTTTCAAAGAAAATCATGTTTTATGGTTTAAGTATAAGGTCGGTCTTCACGAGTAATTGACATGCATAGTTTTTTATTTTCGTTGTTAAAATAACCATCATCCTATCCAATTTTTCTCATGCCATTTATAACTGCTTTTGCTTGAGCTTGCTGATTAATAATTGTAGCTATGCTTGTCTGGGGGTTAGATGTTTAATTTAGTTACATGCCTCCATATCTGGCCCTTGGGTTAAACATCAATCAAGCTATATTGCTTTGGTGACATCCTATATCTGGTTCTGTTCTTGTTAACCCATGTTTGAGTTTGATACTTACAACTTTGGGGAAAAGCCTTTTCGGAAAAGGTGTGGTTACCTATTGCGCTTTGAAGTTATAATGCTGTTTCAGGTGTCTCCACTATTTAAATTTTTGCCTTGAATCATCAATGCAGTGACAGTGGACAAATTTCAGGGAAGGTATTAGTATACCGCAATCCTGGTTTGCATTTTGGAGATATTCATGTTTTGAACGCTACATATGTGGAACCGTTGGAAACAAAAGTTGGAAATTCCAAGTATGCCATATTTTTCCCCACTAGTGGACCGCGCTCCTTGGCTGATGAAATAGCTAGTGGGGATTTCGATGGGGATATGTATTGGGTTTCACGGAACCCTCAGGTTGGTGTTTACATGAGAATTGCTCATTCTTGTTAGATGCCTTTTACTACATTTGGTTGATGTCCTTTGCCAGCTTATGATGATACCACCCTGGACCCCCTTCCCCTTCCCCTTCCCCCCAAAAAAGAAGTTTTTACTTTTTTTTCTGCAGTTTCAAAATCCTTTCATGATTTTCCTTTTCTAAGTGAGGTTTTAGTAGTTGGATGGTATTTTTCACCATCCTTTTTTCTCATTAGACAATTTTCCCTTGCTTTACAGTTGATGCATACTGGTCTTCAAACTTATACTCAGAATAGTTGTATGCCATCGTAACTGGGTTCCAACTTGGCTAAGCAGTTGTTATGGAACCCTATCTGGCCAATGGAAAAGGAATTTAATGCTGTATTAGTTAAGTTATTTGAAGTTTAGCAAAAAAAGTTATCTGAAATTCATACATGTTATTTACTATAGTGACAGACCTTTAGGAGAAGATGAGCCCGGACTTAATTCCTGAACGACAGGGAAAACTGTTCATGCTCATGTTTACTTTTATTAGTTTGGCTTTGCTCATAAGCAATGTAAAATGGCCATTTCAGCCACTCTTTATGCATGTGCCTGTACCTCTTTCGTCTCTTCTTTGGTGTATAGGCCTAAACTTTGAAAGTAACTTCAAAATGAGTTGAAAAACATGACTGACCAACTGGGGCCTTTTACTAGAAGAGGATTGCCATCCTTAATGTCCTTGGATAATTTTACATCTAAGATGTTTTGCTGTTGCCTTTTTTTGAATCTCTTGGGTAACATTGGTTTGGCGGAATGGAAATGCAGTCTTTCACTTCTGTTGTTAGCCTGCTGGTCATTTGTCTCTGCATTGTTGTCTAGCACAGCAAAAGAAAAAGTAAGTAGATCTAAGCCCTTTGCATCATGACTATATCCACTATTCTGATATTAACATCTGACAGAGATTAAATTGTAAGAGTGGGTCTTTTTTTGTTTCCTATCAATTTGGACCCCCCAAGAATCTGTTGATATCTCTGATTCCATTTTCTTGTTCCTAACACCCCTAAGTTGGCAAGGAGATGTTCATTCACATGCTAACTGTCCAAGCCAAGCATCTTAAGAAGGATTGGAGCACTTGTCAAAGAGCCAATATAAGAAAGTTTGTTGTTTGATTTTGTTGAAGTATTATCCCACATCGATTGACAACAGGTCCTATATGCTCTTTATATTTATGTGGTTTCCTTCCACCTAATAGCTTAAGCTTTTGGGTTGGACTTTCTAACATAGTAATGCTATCCCTTTCGTGAATGGGAATGGTAAAAAATTCCATGTGAATGTGCGTAGTCAAAATTTCACGTGCTGCTCATAATCCATCCAACTTACACGTGAGTGGGGGTGTTGAAGTATTATTCCACATCTATTGACAGTAGGTCCACCTAATAGCTTAAGCTTTTGAGTTGCACTTTCTAATAGATTTCCAATTCACCGTCTCTCTCGTGTTATTTGTAATCACTGTATTGGAAATGAAAACATTACCTTATTAAGTATAGTTAAGGAGTGCGGCACTCGTTAACAAGACCCTTTTAAGAATGTCTTTGTTATTATATCTTGCAGTTGTAGATACCTGGATCATCCTTCTTTTTTTCTTTTCCATGAAGGGTGAATCATGATTCAATGGCTATGTTCCTGATAATGAACTCGTTGGTGCATCATGTACCGTACTTGTTATGTCATTTTGTGAGGCCTACCTTGCAGTGGTTGTCTCGGTAATTGTTTGGCAGTGATGATTGAACTATTTACAAAATTTGCTGATTCAGAATTGCCGAATGATGTCAGCTAAATCTTTCAAACAACCACTTATTGAGCGTGCAATTCATGTGTCAGCTGTTGAAGTACTTTACACCGAGCCAGCCATGGGTATCTGCTTCTGCAGCGCAAGACATGAACTGCAAGAAGCCAAGTGACTTGTCTTTTGAGGAGTTGGAGAATGAGTTGATTGATTTATGGTTGAACACTAGATTTAACCCAAGGTAGGCGCTTGAATATGCATTTGCTTTTAGGTCTGTGCCGTAAATCTGAGACTCCATATTCTGGAACTACTTGTGATTGAAGAGAATGATCTAAGAACTTGGGGAAAAAGAAAGTTCTCGCAAATTATTCCCATAAAATACCTCACAGAAATATGAATTTTCCCACCTTGGCTTCACTTTTAAACTTTACGGTTTTTTCCCAAAATCTACTTTAGTTTGCTTCTTTTCTTTTAAAATTAGAGTCACTAGTATTCAGTGAAAAGTTTTTTCATGAAATTACTTTTCCTTTGAGAACTTGGACTTCAGTTCTCTGGTTTTAAAGACTTTTTCATTCTTTGAAGGAGGTTAGTCATTTCGGCTTTTAAAACTTCCAGTTATTTTATCGAATTGGTTTAGAAGTTCAACGTTTGCTGTTCCATCACCCTGCTGAATTGCCGTCAATGAAGTGTTATTTATATGTGATGCAATCTCGATATTTTTTCCAAGTGCTTTTCATCTGCTTTATGTATTATTTATCTTTGACTGGAGCTAATTAAAACTAGGCATGTGCCAGTAAGTAGAGGCACAATTTGGTTATTATATTACGTAGGTGAGGAAAGAATTATAGCCTTTTTAGTGTCATCGAGCTGGCTCCAGGTTTTTTCTTCTTAAAATGTCTTGAGATGAAAAATCTGATTCATTATCTGATGATTATTTTGGTCAAAACACAACGTGATCATGAAGATTAAGGTGATCTATTTATGGTGCTTGATCGTGCTGCATATAAGGCACCACTTGGAAAATTGACATTTTCTATGGTGTTTTCAGTTACACGGTGGGTGTTGCAGCTGATAGTTGGCAGGCATTGATGGATCGTCTGCTAACGCTTGGTAGCGATCAAATTGATGAAAAATGTCAGGTGGAGAGAAACCTTTGTCAGTTGATTGACATATATTATGATGCCTTAGATGCTCCTAAGAATGGTGGAATAAGGGTTAGTTTCTTATTTTACGTTCCTTTTTATTTAAGTATCGGAAAAGATAAGATTTTGAGTCTCTCAATTCTCTTGCATTTGCTTCTATTCTTTACGAGGCTAATGGCCTACTTGGTATTATTATTTAGAGCTTACTTTTCCATTTCATGAGCATGCAATAGATACCGAAGTGCTCTGGGGCACACTTTGCTAAATTTGCATAATTTCATAGTGCTTACTGTGAGTTGGATAAAAACTCTGCGTGATGCATCTTTATTCCTATTTGATGGTAGTTTTTCTTGGAAGTTATTTAGCGACTCTTTCTTTTGTACTGGAGACCAGATTAAAGTTCCCAAACTTTTGAAGGCGGAAACTTTCCCACATTACATGGGAAAGGATAATTCCATTTCCTTTCGCTCCAAATCTATCCTCGGATTGATTTTTGATACGGTTGAATCATACCAGGCAGAAATTCCAACCGGCAAAGGTGAGATTTTGTCTTATTCAGTATTTTATTACTCTCAAGACCTTTGTGAGTTTGTATGATAAATAATTATAGGAATGGGACAACACTCATTTAAACTGGTTGCTCTCACTTAGCTCTCCGTACAATATGAAGCCTGGCAATATTTGGATTATCGTAAGTAGAAAGTTGATTTGAGATCATGCCATCAACCTATTGGCCTGAAAAAAGAAAGTACTCTTTCTTGATGGAGTTGGTTGATTAGGATTTTATCCTATCACCAAAGTCACCGAGTTTAATGAACAGATTTTGTGCGTAGTCAAACATTTTCTTCTGCTGGTACTTATTTCTTCTTATAATATTAATCAGCTCTGATTTTCGTCTTTCTTCATCTTAGCTGTTGAAATTTATGGGGACTGATTTCTTCCCTTGATAATTTTAGGGATATGGAAGATCCCATATTTTGATGTGGAAATCCCGAATGACTGCCAAATGGAGTGGGGAAGACGCTACCCCGAATATAGAAAGGAGATGGAAGCTGCTCTAAGCCAATGTGCAGAGGGGAAGGATTTCTCCCCAGATAATGTAATAAAGAAATATAAGCAGGTATATTTGTCTTGTCTTCTCTTTTATGTTCTCCAGTCTTAGTCAGAACAGTGCTCTAGAGAAACAAGTTAGAGGACAGAGAAGCTCGTCTTTAGAATACTTCCTGTGAGAGAGAGAGAGAGACGTGGTTTTAGGAAATTCATTTTCGCATAATTCTTCTGGTACAGTTGCTATATGGTGCACCGGATTTTGAAGAGAGCCCGAGGAGGTGGGACGATATTTTCAATGAGGCTCTTGCGATCTATAACATTTCGTACGAGTATGCGACGGGAAGGCATGCCGTGATCGGAGGGAAAGCCATCGGCTTATGTGGATTCGCTTGGAAAGTGGCAGGTCCTGCGCTCTGCAAGATTTATGCCATGAAGCAGGGGCAGAAGTCGATCGTCTGCCTACCCTCAGTTCTAAAGGAAATCTTCAGTTGAAACTTCTGTTTGGCTTTAGCTTAAAGTACAATTGTTTATATCCCTCTTATTTATCTTATCCTCCGCAAATCTCTTGTTTTCTGCATAACAAAAGACGCCTTTTAGGTTTTTACTGATAGAGGTGATCATTCCTCAGGCCCAACTGGGCCCTAAGGTTGGATTACATTTTCGCCGAACACCACCTATTCTAAGACGTCAAAAGTCTAATCGTTAAGTTTTGAGATTTTTTTTTTTTTGGTAAGGTAAGTGGATAAGTTTTGAGATTCAATTACACTTTTTGGAAGTTTTAAGATTTAATTACACTTTTTGAAAGTTTTAAGATTTAATGGTACTCTCATGACAAGTTTTAGGATTGTTAATGTACTTATCCCCGTTTATATTTATGGTTAATATCATGAAAAACTTTAAATTTGTACACTTGTAGTAAATTTATTCAAAATTAATTTTTTGGCTACTAAAAATTCAAAATCGGTACATCTGTAATTAATTTACTAACTGTTAATTTTTGTTAAATTTTATCATTAAGTGGTTGAGTTGGATGAAATGTGGGAGTGACGGGTGTACTAGGTTAGTGTTTAATTTTCCGTTTGTTATAAATGTACTAATTGGTGATTTTTTTGTAATATTAATTAAATATAATAGAAATCAATGAATGGTTAATTTGTTATAAATATATCAGTTTGCGTTTTTTGATAGTTTAAAAATTAGTTTTTGGTAAATTTGTTATGGGTGTACTAATTTGGGGTTTTTTATGGTTAAAAAATTAGTTTGAAATAAATTTGTCAGTAATGTATAGTTTGTGGTTTTTTGTGATATTAATTCTTATATTTAAAATGTGGGGTTTGGGCTCAATCGGGCGGGGTGTTCTTGATAGATGCCCTAAATGTCCTGGGCTCTTGTGGTTCGGGTCGGGCTTGGGTGGCTTCAAAGGCCCGTACGCACGGCCAATGAACAGAGGTTAATTTCTGAGCCGCACTCAAGTAAATATTTTGTTTTGAGAATGAACTCTCTCTCTATTCAGTGGAGTAAATCATCAAAAGCGGATTGTACAGAAACATCTGTAATCGAAGAGGAAAAAAAAAAATAATGAATTGCAAAAATGCAAAAATATTTTGGCAAAAGCCGCTGATATTCTTGTGATCGGCCCCCAGTTTCACTCGTCTTAAAAAAGTGCGCTCGATACGTGTGGCGATGAGGTTTAGTCGTCGCATTCACGTGCTTGCATGCATGCATGCATGCACTCGACATCTACCTTAACCCCTCCAAAGCACACATAGCATCGACAACCATCGCCGCTACTCGACACCTGTACTCTCTCTCTCTTCTGTTGGTGAGCTACTAGATCGTCGGCCGGCTATGATCGCACTGAGAAGGGCCAGTTCGTCGCTGGTAATGCTTGCAGCAGAACAAGGTCGATCTCTCTTCATCTTCATCTTCATATTCTTCACCTTGTTCAAATATCTATCATTCTACTCTTCCTTTTTTGGTTTGGTCGCCGAGGAAGCTTGGTCTTACTTGAAACTCGCGGTTCCCGGTACATATCATATCATATGCCAATCGAGTTCGGTTATGTAGAAGTTTTAAGTGAACGAGGGAGGGATAGTGAGAGCACTATTCAGTAGATGGACGACCCGCTGTGTGGTTTTTGGATTTTGACATGTTTTCTGTGTTGAAGCAGCGGAGTGGTGGTGGTGGCGGTGTTTTTGGTCTCTGTTTCTACGCGAGGGTTTTGTCTCTGCCGCGGATTGTGGCGGTATTGAGGCTGAAAGGCGGCTTGATCAGAGGAGAGAGGAAGACTGCGGTGAATATGGACAGCACGATGAAGGAGCTGAGGGAAGGCGAGGCCGTGCTTGAGCTGAAATCCGACGTGGGCGGCGGGGTTGAGGACGTTTACGGCAAGGATCGTGCCACTGAGGACCAGTTCGTCACTCCTTGGGCTCTCTCTGTCGCGAGGTTTGCCTTCTTTAGATCATTTGATGCGTTGCATGTATGAATGTGGAGTGTTTTTGAGCCAAAATAGATTTTTCTACGGCAGGTGGCGACAGGTGGACGGCGGGCCACCATGAGAGGACAGCGGGCAGCAGGTGGTGGTGGACGGTGGGCGACGAAAGGCAGGAGGCGATCAGCAGAGGATGACAGAAGGCGGCGAGAGGCGGATGGCAAGAGGCAAGAGGCGGGCGCTGGTGGATGGTGGCGAGATGCGGCCGGCGGGTGGCAATGATGGGCGGTTGGTTAGTAGCAAGAACGAGTAATGAGAAGAGTTTTTATTTTTTATTTTTATTCCAGAAATAGAAAAGTAAAAAATTTTATATCTCATTTTTGTTCCAAATCTATTTTTGAAATTAAAATTTTTCTAAAAATAAAAAATTAAATCACGTTACCAAACTGATTTTTTTTTCAAATCTGTTCCCGAGAACATGAAAATAAAAAAATAAAAAAACAAAATGGTTATAATGCGCTTGTGATAGCCAACTCTTGGAGTTGTTGAGGGCACTTCAGCATCCTCAAATACTGAAAGCATGGTTGTCAGGATATGCATAGGAATATTGGCAAGGGAATCAACCATCTCGCCCAGTAGCGTTTTTCAAATCTAGTCGTCGTCGACTCTCTCTCTCCCGATATGCAGGCTTCAGCCTTCAGCAACCAGTAACGAAGTAGCTAGACTTAAGGGAATTGTTAAAACCACTTCATCAACTATCCCGCCAAGTAATGTTCTTTAATCTGTAGTTGTTGTTGACTCTCTCTCTTCCCAGCAAGAAAGAAAGCACATGTACGGTAAGCACATCAGAGTATTGGCAAGGGATTCATGAAAGCACGGGCGATTACTTCTGATTCTATTGTTCGGAGAGAAGCATGAAACAGCCTAACCATGTTGGACTGATTCTGCGAAGGGGACGGTGTCCTGATGCTTCAGCAACAATTGTTTTCATCATATGGAGATCAGCATATCAGCTGTTTCCTAGGTTGCAAGAATTCATGCTGCAGTTGTGCGTCCTCCCGTTAAAAAACCTAACCAAAATGCTGATGTGACCGTTAAGTGTCGCGCTAGCTCTTAGGTGGCAGCCACGTGGCTCCTATGGCTAGTGACAAACTTAAAAATTTTGCAAGAAGTAGCAGAGAAATTTGGAAAAGAAGAACAAAAGACAAGGTGGTGAGAGGGGAGGGGAGTCCGGTGGCAGTAGGCGGCGGCAATGGAGGCAGCCACCCAGTCTCCGGAATACGCCAAGCAGCCCTCATCCTTGGCTGCGGCCACCTCTACCAGGAAGGTTGGCTCTTACAAGGCTAGGCAGGGTCCTCGCCACCGCAGAAAGGGTCATGGTTGCAGCCTTTCGCCTTTAATCTGCAGCGAGCAAAGGTCCTTGGACCATGTAGATTGATTTCCAGAGATTAGTCCAGTGAGAAAGAGAATGAAGCATGGGGAAGAGGAGAGCGTTGAATGGCTGCTATGAGCAACACTGGCAGCGGACTAAAGCACAATCTCTTTGCATAACCCTCTGGTATCATGAAGGTCTACAGATTAGAGAGATCAGGAACAGTTAGCTTTAAAGTACTGCTAGCTTTAAAGTACTTCCCTCAAGTTCATTTTCTATCTGGGTTGTTATATTTCCCATCGCTGTGTGCGTGTGATGCAGCTCTCTTCTCTAAAACAGCTGTGAAGCTTTAGGTTCTAATCTTGTCCGTTCTTTGCAATTAGGTTATGATGAAAATAGGCACTTAGAGCTGCCATACTTCTATGATTACTAGTGCTGTCTAAACCCAGTTTTCTCTGTCTTCTTTGGTTATTTTCTCACTTTGCTTCCCTCCACTTACTGATTCAAAGCGATGACATCCACTTCTGTCTATATTTTACTCTGGTCTTCTTGTTAGCGGTGAGATTCAATAGCAACACACCGTACGTGATCAGGCATGTATACAATTTTCTTTTTTGAGCTAACCCACCATAAAGCGGAGACACCCCGATTTGCATGCTCTGCCCAAAACAGCATCTAAAGATGGAAAAATGGGGACTCAAATGCTCTACTTGAACATGCATACTTCTATAAGTTGGATACACCATTTTCATGTATTTTCTTGGTCTGGTCTCCGGCATTGTAGCCACATTCATCCAAAATATCAGATCACACAGTGATTGTTACTATTGCAGGCATCAAACCGATCGAATAACACTACAAGGTAAACAAAAGATAGATCAAGATTTATTCCCTTTGCTCGATAGAGCAGCTTCTATTCTTTCAGCCTTGACTCGAAGAGCAGAATTGTAAAACTCAGTCAAATCTTTCTCTGTCCATCCTTCAATCGGATTTACCGCGAAAGATCAGCTCAATACACATCCATCTTCTTCTTCTGCATCTCTTGCCGCCGTCAATTTCATTGTGGCAACCAATGATTCGAACCCGGCAGTATTGCAGTCCACGATCTCATAGCTGAAGCTTTTGTTGACAGGGTCAGTTGCAAGCTGCTTCTCAAGAGCCCAGTTTGTGACCACATCCTCCAAACTGTCGGCGGACCTTATTGTGACGGAGCAGTATTGAATGCATCCGGGTTGACCCGATATGCCTTCGACTCCGTAGCACGTGTCTATCATGGGGACCCACTTGTGCAGGCTGAAGAAATCCTCCAGGAGGGGCCATGCCTTGTCAGGACTAGAGCCTATCACTAGCGCACCATGTTGGATCCTTAATCCAACGTTGGGTTATATGTGAAATAATAATGTAATGCATACTGTCATATAAAGTTAAGCCCTTTAAAAGTGATAAATTAAGTTAAGGTAATTTAGGGCTTTAATGTATCAAATAGGGTGTGGCCATTTAATGTGTAGAGACTAAAAGGGGAAATTACAATTTTATGATGGGCAAAATTGTAATTTCTAAAGGGTAACATTAGAGTTACCTTATAAGAGTGATTATGGTCCCCAGAACGTACGTAAGTTACTGATTCCTCTTCATCCCATCAAAAGAGGGAAACACAGAGAGAATTTAAAAGGGAACTCTCAGAGAAAACGTATTGTTCTGGAAGACTATCCGCACGACACCGAAGAACAGTCTACGTTATGGATTCAGGTACGCTTCCGTGTTTATGCTTTCTCAATGAATTATACATGTATAATCCTGTTTCGTTGATGGTTTTCAACGGTTCATCGGTTTTCGGAATATAACAATTGGTATCAGAGCAGTATATATGTTAATTCATTGGTTTTAGGGTTCTGTTTTAGCAATTTGTGAGATTAGGGTTCATGCGGATGTTTGCACAACGAAGCAAAATCGATTTTTTTTTTATACTGTACAGTATTTTTCGAATTTTTAAATTTGTCAAAAGTGAATTTTGATGTTAAATCTGGAATCCTGACGGCGAGTTGAGTTTGAGGATGGGTGGCGCACCTCCGTCGGAGGCTGCAGGCACCTGCACGCACTCCACCCGCCGTCGGGCACCGACATGCGTGAGATTCACGCGCCTGAAGCACAGGCGCAACGCCCGCGCGTGGATCTCACGCGCGGAACGCAAATAGCAATTAAAATTCAAATTTTGGTGGAGGAATATATATCTTGAAATAAATTGATTGAAGCAACATGTCCACAAATGGACCTCTCATGTGTAAATTAATTTATTTTAAGATATAAAAGGTATGCACATGTGATGCATGTGGATTTTAACCAGCCCAAAGGAAGGTTAATATTTAACAAATCACATTTGCAACTGCGGTGATTAACATGTGATGATTATTTGGATTTTGTATGTGAGTAATAAATCGACCCAAAGGAAGTTTTATTGTTTGACATACTATTATTATCAATGTTTGATTACTGCAACAAGATATCACTTACTAGTTAATATTGTTGTCCAAAGACAAGGTATTAATGTAGTGCTCGATGTCTTGAGATGGGAATTACCTTGATTTGAATTGATATATTGCTTTGAGACTTACGTGAGCATGTTTTATTGGTTGTATTTGAATTCAGCTATTACTCCTGCGAATATTACTGCCAGCATTAATTCAATTCCTATGCTAAATGGCACCAACTTCAAGTCATGGCAAGAGAATCTTCTGATAGTTCTCGGAGTCATGGATCTCGACCTTGCGTTAAGGATCGATTCTCCTACACCGCTTAATGATCAAAGCACCTCTGATCAAAAGAGGGATATGGAAAGGTGGGAGAGATCAAATCGCATGTGTATGATGATCATGAAGAAAGCCATTCCAGAAGCATTCCGGGGCACAATGTCTGAAAAGATAACCACAGCTAAAGAATTCCTTACTGACATTGAAAAGAGATTTGTCAAAAGCGAAAAGGCTGAAATTGGTACGATCTTGACAAATTTAATTTCAATGCGCTACAAAGGGAAGGGCAATATTAGGGAGTACATCATGGAGATGTATCATCTTGCTTCTAAGTTAAAAGCACTTAAGCTGGAACTCACTGAGGACTTGCTGGTGCATCTGGTTTTAATATCTCTTCCGGCACAGTTTAATCAGTTTAAGGTGAGCTACAACTATCAGAAAGAGACTTGGTCTCTGAATGAGCTCATCTCACATTGTGTCTAAGAGGCGGAAAGGCTGAAGCAAGATAAGACAGAAAGTGCCCATCTAACCTTAACTTCCAAGGATAAGGGAATGAAAAGGAAGAAGGATAAAGAAGCTGCAACCTTGGCAAACAAAAGGAAACAACAACAGAAACAGGATGATCCGGAAAGCACAGGTTGTTTCTTTTGTAAAGCCATAGGACATGTGAAGAAGAATTGCACCAATTATCACGCATGGCGTGCTAAGAAAGGTGTGCTTCTTAATTTGGTTTGTTCTGAGGTTAATTTAACTTCGGTACCTGGACACACTTGGTGGATAGATTCTGGTGCAACAACTCACATCAGTATGTCTATGCAGGGTTGCCTGAGTTGTCGAAAGCCAAGTGATGTTGAAAGATACATTTATGTGGGCGATGGCAAGATGGTTCAAGTTGAAGCAATTGGAAAATTTAGATTATTATTAAAGACTGGATTATATTTGGATCTTGATGAGACATTTATTGTACCGTCTTTTAGACAAAACTTGATTTCCATTTTTGCTTTGGACAAATCTGGTTATTCTTGTTCATTTGGGAATGGAACATTCAGTTTGTTTCAAGATTCAAAATTAGTTGGTTCCGGTTCTTTATCAGTTTATGATAATCTTTATTCACTTGATGTGATTGCTTCTTTTAATGAATCCTTGCATTTGAGTACACGAGGTACAAAGAGAAAATTAACCGATGAGAATTCAGCTGCTCTATGGCACAAGAGATTAGGTCATATCTCCAAGCAAAGGATAGAGAGACTTGTGTCGGATGAAATTCTCAATCCTTTAGACTTCACAAATTTTGAAATTTGTGTTAATTGTATAAAGGGCAAACAAACCAATAAAAGGAGATTTGTAGCCAACAGGACTTCAGACGTCTTAGAACTTATCCATACTGATATTTGTGGACCGTTTCCAACGGCTGCTTTGAATGGTCAGCAATATTTTATAACATTCATAGACGATTTTTCAAGATATGGCTACATATATCTCATTAAAGAAAAGGCACAGTCACTGGATGTGTTCAAAACATATAAAATCAAAGTTGAGAATCAACTCAACAAGAAAATTAAAAGCGTCAAGTCTGATCATGGTGGTGAATACTACGGCAGATATGACGGTTCAGGTGAGCAATGTCCAGGACCGTTTGCTAAATTCCTAGAGGAATGCGGTATCGTCCCACAGTACACTATGTCGGGTTCGCCCACAATGAATGGTGTTGCTGAAAGACGAAATAGAACGCTTAAGGATATGGTGAGGAGTATGATTTGTTCTTCCACCTTACCAGAATCACTCTGGGGAGAAGCGCTTAAGACTGCAGCATATATCCTTAATAGGGTTCCAACTAAAGCAACTATCAAAACCCCTTATGAACTTTGGACGGGTAAAAAGCCTAGTCTAAAGCATTTACGCGTTTGGGGATGTACAGCTGAGGCAAGGCCTTATAAGCCTAATGAAAGAAAACTAGATTCAAGAACAATAAGTTGCTACTTTATTGGATACCCTGAAAGATCAAGGGGGTACAAATTTTATGATCCTACAGTTAAGTCGATTTTTGAGTCGGGAATTGCTCGGTTCTTTGAGGATGTTGAGTTTGCGAGAGGGGATACAGTTAGGGACCTTGACTTTGAAGAGGAATCTGTTAATGTTCCTACACCTGCCATTGACATTGATCCCACAAGTGCCATTGTCATTGATCGGGACACAACTGATCAGGACGATGAAAGAGAACCTCTTATTCAAGAAATTATTCCAGAAAATCAAACTCTACCACCTCAAGAACATATGCCATTAAGAAGATCCACTAGAGAGAGGAGAAGTGCAATGCCAGATGATTACATTGTATTTCTCCAAGAGCATGATTTTGATATTGGAATGATGGAAGATGATCCAATTAGCTTTCGTCAAGCCATGGAAAGTTCTAACTCTCAGAAGTGGAATGATGCCATGAAGGAGGAGATGTGATGAAGTCCATGAGAGACAATGACGTTTGGGATCTTGTCCCATTGCCAGAAGGTGTGAAGCCCATTGGTTGTAAATGGATATTTAAAACCAAAAGGGTTGTAAATGGATATTTAAAACCAAAAGGGATTCAAAAGGCAATGTGGAGAGATATAAGGCTTGTCTTGTCGCAAAGGGATTTACACAGAAAGAAGGCATTGACTATAAAGAGACTTTCTCTCCAGTTTCTTCGAAAGACTCTTTTAGGATTATAATGGCATTGGTGGCGCATTTCAATCTTGAGTTGCATCAGATGGATGTAAAGACAGCGTTTCTCAATGGTAACATTGATGAAACAATATATATGGTGCAGCCAGAAAACTTTGTATCTGGAGATCCAAAGAGTATGGTTTGCAAACTTAAGAAATCCATCTATGGGCTCAAGCAAGCATCTCGACAATGGTATTTTAAATTTCATCAAGTGATCGTCTCATTTGGCTTTGAGATGAATTTGGTTGATGAATGTATATACTGTAAGTTCTGTGGGAGCAAGTACATTTTTCTGGTTTTGTATGTTGATGATATCTTGCTTGCCAGCAACGATATAGGCTTATTGCACGAAACCAAGAGATTTCTGTCTAATAACTTTGAGATGAAAGATCTTGGTGACGCCTCTTTTGTATTAGGTATACAAATACACCGGGATCGCTCTCGGGGTATTCTTGGATTATCACAAAAGAGTTATATCGAAAAGGTTCTCAAAAGGTATGGCATGCAAGATTGTAAACCAGGTGATACCCCTGTATCTAAAGGAGACAAGTTTTGTTTCAATCAGTGCCCTAAGAATGATTTTGAAAGAAAGGAAATGGAGAAGATTCCTTATGCATCTGTAATAGAGAGTTTGATGTATGCTCAGGTTTGTACGCGTCCGGATATTGCGTACATTACTGGAATGTTGGGCAAATATTTAAGCAATCCAGGAGTAGACCATTGGAAAGCAACCAAACGGGTCTTGCGATACTTACAGAAAACAAAAGGATACATGCTCACATATCGGAGGTTGGATCAGCTTGAGATCATTGGTTATACTGACTCCGATTTTGCTGGATGCCAAGATAGTTTGAAGTCTACATCAGGCTATGTTTATCTGTTAGCCGGAGGTACCATCTCATGGAAGAGTGCCGAACAGTCCATAACGGCCTCTTCAACTATGGCAGCAGAATTCATAGCATGTTATGAAGCATCCAATCATGGAATATGACTGCGAAATTTTGTCACGGGACTACGGATAGTGGATAGTATTGAAAGACCACTCAAGTTATTATGTGACAATAATCAGCAGTTTTATATTCTAACAACAACAGAGGCTCGTCGAAGTCAAAGCATATAGACATCAAGTTCCTTGTTGTTAAAGAAAGAATTCAGAGTGGACAGTTGTCTATAGAACATATTGGTACAAACTCCATGCTTGCGGATCCGCTTACTAAGGGATTGCCACCTAAGGTGTTCCATGAGCATACTGCTCGTATGGGTGTTATGTTTATTGAGGATATTCAGTCTTAGTGGGAGTTTGTAATTTAAATGTTCTTAATATAGACATTTTCAGTTATTTCAGTATATGGATATTTGAGGTTATTTTCTGCAGAAATATCAGAATTTATTCACCCTCTGATTTTGGTAAAGTCTGATCTCACTAAGGTTTAAGGTGGACCAGTTGGAATTAGGCATGTTAATATCACGTTTCATGAAATTTCCATGCTACACATCCACGTCATAATCCATGTCATTCAGTTGTATTAATTTTGTGACCATTGATGGGTTGAATTACGATAGATGTGACAAAAGCCGCTTTGATCCTATATTGATATAATTGATGGACCGGATTGGTTAGAGATACATTTCGGTAATGACAGTAAAGTTGAGCTCAAACAGTTGTTATTGCAAAGCATAATTATAAGGATACACATATAATCCAAGTGGGAGATTGTTGGATCCTTAATCCAACATTGGGTTATATGTGAAATAATAATACAATGCATACTGTCATATAAAGTTAAGCCCTTTAAAAGTGATAAATTAAGTTAAGGTAATTTAGGGCTTTAATGTATCAAATAGGGTGCGGCCCTTTAATGTGTAAAGACTAAAAGGGGAAATTACAATTTTATGATGGGTAAAATTGTAATTTCTAAAGGGTAACATTATGGTTACCTTATAAGAGTGGTTACAGTCCCCAGAACGTATGTAAGTTACTGATTTCTCTTCATCCCATCAAAAAAGAGAAACACAGAAAGAATTTAAAAGGGAATTCTAAGAGAAAACGTATTGTTCTAGAAGACTACCCGCACGACACCGAAGAACAGTCTACGTTATGGATTCAGGTACGCTTCCGTGTTTATGCTTTCTCAATGAATTATACATATATAATCCTATTTCGTTGATGGTTTTCAATGGTTCATCGGTTTTCGGAATATAACACACCAACCTTTCCTTCCCATTTTTCCTCTGCTTCATTGGCCATAGCAATGCAGGCTTCAGGCTTCTGCAATTGGCATTTAGCAGTAGTGGAACAACATTGAAATAGTGAAAGCTTTTGTTGTCAGGGTATGAGAAGGCATAAGCTTGGATTGTCACGGGAATCAAAGTGTTGGACAATGCTCTTGGGTTGACTTCAGTTTGTCAGAGGATGTACATGGGGCGGGTGCTATAGGGGCGCATGAACATGTGGAAATACTCTGAGCATTTCTTGGCAGTGTGCGAAGAGGCATATGCCGGAAGTGGCATGGGAATCATGTAGGCTATCTCTCTCTCCAATGTGTAGTCTTGGCCTTGAGCAGTGCACGGGCATCTGTCTGGTTTGATATTATTGAGTCTTGGGAAATCTTACCCGATTATGACACTTGTCTATTTAGAAGGTGGTATTCATAGACTGATCCCTTGATGAGAAAGTCGAGGCCAAAATTTATACTTTTCTATAAAATCTTACTCAAAAGGGAGATGCCAACGCACATGAAAATCAAGCATTGATCACATCCTTCATCTTTAAAATGTCAATGAGTTTTGGGAAAACGGCTTTCCCCCCAATGTCTAAGGACATGTATGATTGCATCATCGATTCATCATAGGGTGTTATAAATATAAAAAGATCCATGCAATGTCTTGCAATTCGCGTGCGGGGAATCCTCCATAATTATTGCAACCTTTCACTTGAAATTCTAACGCGGACTAATGAAATATATGTAAATATCTTGCATAGCATGCTCACTAGTTAGGATAATTGTAGTGCAAGTCTCACAACTTATCAATTCTTGATTTCAGTCCTAAAACTCTCATTTTGTGCATTTGAATCCAAAACTTATCCCTTTTGTCCACTTCAACCGTTTCGGCAAATCCGATAGTTTCAAGTGGACAGAAATGCATACGTGACTTCTCTTTTTTATTAACTTTTAACCCAATGCGGTTTTTTTTATATTTCCTTTTTAAAGTTTGAAGGCAAAATTGCATCCTTTTGTTGATTCTACATCAGTGATTTTCGGCCAAATTTGGTCGGATGGACTTAATTGGCAAAACGTGAAAATATTAAGGACTCAATTGATAAAATTAAAAAGTTATGACTAAATTAGCAAAACTGCAATAAGTTTACGAGTTTTTAGATAATTTTCCGCTCATGAGATCCAAGCACACTTCCACATATGGGAGCACTTAGCTATTTATAGGCTTAAGGAAGTGATCCTACCTCCTATATATTCTGGATCAATATCTTCCTTAGAAATTTTTTTGTTTGATGATTTTCAGTTTTAGATCTTCCTAGAAATATTTTCCAATATGATTATAGAAAAAATTAGATGTGGATAATCTATTAGCTACTCATCTCTACACGAGAATATCTTAATATCTATCCTAGAATAATCTAGATTTCTTGGAGAAGATGGGCGGTGCATCTTTTTCTTCAACATAAGTTAATAAAAAATGATACAGAAAAATGCATCTAGATCTTTAATGAATTTCCTCTTCTGTTGCACTTGAGCTCAGGATTAGCGTGCGGATGCGAATTCAATCCGTGACCCTCGTTTTAATCGGGTGCTGGTCACAATTCCTTCATCGGATCAAGATGAATCACGATATTGTTATCCGAAATTAGCTCAAAGTATATGTAAGTGGAACTTGGACGTACAAGAGGGTGCTCTAAATCCAATACGAATGAGGAATATTGACCAAACTTGCGAATTATTGTGGAAATAATAGAGAGCTAATACGTACTACTGCCCAGACTTTCACCACTCTTGCACACCGCATCACACAGCTTCAAGACTATCACATGCCCACGAAAGCAGATCATCAGATTCAGAGGACATCAGTTCGTGAATCCAATCACTTTGCTTGACCAAGAAGAGCCTCCTCCATCCTCTCGGCCATGACCCGCAAGCCCGACCCGATGAACTGGTCCAAGTCCTCGGGTTTCCAGCAGTCCATGGGCTTGACCTCGTAGCTCCACACGATGCGACACCCGTCTTCCTTAGGCACGACTTGGACCGTGGAGACATAGGAGTTGAACCCGACATTGCCGTCCACGATGCTATAGCTGAATATCTTTGCAGCCGGGTCGATTGACAGCAGCTTCTGCTTCATCTAATTCAGGGTTGTTGTCTCGGTGTCGCCGACGTCCCGGTCACCTGGGGTCTTGAACCCGGTGCAGTAGCGGATGCACCAGGGCTGGCCGGAGTCACCCTCGATGGGGTTGTAAGTGGCGAGGGTCGGGAACCACTTGGCGAGGCCTAAGAAGTCCTCCAAGAAGGGCCATATTTGGTCTGCCTTTGGACCTGCCAAGTCCGCACAAGCTTGGCCCTGCCATTTTGATTGGTTTTGGACCTTTTGGTTCATGTGAGAAGTCGCATGATCAATGTTTGCGGATTCCATGTCGATGAATGCCAGACTAATGCGAAGTGCAATAGGATCTGGTTAAACAAAATGGTGAGAGAGAAGGAGAGAGATGAAGGCAAATTAGGCTTGTGATCTTGAGCTACAGGCGTGAAGGTTTATATATAGGGGGAGAGAAAGTATGTCTTTCGGAGAAAGCATGTTTTCCGTGTGCTCGTACACCGCGTCGTAATTAATTACATCGCTTACATGATGAAAGAAATCAATCACTTTCAAACAACACGTAATCCCTTATTAATCACCAAGGAAATGAAATATCCGCCTGGAATCATCAAGAATCACAATGTCAACCGATTTGCTTTGTCATAACTTACACCATAACCCTAACTCGACGATTCCAATATAGTTGACCCATGCTGCATGAGAGATCTGAGGAGATGATATGTGGCACGTACATTAGATACCTAAGAGATGATTTCCCCATTCTTTGGCTCACATGTCTATTGAAGATCGGTTGAGATTACTGGTTTATCTTTCCTATTCCAAATCATGTAGATCAGAATATAACGTATCATATGGTAGATAGATTTAAACATAAATAATAATAATAGTTCCTCATATTTGCTGACTTGCTTAGCCAAAAGGAATCCTAAATAATCTGAATTCACTAGTGCTTCCTGCTAAAATATTAACTAGTGTTAATTGCGTTGGTTGGCATGCTGAGTGTATACCAAAATTAGTTTCCAAATTTCTATCATAAGATCATGTTCGTGTTGAATATGAGCACTTGTTGCCAGACTTCATCATAGTGTCGCGCGATGGGTCCTAGTCCGAGAGAGAACTGTGAGAGCCACACCATCTGTTTGTGCTTGACATGAATCGCCTGTTCTTTGGTTGAAAACGAGAAGGAGCTTCTGGCAAATTTGAAGAGCAAGTCATGATGGGACACTAATTTCGGAAATGCTAATTATTTCTAAGTAAACCATCTACTTGATTAATTTGAATAACCAAACCTAAAGCTACAAGCACGGTTCATTGGATGAGAGTGGGATATTTTCCTTCCAACGGCGTGTTTGTCTAAGTGAGAATTTTTCGCGAATTAGTTTTCTGGATTGTCACGTGTTTAGTTTGTTGAAAATGATAAGTCAAGGGAAAATCATTTACGGTCAAAAAAGATATGCATGCTTAAAGTTAGGAAAATGAATTCTTTAACATGAAGAGAGAAAATTATTTTCCGAAAAGTATTTTCCTTTATCATGAAATTTATCTCCAAACAAACACACATTAAGATTGGAAATTACATTAACATCACATGATTCTATTTACATCTCATATGTAAATTTTCTCGACACCTAATCGTGCCAAGAGGCAATTGATCTTGTGCAAAACCTAATCTCCCTTTTTCCCCACCTAAAACTTAATCTTCCTTGTTTAAAGAAAACAACAAGAAAGCAAGCCCTGTGAATCTAATCTACGAAAGAAGAAAATGTGTGGTGGTAGTTTTCTATGTACTAACTTGCATCTCAGCCCTCATTTTACTTTTAAATTATGTGCCTAATCTTAGGATAGTGGTTTTTAGCAAATAAATAAAAAATAATATTTTTTTTGCGTAGTGGTTTATTGATTCAATTGGGATTTGAGATTGACATAGTATCACAATTTAGTTATTTTTTTCCGATTAGTCTTAATTAGCATCTGAATTTAATTTTAGTTATCTTCCTCATTACAATTTAAGTATGAATACTGTAATTTTGCTACAAGTTCTCCCTTATTTATATATTAGTCGTGTAGTTAGGTATAATTCTACGTTAGATCTGACAATTAACCTACATTTAAGCCCGTTATTGGTATGTAGGTTTGAGTTTGGTGGAGTTTTCTCTAGGTCATGACTTTACTTATAGCTTTGTTTGTCTTGGTTTAATGCATTTCCTTTTTTTGTAATAGTCTATTTTCGGGTGCAACCTACTAAGTATACGGGGCTTTTTTTAATGTAAAATCTTATAATACTTATCATTATGTTTTTTAATTTACGTGTCAACTGTTAATTTAGGGTTGAATTAGTATCCATACAATGGATTTAACACAGATTGGACAATTTCTCCGAATTAAGACCATCTTACATCCTAATTTTTGTCAAACTGATAGGTTGTCTCGTGATGATTGTGCATTGCTGTTCATACAAGAGTCTAGTTAGATTCCAATAGCTTCCTGAAAAAGATGGGAGATAGCAATCCAATCGAGACCCATGTGAAACAATTGATATCATATGTTAAACCTATATTCGAAATCCCTTTCACTCATTTTCCTAGTGTGGTTGCATATTGCCTTAGCCTTAGAAAGAGATAATAATACAAATAGTCTCTGAATTTTGATCCAATCTATAATGTCGTCCCTAAATTTTTAATTTATATAATAGGGTCCCTAAATTTTACTCAATATTCAAAATGTGGTCATTGAACTATTGATTAAATGTTCAATATAGTTCTTCCGTTTATGTCAGTTTCAAATAGTTTAAAGACTAAATTGAAAATATACCAATAGTTCAAAAGTTGGTTAATGACCCATTTTGACAACTCTAAGTCTAGGGATAACATTATACATTTGATCAAAATTCAGGAACCACATTGCACAAATTAAATGTTCAAGGATGACGTTGCATATCCCACCAAAGTTAATGAATCATTTTTAGGAATTTTTTTTAAAATTATTCATTTCCGCAAAATGAATAGAGCCTAAATTCAAGTCCAGCTTTAGTATATCCCACGCTTTTGATGTGATTTTGGTAAATCATTAATGAAGTGAATCGGATAAAACCATTGTATGATGATCATATCACATGACATCTTGGCACAATGTTATCCACTTAGTAAGAAATGTCGTCTTCAATGTTTGTTCGAAAATAGCATAAACTAATACAGTTGGAGGTGGCACACATCACGTCATTACTTTGGTCACATGCTATAAACGTTGTTTTAAAGCAAAGAGCACTAGGCATGATTTTGTGATAGGAGGAGGAGGTACGATGTTGTATTGTATGATCGAGAATAAGCCATTTGTCCATCTTTTTTTTTTTTTTTGGATCCATGCCATTTGTCCATTCGAAGCCACCTTTCTAGCTGTTATCTCTGTTATATATGGTTCGAATGGAAAAGAGGTGATTGATAGTGTTTATTGATAATGCGTATTTATCTTGTGTAAGTATCGAATATGATATATGTGATTGAATGACATTATGCGCATTAAGTTCAGACTACTATTTGTGCACAGCGGGAACTTATCATGCGAGACAAAGAGCTACACCATGAGAGCTATTAAATTATATCTCGAATTTAAGCTTGTATATGAGACCTGATGCACATGTGGAGCATTTGTTGTTCAAAGTTGTGCAAAATGCAGTGATGAGCGGACAAAGAGGAAGAAGCAAAGCTTCAACATTCTCTGTCTTAGGAAGACGTGTTGGCCATATTTGTCTTCTGAAAGACATAATGGGTGGACCGCTCAAGATAGACCAAGCTCGGCCCGTGAGCCACAAGGGCCCACGAGGTAGTTACTTGTCTAACACTATAATAAAAGGTACCCCTTGAAAAAACAGAATGTGATTTTCCATAAGCAAACACACTTCTTCGAAAGACAACATTATTCTCTGGTTTTCCTTCGGAACGAAAACGAGTACAGAAGACGATCGAAGAACTCTCAAGCGCAAAGTGGCATTTAATCTGTGACAAGATCGGGTATGTTCGTTATGTGATATGCCTGTACGATCGATGATACAAGTTGATGATTCTCGAGCATGTTTTTCGCATTGATCGAATCGTTTCGAATACGTTTCGAATGTGTCGATCGGGAATTGAGTTTTTCTAACATTGGTATCAGAGCCCGTTTACTTATTTCCCGATCATGCATGTGTATCGTCTTTAACATTGAACTGTATTTTGCTTGTTTTTCGTTTAGGCCTCGTTTTTTTGTTCGTTTTCTTCGCGTCGCCGAACTATTCATGCATGTTTCGATTTTTGTCTTTCGTCAAAACTTGAATTTTATTGCGTAGACAGAAAGTGCTCGTCCTGGGCGGCGCGTCGCCAAAGGAGGCTGCACGCGCCCTCACGCGTCGGAAAGGGCCATGGGCGTGATGGCGCGTGAGGCCCACGCTCCGCCGTGTGAAATGGCACGTCGGTCACCCACAACCGCTGACGATGACGTCATCGAAGCGCAACCCGGTTGACCGTTGACCAACCCGTTGACACCTGATCCGTTTGACCGTTGACCGACTCAGTTGACCGTTGACCGATTGGACCGGTCAAATTGGTCGAATCGGTCCGATTCAAACCGGGCAAAATGACCCATTACGGTCTTTTGGCCCGTTCGAGCTTATTTGAACTCCGATTTGGACGTTCTTGGTATCGACGTGCTCATATCGGAATGCTCTACATTATGATATATTCATATGACATGTTTACTGCATTTATGAATGCAAAAATGCACAATAAACCCTATGTACACGTACTTAGGGTTATAATTTTTGGCATTTTCTTTAGTATTTCTCTATAGTTTTTGAAATACAAGTGCTAAACCATATATATATATATATATATATGAATAAGCATTCCTTATCTTGATGTATCATGGATTATAAGTAATCCTTTTGTTCTGCATTTGTTGCAGGAACAATGGTATATTTGAGACGCACTCCGATAATCCCAAGAGCGGCGGCTCAAAAAGAAAAGCTTGAAAAATTAAGAATCAAGCTAGCACTTTATCGATGGGACACTCGAGATGATATGATAGAACACATCATCAAGGTCAACAAAATGATCCAGAATATCATTTGGAACGGTTTTGTAATGCCGGAATATGTAATGGTTGGAGCCCTAAAATGCACTATTCCTGAGGAGTTGGGAAGAATGCTTGATAAGGTTAAAGAAACCTTAAAGGGTCCAAGCTATAAGATGCTTGTGGAGAATTTTCTGCAAGAATACATAGGGGTCGGGGCAAGGAGAACATCAACCCTTGCATTGAATGGGTCTTGACGCGAACCATGGCCCGGATCTAAGAGTTTTTCGGGAGACTCCATTTTTATTTCAAAGAAAATAGAATTTTCTAAAGAATTTTATGAGTCATTTCCTATCTATGTGTTGGATTGGTACACTTGATGTTGTTCCTTTGGGATTTGGAACTAATTCTATACATGTTTCAAGTTGATATTACATGTTATTAAACAATTGTGAATGTGTTATGCAATAAATATATGGCTATGAATTCTCTTTGTGATTTCTCATTTTATATTGCTATATTATATGTGGGAAGTTTTTAAAAGTTTGAATAACTTTTGAAGAACCAATTTCGTTACATAAATGATCATGTTAATGATAATTTCAAATTAAGAATCTTAGATGATGATTGAGAACATAGTGAACTTTCGACTCTAAGATCTTTTCTGTGAAACTATTTATTAATATGATTAATTTATGTAATCATGATGCTGATAAAGCATTTAGATAGGCTTTAATAATTCGTGCGTATATGTTTGATATGTTCAGATACGATGGCTTCAGCAACTAAGAACATAATGGCTGAACTTAATAAGGGAGAAAAATTAAATGGCGACAATTATGAGATTTGGAGTCTCAAAATTCAATATGTGCTGGAAGAGCAAGAGGCACTCGAAGCTCTTAACCAGATTATGGAAGAACCTGAAGATGAGACAACTGCCCAACACAAGAGAGACAAAGATGCCTTCGCTGTTTAGAAAAGAAAGAACTCTCTTGCTCCCATTACGTTGGAGAGCGGCATGGATAATGACATCATGCGAGAGTTTGGACGTTTCCAAAACGCCAAAGACATGTGGGCTGCATTGGCATCAAGATTTGGTCAAACTTCTGTGACCAAACTGAGACAACTCACTATCCGTTTCAACTCATGCGAGATATCTCATGGAAAGACCATGAAACAACATTTGAGGCAGATGTCGAATATGATTAGTGAGTTAAAGGATGCCGACCACATACTCACTGATGAACAGCATGTGCATGCACTAATCCGTTCCTTGCCTCAAAGCTGGGAGCACATAAAGATCTATTTGACCCACAATGACGGTATTAAGACTTTCGAGGATGCTATGCGGCATCTTGAACTGGAAGAGGATCGCCTTATGGCGGCTAAACCAAAAACTGATATTTACTTTGCAGGTTCTAGCTCGCATAGAGTTTCGGGTTCCAAGAGGAAGCACCCTATTGGGTCAAAGAAGTGGAAAGGCAAAGGAGCAAGTCTTTTAGGGAAGAAGCCGAGGCATAACCAACGGGAGAAAGGAAAACGTCCTTTCAAGAAGAACATTTTAAGAGTGAAATGTTACAACTGTGGCAAGAAGGGTCACTTTACTCACAACTGTGGTGAGCCAAAGAAGGTAGAAACCCTTAGCATTATTGATAATGCTACTTATGTGTCTAGTTAAGTATTTCTAACTGAATCTAATCTTTTGTGGACTGTAGACTCAGGAGTCATAGACCATGTAGTGAAAGATAGAAAAACTTTCGTGGAGTTCCAACGAGTTCCACAAGGAATAAAGTGAATATACGTGGGGAACAATTCAAGAGTAGAGGTTAGAGGTATTGGTACCTGTCAACTACTTATGCGCAGTGAACACACATTATTCCTTCATGATGTGCTATTTGCTCCGGAGATTCGTCGGAACTTAGTTTCGGTATTGGTAAAGTAAGGCTTGGTTTTAATGTAAAATTCCATAACAATAGTGTAGACTTGTTTTTAGGTACAAGTTACTATGGTTCCAGATATTTTTTAGATGGTTTCATTGTATTAGATGTTAACTATTGTGAAGTCAATATTAGTTATTCCTTATTTACGTCATCTGATTCTTATGAGAATGATGTGAACGTGTGGCATGCTAAACTTGGTCATATTGGCCAACAAAGAATGAATCGATTGGCTAAAGATAGCTTAATGGGCAATATTAAAAGAGTTGATTGCCCATATGTGAGCATTGCCTAGAATGAAAGATAACGCGAAAACCATTTAAAAAAGAAACAAGAGCTGAATTTCCTTTACAGTTAATCCATACTAACATCTGTGATCCAATGAATATAAAAGCAAGGCACGGGTCTGTTTATTTCATCACATTCATTGATGATCATACTCGATTCGAACATATCTATTTGATTTTTCATAAATCCGAGGCTTTAAATTGCTTTAAAAGATTTATGAGATTTAGTGGAAAATCAATTAGACAAGAAAATAAATGCATTAAGATCCAATCGAGGACGAGAATATATGTCTGATCAGTTCAGAAATTTATGTGATGAAAAGGGAATAGAAAGACAACTGACTATTCCACATACTCTTCAACAAAATGGTGTTGCGGAAAGAAGAAACAGAACCTTTATGAAAATGGTTAGGTCAATGATAGCACAAGCTAACTTGCCTATCAACTTTTGGGGTGATGCTTTGTTGATTACTACTTACATACTTAACCGTGTGTCTTCTAAATCAGTTGCTTCTACTCCATATGAGTTATGGATATGCAGAAAGCCTGATTTAAGCTTTCTAAAACCTTGGGGTTGTGCTGCCTATACTCGTGAGTTTTCTCACAAATATAGAAAATTAGGGCCAAGAGGCAAAAAGAATATTTTTATAAGATACTCAGAGCATTCAAAAGGATATGTATTCATAGGTGAACAAGAAAGTGAAAATATAACTGAATTTGAATCACGGAATGTCACATTCTTAGATAATGAATTTCCTAAAAAGGGCGATGTAGGTGGAAATTACTCGCTATACGAATCCGTGGATCGTGATAGTGAAGTTAGTGGGAGCATCGTGACAAATGAAGAGTTAAATGCAATCCAGTCTCAATTGCAGCCACCTAAAGAGATAACACCACCATTATCTAATTTGAGTGGGAGCAAAATGGAACGTGGTGAATCATCAGGAGTACAGCATTCCATACGACAGTTAAGTCGTAATAAGATTCCCCGTCGACTTTTTGACATTGAATGAGAAACTTTCATAATCGCCCCACAAGATGAAGATGAGCCAAAGAATGTGAATGGTGCTCTAAAGTGCCCTGATAAGGAAAAATGGATACTTGCAATGGAAAAAGAAATTGAGTCATTAAGATCAAATTATGTTTGGGAATTGGTTAATCTTCTAAAAGGACGCAAAGCCATTAGGAACAAGTGGGCTCTCAAAATAAAGCGTAAGGCTAATAGCTCAATAGAGAGGTATAAGGCTCGCCTAGTGACGAAATGATATAATCAACAGAAAGGAGTTGACTTTGAAGAAACTTTTTCTCCTATGGTTAGATTTACCTTTATTCGCCTTATTCTAGCAATAGTAGCTAGTATGAATCTTGAATTATATAAAATGGATGTAAAGACTGCATTCCTCAATGGAGAATTAGAGGAATAAATTTATATGGAACAACCTGTTAGTTTCATTACAAAAGGCCAGGAGCACAAAGTGTGTCAACTATTGAAGTCAATATATGGCCTTAAGCAGTCTTCAAGACAATGGTATATACGTTTTCACAATGCCATAATGGTAAATGATTTTGTTATGATTAGTGCAGATAATTGTGTATATATCAAAAAATCCAAAGATCAATTTGTGATCTTATCATTATATGTTGATGATATACTAATTGCCAGAAGTAGTATTGAGTTTGTTAAAACAGTTAAGAATTGGTTATCTTTCAATTTCGAAATGAAAGATATGGGTGAAGCTGCATACATTCTTGGAGTTAAGATTTCAAGAGATCAATCAAAGAAATCCCTATCCCTTTCACAAGAGACGTATGTGAATAAAATCCTTGAACGATTTCGTATGCAAGACTGTAAATCAATAGATACTTTTATTGCAAAGGGCGAATCATTAAACGATAGAATGTGTCATAAAACTTCACAAGAAAAGGAGCAAATGGAACAAGTTCCATATGCTAGTGCTGTCGGTAGCTTGATGTACGCTATGATGTATACAAGACCTGATATTTGTTATGTAGTTGGAATGGTAAGTAGATACCAATCCAATCCAGGTCAAGCACATTAGATCGCCGTCAAAAGAATCCTGAGATATTTAAAGGGAAGTGCCGACTATGCGCTGACTTATCAAGGAAGTGATCTACACCTTGAAGGCTATACTGATGCAGACTGGGGAGGAGATTTAAAAGAAAGGAAATCTACTCCTGGATACGTGTTCTTACTGAATAATGGCGTCATATCTTGGAGCAGTAAGAAATAATAGTGTATAGCTTTATCTACAATGGAAGTTGAGTTCGTGGCTCTATCAGCAGCGGCACAAGAAGCTGTTTGGCTTGGAAGATTTTTGGATCACTTAGGTGTTACTAAGAATGCTGTAAACAAAGTATTAGTCTATTGTGATAGCCAAGCAGCAATAACGTACACTAAGAATCCCAAGTACTATGGAAAGACCAAACATATAGATATCAAATATAACTATGTCAAGGACATGGTGGCACGAAAGGAAGTGAACGTGAAGTACATATCTACACAAAGGATGATAGCAGATCCTATGATGACGCCGATTCCTAGAGAAGTTTTCCATGGTCATGTGAGATCTATAAGACTGTGTAGAATATGATATACTGAATATTGTAATTTTCCCTAAACGTTCACTATTAATGAAGTTTGTTATTATGACGTTTGTGAATGTCGATGTTGAGTGCATTATATTGAAAATGTATGTCAGACAGATGAGAGATTAGCCCACTCACACGGGTAATCGCCTTTACTCACTATGTGATGAATAGAGATGAGACAGTTTCAAGCTTGTTATTTATGTGATAATTGAGAGCTTAAGGTTGGAGCATGGACGTCGCCTTAACAGAATGTCAAGATGAGGATATATAGATTATTATATCCGAAAGTGAAATGACCCACATTTTTCACTTTACCTGTCTTTAAATGTCAGATGGAAGTTCTGATAGACGCTTATGAATAGAGTAGATTTGTGAACTCAAGTTAGACATTGAGTATGTCTAAACTATCATCTGTACGGTATTGAGAGTAAAGACATACGCTCTATGGGAAAAGGAGAGAATACCATAATACGTATTTCATATTATGTATGCATGGAACGACCGATAAGAGGTGACAAAATTGTGATATCACTTTTAGTCGTGTGAGACTCTTGAAGAAAATAGTTTTTTCTTAATAAAAGTGCCCTCATGACTCTTACTTATTCTCAAAATTTCTATTCAGTATTTGTTATTTTAGGATATTACCAATGATCATGATAATTCAGTCTAACAGGACATTTCTAGAAAAGCGAGTTGAACCGAAATGAAAAGGTTTAAGGAAAGAAGAAGATCAATTTAATATATGATGTCACATTCTATATTTGTATTCACAGGTCGACCAATTGTGATTTTGAGTAAATTATAGTTGTGAATACAATATACGAGATTCTAAAAGAGATCAAGAGAAATAAAATGTGACTAATTGATCTAGGGAACTACATACTAATTTTATTCTGGATAATGCCCAATATGAGCTGTTATATATTCATAACAGATTTATAACAATGAGCTCTCATAGTATGATGGTCGCACAGATTATTTGCCAATATGAACTTTGTAAGGAAGAGAGTTGTGCTTAGTCTATCATGGGCGAATGAGAGATGAAAGACATAATCGGTGGACTGCCCAAGATGGACCAAGCCTGGCCCGTGAGCCATAAGGGCCCACAAGGTAGTTACTTGTCTAACACTATAATAGAAGGCCCATGTGGAATAACATACCTGTTGTAAACTGACCTGGTTTTCCCTGGTTCTCAGTATAGATCCCCTTATTGGTATCAGAGCATGGTTTTATGTCTAGCTTAGTTCATTCTATGCGCTTAGTTGGTAATTGTCCAGTGCTGCGAAGAATCCTTTCTCCTCATTATGACCGATTCAGATATAGCTCCAATCACTCTTACTGCTTCTCTTACTCCATCGTCTTCTTCTTCAACTTTAACTGAGTTCCGTACTTCACATGCCTCTAAGATAGATTATCTCTATGAAGTCTCTCTTAGTGATGAAACCAAGATTTCCGAAACACAGCTTCCTCTCATGAATCCATAATCAGCCTTTGCCAAACCTGCTACATCTTTTTCACCCATCAAGTCTATAAGACATCTCATCCGTCAAACTCCGAAAAAAGTCAAAGAATACGTCCAATCTTCCAAGTTTGACTAGCACCCAATTCCTGCTTCTGAAAAGGAGTATTTTGTTACTCTTCAAATTCCTCCTGGATTTCCCAAACAGTGGATCCAACAAGGGTATTCGCATATTCATTATGACGCAGTCCGTCTTGCTCTTACCTTTCATGGGAGAAAAGGTTTGCCTGTTGTAGCAAGAATGGCTCTTTTGGATACCAGGTTTCTAGAATACCAGCATGCTTGTATTGGTACTGTCCAAACCACCTTAAATGCTGGAACAGTCTTCGTAACCCTTTATCCAAATTTCAATATTGCTCTTTCCGATCCCCAGCTACTTTCTTTCTTGAAAGTACAACTTCAGCTTACTGGAGCTCCTCAAACTGCCGATTCCATTGCGGCAACTCTTCATTACCAAATGGTATATAGAGTCCAAAATCATGCCTTAGATCTGAATTTCCAACATGGAAATGAAGATGCACTGTTCATCTCCACGCAAAATGATCAGGCTTCTTGTATTCATGTTCCTCGGCAGATCCCAAAAGAAAAGTTAGCCAAGCGTCTTCCCGAATCTTGGATTACAAATTATGAAAAGCTCCACCAAATTAGCCAACCTCTTCAATTTTCAGAATCTGAATTTGTCAGACAAAGAAATGGTACTGTAACCATCAAATTCCGCAAAGAAAAGGAAGAAACTCCTTCCATCTTTCCTACTATCTTTATGATAGAACCCTATGTTCCTAATCCAATTCCTGAGGAACCAAACCCAAAAAAGTTGGTCCAATACTTCAAAAGTGATGGACATCCTGTCCATCACTACAAAGACCCTTATGGTCATTGTTTCTAGGATCCTTTTTGCCAATGTTCTTCATGCACAAACTCCCCAGATGAAGTAGATCCAGCTACCAGGCCCAAGCGAAAAGCTAGGAAGGCCAAGGACAGCTTCTACCAAAGATATTTAGATGGAGACCCTACCATTGATACTCTTGGAGAAAATAGTGGATACCAGTTTATGATTTCATATGGTACACCATCACCTTCATCATCCCCATCAACTCCATCACCTCCATTATCCCCACCATCACCTCCAGTTTCACCCCCATATAAAAAAAATCTGTTGTTTCTCCTTTTTACAAACCTATCCATAAGTGGGCAAAGAAAAATTCTTATCCACTTGAAATTCCAGTTTTTCCTGAAAACCCAACTACTGGGCAACTTCCATCTATCTCCATGTTTAATGAAACTAATTTCCCTCCTTTAAACCCTGTTGAAAGTTCTCAACTTTCTTTTCCTGCTACTGAGGAATTTACCGACCCACAACGAAGATACCTTCATGTTCCAAAAATCCCTTCTCCCACTGATGTTGATGAACATGGAAGGCCAAAAAGAACGCCTGCTGCTGAGGCTGTTCTCAATTGGCAGTCGGAAACTCTCCTGGCACAAAATCAGGCTTTCAAGACGCTTGACTCCAAAATCATTGATGTACAACAAGACATCCGAAGGAACGATGAGTCTATGAAAAAGATGCTTGTGGATTTCCAGAAAAGACTTCATGCTCTAGAATCAGGCCAGCATCTCGGCTACCATTATCTTGAAAGTCCGAAAAATGAAATAGAGAAACTCAGAAAGCAAATCAGTCTTCTTGAAGAAGGAAAATTCAAGCCTACTGATTTTTTCTCTGTTCCACGAATCGGATACTCTCTTTCTCCACCGCAAAGTTCTCCAATTTTTGCTATAGCTGCTCTTGCAGCCGAAACTTCTACTCAACGAGACAGAAGTGATATGACAGAAATGCACAATCGCATTCGGGAAATGGAGAAGCTCCGAAAGGAAAGAATGAAAGAAAAATCTGTTCCTGAATCCTCTGAAAAACCTGAAAAGAGTTCTGACCAGCAGATGATGATCTCAAATCCCTTGGAATCTTTTTTAAGGGATTTAAGCAAAGATCAACAACAAAATCCAAAAGCTGATTCAGACCAACATCTACTAGAGTACATATCTCAAAAAGCAAAGGTATCAAATTTGCTAAACTCAGATTCAGAATCTGACTCCCTATCATATTCCTCTTCGACCACTTTCCCAATTCCTTCCATTGAATCTTTTCAAGTACCACCAACTACTCCTCCAATTTTCATGGCTGATCCACCAGAACAAGAAATGGAACCAAATCCATTTGAACCAGAAGTTATTCAAATCAATAACCCATCTCATATTTCTGTTTCCTCATCTAAACAGTTTTTTACTCTTGATGACACTCCTTATTCCAAATGGCCAGAAAGATTGGATGAATTCCATACTTGGTTGAACACCAGAGCTCTTACTGTTGAGAGCAAATATGATATTCTTCTAGAATTCACTACAAGGTTCACTGGAAGCCTTAAACACTGGTGGCAACCAACTTCTGAAACAAACCAGATGACTTTTCTTCTTCTGCAAGACTTTTCCGAGGCCATTGGAATCATTTACCTATATTTCATAGGAAAACCTACTGATCTTCTTGAACTCAAAAGAAGAAAATACTTTGAAAGAAAGTGTTGCTCTCTTCAAAAAAGACACCTAGATCGCCATTACAGAGAAATGCTTAAACTCTTTTATGGCCTAGGAGCTAATCCAAATTTGAAACAAGTCTTCTTAGTCTCCATTCCTAAAGAACTCTCCCAACAGGTTGAGAGATCTTTTCTCAACAAGTAAAGAAGAATTGTTGATATTCCTTTTGGAGAATTGCAACAAGAAATTCATCTTTGTCTTGATGAACTTTGCCTCCGAAGACAGATGATGAAAAACTACATCAGAGACAATCATGAACTCGATGGTGCTTGCTCTAAGCAATATTTGAAGATCAAATGTTCAAAGAAAGATTGTGACGAATCCTGCGAAGAATATTCAAAGAAAAACAAGCACTTCAAAAGGTATCGGGTCAAAAGTTCCAAGCATTTCAGAAGAAAGAAGAAATGGCGATTCCTGCGGAAACGAAGAAACTTCACAGGACGCAAGAAACCAAATCATTGCTTCATTTGCAGCAAGAAGGGCCACTTTGCCAAAAACTGTCCCCAAGCAAAGAAAGGTCAGAATCATCTCATTCATAACATCGAATTAGAAACAAGAATTTCTCTTGACAATGATGATATTGAATCATCTCATTCATAACATCGAATTACATGAAGCGTTTAGGTAAGACACATTGGAAAGCTGTAAAATAGATCCTCATATATTTAAAGGGGACATTAGACGCCGGTATTGTGTACCGAAGAGACGACAATGACAGTAAGACCACAGGATATGTGGATTCGGATCACGTCGGTAACCTGGATGACCGCAAATCATTAGAGGGTATGTGTTTACTCTAGCAGGTGATATAGTAAGTTGGAAGGCATCTTTACAGGACGATGTTGCCTAGTCTTCAACAGAGGCAGAGTACATGGCACTGACCTTTGTGGCGAAGGAGGCGATTGCTAAGGGGTTTGCTCTTGGACCTTGGAATCGAGCAGAAAAGCTTTGCTATACATTGTGACAACCAAGGTGCGACACATTTGACCTATATCCAATTTATCATGAGCGAACAAAGCATAATCGACATGAGGTACCATTTTATCCGAAATGTCATAGCGAAAGGGAAGATTATTGTGAATAAAATAGCAACAACTGATAACCCAGCAGACAAGATGACAAAGCCGATTTCTTTAGTGAAGCTCAAGCTCTATTTGAGCTCGATTGGCGTTTGCATAGAGTAAGCGCCCGTTGGGGGGTTAGGAGAGCCGGCATGATAATGAGCGTTATGACTTTGGCTATAAACGTCAAGTCAAAGTAGATAATTATTAAATTATATCTCGAGTTTAAGTCTATATACGAAACTCAATGCACAGGTGGAGCAAAGGAGCGCAAAATGTAGTGACGAGCGGACAAAGAGAAAGAAGCAAAGCTTCGACATTGTCTGCGCTTGGTTGAAGCGTTGGCCATATTTGTCTTCCTTAATTAAATGAGCACATGGGAGCAAGCGTTGACTTTTCTCTCCTTCATTAATGCATGCCCATGGGTTCTTGCTTTGTCCCTAGAAAGCTGAACGTCCATTTTCTTCCTCATTTGTGCATGCATGCCCACAGAAATTGGTGGACACCCATTTTTGCTTCAGAGGTCTCTCTCGTAGGCGCCGAATGTCTCCTCCCTTCTTTTGGTCATCTTCCGTGGGCTTCATTTGTCTTCTGTTAATAAATAAAGAAAGAAAGAAGGGTGAATCCATGCCCATTTTTCTTACGTCAGTGCATGATGATCATGGATACACACCATCCTTTCTAAATCCATTCTCCTGTAAAGGGGAGCAGAGTACGTAGAGAAACAAGCAAGCCGAGAGAGCTGCAGGAAAGAAGAGAGGTTTGAGCTCTGAGAGATTTGTGTGTAAAGTCGGGTTCATTAAGTTAAGTTATTAAACACTGTGAGTATTGGGTATACGTACTAGGGTTGGGAAACATTTAAATATGAGTGATTATAACCCTCTAATTTTCCGATTTATTAGTGGATTATTTGCCGGTTCTCCCCATTAACGTAGGTTCTGACATTTGGATCAAACCTCATAAATTTTTCGTGTCCTTTTATTGTTTTTTGTTTTATTTCTCTATCGATTTCTACAGCTCTTAACTTAATTACAAAATTACGATCCGCTTCCGCCGCGTTGCCGATATTAGTAAACAACAAGAGCCACCTCTTGAACATTGTTAGGACAAAGTGCTTTGTCGTGAATGCTATTGAGCCCATGAGGACACTTCTAGTGGTGCGATCACATGTGAATGTCTGTGGGATTAGCTATATCGTATGCATAATCAAATAGAATATGTCTAATCTATTATTAATTGGCATTATTGATCCTTAGAAGTCATGTTCAAATTACTTGCATAATCGGTAATTTGCTTACTAAACAATGAGGCTGATTCACCGGCGATGTTCGCAGGCTGATCTAGAATGGGAGGTAGGAGATTGAGGTCCTAGGATAGGAGTGCACAATGGAAAGCGAGTGGATTTCAGGGAATCACGCGTCAGAACTCGAGGGCGACTACTTCAAGTCTTGAAGATGTGTCGGATGGTGAGTGCGGATACAGCACGGAGACGAGGGACGAGGGAGATGAGGACAGATACTGTGGTGGTAACATAGATAATTGGCACGACTCTATGCGAACAAGAATGTGAACGAGTCCCCACAGTAAAACTTAAGTTCGTACAGAGTGTGAGACCAAAAGATTGGCTCTAATACCAAGTTAGAATCAATAATGAGAAAAAAAATTGTTGTACTACATGACACTAAGGTGTTCCGTTAAGGGATATTTATACCTGAACAATTTGTATGGAAAAGTAAGCAATCTAATCTAACAAAAAAACCTAGTTATCTTAGAAAATAACAAAAATTACAAAATCTATGACAGTTTGAGAATGTTCTAACAAAATTGTAACTTATCGAACAATTAGTGGACGTATATAGGATTCATCTGTCGCCGAATATATTAAATCAAATCTTATGTTAAAATTTAATGTTACTGTTTGATACAAAGAAGGTTTAAAATATATCATGTCAAAAACATGTAAGGTAAGATTGAATAATCGATGTAAAGTTTGAACTTAGCACTCATGCACATGATGTGAATCCCATATAGATATCCAAACTTTATAATCTAAAAAATATCATATGGAGTCTATCAAATCTTAAAATATGGATATGTTGGGGTCACATCCGCACAAGTTTTATTGCATCTAAGGTCATCTCATGCGAATGATCTCTCCCAAACTATGTCAAGAAGAGAGACTTGGGTTGGGTGCAACTTTAACTTCTCATTTTAAAATCTGACCAATCATTGCGAATTGAACGATAAATTCTGTAGTAATCGACCAAAAAAGAGAGAGGAAAGATCATTCATGTAAGTGTTAGGCACCATATGAGTTCTTTCTTCGAGTAAGCAAGTCACCACCCTGGTCTTTGCCTGGCAACCCTAGGAAAAGTTTTGTCAATGTTTGCCTCTGACCCAACCAGCAAAAAACACTAATACCGGTTAGCGCTGTGGACAGATTCCTAGCCATAGGTACCATAAGAGAATCGACATAAGCTGGTGCATTGGTTCTGCATGATTGTAGAAGGAAGAGGATGGACAGAATACCATGTTGGAAAGTCTAACATACAAAATCTAACATGGTATTGGAACCGAGTTCTACCCAGCTTATTTCATGTGTACGGCCCCCATTCGCAAAATTCCACATGGCCTTCTAATCCGGCTTGCACTTTAGTGGGTGTTTTAGTATCTCACATCACCTGACTCCGAGTTTATATGCTCAGTATATGTGATTTTTCTACATTTATAAATTTAAACTTTTAGAGCAATTGATAATGATCCCCCAAAATCTTTCGAGCTCCAGAAGATTTTTATCTCTAGTTCCAACTTTTGATTAATAAAACAAATTACGCTCTAAACTATAAAATGCTCTAATGTTTTTTTTTTGGTCAAAATAATGCTGTAATGTGAAGAAGAAAGATATTCTCTTGCATCCTCTTTTTCCATCAGCAATAGTTTAATGTATCTCTTGCAACAAAAATACCTTCAAACTTTGGGCTAAGTTCGAGGGACTAGGCTTGGCCTAAAAATTAGATGGAAATAATCTCTCTCTATGCAATTCTCGTACATAATTTCGACAAGTCCCGTCTAATGTGTGACCGTCCAGTACTACAAACTACAAACGAGACATAGCATTCCTATGTTAGTATGGCAAAGACCAAATCCTAGAACTCAACCTCGACAAGCCATACCAAACTACTAGTACCGACTGCCATTATTTTCTATCCAGAAGGCTATGTCATTTACAACCCCCTCGTACTTCGGAGTCTTGATCATATGAGGAAAATTACAACATTCTGGATAATTACTAGTGACAATATGTAGAAGTCGCGAGATGTAAGGTAATTGATGATTATTGACCATCAATTTGTAATGATAAGTTCTGCATTACGATAATCTAAGATAAATTACTATTTTAAGGTGATTGACTCATGCTACAAACTCTAATAACTAAATTATTACATGAAAAGGGAAATTAATAATTGTACGTAATCTAGATTACGACGAGATTCGTCAAATTGCGATTGTTGGAGTACAAGAACTATAAAGCATGACTTTTAATGCTAAATTACAACATTGTTAAAAGGAGTAAACATCTCTCAAGATGAAGTCATTTACCGTATAGGAAGTACTATGACTAAATTTGAAAGGAGTAATTTAGCCTGAAATTAAGGTTCGCGAATTAGCCAGCTTGCTGTATAGTAGATGTAAAATGAAGTCCATGGATTATGCTCTATATTAGTAAAGTAAGTTTCGATATCGCAAATTACCTTTCAATCCATAATTTTTGTAAATATGACAATTATCTTATTAGTCTCAAATCGTTGTTTCAAGTCGTAAATTGCCTCTGTACATCGTAATACTGCATAACTTGCCGTGCTACAACATGTCATTTTGACTTAGAAAACTTGGAATAATTATACAAATGGTTCAAAAACTTTAGCTCAATGGACAATGTTATCATTAATCTTCAATTTGTTCAATGTTGTTCTTGAACTTATGTGCAATATTGACACTAAACTTTTAAATTGTTCAATATAGTTCATAAACTTTTAGTAAACATTTAATCTAGTCCCTAAATTATATGAAAATATACAATGTCATTCTTCTATTAAACCAAGTTCATGTATAATAATGAATATTTATATATAATTCAGTGACTAAATTGAACATGTATTAAAAGTTTAGAGATTATATTGAATAAATTTAAAAAATTGAGGGACGATATAACACATTGACTAAAATTCATGAATCACATTAAATAAATTAAGAATTCAATGATCATATTACATGTTTAGTCAAAATTCAAAGATCATTTACGCCTTTTTCCCCGTAAAAACTTCTCTTGGAAGCATGCATACTTCTCGGAGAAGTTATCTTTGTTTTGTCCGGTATTGATTAGTGCAATAATGCTTGAAAAAGTAGAGGATTCCCTGTGCTTTTCCTTTGAGCCCCCCCTTTCTTTGGTCCTCTGTGCGCTCCTAGCTTTTTGCCTTTTTTTTTCGAGCCCTTCTATAATATCATTATACTTCGGTCCTAGGTAAATCCTCAAAAGGCTTTATCTAAGACCTTGTCAGAGTTTCGAAATTCCCTAGATGTAAAGTAATATGAGGATATTCCCTCCTCCAAGAGAAGAAATTGATACATGGGAAAGTGAAAAAAACAAAAAGCGCGTGAATCTCGATACGTTAAAATAAAATGTACATATGTGGAGCCCTTCTATAACATTATTGTACTATATAATCCCTTTTTTCGAGATCTACGGTTGAGGACTCTTATTAGAGAATCTTAGATTTTCGCTTTTATTAAGTTTCACATTTTGGTTTTTGTTTAATTCAACGTGCTCAGCATTTCTTCAAAAATCGCATGTAATCTTCTTTACTAGTTTTTGTAACATGGAATTGACAAAAAGTATTAATGGAAGTTAAAGTAAAGCCAATCGTGCTCATGTGATACAGTAGAAACAACTATCTCTCTTCTTCATAGAGATTTTTAGGACTGATTGCTCATATGACGTATTGTAATCGCACTTATAAATTGTTTTCATGCTAGCACGAGATGTCATAATTTCGCTTCCATTCGTGTGAGATATGTGGAGTGGGTTGAACCGGACATGGCACGCTCATTGAGAGAGAGAGAGAGAGCGCTTCTCTTTCTCGTGAAAATTTCATGCATGATTGGTTATGAATCGGTGAAAAAATAATTGACAATAGATTATAATTAAGAACACAATCGAATTCGACACTTTAGTGGGAATTTTTAGTGTGATTTTTATTTTAAATCTATTTTGAGTTTGTAGCTTGTCCATTTTAATTTTTGTTAAATACATTTAATAGTCTTTGAGAATAAAATGACCGCGGTTATATAAATTAAAAGTATATGCTACTAACTTATTTAGTGGCTGGATGATATTTACACTTTCGAAAAGCGAGAGAAGAAGGGGTTATAAATAAATAGTTGGGTCGCTGCTCAATAAATAGATAATGTAAATTGCAATATTAATTTTCCAAAGCAAAGCCAACTTTTGCATATTACGATTTGTTCGGATAGATTTTGTTTTTAATTGTTTTATTTAATTTTAAATCTCACCGTAAATGCAGTTTGATTTCTTCATAAATCAAACATTTGTAACTTTCATAATATATAAATTTCGGCACATAAAGTTATATTTAATTTTTCATTATTTTTTAAATTGTAAATAAATTTTCAAATTTTGAAGGATGTTTTCAACTTTTGAAATGAAAAAGGGATAATGAATTTTTGCCCAATATGTAATTTGGTCCTCGAAGCATAAAAAATTAAGAGACCACATTAAATAAATTAAAAACTCATGGATCATATTGAACATTAGGCTAAATTTTAAATTTCACTGTAAAACTGTCAATTATTCAAAAAAGGCCACATGTCTCAATAACATTTCTAAAATTAATTTCAACAATCCTGTCTAATGTGTGACCGTCTGGCACTACAAATTACAAAGGAGACATAGGGTCCGTTTGGTTCGGCTTTTCAAATGTTATTTGGGAGAATGCAAATACATTTAGGTGAAAACTATTTAGGAAAATGCAAGTGGCATTTGGTAAAAAAAAAATTTGTAAAGCTATTTTGGCCTAAGTAGTGTTTGATAATTTTATTTTTTTTTTGCAAAGGGCTTTGGCAATTTTTATTTTTAATATTCTTGTTTTACCCTTGTTATTGTTCATCTTCTTCACCAAAATGTGATCGGTGAGGGCAGATCCGGCCAGTAAAGGGCCGACGAGGGGCCAGTGAGGTTGCCCGACCCAGGCGAAGGCCACCTGGGGTTGGGCGACCGCCCAAGTGCTGTCGCCTGGGTTGGGCAACCTCGCCGACCCCTCACCGGCCCTTCATCGACCAGATTCGCCCTTGCAAGCCCCTCGTCGGCCACCCTCGCGGGCCCCTCATCGGCCACCCTCGCGGGCCCCTCATCGGCTACCCTTGCGGGCCACCCTCGCGGTGAAGAAGATGCACCATAATATAGGCAAAACCAGAATATTGAAATTTGAGTGAGGGCAATTTGAGAAGAGAAAAAAAGATTTCGGTATTCAAAATGCTAGTTTTCGACTTTTCGAACTCGAAAAGTTGAACCAAGCGGTTCAGCATTTTGGGAAGGGGCTTTCGAAGCCAAAAACGCCTTCCCAAAACTGAACCAAACGTAGCCATAGCATTTCTATGTGGGTATGGCAAAGACCAAACCCCAAAACTCCAAACGACCGGTACCAACCGTCATCATTTTCTATCCGGAAGGCTATGTCATTTACAACCCCGTCGTATTTCGGAGTCTTGATTATCTGAGGAAGATTACGACATTACGGATAATTACTAGTGACAATAGTCAGAAGTCGAGAAATGTAAGGTAATTGACGATTATTGACCGTCAGTTAGTAATGATAAGTTTCGTCTCTTGCGATAATTTGAGATAAATTACTATTTCAAGGCGATTGACTCATGCTATGAACTCTAATAACTAAATTACTACATGAAAAGGGAAATTAATTATTGTCCGTTGAATCTAGATAATGACAAGATTGGTTAAATTACAATTGTTCGGGTTATATCCACTAAGTACATGAACTACAAAGTATGACTTTTAATGCAAAATTACAATATTGTTAGAAGGAGTAAACATCTCTTAAGACCAAGTTATTTACCTTATAGGAAGTAACATGATGTACTTTGAAAGGAGTAATTTATCACGAAATTAAGATTTGCGGATTAGCTTGTCGGATCGTAGATGTAAAATAAAGTCCATGTATTATGTTTATATTAGCAAAGTAAGTTTCGGTGTCGTAAATCACCTTCCAATCCATAAACTTCTGTAAATATAACAATTATCTTATAAGTCCCAAATCACCGTTTTCAATAAATTGCCTTCGTACATCGTAATATTCCATAACTTGTTGTGCCATATCATGTCATTGTGACTTTAAAAACTTGGGATGATTACATAAATTGTTATTTCAACTTTAACTCAATGTATAATGTCGTATCTGAATTTTTAATTTGTTCAATGATGTCCATAAATTTATGTGCAATATTGTTCATATACTTTTAAATTATTTAATATGGCTCCTAAACTTTGGATAAATATTCAATTTAATCCTTAAATTATATGAAAATATCCAATATAATTTTTCCATGAAATCAAGTCCAGAGACAACATCAAGGACTAAATCAAATATGTACTAAAAGTTCAAAAATTACATTGAATAAATTACAAGTTCAGAAACAACATTACATATTAGATAAAACTTCAAGAATCACATTAAATAAATTAAAAATTCAATAATTATATTACACATTTAATTTAAATTAGGGACCATTTACGCCGTTTTAACTTCTCTCGGAAGCATGCAAACTTATCGGAGAAGTAAGCTTTGTTTTGTCTTTTGCTTCTTTTCCAAGGGAAAGTACTTAATTGATTATTGGCCAGAAAATAGTGTAGCAGGTAATTGATTAATGCAATAGTGCTTGGTTAAGTTAGAGGATTGCCTTTTGAACAAAAAAAGAAAGTAGAGGATTCCCTGTGCTTTTCCTTTTCGCCCCCGTTTCTTTTGTCATCTGTCCGTTCCTAGCTTTGCCCCTTTTTCGATCCCTTCTGTGATATGTACTTCGATCCCAAGTAAGATATCTTCATCCGGATCTCGTCTAAACCTCGGAATTTTCTTGATGTAAAATAGTCATAGAATATTCCCTCCTCTTAGGGAAGAAAAAATATATATAAAAAAGTGAGGGATGTGAGGTATGCGAGCCTTAATATATTAAAATCAGGCGTACATCCGTAAAGTTTTTATATAACACTATTGTACCTTAGAATTCCCTTTTTTCGAGGTCTACAGTTCATGACTTTCATTAGAAAATCTTTCGATTTTTGCTTTTATTATCCTTTGTAGTTTTCACATTTTAGTTTATTGTTTAATCCAGAGTACTCAGAATTTCTTGGAAAATCGCATGTAATCTTTTTTACTAGTTTTTGTAATGTGAAATTGACAAAAAGTATTAATGGAAGTTAAAGTTAAGCCACGGTGCTCATGTGAAACCTTACAAACAACTATCCCTCTTCTTCATAGAGACTTTTAGGATTGTTTGCTTATATCATGTGTCGTATTCGTGCATATAAATTGTTTTGGTGCTAACATGAGACGTCATAATTTCAATTCTATTCGTGTGGGGTATGTGGAGTGGGTTAAACTGGCCATATTACACTCACCGAGAGAGAGAGAGAGAGAGAGAGAGAGAGAGAGAGAGAGAGAGAGAGAGAGAGCTTCTTTTTCTCATGAAAATTTCATGCATGGTTGGATCTGATTCGGTGAAAAAACAAGTGAGAATGATACTACTAAAATTTAACAAGAGACGGACGCAAGATTATAATTAAGAGCACAATCGGTTTTTAACTCTTACATATTGTAAATTGCAAGATTAGTTCTCCAATGTAAGAAGAATTATTGCATAATTCGGTTTGTCCATAAAGATTTCATTTTTTAACTTTTCGTTTAATTTAAATCTTACTATACATAGAGTTTGATTTCTTCATGAATTGAATTGCGCGTAACTTTTATGATATATAAATTTCGACGTGAAGAATTCATATTTAATTTTTTCTTAATTTTTTAAATTGTAAATAAAATTTGAATTTTAAAGGATGTTTCAACTTTTGGAATGAAAAAAAATCAGCACAAAGTTTTCGCTTTTCGAGCGAAATCAGACAAGTGCAATTTATATATGTGCTCCAGGTTCGGACAGGACACCCTGGACATGACCGAACCCAACCGGCAAACGCTGCAGCATTCCCAGTTTCGCGCTCTTCTCCGCACGTTTCTCTTCCCGTACCGAGAAAACCCGAGAAAATAAAAGAAGAGGGAGACGTCATTTTCCATTTCGATTTCCGACTTTCCCGGAAAATCCAAGTACCGCCAAAACAAACAGTGCAGTACAGCACACAGCCGCTCCGCTCGTTCGCCTTCCTCTTCGCCGTACTTCTTCAGCCCCTCCGTCGTGGTCGATCGCCATGAACGCTCATCCTACTCCTCCTTCTTCTTCTTGCTCTTCTTCCCCTTCGGCTTCGCAGTCCGTGCCGCTTCCCCGCTCCGTCGAGGACGCGATCCGCGGAATCTGCATTGATCAGAGCCAGCCTCCCCCGAACGAGTCGACCCGGAGGAAGCTCGCGTCGCTTGGCGAAGAGGCGGCGCTTCGGGTCCTGAGGTCGACCGCCGCGACGAAAATCAAGTGGTCCATCGACGGTTTCATCTCCTGCATCATCGAAAAGGGCACCGGCGCCGGCTCTTGTCCCTCGCCGCCTCCGACGAAGATCGCTCGCACGTCGTTGGATGGTAAAAGTCCGGCCCGTTCGCCTGTGAAGAATTCGCGCGGTCAGCGATGTTCTTTCACGTGAAGTTTTAATTTTTTTTTTTGTGGGGTGGAGGTCGTGCTTGTGACTTCTGTGCTTGTAATTCGGAGAAATTAGAGCAAAAGGGGACGGTCCATCATCGCAAATTTGGAACTTGCGTCGTCATCACCGTTTGCGGTGTCAACATCTTGTTTAGATTATCCTATTCGATTTGTTTTGGAGGAGTGAGATGTTTGGAGAGACGATAGTGACTGGTGAGCATAGACATAAGTGTTGCATGAGGTGACGCCGCCTTTTGTTTTTATATGATAGTTTTTCCATTTTTGTAAGGAGAGCGACTGAACAATATATGTTTATTGTGCTTTGTTTTTTTTTTTCTGGGTAAATTTTATTGTACTTTGTTTGCTAGTGTTTATTGTTACGAAATGTGAAACTTGCTTCCTACATGTCTGTTTTGTCTTCCTGTGTATAATGATGAACGTGGATTTTGTTCAAAGTATGCTCAATGTAAGCGTAAAAGAATCTGCCGATACGGTGGTTTTCCTTGTTTTGTGTTCGTTGTCCTGTTTTTTGTGGTGAGGGTGACTGAATCGTGTAAAATAATGCTCAAAACTGTATCTTCTTTTCATCTTCTGGTGCTATTTGTCTGGCAAGATAGTTTGTTCAAAGTTTGTACAGAAAATTTAAGCTGGGTATTTTTCGGCTAGACAATGGATTTGCAAGCTCTCTTGTGCGAGATCAGCAGATTGGAAGTCTGAGACTTCTTCCCAGTTTGCAAAATGGGAATGGACAGGCAGTTAGCTCCCACCTGAAGGCGCTGTGCGAATTGGAGTTTAGAAAAGCATTTCTCATTCTAAACTACATTGGGGAGTAAGTTCTCTTTCTGGTTGCTTTGTCTGAATGTCGTCAGCTCTGCATATTTAGAGTATTTGGGCTGCTATTTTATGCAGAGGACATCTTGAAGATGCCATAGACAGCGATAGGATTCGACTGCTGAAAGATCTCAGTATGATCAAATTTGAGGAAGCGGTCTGGAATGCCATTGGACAGTTTCGTGTCAAGAAAGATGACCGTTGTAAGGTAACCTTTAGGAAGCGATTCATTTGTGCATTGTTTCCAAAACTAGTCCCTTCTTATCATATTTTAAATACGCGTGAACGCACAATTTGCAAATTTAAAATATGTTAATATGTAGAGAGAGAGAGAGAGAGAGAGAGAGAGAGAGAGAGAGAGAACATAATATGTAGTATGCCATTGTATTGTCTCTTACGTCTTGTGATGGACGATGGGATGTAAAAACCAGTGTTCTGATGTGCCTAGATGCAAATAATCTCTTAATGCGATAATCTTGGAATTTTTTTTTACCATCTGATCTGTGAACATGATGGCAATGCTGCTTGGTTGGGATGATTGTACCTTGTATATTGGAGAAAATTGTATCAATAGAGCTTAAGGTTTGTTGGATTTTGTAGTTTGTTCCCTCAATATTAAATTAAGCAATTCTATTCATAATGTTTGTACATCACACTGCTCACAACATCATTCCTTAGAAATTTTTGCATTAAGGACAAAAGAATGACTTGATATTAGCATCTCCATGTCACTAGGATTTTCTTTTATCGAAAAGTTCTTAAATGCAATGTTAATCCATTATTAATATCCCCTGAAAATTCACATGATTGACAAAAATGGTAGCATCTTTCTGTATTGCGATTTAAGTCACAATGCGTGTTTGGCAAAGACGAAGCTTTTTCGTGAGATTTGTGGCTGTTGAACTTATCATTAATGTTTCGACCAAAAAAAAAAACTTATCATTAACGTGTAATTGGTTGCCTAGCATGTGGCATTTAACAACTAGAATAATCACTTTCATCACTACTCAAAGGTTCTTTTGCTCGCATGCATGGATGTGGTGTGGACCCTTTAAAGCTGCGTATTGTCTCTCTTTGTCAGCTCTCATGGTGGTGTCTCTGCTCTTCTCATAATGGAGTCCGTCTTTTGTTGTCTCCACAAACTCTTCATGTTTATTATCTTAGAATGGTGAAGAAGTCAGCCATTTTCTTCATCTTTTTTCTCATTTTGGATTTCTTTGTTTTACAAAACAAGTGAAATCTTTCCAGAAATTTTTAAAGAGAATGAAAGACCTAACCTCTTTTCACTTTACAATGCCAATATCAAAACAAATAATAAAAAAAATTTCATTAAATCCATCACATCTCTCGTGTTAGGTGCCAGTAGAATAAACATGATGATGTTTTGGTAGAAACTGATCTCATGAATTAATTAGCGCGAAATTTTATATCTCATGTAAACTTAATTCTGAACTTTTTATCAAGCAAATGTCAGGAATTAACTGTGGTAGTTTCTTTAATTCCAGAAATGCTTGAGCTTGGGAATACATAGTTCTGGATCAAATTATTTATGTTTATTTATATATTTTTTTATTATGTCTTTTTTTTTGTCAGAAATTTTTTTATTATGACGTTGAAAGGGATAAAATGTGTAAACTTTTTAAAGATTATTTTAGGTATTTACCCTAATATTCTTTATAATTAAGATCTATATGTCACCTGAAACTTTTTATGCGTTTATGTTGTTTCTGTTTTCAGCATGTTGACTGGGATTCTAGAAAGACACATGTCTACCATTGTAACATTTCACCTCAAGGGTGTTATTGTTTCAAAGTAAGTTTCGTGGCTTTATCATGTATGCATACAAGAAGACTTGATTCTGATTTTTAGATTATATCAGCAATGGCTCTTTTTTCCCAAATAAGTTGTGGAAATGATTTTTCCACAGTGGAGGAATAGGGCATCACTTAAGTCATTTTTCCCCATTTCGAATTCACACCGTATATTGCAGTTGTCAGCATGCATCCTGTACATGGAATAATTTGAGTCCAATTCAAGAGATATAGCAAATTGGTGATCTGTTAATTGAAAATATTGTAACTGGCATCGGTTGGTGCACCTTGGCAGAATGCCGATCTGCACCTTTATCACTGTAATATCACTGCTTGGCTCTTGTTGCATTGGACTTGTCTAACATTGCCTTGGTTATCTGATTTATTAATCCTGATATGATTAAGTCATTTAGAGGGGAAAAATGAAAAGGGAATTTTGTGATTTGAGTGGTTGGCTGTTGGATAGGAGCCGGATACTCCCATTAATATTTCTGCATGTCTGATGCTTTTACTACCATAAAGAATGTGTCTTCCGTGCCATCTATTTATTTCACGGTAGAGCTTCCTTCTGGTGCCAACAAGAAGTGTTGTTTAGCTTTTTGAATTATGTTATCAATTGCCCAAGAGCATTTGTTAAGCGTACTTAATAAAGAAGGTTTTGATTTTCTTAGTGATTGCACGTATTACAAGTAAGGCAATGCATTTGGATATTACAAGTTTCCTTTTTCGCTGTTAAGAAAGTTCCTTACGGACCCTTTTGAACAAAATCCTTATGATTTTAGGTTCTCACTATGATGCTTGAGACTCTGTGTGCATTCAGGGTCCTTACCTTCATAAGAAGAAAACACTTTTACAAAAGGCACTAGGAGACGAGAATGTTCTCCTTGTCAAGTTGGCAGAAGAGATGACGGATAAAAGCAGCAGACCGATTGGTTCTGCTGATGCTTTTACTATATATAAAAAGATTGCAAAGGAAGGGATTCCTGTTGGTTTCCGTCGATACAAGTTCTTCGGTAAGTTTCATTGCTTGTGCTCTTTGTGTGCAGTTTTGTTTGTTGTGTTGACATTCTTAAACTTTGTTATGATCTTTATCAGAACATGTGAATTCGTGAGCAAATAAGGCAGCCATGATAATAATAATTTAGAAGAATCAGTCATGACATTCTATTTTGGCTTGTATCTGGGTAATTTGTTTTCTTTGACAGCTCTCCAATATCATTTAATATTTAGATGGAAAACATAGCTTCTTACAAGCATGAGTTTGGAGTTTGCTTGTAGTCGTATATTCTCTGCACTCGCTTTGCCTTTTCTTTTGCTAGGAAATGTAGAATTTGTTTGGGATGATATTTACTATTAAGTCTTACTTTTATAAAAAGTCTTGTCGATATTACAATTTGATTTGATTTGATTTAATGCAAAATACTTGAAACTTTTCAGAATATATGAATGTTGACATTTATAGCCTTCACAATTTTCACAAAGTTTTTCCAAAACTTAAAACATTTTTTTTCCATTTTCAAATTTATGGATTGAATTTAAAAGCATGAAAAAGCAATTTTTTTTTTTTTAAGTGTTGATGTCTACTTGATGTGCATTATATTCATTTCCTAACTTCTTGAACTCTTGGGACAAGCAACTTCCCAGCATTCAAACTTATTGTTGTTTTGCCAAAATTTCTGTATTCTCTTAAATTTGTTGGGAAAACTTGTATCCGAAGTGGATGAATCTTGGTTGTAAGCATGTTTCTCGTTTTCGATTTGACAATGATTTTACTCATTAATGTTCCTAAGTAAAGCATGGGAGTGGGAATTCCATGCTTGTGCTAGCTTTTATCTTTTGAAACTATGAAATATACATTACTCTCTCCTCTCGCCCCTGGGGATTGTTTTGGTCTGCATAAGTTTACTGGACATGACGGGGATACATTCACCTTAATTTTTGGAGCCTTGTTTACTGCAATGAGAGCTTAAATACACGTGTCAACTGCCAATAAGCTATTCACCTTTGCTGATATGATAATTCATCAGTGTTTAAGGATGGAGGCAAAGAAGAGAAAAAAAGAGACCCTACTACGTCCTCTGTAAAGTGTTACTTTGTTTGCATGGAGTGCGAGGCACTTAAGGAAAAGAAAACAGTTCATGAAGCAAGATGCTTCTTCATGCATGCACATACAGTGTCCAGCGTATCCTGCTATATGATACGGTTTGTTGCTGTAGAAGTTTTTCATCTGAACTTTGTGTGAACTATATTCTATCCTAATGATGTTCATCTGCTAATAAACAGGATGTCTCTCATTTTGTCCAAAACTGAAAGCTTGGAAGTTGACTGGGATCGTGTGACGATTGAGACAATTAAGGATGAGGAGTGCAAGGTGTTATCTTTTAAGTATATCGTGAAGGAAAATTTGGTGTCATCTAAACATATTCTTTTAGTTCGCTCCTACGCTTAGTACGGTCAATTTCCTATCTATTCACAGGATGAAGAGGGAAATTCCATCTATGATAAGAAGGGAAAGCCACTTATACATACTGATGGAACTGGATTTGTATCTGAGGACATAGCTTTGAGGTGTCCTGGAAATACATTCAAGGGAAGCTACGCGATTATTCCTGCTTTTGAGGTTTGTGACCTGTGGATGTAGTGTCTCATCTTAATGTTATCTTCCTCCTGTTGTGCAAGAGAGACTAACCCACAAAACATAATAATAGCAATAGAAAAGGAAAACTGGTAGTGCGTAGTGATGGTTGGTTGTGGGTTGTGTCGTTAGATGATATAGTCACGATGACACTGAATTTGCTATCTACGTTTGGCAATAGGATGATGCTGCCTGGGTACGATGAATTACTAGACTGTCTGGTAGAAGTAGTAATCAGACAAAAGGGCTCAGGGATGCAAACCATGCAGTAAATTTGAGCAAATGCAGATCTAAGCAGAATGCAATGTGAATTTGCAGCTTAGGTGTTGCAGGTCACAGTTTGGCGAGTTGTTTGTGCTGCAATAAAGCATTGTTAGGCTATTCTTCTTGTGATCAATTTCTTTTATACACGTAATAGTGAAGATATTTTTTTCACAAGCCTTGAACAGTCTCCTTGAGTTTCATGCGTTTTTGTATATCAGTAGTGACCAATGTTCTCAAATTACAGTAGTGATGGGGTTATGGGTTTATTGCCTCTATTTTAATATTATGAATTTTGTGTCTTGCTGTCGGCCTTTCTTTCCCTAGTTTAAATTGACATGTTCCAAAAAGTAGTCACGAATGGAAGAATAGAATTAAACTAAGGCCATCCTCTCCTGGGAAGCTCTTTGAGATATTTTCAGTGCCACAAGGCCCACAAGAATGCATTGCTTTCTTCTTCCTTCTATTGTGGATTTTGTAGGGAAAAATTGTTAAGAAGGCATATGACTGAATGACTATTGTCTCTTATTTCTCTAGGATAAGTTAAATTCCTAGAAGTTTCTATTTATAGTTGTTCTAGGTGCTATTTACCTATGATTTGGCATTTTTCTGTTATCCTAGAGATTTGCTGGCTGCAGCAACAATGAACCGGTAGTTGATGGAGATTTTCTTTTTTGTGCTGGTGCTTGATTTTTATACAGTACATACAGGTTGAACTCTTACACTTTAAACTTCTATTGCAGCCTTTGCTGATTCAGTTCCGTCTATTCAATGATGGTAGAGCTGTCAAGGGTACTCTTCTGCGTAATAAGCAAGTAAACATTTTGCGTTATTATGCTATTTTCTGTATCTGAATATTGGAGTGTTCATGCCCTGTCATGTACTTCTGCTTTCAATTTATTTAATATTTCAAAAACTGGAATTTTCTCTTGCTATGTCCTCTTTACTTAAAAACATCATGTAAATTGGTGGAATTGAAATTGATTTTTGATTTTCCCTTTTTGATTTTTGACACATGTTAGTCTTGCAATATATTAGCAAAATAAGATAAATATTTTTATGCGATACTTAGTAGGTTGCTCAGTCTATTACATTATGCTCCAGACTGGTTTCATGAGCCTGAATCAATTTTTTTTTGGCGGCTAACATGAATGAAATTTGCTCTCCAACTGCAGTTCTGTTGCTTATAGTTGTAATGCATCAGTATGAGGGTGCAATAGAAGTCACATGTGTTCTGGTGGAATTTCCCCCATCCATCATTGCTAACAAGAGGAAGTAGAAAAGAAAAAATGTTTATCAAGCAGGTCATGTTATCTGCAGAAATTGTTGAGATTCTAGGCTAAATCATTTATGTTGTTAAGAGTGTTTTGGTTGCATAGGAAAATCCACATTGCACTATTAAGGGTCACTTCAGCTTATGAACTGTAAGATGACTAGTTATTAGCTTTAAACTGTAAGAATTCTCTATAGAGCGATTTATTCTATTGGTTCATTTTGATCTGTAAGTTCACATTGCACTATCTTTGATTCTAATTGTTTTGGCCAAATTTTGATCTGTAGCTCCCCCCTCATACAATTCATATTCGACCGTCCATGATCAAGGTTGAAAAGGATCCTAAGCTTTCAGATATCAGGACAGTTGATTCATTGGAAATAGTAGCAACAAGGTACAACCAACATATTCTGTCAGTAAGCTATTATTGGTTTTATAAACTCTCTATGGGTTTGTTTCCCTGCTATGCTTTTGAGTTGTTGATCATCATGTTAAGATTTTCCTTTGCGGTTAGCTCGTTGAATGACCCCAATACAGACTGAATAGCAGCTTTCCTGTTCTTTTTGTAATTTAATTGGAACATGGGACATGTTTCTCGTTTGAACTGGTTTAGCAGAGTTGGTATCTTGTGTATTTGCCCTAGTGCCTCTTAATGTAACATGAAGCAATACCTTAATAGTGACAACTTGGGAAAGGAGAGCCCTGTAGAGGCCCATTGGCAGTTCTAAGCTACATAAAGCTTGATGTGACCATTGTGGCCTACCTCGTAATGCCGATGCTGTGACTCCTTGAGAATAAAATTTTCAATTGTATCAAAAGAAATGCGTGGAACAATCTATTTACGATAACTAACAGTATAGAGATCCGTTGCACCCCTAAAACTGAAATTTTGAGACTTCTCATTTAATTTTAGAAATGTTAGGGAGACATGAGGCCTTTTCTGAATAATTGGCCACAGCATAAGCCATTTTTGCAGTTTATCCCTGAATATTGCCAATGCCTTTATAGTTTGGAGTTAATGTGTATTTAACACACTAAGTCCGACTATCTGGTTAGAGGCCCCATGGACTTTGTGAAGCCAATCTATCTACTATATACTAATTTTGTCATTGGTTTTTGTAAGATGATATTAGCGGATTGAAAAATGTGATGCTTTCGATGGCTGACTTTTAAAATGACAATTGTATATCCAACAATATATTGTTAATCATAATTAAGTTTTTATCAAATCTTATGCATTTGAAACTGGCTGGAATTCTTAACGGGTGAAATCAAGATTTCATTATGGTGAATCACTCAATCCCATTGCTTTTTGTTTGGAGCTTATTCTTCCATTAAAATTTACCTTTTTGGAGGAACTTATTAGACCCTGGTCCTCATTTATGCAGCAATAAACCAAGAACTGCATATCTTTCTAAGATTTTGATTGCACTCTTAAGCTATGGAAGGGTCCCAAATGAATTTTTTTTGGACATTCTGAAGAATGCTTTGGGAGATGCAAATAGTGCGTTCTCTCGAAAACGAGCAGCTTTAAAAGGTAGTATTCTTCTGAACATTTGGACTGTTGAAATATTCTCTGTTCTCAAAACAGTTGACAAAGAGATTTTCATCAATTTTTTTCTTTTTTTCTTTTACTTGGTTTTGCTTCTTTTGTTTTTCTGGACTTTAAATATGCAAAACTATAAAAGCGCATCTTTATTTATCTTTGCTCCTTTTACTTCCTTTTGTTGCATATTTCATTTGATTGCCATTTGACGTTAAAACATTTTGCCTTTTGTTTTCCTTTTGTTCCTTTACTGTATGTGCAGTTTTGGTGAACCATGGTGATATGGATGGTTTCAATGCGGCTAGAATGATCTTATCTGGGATTCCTCTGGACGAATCATACCTACAGGATCATCTATCCACACTGATGAAGATGGAAAAGAAGAATTTGAAAGGAGGAAGGATTCCTATTTCAGATTCTTACTATCTAATGGGGACAGCCGATCCCACAGGAATTCTTAAAAGTAATGAAGTTTGCGTCATCCTGTATGTACTCGGTATCTAATCTTTCTATGCATGATTAGTATTTAGCACGAGTGTGATAAAGAAAACTCAAGAGAAACAGTTACTTTAGTAATTTTAATTTTAGAGTGTGTCCCTTGGTTATGTAGCGGCTTGGTTTGGATATGGATTGACTTCTAACCGTGCCATAGGGGAAATGACTAAACCAAAATTTAGGTTTGCATATGATTGGGCTTATTTGACTGCACTAATGTTTTACTTTTATCCAACTTCACGGAATTTTATAAATATAGTATGAATTCTGTGAGGACCCCATACAAGTGATTTCTCCTTTTCAACAATCATAAAAGAGTTGTATTTTCTATTTAGGAAATAGATGCCTTTTGGCAAAGCTTTGTTAGTGATCATCCGTATTTGAGATAGATACTATAACTTTATAAGGGTAGTGTTGGCTGGCAGTTGACATCAAACAATCAGTTTAACCCTCTCCCAGGGGCATGTCCAAGCTAGAAATCCTTTACATCTGGCAGAATCTACTTCCACATTGATTGGTAGCTTCATTACCATCCATTACAGTATTCTGTTTTGTAGGGTAACCAATAATAGTGTTAGGTCTTAAAAGCCTGTCGATTAAAAGGTTTGCTATTGTTAATGTTTCCAAGTAAAATCATGTTCCATGGTTGCTAATAGAGCGGGAAGTATAAGGTCAATCTTCACGAGTATTTGATATGCATAGGTTTTTATTTGAGTTGAAATTATCGTCATCCTGCCCTATCCTTCTAATACCATTTGTGAGTGCTTTTGCATATTCCATTAGTTTGCCAATTAATATCTGTAGCTATGCTTTTCTGGGGCTTAGATGTTTGTTTTAGTTACATGCCTCCATTGGATTTAAACATCAATCAAGTTATATTGCTTTTGTGACATCCCATCTCTAGTAACCATTCTCGTGAACCCATATTTGTGTTTGATACTTACAACTTCAGGGAAACGGTGTGTGTTGAAGTATTGTCCCACATCGCTTGACAATGAGAATTAAATTCTCTTTATATTCATGTGGTCTTCCTCCACCTATTTTGGGTTTGACTTTCTAATATGGTATCAGAGCCAATGTTATCCCTTTTGCAAATGTGCATAGTCAAAATTCTTCCACTATTTAAATGTTTGCATGCATTCATCAATGCAGTGACAGTGGACAAATTTCAGGGAGGGTATTAGTATACCGGAATCCTGGTCTGCATTTCGGTGATATTCATGTTTTGAATGCTACATATGTGGAAGCTCTAGAAAGAAAAGTTGGAAATTCCAAGTATGCCATATTTTTCCCTACTAGCAGACCACGCTCCTTGACCGATGAAATGGCTGGTGGGGATTTGGATGGGGATATGTATTGGGTTTCACACAACCCTCAGGTTGGCGTTTACATGAGATTCACTCATTCTTGTTAGATGTCTTGTATTACATTTGGTTGATGTCTTTTGTCAGCTTATGATGACACAACTCTGGACCCCCTTCCCCTGACCCCCGCAACAGAAAGACTTTTTCTTATTCCTTTCTGCAATTCCATCTTCCTTTCATGATTTTCCTCTTTTGGGTGAGGTTTTGGTAGTTGCATGGTGTTTTTCACCATCCTATTTTCTCATTAGACAATTTTTTGCAGTTTCAATCATTCTCTCCATGTAAATGTGCCTTGTAGCATAGCATCAAAATTGTGTGCCAAGCCTCCCTTGCTTTTCAGTTGATGCATAGTGATCTTCAGACTCATACCTAGATTAGTTTTATGTCATCAACTAACTGTGTTCCAACTTGGCTAAGCAGTTGGTGTGGAACCTTACCTGGACAATGGAAAAGGGATGAATACAGTTTATGGATTGAGTTATTGAAGTGCAGCAAATAGTTTTCTGAAAATTTACATGTGTTATTCACTAAAATGACAGACCTTTAGAAGATGAGCCTGGACTTAATTCCTGAGCCCGGACTTAATTCCTGAATGACGAGGGTTGGGTTAATCAATGAATAATTGCTTTTTCCAGCCACTCTTGATGCATGTTCCTCTTTTGCCTCTCCTTTGGTTTACAGGCCTAGTGAAGTGAATTTAAGAAGAGTTGAAAAACATGAATGACCAACTGGGGCCATTTTCTGGAAGAGGATTGCCATCCTTAATGTCCATGGATAGTTTCCACATTTAAGATGTTTCTACTGTTGCTTTTTCTGGAATCTCTCCCATAGCATTGATTTGGCCAAATGCAGTCTTCCACTTCTGTTGTTAGCCTGCTGGTCATTAGTCAGTGCAATGTTGTGTAGCACAACAAACCTAAGTTAGCAGGGATATGTCCATTCACATGCGAGCTGTCCAAGCCAGGCATCTTAAGAAAGATTGGAGCACTTATCAAACAGCCAATAAAGGAAAGTTTGTTATTTGATGTCATATGCATGGTCTCTCTCGTGTTACGTGTAATCAGTGCATTGGAAATGAAAACATTTCCTTATGAAGTACAGTTAACCAGTGCCCAAGGGGCACTCGTTAACAAGACCTTTTTGAGAATATCTTTGTTGTTCTATCTTGCAGTTGTAGACACCTGGATCGATTTCGATTTTTATTTTTTATTTTGCATCATTGGTGAATTGTGATTCGATGGCTATGTTACTGACAATGACCTCATGGGTGCATCATGTACTGTTCTTATTCGGTCATTTTATGAGGCTTACCTTGCAGTGGTTGTCTAGGTAATTGTTTGGTAGTGATCAGCGAACTATCTACAAAAGTTGATTCAAAATTGCTGATTTAGGTCTGTTAAACTCTTTCCAACAACCGCTGATTAAGTAGCAATTAATGTGTCAGCTGTTGGAATATTTTAGACCAAGCCAGCCATGGGTATCAGCTTCTGCAGTGCAAGACGTGAACTGCAAGAAGCCAAGCGACATGTCTATTGAGGATTTGGAGGATGAGTTAATTGATTTATGGTTGAACAAGAGATTTAACCCAAGGTAGGAGATTGAATATGTACTTATTTTTAGTTCAGTGCTGTAAATCTGAGACTCCATATACTGAAACTGTTTGTGATTGAAGAAAATGATCTAAGAACTCGGGGGAAAAAAAGTTCTGACAAATTATTCCCACATAAAATATCTCACAGAAATATGGATTTTCCCACCTTTGGCTGCAGTTTTAAGATTGATCTGCAAAAGATTTATGGTTTCTTCAGATGATAATTCGTTCCTGCCTCTGCAAGAGCATAATTATCGTCATCTGTTGCCCCTGCTATACCTGGGAAACAAAAAAATGTCAGACCTAGCTGCATAGACTTGCAAATAATTGTTTGTTGCTCCAGCCAAATCTACTTCAGAATGGTTGTCCACTGTTCGATGCTCATTTTCTTTTTTAACCATTGCTGCCAAAAGGAACCTCACACGTGTGTCACACACGCGCACGGAGACACACACACAGAAGCAAAGTACCGAGATTAACGGATATATTCAATGTTGATTCTTTTCTGCATATTTGTTTGGTCGGCTAATCTATTAAATTTGGAATTTGTTGATTGAAGTTGGTAACATAGATGAGTATAATAGTGAAAAAGTATCATGCTCCCTTTGTGTTAGACAGCGTCTCCCTTTAATGGGAGAGTATATCTTCCCTTTCTGTTCTTTTCTCTTTTTTTTTGGGCAAATATCTTCCCTTTCTTACAACTTGCATTTTTGGAGCATTCATCTTCCCTTACTAAAACTTATTTTCCATCGCCAAAAATTACTTTTAGTATTTTTTTTAGTTCTTAGAATCTCCTTTAGTTTGCTTCTTTTCTTTTAGACTTAGAAGAAGTCAGTGAAAAGATTCATCACGAAATTACTTTTACTTTGGACACTTGGAATTCAGCTTTCTCTGGTTTTAACCACTCTTTCATTTTATAGTAGAGGTTGGTCAATTCAGCTTTCACAACTTCCACTTATTCTATCAAATAGGTTAAGAAGCTCAACGTCTGCTGCTGCATCACCATGCTGACTTTGCTGTCAATGAAGCGTTATTTATATATGATGCAATTACGATATTTCTTCCAAGTATATTTCATCTGCTTTATGTAGTATTTATCTTTTCCTGGACCTAATTAACATCTTTCTCCGAAGCTCGTGCCAGTAAGTGGAGGCATAATTCGGTTGTTATATTATTTTGATGAGGAAAAGATTTATAGCCTTTTTAGCATCATTGAGCTGGCTTTAGGATTTTTCGTTTAAAATATGTCTGAGATGAGTAGCATGATCCGTTGTCTGATGATTAATTTGATGAAATTGTAATATGATCATGAAGATAATGTGATCTACTTTAGCGCTTGATTGTGCTGCATATATGGCTTTTCTTGGGAAAATTGACATTTTCTATGCTGTTTTCAGTTACACAGTAGGTGCTGCTGCTGATAGTTGGCTGGCACTGATGGATCGTCTTCTAACGCTCGGTTGTGATGAAGCTGAAAAACGCCGCGTGGAGAGAAATCTTTCTCAGTTGGTTGACATATACTATGATGCCTTGGATGCTCCTAAGAATGGTGGAAAGGTTAGCTTCTTATTTCACCTTCCTTGTTATTTACGTACAGGAACAGATAAGATTTTGGGTCTCTCGACACTCTTGCATTTGCTTCTATTCTTTACAAGGCCAAAGACCTAGTTGGTAACTTTATTTGGAGCTTAAATTTTCAATTTCTTGAGCATGCAATAGAAATTGAAGCTCTCCAAGGCATGCTTCGCTAGATGTACATATTTTCATAGTGCTTACTTTGAGTTGGATCTGGAATCAGCTTAGCACTAGCAAATATTAAAACCTTTGCGCGATTCGTCTGTACATATGATCTACCCTATTTACTCCCTTTTCTTTTAAAATCTTTTTTTAACTGGATCATGCCATATGCTATTTGATGGTAGTTTTTCTTGGAAGTTATTAGTGACTCTTTCTTTTGTATTGTACTGGAGAACAGATTGAACTTCCCAAATTTTGAAGGCAGAAAGTTTCCCACATTACATGGAAAAGGATGAAGCCTTTCGCTCCAATTCTATCCTCGGATTGATTTTTGATACAGTAGAATCATACCTGGCAGAAAATCAAACCGGCAATGGTGAGACTTTGCCTTATTCAGTTTCTTCTTGCTATCAAGACCTTTGTGAGGTTGCATGGTAATTTAATTATAGGAGTGGGACAACGCTTCATAAAACTGGTGTAGTTTTGTTGTAGTGCTCTTACTTAGCTCTCCATTCAATATGAAGCCTGGTGATATTTGGATTATGATAAATAGAAAGTTGATTCGAGATCACGACCTCTTGGCCTGAAAAGAATTTAATCTTTCTCGATGGAGTCAGTTAATAAGGATTTCATCCTTTCACCAAGTCTCACCGAGTTGAACAGATTTTGTGTGTAGTCAGATATCCTTTTCTGCTGCTACTTATTGCTTCTTAGTATCAATCAGCTCCAATTTTTGTTTTTCTTCATCTTAGCTGTTGAAATTCGCGGGAACTGAGTTCTTCTCGCGATAAATTTAGGGATTTGGAAGATTCCCTGTTTTGACGTGGAAATCCCGAGAAACTGCCTAATGGAGTGGGAAAGACGCTACACAGAATATAGAAGCGAGATGGCAGCTGCTTTAGGGGGGGGAGGTGCAGAAGTCAAGAAGTCCTCCGCAGGTGATGTTATAAATAAATATAAACAGGTTTGTTCATCTAGTCTCTTCTCATTCATGATTTCCAGTCATAGTCAGAACAGGGCTCCGGAAAACAAAGTTATAGAGGACACAGAGACATTCTGTATACTTGCTGTGAGACCTAGTTTGAAGAGAGGGAGAGGGAGAGGGAGAGGGAGAGACCTGATTCTAGGAAATTCATTTTTGCACAATTCTTCTGGTGCAGTTGCTGTATGGTGCGCCAGAGTTTGAAGAGAGCCCGAGGAAGGAGGAAGATATTTTTAATGAGGCTCTCGCGATCTACCACACTACGTACGACTATGCAATGCGATGGAATGACGTTGGAAAATGCAGATTCGCTTGGAAAGTGGCGGGTCCTGCGCTCTGCCGGCTTTATGCCATGAAGCAGGAGGAGAAGTCGATCGTCTGCCTGCCCTCAGTTCTAAAGGAAATCTTCAGTTGAAACTTGACATTCGCGCTGTCCAGATGTTTAATCAGGTTTGTCAGTTGCCGTGTCGATGGAGCAAAAGTTCCGGGAGGACTGTGGATTGCATGGTATGTGCAAAGTAAGTCATGGAATTGGAATTGTTCCATGCATCATGTGATTAGCGCCTGAAAGGTGCTCGAGGCATGTACGTATGTTTGTATGTGTTACGATATTAGATGTACTGCAGTTAATCCGGGGGTCGAGTCCATGTTCAATGTCATGCGACAGAACTCTGGTTTGGCTTTAGCTTAAATACAATTGTTTATCTCCCTGTTATTTATTTTATCCTTTGGAATCTCTTGTTTCTACATAAGAAAAGTTACCTTTTAGGCTCTATTTATTTTGCGAAAAAATAAGTAAGTTAGAAAATGTTTTATTAAAAATGATAGCTCATATCGTTTGAAACAATTAGTTAATTGGAAATATTTTAATTATTAATAATAATTTATGTCTATATATTTCCGTGAATAATGAATTTTTTCTTTTCAAATGTCTTTGGGCCGGGCTTGGGTGGGTTCACACTTCACAGGCCGTCGGGCCTATAACATTCCTCGTTCGTGTCCATTCCTGCTCGATTTGTTAAAAAGCCTTGGGATTTTCGCCGTCGCCGTTGCAAAATCGCTGGTTAAAAATTTTCTCGTCGCTAGTGCGTGATCGGTCCCCTGTTTCGCTCGTCGTAAAAAGTGCTCGAGGCGTGCAGCTACGAAGTTCGCCGTTGCATTCGCTTGCATGCATGCACTCCACGTCTATTTTAACCTCCGAAGCACACATCGCATCGACTACCATGGCCACTGCTCGACACCTGTACTCGCAACTCTCTCTCTCTCGATCGGAAGCACACATCCCATCGAGCTACTAGATCGTCGGCCCGTGATGATCGCACTGAGAAGGGCCAGTTCGTCGCTGGTGATGCTCGCAGCAAGACAAGGTCGATCTCTCTTCATCTTTATCTTCATCTTCATCTTCACTACGGTGTTCACATATCTATCGTTCTACTCTTCCTTTTTCGGTTTGATCGTCGAGGAAGCCTCGGACTCTGCTTCGCGGTAGATTTCATATTCATTATGCCAATGGAGTTCGGTTGTGTCGAAGTTTTAAGTGAACGGGAGAGGGATAATGAGAGCAGCATTCATTAGATGGAGTTCGGGTTTTGACATGTTGCTTGTGTTGAAGCAGAGGACTGGTGGTGGTGTTCTTTGGTCTCTGTTTCTACGCGAGGGTTTTGTCTCCGCCGTTGATTGCGGCCGCACTGAGGCTGGAAGGCGGCTTGATCGGAGGAGAGAGGAAGACTGCCGTGAATATGAAGAGCACGATGAAGGAGCTGAGGGAAGGCGCGCCCGTGCTTGAGCGAAAATCCGACGTGGGCAGCGGGGTCGAGGACTTTTACGGCGAGGATCGTGCCACTGAGGACCAGTTCGTCACTCCTTGGGCTCTCTCTGTTGCGAGGTTTGCTTTCTTTAGATCATTTGATGCGTTGCATGTTTGAATGTTGAGTGTTTTAGTTTGGAGTTAGCTTGTTAACGAGGAAATGATTATAGGAGGGAGACAGAGAGATTTGTCTTTGGAATAATTCGGAGGTAATGTTAACAAGTTTTACTTGGTGCAGTGGTTTATCTCTGTTGAGAGATCCTCGCTACAACAAGGGACTTGCTTTTACAGAGAGGGAGAGGCACGCCCATTATTTGCGTGGTCTTCTGCCTCCGACAGTCGCTTCTCCACATCTTCAGGTTGCTTCATCACTATCAACCTATTATTTTTTAGTTTATCTATATCTTAGGTCATTAATATTCTTGTGTTGATCTGTGTCAACCGCTATCGATTTCGCTGACCAGGAGAAGAAGTTGTTGCATAATCTCTGGCAATACCAGCTTCCACTGCAAAAGGACCTTTGGGTACTCGCCGACACCATGTCTAATCTTGTTCTAGTTTCTCAGTGTTTGTTGAATGCACACACTGACGCATCCATGTTTGCGTGTATGTTGGCATAGGGTGATTGTAATGCGTAAGGGAATAAACTAGAACTTTCTTATTTGAACAAGTTAGACTTGAATCGGATATGATGGTTTTGGAATTTCAGATTGCATGACGGGTTCTTGTCAGTATTATGTTATTGCCCTTTACTGTGATTTAGAAGTATTCCCATAAATTTATGAGGCACATGAGCTTTCAATACTTCTATTATAGTAATTGGCTTACTTCCTCTTGTTTTTTGGATGTGGCAATCAACCCTACATATTTCGGTTTGCAGGAGAGGAATGAAAGGCTCTTCTATAAGCTTCTAATTGACAATGTCTTGGAGTTGCTTCGTGTCATCTATACCCCAACCGTTGGTGAGGCTTGCCAGAAATATGGGAGCATCTTCAGGCGCCCTGAGGATCTTCTCATAAGTCTTAAAGAAAGGTGTTATTCTTGCCTACTTTGCAGGTTGTCCAACTAAAATGCAGTTTTGATACTAATAAACATGTAACTGAGCTTAAGTTCTCAAGGCACTAAAAAACTGGCCTGAAAGGAGCATTCAGGTTGTTGTCGTCACTGATGGTGAGAGGATCTTGGGACTTGGTGATCTTGGTTGCCAGGTGCTGCTACTGTTTCAACTTTACGCCACAACCTATACTGATGGATTATGATGATTAATATTCAAGCCTTGTTGCAAAAAAATTTCATTAGGGGATGGGCATTCCTGTTGGGAAATTGGCTTTGTACACAGCCCTTGGAGGAGTCCGTCCTTCAGCAGTAAGTGTTTATTGGATACAGTTCTCTCCGCAACCTTCTGAGTCCACCTATACAATTTTTGTAATATAAAACTTTCTCAATTTTGTTTCGGCCTTTTATCTTTGTCGAAAGAAGTCCAAACTCAAAGTAGAAGTTAACCTAACAAGCCTCATTGCTTCCTAGCCAAAATTTGACCTAAGAATGTTCTCTTTGTAACTAAGAATTCACATATTGGACTCTCTTTGTAGTGTTTACCAGTGACAATTGACATGGGAACGAACAATGAGAATTTGTTGAAGGATGAGTTTTACATTGGCCTCAGACAAAGGAGGGCAACTGGGCGGACAGAGTTGGCAGTCATGTAAGTTTTACAATGAATGTCAAGGCAGATTACATCATCTTTGCAAGAGTACGCAGGTCTTCTGCACAAGATCATGAATGCTGTCAAGCAGAATTATGGAGAAAAAGTTCACATACAGGTAAGGATCTTTTCAAAGTTAGGTCATTAAGAAGTTTCTAAAAAATAGTGATTTCTGATGTCATCAGATACTAATATTTCATTAAGCTATGCAGTTTGAGGATTTTGCAAACCACAATGCTTTTGAACTGCTTGCAAAGTATGGTACAACTCATCTTATGTCCAATGATGACATACAGGAATAATGCATTGTTATATATGGATTTCGTTTTCATTTTGCGGTCCCGAGTAGTAAATGATACACATTCTGTTCAGGGGACAGCAGCAGCAGTACTTGCAGGACTGCTTGCAGCACTCAAAGTTGTTGGTGGCTCTTTGGCAGACCACACTTTCATGTTCTTTAGCGCTGGTGAAGTGGTTTTTCCTTCTACTCGTGCTTTCCTTCTTAATAAAACTTAATTGGAAGAATTAGTAGTACATGATGTCCATCTCTTCAAGATCACAGTTTAATTTCCCTTGTCTTGGTATTAAGTTAAGATCCTTAATAGATTCATCCCCAGATGAGATCAACTTGATCTAACAATGATGATATGCTCAAAGCAGGCGGGGACTGGCATAGCAGAACTCATAGCTCTCGAGATGTCAAAGCAGGTACTCATCTATTGTTCTGGTTTGGAGACTTCTTGTGGTTAGGTAATCATATTGTCTATAACGAGTCAGCGACCATCTTCTTATTTCATTAATTGTAATATGGATTTATGGTCATTGCAGGCAGAACTCCAGTGGAGGAGACTCAGAAAGACATTTGGCTAGTAGATTCAAAGGTTATAGATGTTTTAATAAATACAAGCTGCTTTAGTTGCAAAAGAAATTATAAGATGTCTCGATATATCATTGTGCAGGTTGTGATTTTTCCTCTTTTTTTATGGCAGAGGCTGATCCTTAATTCTCGGAAGGATTCACTTTAACGCTTTAAGAAGCTTTGGGCTCATGAACATGAACCTGTTGAGGATCTTCTGGTTGCTATCAAGGTGGGAAAACTATTCCTTGCTAGTTCTTTACATTCCTTTCAGAGTGACCGTTTGTGTCTTTATTTCCCTTCGCTCATCATGCATTGACTGTCCTTCTCAGGCACTCAAGCCCACGATTTTGATTGGATCAGCTGGAGTAGGAAGAGCTTTCACAAAGGAGGTTATTGAGGCCATGACCTCTTATACCAAGGTATGTTAATCCCTTAAATCAAAGCCTATGGAAAAGCTATCCAGTAAACAATATTACTACTTTGCCTCTTTTCTACACCATTTAACGAAATGAACCGTAATTTTTGTTGTTTTGTAACGTAGAGACCTCTTATTATGGCCTTGTCCAATCCAACCTCCAAATCAGAGTGCACAGCGGAAGAACCTTACACCTGGAGCAAGGTAAATGTAAAGTTCATCTGTTAACATGCAGTACCTCATCCTGCACCCTCTGATAACGATATCACAATACCCCAATCACAGGGTCTTGCTGTTTTTTCTAGTGGAAGCCCGTTTGACCCCGTTGTACTCAACGGCAGACTTTTTGTGCCGGGCCAGGTAAACCTCTTCTTCAGGGTTCATCCCTTGTCTCCATCTCTTGCTATTTATTTCTTTTTGGATTTGAATAATGCTCTGGACATTGCCTTTTCTTGTACTCCAGGCCAACAGTGCTTACATCTTCCCTGGGTTCAGTCATCTCAGGGTCACTTTGTGTACATGATCAAATGCTTCTGGCCGCTTGCAAGTAATCTGCTAATTCATGTTCCACCATTACTTGCATGTTCATTAATTAATGAGGCTCAAGTGAAATAAGCAGACTATTATCATTCTAAAGCTTCTTTCTTGGTTTCAACAAAGCAGAGGCGTTAGCTGGTCAAGTGTCACAGGAAGACTTTGAGAAGGGCCTGATCTCTCCACCTTTGAGAAACATCAGAAAGATTTCTGCACAAGTAGCAGCCAACGTAGCTAAAGTGGCTTATGATCTCGGTAAGTGCACTTTGGCAATGCTACTCATAGTTCCATCCACATGGAAATATCTTTTCTCTCCTGCTTAGCCCATTGTATTTTCTATCCATTTTAGGCTTAGCAACACACCTACCTTGTCCGGGAAATCTTGTTGAGTATGCAGAAAGTTGCATGTACGGTCTGGTCTACCGAAACTATCGATGAATACCAGAAACTATCGATGAATAGCGACTGTCCGCCCATTGAATCGCAGGAGAGTTTGGTGCTTTGAGATGTGTGGGGCATTTTCTTCTGTTCCTTTCTTAAAAGAGTCCCATATACAGCTTTTCCCTTCTCTTTTGGTCCCAAAAGTAGCCTGCTCTGGAGCAACTACAGTTGTGAAATAATGTCTCGGAGAACTTAATGAAAGGTTTTTTGGCAGGTATTCCATGGATGACACTCTTCCGCTTCTCACTGGCAATCTTTAAACTCCTTCCCTTGCGTATACACTTAAATCAGCAAGTGTATCGTGGTATCTTTGGGACAAGTAGTTCTGACATAAGATGGGTGCACATGATGCAATTTTGGACAATTTAGGATCCGATGCTTGTATGAATTTGCTAAAGGAAATTTATCCAGTCAATCTAAAAGCCATTGTATGGAATTTAATTCAATCGTAAATTTTTTTAATTGTCAATTTAGCCTTAAAATCTTTACGCGAAATTTCAATGTAATCCTTCCGGTTAATTGTTGTTGGAAGTTGCCAACATAGCCGTGAATCACGTAGGACGGCTGTTGATGACCAGACCGTCAATTCGCCAGTGAAAATTAATCGGGTGAATTATATTAGAATTTCTCGCGATCACACTAGTATAGTAGGTCCAAAATTGGTTGGATAATTTCCACAATTTGCTAACAAAAATAAGCAAAAAATCGGCAAGTTCGATAAAAAAGAATAAATAGAGAATGACCTTGCTAAATATGGAGAACTGCAAGACACTTACTGGAATCATGTGAAAGGCTCATTCTATACATCGGAAAAGCCTTATCTGTGGTCACCAGTCCCAAAACACATACAGAGATTAGTATCTCCAATGAGAGCTGAGTAGCACTAGAATCTCTGTCATTCATAAAGTATAGAAATTAATGTAGGTCATCAACATATCGTACCCGTCTTCAACAACCGTGTTTCACTTGGATCGGAAAAGCATCTCGTCCTTGAGTTACCGTGCTGACTTTGAATAGTGAAGAACGACAAATTTAATTATATGCAGGAATATACAGACATGAATAAGTTACTATGAGCCAATAAAAACTTAACCTACCATTACGATGTTTCATTTTTGAAGAGCTGAGAAAAATATATACGTTCTTGGAGAGTTATTCCATCTTTTGTTATTATTTTGCATGCATTTACGGGCTAGCAAGGGCTTATCTAAAATGAAGAGATATTTGAATGATATGAACTCGATGAACCATACCAATCACAACCCCACGAATCGTATCAATTACTTCTATGCTCATCAGAAGTGCAAACATTGGATGGACTCCAACACTTTAATTGAAGCTCTACATTACATAACATAAGTAGTGATAAAACGAGTCAATACAAGCATGCCATGATTTTAAATGTAATGGGTGGAACAACAGATGCCATAGCATTTGTTTCCACTATATATGTCCATTTCAATCTCTTGTATAATCAATGAACTGTTTCAAATACAAGAAAGCTAAAACTCTATAATTAATCAACCCAAACCTCAAACACAGAGAGAGAGAGAGAGAGAGAGAGAGAGCCAAGTCAAGTCTTTCCGTGTCTAAAGCTTGTTTCGGTGTTTTTAACGTAGCGGAAGCTGTTAGATGGTCCAGCGTCACAGGAGGACTTCAAGAAGGGACTGATCTAATCCACCTTTGACTAACAGCAGAAAGATTTATGCGCTAGTAGCAGCCGCCGTAGCTAAAAGGGCTTACGATCCCGATTAGCGGGCATTTGCCAGTGTTACTCATAGTCCCCATCCACAAGGAATTTTTTATTTCCTCCTCCTTTGCCCGTCATGCTTTTGATCATTTTTAGGCTTAGCGACATGCCTACGTCGTCCAAAGAATCTTGTCGAGTACATAGAGAGTCGCATGTACAGTCCAATCTATCGAAACTATCCTTGAAAAGTGGACGGACCCATCCATCGAATCGCACAAGAGCTGGTGCTTAGACGTGTGGGGCATTTCCTTCTCTTCTCCTTTCTTAAAGAGTCGCACATAACAAAAATTTCCCTTTCGTTTGGGGCCAAAAGGTCGTCTGCTTTAGCTCAAGCAACTCCAGTTATGAAGTTATGTTTCGACGTTTTTAGAAGGCCTTTTGGCAGGTATTCAATGGATGTATGCTCCTACTTTCAACCTTGTTGCTTCTGGTTCTATCCGTATAACTGTTTAGACCAGACAAGATCTTGTAGACACCCATCTTGGCCGAATGATAGCATGAGTATCATCGTATCAGATAACAATAAAAGAAGCATTAGAATCCTGCTAAGAGCCAGCAAGCATATAATATCCACATCAATGACCTTACTAATTCCGTGCAGAAGGGACAGTATATAAGATGGTCCCCAAGTGGCAATGGCATTGATTTAACTACACACCAACCTACCGTATGCTTCAAAGTTTTTGAATCACACCCGGAATATATCCTATAGTTGGCAAAGTTACCACAACATGGCGAATATTGACAGTTCCTTTGGCCTTTTAGATGGTCTTCTGAGGGTAGCCTCCAGCTCAAAAACTTAAATCAATACTTAGTCAAGTGTCGAAGTTCGTCACTTTTTTTGGTTTGCCATTTCATACGAAGAATCTCTTCACACAAACAGCAATCAAACGAATCAATGCATATGCCGGTGGTCATGCTGTATGTAAAGGCCAAACAAGCAGCTAATTTAGGAGAGGCAAGTAAACTAAAATAAGGCTGAGGCCGCTGAACTATTGCTTCCATGTACAAAAACAGTGTTAGTTGTATATGCATATGTACATGTATGAACCCATTCGATGCCCTTCTCTAAGATAACCATGCCCATCTGTACGAGTTCTCAAACCACAACCCTACTTTGGACAAGTGCGGATTGATAGGTTGCCGCATTTCACTACCAAACTCTCAGCTCCTTCCCCTCTGTATACATTTAAATCAGCATGAGTATCGGCATATCTTTGGGACAAGTAGGTCTGACACTGGACGGGTGGAAACCTGCGCATTGATGCAATTTTGAACAAATTTAGGATCCCATGCTGGTACAAATTTGCTAATGTGCACCATGTCGAATTACTATTGGAGAAGCTATGCTAAACGCAGCGCCCAAATCCCCACACAAAAAGGATCCAACCCTGTAAAGAAAGCATGCGAGCATGCAGTTGATCGTGTCAATTCATCAAATCTGGGACAAGTCAATGCCTAATTCATGAGTAAACATTTTCTTTTCTCATGAATTATGGAGTTAAACTTATATGCAGCCCTCTTAACAGTGCTTGAATCCTTGGAGGCTTGGACATGCAATATCCACTTCAGCACACATGTTCGAAGCATAGCAGTGGCACTGAAGCACAATACGTAAAGACACTTATTTGAATCGGGGAGGAAAGCTAGGTCTTAGTACTGAGAACTGATAAGAGAGGAAGTAGAATTGCACCATCTTTTTGATATATTGGAAAAAATGTGCGGAAGACAACTTACTTGGGATGATTTTCCTCTGACATACATGTTGGCAAGCACTCGATGAGACAATCATGGTTAGGCTCCAGGAAGAATGCAATCTGCATTTCCTGAGAACATGAGCTGACTAGGGAAGGAAGAATGCAATCTGACAATAGGATCACTTTTAATAGAAATATCAGCAAAAGAAATCATTAAGAATGGAGAAGGTAACAAATGAAAGATGTTAACTAGGGACGAAAAAACAATTAGGCTTCTTTTGCAAAAACTAATGTGGATCATCCCTGAAGATAATCTCAAGTTGCGAGGAATTTACTAAGAGTTTGATCACAAGTTCAACTGACGCCACTAGATCGTGATCTCAAAACTAGAACCCTTTTTTGAATCAGCTTACAACTATCCAAGATTGGCTTCAACGCCCTTTTTCCGGTTGAAGAAGTCACCACTTTGGTCACCAATAAATTAGACTTCTTTCAATAGATTTGACAATGCTTGAAAATTCTCTTGGAGGCCTTTGCAGAATTTTTCAAAAGATGAGGAGAAATGCGTGTTTGTGAGTGCGTGGGAGAGAGAGAGAGAGAGAAGGCCTAACCGAATACCGTTCTTGACCATTCCCTACAACTCGATGGAGTGTGGACCTGATTGCAAAAGCAAAGCAAAAGTATAGATTTGACAAAATGAAGCAAAAAGGAATCAAGTCAAATTTGAAAAAGAAAGAATAGAGAATGACTTGCTAAACATAGCGAATTGCAGGACACTAATTAGATTCATGTCAAAAGCTCATTTCATATATCACCAAAACATGTTCTCATGCATGATGACAATGCATATTAAGCCTTATCTGGGGTCAGCAATCCCAGAACACATACAAAGATTAGTATCCACAAGTTGACCAATACAAGCTGAGTGATAATAAAGGTACTAGAATAGCAAATTTATTGTTTGATATTCATAAATTGGACTATGTGTAGAAATTAATTTAGGTCAAAAACATATCATACTGTCTTCAATAACTGCGTTTAATTTGGATTTTTTTCCTGACCAATGTCAAGAGTAGATGCTCTTTCACTACTAATGGGTAACTGATATCAGCAAGAGCCAGGAGGGTGCAACAGATGAAATTCTGGTGGAGTTTGGGACAGGTTAACATTCTATAGTAGCCTGCCATAAGATAATCTCCAACCTTCAAGTTCAAAGCTTTCCTGATGCAAATTTATCTGTATAGATTATAATTAAAGCATATTACCTGAAAATACAATTGCTCCATCGTTCTAGCATATCACCAAGATTCACTATGAATGCTCTGTCCAAAATAGTCACAGAAAGAATGTTACTTTTCAGGATTACTGGGAGATTCTTCTGTCCCGCATTTGCAATGACTATGTATAACTGAATCTAAGCAATAAACTAAACAACTAAATGAGGGTAATTACAGACATAATTGTAGAATGTGTATGATACATGGTAATTCTATGACCGTTGACCTGCACAATATAAACCAGGAAAGAATGGTGGAGTACCATTGTGTGCATGTGTGTAAGAGTGTTCGAGAGTGAGAGAGATTGTGAGGGAGGGAGGGAGGGAGGGAGGTTCATCAGCAAGGCACCAGAAGGATTAAACTGATAAGTTAATATGGACACTTATATAGATGCAAATTGCAAAAAGGAAGGAGAAGTGGATGAGGGCACCTCTCTAATTTTCTAATGGAAATCCATCTTATCACCCATCTGACAATAATACTTTCTCTAACTGGTATATAGCTGCCTTTGTTCGAATAAGAACTGTAGAAGCAGATCAAGAGAGAAGGAAGGATTTTTGTCAAAAAGTTGTTACTAGTACAAGGGTAGTATTTTACACGTTGGCATGAAGCAATCTTCCAATCGTGCGTATAAGGAGAAACACATTATTGTGCACATTACCCAATAAACCAGAAGTACAAGATTAGTAATAAAGTTATTGCAAGTTATATTTGCAAGCCATGGATCACTAGTATATAAATCCTATCACGATTATCTTCCACCAAAGCATCCAAAATACTGTAAATATGAGGAATATAATGTAATCATCTCAAATTCACAATTACAATGCACTTGGCCTTTACCCTCTCAAAGGCCGCACATATTCCCATGTCTGAGGTTTAGCATCCTTGTTCTTGCAAATCTGAAATAGTTTGAAAAGTTCCATCCATCATAACTATGAATAAAGTCTGCACCAACAGTTTTATTGGAGAAAATATCATACTTGGAGACCTGGGACATCCTCTGTTGCCAACAAGGTAATAAACCCAAAGTCAGAATGTGCCCCAGCTCCATATATTCCTTTGGAGGGATCAGAGACTAGACCTAATCAAAGAAAGGAATATCAACTGGATGAGAAGGAAGAATTGTTGGGTATACTATGAAGTTTAGTGAAGCAAAATCTACCTTCATAGCGCAACAAGCGCAAGGTCGCAATAGGCTCGCCGAGAATTTCTGGCTTATCAAAAAATTCAGCCCCCAGATCAAGTGCTAGAGCAATGATCCTTGAAACTACTTTTGCCACATTTCTGAGTTTGCATATGTACAAATAAAAAAATTACCAAATTGACAACTATCACTTGTTTTTACCAACAAATTAGACTTAATCTTGCCTCATAGATCATCTAGGCATTACTCTTGGATCCAAAAGTCAAATGATATAGAGTTGGAGACCCTATGCAACAAAAATCATGACTGTAATATCAGCCTTGAGTTGAGGCACTTGTAAGCAATTAGACACTTGAGTTGAGGCTCCTGGTCAGTGTGATTAATAGTAAATCTCGACAGCTAATAATAACTTTACCATATTGCAGCATAGTAGCTTTGGAATGTTACCAATAACTAGAAGAGATTTACACTTTGGCCAACATAGGATAAGATCCCAAGAGAGCATATACTATTCGGACGTGAGAGGCAATTTAACTCCCATTAGGCCACCTACAAAAACTTGACAATATCTTATGCATATGGAGGGGGAAGTTGGTGACCAATGGGTACTGAAAATGCCTAAAATACCCCATCATAGGAACAGAAGATCTCTGAATTATCTTTTACTTGGATGGAAAAAAAATTTATATCCAGGAACTCGTGCTCTTATCATCTATAGGAAAACTCACAATGCCTGACTATGAAATCTTTCCATCGTCTGCCTCCATCTTGGCAATATCTCTATGGAAAATACAACAATGAAACCAAAATAAGCATTCATTATCAGCAACTATATCAAGTTGGACAGAAATTATATTAAACAACTGGTTACCCTCAGACGGCCAGAGGTTTGGTCCAAAATGAGGCTTCTGTGCACCAGGATCGTCCTCCGGTACTTCCACTCCTATGTAGTATCCCTCCTTATAATCTCCTATAAAACATCAATGGAATCATCGCTGCTCGAGCAATCTTCAGAAGATGATAAGCAGATAGGTAACAACAAGCTTAACAATCTTCAGCCAAATCTTTGTCTTAGAGCTCAAGTTTTGGGTTAGCTCCTACTTCTGTGTCAGTTCTCTCCAAGGATACAATCACAAACAGGAATAATAACTAATTGATCTTCCTTTTCTAGGAACTGCTACTCAACCACCACCTGATTACAGGAAGCTGTCAACATCGCCAGCTATTCATCTATGTCCGCTTTAAGCAGTAAAATCTTCAGCAACCTAACACCCCAAAGGAACAAATAGGATCATTGGACACAAACCGTTTATCTGATTTCCAGGATCGAGGACCTGATCGAACAGAGGAGTATACCCTCGGTGCTTCTCGTTCCTCAACAGCTTCATCTTCTCGCTCAAAGGCAAACCGAAAAACCGCCTGCCCTGAACGAAGACCTCCTCCATTAAATCCTGGCTGATTCCATGATTGATCACGTAGAAAAAGCCAGAATCCAAGCACGCCTGAGGCCAATGGATCGGATCCATCCATCAGTATCCTCTCAACTCAAAAACCTTGGTTTCCTCGGATTTACGCACCGGAAAAATCGAATCAAAATAACGGACAAACTCAAAGAGTATCGAGGACCTGTTTGAGCAGAGACACCGACCGTTGAACATCGGAGCTCGAGAGGTCGATAAGGTTGAGAGCTGAAGTCGGAACTCCGGCGGCGACTTCGATGGCGTCCGCACCATTCATGCTCGCTGATGCTTCTCCGCCTAGCAGGTCGTTGCTCACTTCCTGAGATCGCCGTTTTGAGCCGCAGTCAACGGAGTACAAGACACCGAAGAAAGGAAAAAATAAAATAAAAAGAGGAAGCCGTAGGACTGATAAAGAATCAGCAAAGATACACATACGGTGCCGCATCATCCTTTTTGAAAACAAGTCCGGTGACGTGACGCCCATTCTGTGACGTGAGGTTTACATGTTATCCTAATCTATATATGTACACGCACTGTCAATATTCGAAAATCGCATCTTTTGCCGCGAATTGTCCAACTCGAACAAATGAAAGGGTTTTTCAATCACCTATGACATTCCTTGGACATAATTTATTTGGGAACCCGCCACCAATTGGCTTTTTACATACATTCTCACACTTAAAGTTGTTCTTATCGTCTCTAATGTATCAACAATTAGCATTTCTCTTTGATTGCAGATATGCCCATTGAAAGTCTCGCTCAAATTATTCTCGATGGCATTACATTTTCACTAAGCCTTATGAATGCCCTACACAAGTGCTATGGCCCTTGCCTCACGAAGTCTTTATAGGCATTAATAGACTCACCCTTTGTTCTTTCAACTGCTATGTTGAATTCGGTCTCGTATGTGGCATATGCAACTCAAGTTATTTCGAAATGTTTCTCCCTTGTATAGATTTTTCCGGTTTGCATAAATGTACCCGGAACAATTCCTATGTTCTACATAAAGAGCCAATGAAGAAATTGCATTGATAAGGCCCAGCAAGACATAATTGAAATGCATTAATAAGGCCTTACAAGACATAATTCAACCACTATTATAAAAAAACTAATGATTGGAGACTCATTCTACTTCTCATTGATTACTTATGAAGGTCCAATCATCACCTCTGCCTACTTGAAGGTCTATAAATAGCAACATGAGGAATCAAGTTAAACTATCTTGTGCCTCCGCTTCAACAACAGTCCATGCAATTAGAAACATCTTATGGTTTCCATCACTTCCAACAGTACAAAGTAGCATTTGCTTTACTGAGTTCTCAATAAAATAACCTTCTTGTCCAATTATTTTCCTACAACCTTCTAGACGACCCTTTTTCAACCCTTTGAAGCCCACATAAAATCTCTTGAACATGTTTTGTGGCTATCTAAGTGCAATATCAAATGTGTTGTTCTTACTAGATTGCTTAGATTGAGCTTTATAAGATGTAATTAACTTATACGACTCGGCATATGGACCCCTAATAGTATTAAGAGCTTTGACAATTGCTTTGTAACAAGCTCTTCTGTTAAGCCTAAGTCCCCACATCTCTATTGCTTCTGCCTGCAATTGTGATGCAGTGTATTTCAAATTAGCTCTAATTTAGGCAAGAACTCTTTTGCAAGCCATACGTACGATGCACTTTAATTTCTCATGCTTCTAGGGCAAGTGTGTTCTTCTCCAACTGTCTTGATAACAAACGTTTCTCTTTTTTCAACCAACTACCATAAAGGAACCTTTCACATCCGATCACACACTTCGCATGCATCTTTTTTAATTCACTTATCTTCCAACCAATGTTGTAGCTATCTGTGATTGCATATTTCTGCACTATCCTCTTAAACTGAATATGAGACAAATCTCATGCTTGACTAAAACTACTATTCTCTGTGATTGTAGCTAAGGTCATATCTAATTGTCAAAGCTCCTTTGTTTTTTTGTCTGAGTCAAAGCTCTTGTTCGGTCACATTCTTTCTTATCTCTAGAGTTAAGAGGACTAAGATCTTCATGTGCTTTGGTGTCCTCATCATTTTCATCCTCATTCATGTCTCCTTGTCCTGTATCAATAGTAAATATTACCTCCATCCTCACTTTATGTATCCCTTCCTCATCTCTAGATAGGATGTGTTCATTAGATGTCCAAGTTAATAAATCAATCTCAGCATCATCACTCTCACTATCATCACTCTCAAAATAAAAGTCATCATCACTCTTACTATTTTCACTCTGGCTAGCACCCCCATATTCAAGCCCTGCCCCAACCCTATCCACAAGTTCAATCCTAACTTCATCGCTTAACTCAACTTCAACATCAATTTCACCCCACCTAGCACTCCCAGCTCCACCCCGAATTTTAATCTCAAAGTCATCTATTATTTCAATATCAATTGCATTTGTCATTCCCCCATACGACGTTCCATCTACAAAAAAAAAATAGAGAAAAACCCATGTTTAGATCACTATATGACGGTAGAACATGTTTAAGTAATAACAAGAGCAAGCTCAAGTGAAATGGTAACCCAAAAAGAAAGAAGCTCAAGTGACCTTACTTTCTTTGCCTTCAAATGTCAACACACAATGCTCTACTAAAAACGAGAAACCACTATCAACTTTCATAAGCAAACAACAGTTAGAATCTTTGAGGGGTTCATTCAAATTCAGAGAATTATCGAGCTAGAATCGAGCTTCTTCGAGCAAGTCCCGAATCGAGTAAATACAACTTCAGCAATGAGCAGACAAACGAATAAAGCAGACGGAACCATCCGTTGAATCACAGGAGAGTCGGTGCTTCAACATGTGCACGTACAAACAGTTAATTTAGGAGCAAAAAAAGGCGGAAACTGCTGAACATAAACAGATCATTGGTTGTATGTGCATATGTACGTACATGTAGGTACCCTATTGGACGCTCTTCTCTAAGCTCATTATACACATCTGTACGAGTTCTAAAATTATAACCCTACTTCGGGCAAGTGCGGGTTGACAGGCTTCCGCTCTCACTGGCAAACTCTAAGCACCTTCCCTTCTGTATACATTTAAATCAGTATGAGTATCTTTGAATCTTTGGGACAAGTAGTTCTGACATTGGACAGGCAGAAACCTGCACATTGATGCAATTTTGAACAGACTTAGGATCCCATGCTGGTATAAATTTGCTAATTTGCACCATGTCTAATCAATATTGGAGTTTCAACCAAAAAAAAAAAAAATCACTATTGGAGTAGCTATGTTAAACGCAGCACCCACATCCCCACGCGAAAAGGATCCAATCCTGTAAAGAGAGCGTATGAGCATGTAATTGATCGTATCAATTCATCAAATCCAGGACAGGTCAATGCCTAATACACGAGTAAACATTTTTCCCTCATGATCATGGAGTTAAACTTGATGCAGTCCTCTTAACAGTGCTCGGATGATCCTTATACTTGCAATATCCACTTCAACATGCACGTTCGTAGCAGAGCACCAGCAATCAAGCACAATGCGTAAAGACACTCATTCAAATTGGGGAGGAAAACTAGATCTGAGGACTAAGAACTGATAAGAGAGGAAGTACAGCACCATCTTGTTAATATATAGGAAAGTGACTGATGTGCGGAAGACAACTTACTTGGGAGGATTTTCCTCTGACATACATGTTGGCAAGCACTCAATGAGACAATCATGGTTAGGCTTCAGGAAGTACGCAATCTGCATTTCGTGAGAACATGAGCATAAATAGAATCTTTTCTAACAAAAATATTAGCAAAAATCAATAAGAATGGAGAAGGTAATGAACGAAAGATGCTAATTAGGGAAGGCAAAACAATTAGGCTTCTTTTGCGAAAACTAATGTGGATCATCCCTGAAGATAATCTCGAGTTGAGAAGAATTTCCTAAGAGTTTGATCACAAGTTCAACTGACTTTCCACTAGACCTTGATCTTAAAACTAGGATCTTGTTTTGAATCAGCTTACGACTATCCAAGATTGGCTTTAACTGCCCCTTTTTCCGGTTGAAGTAGTCACGACTTTGTTCACCTATCAATCAGACTTCTTTCAATAGATTCAACAATGCTTAAAAGTTCTCTTAAAAGTTTTGCAGAAAATTCAAGCTTTGAAAAGAAATCTTAAAATATGATCGCTGGATGAACTAAAAATATTTTCATCGTTCACAAAAAATGTTCAGGCGTAATTTGTTGTCGTTAATGGAAACGTTTTTTGCTGACTAATTACTCCAAGCAATATAATCAATTATTTTTATGAAGATATGTTTCAATTTGTTCGTTTTATGTGAAGCAAACGGACTCTAAAATTTGAAAACCTAAAAATTATTACATGCATGATTATCCTTTTTAGTTTACCCTTATGATATTTCTTTTTTTTTAGCTAAAAATATAGGTTCTTCGAGAGCTATTCCATTATCCGTTTACACTTGCGGACTAGAAAGATAAAGAGATATTTGAACAATATGAACTCCATGAACCATATCAATGACGTTTCACAAATAATATGAATTACTTGCATGCTCATCAAAAGTACAAAAACTGCATGAATCCTTATGTTGTGGAAGCCAAACAATCGAAGAATAAAATTAATAGAACAAAAAAATAAATCGGATATCAGATTTACGTGATTCGATCGTAGAGACCTAATTATAACCATACTCGAGTCACTCAAACACTATAAGTGTTTTCTAAACCCAAATTACACCTAATAACTTACGCAATGTTTAGCCCATGATTCCTCGCGAAATAATTTCTCAATCTCACAAAGAAATTATAAACAAATTATTACCACAAGAATTTAATCATTACAAACACTCGGATATCTTCAAAGTGTAATTCATTAGCAAAACTCCTCTTTGATGATCTTCACAAATAACATCATCTTTTTATTTATAGGCAAGAATTGGATCCAAAATAGAAAACACCTTTTTATGAAACCTTCTCCAATTAGGAAATTTTTTTCAACTAGAAAACCATTCAATTAAGAAATCTATTCAAAATATAAAACCTAATTGAATTAGGAAACTTTTCTTTTCGGGCTCAAAATTGAGACATAATTTTAACAATCTCCACATTTGCTCAACGTTTGAATCAAGTCACAATTGCTTCGTCAGAACTTCGCTACTATCCTCCCATAGCTCCAATGGGCTCAAGCACCACGGAACACTTTCAAATCCAAGCTGAGCTTGAACTTCGTTATAACCGTGAGTCTCATCAAAGCACTAACTTCATATGCACCTTTAACTGCTCTACAGGAATTTTTCGACACAACCTCCTCAATCCAAAATAAAACAAAACCATCGTTTCATCCATATCTGCTGGAAGATTAAATACACACCTTGTCAATATCAACACTCACAACAAACGTTGACTCTATGGGCTCCACCTCACTACAAGCACCATCTATGTCAATTACTTCGCTAGTACCTGCTACCTCAGGAGTTTCTAGTTGTAACTCCACCTCAAGCTACATCGTTCAAATCCATATGAATACTGTCATAAACACTCCTAGTCAGAAGTACTGAAAATTCGTCAAATGTAACTTCTCTGCTGATAACAAGTGAATTTAATTCCAAGCACTACAATTTATAGCCCTGCTCATCTTGTGCATAACCTAAGAACATGCACTTTCTTGCCATTCTATCGAGCTTACCATCACTAACTCGAACATAACACGAGCAACCAAACATTCTAATAATATAATAATTAATAACGTTACCTGACCACACTTTTTCGAGAGTCCGACATCTAATCGCAATCGATGGGAATCTATTTTTTAGGTAGTTATCTGCCAAGAATCTCCTCGCCATACTAGCACTAGAGAGCATTTTGTGGCCTATCTCTAGTAATGCTTTGCTTATCAATTCCGCAACATGTTGTGGTTCACTAGCACTAGTGCGGTATTTCACTATGCTTTCCTTCATGCAGAATTCTTTTAATAGCTCCAAGCAAAACTCTATACTATTGTCAGTCTACACCTGTTTGATCGTCTTACCAGTCTCTTTTTCGATCAAAGCTCTTAACTGTCTTATTGTTACAATAGCATCAAACTTGTGCCTCAGCACAAACATCCAAGTCTTTATCAAGTAGTTATCCACTACTGTTAGCATAAATCTAACACTCTTCCTTGAAGAAAACCGCGACGACCTGCAAACATCAAACTGAATCAATTTTGCAATTTTCGTGGTTTCTCTGACAACCATAGTGAACTATACTTTCCGCTGTTGATCTAAATCACAACATCTACATACATTCAGTTTGTTATCAACATAACCAAAAAAAAAAAAATTCCTTTCACTTAGAACCTTCGAGCTTTTCTTACTAATATACCCCAAACGCATATGCCACAATTCAAACTCTCGAACAAATGCCTCCAACATCTCCGCAACAAATTTCGTCACTGTCTCACCTTGAAGCTCATACATGTCATTATGATCGATTCCTTTCATTATGACCAAGGTACCTCGAACAACCTTCAAAATTTCACATTCTGAAGAATATCAACACCCAGCTGATTCCAGGGCACTCAAGGAAATAAGATTTTTCTTTAACTTGGGAACATGCCTCACTCCAGTCAATGTCCTCACGATACCATCATGCATTCTAATTTTAACATCACCAACACCTATAACATCGCATTCAAAATTGTTCCCCAACTGCACTTTACTATTATTTGTGCACCAATCAGTAGTAAAGCAGTTCCTATTTGGTGTAGCATGAAAAGAACAAGCAAAATCCATAATCCATCCGCCAAACGACAAATAATTAGCAACAGACAAGACGTAATTAGCATTATCCGAATTACTGTCAGCTATAACAACAACATCATCCGCAAATTCAACTCTAATTCCCTTACCCTTATCGTTTTTCAACTTTAAACAATCTCTTCTAAGATGCCACTACCAGTCCAAGACTAACTTCGTCTATTCTACTACTTCTACTAACACGAGTACGAGTTCTTCCTCTATTTTCACTTACTAAAACAGCATATACATGTTCACTAAATTCTCTTATACGGATATTATCACTCAGAATTAAATCTCAAACACCACCAATCGTCAAGCTTATTGGCCCTGAAAAATTATTAACATAAGTAATAATAGTATTCCAACTATCAAGCAGTGAGGATAATAGAATCAAAACACGTACCTCATTTTCAAAGTCAAGATCAACCGAACTCAATTGATTAACGATCACATTGAATTCATTGATATGATCAACAACTGACGCACATTCACTCATCTTCAAATTAAACAAGCGTCGCATCAAATAAACCTTATTGATTGCAGAGAGCTTCTCATACATGTCTGACGAGACTTCCATTAAACTCACAGTGGTCTTCTCTTTCACGATGATAAACACGACATTACGAGCCAACATCAACCGAATAATATCTAAAGCTCGTCTATCCAGCAATTCCTAGTCAACTCACTTCATAGTCTTTGGCTTCTCTTTAAATAGGGGCAAGTGCAGTTTCATCTGATATAGATTATCCTTAATCTGCATCTTCCAAAAACCAAAGTTCTTCTAATCAAATTTGTCGATTTTCACTTTTCCTTCTTCTATTGCCATCGATTCACTTCAACTCAATCAAGTCTAACTCCGATATCAATTATTGCGGAAACCAAGCGATCGAACAATAAAATTAATAGAATAAGAAAATAGATCGGACACAAAACTATTTCTAAGTTCCATCGGATTGAACTTGAACTGAGAATTGAATCGTGGTTTTCATCATGAATAAACAACATCAAAACTGTTTCACCAAAGATGTTATAAAGTGAAAAGATGCAACTCTTATATTTTATTATAAGAATTTGATTTTCTACACAAAATATGAAAAGAGAACTAATTTCCAAGTTCAACCGAGAACCGATAGGATCAAGAAATAGTGATTCCAAAACTGGCCGAGTCGGTTCCCGGTCTGGAACCACAAGGTGGATACCCAGTTTTAACTCGAGAACCAAACATCCCTAGATGCAAGATTGTCGCGATTTTGAACGTAATGGGCGAAACAATAAACGTCATATCATCTGTTTCCATTATATATTTCCATTCCATTCTCTTGCATAATCAATTGACTATTTAAAATACAAGAAAGCTAGAAGAGTATATAATTAACTAGTTAACCTGCTAATTTAACTCACTATCGCTGTTCTCGGGTCTAGGGAGATTTTGCACCTACATTGCGGATAAGAGCTAAAGAGATGGCCGACTCTTTGTCTAAAGATTTGTTCCAAGGCTTGTTTCTGTGTTTTAACGTAGCGGAAGCGTTAGCTAGTCAACCGTCACAGGACTTCGAGAAGGGACTGATCTCAGTAAGTGCACTTGCGAATGCTACTCCTAGTCGCAACCACAAGGAAATGCTTGCTCTCACCACCTCAGCCTGTCATTTTTTCAATCCCTCGTCGGTTTAGCGACACCCCTAACTAATCCAGAGAAATCTTGTGCAGTATCCCGAAAGTTGCGGATAAAGTCCAATCTACCGAAACTTCTTTAAAAAGCAACTGTTCGTCATTGAATCGCAGGAAAGTTGGTGCCAAGAAATGTCCCTGGCATCTCCTTTTTATTTCCTTTCTTAAAGAGTTGCGTGCACAAACAGCTAATTTAGGAACCAAATCATGGAGACAAGAAGACCTCAGCAAGGCTGAAGCCGCTGAACTATTACTTCCATGCATAAACATAAGCAGCTTATTAGTTGTATATGCATATTTTATCATGTAAGTAGATGCATGTAGCCCATCTGATGCTCCTCTAGGCTCATCGTCCACATCTTTACGAGTTCTCAAAGCATACCCCTACTTCAAGCAAGTGCTGGTTAACAGGCTCCAGCTTCTCACAGGCAAACTCTAAGCTCCTTCCTTTTTGTACACATCTAAATCAGCATGAGTATCGTAGTATCTTTGGGCCAAGTAGGTCTGACATAAGATGGGAGGAAACCTGCACGTAATGCAATTTTGAACAAATTTAGGATCCGATGCCTGCGTAAATTTGCTAGTTTGCACCAAATCTAATAATTATTGGAGTCTCGATCCCAAAAAAAAATTAATAACTATTGGAGTAGCTACGATATATACAACACCCAGATCCCCACACGAAAAGGTTCCAACCCTGTGCAAGCATGCGAACGATCTTATCAATTGATCGAATTCGGGACAAGTCAATGCCTAGTTCCAGAATAAACATTTTTCTTCATGAAACATGGAGTTATAACTTAAATGCAGTCTTCTAACAGAAACGAAAAATCCAAGCATATGAATTTAGATGATCCTTGGACATGCAATATCCACTTTGACATTCACGTCCAAAGCCAAGCATCGGCACTCCAACAAAACGCATAAAGTTTGTCATTTGAATCAGGGAGGAGAAGAACTAGATCTTACGACTGAGATTTGACAACAAAGGAAATATAATAGCGCCATATTGATGATATATAGGAAAGAAACTAATCTACGGAAGACAGCTTACTTGGGAGGATTTTCCTCTGACATACATGTTGGCAAGCACTCAATGAGACAATCATGGTTAGGCTTCACAAAGAAAGCAATCTGCACTTCGTGAGAACATGAGCATAAATAGGACTTTTAACAGAGATATAGCTAAAAAAAATTTATCAAGAATGGAAAAAGTAATGGATTAAAAATGCTAACTAAGGAAGGAAAAACAATTAGGCTTCTTTTGCAAAAATTAATGTGGATCGTCCCTGAAGATAATCTTGAGTTGAGAAGAATTTCCTAAGAGTTTAACCACATGCTCCACTGACTAGCCACTAAAATGTGATCTCAAACCTAGGACCACTTTCCAAATCAGCTTACAACTATCCAAGATTGGCCTCAATTATACTCTACTCTTCCAAGTACACCAACCAATTGGACTTTTTTCAACAGACCCGACAAGCTTCAAGATTCTCTTAATGGCTATTGCTGAATTTTCAAACGATGACGAGAAATGTGCGTGCACGAGCGCTTGAGAGAGACAGAGAGAGAGAGAGAGAGAGACAGAGAGAGAGAGAGCGCGAAAAGGCCTTACAGAATACCGTTCTTGACCATTCCATATAACTCGATGGAGCGTGGACCTGATTGCAAAAACAAATTAAAAGTAAAGATTTGACAAAAAGAAGCACAAAAGCAGAAGGTCAAATTCTGAAAAAGGAATAGAGAATGAGCTTGCTACATATGGAGAACTGCAGGACACCTATAAGATTAATGTGAAAAGCTAATTTCCTATATTACTAAACATGTTCTCATGCATGATGATAGTGCATTTTAAGCCTTATCTGTGGTTAGCAATCGCAGAACACATACAAAGATTAGTATCAAAAAGTTGACCAATAAGAGCAGTTATAACAAAAACACTAGAATAATTATTTTACGATTTATCATTCATAAAGTGGACTCTGCATAGAAAGTAATGTAGGTCATCAACATTTCATACCATTTCAACATCTGTGTTTAACTTGGACTTTTTTCCCGAGGCAACTCGGCAAGTAATTAGCCAATGTCAAGAGTAGATGCTCTTGCACTACAAATGGGCTACTAATATCAACAATAGCCAAGACGGTACAACAGATGAAATTTTGGTATAGTTTGGAACAGGTTACCAATCTACAGTAGCCTGCTTTAGAAAATCACCGACCTCCATTTTCAAAGCTTTCCTCATGCCAATTTATTTACAAAGACTTCTATAAAATCAAATTACCTGAAAATGCAATTGCTCCATCGTTCTAGCATATCACCAAGATTCACTATGAATGCTCTGCACAAAATAGTCATGGAAAGAAAGTTATTTTTCAGGATTATTGTCAGATTCTCTTGTTCTGTCGAAAAGTCATGCAGAAGGGAAAAAAACAAAGATCGCCCAAAAAGGATGCTTGAGCGACGAGATATTTTGTCCCGAAATTTTGCACTCTTAAACTTCTTGCAACGGGACGTATAACGTGAGACATGTTCTAATAATTGTAGAATGCGTATGACCATGGAATTGCACATGATTAACAAGGAAAGACTGGTGGAAAATCATTGTGTGCGCATGTAAGAGTGTTTGAGAGAGAGAGAGAGAGAGAGGGAGAGAGAGAGGGAGGGAGGAAGGGAGGGAGGGAGGGAGGTAGGTTCATCAGCAAGGCATCAGAAGGATTAAACTGATCAAAGTTAATAGGTATACTTATATAGATGCAAATCGCATAAAGGTAAGGAGAAGTGGTACAAGAACTATAGTAGCAGGTCAATTTTTGTCAGAAAGTTGTCACTAGTGCGGGTGTAGTATTCCACTCAACCTCAGCATGAACCAATCTTCCAATCATGCATGTAAGGGGAAACACTATATGTGCACATGCTTCAATAAATCAAAAGTACAAGATTGAAAGCAAAGTTATTCCGAGTTAAATTTGTAAGCCGCAAATCACTAGAATGTAAATCCTATCACGACGGCTTCCACCAAAAGTGTCCAAGTTACTCTAAATATGAGATATCTAAAATAATCATCTCAAGTTCTGTCGGGCTTTACCCTTTCAAAGGTTGCACATCTTCCCAAGCCCGAGGTTTAGCATCCTTGTTCTTGCAAATCTGAATAAGTTATAAAGTTCCTTGCGTCATAATTATGGATAGAGTCTGCACCAACAGTTTTATAGGAGAATATTTCATACTTGGAGACCCGGGACATCATCTGTTGCCAACAAGGTAACAAACCCAAAGTCCGAATGTGCCCCAGCCCCATATATTCCTTTGGAGGGATCAGAGATTAGACCTAAACAAAGGAATATCAACCGCATGAGAAGAAAGAATTACAGGGTTTGTTTTGTAGTTCATTGAAGTAAAATCTACCTTCGTAGTGCAACAAGCGCAACATCGCAATGGGCTTGCTGAATATTTCCGGCTTGTCAAAAAAATCAGCCTCCAGATCAAGTGCTAGAGCAATGATCCTTGCAACTACTTTCGCCACATTTCTGATGAGCATATTTACAAATCAAAAAATTATCAAAATTAACTACCATCACCTTAATATACCAACAATTTGCACTTAATCTTGCCACATAGATCATCTGGGCATTACTCTTGAGATATAACCGGACCTAAAATCAACTGCTATTGCAATGGAAATTGTGACAGTAATATCAGCCCAACCACCGCTATATGCAAGTAGACACTTGAGTTGAGGCTCTAGGTCAGTGTGATTAATAGTAAATCTCGACAGCTAAGAATATTTTATTCATATTGCAGCATAGTAGCAGTGGAACGATTTCCTAGAAATTGTTGAATCGGCAGATACAAATGACTAGAAGAGATTTACACTATGGCCAACACGGATAAGAGCCCAAGAAAGCATAAGAAGTTCGGCGGTCAGAGGCAATTTTACTCCCCTTGGGCATTAAAAGAACTTGGCACAATTTGATGCAAGTAGAAGGGGAAGATGGTGACCATTGGGTACTTGGAAAAGCCCCAAATTTCCCGTCAAGGAAACAGAAGATATCTGTATTATCTTTTACTTGGGTGGAATCTATAGCAAAAGCTTACAATGCCTGACTATGAAATTTCTCCATCGTCTGCCTCCATCTTGGCAATATATCTAGTGAGAACAAAACAGTGAAACCAAAATAAGTATATATCGAAGTTGCCCAGATATCATATTAAGCAACCGGGTACCCTCGGAAGGCCAGAGGTTTGGTCCAGAATAAGGCTTCTGCGCGTCGGGATCATCCTCTGGCACTTCTACTCCTATGTAATATCCCTCCTTGTAATCTCCTATAAAACGTCAATGGAATCATTACTACTTGACCGATCTTCAATAAATGAGAACCATATAGATCTGGGTCAGCTCTCTGATGAAGTGTCCTCACTCCTCATAGAATAAAATTACAAACAGGCATGACAACTAATTGACACAAAGAAACTCTTGAGTTATTGCATCTTCCTTTGCTAAGAGCTGCTACTCAACCACTAGCTCATTACAGGATGCTATCAAAATCAACAGCTATTCATCTAAATCTGCTTTACGCAGAAAAATATTCAGCAATCTGACACCAAAAAGGAACAAATGAATCCATCAGGCACAAACCCTGAATCTGATTCTCAGCATCGAGGATCTCATCGAACATGGGAGTGTAGCCTCGGTTTTTCTCGTTCCTCAACAGCTTCATCTTCTCGCTCAAAGGCAAACCGAAGAAACGCCTGCTCTGGACGAAGACATCCTCCATTAAATCCTGGCTGATTCCGTGATTGATCACGTAGAAAAATCCAGAATCCAAGCACGCCTGAGGCCGATAGATCGGATTCATCCGCCAGCGTCATCACAAATGCCAAAAACGTTTCAGTACCGGAAATCGAATCGAAAAGGCCGAAGGAAAAACTCGAGAGAATCGAAGACCTGTTTGAGCAGAGACACCGACTGTTGAATATCGGAGCACGAGAGATCGATGCGGTTGAGAGTCGAAGCCGGAACTCCGGCGACATCGATCGCCGCGTTCGCGTCAGTCATGCTCGCTGATGCTTCTCCGGCTAGCGGGTCGTCGCTCGGTTGCTGCGATCGCGGTCCGTTCACCTGTCTGATTTCACAGCGATGACGAGGACGACTGACGATGATGGAACGCGGAAGGATTCTGAGGGGCAGGTGAGGGATGAGGGAGGATGGGGAATATGATGAAAACGACGACGTCTGTGAATAAAGAAAAGCTAGCAAAGAGATTTGGTGCGGAAAATTCCAATTAAAGACCAAAGTGGATTTCTTTTCTCAAAAAATGATCTCAAGTGAACAATGTCTCAATTAAAGATTCAAAGTGCCCAAACCAGTCTTACAAATAAGGACCTCAGCTCGCCAACTAGCGACATCTACCGGCCTCAGGGGAGGACCGCCTTCGCCGGCATCGAGCGATGGCCACCCTCATCTAGGCGGGTGAGGGCCGCCCTTGCCCTCGCCAGATCGAGCAAGGGCCGCCCTGGGCCTCCCCAGATCAGGTGAGGAATGCCCTCGCCAGCCCAAGTCAGGACGACCCTCGCCTGACGCCAGCAAGGCCCAAGGTGGCTCTCGTCACAGCCCTCGCCAACCCAGGAGAGGGCAGCTCTCACCTACCCAGATTTGACGAGGGCCATCCTTGGCCTTGCCAGCCCAAGCGAGGGTTGCCCTCGCTAGCGTCGGACGAGGCACCCTTGCCTAGGCTAGCGAGGGTTGCGGCCAAGGTAGCCCTCAGCCTTGTCGATGTCAGGTGAAGCTCTCCCGACTCCGGCGAAGGCGGCGCTTGCTTGAGGCCGACGATGGCCCCAAGAGGGAAGAGAGAAAAAGACAAAATTGCCCTTTTTCCGGCTTCGGAAATGTCTCACGCTCGCCGACCGGCGAACATTTGGCTAGCCGGCAAGCTAGGGTCTTTATTTGAGGTTGATTTGAGCACTCCAAGTCCTTAATTAAGATATTGTCCACTTAGGATCTTTTTTTTAGAAAAGGCCATCTTTGGGTCCTTACTTGAAATTTTCCCTATTATTTGGCAACAAGTCACTTGACTTCCTCATTCCGCAAATTGATGCTTTCTACAAATTTTAAAGCATTTTTAGTCTACATCGTCGCTCATGTTATGACGTGATAATTAGATGTTGTCCTATTATATAACATTATACATATATACGTGCGTGCGTGACATGAAAATCGTATCTTTCGTTGTGAAACGCCGGATTCAAACAAATGAACAAAGAGATTTTAACTACTTATGTCATTCATTCAATTACCATGTTGACTTCCAATGTACGTAAATCAATGTCAATTTAATCATGTCATTTGTGCAAACAAATGAACAAAGAGATTTTAACTACTTATGTCATTCATTCAATTATGAGGAGTGAGGAACGACGATTTCAAATGTACGTAAGAATATTCGGACATGAATTGACGGGAATTAAAATAGGGACGGTTAAGAATATCCATAAATGGATCTTCAATAGAACATGCACGCAAAGTATCTTCTTTTGTTCCGTTGGCGAAAGACAATAATCAGGAAACAATTAAGGGTCTGTTTCTTTTGAAGAAAATTCGTATTTTTGAGAATACTTTTTTTCTGAAAATAATCGTTGAATGATTAAAAAATATTTTCATTATTCACGAAAATGTTTACACATGATTTGTTGTCATTAATAAAACACCTCTTGCTGACTAATTATTCCATGCGATACAACCAATCATTTTTAGGAAAATTATTTTCCAACTTGTTCATTTTACGTGCAACAAACGGTCCCTAAAATTCAAAAACCTAAAAAAACATTCCTATGTACATGCACGATTATTCTTTCTAATTTACCCTTATGATATTTCATTTTTGAATGGCTAAAAAAAATATAGGTTCTTGGAGAGCTATTCCATTTTCTGTTACTCTTGCGGACTAGCAAGGCCGAAAAGGGGATAAGAATAGTGCAAGTGTCATAACTTTCGTACGGCGCACACTTAAGTGCCATAACTTTTTTTCGCTTACTTAAGTGTCACATCGAAGTAAAATCGATCATTTGAGTGTTATTTCCGGCAAATCATCATATGTGGCTTTTCTAATTAATTTTCCATCAAACATAGATTTTTTTTAATGTTTTTATTTTTCTTTTTCTTTTCCTTTGTTAATTTTCGTTTTACTTCAGGGTCGGCAAGGGTCACCAGCCACCCTCGCCGACTACAAAGGCCTCGGCCAAACTAAGCAACAGCCACCTTGCCCTTGGCTGATACGGCCGCGAAGGCCCTAAGCGAGGCCATCGCATCCTCGCCAGCTACGAGCGAGGTCACGGGTGAGGTGAGGTGTAGTGGCCAAATCTAGTGAGGCTGCCTCACCCTCCATCATGAAGCCCTCACCCAAGGCCGCCTTGCCCTCCGTTGCGAAGTCCAGATCAAGGCCATCGTGGCCAGCGACCCTTATCGGCACTAAAAAAAAAAGGCCTAAAAAAAAGAAAATAAAAATAAAAATTCAAAAAAAAGTAATTCAAAAATTAATAAAAATTCAACAAATTCAAAAAAATTTTTAAAAAAATTATCCACGTCAGTGCCGACGAAACAACATAGGACGACTGGCGTCCAAGTCGGATTTTCCGACGAGACAAATCGCCGATAGCACTCAACTAATTGATTTTTCAAATTTATGGCACTCAAATGAGCAAAAAAAAAAAGTTATGACACTCAAATGAGCAATATACGAAAGTTATGGCACTTGCGTTGTTGTTATCCCAGCCAAGAGATATTTAAATGATATGAACTCCATGAACCATGTCAATCACATTCCACAAATCATATGAATTACTTGAATGCTCATCAAAAGTACAAAAACTGCATGAATCCCTGCATATTAACTGAGGCTCTATGTTACGTAATGCAAGCAATAGTAAAATGAACCAACACAGGTAGAGGTGAGCACCGAGACCAATGCAACGCAAGAACTAGACTGAGCTGGTCTGGACTGATTGGTTTAAGCCCGATTTTAGAAGGAATCGATACGATTCTAGATCTGCGAATTTCGAACCCGCCTAGGACCCACTCGGTTCCCAGTTCCAAGGTCAAAACCACCAATTCTACCCAAGAACCGATCTGACCAAGTTCCATCGGCTTGTTTCTCAGGTTGAACCATGAATTGAATCATGGTTTTCATCATGAAAAAACAAAAACATAGCTATTTCACAAAATATGTTATAAAGTGAAAACGTCCAAGTCTTACCTTTTATTATAAGAACTTGATTTTTTACACAAAATATGAAAAGAGGACTAATTTCCAAGTACAACCGAGAACCAGCAGGATCAGGAAGTAGTGATTCCAAAACTGGCTGATTCGATTTCCGGTCTAGAATCACAAGGTGGATGGATACCCAGTTGTAACTCAAGAATCGACCTGCTCGAGAACTGATAATCTCTAGATACAAGATTGTCACGATTTCGATGTAATGGGCGGAACAATGAATGTCATAGCATCTGTTTCCGCTATATATTTCCATTTCCATCTGTTGCATAATCAATTAACTGTTTTATTTTTTTTTAAATGCAGGAAAGCTAGAAGAGTATAAACTTAACTAGTTAACCCGCTAACTTAAACTCACTATCACCGTTCCCGGGTCTCGGGAGACTTTGCACCTACATTGAGGACGAGCTAAAGAGATAGCCAAGTCTTTGTCTAAGGCTTTGTTTCCAATGCTTGTTTCTGTGTTTTAACCTAGCCGAAGCGTTAGCTAGACAAGCGTCACAGGAGGACTTCGAGAAGGGACCGATCTAATCCACCTTTGAGAAAGATCAGAAAGATTTCTGCGAAAGTGGCAGCCAGTGTAGCTAAAGCGGCATACGGTCTCAGTAAGTGCACTCCAGATCTTAGCCCGTCATATTTTCAATCCTTTGTAGGCTTAGCGACACGCCTACCTCATCCAAAAAAATCTTGTCGAGTATGCTGAAAGTTGCATGTACGGTCCAATCTACCGAAACAATCGTTAAAAAGCAACTGTCCGTCCATTGAATCGCAGGAAAGTTGGTGCCGAGAAATGCACGTGGCATCTCCTTTTTATTTCCTTTCTTAAAGAGTTGCATGTACAAACAGCTAATTTAGGAGCCAAATCATGGAGGCAAGAAGACCTGAGTAAGGCTGAAGCCTCTGAACTATTACTTCCATGCATGAACATAAGCAGATTATTAGTTGTATATGCATATGTTATAATGCACATACATGCAGGTAGCCCATTTGATGCTCCTCTAGACTCATCGTGCACATCTTTACGAGTTCTCAAGGCATACCCCTACTTCAAGCAAGTGCTGGTTGACAGGCTCCTGCTCCTTACAGACAAACTCTAAGCTCCTTCCTCTCTGTACACATCTAAATCAGCATGAGTATCGCCGTATCTTTGGGCCAAATAGGTCTGACACAAGATGGGAGGAAACCTGCGCGTGATTGAATTTGAACAAATTTAGGATCTGATGCTGGTGTAAATTTGCTAATTTGCACCAAATCTAATAATTATTGGAGTCTTGATCCCAAAAACAAAAAAAAAAAAGAAATATTGGAGTAGCTATGATATATACAACACCCAGATCCCCACATGAAAAGGTTCCAACCCTGTGCAAGTATGCAATCAATCTTATCAATTGATCGAATCAGGGACAAGTCAATGAACATTTTTCTTCATGAAACGTGGAGTTAAAACTTAGATGCAGTCTTCTAACATAAACAAAAACTCCAAGCATATGAATCTGGATGATCCTTGGGCATGCAATATCCACTTCGACATTCACATTCAAAGCAGAGCATTGGCACTCGAACAAAATGCATAAAGTCTGTCATTGGAATCAGGGAGGAGAAGAACTAGATCTTATGACCGAGATTTGACAACACAGGAAATATAATAGACACCATGTGGATGATATATAGGAAAGAAGCTAATACACGGAAGACAGCTTACTTGGGAGGATTTTCCTCTGACATACATGTTGGCAAGCACTCGACGAGACAATCATGGTTAGGCTCCAGGAAGAAAGCAATCTGCATTTCGTGAGAACATGAGCATAAGCACGACTTTTAACAGAGACTTAGCTAAAAAAAGTCATCAAGAATGGAGAAGGAAATGGATAAAAAATGCCAACTAGGGAAGGAAAAACGATTAGGCTTCTTTTGCAGAAATTAATGCGGATCGTCCCTGAAGATAATCTCGAGTTGAGGGGAATTTCCTAAGAGTTTAATCACATGCTCAACTGACTTGCCACTAGAATGTGATCTCAAACCTAGGACCACTTTCCGAATCAGCTTACAACTATCCTAGATTGGCTTCAATTATACTCAACTCTTCCTAGTACCCCAACCAATTGGACTTTTTTCCATAGACTTAACAAAGCTTCAAAATTATCTTATTAATGGCTATTGTTGAATTTTCCAAAAGATGAAGAGAAATGTGCGTGCGCGCACTTGAGAGAGAGAGAGAGAGAGAGAGAGAGAGAGAGAGAGAGAGAGAGCAAAAAGGCCTTACAGAATACCGTTCTTGACCATTCCCTATAACTCGATGGAGCGTGGACCTGATTGCAAAAACAAAACAAAAGTAAAGATTTGACAAAAAGAAGCAAAAAAGCAGCAAGTCAAATTCTAAAAAAAGAAGAGAGAATGACCTTGCTAAAAATGGAGAACTGCAGGACACCTATTAGATGAATGTGAAAAGCTCATTTCCTATATTACTAAACATGTTCTCATGCATGGTGACAGTGCATGTTAAGCCTTATCTGTGGCTAGAAATCACAGAACACATACAAATATTAGTATGGAAAAGTTGACCAATAAGAGCAGTCATAATAAAAACACTAGAATAAATACAGTATGGTTTATCATTCATAAAGTGGACTGTGTGTAGAAAGTACTGTAGGTCATCAACATATAATACTGTTTCAACAACTGTGTTTAGCTTGGAATTTTTTCACGAGGCAACCCGGCTAGTAATTAGTCAATGTAAAGAGTAGATGATCTTGCACTACTAGTGGGCTACAAATATCAACAAGAGCCAAGAGGGTACATCAGAAGAAATTCTGGTACAGTTTGGGACAAGTTACCAATCTATAGTAGCCTGCTTTAGAAAATCTCCAACCTTCATGTTCAAAGCTTTCCTCATGCCAATATATTTATATAAACTTCTATAAAATCATATTACCTGAAAACACAATTGCTCCATCGTTCTAGCATATCTCCAAGATTCACTATGAATGCTCTGTACAAAATAGACATGGAAAGAATGTTATTTTACAGGATTATTGTGAGATTCTTTTGTTCTGTCAAAAAGCTATGCGGAATTAAAAAAAAAAAAGATCACCCATCTGATGTGATACTTTCTCTCTAAACTGGCATACTACTATCTTTGTACGAACAAGAACTATAGTAGCAGTTTAGGTCAGACAAAGAAGGATTTTTGTCAAAAAGTAGTCATTAGTATTGGGGTAGTATCCATTCAACATTGGCATGAAGCAATCTTCCAATCATGCATATAAGGGGAAACACATTATCATGCACATGCTCCAATAAAGCAAAAGTACAAGATTAAAAGCAAGGTTATTCCAAGTTAAATTTGTAAGCCACATATCACCAGAATATAAATCCTAACACGACGGCTTCCACCAAAAGTGTCCAAGTTACTCTAACTATGAGATATCTAACATAATCATCTCAAGTTCTTTTGGGCTTTACCCTTTCAAAGGTTGCACATATTCCCATGCCTGAGGTTTAGCATCCTTGTTCTTGCAAATCTGAATGAGATTAAAAGTTCCATGAGTCATAACTATGCATAGAGTCTGCACCAACAGTTTTTAGGATGATATTTCATACTTGGAGACCTGGGACATCATCTGTTGCCAACAACGTAATAAACCCAAAGTCCGAATGTGCCCCAGCTCCATATATTCCTTTAGAGGGATCAGAGATTAGACCTAAAAAAAGAAAGGAATGTCAACCAGATGAGAAGAAAGAATTGCAGGGTTATTTTGAAGTTTCTTGAAGTAAATCTACCTTCATAGTGCAACAAGCGCAAGATCGGAATAGGCTTGCCGAGTATTTCTGGCTTGTCAAAAAAATCAACCTCCAGATCAAGTGCTAGAGCAATGATTCTTGTAACTACTTTCGCCACATTTCTGATGTGCATATTTACATATCAAAAAATTACCAAATTAACTACCATCACTTTTTGATAATGACAAATTGCACTTAATCTTCCCGCATAGATCATCTAGGCATTACTCTTGAGATATAATTAGATCCAAAAGTTAACTGATATTGAGTGGGAGACCGCATGCAATTGTGACTCTAATATTAGCCCTACCACTACAAAGAAGTAGAGGCTTGAGTTGAGGCTCTTGGTCAGTGTGATTAATAGTAAATCTCGACAACTAACAATATTTTATTCAAATTGCAGCATCATAGCTTTGGAATGATTTCCTAGAAATTGTTTACTTAGCAGTTACAAATAACCAGAAGAGATTTACACTTTGACCAACATAGGATAAGAGCCCAAGAGAGCAAAAGTAGGCAATTTAACTCCCCTCGGGCATTAAAAGAACTTGGCACAATCTAATGCAAGTGGAAGGGGAAGATGGTGACCATTAGGTACTAAAAAAGCCCCAAATACCCCCTCAGAGAAACAGAAGATCTTTGTATTATCTTTTACTCAAATGGAATAAACTTTTTACATCCCGGAACTCGCAACAAAAATTAATGTCTATAGCTAGCTCTTTATCATCTATAGCAAAAACTCACAATGCCTGACTATGAAATTTCTCCATCGCCTGCCTCCATCTTGGCAATATATCTAGCGAAAACACAACGGTGAAACCAAAATAAGTATTCACCACTAGCAACAATTTTAAGTTGCACAGATATCATATTAAGCAACTAGTTACCCTCAGAAGGCCAGAGGTTTGGTCCAAAATGAGACCTCTGCGCATCAGGATCATCCTCTGGTACTTCCGCTCCTATGTAGTATCCCTCCTTATAATCTCCTATAAAACGTCAATGGAATCATTACTACTCGACCGCTCCTCAGAAAATGATAGCCACATAGATAATAACAAGTTTCAGCCAAATCTTCGTTCTAGAGCTCATGGTTTTGTGTTAGCACTTGAAACAACTAGCTCCTATATCTGTGTCAGCTCTGATGAAGTGTCCTCACCACCAGCTGATTACAGGAAGCCATCAAAATCACCAGCTATTCATCTAAATCTGGTTTAAGCAGCACAATTTTCAGTAATCAGACGCCGAAAAGGAACAAGTGAATTCATCAAACACAAACCTTGAATCTGATTCCCAGCATCGAGGACCTCATCGAACAGAGGAGTATAGCCTAGGTGCTTTTCGTTCCTCAACAGCTTCATCTTCTCGCTCAAAGGCAGACCGAAGAACCTCCTGCTCTGGACGAAGACCTCCTCCATTAAATCCTGGCTGATACCGTGATTGATCACGTAGAAAAACCCAGAATCCAAGCATGCCTGAGGCCCAATGCATCGGATTCATCCGTCAGCGTCATTACAAATCAAAAACCACCGGAAATCGAATCGATATGGCGGAAAAACTCAGAATCGAAGACCTGTTTGAGCAGGGACACCGACTGTTGAATGTCGGAGTACGAGAGATCGATGCGGTTGAGAGTCGAAGCCGGAACAACTCCGGCGACTTCGACGGCGTCCGCGTCATCCATGCTCGCTGCTGCTTCTCCGGCTAGCAGGCGCGATGCTCGCTTGCTGAGATCGCCGTCCGTTCGCCGGTCTGATTTCACGGTGATGACGACGACCGACGACGATCGGACGGGGATTCTGCGTTGCAGGCGACGGTAGCGAAAGGGATTGAAAAGAGGAAGAAAACGACGCCGTTGGACAAAAGCATTTCAGTGCCTTCGACAAATTTCAAAGCATCTTTAGTCAATTATCGCAATTGACGTTATCAAATTAGCAGAAAGAGTTTCCCCGACGCATTGTCCGGTTGGTGGAGTTGACCTTTTGACTTTTGGAACTCCATGCTTGACTTAGCACGACAACACAACAAAAAAAAAAAAAAAAATGTATGCCCATCAACATCTGAAAACCACATCTTCTACACGTGCTCGCCAGCTAGTAAGAGCTTATCTCGAATGAAGAGACATCTGAATGATACGAATGCGATGAGCTGCTTCGATTAAATTTTGACGAATCACATGAGTTACTCGCGTCCTCGTCAGAAGCACCAAAACAGCATGAATTCCTACGCTGCAAGTTCAATCCACGCTCTACATCACAGAATGCAAGCAACGATGAAATGAGCCGATGCAAGAACGTTGTGATTTCGACTTAAATTGACGGAGCAATAGATGTCATGGCATATGTCAATCTCTTGTATCATCAATCAATCGTTCCAAAAACAAGAAAGCTAGAAGAGTGCATTGAATCAGCTAACTGCTAATCAAACTCAACTTTCACTGTTGTTGGGTCTTGGGGGACTTTGCACCTACATAGAGGACGAGCTATGGAGAGACAGCCAAGCCCCTACGCAAGTCGAATGGTATCCACAGCAGCCTCACTTGCTTGGCCTCCTCGATGCTCTTGGGATTGCCAAAACCTTCCATGCACACTGTGCAAGCACCGGCTGCCACCGCCGTAGCAACCCCACGAACCGTTTCCATCGCCGAGACCGCCGCTTCCAACCTTGGTGGAAGCATTGACGATTCGCCGGAGTTGACACTTCGTTAAGATCAAACATAAGGTCGGTCAGATGGACTATACCCTAACAAAATAGATACAAGACATATTGACTTTATAGGAAAATTCATAAAGTGTAGTTTATATATGATAAAAATTGGGGCGATGGCTTCCGGTAGTCTCCCTTCCCCTCCTTACCCATTCAGGCCGTCGTTGTTTTCATACCTAATTAAAGAAAACTTCTTCCAATCAAGTATCTAATTGATGGGTTACAAATATGAACATCGCCAGCGTAAAAAGTTAACTAACGATAGGTATGCGGAACATCAATATCTAACCTGACGATCGAAACATTTTTTGAAAGAAATTTTTCGAGAATATTGAGGAAAATATCACCGTATGATTTATAGAGAAAATTCCAAATAAGAATCCGAAGTTCCCTCGTTTTCTCAAATAAAGGCTTCAAGTGGACCTTATGTTAAATAAGAGTATGAAGTGATTATAACAGTTTCAATTAAAGGCCTCAGCCCGCCGGCTCGTCGGCCGGCCAAATTTTTTGGCCAATCAAGGGCATTTTCGTCCAAAAATAAAGTTTACATAAATTTTAATTAAATTAAATTAAAAAGTTTTAAAAATATTTTTTTTAAAAATAGTGAGAGGGCCGCCAACCCATCGCCGGTGGGATGGTGGCTATGGCCGGCGAGGTCACTGGCAACCCTCACCGACCAGAGGTGAGGGCCTGGTGGCCCCCACCAGAACTAGGAGGGTCGAGCGACCCTATCTCAGACCTGGGTGAGGGTCACCAGCCCTCGCTGAGGCGCCAGCAACCTGGGGCGGCAACCACAGGCGAGGGAGGGCTGTAAGCCCTTCCCCTGTTTTATTCTTCTTCTTTTTTTAATTTTAATTTTTTTTGAGTTTGTTTTTTATGGAAAAAAATACAATAGGAAAAAAAGAAAGAAAAAAATTAAAAGATGAAAATACCCTCAACTCCAGTGAGGTTAGGTCCTTTTTTTAGATTGAGATGGCCACTTCAAGCTCTTATTTGAGACAAGATTTACTTCAGACTCTTATTTGAGAAAATGATAATACTTCAGGTACTTACTCGATACAATGTTCACTTTAAGCCCTTATTTAAGAAAATGAGAGCAGTTCGGGTCTTTATTTGAAATTTTCTCTTATTTATATAATGGATTTTTGGATAATACACATTATGCATAACTCATTTTGTTACACAATGCTATCTTCATAACAGTTAACGTAGGTAGTTCTAACTTGAAATTTTAGTCAGCTATCCTAATCAATGGTGATGGACGTGGATTGTACAACGAAAAATTAGTTAGGCCGTGGACCGGTCGACTATCCTAAGTGCTCCATGCTAGGTTTCCCCTTTATCACGTTATGCAATATCCAAATTTTTCGGCTGTATCAAAATTCTCAACAACGCACTTAAAACCCTTCCATCCACGTGCCTCAAGCAAACCATCACGCTAAAAATACGATAGGCATGACCACCTAACTTGATTAATCTAAGTAAAAAAACACTCTCATTCCAAGATATTAGTTTCCATCTTATATTCCAATACAATTTTTTTTTCTTTTTTGATAAGTAAATATCATTTAATTCTCCAAATTCATTCAACTGAAAGTGGACAAAAATCCACTACTCGTCCTCAAATTTCATATAAAACCAGCTACACAAATCCCAAATTCCCGGAAAATGACACACAACATTCAGCCAAGTGCCTGCACAGTTCAACATAATGCACGATAAAGAAGGAAATTGCCCCGGCGATAGAGACTATTCCGCTTCCAGGAAACGGAAATTTTATGGCGATATGAAGCTCTTTGTAAGTCCATCTCCCGAGTCAAGTCCGCCGCCTTTTTGGACCAATCTTAAGGGTCGCACTCCTCCACTTCGATCTAGTGCATTCAAAGTTTTTACTTCTAGAGTACTTCCAATTACCGTGAAAAAATAAGCGAATCATGTTGCCATCTAAGTCGATACTTGTTGGTTTCACCTAATGTCTCAACAGAAACTGCTTTTTCTCACACGTGCTCTTGACTTAGTAAAAGGAGTGGACATGTATAAACCATGTGTGGTCTAGTACGATCTGGTCGATTATTCTTTTGGATCATTCTATTGATTTAGAGACATCAAGTGTTGAAAAGAAAGAGACGTAACGAAGACTATCCTCCTAATTTTCCAATCCGACCCAAGCTTAATCGTAAATCCTTAACACCTTAACCAGATTGTGCGACCAAAATCCCTAATAAACGTAATCGATTCCCTAATAAACCCCTTGCTTGAAGCTCTGGCAACAGTGCCTTTCACATATGCGCGTGACGAGCCCATGATTGGAACACAACGCAAGTGACCTTTACGATGCGGTCTCCTCGCTGGAGAAAAAGACATCTCTACCCATTTGAATAGGCTTAATTCAAAAAAAAAGCACCAATTTTAGGTCGAGGGACAATTCTGGCCCGAACTTTTTTTTGTTCAATAAAAAAGCATCAACTTTAAGTCGAGGGAGAATTCTGGCCTGAACTTTTTTTTGTTCCATAAAAAAGCACCAACTTTAGGTCGAGGGACAATTCTGGCCCGAACTTTTTTTTGTTCCATAAAAAAGCATCAACTTTAGGTCGAGGGACAATTCTGGCCCGAACTTTTTTTTGTTCCATAAAAAAGCACCAACTTTAGGTCAAGGGACAATTCTGGCCCAAACTTTTTTTTGTCTCATAAAAAAACACAAACTTAAGGTTGAGTGATAATTTCGGCCCCAATTTTTTTTTGTCTTATTAAAAATCACCAACTTTTATCATGATTCTAAATCTGACCACCTGTTGACTTTCACCATTGTTTGAGAAAAAAGGTTATGGTGATGAGCTTGGCTAATCTCGTCCATGACGTTTGTCGATAAGCAGTGGTTAGTTTCAGATTAAGTTTGGCCAGAGATATTCAATCTAGAGATATTTTTGACTTGTCAGTGAAGTGAATGAGATAAACAGTTTTACCGTTAATCTTCAAATTGTGGCTTAAAAATAAGACAATAAATATTGCTTTAAATCCAGTTAGCAAGTCACATGGATTTATTGCTAATATGGAATAGTCAAGTTAGATAATTAATAGTTTTAAGTTAATGGGGGCCAGATTTGGGATTTAAGTCAAAGTTAGTGTTTTTTTACGAGACAAAAAAAAGTTGGAGCCAGAATTGTCCCTTAACCTAAAGTTGATGCTTTTTTACGGGACAAAAAAAAGTTCGGGCCAAAATTGTCCCTCGACCTAAAGTTGATGCTTTTTTATGGAACAAAAAAAAATTCGGGCCAGTTCGGGCCAGAATTGTCCCTCGACCTAAAGTTGGTGCTTTTTTATGAAACAAAACGCTAGAATTGTCCCTCGACCTAAAATTGGTGCTTTTTTATGGAACAAAAAAAAGTTCGGGCCAGAATTGTCTCTAGACATAAAGTTGGTGCTTTTTTTTGGAATTAACCCCATTTGAATATAATGTCAAATTAAGGAAAAAGTACTGAAAATGTCATAAATCTATTGTATTGATACCAACACAATCCTAAACTTTTCAATTGGACAAATTTAATCATAAACATTTTTGCATTTATACCAATTCAGTCCATCAAATCAATTTAGGCCGGAAATCACTAACGTAGACGTCAACGGTTCTATGTGGCACCACCAGCGCTAATATGAACAATTTTTATAATTTTTTTGATTTTATATTTTTTTTCTTTTTTTCTCTTTTCTTTTCTTTTTTTTTCTTTTTTTAGAAACTGATGGCCCGCAATGGTTGGCCATCGTAGGACCGCCGACGTCCACGTCAATGATTTCCGGTCTACATTGGCCGAATTGACTGAATTGGTACTAATGCGAAAAGGTTTAGGACTAAATTGGTCCAATTGAAAAGTTTATAACTGAATTGGTACCAATGTAATAGGTTTAAGACTTTTTCGGTACTTTTCCCGTTAAATCAAAGGGTCCGTTTGTTTCACAGAAAATATTACATTTCTAAAAAATGTTACATCTAAATATAATTGTTCGACATTGATATACATGGGTCTGCGTGCTAGGGCTTGAGCATTGACACTAGGGTCCTAGGCTCAGCATCAATAGACCTAAGCACAGCTACTGGTCCAGGCCTCGGCCTCGATGCACCCAAGCTCGAGCAAGGGAGATCCGAGCATGAGCACCGAGGACCAAAGCACAAGCACCAAGTTCTCGAGCCCGGTCTCAATTGACTCGAGCGAGGGTGTCGAGGACCTAAGCATGGGCACAAGGGTTGCAAGCTCAACCTCAATGGACCTAGGCCCAAGTGTTGGGGACCCGGCAATAAGTGTTAAGGTTCATGTGCTAAAGCACAATGTTTTTTGTTCAAACACCGATATTTAGTTATATTTTGAAAAATGATTTCCATTTTTTTAGAAAAGAAATTATTTTCTTGAATTTAAGCATAAGTTTTATTTTGACTTGGAAAATATTTTCTATTGACTCATTTTCATAAGCAATCCAAACATCAGAAAATGTGGAAAATATTTTTTGCAAAATAAACAGAGCCAAAGGGTACATTTGTTTTACTGAAAACTTTATAATAAAAAAAATATATTTTTCATGAAAATTATTTTTTCAGGAAAAATTTTCATTTATTTGATGATTTAGGGAAAGGGAAAGTGATTTCCTTCTTGTTAGAAGATGAAATCGTTTTTCTTTGATATAAGCTTGTTATTTTTAGTCCATTAAAAATGTTCTCTGTAGATCGATTAGTTTTCTATCATCTAAATACTAAAAAATTGAAAAATAATTTTCCTTTAAACAAACAACCTCAAAAAAATATATATAGAATGTTAGTACGGGGATTTAAACAAATGGTAAAGGTCAATCTGGAAAATTGCAGAATTTGAAACCCCTTCGATTTCAATACCCCTGCCAAACATTCATATCCAACCAACCTTTTCCGTACTTGACATGATCAATACTTGATAAAAAGGCTTGTCACGTGGCATCGGGAAATATTACCAAAAAAGTCATAAATCTTTTATAATTGTGCCAATTCAGTTTTGAACCTTTTTTTTGCCAATTTAGTCCTAAACTTTTTACAAACCAGCCAATTCACTTATTTTGGCCGCCGGCGCTGACGTGGCAGCTGGCCAACTAACGTGGCACCGGCCGGTGTCCACATGGCAATATTTTAATATTTTTTATTACTTTTGAAATTTTTTTTTCCTTCTCCCCCCTAGCCTGTCTAGCCAGGGGGAGGCTCGTTGGTAAGGGCCTAACTCTGGCGAGGCGAGCTGGGCCCTCGCCGCTGCTGGGCAAGCTCACCCAAATCTGGCGAGGCAGAGCTCGACTAACCATGGCGAGCTCCACCTCGTCGGAACTGGGCGAGGGCGAAGCTCGCCCAGCCATGGCGAACTCCGCCCTCACCCAGATCTGGCGAGGCGGAGCTCACCCAGCCATGGCGAGCTCCGCCTCGCCGGAACTGGGCGAGGGCGAAGCTTGCCCAGCCATGGCGAGCTCCGCCTCGCCGGATTTGGGCGAGGGCAGAGCTCACCCAACCAAGGCGAGCTCCGTCTCGCCGAAGCTGGGCCCTTGCCGGCGAGCCTCCCCCTGGCCGGACAGGCTAGGAGGGAGAAGGAAAAAATAAATAAATTTTAAAAGTAATAAAAAAATATTAAAATATTGTCACGTGGACGCCGGCCGGCAGCCACGTCAGTGTTGACCGACCAAAAGGACAGAATTGGCTGGTTTGTAAAAGGTTTAGGACTAAATTGGCAAAAAAAAAAAGATTTAAGACTGAATTGACACAATTATAAAAGGTTTAGGACTTTTTTGGTAATTTCCCCCATGACATCAATTCAATAGAGAGCCCTTGTCGGTGCCAGGGATCTACACAAATTGCAAATGGATCAAGTAGTTACAACTTATCAACTCATTTTGTGATATTTACTCTCTGAGGAGCATGAGAAACAAATATAACTTGGATAATTTATAAGTTCGATTTACTTGGTAAGCTTGGATTCGTAGGTTTAGAAGTCTATCGATTACAAAGATTGTGTTTCGTTCACGCATATAACATGCTACATTCTCAACATCTAGACACCATCCTATGATGAAAAGAGCAAAACAATGTAACATATGCACGCTTGTATATCCCTTGATCATAGAGTTTATAGTTCATATACATAAATGACAAACATTCACATCTTCAATTTGTAAATGGCACACACTCAAACAATCGACTTTTGAATCGATTTTTATTCAAATGTATGAAAAGGAAAAAGATAATGAGAATAACAAAAAGATATAAAGAAGTAATGGTGATTATTTCAACATTATTTTACTAACTTGATTCCAATGTGGCAACTCATAATTAGGTCTTTGAATAAGTGGGCCACGTTCAACATCCAATAATTTTTGTCACGTCGCATAATAAGCCAATTTAGTACACCCGCCCTACCCTCTTGGTACATATGGTATTGTGCTATGTACAAAAAATGTGATACTTTGGAGTCGTAGCACCATTGATATGATGTAGAGCAGAGCCATTTGATATTCTTTTTTTGTCCACCCAAATCGAATGTTGAGCAGAGCTATTTGATATTCTTTTTTTGTCCATCAGAATTGAACTTTTCCCCGACGTTCTTTCCTCCGTATCGTTTTATCTAAGGAGTAATACTAGACTTATCAAAATCGATTCGCAAATTAATTTACTAAGTAACGTGTCGATACCATGAACGGTCTTAAATAAGTTGACCTTATTGAAACATAAATAATAGGCTGACATGTCATTCAGCAGACCATTTTTTCCTGATATCTAATTGAACCATACATCTATCATCGGAAGTTAAATTTAATCCATTTATTTTGTAAAAAATAAATAATTTTGAAAAATATTTTTCTAAAAAATAAAATAATCAGTCAATGAAAAAAGTTCGTTCATTTATTTTCCTAAGTAATAAAAAAATCGTCATCTTAAAAAAATATTTTTTAAAAATATTTATTTTTTGCGAAAGAAACGGCGAGTTAGAATTAAGTTATTTAATTGGGGATTAGGGCTTGAAAGAATAAATAAATAGTTTTCTTGCGGATCCCACGACCCGTGGGGAAACCATTCTCTCGTAGGTTTACACGCGTCCAAACAATAAGGTGGGGCCCCCCCTATGTCGACCTGTGAATAGACCGCGCTCTGGTCAGCTGTGAGCCGTCCGATCCAGATCCGAATCTGGAGAGCTGTCTCGTCGGCGTTCGCCTCACACGTGGCTGGTCCCACCTAGCCTCTCTTGGGGGTGAAAGAGATCGCCTGCTCTTCACCGACGTGAGCCCGATTTCACATCTGCCGATGATTTTCGTTCATCTACAGCCCTAGCGACACGTGGGACTCGGACGGAACGGCCAATGAAAGATGTTGAGTTTCGGGCTTTTGCTGGAAAAGCAAAATTGATTCGAAGTTCTGAAACAAGTACCTTTTTCAAGCAAAGGGTTATGAATTGAAAATAGGAAAAAACTCGATTGAGATTAATTTCCGAGGTTGGCATAGTTGGTCATGGGGATTTTCAACTTAAGACCGGAAGGTCATCCGTTTAAATCCCACCAAGTGCGCGCAAATTGTTCTGGGTCAAGGTCATATCAAAAGTTTAAATTTGATTGTTTCATGGGATTTGTAGGTTTTTCATGAGTTTCCAGACAATCATATGCCCATGCTTGTGTCCCTGAATTATTTGCTTGCATCGATTGAAATTCTTCTGACGATCTAATAAGAAGAGATGATCCGAGATAAATATTCTATTTAAAAGAGATAAGGGAAGATAGCAATAACTGAGATTGAGAATACTAAGTGAGTTCATCAACACGAAATCAAGTACAAATGGGTAAATGACCAATAACGTCGACCTCGTATAGTGGGATGACTTTCAATTTTTCCTCTCGGGTTGCCGTCAGGAGAATAGGACTATGTGATGTTACTTGTTTCGATATGATAAATAAGTCTGTTATTGACGGGTGATATAATGGTGAATGAGATATAAAGGCTGTTGATTATTTCGATATTTATTTATAAGTTTTCACACCATTTGATACATCAATCTAAACCAGTTGATCTCTTTTACACCATTACTCGAACAAGTATCTCAAGAGCAATTATTAATCTCTACTATAAATAAAACGCACGCATTCGCGTGATATCAAATTGGATAAATCATAACAATCCGACGTAATATGTAGAAAAGCACAACTAGCCATTCAGCGGGCAACAAGTAATTTTTCTGAAAAAAAAAAGGACCCTTTTTCGTAGCTTGGTGAGGTGTCCTAAGCTCGATTGGCATTTTAATGTCGTGCGATTAGGGATAAAAGCGAGTCCGACGTGGCCATTAATGGGAAGTTTCCTTGCGGGGAGACCTTTTTCGAATGACAAAGTACGCCATTGTTTTAGCCTAAATTTCCATCGACCGGTCAAAATTCTACCTAATGCGTGGGCCCCAGCTGGGACACCTTAACTTGCCACGTAGCCGGCTGGGATGGTGCACCCTGTCGCGCGGGGCGGGTCCCACCCAAAAGTTCCCTCTAGATGATTTATTTAGACTGCCCGTGATCCGGTGCGGGCTGGCGTAGGCAAGGCAAGGGCATCGACATTATAGCCCCAGGATTGAGCATAGTTCTAGATTCTAGAAGAATCGGACCCCTGAGAATCAATTCGGTTCCAAAATATACGGAATAGATTCCAAGTTTCAAAAATCAAAGTATTTATTTCGACGGATAGATTTTAAATTATAGGCAGATGAAATTTGAAATCTGAAACTTATATCCCGTAACAATTATTCGTATTTTTCTTTTATCTATATCTTTATTCGATCCTGCAGCATTTTATGGCGTCGATGGAGAATGTGTAATATGAAATCACTAGTTTGAGTTTCCATGTTATAATCGAGACTTTTACTTTGTTAATATTTTATATTCTTTGTGTGTCTAAATATAAGTTTTTTTTGCTAGAAATGTCTAAATATAAGTTGTGATTAGTGGATTATAGCAACATGTAGAGGTAATTAAAGGTGACGATTCACTGTAATCATTTAATTAACAATTCAAATCAACCTGAGTAGACCCTAGAGCAATAGGTTCCAAGTTCCAATATATGCAAGGTAAATTTCAGGTTCGGAGTTATACAATGTAGGTTTTAAGTTCTAAAAAATGAGGAACATATTCGAACGAATAGGTTCTAGGTGAAATCTGTACAAATCCTAAAACCGCTTATTCCTAATTATAGTCCATCAAATGCTCGTTTTTTTGGCTATTTTAGTTTAGAAAATAAGCTTGTGATTATCATTCATTAATCATAATTCCATTTTAAAAAAAAAGGAAAATTGAACTTGACATTTAAAGGCGAGTTTGTGATTGATTAATTCAAAATTTCAAGTTAACACATGAGAGAGGCTGTATTGATATGTGGTCGTTATAAGTTTTTGCAAGTAAAAAATGTGAAATTGATTTTATCGTCCCCTCTCGCATGTAAATTTGATGAAAAACAAATCGTGGAGCTCGATAAAAAGGAAAAGTTTGGTGATTTATCGAAAGGTTCGATTTGCTCCGATTCATTGACACAAGAATCCATGCATACGTGAAGTAGCGATTTTTTACAACCATATCTATATATGAAATCCAGGGGCATGATGCACGAGGGTCCGACCATCCGCAAGACTCAATAGACCAACTAATAACTACTAAAATATTAAAAAAAATTGTTTTCATACGACTACTAGATATATTCGTTTTAGATCATAGAAAATTTACGTGCACGGAGGTGAAAAGGAGAGTGGAAAGACACAGAGATATTGTAGTAACGAAATTTGCAGTAGTTACGTGCAGATGACTAGAAACCTTATAAAATTTGATTAACCATTTAGATATAATTCCTTATCGATCTTCCTTTGGCCAATTTTTACTTTTATCGCTTTAAAAATAGAACGCATTACGTTGTTGTTTGGACAACACGTGTACGATGCTTTTGATTTAAATATATAGATAGACATCTTGAAATTTTTTTTTATTTTTTAATCACTGGTCTTTCCACGGCGCTCCAACGTCAGACTTCAGTCACCTCTTTTTCCCTTTTCTTTTTTTAACAAAGAAGCGCCTTTTAAACGTGGCCTTGGTTTTTTTCTAAGATAATTTCGGTTCCCTCAAATAAAAAAAAAACAAATGGATTTTTTCTACTGACTCAAAACTCGAATTCAACGCTTTTTCTTAATTTTAAACCAAAATAAAATAAAATAAAAGGCTGCAAGCAGCGCCAGAGAATTATTTTATTTTGTTTTTTTGGTCCGTAATCGCGCCAGAGAATTAGAAAAGCTAGAAAAAAAGCCGGCCATTTATGACGCACCGTACTGTTCACGCCGACACGTCAGGCTCGGGCAAACCGAGCGCACGGGCTCGCGCTGACGCCGCGACGCACCGGAACACCTCCCCCCCCTTCACCACTCCCCCGCGTCAACCTCGTGCACAGTGGGAAGGACACGTGGCGGTGGAGCGGGGCAAAAGGCGACTGAATACGACTCCCAATTCATTCCTTCCCTCCCTATACTACGGATGCGTGAGCCGTCCGACTCATATCCCCGAACACGTGTCGCCATCCCATATGCTCCCCCTCCCTTCTTCTTCTATCCATCTCCTTCCGTCCCTCCATCCTTCTCTCTCTGTCTCTTCGAGCCTGTCTCTCTGTGTGCGCGAGTGTTATTGGTGAATGAGAGAGAGAAGAGAGAGGGATTCGCCGTTCCAGATCAATAAATATCGGAGGGCTAATGGAGCAGCAGCCCGAGGAGGAGGAGGAGCAGCAGCTCGAGCGGTTCGACTCGGAGAGCTCCGGCGCGCTGTCGACACTGGCCATCGCCGAGGATCCCGTCAGCGCCAGGAGCAGCTCCGGCGATCTGTTCTCCTCGAGCGGCCCGGGGAGCAGCAGCAGCAGCGGCGGGAGCTCCGGCGAGATCCCGGGGATCCTGTGCGCGGAGGCGGCGGTGGCGTCGGCGGCCCCGAGGAGGCCGCCGCTCTCGGCAGGGCCGGCTCGGTCGGGGGAGGGGCTGGCGGAGGCGATGGAGACGGAGGACGCCGCCGCCGCAGCAGCGGGGGCGGCCGGGAGCTGGCGGCACAAGTGCGTGGGGCGGAACAACAGGGGGGTGGCGTGGGGGTTCACTTCGGTCATCGGGCGGCGGAAGGAGATGGAGGACGCCGTCGCGGTGGTGCCGGGGTTCATGTCCCGCGCGTGCGGCCACGTGGGGGGCTGCTCGGCCCCCGGTTCGAGGGCCTCCGGCGAGATCTCGCCCGTCCATTTCTTCGGCGTGTACGACGGCCACGGCGGCTCCCAGGTAACCGCAACTCCGTGTGTTCCTTACAGCTTAATTACCGCTAATCAACTAACACCGGCAATTTGGCCCCGGAACTAATCTAAACCGACGGATATCATACAATGCACGGCCATCCTCGTATGTCGGAAAGATCGGAATTAATATCATCATCTTCCTAATTTATTTCCATATTATGCAGTATTATCCTCCTTCTATACTAATTTAAATTCCTTAGCCGAGTCCTAAGATTGGCGCACCTCGGAATATTTTATTTGGGGGAAACGGAAATTCTCTTTTACCGACATTTTAAATAACTTTATTTTAAAAAAAAAAACACATTTCTTGAGCAATAATGAGTCCTGATGAGGGCAGGAGGGACACGTGTCGCTCGCCGAGTGGCGCGTGCTTCGCGGCTTTTTCCGCCGTCCTTTTTCCTGTGTCTGGGACACGCGTCCCCGCTTAAGCTTAGGACAGGCTTTCTGTCTCTCTGTATGTTTAAATCGTGAGGTGGGGGGAAGCATCGCAGCCGTCCACGTACCCCCGGGCCGTGTCCGAGCTGATGGGAACGTGGAGGACGAGGAGGCGTTATAAAAAACAAGAAGGAAATAAATAAAAGAGAAAAATAGGAGAAGAGGCAATCGCATCGCATGATTATCTTAATCTTTCCTAATTTTGGATCATCTAGTGATTCCCAAATTATAATTTTGAAGCGGAAGCAGGCTGCCAAAAAATAAATAAAATAAAAAAATTATAATTTTTTAGTTCTGGTGTTTGCGCCACGTGTGGGCGGTGGAGAGACAGTTGGTCCCCTAGGCGCTTTTATGGCGGGCATAGTTTGTCGGGGTGTGTTGTCATGGTCAGGTTTTTACCATGTGATCGTACCTGGTTTGATCTTTTTCCGCGAGGTGGGGACCTCGGAAACAAGGCTAAGGGCGGATTCACTGCTTTAAAAGTTCGCTTTTTTATGCCTTTTCTGCGGAGAAGCCTTAAGGTTGTTCAAGTTCGGTAGAAACCACTGTTCCTGTAACTCGAGGCGATACCCAAACGAGGAATTGCTTGCACTTGGCACCTGGTGGTAAGCATTTGTCCATTCCAGAAGAAATTTGTTCGGCGAGGGGGGGGGGGGTGGGGCCGACGCGAGTACGACCCACGTGTACGCCGAGTTTTTAGGCAAGAATTTGGCCCCCGTGCCGTACCCGCCCTGGGAAGTCCCACGCTTCAGCGACGTTGGTGTCCCTCGAGCACGGAACGTGCATTAATGCGTTGTCAGAATTTGTTACGTGGTAGCTTCTAAACGAATGAATATGATCAGGACATGAATGGTTCGGATGCTATTATAGTTTATGTTTGCGTGTCAGCGGCAGGTGCCACGCCCAATAGAGACAGCTGTCGTGTATGACCAACAGCTATCACAGACTCACAGCATCGGAATATGGCTGGTGCCGGTACATTTTATTCCAGAAGTGGCCTAACTATGTAGATGGAACTAGAATATTTGCAGGGAGGGGACAAAAAAAAGGTTGTCTGCAGTTAACAACAACTACTGCGGCGACTAGTGTAATATAATACTGGGTAGAGACTAGAACTTGCTCAATGCTATGGGGAGGGAGGCAGTTCACGATGCCTTCGGGTACCTGTGTACTTTGTGTATGGTTGGCCTGTGACAAATTGTAACCCAACAAAAGGAGCAATAGGTTAAGCCAACATGTCTACTGCTTTTTCTGGTCTCACTCAGTGTGCTTATTCAATGCTTATGACAGCATAGTCAATGTGATTGGGTCTGCGTTTGTCGCGTTGAAGAAACTTTTGCTAAAGTCATGCACTTTGACATTTCATGTTTGTAATTTGTTCATTATGCCCTGGTAGATATTGCAAGAGCGTGGGAAAACTATCTACTTCCTCTTTGTGGTTATGCAGGCACATGGCCGATAATATTATTATGGTAATCGGGGTCATGAGAATAATCCATGCTGGGTTTCGAATTGGATAATTGTCCGGTATTTGCTCTAGTTGGCTGTCGTAGGTTGGTGATGTAATATTTTTGCTGAAAGATGGTGCTCATATTTATATCAGTTTTCTTTGATTTTCATGGATGTTGTTTTGGCATTCAAGGAAAATGACATTTGAGAAAAATTGAAATTTTTTCTCCCTTTTGTATGGATAAGTAACGTGCTTAAGCCAATTTAGTTTCTTCATTTACAGACGATGTACTTGGAAATCCTCCTAGATCAATATGAAATGACCTCCTTTACTTCTTAAACTCGTGAAGCTAAACTCAACAGAGGACATTTAGCGGCCTCCTCCTGGAAGAGATCCGGTTTTAAAATTATGTTTATAGTATAACATAGTGAAATGTAGCATTGCAACAACGGCACATAATCCTGATCACTATATGCGATACTGTTATAATAATTTTTAGAGTATGTAGGTGGCCCAATTCTGTGCTGCGCGAATGCATGAAGTTATAGCCGAAGAATGGAACAGGGAAGCAATGGATGGGTTTGAGTGGCAGAGAAAGTGGGAAGCAGCTTTTTCTACTGGTTTTGAGAGGGCTGACAATGAAGTCATGACTGCAGCAGCTGCACCTGAAATGGTAGGATCAACTGCGGTTGTCGTGATTCTGTCCGGCTGTCAGATAATCGCTTCCAATTGTGGTGACTCAAGAGCAATTCTTTGCCGTGGGACTCAAACAGTCCCCTTGACTGTTGATCAAAAGGTTATTCCTTGAAGCACTTAAAATTTTGCAAAACCTCTTTGTGATATTATTCCTGTCCAAATCTTTCCGCAAATTCACGACATATGATGTGATACTTTATAACATGACCTTTGAAAATTCAACTATGCCGTGTTGAGCTTGTATGTGCATTTAATGGGATTACAGTGAACATAGGTTACACGTCAAACTATGGTGACTTTGTTGTGTACTAATTTCATTAGCGCCCATGGATCCAGAAAGGATGCCAGCCATTTGTGGGGTTATCTGAGTGATCCGGTCAATATTCTTTGATGTTTCTTATGTCTATGCTGATATGACCATTCCAAAATTTATTGTTGTTTTTGCTGATTTTATACAGCCAGATAGACATGATGAACTGATGAGGATTGAAGAAACAGGAGGGAGAGTCATAAACTGGAATGGTGCTAGGGTGTTTGGAGTACTTGCTATGTCCAGAGCTATAGGTTACTCTCATCTCTACGCTTGCCATTCATCTGGTATCTTAATTGTTGAAAATCGTAACCATTCATCTTAAATAAGTTATCATCCCTCTAGTGTGCTTCTTCATCCTCCTTCCGTTATGACTGTAGAATAGATCTGTGGAATTTTTAATGTTCTACTGGAAAGAATTCTTTTCATGTAAAGAAGTATCTCAGAGGAGGATTTGAGTTCTTTGTCCATGTTATTTTTCCTTACATGCTTGGGAGCCCTCCCGTTTGATGATATAACAGATAGGTTTCTTATTGTTTCCTTTTCCTTTTAAAGCATGTCACTTTGTGGGTAACCTTTATCAACTAAATTACTCCTGCTCTTACTCTTGAAGTCGGGAAATTCTATGGTCCTTTTGTCATGGATAGATTTTTAAGAAAACTTAAAACTGCCCAGGCTTGAAATGACAAGACCAAGGTGATAGGTGCCGTGATCGAATTTACTGTTTTAGAAGTGATTATATGGAGCAGATAAAAAGGTGACGACAGTGCAAATGAAGACCTTTTTCTCCATAGCTATTGTCTGGAAGTACGAACCGGGAACATCATGAAGAAATTTTACCATATTATGGTTTGTCTAGTATAAGAAGTACAACTTTGACAAAAAGAAAGTATAACAACAGCAACTTCTCTAATCTGCATTTTTATCAGTGGATAAATTTCACCATCCTGCTAGTGGGAACTTAGGACTAGATTCTCGGGAATGTGCTAAGAGAACTAAATGCTATACTTTCGAAGCCTTGACTATGGATATGATAAGTGCCTGACCTTTTTATCAGCTTGTGATATGGATGAAATTTCTTGTCACATATATTTAAACCGATGATCTTTGGTGTTTGCTTACTTATTGTCCGATGAGTTTCAAGAGCAGCACCAGCTGGCATTGCCACCAAACCACATCGAAAAGTACAAGCAGAAAACGAAATTTCTGAATTATGGTCTAATGGGCTTGGATGAGTGTTTGCAGTCGAACTCTATTTGAATGATTCCTTATGGAGAATATCCCTGTGCTTTCTCCTTGTTTTATAATTTCTTCTATCGCATAACTAAATCTTGCTTCACGAAGCCTGAACCTTGCTCGACCAATTCCATTGGATGTGAACCAAAACTTCAGATTACATCATGCTGAGCTAATCAAAATCGGTCATCCTCCTATTTTCTGAGAAAGCCCATATATGTTTATCTTAGGAATTAGCTATGGAAAACAAGCAGGAAATTATTCCTTACCAAAAAAAAACAAGCAGGAAATTACATGGCGATCATATTTGATTTTTTACCATGTATAGTAGTTTTAGACAGATTGAATAACCTTGCAGATGAGCATTGGTTCTGGTAGGTTGTCAATCAACACCAAGGGGAGTATATTTCTGTGATCTCAACATGAAGTTGTTGTAACTTGAACAGAAACATGATCTTACTAGTGGTGGTTTTCTTCTTGACTCCTTTCTCCAAACCAAATAGGAAGAGATTTTCAAGTCTGTCATGTCTTATTGGATCAATTGTTGTGACAATCATAATGCTGATTTCTTAAAAGGAAGTCCTTCATGAGTAAACATGCTTTAATTTTCAGGACGGGGCACGAAAGTGCTTACAGTGAGTTGTTTTTTTTTTCTGGTAGACTTATCCGGAAAAAAGAGTTGTGCCATATTAAGATTACATAATGTACGAGCATATATTCTGGTTCTGAAAGTTTGAGCAGATTAGGTTTAACAATTGTTTGCAATACTTACGCATTGATCCATTTTACTGTTGGTAATTTCCATCTATCTTATATTTCAGGTGACCGGTATCTGAGGCCGTGGATTATTCCAGTGCCTGAAATCACTTTTACGACAAGAAGGGATGAGGATGAATGTTTGATTTTGGCGAGCGATGGGCTCTGGGATGTCATGACTAATGATGAGGTTGGAGAGGTGGCTCGGCGCCTACTAAGGAGGCGCCGCCGCCTCATGATGGTCGATGAAATCTCTCCAGCACAAACTGTAGCTGATTATCTTACTGAGATAGCCAAAGGGAGGAACAGTTCTGATAATATATCAATTATTGTTGTTGATTTGAAAGCAAAGAGAAAGCGCCAGCAAGGGCCACATGAGGGTTGAAGATATGATCTTTCTCCCTTATTTACTTTCATCCCATTACTTTCCAGTACTAATATCCAGAGATAAGGAGACCAGGAATGATCTAAGTGATATTTTGCATTTCGCAATGACTAATGGAACGACTTTAGCTTGGATAGCTATCATCCCAACCTGTACAGAGCTGACTGGCAAAAAGTTATCACTTCCTGGAACCAGAATCGGTTGTCGCCATGTAACACTAGGTCAATCCTCAATTTTAGTTGGTTTGGTCAAAAGGAAAAAGATGAGGAAGCAAGCATTGTTCTATAGGGAGCAAGCACTGTTCTATGTAATGTCTTCAACGATTATCCTACAAATGAAAACCAAATTGTTTTTCTTTGCATATCTTCATTTGGATTACTATCCATTCACAATCTTTGCCTGGTTCTTGGTGAACTGTGTGTTTGGATGAGAGCAACCTAGGGTCCCAAGCCATTATGTGCTCATCAGCATTTGAAAAACCCTAGAGTTATGAAATGTGTCTTCCTTTGTCTCACGTGCTTGAGGAACAAATTATATGATGTTCTGGCTTGTAAAATTCGTGTTAGATTTATCAAAGCTTCGAGTTAGTAAAATTACCACTGTACTCTGAATATGCGTCGTGTGGATTGTCGAATCTGGTTTATCCTGCCAATTGTGACGAACAGAAGAAGAGGTCTAAGAATGTACAGCTACAATCTTTTCTTTGGATAATAGCTAGTTAGGCAGAACTACTATTCCGTACACTAGATTTAGTTGGAGGATGAAATCACTTTACTGTGTGGAAGAAAAATACAGCAACTGTTTTGACAGGTATCGAGTGTAGAAGGAAAGGGCAAAAACTGTTTTCACACATTCGGATCATTGAGAAATGACACGACGAATTTTTGTCTTTCCAATTTGTTGAAATTTTCTGCATGCCCTTCGTTGTCACACCACTATGTGGCATATCGAAGTAGTTATGGTAGCGACAGTATCTAACCTTACTTGTGAATTATGTTGCATTTCCCATCATGCAGTATAGGATTATGGAAACAAAACTAGAAACAACATTACTACCAGTGTTATGATTAGAAATGCAATCTATACCCCATCATTATCTTCCTAGAAATGATTGTGTTTTTTCCACATTTTTAAAAACGACTTCGTTTGACATCGGAATCACTCCAAAACCTGGATGAGTTGAACTTGACAGATAGAGTTTGAGAATCCTCTCACATTTACTTTCCGATCTAGAGAAAAATTTGCAGATATGGTGCAGGATCTGGCATTTACACTGCGAATCCAAATCCTTGAGGTGCAGTGCTCGAATGCAACAGCTTCAAGAGTTTGATGTGTACACAGCCAATCAGCGGCAGTCTATATCCGCACGTGTTTATCACTGCCAATGAGTAAGTGACGCAAATGTCCATTCTGGGTAATAAAAATTTCAATGCCAAAGCATCCTAGCATTTCTCTCACGCATAAATTTCCGAATCTGAGATTTCAAGGATCATTAAATGCGTGCTCATAGACTTGCTTACACCATTAGCCCAAGTTTTCCACTATAAATACGGCCTTTGGCTTGTCACTAGAACTCAAATCTACAAACTCTGCATTTGAACTATTCTCTGCTCTATCTGTTTTATCAAGAAATGGCGAACGGGGATTTGCGCCAACAGCTTGCCACCATGAGGCAATTGCTGCTGGATGAGGTACTCCCTGAACACCAACGCTCTATATAGTGATGGTTTACTAGCCCTTTGCATTTGTTTTTTCCAGACAACAATTTGATTACTTGGTGCCCCTGTAAGACTTTTCGTTCTCATTCAAGAAGTGTCAACTCTCTCTCTCTCTCTCTCTCCCCATATGCAAACTTATGACTGGATTTTCTTCACTACATTTACCATCCCATAGCAGGGACTCATGAAAAACATCACTGCAGCGATGCCCTTTCCTTCAGTCTCATGGTTGCAATAAGACAAACCTTTTCCAAGTTGTTAATACTACTCGATGAATGCTGCACTTTTGCATCAGGAACTCCTGGACGAACAGTTTATTCAGCTGGAGGAACTCGAGGCCGAGGGCAACCCCAACTTTGTGGAAGAAGTTTTTAGCTTATATTTCCGAGACTCTACTATGACCCTGGAATCTGTCGGGCAAATGCTGTATGTGCTTTGCTCTTTAATCACCTCTCATTCATTTTCCCCATGTGAACTTCTCCTTAATATTAACTCGAAATTCTATTGTATCCCGTGTGATCCGTTCACTTAGGGAGAAGACACCTGTCGAATTTGACAAGGTGGACAGGGCTCTTCACATGCTGAAGGGTAACAGCGCCAGGTAATCTGATTAGTTTTTTCTCCCTAGAACTGTTCTAAAGACATTCTGTGAAATATGGGAATTGCTCGATCGGACATTCCACAGCTATCACAGAATTTGTTGTGTTTAGGATGAGGATGAATGTCTTATCCGTTCTTGTGTATCGCAGTGTCGGTGCTAACAAAGTCGTGAATGAAGTGAATCGAATGAGGGATCTTATCGAAGAGAACAGTTTCGGGAGGTGATGAAAAATATTTAATGTTACCTTTTAAATTTCTTGAAATTTAATCTCAATAATTAATTTTTCCTTGGCAAAAGATGGAAATTGTACTACTCTAGTTGATGTTATATCTTCTTCTTTTTCCCCATTTTATTTGAGCAGTTGCAACGCCACTTATGAGCAGCTGAAGAAGGAGCACGACGAGCTGAGGGGAAAGATGGAAGCTTATCTCCAGGTCTCTCTCTCTCTCTCTCCCTCTCTCTCTCCCTCTCTCTCATTCAGAAACGCATGCATACCGAACCACTCTTTTCCCGGTTTTTAACTTCGCGCACACTGACGGGTCGATATCCATGATGTTTCAGCTGCTGAAGCAAGTGGAAGCTGCCGAGAAGCCTCGACAGGGCGACGATCAGGGCTCGGCGAGCGACACCGAGAGCTCCTGAAGGCAAATGGTGTCCTGTAGCAGATCAGTAGAACTAAGGGGAATAAAAGAGGTCCGGTCGCGGGGCTTCCATGAGTGAAAGTTGGTGTCTGTTGTTTCTGTTAATGTTGTCGACTGGGCCCGTCTTTTTGGCAGGACAGTCTCGTTTTTCCTTTGCGTCCTCGTGCGTGGGAGACCCTCTTGAGGGTTTCTTCTTGTTGTGAGTCTTTTGCTATGCAACGAGGAGCTTCCTCTGATGTTTTAGGATGTCCCCCTCCTGTTGCCTCCTGCGGTCTCTGTCTGGTCTGCCATCAAATCTACAATTCATTGCTTGGTTTCTAATCATCATTTTAGGGTTGATCGACATGAACTTGAAATCGAGATGATAGCTCCGTCGCGACAGTTGAATTTCTCGCTTAAATGAAGGAAGTATTTTAGTATGTAAATATTAAAAAAAATAATTGGACGTTATAAAGTTAATGTTTATATATAAAAGTTTTTCTTTATATATCTCTCGTGTTTCACGTTAAATGAAAATGTCGAGAGTCAAATTAAAGACGCACATAACTACTGTAAATAAAATACGTGCGAATGTGGCATGTTGTTCTCTGGTCTTGAATACGATTCATTTTTTTTTTTTTGGAATTTTTTTTTGTTAAATGGATCGCTTGATCTACAGAATCGATTTACTGTGCAAGTTACGAGACTCCAAACAATTCAATCTACGAGTAATTTTAAACGAGTTTATGAGGCTCATATGGCTTCGATCCAAATCACTAAACACTATCTACAGGTTTTTACTCTATGTCCGTAAGCTAGAGTTTAAATTTCTTCTCAAATGGCTTGACTGGTCTTGAATGTAAACCCAACCGGTAAATCAGTTACCAACATGAGTTTAACCACGTGTCCGAACCCGACCCATATGAATTGTTGTTGTCCATCACAGCCGTCGATGACGATCAATATTGGATTCACACGATCTAACGCTCAAGATACCCTGAAGTCTTAAATCAATATTTTTTGGGTTAATACCATGAAAAATACCAAACTGATATATCTATTTAAATTTACTCTAAATTAATTTTTCGAACACCAAAAATTTCATACTGGTACATCTATTAACTGTCATGCACTATTCAACTCAGTAATTTGACTGTAAAATTTAATAAAAATCATTTGATGGTAAAATTTCACATAAACTAACTAAAAAGCGGATTTTTTTGCTTCATATCTTCTACATCCTTCTATATGGATTTTGTACCGTAAAGCTCATGAGAATCTATGCACCTTCTGCACTTGATATTCTAAATGATGTAAGCCCGTGTTGACGTTGGATATGATTCACTAGTCTAAAAATCTAAAAACATTGTCCCATCTATCTCAATTTTATGGAGCAGCCTATACCTAACCATACTCTATTTTCAATAGTCATACATTGGACGCACGCCTCATAATGGGAGAAAAATAAAACATATTATCTTCGATTACAAATTAACGAAGGTTACAGAAAAATACCAAGTCGCTTGTTCTATCACAAATTTTGCAAATTGGGATCGAAACAACATTTAATTATCCGTCAAGTACAATATGTTGAATCATGTAATCAATATGGTTTCTTCTTTTGCATGATTCAATCACAGTCGCCTCATTTTTTTTTGGCGGCAGATGGCAGACATTTCATTGATTAATGTGATTTAGTGCAATTTACGATGGCAGCGTCACCTTGTTGATAAAATAAAGGAAACACGTTTAGATTTGAAAAACTTCACAATAGCGCCTTTGTCTCTTGGGGAGGTATCCTGAGAGAACAAGAATGAGATGCTCGAGCACATTACACAAACAGCAAACACCTAAAAGCAGATAATGTGATGTCTGAAAGTACATTCTGACCAGCTGATCTCACAACCGCATGCCACAAGCGGTCATTGTTTGAGATCCCCGACATAAAAGTCTTCAATCATGTCAAAAACTCGGGTCGCATGCTGTGGCCTGTAAGATCATAAGGTTTCAGATATTTAAACAGCTGCAGATATCTAAACAGGAGGAGAAGAAGAGGAAGTAAATTAATCTCGACCATCAGCATCTCAACAGCAATATCAAATAACCACCATACATTGGGTAAACACGGGTACAATTCCTGGGCCGTATTCGCCCTTTTGCTTTATTGGAGAGAAAAGGCTATTATGATTTTCCAGGACTCGAATTCAATTTTGAACTCCTTTCCTTAGAATAAAAACAAAGCTGCGAAACATTAATCTAGTAGTATAACACTATATCCCATCCGTATATTCAGAAATCATGAATTGATTGAATGTGTCAAAGCATATTATCTCTACATAGGACTACTACGATTTTGCATCTGATTTTTGTAGTTATGACTGAGTTCATCTTGGATACTACAACCCTCAGCAGTTAGGTTGATATCAACCAATGATTGAAATAATCAGTTGTCACAAAGTAATCCAATTAGATCGACATACTACTAGTAATAGGAGATTTGATTAGGTTTAAGGAGAAGGTCTGACATCTTTCCCCCACCAATCAGCAGTAAGAACAATGCATGCCATTCCAGAGCATAGATGCGTACCCAAAAAATCCTTCCGTTGAATTACCCCCTGCATTAGTCAAGATGGCATCACCACCTGGGTGTTCCTCCACGTAAGAGGTAACATCATACACCTACAAAGAGAAGACATTAGAAAGGCAGGACAAAGAAAAGACCTTGTAATGATGTCCAGAGCCCCAACACAAGCAACGTAAATTGCTATGAATTTCATGAACGTAGTGGCTGTTGCCAGATTCAGTTAAGCAAAAAGTCAACAGAAAGAAGAAAAACGAACTCAGACCTTGTCTTTAATGATTATCCAACAATCAGTTCGTTTGTTGTGCAAAGCAACATCAGCTTTGGTGTAAGTTTTGGACCCCTAGCATCAAAAGAAAAAATATCCATTATTAACAAGGCAACACCAAAATATACTTAAGTATAAACAGAACAACAAGAAGTAGAGGAATAAAACCAGTATGCTAAGAAGAAGAAGTAAAAAATCTACAGATTAACATCTAGACCACACTAAATCAAAGGTTTATACCGAGTAACAGGTGTATAATGCAAGACAACTGCTACCCAATTTTGCTTGGAGATAGCTTGAAGCTAAAAGTACTCACTGTGCAACCGGAATGAACAGGAAACACACCATAGTTCCGCAGACACAACTCCTACCAGGACCAATCCATTTCAACCTAATAAGGAGAAGTATCAATGAACTTTCCCAGTCTTTCACCTTTTGTGCCAAATGTGTTGGAGAAATCCGGACCACATACTACCTCAGCCTCAAACTAAATTCTTTGGAGCAATAGACAAAGTATGACAATTTTCATACGAACAGATGCTTCGTACACCTTCTCAACGTGTCCTGTTTGGTTTATCAGTAATTAGAGTTATCTTCTCGTGCTCGACACCATGCTTAACTGTAATACAAGGCGCATACCCACTGTATCGTGTACTGATGCTCGAATATATACCTACATATACATAAGTAATGACTCCACGTATCTGTGCATCTATACATACGGATCAATGCTTCACTAGATGCACATAATGTCAAAAGGGCTAGAGGAGGCATGAGGATATAGCTTGCAATTGACTCCACAAGCAGAAGTGATCTTATTTCAAGTATGGAGCTCCAACTCCAAGCACAACTGCTTGCCCCTATATCATTGATTTAAATTTCACCGCCACAGCCAAACCATAAAACTAACACTCTTCTTCACTTACTCCCTAACCAAACTCAACCACAGAATCTTGTAGAACTATCGCCCTCCATCACGTCACTAAAATGGAAGTTTCACTTGCCAAAATGTGAAAAAGAAGAAAGGATCTCCCGAACATATCTAGGAAACGGCATTCACCTTTTTTCTTCTCCAATCAAATTTCAGACTTCACGAAACAGGACAGGACACGCGCGCACGTGCACTTGCGCGTGCACACCCAGAGATGTATGGATGCCATTTATGGGTGGTTTTTGCATGTGGGTGTACACATAAAAGAAGAATCAGTCAACCAAAAACCAACCTCCCCCTGTACAAGATTGAGCATTGCATTGCAATCTTTTACCAGAGATACTACGATAAAATACTGACTGCATTAGAATTGCTAATTGCATCACATGAACCCATCAGCCTCAGAAATCTGACAGTTACCTGAGCGCTGGAATTGGACTGAACCTTCTCCACATGGCCTGCACAAGGAGAGGCAAAGAAAGGGTAATCACTGTACATGTTTCCTATGACTTGGATCTTCACGTCAATGTTGTATGCAGAAAAAAAGCCTACCGGACTCGCGCTTCCGTGGGAGCAACAGAAGAGCGCCCAAAATCCCCAGCAAAACTACCGCTGCAATGAGCACCATCGCTTCGAACTTGACCTATCATCGAAATACGAATCGACATTCACCATCGCCATTGTCATGGACTCGAACGACCGTTTGAGCAGAGCGTATAATTGTGAATATGCCGAATTCGAAAAAAAAAGGCAAGAAAGCGAGGGAAAAGAGAGCGGCGGTTCTCACGGGTTCTCGAGGAGTTGCAGAGAGGAGGGGGCGGCGGCGGATATCGCCGTGAGCAGCTGCTCCGGTTTCGCCACCGGCGGCGGCGGCGGCGGCGGCGGAGATTTGGGTGCAATGCCGACGGCGAGAGACGCTGAGTTAGAGAGAGAGAGAAAATCTGGCATGCGATTCCCACTCTCTCTGACACCGTCCTCTTCGTATCGACACACGGGTCGGGTCGACAGGTCAAACCGCAGCTCCGTTTGCTGATCAGTGGGCGGGTACGGACTAGTCGGCAGGACATCGACCAGGTTCCCACGGAAGATACCACTCTCCAAAAATCCAAAACTAATATAGATAAATTCACTCAAAATTAATTTTTTAATCATTACAGCTGCGCATGGCAATCATTCTATATCTAGAATCTGATTTTGGGTAAAAATAATTCTTTTTGATTCTGTATTCGGAAACAGTTTCTAAACATTTAAAAACATTTGGTAACTACCCAAAATTGTTATTCTTAGAATAGAAAAAGAGTAAAAATGCATTTGGTAACTACACAAAATTTTTTTTATTAATAATATTTTAAATATTTTAATATTTATTTCTTTTTTTTTTCTTTCCCCTTCCTTTCTTGGCCATGGCCGGCCGCTGGCGCTAGAGACCGGCCACAAGCTAGGGCCGACAAGGGCATTGCGGCCCTTACCTTAGCTAGGTGAGGCCGCGAGCCACCCTCGTCGGCCCTGACCTATGGCCGGTCGCCTGTAGCCAGCAGCTGGTGGCCAATGGCTAGCAGGTAGCAGAGCCAAAGAACAATAACAATAAAAAAAAATAAGAAAAAAAATAAGAAGAATCAGTTTTGAAAAAATTGTTCTAGAATCAAGAAACTACTTTTTTTTATTCTTAATTCTATTCCAAAACTAATTCGGGCACAAAAAACTTAACAAACGGATTTCTGTTCCTAAACTAATTCTAAGAACAAAAGAACAGAATCAATCATTATTTGGCAAGTTGCCAAACATGCCATAAAACTCCAAATTGGTATACCTATGTAAATTTTATTTTTATTAAATTTTACCGATTTTACCCTTCGTCAGTTACAAGTGTACCATTTTATGGTTTTTCGTGACATAAATTCAATTTAATAGAGGGTAAATTTGTCATAAATGTACCAATTTAAGGTTTTTGGTTATTGAAAAATTAGTTTAGGGTAAATCTATTACATGTGTATCGGTTTGAAATTTTTTATGGTCAAAAAATTAATTTGGGATAAACTTGTCCCGAATGTTTTAGTTTGGGATTTTTTGGGATATTAACACCACAAAATAATGAGGTCCAACACATAACACGTAAAATTTTTACGTACAGTGGGCAAATTAAAAGATTGAATGGGGTCAATTGACCTGGTGCATTAGTTTGTAGTCAACATCATATGAATCGGGATAGAAACACTAGAAATGTCATAATTTTAGTGTTGTGCTCATGTCAGTGCTAAAATATTTCGAGTAATTACTTGAATGTCACTTTTTTTTTGGGTCAAAATTGAATGTCACTTTAAAAACAACCATTTCGTCGATTTATGTGATTGAAAAATCCGACATAGCAATATTTAAATATAAACAGTTCCATATAACTCGCTAGCAGAATGAAGTCAGCATTACTAAACCTAAACAATGTCGTTTGGCCATCTATTTGCCTCAAATTAACGAATGGAGGCAAAATCAAATATGAATTCTAACTCTAATTCCCCAAATTGGGGCTATTTACCTTTTGAATTTTTTGGGCAATTGACAAATGAAGAGTGGATACAGTCGTTTTGCTCTTGAATTCTTCTGTTTTTCTTTAATTTTTTGTTTGTTCTTTTTAGGAAAACGAATTTCAATGTTTTAACCGGGTTTCTTCAAAGATGAATTTCGTTGTGGACCGTCTCCGATCCCGAAACCTCAGTAACCATAGAGATAATCCACCAGGCTCCCCAGAGCTCCATCATCGTCAATTGCAGATTCACAAAATACGCGTCACAGTTTGAGAGAGAATTTAATATCACTTCTTTTGCTTTTTCAATTTTGTTTTAGCGTTGATGGTCGCCTCAGGACTAAATGGTGGATATGAAATTGATGGGAGAAGATAAAGAAGCAGCTGATTATTAAGATGAACGAAGATGAAGACAAAAATGAAGAAGAACCAGGGGCATGAACAAGGGTTTAACCGAGGGATTTGTTCACATTGGACAAAAAAATTTAATAAAAAGAGACATGTAGGACAAATCGTTCAAGTTTATAATCAGAGACACTTAAGTGATCATTTGACGAGACACCTAAGAAATCGCTCAAAAAATTTTGTTACTGAAGTGGAGGTCATACGAAAGTGATGACATTTCCAATGTCTTTACAAGCAATGTGATTCATAAACAATACGATGTATCCAGTCACAACCCCCGGGAAAATCAGACAGGCTTTTCTAATTCAGAAGATGAAAAAACTTGGAGATCTACAACACTTTGACCCACTGAGCTATCACTGGACTAAACGCATAAATTACACAACAAAATGAACGACCTTACAGGATCAGCCGGAAAGCAGAAAGGGCTGAAACTAAAGAATAAATCGGCCATGGTGGGAAACGATTGAAAAGAAAAAAAAAATTTGAATGACATTCTTAGATTTGCTAAAATCAAACAATGATAAATTTAATAGGCCGAGCAATTTCGAGAGGATCAAAGATTCCACCGGTGGCGCCACCCGAAGCCCTTTATTCTTACCGCATATGATTCAAAAATTGAAGGAACAAACGCGAATTCCTTTTTTTCCCTTTTTCTTCTGCTAGATATCATACTTCTTGGGCTGACGCCATTGCGCCAAACTTCTTGCGAGCGAGCTGATAAATATGTTTTTAGGCGGTGATCCTTTTCTGCCATACAAGTTCTTTCCTCCCAAATCTGTGAATTTCGGGCCAAGATCCTTACTCCTGTCGATCTGCAATTGCCACAGACGTACTAATGTGTGTGAGCTGCATGAAGAAGCTTGAGTGCCTTCGATGCCGTCACACTCAAAATGGGGAAACTCAAATTTTCATGTCGATATACCTTGCTGATCTTTCCATCTTTCAAGTGGTAACGGATGCCAGACCAGTTGATAGATTGAGAGAAATGAGAACGAACCGCACTGATAGTGTACAAGAAGTTATCTACTAGCATCGCGATAAATACCTGTTAAATCCAGTCATATGGAATGGCATTAGCATATATTAGCCATCATTCCCTCCAAATCTACGTACAAAATATGTAAAGACCTCCTCAACAATATTAAGAAACAAATATTCATTTGTCTTTCTAGAGTGCAAGTATGCTTGCACCATATTTATTTTACCCAGCTCTCATGAAATCACCAAAATCCCTCAAACTATTAGACCACACATGGCCATCTCACCAAGTAAGGGAAGACAGTGATACTCACAAGGACCCAGTTATACGAAGCAAGGGAAAGTTGAGGTGCCTCGGGGGATAGCATGTTGCAGAGCTCAACTTCGATTCTTGTCAAGTTCCACATTGAAAGGAGTTCAGTAGCAGTGCACATAACCAAGCAAGCCACCATTAATAAACCTGAATCAAGGCAAGTTGTAAAGCTATAAGAATAACTTCTTTTACTGCCCGAGTAGGAAGCAAGGTACATCCAATCCCAAAAGGAAAATTTTCAAGTTGGTAGGTGGGACATTCTAAGCACTCAAGAAAATATATCATATCAAGCAATTGCAATAAGAAAGAGTTCAAAGAATGTTGCAGACAAAAATCCTAAACTCTCAATTCAGAAATTTCAACTGAACCACTGTAAACGCCAAAAACAAACAGGAAAAAATCAAATTGTTTTTCATGAGTCATCAGTTTTTCACCCTGAGATGGAATCTCCCCCCTCCCTCCTGAGAGAGAGAGAGAGAGAGAGATCTGAATGTAGATCTTCAGTCAGCATATCCATTCTGGCCTTATCCAGTACGAAAAAAGATCAGGTCAACCAACATGTCATTTTTTCAACCAGTGAAAAATCACTTCGTTTTTGTAGAGAAAAAAAGCAAAGGGGAGGCTCTCTTTTCCATCCCTTTTCCAGCCCACAAAAGATCTAACGTAAATATGTCAAACAACCTTGTGACCTGATCACCAACAAAAAGCGCCCATGGACGCCTTTCTTTTTAACTTAGTTATGTTAAGAGACATTAAACAACATATACAGGATACAAATAGGTATTATCTGGGCAAATTCCCCACATGTCGAACACTATACATGACAGGATATTTCTAAATCCTGTCTGATAACCAAGATTGCTTGTTCAATCTAACAGTCTAATTGGGTGACCAGACACAGATTTACATTTCGTTTATTATTACTCAAGTTTCAGAACTTCAACCCATTTGCAATTTTTCAGTCAGTTACCAAAACTAATATCATACCTGAACTAACACCAACAATCTACCAAAATAAGGGAAAAATGTGCTCACCAACATGAGTTAAGTTAGTTTCCTCAAATGAGTAACCTTTGATGTTAGCTCGTAGTGCTGCTGTTACATGAACTGAGGCCATAACATATGGCGCGACAAATCCCCAAGATAGATAGCAGTGAGAGGTAAATAATGCACGATTCATTATCCAATTGACTTGTGTCGTGTATGATTCCAGAACAAAAGTCTGCTTCCTTAAGTAATTCCAGTACCTAAAAAATATCAGAGTCAAGATGTGAGAACAATGCAGACATATTTAAATGGGCAGGCCAAGGAAAAAAAGGGTGGCTGAGGAGAGAGCCATTCAAACCTAGAAAAACTAAGATCACTGGCCAATGGATGAGGAAAAACAGCAACAGGAGGAGATGTAATAAGCTTCTTATAAGCCCCTGGAAAGGATCAAACAAGAAATGCAATCAAAAGCTAACAATATGATCAGATTAGCAAAGAGGGCTGAAGGAAGAAAAGGAAAATGGAAATATGACTCATGATAAAAGATTTTACAGGCAAATGAAGCAGAAGACAACCAAAGAGCACTGAAAACATACGAATAAATAACACATCAACTGCTACATGCCACAAGCTGACATTGGAGGATGCTATCGATCATGAAATATCTTACCAAGCAACAGCATTTCAATGGGTAAGAAAAAAAAGATTAAATCTATGCCTACTCCACCACTTGCAAATGTATGCAAAGTACAAGTCGGGAGCAATTTGATATGAGGACAACAATACAAAATGACATCCACAAATTGGAATGAGTTTTATTGTTTAATTTGTACTTTAAATTTAGCCTAGTTAATCAGATTTTTAAGGAAAGCATTACCAGCAATAGCTGCTAGTGTCATATCATCAGAGTATCCACCATCTCGAAGCCCTGAAACGACTCCATGTCGGTCATATCTGAAGTCATCAGCATGCATCTGAAAGACAAATGTAAATGAATAAGAAAGGAGGAGTTGCAAAAGACAAAACTATTGTAGAAAATGGGAATGGATCCTTACCATCATACACCCTCCCCACAAAAAGAAGGTTTTTCCACCAGTAGCAAAGCCCATCGAGCAAGGCTGCATATCAAAAAAGTTCCACAATATTGAGAAGATGGACAATAACGTAAAAACTCAAGCTAAGAAATCTATAATCAAAAGCATCACAAAAACAGGAGGCTTCACAATTGAGAGGTAAAAGAGAATACTTGCTTAACAACCAATAAACAATACATTTGTTTAAAGTCCCCAATGATTAGCGCCTTCTAAATTTCTCCATAGAAATCTATGCATCAAAAAGAGGAATTGACAAGACATGGGACATATTGCTGTTGGTAAAAGAAACCAATCACTCACTTCACTGCTCTCAGCAATGTGGAATGAGCAAAATCACTCCTCCAAATCTATAATATAGCAAAATCACTGCTTTAGGCTTTTCAATCTGCATTCAGTCAGGCTGACACCACCTTGCGGTCCTTTTATGCATGAGTTGGCTACACCTTTGCTTATTATCTAAGCAACATGAGAAAGAAAGAAGAGGGTGCGTGCATGGGTGGGGGGAGGGGGGTGTGTGAAAAGGAAAAAATGAAAGACAAAAAGAACTCCCTCAATAAAAAGGAAGCTACAAAGATTTCAAATATACCATACTTGGATAATATTGATTTTTTGAGATTTTTCTTGCTAAGTGCACAATATCTGTTGCCCAAGGCTACAATCAGTCAGTTAATCAAGAATACCAACATAGAACATTTAGCAGACCAGATCTTTACCCCCAAAAAAAAAAAAACATTTAGCCGACCAGATGTAGCAAAATGATTTTATCAGATCCAATGATTGAAGCCACATTTAAGTTAAATTGACTACCGTTGGAAGCTGAAATAAAATAGCTCTAAACAACCTTTTTCCCAAAAGTTTTACGTAAAGATGTGCCTACAAACAGGCATTTATACAAACATCCTCCCTTGTCTGCAAGCCGGACTTTGCAAGTGAATGGTAGTATGCAGACATAACCACAATCAAACAACCTGAGGGCAAACTGAAGTAGTAAACAAAGCAATACAAGAGAAAGTGCCAAGATCTGAGCAACCAAAGCTCTGATACCATGTTAGATTACAGCCTTTCCAAAAGCTCAAACTACACAGATTGTGGTGACATAGAATAATTAGATCCGTGAGAAAGTAGTTTGTCAGTGATGTCTTTATTTTGCTCTTCTACATTACCCAGTCTAGGAAGGAATTGAGTGGCGTACCATATGATACTCATAAATGCAGTAACTCCCCAGACTTCCAGATGGCAAATCAAGTGGATATCCAGTTTGAATAAATATCTGCACATAACCTCTGGAGTTAAAAATAAAGCGAGATTATTTATCACAACTCAAACATGATTATAAGTACCAAGGAAAAAACATGCTGCAGATAAAAATAAACAAACAAAAACCATGTCTGGTATTTGTCACAATCAAATAAAAAGAAGCAAGTAAAACAAGTACAGTCATACCTCAGGTCTCTTTTCCATCTCAGCAGTAAGTGCTCCAATGGATCCAGGATGCAGCCTAACATCATCATCCAGAAACAAAACATATTTGGTGTCCTTGTGCATTTTTTCAACTCCTACCTGCATTATGGAGACACAATAGTGCAAAATAGCTGAGCCAATAAATCTGATGAAAAGGAGAATATTAGCAGGAGGACACGATGACTCCTCACTTTGTTTCTCTGTTTACTTGCTTAGTATATACTTAGATAAGCCAACCCCTCCCTCCCTCCCTATTGTTTGATCTGTAGCTATAAGTCAACTCGACAAAGAACCTTAGAAAAAAAAACAAAATCCTTTGCAGGATATCAGCATTGTTCATCTTCCTCCCCTTTTATTTTTTAAGGTTTACTATGTGAGTATCATGCTTGAAGGGCAACCAGATGATGATTTAATCTTCTATGCAAGAAAGTAACTCTTATCAATGAATTATCAGGGATAACAGCAAAGCATAGAATCCAGATGTGTCGAGGAGCTACAGCTCTCCTACGATTTCTACATGTGTCAAGGAGTTACAGCTCTCCTATGATTTCTAAACATGTTCATGTAAAATCTCACTGTAAACTATGCCATGGATATGCAGCAGCAGCTTTAGATACCAAAATAATCTATTTATTAGTACACACTATCTAATTTGCTGAGAAATATACTTACACGCAGCAGCAGCAACAAGCAACAACAAGCTTTATCCCACTAGATGGGGTTGAGAAATATATTTACTTAAGTGAAAAAAATTTCAAAAGAAACAAAAGTTCCTCTCCATCACGAAGACCAAATACATGACGAGGAATATAAGGTATAAATAGACATACAGCAGTCACCTACCAACTGGTTGTGGATCTTCTGACTACAAGTTGTTGACAGACCGGCCACGATAATCTTAGCCTCAACATCATCCTGTGCATAGATTGAACGAACATAAATTAAATGTGGGCCATTATGCAAAACAAACGAAGACAAAAAAATATGCAGCTGAATATGGAATGTTTTTCAGAATGGTGTGACGCTCTTTCTGCATCAGTATTTCCCACAGTAGTCAAAACAGAAAGGGAAAAGAAAGCGCATCTGGGAACAATTAGAGCAATAACTGCTCATGATAGCCCATTTTTAGGTGCATAAGAACTACAAAGCTATTTGCTGGCTCGAAACAGGAGAAACATGCCGTCGCATATGTACCTTATATTCTGATATCAACAAAGATGCAGCATGATAAGCAGGATCTTCTGTGCTTTCCACCACAAAAAGAAATTCTAGAGGACCTCCATAGAGAGATGTGATCTGCCCAATACAAAGATTCGATCTTAGGCTAGCCTAGAGATGAAATCAAACAGTTCCAAGAAGATCAGTGGAATACCAATCTAATGCAGTGACTTCAATTGCATATAGACCCAACAGTAATAAACAACTCAGAAATCCTTTTACAGAATAAATGCTATATTCTCACTACTCTCGCCTAAAAGATCTGGAAGAACCTAACCTGACTTCTCCAATTGTGCAGATTGTGCTCACCGAAACCCTTCAACGGCATCACAACAGACACTCTAGGCAGATTGACCTGCTTGGAGTGCTCCAGGTCATTAATATCAAGAGAAAGAAATGCAAAACTATTGCCACGTCTGCTACTGTCTTTCATCCGCTTGATCTCTCTATTCCTGAATAAGAAGAGGACGGTCGGAAAGGCCAAGAATATGCAAACAGTAAAAATGCAACACCAAGATGAAGCCAGCCACTAGCCTCCAAGGAGAAATCTTGGTACCTGACATATGCAGCACAAGCCCACCCGAGAGCTAGAACTAGGCATATAAGACATCCCTGCAATAAAAAAAAGAAAAAAAAGAACGGCTTGATGTCATCAAAGGTAACAGATAAACAGCCCAGTCTAAAAAAGCAAACACGCTTTTTCTTTTGTTGATGAGCAGGATCAAGGACAGGTGGGACATGGCCAGGTAAAGGCTTAAGCATATTAAGCACGACGATGATATCTACAGAACGACTCTTCTCTGAAAAGGAATCGCATGCAATCCATCATGAACGGTCATGTCCTCGAATCTGTGCTTACGAAGAGCTTCGGATCGAGTTCTCAATTAGTTACGAGCCTAACCGTCGCGCACATATTTCGAAAATTTAATTTCGAAAGCAGTACCGAACAGACACACGCCCGAATTTCTTAAACTAAATTCGCATCAAACACGCCGGATTGAGCTCGAGCTCGAGCTCAGATCGCCACAATTTCCTAACAAAAGCGAGAGCTCGACGACTGAACTCCACGCTCCTAGAGCTCAGAAAACCAAATCAAAAACCTCAATCCCGTCCATTCGGCCACCTAAAATTCCAACATCGCGCTCTCTCTTCCGTCGAAACCGACGGTAAGCTACGCGAGTCAGATCCGAGCCCCGAAGCGACCGGGATAACGACAAGCGCACCTGGATCTGGACGAAGACGGCGAGAGGACTGCAGAACGCCCGGCTGAGCGAGAACAGGAGCGAATCCAGCGAGTCGAATGCCGCCATTAGGCCTCCCGTCGCTCGCCCTCCCTACGCCTCCCCCACGCTCGCGCCTTCGATTCGGCGACTGCAGGAGAGAGAGAGAGAGAGAGAGAGAGAGAGAGCCAGAAGCAAAGCCCTAGGAACGAAGGTACGAACGAACGGCTCCGACTCCCCCGCTCTCCTCGGCGGCAGCCCGATCGGGGTCTCAGATCGCCATGGGAGCGCACGGCGAAGGGAGGAGGAGCAGCGAGGATGCAGGTGGAGAGAGAGAGCGAGGGAGAGAGAGAGACGCACGCAGGATCGAACGCGCGTCTGCTAGAGAGAGAGAGAGAGAGAGAGAGGGGAGGAGAGAGAAAGGGGGTAAAAGTGAGAGACCGCGTAATTTTATAAGTTCGAAGATGGCGGAGGCTGAGGAGGGGGGTCTCTCAATCGCTCGCGTTGACCGCCCACCGCGATGTGATGGAGAGAGAGAGACAGAGAGACAGACGGAGACCGTTGGATGAGGGGGGTTATATATAGGAGGGAGGGCATTCTGAAGGGGGGGTGGGGGGAGTGGGGAGGGACGAGGATGACGTGTCGGTCGGTGATTGGGCGGTATGCCCTCGGAGCGCACGTGCGAGCTGGAAGATGCCGCTTTATGATCCGAATCTTCCCTTCGTTTCTTCGATTGATCGTCCGTCCTCGTACGCAAGAGCTTCCTTCTTGTCCTCCTCCTCCGTTCTCCCTTCTCCTGCAAAAATTAAGCAAGCCATGGATATAAAATTGCAAATATTTTAAAACGCCAGTCAAAATTGATTATAGGCGTGTCCGAATTGGCATTTATTATTATTTTTTTTTAGGTTCCGTTTATTTTGTGAAAAATAAAAGAAAAAATTACAAAATAAGAACATAAAGTGAATCCGGTGCCGAATAAGGGCATGGAGTAGCCAATTCAATATCGAATAAGGGTCTGGAGTGATCATAACGGTTTCAAATAAAGATCTGAAGTGACCGTGGCGGTTTCAAATAAAGGCCTGACCTTATTTGTGGCTTTTAAGGGCAGTCTCACCAAGGCAAGGCCTAAAGCCGGTGAGGGTCACCCTCACCCAACTCTCTTCGGGCATCACCAATGGCCGGCCATCCCTTGAGATCAACCACCAGTAAAGAAGAAAGAAAAAACTAGAAAAACGAAAAAAGAAAGAAAAAAGGAAAAAAATAAAAGAAGGTTGAGGATGAAAATGCCTTTAATTAGTTTGAAAGTCATGCCCTTTTTTTTGAAATTGACATGGCTACTTTAGGCTGTTATTTGAATTCAAACCTTTATTTGAGAAAATACTTCGTGTCATTATTTGAAACTATGTCCATTTCAGATTTTTATTTAAGAAAATGAAGGCACTTCAAGCCTTTATTTGCATAAAATTTCTATAAAAAAATTTCATAATTTTGAATCCTATTTACTTTTGTTGAAGTTAAACAAACATGCCATATGCCTTTATGATAATAGTAGAACACGGAGTTGTTTGTCTGATTAATCTCGTGAATATACATAAATCTCTTCGCTCAAGAACATTGAGCAAGATTTTATCCCATAAATCAACAAGCGTAGCCCTCAATATTACTTCAAGTGAGACAGATCGCGATTTGAGCACGTAATCAACACCTCACTCGACCAATATGGAATTCATAAGATGACGGGTAAAAGAATAAATTCGATGATAGTGTCATGTCCATATACATTATACAAGCACCGGTACTAGTCCAACTCCCGCATAACCCTTTCAATTGCAAAGAAGGGGTGAGGAGGAGCAACTTAATTATAGGGGAATTAGATAAGTTATATGTTAAACATCGCGTAACATTATACTTTACCCGAAAAAAAAAAAAAACAGGATGATGTTTAGAGCATGCTTCTTTTATGAAAGCTATATCGGGTATTCTCTACTCTCTTGGTTATATTTCAGCCTACGAGTTTGTCCAGTCTGATGGGGCATTGTCGTCCCGTCGGGACTCGATGTGCACCAAAGTTGCAAATTGAACTCCAAAAACTTCATCCTAAGATGGGCCGAGCCTGAAATCCGGACTCGACAGGATACGAGCGCTAACAGAACCCTTGGTGGTTACTCATTTCGTCTACAAGAAGGAAGCCAACTATTATTGCTAGGGACTAAGAGAAAAAAGAGCCTCATGAGATGCAGACGCATCACAACCAACCATTGATTCCCACCTAATGAAGAAGATGACGATGGTCCCTAATCATATCCATTTCTATCTGTATTGACTTCCATGGTTTTGCTGCTTTCGTGACGCCATTTTCCACCGGAAAGGCCCCGAGACTAGAGAGTGGACACACGCAACTCAAACCCTCAATTCAATGCCCTGAACGGTCACTTCCTCTCCCTTTCATATGCTAAACTTACAGTAGTGTGGGAGGGGACCGGAATAGTTTGTATTAAGATGGCGTTTGGTTGTTCGGACATAAGTTATAAGAGGAATATCGTTACATTCAACACGAAAAATAATTTCCAAAAAATTATTTTTTTATCATGAAGTTTTTCTCAAAACAAACACACCCTAAGATATGCCCATAATTCATTGACATAACTTAATGTAGATATGTGCTTTCCCATTCCCAGTTATTTTTGCTTTGACTTATTGATAAATACCATTGTCCTCGATGCAGAGTTTCGCCTTTCTTGCTAAACATGCACGCGAACAATCCCTTCGTCTTTGTTCCCGGGCTTCGAGTGTCTTTGAACACAACTCGTTATAATGTCATAATGTTTAATTAAAAAACTTAAACTAATATATAGAGAAATAACATATGAATATAGAGAGTACGTAAACCCTGTAATCACATGCAAGTCGGATTAGAAAAAAACACTTGAAATTCTAAAATCTGGACAAAATTCTAACTCGTGATAAAGTTTAAGCTGATAAGTATAGAAATATCATATACATAGCCTATAAATCCCATTAATAAGCGATGTGGGATATTTTAACAAATCCATTCCATCATTCTTTGTCGCATGCTTCGAATTCGTCGCCTCGCAAAGATTTGGGACAAACTGATGCAATTTTTGGAAGTGTTGCAAAAAATTAACAAATTTCAGTAGGCAAGAAATAGTTCGAAGACGAAACCCTGGCATGAAAGGAAGAGCGGGGTTTGCGCTTGAAATTTGAGGCTGCCAAATGTCCATTGAATCATCACGGACAATGTATATCTTTCTAAGGTACAACGTTGTATAGTGATTTTTTAAAAATTTTATTTTAAGATTCATACCTATTTAATTGTAACGAAATGTCGCCTCGTGTCGAAATGGATAAAAATTATATATTCCTTGCTCAATTAAATTGGCGTGCTAGAGCAAATTCATTTGAATGGGGGCATAGGGAATGAAACTGCATATCCTCATCAAATGCTGAGAAAATTGTTTAAAAAGCCCTAAACCTATTGCACTTTAGTCAATTCAATATTAAATCTTTTAATTTTGCCAATTGAGTTTTAAACTTTTTCACGTTTTGCCAATTGAGTTAATCTGATCACTTTTAACTAGAAATTGCTAATGTGGACATTGGTAGTGCCAACGTTGACGTGAATAATTTTATATAATTATTTTTAAAATTAAATTTTATTTATTTTTTCTTTTTCTTCTTTCTTTTCCCTTTTTTTTTTCCAAATTCAGCAAGGGTCAGCAACCCTCGTTGGCCACTTAGCGAGGGTTGCGAAGTCCTCACTCAGACCTGGTGAGGGCCTTGCTCGTGAAGGACAAGGGTTGGCCGGCGAGCCTCATTGGGCTTCAAAGAAGAAAAAATACAGAAATTTTGAAAAAATTATAAAAATTGAGCATGTTAGTGCCGGTTATACCACGTTGGACGGTTGGCATCTATGTCAGCGATTTCCAGCTAAAATTTCTAAAATTAACTTAATTGGTAAAACGCGAAAATGTTTTAGGACTCAATTGATAAAATTAAAAATAATTAGGACTAGTGGACAAAAGTATAATAAATGTAGTATTTTTTTGGATGATTTTTCCTCAAATGCTGACGGGCAGCAGGAAGACGGAGGAGATGAAGATGTTGCTTACATCACATGGCAATGCCAGCTCTTCAGCTTGATTGACCCACGTTAGCATTTTTGGTACCCATCACATCATACCATGTGACCACTTGTATTTATTTTTTATTTTTTATTTTATTTGTTTTTTTTATTAGGCTAAATCCATTTGTATTTAATTTCATATTTTGTCTTCATATTGTGAGAGCATCCCTCTGGGAAAAGTAAGGGCGCAGGCCTACCTACCATTCTTCTACCTGATGATTTTTATTATTATTATTATTATTTGCTTATTTTATGGAGGTATCTGATGGAGTTTTATTTGATGGAATTCTTGCACACAGATTTTGGCTTAGATGTTTTTCAGATGGGATCCTCTTGGATAAATGTGGTTGCACATGGTTGTCTGGTGTGTCCTGTGCTTCTTAGCAAGCCCTGTGCGCATGGTCATTGATCCATGTCCAAATAGAGATTTATTGCCATTTTAGGTCGAATTGCATTTGTCGGAAGCGATGTTGTCGTGGATATACATCGTGCACTAGCGCTCAAGTGCTCATATGCCGTATGATTTAGCTGCAAAAGTGTGAGGAGTGACTAACGCTAGAAACTCATCCCTCTGTGCTTTACCGTAAGGGCTATATGATCGTTACGGAATGATAGGTCTGGCTATAGGTGTTTTGCATAACACGCAACTCAAAGATCCATACTAATATGTTGGCAACCAGATAATACGGTATGAGCCGTTTAAAGATTTGTCCATGACGTAAATCGAATTTGTTACCCCAAGGCGATCCCTTTACCGCTAGGCCTATCACCTCGGCAGTGTACTCACATGAGGTTTGTAATCAATTAAGAATAGGAAAGGGTAGCTTCCTGTTCTCTTAAATTGCACTTTCCATTCGATGTCTTATTTTGTGCCGCTTTCTGCGGTCTCTATTCCATTCGATGGCTCTAAGATGTGGCATTGGTTTGTATCTTAGCTCCATCATCGGAGGAAGAACAACAGAAGTGTCAAAACTTGTGTATGACGCTCACTTGAGTGTCAAAAGTTTTCATCGGCTCACTTAAGTGCCAAATTTGAGAAAAAAACAATTACTTAAGTGCCAACATCAAGCAATTCCGGCCAAATTAATACATGGCTTTTATAATTAAAATTTTAATTTAAGTTGGATTTTTTATAAAAAAAAAATCAGTTTACGTGACATTTTCATGTGTATATTTTGATTTTTTAAATATATGGTTGATGGCCAGTGTCCGGCCACTTGCTAAAGGTAGAAGAAGAAGAAGAAGAAAGAAAAGAAAAGAAGGAAAAAAATTAAAAAATAAAAAAATATATGAAAATATTATTAAATATTGTCCCTGTCAGCGCTGACATGCCACGTGGGACTAAGAAATTAATAAAAAATAGCCATGTCAGATTTCCGGTGATTCAAATCGGAGTTGACACTTAAGTGATCGTTTTTTTTAAAAAGTGACACTTAAATAATCCAAAAAAAAACTTTTGGCATTAAAGTAAGCGCCGTACACAAGTTTTTGCATTTCTAGTGTTCTTCCCCCTGGCGACACTAGAGCAGGACACCCCTAAAAAGTTGGCATTTGTTTGGTCATGCACCCTTTTGCTTATGGTTGTTTTGATTGTCTTTGCTCATTTATATCCTTGTGGGCAAGAAGGCCATCTGCTGAAATGGCAAACAAAAGCCTCTCATGAAAGCAGAATGAGAGAACACTGCATGGTCAATGTCAAATAGAGCAAAAACGATACGGAATTAGAATATGATATAACATCAGCATATCTGACCTAAAAGTTTACATTATTTATTAAGAGAAAGTATATGCAAAGAGGGCACATTGCGTTCTTATACTTCACATTTTAGCAGCATCGATCACACTTCACTCGATCGTAGCTGTCTGGTGCCTTGCGGTGCACAGACTAACCAGTTTGAACAACTCACATTTACAAAAGTGCTCGACCTCCTATGGAAATTACTGTTCAATAGGTAGGACACAACCATGTCTCTACTTATGTTGTCCAAGATTTTATATGGGCCGGTCTTGTTCTTGTTCTTGATAGTGCAGATCCGTCTCAGAAACCCTAAATAGCTTAAGCTAACTTAAAGCCCCAATTCAAAACCGAATACAGTGTAATCTATAATTCCTTGTAATTTCATTATGTCGTGTGATATTAAATTTGTTTTTCGATTTTCCTTTACATTATAGGGCATTGAGTTTGTTTACCTTTTGTTATGTCAAATATAATTTATGGATCTCCCAAATAATTTCGATTTGGTTTAGCTAAGTCATGTGATGTTAAAATGTGTTGCGTACTGCAATTTAAAAATAGGTTTACTACCCGGGGTCTCACGTGCCACAAGTCTGGTCTCCTTACTGCGTATTATAAAAAGGTTAAAGAACAAGCAGATAAATATAGAATAGAGATGTGCCGAATCATGGGCCAGTGAAGTTTGATAATGCAACTAAAGATGACCAATTTTATGTTCCAATGCAGTAGGAGCATGCCCACTATTTAGTTTTAAGTTCACTTCCATATCACCGCCAGCTAGTTTGACCTGAACATTCACTGCATAATGTTACTCCATACCAGCAACCTACTTCTGTTTAAAAACCTCAAAGATCATCTCTTGTTACTAGAAAACACGTTTTCTTGATCAGCAAGTTTATGTTTGAATGTATTTAGGATTGCTTTTATCCGAATTAGGACTAGGATAATATCGCTACTTATTCGAATCTCGTATTTTAGGTAGATTATCTTTTCTTGGCTTGAAGGTTACTCAGAAGGGTATTAGGTTCTTAGCTATATATACCCCCAAGTCTTTAATTGTAACACATGATGAAGTTATTGAGTTTTGGGGAGACCTAGTTTATGAGCCCGTTTGGTTCAACTTTGCAAATGGACTTTGGGAGAATACAAATACCTTTAGGTTAAAACATCTTAGGAAAATGCAAATGGTGTTTGGTAAAAAAAAATTTGTGAAGCTACTTTGACCAAATAGTGTTTGGTTTTTTTTTTTTTTGCAAAGGGCTTTGGGATTTTCTTTTTTATTAAAAAAAAAGGTTACCCTTCGCCGGAGTCGGCAAAGGGCTATGGATGTCGGCGGTGGGCTATGGATGCCAACGGCCGTTGCTCGAGGTCGGGTGACCATCGGCGACAAGGTTTGAGATCGCGCAACCCAGGCATCATCGCCTGGGGTCGTGCGACCTAGGCCAATGACGCCTGGGCAGTTGCGGGACCTTAGGCAGCAGATCGCCTTGGTCAGGCGATCTCGCCAGCCCTTCGCCGTCCAGATTCAGTGTTGTCGGTCACCCTCACCGGCCACCCTTGTGCGACGGAGATGAACAGTAACATCAAGGGGCAAAACCGAAATATTAAAGAATAAATGAGGGTAATTTGGGAAGAAAAATATTAGTTTCTGCATTTGACAAATAATGAAAACCCAAAGTTGCTTCAAACCAATTTTGAGCTTTGAGCATTCCCAATGCTGGCTTTCAACCGAAAGCCTATTAGGAATGCTTGCCAAACACCCTAACATTTTCCCAAGGGGCTTTCGAGGCCGGAAGCCCCTTGGGAATGCTAGACCAAATAGGGCCATAGTATCTTCCTATCTTATACTTCTTTGTATGGTTTCAACCTCGCCAAGATTGGAAAAGCCTTCCATCTATTCGGTGTTCCCTTGTCATTTAGTACCAAAGCTGAGGATCGAATTACCTCCGCATGGAAGAAATACCGGCGAACTTGTCATGGAGATAGAGGAGATGCGTCGTCAGAATCAGCAACTCCGAGAAGAGATGATGCAACGAGATGATAAATGTGAAAAATTCGAAAGCTTAGTCATCCTGTGGGTATGTTCCCTTCCTATGTTATTTATGGCTATGTAGATGATAAGTGGTTTGCATGAGTGATTCGATAACTGTGACATGTTGCGGCCCTATCGTCGAGTCGCGGGAGATATCTGAACTGATCGCATAATTGTTACCTCGTACTACTATGGAAGTCAACGAACTATTTCATTCAACGACAACGGGCCGCGATTTTTCTTTGACGGATTGCAGTAAAGACAATGTTATATTCACGTGCAAATGTGTGCGATTGATGGGAGCTTATGCGATGATGTTCAAGTTCTTGAAGAATCTCATCTCTTCCATCGTCGTAATCGCAAAGCAGAGAGAGAGACAGACCAGGTCTTCAAAGCGAAACCCCTCGGAGATATTGAGGTTGTAACTAGTATCTCTTGGCCGAAAGATTCATCGTGATCTAAAGTGACCAACGTCCCCAAAAGAAAAAGAGCAGAAAAATCGATCATTGCATTATGTATGTTGAGTCTTTATATTCTTGCAGAAAGAAATGATCGTAAGTAAGAAATGGGTTCGTCAAATATCCCAGAAGAAGCAAAGCCGCGGAAGAAATTACTAAGCCACCATTCAATCCAAGTGATTGCTGTTGCTGGTCAGAGCTGTTGCCACCCTTTGGGTTTCTGTATCTTGCTTACTACTCCGACGACAACCCTCCAACGGTCTGCGTGGCCCTCTCTCTCTCTCTCTCTCTCTTCTCCCTCTGCAGTGCCGCATCTCAGGTCTGTTGGTTTTCCGTGTTCAAGGGCTTGACGTTGGGTACCGCCTCACCACGCCAATGCTGCTGGGCACAAAAACTCATTTTCTATAGCAATTCTGATCTCATCCGATAGAATGACTCTCTTTGATATATGATGGCAAATTTCGCCTCCTACCGGTTGGATAACTTGGATGCCATAACAACCTAACATCATTTACCTCAGAAAGAGGAGGAACCACCGCATCAGCCCGAGCTGAGAGAGAGACCAAAACCTAGGATTGAAAAAGATACTGATCACAGTATTCACCCCATGGTTAAGCGGGTTCTTTCAGGTTTGAATCCTAGTTGAGTCTGGTAGGGGCCATCCGGATCGCATTGCAAGAAAACAAGTCAACGAGTCGGTTTTGCCTATATCTTTGTATCATACACCCAAATCTTAACCCGACTCGCCAATTTCCCACCTCTCATGTGATGCGAGACCACGCTGCAGGTTTGAGTCTGCACTTCGTATCTCTAATCCTCCATCACTGTATCATCACCTCATTGCGCAAATGCTTCTTTCTAATTGATAAAAGACTATCATTTCTTTAACATTCCAGAGGATTCCATGAGCCAATGTGCCTATCCATGGAATTGCCAGAACACTAGACAAGTGCCTCATTCAAGCATACAGATCATCATTATTGGGGACCGTTCCATCTCCCTACTCAGCAACATGTACTTTCTCTAACAATAAGACCTTTTCTCATATTAAAGTTCCTATCCAGAAAAGTTTCAAATTTACACATATCAGACGCCTATTCTCATCATAATCAAAAGCTAAGAAGACAGCTAAAATGACATGTGCGCGCGCGCGCGCGCGCAAACGAGGTGTTATCGAGTGAGGTGACTTGCAGCAAAAGATGTTGATGTGTCCGATCTATTGAATCTCATGTGGATTCTCAGTGATCCAGATCTATTCTAGCAACATGTGACACTCACCTAAAATTTTCTCCACACAAAAATGCACATCAAATCTTCAACCAAAGCTGAGAGAAAAGACGAATGACCTGGGCAATCATTCAACAAGAAAAGAACTTCAGACAAGCAGGAACTACCAACAAAATAACCTCTTAACAAACATAAAGTACCAGCGACCAAAAAAGAAAACATAAAGTACCAGTACCAGGAATCTCAACTTTCTATTACCCCCAGAACAAACTGTCTTATTTGTTGTAAGAACAAGAACTTTTCTCTTTCTCCTTGGGTCTCGCAAAGTAAAAAGGAAAAAAAAAAACTCCCCAACTGCAGTTTTGCTTCCCCATTTATTCACCAGTTCAGTAGATATGAACTCTACCTTACTACCATCATATTGCTACAATCCAAGAAAGTGATAACCAGCAGCAGCACATGAACATCCGCGCCCCTGAGAGACAAATCCGAGCTGCCTATATAACCCAAGTGCTCGTTCTCTGCTCCGCAAGACTAAATTTCGGGTGACTCCTTGGGAGTAAGAAGAGCTCTAAATTCTCCACAAGATGTCTCAAGAATCAGGGAAATAAAAAAATTATACAAAGAAAGAAGAGATCAAGGCTCCTCAGCCTCGAGATATTGGGAGTGCGAAGCTGCTAATAGGGCAGCTCCTATGCCAGACCCGTCATTTGAATGCTCGACAACAATGTTTTGCGCAATTTCCTCTCCAATCAACTCCTTTAGAGTGCTCTCCATGCAGGCACTAAATTTTGTATAGTGCTCGAACAAACCGCCGTCAAGCGCTACTACCGACTTCTGCTGCTCTGCTCCCTCCCTTGTGCTGTCCCTTCCCAGTTTCTTCAGGATCCCAACTATTCCAGCAGCAGATAGGCGAGCTCCACGAGTGGCAACAATGTCACAGAGCTCAACGACCACTTTTCTCATCTTCAAGGTAGTATTGGATATCTAGTGGATACAGATTGCAAATTATAAGGATGATTGCAAAGTATTGTCCTCTTTTCAAGAGGAATGTGGGATTCATTTGAAAGGACCTTAAAAAGAGATTTTGAAAAGAACAGACGAAACTCTTTCACTGAGTAATGCTAAAAACAATGTGGGACTGTCACAAGAAGATTCTTTTTCTTGGACTCAGAGAGATACATAATAGTATTAAGCCTCCAGAAAATCAGATGGACGACAAAGTAAATTATCAATCCATGGAGACAGCAGAACATACCTCTAAGATATCCCTCAGTTTGTTCCCAACAACTTTAAGATCGGAAGATGTGTCATGATGCATAGCAGACATGTCCGGTGTCCTTCACAGTTTACAACAGCAATTTAAAGATTTAAACACTTGGAAATTAAAATACATAAAATGCTGAAAATTTTTTAATGGTAGAGATGCATATTCTTTGGTTTACATCCTAATCACACTGCTGATAGAAATAAAAAGGGACAAGAAGGCAAGACAATCAAAGCAGGAATTAACATAAGGCCCTTCAATCTCAGGATTATTGCAATTTACCACGCTTAGCAGATTACAACAGCGGGGATAATGAGTTTGTGTAAGTTCGGCATATATCTCAACAATGCAGGCATTGTGAAATCAGAACTAGTAGAAAAAGGACTACACAAGAAATTAGAAATAACTATCTTAACCCAAAATAAGAGAGTGAGAATGTCATGTAATGAGAACCGAAACCACAAAATCCAACTGTAATGTGATTATGCAAATATTGGATGTCATAGTAAGAAGTCAAAAATTGCATGTTGTCTCACTCATCTTTAGAAGTTACACGGTAAAGAGCTCTCAAGAAAAATATTTCCAGCGCACTGCTGGAAATCAATTACAAGGGATAAGAAGAAAAGTATATGGGTGACATGGTAAATGCTCCAGGTGCGAGGCCAACGTCACTAATGATGATATACTGATTTGTGCAATTAGGATCCCATGCATTATACGAGAATAAGTCAGACAAAGCAAATGAAAAACTGATCAAGCACATCCTGCACCCAATAAATCGATTTGAAGTTGTCTAGAAACAGATTTGGTTTCTTTTCCAATTCAGATCACCTGTTGGTGGCAAAAATGCTCTGTCAAGTCTTTGGTCAGGAACCGAATGACATGGATGTCAAGCGAAATGCTTCTTCAGGAAATAAGCAATCACAAGGATGTCAAGCGAAATGCCAGATGACCAGTACCAAACCTTAATATGAAAGGGACACTTAATTTAGGAGGAACATTGTCGCCGAAAAATGAAGCTTCTTCAGCCATTTTCAGTAAGACTCTACGAACAATTTCTCCCAAGTACATGCCTGATATTATTTTCTCAAAAATCTGCAAGAAAAATTAACATAAGCAAAAGACCACAACAATTACATTGAATAGGACGTGGAAAGCAGGTCACCTGCTCTCCTGGGTTTAGACTTTCAGTATCCAGTGCCTGATCGTACTCTGTCAGGGGCAGGTGCGATGACCTGAAGTTGCCCCATTCCATGTTAATAACCTGCAAATTTCAGCAGAATAGGTAATTGTTGTATAAAGTTTCTGCATTGGTAATGAAAGTTTCTGATTCTGACAACCCAACAAGATGTAAGATATCCAAAATAGATAAAGTTTTCGAGACTAAATTCTAGAAATAAACTAAAGTCCGATAATGGAAAGATCACCCACCATTTCTCCTGATTTAGGCAGAGGACCATGCCACTTAGGAATTGCCTGAGCCCTTTCAACATAAGCTGCATTTGTTCCAGTACCCAAAATGACAGCAGCAATTACATCAGTGTTGTAGTATCTACCCCCAGCTAATGTTCCGATTGTGTCATTAACCTACACCATGGCAAGTCAAAGGATCCAACAACAATTGTTAGAAAAGAGCAATCTCCGACTGAGAATATCAGGATACGTTATCAGCAAAACAATTTTCAGTACAACCCTCCATTTAATACTAACCAAAGCTGTTATACGCATGTCGAGGCCAACTTTTTCCATTGCTTTGGTCAGTTCACCCACAACGTTCTCCCCAACCTACATCAACACAAACGAACATGGAAGTTAATATAAACCAGAAGCATTAATATAGGAATAAAAAGGCAACACTGAACCACTACAACAGATGTCGGACAGGTCCCAGCATCTATCATTTTTCTAAAACGGCATACAACTAGTAAAAAAATAACTGCGCACTTCCTAGTAGATCATGACTAAATTATTCCAAAGCTAGGATTTGATCATTCGGCGAACAATGACAAGTTTTGCCTTGAAGACATATGCAAGCCCAAAAATTAAACAACCTTGATCATTTAAAACCCGTGACTTCTCCTAGAACCATATTAATTCTCGATTTCAGAACTTTCCATAAAAACACTTGACGAAATTTGCACTCAAAGATGGAGGCATGGTGGCCAATATGAAATTAAATACGAGGGCAATATGACTGGAGGCCACTCAGTTACTGTGGGAACGAAGAGTCAGAAACAATGTCAACGACCATAGTTAAGCATCATACAAGCAACGCTCATAGCCAATCCTTTCCAACTATGTGGGTCAGCTACATGATTCCTATTGTGCTATTGTCCTGTATTATAAACCAGGATTTTCCACGATATCCAAATACTAGAGACAACATCAGAAGATTTAAGAGAAATCGGGATCAGCAGTACTCACCACATCTTCTATGGAAAAGCCCTTTGTCCATTTGATTAATATCCCTGATGATATAGATGTTTGCCTAACTGGGAAGGAGAAGGTAAAGCCCAGCTCCCTTTGCCTACCAGGGTAAGGATGAGAACCTTCATCTTCTGTGGCAACAAACTTCGCAAGTGCCGCGGCAATATAATCAAATAAATCCTGAAAGATAGAATGAACTTTAGAGAATGAGCATAATGAGTAGAATTGACTCAAGTTTGTTGCGTATTGAAATGCACCCACTTCTGAAGATCCAGTCATTAAGTGAGGAGGTATTGAAACTTCGTCAAATTCTTGTGAAACAACACCCTTCTCTTTTCCTCCCAACTGAACACGAAGGACCCGGAAATTTGTACCACCCAGGTCCAATGCATAAAACAATCCTTGCTCATCCCTAGAACAGTGAGGAAGAGATACATGAGATCCGCAGAATCAAACAAAAGTTTTTTTAGGATGTACACAAAACCACAGATAAAGAACCTATGAGCAAATCATTTTCCTGATACAAGTACATTGCTCAATTGCCTTCTCAATAAACCTCTTCCAAAGAACATCAAGCTATACACTTTCCATCGTAAGAACCACTTGATCATAAAGTTAACTATAAGTTCATTCCACCAACATATAAGCATGATTAATAACAAGTCAAAAGAGACATTCCCTCATTCTCTAAAGTCAAATCCCCTAAACCCCCCCCCCCCCCCCAATAACCAACCAAAAAAACAAAAGAACCTTTTCCCAACAAAACAGAAATGAACCACAACAGTATCATTCTTTACCCCAAAAAAAAAAAAAACCACAACAGTATCATTTGATCTCCAAGCTATATGAGATTCTGTACTGCATACATGCGACCGACTTTGATTAAAAATGACAATTGCTGATTACTCATAAGACAGTTCGAGGAACACTTCCTACCACCAAGGAAACAAACAAAGGACAAATTTTTCTTAAACAGTGGATCCGGTTGATTAACCAACGATTTTCCAATTCATCTCAGAATATCCGTTTTAGCTCTCGAATTTGTCATCCACAAAATTCGACAAAAAGCCCGTCAACCCAACAAACAATTCGATATCACATTGAAAAAAAAATAAGGGAAATTTATGGTCCACCGAAAACACGAACTTTCCAATCCTCTATACCCACCAACTGATTCAAGATCAACACAACCACCACGCACAAACAAACACATCAATACACGAACACCGCCACAAATTGCAATCAAACTAACGAGACGGGAACAGGGCGTGCATACCCAGTGGGGAGATTGTCCACGTAGCTGATGAGCATCTTGAGCTTGCTGCCGCCCTCGGACGCGAGGCCGGCGTGCATCTCGACGGTCATGGCGTCCGCCACCTGGCGCAGCTTCCCGATTGGGGTCCCGCACTTGTCCTCAAACTCCTTCAGTATGGCCATGGCCCTGGCCCACTTCCCGGATCTCTTCATCTGCCTCCTCACCACGACCGCCACCCCGGTCGCCGCCACCGCCACCGCCGCGGCGCACAGCACCACCGTCACCTTCTTCCCCATCTTTCACCTCCCCCCCCTCCTCCTCCTCCTCCTCCTCCTCCTCCTCCGCCTCCTCCTCCCTCCACCTTAAAAAAAAAAAGGACCGATGGGTCTCCCCCGGATCAACTTGCGCTCGCTCCCTGCAGCTGCCGGATCGATCCTCGATCGAATTCCGCGACTGGGTCTCCTTCCTTCCGGGCGGGAGGAGGTGAAAAGCTCGTTCCTTTCTCCTCCCTTTCTGCGGGCACAACGAGAGAGAGAGAGAGAGAGAGAGGGAGGCCACGATGAGATGGAGCTTATAATAGTTGGGAAGGATCGGAAAGGGAGGGGGCGATTTTCCCGGAAAATTATCGGTTTTTCTCGGAAAATGAGTGAACAAAAGAGCTGGAAGAGAAGAGAGTCCCACAGAATACCGGGGCTGGCTTTTCCGTCTCGGCCACCTTTGTACTTCATTTTTCCGCTTTTTTTCCAGAAGGAAAAAAAAAAAAGAAGAAAATTATTGCTTTTTGAATAAATAAATTTAAATGACCATCCGTCGAATTTTAATTTTATTTCTTTGGCTGGATTGCGATCGGCGAAGATAATTCAAGAATCTTTTTTTTCTTTTTTTTGGGGGCTCGGGATTGTCTTTTCCATATTCGTGAGACCGCGTAAATTGCTGAAATTCCACGTAAGCAGAAGAGGCGAGATGGGATCCCTTCAAAAGAAAATTATTTGGTCTGCCACGATGCGCGAAATTACAGTTGAGCCCTCCGAGGTGGTCAGCTGCTATATATGGAAGGACAACGACAGGTGCGGTCCCTAAACTTTGATTCGGTATGCAATATAATCTCTGAACTTTAAATTTATTCGATATCGTCCTTAAATTTTGGTCCAGTGTACAATGTCGTCACCGGGATTTTAATTTGTTTAATACTATTGAAGGACTGTTGGTACATATTCAATTTAGTCCTTAAACTGTATAAAGATACTTAATGTTGTCCTTTCATTAATTCAAATTCGGAGGTAACATCGTGCATTTTCATATAGTTATAGGGCTAAATTGAACGTATACTAAAATTCTAGGGATAGTATTAAACAAATTATAAGTTCAGGGACAACATTGTATGTTGGGTTGAAGTTTACGGACCATGTTGAATAAATTAAAATTCAATGGCCACATTGCACACTTGATTAAAATTCAGGGATAATTTTTGTCATTTACCTTTGTATTTTTATTTTTATTTTATTTCTATCCAACATTTACCCTTGTATAGAAGAATGGTTCGTTGGATTCATGTGCCACGTGTCGTCATCTATTTGATTTGGCCTAATACCCAAAAAAACCCCAAATTTTAGCCTTTATTTTAATTATATCATAAAAATTTTTTTGTCTCATAAAAAGCCTCAAAACTTTTACTTTTGTTCCAAATCTACCGCCGTTAAATTTTTTGTCCAACATTACCGTTAATAATTATTTTAATATTATTTTTTCAAAATTTTTTTATTTTTTTTCTTTTTCTTTTTCCTTTTCTTTTCTTTTTTTTTTCCCTTCACCTTAAACCTTTGTCCGATTGTCGGTTCGGCAACCGGCTAGAGGCGGGGACTGGTGAGACTTGACCTCGTCAGTGTTGGGCGAGGTTTGTCCTTGCCGTGGCTAGCGAGGCTCGGCCTCGCCCAACGCCGACAAGGTTGAGCCTCTCCAGCAGTCGGCGGGGCCGAGCCCTCACCAAGGGCGGGTGAGGCCGACCTCGCCCAATGCCAGCAAGGTCGAGCCTCGCCCGCCCTTGACAAGGTTCATCCTTGCCGTGGCTGGCGAGGCTTAGTCCCGCCGACTAGTGGCGAGGTCGAGCCTTGCCGCGGTCAGAGAGGACGAGGCCGATGGGACCGAGCCCTCACTGGCATTGGGTAAGGCCGAGCCTCACTAGCCACGGCAAGGACGAACCTCACCAGGGGGGGGTGAGGTTGACCTCGCCCAATGCCGGTGAGGTCAAGCCTCGCTAGCCAGAAGTTGAAGGTAAATGAGAGAAAAAAGAAAAGGAAAGGAAAAAAAATAAAAAAATTTGAAAAAATAATTATTAACGGTAATATTGGACGGAAAAGTTAATGGTGGTAAATTTGGGACAAAAGTAAAAGTTTAGGATTTTTTATGAGATAAAAAAAAGTTTAGGATATAATTGGGACAAAGGTTAAAGTTTGGAATTTTTTTGGGTATTAGGCCTATTTGATTTGATATATTTTTTTCCTTTTTCCCTCCTATGATCTAATTTAATATTTCCCACGTGCGAAGAAAAAATTGATTTTCCCAAAAGAATCTCATGCGATCATTCAAGTGGAGCCTCTTGCCTCAATGAGTCTTGAGTTTCCTTTTATTTATTTACTTTTATAAATTATTAATTTGCTTATGACCAAAAAAAAGGGGGGAGGAGTCAATCTTGCTTTACGCTTTCAATCCTACAACATTTTGATTTTTTATCGGAGGGGACAAATCCTATAGATAAGAAAAATTTGGAATCGAATTAAATCCAGCAACTCAATGTGCGGTATAATAATCCAATCAATATTAACGCATGGAATTCAGCAGATTCGATGTAACAAGCAGTTGATTAATATTTTTGATTTTATCGTGCAATTTCGAATGTGCCGTGAAATACTCTGAATCGATTATGAGAATTTTGAGATATGCTGTAGATCTATGTCAACTAATATGCCATTCGATTCAAGAGAAAATAAAGATGTTCGGCGAAAGAGATCAAGAGAGATTTTTCTTTCCTTCTTTCTTTTTGCAAAAAGGGCGTTTGAATTTTAATTACCCTTGAAATTTAAAATTTGTACATTTTTTGGGCGAGTGGGTGTCACCCAACCCATGCAAAGTGACTCAACCATATGTATATCTTTTTATATTGCGTTCGAAAATTGACCAATTTTTTTTTTTATATGGTGAAATGATAAAGAGCAAGAAGAGAGTAGGGTTCGAACAAGGCGTGGCATGACGACGAATGCAAGAGGGGTTTCGACGATGTTTCGTAAGAAGGAAAGGTCGATGGATTGAATCGATGATGATGATGTTTTTCCTCTCTCTTTTTCATCTTTGAATAAACTTTGACGAACCCTTCTCATGTACTCTGTCAATCTTCGAGAATCTTGATCTTAACTCATCTTCGGGAATTATGCGTAAAGGGATTTGAGCAGAAACGCTAGTGTATGCCCACGGTACCGTATCACGTCATGTACTATCCACTCATCTCCAATTGTTAAGCAATAATGAATTTTTGAACTCGAATTTTTTATAATCGATATGGACGGACCATATAAGACGTTAATATAATCATTAGAAAATCAAATCTAAAAATCCGATACGTGAGGAGAGACTATACGTATGTAAGGTCTATTGTAGCCAGCGGCCTATTGCTGCTCGCTTCGATGTTCAATCCCTTTTTCGGCTTAGTTAGATTGATCGGTACTAACCAAATAACCATCCTTGAAGTTTCGGTTTGAAAGATGGTCAATGTCCCATTGGATTGAGACCATTCACCAAATCAAGTACCAGAAGGTGTGATCATGCGAAAGGACTAGGAGGGCCATTTGAAGCCTAAAAATAAGGGGAAAGAGACAGTTCCAACAGCCTCGTGAACTAAAACTTATTTTGCTATAAGCGGATGTTGAAAGCATCTCTGATTTCTCTCCTAGCAGATAAAATATACAGAATCGCATAGTGCAAGCTTGATGATCCAAGCATAGAAGTTGCCAGTCGTAATAGTCTAACGGAGCCAATGCTGGTCTTGTCTCCAAGAGTAGGTTCCCCTATATATATCGCACAGTGCTAAGATTAGATGCCAGACATAGCCGAAAAATGGACGCAAAATCAGAAGTCCATAATGTCCTACTCAATAGCATAAAGAGAGCAATTTGAGACCCGAAACACCCCCAATTTCTTCGGTTTGTCAAGGCTAGCAAAATTTCCTATGGCAAACAAGCGGGTAGGAGTAATTTGGCAACAAGATCGAGGGAACATTTGAGAGGACGGTGTTGAGGGGGGGAAGAAATAGGTAGAGATTGAAATAATCGCTTATAAACTTATTTAGCGAAAAAAAATTGCTTATAAACTTAAAAAGTCTACTCACGGTAAAAGAGGTCCCGAGTTTGGTCACTGTAAAATCATTTAGTGTCTCACCCAGATTCCTATATGGTTCAAGAACTTTCAAAGGAGCTAAACGGTTCCGTTTCCTTTTCGATTCCCTTCGAAAAAATAGAAATTCATTTTATAAGGAAGCTAAGAGTAAAGTAAGACGAAATTTTTCGCATAAGAAAAAACGAAATCAATTTAAACCGGTAGGCAAGAAAGAAACAAAGGTAATATGTGCATGCCATCATTCCTCGTGCTTTTCCTTTTTGAATTACCCCTCTTTTCAAGGGGAAAAGCGTTAATTTGATAATATTAGAAAGATGCCTTTAGATCAATTATCCCCGTATCTGGTGTTAATGGCATGCCCGTTCTTGGTGCTTTGGTATTTGCAATAGCAAGTTGATTAGGGGCATGGCTTAAGGAAACGAGTCACTCTCGCACGTATCTCAAATAGAGATGCTGCCTCTGTCACTGCATAAACAAAAAGAAGAGTCAAGATCATAGTCAATCCACTTCTTCCGGGCCGGGCACGAAAGGCAAAACAAAGGATGCTAAAGGCTTTCCTATGGCTCCTCTTTACACGGTAGAGTAAGCATCTTCTTATCAAATTGAATAGACTTGCCTTGTGAAATTGGAAAAGCTAAACAGAGGGGCCAGGCGAAGGAAAGAAGTCACATTCAAAGGTCACATTGTCATTCACACTTTCTTCGATTATCTTTCCTCGTTCAAGCTTGGAGGAAGTTGAATCTAGCTCTACGGAGGCCTTTGCTTTTCACGACCGTTGCTGGATTTTTTTTCGTTTAAAAAGAGTAGCAATTGTTTAGTTTAATCACCGAGGAGATTGATTCCTACTCTTTCTCAATGCGAAAGATGTTGTGGCTAGGCAAGATAAGTATCCTTCTAAGATTGAATGCCGAGAATAAGCTGTATTGGGAAACCTTAACATAAGTCCAAGGAATAAGCGGTCTTATCTGCGGTTGTCGATCGTCTCTTGCTTTAGTCCCACTCATCTTGCGACATTAGCCTTTGTCGATTAAAGAATTCGTGGGACATCTGTCTCGACTCGTCAATCCTAACGTTCGCAGTGAGTAGGTCAAGGCACTTTATCTTTGCTACTCGCCTACATCTTCCCGTCTGCCAAGCAAGTTTGTTTACTCTGTGTTATTGACAAACAAATTAGTATTTCCCCCAAAGCGCTAGCTTTCATGCCCCCTAAGAACTTCTAATGTTGTTCAGTCTCCAAAGGGAGAGCTCAACCCTTGTGGGTGAGCTTCCCGATTCCAAGCTTCCGCACCAATGATTACCATTACCACGTTCTCAGCAAATTCCTTTCGATGTGAATTTAGATCTCGACGGTCAGAGTGGAATTGGTTTATTCTTCCTACCGTATGCTGTTCCTGTACCAACAAGTTTTTGTGCCAATTTGACCCGAGTCTCGCGATCCTGTTAAGTCTCGATTAGTCTATACCGATCGACCTCTGCCCCTTGAAAAATTGTCCACTCAACTCTAAAGCGTTCAAAGGTTATATTTCTTAAGTAAGTCATTTTGAAATGGATGTCGTTTAGTTTCATTTATTTATCTATATAACAACGTACACATTTACAAAAGTAGCTCTCCGAAAGTGCTTTCCTTTGAGTTCGAGTTGGATCTTCGAATTTGAACAAGGGTAACATAGAGCTTTAACTCATCAAAAATCGTTCTTTGCATTGCAGAAATCTTAACTTGGAGATCTATTCCAACATTTGAAGAAATCATGGAAATAAAATCTGTAGCATCTAAAGAGCTGCCTTTTTATGAGAGAAGATGTAAATAAAACAAGAAGTTAATGGAATAGGGTGGCTCTTCTCGTGATCTAGTTCTTCCTTTATCATCCAAGGGAACAAGAAGAGGGAAAATTACCAAAAAAGTCTTAAACCTTTTGCAATTATGTCAATTCAGTCCTAAACCTTTTTTTTTTTTGCCAATTCAATCCTAAATCTTTTGTAATTATGCTAATTCAGTCTATCCGGCCACTTTTAGCCGGCCGGCGCTAACGTCGACGCCAGCCGGCTGACGTGGCAAATTTTAATAATTTTTTTTAATTATTTTTCAATTATTTTTATTATTTTTTTCTCTTTCATTTTTTTTCCCCTATCTTGTTTCCTGGTCACCGGTTTGGTGACTGGCAAGAGGTTGAGGTCGGCAAGGCTAGCCCTCGCCCAACAATGGCGAGCTCTTGCTAGATCTGAGTGAGGTCTCGCTTGGCGACGGCAAGACTGCCCAGATTTGGCGAGGTGGACCTCGCCGTCATTGGGCAAGCTCGACCTCACCCTGGCCATGGCGAGGCTAGCCCTCACGGGTGCCGATGAGGGCCAAACTTGCCCATGGCCGACGAGGTCCATCTCGCTGGCCTCAGCCTCTCATCAGTTGCTGGATCGGTTACTAGAGAAAAAGATAGGGGAAAAAAAAGAAAGAGAAAAAATCAAAAAATATTAAAAAAATATTAAAAATTGTCACGTCAGCCACCTAGTGCTGGTCGACATCCATGTCAACGTCGGCCGGCCAAAAGTGGTCGGATTAACTAAATTGGTACAATTGCAAAAAGGTTTAGGACTTTTTTGGTAATTTTCCCAATAAGAAGAAGATGCCCAGTCCCCTAATGGATTCTTGGCATTCATCTTCTATGATTTCAAGAACGAGAAAGAAAGAAGGAGAATCCGCTCAAAAGCTAGGGTGAGCGTGAGCACGTGTTTGAGCTTTGTGTCTTGCATGACATTTTGGAGGCAATAAATCAATGATTAGCTTAAAGCAAGAACTGGCGTTCATGCTAAGATCCATACTTTCACCTATTTGGAAGCGAAATCCATGTGAGGAGTTGTGGGGGAGAGTTACCCAATCATGGCATACCGCCTCATTAGCGATTTTTGGCCAAAATTGAAAGAAGCACTATATTGAAATTTTCCGCAAATGTTTAGGACTTAACTAACAAAATTGGAACTAACAAGATTGAAAAGTTTATAATTAAAATGAAATCCATACAATAAGTTTAGAACTGATCGAACAATTTCCCCGGAGTCGTGATGTATCAAGCTCTAAGCTTTGTCTCCATATGTTTTAGTAAAAAAAGCTTTGTCTCCATATTCGTTTGTTATTAGTTCCTTAGCTTTGAAAAAAGGGAAAAGGGAAACGAAGTGAGAATTTGACTCGGTGCACGTGTTTTCGTTGAAAAATCACCGATTTGGAAAACTTTTTATCTATGAATGATCGATTGTGCCGTTTACAAATATCAATTAATGAAAAGCATTTTCATCACCAACAGACATATAAAAGCATATATTGTTATTAATAACGAAAATACTCTCCCTTTACTCATTTTTCTAAACAAATTATTCATTTTCCCCCGGAATGAAATGACGAAAACTAATACACCTTCGAAGGTTTTATTCAACCTGGGACCCAACCGATGTACACATGAGTTTCCTTTCTGATTAGCCAAAAAGACCGAACGACAAATTAAATAGAGAGAGAGAGAGAGAGAGAGAGAGAGAGAGTGTTTGACCTAAACCAGATAAAATTAAAATCAACCTAAGCCAGTGTAGCTGCTCGTGTCTTGTCCATTCACTTTCTCCCCCGAATAATGGAAAAGAGATTCGAGAGGCGGTCCCAAAACCCACATGGATCCCAATCAACGCGAGCATCTCTTTTTCAAGACAACGTAAAGGGTACAATGCCTCACATCACATCATGCGTTGCGAAAGTGACGTCTTTGTTCTTTTGCTCTTTCTCTCGTTGTCTTTTTCAAACAAGAAAATCTAGAAGGTGACGTCATTAATCACTGGCATACACCCTTCACACGTTTAAATATCCATTCGCAACCTCTCCAGCTTCCTCACAAGACAACTCCATAAAACCAATTACGCTAAGCTAAAGGAGAGAAAGAGATCTTTGTACATGATCGATATTCTTTTCTTAACACGTAACTACGACTCGATACCGAAAAATGATCTATATCTCTTCTTAACACGTAACTACGATTCGTAAGACACTTCCCGAAATTCGTATAGATATTTTAGAGAATTATTTGATGACCGGAAATCGTTCGATAGCTGCAAGAGTCACATTTCCTTTTCTATGCATGAGGTCCCGTGAATTGATGGCAATTTAATAAGATGGTGTGAAAACTATATGGTGTCTAATACGTTCATGTGTCCCACCAATCGAAAAGAGTCGACTTTCCATGATTAGAAAATGCCGCAAAATGTTGACTTGATTCGAGAGAGAGAGAGAGAGAGAGAGAGAGAGAGGGAAGATTTAAGATGAGACTACAAATTCTCCAACTCTGGTCAAAGAATGCAACGCATGGTCATGCCCTTCCGAACTTTCATACAATAATCTATTCAACTAAGGGCCTAATGCCGGATTCAAACCGAAGCAACCGTACCTAACCCAAGAACCATATCCGTAGGTCCCCTTTGAATCCTACTTACAAGAAATAATTCCAGAAGCAATAAAAAGATGACACTTTCGAACTCCAAGCAAATCTAATGGGAGGCGACACCAAATTACAAACACGGAACAGGCGATTAAGCCGCGATCCGAGACGAAAAGGAAAAACACAGGCCAAAACATTCCAGCCATTGCCCTAGATTGGGATCATTTTACTATTGATCCGAGACACAAACCGTAAGTATAAAAGGAAAGGCCTGAACCGAACTTTCACAACCGAAAACCCCATGACCCTGCCACCGGTGAAACGCTAAAAGCAAAAGTCAGCACGATAAAAAAAGCGCAAAGTTACAACTTGCCAAGTTGGCATGTTGCACATGAATCATTACCCTTCACTACTTAAAAAATTCAACACAAAAACCATGGGCACGGCGAATCCGACTTGACCGACGCGTGACATATCATGGGCCTTTAAAATATGAATTGACCGTTCGATCTGATTTTGAGCATCAGCTCCAAGCTTGCAATATTACAGATGGCTTGGCAAAGTCTTTTAATCCTACTAAACACCAAAGATGACTTTGGGCCGTCCCTTAAATTATTGCGCACTCTTTACCAGTCCAGTCAGCATGCACGTGCAGAGGATTCCGGCTCTTTTCAACCATTAATATGTTTTGACTAACTAAACAAATAAGGGGCACAGATTGCTGGGTCGTTTTATGAACCTATTGCAATGCCATGGCCTGTAAACAGCAAGGCTTAACAGTAGATTGACCAGTCAAGCGCATGATGCTCAGAACACATGGCTCCGCACATTTTTACTGCTATGTATCAACTTCTTAAAATGAGTACTGGTGGGTAAGATGCAGTTCAGAGAAATTGCCAAAAGCAAGAACAATCATACACCTAGGTCTGCATGAGTAGGAACGACAGGTACCAGAAAGTTCCCATAGGGCGAATCGAAGATCCGGTAGTTTCCAGTGCTACCATCACGTTGCGCTTGTGCGACTGCAAATCTTTTGGCTTGTTCAATCTTCATATTCATACCACTAGAACTACCCTGCAGAAACACAGAGAAATAATAAGCCATCAAATGAAATAGAAAATAAAAGTGGTCATGTATGGAGGGACTTAGCAGGGGAAATGTACTTACAATCGAAATTTGAGTAGTACATTTCCCGGCTCTTTCTTCATTTGCTTGAGGCAAGGAAAGACTCCTGCAATCATGAATATCACGCTCTCATATATTATAAGCAAATAAGAAGCGTAGAAAATAAAGTAAGATTGCAACGACTGACTACCAGCGGTGATTCACTAGCAACACTCCTAACCAACAAGAATGATCTTACTAAAACAACAACGAGACACCGACAAGGAAGAAAGGAAAGGTCTAGACATTAGGAGATTGCAAACTTAAGACCCATGAAGAGCAACTTCGATAAGCAAGAACCAACTATCGACGACACCCCAATGCGGAGGGCTGGTATTAGACGGGCTAGGCAAGCAAATACAGTCCAAACCCTATCATAGGCAAACTTCTTGAATAAATTGTTGGCAACTAATGAGGCAATAAGAGGAATGACCATGATATTGTTTCCTCCAATATGAACAGAACTACTCAGTACGCAAGATATGATCAAGATCAGAATATGATATTGCCCGATAAAGAATACATACAAGGAGATGTGCCATGAAGTAGGACAAAGTTCATACAGAGACTTTAAAGTTTTGCTTTCAGGACCATTCATTGTGGGCATAGGTACACCACGCAAAGCATTGTAAGTGCTTAATCTTAACAAAAAAAAAAAAAGGAACCTCCAAGTAATCCTATCCCATAAACCTACAACAATTGGTCGGGGTTAAAAATTTCATTAAGAAACCATATTTCCCGGAACAGAATAAATCTAAAGAAGAGAATGCAAACCCTCCTGAACTTTGAAATGGACAGTAACGTAACTTCACCAAAATGTTGAAAAGGACATCAGCTTTTTCAGAACGTAAATTTGCCAGTTCTAAGGAATACGTACTGCTTTCTGAACAAGCAACACATACTGTACTACAAGCTGTAAAAATCGAATTGTTGTGATCCTCGAAATCTGTTCCAATCTCTGCTCCTATTTTCTGGCTAGCTATTTTCTGGCGGTCTAAGGCCCTATTTATATGATGGGTTTTACCTCGCAAGAGCAGGTTGCTTCCGATCAGGCTGCCCTTCCTCGCCCGAGCTCGAGTCCAGGCCCCGCTTCCCCCTGCTCACACTGTTCGATCTCTCCGTGAGCCTCGCCTGCATCTCTTCCAAAACCGCCGCCTCGTTTCCCGAGAACAAGAAGAGGGTCACAAACTCACGACACTCTCGAACCGACAGCAACCCCACCAATCGTTTCACGACAAAGAAACCATGAACAAAGATGCTTCCGGGAAGCTCATGGCACTTGACCGCGAGTGATGTCTGAGAGGAGAGAGAGAGAGAATCAGGGAGAGATTTTCTCAGCGATTCTGACTCGAGGGGAAAATAGAAAGAGAAGCGAGAAAGTTAAAAGAACGCCGCCCTTGGATTCAATATCCATTGTAACAAAAAGCGAATTGTTGTAATAGTAAAACATGTAATGGTAAAGTAGAAGAAAAATGGTTTCTTCTGATTCTTATTTCATATGAAACTTACAGATAAACATACAAGTAAGGTTCAGGACGGTTAGAAAATAGCAAGAAAATAGGAGCAGAGATGGGAATGTATGCGAAAATGTCTATCGTGCCTGACTTGCTGATGAGAGACTCGAAGTCAGGTCTTGTCACGACCCTCTTTTCTGTCGGGACGGGTTCAGAGGTAATGCCGAGTTGAGGACCAACGGCCCTTGATTAGGTGCAGGCTCTCTCAAGCCCATATCTTGCGCAACGTTGGATTTAATGTTTGATTTGCCTAATTAAGTTTGCCGAGGTGCACAGAATATCCACAGAATGCAAGGAACTACCGAAGCGAACCCAGGCACTTAAGGATGTTACCAGAAGTCGGCAATATGCACATCAATGACTCTTGTCCGTTCTCCTCGCCGATAACCACCTCAAAACACCATCACAGCAAGCACAGCAGCAACCTTGAAACATATAAAAGAAGATGATGTGTCACTTGAGGGCAACGCGTAAAATTCCAGAAGATCATATTCGACGACTAATGAATCAATCAGTAGCATGCAAACAACACTGAACTGACCTCAGATTGAATAAAAAATAGGCATTATCTCACATATATTTCTTTGAGACATTTCGTCAAACACCTGATGAGCATCACGGGTGAGGCTTCTATATGCAACATTATAGTGATATATCGATCTAACAACATCTCATAAACAAAGATTCAGCCCAAATCTTTGACAAAGAGGTTCAACATCAGTCACATTTCATGCAAACATTACCATGACGTTAGTTTTTGTTTTGAATCCCGGATGAACCGAGACAACAAATTGTTGGATCTCACCTTGTCCGTGAAGCAATTTGGGACACAACAAGAAATTATTCAGAGTATTCGCATCAGGAACATACAAACAGAGAACATACGCACCGCAAACATGATTCACAATTCAACATATTGATACGAGCACTTACACGGGGAATATCTCGTCAATTCTCAAGCAAAGTTCATATAATTCTTCATTTCGGTCTATGCCTAATGAATGCGTTAGCAACGATTAACAAGTGCTTACAACTCAGCACATCAACCACTTCAGATAATTTCATAGAAACGAGTTCATCACTAATGAATATTGGACAAGTATCAAAAAAGAGATCTTTGGAAACAAACTCAGTGAAAATCTACTGCATTTACCTAACCTATACAGCTAGTGCAGTGAACCATTCAAGCAGACGAGATGATCTCGGTCAAATTCGAAGCTATATTCACACTGATGCTATTCCGACATTTCATCAAACAGGTAATAGACACCCCAACCAAGGATCTCATGTGCCGCATTGAGGTAGTGTTTCGATCTAAGTCATCACGTCAGCGACAATGTGAACATCAAATCGTCCAGGCGGCTTCATTCGTGACAGTTTTTAACTCACGCGCGGTTTGAGGTATCTGCCTCTGTGCCTCGACAAAGCTGTATTTCTTGCTACGGCCGGCAAGCAAATCAAAGAACAGAAAATCTTGGGTGCGTCGGCAATGATGGCCGTCGCCGGTGAAGATGAATCGAGCGGTGATCAATTTCTTCGACGCCTCGGATCAGAAATACAGGATATAACAGAGGATTCACTGCGCCTCTTGGGAAGGAACGACGAACGAGCGGCGACCTCAACGACGATTATCAACGGCCCGAAATCAACGAGGGAAGTCGAGAAAACAAGCAAACTCCTCTGTCCGAGAGCGAGTCTCTGAATTTCGTTCCCGTCTCCCTCGGTCGTGCCGCGGGCGCAGAAGATGACCTCCCGTATCACCCGAGGGAGAGAGCACCTGAAGTCCACGGCGGCCGGAGGTAGCAGAGAACTCGAACAGGCGGAGTATGACCTCCGGCGAACCTCGAATCGGCGGACTTCCGGCGACGGAGATCGCCGGAGATTTGAAGTCTGAACTGTAGTCGCGGGCGTTCGTGTTCCCAATTAATGGAGCGCTCCGTGGAAAAAATGGCTCCGTTCACTCTTCAACGGGATGGGTTTGTCAGATTGGGCCGCCCAAGATGGGCTTCACACGCCGGCCTCGAAAAACTCCGAATTAATACATGTGTGATAAATTTACTCTCTGTTAATTTTCGTTAAATTTTACTATTAAATTACCGAGTTAGATAACACGTGGCAATTAACAGCTGTATCGATTTGGGGTTTTACCCCTTTGTTTATCACATGTTTATCAATTTGTGATTTTTCGTGATATTAATCCAATTTAACGGAGAGTAAATCTGTCACAAGTATACCGGTTTGAGATTTTTGGTGGTCAAAAAGTTATTTTGGGATAAATTTGGGAAAGATCGCAAAAAAAGTTCTAAACCTTTTGCATTTGTGCCAATTTAGTCCTAAATCTTTTTTTGTGCCAATTTACTCCTAAACCTTTTGCATTAGTACCAATTTAGTCCTAAACTTTTTTTTGGTATCAATTCAATCCTAAATTTTTTGTATTTATGCTAATTCTGTCCTATATCTTTTTGTTTTTGTACAAATTCAATCATTCCGAACAATTTTAGCCGAATTTTGCTGACGTGGACGCCGGCCGGTCAGCGGCTAATCACTGGCGCTAACGTGGATAAAATTTAATAAAATTTTATTTATTTATTTATTTATTCATTTTTTCCCTCCCCCCTCCTTCCTCTAGCAAGTTGTTGGCCAACAACCAACCAGAGGAAGGAGGGAGTAAAAAAAAAGAATAATGAAATAATAAATAAAAATTAAAAAAAATATTTAAAATATTATTAAAAATTATCCATGTCAACGTCGGTGACTAGCTGGCGTCCATGTTAATAAAATCTGATCAAAATTGATCGGAATGACTGAATTGGCACAAAGACAAAAAGGTTTAAGACTGAATTAGTACTCATACAAAACGTTTATGACTGAATTGGCACAAATGCAAAAAGTTTAGAACTGAAGCGGCACCAAAAAAAGATTTATGACTAAATTAGCACAAATGCAAAAGGTTTAAGACTTTTTTGGTATTTTTCCTAGTAAATATATCATGAATGTATCGGTTTGGGGTTTTTCGTAGTTAAAAAATTAATTCGGGATAAATTTATCACATATATACTAGTTTGGAATTTCTTGTAATATTAACCCTAATAAATATCCGCCCACTTAACCAACCAGGCAAGTCTCATCTCCACCCGAGATTTGTAGCCCCACGAAATTTTTGACGTAATGGTTCCTACTTCCTATACGTAGCATCACACGGTCGACCTTGCCCCCCCCCAACTCTATCTTTCCATTCGGCGAATCGAAACACAATGAATAGGTACACTCTCCTAGGCAGCAAGCGAAGCTGACGATCCCATGGCCGCTCGTTGTTAAGTTATAGCAATAGTGAGCAACATCCAACGACTCCATTCCTTATGGTTTGCACTAAATAAAAGTGCCTTACCGATCGGGTCTTTCTCGGGTCGGTCTACTTGAAGAATTTGAGCAGCCTCGAGAGGTCTTGAGCCCGATTCTGAAAAACCAAGAAACTCCCCTCGTATTCTAGAGGCAAAAATCGCACAAAGTTGTGGGCACTGCACAACCCCCACCCCGGTGCGAGCGTGTATGAAATCAGGCGCTCGCCCCGACCCCAATTGCCACTCAAAGTGAGCATCATGTCGGTTGGCCCAATAGCTACTTCGATCTTTCGCTATAGCTTTTAGATTTGTTTGTAGATTGTCCAAAACGACAGTGGTACACTCGAGATCAAAATATTCGAGGAATCGAATGTCTCTAGTTTTTAGTCCAAGGATCAATGTTCGATCCGATTCGCCCGAATTGGCTCTCCAAAATAACTAGAATTCATCACCATGTCCAACCCCAGAACAGTGTCGGCTAGGAAAGGAATCCTAGAAAAAAAACATCAACAGTCGGATTCGTCTGCGACCGATGCAGATGGATAAAGTTCTTGTCGCCATGTTAGTATTGCTATCAGCATCCCATTGGCCCCGAGAGAAACAACAAAAATGTCCTAGAAAAGTCGCTGTTCATTGACGTTGACTTTTCATTCCTGGCGAGCACGGCGAATGTGATCCCGTTTCTCCAATTCGCAAAGCAAACACCACTTGGAAACAGCTTCCAATTCATTTCATGTGCACGTTTGCCGGAGGGTTTAAGCAAGGGTGTTCCTCGGATCTGGTTTCGATCATAGGGTTAGACCGAAAAAAGATGTGGATCCAGACCGGTTTTCAGGTCGAGGGAGAACCGTTTCCTGGTTCGGAGAACCAAAACCACTAATTCTACCTTGGAATCGGCTTAACTCGAAACCATGTCTTGAACACAAAGAAATAAACAACACTTTTACTTCACCAACATATGTTTTTGTACTGAAATGGCACGACCTTTATATTTTACTATAGTAATTTGACTTTTTGCACCAAATAAAAAATAGGGCCGGTTAGGGAGGAATAGGGTAATCAAGAACAGCTCCATCCAAAAACCGATCACTTTTAGATTTAAGAGCTAGGCAAGAAGGCAATATACTGAATATTCGATGAAAAGAAAACTTCATTGACATGCAAAAAAAGTCAATATTCAAAAATGATAAGGAATTCTTGCGATAAACTCTCTCTGGATCGAAACTCAATCCGATAAAAACATATGGGCCCATTCGCGTGATTTCACAAGATCTCAAATGCAAACGCACAATCTTCTTCTTGATTTGCATCTCTATTGCAGATCATCTTCCTTGGAGGTGCTGTTGTTGCAGGAGCACACTGATTGCAATTTGAGTCATTTCCGATCCTTAATCATTAAAGCCAAATTACGTGATTTGCAACTGTTTACGAACACCCATGGACGAAGATTCCAATAATTACCTTGTAGTAACTGGAAAAATATGCTTCTTTGGAAACCCTGCAGTGCAGTTCGACAAGTCATCCTCTCATGCATGCATACACGAGACACAACCTCTGCATGTTTCAGTCCATTTTCTTGTCACGTAATGCTGTCCTTGCACGAGGTCGATGACAGCTCCTGTTCGGTACGAAAGCAAAAGACAGCAGCATAGAAAACATCAAAGTTTCCCGCCCTTCGCTGCACTGTTCCTTTCGCCCTGCCTTCTCGTCTTTCAAAAAGACTTTGTATTCTTTCCACGAATGATCGCCGCTCTATTGTTGGCAAATCTAACATCCGCTCTGCACGAAACCGGAAAAGAGAGAGAGAACAAGCGACCCAACTGCATTAATCACTTACGGCTTTTGTTGTCTTTTATTTTCTCGAAATGGGTAGGGCGGTGAGGTGGCTCAAGGGCTTGTTCGGGATGAAGAAGGATAAAGAGGTCAAGGACCGCGCCGCCGACGGCCGCCGCGGGCACCAAGAACGCCGCCGCGCCGGGGGCCTGTGCAACAACCCTGCCACGATCCCGCCGAACATATCTGCGGCGGAGGCCGCCTGGCTGAGGTCGTTCTTCGCGGAGGGGTGCGAGGAGGAGCGGAGCAAGCACGCGATTGCGATGGCCGCTGCCACCGCTGCGGCTGCGGACGCGGCGGTGGCGGCGGCTCAGGCGGCGGCCGCCGTCGTGAGGCTCACGAGCCGCGGCAGGGGCACCGCGCTCGGCGGGGGCGGCCACGAGAGGTGGGCCGCGGTGAAGATTCAGGCTAATTTCAGGGGTTACTTGGTGAGCAGGATGAAGATTCGCCCTTCTTCTTTGTTTTGTGCTGTATTTTGATTTGTTTTTGGACGCGAAACAGGCAAGAAAAGCACTGAAAGCGCTGCGAGGGCTGGTTAAGCTGCAGGCGGTGGTGAGGGGCTATCTGGTGAGGAAGCAAGCCACTGCTGCATTCCACTGCATGCAATCTCTCTTCCGAGCTCAAGCCACCGTCCGGTCCCGCCGAGGTCGCGCTCCTCTCACCGTCCCCCCCGAAGTTTGCGCAGCTGCGGAGTCCCGACCGCGCAAATCCACGGTAACAACTTAGCCATCAGTCGAAACACACATTTGGCCTCTGCCCCTTTTCGATTCTTTATCAGCGTCGTAATCTACCGTGCTGCGAAAGCCGACTCGCGGGTCGAATGACGCCGCTGAGCGGGATTGATCCTATCTGTTTGATAAGAGAAATTTCGCTGTTCTAGGAGCTGGGTGCTGCGCAAAGAGCGATATCAATCAGCAAACATTCCGTTGAACCTAGCAGATGAAAGCCGCGTTTTGTTGCACCAGAATTCACTTGTTTCTTGGTCTTTGCTCTTGGCCATGACAAACCTGTTTCCTTCTTTTCTCAACTTTTTCAGGGGAGATCGGACGAGGCAGGAAGCGAATACACAGCATCGCTTCATAGCATGAGGCTCTCGTCTTCCCTTGACGCTGCAACAGTAATCGCAACCTCCGAAGGAAGCCCAAAGATTGTGGAAGTTGACAATGGTGGGCGCCATTCAAGGCCCATAAGGCCCCACCCTTCCTCTGATGCGGATCTCTATGCTGAGCCCCAACCCCCTCCTCCTCCTCCCCACCCCACGTTCTCCTCTCCACTCCCGCTCTGGGCCCCGCGCCGCCTGTCGATCCCCGAGCGCCGGAACCTCCCCGACCCCGAGTGGGCCCTGAGCGGCGACGAGTGCCGGTTCTCCTCCACGGCGCACAGCACGCCCCGGCTCGCGAGCTCTCGCCGGTGCGGGCCCAGCGGGCCCGCCACCCCGTCCAACAGGAGCTCATGCGGAGATGACAACTCCTCCTGGGGGCAAACAGGCGGGAGGTCCCCGAATTACATGGCAAGCACTGAGTCGTCGGCGGCGAAGCTGAGGTCGCAGAGCGCCCCGAAGCAGAGGCCGGAGCCGGGGTCCAAGAGGAGGCTCTCGCTCTACGAGGCGATGGGCTCGAGGAGCAGCTTGAGCGGGGTTAGGATGCAGAGGGCTTGCTCAAGAGCCCAGGAGGTGATCAACTTCAAGAATGCCATACTGGGAAAGCTCGAGAGGCCCAGTGAGTTTGGCAAAGAGGTGGACAAGAGGATGTGGTGAAAGTTCAGCTTGGGAGGATAAGAAATGCTTCTTGTTGCTCCCTTTTTCAGTCATATGTTAATGGATAGGAGATTTTAGTGAATGATAGATTGTAAATTTGAACGATGGTTTTTATTAAGAAGGCTCTACTTCATATTAGTGAACATAGACCTGGCCCGATACCCATTTTCCGAGAATGCATACGGGTATTTTAAACGAGCAAGTAGTATTCAACGTCTAGTAAAAAGTCGTCGGTAGCGTCATTTCGTATACCAATTTTAGCGAATCGACATGTACCTAAACATCATTTTGGGACAAGAATGATGGCAGATTCTACATCTCTTGATCTCAATCGTGGCATTACATCTTGATCCATTCGGAGCCATCAATGAAGCTAAGGGAGAGAAAAGGCTTGGCTTCCTCATCGGTGAGCTCTCTTGACCATGACACTCTCCCTGCAAAGCTTGCCCCCGGTCCAATGCACTTGTACTGCCCATAGAACACAGTCCTGCATTCATCAGTCCAAAAAAGAAACCACACAACAACAATTAGGATTCATATTAAAATCACCATTAGCAGTACAATATATTTTATTTGATTACTCTTTACATGAAAATCTTCACCCATCAATAAAATGAACCCACTTGCCAAAAGATAAATCGATATATATATATATGTACTGGCCTGATCATGCTTTTAGAAAATGTGTAGAAGTTACGTACAAATAAAATGAAATGAGCAATGTCTGTGCAAAAAGCATAACCCATGGGCATGCTAGAAGTGAAAGGCCAACTCAATAAAAGTGCCAAAAATTGCCCAACATAAAGAGATTGCCTTGGTGGGATGTTATGGATTAGGTGGGTGGTCTAGGGTTTTTAATGTTTCTTGGGTACGCCATGCTCTAGTGGAGGTGCATTACACGTAGATTGTAGATAGGGAAAAAGAGAAAAGGACATGCACTTAGGTCACTATTCCTCTTGAGCCCTTTACGTAATTCCGAAGCCGCCCCAGCCCTCGCAAAGGGAATGAGTGGCTGTGCTGGAGTCTTCGGGAGGGCCGTCCCGTCATTGTAATCGGTAATATAATATGCTATCGGCAGAGGAGCTGACCATAAGGGCAAAAAGAGTAAGATGACAAATACGTAGACCCATGAGCGTGGCTTGGTTGGAAAAAAGGCGGTGGCACTGTCCAAAGCACTAGGTTCATTGAGGACGGTAGTGATGGTGGTGGTGCTTCATGACCTAGGATTGTATGAGAAAAGTATTTGGAATAATTGGACCATAGACCTAAATTTTCTCAAAATTATTCCAAAAAGTTACTTTAAATTTTATGAAATTCGAGGTTCGATTGAGGCGATCACTATGTCGATACAGTGATTTCAAATTGAAGATGCCGACACGAAGGAAGGGAAGATTGGCCATCTTCAAGAAGGGAGTGGGTTGCCGAGTTTCTAGTAAGGGAGGAGTACAAGGACTTTGCTAATAAAGTGAAAAGTGTCTGATGAATTCAGCTAAAGTGCAAGGGAAGCATCTTGACGTTGTAGTTACTAGTTTGTTAGTAAAAGAAGGCCCCATTATGTTTTAGACCTAGGAGAAGGCTAAAAAGCACAAATAGAACCTGATCTTTGGTGGACCACCAAATGATGCCTAATCAAGAGACTTACTATTTTCGAACCTATCCCGAAAAATTATTGTGTAGACTTGAATTAGTACCAATGTGATAAAAAAAAGCTAATCAATGTGAGAGATAGGAGGGTGAGCGTGTATATACACGTACATTTCGCGATTGGGGTCTCCCCAATTATACCAGCCCTTGGGGATGATGATGTCGTCCATCCAGGTGTAGGCAAAGACGACCCTCGAAAAGGGACCCCACGCCCTCCCGAGATAGAGTGCGCCCGAGCCCGTGACCTTACAGTTGAGGAAAGAGAACCCCGTGTCATCCAACATGCTGCTCCTCCCCTGAGCCGTCAACGCGCCCATGTTTTGTGCTATCGCGTGCACGTGACAACTCTGCATCCCACATATCCATTACCGGCGCGCCTTTTAATTCGTAATATCGTGCATGCTATGAGTTTAGAGAAATGTCAAAACAGGTCATTTGTGAAAATGCCGTGACATAAGTATCCTTTAGGACATTCCTTACATTGGAGTGCACCGAGCAATCTGGTCCAACAGTCTCTCGTGTCAGAAAAATAATAACTTTTTGTCAAATCACCAGCATACCAAAACCAAACTGCCATTTCATAAACGAGTCTAAGATGAAGATTTAAGGTTGCAGCCTCCTATACTGAAATTTTAACGAGCTGGATATCCCATGTCATCATTCATGATGTAAGCATTTTCATTAAATACTTTAGGTTTTAGAAGAGCTTTTCCGGTGGGACAGCAATAGCATAGAGCTCAGTCTAATGCCCACTCTATCAGCATCCTTGAAAAGTTAAGCTGGCTTCATGGGCCTGCAAAATGGTGGTGCTGCTTGTGGCTTGGGAGGAGTTGGACCACTATCACAATTTCACGTCTCCCACAAAAATGAACTTCTAAATTCTGACTATTTGTGGCCATTAAGTTATGTAAAAAGCAAAAAGAAATTGAAGATAAAGAAATTAAAAAGGCTAAAGAAAACAGGAAAATCCCCTGTTCTTGTCAAATCACCTCAGCATGCGACATGAACCGAAAGAAATTTATCGTGTTTGTTTACTCCATGTTTGAAGTGATAAGTAGAGTAAATCACGATGTGCACAAGAAAAAAAAAATGGTGATGATATAGCTGTTTAATTTTGAAATTTTATTAGTTTAATTTATTAGAAACGAGCTGAGGTAATTATTTTGTTTATCAAGCAAGAATGCAAGGAAGACAGGACTAGAATTCACGATCCAGTCAAGATGTTGAATTGTTCTTTTCATAAATTGAGTGGAGGAAATAAAGATGAGAGACAAGAGAGAGTTGTAACCAACCTCAAAGAGTGAGAGGGCATTGCCAAAGATGAAATCCACAGAGCCTTCAATGTAACAATCCTTGTAATAATGCCTGCCCAGATGGTCATAGAGTGTGTCCTGAGCTCCAAAGAAACTGCAGCCCCAGAATGCCGCCGTGTCCGCCGATATCCGGAACGCCACCGCTTGCTTCCCTATTGCACCCGGTTTCGGCACCGGCGTGGTGTTCTGCATCGCAACCCCAAAATGGACAAACTTTAATACACTTCATTGTTAGATAATGACGTCATAAATCATGAAGACGTGAATTTGCACCCCTTTGAAATAACAAAAAAAACTAAAAAAATATCAATTAGGATTATCGAGTAATGTCAATTTCAAGTCAGCTCGTTAGACTCTTGTATCTTTTGTGCTCGCGGGCGTGTTAAGTTAGGTGGTGAATTGTCGTGTTTCAAATTCCTACTCCTAATTATAACCAAAAAAAAAAAAGTGCGTGTTTCACACAAATTGTTAATCGAAATGTATACATTTTAGAGAATTGCGTGATCTCAGAGCCACCTGAAAAGTCATCATTTGTGAAGAGAAATCAGTGATGGAATCGGAAGGAGAAGGTGACCTTGAAGGTGATGTTCTTGGCTATGAAGTATGGTGAATTGACGGCAAAAGTAGCAGAACCATAAGTCCCCATGGGCTGGCCTCTTGGCCCTGGTGTTTGTGCTGTGTCTCCCCATTGAACTATTGTCTTATCTGCCCCTGCACCTTCAATTGTGATGAAGGACTTCAATGGAGGAATATTCACTTTTTCCCTGCAAAGAAGTTCAGAAAGGAAATTCAAATCAGACGCCATTTGTACAAATCTGATGGCAAAGTTGGTCACTAAGTAAATTGGACAGAACAAACAGAACCAAAGCTAGAAAGGAGGACAAAGCCAATGAAAGATACAAAACAAGTGAGTGTAGACAAGAGGAACTCTACAATCAATGGTCACGGAGAGAGAGAGAGAGAGAACAAGACCAACTTTTTTTTGGCCAAGCCCCAAAAAGCAAAAGAACATAGTCAACAAGACAAAATGTGTTGCGAACAGAGCCTGGAAGTACATAAACGTGTATGCAAGAACAAGAACAAGAGCGGGAGAAAAAAAAAGAAGAAGAGGAAAATGTTTACTCACGTGTAAACTCCTGCATGAACCTTGATCACGACCCTCACCAGGTTGATGAAGGGGAGTGAGTCGATCGCGTCCTGGATTGTCGTGAAGTCGCCCGCGGCGGGGTTCTTGTGGACGGTGAGGGTGTAGGAAGGGGAGAGCTTGTTCTTGGCGGTCTTGAACACCGAGTGCCTGAGGCCGCCCACGAATTTGACCCACTTCATGAATTGCTGCTCGGAGAACTGGGCCCGCGTCACGTTCTGCGGTGGCTGCGTCCTGGCCGAGCTCTTGGGCCTCAGCCCCTTGGTGTGGCATAGCGAGGTTCTCGAGCTGAGGAGAAGGAGGAGGAGGAAGAGAACAAGAACGCGGAATATGAGGGAATGTTTGTTTTCTGGCATTGGTGATGACAGAATGAGAATGATGGAGAGGATGAGAAGTGGAGGGAATGTTTTAACGTGGGAGTTCGAAGTGGTGGAGAGGAATGGCCTTAGAGATTGAGTTTTATATACGTTGATTGTCATTTTTTTTTTCTTTCTCACATAGCGTTCTGGTTTTAGGTGGAAAGTGATGCTGAATTGGAGAATCATTCGACAGACAAAGGGTCATAAGGTCACGGGTGCTTCAAGTACTGCTGACATCCATGTAGAGAGAGAGAGAGAGAGAGAGAGAGAGAGAGAGAGAGAGAGAGAGAGAGAGGGGTCACAAGAGAGCAATGCTAGCCACAAGACGGGGAGGCGTCAAACGGGTGCACTTTTTGGCTTACAAATGACTAAATTAATGAAGAAAAGGAGTGGAGGTTCGGACAACCAGAGGTACTTTTGCCAATGGGTTGTTGTTTCTGTTAGTGCCCGTGAGCGTCTCTCCTTGGGTTTGGATTGGATGGTTAGGTATGATCTTGAGTGGGAATGTATCCAAACCATCCACAAGTTTGATACTTTATCATGGATTAGATTTAGTGTGTGTTTAACATTAAGCTAATGTAGCTACCTGTCAATTGACATCGATATGAATTTCAATAATAGCTTAGTGTGGCTCAGTGTGTGTGCAATCCTTGAATCGCATTGACCCAATACTTGTTATTGTTGCCGATTGAATGGGAGTTGACATATGCATTGGAGAAGTATTTGCCCGGTATGGTTCGGTCCACAAGTTCTTTCCACTTCTACATTTTTTCTTCTACAACCCAAGAGACCAAAGCGCAAAAATCCAGCTATCTTAAACTCATGAAACACCTTGTAAGTCCCATAACACAATTAAATTTAGATCTTGTGCAAGTGACCCTAACTCATAGTGGCTTACACGCAATCCATAAGATTTAACCAGGCGACTTTCGATTCCCACATTGGAAATTTTCCTTACGCCCCGACCAATCGCACCTAACCTACTCTGAGGTTTGTTTTTCCCTACATTTTTTTCCTAACTTTCTACTTAACAACGGATGGGATCAATATAAGCTTGACCTAGTGCCCGACCACTTGAGCTGGTGTTATCCGGGTTGATTGCCGCTTGATCCTTCTCACCGGACCGGTCTAAAAGAAGGCGATCTCCGCGAACATTCCTAGATGATTAGTGTGAATGCACATTAGATTTAACTAATTAACCTAATCATTGGGCCCATTGGCAAAGGAAAGAAACTAGTCATTTGGGCTTGTAGCTCGGAAAAGTTTCTTGAGGAATCGAAAACATCCAAACCCACTTGGTGCCAGCACCTCTTTTTGGGGATACCAACGTGAGGTTGAGTTAGGTCTTTTGTTTGGACATCAAGAGAAACCGGAGTTTGTACAGCTTTATGGGGCCGATTCAGTCTTGATCTGACTGATCTGCGCCTTTTTTTAAGCCTTTCTCGTGCAAACTCAGTGCAACTACAACCTGGCGTCTTTCGGAGTGAGAGATTCGGAAGCTGCTTTCGAGAACAGGTGTTGGAACACATCGAGTCTCTAGGGTTCAATTGCATTCTAATATTCTATTAATGCAAAAATGAAGATGTTGCCAACTTTGGGTCGTCACCCTTTCGGTCGAAGATCAAACTGTAGATATGCATATGATAAGATCATATGATTTGATTTTGTCTTAATTAATTGCACGACATGCGAGTAAAGCACTTTAATAGTTTTTATAACACTTCCGGATTGTATAAGCACTCAAAATGTATACTAAAGGTGTGTTTGTTTCAGTGAAAACTTTATCATTTTCCAAGAAAATGTTTTTTTCTTTTTTAGGTTAGGCAATTCATTTTCCTTACTTTAGGTATATATATATATTTTTTTACCGTAAATGATTTTTTGTTGACTGATATTTTGAGCAAGCTATACGAACGAAAGTCCTTCGACCAAAAAAAAAAAAACGAATGAAAGTCCGAAGAACTAATTTACTAAAAACTCTTTCAGCTAAATAAATGCACCCTACAACGTAAACCTTTGCCGTGGCAGGAAAAAAGATGAATTTTAACCAAGATTTTGAACTGTAACGTCACAAGAGAGCACAGAGATGCACGTGGAAACTCACGGGCCAAAGTGGGCCTGGAGCCTAACGAGGAACATCTCGTCACTGAAAATCAAAACTCTTGTTTTAGAACCTTTCGCGAAAATTCATGAAAGCAATGCGGAAAAGGAGAATGATTTGGAGATTTTTCTCTGGCCCGTGAACAGGTCAATCCAAATCTCTAATCGGGACTTGATGCTTGATGTCACAGCACGAGAAGGCTGGTTTGGGAAATCTTCGCGTCCAGCGTCAGAGTCTGGTTCTGGGAAAGTGGGGGAAAGGCTCATTTTGGTAATAAGAAATTCCGACGACATCGACGCGAAAGGCAATGGAAAGATAGAATCTAATTAACTATTAGAATGCACGGATCAGCAAACCAGCAAATTGCGCTAAAAGTATCGATCAGCCAGCAGGCAAGAAACTGCAAAATCATCACCTCAACGCGAATGGAAAATCACGGGCCAGAAAAAGGAACCTCAAATTAACCCCTTAACCACGAAATCCCAAGCATCGACAAGCGAAACCTGAATCTCTTCTTGGACTTACCCATCAAGACAACAATTTCCTCGGAATTTTAAACGGGTGTGTAGGTTCACGCTAAAGACAGCGAAAGCCCATGCACCGGGACTCCCGATGGAAAATGACTGATGGCAAATGTCAGGAAAAATTGGATTTTCTTATCCCTGTTCGTCTCCTTCCTAAGTATCTCTACTTTCGATGACACTGAATGGCGTGCGCCGCCCGCGAACAGATGGGCCGTCCATTATTAAAAGGAATCATGGGCTGGAATTTGTCTCCATCATCGGAGTCATCACATAAGACTTGAAGCGTTTTAGCAGAAGGGTAATGATCAATGACCTCTTATTTCGCCTCTCCAATGGCTGTTGAGTAGACACAGACCACCATCTCCAAGATTGAAAATATCTCTCTCTCTCTCTCTCTCTGAAATGGCTTTTCAGCGCTTTTCTTGATGGTTTAACCTCACTATCCAAACACCTCTCTCTCTTTCTCTGTCTGCAATAGAAATTTCAGAGCTGCTCTTTGTACCAGTCCATCAAGTAGTTACCCACATCCCTTACAGACCCAAAGTTAGAACCTCCCCATGTTCAAACTAGCCACAGCAGCCTTTCTTGCTGTAACCACCACCCTCACCCTCTTCTTCTCCTTCCCTCCCCCTCCGAAATCGTTCTATCACTCCCTCTTCCTATCGACCTCCATCTCCGACAATGCCTCCGTGGCCCACCACCTCTACACCCTCACCCGCCGGCCCCACGTGGCGGGGACGCCCGCCAACGCGGAAGCCGCGGCCTACGTCCTATCCACCCTCGCGTCCTGCAACGTCCGAGCCCACATCGCCGCCTACGACGTCCTCCTCACTTACCCGATATCGCGCTCCCTGACGCTCACACGTCCGCCGCCCGAGCCGGCGGTGAAGTTCATCCTCCGCCAAGAGATCTATGATGGTGATCCCTATGCTGATGTGGCCAACGAAGTATTCCCTACCTTTCATGGCTATGCCAAGTCCGGCACCGCCACGGGACCCGTGGTTTACGTCAATTATGGGCGGGTAGAGGACTACGAGACGTTAAAAGAAATGGGGGTGAATGTCACGGGTACAGTAGTATTGGCGAAATATGGGCAGATATACAGAGGAGATATTGTGCGTAACGCATATGAGGCAGGGGCAATAGGGGTGATCATATACACCGACAGGAAGGATTACGGCGGCGGAGGGGGCGATGTAAAGTGGTTCCCAGATGACAAGTGGATGCCGCCGAGTGGGGTTCAAGTAGGGTCGGTGTACACGGGGGCCGGGGACCCCGCGACGCCGGGATGGCCAAGCACAAAAGGAAGTGAGAGGCTATCCAATGAAGAAATAGAGAAGGAAGGGGATGTTCCTCTGATATCTTCACTGCCAGTGTCAGGAGCTGATGGTGAGACTATAATGAGGTCGCTTGGTGGACAGTTGGCAAAAGATGATTGGCAAGGGAGCAAAGATGCTCCCCCGTATAGGGTCGGACCCGGGCCTGGGATTCTGAATCTCACTTATTCTGTAAGTACGACACGCGTCATTAGTTCCTATCCACCAAAGTATCCACTTGAAAATTCACTATATAATGGCTAAAATTTACTGAAAGAGGCATTTCATTGTTGTCAGGGAAATCAAACCATAGCAACAATAGAGAATGTTATCGGAGTTATTGAAGGAGTAGAAGAACCTGATAGGTAAGTATTTTACTTTCTGGAGCAAGAGCGCGGATGCATTTATGAAAGTATTCGTGATACCATATAAGCTTGCATCATGAGAACAGTGACGTTTGGCTAGCTTGCCTCGTGATGGACTAAGCAATCAGATTCTACTTTTTCCAGGTATGTACTGCTAGGCAATCACCGGGATGCATGGACATTTGGAGCAGTTGATCCTAATAGTGGTACTGCAGCACTGTTGGAGGTAACAATGTCTTCATTGTGCAATAAACTATAGTGCAAAGTAAGATTGTGTGAGTGAAATGAATCTGAGTCACCACAAGTAATGTAGAACGGTAAAACTCAAGCAAGTAAATCCATCACGCCTCCATGCTGGTTTGACCTGACTACTTGCAAGATGCAGATCGCACAGAGGCTAGGAAAGCTACTAAAAATGGGGTGGAGACCTAGAAGAACGATTGTCTTCTGCAATTGGGATGCTGAGGAATATGGCTTGGTCTCTCTCTCTCTCTCTCTCTCTCTCTCTCTCTCTCTCTCTCTCTCTCTGTGCGCACCCGCGCTCGTGTTTTGAGTGCCATGCTTAAATAGAACTAAAAGAAAGTCTACCAACTCAGGTAGGGTCAACTGAATGGGTAGAAGAAAACAGAGCACTGTTAGCTTCAAAGGCTGTTGCTTACCTGAACGTTGATTGCGCAGTATCAGGTGCAGGATTCCATGCCGCTTCAACTCCACAGCTTGATCAACTGCTCAGACAAGCTGCTCAGCAGGTACGTTGTAACTAGCAATCACGGCTTGAAATTAAATGGAACATATAGGCAATGGAGAAACAAATTCTTATGGCTTAAGAAGTATTTGCAGAAGCAGCCTCTGCTTATATGATTTAACTTGAGTTGTCTGGATTTCAATCTTTGTGATGCTGCATTCCACATCTGTAACTAACTCAATCACTCGGTTAATTCTTTTTTAAAGGTTCAAGATCCAGATAACTCATCCCAAACCATTTATGAATCTTGGGCTGGTCAAAGCAAATCTGCCCCCGTGGTAAGTATAAAATTGTTCCATAGCAAGCCCTCATTCCAAAGACAAAAGCACATAAACTACAATCTGATAATTCAAGAATAGAGATACAAGTACCTTGTCTCCAGCTACAAGCAATCATCTTTATTTTTCGTTGGCTTCTGTCAATTGAATATTACTTCCATAAAGCAAAATCTAAAGCAAAGCCTGTCTCATTTTTTTTTTTTTGTAAGGAACAAAGCCTGTTTCATTTATCCTCACTAATTCTTAGAACTTGATTATGGAGGTTGATCGGTTAGGAGGTGGTGGGTCAGACTATGCAGCTTTTGTTCAGCATGTTGGTGTCCCGGCAGCAGACTTATTTTTTGGAGGAGGTAACGTTGACAAAATTTTTGCTATGATGACTCAATACTTGACATGGAAATGCTAGTTCATAAGGTCACACAAACGAGACCATTATAGCGTTCATTTATGCATGCTAGTATCTATGATTTTCTTGGAGTTTAAAAAGGCCACAACATGTAAGCAGCTATTTTGACTAGAGAGGCTGTTGAAATTCACAACTGCAACGATTACTAATATTTATGCCCTAACTAAGATGGATCTAGAAGAACCCAAAGCTTCAAATCACTACTCTGGAAAGAGAACGATGAGTAAGTGCAGTTCGTGAAATTTTGTTCAAAATAAATGTAAGTACGTACTTAACATATTGTCATTCTGTACACAAGACTGCTGATGTGTCTAAACTGATGGGATAAATAGTCTTATCTGATGTGGAGGTTTTAGCAACATCACCGGCATCACTAACTATAAAAGGATACATCCGGAAGGAACTAGCAAAAGTGATTGTTTCACCATGCAAGGAGTATCTTTGAAGCCTTAGCATGTCATTCTCGATGATGAAAGCAAATAACAAGAAAACTCGAGAAATTTGCACTGCCTCATACATTCTTCAGGAAGTCATTTGTCAACACGTCCCTTTTTTGCCAAAATCGAGCAAGCAAAGAATCCAGGACCACCAAGGAAAGGGGTTAGGAGATAAAGGAAACAAAACTCCATCTGTCACCAGCCTATTTTGACTTTCTACTTTCTAGTTTTCACCTTTAATCATTTGGTTCCATCATTTTGTACTTAAGTATGACTACTGTACGCATGATATAATCCATATTTGTAAAATGAGAGTTCTTCTAATGCTACCTTCCAGTTACCTAAGGTTTAAGATCCTTAGGAACTACAACCTTCTGGTTCCTTATAACTTCAAGTTCTAGACATTGCTTTCAAAAGCATCTACAGGATAAGTCACCAATAGCATGTTAATGATGTAATCTTCTTCTGTATTGCAGGATACCCAGTGTACCACTCTATGTACGATGATTTTGTTTGGATGGAAAAGTTTGGGGACCCAATGTTCCAGAGACATCTTGCAGGTACCACATAGACCTTCACATAATCAGGAGATAAAAATACATGTGCATGAAAAAGAGACATCAGTTGGTTCAGTAATGCCTCGTTAGCTTATAATCTGTCCCATACCATAACTGAAGGATTGCACCTCCAGTACCAGTATGTCAACTGGAATTTGTCTTTTTCTGTAAACAGTGGCAAGCATTTGGGGTCTCATAGCTCTCCGTCTTGCGGATGAGGAATTTCTACCTTTCGATTACCTCTCATATGCATCTGAACTCCAGGTATATATCAATGCTGAGTTGGATGTAGTAATTTTGACTTCAGAGAAATTCAGCAGTATGCAGCAATTTGTTGGAAATATATATAGATGAAAGTAAAAACTCCAAAAATTACAGAAAGCCGCAAAGGATTTAGAAGATGAGCTCATAGACAAGGAGCTGAACCTCACCCCCTTGTTTAAGGCCATTGAGGATTTCAGAGGAGCAGCCACCAAAATAAATATCGATGTAAAGGTAGGACTTAGAGATAGCAATAGTCAAATTTTCATTCTCATAGTGATCATTGATAGAAGAAAATAATCCCAGGCAATAAAAGAAAGCAAAAGCTGGTCATCAATATGGAAAGAGTACCATATGAGAGAAAGGGAGCTGAATGACAGGTTAATGATGGCAGAAAGAGCATTCGCGGACCCTAATGGACTTTTCGGAAGGTCGTGGTATAAGCATTTGGTATGCTGATTCTTCCTCTTGTAATTCTAGCTGTTTTAAGAGATTCGGTTATTTCCTAAAGGCAATTTTCACAGAAACAAGACAGTGGAATTACACCTTGGTAGACCACTATATCCACATATTCACTACTAAAGTGACTGGTGAATTTGCATATTGCAGATTTATGGCCCTTCAAAGCATAATGATTATGGAAGCAAATCCTTCCCTGGAATAGATGATGCTATTGAGGAAGCAAAGAAAGTCAGCACATCAGACTCATGGCATTCTGTACAACATGAGATATGGAGAGTCTCGAGGGCTGTCAAGCATGCCTCACAAGTGCTCAGTGGCAAACTCACATGATAAAGCAAAATCTTTTCAAGTACTCCATAAACTTTTCATAAAGTAGGATAGGCAGTTTTAGTGAAGTCCAAACTATGATGGTGGCCTTCATCTAATGTCCACCAGTACAACTCCTAATCAAAAGAAACCGTTGATTTTGTGATGACTTACTCTACGCTTAGTAAATTTTGTTACCTGTATGCGTTATGCAGAGCAAAGAGCTTCTAAATCATTGTTCCAGTATCATTTATTAAATCCATAATGTATGCAACGCAGACCCCTGATATATGCTGCAAATTATTTTTTTCCTCTTTTTTCTGAACTCACACTATATGTAAAATTACAAAGTACCTTACATCAGCCATTCACATAGCAAGCAGCACAATAATCTTGCTCTGCACTAAACTGCAGATTACAAAACTAAACATCCTTCAATCAAGCACTTGTTTTTGCAAGGACTGATTGCAAGAATCAAAGGTAACTCGCAGCAAAAGTATGCTACTTTTACTAGCAATGGTCATGGGTAGTTAACACTGGAAAGATCACACTGGCAACCTGTATAACTCATGACCAGAAGTAAATGTCTCTTTTTTCTTTTGCATCTGCCAATTCTGTAGCTCTTATTGATTGAAACATGCTTCAAAGACACATCCCCATCCTCCAAATTGCACTCTCTTAACCATTGAACCACTGTCCACTTTAGCCGTCAGATGCCTTACAGACATCACCTATGCTAAAAATCATTAATCAGTTCAGTCACCGTAGCTTTTGAGAAAGCAGTTCCTAGACATGAGGACAGTTTCTCTGGCCTCCTTTATCCTGACCAAGAGTTGGCTCCTCAAAGCCCCTTTGGTATTACAAACTCTGGCATTAGAAACTCCGGTTTGGACCCCCAAAATCAAAAGCTCAAGTGAATTAATGAGGACGCACTCGCTTATCAGATCTTATATAATTGGCTTTCATACAAATGAGGCTGCGAAAATAACGTACAATAGTAAACAAGGCAAATGCCTCGCTGACAATATATGTTACTATTCTGTACAAACTGTATCAGCTGGACTAGAAGAAAAAATTCATGGGAGGATAACGTTCAACTAAGTTGACTCTACATATATACAATTAGTAAAGTTATGCATAGTTTATTTACTTCCAAACCTTAATAGCTCCATCTCTACTGCTTGAAATCAAGAGTCTCTGGTTCAACTTGACTGAGGCTAAAGAGATGATAGAGTCACGATGACAACCAGCAGAATCGGTGGCCGCAGCAGCAAGGACAGCTTTTGCTGTCAGCTTAGTTGTTAAAGGTCGTCTCCGAGTCTCCTGTTCACCATGACAAAAAGTTGAAATATCAGCTAACCGACCAATCTGACAGATAATAGTCGAATATTTTTCTTTGGAAGTCTTTCCACTGAAAGTTCCCCTTGATTTCAGATAACTACAAACAAACCCTAGCATGCCAAGGAGAAAAAGAGCACCGTCATTTAACAAATCTCATTTCGAGGATGTTTAATCCAAGAGAGAACTGATTCCTTGGATGAGGTGACAACAAAAAGGCAGTGAAAAGTTCCAATGCAATAGAATATAAAGCCATAGAAAAGTGATATGACACAAGCTACGGAGTGCATTAGCCAATAGTTTCTGCTTCGAATAGCAGTTTCCAGCTAAAACTAATAGGTATGGTCCAACTCCCAGCATCTAAGAGCAAACAAGCTTAAGGATAGGAGATTAATCTTCAATATCACCAGTAACTCAATCATGGTTCGAGTAAGCATAGAAGATTTTTAATGCAGAAGAATCCATATTATGATACATGAATTCTATGTATCTTGAGAAATTGTCAAATGAAAAGAAAGTAAAGGCGATGGAAATCCATACTGAAGTTTTGCCTGCTATTTCAAAAGGAGTAACGCCAGTGAAGGCAAGAAAAACTTTCTGTCGAAGTTTGTCATCGTAGGTTTCACAGAAGATTGCCCTGGGTTCAAGAAGTGTCTATATGCTCTCTACTCTTTTATTTAAAAAAGAAGCATGCGGCCTAGTAATTCAAAATGCCTACCTGCACAATTTGCACCCCAAAAGATGATCTTGATTCATAGAAGTCGTCGTTTCCTATGCCCTTTATGTTTGGGCCACATACAGAGTATGTTCGATCAGGGCTGCAAACCCATTAAAGTTCATTAATTATAAAATGAATTGGTTTGATATATAACAGCAAAAAAGTATAGAGTCAAGTCCAACCTGCAATAGTCCCATCGGCGAATTTTCAAATCGGTACCCCCCGTTAACAAATCACCCCCAGGTAACGGAAGCAATGAACGAATGCCGGGAAGCTGAGGAGGAGGTTCATTCAACTCATTGACTCTGTACTTTGGGTTGACATTACGTCTCAAACCAGCTTTGTAACTTGTTTTGTTTGATGGTCGGGCCAGTGCCCAAGGCACATCAGACACTTCACCATCACCCTCATAATTTGCAACCCTCATCACCTGGAAATATAGGCGCATTAGAGGGTGAAGGTAAAAAACAAGTCATTTCAGAGGGCACCAAACAATTTATTATAGAGAACGAATGGTTCACTTTTCACATTTGAAGAAAGACTGAACATTCCTCCTGTACTTTTGATCAGCCTAAGGTTCAATATTTTAAATAAGTCAAAATCCACCATCAGGCAATGACCTAAGTGGGATGTCGGAAAGGCAATGCAAGTATTTCCTCACTCAGTCTGGCTTAGTTCACGGGAAAACTTTGATGCTAAAGCCTGTCACGGCCCATGACAGTATGTTGGCAGTTTAAACGCAAAAATTAAAAGCTCTTCCTGAGGTTAAACAAGTTATAACTAATGAGGATGATTTTACTTTCAGAACAATGACAAATCAGGAAGGATGAGTTGTCTCTAACTTCTCAATTTTGCATCAAATTAGTAACTATGCCCAGCAATCAATGTACTAAGCCAGGTTGTCATTGACGCATCTGTCTCAAATCTTCCAAATAACTGAGATCTGTACATAAAACAATTGCAATCCTTTAAAATCTGGTGTAAGAGAATAAAATAATAAATACTATGACCAAGGTTATGATTGAGACGAGAGAAAAGGGAGGAGATTGATATTTGGTTGGAAAGTTGGGAAAATTTTGAAAATTTTTGCAAGAGAAAAATGGAGGGAAAATTAAATTTTATGGTACTTTCTCTGCAAATTCCATCACATTGGTGCTTCCAAACTTAGTGCAAACGCTATTTATTCTCCATCTCCACTTACAAGTAGAACTCCACAAAAAAGACATAGGTTCCACTTGCATGGTGCATGGTTGGGGTGTAATCCAGTTTCAATGAGCTACAGTAGGTGCATTATCTCACAAGTGTAAAAGTCTCAAAAGCACTAGTGTACCTAGAGGATCAGTTCTTAATATAGTTGTACCTAGGAGTATGTTTTCTCTATTGTCTTTGTCCAGCTCAAATGCTGCACAATTTATTTGTCTTGCCTGTTTTTTCATATGGATCAGCATGGGAAAAGACAGTGCATTAGCCAATGTATACATGATGTTCTTGATTTTATGTTCTTTCATTCCTGTTTAGATCGTGGAATTGACTCCTCATTACAAAATTATACCAATGTTACTGTGGCAGATTCTTAATTCTATGATTTAGAAGAAGAAGCCCTTATACCTGATGGCAGCTCCCATTCTCTGCATTCCAAAGAGAAATTTCATTACAGCCAGCAGCAACATAAACAAGCGGTCGTGTCATGGCAGATGCGGAAGCATTTGGAGGAGGAACGAAAAGACACATCTTCTCTACAGGGCAAACAACAGAATACTGCCATGAATTGACAGGTATAAGGAACCTCAGGTCCCAGAGAGTAAGCACACCCCTTGAAGACCCTGAGACAAACCAATTTCCACAAGGTCCTGCAACTATAGAAGAAACATAACCCTCCTCAGGTGTAGTTGCCAAGCTCCATGCATTCAAATTACTTCTTGCATCAAACAGATGAATCCCACCATTTTGGGTGCTGTACATAACCATCTGACCGGAAGTACTATCAGCACTATAATTCATTAGGCTGAGCACAGCACCTTCCTTCGCATCTTTCTTTTTAATATCAGCAATACCTGAATACTTCTCAACGACATTGCCGAGACCTCTGGAAATGTAATCCACAGAAAACATATGTATTGTGCCATCACAGGCTCCAACAACCACTTGAGCAGAACCCCGAAGAATTGCAGTACAAAGTGCACGGCTTCCTTCCAGGTGATATGTTAGCCTTGACCTAAATGATATGTCTTTCTCCAATTTTCTTGAATCCCACAGCTTGACAGTGGAATCATCTGAAGCACTAACAAAAAAGCTATGATCAGTTGAGACTGCAATATCGTTGACAGCAGAGCAGTGTTCCTGGAGGTGCGCAACCAACACTCCACGTGGCCTCCAACCCAAATCTGGAATGGTTGATGCACGTTGAGATGAAGGTAATCCCATTATATCAGACAATGTAGAAGCATCTTCCATATTGACTGTGCTCCCTTTCACCATGCTAGATAATCCCATCTCTTGAAATTTGCTATTACCATAAGTTGTTTGATCATTCTCTCTGCTATCTGGTTCATGCACCACCCTATAAAATTGTTTAGAACCACTGCTGATGCTGAATGAACCAGAAACAAGCTTTGGTGCTGGAACTGAACTTGCCAAGGAAAACGATTTGCTTACAGTGTCCATCCAAGGCATGGATGATGAATCAAAACCCAAGGAATTCACTTGCAATGAAGAAGCAGATGGTGCAGAAGGATTTCCAGTTAATCGCTTATCTACACTGAAGGAATATAGAGGAATCCCTTCTGATGATTTGTCACACATGAAGCTATTCAAACCACCAACTTGTGAAGCCATAATACCTGAAAACTGCACTTTTTCTGAGCACGTAGCTTCTATAGTGCTACTAGTCTTTGGCATATAGCTCCCTGTAGACCTTAGTTTGGCCACATTATCATCAGACTCAGTTTGGCCTGGCTGGTTAAGGGTACTGTCAATTAAGCATTGCGTATCAAGATTTGGTTTATCTAGCCAGCTTTTCATCAAGTTTGTTTCTCCTGAACCCCTCTTCAAGGACTCAACAGTTTCCCATTGTTTCACTTGTGCTGATGATTTATACCATATTTTTCTCTGTCTCTCCAACATGTCTGAACTCCTTGCACTTTCCAAGACTTCGTAGAATACTTGTTTTGATACTGGAGGTTTTAGACATGAAAGAAGAACCTTCTCAGAAGCTAAAGATGCCGGTTGCCTCCGGAGGAAAGGGCGTATAAGTGGTGCAAGGAAAACATAGGAATCGACAGCACCTAAACACTCACTGCTAGCTGAGATGAAGGTGACAACCAGTCTTCTCACCCACTGGCTGGGATAACATAACAACGGGAATGCCCGCTCTATCATTTCAAGCAGAGTCCTCTTCCTCAATAAGCCACCTTTACACAAGATGGTCAAACAATCCAATGCATTGACGACAACAGCCTCAGTTGGATCACTCAAAGCTTGCTCAATGTAAGGTAAGAGATATTCCTCCACACTTCTTTGGCCAACAAAAAAGCATACATATATGATCTGCCCATAGAATACTGCCCTCAGCTGCTCATCTCTATCATTCAGGAAAGCTGGCAGAATAGGAAGCAGAAAGTCATTACTCTGTCTCTGTCCAAAAAAACAACATAACATACCAACATCCTGGAGGAGTGCTCTCCTAATGCTTGGAGTTTGCTTGAGACCCATCACAAGTTCTTGAACAACCTCAGCAATAGACTTCCTCAGCTGGGCAAGTTGTGCATCTGTACTTGCTGCTTGCAGCTTTTTAGTTGTTTCGCTAGAAACCAAAGGTGATTTCTGTTGTAAACTCAATTCATCCAGTACCCCTGCCTCACTCAAGCTTATTGAATGAAGCAAGAAACGATAGGCAGTGAGAGCCAATTTCGCTATATTACTGGCATAGCATATTCTCACACTTTCCTCTGGATCATCAGGTAGCATTGACAGCATGGGCAGAATATATTCCGGAAAAATTTTAGCATCACTGGGAGGAAAATCCCGGACTAAAGGAAGAATATAGCATAAAGTCTCTAAGGCAGCAGAACGCACAATTGCTGCTGGATCGGAAAGCATCGCGATCACATAAGGAATCACACGCTGTAATCGGTCTTCATCATCAATATATAGGGAACATGCAGTCAGCAGAACTAGGGCTCCTCTCCTCAAATGAGGCAGCTTGACATTGCGAATACATGCACAAAGCAAGGAGGCAATGAGTACCATACCTTCACACTTCATACTATTTTCAGGTACTTCTAAAAAAGGCATGCCAAAAGTATCCACATTGCCGTCATGTGCAGACATCAGATCATTCAGCTTCTCAATTGTGATCTTCTTCATGAAGGGATGGTCAATTCCCTTAAACGCATGGGAAATGTGTTTACTTGGTTCATTAGGATCTTGTATCCGACTTGTTTTGAAATTCTGCTGGATTGAACAATTGGACTCACTCTTCACCACGGTTTTAGCATCATCCCTGAGCAGATCACTCTTGTAACCAAAACCACCGCCATGACCCTTTGATGAGTCTTTCTCTACATCCTCTCTTTTTCTTATCAAGTCATTTTCCGACTTGTCATTTAGTTTTGCAACCATCTTCACTGATCGGTTACCAGGTGTTCCAGCTCCAACATAAGTTTCCTCGGAGGACCTCTTGTTCATCATGTGCTTAAGTATCTCATTGAAAACACTCTGACACATTGCTACCTATAACAGATATTAAAAAGAATCAAGAGTCTAATATGAAATGAAAGAAGTAGAAGATCCTCAGATTGAAATGAAAAGGCATTACCCTTGCATCAGGCAGAAGAGGATTGCAACAGTAGTAAAGATTGTGCAGAAAAGGCGAGAAGTAGCCTGGAAACACAATGCCAGCAAAGGTCTGTAGGTAACTTTCAGCAGAAAGGCGACATTCTGGCTCCAATTGAATCATATGAAGGATCATCTTCCGAATTCCAGAATCTGGGATCTATGATCACAAAACACCACTGAGAGTCCAACAAACAGAGAAGCTGGAATGTGTGTGTGTAAGAGAGAGAGAGAGAGAGAGAGAGAGAGAGAGAGAGAACCTTTTCAAGATGCTGGCTAGGATCATACTGCCCCCTCCGATAAGCAAGAAGCTGGGAGAGCTCAAAAAGTGGCTGGCCCTCAAGGAAAAGCTCCGCAATTACGCACCTAAAACAATAATATGGTAACAAGCTAAGATAGTTGCGCTGCAAAGCTAAACAAACTAAATTCAATCCAAACAATATTTCAACAGATACAACCAAATTACTTTTATTCAATAAGTGTGGAAAAAACACCAATCACTTGCACCAACTTTACTGTATCAATTGGAATCAACCAACAGCTGATTGATATCAACACCTCAGTAATGCATCAGTTTTATAGAAATAATGTCTAGAATCAGTAGGAACAGGATCAGAGAGAGATGCAGAGAATGTCTGGGAAAGGTTTTGTTTCAGGTGCCATATCTCCAATGAGGCAAAACAAAATCCTAGGAATTAATGAGTTCACCACTACTTGCTCCATTATAACCAAATGCCCAATAGTACAATAACAAACACGCTGTCTAGCCATAAATTGATGTGAAAATATGTTCAATACTAGGCTACAGTGTAGTATAATATTATGCAAATAGATAAACGGGCAATATGTATAAGCAATGCTGTTCTTGAAACACCTAGCTAGACTCTCCTAGAAGTGCATTATCGATAACATAGAAATAGAATTTGCATTTTTATAAGAAAGTATGTACTTGACATCAATCTAATTCTTTTTTCTAGTACACCCATCTATAAGTTGCATAATCATAACCTTACCACTACCCCATCAGCCATCAACTTTTCCAAAACCGTATAACCAATCAAAACAATTTAACTCATGGAAAATACAGATGATTTATAATAAAACTTCCACCATTACAAAATTGGAAACAGCTTCTGCTGTCCTCGGGAAGTAACAATCTGTAAGCTGCCCTTCTCATGGTAAAAATGCTTACCCTACAGCAAAGATATCCATAGATGGTCTTAAAGGTGCATCTTGGGCAACTTGCATCTCACCACCATGCTCATAAAATCTCTGAAAATTAGGGAAAAACTGGTTGGCCGTTACCCAAGTAAAATTCTTAAACTTACACGGAAGACTAATTGCAAAGAACAATCTCGGAATTACGCAGAACACTAACTGCAAAGAAAAATCTCCAATACTTGCCGCCAACAAATGTATATGCTTGGAGCAGGCTCACAAGATCTGAACAAGATTTTCTCAGACATACATTTCACGACTTCTAAACAAGGATAAAGGAAGTGAAATAAAAAGACTAAGGAAAAGCATGTGCACCTAATGAGTTTTGCGAACATGGCCAAATCATACATCAGATGGTTTTCTAAGAGTCACCTGCTGTCTAAAAATTGGAATTGTACGAGTATAAAGGCATCACCAGGGTCACGCGTGGGAGAGGCTATCGTTGCAGAAAGTTATTCATGCAGCTATCCTTTCAGTGTGAAAGATAAGTACTGACCTCTAGATAGATTGTATTGATCTGTACCCCAGATTGTCTTGATTCAATACCATACACAAGGAAACTTGCTATGTAGCCATACTAGTTACATGAATCATAATTTTGACTGCTATATAAATATCTAAGTCAAAATCTTGTAAGGATTAAAATTAAGTTGGCCCGTTGTCATTTTCCAGACAAGAAGGCATAGCAAGGATGTCTTTAGATAGGTATTATTAAGAAACAAGAAATCACTCTTTGGCGGGAAATCACTCATTAAGTATATAGTTGTTGCTCAATGCACATCCACAAGGACTTCGTCTCATAGAATCTCAATGAATTAAAAGGAATAATATATGGTAGAACTACAAAAGAACCAAAGTCAGAGGGAAAACCAACCTCAGGGGCAAGATAGCATAGTCTTCTACCTCCAGTGTCAAAGAAAAATGAAAAATCCGAAGGGTCATCATAGGGGATATAGGTTGGCTTGAAGGAGGCAAAATCAGCAAGGTAAAGCCAATTCCATGAGGTTACAAGCACATTCTCGCACTTAATGTCCCCTAAATAAGGCAAAGTGTCAAAAAGAAAAAAAAGTAGAAATGCTAAATGAAAAGAGAAACATTAGCAGTAGGCCCAACCAACTAAACCCACCATGGCAAATTCCCTTTTCATGGCACTGCTTCAGCGCAAGGAGTAACTGCAGAACCACTAGATCATAAGAGCTGAGATTGAAATACATACTTGACACATCAAATCGAGAGGGTGAGAGAAAAACCTGAAATGCCAACCATTTTTTCTCGATGATATTAAGGAAAGGGCGAGTACTCAATCGATCATGCAGATTATTGAAGAAGTACTGCCTTAACAGATAGGCCGCTTTGTCAGTTTCCTGCCAAGACTGCAAGAAGACACGTCCGTATGAGGTATTGAACACAGACTCCCCTCATATTTTACAAAGCAGTTGGTTTTAGGACCCAAAAAAATAAAAAAGCCAATAATAAAGTTAGAAGCACATTTCTCATCTCCGTCCGCATTGAGTTCAACTAAGCAAAGTACTCCAAGACAAACTGCAACTGTACTCTATCACAAAAGAAAACTTGAATCTAATTGGTTATCATGATGAAGGTACACCTTCTCAATTTAAGCTTAGTTTAGAAATCCTTTGAGCGCCAAACACTAGCATCAAGTTCAGCCCGAGCGAAAGTTTTAATGTTTAGAATCAATCTGTCTCGTAAACCAGAAAAGAGAATAGTTAAAAATGACCCACATTTGAACTCAGAAGAAACAGAATATCATAACGTACCGATCAGCTTATATCTCGTGTTCCTAGAATTACACATAATGTTGGGCCTGTACATCTGTTTTCCTCAACCTACACTGTTATCCACATGTAGTAGTAGTCGTAGTAGTCTAATTCACATCTTCGAAACTAGAAAATGCTGCCTGAGTAATGCCCTTTCCCATCCAAAAGCGAAAGCAAATGCATTACCGGCGCCAAAACTGTTATCTTTTCCCTCTACTTCGCGAAATCTCCCAGTAATTCCCACATTCTCAAGAGGAGGACGAGCGAAATCCACATTTTCACCTTTTGACCCCCAGAAATACCGGAAAACTCGATGAAGCTAAGCTACCGCGCAACTACTGCCTCCAGAAAAAGCTCAAGATTTCACCCGGAAAAGGGAAACATCACTCGGTAGAGGATGAACTCGCTAATAAACTACAATTGACCGAAGCAAGGAGAGAAAGGCACTTCCAATTCACTCAAACAACTTCCTCCCCCCTCTCTCTCTCTCTCTCTCTCTCTCTAAAAACACCAGAGCGAGCTCCGGAAGACTCCAATCAGAAAACCAGAGACCGACCTGGAAGGACCAAACGTGGGGGTGATCGATGGCGCGGAAGGTCTCCTTGATGTGGCGCAGGCGGCGCTCGTACTCCCGGAGGTCGATGCTGTCGTCGCGCTTGAAGTAGACCTTGACGAGGACCAGGCCCTCGTCGTGCTTGCACTGGATCGCCTTGAAGAAGCGCCCCTTGCCGAGGACCTCCTTGAGGACCAGGTTGTAGGAGGAGGGGAGGTCGTGGAGGTAGTACTCCGACGCGGAGCCCTGCTTCGTGCGCGCGATCTTGTTGCCCATGGTTGGACGGGCGGCCGACGGTCCTCCCCAGTGCGGCCCGATCGGGCGGCGTCGTTTCGCGAGCTCCGCGAGTATCTTACGGAGACGCCATGGATGGTGTGCTGCGGGAGTTTTTCTGAGCTCCGATTTTAGAGAGAGAAAGAGAAGGGGGAAGAGAGATTCTGGTTTGGTTTTTCAGACGTTCCGTGCGGAGGTTGGGTTGACGGAGGCGTGGTGGCGGCGGTGGTTCCGAAACGGCCAACGGTAAGCGCGATCTGCTGCCCGGCGAAGGTGTTCGGGGCTCCGGGATCGGGCCGAAGTCGACACGTGGCGAGATGCTACAGGTGCGTCCGCAATAGGGTCAGGTCGGATGCGTTTGGGGGAGAGCGTCTGATCAAAAGCATTTTGCATTTGGTCTTAGGGTGAAGAGTTTTTGCACGAAATGCTTAAAGGACTTTGATTATTTAAAAAAAAAAAAAAGCAAGAAAGAAAAATAAAAATTGCAGCGGTGACCCTACTTGACAACTCGGGCGAAGCTAGCGACTCCAGCGACGGCCGCCGCCTAAGTCATGCAACCCAAGGCGGGGCGTTTCCAGAGTCGTGTGATCCCAAGAGATCAACCATCGAGGATGCGCGACCTCAAGTGAGCCAGACCAGAAGGCGTCCGACATCGTGTACCTCAAATAGCGGATCATGGAGGTCGCATGACCCTGGGCAAAGTAACACTAAAGTCGCGCGACCTCAGGCAAGCTAGAGCTAGACTCTAAAGTCTCGTGAGCCAAAGACAAGTCACCCAGGTCATGCAGCTGCAAGCAACTTGATGTTGGCATCTATCGAGCTTCTTTAAACCACCTTCGCAAAATCTTAGTTCTATGGGGAAGAAATGATAAACAATGCAAAATTGAGGAGTTGAAGGCAAAACTGGAACGAAAAATTCATTGATTTTGACCTCAAACATTCAAAATGCTCTCCCAATATTGTTAAGGCAAGGGCTGACCTCGCCAGCCAGAGGCGAGAGCCGACATTTGGTGAAGGCAAAACTTGGGGATTAGGCCGATATCGCCGGCCCTTGCCTTTGGCAAGTCGTCGGTGCCCGACTAAAGGATGAAGATGAAGGAAGGAAAAAAAAAAGAGAAAGAGAAAGAAAAGAAATAAATTAATAAAATTTTAAAAAATATTAAAGTATTATTAAGAATTATCCACGCAGCGTCGATCGCATCATGTAGAACAGCCAGCCAAAGTTGATCAGATGGACGAAATTGACACAAATACAAAAGGTTTAAAACTCAATTGGCACAAAAGAGAAATATTTAAGACTAAATTAACATAATTAAAATAAATTTAAAACTGTTTAGGTAATTCTCCCACATTAAATGAGATCATAACTTACTTAAGATTCAATCCACGTCTACAATTCTCTCTCTTCACCCGCTCCATACTTTCACATCAGTTTACACATGGATTTTTCTAGATTATGTTAAATGTGAATATATTTTCTCGATATAAATCTGATCAGGTACGAATCGCTAAATTTGTATTATATAAAAGTTGATCAAAATGAATTAAATTGGCCAATTCGATTGAGACCATTTTCGATCCGACGAATCTACTATCGATGCAGCTATCCTTATTTTCATAATGAATGGGCTTTTGCCAATTTGTTCATTTCGGCTTCCACGCCCATCAAATCATTTTTACTCGAAACCCCATCCACTTCCTCTTTCTCGGGCCACATCCCTCTCTCATCCAATCCTCAACAGTAGATCGCGATCGTGTAAGAAGAGAAAAATTGGCCGGGCCGTGCATTCACGAAGCTCGAGACGCGACGGTCTCGCCGAGCGGTGACCCCGGAAGCCGAATCGTACATTCTCACCGACGAGCGAGCACGATCTCCGTCGACGGCGAACCAAGTTCTCGCCCGGCGATCGGGATCTTCATCGCGCATGCACAGAGCGAGAACAAAGGCAAAGAAAGAAAGAGCGAAAAGAAAACGCCCGACGAGATCAAAGGATCGCCCGCAGACAAGACGAATATGCACAGATTTCATCTCGTCTAATCACGTTAAGTTTATTAATCGTTCAGCAAACCCCAGCAAATATTTACAATCCGATCCGACGCGAACGCCGACCGCCGCCGCAGCCGCCGCCGCCGTCGATCCAGCGACCGAGATCGCGGATCAAGCGGCGGCCTGGGCCTGGGCCTGAGCCTGAGCCTGAGCCTGAGCCTGAGCTTGAGCCTCGTCCTCCGGATCTTCGAAGTTGGGGTCCTTGGCGTCCACGGCCGCCTCCCTCGCGATCCCCATCTCGGCCGGGGAGTACCCGTCGCCGGACCACGTGAACTTGCCGCCGTGGCCGCCCTTCTTCGGCGACCCGCTCACCCCCGTCGCCGACTTCCGGCCCTTCCGCGCGTCGGGCCTCGGGTTAGCCCTCGGGCTGCTACTGCTGCTGCCGCCCTTCCCACTGTTCTTCATCTGCGATCGACGGAAGATTAGACGGTGAGACGGGAGCGTGAGACGGGGTGGGATTTAGACTGGACCGAGAGACGCGAGAGAGGACAGAGCGGCAGGCTATGAAGAGATATCACGGAGAGACGGGGGATGAGATAGAGAGAGAGAGAGAGAGAGAGAGAGAGAGAGAGTGATTACTGTGGGTGATGCGAAGGTGTGAGCGTGTGATTCGAGGGACACGGCGAAGCGGATAAGAACGAGTACACTTCCGTGACATCATTTCATTTTATTGTGAATTATTATTACCATTATTGTTGTTGCTGCCGCCGCAAACATTATCTCCTTGAGAAAATAACATTAATAACGCGTGAATTTTGATATGGTGTCCCATACCGTTCAACCCAACCATAGGTTTAAAGAGTACTGGGCTGCCGCTGTTCTCCTAGAAGAAATCGATAGAAAGCATAAAATCTATGGATACGGAACCGGAAGGCTCGCGCAAGGAGAAATGCACGATCATTCCACCTCCGGAGAAATCCTAACGGTTAAACGTGACATCGAGAGGTTAAGGTTTCATCTCATCGGACATCATTTTCTCGTGGAAATGGACACGTCTTCGTTCCCGCAGATGCTGAAGTTCAAGTAAAAGCAAGTCCCTACCTCTCGATTGCTCCGATGGGCTGAATAGTTTTTGAAATACTCTTTCAAGACCGAACACGTAGCGAGAAATATTTCCTATCTAAATCCGAGGAGTTCACGTCATCAATAAAACATGTATAGGTCGAGATGCCCAAATGGAGGATTTCGAACATAAGAAATGAGGCCCAAACTCCCAAGCCAAATGTACCTACCAAAAATCATAGACTTAATTGAGACCTGCACTCTCTATGATAATCTCAGGGAAAATTACCAAAAAAGTCTTAAACCTTTTATAATTGTGCTATTTCAGTCCTAAACTTATTTTTTTGATCAATTCAGTCCTAAACCTTTTGCAAACCAGCCAATTAGTCCATTTGGCAGGCCGGCACTGACGTGGCCGCCAGTGGGCTGACGTGGCGTCGACCGGCATCCACGTAGCAATATTTTAATAATTTTTTTATTATTTTCGAATTTTTTTTTTCTTTTCCTTCTCCCCCCTAGCCTATCCGGCCAGGGGGGAGGCTCGCCAGCGAGGGCCCAGCTCCGGCGAGGCGAGCTGGGCCCTCGCCACCTTTAGGCGAGCTCGCCCAGCTCCGGTGAGGCGGAGCTCACCATGGCTGGGCGAGCTCTGCCTCGCCAGATCTGGGCGAGGGCGGAGCTCGCCGCCGCTGGGCGAGGATGGAGCTCACCCAGCCATGGCGAGCTGGGCCCTCGCCAGATCTGGGTAAGGGCGGAGCTCGCCTGACGAGGCAGAGCTCGCGTTGGCTGGGCGAGTTCTGCCCTCGCCCCAATCTGGCGAGGTAGAGCTCGTCTTGGCTGGGTGAGTTCCGCCCTCACCCTGATCTGGCGAGGCGGAGCTCGCCCAGCCATGGCGAGCTTCGCCTCGCCGGAGCTGGGCTCTCGCCAGCGAGCCTCCCCCCTGGCCTGTCCGGCCAGGGGGAGAAGGAAAAGAAAAAAAAATCAAAAATAAAAAAAATATATATATATTAAAATATTGCTACGTGGACGCCGGCCGACGCCACGTCAGTCAGCTAGCGGCCACGTCAGCGCCGACCGGCCAAATGGACTGAATTGGCTGGTTTGCAAAAGGTTTATGACTAAATTGGCCAAAAAAATAGGTTTAGGACTGAAATGGCACAATTATAAAAGGTTTAGGACTTTTTTGGTAATTTTCCGATAATCTCATAAAGCTTATGTGTGGGCCTATGATATAAATCAAGAGAAAAGAAAACAACTTATATTCATGGCTCTCCCCGCCTATCAAAGTGACCATCTTTTAGCCACCAGATTCTTGTTCGAAATTTGATTCGTACCAAAGATTAGACTTACAATAGCAGAATTCTAATACACAAATTTCATTTAGTGGCAAATGCAAAGCATACTGTCAGGATAAAAAAGAACAAATATAATTTTTTTTCCTTTTTTCTGAGAATTATACCGGGCCTTAAGAAAGAGGAGAAAAGTGTTTGGGCATTCATAGAGTATGATCACACAGGCCTACAAACTTCACTCCTTATTCCAAACTAATTACATGATTGGCCTTATATATGCGTAACATGAGGCATTTACAGACATTTTACACACCAATAATACATGGTGGACTTAATAATACGAACTTCTGGCACATGACACGGGATGCTTCTTTTGGTAAAAACTTGGTGGCCTGTAATACAAACTAGTGGCCGACACATTAAGACAACAAGTCTATTCAAAGTCTTCGAAATTGTTTACTTCATTGAGCTGTCTCCTCAGTGTAGTCCTGAAGTTTGGTATAATGATCAATGCGGTCTCTAAAGTAAAGGAGCACATTGAACATTTACTAATAGTCTAGAGACTATATTGATCAAATTAAAAGTTTCGGGACAATATTGCATATTAAGCTAAAGTTTATGGATCACATTACATAAATTAAAAGTTTATGATCGACATTGCACATCAGACCAAAATTTGAGGGACTATTTATTCTATTACCCCTTATTTTATCAACGGTATAATTATGGATTGGGAATCCTCTCTTACTTAAGAACATCAATTGATCAAGTTCGCCGAACATTTGGGCTAATGATAAAGGGTTGGGGTGATTGGTTTCAAAGTGAATCGAGTCGGTTCCTACCCTAGAACAGCATAGTTCAACTACTTACAACACAATAAATCATCCACAAAATAGACAAAATGTATCAGAAACAATTTTCTAAGAACATACATTTCTTAAATAGTCCTTCACCAAACTTATTGTACAAGCACAAGATCATAAGAAAGAGAGAGGGAGACCACCAAAGGCATATGGAGATTTTTAGGGTCCATGGTTTGCAAACATAGTTTCATTTATTTCACGTAAAATGTATCATTTAAAAAAAATACTTTCCAGGCTTTTATTTTCTGGTGTTTGACTAAAACACAAAAAAATCTAGAAAGTATTTTAATTGTTTGGTAAGGAAAATCTAATGGGGAAAATTATCAAATATTTTACATTTTTTAAATATTTTTGTTTTTTTTTGTTTTTTTTTTTCTTTTCTTCTTCCTTAAGTGCTCGGAGTGGATTTCTTAACCGGTTAGTGCTGCTTAGACTCGCTGTGGCCCAATGGGCCAAGTCTTACTAAACCATCACCATTTTAGTTTAATTTTGAGGATAAGTACAGTGGAAGTACTAAAAATTGTCGTTAAAGTGCAATTAAGTCATACTACAATCAAGTCCTAAAACTTGTTAAGTTGATATAATGAAATCCTAAAGTCAACACCGTCAATTTGTTTAAGGAAAAATGCTAACGTGACATTTCCAAATTAAGTTTTCTCTCCTATGTGACGTTTTAAATTAAAACTTATTGAATTGATACAATTAAGTCACAAAGTTAACACTATCGAATTTATCGTTTTCACCTAATTATGCTTTCTTTAAGCCAAAAAATAAAAGACAGAAACATAAGTGAAGAATCCAATTCGATGTCAGGGAATAATAAACAACCATTACAAGCTAAGATAGAAAGATTTACGGTCTTTTTCATCCAACTTTACCCTATGCTTTTCCAAATTATATTCTCTGCTATCTTTATGCTTTACCAAAATATATTCGCTACCATTTCTTTCCCTTTCTTTTCGCGGCCTATTCTAACCTCTTTCCAAACAAAATGGTAAAAAAAAATTAAAAAGAGAGAAGGGTGGCCCCTTAGGGTTGTCGGCCCTCTCCTCGCGAAGGTAGAAGATCCACAGCCAGCCCCCGCCTTTTCATGATCGGTGACAGTATGGTCGCTCAACACTCTCCTAACAACAGTAAATGATCCATGACCCTCTCACACCTTGGCATAGGTTGGTGTGGTCCGCTACAACTGTGATAGAGGGTCGCCTAACCCTCTACCGATGCTTGCATGGGATCATGTCATCTCGGGCCATCGCCACCACCCTTGACAATCATGAAATGGTGGCGGTGCCCTTTCCAAATGATGTTAAAGAGAGTCACGATCCCTTCCTCTCTCTTTTCTTTTGCTTGATATATATGTTTTTTTGACTCTTAAAGGATTTATAAGTTTGTTTTAAGCGCTGACACGGTGTTTACCGGGAAAAATTTAGCTCGATGTCAACAAGCAAAAACTGAAAGTCCGGCACACTAGACAGTCGTGATCAAAATTCGGTAATCTGATTGTACATTCTACCTAAGCTTTACTATCATAAGTAAATTTTTTTTTGTCAAATACCATTAATAAAGTTTACTCATATATATATATATATATGTATGTCTAACTGCCATAACTATAGTTTTGTAAAATGGGCCAACCAAAATTTCCATCTGGACCTCCCAAGAAATGGACCGCACTCGCTGACGTGTCACCATTTCGTTGGAGGAGACAAGCCGCGATCTCCTAAGACATGCCCTAGCTACCGACGAGCAACGGCGGCGCGGGCAAAAAAGGCGTGTGGGGCTGCAGCGCACGCAGTTCGCCCCGCCGCAACGAAAACGCCGGGGAATAAATAGAGGGGGAGGGGGGTAGTTATGAGAGGTGGCCTCGGACTGCTCTCCACGGTGTCACCTCCGCCGCCTCCGCCTCCGCTCCGCTGCTTCAGCCGCCTCCGCCTCCGCGCCCTCTTCTCCTCCGGTGAGCCTCCCTCCCTCCCTCTCTCTCTCTCTCTCTCTCTCTTTCTCTCTCTCTCTGTCTCTCTAGGTTTGGAGCTGTTTCGGATTCTTCAGCTCCGATGCGCGCTCGGCCGGTTGTTCCTTCCACTTTCGCCGTTTGTGCCGATTCTCTGGTGATAATCGGAGTGCTCTCCGCCGCCGCCGCCGCCGCCGCCGCCGCGACGTGCGTGCATTTCTAGACGCATTGTCCGTTTAGGTTACTGTTTGTTCTATTGCGGCGTCCTCCCCAAGTCGCGATTGCCGAACTAGTACGGCGCACCTGTGGCTGAGCTCGTTGTGCGTTTTGTCTCTCCTTTTTCTTTTGGGTTCGTTTGTTGGTAGTCGGGGAGCGTGAGGTTCGGAGGTTGGCGATTTCGGTTTGGCGGTGGTTTTGGTGGAGAGTCTGTGAGAACTGCGGTGGTATGTGGAAGGAATTTGGGCTGTGATGATGCGCGCGCCTTGCTGTTTGTACTTCTAAGGATATGCTTTGGGACCGATCCTTCCATGCTTGTTCCCCGTGTGCATAAATGTGTGCAGTGCGGGACGATGTTTGGTAGTCGGTTTTTGTGTTTTGTCTCTTGTCTAAGTTCTTCCGGTAATTTTCTTGCAATCCTTGTGAAACTAGACAGATATCCTGAGAGTGAAATCTAGAAAATCAGTTTGGACCGTGAGGACACGAGCAGCGACAACGATGGCGAGTGTAAGTAACACGCGATCATCGCTTTTCTTCTGTTTCGGCTTTTGCCACCTCTCCTGGCGCCGGTAACTGTTCTTTTGAAATTATTTTTGTGGCGTGTCTCGCTTGGCATTTCCCAGGATCAAGAAAACATTGGCAACTTAAGGAAACAGGTGGCAAAACTATTTGAGACATCTCTTAGGGCAACAGTCCCCGAGGAATTAGATGTTGAGCCCTTGGTTGCTGCTTGCACCGCAAAGTTTGGCGATTACCAATGGTAGTTTTTTAACCCACCTTCTGGTCATTTGGAAATCAATAAGTTTGCTGGAATTGTATGAATTTATTGCTTTGCATTTTCCAGACATGAAGGTTTTGTGGCCTCGTCATGTTTTTCCTCTTTTGGTTTCTTAATACTAATCTGTGATGTCCCTGTGTTGTAGCAACAATGCTATGAGCCTATGGCCAAGAATCAAAGGGAAAAAGACCGAATTCAGGGGTCCCCCTGCAGTAGGACAGGTGGCAAACTACTATGTACCGCAGAGTTCTCTAGTCCACGAATTTTCTGGCTTAGCATCTTCTAACTTGTCAACTTTATTCTCTCTAGGCACTTATGAGGAATCTTCCTTCATCCGAAATGGTAGAGGCATGCTCTGTGGCTGGACCTGGATTTGTGAACGTCACATTATCGAAGAATTGGATTGCCAAGGTGATTACGTCTCTAAAAATTCTGTTTCCAATTGAATGCCATTGATATTATTGTGGCAGTTGAAATAGATCTTATGTAGGAGGCCAGATTGAGCACCATAACTCACCTAGTGATAAATTTTTTAATTGGTACTCCAGAGCATTCAGAAGATGCTGATTGATGGAATTGAAACATGGTCTCCAAGGCTCTCAGTTAAACGGGTGGTGGTTGATTTTTCTTCTCCTAACATTGCGAAAGAAATGCATGTCGGGCATTTAAGATCTACTATAATTGGAGATACACTGGCCCGCATGCTGGAGTTTTCAAATGTTGAAGTTCTTCGTAGAAACCATGTTGGTGATTGGGGTACACAGGTGATTCCTGAAAATTTGCTTGTTGTGTTGACTATTTTCATAAGTTGGAGATTAATTTGTCATAAAATTATAAGGGGGCATAACGCTTACTGCTTGTGTACTTCACTGGGTTATTGAATCTTTTACTATCTGAATTTTCATCCTTCTCATCAGATTGCACGTTCTAAAAATTAAGTGCTAGCTGCCGTTTCCGCTTTGAAGGAACATGCGCCTACTTTATTTCATTATACTGCTGATGACTATTGATGATGCCATATGCTCTTTTGAACTAATAAAATTTTTTTTATTATTGTACTGTCATGCCATAAGTAACTTCCCTGCTGTATGGGTTTTGCAGTTTGGCATGTTGATTGAGTACCTTTTTGAGAAGTTTCCTGATTGGGAAAGTGCTAGTGAAACTGCCATTGGAGACCTTCAGGTTAGAGATGTTTTATATTCTGACTGCTGAAGCTTCAATTGATGACATGCTGTTTAAGACCTTGTATAAAATGGCATAAAATGCTTTCTTGTCTGCCTTTGATATGGGGGGTGCTCATTTATTTCCTATGGGAAGTTAGTGTCTTTCTTCCATTTGGACTCAGACATTAATACGCGAAGTTGACACCTTAATCTAGCATTCCCCATCATTTAGATAGTTACTCCGCTAACCCCTCTCCATCTCTCTGGGGTAAGGTTTTGCAGTGAAAGGTTTTCAACCTCTGATGTTCTTCTCCACCCGAACTCCTTTTGCTTACTTATTAAGCATGGCAGGAAATAATGGGGGTGGTGTATAACTAACTATTCGATAACAGGCTTTTGATGTGATTGATTGTGGTTCCTGTGCACTTCAGTTTGTTTTTCTGTAAATGGGGTGTGGTTATGTGCAAATGCCTAATTTAAGCATCTTTTTCTTGTTGGTTTTATTTCCTTTTCCTCTAGCTTGCTGAAACAGAATATATTGGGCTTCAAGATTTGCTTTACTCAATTTAATTGGTGTATGCCAGGCATTTTATAAGGCATCAAAGCAGAAATTTGATGAAGATCCTGTTTTTAAGGAGAGGGCACAGAAGGCTGTGGTTCGCCTCCAGGTTAGTGCTGTGGACTTAGGACAGCTGCAATTTCCATATTCCTATCTTTTTAACTGCCATTAAGACATGTAGTCAGCTTGTATTCAGGGTGGGGAAGCGAGGTATCGCAGTGCATGGGCGCAAATCTGTGATATTAGCCGAAGGGAGTTTCATGGGGTCTATCAGCGTCTTGGAGTTTCATTGGAGGAGAAGGTACTGTACATTGTGGAATTCCTGCTATTAGTCAGCATGTGGTTTTTCTCTCTGTGGAGATGTCTCATGATTTAAGAACTATTTTGACTCGTGCGATTCTCTTTCCCATACATAAGTGATCATTGATCACTCAGCTGAGATATATTTAATCTACAAGGTGCATTTTGACTCGGTGATCAATATGAGGAAGTCGTGGTGATGGATTACTTTTATGTTATGCATAATATTAGTTCCATGGAAAATCTTCTTCTTCTGAATGCTTGTCCTTATCCTTTTAACATTGTAGCAGTGAGAAAGATGGTTATTTTTCATGGTGTCGATGATTTTAAGAACATTGCTATATGAGCTTTGTGTTCTAATTTCCTCTAATTTATTTTTCTGTGACATAGTGTTGGAGCTGTGAATTTCCATATGACTCTAGTGCGAGATGGTTTTTGACATGCTGGGAACAGTGCGCTTCCACAACTAAGCATCTTAACTTGCAAATCTTAATGATTTTTTATGCATTGCCTTTTGTCAGGGAGAAAGCTTTTACAACCCGTATATTCCCAGTGTACTGGAGAAGCTGAGCGACTTAGGGTTAGTTGAAGAAAGTGAAGGAGCTCGTGTGATTTTTATTGAAGGGTATGAGAGACCTCTTATCGTAGTGAAGAAAGACGGCGGTTACAACTATGCATCAACTGATCTCTCTGCCCTTTGGTTAGATTTCTTTAAACTTGGAAGGACATTGTCTATTCTTATTTTACATGACCATCATATAGGTTAATTTCTTTAAATGTTTTTTTAATTGATTTATTCTTCTGCTTGATACGTCCATTTCATGTATTCGCATTCTAGCCTGTAATGCAGTCCTTTCCTTTGATTTGACAGTCTATTTGTGAGGCCTTGGCCTAAGTATTTTAGTGAACAGGGAACTGGATATTTGGTTTATGGTAGTTTCAATTGCCATTAGAACTGATGCAGTGAATCAAGGTTTTCACGAAAATAACAAAACGCAGTGAATATATTATAAGCTGTAGGACAGATAACAAAACGTTTAGGCTTAAGAAAACCAAGGACTCCTAAAAGTATAATCTGCTGTAAAGAATATTAGAAGAGGATGGCTTACGAGTTACGGATAGGGTTTAAGGACTATTATAATTGACTCAAACAACACTAGAATGTCAGCCCTTTATCTACTTTAAGATCTAATCTCCACCACTGAACCTCATTAAAGATCACATGCTGGTGGTGCGACTCCTTAAACTCTAGAGAGATAACTAATTATTAAACAGACAATGTGGAAATTGCTGTAATTATTCAGACGCTCTTCTCGTCTACCCTAGGTTGCTCAATGTTACAATATTTTCCTCTATTTGAGGAGGGGCGTTAATAGTCATTCAGAAGCATTGTCGTTCCAAATTCACTTTTATGTTTTTTATATTGGTGTTCTACTGTTGACTTTTTAGCGATAAGGTCTCACCTGACAATCGTGCAGGTATCGCCTGAACATAGAAAAGGCTGAGTGGATTATTTATGTCACTGATGTTGGTCAGTCTGAGCACTTTCAAATGTTTTTCAAGGTGAATATTCAGAGCCATATGCCGTTCTGTTTAATTTCTTTCCCTTGTATATTGTACTATAAAGTATCATGATTCATTTGTATCGAATTATTCTCTGCGTTCAATCTTTATGAACTTGTTGACTTGAGGATACATGAGTGAATTGGCTTATGCATTACAGGCCTTCTTTACAAGTCCATATGATTGGTTAGTGGCATGGAACTAAGCCTACTTATGTCCTTGTTTCTGTTTGTTCAGGCTGCTAAGCGTGCAGGTTGGCTTCCTGATGATGATAAAGCATACCCTAGGACTAGCCATGTTGGCTTTGGTCTTGTTCTTGGTGAAGATGGTAAGCGTTTTCGAACTCGCAGTACTGAAGTCGTTAGGCTTGCGGATTTACTGGATGAAGCCAAAGCTCGCAGTAAAGCAGCACTTGTTGAACGCGGTATGTCACTGTTCTTTATTTGGGTTTCATGTAACTCATTGGCTCAGTTTAGAATGTATACGTTGCATTGATACCAGACTTTCCTAATTGAAATTAACTGTTCTATTTGCACCTTTTGACTCCATAAAAATTGTTGAGTTATCAGCATTTCATTTAGAAGCCTTTAAAATTTATGGTGGAACTTTCCATCAGGCAAGGATAAGGAATGGAGCGAGGAGGAGCTTGACAAAACTGCAGAGGCAGTGGGTTATGGAGCTGTGAAGTAAGTCGACTGTCCCGCTAACAATCCTGCCATGGTTTTTGTTATGCTGGTTCCATGCTCAGAAACAGCTCTGATGAGATGGTCTATGTCATTAAGTGGGTCTATAACCAAAATGCAGGTTAGACATTAGTGCATTGAAGAAGGCCTCAGTAAAGCTTCAGGAAGCACAAGCTGAACTGAACCTAGACTCTAGCAACTGACAAACAAAAAAATTTTCAGGAGTGATATACTAATCAAGAAACTGCGATGGGTCGAAAAGATCATCAGAATAGTTTTCTACGCTTTTGTGATGTTATTATATGCTCTTTATCTAGAATTGCGTAGATCATTTTCCTGACCATAAGAGAGATGGTTGAGCTTTTTTTTGTGAAAATTTATTACATGACTTGCTAAGCAGTTGTCCATTCAGTCCTTTATATGGATTTAGGAATAGAGATAATTGATATCCTCAACTTCTCTTTGTAGGTACGCCGACTTGAAGAACAATAGGACCACAAACTACACCTTCAACTTTGATCAAATGCTTAATGATAAGGTGCAGATTTATGTTCTCCATCAATAGCTCTGTCCATAATTGATGAGTGTAACTGAAATTATTTTGTCATGATTCCCAGAGAAATAAAGTCCTTTCCACTCCTTGCATTTTTACTTTACTAGGAGAACAAAATTACTTTGGTTGTGTTGAGTGGATTTGGTTATTAATTTTTTATTATGTTCCACTCAGTCCATGATTTTTATATCCCATTTTTACCAGAACGCACACACATGCATGTACGCCTCTCCTTCTTTCTTTATCTGTCCTTTCTTCATTCCTTTTTGGCTAAGCTATTATTTATGATGACAGGGGAATACTGCTGTCTATTTGTTGTATGCCCATGCTAGAATCTGCTCAATAATCAGAAAATCTGGCAAAGATATAGAGGAACTTAAGAAAGTAAGTAGTCTGTCTGTTATTTATGTTCAATTAGATATTGATATGGGCATATGGGTTTATTGTGTAATGATTCCCCCCACCCTTCTCTCTCTCTCTCTCTCTCTCTCTCTCTCTGTGGAAGATAAGTAAGTACTGATGCACCTTCATTCAAAAAATTGATGTACATCATTGTAATTAATGTTTATGGAACTTTACAACAACTCAACCAACGACGTTATCTCTTTTGAATGCTAATTAAATTAAGTCGTGGTGATTTATTTGGGACTTGATGCTATAAATTAGTATTCCATGGCGCTACAAATTTAACATTTTGTCCTTTGTGTTTTGGCTGTAGACCGGAACCATAGCATTGAACCATCCTGATGAACGGGCATTGGGGCTCCATTTGCTCCAATTCGGCGAGGTAGGCCATAAATTAAGCATGATTTTGACAATGTCAGGATACTCTCTTCTGCAAAGTGGGGTAGATATTAATAATACTTTCTTGATTGCAACTTTGCAGACTGTGGAGGAGGCTTGCTCTAATCTGTTGCCCAATGTGTTGTGTGAATACCTGTACAATATGTCAGAGAATTTTACCAGATTCTATTCGAACTGCCAGGTACTATTACATCTTTTGCCTTTGTCATGCTTCCAGATAGCAGGACATGAACTGCTGCTTGTTTCAAGCATTCATGCCACGTGCTTGTTTCGTCTCTTCACTGGTTGGGTCCGTCTGGTTGTCAAGTTTGCTAAGAATCTCAGTCCATAAATGCAAAGTGGTATGATTTTAGTGCGGAGGGCTTTTGAAAGATAATGGTGTAATTTCTGGCGCTCTTCACTAATTTCGGAGAGCAGATATGCAACTGCCTTTTTAAAGTGCTGAAATTTTAAATTTGAGGTCTGAATTGCATCTCTCAAGTGGCCATAGTACTCGCACTATTTTTGAGAAACGTTGTTATTTCTGGACAATCTCCCTAAGGTCTTAGCGTTGCCTCTGCACATTCATAGTGATATGAGGCGAGACGTTACTTCCTTTCAATAGCTGTCACTGCAATGCTTCGTTTCCATTATGTTTATTCCCTACTTACGTATAGACTTAAACTATATGCTTAATGCATCTTTATGCAGTTTAGCTGAAATGTTACTGGAAATAGTCCTGAAATGTTTGAAATTATCCGCAGGTGGTTGGATCGGCAGAGGAGACCAGCAGGTTGCTGCTGTGCGAAGCGACAGCGGTTGTAATGAGGAAATGCTTCCATCTCCTCGGGATAGTGCCTGTCCACAAGTTATAAGTACGTTAAAAATAGGGTACCTTCTTCCAAAATTTGTGAGTTTACTACACTGATTCACCCAAAGATTGGGTTAATTATAGGAAACGAGATATGGAAGCGGAAATTTTTCGTGTTTAGTTTGGAATGTCATGCCGGCGCAAGAGGAATTTTGTTGGGATGGCCTAATCTTCTCTGTTGTTTTCCATGTATTGCATCGCATCGTATTTCTTGTATACTAGAAATTAGGGGTATGTAAAAGAACCGGAAATCGCTCGGATCGCTCGAAACCGGTGGTTCCTAAGGGAAATGGTCCGGTTCTCGATTTCCAGTTCCAATTTATTGGAACCGGTGGGTACTGGTCCAATTCTCAGTTCCAGGTGTGGAACCGCCTATCCGTCCACCCGGATCGGACCGGTAATATAATATATTTATTTAATTTTTAATTTTAAAAAGAAAAATCCGAAACCCTAAACCAAACCAGTAAACCTTACTCTTCTCACAATCTCACTCTTTGGTCGATGCCTCTCTAATACTGGATAACTCGATACCATCTCCTCTTCGACTCTCACCATCTCCGTCGCCGTCTCCTCATGAAGTGGATCGAGCGACGAAGATGAAGATCAACTGCGCCTGCGACCTCAGCTCCATCTCCGTCTTCCCTCCTCACGGCAGGTTCATAGTCCACGCTCTCTCTCTCGTGCAATCGATCGTCCACTTTCTTTGTTTTGAGAAATCCTTGGTTCCGTAGCTTTAAGGAACTATTATTCTATGTTGATCCGAGTCCATGAGCATTCCCGTTCTGGTGATGAGTGGATGACTCTGTGAATCTTCCAGTTTCGTGGAATTTTGCTGCTTCTGAACTGTCTATTTTTGGCGGAAAAATGCACGAAATGATTGCGATTAGATTACGAATGACTTCATCAGCTGAAATTTGGAGCTTGTAGCTGTGCGTGGCTAGTTCTATTGAGGATTGAATCTAAAGATCGATTTTAACTTTTCTGTGAAGTATTGACAGAGATGAGGAGGCTTTGAAATTTTAGGAAAATCTGCAATTAGGTGCGGCATCGTCGTGCGGTTCTCACTCTCGGTTTCCTTTTTCTCTTAAGTGACTTGGAAGAGATTGTGCCTCTGAGATGCTGTGAAAACAGGAATTCGGCTGCCTGTGTTTGCGTGCTCATTAATCCATCAGTTCTAGAGAAATCTCACAAATCACTTTAATAGAGATTGTACTAATACACCGAGTGACGAGCAGTATACATTTGATTACCTATGACAGTTTCCTGTCCTCAATGTTACAACATTTGATGCTAGTGTCTGTGTAGTCATCTGCTCTTCTTATGGAAGGAATGAAGACCAAAATTGTTGATGTCCACTGTCTGGCTTCTTCACATGAAAAAGGAGTGGAAAGTTACACTCCTAAACGTAGCTATTGCAATGTCTTTGGCTCTGGCTTGTTAGGAAGTTCTTGGCACAAATGTCTTCATGCGGTCATATTTAGAAATTTTGAACAACAGGCGAAGGTTTCCACTTTCCTGTCTTTGGCTCTGGCTTGTTAGGAAGTTCCTAACTTGAAGAGCAACGTCTGAACAGCAGGTTGAACGTGTGTATATGAAGGGTTGGTGGGACCGGTTCCATAGACCCACCCGGAAACCGAATCAGACTGGCAGTCCGGTTCCCGAGTAGATCCATGAAATCAACGGACGGTTCCTGGTTCCAATTTTTTGGAGCCGGTCCTTAGCGGGCGGTTCCCAGTTTTAGGGTAGGAATTACCCACCCGAACCATACTCACCTCTACTAGAAATACGGTGAATTCGATCTATTAGTGCAATTAAATCGCAATTACATGGTTCGCATTATAACGAGTGTGATGATTTCAGATCTGGGTTTTCGATTTATGGCCAACTTGAAATTGTCAAGATCAAGTCGAAGCCGATATATGTTAATTAAAAGTAAGAAACCGACCCTGATCGACCTCGGGTTTAAATGGATAACCATTCCCAATATATGTTGATCCTCCCTTCCGATGCAACGTGGCATCTTCAATGTCATTATCATCCAATCTTATCCTATCGGCGTGAAGCATCTTTATCTTGTTGTATTCTTGATCTAGCATGAGATATGAGAATGCTGTATGCTCATCCATTCTTAACGACGGAAAGGGATTATACAATAACGTGCGAAAATGACGATGCTTGTTTTCTCGGAGATCGTTTTCGCCCCAGCCAAGCCTCAGTAGGTCGGGAATAGGAAGAACCTCTTCGAACCCCCTCCTGACTACGCTCCACCGGCATAAGCGACCATTTATGCCGATCCGGGCGAGGCTATCCTTGGACGGATTAAGCGAACATCTCAAAATTTTATTTCGAACCGAACTCGATCATCGTTATTCGTTCGAACAAGTTTCTATTTTTTTTTTAATACACAAGGTCATGTTTCTTATTCTATGTCAATGCATAAACGAGGACTAACAGAAGAAGAAAAAACGCATCACATGCTTCCCCAAAATCACTGGCTCCTTGATTATTTACCATAAACTCTTCCTAAATCATACAAAGCAAAAATGCAAAAAAAAAAAAAACCGAAAGAGAACAAAGCAAATGTTCCGTGGGAATGGAAGATGTATTCTCAATACCCAGTCGAGCAAAACTCAAAATGTCTTGAGTATCGGAATGGGCGGTCTATTGCTGAGTGAAGTACACCTCTTCCCTAGATGCGAAGAAGAAGAAGAAGAAGATGATGGAAAAGCAGATCTTGACGATGAACCCTTCTTCGATATGATGGCCTTGGGACCGAACGATCTGTTGGGGCTGTCCAAGCCTCCTGCATAGCTCTTGCACAGTTTCAATCTCTTCACGTAGGGCCTCTCCTTCTTCACCAGATCCTCCACGCTCCTGCAGCTCGCCAGCGATGTGAACGACTGCGATTTCCCGTCGTAGTACCTCGAGAGCCCTCTCCTGCGACATCAGGGAATTCGATTAATCGTCGCTTCATGAATGCGAGCACTATAGTTTCCGTAGCTGTTGTTCGTGGGATTTTATTAGGAAGTTCGGGTCGAGATTCGGGCATGACCCTTAGTTCAACTGATCTAGTAGGGCTTGAGATCTTGTTCATTATGATCTTAGTACTAAAAACATGTAACCCTTCTTTCCTTCTGTCGAGGTGATTCGGAATTTTCTTTCTCACTCGATCTAAATGCTTCAAGAACTACCATACTAGGATATTTCCTTGCTGTTCTCTTGATGAATTAAACTAAGAGCAACAATTTTTCGTGTTTGCTCTCGTGCTCGTACTCGTGCTCGTGCCTTGATTCGTGTCGGCCCTATGATATCATGAAACGCAAGAAATTCACTAGAAAACTATAGCTTATCACACAAAAGTGTGAGATCAAGTTTGAGTTATGGATAGGATGACATTTTCTTCTCACGTACCTGATCGATACGAATTTTAGCAGAACCATAATAACAGCAGATCGTGTTCGAACGTGGGGAACGAAATGATCGAACTTACTTTATAGGAAGCTGAGCCATGAGGTCCGACAACTCGTACAAAGGTCCATGTTTGCCCTCGAGAGACGACGACGACGACGACGACGAACAAAGGCTCGATTTCGATAAAGAAGGCGATGGAGAAGAAGAAGCATCCTCTAGGAGATCGGGCGACGACGACGACGACGACGACGATTCTCGGGAGGAGCCTCTCGAGCCTTGATCATCCATGGACGTCTCTACCGATTCCGAATCATCGCAGACATTATCACCACCACAGCCGCCGCCACCTTCCATGATGCTCAACCCCTCTTCCCTTGGACGATCACCAAGAAACCTCAAACCCAGATCGCCAAAGCTCTGATCTTCTCCACCCATTAAAGTCATGAACAAGATAGCCACACCCAGAGAGAGAGAGAGAGAGAGAGAGAGAGAGAGAGATGTAGATGTGGTCTTATCTCTGAAGACTCTGTTGCAGGATGCAGTAGTTAATTAGTGATGATCCTCAGGGTCGCTCTTAAGGAAGCATGTGAGTATACATACACACGTAACCAAACGACAGCAGCATAAAGATAAGGTAACGTGATGCGCGCTTGAATGCGCAAACGGATCAGTTCATCTTAAATACCAATACGGAAGCCGTGGTGGCATGCGGATAGGATAGAAATGGACCCCCCCATTATTTTCCCTTTTTTTTTTAATAATTCATTAATCATCCAAATTATTTATTTTAATCAAATTCATCGCTTTATTTATTTATTTTATTTCTTGGTACGACATGGGCTTTTATCCTCAAGGAGCAGTCAGCATCGTCAGCCTTCCCCGATTCTCATTCCCTGTTCCCATTCCAATAATTGGTCTGAAATTCGTTGGAAAAGAAAAGCCTTTTCTCCATTTTGTTAGCAACGAGGATAAGGCATAATTATCTTTCCTTTTGTCTTCTTTCCTTTTTCTTTTTATCCGTTTATTTTGATTTGATTTTATTTTTTGAAGGAATGCGTACACGTATCCGAGTCGCCGATATGGACGGATCTATCCATCCTAGCCCTTTCTCTATTGATGGGTAAACCGATCGAAAAGCGCCATTATCTTTTGGCCTTCTATGCCCCATAAAGCAATGACACCCGTGTCCAAATTTTGACCTCGCTTTTTGAATTCATATTCATTTCATCCTTTTTTCTAGAACGAGGAAGTCCCTTTGAAATAAAATTGGGGTGGGTCACACCCGGTTTGGTATCTCATTAAGGTGGATAATTAGTCATAATCCGTTGCCGATTGCCGATAATTATCCGTTTAATTCTATTGTTAGAACATGGCTATTCTTGTTCGTGTCAATCTTGTGCGGTCGTTAAATCAACGGTGATTTTCTTCCATATAATACTAGTACGTACGACGTAATTTTTTGGGGGTCAACAGGTATAATGTAATTGACTTGCTGGCAAAAGTCAAGATTATGTGAAGAGTGTTTTCTGGGGTTAGGTTCTTCGCCGGGTTTCTTTTATTTTATTTTTATAGAGCTTAGCTCATTTCAAAAGTCACCATGGTGGTTCTTCTTACCACCATGGTGATTGGCCTAGTAAGTAGCGTACGCCTTATTTTCAATGTGGTTTGGAGTCCACTTGGTCATATGTTCAAGTCCCCAAGTCGCTCCTCTGCCTCGAGAAGTATCAGGTTCATTTGCGGGCATAAATCCAATCACATCACGGCACAAAATAACCCCGGCTCTCTTCCAACTAGCACCGTGACGGCAATAGAACATGGCTCGAACATACCGGCGTGGAATCTTCACAATAACATCCGGAGGATCGTCAGCGTGAATCACCCGTTTCCACCCTTTCGTTCCCAAAAAAACGAAGAAAATCTTGGACACTTATTATTCTCTGTTTTGTATTGTTTTTCTTGACACGAAATCATTCCCAAACTTTCAAAAGAACCCACCCGCTTGTCCATCGCCACTTGCATGGTCAAACGTCAATTAAACCCTTAATGACTGTCGAGGCTCATTGGGAATTAAAACTAATCCACAAATGGAAACACAGAGGCCAAGCCCCCCTGGAAATATTCCCTCTGTCTCTCTGCACACTTTTTGTTCAACGCCAATCCTCAGGCATTTAAAACCCGAATCCCGAAGACAAGAACAGTGCCTCTTTGACCCCTTCCTTTTTGACAGACCGTCGCAGCACTTTTCACTGAAGTTATCAAATTGAGAGAGAGAGACCAGTCCACAATATCCTCGAATTAAAATATGCTGTATTACTGACAATATCTTTTGAAGGGGTTTTGAGGGGGAGGGTTGGCAGGAGAGGATAAGAAGGTTGACTTGGCTAGGGGTCATCATGATTGAGGAGGGGGAAGAGAAGAGAGGGATCTTCCCTTCCTTCACAGGTACCAACCACACGTTTCCGTCTTGGCCAGCTCCCCCGCCCCCTTTTGATTCTCATCATCTTATCCACACTCTGTTCCATCCTTACCTAATTAACTCTCCATTAACACCCGCAGATTGTAAATGGGATAGAGGAATGGACCACACCCCACCCCCCGCCCCCCAGAAAACAAAAGAGAAAGCTCCTTATCCTTTTTGATGCCTACCCTTCATTTCTCGGTCCTTTTCGTTTTGGCCCCTCCTCTCTATTGTCTTAGCCTTCCTTTCGAAGCTTGGAGAAGGCGAAGACGACGGGACAGGACGGGACCGGGCGGTTTCGGGGCGATCGGTCCCATTCCAAACCCTATTCTGGTCGGTCCCCAAGTAAAATGTGACCTCGGCTCGAGCCCGATATGGGTTTGTTAATGGAGTCCCGAAGCCATCCCAATTAAATTTACGGAAACTTGCTCAAAGCCCTACAAAACAAATATATGGTTTTTAATTTTAAAAAGTTAAACACGTGCATTTGAAATCAAGATGCTACTTAAACAAATAGATGGTTTTTAATTAAAATGGGTAAAATTACAAAAAAAATCATAAATCTATTATACGGCTGTCAATTCAATTATAAAATTTTTAATTTGGCCAATTTAGTACTAAACCTTTTAACGATTTGCTAATGTACTCATTCCGATCAATTTTGACCATAAATCATTCACGTGTATACCGATCGTCTTACGTGGCATGACCGATACTACCATGAATAATTTTAGCAATTTTTTTAATTCTCTAAATTTTCTTATATATAGTTTTTCACTATGTGCAAGTTAGGGTTGTCAGCTGACCCTCATTGACCACAGGCAAGGCTAGCGACCCTCATCGACACTAGGCAACGGCTCGCAAACCCTCACCAGATTTGAGCGAGGCTGCGACACCCAAATCCAGCGAGGGCTTCCTAGCCCTATCCTATATGCTAGGGACCTCTATTGGCCACCGCCGACGTTGTGGACCGGTGTAGAGAAATAAGAAAAAAAGAAAAATGACAGACTAGAAAGGGAAAAAGAATACAAAATTATCCACGTCAGCGCCGGCCGTGTCATGTAGGACTACCGATATCCACATCAGCAATTCCACGCCAAAATTTGTCGGAATGACTACATTGATAAATTGTCAAAAGGTTCTTAACTGATTTGGCCAGATTGAAAAATTCAGGATAGAATCGACATCTTTACAACATGTTAATGATTCCTTTTTGGGTCATTATCCCAAATATAATGCGGAGTATTCAAGGGGCAACAAAAATCCCACTATTCTAATAAATACAATTAGTCATGAATCGGGTTTTAGGGGTGGCCACCAGCTAATTGCCTCTTTGCCCCCCTCGAATCTTTCCGGGATTGATTTGGAAGAGGGTTTTTGCCTACCTCTTTTTTTTATGCAAATTTTGTCGACCACATCTTTTGTCCACATGACTGAAAATTGTGATGTTCCCATGGCTCCACGCGATCCACACCTTCGACAACATAATCCCTAAGGGCTTCCATCAATAGTGCGAGCGTGGACCAAGTGGGCGGGGGCTGATCCTTGCCTTCTAGAATCCCCCGAATCATTCCATTTCGTATGGTCAAGACTCCACAGTTGACGGGGTTGGAAAAGGTTAACCCGGTATATTTAACTATGGCTAGTGGCGACTGCGCGTGGTCGCGGATACGATCGGAATCTTCAATTTGTGAAATGTAATCGTACCCCCTCGACTACTTTGCTAAGTTAGAATTTAATCGCGGAAGTGAGGGTACAATTCTAAATTCGGGGTGGACACCGAAGTTCGAAAGCTTTATACGTAGTATAGTACCGAAGAAAAAATATAACTGAACCACTTAACGCGTCCACTGGGCACCTTGTTGAAAGAATTGGTCTAACCTAATTATCTGAATACAATTAATGAAATTATTATACTAATTGATTGGATAATCATCGCCTAAAGATGCACTTATCTTTAGCAGACAGGGTCAACTAGTAGCCTCTAGTTTCGTCGATGATACTAATTTCTTTTTTCTCTAACAAATACTACTATGACAACGACATCAAAGTGATATAAGTTAAAGACCGGATAGGCCAATACACGATCCACGTCGCCGTTTCTTGCAAACCAAGTAAAGCCCTTTGTTCTCGGGACGGTTCAGCTTTGACATACACTTATCCGACAGGATTCGGCTCGTGCAACTCCTACTTAGTACGCAATTCATGCACGCCTAAAGTTCTAGCTATCGAATATATAAAGAGACGAGACGCATCTTCGATGACAATACAAGCCATGCAAACATCCTTAGAACGACTGCCTCGTCCAGAATATGAAGCCGAAGACATCCAAATTTCGCAAATGTCACTTGTCTTCATTGACTTGAAACGCAGGGTATGTCCAAAGAGTCGAGGATGGTCTCGAGACGCGAATTGGTTTGGGAAATTTTGGAGACAGGGTTGAGGAGGCTGAAAATCTTGGGAAGTTGAACTTCATAATCATCTCACCACAAAGGAGGGCAAAAACCCTAAACATGGCAAGGATGCACTAAACGTCTTGGTTCGAATGTTCAACCGCACATACAAAATAAACTCAGGCAGAATTTTGCTTTGATATCATGTTAGAATGTTCAACTATGGATAGAAACCCCATGTATGTTAAAAAACATTAAAACCTTGAAGACGAGCAATGGGGGATAGTTTAACAGAACAATTTGTTCAAGGGTACTATCAGGGAAGGCTTGATGCATCTGCCTTTCTTCTGGCATACATGAGCAGAAAATGGTAAAGAAGATGGATTATAAAGGCTAAGCATGGATTATAGAAGCCTGTCTTCTTGTTTCTCTTGTTTTTGCCAGGAATCAGCTCTTTAAGGTTATGGAGCCAAAACAAGTACGTCCCGGGTAAGCTTACATATGCTGGCAGGTTTAAGTACAAGGCAGAATTTTGAGTACAGAACCTCGGCATGCTCTTTCTATATGTAAGAGACTTCTATCATCATTTGCTCAACTGCTCAAGCGAAGTCACGCCGTTCGAATTCTCAACCACGCACGCGAAGAATACATATGAGTACGAGGGCATTTACTCCAGAAACACCCACGGCTTCTTATCTCGGAAAACTTACGGGAGGTTCCAAGCTACCTACGAGAATCCCGAGATTGATGTCTTTATCTTCAAACTTTTTGATGAAAGGATGACTCTGAAATGAAGAAAGAATTCATTGTCATATAACTGTCGAGCAGAATGTTAGATCTGAAATAGACAGTTTACAATCACATGTCACTTACCAAAAGGTCCAAAGACGAAGACCTTTGTTGAGGGTCCTTTTGTATGCTGAGAACCACAGAGGAAAGTGCACGTCAAAAAAACAATATTGAGTTCTGGTACTACAAGGAGAAGACGAGGGGAAAGTTGAGGAAAGTATCATGATCTATCTTTTGCATTTGTTTTGGCTCATGCCGAGCCCCAACAAGTACCATGGGTCACTTCCTAGTTGATAGATCTAATTTATACAGAAAAAGGAAGAGTGGAGAGTTAAGATAATTGCGTGATCTTTTTTATGAGTTGAACCTAGCTTGTTTCTATAGGGTAAAGGCAGATCATTTTTCCCCTCCACTTCAAAGAGGATCATACAATTGTCCCAGAAAAGCACCAAAAGCTTTCCCCTGCTCAGCAGTTGCAAGAGGCGTCACTCATATTCTCAAATTGACAAATTCAGTACCACATAAGCTACTGTGTGACTCATGTAATAAAAAAGGATGCGTTGCAGCGGGGAATTGTCACAGAAGTGACACGTGATGGATAAACAGAAAATAGACCAAAACCAAATAATGTCTAGGCCCAGAAAGATCACAATTTAGGAGGGATACACCAGTTTTGAGGGGTGGAGATAGCTTGCTGTCAATCCAGTAGGAGGCAAAGAATTTGCTCGATAGACTTAATATTGCAGAGGACTTAAGCCAATATTCAAACCCTGAAAGCATGAATTATGAAACTACCAAGAAGGTAAAGGCACAAGCTCGGCTTCATGCGAGGGCAAAAATGAGGATACATGGCAATTACGCTGAACAAGTAATGAGCGAATATTTTGTCCTTACCAGGAAGACACAAATGAGCAGAACTCTGGAGAAAACTGATCTGGCGGAGCAGAAGGTGGTGGGTTTTCAACAATTGCCTCCAAAAGCTCATAAAAGCTAGGCCAGCCTTGCTGATCTTCGGATTGCATGTAAGGAAAGCGTCCTATTGCACATTCAAGTACTACCAAACCCAAACTCCAGATGTCACTGCTATAGTCATATGTGCTCCCGCTGATCCTCTCCGGCTAAAAGTAATAATGACAGTTAGTTTAACTTGTATATACCAGTAGCATGCAAAAATGTCTGTTCTATGTGCCAACATTACTAGATGTCATGACTCATAGATCTGGAATGAGTTTAAGTTTCACGAAGTTAGTTCAAAGTAGTACCCACATACCGACATATAATTGTAAGTTCCAACAAATGTATCTCGTTGACCCATCGAGCTTGCCAGCATTGCACTGACACCAAAATCTGTAATCTTCACTTCACCTCTGTGGTTCACAAGCAGATTGGATGGTTTTATGTCCCTGTGTATCACATGTCTTTCGTTGTGCAGATAAACAAGACCTTGTAAAACCTGAACACAAATAATCAGCCTTTAGTGTCAACAAGCTTCATCGAAACTCTAGACGTTTTACCGGAGATTTTAATCCACATGAGAACTCAATACCTGCTTACAGACCACTGCTAAATACGGTTCTAGGATAGTCTTGACTTGTCTGATCACATCAGCCAGGGATCCACGGTCCATGTACTCTAAAACCAAGGAGAAAGCTCCATTGTGGTAGAACGAGTGGTAGCAAATCACAACATGTGGACATTGCGAAGCTTGATTTATCTTTAGCTCTTGTACAATCTGTTTACGGATTTCTTCTTGAATATTCATCTGGATGACCTACAAGTCCAAAATACACCTCAGATCAAGCAAAGACCAGACACTTCTGCAAAAGAGACTCGGTAGTAATAGAAGAACATTCTACTTCTACGAAGTGGCCATCGATAAAAAATTGTCATCAGAAACGCCATAGGTATATTCAGCTCGAAACTCGACCCAACACAGTAACTTAGCAACATATTCTGTGATTTTGATTTGAAGAGAATAGACTAACATCTGAGCTCCATGTATACGGAGAGTTCATTCAGGAACACCGCTGCTCTTCAAGCTAGTTGATAATAATCACTTTCTGTTTGAGAAACCAAACTTAATCTAACCATGAACAGTTTAACCTCTGAGGTTTTAGCGGTGCGTGACATAGTTGCGAGATCAATATACAAGCCATGAACCTCCTAGGTTTAAACATGAAGTGAACTAAATCAAAAGATCCTGTGAAGTCCTATGTTCCTTATTACAGACATGTATGTATCAAGTTATTATTTAGATAATAATAGACTAATGATCAAGTTATTATTTCAGCAGGATACGATAAATCATGATTAATAGGAACATTGATTTGCATTAGATATACATTAACGCAAAATCGATAAATCTGCATACAATTCTGCATTTTACAGATTTCTGTTCCTTTGAGAGATGGATGTCAAAAGGTGATAGATTGATTTTGATTGCTATGTTGTGCAAAACGGATAAAGGATGCTCCTATTGGTTGTTGACACTGGAATATATAGATAGACTGTAGACCAAATGCATCATAGAAAAATATTACATAGGAAAACCTGCTGAGCAATAGAGAAGCCTTTCATGTTATTACAATTACCTTAAGAGCAAATAGTTTTCCAACCCATTTATGGCAAACAAGTTGTACCACACCACCACTTCCCTTGCCTATGACTTTGATAGTCTCAAGGTCTTCCAATGAGAAGTCAAGATCAAGTTCCTTACCATTGGAAGGCTGTCCATGTAAAAAAAGAACAGAAAATCTCATGAGCTCAAACCGGAACAAATTAAGAAAGAAGTGCTATGAAATCAAACACACAGTTGTCAACCATATTGACCGCCATTAGCAGCAGCAATCAAAGGAAAAGAAAATGTGAAAATCAAATCCAACTTCATAGGAAGCTCAAGTGGACAAGGAACTGACTTTCTAATTGGCGAAGGTTCTAATAAAAAACGCGGATCATCAACAATTGGAGATTCTCACTTTAATATGTTTATGCTGATGTTTTCTACCAAGTTGACACCACTTAATAGAGCTCAAATGCTATATCTAAAAGTCAAGTAATCTGGAAAGTTACTAGATGCAGAGAACAGCGGTACAAAGGAAACTATAATTGGTGAAGTATGGAGAGAATAGGATAACAGTGGGAACAGGTAAGTCCGATGGTCAATGTAAGCATCCTTGAATCAAGTCCTCGACATCTTAGAATAAAAAATTCAGGCCAGCAAACCATTCATGGAGGAGTCACATGCTGCTTCTATCTTGATCTGGGCATTTAGGCCATCAATGACTTCTTTCTTGGCCACTTATCTAATTACTCTCCCATAGATCATAGAGATCTTACAGTGTGGCACAAGTATTATGTGTAGCAGCAATTCACGACACATTTGAGCAGAACTAGACTGCTACACTGATTAGGTCAAATCGGCATCCCCAAAAACCTTCACACAATCCGACCAAGTGACCAATACCCATCATTTGTAGGAGGACAGAGATAACCACTCTTAAGGCAACGTGAACTTAAATCAGACTTACACAAGACTCCTTTTCTTCAGATTTGAGCCGCAAACCTTTATGGTTTAATAGCAAATCACCATCATGGAACGTGCCACTGGCGGTCCTGCATTAAATTTGTGCCGTTTAGATTCGCCACGAGTCGAACGACCTCAGCAAGACTAGATCGGTTAGATACGAAGAAAACTCCAGCCTGCTGAGGTAACTACGGATATGAAGTCGCACATCGACCAAAACAGCTCAAGCGGTCGAATCGCGATGCTGCCTCAATCTCAACTTAACACCAAATGAACAGCACCAAAGGCAACTTGCATTTCCACTAACCCAGAGTTTGGACATCCTACGGGCTACTAGTACACGGCAATCGGAATTTCGATCCGCGTCTCATTTTCGCCTCCTATTTCCAGCCGCGCACGGCAATCGGAAACCTCAAACCTCGTCGTTCTTTCCCAGCCATCCCCTGCTTTAGCCGCCGTGAACCGAACGGCCGCGGGGGGGGGGGGGGGGGGGGGGGGAGGGAGAAAAACCGAAATCCGGGTCCGTTCCGAGGCAATCGGAAGCCGACGGAGCTCAAATCCGACGCCTAAAAAGCGAACGGACGGCTCGCGCGCGGAAAAATCGCGCCGCCGCCGCCGCCGCAAACGGCGGTTGGGAGCATGTGGAGTGGTGGGGAGCTTACAAGAAGGAGGCGATCGGGGCGTCCTGAGCGGGGACGGCGAGCTGGAGGGGCTTCAGCGGCTTCGTGCTCCTCATCGTCTTCATGCTTTGCTAGGGTTCGCCAGAAGCTTCCCAATTTTGCTCGCGACGCTCTAGAGAGAGAGAGAGAGAGAGAGAGGGGAATTGTTTGTCTCACTATTGGTCTTGAGGGAGACGGGGGACGAGAAGAAGTCCGTTGGGAGGACCCAAAATTTCAAACCGGAATGGCCGCGCGGAATATAATAATAAAGACGAGAGAAAATATTTTGTCGGATTATATTTTTTTTTTCGAAACGAGAAATATCATTTATATTCACTTTATTTTTTTCATCTTTTCGATGAAAATTATCTAAAGGATTTCAGCTACGACTAGCTTCTAAGGACGCGAATGATAACCATTCTGTTTTTCTATTTTTCTATTTTTTTGTTGTTCCCGGAAACAGGTTTAGAATAAAAATCCATTTTGTTTTTTTTTTTTTTAATTTTCGGGACAAATTGGCCTGGAAATAGATTTGGAACGGAAGTGAGAAGTTAAAATTTTTTACTTTTCTATTTGTGAAACAGAAACAAGAATAACAACTCTCTTTTGTTGCTCACCCTTGTTGCCTACCGCCGCCCGCTCGCCGCTAGCCACCAACTATCCATTGCCACTCGCCACCGCTCGCCAGCCAGTTGTCTGCCGCCGCCGCTTTCCGACCAGCGGGAATAGAAATTTTGTATCGTTATTAAATTCTACTTTTTGCTTAGATACTTGTCTAGGAAAGAGAAATAGATTTTTTTAATTTCCAATCAGAAATAGAGCCAGGGAAGAGAAATGTTGTCATTTGCACCGTAACTTGTGCAATCAGCCCTAGGTTGGGTAAAAAATAATCAAACCCAAATTAACTCATTTAACTCATCTTGACTTATTTCCATGTAATACAAATCTAATAAACCCAACTCATGTCTAACCCATAATTGACCTAGACCCATATTGTAGGAAAATTCATACTGAAATCGAGGTGAGAGCAAGGAGTGAGCAAGCGTGAGATCCAGTGAAGGCAAGAGATAGTGAAGAGAAAGTCATAGAGATGGGATGAATCTAAGTAAATTATAGACTCATTTAACACGAATACTATCTTGGGTTTTACCATTTTAAACCTATTTACTATAACCCAACCTACTAAATATGAGTTAATAAATTGATTTACAATAACCCTTTTTAACAGATCTACTACGACACGAGCTTAATCGATGATTCGTTGCTTGGACGTTTCGCACGCTGTGAATAAATAAATTAGGCTTAATTCACATATATTCGCCAAGAAATATATTAGGTTTTATTATTTAAATAGACCATAATAAAGGAAAATCTGCTACTCTTTTTTTATATGCACGTAATAGTTAAGAAATGAAATTTAACGTGTGAACACACGATATATATTTAACTCTCCACACTATAGTGTCTAAATCAAAACTCCCATATAGCCATTAAAAAGAATATATATATATATATGGGGCTCGATCAATAAATGATTTCTCGTGATTTTATTTTCATCACACTTAATTATTTTCTTCGAAAAAATTCGAGTAATATTTTAGGTTGTGGCGGAATTTATTAACCATTCCATTTCCGCCCCACCTTTTTGCTTTATCCACGCCCTTAGCACTCAAAATGACAGAACAACCCACGTGTGGGTCCCAGCAGACCCGCTTCTCTTCGTTTCACGCTTTGTTTTTGGGCCCCCGCCCGCGCAATCTCCCGCCCCATCTCTCTCTCCTCCTTAGCCACGGGTCCTCGAAGTGGTTGTGCTTTGCTTCGCCACCCTCGCGATCTTCGTCCGGCTTCCTTGGCGTCGGCTTCGTTGGCAAAGCACTAGAAGCAGCCGCCCCTTCCTCAGGGGCGATGGGGATGGTGACTTCTTCGGCTTCCACTTCGACTTCCTACATCGATTGGGGGGTGGACAATCCGTCGGTGAAGAAATTGGCTTAATGGCTTCTTTCAATGTTGCCCGAGGACCCACGTGTGGGCTGTTTCGTCATTTTAAGTGTCAAGGGGGTGGATAAAGCAAAAGCGGGTGTGGAAATAGCGGTCTCCCTTTTTATTTTATTTTAACGTAAATATAAAATAGCTTTTTCACAGGTTCAAAGGGTTTTTCTCTCTGCAACTCCAGTGCCTCCCTCCCTCCATAGCTCCGCCTCCTCGGAATCAAGTCGAAGGCTCCGACATCATCACGTCGCTGCGGGTAAGTTCTTGAATGGACGGCTGTTCGTCCGCAGACGAATCTTCTCTTGTCGATTGGATCTCGCGTTTCCGTTCTGTCGCAAGATTGCTGTCGATTCGAAGCTTCAGCGATTGGATTTCCTCCTCGCTGCTAGCTCCGTACAGTTTCGAATTCGACGCGTCGGTCGTGGTTTTTTGAGTGATTTGGGGTTGTTCGCCGTACGCCCGCCCCTCGCACGCGAAACCCCAGGACGAGAGCGCAGCGCATTCTTACTGGGGTCCCGCTGATTGTGCTCTTTTGGTGATGGCAATGCGGGTGTTGGGGAACAGCAGTGCGGAGAGATCATTTCCGCCGAATGGGATTTTTGGTTTACGAGTTGTGCGCATAATGGGTCGGCTGGAGTCGCGGGAGTGATTTGTAGGGAATGCGAATGCGACCGCGAAGTGAGTGATGAGGGCTTGACTTGAATAGAATGAAACTAACCTGCACGAGTGAGCCACAGAGGATGTTTGGAACATTGTGAATCAACCGGTCCGTCGTGATGTTGGCCAGTGGATTTCTTATGTAAATGGGGGATTTTCCTGAGGCAAAGTGGGGTTAAAATAAACCACAAGTCAAACTGTCTTCCCTCGCATGTTCTAGGAACCCAGTAAAGTATCCTTTGAGATGACCGATGTGAATTTCCATATCTTCGTTGTGCTACTACGTTTCATGGATTTTGCATATCCTTATAACATGTCGTGTACTGCGCAAGTAAACATCATGGTCGTTTTTGTCTTTGTTGGTTTTGCAGAAAACGAGGATGAAAGTCAAGCTCTTGAGTATCCTTCGCACTATGCCTGGCTGCGCTTCTTGCTGTCCAATATATTCATAGACTGGCCAGTTAATTTGTTTGTTTTTCATAATAAAATGAATAAACAGTCCAGTAATGAGAGCTATGTTAGTGTTTCTTTGTGCCGTCGGGCTGTCATTCCATTCTCTGTTCTGTCTGACCAAATTTTGATCTCTATGTACCTGTTTCCTGGATATTGTGTTCGTGCATTCGTTAAACCTTTTCTCATCCACTAATGGATCCTTCAACTATCGATTACTCATTCATCTTTCATTCTTTCCCTTTCAATTGGCTAATGTCCATCATTCCTTTCAATATCTCCTTTTCCTTCTCCCAAAAGTATCAGAATCAGTTGTTGTCATTTTCTTATTTGTCAAAAAGAAAACTTATATATGATCAGACATATGACTTAGACGAGAGATTTAACTTATAGTACATCCTGTGCTCCTGATTTTCGCCCTACTAATACTTTGTTCTCCCGCTATTACCTGTTTATTTTCTTTCTCGTTGCTTGTTTTGACTCCCATTTATCAGTCTTTACTTATTTGCTCTCATTCCTTCCATAAGAAAAGGAATTGCTGATATTCTTCATGTTATAATCCATTTCAAGGACAACACGAGGATTTGTAAAACATTTCTCTTTAATTTGCAGAAATTCACTACTCAAACACGCACATGCACAATTCATGAGCATGTGTTGTGCAAACTCAAAGACACGCCTGTGCACGTGCTCGTGCACATGAACAGACGCATGCACGTGTGCAGGCACACACATACATAGAGAATAGCCGGTACAAAAGGAGGCCTGAATTTTGGATATATCTGCTTATAATTCCCACATAGAACTTGCCGCAGTCAATGTTTTGATTCATTTTCACAGAAGTGTTCGGAGACTAACATTGCCCGTTTGCAAGCATCTGCTTCATTCTCCAGTTACAAATGTTCTTCTTTGTGGGGACAGTTTTCCTTGACCTATTTTCTCCCGAATTCCTGCTGGTTTTATTGAACAGAGTAAGTACTCACTTTTAGCAGATAGCTGCATTAGGCATTTGTACATCTGTCATAAAAAGGGAAGGACTTGTTCATATGTAGGGGCTGTGGAACCCTAAATCTTCTGTTTATCTGAAGCACAGATGGCATGCTGTCGCTTCATGGACTTGGGATGCCCAGGATGAAACGTGTGGAATTTGTAGGATGGCCTTTGATGGCTGTTGTCCCGACTGTAAACTCCCTGGGGATGATTGTCCACTGAGTAAGTTTCTACCTTTGCTCACTCTATTCTTAGGAAGGTATAATGTTGTAGCTGATATTGCCTATCGAATATAGATGGAGATGTCCTGTATTTCTCCTCTGAGATGTCTGCATGTGAATCTGAAGTACCTCTACATAGTCAACAAGGCTTCAAGCTAGGCTAATTGCCCTGTGCTTTATAAGCAATTCGAGCAAATACTAAACAGTTGCTGTTTAACATAAAATAGTTGTTTCTCTTCAACGTGTCCAGAAGATTAAAAATGAATTCGGGCCTCTAATTTCTCTTCTTCACTCAGAGAAGATCCCATGTACCTTGCCTTTTTTCTGGTTTTTGCTAGAAGAGGAGCAAGCTTGGATATAGCTTTTGTTTTGAAAATGCAATGCTGCATTTGTCTGAGGCTAAATCGTTCCTCATATTTGAAGTTCCAAGCTGAGCTTTTGTTTCATTCTTTTCTTTCAGCTAAGTAAGCTGAGCTTGGATATTCTAAGTTGAGCTTGTGGTAATTAGTTAACCCTTGAACAGGAACTGGATGTTCATAATGTCTAATAGCATGGCTTCGTTCTGAAACATGATGTTCTGTCATTTCCAGTCTATGTAATTGAACTCCCATATCTCGAACCTGTGTCATGAATGTTTTCATACCTCTAAAGATATGGTAACTTATTCTTTCTTCCCAATTTCCCCTTCCCTCCCCCTTCTTGAAGCCACAAATAATAAAGGAAAACAAAGATGCTTTCTAAGAACAGTTATATTGATTACATATTCTGTGATTGTTCTACAGTATGGGGTGCATGCAATCATGCTTTCCATCTTCATTGCATCTTGAAGTGGGTGAACTCGCAGACTTCTCAAGCACACTGCCCCATGTGTCGGAGGGAATGGCAATTTAAAGAATGATGAGTCAAAACTCACAAATCCTCCCATCTTCATTGCATCTTGAAATGGGTGAACTTGCAGACTTCTCAAGCACATTGCCCCATGAGTTAGGAGGAATGGCAATTTAAAGGATTACAAGCCAAAGTGTACGATATCCTCCCAACTCTTCCTTCTTTGCGCTAGAGTGTTTTTTAATGCACTGACAGGTATATGCAATTGATTTGTGAGGAATGATGTCACATTGGAGGAATGTTCTTATGGATGGCCAACATTAGTTGGTGTTTGGCCCTACCCACTATGTAATAGCCTTATTGTCACGCATGTCTGATTTATAAGTGGGGTAATGTAATCTTTACATATGCATGAATTCAAGGGATTATCATGATACACAGTAGTCCTTAAGTACTGTCTAAAGATTGCAAATTTGCATGTTATTTATGCCTTGCATTAAACTGCAGCTGTTCTGGTAATCTGAGTTGTACCTTTTCTACCGTCACCTTTTGCTGTCAGCTCCTTTCGTGTCTTAGACCTTTTTTTTTTTTTAAAGATTGTCACGACCTAAAAAATTTTCATTTTTCAGGCTAATGGATTATTAAGACTAAACTTAACTCGGGCCCTTCCATGCCCTACCAATTCGCAACTTAGGGTTTAAGTTCTTAACATGCAAATATCTTCATGCTTGGGGTCGCCACTAATCATTTTATGGTAGGTCGATTAGAAACCTAAATAAAACATAGGGAGATATGTTTTATTCCTACGAACCAGAAATTCTAAGCTCGGGGACTTGGTTACGCTAAATCTAGTCTAACGCCCTTTCGGTACCTTTTCTTTTCAAAAATATTTTGGCAGGCAGTTTGGATCCATTTTAACTTAATTACTAACATGTGAGGTGTTCATGCGGGTGCGCAAACTACCAATTTAATACCCAGGAAAGCATTAAATAAATTGCAAGTTTGGAAGAATTACTTACATGGAAGCAATGCAAGCATCTGCATTGTTAGCTAGAAAATCACATTAACATCCTAATATAATTTCTAACTAACAAGCAATTCACTCAATTTCTCTTTTGATTTTCATTTATTTAAATGAAATCTAATCTATATGCAATGACGTGCAAAAATGACATGCAAGTAATGCAACCTAGCATGCAAACTATATGTCATGCGACGACGTGACCTAATTCTGATGACGGGTAAATGATTTATTTTTGATATTTTCTAATGAAATTCGGAATAAAAATATACCTAAAATAACATGCAACCTATGATGACTTAACATATCCTAACATGACTTATTTTTGAGATTTTTGTTAAAATTCGAAATAATAAATTACTTAAATTAAGAATGCAATCTATCCTAATCTACCATAAAGCAATTCATTCTTTTTTTGGGGTTTTCATGAAAATTCGGAATTAAAAAATAACCTAAATAATCTAATAAGATTAGAATATTGCTTAATTTAAATTAGGAAATAGATTATCTCAAGTCCTAATTTAAATTAAATAATTACTCTATCTTCTAGATACATTTAGGGTTCCCTAAACATGCAAAACTCAAATTCAAATCCTAACTGATATTTTTTGAATTTTCTGTTTAAAGGAAAAAGGAAAGCAATTAAATAAACAAGGATAGCAACCACATTCAAACCGTCCACGCGATCCATCAGATTTGTTTCAAACTCGGATTAGGCACAAAAATCGAACTATCGGTCATATCTATAGGGTTATAGATATTGATGGAAAGTTGATCGTTTAAATTTGGAAAGCAGATAAATATCATTATCGTATCCAAGTGATTATGGATAGGATAATAATTTTCCGTATCGCCGTGTATCGTACCTTAGAAATAAGGTCAGATAGTCGTCCAGATACGTTGCTAAATTAGGAACGATTCCTAATTTTAAATATTTTCAAATATTACGGATATATCGAACATTATCCTAAGATATCTAAATATCCACATGATATTCATGAAATATTCAAAACATGCAAATTAGGAAATTAAATATTCTGAAAAATATAGGATAATGTTCAATCACCTAATTTGCAGATAATCTCCAACTTTATCAATTTCGGAGAAACATCTTCTGAATTCTAAAGGAATGAAAATCAGATCTTGACACAGATACTGATCAGATTGTGAAAATTCCTTTTGAAAATCCAAATGACGTCCGATTTTGATGAAATTAGTATCAATGGAAAGATCTCGATCTCAGTATGAACTTTCATGAAGAAAACTTTTTCAGATTTCGAACACACAAATTTATGAAAATTGAAAAACACACGAAGGTCAATCTGGAACTGATCTGTCATCAGATTCATGCATATATGACGTTGCAGATCGTATCATGCTAACACGCTTGGAATTTTATGAAAATTTTATGGTGAACAGACAAAGATGTGATCTACAATTTTCGTGAAGAAAATTTTTTCAAAAAATGATCATAGAAAATCATAAAAATCACAGAACAGCACAACATCAGTTAGAACATTATCATAACAGACTTCAACATCATATTCCAGATTCTGATCCTAACTTCCGAAATAGTTTTGACATAGCAAATCAGGTCCGATTGAAGCATATGATATATCAAATCAAAGCTTAAGACGTGCTTTACGATTCTCTAGTTCATCACTTCACAAGATTTTGACATTAACGAGCTAAAATCGGCATCTCAAGCATACTGGTTTCTATGTACACGATTTTACAGAATAAAGTCCAAGTGCACTTACCTTGTTTAACGATGCTCCGGCACGAAATCGAGCGATCCGGCCTCCGTATTCAGATCAAAAACAACACAGAGAAGTCTCGGAAAGCTCGGCCGACCTATGATAATAGATTGCACAAAATATAGTGAGAATCGATTTGATCTGGCACGAGTGGACTAGTAATGAAGAATCAAGTCAAGAGATGTGATCCGGCGGTCGTTTAACGAGAAACCGGCCACCACAGTGATGTGAAAACGCTAAGGAGTGTTGCCGCAAGTTCTGGATCGCTGGAGGAAGTCGCTGATCAGCCGGTTCAACCGCTTGAACCGGCTGATCACATCATCGGCAGCAATGTTAGCGGAAGGCAGCGACGTCGGCGGGCGGTTGAGGCGCAACGACGGCGGTGCGGCGGCGTGCGGCGTGCCCCCGGTGGTGGTGCGCGACGTCACTCTCTCTCACACTTGCCTTTCTCTAAAAATCAGATCTGAATTATGTGTTGTCCCCTCAAAATTCTGTTCTAAACATGCTTATATAATACTAACCTAGGTCAATTAGATGGGCTCTCTAGTCCTAATGGGCTTAGACTTGGGCTTAGGCCTTAATCTAATTTCTGATTTTATTTAATTCCTAAGCGGGCTGAATTAACTTGGATTTTAATTTAATTGAACATAATGGGTTGAATTAAGCTCAAATTAAAACGACCAAACCTATTTGACTCGTGATTTTCAGCCCTTGCCTTTCCGAGCGAACCGAGTCCCATTCGATGAAATTTAAACTCGTTCGCCATCACCGGTCCGATGCAAAATGCGATTAAATTAAAATGAACATAAACTATATGTTATGCAATTTAAATATTTTGTTTAGGGGTTAAAAATTAATCCATAATTTTTATGCAAATTACAACTAAATGGTGAGTCGAAATTTAGGTGTCAACAAAGATGTCTCCTGATGTGCAATTTGCCGATCCCCGCGCTTTCTAACTATTGCACGGACATCTTCCTTGGGATCTTAAGTGTTCTCAAAACCGGGAAGGATGAGGTGGCTGGATTGGTTTGATTCAAAGCAGGCCTTGATGATACCCGGTTTTGATCACAGACCATTTGCTCAAACATGGTTTAACACATACATCGCCGTCTTCAATCGAAGACAATGCAAAGCGGGCCTTGCTGATGCACAGACAGTCTGTGCATCGTCCTCTTTGTCTATAAGCCTACAAAAGTACATGTATCGTGTAGTTGCTTTCGCCCGAGGGTCTAAACAGTTCGATAGACAACCAAATTTGGGTATCCGGATATGTCTCGGTCGGTATCACGAATCACTTAAAGACCAGTTCAGTTTCTGTTTATTGTTATTGAAGCACAAGAGAAATCCTCCTTCTCCCACCTGTCCTGCTTGAGACATGCCGAAGGGACTTCTATGTCGTTGGTCATCGGCACATTGTGAATGAGTAAAGTTGACGTCCGTTTCAAGTATTAAATAGTTGAAAAACTTGGCTATTTCGTGTGTCATCTTCACACGTCTCTGTCCGTTCTTCTGATCCGCAACCTAGTCTTCAAACGTTTCCTGAAATTGGGAAATGAATCTCAACGTGTAGGCAAGTGCAACCACCTCGATTTGAACAGAAACTAGTGGCTCTGTTTCCCCAGCCGGGGAAATAATGCTTGACGTGTACGCAACCACCTCAATTTGAGCATAGACTAATGGCTCTCTTTCCCCCCCTCGAGGCTTCATCCTTGGACTCTCTCTCTCTCTGGATATATTAGATGTTATTATCAAAAGGAAAAATTCTACCGTTTTTTTTTTATAAGATAAGTAGTATTACTTTTCAACACACCAAATACAAGAGAGCTGAACACAAAAACCTCGTACCTGAGAAGACAGAAGATGTCCCGACAGGTACAAAGATATTACGACCGAACCAAGAGCAACAAGGGTATTCTAAGAAGTAAGGTTAGCCAACCAGCCAGTACAGAAGTAAAAACCAGAAAAACTAGATAGAGTTATAAAAAATGGAGGCCGAGATACCCCATTTGCGTCGTATGCTTCTATTCCGGAGATTGTCATCCACCATTTTGAGGGAAAGTCCTTTGTCCCTAACGACCTTGGCAAGGTGAGTGCGCATGACAGGTAGATATAAGGATCGATTCCTAAATAAGATGTTGTTCCTTTCAGTCCAAATGAGGTGGCATAGGGCCGTAAAAGAAAACCGAGCTATCCGATGATGAAATGAGTGACCGGTAGTGACCCGAGCGGCCCATCTAAAGTTTTCTTGGCAAGTGTCATTGCGCTAGGACAGATTGCAATTGGAAGCCCAAAAGAGAGCAAGGGACTGAGTAGTACGGCATTCGAAAAAGAGGTGATCAGTAGAATCCGGTCTAGCTTGGCAGAAAGCACAAAAACCTTCTGAGATCCTGCGGTAGTTTAATAGAAGCTCCTGAGTGGGAAGCCTGTTGAGAGAGATAATCCACAACAAAAAAGTGAGTCTAGGCGCTATATGATGATCCCAGACAAAGGAACACCAGGGTACACAGGGGCCTCTATACTGGATATACTCCTAAGCTAATGAAGTGGAGAATACACCCGAAGAAGCTTCTTGCCAAGTAAACTGGTCCCGTCTCTCTGACACCAATGAAATAAGGTCCGGCCAGGAGTGAAATGTGTCGAGCATATGAGATTGTTGCCAAGCAGTAGAGAAAAACTCTTTAAGAGTGGCACTTCTTGGAATTCTAGATTCATAGATGTCCTTATTAGAGAACAGTTTATAGAGAGGGCCATTAGAGTGCCAAAGATCATACCAGAAGGAGATGGAGGATCCGTCACCAACTGTCCATTTGAAGTTTGCTTGGAAATCATTGCGAAGGTCCAGTATTTTCTTCCATGTCCATGGAAAAATTCTACTTTTTATCACGGTACTTTCACGTTTTTTTTTTCTAATCAAAGTCCTTTTATTTTTAGTTTCTCTATTCAAGTCGCTATATAATCAAGTCTCTGTAACACCAAATATGTCAACAGACCTAACCATCACAATACATTTTCCAGCCGACAAACATGTCGGCTAGATTTGGCCGGATTTCGATGTCCAAAAGCAGAAAATTTGTAAAAGTTAAAAATAATTGATTAGACAAGTTAATAGTGTAGGAACTTAATTAGGAAAGGTGTGAAAGAATAGCTAAGAGAAAGAAAGAAAGAACTCGTCTAGGGCATTAATTTATTTCATTTCTCACCTAATTTTTTCATCTCTCTTCCTCTCTCTCTCACACACCCACATCAAGCAATCGCCGGAGAACAGTTGCTCAATTCAAGGAGTGTTGTCACCTGCGTTCTTATCGCTGTCACTTGCCACCCCCCATGTCCTAAACATGATCTCTCTAGGAAAAATCCTTCGAGAAAAGCATTCTCGACCCGAAATGCTGATTTCATCGAAGAAAAATCGTTCCTTCAAATTGAATATCTTTTCAAGCCAAATGAGTAAACATTTGCTTAATCATTAAGCTCGAGATTTCAGCAGGGTTGGTCCATGGTGGGACTAGGGTTGGTAAGTTGAAGCCAAAAATGCCAGTTATGCAGATGTCGACGGTTTAGTTTGTGCGTAGGTCCTACGCCTATATAGGACCATAAACAACACGATACCATGACAAAAGTGCTTTTCCAAAGAAATCCTAGCATCTTCCTCTCTTGTTTTTATTACACGGCTAAGAAAAGCAAAGTACTCCCTTACCTTTAACTCTAGTTAGGCTTTAGAGCAAAACACGTCAATTTGTACGAAGCCAGGAAAAGATAATTATAAACAGAATCGAAATTAGTGTGGTCCGTTCCTATATTTCAATGGGGGTTGGCGATAGAGAACTAAGATGGGAATTCGAATGAAATTAGACCCAGTGTTGCGTACGTCCCATAAAAAAACGTAGGAAGATGGACGTAAATAAGAGTGCAATTAGAAATGAAATTCCTATGCTTTCTGTTCTATCGTTTAATTTGTGGGTTGTTATAATTATGGTCGCGACGGTCTCGAATGAACTTTTTATTCAAATTTCGTTGCCTGAGATTCGAACCCAGGAGAAGATTATCATGCGTAATTTGGTCAAGTGAAACACTAAAATAAGGCAAAGATGTCCTTCCTTCAGTTTCAATGCTGACATCCATGGCACGTGAATCACCGTCTCCCGACGAAATGAATGAATGAATGAATATTGCAATTACCGCGAAAATGGTTTCATCTTTTTTTCGTGGCACCGATCGCAATTTTTACTTTTTTTCGTGATAGCACGAGGGCATTTTACTTATTATTCGAATAATTCCCGCATATGTATTTGGCTATTGACAATCTCGAATTTTTATAAACGTAATGAAATTTTTGGATATTCTCAAAATTAAATTTTCCTGATTGAATGTCGTTTAAGCAAGGATGTTTAGGACCTCTCTAAAGCGGAAGCCTATATCTCTTTCTCATCGCACTTTTCTTTTTAATTACATTTTTCGAAATTGGTTCCCGATCACTAATTCCCATTGTAACTGCCATTCAAACGCGGTGAACGTTTGCTTTTGCATAATTATCTTGTTATTTGAAAAGAAGGAAAATGGAGATGAATTTAGGGTTCGTTTGTTTGAAGAAAAACTGATTTTCGGGAAATTGTTTTTTGACTTTTCAGTATTTTGATGACAAAAAACTAATCGATTTATGAAAATCGTTTTCCATGGACTGAAAATAACAAAACTTAAGATCAGGAAAAACAACTTTCTCTTCCGGTATGAAGGAAATCATTTTTCCTAAATCACCAAACTAAATAAATCTAGTCATTTTCCTTGTTCTTTTATTATGAAAGTTTTCAATGAGACAAACGTACCATGACTCCGTTTGTCTTACAGAAAATGAATTATGCGAATTTTTTTTTCCAAAAATTGATTGCTCGCATCAAACGATATTATCATCCAATGAATAATGTTTCTATTATCGGTAACAATTTGTCTAAATAATTTCATGAAAGCCGAAAATATTTTTCGTTTATTCATTTATGTAAGCCGTACCACTCCCCATATCATTTCATTTATGTCTTTGCAAAGATGACTCGTAATACTTTATTTTGGCCATCAGGATCTTTTTCAATTCACGATTTTGATAGGAGTTGTTATTTGGAGAGCATGGTACGATGAAAGCTGTTAGCTATAATGTTCGAGCATATCCCACTTTTTGTTAGGAAATATTATTAAAAAAATAATCCCAAGTTGGCTCAATTAACGAAATGGGATTAAAGCACAATACCAAAATCTGCCGACACTCGAGGGCGCCACGTCACGGCTTTTGAATGCCACGATTCAAATCAACGGCACATTGCAGACAACTAATGACGAAATACGTATGAAAACGACGAAGAGAAAGGAGGACTTCCGACACGTTCGAAGATGATCGAATCGCACAGAAAATCAGCGGGCGGCTGCTTGATTAGAGGGCGCAATTAGCCACTCAAATCTCTGCACCTGTCAAAGAAGGAAAAAGGAAAAAGAAAAAAAATACAAAGATTTTGTTTGGAAAAATGAAAATTTCATGAACTTTTATCTAATCATTATTGTTTTGTAGAGTGATAATCGTTTTTTCCTTCCTTTTTCTTTTTGCGAGATAGAGAGAAAATGGGGATGCTTCAATTATTTTTTGACAAATAACATTTTTTTAGCTATATATATAGTGCACTAGAAATTCTAAAACCTGTCGTGAAATACGATTGAGTTCTAAATCTTTTAAAAGTGTAATCAAATCATTAAACTTGTTACGAAAGTGCAATCGAATCCTATTCAAAAAATGCAATCAACAAAAAGACTTGATTGAATCAATTTGACAAGTTTCAAGACTCAATTACACTTTCGTGATAAGTTTTAAGACTTAATTTTACTTTTTGAAGTTTTAATACTTTCAATGTACTTATCTCATATGAATTTATATGTATGCATATACGTAAGGAGAGAGAGATTACTTCGGATCTTTGTGATGGCATAGACGGCATAAATGATACTAGGAATCGAGTCACAAAGCGAGAGCACCAGACAGATCCAGAACTCTGCTTGCAAATATATGTAATCAAACTCAAATCTCCCCGCGAAAAATAATTATTCTTCTTATTTCTCTCTTGGCCAATCCAAAAAATTATATTTTTCTCCTATTTTGCTTGATAACAAAAGCGCCCAAAAGCAAAAAAGAAAATTGGAAAACTTTGCCTTCGACATGCACTCATGAAAAAAGAATAAAACTTCCGCCTTACGTTAACTGATGAAAACCTACGTAAAACCAGAACTCTCTCGACTGCTTAATAAGATCAGAAGCGTGCATCATCACCTTGCAACCGTACTTGAGGAAGACGCCGAGAGGCGGCACGATGATGGCGATGAGAATGTCAATGCAGTTCTTCGTGGCCTCGTCCGCCATTTTCTGTTCCTTTTTCGTTCTGCTGTGTCTCTCTTTAACCAGGCGAAGAAGACCCTGCTTGCTCTCTGCAGAAACCCCTTTTGAACGAGCTCGAGAATGGAGGTAGAAGAGATTGAAAGGGAACAGACTCGAGGGTCATACTTATAGGGGCTTGAGGTGCCGCGCCGCGGCCGTGCTAGGGCTCTCTGCAGAAACCCTAGAAAAGCGTGTCTTTTGCTTGCCCAAGAATCGTATGCAGCTCAGGATCATGAATGGGATGAAGATGTGCCAACGGTGAAAAGTATGTTCGGATAATGCTTTGGTGTTCGTGTTTGCATTAAAAGGCCGTGTTAGTCCCCATGATTTGCTCCTTTTTTCGGAGTTTGAGCCCCGCGAAGGAAACCTCAATCCAATTTTTCTTTGAAAAAGTGCTAAAAAAATTTTAAATTTTTTACATTAATGTCAATTTAGTCTTAAATCTTTTTTTGATTCCAATTCAGTCCTAAATCTTTTGCATTTGTGCTAATTTAGTCATAAACCATTTTTTGGTGCCAATTCAGTCCTAAATCTTTTAAATTGGTGCCAATTCAATTATAAACCTTTTATTTTTGTGCCAATTTTGTCATTCCGGCCAATTTTGACCGGGTGAGGCCCAACCTCGCCAAAGGCCGCAGTGAGGGCCCGAGCCTCGCCTTGGTCGGAAGAACTAAATTGGCATAAAAATAAAAAGTTTAGGACTGAATTGGCACCAATTTAAAAGATTTATGATTAAATTGGCACAAAAAAAAAAGATTTAGGACTACATTGATACCAATGCAAAAGGTTTAGGACTTAATTGGCACAAAAAAAAAGTTTGAAAAAATGACACAAACAGTCCCTGAACTTTGACTCAATGTGCAATTTGGCCTATGAACTTTTAATTTGTTTAATATAGTTCCTAAACTTTAACCTAATGTTCAATATGGTCATTGAACTTTCAATTTATTCAATGTGGCCTCTGAGTTTTTTATACATGTTTAATATAGTCCCTGAACTTTATAAAAATGTTCAATGTAGTCATTCCATTAATTCAAGTGCAAGGACTATATTGTATATTTTTATATAGTTCAGGGACCAAATTGAACGTTTACTAAAAGTTCAGGGACTAAGTTGAACAAATTGAAAGTTTAGGGATCACATTGAACATTGGGTTAAAGTTCATGGACTATATTGAACAAATTAAAAGTTCATGGATCAAATTACACATTAAACCAAAGTTCATGGACTGTTTGTGTTATTATCCCAAAAAGTTTAGAACTAAATTGGCATCAATGCAAAAGGTTTAAAACTTTTTTGGCACTTTTTTCATTTTTCTTAATTGGAATGGCTTCTTAGTTTTAGTGGGTTTCTTAATTTGAGCAGTTTCTCAAAATCCATTTATTATGGAGAAAATTTCGTGATAAAGGAAAATTTTTTTTGGGAAATTATTATCCAAAATATGTTTTTCATTTATCGGGTTGGGGAATTCATTTTCGTAACTTTGAGCATGCATATTTTCTTTAACTATAAATGGTTTTCCGTTGATTAATCATTTTCAGCAAACCAAACACATAATAGTCTAGAAAACTATTTCGTGGAATTTTTTTTCACTCAAACAAACACACCCTTAATTTGAGTGGATTACCTAGAAAGGGTTCGTGATTGTAGCAATCAATTGCACAGCGTGCTCGTGAATTGCATCTTGGAAAAATAGCAGGTGTTTTGAAACTAACGAATCTTGTCGTGAGATCTTGTGATTTTTTTTGCGAGACTTAAAGATTGTTTTGTGATGAGCGACAAATCCTGTGAGTTATTTTGAGTGGATTACCTACAGAGGATTCAAGACGGTAGCAATCAATTGCATGGCGTGCTAATGAATTACACCCTGGAGAAATCGCACGTGTTTTGAAACCAGCAAATCTTGTCGTGAGATCTTGTGAATTTTTTTGCGAGATTGAAAAATTGTTCTATTATGAGGGCGAAACATTATGTGAATTATTTAATGTAATTAAAAAGTGAAAATTATCGAAAGTGTTTGACTAATTCAAACATGGTTGTAATTTCTATGGAATCGATTTATCTATAGTGGATCTTGTGCTACTATCCCTATGAAGTGAGTCACATCGATCGAATCATGCAAAATCCAGTATAAGGTTTATTTTCCCATTTTGTTTATTTTATTATTCAATAGCTTATTTTACGGGAATGATGATGAAGAAGTTGCCAAGTGCATTTTTTAAATAACAAAATCCATACCGCCTTGAGCGGTTGTTTTGCCGAAATTGATCCCGCTGTGACGTATCTTTCATTGAAAGTCATTTTTCGGTTTTCATAAGAAGAGAAAGGTTCCTTGGTGATTCTGAACAAAAAATATCATAGGTAGACAAGGTAATTGATAACTTTACTTCGAATAGAACTGCATGTACATAAACCGTGCCGGAATTTAATCAATAACAAAGCTTGAGAAATATGGCTATCTCAACAGAACCAAACGTACGCGAACTGTGTTGGAATTTGATCAACAATAAAGCTTGAAAACGCAAAGATGCTGCGCCGGAATTTAATTGATAACACAACATCTAAGATAAAAATATACGCCGAAATTTAATTGATGGTGCGGATCTAGAAACTACAGCTAAGAAACACGCTAGAATTTAATCAACGATTAGAGTCTGAAAACTAAAAGTGTAGTATAGTAAAGTAAAGATAACTAAACAAATAGTACATTTGTTTGTTTGTGCAAGGACAAGGGGGGTTTTCGAATAGACGAACGATGGTATTTATAGTAAATGTGTCATAACCGCCTCTGTATAATTCTCCTACCGTTGTAGTTATGTTCCCTTCTCTCCGAAAATTTTGTGCTCATACTATCATGATGCCATGACCTCGTCTTCGAATGGTTATTCCTCTAAAATCGTGCGTTAGTTGCTCCATGACCTCCGTCATTTTATTCTCTTGTGACTTCAAGCCCGTAACTGCATATCGATGCCCTTTATGCGTTAAACTCTCTCCTACTGCCTTAATCGATAATCCGTAGATCTTATTGATTGATACTTTTGTCAACTATATTTAACCATCCGTCGTCGTATACCGACAACTGATTAGTAGTGACCATCAATGTGCACTAATATCGATAATAATCCTTTGTCCGTTTAACTGCTCTCGATCCTCAAGCTGCACCATGGCACGTGGAAATTGGTCCTCCACGAACTCCAACACTCGATCTAGAGTGTACTTGAAACGTCTCAACAATCTTCGATATTACGAACATAATGGTTGCTTGTCGTTGTTTTTTATGGACAATGACATCGACAAAGATCAAGTGATCCTTGGTCCTCATTTTAAGTCACTTCGTCCTCTGCTGGAGTTCATCGGAAGTTTTCCTCGTTATTATAAAGAGGTTTTCTCGATCAATCGTGACTTCATTTGTGCTCATGCTTGGCCTACTCTTAGGCTTCGTTCGTTTGACGAAAAATGTGACATTTCTGAAAAATATTTTCCGAGAAATCATTTTCCTGAAAAATGGCATAATTTTCCAGTGTTCAGTTGAAATCTGAAAAAGTCTCGAAAAATATTTTTCGTTATTCGATATGAAAAATATTTTCCTCTTTGCAATACTTTTAATATTTTTTTGAAATATATTTTTTTTCTTTTTCCTTCTTCTTCTTCTTCTCCAGCAAGTTGCTGGCCACGGCCATGGCCGGCAACCGGTTACAGGCAAGCTCGAGCCTCACCGCAGGCCGACGAGACTGAGCTTGGGCCTCTTCGAAATCTGGTGAGGCTCGAGCTCGCATGTGGCCGATCGTCGGCCATCGCCATGGCTGATGATCGGCTAGAGGAGAAATAGAAAAGAGAAAGAAGAAGAAAAAAGAAAAAAGATAATGAATTAAGCAAGAAGGTGGGGGAAAATATTTTCCTCTTTTGAAAAGAGGAAAACATTTTCCTTACTTTTGTTCATGTTTTCACTCATTGAGAGGAAATGTTTTTCGCGGGTAGTTTATTTTCCGCCCCCAAACACCAGAAAACTCAAAAAATATTTTCTTGGAAAACATTTTCTATGAAACGAATGGAGCCTTATCTATCAATTCAATTCTTAGAACGATTCTTTAAGTGGTATTCAAGTGTCACGGGTCGATTGATCTCGCGTTCCCAAACCCGTGCGGCCTTAGGAATTTCTTCCCAAGTCAGCCTTCCCCACCTCAACTCACAAGAACTTTTTAGAGAGAGAGAGACTCTAGAGAGAGAAGCTCTGGATTTCTATTGCTTCTTGAAAGAATGAGATGCTACAATGAGGGGGAGGAGACCCCTTTTTATACAAGTACCAGACTGACCGTATCCGTAGATTTCTCCCCGATCTTACGGTGGAGATCGTACCTCCCCATCTACCCAACTACCTCATTAATTACAGAGGTTTACAATTACCGTATCGCCCGCCCCCAAGAGTATTCTAGAACACATCAAGAAACCCTAGTACTCAGAATACTCGGGATCCGCTTTCTCGTTCAAGGGTCGGTCATGGTCCATCGTCCAGGAAACCTCATGAACGATCCATTTCTTTGGGCCGTGACATTCTCCCCCACCTATTCGGGCGACGCCCTCGTCGCGTCTTTGGCGTGGAAAGTATCGATATGCTTTTTGAACTGCCAAAGAGCTTCTTCAGGCTCCCAACTTGCTTCACTCTCTGGAAGACCCTTCCATCGGATTAAGTATTCCCGCTTCGGTGCACGATATCTCTTCCGTATGACTCGATCCGCCATGATGAAGTCGACGTCTCGATCATAGGAGGTTTTTGCTCCAAGCGGCGCCCGTTGTGACTCCCTTCGATCTGGGTCCTCCTCGTCTACACGGAAAGGTTTAAGCATACTCACATGGAATACCGGATGTACCTTGAGTTTTGATGGCAATTCCAGCTTATATGCGACTTTTCCGACTCGATGCAACACTCGGAATGGCCCCTCGTAGCGACGTATAAGCCCTTTATGCACGTCCTTGTATCGGAGAACCAGGTGTAGCTTGGCCAACACTAAGTCCCCGGCTTGGAACTCCACGTGCCGTCGCTTCTTATCGGCCCACTTCTTCATGCGCTTCGAGGCCTTGTGTAGACACGTTCGTGCCAAGTCCGCTTGTTCATGCCACTCCTTGGCAAACTTGAAAGCGGATGGGCTACTCCCCTTGTAGCCCGTTGCAACCGTACTCGGGGTGAGTGGTTGTTGTCCCGTCACGATCTCAAAGGGACTTTGATTCGTGGACTCGCTCTTCTGAAGATTGTAGGAGAACTGGGCGACGTCGATCAACTTCGCCCAATTCACTTGTGCCGTACTCACGTAGTGTCGGAGGTATAACTCCAAGAGTGCATTGACCCGCTCCGTTTGTCCATCGGTTTGGGGATGCAAACTGGTGGAGAAATTAAGATCCGACCCTAATAATTTAAAGAGCTCGGTCCAGAATCTACCCGTGAATCGAGGGTCGCGGTCGCTCACGATCGTTTGTGGCACTCCCCAATATTTGACGACGTGTTTCAAGAATAGCTTGGCCGCCTCCTCGGCCGGACAATCTTTTGACGCGGGCACGAACGTCGCATACTTGGAAAACCGATCTACCACGACCATGAGAGTCCGACACCCTTCGGATTTTGGTAGGTTGACAATGAAGTCCATGGAGACACTCTCCCATGGACGCTCCGGGATGGGAAGTGGCTCCAAAAGCCCCGCCGATGATCGTTGTTCGAGCTTGTCTTGTTGGCACACAAGACATGTTCGTACATATGCCTCCACGTCATCGCGTAAGTGAGGCCAATAGTAACGATCCTCCAAGAGCGCCATAGTGCGATGGATTCCCGGATGTCCCGCCCACTTAGAATCATGGCACTCCCGTAGGATTTCTTTTCGTAGCTTCCCATATAGTGGCACGTACAATCGCCGTCCCTTGGTGTAAAGCAAGTCGTCTTCACACCAAAATTGCCGGGTTTTGCCCTCCCGTGCGTGGTCGATGAGTGCTTTGGCCGTTGGATCATGTTGGAGTCCCTCCTTGATCCGCTCATCCCATGGATTCTTGGGACGACTTACGATCGATGATGCTAGCTCACTCTTTCGGCTAAGCGCATCAGCCACAGAATTTGCCTTTCCTGGCTTGTACTCGAGCCCATAATCGAACTCCGCCAGGAAATCTTGCCAACGAGCTTGCTTCGGGCTCAACTTCTTCTGGGTTTGGAAGTAACTCGTGGCCACGTTATCCGTCCTTATGACGAATCGGGGGCCCAAGAGGTAATGCCTCCACGTACGAAGACAATGGACCACCGCGGTCATTTCCTTCTCTTGGACCGTATACCGTCGTTCGGTATCATTCAGTTTTCTCGACTCAAACGCTACCGGGTGACCATCCTGCATAAGAACACCACCAATAGCGAAATCGGAAGCGTCGGTCTCTACCTCGTAGGGTTTGGCGTGATCAGGTAGCACGAGCACCGGCTCTTCGGTCATAGCTTGCTTCAACCGATCGAACGCCTTTTGGCATCGGGCCGTCCACTCCCACGGCTTCTCCTTCTTTAACATATCCGTGAGTGGCGCGGTGATGCTCGAATATCCTCGGACGAACCGTCGATAGTAGTTGGTGAGGCCAAGGAATGACCTTAGATCCGTCACCTTGGTCGGCGGTTTCCAATCCACAATGGCCGTAATCTTGGCTGAGTCCATCCGCACACGTCCACCCCCGACGATGTGTCCCAGGAATGGAACTTCCCGTTGTGCAAAGGCACATTTCTCCCGCTTGACATATAAGTCGTTCTCCCGTAGAACTTGGAAGACTTTCTTCAAATGCTCGATGTGTTCCTCGAGCGTTCGGCTATACACCACAATGTCATCAAGATAAACCACGACAAATTGATCTAGGAACGGGTGGAGTACCTTGTTCATGAGTGTGCAAAATGTGGCCGGAGCATTTGTCAAGCCAAACGGCATGACGAGGAACTCATATGACCCATACCGCGTCACACAAGTGGTCTTTGGTTCATCCCCTTTTGCAATTCGTACCTGATAGTATCCCGATCGAAGGTCAAGCTTGGTGAACCATTGTGCTTCTCCAAGTTGATCGAACAAGTCGGCAATGAGAGGGATCGGGTACTTGTTCTTGATCGTCAGCTTGTTCAACGCCCGATAGTCGATGCACATCCGGAGTGATCCATCATGCTTCTTTTGAAATAGGACCGGGGCGCCAAACGGAGCCTTCGATGGTCGAATATAACCCGCATCGAGCAACTCCTTGAGTTGTCTTCTTAATTCTTCCAATTCGGGAGGCGCCATGCGATATGGGGCCATGGCGGGTGGTCGAGCATCAGACACAAGCTCGATCTTATGGTCCACCTCCCTTTGAGGCGGAAGCTTCTTCGGGAGTTCGGGGGGCATTACATCCTTGAAGGAATCGAGGACTCGGGTTACCTCCGTCGGGACATCACTCCCTTCACCCTTTGGATCCTCGACTTTCAAGGTTGCTAGGAAAGTAGCCTCCCCTTTCCTCGCTCCCTTAGTAACTTGCATTGCCGATATTATCTTTTGGTTGCCCAACTCTCGTTTGACCGGGATCACACATTGACAACGTGTATCCAGTATACAAATACAATCGGCAAATGGGATGATAAGAGCATCTATCCTATCAAGGAATCCTAAACCAATGACAAAGTCATAGTCATCAAGTGGAATTACCTCGATCATTTCCTTGCTCTTCCATTGCCCGAGTTGGAAATCCACGTCCTTAGCTAACCCATTGGTAGGGACTTCTTTGGAGTTTACCGTCTTGAGCCAACCGGCTCCTTTCTCAACCCGAAGATTGAGTTTCTTCGCAGCTTCTTCCGAGATAAATAGATCGGATGCTCCCGTGTCGATGAGCGCATTCATCTTAGTTTTCCCGATCGTCACGTCCGCGAACATCAATCCCTTGGGCTTGTTCGCCTTTTTGGACTTTATGGAACTTAGGATTCGCAACGTACCGAGTCTTGCCTCCTCTCGTTCCTCCTCGTGTGCCTTGGCAATTGCAGCTAGTTTGCCTCGAGTTGGACAGTCACGAGCCATGTGCGCACCGTCGCACAAGAAGCACTTGAAGGTACGTCCCTTTTTGTGTTCTCCTCCGCTCGACTCCGCCTTCGCCCTTGGAGGGGCCATTGATGGTTTGCTTCCACTTGGACGGTGGAATTTGTTACGATCTCCCCCACCAACGCCCTTGTCCCTCGGTCGGGTATCCGGTTTGCTTACGGAAGTTGTTTTATACTCCACCATGGCCTCGGCCACGGACATGGCCGTCGAAAGATCCCTTGCGTTGCACCGCTTTAGCTCTTGCTTTACCCATGGTTTTAGACCACCCATGAATTGGAAGTAGGCCTCCGTGTCATTCATGGACGGAATTTGGAGTAGTAACTCCGAGAACTTCCGAACATACTCCCGAGCTCCACCTTTTTGTTCAAGGCGACGGAGTTCATCTCGAGCTTCTTCTTCCGCATAAGCGGGATAGTATTGTCGTCGAAACTCCTCGACGAACAATTCCCATGTAGTGATCGGTACACCACTCCGATCATCACTCCTACGACGCCACCATAAGAGTGCATTATCAGTTAAGTACATGGCTGCGGTACTTACCCGGATTGCACCATCGGTGATTCCCATCGCTAGGAAGTATTGCTCCATGTACCATAGGAAGTTGTCCACGTCTTTGGGCACCCGCGAGCCTTTAAACTCCTTCGGCTTCGGGGCATCCACTCGTGGAGCAGTTTGCACGGTGACTATCCCGTTCACACGTGCTCCTTCCATCTCGGCGACCTTCGCCTTTAGTTCGGCCATCTCTACGCGCATGGCCTCCACCAAGGCCTCCAAGGCATCGTCCCGTTGCTCAAGTTCTTTGACGGCATCAGTCAAGTCGCCCAGCATCGCCTTCCGGAGTTCTCCCATGCCAGAACTTAGCTCTTGCACTTCGGCCTCGAGCTCCCCCGTTCCGGACTCGCCTCCTTCGATGCGTACAGCAAGATCCTCGACTATTCCTTGGACATCTCCCACGACGATCTCCATTTTCGCCAAACGGGTTTCCAAGTCACCAGCCATATCCTTTGCATTTGAGCTATCACGGTCTTCCCTTGCCTCGACACTTTGTGTCCCGGTGGCCTTCCCACGATCCTCGCCCACACCCTTCTCGGTTTGTGACGTTAGATCGGATCGTGGCTTAGCAGCGCCTTTGGCCATCTTGGCTTTGATACCACTTGTCACGGGTCGATTGATCTCGCGTTCCCAAACCCGTGCGGCCTTAGGAATTTCTTCCCAAGTCAGCCTTCCCCACCTCAACTCACAAGAACTTTTTAGAGAGAGAGAGAGACTCTAGAGAGAGAAGCTCTGGATTTCTATTGCTTCTTGAAAGAATGAGATGCTACAATGAGGGGGAGGAGACCCCTTTTTATACAAGTACCAGACTGACCGTATCCGTAGATTTCTCCCCGATCTTACGGTGGAGATCGTACCTCCCCATCTACCCAACTACCTCATTAATTACAGAGGTTTACAATTACCGTATCGCCCGCCCCCAAGAGTATTCTAGAACACATCAAGAAACCCTAGTACTCAGAATACTCGGGATCCGCTTTCTCGTTCAAGGGTCGGTCATGGTCCATCGTCCAGGAAACCTCATGAACGATCCATTTCTTTGGGCCGTGACACAAGGATGTAGCTTGAGATGTGGTCCAAGCCAAAATTGCTTCGGCCTTGAAATTTTGTTGTATGTCTTTTAATCCTACCGAGTTTGGTGGGAGCAAAATAATGAATATTTTTATGTAATTCGAGGACTAGATTGAACATATACTAAAAGTTTAAGGATCATGTCGAACAATTTAAAAGTTTAGGGATGGCATTACACATTACGTTAGAGTTTAAGGACTATATTAAACAAATTAAAAGTTGAGAGATGACATTACATATTGGGCCAAACTTCAGAGATCATTTATGTCATTTTTCGTATTTATCATGAAATTTGTCCGAAATAAACACACCCTAAAATAGAATCGAAATTGGTGTGGTTTGTTCTCGTTTCTCAACGTGGGTTGACGATAGAGAAATAAGATGGGAATTCAAATAAAGTTAGACTCAAGTGTCACGTGTGTCTCTGAAAAAGTGGGAAGATGTAGGTAGAGAATGATAACCATTTTGTTTCGGAATGAGTTCTTGAACTAAAAATAGATTTTTTTATCTCTGATTTTTAGATGAGTTTCTGAGAAAAAAAACCCGTTTGATAACGATAAAAAATTTCTATTTCTAGAACAGAAACCCGTTTGATAACAGCACAAAATTTCTATTTCCTGAAACAAAAACCCGTTTGATAAACAACAGAAAATTCTATTTTCAGGAACAGAAATCCAGTTTTTTAGAAATGGATTAAAAATAATAAAAAATCTGAAAAATTCATAAAAATCTTAAAAAAAATTCAGAAAATCCCAAAAAATTGAAAAATTTCAGAAAAAATCATCAAAATGTCGAGAAAATAAAAAAAAATTCAGATTTTAGGAAAATAGGAAATTTGTCGAATTTTTTCAAAAAAAATCAAGAAATCAAAAATTTCAAAACTTCACAGAATTGCTTAAAATACCTGTGGCCACCCACTTTTAATGAAATTTAAATTTTTTTAGGTGCCAAAAAAAATCAAAAAATCAAAAATTTCAAAACTTCACAGAATAGTTTAGAATACATGTGGCTACCCATTTTGAGTGAAATTTAAATTTTTTAAGGTGCCCAAAAAAATTCAAAAATTTCAAAACTTCACAGAATGACTTAGAATACCTGTGGCCACCCATTTTGAGTGAAATTTTAATTTTTGGAGGTGAAAAAAAAGCAAAAAATCAAAAATTTCAAAACTTTATAGGATGACTTAGAATACATGTGGCCGTTTATTTTGAGCGAAATTTAAATTTTTTTAGGTGAAAAAAAAACATAAAAAATTAAAAATTTCAAAACTTCACAAAATGACTTAGAATAATGTGGCCATCCACTTGAGTGAAATTTAAATTTTTTTAGGTGCAAAAAAAAACATAAAAAATCAAAAATTTCAAAACTTCACAGAATGATTTAGAATACATGTGGCCATCCACTTTCAGTGAAATTTAAATTTTTTTTAGGTGAAAAAAAACATAAAAAATTAAAATTTTCAAAACTTCACATAATGACTTAGAATACCTCTAGCCACCCACTTTGAGTAAAATTTAATTTTTTTTAGATGCCCAAATGGTATTTTTTATTTTTTTGGTTTCTAAAGAAAATTAAATTTCACTCAAAGTGGATGGCCACATGTATTCTAAGCCACTCTGTGATGTTTTGAAATTTTTGATTTTTTGCTTTTCTTTTTCGGCACCTAAAAAAATAAAATTTCGCTTAAAAGGGTGGTCACAAGTATTTAAGCCATTCTGTGAAGTTTTGAAAATTTTTCTTTTTCGCTTATTTTTATTTTTTTTCCGACACCTAAAAAAAATTAAATTTCACTCAAAGTGGGTGGCCACAGGTATTCTAAGCAATTATGTGAAATTTTTTATTTTTTATTTTTTTCGGCACCTAAAAAAATTTAAATTTTGCTTAAAGTGGATGGCCACAGGTATTCTAAGCCATTTTGTGAAATTTTGAAATTTTTTCTTTTTTTATTTTTTTCGGCACCTAAAAAAATAAAATTTCATTCAAAGTGGGTGACCACAGGTATTTTAAGCCATTTTGTAAAGTTTCGAAATTTTTACTTTTTTGCTTATTTTTATTTTTATTGGCATATAAAAAAAATTAAATTTCACTCAAAGTGGGTGGCCACACGTATTTTAAGCTATTCTGTGAAGTTTTGAAATTTTTTATTTTTTATTATTTTTTTCGGCACCAAAAAAAATTTAAATTTCACTCAAAATGGATGGTCACAAGTATTTTAAGACATTCTGTGAAGTTTTGAAATTTTTAATTTTTTGTTTTTTTGTTATTTTTTTCAGCACCTAAAAAAATAAAATTTCGCTCAAATTGGGTAGCCACAGGTATTTTAAGACATTTTGTGAAGTTTTTAAATTTTAGATTTTTTGATTATTTTTTATTTTTTTTTGGCATATAAAAAAATTAAATTTTGCTGAAAGTGGGTGGCCATAAGTTTTCTAAGTCATTTTATGAAATTTTGAAATTTTTATTTTTATTTATATTTTTCGGCACATAAAAAAATTAAATTTCACTGAAAGTGGGTAGCCACAGATTTTAAACCATTCTGTTAAGTTTTGAAATTTTTGATTTTTTGTTTTTTTTTCTCACCTCAAAGATCGTAACTTCCATATGAATATGTGTGTTAAAGAAAATGAATCCCTCAGAAATGGTTCTCACTTTTGTTCCAGAAATGAAAAACAAACTTTTTTTTTATTCTCATTTCTGGTTTCAGAATCAGTTTTGGAAGCAAACTTGTCCCGGAAATAGAAAAATGAAATTGTGTTACCGAACGGGTTTCTGACCCAAAACTGATTCTAGGAACAAAAAACCAGTTCTGTACAGAACTAGAATGATTTTCATGCAGCACCTAAAAGGAAGTGCAATTGGAAATAAAATTCCTATGCTTTCCATTCCATCCTTTAATTTGTCGGTTGTTGTAATTATGGTCGCGACGGTATCAAATGCACGTTTTTTTTTTTTTTTCAAATTTCGTTGCCTAAGGCTCAAACGTGGGAGAAGATATCCTTTCATTTTCAATGCTAACATCAATGGCACGTGAATCAGCAAGTCCCAATGAAATGAATGAATGAACCATTGCGATTATCACGAAAATGATCTCGTCTTTTATATGACATTGACCTTGCTTTTCCGAGACAACACGAGGAAATTTTACTTTTTATTCGATTATGTATTTGGATATTCTCAAAATTAAATTAATCTCGGTTATGTTATGAAAATGCCAATCTATTTTCCTGATTGAAAGTCGTACATTAAAGCAAAGAAATTGTGGAACCCTTTTAAGCGGAAGCCTAATTCTCTTTCTCATTGTTCTTTCCTTTTACATTTTTCGAAATTGGTTACCAATCTCAAATTCCCCTTCTAACTGCCATTCAACTCGAAAAACGTAAGCTTGCTTTTGCATAATTATCTAGTTATTTGAAAAGACACGAGATGGAGACGCATTTAGCTTCCGTTTATTCCGCAAAAAAAAATAATTTAAAACTTATTTTCCAAAATATATCACCCGTGTTACCTCATATAATTAGCTAATAAATAATATTTTCATTATCGACCATATTTCGTAAACTGCTTTTCCCGCTCACGAGCATTCGAGCGTACCCTAATTTTTTTATTAGGAAATCTCTAGTGGGCCGATTAAAGAAATGAAAACAACTTCTGTTATCGACGATAATTTATATTTATAACAATTTCGCCCGGACGTTCGAGCATATCCTCATTGTTTTTATTAGGAAAATCTCAAGTGGGGTCGATTAAAGAAATGAGACAAAAGCATATCCGAAAAATCTGCCGACAATCTGAAGATCGCCACGTCGCTTTACAGAAGAAAATGAAATGAATACAACAATACAAATCAACAACATCACACTACGCACAACTAACGACGGAGACGAAAACGAAACGAAGGAGAGAAGGGAACTTCCGACACATTCGAAGCCAGTGAAAATACCCACGAAATCCGCGACCGTTGGATGGTAGGCGCGCACGCATTGGCCTCTCACCTACCGCCACCTGTCAAAAAATGTAAAAATTTAGAAAAAAACACACAAGAAAATCAGATTTTTTTTTAATGCCTAAATTCGCACGTATTGCTGGACACGTGTCGTTGCAGTGGCTGGGTTTCGAAAAGCACACACCATCCATACACGTGCCTCGATCTATGATATCTAATTGTTAAAAAATATAAGGGGAACACATAATTAGTGGAAGTACCTACCATGATTCATCATATAAGTTTATCTACAATTTTTTTTTTTGGTCGGAATTTTATCTTCTAATTTTTTTAATTTTTTTTGGTCTCCAAAATTTATCTTCTAATTATTACGTAAGTAATAATCCCTTTTTCTCTTTTTCTTTTTCGGTTTTCTTTCTGGACTAATAATATTTTTTTTAATTATATATATATATATATATAGAGAGAGAGAGAGAGAGAGAGAGAGAGAGGGAGCTTACTCAATCAAGTTTACTTCTTGGTAATGGCATAGACGGCATAGATGATGCCAGGAATCCAGCCAAAGAGTGTGAGGATCACACAGATCCAGAACTCCACCTGCACATACATTAAATAGTCAAAATTCAGAATCAAAATCAAAACCCTCCCAAAATGATTTACTCATATTCAAAAATCATATCCCCCCTTTTCCTTCCTTGCCTAAATATTAAGGACCCAGAAAAATAGATAAAAAAATAAAAAAAATTTGCCTCCCAAAAAGTAAAACTATAAACTGGCAAAAACCCTACCGGAAAACCAGAACTCTCAAATTCAAGGCAAATTATGTTTCTTTCCCTCTAAATTAAAAGCAAAGTAAAGGGAATGAGAATGGAAAAAAGAGAAAAAAAACAAAAGAGAGGGAGATGCGCAATTTAAGATCAGAAGCGTGGACCATCACCTTGCAACCACGCTTTCAGAACAGAAAAATAAAAATTTTGCCTCCAAAAAAGTAAAGCTTTCACCCCACATAAAGCTGACAAAAACCCCAGTAGAAAAACCAGAACTCTCGGCTTCGAGGCAAATCAGTTTCTTTCCCTCCGAATTTAAAGCAAAGTAAAGAGAACGGAAATGGGAAAAAAGAGAGAAGAGAAAGGGAGACGTGGAGCATAAGATCAGGAGCGGGGATCATCACCTTGCAACCGTACTTGAGGAAGACACCCAGAGGAGGCAAGATGATGGCGAGGAGGATGTCTATGCAGTTCATCGTGCTCTCGTCCGCCATTTTCTGCCCTTCTTTCCTTCTGCAGAAACCCCTCTTGAACGAGCCTTGCAGAAAATTGGCAGGAAGAACAGGGAGATCGAAAGGGAATGGCAGAGGGAGAGATTCAAGGGATACTTGCTGGTGAAAGTGAGCTAGAGTTACGCGATCGAGGGTCCTTCTTTATAGGGGGCCTCGGGCGCCACGTGGCGCCAATGCTGGGGCTTTGCGTCTTGGGCTTTGCTGCTTTTATCAATCTGTTCGTTAAATTATTCTTTCAGATGGATGGATCAATTGGGCCCCTTTGTTTTTCTTTTCGAATGGTTCGAATTTCAAACTTCGAAAAGCATTGCCTTTATTTTTTTTTTGCTTGCCCAAGAATCATGTACAGCTCATGATCATTATTAATAGGATGAAGACGTGTTCGTGGTGATCCCACAACCCCCATGTGGATGGTTGCCCCCTTCCATGGGATATAGGGTGTAATTGGACCACACCATCTGATTTCGTTTCGCATTCAAGATTTGCTGAGAAGTATGTTCAGATGGTATTGAAAGGCAGTGTTGATCCCACGGAGTTGTCCCGTTCCGTCTTCTAGAGTTTGAGCACGTGAAGAAAATCCGATTGATATGTTTCCCAATTTGAATGGTTATTCGAGAGTAGATTTTCTTCGTTCGAGTGGTGACTCAACTTGAGTGGATTTCCTAAAAAGGGTTTCTGATGGTAAAGTTCAATTGCATGATGCGCTAGTAAATTAGATCTTGGAGAAATCGCGAGTGTTTGATACCAATGAATCTTGCGTGAGATCTTGTGAGTTCCTTTGAGAGATTGAAAGGTAATTTTGTAAGAAATTGCGAACGCTAAACACTATGTGAGTTATTGAGTGTAATTAAAAGTTGAGAAATAGAGAAAGTGTTTCACTAATCAAGTATGGTTGTAATTTCCATGGAATCGCTTTATTGCTCTCTTCGTGAAGTGAGTCGCATTGACCGAACCACTCAAATTCCCATATATGGTTTATTTTCTCGTTTTGTTTATTTTATTATTCAGTCGCTCATTTTACCAAAGTGATGATGAAGAAGTTGTCAATTGACTGATAGAATCGTGACTATCTTGATCCCATTGCACGGTTACTGATTCGATTCTAAATTTTCCAATTTTGCCAACATGGTCCTAAACCTTCGGGCGAAACTCCAGATAATCCTTCCGGACAATTACAGCCGGAAATTGCTGACGTGGCGTTCACTAATCACCGGTCATGCCGAAACAAGTGGCAAGAAAAACTACATTAAAATTCCACACAAATATTTAGTTACACTGGCAAAATAATAAAGTTTTGAACTGAATTAATTAGTAATTTTCGTTTTTCTCTTCGCATGCGCATTCATTATTATATTTTTCCTCATTATATGCTTCGAATGAGCATGCCGATTGCATAATAAACATATATATGTCCCGTTGTTATCGAGATGATAATGGTAAATTAAAAAGAAAAAAATGTTGTCATCTACTCTCGACTCTCGAGCCTTGGGGTAAATGTGGGGGCCCATGTTGGGAATTCCGCTGGGGGCGGCGCAAACCTTGGCCTCTTCATTTGTCGGTTCATCGTAACCTTCATGATCCTCCTCGCATCGTATGCGTCCGAATGTAACCTTTTTTTTTATTTTTTCCACGAAAAAGGAGAGACTCGACGTGTAAACTGCCAAAGAAAAGAAGCCGATTTGATGATGAGAATAGCATAATCCGCCAGCTACGTTGAAACTTTATAAAATTAGGGTTTTTGAAGTCTTGAGTAAGTCCAAGACATGATTTTTTTTTTTCTTGGAAACAAGGAAGGGGAATCATTGAACGTCCAAAGGAACGGTCGATGTACGCTCTGATCGGTTCATTTAATCTCCTCAATTTTCGAGTGAAATCGGATCGCATTAGAGGAAATGAGATCTCTTTCACCCTCTTTATCTCCAATGTTCGCAAACCGAGGCATTTTCGAATGTTCGACCCATGGTGCCGATAGAATATGACCGGCTGAAAATGCTGATATGGCATAAGGTCGCATTTTATCGAGATCTCGAGTCGATCGTGTATTCTCGACTTGATCGAATCTTGAAAATTCTCACAAAACATTGGTCGTGCAATGCCGACGACAGAGTAGATGAAGCAAGATCTCCTCGCCCTCTTATCTTAAAATTCACAAAAAACGAGGCCATTTTGAGCGTTTGACTCACAGTGCCAATAGAATACAATTGGGCAAAAATTGCCATGCAACATCGAGATTTCGACTTGATCGTATGTCCTCGATGTGATCAAATCTTGATACTTCTCATAGAGCACCGAGCTCATTTCATCCACTTATCGGGTTTTAATCATTGTGGAACCGAACCCGTCCCAACTTTGTGAACGACGTGATTTTGTTCTCAAATAAATGCAGCTCAATCAAGTCACTCAAGGCTAAAATTCATTTAATTATTTATTTTTTGGTCAAACTAGGCAGAAATTAATTGACTTTTATCTACTTGTTTTTTTTTTTTTGGGTCGGAACTTTTTATCTAATTTGCACGCAAGCCAACAAAAATTATCCAATTTCAATTTTCGTTTCTGTAAAAAAAAAAACCAAATTGTCCAGAAAAGCGAAGTCACGTGTACTTCGTGCTTGGTGCTTGGATAACGGCGGCCGTGGACGGCAACGATCTGGACGGCCGACGTGCACCGACGGCTCGAACGTAGAGGACGTGCTCCGGCACGTGACCGGACCATCTTCTTCTATACGTTCTTCTCTTGTCGTTCCAAAAGACATATATATAAATAAATAGATAGATAGATAGATAAATAATTAAATAAATAAAATCTATTTATGGAAATTATTGTTTATAACCGGACAAGAAGGAGGTTGCCACCGGCCCGACCTCCCACGTTGTGCCAGATACGTCCTGTGGAATTTCCCTTTTTGCCCCTCCTTTTTTTCTTCTTTTGTTAAGTAAAGGGAAAGATGTGTGGCAGCACGGAAAAGGGTGATTGGACAGTTGTTTAACTTTAAGACACCGATTAATTTGCTTAATTAATTGCACCAGAAGTGCGTTGCAAGGTTTTGGATTCGTGCATCTGGACAGATCCACAACGCTGGCTTCTTCATTTTCTAGGTTTAGTTTATTAATTATACGGTGCGAGATACGAGGGGATTACTTTCTCAATGTCACAACTTGATGCACGGGAAAATTATCTAAAAAATCATAAATTTATTGCACTTTTGTCAATTCGGTCATAAACATTTCTATGATTTGCCGATTGAGTCAATTCGGTCAATTTTGGCTGAAAATCACCAACGTGGACATCGGCTGTCCAACGTGATACAATCAGCGCTAATGTAATCAATTTTTAATAAATATTTTAATTTTGTTAGAGTTTATTTATTATTTTTTTTTCTACTTCCTTTCTTCCTCTAGCTGGTCGTTGAAGGCCGGTGAGGCTTTATGGTCTTTGGCGAAGCTCGCTCTGCCAGCACTCACCTTTGATCGGTCGCCAATGCTCCGCAATAGTGTAGAGGAGGAAGGGAAGGAAAAAATAGAAATAGAAAGAGAAAGAAAGGAAAAATGAAACAAAAAAAGGAAAAAGAAGAGAAAAAAAATCAAAATATTATTAAAAATTATCCACGTAAATGCCAACCGTGTCATAAAGGACGTTAGGCATCCACATTAGTTATTTTCGATAAAAATTGATCAGATTGACTCAATTAGCAAAACATGAAAAAGTTTAGGATTTAATTTATACAATTAAACAGCTTAGAACTGAATTGGCAACTAGGTTTAAGATTGTTTGGATATTTTTTCCCATTGATGCCTTAATAGGGGAAAGATGCACAAAAGAGACTATTTTGCGTTGGTCTATTCGAGCTTTTGCAAAGCTTATTTGGACATAATTGATTAGTTTTGGAGTGTCGATGTTTTTTTTTGTTTAGGATGAGGTGGGGATGGAAAAGAGGCTATTTCATTGCTGGTATTTTCTGATCTTTTTGCGAAGCTAATTTTGAGCTAATCAATCAATTAATTAATTTTGGAAACGTCAAGCTTATTTGATTAGGATGAGGTGGCGATGCAAAAGAGACCGTTTCACACTGGTCTTTTTCTAGCCTTGCCAAAGCTAATTTGGAGCTAACTAGTTAATCAAATTTGGAATGTCAACTTTTGCTTGTTTATGATGAGATGCTGCTGCAAAAAGAGACTGTTTCATCGTGGTTCTTTCCCAGCTTTTCCATGGCTAATTTGGAGCTAATCAATCAATTAATTGAGTTGTGATACGTCGATTTTATTTGTTTTAGGATGAGGTGCGGATGCAAAAAGAGACGGTTTCGCGCACGTTGGCCTTCTCGAGCTTTTGTAAAGATAAGTTGGAGACAATTAATTGGTTAATCAATTTCGGAATGTCGATTCTATCTGGTTTAGGATGAGGTGGTGATGCAAAAGAGACCGTTTCGCATGGGCCGTTTCGAGCTTTTGCGCGGCTAATTTGGAGCTAATTAAGCCATTGATCAATTGCGGCATGTCGATTTCATTTGCTTAAAAAGCAGATGCGATCAATGGACCCATATTGGGCCTGGGCAAGTCTTGAGTGAATCCCGGGCTTCATTTTGGGCCTTATCCGCATTCAATCTGTGCTATATGATGAACAGATGCCTGGACCCATATTGGCCCTCACACGTACGGTCCGGGATCCTAAGTTCGGGTCGGGTCGGGCCGATCGACCGGTGTTGAGCCGACACCGATCCGTTACTCGAGCTCGAACTAGAACGAAGCTTGATCATCGAAGCCGTGCGCGATTTAGATTGATCTTTACGGCTCGACTTGATCGGTTGGGATGGAGGACTTGATATGCTCGAGCGGCTCGACTCTGAGCCGGGAAAAAGTTTCGATTTGCCTTGTCATTTCTCTTAGTGTGCAAACTGGGAGTCACGCATGAGAGCATGAGTGGAAACATTACCATCGATCTCAAGTCTACTGTAAGATTATCAATTTAATCCTAAACTTTTATGTCAAATTATGCGGTCCTTCCGGCTAATTTGTGCCTAAAAATGTTGAAGCGGCACGACAATCATCGTTAGCCATCCTAAATAGTGCAATTAGGCATCTAACGAGGAAGAACTGCATTGAAGGTGGTTCTGCATATTGTTTTGAATTCATTTTTCCTGTCCTTTCCTTTCCTTTCTCTCCTCTTTTTTTTTGCCAAGCTATTGTTCATCTCCTTCCTTATCGTGGCTGCCACTGCAAATTTTCCGGTCGCTGCCGCCGAAAACTCATCACTGCCATCACCGACGACTCGACCACTACCATCAAAATCAAACTCGGCCACCGCCATTGCATTTCTTTCTCTCCCTCTCTCTCTCCCCTTCTCACCGTGTGGCCGACCTCCATTAATGAAGCTTGCTTCCTGTGATTGAGGCGCCACACCTCACTAGAGGTTGCTTGCCTCAAATATGTGGTCGATGGGCTTGGAGGTCCCAGCAGAGCTGGACCCGGTCTTCTCAATGGGCCCTGACCATGTCCACCTCCCTCCGCCACGTGCTTGCCGTCGAACCCCGGCTCATCTTCGTCGTGCATATGAAGAACTGCCATCCGTTCGTACCCAGCACCGTGTGTTTCCTCACGACGTTCTCATCCTTAAATTCGGACCTATGGATTGGCTCCCCGCCGTTCCCTTGCCAGCGGTGAAGTTACTGCCTTGGCACATGATTTCGGGATCGTGCGGTGGAACATCGACCCCTTGAAATGGAGCGGCTTCCTGGTGCGGCCGACGCCCTTCTCACTGGCGTAGAGCGATAGGAAGTTCGCCGTGGCACGCCCGGGGCAGCGTTCATGAAGAGGACTATAAGGAAAAAGATGAAAATTGCGCAGAAAAGGATAAAAGAGAAGAAAGGGATAAAAGAAAAATAAAAATAAAAAAAATGCAGAAAAATCTTAAAACGACGTCAATTCGTGATAATTCTTCTACATCAAATACCGATCGTGTCACGTGTCATGTAGAACGGTCGGCGATGATTAGATCACCGCATCGGCATGCTCAGGTGTAATTGCTTAGAGAACCCACATTGGAAATTTACGGAAAAAGTTCAAGACTAAATCGATTTCCATACAACAAGTTTAGGTTTAATTTGGTATCTTTATCCCGACCACTTCATATGCGGATAAAGATTTTCAAAACAACCGACGAGGCAATTGGATTATCTATCGATCCAAGACCGATCACTCCCGTTGGAGATTGGTACTTTTTTTCCTTTTTTTGGAAAATGAAGATGGTAACTTGAAGGGGCCTAGCACGTGAAAATTTCTTTATGAATAGTCTAATGCCCGTGGCGTGTTGAGGATGAGGCAAGGGAGGAATAAAGCGACGAAACAAGGGACAAAGGTAAAATGCACATCGGTTGTTGCCTTTTTGGACTGAAAGATAAGTGCAAACGCAATGGAGCCCGTGCTGACGCAGGAATGTATGGTGCAACCTCTCTGCTATGTCGGTCTGACAAGTTTGAAAAAATTTGAGATGTTGTGTTTTTGGGTTCAACTTTTTCCTTTTTGAGATTTGGCTCTCTTTTATTTTTTCCCTCTAGACTCCTTATTAATTTTGTATATGAAATTAGTGCTTCTTTTTTTTCCATTATTTTATCCTATGATTGCTTCTTTATGCGGTTGATCGGGATATCCCATTTTGGGATTTTGATCGGCACGGAGTCAATTGTTCAACACAGGTTAGGATTAATTTCCAGATCCAATTCGACCAGACCCGTACGTTTGATTGGAGACACTGTTTCTCAAAGGGAAAACGACGCAAATGGTTCCCGAACTCTGGTGCGATGTGTAATGTTGTCTCCGAACTTTTAATCTATTCACTATGGTCTATAAACTGTATGTAGATGTTCGATGTTGTCCTTTCATCTGCTCAAGCGACAAATCGGACGTTTTTTTTTATGATATTGATTATTGTACACCGGGATGGACTTAAAAAACAAAATGAGTTAACATGTTCATCTTTTCATCCATTTATGTTAAAAAAGGAAAAAAAAGAATCAGGACGTTAAGATGTCCATCGCTATTTGATGACACGGATTATTATATATATTGATTTGAGACAATATCTTACTTGAATAATCCATGCACAATTATTTTTTTTGCTGTCCACCATTCAAGGTCAACAGGTTGAAAGCCGCATGGGCAGATTCCATCAGACATTGGACATTTTCATACAATTTGAGAACTAAATTGGAACATATACTAATACTTCATGGATTATATTGAACAAGTTAAAAATTTAGGGATGATATTGCGCATTAAGGTCCTGTTTGGTAACCATCCTGTTTTTCTATTTTTCTGTTCTTTTATTCCTCGGAACAGAAAAAAACAGAAATCCGTTTAGTAATCTTAATTGATAAGGGTCTATTTGATAATGTTTATGTTCCTGGGAACAATTTCTATTTAAAAATAGTTTTTTCTAATTATGTTCTCAGGAATAGTTTTTGACCAAAAACACGTGTTTGATAACTGCACAAAATTTCCATTCTCAGAATACAAAAAGAACATAAATGCATTCTGTAAGACCTTAAAAATTTCTACTCCCAATTTTTTCATTTAATTATAAAGTGTGAATAGATACTCAACAATTTTTTCATGTTTGGATAAAATTGGAATATAAATAGAATCATAATATATTATGATATGGAATTGGATGACCTTAATACAATCATAAAGAAAATTATTCTTGATAAACAAAGCAAATACCGGATGGTGGTTGAGGAAATTACAATTTAGGGTTTAAGGGTTTAGAGTTTTAGGATTTCGGGTTTGAAGTTTTGGGGTTTGGAATTTTAAGATTTAGGGGTTTGGGAATTATGGTTTTAGGATTTTGGTTTTACGGTTTCGAGTTTAGTGTTTAGGGTTTAAGGTTTTAGTGATTTGGGTTTTGGGCTTTTGGGTATGGCTATAGGGTTTAGAGTTTAAGGTTTTAGGGTTTTGCGTTTAATGTTTCGGGTTTTAGGTTTTAGGGTTTTGGGTCTAAGGGTAGGGTTTTAAGGTTTCGGGTTTTAGATTTAGGGTTGAGGTATTGAGATTAAGGGTTTATGGTTTTAGAGTTCAGGGAATAGATTTGAAACAGAAACAATAAGTTAAAAAATCCATGTCTTTGCTCCCAGAAACAATTTCCGAAACAATGTCATTTTCTTATTTTTTTTCCTCCATTCTTCTTTGTCCTCTAGTAGGATGTTGGGCCTTGGCGATGGTCGGCGAGGCTAACCTCTCCCAGCCGCTAGTGAGGCTCGCTTGAGGCCGACCCTTGTCCTTGGCCAGTATTGCCGCCCATTGCCAAGGCCCGGCAGCTTGCTAGAGGAGAAAGAATAAGGGAGGAAAAAAACAAAAAATTCAAAAAATCTCAGAAAATTATTAAAAAAATCAAAATAAATTTCAAGTGAAAATAAGTTGTAGGGCCGTACCAAATCCTTTCGTGATTCCGAGAATAGAAATTTTGTATAGGCACCGAGCGTGTTCTTTTACTCAAAAACGCGTTAAGGGAATAGAGATAAAAAAACACTACTCCTAAGAAAAGTTATTTTCAAAAATGAAAATGTTAATAAACGTACCCTAAATCTCAATACGAGGGTTCCATTCGCGCTAATTTTTCTCGTTTTTTCAATTCCCAAAATCCCACGCAGGACGAGCGAGAAAGGACAGACATGCCACAAAGCCAGGGGGCGTACCCGAGGCGCACCCGATTCAAATCCGATTGATAAGACCATCTGAGGTCCGGTCCGGTCCCTCCTCTCTCAGCCTTCCCGCGTACGTCCAGTCCCCCCCCCCCAGTACACGCTCGCCACCGCTGTCTCCCTCCCCGTCTGCAAACTCTCTGACACATACGCATCCCGCATCCCCCCCCCCCCCCTTATTTACAGAAACTACCACCACGCCACGATCAGACACGAGCAAGTGAGCACGAGACTTACGCGACGCCGGGCTCACCACGCCCATCATATCTCTTTGCTCAGTACAGTTTTTGAGTCGAGACCCTCTTTGGTCAGTACACCGTTTGAGTCAAGACCCTTGACCCCTTCTCGTGCTCTGCATCTTTAAACAGCAAAGCTTTTGTTTTTCGCACAGAGAGAAAGAGAGAGAGAGAGAGAGAGAGAGAGACGCGGTTCTCAAGGAGGGGAACGTTGGAACGGCATTTAGCTGAAGTGGGCCTCGGGGATAAAGCGAAAGGCTTGTGGAGAATTCTCTGGGAGACACACGGAGATAGAGAGAGAGAGAGAGAGAGAGAAAGCGAGAGAGAGGGGGAGCAAATGGGGAGAGGGTTCAGGCTCATCTTCGCCACTTCGCTGTTGCTCATGCTTCTGGGTTCGTCTCTCTTCTTGAATCTTGATTCCTTGTCTTCTTCCGCCCTCAATCTTCAATGGGTTCGCTTTTTCTCGGCTGTCCTTGTGATTGATGCATGTACTGCTTGTAGTTTCTTCGCTTGCTTATCTGCAGTGTTGATCATTCTGTCTCCTGCCATTTCTAAACCATTTGAAAAGGCTTGAAAAAGGAAGAGGGAGCCGCTACCATCTTGGACCTCATCTGGGTAGCTTTTAGCTTGTCTGCATTCAGCTCTCGAAGTCGCTCAAGTTTGCATTTTTTTTTCCCTCGTCTGGATACATTTTGTGTTTGGGGACGTGCAATGCGTGCACTGTCTCTCTCACCATTCAAAACGATGGCTTGGTTTCGGCACACTTCATCGTGACGTGTGCTCTGGGACATTAACTTGATCTCTTCTCTTGCCCTTGATTACTTGCTCTAATCAGTGTTGACGCTATGCTCTGCATTCATGTTTATGGTAAGGAGGCAGACTCTCATTCTTGCGTACAGCTGGAAGTTCAATTATTAACTTAGCTGACCCACCTCATAGATTGCATAGAATCTCATGTGGACCAACCTACCTCCCTCTGAGAGAGAGAAAGGCACTGGCTTATAGGCTAAGCGCATATCTTGAATGTGAAAGGCATGGGCAAATTTTGTGGAAGAAAGGGGAAAAAATTATTTAGTAGCATCTGCAGATTACTAGATCCTGTCTACTCATGTGCACACTGTGTTTTGGGAGAAACTAGGGATTTACAAACATGGAAGGCAGTGAGGAATACTTTTGGCAAGGCACTGATTGGTAATGTGATGGACAAAGTGGTCTAAATATTTGTCTCAACGGCCAACCCCTAGCATAAGAGCAATGCCAGGTATACTAGGACAAGAAAATTGGCATATTAAGTAAGTGACAGACTGGAAGTGGGCATTTGAAGGAGTTTATTATATTCAACAAGCAATGGTGATTTGCCTCATCATTTAGTATAACGATTTTTTTAAACCTATCTTTGTGTACCTGGCATTTCTCCAAAAACAAAGCCTCAAGCCTTTCTATTTGAGAGGGATGCTGAAATATGAGTCTTGCAGTATATATTGTATGGAATGTTTTTCTGCAACAGAAGTGCCAAAGAGGGTGCAGAGAAAGTATTGTATTATACTTATCTCGCCACCCTCATGTTAGCTAATTGGTCGCCCCATTTGTTTAAGCTAATGATTAGTCAGTAGAGGATTCTCTACTATGCATTAGATAGAGTTGAGTTGATTTCCATCGAAGTTCTTGTGGTATAATGATTGGTCCAAGTAGATCAATCATTTCTCAAGTATAGCCAAACATCATCTCCATACCTTGTCAAATTTATAGTGCTCGACATGTGTGACCATCATCAGATGTTTATAAACTTAATTCTCTTTTGGCCATTTCCCGACACTTCATTTGAGCGAGTAATTTAGGCCCTTTTTCCTCGTGACAGACCTGTGCAGAGGAAGCACTATCGGAATTTGCTATGGTAGAAATGCGGATGACCTCCCGACACCCGACAAAGTGGCGCAATTGGTTCAGCTTCATAACATCAAGTACCTCAGGATTTACGACTCCAATATTCAGGTTCTCAAGGCCTTTGCAAACACAGGAGTTGAGCTTATCATTGGTATTCCAAACTTAGACCTATTGCCGTTCTCTCAGTTCCAATCAAATGCTGACACTTGGCTGAAGAACAGCGTCCTCCCATATTATCCTGCCACGAAGATCACGTACATTACTGTCGGTGCGGAGGCAACAGAAACTTCCAGCAACGTCACTGCCCTTGTGGTACCGGCGATGCAAAACATCTTTACAGCCTTGAGAAAAGTCGGTCTTCACAAAAGAATCAAAGTCTCCACGACCCATTCCCTTGGAGTTCTATCGAGATCCTTTCCGCCCTCAGCAGGTGCTTTTAGTAGTAACTATGCATCTTTCTTGAAACCCCTTCTGATATTTCTTGCTGAGAATCAATCTCCTTTCATGATCGATATCTATCCTTACTATGCCTATCGAGATTCTCCAAACAATGTCTCTCTAGACTATGCCCTGTTCGAGCCGTCCCCGGAAGTGATTGATCCAAACACCGGGTTGCTCTATACTAACATGTTCGATGCCCAGGTTGACGCTCTTTACTTTGCCCTCATGGCTTTGAACTTCCGGACAATAAAAATCATGGTCACTGAAACAGGATGGCCATCTAAAGGTTCTGCTAAAGAAACTGCTGCAACTCCAGATAATGCTCAGACTTACAATACAAACTTGATCCGTCATGTGATTAATGACACGGGAACTCCTGCGAAGCCCGGTGAAGAGTTGGATGTGTATATCTTCTCACTTTTCAATGAAAACAGGAAGCCTGGTTTGGAATCTGAGAGAAACTGGGGGCTATTTTATCCTGATGAGACAAGTGTGTACAATTTGGACTTCACTGGAAGAGGCTCCGTAAATGTGATAACCGGAGCTAATATTACCAGCTCTAATGGAACAACGTGGTGCATCGCTTCGTCTAATGCATCGGATATGGACTTGCAGAATGCCATAAACTGGGCCTGTGGACCAGGAAATGTGGACTGTTCTGCAATTCAACCCAGCCAACCGTGTTATGAGCCTGACACCTTGGTTTCTCATGCTTCTTTTGCCTTCAACAGTTACTACCAGCAAAATGGTGCTACAGATGTTGCTTGTAGCTTTGGAGGGGCAGGATTAAAAGTCGACAAGAACCCAAGTATATCTCTTCTTTGTCACCCGTTAAAGCATAATCTCTATTCCCACTTCTTTATGTTTCATCTATGCTGGAATTTAAGTGACCTCTTTGTAATTTGAGTTGGTCGAAGAAGCGTTGGTTCAGGAATAATAACACGAATGTTTAACGTAACAAGTTGTGGAACTTCCTTGTTTCAAACTTGATTTAGGAGAAGTTATCATTTTTCCTCCTAACATGTATGTTAGCTTTCTCTCGATGATGATTGTACCTGATTTAGGATGCTAGCGCAACTTAGCTTCTACTTTCAAATGTTTTCTCTTAATATCTAACTGAGTTTCGGGCAATGCTAATTGGAGCTTTCGGTTGTTTGTTGTGTATCAGGTTATGACAAGTGCATTTATGTGACTGCCGGGTAAATATCCATTTGCAGTTTCAACTCCCTAACATTTTAAGCTTGATAATCCTTGCACCAATGCTTGATTTCCTTGTCCTTTGTAAACTCAATGCAGGAGCAACAAAACCGCTACAAGCAATGCTACGGCCATTTCTTCACATTCTTCCTCCCAGGCAGGTGAAGCCCATATCTCGGCATTAAGCCACACTATTATGACATTTTTCCTGTCATTTATTTTGATCATCGGCAACGTCTAAAGAAACATGGGGAACTCCTCAAAGAGGCTGTGACTAGAATGTGGAAGTCTTTCCACTTTATATGGATGTATCTGTGGGGGAAAAAGAATTGCCATTTTTGTTCATCTGTCCAAATGACTGTTGAGTGCAATTTGGGCCCCTAGTTTTGCATTACCATGTCAATAGAGGTAGGTTCAGGAAATGTGTCTTCATGGAAAATTTATGTGTACAAATGGCCCAAGCTGGTTCTTCTTTGTGAGGATTTTGGTGGACCATCTAGTAGTCCTACGTAATTGTATTAGTGAAAGGGGACTACGTAATTGTATTAGTGAAAGGGGCTGCAATAGCGAACTCATGCAAGTGATGCTAGTCGCAAAATGTGAAAACTCAAAAAGGTGTAAAGGATTTTGCCTATGTCTTGGATTTAACTGAATCAAGTAGCAAAATGTGAAATCTCAAAAGGTTTGGAGGATTTTGTCTTTATGTCTTGGATTAACTGAGATGGTCGATGTAACTGTCTTATGTCGAGGCTCTCAAGAGGTAAACAGCGGTCATTTTTGGTTATCGGATGATTTGTGTTCGGATAAGACCGTTCTACACACCGTGCCCTGGTTTGAAATTCCATGTTTTGCTCATTTCTTCGATCGTTAGCTGATCCAAACGTTGGTCTTCTTGAATGACTTGACTTAATGAAGCATCCCCAATGTGCTCTCAATGGGAAAAATGAAGTACATGATATTTAGGATATGATGAATTGAATAGCTGAAAAGGATGGCAGAATCATTATAGAAAACGAGAAAGGGCTGTAAGGATTTATACTTAAAATGGCACTGAGTTGCAGTGGGGAGGAAAATAATTTATGATTGACAATTATCAGGATGAAGCGCTTGCATCTGAATTATGACGGGCTGATAGTTACGAGAGTAATTGATTTGAATTACATTTTGCTGAAAGTTTGTGCCGGCTTGTACAAAAGAATTCGAACGGTAGACAGAAATCGGAACGAACGTGATCATGTTTTCATGTCTTTGCAATTGCTTCCGTTTGTTGGGAGTCTAGGACGAGAAGTTATTATGCATCAACATGTCAATGCATCAACATTGCTCTCATCGACAAACATGAATATCAAACGCGTTCAAACAGAGTCAAAACTTGAAAATCTATTGCCAGCACCGTAAACCCCAAAGAGGAAAAGGTTGATACAATATATGAAGTGTCGTATGTGAAAATCAAGGGAAACAAGCCAAGAACACCCGGGGAACGAAGTACCCTACGGCCACACGGTCATTTCGCGCAACTTGTCGATCCAGGGTGCGCAAACTCGGATGCAGAAGATGAGCCAAAAAGCTAGACTGCAGACCGGGATACTGGATGGATGGAGTTGAGCAGAGGCCTACAGGCCCTGATCGATCAGGTAATCTCCGAGCCTCTCGACAATCATGTTGCACTGTCCTGGAGTCACGGGTTCCTCGTAGACCCCGAAAACTAGAGCTTGTCCGGTTTTCTTGATTGTAATGCCTCCAGATCCCTGTTGCATTAGAACGCCCTTGAGTAACATAATAGATATGAGAAAGCCATTCCAACCCTCGGAAACAGCTAACAGGAGTGGAAAAACATGGACCACCGTGAGAAGAAAATAAAAGGTCTGGGGCGTGCTGCAGGAACAAATTCACCCTTCTGATCCATATGAACAGCCCGACAGGACAGCTAGCACAATAACGCAGGTTTGATATTCTTTATCCTAGACTTCACCAAACAACTGGACGAAGGAATGGCCTCGTGAAGGCTTGACAGACACCTAAAGGAGGCTCGAGAAATCCTCTGGAGTACCCAAGAAAAAGCAGTGCAAGATCCTAGGAAGTCTTTGTCTTGACAAATGAAGGTTAAATCAACTGACCCAGTTATTGATATTCAAATCCGAGCTCTCTCGATCAAGTTAGTCTTCTACAATGTCACTCGCTCTTCGGAAAAGGGAAAAAGATCGAAGATGCGATACGAAGAACAAATTTTACTTCACCTTCTTCCCACGAATGACAACGCCCGGCTCCCCCTGAATAACCATGTACTTGGTGCCGCCAAGATGCAAACCTGTCGGGGCGAGATGACCCGGTTCCTCGAAATCTTTCAGAATGCCAGCAATCTCTGGAGCCTTGAACTGGAAGGGGAAACAAAATGCCAGAAATACTTAAGAGAAGCTAAGAGAGACAGTTAAATTAAGTCAGAGCATGCCAAAAAATTCTATCTTTCTCATATTGCATGATTCATCATCATCATCATTTCAAGCAATTAGCAGTTCACACGAGCTCCTCACGCTAGCTCTGCTGGAAAGCAAGGCAGCAATTGCATTTCGGTTTTTTCATTAGCAAAAAGTTGACGCAGACACAACATGTTCGTAACGTTTAGAGCGAGTCGACGCAGATTGATCTGATTGGGGCCAATGCATATCATTTATTCGTCTGCATGAACGTCGATAGAGCGACCGGCTCTCGAGGCGATCAGATCGGTCCCCCGGGATGGAAGACAGGAGAAATTTCAAAAAGGCCACGGGAAAAAAAGCCTCGACAGATCCGATCCGATCCGATCGAAACGCTTCAGTCAAAACCAAGCACACAAAAGCATGAGCCATGCATGCACACAGAGAGAGAGAGAGGGAGAGAGAGAGAGAGGGTGGCAGACCTGGGGGAAACTGGAGCTCTGAGCCCAGATGCTGCCGTCGTGGCCGACAATGGCGGCGGCAGAGAGGTGCTGGCCCTGGCCGTCGATGTCGCACATGAGGTGATCGTCGACGTAGGTTTGCCACGACATGGTGTGTGTACGTGCGTTGCGCGCGCTCACGCTCAAATCTCACTCTCTACAAGAATCAGGTCACGCTTCACCTTCGTCTTTGATTCGGGAAGTGGGGGAAGAGCTTCGGGCATTGAATTTGCAGAGCTAGAGCTAGAGATAGAGAGAGAAGGGGATGCGAGTGGCGTGGGATTGATGCTCTCTCCACCGCCCGTTGGGGCGGCGATTTCTCACGTCCGCCCTTGACGTGCGGAGCTTGGACGGAGGACCCTCCGTTTCTCTCTCTCTCTCTTTCCTCTTCAGATTGTCTTTAATTAGGTCATCACCTTTTTTTAGTTAGGCCTTTTTTTACACTAGACTTGGATTAGTATTTTTTCTTTTTTTACATATATTTCGCTTTTAACGGAACGAAAATTCCCTCTGATATTGTGATTTCCGGGTGAATAATAGATACTTAAAATGACGAGATCATTCGGGAATGCGCATTGAATGCCGAGATTGCGCGTTGAATTTCAGCTGGTTAAGTTTCGTATCGGTGACATTGGTAGTATGTCGTTTTGAAAATCGCCACGTGTCATTTGTTAATTATCCTCCTTGAAACTATTTTTCAATAAGTCCTAATAAGATCATCTCTTAGTAAATTATATACACTCTAATGTCACAAAATAAGATGAGAAATTAGAAGAAGGGTACTTTCATAAAATAAGATGACAAAAATTGACCAAGGAAAATGATCACTTATGCATCTAAATCAAAGTTATTTTGATGGAGAACATAGGAAAATATAAGGCTGTGTTTGGTCGTTCGGATTTCTAAATAGGATAGGATTGTATATGATAGGATAAGAAATCCTGGGATTTCTTTATATCCTGTCCACTGTTTAGTGGACTACGGATTTAAAGTCGGATAGGATAATTTTTATTTATTTATTTTTGCTATTCACAGGTCTAGAGGAGTCGGTGAAGGAAAAAAAGCTGAGAAATTTTTTTGGTGAAAGCACACAAGGTGTGGGGATAAAGATGACGAGTAGGGTTTCTGGAAAAATAAGCATTAGAAATCCTATTCGGATCTATCCCTCCCCCCTTTCGGATTTTTTTATCCGGGCTATATCCGGTCTATATCTGACCTTATTCTATCATGGACCACCACCAAACACAGGATAAGTACCAAACACAGGATAAGATAAAACATATCCTATCCCGGCTTTTATCCGGTCGACTAAACGCGAAGTGTCTTCCCCATCGGCGAAAACGGGTCACACATACCCATTTCTTATGTTAAACTTTGTTTCTCCCCTAAACAATAGCAAATAGCCTGGCGAAAATTGGAGGTCATGCATTTGAATTTCACTAACCGCGTAATGACTACTGGGGTTAGGATCACGCGACAAGCCAAAGTTCAAGTTTAACTGGTTCGTAGGGCTTGCGGTGCATTTCCCGAGCTTCCAAGGAGTCAGGTCTCCACGTTCGTGCCCTTAGATTATAAAAAAAAGAATCCCACTCGTTTATCTTATATTTTTTTTGAGAAATTAATTGAAAACTTTTTTATATGTTGAATTGCTTCTCTAAGCATTATAAGGAGAAGAATGGGCCTGTAATATAAACCCCCACCCACTAATCGGCCCAAAGACAAAAGCCGATTGATTAGAACTAGTGGGCATCTCTTTTTTACCTCCAGGATCAAAAAGATGCTAACTTACACAGATATATATATATATATATATATATATATAGATCAAGAATGTTAACTTATATTTAAGGAGCACTCCTTATACATTTTTTGTAATTGTAGAAGACCAAGAGAAAACAAAACTCACTATGATACATAGACAATTTTTATGTCTATCCTTTCAAAATAAAATATAAAATACTATAATATTCTAACATTTCTGTCAATTTTTTTTATTGACGCGAATGGTTAAGCGGGAAAACTTGTTTTACTAAAACCAGGTGCTACGACAACCTTTTGCCAAGTCTAAATAATGTCGACCACCAGATCCGCCTGTCTACAATATCGACCCCTTACATTGCTAAATTCCTTCGCTATGAACTTATCTAGTCGATACTTATGCCATTCCTTTTCTTGCTGTCTTCTCGGGGTACAAGATAGACCATGCTTTCGCAACTTCAGCTGTAAGCGTACGCGGCATTTTTAATGGAGGAGGGGGCCTTACTATACACAACGAATTGAAACCGCTAGAAACTAGTACACAATGCCATAATTTCACTATCCAAACACTACTATAGCTATGAAAGTACATATAATAAAACTTTAGAGCGAGGAGAAGTTCCTTCAAGGGGATTGTTCACTGTCTATTCCGACAGAAAGAGAAAAGTGCTGTCCCTCATTTCATGGGAGAAGAGCGAGAACACCAAGCACGGTCTTCTAATTCTATCTGCCTAAATCATGTGAAAAAGCAAAAGAAATCTATTTGCCTAGGACCCCATTTGAAATGACTGATTTACGCAAAGTCTAACAGCTCTGATGACCCCCAAAAGCTTCTTTAACATTGCCCTAAAAAAGAGAATAATTATATTGATCCTGTTAACGAGTGCTCTCGAGATACTTATTAATTACACTAAATACATAATAATTCGCTTTTCAAAGCACGATTATGCATGACCCAAAACAGTCCGTGTATTGAAAATTGAAAAATTTTCTTACTTAGTTGCCTGGCAGGTATTTCGAGAATACTCGTTAACAAACACCCCAATTCTTCATTCAAGTGGACTGAGCCAAAAGCTTTTGCTCTAAAGAAAACATCCACTTGGGGAGACAGTCAATGAGGACATCAATAATTCCTTTTACCTACATTATTATTATCACATTGACATGCTTTTGTGGGGGTCCTTCTTCCCTAGTCCATTATTAATCGATCAGGTTTAACTACCATCAACTCTAGGGTTTCTTTATCCAGTTTCTTTAATCTGGTTTAGTACAAATTGGTTTTGCTAATTAGCATCATATCATAATTAGGGGAATTGTAGGGTCCACATTCATGAGGTTTGGGAGGCTTGTGAGCACCACAGTAGTTGATCCTAATCACGACAAAGTAGTGAAGTTGCCCCCACCATAAAAGCGACGCCTTCTATCAAACTTCATGGTCATGTCATGGTGGCGTTTGCTTGACTAAGCAGTCATTCTTGTCATCCAGCCAATAGTAAAGGTGAGATTTAGAACAAAACTTAATTAAATTCTTTTTTGACCAATTTATAATTCTAGAAATCTCGTCATCATATCAAGATCACCTTTACACAGTCTGCCTTCTTGGATTAATGATAATCTCACGTAAGTCGAGGTGTCGTTCTGTACACGACACCGTGAGCGACAGTGCAAGCTGAGATGACATTTACGCATGAGTCCGCATTCGCGCATGCCCCTCCATGCATCTTTATAATTTGCGATAAGGTCCAGAACATATTAATATCCACGCACGAAATATGTTATCAACAATTTATATCAAATAAATTATCAACGATTTATATCGAAGAAAATTGAAATGGAGTGTTAGGATTCAAACCCTTGACATTTGTTCCAATACGATATCAAATAAATTATTTACCGCAAAAATTTAAGCTATTAGGAATCGGCCTGCCATTTATTCATAGCGATGATTTAAAGCAGGGAGAATCTTTATATCACGTATGTTTCATACAGTTACTGTCAAAACTGTTCAAGGATAGGTCAACTGTCACCTCTTCCTCTCATCATCTCCATGGAAAACCCTCACGAGGGAGGGAAGGAAAGATCACGTCACAACACATGTAGAACAGAAGAGAGAACAAGCATTAGCAGACATTTTCGCTTCACGTGAGAACTGAGAAAGATGTTCCCTATCGGGTCTTGAACTGGGTCCACATGGAGACAGGCAAATATAAAACGGATCTATTTTTTTTTGGGCTCACTTGCGGTCTCTTTGATTGGCCTGACCTCCCTCTTGCAAACGTTATAGAGAAGACAGGAGAATATGTGATGTTATGTTGCTTACGACCCACCAAAGAACAGTGTCTCGTTGTCTTTGGATGGAACAATAATAAATGCGAGAGCCTACTACACATTCATACGGCATTTGTGTCATTCAGTTCAACCTTAAAAGGCGATATGATTGGAGCGCGTGACTGGATTTATCGGATGGAAAAATTAAAAAAGGAAAAGCTTGAGCAAGAAATTTATCGGTCGATTCTTGACTAACCTAGATTGAGCTAAGGTGGGAAATTTGTCGCCTCCCCCGTTTCTCCCTCCTTCTCTCCTGGCCGATGGTCACCGTTGCCAGCTAGTGATAGGGACAATGCTCGCTTGCTGTTTCCAATGACTAGCGCTTCGTGTTATTCATTTCTTTCCGTGTTTATTACGCGACGTTGTTGGCCTAACAGAATGTGTCGACGGGAGACTTATTCAAGCTAGATTTGGGGAAATTACCAAAAAAATCTTAAATGTATTACAATTATACCAATTCAATCATAGACTTTTTTTTTTTGGCCAATTCAGTTTTAAACCTTTTATATTTGTACCAATTCAGTTTGTCCGGTCAATTTTAATCGGCCAGGACTAATTTGGACTATTTTTAATGTTATTTTTTTTTCGAATTTATTTTTTTTCCCTTTTTTTCTTTCTCTTTTTTTTCCCTTCTTCCTGCTTCCTCTAGCTGGGCGACAGATCTTGGCGACCGACTAGAGGCGAGGGCCAGAAAGGTCGACCTTACTAGCCATTGGTGAGGCTCGCCCTTGCTAGTGGCTCTTGCTGGCCACTGGCGAGGGCAAGCCTCGCCTACCCTTGTCAAGGCTCGGTCTCGTCATGGTTGGGCAAGGTCGAGCCTGACCCTTGTTGGCCCTCGCCTCTGGCTGATCGCTGAGGTTTGGTGACTGGCTAGAGGAAGAAGAAAGAAAGAGAGAAAAAAGGAAAAAAGAATAGAAAAGAATAGAAGAATAAAAAAGTTAATTTGAAATAAAATAAAATATTATTAAAATTGTTCACGTTAGCATTGGCTAGAAAGCTGGCGTTGGCTGGTGTCCACATTAGTGCTGGCTGGCCAAAATTGACCGGATTGACTGAATTGGCACAAATACAAAAGGTTTAGGACTCAATTGGCAAAAGAAAACAAGTTAGGATTGAATTGACATAATTGCAATATGTTTATAACTTTGTTTTTGTAATTCTCCCATCTAGATTTTAAAAAATGACAATCTAAGTAGTACACATATATTTGATATAGATAATAGGTAGAGACTTTCCTTCTCAATACACCCCTCACTTGAATAATTAGTGAAAGCCATAGATGCACAACGAGCATAGAGCCATCACCACGCGCATCTTTCGTCGGTGTATTTGCTGAAAATCCACTCATGTACATCCATGAAACTAGAAGCCGACAACATTAAATTCTCGTAATAGTTGGAAAAACCTTAGAAAAGACGATATCGCTATTGGGGTCTCCAAGGGCCCAGACAGAAAAATTTTCATTTTTTTGTGGCAATTAATGGTTGTATTCTCTCTAATATTCAAAAGGGTCTTCGTGTACTCTTTCATTATATCCAAATTATAAAATCCATCCATCGAGATCTCTCGTAAATTTTCAAAAACCCTAATAAATTATCATTCCCACAGCTCATTTTCTCTCATCAAAATCATCTGTTTACGAAGTGTCCCACCGATGATACCGACCCACGTAACGTAGCAATTCAACAAAGAGACTCGAAAAGGGCATCGATGCATGCTTTTGTACGAGACGGTTGTGTCGATATCGAACACACTTAAATGTGGGATTGGACAATTTGCATGCCCCCTCCACGCTCGGATCATGGAGAATTCGGACCCCACCATTTGTAGAATATTAAATGAATGAATAGATAATATGAAGTGGGGTCGGAGACTATAGTGTATTATTCATGGTAATTTGATGCCGTAAAGGTAAAGGATAAGGTCAGAAAAGCGAACAGCAAAAGGTGCGTGCAAGTAATTAAACAGAAGCAACTTTACGACAATCATGGCCCTTAATGTCAAATGGGGTCGTAGCTTCCAAAGTGTAGAGATTGGGTAGCATATTCTTGAACTATGTCTAAGATGATTGAAGATTCTTTTAATTGAACTTTTTGAATATGCGTCTTCAGTATAAATATTTTTTTTTTGGTAAGGGTCTTCAATATAAATATTGATAAAGGCAAAGTAAGAATAAACTATAAGAGAAGCCGATAAATTTGAGAAACCAATTATACATCGGTGAACAACTCAAATGAGAGTTAGTAAAACAAAAACAGTTGACAACTCGATTGGAGAAAAACCAGTAAGTCATTCAAATAAAGGTTGGTAATTTTATGAAATTGTTGGTAAACTTAAGGTATTGTTTCGATAGTCAAATTTAAGGTTGGTAAAAGATTAGAGAAGTTTTTTTTTTTTTTCGAGATAAGAGAAATTGGTAATAAAAAAAGAGTAATTAACTTAAATAAGAGTTGACAACAACAAACTATAAACATTGGCAAGTAACTCGAATGAGAGTTGACAAATCAAACTAACCGATAATCCAAAGGGACGATGGTAAGTCACATAAGCAAATTTCGATAAATACACATAAGTGTTTGACAAAGTTGAAGCGTTAAAAAAAAAAAGACAAAGTTAAAGCGTTTTGTAAGACATAAAAATAAAAGTTAGAAAATGATAACAAAAATTATTAACTAAAGTGTTGGTAAGTTATGAATAAATGATCGAGAAATCATGTGACTGATAATCTTTTTTGCCAACAGTTTTATTATAGCTACCAACTCTTTCAAAATTCTACAAGCATGAAAAGAATAATTCCATTTTTTTGAAAATGGATCAGTAGAACCGTCCTTCGTTAGATATAAAAATTCCATATCTTTCACACCTTTTTCATCAAGAAGCTAAAATTCCATATCTGATTTGAGATTTTACACATAAAATTATAATTTCTATTCCGGTTTTAAATATATAATTTGAATGCTTGAATCAAAAGCTTTGAAAAACATAGTAGTACGAGGAGCCAAAGTGCCCGGACAGAAAGTGCCATCTTCCTCAACTAAAGTGAAACATTCGACTGCGCATCACCTCCTTTAATTTAATTTAACTTAATTTAATCTATATCCTTCAAGAACACGTCATATTACCTCTAAAATGCATGTCAACACGCCATCTTTTTTTTTTTTTTCAAATAATTGATATAAGGTAAATCATTTCCGATAAAAAAGCAAAAGGTAAATCATATGCCCTTCAAAATCCAAACCCATCAAATTAATTCATCGCCCATCACAAAAGAACAATTAGGGCTTTGTTTTTTTCGTGGATAACGAATGATTTGAAATACATTTTTCTAAAAATGATCGCTTGTATCGTTTGAAATAATTATTCAATTAAAAAATATTTTCATTTTCGACAATAATTTATTCTTAGACATTTTCATGGTCGATGGATATATTTTTTGTTCACTCATTTTTTATAAGCAATACAAATGATCATTTAAAAAAATATAAAATTTCAAATCATTCATTTTCCGCAAAATAAATAGAGCTTAGATAATATATATGTTAAAAGGAGAGAATGGCCTCCTTTGTATATGGCTCAACCAATTAATAAAACATAGAAAAACAAATAAGACTAGGGGTGATCGGTTTTAGGGTGGGTCGATTCCTACCCTGAAATTGGGAATCGGATAAGACACGACTAGCTCATGGTCTATGGAATTGGGAACCAACCCTTTCCACCTTGGAACCAGATTGGACCGGACTAGAAATGATTTTTTTTCAAAATCTTTTATTTTCTTTTTCTAAAGTTCCTAAATATATTGGAAGCTACATTAGTGTATGTTGAAATTACTAATCATAGAAAAGTTACTAGTAATAAAAGAAATTATTTCCAAAAATAATCTATACATTTTGCTCTTGCTGAATAACAAAAATAATAATATACATTGAGCCGGTTTCACTAGTTCGGTCCGGTCGATGAGATTCCTTCTCAGGAATTGAGAACCGGACTGATATCCGCAAGAATTGGACTGATTCCTGCGGGAACCACCTAGAACAGGTAAGTTTAATCCTTGAGTTGGATTGGGATTGATACATAACCCTAAATATATAAGACACTCATGTGAATACGATATATTCCATAAAAGATAGATAAGCTTTCAAATTGGATGACCCATTTCCATGATTAGCTGTTTCATGATCATCCCAGCCCCTCTCTCTCTCTCTCTCTCTCTCTCTCTCTCTCTCCATCTCTCTGTATCAAAGTAGTCTGGTTGGATGTTTTGGTCGTTTCCATAGAAGTCATTCCTCATGTTAGCTGGCTGTTGTTACCAACTTGGCAAGAGTCATTGTATTGATATGATAACACAACTGTAATATGTTTCGGATATTCCCTTTTGCCCATAAGAAATGCCACTATAATTACTAATATTTCATTAATTTTTTCCCAATACTTGAAAAGAGATATAAACAATAAGCTCTCTTGGGAGCACCATTCGGGAGTTGAGACAAAACATGAATAATGCTATGGGTTGTTTTCTCCCACGAAAAGATCAAAAGATTACCCACTTAAACTGGGCTTTTTTTTTAATTTCTTAAATTGAGTGAAAAAGAAAGAAGGAAGCCCACTGAAATTATCCATGGTAGTAAACTTTATAAAATAAAGTTTCCAATTACCAACCTATTCCTCCTTACCATAACATAAGCTTACACTTTCCCAACTAAAATTCAAATAATTGAATGGAGAGAAAGAAGGTTGGAGTTTCATTCGCTAATTAATGTCATTAATGCGGTTAATCCTTCCACCTAAAAAAACAAAAGAAAAAAAAAACAATTGTGGTTAATCCGCCGCCAATAATGTTGTTGTCCAAAGAACAATCGTGCAAAATTCGTCAGCGAATGCCGCGTCAGCAATTGATTCTTGATTGTGGCGATATCATCAAATTTTTCGCCACATTAATAATAATAACGACAATTATTATTTTTGGGAAAAAAAAAATTAAACCCGAAAAAGAAGAGGGGGGGGGAAAATAGTTGGGAAAACGGGTAGACCCAAGAAGGACTCCCCTCTCTCTCTTCAAACCTCCCATGCAATCTTTTCTTTCCCCCCATCATCATCATCATCGCAAACGTGGGTGACAGCCGGTGCTTAGCTGGGCCTGGACCCCGCCATGCATGGAAAATGGGTCCGGATTTTCCCGAGAAAGTATTGTTTTCTCGCCAGCTTATCCACCTTTTCTTTTCCCGCAAAAGGAAAGAAACATTTTCCCATCTTCCTTAACCTCTCTCGGGGCCCCCCCCTCCCACCCTTCCTTTGGGTCTTCTGGTGGTGCCATGCCAGTGCACGATCTTTGCCTTGTAAAGATATTTGATGAGGGCATAAATGCCGGATTTTCTTTTTCTGGGGGCAAATTGCGACCGGGAATCGAAATCATTCGGGAAATGGAACGAGATAAGGTAAGTATGGAAATGGGTCGATGGACCGATCCATTGGCGTGATCCGAAACGATAGAATTTTGTACTCGGTATCTTTTACCTCAAGGTGCCAGGGCAGAAATGTACAGTTCTTAGTTGTCAAGGGCCCCTCTTGGATAAGGTGGGAAAAAGAAGCAAATGCAGGAAGGTAAATCTTCACTATTGTAATTTTGGGAAAATCTGAATTTGTGGCCATACCGGGAGGGATTCAATGATTGGACTAATGTTTTTGGGTCAGCGCTTGAGTTGGCGCCACCAACACTTAGCAGAACGGCCCGATGTGAATCCGAATTCTGGCTGTCGATGCACATAGCTCTGTCGTTTCTAAAGACGTAAAGCTCAATTCATGCCGACGCTGGCTAGATCTTTCTGGAAAGCGAGATGTTTGGCATAAACATGTACATCGAGTTTTCCTTTTTTAAAATCGGGTCCATCCCCGAGGGAAAATCGAAAGGGGGAGGATTTTCGAAGGCGATGCTCGATCGGGAATTCGAGAAATTGAAAATGAAAAACAAGGCTACGACTCATTTTACATGCGGCCGGTGATTTTCCCCAAGGATATTTAAAATGATTAAAAAAAAAAAAGGGGGAGACAAGGCAAGCTGCGGCGCAAAAAGTCAAGAACAAGACTATCGATAAAATCATTGTTCCATAATAAATTTTTTTTAATAATATATATATATATATATATTCACCCAAAGAGTCTCCAAGGGTTGTCACTTTTTCCTATCCATTTTCCCGCGAACGTGCGAGAGAGCAAGATTAGATTAACCAAACAAACGTAAATTAAAAAAAAAAAAAAGCCCGAAAAGAGCTAATGACACAACTAATTTTAGGAATGGTTAAAATAAACATCCGCGAAAATTAGCCGAGCCGAAAGCGTTGTAGGAAAGGGGAAATTTCCCGATATGCCGATGACCGTACTTGTGTTATGCATGCCGGTTCAATATTGATAATTCGATAATTTGACGAGCGCTTTCGGGACACCCGTTAACCTAATTGGTAAGAAAGAAAGAATTAAAAAAATATAAAGAAAAGAAGAGAAAATGGCCACGTAGATATATAAAAGAAGCAAAACAAGGAAAACAGCTGCGCTACACGCTCCACGCCCTACGAGCGGGAGAGAGAGAGAGAGACGTTAAAACAGGTGAGGAGCTTGAGCAGACGATCCATTGCAGCAGGTGAAGTTTGGAGATGTTCACGAAGCTCTCTTTCTCTCTCTAGAATCACTGTGCTCCTTCTCTCTCTCTCTCTCTCTCTCTCTCTCTCTCTAAGAGCTTCCGCCGTCGCCGGCGAGACCTGTCGGAGGGACCGGCGCCCCAAGTTCGCAGCACCGGTCAGCGTTCGCGTCGTCCGAGGATAACCGAGGATGGATCCGTGCCCCTTCGTGCGCCTGATCGTGGAGTCCCTGTCGCTGAAGCTCCCCGTCGACCCGTCCAAGCCCGCCGTCGCCGGCGGCGGGGTGCACCCCTCCGCCACCCCGTGCTTCTGCAAGCTCCGCCTCAAGAACTTCCCCCCGCAGACCGCGCTCCTCCCGCTCTCCCCCTCCTCCGCCGCCTCCGACGACCCCCCGCCGGACACCGCCACCTCCGCCCCGGGCTTCCACCTCGACCCCGCGGCGCTGCGCCGGCTCTCCGGCAAGCCCTCCGCCCTCCGGGTCTCCGTCTACTCGGGCCGGATGGGGGGCCGCACCTGCGGGGTCGGCGGCGGGAAGAAGCTGCTCGGGCGGGTCCTGGTCAGCGTCGGGCTCGACGGGGCCCAGGCCCGGCCCGTCGTCTTCCAGAGCGGGTGGCTGAAGCTCGGGCCCGCCCCCGGCAAGCCCGCGCCCGCGCGGCTCCACCTGGTGGTCCGGTCGGAGCCCGACCCGAGGTTCCTGTTCCAGTTCGGCGGCGAGCCGGAGCTCAGCCCGGTCGTGTACCAAATCCAGGGGAGCAACATCCGGCAGCCCGTGTTCAGCTGCAAGTTCAGCGCCGACCGGAACTGCAGATCCCGGTGAGTCTTTCGGGCGCATTTTAGCGTAGCCCCACGTCCCCGCGCTAACGTGCGCCCCCGGAGGGGGGGTGTATCGGTTCTTCACCTTATGGTCATTTAATTTTCATGAGAAATATATTCCGGGGAAGGGATCACTATGCTCTGTCTCTATTAATTAGAGGGGGGGGGGGGGCCCTATAGGGCTATGAAATTATTTTTCAGGATTTTTAGGGCCTTGGTTCCTGCTAATTTACGCATGTGGGGTTGTCAAATTTTTTCAATTTTTACCTTTTTTTGCTTTTGCAAGCAATTGAACTGAAAAAAAAAAAAAAGAGAAAATTTGAAGCACATGGGACTGTCGCAATTTGGTCAAGGACCCTATCCGGTCCTCGTCTTCCCTTTCCTTTCATGGTGGGTAACCCCCTCCACCCCTCCAATCTCTCACTCTAATTTGTACTACGATGTTAATAAATTGAAATTTCACTGTAAAAGATCCAAAAGGGCGAAAAAGGGTAGAGAAGCGACAATCTTGGCAGATTCCTTTTCCCTTTTTTAATCACCCCTTTTTCTTGGGATCTGCCGGCATCACGGGCCTAGGTAGGAAATAGGCACATATAGGCATGTTCACTGTACGGAGCTTGGCGTATAAAGAGTAGTGTTCATGGTTTTTCCTGGTTCTACGATTGTCTGAAATCCGCAAGGGAAAACGAAGCTCAAAACTTTCGAAAAAATTGCTGTTCAATGGGTGCAGATCATGTGAAATATGATGTATTGGTAAGATCTCGCTAATGAAAATCATTCGTGAGACCGCGGGGAAGAGAAAGGGTCGATATAACTGACTATGTATGAATTACAAAAATGAGTTGATTTGTTTCGTATTGTAAAGTATCAATAATTGTCTGCTTGCTTTTTGACAATATTTGCATCGATTCATTGGTTCAATCATCCCTGATGACGATCTGTCCTCTGTGTTGTCGTAAATAGGAAGAGAGCCTTCTAGTGGCCTCGAATCTTTAGGACAAGCATTTTGGCGATTAGTTTAAGAGAAACGAGGGCGTCTTTGGCTGACAAAGCCAGTTGGTCAAAGAGACAGCTCCAAATCTTCTCCAACTGTCATCGACAACTGCCCTCGATTCTTCCCATGTGCAACTGCTTAGCTCCCACCGTATAAAATTCGCAAATTGATCATTGGGAATTGATGCTTTCAATGACTTCTCGACTGACCCTCGATTTATTTTATTGATTTGTGCTTGATTAAAGAAACATTTGATCGTGTAGTTTCTGTTTGGTACCGTGACTAGATGACTAGGTAGTGTCTAGTCCAGTCGGCATCATTGTGCATGCCATTGGAATAGTTTAGCAACAATTTGATTCGATCATATGGTTTTGACAAATTTTGATTCTTGATTTGTGTGTCGGCAAAACCAGGTCCTTGCCATCGGATTTCACCAACACCAGAGGATGGATGAGGACTTTGTCCGGGGAGCGGGAACGGCAGAGCCGGGAGCGGAAGGGGTGGATGGTCACGATCCATGACCTGTCGGGCTCGCCCGTGGCAGCCGCCTCGATGGTGACCCCATTCGTGCCCTCCCCGGGCTCCGACAGGGTCTCCAGGTCGAACCCCGGCGCGTGGCTCATCCTCCGCCCCAATGGGTACTCGGTCAGCAGCTGGAAGCCGTGGGGCCGGCTCGAGGCGTGGCGGGAGCGGGGCCCCACGGACGGCCTGGGGTACAAGTTCGAGCTGGTCACGGAGGATGGGCCCACGAGGGGGATCCCCATAGCCGAGGCCACCATGAGCGTCAAGAGGGGCGGGCAGTTCAGCATTGACGTCGGGTCGAGCCTGAAGTCGCCCGTGAAGGGCTTCGTGATGGCGTCCACAGTGGATGGCGAGGGAAAGACGAGCAAGCCGGCGGTGCAGATGGGCGTGCAGCACGTGACCTGCATGCCCGATGCCGCCCTCTTCATCGCGCTCTCCGCCGCCATCGACCTCAGCATGGACGCGTGCCGGCTTTTCTCGCATAAGCTGAGGAAAGAACTATGCCATGATGATCAAGATTGCTACACCTGAGAATGCAAACATCTGAATCTGAAACATATGCCCTGCTAACTGATTTTTCTGCTGTGACGACTGATCGGTACTTGCTCGGCTTGGAGAGAAAAAGACCGCGGATTTGAGTGGAAAAACATGGTTGCGCACTTCACAAGTTATTCTCCTCGCGATCGCGATTGCTTCTTTGATTGGATTTCGATGATTTTGGTACTTGTAGAGTGGGGGAGTTTGATACTGGCATTGTCTTTACCAACACTTTTGGAGGGATTTTCTCTTTGTTGAAGGCATTTTTCTCTTTTCTTCTTCTTTTTGTATAATTTACTCTTACTAAGTGTACAGACAGGGAGATCTGGGTTTGCTACAGTTGCTTGTTCATTAGAATATATTAACTGATTCTTTGATCGCTTTGCTGACTCTGCATTGACAAGCTGGGCTGTTAATCGTATATATTGTCTTCTTGCTGGCTTTTGACATGGTGGACATGTGAAAATGATGCTGCGTCCCAAGGTTGTTGTCTCCCTCTGATGGTGACCGGTGAATGGCTGCACTCTTGATGCATGACACTGTTTTTCTTTTGGTAGATGTATCTCGGTTGCCTCGAATGATTGTGTCTTCTGCCCAACATAAAGCAAACTGAACATTTTTCCTGCGCCAGAAACGATTTCTTTTGGATCAACTTGATTCACAAAGCTAAAGGATGCATGCACTTTTTCCCGTTTGAAATCTTTGATGAGGCAAAAGCGAAATCTCGAAACGAGCTATATATCATCTTTGATTGTGCAAATCTGCAATGAAAGACAGTTTTATGGCTGCACTCTTTGTCGCACTTGCGTGTCAAGTGGAGAAAATTCTGCTGGGCCTTTGCCTGAACCAGACAGGGAATCCCACTCCGTAGGCTTTGATTCGGCTTTTCCGGGGCGCATCTGACCCTGCAGACGAAACCGGATGTGGTCCAACGCCACAAAAAGGGTTCTTTCTTTCCCTCACTTCATTGTGGAAGCCCCGCACACTTCGGTTCCAGCGCTCGACGAGTCACAACACGAGAGCGGGAAACACGAGTCAGGATTATATTATATATAGACCGAGACCAAAGGGAGTCTGAAGTCGTCGTGATGGGGTGGCATCTCCAGTCCAGAATGGGCCGAGTATGTTTCCATCGCGCACTCTCTCATTGTTTTGAGCTCTGTCCAAAGGAGATGCTAAACAAGCTCAGCGTGTCCCGCTTCGGACCCTCCACAGACATATCAAACAGTTAATAAGTCGCACGCGCGTGAATGCAGGCTGCGGAGCTCAGTAGATTTGGGCAATTTTTGGATGGAGAACTAACGGAAAGGGCAGATTTGAGATTAGAGTTTAAAGTTCTGAGTAGGTTTGGGATCATATCTGAAGTTGCGGGGTTTTCCTAGGAATTAGACCCGCCGAAGGACCAAACTTGCGAGTTGTTTGTGACGGACAGAGCCGTGGGCACACCAGAAGGAAAGCGACGTTTTCATCTGTCGCGGAGAAAAGAACAAGACAAAGCTTAACGCGACTGATTTTTACACGGCCACATTATTCCAAGTTCTTTTACGATCTGAATTCTCCCTCCTTGCGCCCCTTTTCATCTCCATCATCTGCAGCATGGGCTGTCGAGGTCTCGGAAATAAACGAGAATGCCACGAGGAGACATTTCAATTCACCGACAGTATCAGCGAGATCACCAAACTGTTCAAGAATTGCTCCGCTGAGCGCTTAAGTAGTTTTTTGGCCAATCGACCGGAGCCGAAATCCTGCTGGGCCTTTGCACGAACCAGGCGGGAATCCTTGCGCCATAGGCTACGTTTCCGCTTTTCCTGGGGGCGCATCCGATTGCGCAGACAGAAACTGAAAGCAGTCGAATGCCTGCTAAGGTTCTGTCTTTCCCTTAGCTCATCAATGAAGCCGCGCTGCTCATTGGCTCCGGCGCTCGATGAGCTAGAACACACGAGAATCGGAACTGAGTTAAGATATAGACCGAGACCAATGGGATGAGCAGTCCTCCTCCTCCTACTCCCTCCATTCACATACCACGAAGCTCTCTTTGCTCGAGCTTCTTTTACCGCCATCGTCCGCCCTCTCATTGTCAGGCCCGCAATGGCTCCAATGGGTTAGAGTCTCACTGGACTCTCACCTTTTTATTTTGAGTTAATTTTTTTTTTTTTAAACTTTGAAAGAAGTTCGGAATAGATTTGGGAATGGACATGAAGTTAGGGTTTTTAAAGAGTTAGGCTTGCTGAAATGACCAGCTTGGGAATTGTTTGTGACCTACCATGTTGATTTTTTTTAGATAAAAAAATGTTCGGGCTAGATTTGAAATTGGATCCAAAGTTGGGAGTTTTAAAGAGAATTAGGCCACTGACCAACTTGTGAGTTAGACTGTGCTTACACTTGAAGTGAAGGAAGTTTCCATCTGCCGCAAAGAAAAGAACAAGAAAAAACTTACAAAACTAATTTTACCAGCAGAATATTCCAAGTCCTTTGGCAATCTGAACTCTCGTGCCCCTTTCATTTCCATCTCCTGTAACACGGGCTGTCAAAGTCCGGACTCCTTGATGAAGGAAAAGACCTACGTGGCACTGACAAGTCCGCAAATAGACAAGAATGTCACGAGGAGACATTGTAATTCACAGTTATCGCTCCGCTGCATGCTTGAGCAGTTTTTGGCCGATCGACAGGAGTCGAAATCAGTTGGGGATGTCGCGATTTATATCAAGAGATAAGAGGGAAGATTTAGGAGTGAACATGAGTCCAGGATAAAATCGGGAATTGGAAAATTGGACCGATGGGTCCGATTCGATTCTCAGTTCTAAGGAGAGAGGTTCCAGTTCCTGATTCCATTTTTTAGGAACTGTCGGTTCCGGTTCCTATACCAGAATCAAAATCGAAACTAGGAATTGGGAATCGGAACCGAAACTAGGAACCGGAATCGAGAATCGAAAATGGAATAGGAAACCCTAAATCTAAAATCCCTAAATTTCTTACTACTCCTCACTTCTCACTTCCTAGCTCTCAAATTCTCATCTCCGTCCACATGTTCATGGCTTTGCTTAACTTGTCATGTATAACATTTCCTAAGATTTGTTTAGTCCTTTGATTTATTGTGGTTTTGGAGTACTCATCATTCATATGCTCATTGCTTTGCTTAACTTGTTATATTTTGGTATTTATTGTCATTTATCTATGCCAAGTTTTTATTCTTTAGTGAAGTCGATTTTTTTTGTCATTTACTCTTTCAAGAAACATATTAAGCGTGATGGTTGCATAGTTAGAACCATTACGATAATGGATGGTGGAAAGAGAAAAGAAAAAGTTGTAGTTGCAGTTGCAGTTGTAAATAATCGATACGCGACACTTCAATTTTAAATTTAAAACTATTATTAAGTTATCAATTGTGATTATTGTTTCTTTTGATTTTAAATGGTAAGAATTTGGAACAAATTTTCATGGATGTTTGAGGATAAAAAGCTCATCTTTCTTTTCTTTTTCCCGCTTCCCATATTGTTTGTAGTCCTTGACATGGGTATTGTCTTGATCGACATGCTAATACTTTGCGAATTCTGTAGCGCATCGATTCACCCAATGACTTTTCATTTTAATTATATTTATTTGAATCGTAATGTTAGGAAAATTAATATTTTGTATTCTTATTTGCTCTTTCATGAAACATATTAAGCTTGATGGTTGCATAGTTAGAACCATAGCGATAATGGATGGTGAAAAGAGAAAAGAAAAAGTTGCAGTTGCAGTTGCAGTTGCAATTGCAAATAATTGATACGCGACACTTCAATTTTAAATTTAAAACTATTATTAAGTTATCAACTATGATTATTGTTTCTTTTGATTTTAGATGGTAAGAATTTGAAACAAATTTTCATGGATGTTTGAGGATCAAAAGCTCATCTTTCTTCCCTTTTTCCCGCTTCCCATTTTGTTTGTGGTCCTAGATATGGATATTGTCTTGATCGACATGCTAATACCTTATGAATTCTATAGCGTATCGATTTACCCAATGACATCTCATTTTAATTATATTTATTTAAATTGCAATGTTAATAAAACTAGTCTTTTATATTTTCTTTTGTAAATGATAAGCTTGTTCAGTATTGTTATGTTCATTTTTGTTTTGTTAAACTAAAAACGAAACAAAAAAAAAAGAACTTGTTGGACCTTGAAACCGATTCTGGAACCTGCGACAGGGTAGGTTTTAGGTTTCAAATTTCAAAAAATGAGTAACTTGTACTCGAGTATAAGTTCTAGGTGAAACCTGTAAAAAGTATGAAACCACTCACCCCTAGAAAGATTACAAAAATCATCCCAAGATAGTTCGCAACAGCTTGAAAGATTTAAGTGGGCCAAATTGTAACTGCCCCATATTTATCTAATAAATTGGTGGAAAGTGTGATAGGAACTCTGGGTTTGCGGTAACTATCTTGATACTTCACCTAGAAGAAGAGAGAAACACTGCTCTTCACTTCATATCCTTGTCTTCTCCATGGAAGGCATATGTACTGGTTTGAGGCCTCTGCATCTGCCGGTTCAGTATGCAATTAACCGCGAAATCAAAGCCAACGTTCCGGAATTGGAGCATCGTGCATTCTTGGCTGAACCCGGAGAAGAAATTGTTGGCCGCAGTGAGGTTCACTAGGCTCTTGATTTAGCAGACAACGTCGGGCAAGACCCCGGACAGCTTGTTGTGTCCCAGGTTCAGGACCTAGATCTGGGTAAGGCACGAGACGGTGTCCGGCAAGTGGTCCATCAGGGAATTGTAGCTAACATCGAACACCTGCATGTCCGATAACAGCACAATCCCCTCGGGGATGCACCCAGTGAGCTGATTGTTCAAGAGCAGGATCTCTCTGATCTTGTTGCCGCTCGTGAGGCCGAGACTGGCCGGGATGCTTCCACCGAGCCTGTTGTTGGCCAAATTGACCACAGAGGCCTGATGCTCACACCGGCTCTGACGCCGAAAGCCTCATCCTTGGGCGTGATTAGGAGGAGCAAGAGAGCCAGAAGCCGGGTTCCCTCCAGTCCTTGACGTGGAGGTGACGACCAAAGATACGTCTTCTTCGAAGAGAGTACGAAGTCACGTGTGATGGGGTGGCATCTCCCGGTCCAGAATGGGACCGTGAGCAGTTCTCCTCCTCCTCGTCCATTCACCCGTCGTCCTTCCACTCTCTCTCTCTCTCTCTAAGTTTAATTTTATGAAGTTTTCAATGCCTGAAACAGGCCTAGCAAAGTTCGAGAATCGCTTCGCTGAGTGCTTTAAGTAGGTTTTTTGGGCGATCAACCGGGGTCGAAATTCTGCTGGGCCTTTGCACGAACCAGATGGGATTCCTAGCGCTGTAGGCTACGATTCGGGCCTTTTTTTTCTTTATTTATAGTGAAGCCGCACTCATCGGCTGCGGCGCTCGACGAGTTAGAACACACGAGAACGGGAACTGAGTCGCGAGATATAAGACCGAGACCAAAGACAGTTCCAAGTCCACATTGTCAAAAGGAGACGAAGCTAAAGAAGCTCAGCTTGTCCAGCCTCGGCGCATCACAGACATAGTTAACACTTAATAAGTCACATGCCTGTGAGCGACGACTGCCGAGCTCCGCAACGCGGGCTCGTAACCCAAGTGGGGCACCGAGGGGATGGAATATGGTTTGGGATCTATTGGGGCCGGGCCCGGCTGCGGCCCTTTGATGTGAAAATTTGGGATGATTAATGGGATTTTTGGACGGGGACTAATGGGGATAGAATTGGGACCGGAGGAAAAACGATAAAAAAAAAATTGTTCAGGGTGGATTTATGAATGTACTTAAAGTTTGGGGCTTTCTGTAGACAAGAAAAAAAAATGTTCAGGACAGATTTGGGATTGCAACTAAAGTCAGAGGTTTTTAAGGGAATGGGGCTCGCCGAATGACCAAACATGTGTGTTGCATGTGACTGGCTGTGCTGTGGGCACACGTCAAGGAACAGGAAGTTTCCACCCGTTGCAGAGAAAAGAACGAGAAAACACTCACGAAACTATTTTTACCAGCAGAATATTCAAAGTCCTTTTGCAATCTGAGCTCTTAGACCCCTTTCATCTCCGTCTTCTGCAGAATGGGCTGTCAAAAGTCCGGACTCCTTGATGAAGGAACAGACCTCCGTGGCACTGACATGTCCGCAAATAGACAAGAATGTCACGAGGAGACATTGTAATTCAACAGTTAATTTTATCTGTTCATTTGCCAAGCAAGTTCACGAATCGCTTTGCTGCGTGCTCAAATAGTTTTTGGCCGATCGACCGTAGGCGAATGAAATCAATCAGAAGATTAGAGCGGAATTTGCAAAAATCATCTCGAGATAGTTCGCGACAGCCCGAAAGATTTTAGTGGGCCAAATTGCAATTGCCCCAGATTTATGCAACAAATTGGTGCAGAGTAGAAGGAACTTTTAGTGATAGTTACTCTGGGTTTGTGGTAACTATCTTCATACTTCACCTAGAAGAAGAGAGAACAACACTGTTCCAAACTCATATGCTGGTCTTCTCCATGGAAGGTCATATGATCACCTACTGTATGTACTAGTTTCATGAACTGATAAATCGATGCAGCAGAGGATGAGTAAAAGAACGAAATAGTCTACTATTTTCAACAGTGCTCTTCAATGCAGAGACATCGGCATCACCAGCCTCTTCTCTTGATCAAACCAAAAATGGGGACTTCCTCTATCTTGTCCCTATCTCTCCCCATATCTCTTCTGTCATGGAGTAGTTGCTGGGATGAGATCACCGACAGTCCCAGCGAGATCCCCAACTGTTCTTGACAACACCCCAATTGCCCCACAAACCAGAGGCTGAGAAGCGCCAGGGATCCTCAGGCAATTCAAGCCCCCTCCTGGGATCGCCGAGCAATCCGGCTGAGGCCTCTGCATCTGCCGGTTCGGTATGCAATTGGCCACGAAATTGAACCCGACGTTCCGGAAGGGGAGTGTCGTGCATTCTTGGCTGAATCCAGAGAAGAAATTGTAGGCCACGGTGAGGTTCACTAGGCTCTTGAGCGAGCAGACAACGTCGGGCAAGACCCCGGACAGCTTGTTGTGTCCCAGGTTCAGGACCTCGATCTGGGTAAGGCACGACACGGCGTCCGGCAGGTGACCCATCAGGGAATTGTAGCTCACATCGAACACCTGCATGTCCGAGAACAGCCCAATCCCCTCAGGGATGCACCCAGTGAGCTGATTGTTCAAGAGCAGGATCTCTCTGATCTTGTTGCCGCTCATGAAGCCGAGACTGGCCGGGATGCTTCCAGTTAGCCTGTTGTTGGCCAAATTGATCACAGAGGCGTGAGAGTTTCCCAATGTCTCAGGCAGATCACCATCGAAGCGGTTGTTGTTGAGCAAGATTGCATCAAGCTTGCCATTGGTGAAGAGCTCTGGTGGGATTGGCCCAGAGAAGCTGTTGTACCTGAGATCAAGATAGAGCAAGCTGGGCATGGAAAGGACCGAGCTTGGGAATGTGCCTGACAAGCGATTGTTGCTGAGGTCGAGCTCCTGGAGAGAGGCGAGGCCAGTGAAGGAGCTAGGGACCGAGCCAGAGAGTCTGTTGCTGTTGAGGTGCAGGAGGGTCAGGTCTGTGAGGGAAGCCAGCTCTGCGGCGAGAGTGCCCTGCAGATTCGCGCGGTTCAGGTCTATGCCTGCGAGAACAGGACCATTGTTTTCCAGGAAATTCTCCTGGGAATCTGCACAGAAAATCCCCCTGTAAGAGCACACGTTGGGACCAACCCAGGATTTCAAGACCCCCTGGGGGTCTTCTGTGATTGAGGACTTCCATGCTTGGAGGGCATTGTAGGCCACTTCAAGGTTGGGCAATGAAGACGACCCGGGTGGGTTTTGGTTCGGTGGGCTGCTAATTCCTCCACCAATCCAGACGCCGCCGCCGCCGCCTCCCCCACCCCCGATGCCGATGCCTACGCCGGCTCCCACGTCCAAAGCCTCCTGCTTGGGCACGATTTGGAGGAGCAAGAGAGCCAGAAGCCAGGCTCTCTCCATTCCTTGACGTGGAGGCGTCGACCAAAGATGCGTCTTCTTGCCTGAGGGTGTTTCTTGTAATGCTGGCCAGAAATGCGGTTGATGCATTGAAAGAGAAGAGAGAGAGAGAATGGCAGTGGGGTTTATTGGCATTGAATGTGCCTCAAAGTTCCCTCATCTCAGCTATCTTGGGGTTTCCAAGAAACACATTATCTCCCTCCCCACTTTCAGAACATCCAGGGTCTCTAGCTATAGCTCCTAGGCTTTTGGTCGCATATGTACAATTTCACTTGTTTGCCTAGTCACTGCCAATTCATTGCTGGCGAAGAAGTATAGGTGGGTGAGTTTTGGAGTAATTGCTCACCAAAAGGGTAAGGCCTGGATTGAATTAGGGCCCTGCAAAGCATGCGGAGTTCGTACGAACCTTGGGTTTTTCGCTTAGATTTTTATCACAGTAGCTGCGGTAATATTATAATCATCTTCAGGTTTAATTTTGAGCAATGATTGGTTCTGGGGCCAGAAGACAAGACAGCAATGGGCTGTGCTTGGATGCCAGAACATCGTTTTTTGCCAAGTTTTTCAGTGCTTTTTCACAGCAAAAGAGCGAGGGGGTGTTTGGATGCAGACGATTTCCTCATGTGACTCACCTTCTCTGCCATTGCAGAACAAGAAGCTGTTGGAGAAGAGGAGCTAATAGTGCTTTCCAATAGCTGCAAAAAAACAAAAAAAATTTAAAAAAATGCCATCAAAAACTCTAAATTATATTATTTATGATAAATTTACCTTGCATTTTTTTTTGTTACATGAAAAATCTCAAACTATATCACTTGTGACAAATTTACCTTGAACTTTTTTTTGTGACACGAAATATCCCAAACTATGTCACATGTGACACATTTACCCCACATTACTTTAGCCCATGTGCATTTTCATCTTTTTCCTTTTTCTGTTTTTTTCTTTTTTTTCTTTTCTTCTCTCCAGCAGAGGAAGCCGACGAGGGTCGGATCTGGTGAGGGCTGCCCTCACCAGATCCGGCGAGGGTCGGATCCTCGCCCGACGTAAGCGAGGGTCACCCTCACCCGACGCCAGCAAGGGCAGCCCTTGCCGGCTTCCTCCATCGGAGAGAAGAAAAGAAAAGAAAAACAGAAAAAGAAAAAAAGACGAAAATGCTCATGAATCAAAGTAATGTGGAGTAAATATGCTATTGGTGGCATAGTTTGAGATTTTTCGTGTCACAAAAAAAGTTTAGGGTAAACTTGTTATAAGTGGCATAATTTGAGGTTTTTCATGTCACAAAAAAAAAATTCAGGATAAATTTGTTACAAGTGACGTAATTTGAGGTTTCTTATGGCATTTTTCCAAAAAAATTTACTGCAATAGTTGCTTCATTTATTTTCAGTCCAAAACTCAAAAATAGAAAAAGAAAATGTTTCAAATTAAGAATATTTTTGTAAGAAATAATGATATACGATTTTAGAAATCCACAAACCTGTTGCTTGATCAAAACATGCTTTTTGGTCTGGTCCAACAAAGTGGGGTTCGCATTATTTGTCGTAACGGTTCGTGATGGTATGTAATCGAACAATCATTGATATGCTAGGCTAACTATAGGGAGCTCGATTTGAGTGATGATTGAGTTGATTTAGCTCGATTATTTACGCTGGATCTCACCTCAATAGATGTTTGTTGTGCAAAGACAAACATGACTTTATTCGTTTCTTTCATGAGAAATAGACTTTATTAAAAAAAAAAAGTTCGAGTTAGGCTCGACTATGAACTTGAACTCTTGTCTGATGACAAATTTAGACACATTACTACATACATCTTTCACAGTTGTAATCAAATCAATGAAAGTATCGTAATCGCTCGAGTAGGTACATGGTTGGATTGAGTCTGCATGTATAATGTCGAGCCCAAGATCGTGGTCGAAAAAAGGTGAGTCGGATTTAAGTAACTCATGGATTAATTTAAGATTAATTTGATTCCTTCATACCCTTGATCACATTATCCAAAGAAAGCAGCAACCCTAATTCACAATGCATGTAATTTCATATATTTTTCTTGATCCTTGGAAAGATGAGTACTAATGATGGCTGCCAGTTAATGTACTATCGCAGTCGACAATAATGTCCTTACTATGGTCACCTTCACTTCATTTTCGCTAACAAAACTTAGGCCCACATTAAAGGGGACTTTTTTATCGTTCGAAAAAAGGGGACTTTTTTTTTTCCTTCAATTTCTTTTCCTATTTTGTATCGTTCGAAAAAAGGGGACTTTTTTTTTCCTTTTTTTAACTTTTGTGTTGGTCACGTGAAAAGTCGATGACCGAATGATTAATATTAGTACATGTTGATCAAATGATTAATCACGTGAATTAGCCTTACGACGAGGTTCGAATCAGGTGAATTAACCTTATGATGAGGTTCGGAGTTGATCTCTCGACCTTTTTCGTTCTTATCGAAATTGAAATATTTTTGGATTTCTTTGAATATCCGATTAATTTTCACGCTAATTATTAGCCAGTGAATAATTTGCACGACTAAGTTAGATAGAAATTATTCATAGGAAAGTAATTTCGAACAACAAAAGTTCTTTATTTATTTATTTTGGGGTCAAAGTCCAATGGCCTCGTTGACCCGTCTAGCTCTCATATTCTGACTAGGATGACTAATGCATTTACATTTAATGTACAATTTATGGTATAGAATGGTCCATGGATTATTTGTACCGCGAAAGCTTCATCCTGTAAAATTCAATGGGATCGAGCTTCATCTTATGATCCAATGGATTCTAATTGGAGCCCACAAGGGCATATGTTTCAAGCAAAAATTAAGTTTTAAAAATTTTGTCAAGGACATATAAACCCTAGACAGAGAAAAATCCAAGATAAGGACCCGATTATAATTAACGGGCTATCTGAAAGGGAACCGGCATAGCAGGACACGCAAGATTAGATTCTTATTATGACGTCGTAATTTTTTATCCGTTTTATTTTAGATTGGAATGGTAAATTAGTATATCTTAAGCGACGGTGTTTAATTTATTCGCCAAATACTATTTTCTTTACGTTAGACGGACCGCGACTTCTATGTGCTAATTTGCTATTAATTATCTGTCACTCCCGAGAGTTTGTTGGCCGGTGATTTAACTTGGAGGGTCCAATTGAATCAAACATCAATTTTTTGAGGATAATGGCACCGGATAGTCCTTGTACCTTTCTAATTTGATCAATGTTATCTCGATACTTATTTTTTTCTTGCAATTTTAGTATTGTTTTATATTTTTCAAAAAAAATTAAAAAGCGACCGATTCGAACAAAACATACGTGTAAATCAGGGATCACATTAGCAAAAAAGTAGTCAAAAAAGCAATCAATAAAAAAGACGGGAAAAATCGTGTTTATTTCTTTTTAATTCCCTAGATCATCTCGATTAAGAACAAGTATATTGGCTTAATTTTGCTTTCTTATTTGAAGCACAACACATTCGAAAATTAATATGTGATGATGCATCATAATTATAATCAATATAGGAAGTTGAATAAATTTATCTGGTTGTTACATCAACAAAGCAAATATGTGCTTATGCAAAATTGTCCAAAAAATGCTAAATCTATTATCTGGCGGCCAATTTAATCTTAAAAGTTTTAACCGTGCCAATTTTTTTTTTTTGGTTGGAAGAAGATTTTATTCGCTCACAATTGAAAACAAAAAGGGCTCATAGGAGGGGGCCTCATTACAAAGCAGATCCCATATGGCTTGCGGTAGGTTTGAAAGCCAGTTTAGTGAGAGATTTCGTTTCCCAATTTAGTTCTAAATATTTTATCAATTTTTTAATATAGTCATTTTGACTAATTTTGGCAAGAAATTATTAACGCAGGCACCGGCTATTATACATGGCATGACCGATGCTAACATAGACAATTTTTACAATTTTTTAAGAAAATTGAATTTTTTCTATTCTTTTCTTTTTTTAATACATTGCTCATATTCTCGGAAGGGCTGGTGGGGGTCGCTGGGGCCTCGGCTCATCAGCCACTAGGCAGGCTCTCGCCGGCCGTCGGCGAGGGCCTCCCTCAGATCTAACCGCCGTACAATAAGTTGGGACTTTTCAGACAAATAGCCCCGAGACAAACCTACACTGTGTTTTTTTTTTTACCCTTATTTTGCTCTTGAAATGCTGTTGTAGGGAAAACTTAAAAAAGGTTGCAATCACTTCTCATCCGTGAAAGAATCAAGACAATTTTTGGTTCCCCTGGTACTACTCTTTCACCTAGATCAAACTCTTCTTTTATTTTTTTCCCCGACGATCATCTCGAGATCGACGTGGAATGCGAACATCTATAGATAAGAAGGGAATAAAGAAACGCATCTCGATTTCCATCGGAAGTTACAACCTACACAATCCTGTCAAGATGGAACCTACTTTGTACAAAAGCACGGTCGGTGAAAAATTTAACTCAGAAAATTACTCCTTTTGTTTGAATTTGGTGGGGGAATTAGGTTCATGATATTAATCAAATTTAACGAAGGGTAAATTTGTCACAAGTATATTAGTTTAGGGTTTTTAGTGGTCAAAAAATTAATTTTGCGTAAATTTATCATATGTGTACCAATTTGAAATTTTTGATTGTCAAAAAATTAACTCGAAGTAAATTTATTACAAGTATATAAGTTGTGACGTTTTTCGGGGTATTAACCCCAAACAATAACAACAAACCATGGGCAACAATGTCGGATTCAATGAGTTCACTGATAGAGCACAACACTAAAATTTTGGAGATGAGATCGAGGGCAAAGTTCGACTAATCAAAAATCTGATTTGGGACCACCTAATTTTGAAATGTGATTTCTAGCCATCGCAAGGTTACGGGCTCAATTGACTTGATTCTCAATCAATAGAATTTGCAATCATTCGACTTTTCTTCTTTTTTTTTATGGGGGCATATCGATTGGGTTGTGTCAAGGCCGGCACAAGGGCAGGTGGACCGCCCCTAGAGTTGGCGTAATTGGTCGGGGGCATTAAAGGATTTCCGATTTTAGGAACCAGAAGTCATCCGTCTAAATATGTTTAGAAGGGCTGAATATGTTTATTTACAAAACTTAACTATATTTCGCTGAGTAACTACATTTAAGTTTGATAGATGCAGAAACAATTTGATAATATCATATGTAATATGCTTCTATCGTATAAATAGAAAAAAACAAGTACACTAATCAAGGACGATACATATGGATCTTTATAATGATTTAGTTTAAATCAAATCTACGTTTATTCTTCTAAATTAACAGTCACCAATAGGATGGAATCCATGGGTGTAATCAAGTGAGTAGTTTCGATGAGCGTGCTATTTCCATCCGAAGTTGATAGATATCACTATCAATAAATAAGCACCGCTCACGCACTTGCATAGTCCTCAAAGCGATGGTTACAATGAGTAGTAACAATTCTCGACAGAGCGGAACAAAAGTCAATAAAATCCCGCTCACAAAACAATAAGAACGTAATGTTATTAACTTTGTACCTTCTGCCATATCTCGTTCAGCATGCGTTGATCTTCTTAGATAGCCTTCAGTCTTCAAACTACTCGTTGAATAAATCTTCAAGAAGATCAATTTACCGCTACAAAATGACGACGCAATCACTAGATATCTGATTGCTCATACAATCGAATTTTCCTTATAATTATGAGGTTTCCTTGAATAGAAATAGCTATTCTCGGCAATATTCCATTCCCCGAATATGTAACAATTGATTAGATTTTGCTTCAAATATTCTTTTAGGATTTCCAGGCTTGAAGCTACCTTGTTAATTCATTTTGACTTGCAAGATTAGTCAAAGGATCGTTTGAATTTTCTTATTCAGATTTCGTAATATAGTGAGCTGTTTACTAGCAATCCCACGGGTCTATCCAAGCTTCTTGCTGGTAATCTACTTGCGTACTGCAATCCATTTGGTCTTCCTGAGTACATTAGTGCTCAAGACTTCGCCTTATCTCGGTACCTTAAGTCACGAACTTCCCATTTTTCTTGACTTGTTCACTCTCTATCAAAGTTTTCTCACTTTGTACTTCGAATTCCATCAAAGGCGATAGAGCGTTATTTATGTCAACATTACTTGAAACAAGATAACATCTCCATTTACCAAAAAATAATGAGAAATACATGGTTTTATTAATTTCAAAATATTATAGGAGGTTTTTCCAACATAAATTTCACCAACTGCGTGAAGACAATTTTAGGCCGTATAGGGCGAAGGTCTGGAGTTTACCTATTCATGACACTCATACAGTATTTCATGGGTTTCAAATTAGTAGGGACAGTTTTCACGCAGCTGAATTAGACCTCCTCCTCGAGCAATTATCAAGGGCGCAATTTGGATTTTACTCGTGAAATGCTTTTAACAAGACTTGAATTCAAGAGTATACTCTCTTGATATTGAAGTATTTTTTTTTACTTCGATTATAGAGATAAGTGCACTCGAAATTCTTTAACTTGTTACGAAAGTGCAATTGAGTTCTAAAACTTAAAAAAAGTGTAATTAAGTCCTAAGACTTGCCAAACTAATGCAATTAAATTCTTCTGTTAACTCCGTCTAACTTGGCTAACGAAAAGTGTTATGTAGATTTTTTAAATATTTTCTCTCCTACAGTGGCGATGACGTGGCTAAAACGACGTCGTTTTTGTCCAAACATAATTTTTAATACAAGTTTTATTTAAATTAAACTAAAAAAAGCTAAATTTGAAAAAAAAAGGGCGAGAAACCAGGCAGAGAGGGTTGTCCTCGTCGGCGCTGCTCCACCATCCATTCCGCCTGATTTCTCATCTTCTTTTTTTTGTTAATTTAGCTTATTTTTAATTTAATTCAAAAAATATATATTAAAAATTATATTTAGATCAAAACGACGTTATTTTAACCACGTTATCACTACGTAGGACATAGAAAATAATGTAAAAAAAATCACGTTAGCATTTTCCGTTAATCGAATTGGACAAAATTAACGTAATAACTCGATTAAACCAATTTGATAAGTTTTAGATTTTGTAAATTTTAAGATTTAATTACATTTTCATGACAAGGTTCAGAACTTTCGGTGCACTTATCTTTTCATTCCAATCTTGGGTGGTTTTTTCTTTTTTTCAAGAAAGCTCCTGAAATGTGCCGTTGCCTTTAAATAACATTACCTTCTTGACTTCATCTATGGACATGCGTACCCAATACCGATTAAAATACCTATGACATTTCTTATTATTTAATTTTGCTCTCCAGTTTCAATATGGGGAACAGATTGCGATCCCTTTCAAGATAAAAAAAATACACAGGCAATACCAAAATAAAAAATAAAAAATATATACAGACAAAAAAAAATTGCACAGATAAATATAAAAGTCTAATGTCACCTTGTTAAGTAGTCAATATCATGTAATTAAAAAAATAAAACGATCAGAAATTGGTCTTATCTGGAAGCTGTTCAGCCTGTCACTTCACAGGCTCATGCCTTATCTCCTTAAAACATCTCCTAATGGCGAAGATAATAAAAATTAATTTTTTTATTTCGTTTATTTCGCTTTTTTGGACACTATTCTTTTTTTAATTTTTTTGGGGCTCGAATATTCTCAATCATGAGCTCGTTCGCTATCCATAACCTACCATTCTTCCTGGTTAATTGGTAATGTAATTCTTTGTAATTAAAAAAGATGCACATTTACTTCTTTGGCCTTGTGCAGTCCTTGAAAATTTTCTGTGTTGGTATGAAAGCAAAAAAACTTATCTATACAAAGAATTGTTTGGTAAACCTAATACGTGTATCGATTGTATCATGTACCGTCAGATCTCGTGGATCCTGCACGAGATCCGCTGATTATGGTAGCCTAAAAATTCATTTACTATAGATACTACGTCCTTTGAATAATTATTCCAGACCCAAGCTAAGAACGGAATGCATGACACGAGCTTCAATCGGCGATGTGTTGGAATCATGGTCTAAAAAGGGGCAGGGGGGAAATCAATTTCCGCATGTGATTCTCGCGGTCTGCGCACGAAGAAGAACATGGATTGCGGAGTTTTAACCGTCGAACCACATTGATGAGCGATCATTTTCATTATTTTCACATGATATAATACTCATATATATTAGCGTTAACTCAGATTACCAAAATAATTAAGTGAATATTCAACTCGATCAATCTCATAATTGTAAAGGGGAAAAAATAGAGCATGAGCTTTACTAGTCGAAGCAACACGTGGATATAAAGGTGCAATTCATTTTTCACATGATTCTCGGGATTAAGTAAAGCCTAATCCATGTATCAAACAAATACGTATCATTAGATCTTATGAAACCTGCATGAGATCCGTTGTTTTTAAATTGTCTGGATTCATTTATTATAAATACTATGTACATTGGATAATTTTCTTCGTTTCATTGATAAGTGAATGATTTGGAAATTATTTTCTAAAAATGATTGGTCACAAAAAATCAGTGAACAGAAGATGCTTTCATTGCCAACGGCAATTTATGCATAAAAGTTTTCGTGGATGAAGAAATTTTTTTTCATTTCCATTAGCGAGACAAACGATCATTTTTAAAAGAAATGTTTCTTAAATCGTGACTTCTTTGCCAAATAAACGCACCCTTAGAATACCGAATATCGGCAAATGTTACTAAGGCGACCACTTCATATAAAGCGACAAATGACAATGAAATTATCGAAAAAAGAGTACATACGACAACATTGAAGTTGTACAGTTCACTTGGTAAGATATTGATGTTGATCGAATTTGATTTTTTAATTTTCGAAGAGATTAACGAGGAACAATTGTAATTACCTCATAATTACAAATTACATGCGAACAATATAATTGTTAATGCAGAGTGATGCCCTCACATTTTGTGTACACCAAAAAAAGACATTTTATGCACTAATTTGCACAATTCCCACTTCCGAATAAACACCTTATCCTAATTTGTTTTGTTCCTCATTTAAATAATTTGAGGAAAAAAAATTCTTAGCTATGGGCCTATGGCACAATATTGTAAAAATGATAATGTTATGAAAATATACTATGTGATTTCTCATGTGAATAGTCATAATAATTTGATACAATTAGTCCAGTTAGAACTTGAAAATAAGAAAATGATTATTGTATTACTCGATGCTATAATGCGTTACAATTAAGAGATATTTATACTTGAACAATGTGTAAAAGATAAGGAGTAATTTGATTTAACGAGGAAACTAGCTACCCTAATCTATCAACGAAACTAATGATCCTAGAATATAAGGAAGTATAGAATATCGCTAACATTTAATGATATCTCTAACGATATTCTCTAATAGATATATAGAAAGAGATTCTATGCCACCATCAAAAGTGTAACGAGAGTCAAAAAACACGAGTCACCTAAACACATTTAATAGGATATTTGTGGTGAGTAGAATTAGGTAATTTTTAGGCCATCAAATTGTCAAATTTGGCCCCCCAAAAGAATTCTAAATTGTAAGGGACCTCACTTCGGGGGTTATTGTTGTGACATCTTAGGCTCATCGCCGTCCCATTTCTTTTATCTTGTTAATCATGCACATGTTGAAACGCGTACACATAAACTCCCAAACAACACAACACAACAAACAAGCAGCCAGGAAAACACCATACAAAACACACTACTTCCATATTGCCTCAATACATTTACAAGCCCATTTTTTTTTCTACGGGTACTTCTTGTTTACATTATTTTCCTATCCAAAAACGTAAGGAGGGGGATTCCTATCTCCTCTAGCAAGGCTGCAACTCTGAAATCGGTACACCATGACGAAGAGGAGGTGAGATGTCCATACCTACAAGTTTAAAAGACAACGGAGTGAGTCAAAGACTCAGTAAGTAAAATCAATAATCCTGAGTTAGGAGGATGTCTCGTTGTTGAACCCAACATGCGAACATTACTCACACCATAGAATTGATGACAGATCAATAGCAATACTATCGCTTTACCTCGAACATATGCATATGATCAATTATGGCTTATCATCAAGACACGATTTATCTTCAGCTTATCAATAAACTTAACAGCAACATACATCAACATGCATCAAAGGTTCATTAACCGTCTCATATGGTTCTTCCCATACTTTCAGAGGCATCTAGCCTCAGGCTGAGTATCGGGAATCCACTAGGTATTCGATACTTTCAGGGGCTTTCAGCTTCAAGCTGGGCATCCGAAATTCACCGGCAACGTCACCAAAATCCATTAGCAACGGCTATTTCCTTTATGTGACCACAACAAGTATTCACGCAAGCCAGAGTTTTATCTTTGTTTCTTAGCCAATGCATACACAATGCATGTGGGCGTCCTCAAACGAATGTGTGTGTCATGACTCTCCCTACATGATATGCCAGGAACAATCCTTGATTCATCGCTTGAACCAAACATCTAGTGCCGATCCTCGCACTAAGCAAGACTTGGAACCGGCACACCTCAATGCCGACCAAGGCCTTGTGGCTTGGTTTATCTTGCCTTAACGTTAATTCCAAGCCAAGTGAACCTCGACCTTGTCTTGGGACGTGAACACACTTATATGCCACATAAGCAAATCATACAAAAGCATTCATATTTATATTCACGATAAAATATGGGTGAGCACACATTCATATTCAACAACGCAGCATATTGCCCTAGGTAAGGGTTAGTAATTTCACTTACCTAGAGGTGAACTAGAGAGAGCTTGCCAAGAAATGGCTTAAAAGAAAACGGTGGTATGCAAGGAAGGGTGTTGGGTTATTATTTATTATTCTACAATTTAGCAAATTTAGGTTATTTATGTAATTATACAAGGCTTAACCCTAATCCTATAAGTACTTCTTTTAATCTCAATAGAAAAACATTCTCTCTTTTACCAATAGCATGGTATCAGAGTTTAACATTCCTACATGAGAGAAGACAAGGTGTTTTTGCCAGTTCTCCTACTTAGCCGCACCAAGGTGTAGTTTTTGCTAGTTCCCCCGGTTAGCCGGGCCAAGGCGTCTCTTTTTTTTTTTTTTTCCTTCTTGCTATCAAAGGCGTCATCTTTCTTCTAAAACGAAAAAAAACGAAGCTGGTGTCCTATTGATGTTAATGCTCGTAAAATGCTGCTGTCTTGTGTTGTTTCATTGATGTTAACGCCCTTGCTTTAGCCAAACGGTGTGTTTTGATTGGTGTTGAGTTGTTTGTGGTGAAGTGATAATTAGATCACAAAATTGTGGCGGTTTGGGTGAGATTTGTGTTTGTTCATGGTGTTATCGTTGTGGTTGCCGACTTATCAACTAGGTTTTAGATAGTCGACTAATAGTAAGTCTGAAAAGCAAAAGTTTTTTTGAATCTCACCCTCTAATGCTCAGTGGTGTTGCAGTAACGTGTGGTATTTTATTATTGGTTTGTGGATATGTCTACTGATCCAGCAAGCTCTCCGTCTATTGTTTCGGAGGTGATTCCTCCTAATGTTACCCCTAGTTTAGGATCTTAAGGTACCTATAATAGTGGTACTCATGATATGACAGGCTTACACACTACCTTGGTTAAGTTTGATGGTATTATTTATCATACTTGGTCAATGACTCTTTCTACTTTTATTTATGCTAATCGCCAAACAAGATGGCTTGAAGAAGAACTACTTGCAGATCCAGCTAATCAAGAAGAATGGAAGGTCACTGATGCTACATTGCATACTTTTTATAAGAGGCTTTATTTGAATCAAGTTTGCGATATATAAGAGGCTTTATTCGAAGCTAAAATTGGTGATGTCGGGTTAGCTGAGTATTATGCTCGTTTTCCGTCTTTGTATCAGCGTCTCAAATCCTACTTTCCACCGGCTACCACGGTTACTCAGATGCAGCAATGAGAAGCAAACATGGTGGCAGTTCTTTGTAGGTTTTGGTCCATATCACAGTGCTCTTCGGCAACAGATTACTTATCTTGGTTCTCTACTTTCCATAGAAGAAGTGTACTCTCGAGCTGCTCGTTACACTCCTAGTCCTAAAACTTCAGCCATATCAAAAAGTAGTGCTATGGTGGCTCGTGGTGATCAAGGAACTCGTGGTCGTGGAAATTGGAACTCATATGATTTTAACTGTGGTCGTAGCCGTAGTGTTCAGGGCCAAGGTGCTCTTCGTGGTGGTGGTAATAGTGGTTCTAGAGGAGCTCATGGGGGTTGCTTTTGTACTCATTGCCAGCTTATAGGACATATTGTTAATTATTGTTATGATCTCCATTCTGAGCTACGAGGTCTACATTTTTATATTGATATTGAGCCTTGGTCTCCTTCGTCTGGACCTCCTTCTGGATAGGGTATGATGAATTTAACTCGTGCAAAATATGATGAGTTGATTAGGGCATGACAACTTGGTGTTCCTTCAGGTCCCGTTGCTACTTTGGCACAGCACAATGATCCTACTTGTCTTTTGTCCACTACAGTTACTTTTCATCCTTGGGTTATTGATTCGGGTGCCACTCATCATATGACTGGTGATCTGTGTCTTCTTACCTCCACCTCATCCATTCCTTCCACTTCAGTCGCTTTGGCAGATGGTTCTCAATCCAAAGTGATAGGTTCAGGTTGTGTATCATTGAGTTCTTCCGTGTCCTTATCGACTATTTACCATATTCCATGCTTCCCTTATAATCTATTGTCTACCAGTTCTATTACCCGTGATCTTGACTATGTTACGATCTTTTCTTCTTCTTCGTGTGTTTTTCAAGATCGGAAGACTGGACGCCAAATAGGTGGTGGGCATGAGGCTGGTGGATTGTACCTTCTGGACTATGGGATTATTGCTGCTACCGCTACCGTTCAGAAGAAAGCTGTGGATGACTCTTATCGATTACATTGTCACCTCGGTCACCCTTCAGCAGACGTACTCCAACATTTTCCCTTTATGTCTAGTTCTAGTATTCAGTTTGATTGTAAAACATGTTAGTTAGGTAAGCACCATCGAGTGTCTTTTCCCTCTCATGTTTTGAGTCGTGCGTCTCAGCCATTTGAGTTAGTCCACTCTAATGTTTGGGGTCCCAATCAAGAGTCTTCATTTGGTTTCCACTATTTTGTCACCTTTATTGATGATTGTAGTCGTACAACTTGATTATATTTAATAAAAGATCGTACTAAAGTGTTTCAATCTTTCTGCCATTTTTATAATTAAGTTCGTACTCAATATAGCTATCCTGTTAAATGTTTACGTATAGATAATGTTCATGAATACTTTTCTTCTTCTACCTTTATTCTATTTCTTGCCTTGCATGGAATTTTACATCAGAGTTCTTATGCTCACACCCCGCAACAAAATGGGATTGCTGAACAAAAGAATAATTATTTGTTAGATGCTGTTCGTTGTCTATTTCTTCACATCCATATGTCTAAGTCATTATGGAGCTATGTTCTTCTTACAGCATGTTATCTTATTAATTGTCTTCCGACCTCCATGTTGAAGGGAGCTGTCCCTTATGCTCTTCTTCATCCTGGTCGTCCTTTATGGTCTGTTCGTTTTCGTATTTTTAAGTGTATTTGTTTCGTGCATTCTCCATCTCCTGGATTGGACAAATTATCACCTCGTGCAAAAAAATGTGTATTCATCGGTTACTCTCGTACTCAAAAAGGTTATGTTAGTTACAGTCTTACTTGTTGCCAGGAGTATACTTATGCTAATGTGACGTTCTTTAAGAATCAAGCATATTTTGGCAATGTTTCTTCTCAGGCACCATCGACGATGGATCTTTTGTCACCTTCTACACCTTATTAGTCATTGCCGCTGACTCCGATCGTATCTCCCATTGCTTCTCAATCGGAGCCATTGCCAGTTCCTTCTACTGATGCTTCGCTCGATTTAGGATTACCTACACTAACTTCTATTCAAGTCTATACACGTGGTCCTTGATCTGTTTGGGGTATAACTCTTCATCAACGAACGTCCCACCACCTTATTCAGCCCCGGCTTTTGATCCTCTTCCACTAGCTCCAATTGATTCTCCTATTGCCCATCGTACTTGGTCTAGGTATCGTCTTTCTCATTTTGTGTCTTATCATAATTTAACCTTTGAGATGTCTCTCTTTGTGTCGTCTCTTACATCTGTATTTGTGTCAAGTAGTGTACATGAGCTTTAGCCCATCCAAGTTGGGCTCATGCTGTGGAGGAGGAGATGGCTGCATTATATCATAATAAGACTTGAGAGTTGGTCCATTTGCCTCATGATAAATAATTGGTGGGTTGTTGGTGGGTCATTATCGTCAAACACCGACTTAATGATTCGATTGAACGCTTAAAGGCGCGTCTTGTTGTGAAGGGTTATACTCAGACTTATGGTATCGACTATGATGAAACTTTTTTCTCTAATGACCAAAATTTCTTCCGTTCGTATTGTTATTTCTTTGGCTGCCCGGTTTAAGTGGACTCTTCATTAGCTTGATGTAAAAAATACATTCCTTCATGGTGATCTTTACGAGGAGGTCTATATGGAGCAACCACCTAGGTTTGTTGCTCAAGAGGAAAAGGTGTACCGGTTGCAAAAAGCCCTCTATGGACTTAAACAATCTACTCGTGCTTGGTTTGTCTGCTCTAGTGATGTAGTTATTACTTTTGGCATATATTGGTACAGTGTGGATCACTCCGTGTTTAGTATGTTTTCTTTTTCTTCTTCAAAGGGGTGTGTTATCTTTGCTGTTTATGTTGATGATATTATTGTTACTGGAAGTGATGTTGAAGGTATACAACGGCTCAAGTAGTTTTTACAGAAGGAGTTTAACACTAAAGACTTAGGTCATCTTCGATATTTTATTGGCATAGAGGTTGCCTATGCCAATGGCATTATTGTTCTCACTCAACGAAAGTATACTCTTAACGTTCTTAAGGAGGTGGGCTTGCATGATGCTAGGCCTGGTGACATATCTATGGACCCTAGGTGAAACTTGATAATGAACGTGGAGAGCTTCTTCATGATCCAGAGAAGTATCGCCGGTTAGTAGGCAACTTAAATTATCTCACCATTACTTGTCCAGATATTTCCTTTGCTGTTAGTGCGGTGAGTCAATTCATGAGTTCTCCTCGTACTACTCACTGGCAAGCCGTCCTACAAATTGTTCACTATTTTAAGGGAGCTCCGAGTTTAGGACTTATGTTCCATAATCAGGGTCATCTTCATATAGCTGGTTGTTCAAACCCTAAGTCTGTGGAGGTAATAACATATTTCGATGTAGATTGGGCTGGTTATCCTATGGATTGCCAGTCTACTTCTGGATACTTTGTCTTTCTTAGTGGTAATCTTGTGTCATGGAAAAGTGAGAAACAATTCATTGTTTCTTGATCTAGTATAGAGGTTGAGTATTGTGGCTAATGTTACAAGTGAACTTCAATGGATTCGAATGTTGTTAGCTGAGATTGGATTGCTTATGACTGGATCATCTATTTTTCATTGTGATAATCAATATGTTGTTCACATTGCCAGCAATCCGGTGTTTCATGAGTGAACAAAGCATATAGAAGTGGATTGCCATTTTGTTCGGGAAAAAGTCAATTGTGGTGATATATAGTTGGTGCACGCAAGTTCTGAGGAGCAGCTAGCAAACATTTTCACAAAGCCTCTTCGCCGTGGATGAGTTTCATACATTTGCCACAAGTTAGGCCTTTTTGATATGTACGCCCCAACTTGAGGGGGAGTATTGGGTTATTATTTATTATTCTACAGTTTAGCAAGTTGGGGCTATTTATGTAATTATACAAGGCTTAACCCTAAGCCTATAAGTACTTCTTTTAATCTCAATAGAAAAACATTCTCTATTTTATCAACAATAAAGGGAAAATGAGAAAGTGAGCCAAAGGATGGAAATGAAAGAGGGGGCTCATCTATTTATAGACTTCAACTTCATCATTGCTTGTCCAAGTGGTCCAATTGATTTTCTTAAAGTGACAAGCCTATTAGAATGAGTTGGCTTGCCTATTTGATGAGTGGCAAGCCTAACAAGAAGAGGTGGCATGCCTAATGGGATGGTGTGTCATGCCTAAACTCTTAGGGAAATCATGAAGTCAATGTGTGCATTTCTACTTGGTACATTTGGTCATGAGTCGCTAACTTCTTCCCCAAGACAAATCTTGAGTTATCATGACCAAATCTTCCTTAGGCCACATAAAATAATGATTCACCCCCTTGGATTAATGGCCAATCTTCTAGAGCATTCTCTTTTGTCCATATTTTCAAGAATATAGCAAGCATGAGAATTAGACCAATGGAAGCGTCAACTTAGTCAGGTATGAGTTTCTCATGTTCATCCATGATCGATCGTGCCTACCAAACCGAGGTTCATAGCCAAGTCACCATTGGATGTGGCGAGTCACGGCCAAACTTGTTTTGGTTGGATAAGTCAGTGGTCCATAGCGTGGGCATCGTGGCCGACGTTGGCCGGGTGCAAGGCCGGGCTGATCGGGAGCAGGATCGAGCTAACTGGGCACATGGCCTATGCTTGACCTAGCTCACAACTTGTCCGCATTGTCCTCAGCTTGACTGGGCACATGGCTGGTACAAGAACGAGCTGACTGGGCGTGTCACGCCTCGAACTCCCGTTGAGCCCGCGACATCCCGCCTCCGGTCGAACAGTTACGACGTCCCAGGTTGTCGCCAACCTTATCTAAACATCAAAGATTTAATTGCTTACACGGAAACCATAAAACACCCGGACGAAATTAAACTGGGGAAGAATTAGGAGAATATATATACATTTCCATTTCTTAATCGGACTTGTTCCTTCGTATGTACAATAAAACAAACTTAAGTCTACCAGTGCATAAACTACTACAACTACTAACATAAAAAAAGAGTCGATGACTTGGTTTTTACTCTAAAAAATGGTACCCATTCCGTAGCCTGGCTGTCCAACAAACCACCTAACCCCTACATCCTTTACTTGACGTCCATTTTGAATTCGATTCTTCGTTGTCTGATTCCGAACTTTCCTGAACCGTCTGATCCTCCAATGACTCAGGCTCTGCTTCTATCACAATCAAGTTATTGATATCGCCTGACTCTGCTGGAGTCGCGTTCTGATATTCCTTTGCTAAAATATCCCAGAAATTAACCTCAGGCTCGTAGTTGGGGGTCCAAGTATTGTTCAAAAGGCAATATGTACTCCGGTTCACCCAATACCTCCTCAGACTCCACAGGATGATTCTCCGGTCCTACCTCGGGTTCCGCCTCACTAGGTTCTTCTTCAGGAATGGGCTCTAGGTCAATGTCCATCGGGTCATCCTCGGCCTGTGACGCTTCAGGTTCAGGTACATGTTCCGCTGCTGAGGATAATTGTATGATGGGGTTCGGATGCATACCAAATTGAGCTAAACTTACTTCAGTGCTCGTTAACTCTCCGTCAATCGGGGGCACGATGGTCGGGTCCTAGTCCCCAACTAAATCATATAGCACGTCAAAGCCCCTAACTGGACCAAATTCATCTCCGTCTGCATCCCTAAAATACCAAGCTGTATAAACATTCGTCTCCCATAATGGCAATCCTACTTCTACGTATACGATCGTCGTATGCCTTATCCAAGTCATCCCGTCTCCCATCTGAAACTCTGCTATCTCATACTCTGTGTGCACTGGAACTCTAAAACGTACTGGGGGTGATGGTGGTGAAGGGTTCATGTCTCAGGTCGGGGTTCTGAAAATTGTTGATTTACACAACCATGAGATTAAATCTCAGCAAGTACACTCCTAAACTCAATCTAGGCTATCACGTACCTCCAAACAATTATGCAATCACACACATTCACATATACCAAATAATCACAAAACAGACTTGTCAATTAATATGGTCAGGCTCAGTCATGCGCACACCCGCACTCAATCACAAATATGTCATATGCAACACGCGCATGTACCGTTTTCATCCCATTATTCCTTTCATTCTCATTTTATACTTTCACTCGCCAATGGTTCGCGTTGAAGTACACGTCTCAAGCACACTGCGATCATTCCTTTTTCACTTTCACTCACCAGTGACCCGCGTTGAAGTACACGCCTTAAGTATATTGCGACCATTCGTCACATCACTTCCGGCTCGCGTTGAAGTACACGCCTCAGGCTGGCAGTCCTCCGGTAATACCGGGCATCGTCCCGCGTTAAAGTACACGCATCAGGACGGCACAACGTTCCATAATTTCTCATGCCATGCCACACACCATGTCTTTCTTTCTCATGCACACGCTCAACACGCAATTACCACACTCTCCTGGCCCATTACACGCGGCCTGCACACACATTATTTTACACGCAGGTCATGCTCATTCAGCATAGGACATGGCAATATCAATAATTAATTTAATCTAACTCACATGTGCACCTAACAAGCGTATACAGTCACTCAAGTGCACAGCAATACACTTAATTAAATCACAACAATTTATTAATAAATCAAACACACCTCAAATACAATAATCGTCATTTTTCTCCAACCAAATGGCGTCAGATTAATTCCAATCCTTCACGAGACTTTCTCGCCATTAAATACCGGTTCTAAAAATCCAACTTCCGTCCTGAACCAATCATCACAGCCCTGTGAGCAGTAACTCACAGCTCGTGAACATTGATTCTTCGCTTGAAATTCACTCAAATTGTCCTTCTAAAATTCCAAATTAATTTCTTAAGGCTTGCCAAATATTTCTGGTCTAAAACCCCAACATTTCGCACCCGCATAAATCCGATTTCACCCAAAATTGAATTATTCGGCGATACCCAAAATCTTAAATCGGGATTAGGAAGCGACTTACCGAATTCTAGACTTAATCGGCTAGAACGGGGAGCGGCGGCACATAAACGGACACGACGGGGACTCACGACGGCGTCTGGCTTGAGCGGTGGTGGTCCCGCGGCAGCTTGGGTCTTGCACGGCCATGGGTGGTTCACGGTGAGAGAGAGAGGAAAAGAGAGAGATGGTGAGGTTTGAGGAGGGTGGTGGCTTGAGGGCGGCGTGGACGGCGGCTTGAGGGCGGTCCGGCGTGCGGCGGTGCCGGTGGTGGCAAGGCCATGGACGGCAAGGAGCTCATGGTGGAGAGAAGAAAAGAGAAAAAAAAAACAATGGGGGAGGGGGTTCACGGCAATGGAGGGATGAGAATGGAGAGAGAGAGAGAGATCAAGTTAATAGACTTAAGTAGTAATTTTCACCAAAGGTGGAAATGTCCAAATTGCTCTTTCCTCACATTTTTAATCCGATGGTCCCGATTTGATTTTATCTTGATTCGACGACCGATATCGATTCTTGCACAAAAATATCTAAGGGCATATTTGTAATTTTCCAAAAATCCAAGGGTAAAATTGTTCAATCAAAATTTTAGGGCAAAATTACCAAAATGCCCTCTACCCTTAAAACATACCCTTTAATAAATCTTAGGAGTATTTTGGTCACTTTCTCCGTTTCTTGCCCAAATCGAGTTTCTCCAAAGGATTTAAATGCACCAAAAATTCACACGTGTCACGTGCAACGTCTTCCTAGCGTTCCGTTGCGATTTCCTAATTTTTCGGTATCCAATTTGGGCAAAAATCCAATAATTAAATTCTATTAAACGCAACTCGAGCGTTTCTTGAGCTAATGGGCGGCTTGCTAGGGAAATTTGCAGAATCGACTCATGACTGATACTGAATCGAGTCACGTGCAAGTCCGTTCGGTGCGTGACGACCTCGGTTGTCATTAAAATCGCGAAGATCAATCACTTGATCCGAGGAGTACGATCGTTCGGTATAATTTCAAAATCATTCGTCAAGTCGTTTCGTGGTCTTACGGAATCATGCGCGATCTACTACTAGGACAGTGGCGAACTGACTCCTAACTATCCTTGGATCGGCCAACAGTGGCTCAAAATATCACTTCCGCGATTTAATGGTCGAAATCCATTCACGATTGAATTTTCTTTAGTCGCGCGAATTTAATTTTCCCTAATAGCCTTTCCCTAATGGTTAGCATTCCCAGGAATGATCAGTTCTGGGTGAGAATTTACTGCGAGCACATTTCATAAAACTCAATTATTCAATAAATTTCAATTGGTGAAATTTCAGAATGTCACAGGGTGCTTGGCTCGTGCTTGTGCTGGCTTGTAGCTTACAGCAAGGTCCACGGGCTGGCCAAGCACATGGCCAATGCTTGTGCTGGCTCGTGGCCTTATGACGAGGTCCAAGTCCGGGCATATGGTCGACTTGTGGTCTGGCACTAGGCCTGGCTCACTGCTTGACACATAACCTATTCGGCAAGGTTGCCAAACCAATCGACGATCGATCCACGACCAGTATGTTACCCATTTAAGTGGCCCCGTGGTCAGTTCATGACCGGTTTATGGCCAAGCATACTTGGTCCGTGATCGACTCTCGGTTATTATGTAGTTACGTGAGATCGATCGTTCTATGACCAACACATGGTTGCATGGATCAATCCATGGTCGTCTGCGATAGGTACATGATTGTGCAGAATCACTCGTGATAGGAATAGGACCACGTGGAATTAGTCCATGATCGTCCATTGATCTATGATTGTACGTGACTGTCCCACGACCAACCCTTGTAGTCGGGCAGTCGATTCATAGTCAAATAGCTCGGGTCGCTCACGTGGTCATTGGATTGATGCACTACCAATCTCTCTTTCATTCCAGGGCCAATTTCGATCAGATCATGGCTGATTCCTTGGTTATCCTTCCGATCCCAATTGGGTTGATCGGTCCATGACCGTTTCTTGGATTGGTTCATAGCCAATTTCCCTTACTGTCGGCACACCAGTTCTATAACTATTCCTCATAGCCAGAATTATGGATGTTACGTAACTTGTCTAAGAAGAAATAAAGCTTTGGCCCAAAAGAAGGGCAAAAAAAGGAAAGAGGAAAAAGCTTGAAAAAAAATCTTATTTCTCTAAAAAAATTCCGATTTTAGGTCAAATTATAATTATGTTCCGAGCATTTTAAAATATTTCTAATTTTCATTCTAGTTTCAAATCTGCCTACACATTCAAAATTTTCCTCGAGTTATTAACATTATGACCAACTAGAGGCTAACCATGGGAATCCGCGCCGCATCTTCATTAGCACCCTTAACTTCGTATGAAGTAATAGCTGCCTTCCCAAAATTGTGACAGATTTGGGAATAGAGTAGAAAGTATGAGGGATTTTTTTTTAGGTAGTTAGGTAGAATTGAGATTAGATTTAAAGCCGAGAAACTTTTACCAGATTAGCAGCCCCTCGAGAGAGGGCCCAAAAAATAAGTAAAAATGGGAATGGAAATTCCGTAATTAAACCGCAACACGGAGCCTGGATTCAGACCGCCATGCATTTTCGATTCTTCAATTGCATTGCGTAACTTTCCAAAACCAGAAAGAAGAGAGAGAAAGCAGAGAGAGGAGAGAGAAAGGGGTGGAGAGAGAAAGAAGAGAGAGTGTGGAGAGAAAAACAAGAGAGAGAAAGAAGAGAGAGAGAGAGAGAGAGACTTTCTCCGTTCGAATTGATAGAGGAGTTCTTGAATCCGCATCTACAGAAGGAGGCGAATCCCATCGTGGTGCATTGTCCGATTCCCTTCCCTCGTTCCGCGCATCGGCGAATCTGAACTCGCGAACCTCTTCCTCCAGCTCAAAAGCTCTCCCCGATCTCGATCCATTTCATACCCACACCATTCCCTTCCTTCCCCTTCCCCTTTTCCTCCGATTCATCAAATGCCCTTCTTCCCTCGGCTTCCCCCGAAGCCCACGTGGTGAGCCCCGGCGGGCGATTTGGCTCGGTACCCACTTCGGGCTTTGCCCGGGAGAATCTTGGGTCGGGGGGCGTTGGGGGCCGGAGAGGATGAAGATCGAGGAGTTGGAGGACGCCGGGCGGGAGAGGGGCGACGGGGTCGATGGAGAGATGGTGGTGAGCAGCTACGACGCGAAGAGGGTCTTGGTGGGTGCGGGCGCTAGGATCTTGTTTTACCCCACCCTCTTGTATAATGTGTTTCGGAACAAGATCCAAGCTGAGTTCAGATGGTGGGATGAAGTCGATCAGGTTGACTTTTCTTTCTTTTTCACCTTCTTTTTTTTGTTTTTTGTTATTTGGTGGAAATTCCAGAAATTGATGCGGTCTCCCTTCTGGGTATCCCGTTGACTGTGTAGTGATACATGTTATGAGGTTTGATTGGTTGGTTGGTTTGGCTGATTGGTCTTTGAGGGAGTGCTGGGAGGTGGTGAATCGGGATTGAAGTTGGGATTTCGAATAGTCGAGAACCGGGTCTTTTGTGTTGGTGTGTTCTTTTTGTTTTTGTGTGTTATTTGTTAGTTTGGATAGCTGAGAAGTGCACGTGCAGTAAATGAATGCGGCCCACCAAGAAGCTGGAGTGTTGACACAATCTTGGGTGCGGAACGAGTTTCTCTTGATGTTAACAATTTTGAAAATCGAGGGTCAAATCTAGTGGGAAGGTTAAGCTCATCTGTGGTTGGTGTTTGCCGAGATTTGATTCACAGCTGTTGTGCCTTTTATCGATTATGAACTAAATTGTTTGTCCTGACCTTCCAAAGAAGATTGTTAAGATTGATTTTATGGTATTCTCACAGAGTTGTTTTCTTTTGATGATCTGCAGTTTCTTTTGCTGGGTGCAGTGCCATTCCCCAAGGATGTTCCAAGACTAAAGCAGCTTGGTGTTGGTGGTGTCATCACCTTAAATGAACCTTATGAAACTTTGGTGCCGTCATCTTTGTACCATGTGCGTACATCCTTGAGATCATATCATGTGCTTATTTTTGCTATGTGCTGAGCTTTCTCTACCACTTAATTTCCTCGGAACTCTTGTTCTTGACAGGTAGACTATAAAGGGTACATTTTGTGTTATAGTTTGTGATACATTTTCATCCATGAAAACCTATCGGCGATTCTAGAGATATCTTTCTTTTGTGAGCTGATCTATGTAGGAGTTGCTTATGATATTCTACTCATTACTTAGCTTGCTTGTCTGGTTCAGGCCCATGGGATTGACCACCTTGTACTACCTACCAGGGATTATCTCTTTGCTCCATCTTTCATTGACATTGGCCGTGCAGTGGATTTCATTTACAGTATGACATCTTTGAAGCTTGGCTATTTGTTTTTTTTTTTTTTTTTGTGTGTTCCTTTTGATTCTGGCTCTATGTTGTCATCTCTGCTATAGGGATTTCTTCAATCATTTGATATTGTTTTGTTGCCTTCATTCAGGAAACTCATCATGTGGCCAAACAACATATGTTCATTGTAAAGCTGGTCGTGGGAGAAGCACAACAATAGTGCTCTGCTATTTGGTGAGTTTCATCTCCTACAGAGGAATAGACTTGTTACTTTTTACTTCTGTCGTGTAGCTGAAGCTATGGAAGTTTGTTCCTCTTTTTTATCAGATAGAAGATTGAGCTCCTTTTCGTTTGCAGGTGAAGTATAAACACATGACTCCTGCTGCTGCTCTAGAATATGTTAGGTCTAGAAGGCCTCGTGTACTCTTAGCCCCCGCGCAGTGGAAGGTGAGGACACGCTTGCTGGTTTTCGTTTTTGGATTGTCTAATTATACTTATTTCTTTCCTTGGTTGGAAAGGGATAATATGGGTGAGATCAAGTCGATTTGAGTTAACACTACAGAATATTGAAGTTGCATTTTTTAAGAACTCGACGCTTGAGCTTGACTAAGCAATAAGTTTCATAATCGAACTTGACTCAAGCTGCACAACTGAAATTTTAGGGTGTTTTTTGATCCTTAAATTTCTGTTTGCTTGTGTCAATGTGCATGAGAGAGAGAGAGAGAGAGAGAGAGGATTAGGATTTTGACCTTTGGGGCCACAAAGGTAACTGAAGAGTTATTGGTTAAGGAATTTGTTCTTAGAAGGCTAGCCCATGATCTCTGTTCCTGTATTATCATACTAGTCGAACTGAGACACCTGAATCTAATCTAGTGACATGGAAAACAAGATACCAGAGTCTAGTACTATGTTAATAACTTGACGAATGGTAGATTATTGAAGCTATCAGAGAAGTTTGGTTGTTCTAGCTCTAGATGTATGGGTCGATGTTGTTGCAACTTCTTTAGCTCTAGTTTTAACCGTATCCTTTCTTTTCCAGTGGGTTTTAGGCAATTGTATCCTTCTCTCAACTGTTCTAAGTTATAGTTTGCCACTTCTTCCTCAATTTACAATCTAAACAGGCAGTTCAAGAATACAGTAAGGGCCTAAGGACGATGGCGGTATGTTCTCCGTCAGGCTCAGGGGACACTGTCTTTATAACAAAGGCCGATCTCGAAGGGTACCAGTGCACCTTGGAAGATAATTATGGTAAGGATCTGGCTATCATCCCCAAGGTGACGAGGTCAAGACCCATGATTGCGAAGTTGTCTTGCCTTTTTGCTTCGTTAAAAGTATCTGGTGGTATTGGGAGTCTGCCAAGGCGGTTGCCAATACCGGAGGCACGCGCGTGCTAAGACGTTTTGCATGTCACGGCGGCTCTTTTTGATGTCTGTACAGGAATTCCTCTGGGAATAAGTTGTATCGAGTTAGGAATTGCCCCCCCGGTATCTTGTGTCTAAGAGAGAGAGAGAGTGTGAGAGAAGGTCAAGTGAGGATAAAGATACGAACAAAAGAGCTATTGTTGCGTGGTGTATTCTGCTTCATCTTTTTGTACGGTCTTCGCAATGAATTCTGACACTTTTTCTTGTTGGCAATTGGAATTCCCCCACTCCTCGGTGATATCTGTGGTTACGGGTATCCCTGGATTACCATACTAAGCGTAGCGTGCGGTTTCTTGATTGCTTTGATCTTCAGGTTCTTATTAATTTCTTAGCTGGCTTTGGGCTTCGATACCCAATGGTATGTTATCACAGAGGATTATCACGAGGCTTTGACGGGCGGCGAGTCATGACACTTCCTATGTCACCTCGACACTTGCTGGCGGCTGTGGCCGCTGCTGGTGGTGTCGCTGGAGGTGGCGAATCTGCGGCAGCCACTCCTCCTCCCCCTTCTCTCTCTCTCTCTCTCTCTACATATATCTCGACAGCTGGGAAAAGTGTCAAAAGTTTTAAACCTTTAGCATTTGTGTCAATTTAGTCCTAAATCTTTTTTGAGTGCCAATTCAGTCTTAAAGTTTTTGCATTTGTGTCAATTTAGTCCTAAACCTTTTTTTGGTGCCAATTCAGTCCTAAAGTTTTTGTCTGTGCGCTAATTCAGTCATTCCAGCTAATTTTGGCTGAAATTTATTAATGTGGATGCTAGTCGGCCGGCAACCGATCACCGACGCTGTTTAGTTAACTTTTAATAATATTTTAATATTTTTTTAAAATTTTTATTTATTTATTTATTTTTTCTCTCCCCTCCCTCCTTTCTCTAGCCGGTCGCTGGACTGGTGATCGGCCAAAAGCCGATGAGGTCCATTGGTGAGGCTCACCCTCGCTAGCGACTACGAAGGCGAGCCTTGCCATGGCTCGGTGAGGTTGGACCTCGCCAGATCTAGTGAGGTCGTGTCTTGGCCAGCCGCCGGCGAGACTCAAGCCCTCGCTAGAGGCCTTCAACCTCGTGGCTTCTGGCGAGGGCTCGAGCCTTGCCCGCCCAATGCAAGGCCACCCTCACGGCCATCCGGCGAGGTCTAGCCTCTGGTCGATTGCTGGTCCGGCGACTAGCTAAAGGAAGGAGGGAGGGGAGGAAAAAGAAAAGAAAAAAATTAATAAAAAATTAAAAAATATTAAAATATTATTAAAAGTTGTCCACGTTAGCGTCGGTGGCCGGTTAGCGTTTACGTCAGTAAAATCTGGTCAAAATTGATCGGAAGGATTGAATTAGCATAAAGACAATATTTAGGACTGAATTGACATCAAAAAAAGATTTAGAACTAAATTGGTATAAATTTTAAAGGTTTAAGACTGAATTGGTACCAAAAAAAGGTTCAAGACTAAATTGATATCAATGCAAAAGGTTTAGGACTTTTTTTACACTTTTCCCCTCAACAATCAAAAGTTGAGGACGAAAGGACACGATTAATCAAATCAAAAGAATTTGAAGAGTTGAATACGCAAATTAAAAGTTCAAAAGACTGATGGAACAAAGTGCATAAATTAGTCAATTTTGTACTAATTTCACACATAAGCAATAATTGTGTTTAGTCACATATGATGGCTATGTAAGTGTAATATAGGCGAATAATGTGTCAACTTATTTAATTAAGCATATCTAAACAATTGCAAGTTGATATAAATGAACAACTCTTATAATGACATGTTTCCTGTATTTATAAGTGGATTGGCCCATCAGGAGCATGGACAAGATAAAATTTAGCAAGAACATGCTTAGCTATGTGCCATTAATTGCGTCCAAAATAATCAGCCTAAGCCGTCCCTCTAATGTAGTTTAAATCATTCAAATATGCCAAGGCCGTTGACATCGGTTAATCCTCATATGTTTAGATAAGAACCTGAGCATCTCAAGATCGGAACATGTAATTGGTTAGCTTGTCCCCTCCACCTCTTTGGAAGTTACTTCGTCTGGATGCTCCCTCAGTGAGCACTTATTCTTGAGCACTTTTCATTCAATAAATTCGTATTTCGACCAAAAAAAATATAGCAAGGTGCACCGCTTACAGAGACTATCCATTTCTGGTGTGCTGGAATGGCTGGCGAGCTTGCGCACATTGAGAAAGGTAAATCTTTCGAGAGGATCAAATATTTACAGGGACATTCAGGGTGCGATGATGCCGGAGCTGTCGAGGGGCATGACAATTCCGAGTACCCGGGTCAGTCCACGATTCATGGGGGAGTAATATCCCTTGAACCATCAAGCGTTTTAGGAAGATGAGACATTTCACAATTTCAGATTGCCCAAAGGCAGTTGAGATTCAGGTTGTGGGTGCTTGGGAATCATTATAAGATTTCCAGTGTTCATGATCATGATTGTGCTTCTCTGGGAAGATTACCTGCTGGGCTATCAAACTAGAAGAACCTGGAGTCTCTTGTCTGTCAACAATCTATAACCTATTTTCTTGTCCTACCACAACTTTTAGCTTCGTAGGGATTTACACAAATTACGGGACTGGTGGACAATCAGACGGAGCAAGACTAATAATAATTATTGTTTGCTTATGAGTTTATATATTTAATATTCGAATAGACAGTAATTCCTAAAAATTATAGAATGGAGGGAAAAAAAAACGTAAAGAATGGAGAATTAGGTCCTTCTCGAGAAAATATCCTCTTGATGGCAATCCATATAAAATAATTAAAGCTGTGAAGTGTAAAATGCACATATCCACCTCAATACTCAACAGTTTCTTTGCAGTTTGTGAGTACCCTTTAACTGCTCTTTAGTGACTTTGGGTTTCCGATTAAGAATTGCATAGAAAATTTTGGGGGGAAAATTACTAAAAAAGTCCTAAACTTATTGTAATTATGCCAATTTAGTTCTAAACCTTTTTTTTGTGTCAATTGAGTCATAAACATTTTGCATTTGTGTAAATTTAGTCCATATGACCAATTTTGGCCGGTTGACACTGACGTGGCACGATTGACGCTGATGTGACACGATTGGCGCTGATTTTAATTTTTTTTCAAAAATTTTAATTAATTTTTCTTTTTCCCTTTTTTTTAATTCTTTTTTCCTTTGGCCAACGAGGTTGAGCCCTCGCCAGGGGTGGGTGAGATCGACCTAGCTAGCCAAAGGAAGAAGGAAGGAAGAAAAAGAGAAAGAGAAAGAAAATAAAAAGAGAAATAAATAATTAAAAATTTTAAATAAAAAAATTTTCCACGTTAGCGTCGGTAAATTGACACAAATGCAAAAGGTTTATGACTAATTTGGCTCAAAAAAATGTTTAGGATTGAATTGGCATACTTACAATAGGTTTAGGACTTTTTTGATCATTTTTCCAAATTCCATGTGTCTTAGCCCGAGCACCTCTGCTATCTTTAGAGGAGTCTCGCTATAATAAGATTAAGACCCCAACTATGAATCATCTCTTAGCACGGCCAGCAAGGAAGCTGTATCTCCTTTAGCCTCCTATTCGTAAAGTCTCCTCTCCATCTTCAAACTTTGACACAGACCTGAGATTCCTTACAAGACTATTATATATCTTGCTAGAAGATGGCTATGAAAGTCAAAACTCCTGATTTCGAAATAATATTTTGGCACCCTTTATAAATTTGATTAATTCCGCTGCCATAGGAAATTCCTAAAATTGTTGAATAATTAAAGTCATTGATCAATGAGTTGCCGTTTGATGATCCGCAAAATTTGGAGCTGCATGAGTTGAAGTGATCTTCTTTAAAAGCCACATCATAGAAGCGTACGGCTGGAATGTGAAATAATTTGCGTGGTACACTCAGAATGGAGGCAGAATTTTCCATTTGAGGATGTCAACCAAGACTTGGATTATATTGTCTGCAGGACCCATGCATAGTCTTGTTCAGATAACTTGACAAAATGTGCCGATCCGATGAAACAAGCGTGTCATTTTTCTTCCTAAGTCACAGCGTAAAACTCGTTGATGAAGCTTCATGAGCTTGAGGTAGCTGTAGGATAAGCTCAAAAAGAAGATGCATCTACCAAATTACATCAGATGAGCATTAAGGAAAATAATAAGTAAACCAGAAGACTTGACAGCATAAGGCAATCTAGGCCTCCAACAAAAATCTCCCGCATGAACTTCTGCTTCCCTGTTTCACTGATTATTGTTCAACAAAGAATCAGAGTCCTCCCTTATTTCTCACCAGAAATGTGGCAAAGAGAGCTCGAAGATATGCACTGTTAAAGAAGGATAAACTATAAAGACAAGATCACGTCACATGCCCGCACAGTCAATCCTCATTTCGCATGGAACTTGCTGCTGATCGAATCGTAAGTTGGAAGATAAATAACTGCAATAGCAAAGGGGGATTCCGATGTTAGGATAAACTAAGGCGCATAAGCTGAGAATCCAGAAAAGAAAATTGCAATCATGGAAATTACCGTCCCCATATGATGCCATTGTTAAGGGGGATTTTAAGAGCATTTGGGCAGTGGAAGCAATATCCTTTGGTGTTACTTCATCAACAGCCTTTAGGAAATGCTCTACAGGTTTCCTGGAATGAACAAATTTCCTTAAGATGACCGAGAAATTCTCAGAAACAAGATGACCATATAGTCAATACACAGGATATGCAATATGCAAGTAAAAGCAACATGAGGTAGACACCGAGAATCAAAGAATGATTACTGCAGTGAAGACTGCATTTTGGAACAATCTAACCAGCAAATCATCATAAACTAATAACATGTCAGAAGAGCTTGCCAGTTGCCATGGACTGAAAAGTCAGAAGAATAATAGAATAGAAAGTTAACAAAGATCCCAACAAATTCCCAAGTGCAGACACCAAACAAAATCTTAGTCCAGCAGCATGTGGGATCATTATGCCAGTCTTAAAATCTCCAGAACAAGTTCCTAGATCCAACCCAAAAGATCCAGAAATCTACAGGGACAGGCAAGTTTCTGCAACATGCACATAGCTTTCTCCAAACCTTGAAAGGGCAGTTAGCTCCAAGGTGTAATTCTTTTCTCAGTCTAGATAAGAGAAGCATATTTCCAGGATGCTTATGAGTCAAAAAAGTAAAACCCATAACTATCATCTAGGAAATTCCATCGGATTCCTTGAAGGCAACTGAATCCCATGGTCCCAAAAATCACAAACAATTCACCTATAACTGGCAGGTAGACTACAAATTCACCTAGCCTCCAACACTTATCCTACAACTAGAAACCTTTTTCTAGGGATATTTGTCCTGCTACCCCATCAGCAAAAGACCTGAAACTCTGTTCCACGAGAAACACTAGAAAACATATAACTGAATAAATTAGATTTGTAATGCAACGAACAAAGATCAGAGTTTCTTATGCAAAGATGTAAAGATAACTCATCAGGAAATAGAAGCATAGTCTGTACATAGGTCTTACCTCTCACCATACGTCAAAATTTGTCTGGCTATATCTTCTGACACAACCATCTAAAGGAAAATAAGATAGTCAATAAACAATGCGAAAACTGATCCTTGAGAAGGATATACATCATCAACTTCAGTCAACAACTAAGTTCATAATGCTGAGGTAATAAGTAAGAGGCAATGTTCACATACCCTGGACTCTAAGTTCATCAAAATGGCTGCCCTCGTTGACTGTTTGGCACGATCCAGCTGCACCTGATCAACTGTAAGCAAAATAAAGTACTCAGTAGTTTTCAGAACAAACACTATAGAAAAAGCACTATCAACATAAAGGCCCAGCACTCAACCTTCCCCTGGTGTTGCCACTGCTATAAGCTCCCTCGCCGCAATATCAATGGCTTGGGCTGCAAAATCAGAACCCTAAAAGCCAGAACGTTAAGTTCCTTAAGTACATAATTAGTAAATAAGGAAAAAGGACCACAATACATAAAAAATGCAAGTCAAAAAGGAGCTGCAAATTCTTAAGATAAATGGCACAATCAAGCCAAGGAGCGAGGGTTGAGCATGGTGCGGTTTGGTGTGATTTGAAGGCTAAACCAAACGAAACCATAAAAATATGGTTCGATAAAAACTCAAGCCAAACCGTTTTACTCATTGGAAGCCAACCGAACCAAACCGTGACCAAAAGACATTTGCATTTCACTAAAATTTTTCCAATATCACCATCAGAGAAATATGTATCAATCCAAGCATCTTGATCCAAATTGACCAACAAAAGTCCAATTGAACACAAAATAAGATATTCTTCAGGATGTTACCTTAAACATTAATAAAAAAATGACAACAAACATTGACAACTATGATCTATATTATATATGCAAAATACAGTTTTTCAATGGTTTGGTTTTCAACTTTTGGAAACCATTACAAACAGCTAAAACGGTTCAGTTTGGTATATTTCAACAGGTTGACCTATATTATGCTCACCACTACCAGGAACCACTTGCATGAGATTGCCAAGGCATGTTTTTTCATAAAAAGAAGCAAAAACAGGGAAATGATCACTTTCCCTGTATATTGTAACATCCTATAACTAGCATATTCTAGCCAATAAGGACGCGAACGATAACTATTCTATTCCAGAAACAATTCCTAGAACAGAAATATATTTTTCTATTTCTATTCACAGGACGAGTTTTTGAGAAAAAAAACCCATTTGATAACAACCAAAAATTTCTATTTCTAAAACAGAAACCCATTTGATAACGACATAAAATTTCCATTTCCTGAAACAGAAACCCGTTTGATAACAACACAAATTTCTATTTTCCGGAACAAAAATCCATTTTTTTAGAACCCCTTTTGGTGGTTAAACCCCTTTTAGGGTTTTCTAGGGGTTAAAACCCCTTTTAAATCCCTAAACTAAGGAGTCTTCAAACATACCATTTGGGCATCTCAAAAAATTTAAATTTCACTCAAAGTAGATAGCCACAGATATTCTACGCCATCCTATGAAGTTTTTAAATTTTTTATTTTTTGATTTTTTTTTGAAAAATTCACCAAATTTCATATTTTCCCGAAATCTGAATTTTTTTATTTTCTAGAACTTTTATGAATTTTTCTGGAAATTTTCAATTTTAATGGATATTTTGAAAAGAAATTTTGAGATTTTTAGAAATTTTCCGGATTTTCTAAAATTTTTAATGAATTTTCTGGATTTTTTTATTTTTTTCTCATTTTTCTATTTTTTTTATTTTTCTAATTTTTTTAGAATTTTTTTTATTTTCCCGCCGAGAATGAACCAGACTGAACCAATTCGAATCAGTCTGACCAGGTTAGACTGGGGCCAAATTTAGGAAGAGATATGTTTTGAAGAGAGAAGACAGGTTTTTTTAGAAATGATTTTCATTTTTCGTCCAAAAACAGAAAACCTACTTTTTTTTGTTCTGATTTGTGGTCCAAAACTAATTCTGAAACGAAAAGTTGTTATAGAAATAGAAAAATGGAATTGCGTTACCAAACGGGTTTTTGTTCCAAACCTGTTTCCGGGAACAGAAAACTAGTTCTAGACAGAAACATAATAATTATCATTTGTACCCTAAAAAGGACCAAAAGATTAGGAAAATTTATGGATAGCATCAACTTATTCTATACACAGAATAGTCCTGAAGTAGGTCAATGAACATCAGAGGAAGAAGCAGGTGACCATGCAGTGTGGGAGAATGTGATGACAAGGAGAAAGTGATGGCAAAGTACAACCTAAAATTTTATTCAAAGCAATGATGAAAATATTCCTTATTGAACAGTTCATTTTCAGGATTAGCTTCTAGAATGATATTTTTTTTTTTTCGGTAAGGAGATTCTAGAATGATATTATGATCATATTTTTGAAAAATTATAATTGCATGAGGGAAAGCAACTCTAGCTATTGTTTTAGTACTTCCAAAATAGGCTAGTCAGAACACTTCCTAAATATGACATCCATGGTTGCACGAGACTTCCTGCTTAGTCATCCATCTCGTGAAGGACCTTTCTTGTTCAATATGCTATTTTCTCTGGAATTTCTCAAGATTTCATGCAGAGTTTGACGACACCTAAGGTACATCGTCAATGCTGGAAGTGCCTATCTACTCAAAAAAAGAAGAAAAAGAAGTGTTAAAATATTATCCCACATCAATTCACAACAGGTCCTAAATGCTCTTTATATTTATATGGTCTCTCTCCACCTAATAGCTTAAGCTTTTGGATTTAACTTTCTAACATGGTATCAGAGCCAATGCTATCCCTTTCGCGAATGTGTGTAGTTAAAATTTCACGTGCTGCTTGTAATCCAGCTTGCACATGAGTAGAGGTGTTGAAATATTATCCCACATCAATTGATAATGGGTCCCGAATGCTCTTTATATTCATGTGGTCTCCCTTCACCTAATAGTTTAAACTTTTGAATTGGACTTTCTAACAAAAAGTAATTTCAAAGAAGAATTAAATATCACATATTCACACCAAAGATGTAGTATACAACCAGGATAGTCCAACGAAAACAGACCATAAGCGACAACTTGACATGTCACCCTCTTCCAAGTCCATCTCAAGAGGAATATGGCATGGTCACTTTATGACATGTCTCCTATCCCTAGTAATGGTATACCTTCTAACCATTGTTGTAGCTCACTTTATGTAATCCACACCATCCTATCCATAGCCAACTGGTATCGTACATATTGTACCTTTTTTCGGCCATCCACAGCCACCATTATATACATGACAGTCATATCAATAGCTGCTAATACTCCTAAAATGCGATTTCAATATATGTTCACCTTCATCGAGTACACAAAACCTTCAGTCCTATAAAAGGAATGTACCTCCACCTCTCAAAGACCATTTTGCAAAACACAGAGTCTCTAACTTATGCAGCTATCCAGTCCTTTTTTCTCTGCTCACTCTTTCTCAAGTTCTTACAGAACATATAATGAGTTTCTCCACATGAGGGGCCTCTTTGCTTCATTACATAAGAGAGCACCCCTTGCAGGAGAAGATAGTCGCATGCATAGTGAGGGAAAAGAATATCCACACTATCACACAGAATGAATAAAATTCCAAGAAGGGGCTTACGGTAGTTGTTTGAATGCCAAAAATGCCACTGTTATTGTAGATGTTGCTGAAAGCTGAAAAGGACTGAACTTGGGGATACTCGTTTAAAACACGAAGATCTGCTCAATATACATCATGTAAATATGATTAACAACCCAAAAATCGAATGCATAATAAAACAGATGGAAGAAAAATGTAGTAACTAATAAATTCAATGAGACAAGAGCATAGAAGGATATGCACCAGATTCCAAACCAAGTTAAATGGACCAAGTGCTGCTATAACATATACAGAATAATACAGGATGATGGCAGCCCGATGCACAAAAGATCCCGTGATGAGCAGGGTCCAGGGAAGGGTTGGACCACTTTGGGTCTAATATACACAACTTTACCTTGCAATTTTTGCAAGAGGCTGCTTCCGCGACTCGAACTTGTGACCTCTAGGTAAAACATAGCAACAACTTTACCGTTGCGCTAAGGCTCCATTTCTTATAACATATAAAGGAAAAGACAAGAAAGTAATGATGACTCACATAACCGCGAATACATTCCCTTCCCGGGACCACCCGCAGAGAAGGATCCACCACCCCCCAAAAGCATCTACAAAAACACAAAATGGACAAAAATTGTCAAAAACCCATATAAAAGGATTTTCTGTTATTTTTTCATTTCTGTTCCTATGCTAATAGTAAAAGCCCACCACACTTTCTCTGGAGACATTAGAAAGATAAACCAAATCAAATCCCATACAGCAATTACAAAAACCGGTATTAAGACCTGAAGAACAGTCAAAGTCATTGCTTCCTTCTCCTTATGCCATCCGCCAGGTAGTTCAAATGCAACAGCAAAGTGGGTTCTCTAACAAAAAAAGAAAAATAAATCATAGTTTCAAAAATATAAAGCGAAAAGTACAGCAGAGCTACAAGAAAATCGTGGGAGAAAGATAATCATACGCACCCCTGATTCACCTTGACAACGATAATCACCTCCTGTATACACAGATTTCGGCTCCTCAAGACGGGGTACACCTGGCAAATCAGATAATAGTGGTTCGGCAATTGACAATAGTTCCTCGTGTTCTACCCCTGAAGCCGCAAGCACCATTCTAGGAGCAGTATAATGTTCCTGTTGTATGCATATCACTTTTAACAGCAAAATCCGCATGAAGAAGCAGTTAACCAAAAATGAAAAACTTCAGTTCTTGAGCCACATAGTATGAATTACAGACTGAATTCCCAAGGACTTACGGCAACAAATTCCTCTAAAATTGCACTGTTCAATCTGTTTATGGCAGACTCTGGGGCTAAAAGAGGATTGGCCAATGCACCGGAATAACCAGCGGAATGAAGTGCTTCTATAACCAAGCCATGTGGATTATTCGAGATTTCAGCTATCTCTGCCTTGATCTTTTGAAGCTGGAAATGATCGATATAAGAAGAAAAGCATTATATCATTTAACAACCTACCGAATTTAAAGGAAAATATAGCAGCAGTTAAACCAAAGATGTAACAAAACACACCTGTTCATTGACCTCCCAATCAAGGAATGCAGGGTTCCTCACAGAATCAATAAGCAATTCAACCATTTCAGGAACATAAGTCTTCAGGGCATCATAGCTATATCCCATCTGCTCTCTAGAAGCTGAAGCTTGCACATTGCCACCAATTGCCTCCACTTCCCGGACGACACGTAAATGACTACGGTTCTTTGTGGTCTTAAAGGCCATTCGTTCTAAGAGATGTGTGACTCCAGAAGAGATTGGGGTCTCGTAAATTGAGCCACAATCAACATATAAACCTATTGAAGCAGCAGGATTCTGGTAACCAAAACAAGCAAACACAACTTTGTCAAATAAGTTTGAACAAGGTCGTGCCCTTCGAATGGAGAAATTGCAAACACAAAGCTGCACAATGAGAATGAAGAAAGCCTACATACTGTGGATGTTTCAGAGGCTATTTTCACGCCATTTGGGAGAGTTGAAATCTTGGTTTTACCCGGTTCAACATGGTCTGGCAATGGTGGCGGAAGGTCAACACCTGAAAGTGGATATTCAAGGGGAGCCGAAGCACTGGAGCTCCCACCAATCAGCCAGCTCAAGATGCCCCCTGAAGATGAGGATTTTGTCGCAACAGTGCTGGCACTGGCAGATCTCACCAACTGCTTGTTGCAAGCATGGCCCTACAAAAAAGATACAGCAAATTACAAAATATTTTTTCATGGCCAGACTCTAGACAGGCCTATAGCTTATCAGAACCTATATAATGAAGCAAGGTCTACCAGCTAAGCAAATTCAAAGGGAACACTACAAGAAAATGCAAATTAGAAGGTGTTTAGTCTTCTTTGACCACATTCCATCTACTAAGAAAGATGGTATCTGCGTGACAGTGAACGAGAACATGACAAGGGCTGCTACTCTCTATTGGGCCTCTGAGTTGGACTCTTCTCAGTCCCCGCATGGTTGATCATCCCCTCGGACCAGCTATCGATCATCGACTCAGCAAGCTATGCATATCGTCCAAAATTAAAAGGGAGAATGTAAAATAGCTGTCAATAACTCCATAACTTAAGCTTTTGAATGGAATCATCTATGGGGGGACTTATCAACTAAATTTCGTCTCCACATCTTCACCATACCAAAGAAACATCGGGCTTCCACTGAAATTACCAAACGCCATTTCCAAAGCCAATTGTTGCGCGGCAAGAAACCAGATTTCATTGGAAATGCCGCAATGAAGAACTGTAAGGCATAGAAAACTCGGGTTCAATGGGTCTTTAATCTTTATGTATACGTGATCATGGTACGGTGGAAGCAATATGCTTGAAGTTGCAAGGCAGGTAGAGGACAGCCATTCAGGAGTGTAATCTCAGACCAGATGGAAGCAAAGCATGGATGAAGCGGGCAGTTTGCACTGACATTGTGGTCCACAAACATTCGAGATTGTAGGTGAGGCTTCTGATCAAGGAACACAAGCTTGGAGGCGCAAGATGCGAAATCATATCCCTTCAGAGTTTGGAAGCTAGACTGATAGAATGGTCTATGCATTGCCAACCAATCGCGAATTTCAAGAAGGATTTCAACCATAAACCCCGTGATTTTCACATTTTCTTATCCAATCTCTTCGAATTTCACGCGAGGCCAAATCGAACTCCGATTGTAGTCACCGGGCACTCCCTAAAATCAGGAGCACCTCAACATTCCAATATCTCTCTCGGACACGGCGTTCGGTGTTCCCGTCAATCGCACAAGGGGTTTTGCTAAGCCCTCGAAATCGGCGAGCAAATCAATCCAACCTCACAGCCCCAAATCGCAATTTCAGCTCTCGCTTAATCGCTAAAACTTCCCCAAACGTCCCCACGAACAACAACGAAGCGGTTCTACAATCAAAGCGAAGACGGGAGGATTCGAAGCACCCGCATTGAGCTACCAACGAGCGCATCACGAACGGCTCGCCCAGTCAAAAAATCGAATCGGGGATTCAAGAAGGGCGCAAAATCAGCGTCGATCGATCAGAGGCTTGTCATTTCTCGAAGGCACGAAAGGGAAACTGACCTTCAGAGCCCCAAGCCTCGAAGCTGCTGCTCGATACATGTTCGGTCTTCTGCGTCCGCCCCCCTACCTCCTCCTCCTCGTCTTCTTCGTCTTCGTCTTCCTCTTCTTCTTCTTCTTCTGTAATGTGCGTAGTTTTGTGCTTTCAGCTGCGGGGGAGAAGCACTTCTACTGGTCAACCGGATACCGCCTGGACCGGTTCGCTGGCCGGGGGGCTCGGGTCGAGGAGGCCGATCGATTCCACGGGCCGGGCCGGGCCTAATCGGAAGATTCTAAGGCCCATTGGGCCGGGCATGGCCCAGATTCCCAAGCCCGATCAACTTGACGAATCGCTTCGATGGCCGCCCAATGGCCCAACGTGTACCTACTTTTCTAATGTTGTAGCGGTTGGTCAAAGACAAGAAAATGTAGCCGTCGGTCGATGGCTAACTTTCTTTTTTAGTATAAAAAGAAAATCCAATAATAAATTGAGAAAACTTAATCAAAACGCTCATTGAATCAAACATAAATGAAATACAAGTAGATCTTTCAGATTTGAAAAGCCAATTACACGTATAAGTGCCCTACCCAAGAGCAAGTCCAATTAATTCAGTGTCCTCGTGACCTTCTTTCCTCTTTGGAAAAATGATATAAATGATTCTTGAATTTTGATCAAGTATGTAATATGATCCCCGAACTTTTTAATTTGTTCAATGTGGTTCATAAACTTTAGTTTAATGTGCAATGTAGTCCCTGAACTTTAAAACCGTTCAATGTGATCCCTCAACTTTTAGTACGTATTCATAAAAATGTTCAAAATTGTCTGAATTTGAATTAATAGAAGGGTAATATTGAATATTTTTATATAGCTTAGGGACTAAATTGCATTTGTACCAAAATTTCATAAATCACATTGAACAAATTATAAAGCTCAAGAATCGCATTGCACACGAAGCTAAAATTTAGAAAATATTTGCGTCACTATCTCTCTCTCTTTTGCATGGCGTCTCCTCGGAAATGGTTTTTCTAATATTTAATTGATTTTTTTAATTTCAACGTGCTATGTTGGGTTCAAACACTTGTCTCCTACTTTCATGGCGCTCGCTGCTTCTCTCTCCTCCGGCCTCGCTTCTCTCTCTCTATTCGAATGGATTACATTCACTCCGTCTCTCGCGCATCGCGCATCGACCCATAAAAGCCCTCCTCCGACCACTTCGACCACGATGATCGCTGCGAGTGATACGACGAGCTGCAGAAACGAACGACCAAGCTTTTGCTCTCGGATATCGAGGTTGTTCGCCGTCTGGACTAAAAAAAAAGCGGCCAAAATTGGTGCCTACGCGAGCAGGATGGGCAGCAGTTCGAAGAAGATCGTCACCGGCGATGCTGGTTACGTGCTCGAAGATGTCCCTCATTTCTCAGATTACATTCCCGATCTACCTGTACGTCGCGCGTTTCTCCTCTAGCTTTATCCATGATTTGTTCATGTTCATGCACGTGTGTATAGACACCCGGTAGAATTTTTTTTTTTTTGTGCGTGTTTCATTTTCTTTTTAGCATTGCCCTTCATGTTGATTCTCGTTATCACGTATTCTGGCAGACTCATTGCAATCCCTTGCAAGACCATCCTGCATATTGTGTCGTGAAGTGAGTTCCCTTCTTTTATTCATTGTGAATTCACGTGAAACTTGCTGTTATTAGTCGTGAATGCAGCAAATCATTCGTCATCATGAATAACACGCTGTTACGTCTCGAACCAGGCAGTATTTCGTTCACGATGATGACACTGTTACACAAAAGGTCAGTTTATGCTTGCAAATTCTTTATTCACTCTGCTTCTTTTGCGTATACTCATTTGATGGTGGTGAAAGAATTTCTGTGTAATTAGCCATGCCCTTGATTTTTCAGAAACAGAGTTTGGTTTCATTGTTTTGGTAATACCTGGAGTATTACAACTCAATAACTCTAATTTTTGAATTTTTATCGGTGTCTTCGCCAGAAAGACTAGGCATGCTGTACACTTGTCAGCTTAATTCAAAGATTGAATCGTATAATGCCCACTTTAGCGACTGTTATAGTTTAGAGGTTATAGATGCATTAGCTCAGGATGCAAAAGCTCCTCTTAGTTATTATTACTTAGGCAGGTTGGACTCCATTTTGTAGGTCATTGCCCACAAAACCGGTCCGAGAGGTTTACATTTTCGACGGGCTGGACCTCGGCAAAAGGTATGCCAGTGTATGCCAGTGTTTCTTGAGCATGAAAATAGGTATGTAGGTTGGGATATCTATTGCTGGGGAGCTGACAGCTATTCTTGAACGAACTTTAGGTCTATTTTGAGCCAGATGAGGTTCATGCATGCATTGTCACATGCGGAGGTCTCTGTCCGGGGCTCAACACCGTCATCAGGGAAATTGTGTGTGGATTGTACCACATGTATGGTGTGAAGAAAGTTCTTGGAATAGATGTAAGTTATCGTGTCAATTCTTCTTTGTTGCCTTTCTAGCAGTGTTAAAATGTTATCCATAGTAGAAGCAGAATGAGGTTCAATGTGAAAATCGAGAGAGAGAGAGAGAGAGAGAGGGAGATTTTCTTTCCTTCTTTTTCCCTCTAAAAGCAGGGAGAAGTTGCAGGCTTAGTGTACCAGGGAGTGCATTCTATCAATACCCATTCTTTCAGTCAAGTTAGCATGGCAATACTATCATGATGACTCACTCCATTGTTTGGTTTGAGGCCCCAAACTTTGTCGTTAAAATCTCACATGTTGAAAATTTTAGAAGGAGAATGGGACGAGAGGTTCTTTCAAGGCCTTTCCATCTTCATCCTAATAAATGAATTACGTAGACTCTCAGCATATCCTACCTCTAACGGTAGATTAGAAAAGGTGCTAGAGGGTTGAGGAGGCATTTTGAGTGCAAGTGTGTTGCTTGATAGAGGAAGAGCTTGGCGTTTTAATCTTTCTGTGGGGTTGTCACTTGCGATGGATTGGCCTCCCATAGGAGCGTTTTGTTACCAGAGGCTTGGGAATCACATTTGTGATGCCATTCCTTCCAGATATTCTGGAATGACTCTGCAGCAACAGCATGAACTGCCCCACTCCATTTTCTTCTTTTGCTAATCAAACCAGTTATATGTTTCTTTTCTTCAATGGTACAAAATCAATTAGCACTATGTTTTCTGACTTGAAGTGCGTGCTTTCGAGGCGATTCTTGAACCTGACCTAACCATGTTATTTTCATAAGAAAACTAGCCTAGCTTGTCGACACATGCTGCACTGACAAAGCATTGTTCATTACATTCCTCAGTTTAACTTTTCTGAGTCATTGGCCACAGTCTTATCCAAAGAAAAATTTGCATTAATACTAAGGTCAACATATTTTGCAGGGTGGATACAAGGGCTTTTATTCTCGAAATACAGTCCCTCTTACTCCAAAAGTTGTCAATGATATCCATAAACGTGGCGGAACCATCCTTGGAACTTCGCGAGGTGGCCATGATACCTCAAAGATTGTAGACAGCATTCAAGACCGTGGAATAAATCAGGTCTCTTTAAGATATTGATCAGTCTGAAAGCTCGGTTAACAGTTGCATTAGGATTCAGTTAGACCCTTTTTCTGCTTCTTCAGTGCATCAGAAATAGTTACTTTAGCTCTCTTGTTCCAGGTTTACATAATTGGTGGAGATGGAACTCAAAAGGGAGCATCTGTCATTTTTGAGGTAGAATTGAAACCATAGAGTACTAATTGGTGTGATTTCCACATCTGAATAAATGTTGCTAAGTCATACATGTCTTTATGTGCTTCTTTCTTAAGTTCATTTAGTACAAAATTGCTATTGGTTGGATTTCTTAGCAATAATCAAATCATGCTATTCTATTTTCTCATGCAATTTTTCCACCATACTGCTTCAGGAAATTAAGAGGCGTGGTCTTAAGGTAGCAGTGGCAGGAATCCCAAAAACCATTGATAATGACATCCCGGTAATTCATGCACAGCCCAATCTCTGAAATTGCTGTTGATGGCTCTCAAAGCCTTTTTGTGAACTACCTCCTTGTTTAAATAGGTCATAGACAGGTCCTTTGGCTTTGATACTGCTGTTGAAGAAGCTCAACGCGCTATTAATGCTGCACATGTTGAAGCTGAAAGTGGCGAGAATGGCATTGGTCTTGTGAAAGTGATGGGTCGTTATAGCGGTAATTTGCCACATGCCCTCACTTTAGTTTCCATGATCATCCCATACAAAGATGCAGCTTGATCATGAAAATTTCTACTCAATTAACATCTTTCACTGGCATTAGAGGTTTTATCAGGAAAAGAAAAGGAAAAAAAGAGCAACACGAACATGAAAAGATTTAAATCGACTTTTAAAGCATATAGACTTGCAAGTATAAACATCCAGAAGTTCAGCTTAAACTCTTGGCCATCATTTTTTTAATTGCAAATGTCCAATGGGTGAGAAATAGAAGCTGCTATTGACATTTGATGTAGCACAAAGTTAATGCAATTTCCATGAGTTTATATGCTTGTTTCTTAAACAAACCAGTTATACTCAATGTTTTATGTTGTTCTTCTGCTAAAATACAAATAATCTGCAGGGTTCATTGCAATGTATGCTACTCTTGCAAGCAGGGACGTTGACTGTTGCCTCATTCCCGAATCGCCCTTTTACCTTGAAGGGCCCGGTGGACTTTTTGAGTATATAGAGAGACGACTCAAAGAAAATGGGCACATGGTTATTGTCATTGCTGAAGGTGCAGGGCAGGAGCTTCTCTGTGAGAGCATGCATTCCGCAGATAAGAAGGATGCTTCCGGAAACAAGCTTCTCCAAGATGTTGGCCTTTGGCTATCGGAGAAGATCAAGGTGACTGACTATTCTACTTAAATTACCGTCATGAGTTTGAAGCTCATATTGTTTTCCGAGAGCTTTCACCCTTTTCGAAATTGCAAGCAATTGTTTTTCTGATTTAGCAAATCAGAACATTGATGGGTCTTTCAAATTTAGTTTCATTCCGTATTTGCTTTGTTATTGGCTGGTAGATTGTAGTTCTAATCACACCTGCTGGACTTATTTATACATTTATTAAGTGTGACCCAATAAACTTTCTTAAACTTTCTCTGTGCTCAAACATCCTAGTGACCATTGTTCAATAGGATGATGCATGTGACTTAGGTGGAGCATCTTGCTTCAATGATACAGCATGTTCCCGAGATAGTCGAAAGTGTATATGTCTAGTATATCGGCGTAGTCTCTAGCATTATCATGTCAATCTACTTCTATGTATGTTTTCTCTACCAGCAGGATTACCATGTGTTGATTACGGAACTTATAGTCGTTCATATAACTCATTATCTTGTAACTTGTGTTTGGCTCTCATGATTTATTGCCTCTTTACAACACAATTATAAATTTCTCTTCAATGACATGGAGCTTCAGAAGCTGTATACCAATAGTCCTATTTGCTAGTATCCTAGTCAAAGCTCTGCTTTGTTGGATGAGGAACATACATAATGTTTGACCTTCACACATAACAATCTTAATTTTCTCTAGAAAGTATTGAAGAAATGCTATAAATAGTCTTGGAGACAGTGTAATCAGATAACACTTCCTCATTCCGCATCATCTGTTTCTGATCCTGGACTTCACACTATATCTTGAAAACTCCTTGAGACTTTCCCGTTTTGGCAGGAGCATTTCGCCAAGAAGAATAAAATGATCATAAATCTCAAATTTATAGGTTAGTAATATTCTTACTCTCTTATTTTAGAAAGGCTGGGAAATGACTACTTCATTCAACATTCCTCTTTGTTTTGTCCGGCAGACCCTACTTACATGATCCGGGCTGTCCCCAGCAATGCCTCTGACAATGTATACTGCACGCTTCTTGCTCAAAGTGCAGTCCATGGAGCAATGGCAGGTTATACAGGCTTCACAAGTGGGCTGGTCAATGGAAGACATTCGTACATACCTTTCTTTGTAAGTTCATTCTATCCCATTTTCATAAAAGAAGGATGCCTACCTTTGTCGTTCATTTCAATGAATGGTGACAGCAAACAGATTTTGAAAGCAATAAAGAAACATGATTAGCTGATAGTATGCAATTAGTTTCAACTCGTCTGATCTTGAATCCAGACCAAGACAAGAAAAAATTTCTTCTACTGAATGGGCCCGTGTTTCCTTCTATATCTATGTTAAATGTTGTTTTAACATTCTGGAATCTTATTGCTTCGGCAACTCAATTTTGTGATGATAACCAGTGAGTTACTTACCACCATCTAGTATGCTTTATGCAGAGAATAGCAAACCATGGTCCTGTTTGCTTTCAAGAAATTTCCAGCTTCTACACGCTCTCTCGTGTTTACTCTGATAAGCTTTGATCCTGCACATGCATTTACTGATCAAAAGAAGTAAAGAAAACTAACGGATCATATGACTACCCAATCACTCTAGTTGCTTAGAAGACTGGATATTCTTATAGTCAACTGATGATTCTCTTCATGGTTCTGCAGCGAATTACCGAAAAGCAAAACAAAGTTGTGATAACTGATAGAATGTGGGCACGGCTTCTGTCGTCGACTAACCAGCCTAGCTTTCTGACCGCCAAAGACGTTATCGAGGACAAGAGAGAAGATGAGGCACTGACCCAGTCCTTAGATAACCTGTGCAACCAGGATATGAGTAATTTGGTCAAGAAAGAGATCTGCTGCAATTGACTTGGATCTTATGCTCAAACGCAGTGTATTTCAAGTTATACCTTTAGCCTGACGTAGGCAATATGGGCACGACGTCATTGCCCAAATCAATGAGTCTGCTGTTACCGCTACGATCTTTTATGTTTCTTTGCTCAGCTGGTGACGTTCATGGGGTCGAAAATCCTTCCCTTGTTGAACCTGTCTTTCTGAATTCGTGATTTTGCTGGTGTATCAATCTGTTATTGCCAACAAATATTCTTTGAGCTCCTTAGAAGAAGAAATTCATGATCATCCTTTAAAAAATTAGTTTTACCCCTCAGCCAGTTTGTGTTTAGGAAGTCAAAACCAAAATGGAGGTTGTTGAGTTTTGACTTGTTCATCATCGCTTACTCATGCAACTGGATTAGTTTACACTAGTCGAACTGGAAAGCCTGGTGAAACCGTTCACAGATCAGCACTCCGTCCTATCATTTTTCCAACTGGCTGTCCCCGTGCTGTCGTTCAAATAGGGAAGAAATCAAACTGACCCGTCGTCATTAACCTCTTCATCACTCTCGTACAAGCATGGAAGGGGAACAAGAAACTACGCACGAGTAAATGGGTCATAGATCAATAAAAGGAGTTCCACGAGACACTGATCTATAGCACTTGTTGGTACATATGGAAGAGGAGGAACAGAAATCAGACAGAAGTGGCTCTCTTTGGCAAGCTGATACATGCAGTGTAATTTTGAAGACAGATGTCACGCAAGCCGGTGTTATTCAGTAGTGAATGGTTTCACGTGTGACGAAAGAAATAATGAGTATACAAACTCCAAAACTTCATATGTCCTGCAGATTCATCTAAGTTAACCATGCAGGAAGTCACTTCGTTATTTTGTGTTGAGGTTACATCAAAGAAAGCCAGAGGTAGGCAATAACGGAAAACCGAACTCGTTGCCTACAGACGTGTCCATAAGAGCAACAGAGAAACATCGGCACGAACATGATCAATGTCTATTGCCCGATGCTTGGCTAATGGAGAAACAACAGATCAGAGCCGGTTTGTCCAACCTTGGGACTATGACCGGGACTCGTCCGCCTAAATGCCTCCCCTACAACATGCACCACAAATGCCGGAGATGCCCTGGGAGAGCAAACTGTCGTAAGATAAAACATAAAGCAGGAAGTGTCATTCCATGGTAATGCTGGAAAAAAGTGATTAGGTCACTACATTGTCACAATTCAATTCTCAGCACTGAAAAAGGACCTCACTCAAGACTGCAATCTGATGTACGTTTTCTCCTGTTTAGTAACACAGCTTGCTAGCTATGCATTTCAATTGATGGATAAAACTTGTGCATCCTCATACTGCAAGCAGAGCTTTAGCCTTCAGCAATCAGCAACTGGCAAGACTCACCCAGACAAGATAAAAGAAGAATCTATGAAGCAATTTGAAAAAAGAAATAGAAGAAAGCCAACAAGACACCAGAGTAACAATAAATGAAGAACAAATCTATGCTTCCATAAACAATGAGATCCGTTATATACATAACAAATAGCGCAGTGACAACATAGCGATCAGTACAAAACCAAAACTAAGCTGACATGCTTTCCCAGAGCCAAGAATTGACTGTCCCTTTACACGATTACACTCACTTTACAACTCATGCGAATCTTATGACACGATTACAGTTATTTTACAACTCCTGTAAATCTCATGACTAATCCTTGCTTGCAATGACTAGAATTAGAGGAGCTCAAAGCTCCTACATCATCACATCTTGTACCCTGTGCTGAACCCAGAAGAGAGAAGGCCTCTAGAAAGAGCAGCTTTGAGAGCCCTGACCTTTTCATTTATGAACAGTACACATCAGATCGAGTCTTTGTAATTGAAGAGCAGCTGCATGACTTGGAACTCCTTTCTCCCATGAACCCCACCATTTATAAGTTAAAAGAGAAGGTAATAAAAAAGACCCTGCTCTTTACAAACATCTGAAGATCCCCAAGGAAACAAAAAGATAAATTGTATACAATTATAGTCCCGCTTGCCCAGCTAATCCGTAACTGATTAGTATGCACATTAGAAATGCCAGAACACCTCGGGATCGTTGCTGTACAGGGAGTGATCTTGGATTTCCTGGTTAGCCACATGCCAATCAATGAGACGAGCTTGTATGATTTTGCACAGCACCAGCCCAGAAGGAAGCATCCACCATTCACTTTCATCCCTATTTGCCATCGAAACGAGAACATTAATATTTTTACACTGACCGATGCAGTGTCCAGCAAAAGAGAAGAGGGCTTCAACAATTGCCATGCCATGGCAGCCGAAGACAGAAACTTACGCACTAAAATTCCAGGACTGAAAGTTTGAGTTCGAATGCTTTTTTCCACTGTGGTTCTTGTAATGAAGAAATCCACAAATGAAAGCAACTATCTGTTAAGGTGTAAAGTCATAGAGATGGTTAGAATCTGCTTTATTGCCAAAACAAAAATCTATGGCATTTGGCATGTCTCATGCGCTACTTAAACTGCCATAAACAGTTGGCAGCATAGGTGCATAGGAAAGACGATAGATGCACACTCTTATTCTTGCCTTGCTTGTCTATCAGATAGTGATAATTAAGAAAGCTAAGCCTTTTACTATCAGATCAAGAATATGAAGGAAACATATCTCCAACATTAGCTGCTGTGTGACAGATGTGCATCTCAGCAAAGTGTACACTCGAGAAGCAGTGTGAATATAACAAGGCAAGGAACATAATGAAGGTACTTGAACCCACAACAAACCTAGAAAAAAAGCTAGTCTTCCAGTTCATTGGCATATCCTAAAAATTCAGTTCGCAGAACAATGCTGTCTTATTAATTGACAGCAGCAAAACGGTAACCTTGAATCTTCATCTCATAAGTGGACACCATCAGAAATACTAGTACATGCAAGGCACAAACGATTAATTCTGCACTCCAGTATAAAATGTAAGGTTAAGATGAAGAGAACTTACGACATTGATCAAGGACAAGATGTTCCATAAAGCATATACACGCGCCAGGCCGGCTGATCGCCTTGGTCCATGACTAAATAATGCACTAATTCCAGCAGGGAAAGGATAAAGAAGTGCAAGAGGGAGTATAGACAAAGCTAAAAGGAAGTCCATCAGAGAAATGGAGTAGAGCTGCAGCAAAGTAAGCAATACTAAGCTAAAGTCTCCTAATAGCAGCATAGAGACCACCAAACCGACGAGATCCTGCATTAACGAGAGAATCGGTCAATACAGTATTCTATTTATTCATCTGGATACCAGAGAGAGAAAGGTTTATTGGCAAACTTGATAGACCTCATTTGACGCATTTATTACCTGATGACCAACTGGTTTAGTGTTATAGATGACAAAAGATAGGGGATAATACACAGCCTTCTTCTCTTTGTAAGTTCGCAGGCTTTTGGAATGTAGAACACCACCGCACATCCTTTTATACGTCATTAGAGGTTGTTTCACTATCGAGTGGTCCACTGGATCATCTCTGTAAGTTCGAGGCAAACTGCAAATATACCAGAAACTTAAGCTTAACGGCACTACCAAAACTCTGGCCTTAAAGTAGCTTGCATGAATATAGTTACCATGGTCGCTGCTCCTCAGGTTGCAACAAACCATCTTGACCTTCAATGGATGATGGTAAATTTTGATATTCAACGGCACATGCTATAAGACCAAACTGGCAATATCCTGAAGCAGTAGGCTGAAAGGAAGCTACGTTGAGATGCACATCATATGTAACTAAAGTAGGGTTTGCATGTGTTTCGAGCCAGCTAACAAAACGACCAAGTGTTACTCTTAGTTGTCCACGGCGCACTAATCGCAACTGAGCATTCAGACCCGCCACTAAACGATACCATATTGTAGGCGGTATTGCCTGAGATCAATAATAAGGAATAAGATGTTTTTTAAGAAATAATATTGCAATGACGTGTATAAAAAATGATAGTAATTACTAACAATCTTACTTGGCTCATGAGGCTAGTGAGGATATTATCATTGTGAAGGCAGAAAGGAGCCATGTAGCTCCCATCTCCTCCGAATATCAAGGACATTGGAAATCTTTGAAACAGAGAAGGAGGAAGATCAGCTCGCTTTTCATCTCCACCGAGGAAAAAATCCAAATAGCCAAGCATTAGGTCAGATGTTGCAGCCACCTGCATTATGACATGAAGATCAATCCTAAAAGAAGTTTTTTTTTTATATCAAAATCCTAAAAGAAACTGATAGCCTGAATTTTAGCATAGCTACTGTTCTTGTGCAAAATGACACCATCATAGCATATATATCTACAATATATTTATATTGCAATATATGATGTTTGGATACGGATATACATAAAATGAGACATTCTCTTCTCAAGTTCATTGGGATGTAGCTATCAATGAATACTCTTCTCATTAAAGTTAAATACGATTCAAACCCACAATACAATCATAAGGTACAAAAACCCACCTCTCCAATTCTTTTACTAGTCAGTGTGAAGTACCAAAATTCTAGAAACCATGAAAGGTACTACTTCTAGGGCACTATGCTTACACTGTTCAGTAAATATAAAAAATAGTAAAAAAGACTGTAGGATGTGTGAACTGACACCATCAATCTTCACAACAGACCGTAAATTGAAGTGAGAAGATATATTTAAAAGACCAGCTGACGTCAAGCTAATAGATCTACATGCTTTGCTAATATCAAACCTTAATCCCCTCGTAAAGAGCACGTGAACGGCAAGAACGTAGGCAAGCATGATCATATTCTGACCGAACAAATTCACGAAGTTGCTGTAGTTTGTTTTTGCGACAACGCTGGAGCCATGACCATGACAGAGGATAGGCAAGAAGAGAGAGAATCCTGTAGACTGATCCCTCCCACCATTGGTAAGCAGCTAAACTATTAATCTCATCTACAAATCTGTTAAATGCATCCTCGAATCTGCATATATTTAGGTGAGAAGAATCATCATAAGAGTATGGACTATAGAGCTACGGGAAAACTAACAAAGCAATCATTTTTACATATCAATCTCAGGCAGGCATAGAGAGGTGGATATGAGACATTGAATCCCACAGTATCTTTATATAAGCAGTGAGGGTCCTAGGAGAGGTGCACTTACACAATCTCTATAATTTCCTCAGGAGGAGAGTGAGGTAGATGCCAAGGTTCACTAAAGGTATTTGCCCCCATGAAGTACATTCTGTGAACGTGGCTTTGAGATTCCTCGATCCTATTTGTTTCCATAACCTAAAAGATTACATCATTAGCATAATACATATGAGAAGTTGGTTACCTGAATTTTAGGTATCAGAAGCAATAAGATGGAAAAAAGCAATTAAGGGAAGTACCTCATTTAGAGACTCCAGAAAAGGGAAAGAGTGATCTATTCGAGAACTGCGTCTAGGAGGAACAATGGCCGGTGATTCTTCACCACCAACATACTTCATCCGTGCAACACTAAGGACTAGAGCTAACAGGATGAGGACAGTCAGAAGAATTAGACTAAATAACCATGGCCCACCAAAAGTGTATATTAGCTCTTCAAGTGCAGTATAACAATTTGGCATATGAAATCTTTCCGAAACACATTTGTAAGGGCAAGGAGTTTCTGTCACGCCGCCTGTTAAGGAAGATGAAGGCCACACAAATTCAATAACTAGATGGAAAAGATCAATAAAAAAAATTAAAAAGCTCCTAATAGTACATTTCAAAATCACAATAAAATATCAGACACCTCTCACTGTCATGTGTATTGCACGATGGGGAAGCTCGTGAAGTGGGCAATTGTGACAAAGGGCTCTATTTGATCCACTTACATTCTTGTAAGTACCCACAGGGCATTCCTGCCACACATTTTGAGAGGTTAAGTTAGAACATATAAAGGAAAATAGTAATTGCATCAGCCTACGCCGATCATACAAAATAGTAAATTCATGCAGAATCATATGAGCTGGATGGTAGTAAATGCAGCATACAGGCAATGAAGAGCATACTTTAAGTCATCACAGCTTTTGCAACTTCAGTAATCGTCAACAAGCTCATTCTAGTGCACGTGATTCCAATCCACGACTTGTATGACATGCTGAGACCGTGTGAATTGCACCTATCTAACAGACTATTGGATCAATTATCATTTGGTTTACCATGTCCACTAAACTTTCAATTATCTCAATCTGTCACTAACTAAGTCCATTGATCAGCCCCGTGCCATTGGCTTCCATTATCTTTATGTGGTTTTCTTCTCTAGATGGTCGTTACCTGCTATTGTCGTAGCAAATTTGGTGGCATTCCAATGTATCATAGCATTGTTAGGTCTCACTTGTTATTAGGAGGATTTCTTTACCGCAATGAGGTGTCCAAGGCTCTTCAAGCATAAGACTTGTCACCACTCACTGCAATAGTCCTCATCCCACGTGCAAAGGCAATTAATAGAGCATCAAGTTGAATGGGTCCAGGCTGTTTCTCTCTCCTCTCTTGTTGCCAGCACCCAAGATGGAGCCAGATTAGGCCCATTTGCCAGGTTCACCGTTTTCTTGTTTGAGATTTCTTCCTTGTTTCTACTCAATCCCCTGGTCCTTGGTGAACAGATAAAAGCCTCTTCTAGTCATTGGCAATGGGTTAATGATTAAAATTGCTATTCGCGTTTCTTTGACTTCTTTCACTTATACCAGCACATAGATGCCACATCCCACAACGGGTAAAGAGGGATCTCGACAGAAAGTAATGGAAGCAACCTAATGGATACACTTTACGAAGTCAAGTGACCAAATTTAAATGTTTATAGTCTAATGAGTTTAACAGGAGTACAGCTAAGCCAATAAGCGATTTCCAAGTGTTGAAAACCAAGATCATACATTATTTTCTCTAATGACAAACCAACTCTAAACAATCTATTATGCTTGATTTTTGTAAAATCAACAGATTTGATGATAGATTACCTTGCAAAAAACACCATAAAGCCCCTTTGGGCAGGCCTTTCCTGTAATAGTTCCATTTTCACCACCATAACCATGGCCTCTGCCAAATCCTCCCCTGTCATTAGGAAAAGAATTTAGACCAAAAACTTCAGACCATTAGCACAACCATACTTTACTGATGTAGGACACCTATGTATGAAACCAATCCACATAAAAAAATCACAATGTTTATTTGGTAGCATCACTAAAGTTTCATGTAGTGTTTTTTTATTCATTCTAGATGGTACAATGACAATCTAGAAAGCAACTAAAAAACTATGAGGCTATCTTAAAAATTGTTTTGCCCTAGAGGATAGGGAAATGGTTCAGGCTTCAAAATTTGCATTTCAACTTTTTAAGCAGGATAAAAATGGCATATCCAAAGCTTTTTAACGCAAAGACTGTGCATCTCAATTCAAGGACCAGCCCTTGCACGAGCCAACAGAGGTCAGCCTTCTTGAGGGTTGACAGCCTAATATGATTAGAGTATCCTCTGTCTTCGTGTACAAATAAACCGTGCAAGTCTATGCTCACATGATTATTGTAGGCAAAAAGCTTTGGTTGTTGAAGGCTTGCAGCCAAGAAATTCAATTATGTTACAATACCTAAAACTTTCTGAAGAAAACTTGAAGAAATGTAGCGAGTGTTCTGTCATGATGACAAAAGAACAAACTCCTACAAGGCACGTTTCTCCTTCTTTAAGCCATTTATTAACATTTATAAAGACTATATAGCAGCCCAGACAAAAATAAGCTTTGGAGCAAACTTTGGCAAGCATTAATCAATGCATGGCAACAATGAATGGTGACTGGTCAGCCAAGTGAAAGAACCGTCAAAAATCATCAGGGTATAATAATAAAAATCTCAACCGCATCAAAACCTACAACTAGCGTAATTTATCTAAATCAAAGCAATGAACATGTGCATGAAAATAAGTAAACTAATTGATGCACTCAAACTCGAATGAAGAAATTAGTAGATACAAACCCCGTTTGGATGTTTCCTTTGACACTGGCTATAGGATAATATTCGTCCCCAACAGGAATACCTGACCAGTGAAAGTGTACTCTCCCACCACCCCCACCACCACCACCATTGGGACTCCCATGTCCTCCGACGGTAGAGATGATAGAAGAGTCACCAAGGACCAGCGCATGAATAAACAGAAGAATAGTTCCACCAGATCCACCTCCAGGACCTACATCAGAGATGGTCCTACCATTTGTTTCTCTTATACGCTCTCCAAAACTCTCCCCATCTGCTCTAATGGAACCATCAATCGACAGACTTGACAATGAGTGCTCCAGCGAACCCATTACTACTCAAAGCAATAAAACAAGATTAGCATTTGTGTGAAAGAACAAAAGTGAGATCACTAACTTAACGTAAAGATCCTAAGCAAGTTGATCCTCAAAAGATATCCTACTAGCAATGATTAAAACTGCATTATCACAAAGGTCTGAAAGAAAATGAACGTGAAATCAATAGGGCAGCCGTTTTTTTCCGAAACTTTACCTATGATACCACCCCCAGCAGTTGCACCGGCAAAGCTATCATTCCCACTACCACTACCAAGCTCACAAGGCAATTCTGCATTCCCATATGTGACCCCACCTGAGATAGACCTCCCATTATGATATCCATCCCCGCCTTTCCCACCATGCCCACCGCCACCACCAACCCCATTATCCATAATTTTACCTCTACCAACTCCACCCGTGCATCCTGCAGGGCATAATGCAGATCCATAAAACTCACGCAAACATAATAAACAGTGGATGATGAATTTACGTGTTGAAAATAAGTTGCTCCTTGTACTTAAAAACAACGATTTGCAAAGCCTAATCACAATGAGATATGTACAAATGAGATAGTGTATCCTCCCTACCAAGCCCAGATACACTAACTGCTCCGGTGGAGTGTACAAGTACTGTTCTGACCCAGTGAAAATGAAGCACAGAACCTGTAATGCTTCCTTCAACAATTATATCTTCAACTCGACAGATCTGCAGAGCCAGTGTCAAAACACTAAGGCCAAATCATTTTACAGTGAAAGAAACAAATGTGACTTATACAGGGTGAAACAGCTAGCCAGTAAGACACCTGAAGAGTGAATGACAATGAAGAATTGACATTACAGTCTTCGGGTGGATGTAGTAACTCTCTTGGACAATCCTGGAGCTCACAATAAAGTCGTGGAGTCCTGTAATACACAAATATGGACATAAAGACGCAATTACATCAACATGCACCATCTGCAATTGGCAAGCACCCCAACTTACAAGTCATCATCACTGGCAGTTTCCAAAGGACCTCGCAACATAGACCCTGGTCCAACCTTCACAAATTAGAAGATAATCAGCCCAATGTGTACAGAATATGCAATAGAGAGAAAAATAAGTTCAAGACAAAGCCCAAGAAGCATATGAGATTTATTCTAAGCAAAAATCCAGTAACATGGGGATTAATGTAGGTGATTTCATACCTTACCAAAAAAAAATATATATAGGTGATTTCATGCGATATAATATGACCACCAACATTGTGTGTCGTATTTCTTTTTTGATGGACCAATAGAATCAATTAGAGACAGCAAATTAAAATCAAACAACAACAGCTACACCAAACTGATCCATTTAGCAAAACTTGGAAATGAGAAAAGCTATACATAATCCACTAAAGTGAAACCAAGAAATGAAGTCAGCCTAAAATGTTCTTATGGAGCCAAGCTTATGATTGCGAGAAAATCACTACTCTTTGTAATGACAGCTATCTGAGCAAGTCATCAAGAAAGTTTAGTTGTTCAGCCAGGCCAAAGAAATTACATGATAACCCAAGAAAACATCAGGAGTTTCAGCATAATACTTCAGTCCACATATGTCACGGTTGAAAATAAATCCAAAAGAGATATGACTCATACTTGACAAAAAATAGTACTCATTATAAGGGGATTAGGAGAAAAGAGGTCTTCATCTTACACTGATGCAGTAGAATAATGATATAACCAAGCGTTGAGCCTCAATGAGATCGCCTGGTCCTGATAAATTCAGGGAACCTTGTCCATGAACTCCTAGATTTGCATTTGAATGTATTACAGATGATTCCTGGTACAAGGAGTAAGGGTGTTATTTTATATCATACCACAACCAAAGTCTGGAACAAATAAGAAAGGAGGAAGAGATAAACTACCCTCAGAACCACAAGATTGCTAGCCTCAAGCGAGGATGTTGCCAAAATTGCGTCATGGCCACCATCAATAAGCATCTTGGAGTTCCACATCAAGTGCATTTTGACCGACATACGAAGAGCTCCATAAATCTAAAGTAATAAAGTGTGATTGAGACATTAACTTATTTATCAGACATTGACAAACCCCAAAAGCCGAAAGGAAAAGCAAGGGTTCCGCATTTCAGGTTTGATTGTCGTTATGGTTTTCTCTCCAGAAGCTAGCATGCTCTTATATCTTGGATTACACATTTGAAAGACAAGCCTTTATTGTCTTAGGTCAAGATTTAGAGTTATATTATATGGTGCCAACACGACTTCCATTCAGGATATTCAATACTTCAATTTTGTCATGGATAAGATCTTGGGTTTGAAAGAATAGCAATTCTAGTTGCAAGTACCCGTACAACAAAATTAGGCCATATATTTTCCACGTATATAGACAATGATGGAAACTGGAAGTTCTATTCTAACCGATGAAAGAGTAAGACTTCGATGCATTTTTCTTACTTCCTGTTTTATAATTCATTCAGTGTAACAAGGCTAGATGTTGTGCTACTTACATGATTATTTTTCAAGTTATGTTTCAAAGCATCTTTTAAACAACATTCTTTCAATAAATGAAGTTGTGCTAGCCAAAACGCTGTCCATTCTTGTTTACTGTAAAGGAGAACCTTCTCCATATTATAATAGTCATAGAATAAGAGCCTTACAAATCCCCAGTAAGTGTCCAAAGCAATGAATCTCGGGTTATCATGTAATTTCTGTGTATGGTGCACAATCCATGAATTCCATTATAAGAGTCGCTAATGAAGTCTGATAAGCTTAGACAAATATGTAGTCATACCAGGAACTCCATATCAACACAACTAATAAGTGATGCAAAAAGACATCAAGATGGTATATCCATCTCTACCTAGCATTGACCTTTTGGGCTCCTCTCAGTACGAGATCAGCAGCAAAAGAAAGTTTATTAGTCACGATTTCTCAATTTCCTTCTATTGGTACTTTTAGTCTAGATTATGATTTGTGTGAGAGCAAATAATTATTAAATCATGCCTTTATCTATCAGTTTAAGCTTTTAGAATGGTTGACAGTGGTCCCACAAAATCTCAAATGGTATCAGAACCGGAGGTCCTGAGTTCAAATTTTTTTGGCCCCAATTGCCTCCCCAATTGAATATGTTCATGCTTAGTGCTAGGCAAAGAAACCAAACTAAACGTGAGGGGAAGTGTTAGAATAATAAAATATCAAACCATGCCTTCATCTAACAACTTAAGTTTTTAGAACAGTTGACAGTAATCTCACAATTTGAAATTTTTAAAACACTACTCACAACAAACTCCCACACAACTTCTAGGAACGGAACAAGTAACACTTAAATAAAGTTCTAACAAGCAGAACAAGCTTTCATAGTCTAACAGAAAAGATAATTAACCACACATCTTTTTGTGTCTCGACAAGTGCATAGTTAAGATGCTACTGTACAATAGGACAAGAATAATAAATACTGAAAAGTTCAAATGCAGTACTTTATCCCGAACATGACCATAAATCATGCACAGAAGAGAGCACATTTGTATCCGTATAAAGCTGTAGTAACACATATAACGCTTGTAGAGATAAATTCAAAGGAAGAAGGCAGTAAGGCCATTGACTTGCCTTCATTACAGAGTCGCTCATTAAAAGCTCTTCTGCCATTAACTCAAATTCTGATGTGCCCAGATGTGCCAGTCCAAAGCTCAGCATAGCACCAGATGACAACCGAAGTTGGCCTCGAACCTATACAGTATTTAACAAAGAAAAAATGACAACGCAATATAGCAAGAATCACCTTGCAACCTAAAAGTTAAAAACCAAGAGCGCTGTTTCAGCTAACTCCAAGGGAAAGTCTAATCGAACAATTTCTTCAAGCAATTAAATTAGCTTTAATTGTTAGTTAAAGCATGCAGTCTCATATCAAACGTGCCAATGTACATGAAGTACAATTTTCTGTGATTATGCTCTTTTTCTGTTGATAATGAATACCCGCTCTTTCTCCATAAATTTTTCTCATAGCAGAAGCCTCTGCTTCATCTGGTCAAGCCAGCCTAGTCAAAGGACAAAAAACACCTCAAGGAACTTCCAAGTGAACATGTTGGCAATATTTGAATATCTTGTAAGCATTCTTTCCGGGGTAGTAAGCATATTGCAAACTAATCCCAAAAGCCAGATCATGTCTCGTAGCAAAATCGTATACTAAAGCATTAACGAGTAAAAGATAATATTGGCGAGCAAGAAAAGGTCCTGCATCATACAGAACAGAAGGGAGGTGGAACCATAAAATAGTATTAAATTTTCTGACAGATTGCAAACAAGTAACACTTCTTCCTTGAAAATATTGTTTCCTAAGTAAACCAAAGCACAGAAAAAAAATAAAACTTAAGAGCTTAAGAACTAAATAGAGGGCAAAGTTCCAGATATTATTCATCCCAATTGGCAAATTTTAGACCGAAAATATTGAATTTTAACTCCAGTATTTGGTATAATCAACCATGAAAAGGGAGAAGAATGAACACTTAAGCATACCTGGTTGCACAAGTAAATCTCAAGAAAAGATGGACAGTAGAGACTTATGTTTTCAAAATCTTACATTCTTTCCCATAATTAGCAATTTGCTATGTTAGGCTCATGTGAGATCACGAAAGACAGATAAACCCAATATTTTCTGATCCACAAAGTTCTTGCTCTAATTAAACATGTCATGTAGAAACTATTCAAGTACAAGAAAAATAAAGTTAGGAACCACATAAAGAAGGGGCCAAAACTTGGAAGTACCGTTTGGTATGCTGAATTTAATTTTGCCTTACTCTTGCCACTATTTTTCTATTTCTATTAAGCTTACGAGAGAAAGCGAGGTTGAGAAGCTTCGTTCTTTGACCAACTCAAGATAAATTCAATAACCGTTAGATTACCTATCCACTGGTAAGTATTTCCAGAGAAAGTGCACAGTGGCCAACTGATCAGGAAAACAAACAAGCCCACTCATTTCTACCAACTACAATCGACTCAAAAGCATAGCTGCAAAACACAGCATTGAGACCTGAACCACTTTGATGGTTTAAGTGCTTAATGACCTCCTAGAAACTTACCAAATAAACAAGGAATTTGTATTCCTTGAGAAGTTGCAAAGAGGTTCAACAAACCACTATAATCTTGGAGAGAATATAACACAGCAGAAATAGAGCAAGAAAGTTTTTCACCAACCCGGACACAACCCGAATAAACCACTATAATTTTGGAGAGAATATAACACAGCAGAAATAGAGCAAGAAAGTTTTTCACCAACCTGGACGCGACCCCAATACAGAGGAACGCAAGCCTTAGCATGATTCTGAATATAAACATTTGTCCAAAGTGGCTGTTTAGGGAACTCTAGCAGAAGAGTGTCAGTATGAGTGGACAAGTTGTGATTGTTGACGGTAAGACTCCGAGGTACAGCATCATAGTAGGTCCCAGAAGCGCCTGAATTTTCAGAACAACCAAAACTTCTTCCCCCTGAAAAAAAAAAAGGTCGAGATTTTGAAACAATGCAGTCAGGGAAATTCCTTATTGTAAGTCTACAAGGGAAGCTCACAGAGAATCTTGGTACTCCAATTGGATAACTTTAGATGTATATTAGAATATAAAAACTAGGGTCTGGTCTCACCGTGGACAAAGTATCCTGTGTCATCATGTCTACTGAAAACATTTATCGAGATTCTTCCGCCCCCACCTCCAGCAAAACCGCTGCCACCTGCGGCACTAATAGTGCCACTTCCAATCCTGCTTTTAGAAGGATCTCTTTTAGTTCACAATTTGATACAATTCTCATTGACGTGGACACAATAACAGAAGACACTTCATCAAACAGAAATGACTAAGTTGATGAATGGAGCATCTGATTGATGTGGCCGGATGCAAGCATAGCAGCAAATACAATGCTACACAAAAAACCCTCAAGCAGTATGCCTGCATGCATATTTCTAACCAAAACAATTCACGGTCAGCAGTACATCGCCAGTCTCTTGTGAAGCCCTTAAAGTGCTCTTGCAAGTTGCCATTAAGACATAAACAGCAGTTGCTGCTCTTACCCTTCAAGAAGTGACGTAATATGAATGAAAACAACTGGCCCTTCAACATCATTTTAGTTGAAATGAGCAGTCATGCAACGACTTATAAAAAGTTTGATTGTAAATTATGAACAATCGAGCATATGCAGCACACCATTGAAGCAATAACTTTTTATGCTCGGCTGTTCCAGTTTCAACATCAGAATTTGCAAAAGTTGCATCAAAGCAAGATGTGGGGATTAGTCTACCAGTTATGGTAAATGAACTATGAAACTTATTCTCAAAGTTAATAAGAAATCCTATTCCTATGTATAATTCCTGATATTCTAACACAGCATATACTCGCACGTTTACCCTTCAGCAGTGATGCAGGAAATGATTTAGTATTTAGTATTTTGCGTCTATTCCATTTTTCTTAAGTCTCTTATGATGTTATTAGGTTACTAAACAGTCACGTGCCAGTCATGCAACTTTCAATAAGCTCCAACTGTTGAGACTAGAAGTTAATATTTTAGATCACGGTTTGAGAGTTTGAAATCCCAGTATAAATAGGTCTTTAAGTCTCTTTGTCATTAGCTTTCTTCATTCAATAAAAAGCATTGGTTTTTCCATTAACCCTAGGATACCTTTCCTCTGTTCCAGCATCAATTCAACTTTATTTTAGCCATGTTTTTTTTCTTTTTGCTATCTTCTACGTCTCCGATTATGTCAAATTGGTATCAGAGGCCCTAGTTATGGTTTTTCCCTACATCAAGCACCTTCGATAAAGAAAGAGTTTAATGATAGAAAGTTCTACGTAGCCAATCATCAAAAGAAGATACTCTCTAGCTTCATGATGCATGCCCCCTCTATAATTGGACGAACACGTACACGATGCACTTCAAAGGCAAAGAAGTGGTTTCACAGCTAAAGTTAGAGTCAACTTATTGTCATTCTGAACCAATAAGGTCCATTTCAACTGATTACCAAAGAACCCACTAGTTCGAGATATTAAGTAGCAAATAGACTAACTCCATGAATCAATGGCAGGAGCACCAATCTCATTTGCTTCTTACCTAACCATCCACAAGCTCGTTATATTTTCTTAAAACAGCTGCAGTATCTATTGTAGACGGAAAGAACCCTCAATGCATGCAACTAAGAATCTTACACTCGAGACCAGGCAAGACAGACATACTCATCAGCTAACCAAAACAGCGAAAAAACACGTGGAACATCAAATCTAATGCCACTCACTTTTAACAATGCCATGATACACAGAACACTATCTACAATCAGTTTCAGAAATCGCGATGCACCAGGAGGCTAAGAAGAACATCTAAACGTGGCTTAAATTACTCAAAAGGAAGAGACATTACATTCTATGAGCCTGAATATAAATGCTGCCACCACTGCCTCCTCCACCCTTGACACCACCATCACCTCCATCTGCCAAAAGACTCCCCGAGACCTCGATTTCATTCTCCACCTCGAACTTAACCCTCCCACCTCCCTCCCCGCCATAATCCTCTTCCTTACTGGTGGTCCCTCCCTTACTCCCGTAGCTATACGGCTTGTCCAAAGACTGCCAAGAATATGCATCTCCGCCCCACACATCATCGGGGAGCTTCTCATTGTCGGTCAAACAATTCGCGCCCCTCCCACCATGTCCGCCGCCCGCCCCCTGCACCCCCTGGGGAGTGCCGCTCGTCTCCGCCGGCGGCTCCCCCGCCAATCCCGAAACGTTCATCAGCGACCCATCAATCAAACCAACACTATGAGCTACCACGTGCACTGTACCAGCAACAATAACCCCATTTTGGCCTAGACTAAAATTGCCACTTATATTAACCATTATGAAGCAGCCCCTGATTGGGCAGCTAAGATGAACACCCGGAAGTATATATAAATTCCCTAAACCTTTAATATACACATCATCACCGAATTCTAAGGTCTTATTCAGCTCACAGGTCGAATCGATAGAGCCAACCCCGTCGAGATCCCCGCACGACAACGGGGGCGGGAGCGGCAGGTCGGGCGGCGGGGGCGGCGAGGGCGGCGTGTAGTCGCCGTGGAAGCCGAGCACGTCGCTGTCGGCGCCGACGACCGAGGAGGACCCGTCCCCCGAACCAGCGGAGAGGGCCGGCCTCGCGGCGAAGATGGCAAGAACGTGGAGAATCACGAGGCACGGGGCTTCGACTCCCATTCGAGCCATCCCAGCAACGGAAGGGGGCCCTTCGCTGGAGGCGAGAGGGGCTCAAAGGGTGTCGGAATTGGCGAAGGAGCTCTGGTGGGTCACATCTGGGCACAATGGCGGTCGTGCGAATTTTCTTGAATTTCCGGGGTGGGATGGTGAGATCAGATGAACTTGGCAGGAAGTTGCTTGGAGAAGGAAGGAAATGGTGGGGGGATTGGACTGAATTTCGGGAGGTTGAATTCCCTTTGTACAAGATTACAGAACAAAACGTAAATTCGGATCGGTCCGATGAGGTCCTGGTTGAATCGCCGTCGAGAAAAAGAGGGACGTTGAAAGGCGGGTCCAGGAGGGGGAAGGAGGAAGAGGGGGAAGATGAGCAGGCGGACGGAAAAGCGCACACGTGCCGAGATGGACAGGCGGACGGGCGGAGAGCGCAGCACGCGTGCATGGCACGTGTGCGCTTTTTCTAAAGTCCCAATTGGTTGTTTTTACGTGCATTTCTCTATTTAAGCAATTTTTTTTTTTGGATTTGGGCCCATAACTTAGGTAGAGGCCAATTCGGGCCCCAAATTTGCACTGCTTTGGGATGAAATTGAGGAGCAATAAGAGCTCCACCTCCATATGGGCCTGTAGGTTCGACTGACGGTTCAATTCGGTTCGGCTCGGCTCGATGTGATTGCGATTATTAGAATCACTTTACTTCTATGTTTAACCGTGGTAAATGAAGCCGGTTAAAGGACGTTTATCCATTCAATCATCTTATGATTCGGAAAATTTCAATTCGAATTCGATCTGATTGGCCCACTGGCAAATGAAATTTGACCACCGAGTTCTCATTATGCATCAATAAGTGGACTCCTCCAACCCCATGATTCCTAATGGACCCAACTCAGCCCAATTAGGAACCGCCGAACAAAACCAAATCAGTCACTAGTCACTGCACAAATCTTCACTAGCTCTTGGAGCCCAAGATAATAATAGAGTCCTTGGACCTCGGTCGGCTCATATGAATAGTTCACATCCCTTTAAAGAAAAGGCCCAGAAATGCTGCTCTCTAAAAGAAAACCAAAAAACAAATAAAAACAGAAAGATTGTAAAGAGTCAAAAGGTTCAAGCCGAAAGCTTCTGGCAGAAGCACCTGGGGCATCTGGTTCAATTTTTTAAATCCAACGCCTGAGATTTCAAGACAATTCTCGTATTTGAATATTCGTGCGGCCCGGCCCGTCAACCTCAGCAAAACCGAGGAATCTTACCGTGGTCCAGCCCACTATTTTATCGACCGAATCTGTACTTGCTCCGGATTAATTTATAGATGGGGAATATGAAGAAAAGCACAGTTTTGTTCTGATTGTCAATTGGTTAGGTAAAAAGGCAGAGCCAACAATCAATGTGCTTAGAAAAGAAGTTGAGGGCTAACTAGGAAATGGCTCTGTGCATGCTTTTAATGTTTAAAGAATTTCTCTCAATGATTCTATCTTTAGAAAGAAGGCAACTTTAGCAGGTCCAATGCTGTGAACCCAATCATGGTTCACATGGATTTGTTCATACTTAATCAGGTTGATAAGTGGTCTTTGGGGCCACTTCACGTGCTTTTTGAACAAGCTTGTGGATGAGCCTTTCCATGTCTGAGTTCTTTGATGGCATGTGGGCCTTCTTTGGGGGCCCAATGCGAAACCATGGTTAAGGTAAAGGAAGGATGACCCTAATTGGAATTTAATAAAAGTTGTTCCCTTCTTCACTATTTCAGCAATAGGAAGAGAAAAAAAAAATCATTTTTGCGTGGTGCAGTGGAAGAATAAGAGGAATGAGAAGAGAAATTGAAGTTCATGCATACATTATACAGACGGATCGATTGAGGAAAAGAGCTATCCTTTGATTTGGCTAAGAGCTATCTAGTTTCTATTCTCTACATGATAGATTGTGATTAGCTGTTACGTCCAAACTGTACGCGCATATTAAAATTGCGTATGGATATACTCATAAAAGAGCAGGAGCCAGGTAATTCCTACATATTGGGGTGCAAATTAAGTCCCTAGATAGTTGATCGCTTGACGTGCTTTTGTCCATCCCTAATTATAAAATACACACAATGACCATGTAGAAGTTCAATCGAAATATGTTTGATTGTTGGAGGCAATCGAAGTATGTTTGATTGTCAGAGGCAATCAAATTAATGCATAATTGGAGGCAAACCTCACATGTGAAAATCGACATGTTATAGAAAAGATCTAGATAGCTCCTATCTGGATTCAAAATGGGTCTATAGTTATTATATCGAATATAACCAATGTATATATGTTCAATATGGAACTTTCTTACCCATGTATGTGCACTCTTGCTCAGAAAAAGCATCTTATATATCGATTACAAAGCTAAAATGGTTTACCCATTAAACTGTGTTGTCATCTGATATGCATCACCACCAATTTTGTGTGTGAATTTTAAAGAAATTCGTATACAACCAGATCACCTCTCAAGATACCACAGCCACGTGATATGTTCGATGTATAAAATCCTATCTCGTCCTTTCCTAGGTAGCCAAACATCGTGCTAATTTTTCGAAACAATGGTTGTGTGGTCATTATTGAGAGCACTAGGATTGAAAACAAACCCAACCCGGCATGCCCCACATATAATACTACTCGAATATGCTACCCATCTTTTTAAAGTGACACTCAACGGCAGCAAAATAACCTCATGTCAATTTACCCGCCAAAAAAGAAAAAGAGGAACAAAAAAAAAAAGGTTGTCACCTTCATTTTGTTTTATTTTAGTTTTCCCAAACTCCCCTTTCGATGTCAACTTAAAACTTGGATTTCATGAAGTCTTTTTCACATAGCAACCTTCAAGATCTCTAACCCACCGCTAAAGCTTAGGCCATTGATTCGTGCCTCTCAAATATCTAACTCAATTGGACATATTGAGACAATTAAATCTCCCTCACAATAAAGTATTCCCCACCATCAAATCATTTTCCGCGACTTAATTATACCGGGTAAATTGACTTAATCTTCTACTCACAAAAGACGGCGAAATGAGTAATCTCATTCCATAATCCACGGAAACATTCTAATGGGTTTCGTTAATTGGTGTCCCCACAGCACTTGTTAAGCGCTTAAATGAGACTAAGCAACTAAATAAGGGGAATTTTGCAACGGTCAATGAACCGTTCCTTTTTCCCTTTGTGTCGGGTCGGACTAATGTTTTGAAAATCAAATTATCTTTCATTGAGCATGCTTGACAAGTACGTCAAGGTGCTAACTGATATTATCTTTATTAAATGAAAGTAGGCGTAACTTTAGTTGGTATCCTTCAAAATTAATGTAAGATTTTTGCCCCCTTGCAGCAAGCATGGGCAACTACGAAACTTGTCGGCAGGTAACATGCATTTGGGTTTTTGAGTGGGACGTGGGGTTGGGAGCAGGTCTATCAAGTCACATTCAAAGATGGTCCATGCCTTGCTTTGGCTTTTTATCTTGATATTGATGGGACTAAACTCTAAGATTCATGAGTCCAAAGCCTCCCATTAATTGATTGAGGACCATAATTACTACTCTTAGGGACCGGTTAGAAGAAGAAGTAAGAAGAAGCAAGAAGAAGCTTGTGCTTAACCTTGGCGCGGTATCGCCTAATTTTGACCGTTTGTTTCTCTTTCTTGTGTACTATGACAATTGGGTGAAATCGCATGTTGGTGCACAGAGAACAGAGAAGATTGTATGTCAAGGACGGGAATTTGGATTTTTGACTACTTAGGAAATTAAAGACTCATATAGAGATTATTGTTATTATTATTAAGAAAGGTTCGATTACTTAAATACTAAATCCCGCCTTCATCTATTAGTTTGGGTTTTTACAACATTTTGCGGTGATTTTACAAAAATTTACATGGTATCAAAGCGAGAGGTCCTGAATACAAAAGTTTTCATGACCATTTATGTGCTTCTTTTATTATATATTTTTTCACGCTTTAGTCTTAGGATGTAGCTCAGTTTATGCGTGGGAGAAAATGTTAGAATATTTAAATATTAAATTACATATTCATCAATCAATTTAAAATTTTAAAATAATTGACAGTGATCTCAAAAAATTTTATAAAAGTAGACATGCGACATTTTGTATTTTTGCATTAGCCGACGATATTTATGATTTTACGTGCTTCACAAAGATGCATGCCCGAAATTAAAAAGGGAGATATACATGGAATATTACAACAAGAGAGGCGATTACGGGGACCATAAAAATTTGAATTTCAACGCCTCCTGCTCTGCTATCGAGATCTTGCGTGTGAAGAACCACCCCAATATTTTTACGAGATAATCGTGAACGTCGATATCGATGATTTTACGGCGATATGTCCCAGAGGGCTCGCCATTGACTATCAGTACTCCACCAAATCGAGACTACTTTTCCCTCACATAGGACTGCCAAAAGAGTAAAAAGCAAAATGGAAATATAGAGTAATTATATTTTCTAGAGGCCCATCAACCACGACATTGTCCATCGCTTTCCAAGTTACGAGTCCACAAGATCCCCCATATCTCTCCAACGTTGACAAGCCCCATCCTCCATTCCAAGGCGTCACTTTCACGTGGAGTTGATAGGACCCCTTCCTCATTATTCAAACATGCAAAAACGATCCCCACTGTTCCCGGAGTGGATTGACGATCCCCACTGTTTCTGGAGTGGATTGATGCATCACTCCACCATCTCTCATGCTCTTTTTCAAATATTGCGAGCGTGTTAAAACATCCCATATTGCTCGTCTATAAAATTTATTTACTTTTTTAATACGTACGATCCCTGTTCGCTTATTGATTTGTGTTGGTGGGTTGAAATTTCTAACGGCCTATCATCACTTGTTTACGAGATTTTTGCACATTGTATGTACATGTGATCTTCCTTTATTGATTAATTTGAGGTTACTGGTTGGACATTTTGGTTTCAATTGGTGGGTCTGTTGGCTTCGGAGGAAGTTCTGTACTAATAGATAAATCTTAAAGGTGTCGAATGGCCTGACCAGGTCGAGTAAAAAATGGTCTGATCCAAATCGACCCATTTATACGTAATACAATTTCAGTGACATAAACCCGACCTAACCCATATTACTAAAACATGTCTATATTTAACGACACTTATGGAAAACCCATATCTACTTATTTAAAGCCCATTAAAATTCATATTTACAATATACGTACAGCTACTTATGTTTCTTATTATATTTGATTTACTCTTTCTAATTTTTTATGCATATCCATATTTTTCGATATTTTGATGAGGCCAAGGATGATGAGTCTTGCTCGATGACAAGCAATGCCCTCACTCTCGTGAATCGATGCGCTTCTAGGTATCATCTGACTACAGTGATCGGGGTGAAATATGGGCCATATTCGACCTAATATATACCCAACTTAACTTGGTTTGTCCATATTTATTTATTTTCTGGGTAATTTTGGGCCTATCGACAAAATGTAATGGCTCGCAGCTGGTTTTTTTAGGCTTAGAATTGGGGCTTGAGACAAATTGGGTCTTCCGATGACGTGCTATTATTATCTGAAGAGATCGCAAAAAGCTTAAGCCAATAAATTATAGGCCAACTAAATATATTAACTGACTTATCTCAATTTGAATCTCCAGCACTCACCTTCATCCCTAGTCTCTTTCTTTAGATTGAACCATGACGGCTATCGTCGAGACTGCATTGCTAACGACAGCCGTTGCTATTAAGATATTCACCAAACACCGGAATAGATTGGGGGTCCACCAATCTACCATTTGTTTGAAACGCGCGGCAGAAGTCCAATATCTTCACCTAAGGAGATCGCAAAGAGAGAGTTCAAGTTTGAGCCCATCAACATATCCAATTAGATTTAACTTCACTCAAAAACTTAAATCAATGAGTTATGAATTAACTTGGATATATTAACTACTCCATACTGCATCAATTCTTTGATGTGGGATTTTGTTAACACAATTCATACATGCATCTCAGCAACTACCTTTCTAATGCTCACTAGTTCGACCTCAAGGCTCTCTCTCTCTCTCTCTCTCTCTCTCTCAACACGATATAGAGACTGAGAAAAGAAGGAAGATCTAGAAGTGCAAAGTGTGCAGAGAAGCGTTGTAGATCTAGAAGCACAAGGAAAGGAGAGAATCAATGTGGCGTTATTCAAATTGATTGAAGGCGTGACCATCGATCAGTTGTTGAGCTCAGTGAAGGAAGATGAGTACTCGAATCCACTTCGTCGCATGTCCAACTCAACCAATATAGTCTCACCTCTGTCCGAGCCCCATAACGCCACAGTCGAGCCCCCCAACCTTGTCATGGCACACTCCCACTCTATCTCCCTCTCACAATGCCCGATCTGAGGTCACAAGCCCAGATCTAACATTGCCGGTCGATATGGCCGCGGCCTTACAATCACTTGGAGCCCCTCTGCCTTCATTGATAGAAGACACAACGAAGATTTTGGCACAGTCAAGGCTCGACAATTCGGAGGCCACTGATGACGGTGGGCGGGACTCGACGGTGGGCGAGGCATGATGGCAGGCGAGATGCGACAGTGGCTTTGGCTACCTCAGTGTGAACTTAGGTGGAGGACGGAGAAGACCGAAAGTGAAAGGCTAACCTTCTTTAATTTAAATGGGTTATGCAGAAACCCATTAAAACCCGATCTTATTGAACTTTAAGTCTTTAAACCCGTTTTGATCTGGCCCTTAAAAGTTTAAACAACCCATTTATGACTCACTTTTAAAAATATGAGTCAATAAATGGGTCCATTACCCATTTTGACACCTCTAAATTAAACCTTATATTGCGCCAGATACTTTCACGATGTGAAAAGCTTACCCATAAATTATAAGTCAATAGTAGCTAAAAGGAAATAAATAGATTTATATGAGATGTTATTAAAATATAAGTTCTCCTTTCGTTTTCACGAATAAAATGAGTCTACATAATTTTTAAATTTTTAAATTTCATTGTCAGCCATTTTATTTTTTTCCAACGGGAATCTGACCACCATATTTGGATTTTAATAAGCTTTTTGACGAAGTCTTCCATGAATTATGAGTTTTATGCCAACATCTTCCACTAAGTCTAAGTCGCTTTCAAACCACTTGGGAGGTCCCATTGGATTTATGTTTAAAATGAAGTGGTTTTCTCTTTTGCTGTTCATGGCATCCCATCTGAACTGCAAAGTCAATCTAATTTTAATTGCATTGTGCTATTTAGTACTATAATTTTCGCTATATTACATTAAATCGCCGGAATTTTTTGCAATAATTAATATGGACAAACGAAAATGAAGTGCTTTTTCTCTTTTACTTTTCATAGCATCCCATCTGAACTTCAAAGTCCATCTAAATTAATTGCTTTATGCTATTTAGTACTATAATTTTCACTATATTACATTAAACCGACGAAATTTTTCACAATAATTGATTTGAACGAATGAAAATGACGTGCTTTCTCTCTTTTAGTGTTCATAGCATCCCATCCGAACTACAAAGTCCACCAAAATTATTTGCTTTATAATATCTAGTGCTATTATTTTAGCTATGCCACGTTAAAACGATGAAAGTCTTCGTGATAATTGATATGAACGAATGAAAATGACACGCTCTGAATATCCAAAAACTCGTTGAAAAGATACCACGGTTCGTCCTCTCTTCCTCTACAAAACCTTCAGCTGCATTCTGAGCAGATAAACTCCTTTAATCTGGACAACAAGCAAGCCATGTTCATATCGACGTCCTATCAATCGAACCCAGTTCGCCCCAAGGGCTAAAGGACAGGGAGAGCAAAACTAGATGACAAATGCAAGAACACGTTGCTTTCATGGAACTTGGACATGGGGCGTTCGCCTACATGCAAGGATAGGCCACAGTTGCTGGGTCAAATCAAATCAAAACGTGATGGGTGGCGATCGAATCGAAGCACTGTGCCTCACCTAAAAGACGATGACTTGGTCGAGATTGGTCGGCCAAAGGCGGGCTAAGTTCGCTTATCCAGGAGATCCAGAGCACGCCCATCTGACGGGTGATGAATACAAGGGACCCTCTTGGACCCTTATTTCTCTTGACCCACTACCTAAAAGGAGGGAAATAATGGGAGAGTCAGAACTAATCGTTGGTTTTGGATCGTGGGTTTCGCTTAAATGAACGCCTTTAATGTGTTTTTAAACCAAAGCGATCGTTAGTATAGTGCATGATTTTAAACTCGTGACACGCCAAACTTTAGGCCGTTCCAATTATCCCCGGATTTGAGATTTTTCTAAGTCACGGTATATGTAAATGCATGTCAAGGGAATCTTCTTCAACCAAATTTATGAGTCGTTTTTCAAAGGTTACGTGGACTTAGACTTAGTATTGGAAGAGTATTGGATGTTTGTTCTTCTTCTTTTCATTATTTGTTCAGACTTATTTCAGTGCCAAGCAAATAAGTAACAAGAGAACATGGAGCACGACAGAGGTTAAACCCTCGCCTCTACCAGTGTCTCTCCATTCTGAGTGTATCTATCTTCTCTTCTACGTGTGTCTCTCTTTCTCCCTTCTCTCTTCCATGGCCGGACTCGGAGATGGACATATCTAGCTTGACTCCGCAACGGAGCTCCTTTGTGTCTAGCATCGAGTTATCGTCAGTATTGGAGAGAGAGAGAGAGAGAGAGAGAGAGAAGGAGGAGGAGGAGGAACGAGCACCATTAGGCTTGGCTGTTGGCCACGAGGTTGTGAATCCAACAGAAGCGGTGACACGATGGCGGCAGGCGTGGCAACACACGGTGGGCACCTGCGTCATTGTCAAGCAGAGGGGCCGAGAGATGGGTGGATTGGGTTAGGGTTCATAGTGGGTCATTTTTCAAGGTGGATGGGTTTGGACTATTGGCATGAGTTTGGAAGAAAACTGAAAAATTCATAAATAGAATCAAAATTACTAGCGATGTTAAATGTAACTTGAAAAGAACTCGCAAAAGGCATATGGTAGTTATAGCTTTTAAAATTTAAGGAGGGCGATTGATGTGCTTGAATATAAATGAAAATGGTTTTTAAAAATTCTCTTGTATATATACACAGACATTTGAGAGATTAAACACCTAGACAAGTATGTGTTTAGACTTGTTCGGAATTGGGTTATCAGAAACGGGATCGATCAAAGTCATTAATTATGTGGGTAACACGTAATTATGGCTACATACGATCCATCACATGACGTAGGATGGATGATTCTCAACACGAGTTAATTGTAATTTCGAAACGCATTTTAAAATTTGCTTGATTCGTTTAAACATAAATCGATGGGTTTGAGTTACAGTGCTCTTGCACCATCTTTTTAACACGATACAAATAGGCATATATATGCACGTTTAATGTTAGTTTGAAAAGACATTTTCATCTATAAAATTTATGAAGTGACAAGATAAGGGATAAGATAGAGAGCATCTCAAAAGATGCGAAAGGCATACCTAAAAGAAAACCCTAGCTTAAACAAAATTCCAACTCAATAATGAACCACTTTTGTAGCCTGAACTATTATATTTGGTAAGGTACGAAGACTCGGAACGTGTTTCTTTCGTTGAAAATTTAATTATAAAAGAAAATAATTTTTAAGGAAAATGATCTATGAATAATATATAATCGAAATCGTTTTTTGACATTTGAATTTTATTGAAAAATAATTTCAATCCCATGACTTTATCTTAGACGAAAAAAAATCAAATTTTTTAATTAATTTTATTCAAATTATTTTATTTTTAAAAATAGAACTTTTAATCATCTTTATTTTCTTTTAAAAAATTCGAATTTTTTCTTTTTTCTTCTCTTTCCTTTTCTTTCTCCTCCATCCTCCGCCGTGACCGGTTGGCGACACCCCGGCGACGACCCCAGGCGAGCTCGAGCTCGCTAGCCTAGAGCGAGCCGCGAGGCCGCCGGTCTCGGCCAAGCTTGAGCACGCTAGGATCGGCCAAGCTTCGGCTCGCCAGCCTCAGCTGAGCCCTAGCTTGCCCAGATTTGCCGAGCCTCGAGCTCGCCAGCCTCGGGCGAGTTGGAGGCGAGGTCCGGGCAAGGTGGAGGCGATGAGGTACGGCCTCGCGTGACCTCTGCGAACTCGAGCTCGCCGGATCCCGATGAGGCTCGACCTCGCCCAAGACCTGCGAGCTAAAGCTCGCTAGATCCCGGCGAGACTCAAGCTCACTAGCTCGCTAGCCCAGTCTCGTCGAGATTTGGCGAGCTCGGCTATCGCTGGCCACCTCCAAGGCTGGTGACGGATGGAAGGAGGAAGAAGGAAAAAAAAGGAAAAGAAAAATAAAATATTAACAAATTTAAAATGATCAATTTCGGAAAGTATTTTTACCTATTTAAAGTAGAGAATTTATTTTCCTAAATTTATACATGAATGGTTTCTTTAACTGGAAAGTGTTTTTGATTGACCAAATCATTTTCAGACAACCAAATTGATGAAATTCTAGAAAAAACTTTCTCGGAAAACAATTTCATCAAAACAAACGCAACTTAAATATGTGTTTATTTCGCGAAAAATGAACAACTTTAAAAATATTTTTTAAAAAATTAATCACTTAAAATAATTAATAAATTAATGAAAAATAATTTTATTTTATCAATAACAATTTATGTCTAAATATTTTCGTAAACGATAAAAAAATTCAATTAACATTTTTCTAAAAGATAAAAATAATCATTTTTTGAAAAATATTTTTCGAATCGTTTATTTTCCACAAAACAAACGTATCTTAAAATGTATCATTTTTCCAAGAAATATAAGCGATCATTCGGTAATATTTTTAGGCTGGTGGAATGTATCCTTTAAAAGTGTACGAATTACCAAAGCATAAGTTATTTTGCACAAAACTTGTTTTAATATAAATTGGTGAACGTATTGTATCGTTTCAATTTCCAACACAACGGCACATTTGATCCTCGTGTCACGTGCCATACATCATCAGCAACATCGTATTTGCATTGAAATAAATTCGTATGTCATTAAATATGCCATGATTAAGGCTTTATTCATTTCGCGAAAAATGCAAGACATGAAAGACATTTTCCTAAAAATGATCGTTCGTTTTATATGAAATAAGGGATATTTACATTGAAAGTCCTTAAACTTATTATAAAAATGCAATTAAGTCATAAAACTTTCAAAAAGTGCAATAAAATTTTTCCGTTAACTCCATGCAACATGACTAAAGGAAAATACTAACATGACTTTTTTTTATATTCTCCCTCCTACTGGGTGCTGACGTGACTAAAGCATGAACGACAAGGCCAAAACAGTGTTGTTTTAGTACCAAATCTGATTTTTAATTTAAAATATTTTTAATTTAAATTAAAAATACATAAGATTTAAATTAAATTGGATTAGATTAAATTTAAAAAAATCCAAAACGACGTCATTTTGGCTTTGTCCTTCATGCTTTAGCCATGTCAACGCCACGTAGGAGAGAGAATGTAAAAAGAGCCACGTTAGTGTTTTTCATTAGCCAAATTAGACGGAGTTAACGTAAGGACTTGATTACACCAATAACTTGATTGCATTTTTCATTAGTTTTAGGATTTCTAGTGCACTTAATCATTGAAATAATTTTTTTTTGTTACAATATGGTATTAGAGTACGGCAACTTTTAGTAGGTGCGTGGTTTAGGGACAAGCCACGCGAAAGATGGTGGTCCTGTAACGACCAAATCCAAGGAGGGCGAGGAATGGTTGTTGGGTCAGAGGGCCTTAATAAGGAATAGCTCTTGGCTAACTTCTAAGATAGTAATGGGGTAAAAATGAATCAAATTGTGTACCAAACAGGGAAATGGCGATTCCGAAATATATATGTGAAAGCTGAAATTAGAAGCGTAACGACAATGCTTTGAGTGTGCTATGACGGGAGTACATCCTGCCCACCTATACGTTAAAGGATAAAACCGCGAGACTCGGTACGAGATAAGTTAAAGCGGGCAATATTTCAGTGAGTTAATCCAGGGATGTTATAATAATTGTACTTTGATGACAAATTTCAAAATTTCAAATGTGCATATTCCTTGAAATAAGTTTTTTTTTGTCTCTATTCCTTAAAATAATTAATCAATAAAAAAATATTTTTATTATCGATAATAATTTATATCTAAATATTTTCATGAACCATAAAAATATTATTTATTTATTTATTTTTACAAATAATTATTAATATTATCTCGATCATTCGTTTTTCGACAGAAAAATGAAAAAGAAAACTAAACGACCTGTGGATTCGTACTCTATTTAGAGATGTGCGGTCCATTCCTGGCCGTTCAAATATTTCCATTTTTTCCACTGTGCACAGTGCCCGAAGATGGTGGTGTCGACCTCATTCGGAACGAAAACGAAAGAGAGAGAGAGAGAGAGAGAGAAAAAGCAAATTTTTTCTTTTAAATTATTTTCCCGGATCTCGAGGGCACGGAGAGGACGAGGTGGGAGATCGGATCACGCCGCGTGTAAGCCCCTCGCCCCGGCTGCGCAGCGCGGGGGGGTCCCGGTCACGCCGGCCCGGGTTGTCGTGTCGCGGGAGCGCTACGCGACAAAAGGGACACGCGTACGGCCTGGAGGGAATAAACCCAGGGGACACGTCAAAGCGCGAAGCCCCAAGTGGGCCGTACAACGCAAACATCACATCCCCGGGAAAAAAAAATAAAATAAATCCACAAAAAAATAAACAAATCAATTATTAAAAAAAAAAGAATAGCGGGAGGAAGCGGGATTTTCCTCGTACGGCGGGTCGTTTCCGTTTTGTCGGGGAGCGCGGTTCGACACGCGTCCCCCGCGCTCTCTTCTCGGAGGAGGGTCGCTTCACGTGACCGTTTTTATTGCGCTCTTCTCCTCTTTTTCGGTCCCGCCGAGTCATTAAATTTCCCTGCGATCTAAGTAGGCAAATTCGTACTGTTGCCGCCTCTTAAAAAAAAAAAATCTTTCACTTGATTCGTGTGACCCATCATGGCTGCTGCTGCTGCTGCTTGTGGTGGGGGGTTGTACTCGATGCGACGGACGAGACCGGCCACTTGTGTTAGGGCGGGGTGGGGGGTCCTATGCGGTAGGGAATAAGCATCTAGCGTTTCCGAGGGCGATCGGCCCGGAACAGCGATGCATGAGGAAGCAAGTTGATCGCGCGGGTTGGTATGGATTGTACCGAGTGAAAAAGTGGGGGCGTGGGACGCGTACCGACCGAACGACCCGATTAATTGATCGCGTCGTGTCAACGATATCTCTGATCAGTGTGACCCGCTGTTGCGGCTGCTTTTGTACTAAATGGAATGGATGAAACCAGCAACTTGCATTCGGGGTCTATGTGGAAGGAATGAGCATCTTGTGTTTCCAAGCGAGACAGTCCAGAACAATGATACATGAAGAAGCAAGTGGATCGTGTGGGTTAATGCAAAGGTACGAATGAAAAGTGGGCGTGGAGTGCGTACCGATAAACTCCTCGATTAATTGATTGCATCCTATCAATGATATGTACGATAAATGGAGTACAATTATGCATTCGATGCGGTAGAGGTGATCACAGATCGAGCCTAGCCTTAATTGACCCAAAGGACCTAATAGGTGAGGTTATGAGCAACGCCTTCTTGGGCCAATCTTGCCGATGCCGGTGAGCTCAAGCCAGATCGATTTAATTAGCATTCATCTTTTTTTTTTTTATCATGGATAAGTCTAGGCTAGAACCTGATGCTATTACGGAAATTCTCCCGCTTATGGATAGATGGAGGCTTCGAGTCAGATAGATTCGGAATCAATCCTCGAGAATTTTGAAAAAAAGAGTATGAATTGCCCTTAGAAAGGAATTCTCTTATGCTATTTGTGTCGACGTCCATTGATACGTGCAATCTTATGAAGAGAAAAATCCTAAGTCTACATTTGGTCGTCCAGACATTTTTGCTAGATAAGATTATGTCATATAGGATAAGGATAAGACAGGATTTTTAAAAATCCCATCCAATATTTGTCGAGGCTCGAAAATAATATAAATTCAAATAAATGTTATCCAAATAAACATTTGATTTGCAGGATTAAAATTAAAAATAAACCATGAAAGTAAAACAACCCCTCTTCCTCGTGATGCAGGGGACGAGGCCGTGAAGCAGAGGCCATTGTCGCTCAACTCAGCTTCCATAGAGAAAGCAATACTCTAAAAGTAGGCAGAAGAATTGCCGGGAAGTGAGGCGAACCGAAATTCTCTTTGCTAGAGATAGACAATCGTGTGAATCTTCGGTACATAACTGAACTCACAGAAAAAACCCAACTTTGCACTTTGCCGGAGATGTCAAGTTACGGGGTTGATCATTTAAGGACAAGATCGTCAAATCTGGGTCTTTTTATGGCGTGTTAAACGTAGAGGAGAGAGCATGGGATGGGATTTAAAGAAATGAAGGGGGATGGACCCTGCGAAGAGACGGCTCGGCCATGGACGACCAACCACCGCAAGCAGCCACGACCATAAGATGGTGGCTCGGTTGTGGAACCTGGCTCTAGATCTCGCCTCGTCGATCATAAGATCAGCGGCGTCACCGGCTAGAACCGTCGGCGTCGTCTTCCCCATGACTCCAGCCAAATTTGAATAGTAGAAATGAAGGGAGAGGGGGAGGAACAGAGAAATTATTTATTTTCCAAATTTCACATATCTTATCCGGGTTTATCTCACCTCTTAGGTGGGATTTTTTTATCCGGACTATATCCGGGTTATATCTAGTCATATCTAAAATTCGCATTACTCCAAACACTAGATAAGATAAAAGTTATCCTATTTAAAATTTTATCCGGCTCACCAAACGCAACCTAAGGCCACATTTGGTAGCAAGGACAAAATATAATAAAATTTATTTCATTCCGTGTTTGGTTCTTGCCAAAGATTCAAGGTTGAAAATAAGAGGGGATATAATCAAGGTAAAAATATCTTAGGGAAATGTGGGATAAAGGTGGATAGAATTTCTTATATTCATGGTAATAAAATTATCAACTTGAATAACAAACTTATTAGATTATTATTTTGATAATTAAATATAAATAATATTTGAAGTAGAAGGAACCATATTTTAAATGAAAAAATTCAAACTTAAAGATGATCTTTCTAATTCTCAAAGTACGAGGGGCAGTGAGATTTCTTTAAAAACTTTATTGTCTTCGTCTCCTCCATATCTCTATTTCATATTGAAGCTTCACAGCTCCTTTGTAATTCTTTGGGTCACATCAAAACTCCAAGAAAAATGGCGAAAGAGTCCAAGCACTATATTTTTCAGGAGTCGCTAAGGTAAATTATTGTGTTTTCTCTCTCTTACGAGATTCGTCATTCGCCGGCTAATTTGCCTCATCGATGTTGTTGTAACCTGTTTGAGAGGATAATGAATTGTTTTTATTTAATGAAGGAATTACAATATGTATACTTAATATAACGTAAAACTCTCTAAACACAATATTACAATTCTACCATTCTTATCATATTTCTAACACTCCCCCTCAAGTTGGGACATAAATATCAAATAGTCCCAACTTGTTACACAAAAAACTCACTCTATTCCCCCGTAGAGATTTAGTAAAAATATTCGCTAGTTGATCCTCTATCCTTGCATGTTGAAGAGTGATTTCCCCTTTCTAGACCTTCTTTCATACAAAGTGACGGTCAACCTTAATATGTTTGGTTCACTCATGGAAAATAGGATTGTTTGCAATATGGATAGCTGCTTGATTATCACAATATAATATTGATGAATTTGATGTTGACACACCAATTTCTGATAATAACATCCTTAACCAAATCAATTCACCTGTCACATGTGCCATAGCTCCATATTCTGCTTCAATCCATGTTCGAGAAACCACATGTTGTTTCTCACTTTTCCAAGCAACTAAATTGCCTCCAAGAAATACGCAATACCCTGATGTAAATCTTCTATCAGTAGGGCATTCAGCCTAGTCTGCATCAGAGTATCCTGTAGTGTTCAGATGACGATGACTCTTAAAAAGTAATCATTTACTTGATGTTCCCTTCAAGTACTTAATAATTTGCATTACAACATCCCAGTGAGTAATATGAGGAGAACTCATAAATTGACTCACTACACTGACAGCAAATGATATATCAGGTCTTGTGAAGTGAGATAGTTCAATTTACCCACTAACCTTCGATATTTTACTGGATTATGTAACAGTTCTCCATGTTCTATATCAAGCTTCACATTAAGCTCCATAGGTGCATCGACTGGTTTTGCTCCAAGAAATCCAACCTCATTAAGAATATCAATTACGTATTTTCGTTGTAATAAATTGATACCTGCCTGTGAATAGGCTACTTTAATCCCAAGAAAATATCGTAGACGTCCTAAATCTTTAGTATCGAATTCTGTATGTGGAAACTGTTTAAATCGTTGGATATCATCTGAATCACTACCGATGATAATAATATCATCCATATATACCACTAGAAGTATACAACCGGTTGAGGATACGATACTAAATGATCGACTTGACACTGTTTTAACCCAAACTTGATAACTACATTAGTGAACTTACCAAACCAAGCAAGAGGAGATTGTTTAAGTCCATATAAGGCCTTATGTAAACGGCATACTAGATTCTCCCCCTGAGCAACAAAGTCAGGTGGTTGCTCCATATAGACTTCTTCAACTAAATCGCCATGTAAAAAGGTATTTTTGACATCCAATTGATGAAGATGCCAGCCAAAGTGTGCTGCTGGGGATATAAAAACACGAATAGATGGAATTTTGACAACATGTGAGAAAGTATCATTATAATCAATACCATATGTTTGAGTATATCCTTTGGCAACCAACCTAACTTTCAATCGATCAATAGTACCATCAGGGTGAATCTTAACAGTAAAAACCCAACGATAACTAACAGGTTGTTTCCCATTAGGTAAGGGAGTGAGTTGCCAAGTATGATTCTCAAGAAGTGCCTTCATTTCATCTTCCATGGCGTACCGCTATCCAGGATGAGGAAGAGCTTCAGCAACGCTGCTAGGCACAGAGATAGAGAACAAAAAAGAGACAAAGGTAGAAAAGGTAGGAAACAAACGATCATATGATATGAAATTAGACATGGGATGATGAGTATGAAGACAAGAAGAAAGATCAGAATAGTGAGCATAGCGATCCCTAGGACGACCAACACAAGATCTTATACCTTTTCAAAGAGCAATGGATTGATTAGGATAGGAGGATAGTGCGACAACTGGTGGAGGAACAGATGAATCACATGTCTGTGGGACCTGTACCATTGTGGTAGGAACTGCATTACGCCGATGATATGTGCGCTCAACAAACTGAAATCCTGTTGATGGTGCTGGAGGTACAGAGAGTGGAGGAAGTGCAGGGAGGACACACTCACTACCCTCAATAGCTACCGCAGGCACAAACTTAGTATCATAATAAGCCTGATCCTCAAAGAAAGTTACATCAGCTGACACAAAAAGACGACGACGAGTAGGACTATAACATTTATAGCCCTTTTAAGTACGAGAATATCCTATAAAGACACATTTCTCGGCACAAGAATCTAACTTATCTAAGCTAGGAGTTAGACGATAAATAAAGCAAACACAACCAAAGACACGCAAAGGTAATGCAAAGGGGGGATGATCCAGTTGTAAGATAGAAAATGGTGTCTTCCCTTGAAGAACAGAAGTTGGAAGGCGATTAATTAAGTAACAAGCTGTAAGTACAGCATGACCCCAAAAATATTTAGGGAGATGCATATGAAATATAAGACATCGAGCGACATCAAGGAGATGACGATTTTTGCGTTCGGCTACACCATTTTGCTGTAGAGTGTATGAACATGATGTTTGATGAATAATACCATGAGAATCAAGAAAGGATTTAAAACCAAAAGTGGAGGCAAGATATTCTTTCGTAATATCTTATCGTAATGTTTTAATAGAGATATTATACTGATTTAATATTTCATAATAGAATAGGTGAAAGCAATGAAAAATCTTAGTACGATCTTTTATTAAAAATAACCAAGTCATTCGGGAAAAATCATCCATGAATGTAACAAAGTATCTGAAACCAGAAGTATTAGAAATACGACACGGACCCTACACATCTGAGTGAACTAACTCAAATGGACTAGAAACACGACTCTGAAAACGAGGAGGAAAAGATGCCCTATGATGCTTACTGAACTGACAAGCTTCATATTGAAATGAACTCACAGACACAAACTCTGGAAATAAACATCGAAAAATGTTCGATGGTTGATGACTAGCTCGACAATGCATGCGATACACATATGATAAATGTTCACTTTCCAACTGTAGCAGCGACCATCTGTTTGTCAAGATAGTAAGGCCATTTGATTTATGACTCCCACCAATCATCTGTCCAGTCTTCAGATCCTAAAAAACACATTGAGACTCGGAGAAGGTTACTGAACAATTCAGTTCCTTGGTTAATGAGCTAACAAAAATCAGATTATATGGAGATTTGAGGTGTAAGACAGATGACAAAGAGAGAGAAGGACTTAATTGAGCAACTCCAGTACCATTAACATGAGATTGAGAACCATCGGCTAATGTAACAGAATTAGACACACCAGGAGATATAGAATGAAAAGAAGATAGTAGCTTAGGGTTACCCGTAATATGATGAGTGACTCCAGAGTTTGTGACCCAGGAGTCTGACAGTGCAGACATTAAACAAGATGAACTACCTTGGGAAGTCTATGCCAGAGTTGCAGTGGGAGCTGAAGAGCCTGTCACCTGTTAAGAGCGAACCCATGCATTATATTCAGCTCACGACAATGTGATGGTATCACCTATACCATGCACAGTAGGAGCTTCTGGTGATGCTAATGCTGGAGAATCAACATATGTAGCAACAGTAAATCGGAGCTCAGGATGAAGATTGTAACAATGAGCCTCTGTATAGCCTGTTCTCTGACAATGGATGCAATAGCGAGAGCCATGACCACTAATACTACCATCACGACCACTAATACTACCATAACGACCACCACAACTACCATAACGACCACCGGTTATAGCAAAACCTTGTCCACGACCCCTATAACTGCGACCTCGGGGTCCTCGTCCAATAGTGCCATGAGAAACCATAGCATTGGTCTCCAAAACTAAGGTTGAAATCTTCTCAGTAGGCGTTGAACGAAGAGCCTAAGAGAAAACCTCATCTATTGTAGGAAGAGAGCTCTGAGAAGTAATTTGTTGACATAATGAAGAATATTCAGGTCTCAAAGCCTTGAGAAATAGTATTACCCGAAGATTCTCTTGTCTTTTGGTAAGAGTGGCGGGATTATCTGAAGCTGGAAGATAAGTGTCCAACTATCTACATAAAGTTGTAAAACGAGCATAATATTCAAATAATGACTGATCTCCACGCTTAATATCAAAGAGTGCTTCCCATGTATCACAAACTCGTGTCGTGTTATTTTGTCCAGAATACAGTAAGACACATTTATCCCAAACCTCCTTAGCTGTGTTACATTGAATAAAATGAGGACTAATCTTCGAGTCCATACTATTCCATAACAATGTACGTATCAAGGCATCCCCAGTAATCCAATCAGCAACCTTACTCTGATCTGATGGGGCCTTAGACGTAAGATAATCCAGTTGTTTCGTAGCAGTAAGGTAAACCTCAACAGCTTTAGATCGGGATGCATAATTTGTGCCATCCAACTTGACTGAAGTCAATTGTAAATATGGTAATCCAACAGAGGATGCAGTAGTAGCCATTAATAAGCTAAATATATGATTGAATCCACAATGTCACAACAACTAAAACTTCAACTCCAATAATAGTCTCCAAAACACAATCAGCCAAATGTAATCACCAATATGAGGGTTCAGTCGAATCACAACTAGTCATGACAATTCATGGAAAAAATCATATAACCATCGAGTCAATATTGAAGAGTAACCACTTTCATAAGAGAAGACTAAATATTCTGAGATACTGGACAATGGTCATCGCTGCATTGGATAATATAGCTCATGTTTTTTTTTATTTTTTATTTTTTTCTGGAAAACCTAGCTACTGTTCACAGTAGCCGCATGACCAGAAACTAGAAACGGGGGCACCTTCATCAGAACTTGAACACAATACTCGGTGGAGGAATGCCGACCGACTAATAACCCAATGCAATTGTGATTCTCCACAGCCCACAAACATCCGACACCCACAACATCCAGCGACATCCAGTGCAATACTTTAACAAAAGCGATTTCAGGTATTCATGTGTTGGCCAAAAGATTACAAACCTGGTGATAGATGGATCAGATTAATTCATGGGGACACGAAAAATCCAGCAACCATAGTCAGCGATGACGAGGCAATGCAAGCAGAGACAGCGAGTAGTGTAGCACGAATAGCAGAAGAGCACGCGCAAGCAGAGCACGAGGTTCGCGCAAGCAGAGCACGAGGATTGCGCGCACGAGGGTCGCGTGAAGGTGGAGCCTGTGGTGGTGGCGGCGGCAACGATGGCCGACGGTTTTGGTGGCTAGACGACGGCAGCAAGTGGGTTAGGGTTAAGAGCGAAGCTCTAATACCATGTTTGAGAGAATAATGAATTGTTTTTATTCACCGAAGGAATTACAATATATATACTTAACATAACGTAAAACCCGCTAAACACAATATTACAATTCTACCCTCCTTATCATATTTCTAACATAACCAGTTTACATTTCTTATCATAATTGAACCAGTGCCTCTGGAATTTTGCAATGAGCTCTTATGCTATTGAAGATTTAGATCGTATAATAATCATGGATTGATTGATGGGGGTTATCTCCGTTTGTGAATTTGTTATTTTTTAGTAATGAATCATGAGAAATTTTTACCATCTTCATTTATGCACTTTTTAGGTTCATTTATACGGATATGTTGTTCATACCAAACAATGTATATGCCAGGATATGAAAATATCCAACTTTATTACTCCGTTCACCAAATAGTTGATATGATATTGCAAGTCCTGTGAATTTCTCATAATATCTTAACTAGTCATATCCTAATTAGAGTCCAGAAGATCAAACACAACCTAATATCTTATCTCAAGGAGGAAGATATAAAGAAAATTTATAGGGCATTTTATAATTAGTATTGTCAAAATTTATACCCAAACCTAATTGCTAGGGTACTATTTTTTTGGCGTCAAATTGCGAGGGCATTATGAGCATTAGAAATCGTGCTCGCATTTCTCCGAACTTGAGGATCAGAATCTTTAATCACTCTTCAAGCAAGGATCCTATTGACATGTGTTCCACGGCGGCGAACTTATGCAACAATAGTTAAGTGGCACAACAATTGGTCAATTCCCAATTTGGTGACAAAGATTGTCGTGTTGTCGATGTAAAAGTAAATATGGGGTGACCATCGTTTATGCCCCAATATTATCATCCGTCAATTCCCATCAACTACTAAGTCTAATATGATTTATGATCATCCACTATAGTTTAGCATTTACGTTTCAACTTCCCACTTCATAGTCCTCCATTCATATGTAAATTTTGAATATTGACCCTACTATACACATACAAAAAGTTAAATTAGCAATTGTCATCGATAACACAATGGTACCGTTACGTCGATAACTCATTATTGATCATTAATGCTTCTAAATATTCTCTCTCTCTTCTTTGCCAATAATTGTGTTTAAACTCCTATTTTTGGAAGTAGGGCAAGAGAAAAACTCGGAGTGAAAAATACACAAAAGCGTTCGGAAAATGCCGGGTGCACGCTTTTCTTGCTTCCTGAATAGAAATCCTACGACGCTTGTGGCCTCGACCCAATTGTTGCCGGATGAAAGAATCAGATAGGAACACTAAAACTTTCTAAAGTCCCAATTTTTTTTTTGTGAAATTCCCGATCCAATTTAACAATTGGTCACCTTGAATTTCGAATTTCCTTTGCAATATCTTCCCCCAAAATTTAAGGAGACCAAAAGTCATAAAAAAAAATAAGGAAAATAATAGTTCCAATGTTCCGGTTCTGGAATGCACTGGAAATGGACAGAAGAAGGGCCAGGAATTTTATGGTGGTGGTGGGGCACCAAATAATTTCACTGGCTCTGCTGTTTACTTCCTTAGGAATGGGAGGAAAATGCAGCATAGTACCTTACGTGCTGCAATGGCAATAGCATTGAGGGGCCTATAAAGAAGAGCTCTCTCTCTCTCTCTCTCTCTCTCTCTCTCTCTCTCTCTCTCTCTCTCTCTCTCTCTCGCTGTTAAGGACACTTTGGAGTAAGTTCCAAGTGTTAGGGGTTCTGTGTACATTGTTGTAATGAGTTGGTGGATGGATTTTGGCTGAAGACTTGCAGAGCTTTTGATGCCTTTGCACATGGCTGCTTTTGGCCCTTTTATCCTCATCACCATGTCTGTTTGGAAATCATGAGTAGAGGAGGGGTTGGGGAAAGTTTTTGTGATTTTGGACATTGGTTTGAGGATGTGTTGGTACACTTGGTCAAGCCAAGTCCATAGGGCATGGGAATAGATTACTAGGGCCTAGAGAAAATTAGATGGATTGGTGGGGCTCGCGAGAGTTCCGATGACTTAATTGGGGATGTTGGCAGATTGAGTTGAATTGCTTTTACGCTCCCGTCAAATCTTGTGGGTTTGTAAGTTTGATTCAAAATATCTTACACGAATAATCTTATGACTTATGAGATTTGAGATGGCTTTATGATTTAGTCGGTGGATACTTTATGATTTGATCCTGATGAATTATATTATTGGAGTAAGGTACAGCACATGGGCATTCGAAACCCCATCTTGACTAAAGAATAGGTTTTTTGGATAGTACTCTAACTAAATCGGATAATTGCATTATTCATGTTTTGATTTGTACATTCATTAATTCAAAATAACGAAACTACAAACTATTCGAGTTTTGGGCAAGCTTTCGATTTTTTGTATACTCAATTGGGAGGGATTTTTTAGACTGTTTGAAAACTCAACAAGGTTCGGGACAAGTCCGTGGGATGCGACCAATCAATCCAAACTCGTCCCATTCCCATCTCCATATCAACAGTGATTGATTACATGTCTGGTGCGTACACAAATTCGTCCTGTTCCTAACCCTATTATATCGATGTTTGGCACACTAATGCGAGAGGTGAGACCTCCATTTCTAGCAACATAAAACGAGTATCCCCCATGTTCAATAGGCTCTAGATGAACCTATGTCCAATTACAATTATCATCCACCGCACCACCATTATCAGACAATTTTCAGCATTACATAGGGGCCGATTTGTTTCACTGGAAACTTTTCGATAGAGGCAAATCTTTTCCCTAAAAATCATTTTCGATGAAAATAGCAAATTTTTCATTTATTTTGTGGTTTAAGATAACCGATTTCCTTCTTGTTAAAATGGGGAGTCGTTTTTCCAAAATTTAACCTTGTTGTTTTCAGTCTATGCAAAACATTTTACACATATTGATTAGTCTTCCATCATCAAAACACTAGAAAGTCGGATTTCTCCTTTGGACAAATGGGACCCCAAAGTTCTTATTTTTAGTTTCCCATATAATTCAAATTAAGAAAAGGAAACTTGGGTTGATATTCTAAACTTGTTGCTTTTGGGGTACCAAAGCAAACGTCTTTTTCTTCCTTTCTTTCTTAAGGTCGCTCTAGAAGGAACTGCTTCCTATGGAGTTACTGCCCTTGGTTTGCTCAACCAGAACGTAGCCCTTGGAGTTTCAATGAGTGGAATTGATTGAGAGCACACGAGAATTCAATTCGTGGGGTCACCAATAGAGAGAGAATGGACATTATTGTAGACTAAGCTTTAGTACTTTGAATTCCGAAGTGACCTCAATTTTCCTTGTTCAATTTGACTGTGCATCCTTTTGAGGGAAAAGTAAGACCAAAATTGAGATCCAAGACCAAGGGAATGAAAATAAATATTTACATGTTCTAATATTTTCGCGAAGTTTCGGGATCTGCAATGACCATATGTAATTAAATAAATAATTTTATACAAAACCCATGTCCTTTTTTGCCGAGGAAGATTTAGCAGTTTACTTAGATTATGTTACGATTATTAGTGTTATAGCACTATATATGGAAGCGAATGCCCCACGAAATTTAAGCCGTTTGGTCATATTTATATAGACAATTCTTTTTTTCTGTTTCTGAAAGCAAAAAACGACAAGGAAAGCGTTAATTTGGTATCGGGAAAAAAAGCACAAATATAATCAAGTATTATTATTTTATTATTTTATTATTTTTGGTCGGAATATAATCAAGTATTTTGAAAGCATACAAGTTTTGTATATCTCTAATTTAAAATTAATCAATGAAAAATTTAGCAGAATGTCTATCTCAACTATTTAAGATAATGGAGTTCTTTCTCATGTGATTGGGCATGTGAACAAGTAAATTGATTTCTACTATTTCTTGCACTCTTATTATGCTCTTCCACGTGTCTAAATAATGGGGGAGAAAATTCTGTTTTTTCTTTTTCAATCTCTCGAATAATGAAAAGATGTGAGACAATGCATTAACATCTTCTTTTGTCCGGTCCATCTCTTGCCAAAGTGTCGAAACATATGCAGAAAAAAAATATATTTTATTTTTATAAACTTAATTTTTAGTACCAAACAGTTGAGCTACAGTAGCCCCTGACATGGCGCTTAAATTGATGTACGAAATTATGAGGGCCAATAAAAATTTAAAAATCAAAACAAAAAATTTATTAGTTTTTTTTCGTACAGCAAGATAAATCAAATTTTCTTTCGTCGATGAGATATATCAAGTTTAATAACCCACATTTTAGGTTTAGTCTTAATTCTGCTTCCAACTTTTTTTTTTGTCTATATTTGTTTAAAAACCCATATTTATGTTTAGTACCAAATCTATCCTCGAATTTTTATCCTCGAATTTTTACTTTTTGTCCAAAAAAAATATCACCAATTTTTACTTTAGTCTCAAATTTGTCCTCAATAGCCCTTTAATTAAAAAATTGCCAGTAGTCATCCCTGATTTTCATACCTTAGAATGGTATTAGATATGCTCGAAGTTTTTTTCAAGACAAAGAAAGTTCAAGGCATAATTACAACTAGAATTGATGATGGAGTTTTTTTAGGGACTTAAGCCGTTTAATAAGCACACTAAGTTCTTATTAAGACTTCGTTTATTTCGTGGAAAGTGCATGACATAAAAAATATTTTTCTAAAAACAAACGCCCGTATTGTTTGAAATAATTGGTAAATAAAAAATATGTTTATTACGGGTAAAAATTTTCGTTCTATTTTGTAAGCAATACGTGTGATCATTTTAGAGAAGAATATTTTTCAAATCATTCATTTTTCGCGAAACAAACAGAACAACACCAAATGGTTGAATCTTAGAGGAATGCTTATGCAACTGTTCTGAATCTACCGTTAGAATAACGAACTCTTTTGGGCCAAAATAAATAAATAATAAATAATTAAAAATTATCGCGAAGCCTTTTTTTTCAAGAATTTGTGGCTCATAACACATTACTTTTGCATAAATCTTATGCAAAGTCCTAAATCTTATGACGATATGAAAGAGATAGGATTAAGCAAAGTAGTCTCCCTTTTTTTTATTTATTACTTTTTTTCGTTCTTATCTACCATTATTCGATTCGCCTTATTAAATTCAAACAAGCCACGCATTATTAGCACCTATTACTTTAGATTCTAGATTTTAATCTAGGTTTTTTTATTTAATGATTTTCCTTTTTTATCTTTTTCATGCGTATATTTTACTCCCCCTTACGCCCCCACCGCCTCAACAGTCAACACTTCACTTGCACCAGGGGCAAGCCCACCAATTTCTCCTTTTGCCTCCAGCAGAGCTTTTATAGAATGACAGCCCCCCCCAGCACCCCCCACCCCAACCCCGGTCCCCTGACAGCCCCCACATTCTCCGCCACGTGGCAGAACATTAAGGGAAAGGGTCCACGTGTAGGCCCCGAGCGAGACGGTCGCGCGAGATCCCCCTCCGTCCCCGGTCAAGTTAGCAAAGCTCCGGCGAATTCTTTTTCGTGTTTTTTTAACAGCGACAAATCAGCATCGGCTTTCTAGTTTCCACCGCCGGAGGTAATTCCACTAACCCACGGTTGAATCCCAACCCGACCAGGGTTAAGCCCTACCCTCCCCTGCGCTTTAAATACCATTACCTCGGTCGTCTTCCACCCCATAAGCTTCCAAAAACCCCTCTCTGCAACTCGGAGCTCCGCCGTAGAGGAGGAGAAGATGATGCTCGGAGAGCCTCACCGGCCGACCAACCCGACGATCGACGTCCCACCGTGGCCGGTCCTCGACGATCCGGCGGACGACGCGGTCCCCCACTCCCCGTACTCCCCTTACTCGCTCAATGCCGGCTTCGGCCGCTGCGACACCTCCCCCACCGCCGCGAGCCCTGGCCACCTCCAGGACGTCGTGGCGGCGCTCCGTCGGTACCTGCCGTCGAACCGGCCCGACGCGGAGCCCGACCCGGACCTACCGTCCTCGCGCGAGGCGGACTTCCCCATGGACGTCTACTCGTGCGACAGCTTCCGCATGTACGAGTTCAAGGTGAGGCGGTGCGCGCGGGGGCGGTCGCACGACTGGACCGAGTGCCCCTACGCCCACCCCGGGGAGAAGGCCCGCCGGCGTGACCCGAGGAAGTACCACTACTCCGGCACCGCGTGCCCGGAGTTCCGCAAGGGGAGCTGCCGGAAGGGGGACGCGTGCGAGTTCGCGCACGGCGTGTTCGAGTGCTGGCTCCACCCGGCGCGATACAGGACGCAGCCGTGCAAGGACGGCGCCGGGTGCCAGCGGCGCGTGTGCTTCTTCGCGCACACGCCGGAGCAGCTTAGGGTGGTGACCCCGCAGCAGAGCCCGAGGGGGGCTGCGAGGCAGCTTCCGTTCCTGGCCTCTCCGAGCACGGTCTCGCCGGAGGATTCGCCGCCGATGTCGCCGATGGCGGCAGCGGTGACTCACCAGTCTCTGAGCCGGTCGCTCGGGTCGAGCTCCGTGAACGAGATGGTGATGGCTTCGCTGAGGAACCTGCAGCTCGGTAAGGTTAAGTCTCTGCCTTCCACTTGGAATGCAAATGCTCATGTCACCACCACCGGTTCTTTCGGGTCGCCGCTCCGACCCGGGTTCTGCAGCGTGCCGACGACCCCGACCCGTGTTCCGGCCCGGTCGGGGATCGGATACTTGGATTTCTGGGACCAGGTTGAGGAGGAGGAGGAGGAGCCGCTGATGGAGAGGGTGGAGTCAGGGAGGGGCTTGAGGGCCAAGATGTTTGAGAAGCTGAGGGAGGAGAGCTCTCTGGACCGGGCCGAGCCGGAACAGCCCAGCCTCGGCGGCGGCGGACCGGATGTCGACTGGGTGTCGGATCTGGTGAATTGATTCGGATCCTGGGAAGTGGGAAGCGAGTGGTTGTGGATGTTCCTTTTTTGGGGTTCTTCTGTTTGCAGTGTACAGAACATGGATGGAGGGAGGGAGGGAGGGAGGGAGACAGAGAGATGGAGAGGGAGGGCTTATGGTCTCCAGAGCAGAAGCAGCAATTCAAGATTCGGTGTATATATAAGTCTAGTATCAAATTATTAATTAATTAGCGTATATTTATAATAGATACAATGGATATTGTAGAAAGAAGGGTGTTTTTGGGGGGTGGGAAGGTCAGATGGAAGCTGTCCTGATCTTTTTGTATTTGTGGGGTTGGTGGTTTTCTGAGAAGGAAGATCAGAAAAGGGGAGGGGGCGGAGAAGTAGCAGGATTGGGTGATTTTTTTCAAAGTCAGGCCAGCATCGGAGATTGGATCTGGGCAATTTTATCCTTCTTTTGGAAATGTGAAAAATTTGGGGTTTAGACGAGAGAGTGGTATGATTAAGCTAAGAAGATAAGCAAGCACTCACTGATTATTGTAAATGTTCTTTGGAGTCAGATACTCTGCACCTTATCTTCTACTTGTCGTCTCTGCATGTTTTGTCATCATCAAGAAGTCGTATGTATGGGCTGCCGAGGTTTTATTCAAAACTGATTCCTGGGTGCGTGTGTAACATTTGAAGGAGCACCATATGATAAATGATCTTGTTCGTGTCATCTTCCGTTCCTTCTAATCTCCCTTAGTTCTTGTGTCGAGTGGCGTCTCCTGTCGCTCTTCCTGGCCCTTCCTCCTCTCGCGTATTTTGCTTCTGGCCATCTGCTCGCTCGGGTCGTTCGAGTAATTTGTAAGCAGGTTGTGTTCCTATGGGGTCCCCCTTCGATGGAGGGGAACATCATCTGACTAGTGATATGCTTGGATGTTCTGCGGGGCTTGATTTTTTTCTCTTATTTTTTTTTTATTTAATCTGAATCTCGCGAAGCGCTTGTTTTTAGTTTTTTTTTTTCCACATTCAAAATAGCATCCTTAATTTTTCATGATATAGTAGTATGGACACGGAAATTTGTATAATGGTAAAATGGCAATTCTAAAAGGACCTCGGATTTCTTTTTCAGCCCTCTGCTCTGGTGATGGAGTATTTGCTTTGTCTAATTTTGTTTATTTATTTGTATTGCTCGAAATAATCAATTAATAAATAATAATCTATAAAAGTTCATATTTAAATATATTTATTAGTTATTGATTTTATTTATTTTTAAGAGCGATAAAAATGGGGAAATATTTTTTAAATTATTTATTTATCACGAAATAAATAAAATATGAATATGAATATGAATTATTTATTTTTACGAAATAAATGGAGCATTAATGTGAAAGCATTATGTTCTGCAATGAATTCAACCGTTTCTACAAAGACCCTAGAATATCCATATCAAGAAATCAAATATTTCAAATTTTCATCGTGGCTTCGAAGTTCTAAATCATGGCCATAAACGATCATCCTTAAGGACATGCTCTTCGAATTAAGCGCTTTTTTCCGTGGAAAATTCAGAACATGTACGTTTATTAGAAAAATATTATCCCATCGGTATAAGGTTGGTGTATTACCGATACGAAGGAGAGGTTTTATCTTCTCAGTTTTTGGTGGTCGGAGAATACTATTCTGAATTTTTTAAAAAGTTTTTTTTAGAGTTTTTTGAGAAAAAATTAATGAAAGAAGACATTAGAAAGAAGGCATTAGAACGATCGAGAGTAAAGCTAAAAAGCAGGGAGCATAGGCACATAGGCGACAACTATCCATTATTTTTCCCCCTTCAGACACGCAAAGGAAGTCTTCCCATTCACTGCCCCGGTAAAACACTCTTCCTCCCGGAGCTGTTACCCCCCGCCCCCACCCCGGTGTCCGTCGGATCAGCCTTTCCTCATCCACAGCTTCCTTTTCCGGCCGTCGGATACGGGGCCAAATCCTCTCGTCTTCTAGTCAATGGACAGGACCGATCCTCTGGTGATGCAAGCACGGTTTCCATTGTCAACATCTCCGTGGATTAAGGGTTAAAAAAACCAATGAAAAACAAGAGTAGAAACAAGGCGCCAAAAACAGCCGAAGCGGACGGGTTTTTACCGGTCCGTGTCTTGATGGTGAAATCGTTTTTGTCCGAACGGGCTTTCGAGACCATTGACTTCCTCCCCCTCCTCCTTTGGGCGTCCCTTGACTTGAATCCGGAGATCACCATCCCACGGCTAAATCGGAGCTATAGATTTGAGAAAACCTAACGCTTCCCAAAAAAAAAAAAAAAGGGAAAGAATTTTGGAGAAGGAGAAAAGGACAAATAGGGGGAATTATGGGCGACGGCGCTTCTGCGCCGTGACCTACTCTAAAATCTCGATTCTTGTTTGGAGAAGGGCCTTCCGTGCTTTCGACTTTCTATAGATCTTGCAAGATTTCTCGATCTTGACCATTCTGTGACGTCGGAGATTGACATTTTGGACTTGACATATACTTCCTTTTTTAAAAGAAAAGAAAAATCGGAAATGGGAGTTCGAACTCGGAAGTGACCCGCGAGCATGAGCTAACGGGTGTAATCGGAGACCGAGGTAGATTACGTGTTTATAGTTCGCCCGACCGTAGATCGGATTCATCGCTTACCTATGGATGAAAGAAAAATTAGAGTACTAAAAACTTAAGCTACTAGAAAGCACTCTCTTATGATGAGGGAGGGTTTTGTTTTGGTTTGCTTGTTTTGTCTCGTCAAAATATATGAAAAATGCTTATTAGAGGTGAAAAATGCCGAAGTGTTGCCTAGGCTTGCCCACCAAGAAACCCAAACGTATAAGTACAATGTCAGTTTGTCGCGCTCGGTTTGGGCCCCGTAGGACCGAGCCGGGACTATTAATAAAGGCCCTTGTTCAGGACTGCCTATGCCTTCGGGTCCTATGGTGCTAGCCGTTAGGGATGAGTATTGTTCGGATGGGTGGTTCTCCTCCTAGAACCAGAAATTGTCCATTAAGGACTAGTTTCGAAAAATTGGAATTGAGAACCGCTCATTGTTTCCGTGGATCCTCGGGAATTGAACTGCTGGTCTGGTCCTGTTTCTGGGTGAGTCCATAGAACCAGTCCCACTAGGTAAGAATGAAGACGGAGATGGAGAATTGGAGACGATAAGGGTGATCGGTTTTAAGTTCCTTATAAGTTCTACTTAAAACTTGTAACCTATCCTCGGGTACAGATTTCTCATTTTTTAAAACCTGAAACTTATCAGTTGGAACTTGGAATCTACCTTGTCACAGGTTTTAGGGTAGGTTTCAGGGTCTAACAGATTCTATTTTTTTATTTCATTTTCAGTTAAACAAAATGAAAATGAACGTAATAATACCGAACAAGTTTATCATTCACCAAAGAGAATATAAAAGACTAGCTTTCCTAGCATTATGGTTCAAATATATAATTAAAATGAGAAGTTATTGTGTGAATCGATATTAGAGGTGAGTGGATTCATGTTCCGTATAGATTCCACTTGAAATCTACCCATAAGAATAGGTTCCTCATTTTTTGGAATTTGGAACCTACCCTATCACAGTTTCAAGTTCGTTCCAGGATTTACCTAGATTCCACCACTTGCTGATTTGATCCATTGACTACAACTTATATTAGATATATAAAAAATATGAAATATTAATAAATCATGAAATGAAAGCTCAGACTAATGGTTCCAGATTATATATTCATCAGCTAAAGCCATGAAACACTACAGGATCACGCGAAGACATGGACCAAGAAAAAGCATAAAAAAACTTAATTTAGGTTTCGGGTTCTGGGTTCCACCTGCCTAGAACTTAGAACCTACCCATCAAAACAGATTTCTCAATTTTTGGAACTTAAAACTTATTCTGCATACCTTGAAACCTGTAACCTACAGATTCTCATTGGTCAGGTTCTCAGGTTTCAAGGTAAAACCTGAAACCATACTCATTCCTAGAAGACGGTGAGGTGAGTATCGACCAAGAAGAGTGCGAGAGTGAGTGTGAGGCGAAAGCGAAAAAAATGTATTTTTTGTCTCAATGTAAGTTTGTGAACATCAAGTAAGTTATGTTTAGTTTAGGAATTTAGGAATTTTCTTTTTTTAAAATAAGAATTAAATAAATATATTTATTATTATATTACAAGTTCGGTTCGGGTGGGTGGGTGAGCGGTTTCACACTTGGAACCGGGAATCGATCCGGTTCCGGGTGGTTCTCGATTTTTTTGTACAACCCTACTAGTCGCACCCATGGGTCGTTATTTCCATTATCAGGTCTATTATATTAAGTATATATATGAGATAGTTTTGTGTACTTGAATTAAAAAAAAAAAAAATCACAATGCTCACGCCGCAATATTTGAAGAAAAAATAAAAGTCACTTCATTCGGATTCTGAATGTTGAAACTCTTACAGTTTGAGTTGTCAAGACTGACTCCTCCATCTACTATCGAGATAAGGAAGCTAGCGGGAGAGTAGAAACACGAAAATGAAAGGACGAAAAGTCGGAGATTTGAGGCATAGGAAAGCTTTTGTTTGAGTTTAACACGTAAATACTCGAATTTCGTATCTTATCCTATACAATCCCGTCCTATCTCGAAACCTAAACGGCCAAACATAGCCTTCATTTTCTAGGTTACTCCTTTAACTTGCCGATCAAGTTATTTCGGCGTCAATTAATGCGATGTGATTCGAGTGTCCAAATTCGGAATTTCCATTTGGGTGGGGGGTTTGCCTTTGCAGTGCATTTCCCCTCTAGATCACGGTCAATCAAGGCGGTCGATTATGGATGACAATCCTCAACTTTCAATGTCAAGCAAAGAATATTTGTCTCTTATGCCCATTCTAATCATCATCCCAAAGCAGTGAGATCTTTGATTTTTGTCAATGGCCAGCAAACTACAGAATCCAGGGAAAGGGGTGGCCTTGTAGTGCAATTTCCCAGCACATGGAAGCTCCGGTCAACACAAGTGCATGACGCGTCTTGCCCCAAGTGCAAATCCCCTCCCAATTGTCACCATCATCACCACCATCTCGTGCGCTCCTGTGTGCTTTTCCTAGGGTTAATACAGACCACTAGTTCGAGCCCCCGTGCTTGATGAGAATCGAGAAGACTGTTAGGTTTGTACTTTTCAATCTTCATCATCTCAAGGGCTAAGGTCTTATCTTAATATGATTTAGACTAAATGTCGAGTGGATTACGTCGTTTTTGTTAATTTCGGGTGGGGCGTGGTCCGAGTTGTATAAATTATCACTAGGGATGATGCATACCTCCGATTGCTACCTATGTAATATGTAATAATTCAAAGGCGTGATGGCACGCCTTGATGTGTTTGGCCACTAAATCTGCACATCGACGCTTTGATGGATGAGTTTGATAGTGAAAAGGGAAGAAGCAGGCACAGGAGGGTCGCCATCAATTGCCCTTGCTTGATAAGTCAACAGAGTTTAAAAAAAAATATTGCGCAATCAATGTCGACTTTGTCTATGCGTATTACGCAATTGATTTATCGATTCCATCCCTACACACGCTATTCCACTACATGGAATGCTTTGGTTCTTCTTACGTAAGAAAGTGAACCCGATTTATATTAAATCGGGAAAAACTCATCGAGTTCGAGATATCGAATCTTCATATACATCTCAACGATTTATCTGTTTTTTCGATGATGTCCCACAGTACCAAGTACCAAGAAAAATTCTATTCCTATAGAAATTATGATGAGTCAGACAGAGGAGATCGTGAATTTACTTCTTCGTTCTTTTTTTTTTTCTCTGTTGCAGCTTTCGGCAAAGCCACTTGTAACTTTTCTTTGATTGGTTTTGTATAGTCCAAGTCGATAAATATTGATTTGATCTTTCGTAGTATTTCCTAGTATCAAATAATGTGATTTTACTAACTTGTTGGGCATGTTAGAATGTTGAACTTTAATGGACCCTTACATGATCATTGTTCTTAGGCTTGTCAATGCCGGTATGGATAGTGTAAGAAATTGCCTGACTTGGGCTTGCTTGAATCGAGCTTATGGGCTTTGTGCCTTTCGATTGTTGTCGGCCAAAAATTGGAGGCCAGAAAGGGAGGCCCATTTCCATGATTGGACTAACATGGTGTTGACTGTTGGTAATTCTCTCAATAGAAAAGGAAAGAAATTAGTGTTAGCTAGGACCGCAGCTAGGATGGGCTGCGAGAGTCGTGACACTCGTGGTGAACGGCAAGCAAGGTTGCAACTAGGAGAGCGAGCTGCGAGAGAGAGGAGCAAGACTTGAGAGGGAGCACGAGGCTGAAGGCTGGAGGGCGATCGAGAGCGAGAAGCAGAGAGGGAGGTGATGCCGCGACTGCGAGGGAGGGCCGAAGGTGAGGCTGTGATTGTGATGCCGCGGTAGAGGTTCGGAGGTGAGAGCTCATTGAGAGTCGATCGAGAGCAAGATGAGGCGAGAGAGTTGAGAGGATCGTGCAAGGAGGCGACCATGGCCAAGATGAGGCAAGAGAATTAGGAATTAGGGTTTTGATTTTGAAAACATAAAAATTAATACGTACATATATATGTGTGTATGTACTGGTTTGGTCCGGGTGGGCGGTTCCATACCTGGAACCGGGAACCGACCTGGTATTTATTGGTTACAATTCCAATTAATTGGAATCGAGAACCGCTCATAATTAGTTTGTTCGGTTCGATTCGGGCGATTCGCGGTTCTTTTGCATACCCCTAAGCGTAATTGGAGTATGCTTGTGCCTTGCGATGAAGAAAATTAAAGTTTTTTTATGAATTATTTTTAGTGTAAAGATTAAATTAATATCATTATTTCTAGGCCAAAAGCCACCAAAAACCCAATACTATACTCACTGTGACCCATTTACCCTAAAATTTTTCTAATGATACCAAAAATGCCAAACTTGTACTCGTGTGACATATTAACCATCCGTCAAAATTCTATTAATGAAATCCGTTAAAAATTAACCTACACGGATGCCATAAAGCAAATAGTGTTGACATGACATCCATGTGGCTTAAATGAAATAAAAATAACGTTGTTTTGGCTAAAAAATCATTTAACGGAACTTTGACGGAAGGTAAATGTGTCGTATAGGTACAAGCTTAAGGTTTTTGATGTCACAAAAAAAGTTTGGGGTAAATATGTCATAGTGGGCATATTTTGCTGTTTTTAATGTTACAAAAAAAAAAGGTCAAATTTTTTTTTTCCTTACCCAAAAAAAAAAAAAAGGTCAAAATAAATATGTCACAGTTGGTTTAGTTCAAGATTTTTTTTATGGCTTTTATCCTAATTTTTGTTTCGCATTGAATGAGTTTGTTCCAAATTTATGTGATCAAGGTTAAAAGTGTAACGCACGTTACTCATTAATAAAAGGTCCTCTCGTTCTATGTGTTCTTATTAATAATAGACTATATGTCAATATAGCACTATGACTATAAGTACTCTTCATTTATTGTTCTAAATTTGATTTGTCACATAATAAATTCACTCAGGAAAATTGAAATGATTTTTTCATATTTTGGATCCAGCTGCAAGATACTTAGAAAATTAAAAAAATAATAAAAGACACATGAGCGGATTGATTTGAAATTGCATAATAGAAGAATTACAATCCTCTGCTCAACAAGATAAGTTGAAAAACAAAAAAAAAAAACAGAAAACAGATGATGGATTTGTCTTTGTTTGGATTAAACGAACATAAAGAGAGGAAATCTTATGATAGTTAATAAAGGGAAAGAAACAATTTTAATTAGATATGGAAAAAACAATAGAAGAGTAAAATTAGAAAAAAAGGGCGGTCCAACTCCGGTCGGCCATTTCGCACTTTACCAATTTTCCGTGAGCTGTTTTGTGTGATTATAAATCTAGACGCGCGCCAACTACAAAATGACACGCGACGTGTCGTGATCGACGCTCGAACAGCGGTCATTCAAGCCGAGATTCTCCGACCGAAATAAAACAGAGCCGAGATTCGAAAAAAAGAACCATCATAATTAATTTTGTAAAGCGATTATTACGATGCTGAAATATCGTCCGGCATCGTTCGACGTCGCTTGATAGTAGGTGCTATATGCCTTTCGAGACCGTACATATCTGACATAATCTACAGAAGTAATGAAATTTTTCACGAGCAAATCGTGAGTTTATGGGGTTTCACGTGGGCAAAATCGAAGACTAATCAAAATCCCTCTCGAACACGACACCGATTTGGCGCTAAATCCTTGCCCATTGCGTCATCCTCTTTACGCCCATCCATACCATAAAATGATCTGACTGCGAAAGCTTAGCTCTCGCGAACGTCAAACAGGGGGACAAGTTTTTGATTTCTTGGGAGCCAGGGCAAAAGCCTCCGTGGGACTTGGTCTGTATCCCGTGTGCCTCACGCCATCTTGAATCCAAACACGCGCGCATTCGAAATCCCCTCGGGCCACTCCTCGGTCTCGGAGAAACCTTATCCGTCTATGGCATAAATTCGATGTTGTCACGGCACAGAACAGCCCCCGACTTCGTTCCCACGTGCACCTTGGTGGGGCTGCATCGACGAGCTCGCTCAAAGGGAGCGGCAATAATGGCTTGAGCCGTGGATGTGGAAATCCGTCGCCATGATCCCTCACTTAAATCCGAGTTCCTTTCCGATTCTTGAGTCGAAAGCATGGGAAATGTGGGTTGAAGAGGGAAACACCAGCTGGATAAACGAATGGAACTTCAGCACGGCACAACTAAGAAGAATTTTTCTTGTGGAGTATCTTGTTTGGGCAAAAGCTTTGACGTTGACACTATCCTGCACGACAATTAATTATCATCTAAACTCTTTCCATCAGTTAAGATAGGTCACACAAAATATCAGCATACTTCAAACAAGTTCTCAATGTTATAATCGATTTTGTCAATCATATTGCTCACTGACTAGTGGGCCGACACGCTATTTGATAAATCGATATCGTTGACCGGTTTCTATGAACGGCATTACTGTACTCGTGTCTTGTACCAACCAAATGCAATGAGCATTAAGTCGCGATCGGGTGCAATTTCTTGCTTCGTCCCTTATAAATTACAATTCTACGTCCGCCATTGCATAACAATGACTTGGTTAAAAGCTGAGACGCCGAATTTTTTTAATTTTTGTCAGAGGATATTGTGCAAAGAGCTAGGTCTTCCACGACTGCTCATCAGAAATTCCACAAGATGACCTGAAAAGGCAAGCAATGACATTTCTTCACGAGCATCCACATTGACTGGGCTTTCTCACTCAAGATCACAAGAAATTGCAGCTACAAGCAAGCTTTGCATCAAGACAAGGATATGATTGGAATAGAAAAGACTCGGCGGTCATAAGGTCAAGGTGTGTATATCCCAATTTTCTCATCCGCCTCTTGTCTTCTATATATAAAGTTACAGATGCTCGTTTATCAGCTCTCTGACAAACTTGAGTTGTGTCTGTTTGGCTGTTTTGCTGTCCCTGAGCGCTTGTCTGGTTTGACTAAGTGGCGGCCATGGTAAGATCTCCTTGCTGTGACAAGGCTAACGTGAAGAGGGGGCCTTGGTCACCTGAAGAAGATGCCACCCTCGTGAGCTACATACACAAGTACGGGACCGGCGGCAATTGGATTGCTCTTCCTCACAAAGCCGGTCTCTCTCTCTCTCTCTCTCTCTCTCTCTCTCTGAGAGCTTTTCATGTACTGCTTTCAACTAGAAGTTGCAAGAAACATTGTTGAGTGGAGTTCAGGACTCTCAGGATTGTGGAGAAATTTGTCAGTTTCAGTCTTCTCTCGAAGAACTTGATTGTTTAATCTGGATGACTAATGGGATCTTTTTCTTTTTGTTTGGATGTTGAAGGGCTTAAGCGCTGCGGCAAGAGTTGCAGGCTAAGGTGGCTGAATTACCTGAGGCCAGACATAAAGCATGGAGGTTTCACTGAGGAGGAGGATGACACCATATGCACTCTTTTCTTTGACATAGGAAGCAGGCAAGCTTTAACAAAGTTCATTCTAAATCAGAAACTTTTTTACACTAGTTACTTTCATTAGACTTCGATAAAAGCCCTGCGAAAATGATAGAAACACTATGGTTGCTGTCGACGCAGGTGGTCAGTAATTGCTTCCAAATTGCCAGGAAGAACGGACAATGATGTGAAGAACTACTGGAACACCAAGCTGAAGAAGAAGCTAATGAAGCAAATTGTTTCTCAGAAAACATTGCCTCAAAGTAACTTTAATTATCAGGGCTGGGCACGGAACTTGGCCTCAATCAATCCTGAGACCAAGACTCTGGAATATGCAGATAATTCAATGGGGATCCCCAGGCAGAACTTCAATCCAGGAACACCCACTTCGAGGTCGAGTCTTCTCTATCCTCCGAGTCTCACTGGAGTTTCTGATTTTAACCATGTACCTTCGTCCACGCCAGACGTTTCAAGTCATTCCGATTCGTGCTCTGTGGTGATGAAGAGCGAGTATTCGGGGTCTGTAAACGGAGGTTCCGAACAGGACCAAGTCCTGTTGGACTTTGATCTTGATAGTATGCTCAATGACTTTGGCTTCCAAGATCAGAGCAGCTAAGCACAGTTCTTGCTTCACAAGCGTCACCTTTACCGGTCAAGTCATCGACATAAGAAAAAAAGAAGGAAAACTAGGAACCTTACGATTTTTCGGGAGGTGATGTGAAATTTTAGTGTCTTAACTCTATCGAAGTGTCTGAAGGGTGATTTAGTCGAAGTTAGACGCGAGATTTCGCTGTTCTTTATCATGATATATATTTTGCTGTGGCCTACTCGTCAGAATCTCCCAGGCATATCCTCAGTTTACGTCTTAGGATGAATCAATCTACTTGAATACATAATTTAATGAGCAATGTTTGATCATGTATTTACATCAGCTGACTCAATCAAAACTGGAAAATCAAGTCTTGAGTTTGTTAGTGACGTAATTGAGGGAGCCAGTTTCGTTGCAAAAATTTATGTAGGATACTTTCTTCTGCGAGCAGGATATAATACACATGCTAAGATCGAACAAGGAATCGATCTAGACAATAATTTCTTCTCTTGCTCTCTTCCTCCCCTCTTGTGTATGCTTGTGCACGCGCACAATGGCCCGCACATCGCTTGCTTGAGAATGATGCGACGATCCTCGAAGCATGAGCGCTACTCAATTGGTACATCTTTAAAGTCTTGGCTATGATCTATCATACACTTTTAACTTCTACGATAGTATGATGAAGCCAATGCCTTTCCTCAGAATGTATCTAATCAAGTCTCTTTTAGAAAATGTTCTCGCATCGATTCCTCTAGCTAGTGTATCTTCTTCGGTCCAAATTACGACTCTTCAAACGGCTGGGCAATTACCTCGGGACCTTCTGTTCTTGGAATTTTTAGATCATAGACTATTCCAAGAGATTGGCACATCTGCTCTTTTTCCCGGGTTGCATTCAACTATACCGTAATTAAGAGCAGCGGTTTTGCGCCGAAGGCAGATGTTACCTTCCAGTGATGATGGTTCAATGAAGTCAAGTCAATTGCTCTTAATTTCCAAAAAGCAGTGTCTCACATCATATCATTGAATTGATAGCATTAAATTAATCAATTATTTCATTTGAATTGATACCCCAATCGGCTCCTCGATGGCCATGTTTCCTTGAACTTTCCTCACTTACTTGACATTTGCTTAGTTTACTAAACACCCATTTGAAAAATCCACTGATTGAGGCAGCCCAGAAAAAGAAATTATTGAAAGCTAAAGGCTCACACTTGCCACCACTGAATGACTTGACTATGATTATTCTGATTAAGATGATCTTGCAAGACTCAACAGTGTGCCATGAGTCCACAAGAAAGAGCATTGTTTACTTTGTGCAGCAACCTGTACCCTTCTTTTCTTGAACTTGCTGTATAATATTTGTCCGAGCCATCCTTTTCAGCCTTCCATATTGTAGCAAGTCTCCTTTTTCCTGGTCTATAATGAAGTGAAGTCTTTCATGCACTTATTGATAGACTCATAAAGCTCTCCAGCTGTTGTTTCATGCAAAAAGAAAGACAGACCAGCATAGCTGGAAATGGAGTTGTCTACTTTGTCATGAGTCGTCTCCACGAGGTCCACACTAATTTTCCTAGCGGTTGATCTTGCAAAACGGTCCTCGCCTCTCTTCTCCTCCTCCTTTTTGCTTTCGTTGGGTCGGCTATTTCCTCGAAACCCTCCTCTACTTCTTCTTTCCTCCGCGAGAATTAGATGCTGCCCCTGCCGTAGGACGGAGGGCGCTCGCACAGCGACACCGCTTGATGAGACAAGGCTTTTGGTTCGCAACATGAATCGCAGAACAATCCTGCTTGCAGGGGAAATAGGAAATCTCGTTGAACAAGAGTTTTGTGTCCAGTTGCTCTTTGCGAGAGCTCCCTACCCAGAATTTTCCTGAAAACTCCCATCTTGTGTAGAAGAGGACCGAGCTTATTTAGAGCAGCGAGAAGTGAACTGTGGTACTTCTTAAAAGCTTAGTGCACGAAGAATTTGAACTTAGCCAAGTAGAAATCGTTGCACACGGTCCCCAAACACTTGCTAAGGTTGCTGCCGCTAGGATTAGTCGAATGAACATAACGAAATAGAGAGTAAAGGCGAGGAAGGGAGATCGAGACCCAAGTTTATTCGTGTTCGCCCTTAAACAACTAGGGTTACGTTCATTTGAAGATTTAACTATAATTAGCACTTCTCACATTTCTGTTATAATTCTCAATTACAAGAAAAAAGATTATATATACTTATTGGCTATTCATGGCCCAACCTCAATCTATTAATAAAATATCGATGCATATTATAAAAGTCCTCTGACGTCACGGGGGCGCTGCCACTTACGACCCTGCCGAGGTGGCCGCCGTACAGTGTTGATAGGGGAGTATGAACCGCACCCCAGCAGCCGCAACATAAAATTTACAAGAGGTCGCGAGATAGAGTCGCGAGATAGAGAGGAGAAAACCACCCGACTCATGCTCGCTTTCCTGTCGGATTCGATACGGACTCGTGATCACACGAGAGACCGGAATCGAGTCGCTATCGACTCAAAAGTCTCGACACGTGACACCTTTTCGACGAACCAAAGTCAAGGGTTGAGTTGGAAGCCAACGGCTCCTCAATTTTGAATTTCCTTAAAACGGCCGGAAGTTTGAAAACAATCGGGCTGTTAATGAAAACCTCCAGAAAAAAAAAAAAAAGAAAGAAAAGAAAAGAAAAAGAGAAAGAAAGTAAACCGAAAAACGCCGCAACGGCGGAATTCGAAGCGTGAATAATTTAATCAGTTTGGTCGAGAATCATTCAAAACCTCAGTCACGCCTTTCACGTGGAGAGAGAGAGAGAGAGAGAGAGAGAGAGAGAGAGAGCGAGGGAGCGACGATCGATGGAGGTGTCGAGATCGAGGATGAGCTTCGCCGCCGCCTTCGCTCTGCTCTCCCTCCTGCCGCCGCCCTCCTCCGCCGCCGCCACCCGGAGCCCGGCGCCCGCTCCTTCCGGCGACGGTTCGTCTCTCTCTCTCTCTCTCTCTCTCTCTCGCTTCCTTCGTCCCGCGCTGTGTCTGCGCGCGCGCGCGCAATCTGGCGATGTGAAAATGGTGACTGGCGAAGCGTCGCGGAATGAAGCTCGGTTTATCTCGTCCTGTGTGTGCAGGAGCGGCGATCGATCAGGGAATCGCGTACCTGCTCAATGCTCGCAGCGCTGGCGCTCACCTACATCATCCACTGAAATTCTCCGTCCCTCTCAATCTCTCTCAATTGAACGAGACGAAGCATCGCCAGATCAGATTCGTTTCATTTTCTCCTCCTTTTTTTTTTTTTTTTTTGCGATCAATTCTTTCGATCCTCCATGGAATTACGGCTGGCGCATTCCCAGCCATCGCCTCTCCTTTCCGTGTTTCATCGACGGTCGAACCGAGCGAAGCTCGAGCCGCGAACCAGATCTGGTCCGGCGAGATTTCATGCGATCTCGAGCTAGCTCCTTCTAACCGTATTTTAGATGAGGGCTTAGAAGTTCTTGTTCAAGCGTTTCCATCTTTTACAATTTCACGGTTCGATTGCAAGCAGCATTTCGAATATCACAAAGCGACCAAAAAATGGAGGGAAGGAGGCGGCTATACATTCGCTACCTGATCTTTTCTTTAAACGACAGCTTTAGGCTGGATTTGCTCGAAGTCGAACACGTCGAACATGAGCCGCCTCACGTCCGGCTTCCCGTACACCGCGTACGAGAGACCGTGGATGGCCTGCTGGACGGCTGTCGTGGCCGGGTTCCGTAGCCGCCGGTTGTGCTCGTACGAGCCCTGCACCTGCTCGGAGTAGATGATGAGGTGGTGGAGGTGCTTGTCCCTCAGGTACCGCCCGCAGAACTTGTTCATGAGGACGCGCCGGTGCCTCTCCTGCAGCCATTTCCCCGGCGCGTCTATGTGCTTCATCAGTAGCCTCTCCGCCATCACCAGATCCTTCAAGTCAGCACCGGGAAAATTAGAATGAGATTGACAATCCGCGACAACGCGTGTCCAGTATGAACTTAAAAATTCCGATTGCATACGCGTTAACGTGCGTGGTCTCGACTAGATTGCTGCTATGATTTCGCATGCTCTATACCCATAGTTGACCTTTGAGCAAACCTACCTATCCTTCATCCTTAGTATGACAGACTTAATATCTACGTAAGTTCTAGGACACAAGACGACAATTTTATCTCAATGCTCTAAATTGTAGCTATTTCTTGCTGGACAAGCACTTTCGGATTTCGACCTCTCATATTGACAGGGCAGTGCTTATTACTTATACATTTGAGGTCAATGAAAACATCAAATTTAGGGACATCATGTATATCTGCTTTGTCATCGTTTACTATGATGCACTGCTTGCTTGCTGTTTCATTTCGGTATCAAATTCAAACAAAGAAAACGAGTACCCTTCCATAAATCGATTCGAAGCATTATCTTTGTAACGACTGAACGTGTTCTATCATGACTGATGCAAGAGAGACATGTACCTGGATCTTTTGGCCGACGTACTCCAACCTCTCATAACAGAATCGAGGATGATCGAACTTGTATTTCGATGGGTGTAAGAAACATAGCTGCATGGGGGAAGGACATGAGAAACAACGGTTCAGGAAGCCGCACCAGACTGTACAAATTTGACCTCAACAAAGTGAGGCAAAAATACAACATGATGAAGCTAATGATGTGCACCTAATAATTCCTGTATCGTCACAGCAAATGCGAACTCTTGTTGACCGTGAAAAAAATTCATGAAAATGGAGTGCTTACTTTAGTGCCACAATTTTCAGCTCAAATTCACAGTTTTCATGGTCAAAGGAGGCCAATGAATCTAAAGATTGCCAACCTGTCCGGTAAAAAGGCCAGCTGTATCTTAACCCCAAAACAGAGATGAAGAAAATACAGGGTATATCAAAGAATTCCAAGTATATTCCCCTCTTCACTCAACCGCCGACCACGTCTCATTGAAAGCTTATGTACTTAAGTAGAGATGAGTATCAAAAGAAGTATGGTACCTGTAGCCCAAGTCCAAGTTCAATATTTCTGGCTGCGGTAATGTCAGGAATCCTATCTGTCATGTTCAAGGGATATCCCAGAGTTTGCATGACTTTTGGTCTGCTGTCGTAGTCCCATATGTTTCCACGGAATCGATGCATTCCCGGTGGCACGCAAGCCCTGAAAAGCCTTGGATGTGCGAAGAGTGCGTCTTCTGGAGGCTGCAAGTAAAATGTGTATCCACAACTCTCACAACGATGAAGTAAGAATTCTGTGAACTTGCTATCTAAGTGCATACTAATGACCCTAGCACATGAGCTCACACTGACCTGTCAACTAAACTTTACCTCCTCTTAGTTAAAAATGTCTTCTGGTTTTGATCTCAAATCGTTTCCCATTGATTCTACTTGCTTCTCAACTGAGAGTGCCGGTTGTGAGAAAACAAATGACCATGTACAAGTGTTCATGAAAGTTTCCGATTGCTTATTGATGTAATGAAACAATTTCGACCTTGTGGAGCATGACGAATTACAGAACATCTGCTTCCCAAGTTCTCTCCCTGGACATTTTCGTTTTTTGGGCTAGAAACTACTATATGCCAAGTACGAAGAGGAAAACGAAAAAAAATTACTTGCCTTGTAGACAGCAACATCTTGCCAGCTGAGCGTTTTGGTATCGAATTCAACAGATACATAATCGACGTCCTCAAGTTGCCTTCTTAGTTTTGGCTGGCAGTCCTCAGAATCGGGGTCCATTCCGAATACTTCAAAAAGAACGCGATATACTTCTGGCATTCCAAAGCACAGGTATATTGCCCCGAAAAGAGCCCAAAAAACTGACCTATATGGCATATATATATTAGTAAAATAAAAGAGGATGTTCAGTATGTACAACAAAGAAACCGCAGTACTCATTGCTGAAAGTGAATAATTTACGCACCAAGATATTTAGGTAAGGTAAAATTGCCTGAAAAGTTCATCAAACTTTAATGGATCAAAAAACACGAATCCACGAAGCATGACGTTTTGATAATTCGTAGGCAGCATGAGCTTTTCATTGATTAGTGAGAAAATAAAATCATATCAATTCTTCTACTGACAATCGATTAATCCTACGAAAATATCTGTGGAAGAAGGATATAAATCATAAGCAAACTGTCACGTTATATCATAATAAACAACACATTCCAATCAGTTTCGCCCCGCTTATTTTTCTGCGTCTATCAAGTTTCCCACCAAATGATGCCAGTGACATTGAATCAACACCAATTCAGTGAATTCACCAATCTCCACGCTCTCGAGAGCCCAGTGAGTGCATTCTCAAAACGGGAGCATTTTCAAGTCACGCCTTCAGCATTTTCTAGAATTTTCTCAAGTGCTCCAGCCACAACCCATTTCCTTAACCTTGCACATGCTTAAAGTCTGATTTCACATCTGTTTCCTTTCCAATCCATCAGTCTACACTAAATGTTTGAACATGATAGCATTATCCTCAGCACAAAGGCACAAACTCATCAAGATTTCACTCACAACCAGGACAATGTGCAAATGAAAGCTCTCCCATGAAATATCATACCCATCACGATAGTAATTGCTCAGAATCCAGCATTCAAAAGGTGATCTTCAAAATTCAATCAACAACCAGTGCTCTAGCATATTCCAAAAGCGTATAAGAAATCCAACCACAGAGACTAATTTATAAACTAGAGCCAAAGTACCAGAACAACTTACTTAACAGGCGGCTCCCTGTCCTTCCTAGTCAGCTTATCCATATCATCATATGGGAATACCAAATTCTGCAAGCTAGCAGCTTTAATCCATTTCGGCAAGTTCCTCTTCCCAATCAATCCGAACACCCTCTCCCTCATCGGAGCCGGCGATTCCCTCGGATACCGCTGCAGAAAGTACTCCGCCAGCGCCAATTCGAGCACGTATTGCCCCAAGAACCACAACCTCGAATGCCCCGACCTCACGTGCCGGGCATTCGTCCGCTCGCAGGACGGGTGCTGGAAGGCCAAGTACAGCAGCGAATCGAACTGCTTCGCCGGGTTGTCGTCCCCGAACCTGTCCGACGGCTCCAGCGGGTACCCGAGAGCCTGCTTCGCCTCCAGCAGGTACTCGTCCATCCAAGTCCTGTCGGCATTGTTCAGCTTGGAAGAGGGCAGGCAGGAACTCAACAGGGGGAACGACTTGAGGGACAGCTGGGGGCTGTTCAAGAACCTGTCGGCCAGCTTCTTGTCGTCCAGGGGTGGCTTCAATATGAACCTCTTCGGGGGCACCTTCTTCTTCGGCGAGGTCGCGCGCTTGCGCTCCGCGAGCTCCTTGAGGAGCCTCTGGGGGCTGTTCCTGGGCAGGTCTTGTTTCGGGTCGACGGCGACGGCGACAACGGAGCGGCCCCGCCACGTGGGCAGCTTCTTCCTGGGGTTCTTGAGGCGGATTTGGAGCCGGAACGGGGAGACGGAGGAGGAGAAGGAGAAGGGCTTGGTCGTGGGTGGGTTGGCGAAGCAAGAAGAGAGCTCCATGGAGGAGATGAACTAGGTTTCAATGGAGGGTCTGGAGGAGGAACATCAATGGCGGAAACTGGGCTCTGTGATGGACCGACGAGCCAGGGGAGGAGCGTTCAGGATTTTTTGGGCAGAGTTCGAAGATGAGCAGACGTTGGTTGAATGCGGTCCGAATATAGGTTTATGCGGGCCAATCTGGGCCGCCGGATGGCGAGAGAGAGGTTTTGGGCCGTCAGATCGTAGCTCGCTGACATTTTCCATAGTTTAGATAATCACTGAATGATATACTTGACGAAAAACATATGGGCCAATGTGAAGTTACTGATCGTAAGTGTGATCACGACCTAGTATATCCTTAAATTGTCTTAACTGAACTTTATGACGTAAAATTGGGTGGAATTTTCAGGTAAGAAGAAATAAAACTTTCGTTTTAATTAGAGATTAGAGAGTGAAATTTAATCATATCGATCCGTCGAATGTATACATCTAAACAGATGGGACGATCCTATTAAAAATTTCGATTTCTCTTATTTTTGTGAGGTATGGTAATCACCACCAAGGATTTGCCAATATAACATCATCTGAGAACCATGCTCGAGTATTTTGGCCAAAAACAAAATATTTTCAATGGGCAATGTCAATTTCTTGTCCCTATCAACCCGAGGTTCTGGCATTTGATTTCTATACTAATTCGTCTTAGAAAATGCGCTTTTCTTTTTCCATTTGCCAACCCCAAAAACGGCAAAAAAATTTTAAAAAAATAAAGAGAGCATCTTTTGCTCAAAAACCCAACACCCGTATTCCCCACGAAAGATCCCAACTTTCTCAGATTTCAATCTCAAGCCGCTCACTCCCTGAGTCTCACAAATCAATGGGTATCTCGAAATGGGTCCTTCTGCTTCTAATTCAATACGTGCGCATCCCACGATCATGTCTGTGTTCATCAAGACCAGGTTTGACCCCAGAAGAACTGGCTCAAATCCCGGTGGATTTTCTCAATCTTGCTCAAAAACCAGAGATCGTTGACTACATGGTGAGCATCAGGAGGAGGATACACGAGTACCCAGAACTTGGTTTTGAGGAATTTGAGACCAGCAAGCTTATAAGGTCGGAGCTTGATCGGATGGGTATTCAGTATAAACACCCACTTGCTGTTACGGGCGTTGTGGGTTACATTGGAACTGGGAAGCCACCGTTTGTAGCAATTCGAGCTGATATGGATGCTTTGGCAATGGAGGTTTGTTAAAAGTTCGCTTTTTTCCCCTCTTCTTTAAATCAGTTGCACTGTGAAATAGTACAGACAAGTCAACCTAAATACCCGATTGTGTCATGTGGATTTGCATGGACTTCCAATTATAATTGATCAAACAGTGGTCCTTGGGCTGAACAGGAAAAGAAAAGTGGTGGACCATGCAGAGAAATTTAAGCTGATTTACAGTGCTTTGGTGAATTTGGCATGCTCTGGATTTATTCATGTGAATATAAGCAGTTGCTTTGGCTGTTGTAATAGTGTACTGGTTCACTAATTTATATGAGATGCTAATGCTAATGAAGAGAGAGAATAATGAGGCTTTTGGTTGCGACAGGAGAGTGTAGAGTGGGAGCACAAGAGCAAAGTTCCCGGGAAAATGCATGCCTGTGGACATGATGGTCATGTTGCTATGCTTCTTGGTGCGGCCAGGTTGCTTCAAGGTCATCGCGATGAGTTACAGGTTTCTTCTTTTTCTCTCAATGTACCTGGTCTGTAATCTTCCACCAGCAGAAGTTTGGGCTTTTTGTTCCTATACTCACGTTGTGGATGTATTGTAGCTTCCGTATCAATAAATGTGCAAAATCAATCACCTACAAGGGAATGCATTCACGACAGTTCTCCACCCACTTGGTTTCTCCAGTTGCTCGACTTAAGTCTGAGTGCTGAACCGAGTTTTGGAATTGGTCTGGAAGCTACAGTACTTGTACTGCCACTCTCTTTCCAGTACTGCTTTGCAGTACTGAGTCAAAGATGTTTAAAACTAGAATGGGCTCGCTTCCGTTTTCAAACTATGACTGCCTTGTGTGTTCTGCACAATATCACTAAGCCTTGGAGTATAAGAGAAGCTTTTAATTGTCCTCCATTAGTAAGAATTATACACGATCTGCAAATCATTCTGTATATTAAACTCTAACAACATAGGTGATTATTGATCTTTGCATGTGCATGTGTGAGACAACCGTGTAGAGGAAACCTATATCTTTGGTTTTCTGGGGGAATGTTTGATCTCTTCTGCAGAACTGCATTTTTACCTTGAATGTTCATTTCTTTGGTTATTTTTGTGTACACTGCTTGTCTTTCCTTGTCTTAGAGCTGATGAGTAGATGAATTCTTTTACAGGGGACAGTGGTTCTCGTTTTTCAACCAGCTGAGGAAGGAGGCGGAGGAGCCAAGAAAATGATAGATGATGGAGCACTGGAAAATGTTAATGCCATCTTCGGACTGCACCTTTCTGTCAAATTCCCTATTGGTGCAGTGGCAACCAGACCCGGTCCTCTTTTGGCTGCAAGTGGTTTCTTCGAGGCGGTAATAACCGGAAAGGGAGGTCATGCGGCGATTCCGCAGCACACAATAGATCCAATTGTAGCGGCATCCACCGTGATTGTTAGTTTGCAGCATCTCATTTCACGTGAAGCCGATCCACTGGATTCGCAGGTTCTCTCTCTCTCTCTCTCTCTCTCTCTCTCTCTCCCTGACCGTAAATTCTTTGCATGAACTAATGGAGATGTAGAATCTAATGGACGTTGTAATCATGATTTGTGGATTCAATCTCCTTTTACGTTTCAAAATAGACAGGATTTAGCTCGTCTGATCTGCATAGTCAGGGCTATGACAGAATTACCAACCACCCGATCAGCATTTGAAACTCTAAAGTGAATATGTGCAGGTGGTTACGGTGGCTAAGATTGAAGGAGGTGGCGCGTTCAATGTGATTCCCGATTCTGTGACTATAGGTGGCACATTCAGGGCATTTTCCATGGACAGCTTAATCCAACTTAAACAAAGAATCAAAGAGGTGAGATTCATCTGGTTTGCCTTAGATTCAGCTCCGCTCAACTAAATGCCTTGATGCTCTTTTGTCTTCCAATTTATGCCCGTCTCAAAGTTGTGTCTTCTTTTTCCGTTTGAATGCTTTGAGTCCACAGAGAGTTCTTAAGTCTTTAATAGCGTAATGCCTTAAAGTTATAATTTTATTCTATTTAAACACATGTAACAGGTCATTATGAGACAAGCAAGTGTACAGAGGTGCAACGCAATGGTCTCATTCAGTGTTAGACCCTTCTACCCGGTGACGGCTAATGACAAAGATTTGCATGAGCACTTCAAGAGTGTCGCACGGGATATGCTGGGTTCGCGCAAGATTCTAGAGATGGAACCATTGATGGGTTCAGAGGACTTCTCGTTCTATACTGAGGTGATCCCAGGTTACTTTTATTATGTCGGGATGGAGGATGAGAGCCTAGGGAAGATGGAATCAGGGCACTCCCCATACTTCAGACTTAATGAGGATGCACTTCCATATGGAGCGGCGCTTCACGCGGCACTTGCAACGCGATACATCCTAGAGAACCAACAGAAGTCGGATGCAGCAAAAGGAAGTTCTCATGACGAATTGTAAAGTGCTTGTGCTTTCTTGATGTGAACTGGTTTGAAGCTTCTGATAATTTAGACAGCCAAAAACTACATGGAGATCTATGGCAGAAAAAAGGGAAAAAAGAAACGACCGTTAGGAGTTGTATGTAAATATGGCATAGCTGGCCATTGAAGCCTGCAAGCTGAGGTAGGACATTGTAGTGGTGATTGTGTCATTAGAGCGACCTCAGCTCAGCCTCCATTGCTGGGACTTTTGTTTTGAGCAAGCAAGAAGATTGTGGTTTCGCAGTGATGGAATCCGGTCATTACCTTGTATGTTGAGCTTCATATGATCGACCTCAAACAATAACCACTTTCAAGAGGGTGTATCTATGCACATAACATAACTTTTGTCTTTCTACTTTTGGTTATGTGTCAACATTTACGAGGACAGACCACCTTGCCCCTACCATCTGGAGATGGGATCTATTCCTGCCGCTCTCGCCTCGCCTTCACGAGGTGTCAGCACCGGACAGTCGCAGGTTTACCTAACTGAGGTTGTTTTGGCAATAAGTGTAAGTTTTTAAAGATGAAAAAAAAACAGAGGATTGTAGTGCCGAAGAAGAAAAGAAGTACACGGATGTGCTGTGCAGCCAACAAGGAAAACCACTTCTGTTTGATTTTTCAATCTTAAATTTAAAGTTGAAAACAAACTAAAAGTGAGAGAATCGTGGATGAAAATTCCAATAACATATCTAACAACTTTCTAAAGACTAGGATAACATGATTTTATTAACCGAAACAAACTAAAGAAAAAGAAACGTATTCAAAGAACACGTGTAGTATTGAAGCAATTTTATAACGCTCCTCCTTGCTTTAGATGCTGCAAATCCCGAGCTTCTTCCTTAGATCTTCAAATTTGCTTACAGGTAATGGCTTCATGAAAATATCTGCCAATTGATTTTCTGACTTGCAGTAAACAAGTGCAATTTCACCTTCCTTATGCACTTCCCTTAGAAAGAAAAACTTGATTTTGAAATGCTCAGCTTTCCCATGAAAAATTGGATTGTGAGAAATTGCAATTGCTGCATGATTGTCAACAAGAATTTCCATGTTGTTCCATTGCTTCAGGTTCAAATCACATATAATTTTTCTTAGCCAAATTGCTTGATTAACTGCTGCTGTGGCTGCTATGAACTCAACTTCTGCTGTGGATTGTGCTACGACTTCCTGCTTCTTAGAGCATCATGAGAAAATTCCCGAGCCAAAACTAAAACAATAACTAGAGGTATTTTTTATATCATCCATCGAACCTCCCTAATCACTGTCAGAGAATCCTAACAACTTGAAATCTTGGCTTTTCTTAAACTTCACACCAAATTCAATTGTTCATTTAATGTATATCACTACTCTTTTTGCTGCTCTTAAGTGCATTTCAATAGCACAATGCATAAAACGAGATAAGAGACTTATAGAAAATAAAATGTCCGGTCTTGATGTCGTGAGATACATTAGACAACCAATCAGACTTCGAAAGTAACCCTCTTCAACTTTGTTAGTCCCGTTCTCTTTGCTCAAGGTCTCCTTTTGATTCATTGGAGTGGCCATTGCCTTGCAATCCTCCAGATGAAACTTCTTGAGAATTTCCTTAGCATACTTCTTTTGACAGATGAATACTTCATCTTCCAACTGCTTAATCTCCATTCCTAGAAAGTATGTCATTAGTCCAAGGTCTGTCATTTCAAAGATCTGCATCATTTCTATTTTGAACTCTTCAACAAGCTTGGCATTACCACCTGTGATTAAGAGATCATCAACATAAAGAGAGACTATAAGCAGATCATCTCCCTTATGTTTCACATAAAGAGTAGCCTCTAACATGCTTTTTTCGAATCCGAGGCTTGATAGATGGTCATCTATCTTACTATACCATGCTCTAGGTGCTTATTTCAAGCCGTATAGAGCCTTCTTGAGCAAGTAGACCTTCTCCTCTTCACCTTGTTCCCCGATTCCCTCGGGCTATTCAACATAGATCTCCTCTTGCAAAATACCATTCAAGAATGCAGATTTTACATCTAGTTGAAACACCTTCCAACCCTTTTGAGCTGCAATTGCTAGCAAGAGTCTTATAGTGTCCAATCTAGCCACGAGTGCAAAGGTGTCTGAATAATCAATACCAAAAATTTGTGCATAACCCTTAACTACAAGTCTAGCCTTGTACTTGTTGATGGAACCATATGCATTTAACTTGGTTCTGAACACCCACTTTACTCCAATAACCTTTCTATCCTTTGGTTTGTCAACAAGCTCCCAAGTCTTATTTATTTATTTTTTTGATCATCGACAACTCCTCTTCCATTGCCTTCTTCTAGTTCTGGTCTTTAATAGCTTATTCGTACCCTGCAGGTTCACAAATGGCCACATTGCATCTCTGATAGATATTAGAGAGCAATCTTGTTCCATGGATTGGTGGATCATCTTCCAACTCTTCTTGCCACTGTTCTGTTGCTCGCTCTTCTATTGTTTGGAAGGGAAGACTTGATTTCCGCTTGCTCGTGGATGTCTCTTGTGTCTGTTTCTAGTTCCACTTCTCATCTTCATTAAAGAACACATCTCTACTGACAATTATCTTCCCTGTTTGAGGTTGATACACCTTGTAGGCCTTGGAGGAAGAACTGTAACCCATGAAGATGCCCGATTCTGACTTCTTGTCAAGTTTATCACGCTTGACCTATGGAACGTGAGAGAAACACATACAACCGAACACTCTAAGGAAATTGAGTGAAGGTTTATAGCCATACCATGCCTTGAATGGAGTTTTGTCCTCTAATGCCTTGGTAGGCAATCTATTTTGCAAGAAAACCGCAGTGCTTGCTGCCTCAGCCCATAAATTCTTTGGCAACTCCTTGTCATGAAGCATGCATCAAGTCATTTCCATTATGTATCTGTTTCTCCACTCACTGACTCCATTCTCGATTTTTTTGTACAACCCTACTAGTCGTACCCATGGGTCGTTATTTCCATTATCAGGTCTATTATATTAAGTTTATACATGAGATAGTTTTGTGTACTTAAATTAAAAAAAAAAAATCACAATGCTCACGCCGCAATAATTGAAGAAAAAATAAAAGTCACTTCATTTGGATTCTGAATGTTGAAACTCTTACAGTGTGAGCTGTCAACATCGAGTCCTCCATCTATTGTCGAGATAAGGAAGCTAGCGGGAGAGTAGAAACACGAAAATGAAAGGACGAAAAGTCGGAGATCTGAGGCATAGGAAAGCTTTTGTTTGAGTTGAACACGTAAATACATGAATTTCGTATCTTATCCTGTATAATCCCGTCCTATCTCGAAACCTAAACAGCCAAACATAGCCTTCATTTTCTAGGTTACTCCTTTAACCTGCCGATCAAGTTACTTCGGTGTCAATTAATCCGATGTGATTCGAGTGTCCAAATTCGGAATTTCCATTTGGGTGGGGGGTTTGCCTTTGCAGTGCATTTCCCCTCCAGATCACGGTCAATCAAGGGGGTCGATTATGGATGACAATCCTCAACTTTCAATGTCAAGCAAAGAATATTTGTCTCTTATGCCCATTCTAATCATCATTCCAAAGCTGTGCAATCTTTGATTTTTGTCAATGGCCAGCAAACTACAGAATCCAGGGAAAGGAGTGCCTTGTAGTGCAATTTCCCGGCACATGGAAGCTCCGGTCAACACAAGTGCATGACGCGTCTTGCCCCAAGTGCAAATCCCCTCCCAATTGTCACCATCATCACCACCATCTCGTACGCTCCCGTGTGCTTTCCTAGGGTTAATACAGACCACTAGTTCGAGCCCCCGTGGTTGATGAGAATTGAGAAGAGTGTTAGGTTTGCACTTTTCAATCTTCATCATCTTAAGGGCTAAGGTCTTATCTTAATATGATTTAGACTAAATGTCGAGTGGATTACGCCGCTTTTGTTAATTTCGGGCGGGGCGTGGTCCGAGTTGTATAAATTATCACTAGGGATGATGCATACCTCCGATTGCTACCTATGTAATATGTAATAATTCAAAGGCGTGATGGCACGCCTTGATGTGTTTGGCCACTAAATCTCCACATCGACGCTTTGATGGATGAGTTTGATAGTGAAAAGGGAAGAAGCAGGCACAGGAGGGTCGCCATCAATTGCCCTTGCTTGATAAGTCAACAGAGTTTAAAAAAAAATATTGCGCAATCAATATCGACTTTGTCTGTGAGTATTACGCAATTGATTTATCGATTCCATCCCTACACACGCTATTCCACTACATGGAATGCTTTGGTTCTTCTTGCATAAGAAAGTGAACCCAATTTATATTAAATTGGGAAAAACTCGTCGAGTTCAAGTTATCGAATCTTCATATACATCTCCACAATTTATCTGTTTTTTCGATGATGTGCCACAGTACCAAGTACCAAGAAAAATTCTATTCCTACAGAAATTATGATGAGTCAGACAAAGGAGATTGTGAATTTACTTCTTCGTTCTTTTTTTTTTTCTCTGTTGCAGCTTTTGGCAAAGCCACTTGTAACTTTTCTTTGATTGGTTTTGTATAGTCCGAGTCGATAAATATTGATTTGATCTTTTGTAGTATTTCCTAGTATCAAATAATGTGATTTTACTAACTTGTTGGGCATGTTAGAATGTTGAACTTTAATGGACCTTTACACGATCATTGTTCTTAGGTTTGTCAATGCCGGTATGGATAGTGTTAGAAATTGCTTGACTTGGGCTTGCTTGAATCTAGCTTATGGGCTTTGGGCCTTTCGATTGTTGTCGGCCAAAAATTGGAGGCCAGAAATGAAGGCCCATTTCCATGATTGGACTAACATGGTGTTGACTGTTGGTAAGTTTTTAAAGATGAAAAAAAGACAGAGGATTGTAGTGCTGAAGAAGAAAGAAGTATACGGATAAGCAGCCAACAAGGAAAACCACTTCTGTTTGATTTTTCAATCTTAAATTTAAAGTTGAAAACAAACTGAAAGTGAGAGAATCGTGGATGAAAATCCCAACAACATATCTAACAACTTTCTAAAGACTAGGATAACGTGATTTTATTAACCGAAACAAACTAAAGAAAAAGAAACGTATTCGAATAACACATGTAGTATTGAAGCAATTTTATAACGCTCCTTGCTTTAGGTGCTGCAAATCCCGAGCTTCTTCCTTAGATCTTCAAATTTGCTTATAGGCAATGGCTTCATGAAAATATCTGCCAATTGATTTTCTGACTTGCAGTAAACAAGTGCAATTTCACCTTCTTTATGCACTTCCCTTAGAAAGAAAAACTTGATTTTGAAATGCTCAGTTTTCCCATGAAAAATTGGATTGTGAGAAATTGCAATTGCTACGTGATTGTCAACAAGAATTTCCATGTTGTTCCACTGCTTCAGGTTCAAATCACATATAATTTTTCTTAGCCAAATTGCTTGATTAACTGCTGCTGTGGCTGCTATGAACTCAGCTTCTGCTGTGGATTGTGCTACAACTTCCTGCTTCTTAGAGCATCATGAGAAAATTCCCGAGCCAAAACTAAAACAATAACTAGAGGTATTTTTTATATCATCCATCGAACCTCCTCAATCACTGTCAAAGAATCCTAACAACTTGAAATCTTGGCTTTTCTTAAACTTCACACCAAATTCAATTGTTCCTTTAATGTATATCACTACTCTTTTTGCTGCTCTTAAGTGCATTTCAATAGCACAATGCATAAAACGAGATAAGAGACTTACAGAAAATAAAATGTCCGGTCTTGATGTCGTGAGATACATTAGACAACCAATCAGACTTCGAAAGTAACCCTCTTCAACTTTGTTAGTCCCGTTCTCTTTGCTCAAGGTCTCCTTTTGATTCATTGGAGTGGCCATTGCCTTGCAATCCTCCAGATGAAACTTCTTGAGAATTTCCTTAGCATACTTCTTTTGACAGATGAATACTTCATCTTCCAAGTGCTTGATCTCCATTCCTAGAAAGTATGTCATTAGTCTAAGGTCTGTCATTTCAAAGATCTGCATCATTTCTATTTTAAACTCTTCAACAAGCTTGGCATTACCACCTGTGATTAAGAGATCATCAATACAAAGAGAGATTATAAATAGATCATCTCCCTTATGTTTCACATAAAGAGTAGCCTCTGACATGCTTTTTCGAATCCGAGGCTTGACAGATGGTCATCTATCTTACTATACCGTGCTCTAGGTGCTTGTTTCAAGCCGTATAGAGCCTTCTTGAGCAAGTAGACCTTCCCCTCTTCACCTTGTTCCCTGATTCCCTCAGGCTGTTCAACATAGATCTCCTCTTGCAAAATACCATTCAAGAATGCAGATTTTACGTCTAGTTGAAACACCTTCCAACCCTTTTGAGCTGCAATTGCTAGCAAGAGTCTTATAGTGTCCAATCTAGCCACGAGTGCAAAGGTGTCTGAATAATCAACACCAAAAATTTGTGCATAACCCTTAACTACAAGTCTAGCCTTGTACTTGTTGATGGAATTATCTGCATTTAACTTGGTTCTGAACAGCCACTTTACTCCAATAACCTTTCTATCCTTTGGTTTGTCGACAAGCTCCCAAGTCTTTTTTTTTTTTTTTTATCATCGACAACTCCTCTTCCATTGCCTTCTTCTAGTTCTGGTCTTTAATAGCTTATTCGTACCTTGCAGGTTCACAAATGGCCACATTGCATCTCTAATAGATATCATAGAGCAATCTTGTTCCATGGATTGGTGGATCATCTTCCAACTCTTCTTGCCACTGTTCTGTTGCTCGCTCTTCTATTGTTTGGAAGGGAAGACTTGATTTCCGCTTGCTCATGGATGTCTTTTGTGTCCGTTTCTAGTTCCACTTCTCATCTTCATTAAAGAACACATCTCTAATGACAATTATCTTCCCTGTTTGAGGTTGATACACCTAGTAGGCCTTGGAGGAAGAACTGTAACCCACGAAGATGCCCGATTCTGACTTCTTGTCAAGTTTATCACGCTTGACTTGTGGAACGTGAGAGAAACACATACAACCGAACACTCTAAGGAAATTGAGTGAAGGTTTATAGCCATACCATGCCTTGAATGGAGTTTTGTCCTCTAATGCCTTGGTAGGCAATCTATTCTGCAAGAAAACCGTTGTGCTTGCTGCCTCAGCCTAGAAATTCTTTGGCAACTCCTTGTCATGAAGCATGCATCGAGTCATTTCCATTATGTATCTATTTCTCCACTCACTGACTCCATTCTGCTGTGGAGTGTAGGGAGCAGTGAGTTGGTGCTCGATGCCATATTCTTCACAGAACTTGTTAAACTGCTATGAAGTATAGTCTCTTCCATTGTTAGACCTAATGCATTGAATGTTGTTGCCACTCTGCTTCTCCACCATTTTCTTGAACTTCCAGAACGTGCTAGCCACTTCTGATTTATGCTTCATGAAAAATATCCGACACATTCTACTGAAATCATCTATGAAAATAACGTAGTACCATCTACCTGCGAGTGATTGAGTTTTTTGAGGACCAGCAACATCTGTGTGGATTAGTTGCAACTTGTGAGAGGCTCTCCAAGTTGACTTAGGAAATGGATTTCTATTTTGTTTATCGAATTGACAGGCATGACAATTCAATAAATGGTCTGCAAAGACTAGTAAACCATTTGACAACTCATCTTTTTTCTATTAGCAACACTCTTGAAAGGTGACAATGGCCTAGTCTTTTGTGCCAGGTTTCAGTCACATTCTCCTCCATTGAATAAGCAGCTTGCTCCTCCTTGGTTGGTTTGAATGAGAAGCTCTTGCATCTCATTTTTGCTTTGACGATTTCCTTTCCATTTACATCTTGTACGAGGCAAAGTTTATCTTTAAAAAACACCTTGAATCCTTTTTCAATGAGCTGACCAACACTCAACAAATTTTGGTCAATATTAGGTACAAAGAAAACATCTGAAATTGACTTTGTACCTAAATTTGTTGAGAAGACAATGCTTCCCTTTCCCTTCACCGGAATATGGTTACCATTTCTTATTCTGACCTTTGTGATTGCCATGGGCTTCAACTTTTTGAAAAGACTTCGATCGTGAGTCATGTGGTTTGTACAACCACTATCTATTAGCCAACTTACATTTGATTCTCTGCTTCAGAAGCAAGTGGCTACAAACAATTGGTCCTCCTCTTCTTGGTCTGCAACTTGAGCATTTGCTTCCTACACCAGATTTTTATTCTCGCATATTACTGCCTTGTGTCCGAGCTGATTGCATTTGGAACATTTGGCGTCAGGTCTCCTCCAACATTTGAATGGAGGGTGACCTTTCTTCCCACAGTGATGGCAAGGAGGGCCCTTGAAATTTTCATTTATGCTTTTGTTGCTACTCAAAGCAGGTAAGACTGAATTTCCCTCTTGGCTTTTCTTCTTTTTCTTCTTGTTTTTGTCAGCTTCATGATGTTTTGCAGGTAAGGCACCTTCAATTTCACCTTCCTGCCTCATAGCTCTTCTTTGTTCCTGTGCTTGTAAAGCATTCAACAGTTCTGCCAGAGTGAATTTTGACATATCCTTAGTGTTTTCTAAGGATGTAGTCGTGGCCTCAAATTTTTAAGGCATCGTTACAAAGATTTTTTCAACAATCCTTGATTCTGGCAGAGTAGAGCCAAGTAGTTTGACTCGACTTGCAATGTTAAGCAACCTGTCAGAATACTCTTTGATGGGTTCAATCTGCTTCATCTTCTGCAACTCAAAGTCACGTACCAGATTCAGCACTTGCATCCCTCGGATCCTTTCGTCTCCTTCGTATTCGGTCTTGAGATAATCCTGTATCTCATTTGCTGACTTCAGAGACATGATACAAGTGAAGATGGTGGATGAGACTGCAGCAAACAAGGGGGCATTTGCCTTTGATTTCTTCGTCTTCTTCTTCTTCTTCTATGCTTTGATCTGTGCCATGGTGGGATAGTTTGGAAGAGCAGGAATTTCATAGTCTTCTTCCACTGCTTCCCAAAGATCCAAGGCATCCAAGTATGTCTCCATGCGTACTGCCCAAATCCAATAGTTGTCTCCGTTGAACACCAGCGGAGCAATTGATGAGAAACTGGCTTCGGCTTCCATGATGCGTTAAACTCACACACAGATCCCTCGAGAAGAATGCTCTGATACCAATTTGTAAGTTTTTAAAGATGAAAAAAAAACAAAGGATCGAAGTGCCGAAGAAGAAAAGAAGTATACGGATATGCAGCCAACAAGGAAAACTACTTTTGTTTGATTTCTCAATCTTAAATTTAAAGTTGAAAACAAACTGAAAGTGAGAGAATCGTGGATGAAAATCCCAACAACATATCTAACTACTTCCTAAAGACTAGGATAACATGATTTTATTAACCGAAACAAACTAAAGAAAAAGAAACGTACTCAAAGAACACGTGCAGTACTGAAGCAATTTTATAACAATAAGAACTCGAGAGGTTCGAATAACTGGCAATATTTCACAAAGAAGGGTGGTCGTACAATATACAATAGTGCCACCTTTCCTACCTAAAAGATGTATTTGCGATTTACTTCTGCCAAACGGTGCTCTGTAAAGCAACCTCAACCAGCATCCCAACAACTTACATAATCACAAAGGTGACTACAGCAAGCCTCCCAAGCACCAACGCCAGCGTAACAAGCAACACTTGGCTGCTACCATCATCATCTGGGTACACTCAAAAGTTGAAACGCCATCTCAGGTCAAGTCTAATGTTTCGTCATGCATTCTTCAATCTGCGCAAGGTAAGCAAAAACCTACTGTTTTAGCTTTACACCTGGGTTAAGCGCCCGACATTCTCTCTGGTCTCACCATATGAACGTATAGACTCTAATTTCGTCAATGCCTAAGGAAACTCGACAGTTTCTCCTGACACCAGTCATTTACAAGCCGAATCAGCAGCATTCGGCATGTCCCCAGGCAATCCCCATGCTTTTTGGTATACTCATCTTCCTTGCAGAATGAAAGCATCACATATGTTAGATTATATTGGGACTAAGTTAATTCTAATTTATATCAATTGTATTTGAGTCTCATTGTATTCTCACCATATATACAGGGGTCTTGTATTATTCATTTCGCCGTGTACAAAATATTTTATCTTTCTTTCATCACAATTATCAATTTAATATCAGAGCTACAATAATTATCTGAGAAAGTGCTAGGTCTGTTTCACATGGCGCTAGTTGCACCGATTGTCTCAGCTCATGTTTTTTCGCCAGTTTGTTGCTTTAACTGTTGTTCGAGACTCTCCGCTGCTTGTTTCGAAAAATGGACACCACTGCTAGACTTGCGGCCCTCAAACTATGGAGATCCCGAAATGAAAAAAGATTGTCACTACCAACCTTCGGTTTTTAACATAAAAAAAGGATCTTGCTTGGTATGTGATAAGTTTAGGTCTGAGATTTAATTTGGATTCTTCCAAACTCATACCATATCACGATTTAGAATTTAGATTTTTAACTTACTCAGAATGGTTAAATAAAGGATCACCGGTAGTGTATGGGGCAAAGTAATGAATTGTCTCTCATCATTTTGGTTACCGTACCTTACGAGAGAAATCCTTTTACTTTGTAGATATGAAATCTTTTCAATCATCTCGTTAGGGACCAATACATGGGGATATGTATGGACTAAATATTGCCTTTCGTCATCCCGACACATTTCGTTCAGCATACTTGATTTTTAATGCAATTGAAAATCTTACCAAGCAGATGGAGTCCATCAGTAGCAAACTCACTCTTATGCCTGCATCAATTGAGGCAATGTTACCACCAAAGAAAATTTTTTTGCATATTTTATTTTTGCGAAAAAGGGAAAGTATTTAACTAAACAATTTATGAAAATATAGAGTTAAACTAAGTCATGACTGATTCCTTATGAAATTTTATACTCATTCATTATCATTTTTTGATAGGTTGTTACGTATATTGCCGGGATCTTTGTAGCAAAGCTAATTTATAAGTTAAATGTGTTCGACTGATATGGGCATCGTAATCTTTTTCGGTAACTACCGCGGAGACTTCGATGACTGTCAAGGTCAGGATCGGTGCTATAAAAAAAGGGCATCATTCACTTCTGCTCCAATACAAGTATATAACAACACCCGTACCGCCACAAGATCTCCCAACCATCTCAGATTTCAATCTCTACTCACTCACTCGTTCAGTATTAACTCAATGGGTATCTCGAAATGGGTCCTTCTGCTTCTAATTCAATTCATACTCCTCCCACGATTATGTTTGTGTTCATCAAAACCAGGTTTGACCCCAGAACAACTGGCTCAGATCCCGGTGGATTTTCTCGATCTTGCTCAAAGACCAGAGATTGTGGACTACATGGTGAGCATCAGGAGGAGGATACACGAGTACCCGGAGCTTGGTTTCGAGGAATTTGAGACCAGCATGCTTATAAGGTCAGAGCTTGATCGGATGGGTATTCGGTATAAACACCCACTTGCTGTTACGGGCGTTGTGGGCTACATTGGAACCGGGAAGCCACCGTTTGTAGCAATTCGAGCTGATATGGATGCTTTGTCAATGGAGGTTGGTTAAAAGTTTGCTTTTTTCCCCTCTTTTTGGGAATTAGTTACCCCGTGAAAAAGTACAGACAGCTCAACCTAAATATGCAATTGTACCATGTGATGGAAAAGAAAAAAAAAGTAAAGAAAAAGGGTGGATTTGCATGGACTTCCAAGTATAATTGATCAAACAGTGGTCCTTTGGCTGAACAGGAAAAGAAAAGTGGTGGACCATGCAGAGAAATTTGAGCTGATTTACAGTGCTTTGATGAATTTGGCATGCTCTTGATTTATTCGTGTGAATATAAGCAGTTGCTTTGGCTGTTGTAATAGTGCACTGGTTCACTAATTTATGTGAGATGCTAATGCTAATGAAGAGAGAGAATAATGCGGCTTTTGGTTGCAACAGGAGAGCGTAGAGTGGGAGCACAAGAGCAAAGTTCCTGGGAAAATGCATGCCTGTGGACATGATGGTCATGTTGCTATGCTTCTTGGTGCGGCCAGGTTGCTTCAAGGTCATCGCGACGAGTTACAGGTTTCTTCTTTTTCTCTCAATGTACCTGGTCTGTAATCTTCCACCAGCAGAAGTCTGAGCTTTTGTTCGTATACTGATGTTGTGGATGTATTGTAGCTTCCGTATCAATAAATGTGCAAAATCAATCACCTACAAGGGGATGCATTCACGACAGTTCTCCACCCACTTGTTTTCTCCAGTTGCTCGACTTAAGTCCGAGTGCTTAACCGAGTTTTGGAATTGCTCTGGAAGCTACTGAATGAGTTACAGGTTTCTTCTTTTTTCTCTCAATGTACCTGGTCTGTGAACTTCCGCCAGCAGAAGTTTGATCTTCGTAATCAATTACCTAGAAGGGAATGCAATTTCGCTTAAAAAAAAAAGCAGGCAACAGGTTCCGATATCTCATATGCTACACGGCCATGACAATGAGATATATTTCGGTGCCAACATTGATGACAGTTTTCGAGCCACTTGTTTTCTCCAGTTGCTCGACTTAAGTCTGAGTGCTTAATCAACTTTTGGAATTGGTCTAGATACTGCAGTACTTCCACTCTTTTTCCAGTACTAGTTTGCAGAATTGAGTCAAAGATGTTTAAAACTAGGGCTAGCTTCAATTTTCAAACTGTGACTGCCTTGGTTGTTCTGCACAATATCATTAAGCATTGGATTGTAAGAGAATTTTCAAACTGTGACTGCCTTGGGTGTTCTGCACAATATCATTAAGCATTGGATTGTAAGAGAAGCTGTTCATTGTCCTCCATTAGAAATAATTATACATGATCTGCAAATCGTTCTGTATACAGGTAATCATTGATCTTTGCATGTGTGTGTGAGACAACCGTGGAGAGGAAACCTATACCTTTGGTTTTCCGGGGGAATGTTTGATCTCTTCTGCAGAACTGCATTTTTACTTTGAATGTTCATTTCTTCAGATCGAGATTTATTTTTGTGTACACCGCTTGTCTTTCCTTGTCTTAGAGCTGATGAGTAGATGAATTCTTTTGCAGGGGACAGTGGTTCTCGTTTTTCAACCAGCTGAGGAAGGAGGCGGAGGAGCGAAGAAAATGATAGATGATGGAGCCCTGGAAAATGTTAATGCCATCTTCGGACTGCACCTTTCCGTCAAATTCCCTATTGGTGCAGTGGCAACCAGACCTGGTCCGCTTTTGGCTGCATGTGGTTTCTTTGAGGCGGTAATAACCGGAAAGGGAGGTCATGCGGGGATTCCGCAGCACACAATAGATCCAATTGTGGCAGCATCCAATGCGATTGTTAATCTGCAGCATCTCATTTCACGTGAAGCCGATCCACTGGATTCGCAGGTTCTCTCTTTCTCTCTGTGACAATAATTTCTTTGCATGAGCCGACGGAGTTGTGGAATCACTTAATGGACGTTCTGATCATGAGTTGTGAATTAAATCTCCTATTAGTTCCAAGATTGACGGAATTTAGCTCATCTGATCCTTGTAGGCAGTGCTATGACTGAATTACGAACCACCTGATTAGTATTTCAACTTGAAAAGCGAATACGTACAGGTGGTTACGGTGGCTAAGATCGAAGGAGGTGGCGTGTTCAATGTGATTCCCGATTCCGTGACTATAGGCGGCACATTCAGGGCACTTTCCATGGACAGCTTCTTCCAACTGAAACAGAGAATCGAAGAGGTGAGATTCCATCCGGTTCGCCTAAGCTTCATCTCCGCTTAACTAGTGATGCCTCGAAGCTCTTTCGTGTTCCCTTTATCCCCCGCGTCTCAAACTTACTTCGTGTTTTTACCGTTTGAGCACTTTTAGTCTTAGGAGAAATCTTAATGCTTGCGTAGCACAACACCTTAAGTCACCATACGTAACAGGTCATCATGAGACAAGCAAGTGTGCAGAGGTGCAACGCGACAGTTTCGTTCAGTTCTAAGTCCTACCCGGTGACAGCAAACAGTGAAGCTTTGCACGAGCACTTTGAGAGCATTGCAGGAGATATGCTGGGCCCGCGCAAGGTTTTAGAGATGAAACCAATAATGGGTTCGGAGGATTTCTCGTTTTATTCGGAGGTGATCCCGGCTTACTTCTACTTTGTCGGGATGAAGGACGAGAGCCTAGGGAAGATGGAAGCTGGGCACTCCCCCTACTACAAACTCAACGAAGATGTGCTTCCATACGGGGCAGCGCTTCATGCGGCACTTGCCACGCGGTACATCCTGGAGAACCAACGGAAGCCGGTTGCAGCAAAAGAAAGTTCTCATGATGAATTGTAAGGTGCCTGCGCTTTCTTGATGTAAACTCATCTTAAGCTTCTGATAACTTGAGACAGCCAACAACCATTTGGAGATTTATGGCCCAAAAAAGGGAAGAAAGAAACTACTGTTTGGAGCTGTATGTAAATATGGCTTTTCTGACCATTGAAGCCTGTAAGCTGAGGTAGGACATAGAAGTGGCGATTGTGTCCTTAAGAGTGACCTCAACTCAGCCTCGATTGCTGGAATTTGTTTTGAGAAGGCTAGAAGATTGCGATTTCGCAGTAATGGAATCCTGTCATTACCTTATATGCTAAGCCTCGTATGGTCGAGCCTCGGACAATAATTGCTTCCAAAGCGCATATCAATGCAGATATTAGCACTTTCTCCTTTTTTGACCTTTGGTTATGTTACAGCATTCATGAAGACAAACCACCTCGCCCCCAATATCTGGGATCTGTTCGTGCCACTTGCCTCGCCGCCATGAGGTGTTGCCACCGGACAGCCGTGCATTTACGTTATTGAGGTTGTTTAGGACATAAGAACTCGAGAGGTTCGAACAACCGGAAATATTTCACAAAAAGGGGTAAATTCATGGTGTTCTAGTAGCGGGAGAGATGTACTTGCAATTCGTTTTCGCCAAATCGAGCACTGTAAAACAACCTCAACTAGCATCCAAACTCAACTTTCAAGACCACAAATTCAACCCCCCAGCATGCCAGGATTCCACATGCGTGCATGCGACATTCCATGCAGGCGTCGCAAGCACCGACACTAACCAAAGAAGCGACATTGCCAGCTACCACCATCATCGTCAGGGTACATTGACAGACCATCTCCGGTCAAGTCTAATGTTTCATCTACCATTCTCCAATCTGGGCAAGGTAAAGCTAAAACCTACTACTAGTTTTGCTTCCAGCTGGGTTAAGTACCAGACATTCTCTCCCGTCTCGCCATATAAACAAATAGACTTCAACTTCTACAATTCCTAACGAAACTCATGAGTTTTGGCGAATCGCCATTCGGCATCCCCCAGACATCCCAATGCTTTTTAGAATATACTCATCGTCCTTCGCGGGACGAAAACGTCACATCAAACACCGACATCGCACGGAAGTAAAAGTACCGCCCGGGGTATCGAGCAGAAGCATATGGAGAAACCTCAGACATCGACCATCAATAACTTTAGGATCAGCGGGGCACAAAACTACATTATCTATAGCCAAATGGGTAGGCAAAAACCTCAACATGGTCCAGCAAGTCCGAAGTCACCAAGACCAAGAGTATTCAATCAAACCCCAAATCTGAAAAGCATAACAATCCAATCAAGAAACAAGAAACCCAAAAAGCCCATCTTTGTAGGACCTACACAGCAACTCTTCCTTTAGGCTCCAAACGAAGCTTAGCTCACTTCTCAGACGAGTTGGGGCCTCTCTTCTTTCCAAAGCCAACAACTGCACCGCACCAGAATTTGACAAAGGCAAGAAATCAACGATCAATTCACCCAAAAAACAATCAAGAAGATGCACAGGGCCAAGCCAACGCAGTCAAGAGGTACCGGCGGTGACGAAGCGGCGGTTGTACTGCATCCGCTTGTGGGCGCGGCCGCGGGGCTTCTTCTTCTTATCCTGCTTCGCCACCTTCGGGGTCTGGCCTCTCACCTTACCGGCGCGAGCCAGGGATCCGTGGACCTTACCTGCGGAAAAAACAGACAAAACATCAACCTCAAGAAATCATCGTCCGCCATCAAAAAATCACCTCGGAAGAGACGAGGCCGAATCGGAGACGACGAGGAGCTTCGATTCGGAGCTCACCCATGTTTTGGAGAGGTGTCGGAGAGAGAGCTTCGCTTCTGCCGGCGTCCGAGGTTCGTATGATCGGGGAGGAGAGGCGGTATTAGGGTTTTTGGCTTTTATATGCGTTTCGCGTAGAGAGGACACGGAGGATGAGTTGGGCCTGAAGGCGCGAGGCCTACTAATGGGCCTTCAGGCCCATTTCAAGGAACACGTGTGGATGTTTTTTTTTGTTTTTTTAATGAGAGACAGTTTAGGTATTTTCAGAGTATCACGATCATCGTCTTCGTTTCGTTTGTATGATACACTCAAGAGGAACGCTTTGTGATTGAGCGGAGTACCTCCTTATGTCCTTTTGTAGAATACTTAGCATGAGAAATTCGATATTTCTTGGCCATTGACGTGATGGATTTTGCTTGAAAGAGATGCGACGCATTGTCTTTTTGGGTAGTTAATGTTCTTTATAAAGGAGAAATAGACATCGGAAGCCAAAATTGGGGGAATTGATGAGTCTATCGACTCTAAAAGGTGGAGCATATTGACAAAGAAAATGGATTAAAAAAAGAGAAAAAATTACCAAAAATCTCAAACTTTACTATCTGTGACACATTTATTCTAAACTTTTTTTTGTGACATAAAAAACCCCAAACTTTACTATTTGTGACATATTTACTTCAATGTACTTTGTCCATTGGTATTTTCATCATTTTTGCTTTTTCTTTTTTTTTTTTTCCTTTCTGGCGAGGGGGCCCTTGCTGGTGTCGGGCAAGGGTCGCCCTCGCTTGCCTACGCGAGGGCGACCCTTGCCGGATGCCGACGAGGGTCCGGCAAGGGTCGCCCTTGCCTGGGCAAGCGAGGGCCGCCCTCTCCTAACTCAGGCGAGGACGACCCTCGCCAGACGTCGGCGAGGGTTGCCCTCGCTTGGGCGAGCGAGGGGCGCCCTCGCTGGCATTGGGCGAGGGTCACCCTCGCTCACCCAGGCGAGGGCAACCTTGGCCCGACGCCGACGAGGGCCACCCTCGCTCGACTCCGGCGAGGGCCGCCCTCGCCCAAAACTCCGACGAGGGCCCCCCTCGCCGGAAAGGAAAAAAAAGTAAAAAAAAAAGAAGGAAAAAACAAAAAAGACGAAAATGTCTATGAACAAAGTACATTGGGGTAAATGTGTCACAAATAGTAAAGTTTGAGATTTTTGATGTCACAAAAAAAAAATTAGGGTAAATGTGTTACATGTAGCAAAGTTTAGGATTTTTGGTGGTTTTTTTCTTTAAAAAAATGAAGTAGCATCTAAATTAAGACTAAGACAGAGAAAAAAGATTAGCAAAAGCATGAGCTTCTTAGACATGGATGATCTGAAACGAGCCGGACCGAACCAAACTAAAGTGTGTCATTTATAGATTTGATTTTAACTTAGGGAAGTGAAACGAGCTCACCTCTCTACCAGCCTCCGAACCCTTGATCTGGACTTCGAGACTTCTCAAAGCCAACAGGCTTCTGGGAAATGGACTTTTAGTAGAATTTAGTTTTTAGGAAAAGCGGGTAAGTTCAATTTGTGGTCCACTGCTAAATGGGCACCTTTTCCTCAGCTTGCTTGGCTCATCTTCATGAGTCATGAGTATTCTTGTTTTGCTTATACATATGAAGCAACTTAAGATGAATGTTTCTCGTTTGCTCGCTATCGTTTCCAAATCCAACATCAGAAAGCCCAGCGGCCAAATGCATCTTTTTCAAATAAAGCACAAGCAGCACCGATCGCAGCAGTCATTTGCATGAAAGCATATGTGAAATATTTGCGGGCATTAACCATATTCAAGAGCCCCGCTATATCCTTCTCTCGTCCACTCATGACATAAGGCCAAAGAGAAGTCTTCAAGGAGCAATATACTTCTCATTCACACAGCCGGAAAAGCATCAGACCAACAAAACTTCGTGCTAAGAAGTTCCATAAGGAGATGCATCATCTTTGGAGAAATAAGTATCAAGTTACTGCAAGTGTCAAATGCATGACTTAACTTTCAAATTCAACCAATGAGTTTGCACAATTCTTAGAGATAATTGAATGTTTGTTCCCGGAGAATTTTTCTTCCCATTGCTGTTGTATCTGAGAATTTTAAGTAAGGCCAGTGAAAGCAAAGAGTCAAAGAAGCAGAACTGGAAATTCATTCGACAGTGTTGCAAAAGAACAGTCAAGCAACTAATGTGTGTCCCATAGGCTCATGTGATAATGAAAATGCTCGACAACACTGACATTCCGACAGAATTTAGGGTCAATACAATCAACTGTAGCAAAAATAAACTACTCATCATCCTCAATGATCTTGGTACCCAACCCCTTTATCCCCTCCGCTGGGATCTCAGCGACGGTGACGAGAGAGTAGAGCTCTTCCTTGGCGTCTTCATCCTCGTTCCTCTTGCGAGCGATGCGGACCCTGATCCTCCTCGGAACACTGCGGATGCCCCTGCTCCATATCTGCTTGTTCAGCTTCACATCGACTCTAACATCTGTGGTTCCCATGGCTTTCTGGGCAAACTTCCTGATCTCCTTTATGGCCTTGGGAGCTTTCTTCTTAAAGGTGCTGTTACCCAAAAACGACAGAAGAACCTTTAAGACATGTTCTTAGAGGCGGAACATAACTTGCCACAATCGCATTACTGATTAACAGATTTAACCATTTGCTGCCTTCTCTGTTCCTAGGAACTCTCAAAGTCGAACAAAACCTATAAATCCACATTTCATGTAGGAACTGAGATTCCAGCAGGTTTCACTCCTCAAGGATACTAAAGGGGCCACTGATGCTTGTTAGCCAAGAAGCACAAGACAACTGTACTCACACTACAAGATCTACCAATTAGAAATGCCGACCAAACAACAAAGCCCCAGGATGAAATCCCAAATTCTTTAAGTAGATGATTGCCTTTCTTTTGGGTCAGAAAAGTAGATAATTGCTCTTGAGCAAATGAAAATGCGTTCCAGATAGAACACAAGTTCACTGCAATAGGCTCCCGATCAGTCCAAAAAATATGGTCTCACCGGCAGAAATAGATCGACTGAGGAACTATTGCATATTACACGAAAACAACCAATGAATGCTTCAGATTAGAAAACCGCCATCAGCTTCAGCCCTTTTTCAATATACACTGAATCCTATTCTTTCAAGTAGTTTCATGGAGCAGGAAGCTCCCAAATAACTTTGCCAATCATCAGAACAACGCGACAGCGAACTCAGCGAGATAAAAGACGGAAGTCAAAAAAGGATTTTACCAGCCATGGAGGCGCTTGTGGAGGTTGATGGTGTACTCTCGAGTGACCACCTCCTCTTTTCTCCCTGCCGTCTTCTCCACCATCCTGGACGACCCTCTTCAGTTCAACCGCCTATTCAATTCAACCACCAAAGAACTCAGCATCGCTCTCTGAGAATAACAACACGCACCCACAATTTGTGCAATAACACCATTGATCTCGGATAAACTAGATTGTCAAAAACGCAAGTCATGATGGCGATCGACGAATGTAACGTGAGACATATTTAATTCAGACATTGCTCGCAAAAAGATCAAACACCATGAAACACGAAGTTGCCCAAACACTTCGGAGATGGCAGACACATAGAGGGACCTTCTCTTTCAGTTTCCTCTCTGTTCCTAAGCAACCCAGAGAGAGAGAGGGAGAGAGAGAGAGAGAGAGAGCTCTTACGGCGCGAATGGGCAGAGGGCGAAGCGAAGTCGATGCTGAGATTAGGCAGACGAGGAGCGAAGAAAGGTAGGGGGAAGGCTAATAAAACCCTAGTGGCATTCCGTAATAAACCCCACCACAGCATGCCCCGTTTCGTAAATACGCATCTCAGCTTTTTTACCTCATCGAGTGCCCCCTCCTTGCGGTTATTAATTAAGGACCGTTTGGTAACGTGACAAACAGTGAAAATTTCTGTTCTTTTATTTTCAGAAATAGTTTGAAAACAGAAATGCGTTTAGTAAACTTTTTGTTCCTTGGCACATTTTTGCAAAAATTTGTGTCCAGAAACAGTTTTAGAAGAAAAACAAAAAGTAAAAAAAATTGTTTCTTATTTCTCGGCACAATTTTGAGAATAAATTCTTTTTCTTTTTTTTTTTCTTTTTTTCTTTTTGTGTTGTTCTTCTCTAGGCTGGGCTAGTTGCCGATGATCGGCCATAGCCTAGGGTCCACGAGGGCATCACGGCCCTTGTCGGCCGCCGGCGGAGGTGAGGGTAAGGGCTGGACCCTCGCCGCCTAGGAGAGACGGCTCGCCGTCAATCATGGTGAGGTCGGCTTCGCTGTGGGTCCCGATGGCGAGGCTCGGTCTCGCTCGATCTGGGCAAGGTCGACAGTGAGGCATGCGGCCAGGGCGGTGGCAAGGGCCGCGACGCCCTGGCCTGTGGTTGGTCGCCAACGCCGGCGACTGGCCATGGCCAAAGAATTTGCAGGGTAGAAAGAAAAAAAATAAACAATTTAAAATATTATTAATAAAAAAAATTTTGTGTAGTTACCAAACGTATTTCTGTCCTTTTCTATCTTAGGAATAGAAATTTTGGACAGTTACCAAACGCTTTCAAATACTCAGAAATTGTTTCCCGACACAGAATAAAAAAGAATCATTTCTGAGTAGAAATAGTTTTCAAACACAGAATGGTTATCATGCGCACCCTAAGCGTACTTAATTGGAAACGTCACAATTTTCAAAGTACTGATCAGGCATAATACGATGGCTGTAAAATAATTTTTATTAATTGCTTAAGTTTGATGGGAGGATTGCGTTTTTTTTTATTTACGTGGTAGGAGGGATTTTGATGTCAGAGAAGAGCTCAGCTCGTTAGTAAAGGGAGGCTCGTGGCTGAAGATGTCGAGATTGTTGGGGAAGCGGAAGTCGAAGCTCGGGCAGTCCCCATGGTGTTGTATAGTCGCCTCCTATTGGAACCGAGTGGAAATGGCAGTGTGAATCATTAATTATTTAGACAAAGTTACATAGAAATGCACTCATTCTTAAAATAATGTCACGTCGCCATGTGATTGAAATTCGATATTTGAGTAACTAATTAAACCCCAAGATATCGAAGTTGTACTTGTTCCCAGGGATTTATGACTACTTTTGTCCCAAATTGTTAGTGAGTTCCCAAATCACTTTGACTCATTTATAGTTTTGGCAAAGGCAACTCTATGGTAGTTTTGTTAATAACATTTCATATAGAAAAAAAGATCGAATATTTACTTATTAGTAATTAGTGACTTCTTGACGTATTAGAAATCCTTCATATCAGAAAATAATTTTCATCATCCCAATAGCTAGTAACTAGAAAAGTTATTTCTTGTCAACATCCAACAATGCACATTTTTTCAATCACCGTTAAAATCCTTATGAGCAGAACCACCGGTCATGATTGCAATTATGACTAGCAATTTTGGCCCATGCTATGGATGAACTTTCTTTTCATATAAATCAAGGAAAACATTGATTAATATGAAAATCGATTTATACTTGGACATAACTAAATTCGTATAAAATAATATGTTTAGTAATCATTATGTCAGATTAAATGGACCATACTACGGCCAATGGAGAACAAAAAGACATCATTCCTCAAAACCCACATGGATCAATTGAATGGATATTAAGGATCAATGAGGACTAAAGATTAGGATAATTAATTGCAATTCAACGTATAAGTAGATCAATCAATCATTTCTATGGCAAGAAAAAAGGTCATTAATGATAGGTTTATTCACGACACGTGGCTCGATCGATACGCAAATCAGAGAGGGATGTGGCCAAGCAATTGTTTGAACTCCCTAGTCGAACAACCGGCGAGACAAATCAACACGGTCGAAGCAACCATCCTAATACATGTATAAACTACGTAGAACAGTTGTAAGCTTCGTCGGATAAATCTAATGATTTTCAAGAGCAGCCGATCCCATAGCTGAAGGCCACGACCATCGTTCACCGGTACAAATCAAAATCTCCGGAGAATATGCAGTAATTTGGAAATCTTAGTGATTTTTCGGTAGAATTCTTCAGTTGTCTTGTTCAGAAACGGTAGACATGTTGTTTAATGATTCTGAGTTGGTAAAACAGGGGCCGATCAGATAAAGCAGGCAGACTCGAAAGTAAGTTTAAAGCGCCCGAGATTTACCTTTTCTTTCTATCAACTAGTGTTTCTACCCTCGTAAAGTTTGACATCTCGAAGTATTATGAACTGTGCCTTAGTGAATGAGCTTAGTCCTATGCGACGTTTAACTTGAAAAAAATCTCCTACAATTTCACAGAGCGGCGCGAGTATCTCCACAAACTCAGAGCCAAGACTGCCATAGCAGTGACACCTGCTAAAATCTGCATAAGAGCCAAATACCCGCGATTACCTTCTTAAAAAGTAAAAGATGAACTCAAATGAAAAAAAAAAAAGCTGAAAAATGATGAGGAGCTCAAACCAATGCAACACTACAAAAGGCGCTCATGACCTATAGTTTGCAATTGTCAAATATATTTTCTAATTTTGGATTATATAGTTTTTTCAAAGTACTTGCAAGACCGAGGACTGGCTAACTGATAGAGAACATGAGAGAGTTGATCAACGAGTGAGAGCGATGAGGGAAAATAAGAAGTTCCTAGGATGATTGTTGAAACGATAAATCTATAGGATGTAGCTAATTCACAAGTGGCGAGAACTATCAAGCTAATTGCAACTGACCTTTGCATCTCTTCCGCATATGGTCCGAGAGAACCCGAATAGTGATTTTAACAACTCGAGGCGAGACCTTTGCGGCAGCAAAATCACCACTGTGTGCTGCTTCTTACAAGGAAAAGGTAGTATTCTTTGTAAAGCCGACTGGGCTGTGGATGGTGCAAGAGATGCTCTAACTTTTGAGCGTCGTTCATCTTGAACCTGCACCAGAAATGGAAAGAATAGGACGAGTCATTAGACATACCGTCAAAGCTGTCCGTCTTCTACTACAAGATTAAGTAACATTGTTCTTTAAGTATCCAACAGCACTTGTCTACGGGGTTTGGAGGGTTTTATATACGTACAGTCTTGCTCCACCAAATGATCTAAGCTTTTAGTTTGGCTATTTCACCATATTATCACAGCCACTTTTCCCCAAAATTTATTTCGCATGCACATGCTATTCTCAATTCGATTTGCATGTCAGAGGGTGTTGTAGTATTCTAAATCGCTTATGTGCTTGGTATTTATAGGCGTGCAGTCTACCTCTACCTAATAACTTAAACTTTTGGATCAGATATTTTGACAATCACATAATATTGATCGTGTGAAATTTATAGTTGAATATTCACTCTTGACCTTTGACAGAATAGGAAGGCAAAATTCTATATACTGCCTATTACGATGACAGTCTCATTCATGTTCATACTTCTTTACAAATGTATTAAGAAGAATAGTCCAAGCAAGATCGTCCAACTAATTTGCATTAGCTTCCATTGTTGGATATGTATGTTCTTTGATCCTACAAAACGTCAATGAATAGATACTGCAGGGGTTCCAATTTTCACACGGATTTTCATGCCTCATAAAATTGTAGTTCAGTGCTACATGACCAAATGAAATGTATGCACAGAAACCACATGGCACGATGAATGATGCAGAATGGAAAAATGCCATGAAAAGGAAGAGGATGACCTCAATAACTCACCTTAAACGAAGTGCCCACATCTCCAGAATAAACTCTTGATTGGTAGCTGCGCAAAATTTTGTCCAGCCAGTAATAGTTCTCCTGAAAAGAAAATACCAGAAATGGATCAATGGTGAAAATTCATATGCCTCCAATATACTGATAGATCATGATCATAAAGAATGTAGAATCTCAAAGAAGAATTTCACTTTTACCTGCACTCCATCTTCATGAGCTCTTTGTTCTATCTCCAGAATTGTCAAAACATCCTCTTCTGATGGGCCTTCCTCTTGAAGACGTTGAATTTCGTCCAAAGTGAGATCAACCTGTCAAGACACATTGCAAAATGAGCTAAAATTAGGGCATCAACCTCTTAGATCCAGCAAAAGCAAGAAAGAGAATTGAAATGGAAATTACCAGCTTCAAGGAGATTTCTGGATCACAAGAAAAATCAATGCTAATGTCACCACGTACATCGCCAGTCCTTGAAGGTCTATTACCACCAAGAAATACTGAAACCCCAGTGGAATAGATCTGTACATAATGGTAAGAACTAAATAACAGCCAAAAGAACAGAATGGTGAAAACAATGTCCGCACAGTAAATACCTGCCCATGCTTGAAACGAAGAACCTGCATTAACTTTGTTTCAAGAAGTTTGCTCAAAAATCCGATAGAGTGAATCTCCTCCATCTTCATTCGCAATTTGTTTTAGACAGTAGTACAAACAGAAATTGGTCAGAAAAGCATGGCAACCATCTCATCCACAAGGTGTGAAAATTCGATCACAAGGAACCACATACCATTGTTCCATTTTTCAATTCCACAGGAAAGCAGATCTGCACAGAACACTGAGCTTGCACCATGGGACTCCTAACAACTTCTCTATAAGGGTATGCAGAGTATCAGAATCCAGAACAGATAAATTAAATTTTTTAGTGTATTAGAATTCAGAACAGGTAAATTAAGTTTCACCATGAAGAAAATTAGTGGACGCCCATCCACATATTTCACTCCTACTGAAGCATACCAAATTGCTATTGCATATGAAAAGCAAGATTGGATGAAAGATACAGAGGATGATGAATATAGAGAACTGACTTTTAAGTATTCTCAAAGATGCTAAGAGAGTGGAGTGCAAGGGCACTAGCTAAAACTAAAAGAAAGAAGGATAGGGTGGAGATGTGACAGGTATTTCATTTCCAGATTCATTTCACAAGGTCCTTAGTACTTCAAATTTGACCAGTTCTCAAAGAAAAAAGAGATCCTAATCTCCCCCCTTCTTGTTTTGGTGGGAGGGGTGACATGATAACTGAAGAGCCCACCTGACACTCTTCGTAGGAGAAGTGACTGGCAAGCCCTTGAGGTCATCACGGCTATATCTTAATATTGGCTCAGGAGGCCTTGGAATTCCACCCTATATGAAGAATAAGAACACAATAATCATAAGGCTTTTAAATCTTTAGTGATCGAGAAATCATAAGCTGCAAAAATTACTTACCAGATATTGCAAGATCAGAGGGACAGCAATTGTAGGACTTATACTGCCAACAATCACAACTGTAAAGGTTGACGGATCCTTAAAACAGCAACTGAAGTATTCACAGGCTCTCCTTGGGTCTACTCTTTTGAGGTCACTTATCTTTATGGGCTGCAGAGAAAAATTTTAGCTCATTTCTGACCCTGGAATAACCATCTTAGAATCAAAACTGAAATAAAACCACGATTCCAGGCATACCCTGAAAAAGTATGAGTTTCCATAATTGAGCTCTCTCACACGGTTTACAAAGGCAGTATAAGGATCCCTCTCTTGAGCACGAACCGCTGCTTCAGCCATTTGCATGACAATTTTGACATCCTCTTCTCCCGGTTCCACACTGGTAGTAAATAGTTGATAAACAAGCTGCCAATTTCAAAATGAAGAGCTCACTATTGAACACCTGAACAGCAGTGGCAACATGTAAAATGCAAACGCAAGGTACTGAGTAATATTCAAAGAAAACATGAAAGCAAATTTCCACATGTCGAAACAGGGTATCCTCACTCAAAAAAGTCCAAACTGCAGGCAGCAAGATACTCAATTAAGAGAATCATATCCTTGCAAGAAACATGGGGTGAAAACACGGGCATCCTGTAGATTCTATGTCAGCAGATATCAAAATAGAGATAACGCTGCCCAATCGACTACATATGATGCAAACAAGGCATTGCAACTCTTGCTGGTTAGGGCTCTAGAAGACTACCAAACCCAAATCACAGAAAGATCTCAAACATCAATCTCGAAATGAATAAAATTACAAGCAGATGCTGCTGTTGAGGGTGCCACATCATCTTATCTAATATTTGGTTCATAATTTGATAACCTTTGGTTGTGGTAGGGGAGCGCTACAGCTTGTCTGCTGTTCTAGTGACAATTATACTAATACTTCTATGACGTCACGTAAATATGAGTGATACTGTATTTATGCAGACTATCTGTATCTACATTTTCTCTGACATTGGTGGTTGATCCAAATGTGCAGACATAAACGATGCATGGGCCCAACTGCCACAATACTGGAATCAGATTCACTATTTTAGGTTGTGTTTGAGGGATTCCCAGCAATATAATGATCTTTCTTCTAGTATATGGCTTCATAACTTCTTTGACAACTCTAAAGTCTTTCACAATTCTTCTGCAGTCCTCCTCTCTATCTTTTTTCTTTCCTTCCTAGAATTGTTCTTTCTATTCCTTTTAGGAGCCTCGAGAAAGATCTAAAGACGCATGCTTTAAGGAGATGACGCAAAAGCTCAAACTAACCAGTCAATTCGGGATTTTCCTTGGGATGTATCAGGAAGGAATTGGAATGAACAGAATTAGGAGAAGGACTTGCGAGTAATGAATGGGAAGATCGTAAAATTTGAAGAAAAATGGATTTTTTTGGTTAGACACATGGAATTGGCTAAGCATTTTCCTCTCAGTTGCCCTACCTAGAATACATAGAGATCTTTGTGGGATCGGGGCAATAGCATTCTGTATACCGTTAGGGCCACCAGAACAATGGCATGATGCAGAACTATGGTGTTGATAGGATATAATTAAAATGACATTTTATAACGTGATGGAGTATTCATCATTTATCAATAAACTGGTAACTGCTGTCTGTTAACATGCACTTCTTGCAAATAGCACCAAGTAGGTTTCACTAATTGAACAATCAGATTGGAATTAGTACTAGTATACAGTCCAACCCAAATTAATTCAGATGATAGAGAGAGAGAGAGAGCAATGTCAAGGAAAGTATGAGGAACACAGTTTAACAATGCTATGAAAATGAGATAAGCATATTAAAGAGATGGACTGAGGTTAGAAGGATATATCTCTTCCTGCAGTCTAACTAAGTTTATGCTATTTAAAAATCAACAGAAAAAAGGACGGACAAATTAAGACCTACAGTTGATCTTTCGGAAGACCTGGATATACAACTACGATATGTAACAATGACATGACTGGATTCTTCAGTCCTGACGATAAAATTACTAAGTCAAACCTGCAGAGCAGTTTCCAGGTCCAATGGAGAGCAATCCCCAGAAAAAGACCTCATATAAGCTCCAATCTTTGTACCAACTTCGGCTCTCTTACCAGCAAGTATATCCATTAGTATGGAAGGTCTATAGCCATATACACCAATTTCCCCAGCAATCATTGATCCCATAGAGCATGAAAAGTATTCATTCTCCGGTACTTCAGATAGACCCCCATAAGAAAAACCAGTAAACAGGACCTGTAGTGCAGAACTATCAATGTACTAGGTTAAAAAATTAAGAGAATGCAGAAAACAAAAAATCTCATGATTTCTGCAAAATGTCTCATCATACATGATGATATGTATCAGGAATATGAAAAAAGAAGAAGAAGAATATCCTCACTCCACTTTATAAATAGATATAACTAAGGAGTTAACATTGGATAAGTTTGCTCCATCAGATAACCCTTTGCACAGGCAACAAATCACTTAGTTCTTTCACCTAAGCGAGCAATGAACCAGTTATCGCTACTTATGCCATCTTTAGTTCAATGAGAAGGTTCACGAAGTAGGAAATAAAGGTTTTGATAATTTCAAATCTAAGATAGAAACCAACTTTCTCTAGCTTCCCGGAAAGCCAAATATTAGTACTCATAAAAAAAAAACAAGGGGACATTGGCACCTTCAAGTTCAGCTAGAATTTTTTTGGTCATGATCAATAGATTCTAGAGCTGAGAATCCCGCAGTAACAAAGGCTTAAGAAGATCTTTGAAAACTTGACCTCCAGATACAACCAAGATGGTTAGACTGCTTACAACTAACTTTCTCCAAAACAAAATAATTTTGAGTTAAGCAAGCAACAGACAAACCTATGGCTGAACAATGATAAACAACTGGAAATAAACGACGTGAAGATGTATGTCAAGTATGCTTGTTCATGCATATGATGCCATGCTATATGCATTTGGTGTTATCATAACTCCTTTCCAATCAAAGCCTATTTTCATTAGTTCTGGTAGAAAAGAAATTCTTAAAGGTGCCAGACACACATCTTTTCAAGAGCCCAACGGTACTCACGTTTATCTCATGACCCAAATCTATATTAGGATTATAACTTTCAAATATTTGGACTGCTCTACTACTAAGCAGATAATACAGGCATGCACAGGGATTTAAGATAGCAGGACTGGTGAAGTCCATGTTTTGTTTCTCTCTCTGCCTCTGACAGCCCCTTCCTCACAAGAAAGTGTACATGATCTGATGAATGCCATTCATAGAATAGGAAAAGGATGACTATTTAGAAATATATCATAACTTTCACGATGCACTACCCTGAGATTGTATATGTAGGCTACTCACAATGAGGAGTTAACAAGGCACAGAAGTCCAGACTTTACCTGGTCGTCAAGATAGTCAGTACATTTATAACATACTCTCATCCCATTGGATAGGATCAATTCAGTGGCTCCAATGTCTGAGTATTCAAGCTGCTGGGTACTATAGCTGAAAAGAACATCCTTACAAAGTTATTGTTTTTTTTTCTGGCCATACAAGGTTAAAGTTTGAATGTCAAAGTTTCAATGCAAATGTTCCCGAAAGAATTGTCCACCTAGATTGATTGAATAACCCATTGAGAGAACATGCTTGGCTATAAAGTTGACAGAAGAATACGAAGAAATCAGTCTTAGGTAGTTTAACCCTGTCACAGAATCTGCATGATGCTTTTGCAGCAATATCAGCACTTTTCAAGATTCATAATAGTAAATCACAATGTCATCTGTACAGATCACCGTTTGAGGTGTTTCCATGTTGATAGAAGTAGAACTCTAGAAGATATTGATTCACAGAATACAGTTCATTTAATAAAAACAAGGGAAATCACAATGGAGGTCTGAGGAGCAGTTAAAATATGTATAATTGCTTAAGAACTTTAGTTGTTGTTAATCATATCTTGATCGGATGAGGACCATAGTGGAAATGGAAAAAATCATGATAACTGTAATCTGACAAGTTCAATGGCCAAATACCTTGACAGATACTAGTTAAATTTTATACCACAAATCATGAGCTAGGCCCAAGACATGCAATTATAAGATAGCCGGCTGTGCTATCCCTAGATGTTCCATGAGTGATTTGTGGACCTCTAGTTATATAGCACAACCATCTCAAAACCAGCAAGAAGATCTCCACAAGCAGAGTTATCAATATTTGAGGAAATTCTGTTGAATTTTATTTTACATGCTCATTGCCTAAAGTTTGACTCAGCTGAAACTACATTTGGGAGAGTAAAATCCATATCTACCATTCACATACAAGAGAGTAAACGATAACCGTATAGAATAAGATAGGAACATGATTGGAGGATATGCATGAATTAGATGTAGAAAATTTATGATTTTAATACTTCCAAAGGCAAGGACAAGTACAAGAAGAGACTATTGGCCAAACTGTACCCTGGATTTGGCTTCACAGGGACAATCTCTTCTGGAATATGTTCTTCATCCCATGGTGGAATTTGTTTTGCCTCCTCTAGAGAGTTGACCTTCAATACGACACTCCTAAGATCGTCCACCTTTGCAAATACTTGAGGCTCAATGGCCTTAATGACACAGCTGCTCGAGGTAAGCAGCTTCTCCGCATATTTTGATACGTCTAATGATGAAATATCTAGAAGTACGAAAGAACTTAGTCAGTGCTCAGAACCTCTATTTTCTCTGGTATGGAAAAGCACTAAACTACATTAGATGGTTAAGATGACTTACGGGGTAAGATAGTTTTCTGGAGTTGTGCCTCATACTCAATACCAATTACAGGCTCACCACGCAAAAAATGCTGCAGGTTTATATGTAAATATTAATCATTTCTAAAACTAATAAATCTAATTAATGACATTATCAAGATTATGGGTCGTGGAAATACTTGGATCAATTCATCTCGCAAGCTGGTTGATTGCGTTTGATCACGCTCTAGATAAGCGGATTCGATCTCCGACAATAGCAAAGCTCGAACAATAGAGATTTCGCGTTCTGAAAAACCATGGATTCTCACCCTCGCCACCTGAAACATAAGTGTGGCTGAAAAATGATAAACAACAAAGAAGCTTATTAACCTAAGAGAAACTGACCTCCATGAGCATTGATTCTAGAGCCCCTATGGTCCCTCCTTCTTTGCACGATGCTGTTATCATATAGGCCTTTAGTGGACGAACTAAGACATCTGAATCAGCTGAACATGAGAAATAAGGCGGATCTTTCTTCCGAGATTGCTTGAAGAATCTTTGGTTTAGGGCATGAAGAAACACAGATTCTGTGAGCAAGTCCTTGTAGTCCTTCACGGTTTTTAAATCATCAACTGGCATCTTGCAGCTGATCATTACCACACTCTGCACCAATACACATCAAGCTTATGTAGTCATGAAGAAACACTTCCAGGATAACAAACAAAGGCTAATATCATGCACAAAAGAGAAAATTAAGCACGCACTCACCCCAGCAGCTTCACGTTCAACAAAATATGAAAATCGTGGTCTGTCATGAGATGGAACTGAATAGGTAGGAATGGGTTGGTGGTCAAGCACTGCACCTTTCTGCCTAAAATGAGTCTTTATCATATCAACTACACTCTGCAATGGAGCAGGAGAGCTTTAGAAATCCTGGAAATTTGGAAACTAAACATGGAAAGTTGAAATGCAATGACACCAAACCTGAGTATCAGGAAAGTCTCCAACAGCTACAACTGCCATATGACATAACTGGTACCATTTCTGATAAAACTGCTTCACAGTCTCAGCAGAGACGGTTCGAATCACCGCTTCTGTTCCAATAGGCAAGCGCTCTGCATACTGCATTATCCCGATTCCAATTGTAAACCACAAACTATGCAACTTCGCCAAGGTAAACTTCAATTTTTGACCAGCCAATAAAACTTCCTCTGTAACTTTAAATGCCAACACTTTTGGGGAAACTTTATTTTCCTTTAATTGACCTTTAGAAATTTACAATCACAGGCGATTTTTCAAATTCTAATCACCTCACAGTCCTACTCTTGCATTGCAGCTTCACTAAAACACAAGGAAACAGAAAAATTCCAAAGAAGATAGAATGAAAAAGGGAAATAGGATGCCCCACCTCAGAAATAGGGGATAAAAAAGGCAAATAGACATGCTACTTTTGTTGAAATGACTTCTACCTGATCGTCTATTATTTTGGCAAGGTAATAGAAGGCTACCACGAACTGAACTCAAAAGAGATGCAAAAACATATCCTTCATAATTTCCACCCACAAGCATGGCTATAAAAACATCTTTTAATCTGGCCATCCTAGAGGCTAGAGCAACAAGTCTTCTGTACCGTTTTAGAAAGAGTTTAGAGATATTAGAAGTATATTCTTCAAACAAACTCTCGTTTGCCGGAGTAAAAAAGTGCAGTATACCAAAGAGTCACTGAAATATTAGCAAAAAAAGAATAGAAAGCAATAGGAATATGATTGATTACTTGGAAATACCTTTGAACCTTCCATCAACAAAAGCCAATGAGCATCCTGCATTCTTCCAGTTGCATTCCTGTTACTTCTGTATTCTTCTAAGACGGCACCTCGTTCTTTTTCCAGATCATCTTTTGAGACTCGAACCTGAAGTCCACAACTATTAATGCCGAATAAATCAAGAGAGCCAATAACTATCAAACTATCAAGTTTTGTTGGTACCTCAGAGCTGAACTCTGCCAATATAGAGATAGCCTGAGACAGCAGCTCAGGCTTGTCAACAGGAACAAACAACTCATATATGGTCTGATCAGCAGATGTTACAGCATTTTGACAAGCACCAAATTCTGCTCCGATACTCTCTAGGAATTTCACGATATCATGATTGGTATATCTGTTAGTGGCACTGAAAGCAAGGTGCTCAATTATGTGAGCAACTCCGAGCTCATCATCCTCTTCCAAGACTGAGCTGCCGCAAACACAATAGGTTATCCTATTTGTCAAACCAACAAGATGTTTTACCAAAGAAATAAGCCATGCATGAAGTGTAACTAATGGCTAGATAAAAGACACCCCCCATTGTTTCTTTATAGTTAAGAACCGATACTGGCAATGAAGGCGGAATCCTAGACTGTCATCAGGTTCTGTAATCTGAGTCTGTAATGGTAGCAAGACTCAGCTGTTTCATCAATAGCATAAACGAAAAATGCCGAATTAATAGAACCACACCTACCACATGTGCTTCAAGGTATGAAAGACACACAAGACGCAATGCATGTGGCCTCCATGCCAACAACTCTAATATAATTGCGTGACAATTGGGCTTAAACCATATCACCTTAACCACAGGTTTCTTCAGGCATTGGTTTTGTCTGAGTTTTGACTTGTCAACCAGATGACACGTTACAAGAGACTTGGATGGATCAGTCACAAATTTGGATTTGCTCGTCCATGCAAATATGTTAATGACCCGACCTTACCAGCACAAGCCTGACAAAAGCATAGCCTCGTGGGAGAGTGACAAGCAGACAGATCTTCCAAAAGTAGTGGCTATTCTCGTACATTCCACCATTCTCTTTAGACAAGGTTTCGCTATAACCATTTCAACAAATGACACATTCTGTCTCCCTCACCGAAAAAAAAAAAAATCCCCTAAATATCGAGGCAGTCCTTCAACTGATGCCACTTCACAACTCTATTCCACCCCTGCCGCATCTCATTTTGCAAACCGATTCCGCTACTCCACAGCCTCTTCGGTCAAACTCCGACAGCTCACTTCGCAACTCAGTCAACACGCACAGTCGAACTCGAATGCACCACTCAAAAGCTCGCTCTAAGCGCTAACACTACACCACCGATCGCAAGCTCCCGTCCCCGATCGAATCGCCTGTTCCGATAACGGAGAGAAGAGGAGCGCTCAAACAGGAGTCGCGAGAGCTCAGTTGCTTACCCAACTTGAACGACGAGAGCGAGGGCGGTTCTCATCCTGGGCTTGGAATTGCGGCGGACGTAGTAAGCGAGGCCGTTGTCCAGCCGGCCGTGCTCGGTGCCGAAGGGCTCGCCCCCGAGCGCGTCGCCCATGTCGACGGCCGCCAGCTTCAGCGACCGGAAGCCGTGCTTCCGCCCGAGCTGCGACGTCTCCGCCGGGAGCAAATCCATGGCGCCTCTCTCTCTCTCTCGCTCTCTCTCGCTCGCAGTTTGTGTGTGTCGCGCGCGGACTGGCGACTGTTTTCGGACTTGGTTTCAGGCAGAGAAAAAGATTTTGATTTGCTGTTTGCGTCCTGGGGATTTTGCTTTTTACGCTACTCAAAATGGGCATGGGATGGGATGGCCCGGGGTGATGGTACTGGCGGGGCTAATTCCTAAAAAAAAAAAAAGCATAATTTTATTTTAAGTGATAATTTTAGCTCGAATTAAATGTAAATTTTTACTCGAGTCTCAAATCTCACTCCTGTGGTGTGAAATTTTCAAATTGTTCATGTCAGATTTGAGATTTAAGTTAAAGTTAATAATTTTTTATGAGACAAAAAAAATTCGGACAAAAATCGTCACTCATGATAAAGTTCGTGATTTTTTTTTTTGGAATTGGGCTTATTGGTTAAGAGAAAAAACTATTTTCATTTTTTTTGGGGCCTTTTTTTCTCCCATTTTTTTTATTTATTTTAGTTACAAGGAAATAAAAAAGAAGGTTAAAATGGACGACCCGAGCTATTATCATTCAATTTATTATGAATATTACTGCAAAAGTCTTGCACCCGTTACGGAAATTTCAAATTAAGAAATGTTTATTTTCCGCACTACCAACAGCTGTCCGAATTTTAGCGTGCTCATCAACGTAACATGAGCTATTCATTTGTCCACGACGTTGAAGACGGGCGACTTCTTATTAACCGCTTTGGGGTAAGTGACGGTGTAATAAAGACTCGAGTGAGAAATCATTTGATTAATCACTTTATCGTTCGCTTTGAGTCCATCGTTGTCATGAATTTTGTAAATCGGGTTTGATCATGAATCTTCCAGGTACTTCCAATAGCTTCGGATACATCACAGACCTGGACAAGTAATCCTGAACTGAGTATCTCGTCTGTTGAGTTTGACTTTCTTTGTCTAATCCCTTACCTGAGAACTTTGTCGATTGCCGAATCCCATTAGGTTACCTTGACTAGCAATTGCGTCGTGCTATCTCACACAAATTTGTTAGTAATAAGCATTTTCATCCTCTGCATCTTGATGCATCTGTTTTGCGCACAATTTTGATGGGAACGGTAGAGGTGCATGAGGCTTTCCCTCAGCTCAGTCTTTTTGGTTCTTGAGACCCGCCATCTAAGGATTTCTCAATGGAGACGCGCACATATCGCCTTCTTCAACTGAGGAAATGTCGGAAGAACTTGCGCTACCCTTCGATAAAAGGGGGGCGTGCCTCCCCCTCATTCGTTTAACAAATTTCAGCACGCCAATTCGATGCGGGTTACAATTGTAACAAGCTTTAGGAGATAAAAAGCCAGACATGAGAGAGACACAGGCACTTGAAAATGACAGGACCGTGAATGCAGCTTCTTCCCTAGACCCACGTGATAGTGCAAAACCAGGAAACGATCTACCTCTCCTGAAATTGGATCCAAAACTAGGGATTGAGCATAAGCAAAACTACGCTGTCATGATCTGCAAATTGCGGCTAGCAAGGGTTTCTCAAATCATAAGCTAAAAGGGCAATGCCCACCTCAGTCATCTACAGGACCTCCGTTAATTCCATCCCGAGGGCTACAACATTTGTATTACACGACCTTTTCTGCGCTCATTTCCGAGATACCTTCTGAGCAATCAGCTTGATGTCCTTCAGTCTTTCATCAATTAACTGCTGCAGCTGCTCTTCTTGCTTGTTCTGGTTGTCCTCCACCTGGATACCGTTAGCTTCACCACCTGCTTGTGCCCTATGCATGACGAATGACATCTCTGGATCAAAATCACTCGGTACTTCAATCACTTTCTTCCCGGCAGTCTCAGAGTCTTTTCCCAAGATGTCGGCCCTGACACGATTTGAAATGACGGAAAAATAATCCTGTATGCTCTTATTGGCTGGATCAAGCCCAACATAGACCAGAATCTCCCAACACTGAAGAAACTGTTTCTTGTTGATTTTGAAACGCTTCCTGGCATCCTCAACCACGTTAGGAGGAGGCAACAACCGAGGGATGTAGGTTTTCTTTGATAGTTTTCCTTGCTTCAACTGAGATACTGTTGAATTTACCGCCTGCTGGACCTTGTCAAAGCTCAGAAGCCGTTTCACATCGATACATGTTCGCAAGTGTTGAAGATTATCCACTGGCTCTTCTATTGTGAAGTCATAAACACCATCGGCTATTGCGACATTGTTAAGCACCTCCAGGAGATAGCGGCCATAACCTTTGCGCTGGTAAAGTGGTAATACTAGAATCTGACATTGACAAAAGACCTCATGAGTAATGCAAACTAACTGTTCGAATACACTCTACATGCTCTTCTAAAGCACTTGAAACTTGTCTCCTTCCTTATAGCTAACCAAGACGAAAGCAAACCTGACCCAGCCGCAGTCGCGAACTTTCAGGATAGCGATAGAAACGGTACACAGCAGCAAAACCAAGAAGCCTATCTTGAAAATTGCCTTGCTGATCACTTGTCTTTTGAATAAGAAGATACAGCTCCCAACTTGAATCAGTTACATCAATAGGATTGCTACCTGATTCATCAGAAAAAACTTGCTCAGGATTGGAAATTTCTACCCTTGACATATAATGCAACGCATGCACACCCAAATAACCCTCGAACAAGTCAATGAATTACCGTCTACAAGAAGCAGAACAAGAGGGACCAACCGACTATACAGGTGTCCCGCCGTCATATTGCCCCCCATCAGCATGCGCACGACCTGACATGCAGGAAGAGTCAATTTTCATGATCCTTTCAAAAATTACTGCCCACTATGCAAAAGGAGGAAAAAAACAAAGGAACACCTAATGCATCCGACAAAGTATAGATGAAAAGGCCAAGCAGGAGGATGAAAAGCAGGCTCCTCTAAGAACACTCTGTCAAACTTATCAGATTGTTAAATGGGCAATACAAAAATCCAACTCCCTCCCCGGTCCCAAGGAGAGAGAGAAGGGCAGGACAGACTTTGATTTTCACAATGTTGACTAGCCGCCAGCCTACAATGATAAGGCAAAAAATGCAAATGTCTTCTTATGATTTACCGACATTCATAGTACGGCCAACTAAAAGAATCGATGATGAGATTGCTCATAAGAGGAGTCCTGCTTCCCATGACAGGCTAGTATTGAAATGGGAAAATCTTAATTAGCAGCAGTAGGAAATGAACACATTCATTTGGCAGGCTTTACCTATTACAAAGCATAATGAAAGTTAATTGTCATGTTCATCATATTATGCATGCACGATAATGACGAGCACAGAAAAAGGAAATTTAAAAAGCATGACTATTTTCACGTGTTATCATAGTCAGCATTAGCATTTAGAGAATTAAACCCACCTCGACATCAGAACTAACTGCTTTTAGATTACTAATGGAATCATTGACATGACCATCAGAGTATTTATGCTCTAAAACCTCCCCAGCTGAAACTGCAGACCTGAGAAAAGTCATATTGACAAGATAACTTAACAAACAAGTAAATAAGACACTCAGTAAACCAGAGCTGAGAAAATGAAGTTCTCCCCCCCCAAAAAAAAAAAAAAAAGATAACCGGGAAAAAAAACCTGTACCTAATAAATTGGGTCTCCTTGGAAAAAGTTTGAAGGAAATCGTCTTTATTATCCACAAGAGTTTCACCAAACATATCCTGATTCAAAGATCAAAAAACCAGCGGTTGTCAAGAGAAAAGAAAAAAAAAACACTTTAACCAGTAAATTCAGTACCTTAAGAGCAGCGTTCAGATCTGTGATTCCTTTGCCTCCCTTGAACAAATAAAAACCACAAATATCATATGTCACCATAAACAAAGACAGTGCTAAATTGCAAGACGAAAGCATCATTATCCCGCATGCTATTGACAACTCTAAAGAGTCAGCAATGCATACTGATCATAATGCAGAAGTAGATGGAGTACTTACATCCGATTTGCTCTCAAAAGCAATCTCTGCATATGCATGAAACGATACGCAACTCACCCACACGGATATCTGCATCGAGTGCAACAAGCATTAAGTGGAGTCATCTACTACTATTTAGAACTACACAATCACACAATGTTTCAAAAAGCTCAAAGAATCACAAAGATGAGATATTCTCCTTTTTCAGCAAGGAAAGATATTGCTGCAAGAAAAAAGACCAAAAAAAATTTCTCATTCTCAATATATTTACTTATGTTACAGAAGCAGTCAACGAAAACCATCAAAAGGTTATTAACTGATAGACATCACTGCACTTCAAGCACAAAGACAGACTGCATTATCCAGGGTCTTCAGTAGCTGATAAAGACTATTATTGTCTCATAGCTCATCAAAGGGAGCAGCTTGTCGAGCAACAACCAAACTAGACTATAAATGTCAATATAACAAGAAAAAAAAAAGCAGCAAACATAATGAAAGATAAATCACAGCTTGATCATGCAGAAATAAAACAAAAGTCAACCCTCTGCAGGCAAAGCACATTATCGGGTAAGTTCAAAAAAAAAAAGCAGGCAATTCATGCATCTTCACACAACAAAGAACACATAGTATCACGCATGTAAGTTATGTCCCTTACATTTAGACCTTGGTATCCATAGATTTTTCCATCTTCCTCAAAGAAGTGACTCAAGTCAACTGGATCGAGGCAGAAGCTATCTGGAGCTCCCACTTCTTCTTCCCTGGACACTACAAAACCAGCAACCAAATTACAACTCATGGACATATGAAGTCGAAACGCATTTCGGACAAAAATGCTTGGGGATCTAAAAAAGGAAAAACGACCGACAAACAAAAGCAAAAGCATCTCATGGTCAGCTGAGCCTTTAAACCGAGACAAATCTCTAAACTCAGTAACTACACAAGGCCTAGGAAAAAAACACCAGGGTAGGTACCTCCAATAGCGTATAAACAAAGCAAACATACTTCACCAAAGAGAAAAAAACAGTGCCCACACGACACTGGAAGTAAATACAGAACATCAGCAAAGACCAAACCATTTCTGTTAGTTAAACTTAGCTTGGATTAAAATACAGAACCCATATTTTGTCACGACAAAAATTCTTCTATTTTCCCGGCAGGAAGCTAGTTACCACGATGAGAAGACAGACCAATGTCGAGTAAACCTTAAAAACCTCTGACTTGGTTACTCCATGAATCAACTCACGAGTAGCTCACTCCAACTATACATCAGCAAATACTAACGATTTTCATCGGGCCCACTTCGCACTAAACTACGATGAACCGAATTGCTCAGCTGAACTTCCAACTAATCCGAGCCGCCGCCGCCGCCCAAGAAACGAGAAGGGATAACGACAACGCGCGAAAATCGCGGGGAAATACACTCCGCCCAGACTTACCCAGATACGCCTTGATGCAGCCGTTTGGGTCGACTCCAGCATCTGCACCACGAATGCAAAGGGAAAGAAAAAAAAAAAAAAAGAAACGAGGACGCTGAGCGGGCGAAACAGGAGGGAATTTTACGCAAGAAAACAAAACTAGCGGCGGGGGGAGGGAGGCCCGCGGAGTACAGCGACGGGGTCTTTAGGGGGAAATTGAACGGGAAGGAGGTCGGGAAGAGGCGGTCCCGGAGTTACCGATGCCGGAGAAGCCGACGCGCCGCCGCTTCTTGGGCTCGGCCGCCGGATCGGGCGCGGCGTTGTGCTTCTGCGCCATCGTTAGGGTTTCGCCGACCGGGGAAGTGGGAGGGGGAAAGGCGGGAAATTGCGCAGAGCGCGAGAGGGAGAGGGGAGGGGGGAGGAGACGTTGCGCGAACCGCGACATAAGAGGGCATCGGGGTCACGTGGCTTGGCACGTGCTGAGAAACATAATTGGGGGATATTTAAGTTAATTGCGTTCACGGCCAACGAGTGGGCGTTTGGTCTAGTGGTATGATTCTCGCTTTGGGTGCGAGAGGTCCCGAGTTCGATTCTCGGAACGCCCCTCCTATCCTCAATCCTTTTGTTGCTTTTTCCTTCTCTTTTTTTTTTGCATTGATGTCCCCGTGTTAGAAACTATTTTTATTTGTGTCATAAGTTTGATCAAAACATATCAGCAGACGTGCCTGTAGATCGTCATCCCATTGCCCCCGTATTAGAAACTATTTTTATCTGTGTCATAAGTTTGATCAAAACATATCAGCAGACGCGCTTGTAGATCGTCATCCCATTGCCCAGCGCAACTTGAGATGTATCGACCCAAGGATCGATAGTGCCGCCCTAGAGAGCGTCGTCATACATGATCACACCCCCATCGTCATACATGATCACACCCTCGACCCTCACCAGCCTCAACAGCCTATCGTGCCTTACCAGTTATCTTTGTCATAAGTTTGATCAAAACATATCAGCAGACGTGCCTGTAGATTGTCATCCCATAACCCAGCGCAACTTGAGATGTATTGACCCGAGGATCGACAGTGCCGCCCCAGAGAGCGTCGTCATACATGATCATAGCCCTGTCGTCATACATGATCACACCCCCGACCCTCACCAGCCTCAGCAGCTTATCGTGCCTTACCAGCATCGACGAACGCAAAGTCGAAGCTGCTTTCATTTTCTTGTTGACGTGAAAAAGAAGAGACGGATGAGATTTTTGAGAGTCTAACAAGCTCAGAAGATACCATTTTTACTGCACAAAGTCCAAATGAGGATCATCTTTTACTAGAGAAGTTACACTAACAATTTCTAGTAATTTATCGAGGACAGGCAAAGCTTGCGATTTGATGAAGTCGATCTTGTGTTCGACGATGGCCTTCTTGATAAATGGTAATCCAATCTCGTATGCTTATCTGTCTACATCGATCGCTATGATCTGCACAAGAAACATTTGATTTGACCAATATGAAACAAGAGAAAAATGTGCAGATTAATTCTACTATTTTTATCTGTCTCATAAGTTTGATCAAAACATATCAGCAGACGCGCCTGTAGATCGTCATCCCATTGCCCAGCGCAACTTGAGATGTATCGACTCGAGGATCGACAGTGCCGCCCCAGAGAGCGTCCTCATACATGATCACAGCCCCGTTGTCATACATGATCACACCCCCGACCCTCACCAGCCTCAGCAGTCTATCGTGCCTTACCAGCATCGACGAACGCAAAGTCGAAGCTGCTTTCATTTTCTTGCTGACGTGAAAAAGAAGAGCCGGATGAGATTTTTGAGAGTCTAACAAGCTCAAAAGATACCATTTTTACTGCACAAGTCCAAATGAGGATCATCTTTTACTAGAGAAGTTACACTAACATTTTCTAGTAATTTATCGAGGACAGGCAAAGCTTGCGATTCGATGAAGTCGATCTTGTGTTCGACGATGGCCTTCTTGATAAACGGTAATCCGATCTCGTATGCTTATCTATCTATGTTGATCGCTATGATCTGCACAAGAAACATTTAATTTGACCAATATGAAACAGCAAGAGAAAAATGTGCAGATTAATTCTAGCTTGACAAACAGACTAGCAAGTTTTTCCTTTTTTCAAAGCAAAAGACGACATACCTTGCCATCGTGTGGAATCGTAAGAGCCGAGGGGAGAGTATCCGGTGAAGACGCCACCTCTATAGTCTTCTTGGCGTTTAATAGCTTCAGAGCAGGGCGATGAGCTGACTCCCATCCGACGCAGTTGCCAAGTAGGACCTTGTTCACCGAAAGCGAGCAATGTTCACCGAAAGTTTACCTTCTACTTTGGAGAAAGAACTGCCCAGGTCACAATCAGTTGCCAAGTAGGGCCTTGTATAATTTCTGTATGTTTTGTAATGAAGAGCATATGAGGCACTCATAGTGTAATATTTGGATATTAAAAAAAAAAAAGAAAAAAGGACAAAAAGTCAAAAGTAGCTACAGTGAATCTTCAGCGAGCATGCCCGGCCGAGAAAAGGAGAAAGGAAAAGAAAGAAAGAGAAAAGAGAGAAGGAAAAAAAAAGAGAGGAAGAAGAAGAGGAGGAGGAGGGTTTGGTGCTGCACGAATCTCACCTAACTGATTCGACTTCGTATCGCAACGTCTGGTAAGCACTCACGCCCCTTGTTCATCCGATCGGAGAAGTTTTCCGATTTATGATTTAAATTCAGAATTTTGGGAAATTCGAGCGGCGAAGTCCAATTTTTTAGCCGTTGAACTGCGTATATATATAGGATTAATAGTTTATGGTGTTGTGGAGTTGTGAGATTTTATGGATCTTGATTTGGATCTACGGTTTGCCCAATATGAATTTTTGAGGTTGGCCGCACAAAGTGAACAGTGCGCGACCAGTGGGCTTTAGGCTAATTTTTGTCAGTTTTTGGCTCGATTTTGGGACGGCCAAGTTGGGGCTTTTGTAATACTCGGAACGAGCTTTCTTTTGACTATAAGTTTGCTAGGATCGGAGTTCGATGGAGAAAGTTATGACGCGATAAAGTTTTGCGCTCAAGTTCCGCTTTGTGGACGATTTGGATAATGACTTTGGAAGAGCAATTTGTGGACATCTGTGGACATCTTTGAGTTATCTTGTTAGCATTTAAGTGTCGTTTAGCCGTTTAGTAATTATCTCAGTATTTTACTTGGTTTTGATGTTGATTCTCATTCAATTGATAGGATTACAAGATCATCGACGTGTTTAGCCACATTATTTGATTTTGGGGTATTCCAGGTGAGTGGTGATATCTTTTCTTTGAGTTTATAAATTCATGTTTTAAAAGTGAAAAGTATTTGAGTATCGTATGAGTTAATAAACATGTTTAGTGCATAAAAATCTAAATCGAGCAATTACTACCATTTTGTATTTGAGAAAAATTTGAGAATTGTTGTACAAAACGTATTATTAAAGGATATATGTGTACCGCTTTGTGAATTGATTTATGAAATGAGTTTTCGAATGATTTGAGAAACACTTTACAAAAATGATTTCTGGTGGTTGAGTTGAGAAATATCATAGACTTGATTTAGGAAATGTGTTCTGTTTGACGAAGAAAGATTGTGTCTTGTTTTCTGAAAGCAATTAGTGATATTGATTGTGGATTATTGGAGGATGTATGTTTGGTGCTCAATATTGCTGTGAGCCCATTGAGAAGTTTGTGGGTATGCGCATACTAATCTAGGATCGCCTTATCACGGAGCGAGATACGTGATTATTGTTTGATATTGAGCAATAGATTGGTCGATGGATAGACCATTGATGTGTTTTCTGCTGTGCCAAGGCAAATCCTTGAGAGCAAAGGCAGTGCGGCTGCAACTCAAAAGGGATAACATCGGGTCGGGTTGAGAGATGGCAGTGTAGCTGCGCCTCTACCCTAAACGAGCCCTTTTATGACGAGATTAATCAATGGAATAGACCATTGATACGTGAGTTATTGAGATTGGTCAATGGATTTGACCATTAACGTGTGATTTGACGAGATTAATCAATGAACTTGACCATTGATGATTGAATTGTAATGACGTACCAAATGAATGTTTTTTTGGTTTGTATCGAGTTTTGTAAAAAGGAAAAATAACTCATATTTGATATGATATGTATATGATATTGTGGGTTTAAATTTTAAGTTTTCGATATTTTTATATATGCATAGTGGTTACTCAATCTGCTTAGAAGAGATATGTACTATTTACTGAGCTGTTGTTGCTCATCCCCTTCTTCCCAATCTTTCAGATCTTTGTTTGGCAGCCAATAGAGCAAGAGCGATGTCATGGAAACTTTTGGGTGATTTGAGGCTGCGTCCTTCAGGTGAAAGGACGGCCGTGTCATCCCCCATCCTGGTAGATTTCAGGATGTGACACATAGGCATCACAAGATGACTATATTGATTATTGCACAATCAGGGACATGCACAATCCAAAAGAGATATCGGTACAATCCTAAGAGATACAAAGAATCGCCTACGTATCTCTAACCTCCACAGCCATTTAAGGCTAAAAAATGCTACTTCCCATTATGCAACAGCAGATGAGAAAATCATATAGTTTGGCGAATGCAGCATACAGATGAAAGTGTTCCGCTTTATTTTCACTGAAGGGTCGTGTGTCAGAGGCAACTGAAGGGTCGTGGATGATGTTCGCACCTAGTCACGGATGAGCCACGTCCCATGCACGGATGGGACACGTCCCATGCACGAATATATCACGTCCCATGCACGTAAGGGTTCATGTCTTGTTCATGGACGGGCTCGGAGTCCTTGCTCCCTTGGGTTGTGTCACATGCATAAGGAATGTAGGAGGAGGTGGACAAGAGTTGAAAAGGAGACACAAAATAGAAAGATTGTCGATTGAGAATAGTTTTCAATTTTAGCAAAACCAAAATATTATTTTTGTAAACACGGGTAATAAGGGATTTTCGAAAAAATGGATTATTCTCTAAATGTTGGTCTAATGTCGTGTCCAAAGGTTCTTTTTTTTTTTTTTTGGTCGAATGTCCAAAGTTTAAATTACAAACTTTCTGATGATTGGCAATGTCGAGTTTACCACGCTACCTTGAAAAACATCATTGTCAGCAAGCCAATTGTGACTGTTTTTTTACCATATCATTCATTTCGTTTTTGGCAAAAAATCGTCCCAGAAAATAATATCTGTAAATTTATACTTTTTCGATTCTGTCAAAAAAATTATTGTCGCAACTTTTTGAAAAAGCTGTGAACCCGTTGACACCAAAAAATGCCCAAGTCCTTGACCATGGAATCGGATTGGATAAGACCGAGCAAGACATAGTTGAAGTAAAATTTGTTAAAGTCCATTCAGTCGGTCGGTCATTATAGGAAACTCGAAAAAGGCAATGGAGAGTTGCCAACGGGTGAAATAACAGAACTTTGCTAAGTATTGAGCCACGAAGCGTCGGTAAGTGAAACTTGGTTCGGTCAACAAAAGAGCCAAAGTCGAAGTGAAGATCGACGAATCAAGAGCGAGAGAAGTGTTCAAGTCATAAAACCAACAATTTCAACTACAATCATAATGACCCATTCAATCGGGAAGCCAACATGATCACCACCAGTTTGCAGAACGGTATATCTCGAAAGCCATAAATTATAATGGCCGACAAACGAGGGATGTTATGATCGTTAGGAAGAGGTTGTAAGCTACAAAAGCTGCCGTCTATGTGGGGCAAGTGATGAGGCCACCATCGTGGAGCAGTGGATTTTTTGTAAGAAGTAGCATAGGATTTTTTTTTTTTCTTTAGAATTGTTGTTAACGATCTCTAGTAGCATAGGAGCAGTGAATTCGAGCGAGGGACCGGTAATCAATTAGTAAACATTGGTTGTTCAATTTCATCTTCCTATTATCTTTACATTCCACTATTATTTCACATGGTTGGTCGCGATTGCCTCCGATCTTTATACCTTTAATTTTCTCGTCAGTCCACCATTCCTGTCCAAAAATCAACAAAGAATCATTTACATCCTTTATTGATTTCCATATCAATCCACATTTCTAAAGGAGTTTTGTCATATACTTTTTTAGCAAAACGGAACTATTTACTTTTTGTTGTCAAAGTCATACAAGTCTCTCTCTACATATGGCTAATCACGCGACTCATTAGCAGTTTTTATGCGCACACGCACATTCAATAACTTTTATGGGGACTTGTTTGTAGACTTCTCATCGTTAATAAGGTAACAACATCACAAATGCCATAACTTTTATGACACTCAAGTGATTAGCGTATATAAATTATGGCACTCATTTGATCGAAAATAAAGTTATGGCATTCAAGTGAGTTTTATACGAAAGTCAAGGCACTTGTGGTGTCATTATTTCTCGTCCACAACAAAGTTGACCAAGCAAAGTAACATGTCAAACGGGATTATTCCTAGCACCAGGACTAGGTGGTGTAGATTAAAGAAATTGTTGAGTACTCGTTCCGGCACTTGTGATGTGTTTATCCTTTGTCCGCAACAATGTTGACCTAGCGAAGTACTGAGTCGAACGGAACGATCAAACAAGATTATTCGTAACACTAGTACTAGGTGGTGTAGATTAAAGATTGACAGGAACAGTCCTCCGAAGTTTATTGAAAGTACTCAAAAGGTCATAAGATAGCAGCCTCACAATTTGTATTGGAAGTCATTATGCTCAAATCTCGAAAGAGTGAGGAAAAAGTACTATTTTGATCTATGCCATATGTGTGATCAAAAGGCATTAACAGATGCGCCTGCAAATCGTCATCCCATCGCCTAACGCTACTTGAGATATATCGACCCGAAGATCGCCTGCTATCATCTTGTTGAACTCGATTGTGTCCTTCCACGCGAATTGCCTCATTGGGTGAGCGGAGGATGGGTCGGCCAAGGCGACGGTGCCTCCCCAGAGAGTGTTATCATACACGATCACGCCCCCGACCCTCACCAGCATCATCAGCCTCTTGTGATAGTTCTTCAGGTTTGCCCGGTCAGCATCGACATATGCAAAGTCGAAGCTGCTTTCATTTTCTCGCTGACATGCATAAGCGAAGCCGGATGAGATTGTTGAGAGTCTAATTAAGCTCAGAAGATCCTATTTTTATTGCACTAGTTCAAATGAGGATTATTTTTCTAGAGAAGTTGCACTCACAGTTTCCAATAATTTATCGAGGACAGGCAAAGCTTGCGATTCAATGAAGTCGATCTTGTGTTCGACATTGGCCTTCTTGACAAATGGTAATCCGATCTCGTATGCTTCTCGGTCTACATCGATCGCTATGATCTGCAGTGGAAAAATTTGAATTGATCAATATGAAACAGCAAAAGAAAAATGTGCAGATTAATACTAGCTTGACGAACAGACTTGCAAAATTTTCCATTTTTCAAGCGAAAGACTGAACCACCTTGCCATCGTGCGGAATCGCGAGAGCTGTGAGCAGGAGAGAGTATCCAGTGAAGACGCCGACCTCTATAGTCTTCTTTGCATTCAATAGCTTAAGGAGCAGAGCGACGAACTGACCCCCATCTGGTGCAGTTGCTAAGTAGGACCTGTTCAGCAATAATTCCACCAACAGTGAACATAAAAACTTAAGACACACTACGGTTTTAGTATATGGACAACCGCTTTCGATCATTGAATTCCATGGTGCCACCAGATTTACTCAATTTTATCATCGCCGTGACATGAAAAACCAGCTCCAAAAGCGAATGATAGATTATGTTCATACACTTTATTGAAGCAAAATAATTTTGAAGGCATAGTCTAACGAGATCACTAAAAGTGCATGTGGCATTGAGCAAAGAATGTTGAATAGAATTTACTGTGGATGGTTTGCAATAGCTTCTCTGAGCTCCTTCAGAATCTCTTCCTCTCTGGGGTACACACTAGTCGTCAGCACATACTGCCATGACAATACAGTAACTCAGGGAACTCTCAAACAATTATAGCATCTTCATTCAACAGAAAAAATTGGTTCAAACAAAGGAAAAAAAAACAGAGACTTAACATTGTATAGTTCATCACTCTGCAGCAACCCTGATGGACAATAGGAGACTACTTTCGCAGTGGGTTCCATCTCGGCAAGGCCACTAGCTCAATCAAATCCACAGCGATTTAGACAAGAATATGCAAAAGAGAGAATTGTATAATGAAGAGTACATGGGTATTTATATGCTTTACAAGATGAAACAAGGTATGATGACACTAATTACAATCAATTAGGAAAAATTAAGGATATCACAATCAAGGGAGATATACACACATTCCCGAGAGATTAGGAGAATCAAAACAGATACCCAAATATATCTTGCAACTGTAGATGAGAAAAGCTATGCAGTTTTTGTAGAAGTTCATGCACAAAACAGACGAAAGGAATGTGTTCCACTTTATTCTCACTGCGAAGCAACTTCTCTTCCATAAAAATGGGGGCAGAACCTTGAGTGAAACTAAAGATTACCTCCATGTCGTAAGGGTTTTCCCCCAGAAAGATTGTTGTGAGAGAAAACTGCAGGAAAAAGTTAGAGGGAGATCAGAGAACTTCACCTTCTACTTGGGAGAAAAAGTCGCCGAGATCACAACCCAACCTGGGAAAAGTTCCTGAAATTTAAGTTGGCAAAGATGGGCATTTATATGAGGAATGATGTGTGTTCTAGGGATTGTCTTGTTTGCTTAATAATGTCAGGCCATGCTTGTTTTGTTTGACTGACTCTGTGGCTGTTATAGTTGATTTCTAGGTGCGGTTTTATTCCAGATGGTAGATGCGAGAGTGCCCGTCCTCAGGACCACAAAACTAGTCATGCATAAGGAATCAAGAAGGAGAAAAAGAGTTAAAAACGAGACGCCAAGATTGGCCACCGACAGAACAGAAAAATTATAAAGTACAAATGAATTTTTCCAATTTTTGAGAAACCAACTTGTTTATAGTAAATAGGTGTAATAAGAAATTTCAAAAAAATTGAATCAATCTCTATCGGGTATATTTAAGAAGTTTCGTCTTGAGAGACTTGACAACGTGACTCGATGGAACAATTACGAAAATAGTGATTTTATAGTTAGAGTGCGTTTGTTTTGTTGAAATCATTTGTAAAGAAAACTGTTAGTTTTTATTTATTTAGTGATCGAGTAAAAGTGATTTTTTTCTTACCAGAAAGGGAAATCGTTTTTTCTCAATATAAACTTATTGTTTTCAGTTTATAATAAATATTTTCTATAGATCGATTAAAACTCTATATCATCCGATCATTGGAAAGTCGGAAAATAATTTTTTGAAAATAAGACCTCACCAGGATTAAGAAACATTACCGGATCAGTCTTTTCGTGCCCAAAATGTCCAAATCAGAAACTTTCTATTGATTGGCGATGTCACTTTCACCACGCTACCTTGAAAGACATTATTGTCAGCACGCCAACCTTGACTTTGTTGCCAAACCCTTTCTTTTTCTTTTGCCCCAGAAAAGCGTCCCAGAAAATTATATCTATAAAAATTATAATTTGTTTTATATTTAATCAAAAGGGTTTATTGTTGGTGCAACGTTCTGGAAAAGTTGTGAGCTTTTTTTTAATACTTTTTCTTTGTCAGAGTCGTGCAAGTAATATCTCCAGATATGGATCATCACACGACTCCTTAGCAGGTCTCATGCACAACACCACATTCGACAATCTTTTCCAGGACCTGCTTTGACTGTAGATGTATGCTCCTCTCTCTCTCTCTCTCTCTCTCATCGCCTAGCACGTATTGAGTGCTCGTATTGCGAATTTGTTTACATACAGCTTCCAATGTGAAGTTCGACTAGATCTCCAGAGAAGAACCACACCAGGTCGCCCGAAACAACGGACCATACACTCACCCTCAAGAACCCTGAAGGCTGTAGCCTGCTGCCTAATGTGAACGGAGAGTTTCCCGTTCAGCATCATAGGACAAGAAGTGCAAGTGCCGCCGCGAGCCATCTCTAGCTGCTCAAACGCACTCGCGTTTTAAAGTCTCAACTTACTGAACGGAGGAGAGAAAGACTGATAAAACAAATGAAACGAGGCAATTCCGGTTTAATGAAGAAAAAGACCAAGAGAATGCACGCGTTTATGCTTCCAACTCATTAAGTGATCAAATAAAAGAATAGCTCAATATCCCAGCCCAGCCCACAAAGACGGAGTATTATCTCACAAATACATAAGAATCCAAGTTTATTCCTCTCCCTCTCAGAACGTAAATAATATCAAAACCATGCACAAAAATGACTGACATGAACGTAGTATATATCCACAGAGAAAGACCAGAAGAGTTACTGTCGATTAGCTCGGAGCGACTGCATAGTGGCAGCAAAAGTATCATAGTCAGGAAGCTTAGGATGAACGTGACTTGCTCGTTTGAAGGAATCCTCCTTAGATGCAGACTCCAAGCTCGGAGTTGCAGCCTTAGAACTTCCACTCGTCTCTGACTTAGCAGATGAAACCTTCTTTTTTATGGGCAACGAGGGTTGCTCTCTTGCAGGAGACTGTGGACTATCTTCACTCATACCTGACTTACTGGATGAAGTTTTCTTTGAAATTGAAGACGAAGGTTGTGCCTTTGCAGTAGACTTCGAGCTGTCCTCACGAGATGATCTTTTGGTTTCTGAAATGGGCTCGCCCTTTGCTCCCTTACCGTACCTCGAATGTTCAGAACTTCTCAAACTATAGGTTTCATCAGCCGCAGAGTGAGGCCTTGTTGAAGTTTCGGTTGGATAAGAGCTCCTCAGAGAGGATCTTGAATCTGCACTACGTTCTTCGGATTCATCAGAGGCAAAAGCTGACTTCAAGTTGGTATTTCTTTGAGTACTTGGAGCACCAGCCTTTGTCCTTCGAGAAAGCCCAGCACCTATACGTTCTCTACTGGTTGTGGATGAACCAGTGGAGCCTGATCTTTCATTCACTTTGGACGCCTCCCGAGTATAAGGTTTGTAACCACTGTCATATATCTGTTCTTTCACAGTTCCCTCTGAAGCATAAATGCCATCAGAGCCCAGAGATGGGATTACTGGCCTCGTGCTTGCTCTTCTTGTCAAGTTGTCATCCACTTCCTGCTGCATCTTCTCCATATACCGTTCCCGGCGGGTTCTTGAACCACGTTGTTCTTCTCTTAATTCAAAAGATGCACTTGAACCTCTGGAGCTTGATCTTTCATTTACTTCAGACTCCTGCTGAGAGTAAGATTCCGAATGGCTGTCCGAAATTTGGCCTTGGTCAGTCCTTTCTGAAGCATAAACACCATAAGGACGAAGAGATGGGATCACTGGCCTTGTGCTTGCTCTTCTTGTGATTGTATCATCCACTTCTTGCTCCATCTTCTGAACCTGCTGTTGTCGACGGCTTCTGGAATTCTCTTGTGGAACGGCTTTCTCTGGAATCTGATCACTACCAGAACCAAAAGATGCGAAAGCTGGTCCCCTGGTTGGTCTCTTCTTAAACTCAGAACCCACTTCCTCACTCTCTGGATCTTGCTGAACTACAGGATCAGCTGATATATTAAGCGGGAAAGAAGAGGCGGTTTCCTTTGCAGTGTATTCAGCTGTTTGTTTAGATATTGAAGTGTCACCTGCTGAGCTCCACAAATATGAAGGACGCCTATTACCTTTATTTTTCAGACCACCAGTCAATCTTCCAAATGTCAAACCCAAATCATTATCATAACTATCTTCATGTGAAGATTTAGAATCATGTAGCATACCAGGTTCTGAAAATACAGAAGCACTTTCCCCAACTTCACGAACCACAGCATCTTCATAATCATCGAAGGGCTGACTCTGGTGCTTCTTATCTACAGGATCATCAAAGGTATCCAATCCTTTATTCTTTGAATTAAACGAGGATTTCCCTGAACTAGAAGGTAAATCACCAAATCCAAACTTTTTCTGAGATCCAAAACTGGAATATTCTCTCTCCTCCTTGTGATTGCTCCGTTCCTCCTCACTATCTGAACTTGGCCCATTTGACTCATCAAAGGTCACAGGCTCAAGTTCATCTGCTTGTGAATGAACTGAAGAATCGGCCAAACCCCCAGAAAAGATAGGAATGTGCTGGTTCGTTGAGAAACTTGATTGGGGTGTAATCTTTGTGAAAGAGTCAACTGTGGTCCTTTTGGGGCTTGGTGAACTGATACTTGCTGACGGAGGGCTAGGTAAATCCCAGCTTGGTTGTGAGGTCTTCACACTGGGTTCTGCTCCTTTGTCCAAATCAAACCCATAGTCATCAACATCTGAACCATAGTCATCAAAAACTACCGCAGTGCTTTCAATTGTTGGTTTGTTATCTTTGTGGAAGTTTTCTTCACCAAAATCTGCAAAGGGGTTTTCAGCAACATCATCCTCCTCCTTCCGATTACTCATAAGCTCTCGCTTATCACTAAAAGTGCTTGAGTGTGACGAATGAGAATGATAGGAAGCATAGGTAGAATGTTCAGCAAATATAAAATCATCCCGCAAGTCATTAGCAGATTCCACTTCAGATCCACCAGATTTTCTTCTCTCACTCAGTTCATCTAAAGTGCCAATAGTCTCTGGTCGAAAAGAGTTTCTTGTCCCACTTGATTTATCCAATACATTGCCAGGCTCAGCTCTGGACGAGCTGTTCTGGGTATTTCTGCCTGCCATTTCATGTTCATCCACAAGTGAGTCAACACCACTGAAATCTGCACTAGTCTTCCTAGAATTAGACCGGCTGGATTCGCCGCTTCTCCTATTACTCTCTCTGTAAAATCTTTCATTCACCCCCGCAAGCCTATCAGTGTCTCGGACATCAGGTTGACTGCCGTGCATGCTTGGAATTCTGGCCTCAAAAGTATCATTGACAGGAACCCTGTCAGAGAATGAACCCTCCGATTGTGAGCTGATGTGTCTTTCGGACCTAACATTGTTTATACCATAGCTAGAGGACTTTGCAAATGAGTTATTGTCCATGGGCTCCATATTAGACTTCGTGGAAGCATACTGGCTAGGTCTGTCGTTGCTCATATGGGCATCTTCATAAAACGCCTCACCTACTTCTCCAACGTACTCTTCTTTTGCATAATTCTGTTTATATGGTGTGTGAGGTCGAGCATTTCTTCCATCAGAAGCATTATTACCTACAACTTTAGCATAGGCATCATTTTGAAAACTGGAGCCTGCAGATCTTCCAGCCCATTGATCCATTGGACCATGAGCAGAAGGCCTTTGTTGCTCTGTAGAGAATTGCGTAGAAATCCTCCCATGGCTAGAAAGTTGTGCAGCAGCTCTGGCAGCCATGCTTGCCCGTTCAGCTGATTCTGCAGCAGCTTGAGCAGCAGAGGTTGCGTCTTTGAATTCCATATGCCAGTTTTGCCTGCCCATGTAGTCAACATTCCCTTCCCCGGGATACGCATGTCCAGCTTCAGCCCCCTCCATTGCATTACCTTTAAATGGAACTTCTGTTAGTATGAATATCAATGCGAGTTTCCCACAATTCTATTTTCAAGTAATAAAATGACTTAAAGCAAAACTTTCATGAAATCGTACAGCTCATCATACCCGGAGTTTTCGGCTCTGGATGTGAAGTGGTGGGAACATTAGCATGTCCAGGGGGAATATTTTGGTGGCCAAATGATAACCTACTGCTGTTCTCATGCAAGTTTACAGAGGCATCCTCCTTTACTACTTTTTGAGGTGCTACATCCACATTGGTTCTTTCTCTGTCATTATCAGGCACTTGGAAGTTTGAAAATTGTGTCTGCAGATTACTGGCCTTCTCAAAGGTACTTGGTCCATTCTGCTAAGCAACAATTACGCAAATGTTGTATCAACAAACAGATGAAGTAGATAGCCAGAACTCAGAAGCAAAACTACTAAAGCAAACATAATTCAGAATTACCAACAAATCTTCATGATTATGCGAATCGTTACCCCCAAATGAATTAGGATCCCATTTGATGTTGTGTTCCTCTGCAATTGAGGTTAAAATCTTTACTTTGGTTGGACCATCAGGTGATTTGGCAGAGAGTTTCTCAACTAACTGATAAAGGGCAAGAAAAGAAACATCAAGCCCAATGAAACAAGTGCAACCAAGAAACTTTGGTTCATTTCATTTCATTCATAAAAAGAAAGGACTGTAAAGAAAGTTGAACGAATTATGGACTTACAGTGCGGTTTACACCACAATCAGGACGCAACTCAACAGCTGCAGAAATGAAATCTTTTCCATATTTTGCGGTAAAATGCTTGCGGATATCCACAAGTTCAGGAATGTCTGCACATCTCGGAGATGCAAATACTACACTTGAAACAGCCTCCTTCAAGTCAATTGGGCAGTTTCTGAAAATGTACAGAGTTTTAATCACATATTTCTCACCAAAAATAGTTACATAGAATTTTATGTAGAAAATAAAAGGCAAGACTATCATTTCTTTGGGAACTCTTGAGCATCGTGGTGGGCCCACTTAGGTCCCTGTTGTGCTTACACATTGCAACCAAATCGTGAACTACAGGGAGAAGGTTAGAATTCCAGCCAATAGGATGGGTGAGGTCTGGCAAGAAAGAGGAGAGGGATTGGTATAGTGTATTTCACACCAAGGAAGAAGAACCAATGGTGCCAAAGTAAATGAAGGAAGGAGAGGCAAGATTCTACACATCTCAGTTAAAGCTTATTATCAATCGGCAATGGGGAGCAGCAAGGTGCCGCAAAGAGTTGCCTTAATAGAGAAAATGCATTTGCACAGAAAACCCTTTCAAAGACATCCTTGAGGCACATAGTTCTACTGTGAACACAATCTATAAGCCAGACGAGGAAGTATTATCAGATAATTCATCATTTCTTTTGCCAACTGACAGTACTTGATCTAGCTATGCGCCTACTTCTCAGCTCAGCATCTATATCCAGGCCCGATAATCTTACACCCAGTACTCTTGGTCTAAATAACATAAAGAAACTCAAGTTTGATGAAATGAAAATAATCATTGCCACGTACTTCTGTGACTCGATTATAGGCAAACGGGCTGCAATAAGTTCACAGAATATCTCAACAAGCTCGTAGGCTGCCATCATCTTCTCTTCCCTCACAACATGCTCAACCTGAAGCAACACGAGAATGAACCGCATCAGCCCCTCAGCAATTACCAATTCACGTGCAATACCCTACATAATTCAGGTTTCCATCACACAAAGACAAGTGCAGACAGAGTTAATCAGCTCCATTCCAACCAGAAATTCACTTGTTTTAAGGAAGGAGTCGTAATTCGGAAGGAAAGATATAAGCTTTTGGAAGGAAAGAGTCACAAGCCTATTTCCTGGCTACAGTCAATCATGAACACGCAACTATCGATACAATAGTAGATTAAGGGAGCCATGTTCAGCAAAAAAAAAAAAAATTGGAAAAAAAAGGAAAATTCAACCAGCTTAAAATCGACAGCGCGAAAGGTTTTCCATCAAACTCACTGACATCCAATCGAACCACAATTCAACAAGCACGATCGCGAAATCGAGTTGGTCAGAATCTCCAACAAGACAAGACAGACCGACAACTCACCCGAATCCTAGCGCTCTGGTCCTGACCGGACTCGAGGAGCTGGGCCACCTCCCGCTTCATCTGCTTCACCTGGACCTCCTTCTTGTTCTTCAGCAGCTTCAGCCGCGACGCGGCCAGCTTCAGCGCCGTCTTGCTGTACATCATCACCGCGAACAAAAAAACAAAAAAAAAAGCCAAGACAACCACCGGTCAACAACCAATCGAAGCCATCGCAATTCCCCCCCGATCGACACACGAAACGAAACGAACGACAGACGAACGGATCGAAGGAACTCACCATTTCGCGGGCTTGAAGCTCTTGTGAAGCATCTCCTCGTCGGCGGCGCGGGAACGGCGGGACTTCCGACCGGCGATTCCGCCGGACCTCGAGCTCTAGAGAGAGAGAGGCTGCTCAGACTGCGAAGCTGCGATTCCTTCCGCCGAATCGGAGGAGGAGGGAGAATTGTTGTGGTGGTGCGGAGGAGACGATGACGACGACGACGCACGCCAAGGACGACGACGCATCGAGGCCGAGACGTGTTCGGGTTCGGTCTTGGGGGATGCAGGAAGAACGTTCGCGGAATCCGATCCTGTACGGCAATTGGAGACCTTCTTACTTTTCCGAGGGCGTTAAGTAATCGCCGGGTGGGGGTGGGGGGCAGGTTTGGCGCGGGGAGGTGCACGGAAGTTAATTTGGACGTTGGTCGCCCCTGGCCCTCCCCCTCCCCCTTCCTTGTTGACTTTGACCTGGGGGCTTCTTTCGATCACGTAAAATGAAAAAAGCAACGAAAAAAAAAGAAAGAAAGAAAAGAAAAAAAAGGTTTTGATGGAGGGATGGGACAAACGAGATATTTTTATTCATTCAAGGGGAATTTATTTGTGAACTAGACGCTCGTTTTCTTAAGCCCGATTCATTTATAAAAGAAGGTTAATAATACGAAAAATCTCAAATCGGTAAACATGTGATAATTTTATCATAGATTAATTTTTTGACTATAAAAACCTCAAACTAGTATGTCTGTGACAAATTTACCCTCCGTTAGTTTTTGTTAAATTTTACCGTCAAATTGCTGAGTTGGATGATACGTGACAATTGACGATTGTGCCAGTTTAGGGTTTTACCCCTCTATTTATCACAAATTTACCAATTTGTGATTTTTTGTGGTATTAATCCAATTAACGAGAAGTAAAATTGTTACGAGTGTATAAGTTTAGAGTTTTTTGTGATATTAACCCATAAAAAAACACTAGCTTTAACTTGGATTTAATGACACAAACGATTTATGAACTTTAGCTCAATATGCGGTATGATTCCTAAACTTAAAATTTATTCGATGTAATTCCTAAACTTTAGCTCAATGTGTAATGCCATCCTTAAGCTTTTTAATTTGTTCAATGTTGATCATACATTTTTGGTACATGTTCAATTAACTTCATGAACTGTATAAAGATTTCAATATTGTCCTTTTATTAATTCAAGTTCAAGGACAATATTAAATTGAATCAAAATTCTAGGGATCACATTGAACAAATTTAAAGTTCAGGCAACATTACGCATTAGGTTAATGTTTAGAGGCCATATTAAACAAATATAAAGTTGATGGATTATATTGCATATTGAATCAAGGTTCATGAACATTTTGTGTAATTTTTACCTAGTAAAATTATACTAATTTTAACTCAAATCCCAATTTTGGGCCAAATTTTTGTATGTTTCCTAGAAAGGCATTATTAACTTTCGATCATTATTCGAATTTGGCCATTGTCAAGTTATCGTCAAATAATATAGTTAAAGATTTGGTGTGTCATTCCACATCGCTGTGTTGACGTGAAAGTATTGCACATGATCCGAGATCTTCGTAATCATGGTAAAAAAAGAGAGTAGCTTTCATGTTTTACTTTTGGTTTTTTTCTTTTTTCGATTTACATGTGATTCCCGTTTTCGAGTTATGGAGCTGATCATGGCAGGGCCGGCCTAATTGGATGCACATTAAAAAACGAGGGTCCCAGATTCGTTGCTCGTTGCAAACGAACGGAAAGCGAGCCATTGTCACGGCTTTCGTGTCTTTTTACGCAATCGCGTCCCATCGAATTAAATTAAAAAATAGGAAAAAGATTGCTTGGACATCACAACGATTGCGATGTCCAATTCTGTTGCTAGATATCCTAGGTCGGATCGCGACCCACCTGTCGTGTTCCGATTGGTGGTTTGCCTGCTGTCGAAATGTCCAAAAAGGCCGTTCAGTTTAATCTAGAAGAACGGCGTGGGGCCCCGCGCACGAAGGAGCGCGGGAGGGAATTTCTCCTTTTCCCACCACGATTTTTGCAAACATGAAAAGGAAGTCGTCACATTTGACAAGCGTGGTAACATTGTTGTTTAATCCCTGATTTTACTTTTATTCTTGACATATGTGTTGGGAATTTCCGGACATCATCTTCCTCGAATTATGGATTCAATGCTTGGTAATGGAAAACATTTTACATGAAAATCACTTTAAAAAAAAGTAACTTAGCTTTCATTTATTCGGTGATTTAGAGAAAGTAATTTCCTTCTTGACGGAAGGGAAAAAAGGGGAAGTCGTTTTTCCGTCATCTAAGCTCGTTGTTTTCAGTATAATGAAACATGTTTTATTTGGATCGATCAATTTTCTGTCATCCAAATATCGAAAAAGTCGGAGAATAATTTCACGAAAGCAATTTTCATTCAAATTGATGGAACCGTTTCGTGAAAAACGAATGATTTAGAAAATATTTTCCTAAAAAATAATCACTTGTATCATTTGTAAATATGAATAAACGAAAAATATTTTTATTATCAGCAAAAAATATTTTTATTATTCATGAAAATATTTGAATATAAATTCTTATTGATAATGAAAATATTTTTTATTGACAAGTTATAACAATTGATACAAGCGATCATTTTTAAGAAAACATTTTTCAGATCATTTATTATCCGCGAAATAAATGGAGCCTCAATTTCCAATGACCATTTGGGTAGGGATTCTTATCTAATATACGTAGAGGAGTGCAGTTTACGTGTAGACGTGAATTAGTCCCTATGAAAATTACATTACCTTGTATTTAATACTAATAACAATACCAATAATAGGAAAAAAGTAAAAGGAAAGGGTGACACCTCGGGCTCTATTCAAGATTCAACTGCTTGTAGGCGAAGGTTCTTTTCCAATTTTTATTTTTCATTTTCTTGCGGTCAAAAGGCTTTTCCAATGTTTGATTAGCTTGATAAGTCAACACACATATCCGTCATTAATTAACGCTCTAATTCAAAAAATTCGAAGGTTCGAATCATGCCTCACACGACCCTCCTTATTGGACAATTTGCATTGACCGATAAAGCTTCGGAAGAGGGGGAAAACTACAGAAAAAAAGATTAGTTTTTAATGACCACAGAAATTGTCAAATTGATAATGTTGTGTAGCAGAAAAATCATAGCGATCATGGAACTTTGCGTCGGCCAATCAGCATTCGCGTGTGTTCCGCGTGAATTAAGGACGAACCCGAAATCAATTTGATGATTTATTTCAAGAGAGAGAGATGATTAATTAACCTGCGATAACCCAAGAATGATGATTATTTTATTAATTTTGAAATCTGAAGCTCTGGGGAAGGAAGGCAGATGGCAGAGGAAGAGGAATAAGCTCAGATGAAGCCCAGAATGAAATGCCCATCAGGAGGGAAACATAAAAAAAAAGTTACTAAACATATTACATTGTTACCAATTTATTACAAAACCTTTCAATTAGATCAATTTAGTTTTAAATCTTTTCACATTGGTGTTAATACATTCCATCTCCCCGATTTAGAAAGCATGAAATAATTAAATTATGTTGAAGTGTGGTTTGCACTCTCCATCGATAGAAAGGCACAGAACCAATGAGCGGACCAAGGTTCGGGAGGCCATCCTAGCGAGGGTCCGCAGAGTTGCTAAAGTGCTTTTATAATTTAAACCAGTATTTTATGGTAGTTTGGGCTTGGGCCCATGAATAGCTGTTGTCTATATATAATCATTTTATCTTGTAATTGAGAATTATAACATAAATATAAGATGTATTATTATATTGAAATCCTCTACTAGATGTAGACCTAATTTAAAGGTGATTCATAATAAAATTTTGTATCTTGATTTTCTCTTTTTGGCCTTTACTCTCTATTTCGTTGTATTTGTGCGTCTAATCCTAACCAATTGCAATGTCTCATCATAGGATGTTTGGATCACACATCTAAAGCCCAAGTTCCATATTCGAGTCGAGTTATCGAGCTCCATGGCTATCGATGTGGCAATCCTCGAGGCTCGTTCCTTTTGTTTTCCGGGCTCTGGTGTTTTCTATATGCATATGGGTTAGTGCAATTCCCATTGAGAATTTACATGCACTTCGTGAAGGCCGGAAGTTAACTCACTAAGCTGAGGCAACACCGTCCAAAAGACCCAAGAGAAACCAAAGTGACCCTCGCTTGCTTTTGAGAGAAGAGAAGAAGGCTAAGATTTCTGGGATCTCAGCAGTTTTCAGATGTAGTAGCCAGTGATGGTGAACCCTCGTCCCTCGATTTCACCGATGCGGAACCATCCGTAGCATTCCAGACCGAACGGAATCCACTCGTCGGAGGTGTGAGTCAAGAGGGAGAGTGAGCAGAGCGAGAGTGCAAATCTAGAAGTGGAGATGCGAAGTAGAGAGAGGAGAGAGCCTTGCTTATTTTCAAAATTTTAGCTCTGACACGGGGGCTCGGGCGACACGTGTAGCCCAGTGAGGGACTTGGATTTTGCCAGCATGGAATCGTAGTGATATGCAATATTTTCTCTTTTTCCGAAGGTGTGAAGTAATCGCAGGGTATAGATTTGGCGCGAGAATGTGCAATTTACGGTTTTGAGTGAAATTTTTTTCATCGTGTATTCCCTCACAACATATTCAACCTGAAGCAACACGAGAATGAACCACGTCAGTAGATTGCCCTCCTCGGAAATTACTTATTCATGTGCAATACCCTAGATAATTCAAGTTTTCATCGCACAAAGACAAGTGCCACGAGAATGAATCTGTGCACCTTGCATGCAACACACGTGCACTTTACGTGCAATATGTACACTCAAAATTCAAATAAGACACTAGAAAAGAGCATTGTGAGTCAATTTCCAATACGAAACAATAAAAAGAAAAAATAGAAATAAAAAATAATTAGGAGTGCCTGAAAATGATTTTTACTCCTCTTTTCCATTTACGGAAGATGAAAATCCAGAAAAGAACTTTAGTGTATTGTGAGTTCCCAATAATGTTCATTATGACATAATACCCAAATTTTGGGATAAGTGCAGTAGATGTCTCAAAACTTGACACGTAAGTGCGATCGAGTCGTAAAAACTTTCAAAAATGCAATCAAGTCTTTCAATTAACTCCGTCTGATTAGATTAATAGAAGATGCTAAAGTGACTTTCTTTACTATTTTCTCTCTCCTACATTGTGTCCTACGTGGCATTAAAAATAACTAAAGCACTAAAATGATGTCATTTTGATCCGAATCCCAATTTTTAAACCAAGTCCTAATTAAATTAAATTAAAAAATCCAAAAGTTTTTCCAAAAAAAGACAATCTAAAAAAAACAAAAAAAACTAAAAGTTTAAAAAAGAGAAAAAAAACCACCGGCAGAAGAAGGGCCAGGCCCTCCACCTATGGCCCTGCCTCACTAGCAATGGGGTGACGGCCACAAGCGGGAGCCTTCCCCTTGTATTTTTGTTGCACTAATACAAGATCGGAGGCACTGGTGGCACGGAAAAAAAAATTAGGGATTGTTGTTTGGTAAAATTTACAATTTTGGATGAAATTTTTTTCTCATGTTTCTTCCATTTTATTTTTTATATTTTTTTATATGTTTTGCGTTTTTTAAGTTTGGAACTAATCATGGTGGGGCTGGCCTCGTTGGATGTACATTAAAACGAGGAGCCCCAAATTCGTTGCCCGTTGCAATCAAATGGAAATCGAGACAATGTCATGGTGTCCTTGACACTATTGTTGTTCTCCCTCTCCTACTCCTCTAACGCTATCTCCTCCTCTACACCTACGTTACCAACTCACTTTGGGCATCCGCCTCTATCCTCGGCATCTTTGATCTCCACACCACCCAGACCCCTAAGTTGGCCACATTGGGTGATTATCCTCATTGTGATCGAACTACTCGTCGTTCTAGCTATATGCATTTTTTCTTGCCATTTATTGCTAAGGTAGGCATCCTTTCCCGATCAAAATCAAGAGAGGGAACTTGGATGTGCAAATTGGAGATGCACCGTGAATTTTAAGCAAAAAAAGGGGGGGGGATTCCAAATAAAGACATGAAGTGTCTTCATTTTTTCAAATAAGGTCTTGAAGTGGATCTTGCATCAAATAATGATATAAAGTGCCATCATTTTCTTAAATAAGGATATAAAATAAATCTTATTTCAAATAATAATCTAAAATGGTTACATAATTTCCAAGAAGGGCCTAACTTTTTGGATGGTCATTGGCATTTTCATCATTTACCTTCTTTTTTTAAATTTTTTTTCCTTTTTCCTTTTTTCTACCTAGAGTGCCATTGTTTTCTCAAATAAGGGACTGAAGTGAACACTATCTCAAATAAGAGCATGAAATGCTTTCTTTTTTTAAATAAGTGTTTGAAGTGGACCTTGTCTCAACTAAAAGCCTGAAGTGGCCGTATTAGTCTAAAAAAGGGGCCTCATCTTGCTAGCCGAATGGCATTTTCGTCCTTTACAATTTTTTTTTGAATTTTTTTCTTTCTTTTTCCCTTTTTCTATTTTTTTTCTTTTCCCTCTTTCCTCCATCGATAAGGGTTACTCTCGCTTACCCAGGCAAGGGTGACCCATGCTTGAACTGGCGAGGAACGCCGAGTTCCTCGCCCGACGCCGACGAGGGCGGCCCTCGCCCGACGCCGGCGAGGGCGGCCCTCGCCTGAGGCCGGCAAAGGTCACCGGTGATGGCCGAGGGAGGGAAGAGGGAAAAAGGAAAAAGAAAAAAAAAGAAAGAAAAAGAAAAAGAAAGTAAAAAGATTAAAAAATTAAAAATATATACTTAAAATTTTTTGACTAAGATTCCGCTACTTCGATGGCCGAAATAGTCACTGGCCGGCCACAATCCTTATTTGAAACGATTTGGCCACTTCAGACCTTTATTTGAGATAATTTAGCCACTTCATGCCCTTATTTGAAATAATATTAACTACAGACTTTTATTTGAGAAAATGATGGCACTTCATGCTCTTATTTGATATAATATTCACTACAGACATTTATTTGAGAAAATGAGGGTATTTTATGCCCTTATTCGAGTCAGGTTCGAGGTCAGAGAACATGCACCACTTATTATTTCAGGTTAGGACAGGTGGCATGGAAACTCGACTTGTCCCATTGACACACCTAAGGATTGTTAGAGCCTAGCTTTGGACTTTTGTTTCTTTTCCTAAACACTCTAGAATCTTGTCAGCCATTACTTCTGTTAGGGCTAGTGCTATCATCTAAAGAGGGTGAATAGGTGATTTTACCAAAATTGTATGATTTAAACGTGCGAAATGAATATAGTCTAGGTCAACAACTCATATGATCACAATCAGATAATCCGTATAACAAACTTGTATATAAATTGTTATCAGATGATTGCATCTGATTACTAAGACGATGTTATAATGGACTTGTTTAACAGATATGTATACAGTATAATATCAGTAATAATAAATAAAAGTTTAGGGATAGAGAATATTGTACACAGATCTTTATAGTGATTTGGCTTTATTGAGCCCACGTCCACTCTCCACGCCGACAGTTTGTTAGCTGTATTTCACTATTAAATCACCAGAAGATTACAAGAACTGTGCTTCTCAGATGATAAATAACACTATCATGTACACTCTTTACTCAAGTAATTTTCTTTCTAAAAAACACAACGTAGAAAACAGTAATCATAAGTGTGTAAGATCAAAACTCTATTCAAACTTTGGAATTCTTGATTCTGGTTCTCTTGTTTCTTGTACGACGTTTGCATTCCTTTTATACTACTTTACTTCCAATCTATCCATTAGACAGTCTTCAGAGTATTGATCTCCAAATCAACCCGTTGTAGATTCTTCCCAAAATACGATGCATGGCCATTAGAAAAAAAAAAAAAACCATTATCTCCGAGTGATTTGATCGTCCATATAATCAAATCAAGGTTTCCATAAGTATAGTTCTTTATATTTGAGGAACGATCTTGTGATTAATAATTTGGATATCAATTTGATTATCCTATATAAATTTGCCAAAAATAACACTCATTGAATTTGACGAGTAATTTTGAGTTTGATGACAAAGTCCTTTCATCGACTAAGTCTAATGACTCTGCATTTACCTGCATCAAAAAACTTTGTGTAATTCTGGTCAGTAATAGATTGTTTTGTCATTCCTCAAAACTTATTAGGGATTTTGCTCAACAATCTCCCCCTTTTTGATGATGACAAAATTATCTATATGTGATGTAAAAAAAAAATATAGTCTATTCAGTTGATATAACTTTCGAAGCATATATAAAACATTGTTAAGCTCTGAAATATAGCAGTTCATATTCTGTCACTCCTATACTTCATATTCATATCACTTGCATTCACATCCTGAAATATAGCTATTCATATTCTGCCACTCCCATACTTCATGTTCATATCACTTGCATAATACTTCTCTCCCTTTTTGACATCAACAGAAAGGATAAACATTATAATTAATGCAATAAGAGATCAGTATTCAAAGTTGGTAGACAAAGTTCACATAATAATCAGAAGTCAAACAACCATTGCAAAGTTCACATAAAGTCAAACATTCAGATCAATAAAGAGTTTAGAAATGATAAGTTCGAAATAGATGAGATCAATTTTGCTGATTTTTTGGAGGGGTTGAGGGTCCGGTAGGTTCAGATGATGAAGTTCCAAATGGTGTAGATAGGAAAGGTACTTGGACAAGATGAAAACTCAAAATTTGGTTTAATCGTTGCTTAATATGTGAGGAGAGTTGATGAATCTGGCTTGCAGTGTTAATACCTGCAATTTGTACATCAGTTCTAACTTACGCTTTCAAATTGTTGAATCTGGCTGCCATCAAATCCTTGATCTCCCGAATTCCTTCTTTGAGTCCATTGCAGAGTTCTTGAACTTCATTCTGAACAACAGCTTGTCTCTATCTTAGATCAGTAATGGCTGCATGGTTTGACATGGAAGAGGAGATTTTGTATCCAGAAGGAATATTAGTGGTTTGAAGATCAATAGATACTGCTTCCTTCCCTTTGCCTCTTGGTGGAGCTTTAGATGGACTGTTTTAACAGTTATTGCCTTCAAGAGGAAAGTCTGCAGAAGTTGCTGTTGAGGGAGCTGCGTCTTTTGCATTCTGATCATGATCATTGTCCTCAACATCTATAGCAATTTTTTCTTCAAACTCCTCCTGCATGTTATCATATTGAACATTTTCTTGCTGATATTCCTCATGCATTTCTGCTTCATGTTCAAACTCTCCCTATCTTCTAGAGGGTTCTTTCTCAGCTTCTTTCTCGGCAGTGGCCATTGTCTCTTTTTGATTTTCCATGACTACTTTGTTGATGATGTCACTAAGTGAATTCATCAAGTGGTCCTCCTCTTCTCGCAGTCTTTGAATTTCAAGTTGAGTAGCAGCATATTTGTCTGCACGGGCTTTGTACTTGGCATCTTGAATAATTAGCCATTGCATAAACCTTGACTCTTCAAGGCTTCTTTCATCAGTTTGAGACTATTCAGCAAATTGGTCATAAAAAATTGGCATCCCATTAGAATCACTGGCCACGGCTTGAGTTCTTTGGCCGGTCTGTCAATTCTAGAGGCTGTTAGCTGTACTTTCCTCTTTCTTACTAAGGGTTCAATTGATTTCTCCTCATTAGAATCATGAAAAATATTAACAAATCCCTTGTTTTGTGCACTCATCACTTCTGCAGGAATAATCTTACCTCTCTTATCCTTCCAATTTTCACCATCAAATCCGTGTCCCATTTTAGTCATCATGAGTTCTCCAACGGTCATAGTTTGAAGAGGTTTACCTTTGAGTTTTGCTGGAATGGAGATTTTCAAATTTTCAAAGATAGTGGTGATCAAAGCTCTATAAGGGAGTTGACCTTTACTCTTCTTTACTATTCTATACATTTGAAGAAGAATCATATGTGATAGAGAAATAAGAAAGGAAGTTTGAATTGCCCAAATCAACTTGGCCTCATAACGAGAGACATCAGTTTCAGAAGAACCTTTGGGTCTGAGACAATTGATGATGATTTTGTGCAGGACAATTGAATTTAAAGGAAAAAGAGAGTGAGATATATGAGATATGGAGCCTTTGATGAAAGAAGAGTCACTAGACAGATATTGATATGCCAAATCTGAAGTAATAAGAATAAGAGAGAATTCTATATGTTTTACTTCTAGAATGGCAGAGAGATCGAAGGCTAATAATTTGTAATCTTATTGAAAAATAGAGAACTTAATTTCAGAACGAGAAATGAATGACATATTTGAATAAAAGTAAGCCGTAAGTTCTGGGTAGACTTTGTGAGGGAGAGAGCATATTCTTTGAAAATCAAGATGTGACATCCCGGATTTTGACCCAATTTTGGGATTTATAAAATGCATAATTCATCAATGTGCTTATAGTAAAATCTTGCCTAGGAACTAATCACTCTCGGTTATTGTTTTTGAAAATTGAGATTTTGCTAGAATCGCGCTCGATCGAATTTGGCTGTTATTTAGAGCCCAAACTTCGGTGTCGAATTTCTCGAGTTCCGGAACGAATAAATCGGATGGTGTCGATATTATTGTGGCCAACGTCGAGATTGTCAGGAATAGTGGAAAAGTAAATTTTTGGCCGGGTGCGAATTTGGACTGGTAGATTTCTCTCGAGGCAGTTTGATTTAATTAATTTGGCCTTTGTCCCTTATTATATTATAAAATTAATTGGGATCGCCAGATCGTTTTCGATTTTAAATTTGGGCCATTGGATTGCAATAATTATTCGATTAATTACTTATTCTCTCTCTCTCTCTCTCTCTCTCCTCCTGCCGCGCTGCAATTTCCCTCTGCCCACACGTCTTCTCTTCCCTCTTCCTCGTCCGCCTGTCCCCACTTTCTTTCCTTCCTTCTCCCCTTCTCTCCCTCTCTCTCTCTCTCTCTCTCTCTCTCTTCCCTCCCCCGTATGCACGCGTCCCTCATGCATGCATGCGCATGATTTTCCTTTCCCCCCTGACACGTCTCTCTCCCCCTCTCTCTCTCTTTTCTCTCTTTCTCCTCTGTCTCTTCTCTTTACTTCTCTCTTTGCTGCGTCCCTTCGTCTTCTTCCCCCGACGAGCCATGCCTGATTTCTGCTTCGTCCGACGCCGCTCCGCTCGTTGCCAGTCGCCTCCGCGCTCCGTTCGGCCGCTGCCTTTGCCCTATCGTCGTTGCCACCCCTCCTTTTTTCCCTCCTCCTTCTCCCTCTCGGCTGCTTCCCCTGCTCCGTCTGACGCTGCCATGGCCACAGCCGTTGCGAGCTCTGCTGTCTGAGCTCCCAAGAGCTCGTCGTCGCCTCCGTCATCGTCGCCTGACGCCCCGTCACCATCGCGGGCCCAAGTTGCAGCCGCAGCTCGCCGGGCCAAACCCCCTCCCCCGTCCAGCTCCGCTCCTCCCAGCCACGCCGCACAGCCACAAACCACTATCGCTTCTTCGCCCACCACCCGGCGTCCCCCCTTCCGCCACCGACCACCACCGTGTCGCCCGAGCACCGCCGGCTCCGAACCTCACCACCTCAGCCTCTCTCTCCCTTGCCACCCCCACTCGGCCAGCTTCTCTCTCTCTTCGAGCTGGTCGCTGGGGAGTCGCCCTGTCGCCGCCACTGTCGCTACTGCCGCCGCTGCCGCACGCCGTCCCCTTCAGTTGGCCAGCCACCCTAGCCGCCAACCCCCTCAACCGGCCAGCCCAACCAGCCGGCCAGCCGAGCCCGTGCCCATTGCCGCCGTGCCTGATCGCTGCTACTCGTTGCCACAGTCACCACCGCAGCCACCGCTAGCTGCCGGAGCCACCCCGCCGGCCAGCCAACCAGCACCACTGCACCTGAGCCATGCCCGCATCTGTGCCCGTGCTCGCACCTGCGCCAGCGCTCGCGCCCACGCCCATGTCTGCGCCCGTGCCTGTGCCTGTGCGTGTGCCCGTGGCCGAGCCTCGCGCCCGTCGTGTCCTTGTCCGCGCTTAGCCAACACCGTTCACTTGGGCCATTTTAGGCCCGAGTCGATTTTTACCGGGCCAAAACCTAGTAAGTGACATTTTAATCCCTATTTAGTATAATTTGTACTATTGACATGCTTAGGAATCTATTTAAATTAAATTAGTGATTGAATTAGAAATTTGATAAGTCAGTGGGACATAATTAGCGCGGGAATTGTGCGGAGAATGGAAGAGTGAATTAGAACGATCGTGTAGCTTGTTGTGATGTGCTAATTGATTGAATTGTGGTGGCGCATGTGGTTGGAAGATTGAAGTTCAGATGTGATTGACTTGGATGCCGAGTATGCGGATTGTGGATTGGACTAGTGATGTGATTGGAATTGGCTTTTACTGTAATTGGTATGATGTGTTGAATTGCGAATTGTGTTGTGATGAGTTTGTCTTGAGTTTGACTAGTACGACGTGTGAGATTGGCGAATTGTACTGTGGTGCATATGCATGTGAAAAAGCCTGAATTGATCAGAGGGCTGCCAACCTGAGGCGTAGGTTATGCGGGTGTGGCGAATAAGGCATGATTAGACCTGAGGCGTAGGTTACGCGGGTCATTGGAAAGGCAAAATGTCCTGAGGCGTGGTTACGCGGGACTAACCCCGACTTGATCTGAGGGGCTGTGAGATGGGGCCTGAGGCGCAGTGGCGCGGGCCGAGTGAAAGGACCTAGGAGGTCGTGGAAGGCTGTTAGACCACGTATGCGACTTGAATGTGATTGAATTGCTTGAATCGACTGATTTATTTGTTGATCGAACTGTTGGAATCGATTGAGTGTCATTGTGGCGGGAGTGTGAATAGCTATAACCTGTTGTTGAATTATTATTGTTATATTGCTATGGGTGACTGACATGCAGGGCCGGCATGTATTAAATGGCGAGGTAAGCTATGTGAGGTGAATTCATTATATTTAAGAGTTAGATTGTACGTACTGCTTGTCTGGGTACGCATTGGCCTACATAGGGTTTAGGGTATTGCTTATTGAAACGCGTTCTCACGGTTATTATATAACCATTTTCAGATCCTCATCCTTGAGCATGACGCCACCTAGGCGTTTTGGAGTTCCCGTGCATATGGCGCATGAGGACAACGAGTACCCGGGTCTGAATCCGGGTGAGGCGTACATTAGGCATCGTACTTATGTTTGGGTAAATGTAGAGCGAGATGAGCTGGAGCGCCATGACTATTTGGCTTGGTCCCATAGGGTCGGGTTGGTAAACTCTGGACCAATCTGAGGTTTTGAAGGGTTACAGTTTGCCAATGAGAATGCGGTCAATTAGGAGCCTTGGGACAAGTTCGCTCTCGACGGCGAAGTGTCAGATCCCGACAGTCGACCTGTGAACCCCGGTCCAGCATTGGCACTTGTCCTTGAGCCTGAACCCAAGCTTGCACCCGAGCCCGAGGGCGAAGAAGAACCCATAGCGGTCGAGTAGGGAGATGAGGAGGAGAACCTGATCGAGATTGACTCGGACTCGGAGACGGACTCTTCAGGGTCAAATCCAGATTAGTTACTGTAGAGTCGAGCCAGCTGTAGCTCTATTTTGGTGGGCCGACACTTTTTGGAGATAGGAGTCCCTCTTAATCTTTATACCCGATTATTGAGCCATGTATTCCTTTTTGTTGTTATTGGCTCCTTGACCCACTTTTGGTGTTCGTACTTGTCTGTAATGAATGTTGTAAGTCCTCCCTATTGTTATTTTTAAAATGCTATTTATGATGTGATTGTTATCCTTGATCATGGGTTTTTAATATGTACGAATGTTAATTGCTTCTGCATGTGTATTGTCCTCTGATTTGGGTTTGGGTCGGTGACGCTTTTTGGGACGTCGCATTCAATACGACCTATGGTGGGATGTCGCGAGCTCGGCGGGGTCTGGGGCATGACACAAGATGTTCAATTAGACGCTGAATTTTGATATTGAAATTTTCAAAGAAGTTGAAGTCTACAACTCTGTTATTCATTATTCCTCTTGTTAGAAGAGAGTTGTAAGCAACTTGATGAGTTTTGTTTCTAAACAAGCTGTCACTTTTCTTGTCATCAATAGGAATTCTAGAAACAGGCAAAAACTCAGCAAATAGTTTTTCATCATTATCCTCCTTCCTACTATCAATGTTTTTGCTTTTCTCCAAATTCTACCGTTCCTCTTCACTAACGAATTCTTCTTTTTCAACATTCAAAAGTTCTCATACTTTCTCTTTTTCTTTTCGAGAAATTCCTTTCTTTATGGTCACAGGGGTTTCCTGTACATTGGAGGATTCTCTAAGAACTATCCCCTTTTCAGCAACAGACGATCGTCTAAGCCTTATACCCTTCTCATATTCCTCTACAACTTCACGCTCAGACAGAAAACCTAAGGTTTTACATACGGCATTTACCGTACTTTGGTCACTCCGATTTTCTCGAAGTACTCTAAGGGTTTTTACCAGTTGTCTTGCCATAATAAAATGATCACGCTCTTGAACAGGTACATGTGGAGATTTGTTACTTGCAAAGGATGCTTGCTCTGAGCCCGAGTCAGAGATATCGATTTTCTTTGCTTCTCCACCTTTGTCTGCTCTGGTGAACATTCCCGCGATTTTGTCCGATCGTTTGGAACCTTTGACTTCTTTTTTTGATTCGGTGGTTGATTTCGGTGCCATTGAAGATATTTTTGAGTTTCTGAAGTGAAAGATGAGATCTTTTAGGGTAAATCATGGTTTTGGAGATTTTTAGGATTTCAGAGAGTGGAATAAGTGTTCGGAGAGAGAGTGTGAGAGTGAGAGAGAAGATAAAAAGGTTTTAAACCAAAGAGTACTATATATCGATTTTTATAAAACCTTTTTGGAAACTGTCAATTGACAGTTATGGAAATTTCGGAAATTATATTCCGAAAAATTTGGAATTATAATCCTCAAACGATATCAATCAAGGCAACTAATATATGAGATATTCAAACAATTACGATATTTAAAATATATGAGATATACATACCTTTTGTAAGATGAGTTGTGCGTCAAAATCAGACACTTCAAATATATACTTGATCAAATAAGTCATCAGATGCAATAAGAGTCTATTATGCATATCTTAATAAAGTGGGTTAATGATGTTTAATTTTTCTCTAATAAGCTCAAAACTTTTATTCTCTAAAGGTTTTGTAAAAATGTCAGCTAATTGCTGTTTAGTGTCTATAAATTGAACAATTATATCTCTTTTTAAAACATGATCACGGATAAAATGGTGCTTAATATCAATATGCTTAGCTTTGGAATGCAGAATAAGATTTTTGGTTAGATCGATGCAATGGTATTGTCACACTTGATCTCCACAGTTGAGTCTTTGATATTAAAGTCTTTCAATTGTTGTTTCATCCAAAGAATTTGAGCACAACAACTACCAAGTGAGATATATTCTGCTTCTACTGTGTTTTTTTTTTTTTGGTTGAAGCTTCTACTGTTGAAAGAGCTACAGTTTGTTGCTTCTTTGAATACCATAAAACAAGCACGTGTCCTAATAATTGACACGTTCTTGAGATGCTTTTCCTGTCTATTTTGTAACCAGCATAATCAACATCGGAATATCCAATAAGAGTAAAGTTTGATCCTTTAGAATACCACAACCCAAGTGTAGGATTGGTGCTAACATATTTTATAATTCTTTTGATTGCAGTAAGATGAGATTTTTTTGATTCTGATTGAAATCTTGCACATAAACAAATACTGAATATAATATCTGGTCGTGAGGCAGTTAAATATATGAGAGAACCAATCATGCTTCTATATAATTTTTTATCCACTGGTTTTCCTTTTTCATCCTTGTCTAATTTAATGGAATATGACATTGGAGTATCAGTCTTTTTGCAATTTAACAAACCAAACTATTTCATAATTTCTCTAGCATACTTTTCTTGACAAAGAAAGGTGCCATTTTTAGTTTGTATAATTTGTAATCCAAGGAAGAAAGTTAATTCTCCCATCATACTCATTTCAAATTCACTTTGCATCATTTTAGAGAAATTCTTACACAATTTTTCATCTGTAGAACAAAAAATGATATCGTCTACATAGATTTAAATAATTAAAATATCTTTACCTTTTCTTTTGATGAATAGGGTAGTGTCTACATTATCTTTTGTAAAACCGTTTTGTTTCAGAAAGCTGCTTAGTCTTTCGTACCAAGCACGTGGTGCTTATTTGAGACCATATAATGCTTTCTTGAAAGTATATATCTGATCATACTTTTGAGGATCTTCAAAACCTGGAGGTTATTCTACATATACCTCCTCTTTGATATAACCATTTAAGAATGCGCTTTTTACGTTCATCTGAAACAATTTAAAATCATAGAAACAAGCATATGCCATTAAAATTCTTATTGCTTCTAACCTGGCCATGGGAGCATAGGTTTCCTCGTAATCGATTATTTCCTCTTGTGAATATCCTTTGGCCACAAGTCTTGCTTTGTTTCTGACAACTTTTCCTTGATCATTTAGTTTATTTCGAAATGCCCATTTTGCTCCAATAACTGTATGATTTTTGGGTTTATGAACAAGTTCCCATACTTGATTGATCTGGAATTGTGAAAGTTTTTCTTGCACAGCTTCAATCCAGCTTTCATCTTTCAATGCATTTTCAACATTCTTTAGTTCAACTTTAGATATAAGAGCCTTTGTATTTATGACTTCTTTTGCTTTTGCTTTGATTTTAGTTCCATCATCTAAATTTCCAATGATAAGGTCCTTAGGATGACTGGATTTTTATTTCCAATTTCTGTTGAGTCTTTCCTCTTTTTCATCATGAAGATTTGATGATTCTTCATTGTCTTGTTGGTTTGATGATTTCTAAACTTCATCATATCTTTGATTCTGATGATTTTCACTTGGTGTCAATTTATTAGATGCTATGTCTTGTTCGTCAGATGTTGGGTTTTCACTGTCAGAATCATCTTGTGGAGTCTGAATTGTGTCTTCAAACTTGACATTTAATGATTCTTCCATTGTTTGAGTATTTTTATTATATACTCTGTAGGCCTTGCTTGTTATTGAGTATTCAAGAAATATTCCTTCATCTGACTTTTTGTCAAACTTACCAACATGATCATTACGATTTTTAAGAATAAAACATTTACATCCAAAAATCTGAAAGTATGAAACATTAGGAATTTTACCTTTGAACAATTCATAAGGGGTCGTTTCAAAAATTTATCTTGAAAAAATTCTATTTGAAATATAACAAGCTGTTGAAATAGCTTCGGCCCAAAAATGTGCTGGAGTTTTGTTTTCAAATAGAAGAGATCTAGCAATTTCCTTGCAAAGTTCTATTCTTTCTTTCAATTACTCCATTTTGTTCAGGAGTATAAGGTGAGGAAAAAATATGTTGAATACCATTTTCATCACAGAAGTAACTAAAATTTTAATTTTCAAATTCTCTTCCATGATCAAATTTAATGCTCGAAATACTATAACCATTTTCATTTTGTACCTTTTTGGCAAATTTTGAGAAATATTCAAATGTTTCACTTTTTTGAACAAAAAAAAAATACCCAAGTATATCTTGAATAATCGTCTATAATAACTAAATAGTATTTCTTACCTCCAAAACTTAGAGTTTGAGTAGGTCCGAAAATGTCCATATGAAGTAACTGCAAGGCTCGGTTAGTGCTTACATAATTTATTGATTTGAATGAACTTCTTACTTGCTTACCTTTTGAGCAAGCTAAACATAATTCTGTGCTTTTAAAATTTCGTTCTGACAATCTTTTGACAAGTGATGCACCTAGGGGACCGGCGGACCTGTTATACGACTGGACGAACCGGCGGGCTTGAAGTCAAAGATGGCGCATTTAGGCAGTTTCCTATATTACCATTTAGGCAATTTCCTATATTACTATTTAAGCAGTTTTCTATATTAGGAAATTAGATGTTATCTTTAATTATTCGGTTTCCATTAGTATTAGGAGTCCTATCTCTATATATAAGATGTCCGTCTTGTAATCAAGACACAGTATTATTGAATAAAAATTTCGAGTTCTTTGGAGTAGTTCCAAATTTACGCTTTCTCTCTGCGTCAATTGGAAAACGAATTGTTCTTCCGTCGAATTTTCTTGTTCAGTCAATTTTTCTATCGCGTTTTGGCATCAATTGGTATCAGAGCACAGGTTGCTTGAATCAATGGCTGAACAGAATCGCGGTCGTGGACGGCAGGCTCGTGGTGGCCGGGGCCGTGGAGGCGTTCCTGAAGCAGACGACCAACCGCGTCTAAGAGATCTGCGAGACGTAGAAATTGAAGAACAGAGAAGACGAATCCAGGATTTGGAGCGACAACTTACGGAGGCGAGGTTGGGTGTTCAATCCGAAGAAGGAGCGGAATCTGAGGATTCATCCGATGATGAAGAAGAAGACGTAAACCCTTTCGGGGTTCTGAACCAGGGGCGGAATCGAGGAGTACAACTTGGAAATCAATGTTCTTCTCAAAATTTCGGAATGAAGATCGAGATTCCCGAGTTTAATGGTAAGGTTCATCCTGATGAGTTTATTAATTGGTTGCATACGGTAGAATGGATTTTTGATCTTAAAGACCTAACTGAGGGGCAAAAAGTGAAGTTAGTGGCTATTAGGCTGCGAAAACATGCTTCAATTTGGTGGGACCACGTGAAAAAGCAACGCGCTAGAGAGGGGAAGCCGAAGGTGGATCACTGGGAGAAGATGAAAAAGTTATTGCAAAAATGTTTTTTGCCTACCCATTATAGGCAAGAGGCGTTTATTGAGTATCATAACGTCAAGTAAGGTGATAAAACAGTTGAAGAATTTACCGAAGAATTTGATCGTTTGCGGATGCGTTGTGATGTGGCGGAGGAAGACGAGCAGACGATTGCACGATATATGGCAGGGCTGCGATATGAGATCTCTGATGTTGTCCAATTACAGCAGTATTGGACGTATAAAGATGTGTGCAGACTAGCCCTAAAGGTGGAGGGGCAGTTTAAAAGAAAGAGCAGTAAGTCTAAGTGGTCTAGCAGCGGTTCTAAGTGGACAGGCAGCAGTTCCAAGTGGTCAGATAAAGAGTCCCGGGGGAAAGCAGGGAATTCTTCGGCCCCAGCAGCAGTTAAGGACGCTGGTTCAAAATCTGCAACAAAAGGAGAGCAGGGTAGTACATAATCTATTAGGGGAGGAGCTACAGGCAAACGATGTTTTAAGTGTCAAGGATTCAGACATTTTACTGCTGATTGTCCGAACCGACAGTTTGTGATACTTGTAGATAATCCAACTTTTGATGAAGACCCAACTTATGACGAATCTGATGGCGAGCAAGCAGATGCGGATCCAGATCCGGAGGACATTGTCTATGCCGATTCTGGTGAGTCTTTAGTTGTGTGTCGGGTTTTAAATATTGCTGAGGTAGATGATGAATCGTGGCTCAGGCATAATATCTTTCATACTAAGTGCACTAGTAGGGGAAATGTGTGTCGTATGATAATTGACGGGGGAAGTTGCGAGAATGTAATATCTACCACTATGGTAGAAAAGTTGGGGTTGAAAACTGTCGAATATCCTCAACCATATAAGTTGTCATGGCTTAGGAAGGGGAATGAGGTAAAAGTGAGCAAGAGATGTTTAGTGCAGTTCTCGATTGGGAAGAAATATGTTGATGAAGTGTGGGGTGACGTAGTTCCAATGGATGGTTGTCATATCCTATTAGGAAGACCTTGGCAGTTTGACAGGAAAACACAGCATGGCGGATTCAAAAATACATACACCTTCAAGAAGGATGGCCGGACCATTACTCTGGGTCTTTCAGATTTGAGAAAAGAAGGAAAAAGTAATGTGCTTTCCAAATCAGAGTTCCAGGAGGAGGCGGTGAATGCCCCAGAGCTTTTTGCTGTCGTAGTCATGGAGCAGAATCTTGATAGTCCAGATATTTCAACTCAAGTTCTGCCTATACTTGAGGAGTTTGTTGATGTTGTGCCAGAGGAATTGCCACCTGGATTGCCACCCATGAGGGACATACAGCATTGTATAGATCTCGTTCCAGGAGCTGCTATTCCTAATAAGGCAGCTTACAGAATGAATCCTAAGAAGCATGAGGAGATGCAGAGGCAAGTGCAGGAACTATTAGAAAAATGTGCAATTCGAGAGAGCATGAGCCCTTGTGCAGTGCCAGCTTTATTGGTTCCTAAGAAAGACGGGTCGTGGAGAATGTGCGTGGATAACAGAGCTATTAATAAGATCACGATCAGGTATCGCTTTCCTATCCCGAGATTTGATGATTTAATTGATCAACTGCATGGAGCGACTATCTTTTCAAAGATAGACTTGAGGAGTGGATATCATCAAATTAGGGTGCGTCCTGAAGATGAATGGAAGACCGCTTTTAAAACTCGAGATGGTCTGTATAAGTGGATGGTGATGCCTTTCGGGTTATCTAACGCATCGAGCACCTTTATGAGACTGATGAATCACGTGTTTCGTCCTTTTATTGGCCAGTTTGTCGTCGTATATTTCGATGATATATTGGTTTATAGTGCATCGACTGATCAACACTTGCAGCATTTGAGAAGGGTGTTCGAGACATTGAGGGAACATAAATTATATGCTAATACCAAGAAGTGTCACTTCTTGACTGATCGTGTGACCTTTTTGGGATATATAGTAACCAAGGAGGGCATTCATATGGACCCAGCTAAGGTTGAGGCTATTACAAATTGGGAGATTTCGAAAAATATTCACGAGGTATGTAGCTTTTATGGGCTTGCGTCTTTTTATCGGAGATTTATTCGGGATTTCAGTATTATTATTGCACCTCTGACAGATTGTCTGAAAGGAAGTAAATTTGTGTGGACTAAGAAGGTAGAAGTTGCCTTCCAACTATTAAAGAAGAAGGTGATTGAAGCACATGTTCCCGTGCTTCCTGATTTTAATGAGATTTTTGAGGTGCATTGTGATGCTTCAGGTGTTGGTATTGGGGGTGTCCTAAGTCAAAAATGTAAACCTGTGGCATTCTTTAGTAAGAAGTTGAACGAGGCGAAAAGGAAATATTCAACTTATGATAAAGAATTTTATGCTATTATGAAGAGTTTGGAGCATTGGAGACACTATCTTATTTCGAAAGAGTTTATCTTATTTTTTGATCATGAAGCCTTGAAATACATCAATGGGCAACACAAATTGAATGCAAGGCATGCAAAGTGGGTGGAGTTCCTTCAAGTTTTCAGTTTTTTCATCAAGCATAAAGCAGGAGTGCTAAATAGTGTGACGGATGCATTGAGCAGAAAACACTATTTGCTATCTACAATGCAGGTAAAGGTTCTAGGCTTTGATACTTTTAAAGAATTATATGTTGATGATCCTTATTTTAGGGATATCTGGAGGAAGAGCAAAACGGAGTCTTTTCAGCAATTTCAGATTGTGAAAGGTTACCTATTTAAAGGTAACAGATTGTGCATTCCTCAATATTCTTTGAGGGAATCTATTATTATTGAGGGACATGCAGGCGATTTAGATGGGCACTTTGGCGTGGATAAGACGAAGGCCTTGTTGAGTAAACATTTTTATTGGCCTCGAATGGAGCGTGACGTGACACGTTTTATAGAGAGGTATAGGGTATGTCATGTGACAAAGACCAAGAGTACTAATTCAGGATTGTATATGCCTCTACTTGTTCCAGTTGCACCGTGGGAGGATGTCAGTCTTGACTTTGTCTTGTGTTTGCCGAGAACGCAGCAGGGTAAGGATTCAATAATGGTGGTTGTCGATAGATTCTCGAAGATGCATGGAATTCCTAAGTCCATTACCTCAGATCGTGATGTGAGATTTGTGAGTCACTTTTGACGCACTCTTTGGAGGTACATGGGTACAAGTTTGAAATTTAGTTCGTCTCATCATCTTCAGACTGATGGTCAAACCGAAGTTGTCAATCGAAGCTTAAGGAATTTGCTGCGGAGTTTGATTGGAGATAATCCGCGACAATGGGACTTGGCATTGCCTCAGGCATAATTTACATATGACAGATCAAAGAACCGAACTACAGGCAAGACTCCTTTTGAGGTGGTTTATGGGCGTAATCTAATTACTCCATTAGATCTCACACCGATACCAGTTCTCAAGCAATTTAGTTCGGAAGCTGAAGAACATGCAAAACATATCAAAGAGTTGCATTTTCAGGTCCATAATCAGATCAACAGGCAGAACATGAAGTATAAGCAACGCGTGGATATGCGCAAGAAAAGAGTCGTCTTCAAGGAAGGTGATCTAGTTTGGATTCACCTTAGGAAGGAACGATTTCCAGCGGGTAGATTTGGCAAGCTTCAATCTAGAGCTAATGGACCCTTCAAAGTTTTGGAGCGAATTAGTGACAATGCTTACAAGATCGAATTGCCGGGTAAGTATAATGTATCCGGAACTTTTAATGTAGCGGATTTGTCACCTTACTACCCTGAAGAGGAAGAAGGTCCTAAGGAGATTGATGACGGCAATGAAGGCGAAGCAGATTCGAGGACGAATCTTTCTCTAGCAGGAGAGGATGATGCACCTAGGGGACCGGTGAACCTATTATACGACTGGACAAACCGGCGGGCTTGAAGTCAAAGATGGCGCATTTAGGCAGTTTCTTATATTACCATTTAGGCAGTTTCCTATATTACCATTTAGGCAATTTCCTATATTACCATTTAGACAGTTTCTTATATTACCATTAAGGCAGTTTCTTATATTACTATTTAAACAGTTTTCTATATTAAGAAATTAGATGTTATCTATAATTATTTGGTTTCCATTAGTATTAGGAGTCCTATATCTATATATAAGATGTCCGTCTTGTAATCAAGACACAATATTATTGAATAAAAATTTCGAGTTCTTTGGAGTTGTTCCAAATTTATGCTTTCTCTCTGCGTCAATTGGAAAACGAATTGTTCTTCCGTCGAATTTTCTTGTTCAGTCAATTTTTCTATCGCGTTTCGGCATCAACAAGTTTCTTGGAAGCTATTTTGGAAATTAATTTGACACTGACGTGTCCGTGCTTCCTGTGCCACCGATCAGATTCTTCTTTTATGGAAACGAGACATTGCAAGTCATCAGACTTTGTGTCCAGTAAGTAGATGTTTCCATTTTTTCGACCCATAAATGATTGCTTATTGTCTTTACTTATCCCATAGCATTTGTTTTCTTGAAAAGTAATTATGTAACCAATATCACATAATTGACTAATGCTAATTAAATTAAAATTCAAACTTTTAACAAGTGAGACTTTACTGATGATGAGATTGTCGATTTTGACAGTTCTTTTGCCAATTATTTTTCATTTGTTGTTGCCTCCAAAGGATACACTTCCTCCTTTAATTCTTTCTAACTTAATGAATTTTAGAGGATCTCCGGTCATGTGTCTTGAGCAATCACCGTCAAGGTACCACTTGTTCTTTCTTTTCTTTGTTACTTGCAAAAGATAAGTAACTCACTTTTTCTTTGGTGCCCATATTTTCTTGGGTCTATTTTGGTTAGGATCAGTCATTCTCAGAATATCTCTCTGAATAGGTCTCCAAATCTTTGGACAGTCACTCTTAAAGTGATTTGAATCACTTCAATTTATATATTTTTGTGAAGTTTGACCATTGAATTTTACAAATTGCTTTTGAAAGTGATTTTTGTAATCAAATTTAGAGGATCTTTTCTTTAGTCTTTCTTTGACATTCGGAAACGTATTTTTCAATTCAGTATTTTTATCAAAACCCAGACCTGATTTATTATAATAAGGAATTTGAATCGACAAAATATGATGAAGATTTTAGAAACCCATTGAGAATTTCTTAGTTATATTAGAAATGTCATTTTTCAAAAGTTCTTTTTCATTAGAGATGCGATCAAAACTTTCCTTAGAAATATTTTTCAAATCAGAAATTTCCTTTTTCAGTGAATCATTTTCCTTTTCAAGAAAATCTTTATTTTTCATGATAAGATTAAATTCATTTTGCAAGAAATCAATATTATCCTTTTGCGAAATATCTTACTACTTTAAAAGATTTTTTTTCCTTTTTTAAACATTCGATTGATTCATCAATTTCCTTGTTTTGAGTTGTACTTCTTAGAGACACGATTTCTTTCTTCAATATAGAAATCTTTTTTAAGGCAATTTTATTAACAGAGATTAAATTACCAATATAATTTGCAACTATTTCAGGAATATTTGAATTGCTTACCTCATTTTCTTGATAAGAACTTGATTCCGAGTCTGATTTTGCCATCAGACAAATATTGGCAAACTCTTGTTCGCTTTCTTCATCTTCTGAATCACTCCGTGTTTCAACTTTGAAAGCCTTCTTATATCTTTCATATTTTCCTTTGTTCTTCTTGAGAAAAGGACATTTGGGCTTTACGTGTCCGTTCTTTTTGTAGTGGAAACACATCACATCTTTGTTTTCTTCATTTTCGGCACTGGATCTCTTTTGAAAATTTAGCTTCTTAGCTTTTGATGGCTCAGAGTTTTTGAATTGCTTCTTTGATTTATTCAACTTCACCTTCTTTGCCATCTTTCTTAGTTTCTTGACCATTAAAGCCAACTATTCATCTTCATCTTTGTCCGAATCTATATCGGTGTCATCAGAATCAATGTTAGTTTTTAAAGCAATGAACTTTTTACCTTTGGGTTCTTCAATTTCTAAGAACTTTTCAGTTTCATAGGATTGAAGAGTTTCGATAAGTTCGTTTACCGTGAGTGGTCTGATTCCTTGAGTTTCTTGAATAGAAACTTTAATGTTGTTCCGTTCTTTTGAAAAGCCCTCAGTAGCTTATTCACTTTCATAGGTTTTGAGATGAGATTATTTTGGAATTCAAGTCCATTTACTATCTAAGTGAATTTTCTTTGCATCTCAGAGATTGTTTCATTTGATTTCTGAGTGAACCACTCGTACTGCCCAAGGAGAATATTGAGATTTGTCTCCTTGAGTCTTTTTGTTCCTTCATGGACAAGCTTGAGACGATCTCAAATTTCTTTGACAGTTTTAAGATTTGTAATTCGTTTGTTTTCAACACTTGCTAGATCATTGTATACAGCCGTTCTAATCTTTGCATCCAGATGGATTCTTCTGGAAATTTCCTTGGCTGAGAGAGGTAAAGCTTGAGGTCTGATTTACTCTCTAACTCCTTCAGAAGAAGGTGTCTTAGGTAAAGCTTGAGGTCTGATTTACTCTCTAACTCCTTCAGAAGAAGGTGTCTCATTTTGCCCTTTTAAAGTTTCTAGTGATTTTGTTTCGTTTGGAATGATTCCATGTTCAACGATATCCATATGTCTTGGTTTATTCCCAAGATGAATGTCTTCGTCTTGTTTTCCCAGACACCGTATTCAGTTCCATTGAAGTAAGGCGGTTTGTTGTTTTGACCTGACTCAGCATTACTAGCCATAAAAAATCGTTAGCTTAGAAGTAAAATAACACTTCAAGGAAAAATGAGTACTATGCTCTGATACCAATTGTTAGGGCTAGTGTTATCACCTAGAGGGGGTGAATAGGTGATTTTACCAAACTTGTATGATTTAAACGTGCGGAATGAATATAGTCTAGGTCAACAACTCATATGATCACTATCAGATGAATTCGTATAACAAACTTGTATATAAATTGTAGTGTTATCTATCATCTGAGAAGCATAGCTCTTATAATCTTTTAGTGATTCAATAATGAAATACAGCCAACAGGCTGCCAGCGTGGAGAGTGGACGTAGGCTCAATAAAGCCGAATCACTATAAAGATCTGTGTGCAGTATTCTCTATCAATAAACTTTTATTTATTATTGCTAACATTATACTATATGCATATCTATCAAACAAGTTCATCAGAACATCGTCTTAGTCATCAGACGCAATTAGTAATTTTCTTTCTAAAGAACACAATGTGAAAAACAGTAATCACAAGTGTGTAAGATCGAAGCTCTATTCAAACTTTGAAATTCTCGATTCTAGTTCTCTTGTTTCTTGTACGACATTTGCATTCATTTTATACTCATCTACTTCCAATCTATCCGTTGGACAGTCTTCAGAGTATTAATCTTCAAATTAACCCGTTGGAGATTCTTCCCAAAATAGGATGCATAGCCGTTAGAAAAAAACCATTATCTTCGAGTGATTTGATTGCTCATAAATCAAGGTTTCCATAAGTATAGTTCTTTGTATTTGAGGAACGATCTTGTGATTACCAATTTGGATATCAATTTGATTATCTTGTATAAATTTGCCAAAAATAACACTCATTGAATTTGACGAGTAATTTTGATTCATCGACTAAGTCTAATACTTGCATCAAATAACTTAAGTATAATTTTGGTCAGTAATAGATTGTTTTGTTATTTCTCAAAACTCATTAGGGATTTTGCTCAACAACTTCTACGATAAAGATGTATTGGATATACCTGGATAATGCTAACCTAGCTTACATCGCCAGTTAGATCAAGTGGGTCCCATTTGGAGCCTACTTCATCCAACGGTACATATGAGATGGGCGTGCATGCACCAGGCGCATTTAAGATTCTTTACAAAACACAATGTGCCTTAAAAGTATGAGATTTTTAATTATAAGTCTTTTTTTAGTTATTGTGATATGGTGCTTATTTTGTGCCATATCGGTGCCTTTTTTGTACTGTATCGGTGCCTATTTTGTGCCATATTTGTGCTTTCTTTTTGCTGTATCGGTGCTGATTTTGTGCTGTATCCGTGCCCATTATGAAAAAATAATTTAAAAAATGCCGCATAGATTTTCTGCCCATTAAAAGTTGATGGAGCCAACGGAGGACTAGCGTGGAGGAGGACTAATTGGAGAATGAATTGGGCACAAATTTTAGGACTCTTGTTGTACGTAACTTTCCCAATATTTTTTAATGACAAAGAGAATATGAAATAAGGGTAAATATTTAGTAAAAGCTTCATGATATCATTTTCTCAGATAATGTTTTGCAAGTGTACAATTTTAGTTAACAGTTAAATTAATTAACGAGAAGCGTGCTTGAATGAATAGCTATCCGAATAAAAATATTGACCATAAAATTAACTTAGCTAGTTGTTTGATTAAGAAAATAGAATATCCATGTCATATTACTTTAATTAAAGTATTATCCATCTACATACGTCTAATTATATTTGAACCACACTATAATCTTAGATAAAAATACGATAAAAAAATTATTTTGAATTTTCCTACCTTCTTGGGAAAAGTGAAAAAAAAGTCATAAACTTTTTGCATTGAAGCTAATTTAGTTCTAAACCTTTTTTTGTGCCAATTTAGTTATAAACCTTTTTTGGTGCCAATTCAGTTTTAAATATTTTACATTTGTGACAATTCAGTCCTAACCTTTTGCATTGGTGCCAATTCGATCATCGAGAAATACAAAACATGGCCGATAAGTTGGGAAAGGGACATATATATAGATCTGTCAATTTGGTCGGCGACGGAAAACCAATTTCAAATATAGGAAAGATACTTTGATCATTCGTTCTTTTTGGATAACGTAATCAAAGTAATACTACAATGTGTATTACATGCATTTTGCTCCACAAATGAAATATTCAGAAGAAAAGTCCTCTGAAGTCTCTCACATCAACGTACAACCTTATTCGACCAAAAAAAAAATGTACAACCCAAGAAGGTATGCAAGTGTATCTGTCACGGTACGTCTCATGGTGCGTCTCCAGGTCCAGGTGCATCGCCAATGTGCACGCTCAAGTCTCCCTTCCTGAATCTTATCGCGAACGAATGCTTGCCATAGCAATATATGGCAAGCACGAACCCCCACAGCGAGAATTGCCACGGCTCCAAGCATTATGAGAATGATGACCCAATGTGGCAGTCTCATTCCCATAATGTGGCCGTAATCACCTGCGACGAATCAAGAGAAAAAATTAACTAAGAGATTATTCTACACCTCCAAATCAAGAAAAAAAAGAAACCAACCTTGGTCGGGCCGGGGTGATTCTCCTCTTCCTTGCTTCCCTATAGCATCACCTCATCTGGGGTTCCCACCACCATCGCTGTGGTGTAGGTGTAGAGGAGGGAGCTGGAGTAGGTAGGGGTAGACACGGCGGGAGCAGAGTAGGTGGGGGTAGGCCAGGGGCGGAGACGGTGGGGCCGGGGACAGAGAAGGTGAGGGCGAGGGCGAAAACAAGTAGTGGGAGGCCATGGCTGAGAGAGAGAGAGAGAAGAACTAAGGATTTTAATGGAACTGGGGTGTGTTTATTTTTTGGTGTGTTTAATTTGGGGAAAACTCTATGATTAATTCCAGGAAACAATTTCTAGGAAAATGAAGTCTCCTAGTGCCTTTTGCAGAAACATCAATGGGAGTATCAGCTCCTATCCAACAGCCAACCGTTCCAAAGCACAAAGTTTTTTTTTTCAATTTCCTCTCTAAATGATTCGATCATATCAGGATTAATAAATCAGATGACCAAGCCAGTGTTAGACAAGTTCAATGCAGCAAGAGCCAAGCAACAATATTACACTGATAAAGGTGCAGGTCGGCATTCTGCCAAGGTGCACCAACCGATGCCATTTAAAATATTTTCAATTAACAGATCACCCATTTGCTATATCTCTTGAATTGCACTCAAATTTATTCTATATATAGGATGCATGCTGACAACTGCAATATACGGTGTGAATTCGAAAAGGTGAAAAAAAATTGACTTAAGTGATGCACTAATCCTCTACTATGGAAAAGTCATTTCCACAGCTTATTTGGGAAAAGAGAGCCACTGCTGATATAACCTAAAAATAAGAATCCAGTCTTATGGTATATATACATGTCAAAGCCAAGAAACTTACTTTGAAAAGATAACACCCCTGAGGTGAAATGTTACCATGGTAGAAGTGTGTCTTTCTAGAATCCCAGTCAACATACTGAAAGCAGAAACAACATAAATGCATAAAACGTTTCAGGTGACAAATAGATCTGAATTATAAAGAATATTAAGATAAATACCTAAAATAATTTTTAAGAAATTTACACATTTTATCCCTTTTAACGTCATAATAAAAAATATAAATAAACATAAATAATTTGATCCAGAACTATGTATTCCTAAGCTCAAGCATGTCTAGAATTAAAGAAACCAACACAGTTAATTCCTGACATTTGCTTGATAAAAAGTTTAGAATTAAGTTTACATAAGATATAAAATTTCACGCTAATTACTTCATGACATCAGTTTCTACCCAAACGTCATCAAAGTTCTACAGGATATACGACACAAAAGTCGGTGCAAAATGCGAGCGGTTAAAGGCCCACTTAGAAAGATTTATGAATTTGGAACTCCTTATGATCCACGTTTTGTGATGCTCTTAATTCTCATTTTCCTTTTTTGCCAAAGTGTTTTTGTAAGGTGAGTTGGCAGTGGTTGGCCTATTCAAGAACTTCCAAGTGCCGTCCCTTCCTTTTTCATTTTCCTTTTTTCTTTTTTCTAACATTTTGTAGTTCCACAATCAAGAGGATTTGTGATGTGAAGCTGAGACATGTGGCTGCTGTTGAGTTGGCAAAATAAATTTGCATTGCGCTCCTATGAAAACTCGTGAAGCTATGTACTCATTTCCGAAGCATATGTGGATTTCATCTCATGGTGAGAAGTTGATGACAATTGTTGTGCGGTATCTCCTGAAAAGGACTCTCAGACTCTTTGAAAAGGTAAGCTCAATCAATGAATTGTCATTAGTTCCCGCCTCAAGGGCATTTTCGTCAAAAAACTTTTCTAATTTTAAATTATTTTATTTTTCTTTCTTCTTTCCTTTTTCTGGTTTTTTTTTTTTTTTTCTGAGTTTTACTTTTTTCTTCACTGGCAATTGCCTGGAGAGGGCTGGGTGACGATTGCCTCGCCAGCGGCTGGCTAGTCCTCCCTTGGCTCTGTCCACTTTTAATGGACAGAAAATCTATGTGACATTTTTTTTATTATTATTTTTTCATAATTGGCACGGATACGACAAATAGGCATCGATATGGCATAAAGAAAGCACGGATACGACACAAAATAAGCACGGATATGACATAAGAAAAGCACGGATACGACACAAAATAGACACTGATACGACACACAAGTATAATGTCACGGTGCATCTCCAATGTGCACACTTGAGTCCCTCTCACGAACTCTTAAAGGGAAGGGATGCTTGCCATAGCAATATATGGCAAGCACGACCACCACGGCAAGAATGGCCACTGCTCCAAGCACGATGAGAATGATGACCCAATGTGGCAGCCGTATTCCCAAAATGTGGCCAGTGTGTTCACCTGGATCGAATCAAGAGAAGAAAGTAATCTACCTAGACTCCAAATCAAGAAAAAAAAAACAATACTAACCTTGGACTGGGAGATTCTCCTTTCCCTCGCCCCTCCTCATCATCGCCTCAGTTGGGGTTCCCACCTCAAGGGCATTTATGTCATAAGACTTTTTGATTTTAAATTATTTTATTTTTCTTTCTTCTTTCCTTTTTCTGGTTGTTTTTTTCTTTCTGGGTTTTACTTTCCTCTTCACCGGTGTAGTGGCCGGCCACCGTCGACAGCTTGGAGAGGGCTGGGCGAACAACACAAAGAAAGCACGGATACAGCACAAAATAGGCATGGATACGGCACAAAAAAGGCACCGATACGGCACAAAATAGTCACCATATCTCAGACTTTTAGCGCACATTGAGTTTTGTAAAGAATTTTAGATGCACCTTGTGTATGCGTGCCCATTTCATATGTACAGTTGAAAGAAGTGGGCCCCAAATGGAGCCCACTTGATCTAACAGGTGATGTAAGCTGGGTACGCATGATCTGGGTATATCCAATGCATCTTTATCGTAGAAGTGATGGCTGACAAGATTCTAGAGTGTTTAGTAAAAAAAAACAAAAATCCAAAGCTAGGTTCAAATGCGCGTCAATGAGATTGGTCGAGTTTTCATGTTACCTGTCCTGACATGAAATTTTGAGCCGGGCCAAAGAAAAAACGTGTCCAATAGCAAGTATTTGAGAATCGGTACATGAAATTTTAATAAATTTAAAAGAAATTACATCGAGAAGTAAACTATTTGAAACTTACAACACCTGATTGCAACGATTAGCTGGATTCCTCGCTAAAAGAAAATAATTTAATTTAACTTTTGCTGCTCCGATAGTGAGCATTTTTCATTCATTTAATGATTCCCCGGTCCCTCTTAGCTTTATGTTATGTTCTTATTGTGAAAAGTCGAGCTTCAAATGCGCTATCAAATCCTCTAACGTCGCCACTTTGCTCGTTCTCATGCGCATTTATCTTCTTCTTTTTTTTTAATATAAATTTTGAAAGAAGCTGTATAGAGAAATAATTTATACGGAATTTGCTAAACGTAACTGAATTGTGATTTTAGGGATTAGATGGATTCTTGGCTTAAAGAAACATTCATAACCTAACTTTGTTGCTTGGATAGGTACTTTTCATTTTGCTAATGATTCCCGACCCCTCTTTGCTTTACCTTATGCTCTTAAATAGCGAAAAGTCACGATGCCTCACTTGGAGTGCGCTATCGAATCTTGTTACTTATTGATCCTTTAACTTGCAAGGCATAACCGAATCGCGATTTTAGCAATTAGATGGATTCCTGGCTTTTGAAGAAACATTTGTAACCTAACTTTGTTGGTTTTATAGGTACGCACTTTTTCATTCCGTTAATGATTCCCGGTTACTCTTTACTTTACGTTATGCTCTTATATAGTGAAAAGTCAAGGTTCCTCGCTCACAGTGCGCCGTCAAATCCTCTAACATTTTTCATATTTATTTACTTCAATTACTATAAATGAATAATACTATAGAGCGTTAATATCACAAAAAACTTTAAATTGATAAATTTGTTATAAATTTATCCAAAATTAATGTTTTAATCACCAAAAATCCTAAGTCAGTACATTTGTGATAAATTTATCCAAAACTAATTTTTTGACCACCAAAAACCTAAAATTAGTACATGTGTGACAAATTTACTTTTAGTTAACTTTGATTAATACAAAAAAAATCACAAATTAATATACTTGCGACAAATGAAGGTAAAACTCCCAATTGATATATCTGTTAACTGCCACGTGTAATTTAATTTAGTAATTTTTAATAGAAACTAATGAAATGTAAAATTATCCCAGATGTACCGGTTTAAGATTTTTTATGGTCAAAAAATTAATTTTGAGTAATTTTGTCACAGGTATACCAGTTTTGGATTTTTCGTGATATCAACCATACTATTAAAACCCACCCATGGGTAGCTCAGTTGGTTAGGGCGTACTTGGGATTGTGTGGTTAGGCACACTGGTCCCAAGTTCGATTCCCCGGCTGAGCATTTGTGATTTAAGTGGGGGGTCATGGCGGTAGGTTGCTGTGCTAATCTCCCCTGAGGAATAGTTGAGGTGTGCGCAAGCTGGCCTGGACACCTCGATTACCCAAAAAAAAAAAAACCATACTATTAAATATTTAAGCCTGAGCCGAAGAAAAATGCATCTGATGAGTGCTATAATTGAGTGATCGGGCCTGAGGAGGTTGAAGGAATCGTGCAGAATTTCAGAAGAAATACTGAATGGGTATTCTACCGTAGTAGGTATTCAAGAATCGGTACACGAAATTTTAACAAATCCAAAATAAATTATATCGGGAAATAGTTTATCCGGAACTTACAAGGCGTGACTGAACCTCGTGACTGAACCGTGATTTTTGGCGATAAGATGGATTCATACCTTAAAAGAAACACTTTATTGCTTAGATAGATACGTACCTTTTCGTTCCGCTAGTGATTCCCGATTCCTATGCTCTCATATAGTGAAATAGAATCCTCTAACGTTGTCACTTATCCAAAAATGTCGCGTCCTGTCTATAAATTTTCCTCTTCGTCTATTAATATTTTCCGGCCACATTTTGTTCACGGGGCAACCGTCTCTCTCTCTCCGGTGCGGCCGTTTTCGCGTCCCGGCTCCGATCGAGAGGGAAAGCCGCTCCGCTCGCTCCCATGGCGCCCGCCGCCGCGCCGGCGCCATCCTGGCCGTCCTCCCTGTCGCCGCCTCCGGTTCCGATGGAGCTCCACGCGCGGAACCGCGGCAAGCTCCTGGAGTCGCTCCGCCGGTGCCTCGGCGACTCCGGCCGTCCTCTCCACGGCTTCGTCTTCCTTCAGGTATCGACGGTCGAGTCCCCCGCGCGCATGACGAATCTCCGATATCCGCAATGCTCTGTTCTTCTTCTTTTTCTGTGATCTCGGTTTGATTTCGGGCCTCTCTTCTTCCTCTCTTGTGTTGCGCTTCATCCGATCGTGGCAAGGGAGGGGAGGAGCAAACGCGCCACGACACCGATCACACGGAGCTGTTCAGGTGCGTGATTGTGAGTGCAATTTGGTTCGCTTAGGAGGTAATTATTCGCCGTCGAAAATTGTTTGGCAAAGATTACTTTTTTCTCAATCATTTGCGATTCATCGCTTCAGTTTGTGTCTGTCATCTTACTGTTTTCCAGGTTTGATTAGAAATGGTCTTTCGGGTTCGCTAAACACCACAGTGTTTGATGTTTTGGATCGTGATTGTTTAACCTGATTGGTGGCTGAATTGATTTTTCAGGCAGGAGAGTTATTTTGCTTATTTATTTGGAGTAACGGAGCCTGGATTTTTTGGAGCCATTGTGAGTTCCTTGATTTTTTTAACAACCCTTTCCCTTTTATGTAGATGGAATGGAAATTGTGTTATCTGTTTCTGTTGTTGCCCTGTCGATTGCTTTGCTTTCTAGCTCACAAATGAATCATACACTGTCAAGGTGCTCGCAGTTCTGTAGGATGAAGTTATGTCGATTGACAATGCGACAATGTACCTAATTGCGAATGTGAAAATGCCACCTGTTCCTTTTCTGTTGTGCTTGTTGGAGAACTCATAAACGCTGATTGACTTGTTCCAGCAAATCTCCGGTGCGTACATGTATGAGAGGTTTGGACATATAAACTAATGGCCTTTAGGTATTTTGCAAGTAGATGTAATTTATTGACGGAGTACAAGTTAGAAGGATCGGAGAACTTTAAATAGGACCTTGACTCGGAATTCACTGTTGATAGAGTATAATGACATCTAGGGATTGTTGTAGCCAACATCAATAGGTGGAAAAGGGCTCGATTGTTGTTCTCTTATTCTATGTACAAATATCACCAGGCACGCATTTGTCATGGCTTACAAGGTTTTACCACCTTGTTTTGGTGAGTTGAACGCAACCTCATGACAGCTAGTCTTTATTTATTTAGTTATGATCATGAATGCAACATGGATCAGTGACAATTGCTTTACCTTTAGAATACTTTCTAGTATGATTGCTTATCCATTTCTCGACTCTCGAGAATGAATTTTGGGCTCCATACCTCATGGAGTCCTCTTTGTCCAATCTTTTTCATAAGATGAGAGCTTTGATTCTGGTTTCTGTAAGAATTGAGATGATTCATAATCTTGCTAGTCTGGAAGACACTCATTAGGGGTTGAGTTATATACCTAGTCATGTTGGTGATCAATTCATTACACCACTGTCTTGCTTTTGCAGCAATACATTGAAGAGCAATTTGATTTAGTTCAAAATGTCATGATTGGCCTTGTTTAGCTCTTTCTGATGCATGATCCTTCATCATTACTGCTTTCTATAATTGTTCTATTTTCATCTGTTATTCCTTTGTTTCTACAGATATTTGTTTTATGTCTTCTTTTTTTTCATTTTCAAGCTTTTTTTGGTTTGGTGGTGCTTGCTCACTTTTTTAAAGTACCGATTTCTGCTATGAGCACAATTCTTCGTTGTCTGCATGCTTGTCTTCGCATGGTCCATGTTCTTGGCCGGTGGAACATCAGAATTGATAGTTGCTTGGATGTGCTGCTGGAGAAGAATGACTTATAAAGACTTTGAGTTTGATGTTAATTACAAATTATTTTGAAGGATATTATGAGTGGAAACTCTCTGCTTTTTGCTCCTAGGCTACCCTCAGAGTATGCTGTATGGCTGGGAGAAATAAGGCCTTTGTCATTCTTCGAGGTGACTGCCTTATCTGCTAGTCCGCTTGTCCATGTAAATCACGAATGATTTGGCTAATGGCTTACAGTTTCTGCTCTGTAGGAAAAATACATGGTCAACGAGGTGTTTTATACTGATGATATTGTAAAAGTTCTCCATGAGCAGTTCCAAGGACAGGGAAAACCTTTATTGTTTCTCTTGCATGGGCTTAACACCGATAGTAACAATTACGCAAAACCAGCTAAGTTCGAGGTTATTTCTTCTTCTGTTTTGTTTGCTTCTCCGAAACTAGTTTCCAGTTACAATTGCATTTATTATGTCTGTTGACATGATGATGGTCCTTGTCTTTGCATAGCATTGTTCTAAGTCTTTCTCAGTTCCAATTTCATTGATTTGTCAACTTTTGGACATTCCTTTGACTTCTTGATAGGGAGTGGAAAACTTCGCAACAGACTTGACTACGCTACATCCTATATTGACTGAATGTCGTGTTACAAAGTCTGATTTGGAGCTTGCTGTAATTCAGTTTGCCAATGATATAAGCTCCGAAGCTCATGTTGAGGTAATTGTTTGTCAAACGATATGATGTTTTCTACATGAAATCCTCTAATCATCCTAGAATAATTCCTCTTTTGGATGAGTATATGAAAGCATTTATTCATTTATAGTAGATGAACATTTGGGCATATTATAAGTTATCGCCAATCTACTGCGGTGGATTGAGGGGAGGAAAAAACAATACTTAAGAAACTCTGTTTTTGCTTGTTTTGATTGGGCTTTACCGTCACTTACTTTCTTTCACCTAATTTGGTCCAACATTATGTATGATCAAATTACTACTGACAATTTAGTGGACTTTTACATTTGTACATTTATTGGCCAAGAAAGAACATGTATATATCTAAGAGATGTATGTGCTCGAGACCTTTTGGGGAAATTCATTTATGAAGTATGATGATGGGATAATTCAGTTGGTTGACATTGTTACAAAATTGATTTTATCCGAAATCTATCTGTTTTTGGATGTATAGCAATCTATTTAAATGCGTCCTGTAGAGATGTTCTCTTGAACAGTGCTGACTACTTATCTAGCCAAATATAAGTAGATGAGCTATTGTGAATATGTTGTATATTTCTTTCCATGTCAGCATAATGAAGCATTTGTAAAATATAAATATTATAGAACAAAAAAAAGAAAGTCATGGTTCTTTTATTGGTTTTTTGGGGAAGATGTTGATGTCTGCCTTCAAAAAAATTTGACCTGTCTGGCATTATCACAATTTTGGGAGCAACTTTCGATCACAAGCACTATCTAGTTAAACGTCAAGGTTGGAAATGTAATAATCTGTTTCTTCTTTATTTGAGTTTTATGGAGCATTCTCTCCTATCATTAGCTTGTTCAGTCATTATTCATTTAGTCTATTATGTGTTCTTGTTTTTGTGACTTAGCTGTGTCTGTTCTTCTTTTGTTCAGGTAATGAGGAAGATTAGGGTTGGCATGAAAGAGTACCAATTAGAAAGCATGTTTCTTCATCACACATATATGTATGGTGGGTGCCGCCACTGCTCATACACTTGTATTTGTGCCACTGGTGGAAATAGGTGAGATTTTAGGATACACAAAGTCAGTTTTGTTCTTCTGGCAAGTGCATATGAAAGATCTGGTGTAAGAGCAGAACCTCAAATTCCTTGAAGGAATTTCCACAACAATTATAGGAAGAGAACTTTGAAAGATGTGCTGTAAGGAATTGGTTTCATATGTTCTGGATCTTCTGGCCCATTGGATGGGCTAAGTGCACTTTGTTCAACCAGTTTAACTCATTTACAGGGGACAATAAATAAGAGAGAACTGTCTCTCCCTCCCCCTATCCCTCCCCCATCACAACAAAACCCCAGGGCGGATATAATAGAGAGTTCTTATGGGTAAAGATGATTGTATGGAAGACATGGTAAGCATTTAAAACCCAATTGGTATCTTGAAAATATGAGCGCTCCACTATGATCTTGAACAAGTTAAAACAGTTATAGAATCTTTGAAGGAGAATGTGTTATTGGCACGTAAATAGTGCTGACTTGAGTTGATTGGTTTGCTCACTGCATTTGTGGAATTGACTTTTTCTCACAATTATAGGACTTACATTCCTATATTGATAAATTATTACGGTTACTGAATTTGCAGAGAATTATTCAATAGATAAAAGTTCTTTTCCATGAATTTTCCCTGTGTTGAACCGTTTTGTCTCTTTGAATACAGAATGTTCTACAGTGTGAGTGGCTCATTTGATTATGAAGTATATTTGCAAGAAATGCCGACTTTGTTTCAACTTGCAAATTACTGCGATGCGTCAATCTCTCTTTGGCATGCTACTGATATTTTGATAGTCTGCGTCTCTGAAATAGAGAGAGTATAACTCGAGCAACAGATTAGTATTTTTTTTTGTTTGAAATAGCGGAAGGTTGCATTTCCTTTTTCTCTGTGATTAGACTGCTTATGATATTGCCAGTATGAAGTAACAATAATTTCTTCCATGTATTTCAGTGCTGTTCTCCACTATGGGCATGCAGCTGCTCCAAATGACCGGGTAAGTTTCAAGCCTCCATCTCCTGAAATTGTTAATTTTCGTTTCTTGGGGTAAAATGCCTAACCTAAAATGGGCATTGCTTTAGGCAGAGGATGTTTGCTTATACTAATGCATTCATGCGAATGCACATACTTTCGTAAGCTTAGGCTATCATGTTTTCTTGATATATATATATATATAAATGGACCTCTTGCATAAACTTGGCTTTTGGGAAAGGAAAAGATGAGTAAGAAGCATAAATTCATTCTGCAGCTGATTTATGCGTGGTGGACTAAGTCGAGTAAATTTTTGTAGAAAACTTGCCAATATGTTGGAATCTTGATTTTGTTGCCATTACATGAAACTCACCAGTGCTTCCAGATGTAAATCTGCCCATATAACTGCACATAGTCTGGGATACTGCTACTAATCAGAATTTTAAGTTAAGTCTTACTCATGAAACTGATTTAGCTTAAAGCTTATACTGTCTATTGTCGTAATTAAACAAAAGTCAATGTGGCCAATTTGGTCTGATCCACAGGACATGTCCAATTTTTTCCTTTCTGCTTTTGTTTGATTTTTATTATCAGATTCATGATGGATAAATAAATGGCTTTTATTTAATTTTATTATGAGATTCTTGAAGCTAAATAAAGCTGGTAAATTCTACTAATCGTGGATTTATTTGCAGACTTTGGAGGATGGGGATATGGCATTATTTGATATGGGAACTGAATATCAATTTTATGGATCTGATATTACCTGTTCATTCCCAGTGAGTTTCTGGTTCTCGTGCTTTTGTTGGGTTGACAGGGGATCTTGATTCTCCTAATATTTCTCCCTATTGGATTGCAATTTATTCTTTGCTGTTTTATTTCTGGTTTTCTGTTTTCCTTGAACTTATATTTACATTCTGCCATGGATTTACCCAATTTTATTCAAAGGGAAAGAAAGTTTGATGACTTATCATGGACAAGGTAAAAAAGCAAAAAAAATAAAATAAACTGTTGAGTACCTTTTTCATGGTTAAGGCCTGCTTATTCCTGAAGCTATTGTTACACTGATCCATGTCACTACGATGGTGTAGTAAAAAGTCTCTCCATGGTTCAAACAAGCAGTTATTGGTTATTTCATAAATTCATAATGCCTCAGTCATATTTTATGAATGTATATCCTATGTCTTCGTTCAATAGGTGGTCTTTGTGGATAATTATTGGTAGAGACGACAGAGATCTCCTTGGCTTTAGAAGGATGCGGAGTTTACAAGATCGATTGCCTTATTTTTGGGTTAGATCTACAATTAGCCCCTCTTACAATCAACTTCATTTGTGCAGGTAAATGGCAAGTTTACAAGTGATCAGAGTCTAATATACAATGTAAGTTGCTTACCTTAAATTGACTATGAACAAAGCCAACTGAAGTTACAGTAGAAATTAGCTATGAACAAAGGCAACTGCAGTTGCAGTAGAAACTATAACCTGGGTTGTCTGGATGTATGGGTAGAGAGATGGTGGGACAGTTTTGCCAATCAAATGTTTATTTCTAGTCTCTAAAGCCTGATCATATCAAGTTTTGATCTTTTTGTTGCTTTCTCAGGCAGTGCTTCAAGCACATGATGCAGTGATTGCTGCTATGAAGCCTGGAGTTAGCTGGGTAGATATGCACAAGTAAGAGTGGATGGCAAAAGTTTGCAAAGTTTTACTAAATGGCTTTTGAATTTGAGTAATTATCAAGAAAATTCTTCTTCTATTGTTCAGGGATGCTTAAACAAAGAGTCTTCTATGTTCTAGCATCACATTGTTCATATATACTGAGTGGAACTTTCAACTACAAATTAGCAGTGGCATTTTAGTAATTTTAAACAGCAATTTTTTCTTTGTATATCTGGATATAGTTTACTCTGATAAAGTTGCTTTTTGACTTTAATGTATTCTCAGTGGATGCTTTGGCAAACTTATTAAATGATTATCTTGAGATTTTTATGCTTTGTGGAATTTGACTTTGCTATATTTCCAGAGAAGAGCAACTCTCCCCTCCTCTCTTTCTTGTTCTTAGTCAAGACTCATCGCATTGATTCTAGCATAGATGCAGTCCCCTGTGTTTGCTGTTGCTTCTGAAGTGAAGGGACAGCCAGTGATTGTTGATGGTTAATTGCAACATCACAAGTCTAATTAAATTGTAATGAATTTCTTAGAGTAACCCACTGCTGCTGAGAAATTCTAGCCTACGCTGTATGTATCTTACCCCTCCAAGCTTGCACTTGTCTTGTAATTCCATTTGCTCCATCTGGTTGCAGATTGGCAGAGAGGACTATTCTCCAGTCATTGAGGGAAGGAAGCATCATATCTGGGTAACTGCTTCTCAAGGATATGTTGTCTTCCCCAAGTCCCGTCTCCATGAACTAATGCTTGTCTGTTTTTTGTGGATTTCAGTGATCTGGATCATATGATGGTTGAGCGTTTGGGAGCAGTTTTTATGCCCCATGGGCTGGGACATCTACTGGGTATTGATACTCATGATCCCGGTGGCTACCTGCAGGTCTTTAGACTTAAAACAGTCAATTTCTTGTTTATTTTCTTTGCTGATTCTGATCTTCGGCAATTGTGATGCTAAGAATCTCCATGAACACCAGGGATTGGAGAGACCAAAAGAACCTGGATTGAGTTCATTGCGGACAGTCAGAGAACTCCAGGAAGGAATGGTTAGTATTAGTCCTCTCTGCTGTAAGTCTTAGCATCACGATTTGGTTGAACAATATTGGGGCGATGAGACCTTGAGAGTACATGTTCTCTGTTCTTAGTGCACTAAATTCACAAGGTTTTTTGCTTTATTTGTTTAGTTAGTGTATTATCTATGCATAATCAGCGAGGGGACCTTGATTCAGGTGATAACGGTGGAGCCTGGATGCTACTTTATTGATGCTTTATTGGATCCGGCAATGGACAGCTCAAACAAATCACAGTTCTTCAATCATGATGTAATTGGAAGATTCAGAACGTTTGGTGGAGTGAGAATTGAAAGTGATGTGGTACTACATTTTCTAATCTCTCTTTATATACCTCGACTATGGATAAATACTTCTTGGATATACACACTCTACATCATAGTGCTGCTTTCAATTCGAGTCGTCAGCTGACAGTCAATATGAATATCATTGTGCTATCCAATTTCCTTAGTGGCAAATGTTAATCTTTTTCAGTTGGTTTCTTGCCCTTCATCTGGAATGTGAAAATTTAATTTACTATGTAGATGTACTTTAGAAACATGCTGCATCTCTCTGTTTTCCCTATTATGCATCGATAATGCAGTTGTAGGTTTTCTAGTGCTCCTCTATATGCTTTCCGATCAGTCTACGCAGGACTACGATGTTACAAAGTCGGGTCCAAATAGCTGAATGATAAGCAGACTATTAGAATGTGACAACTAAATCCTAAATGCAGCATGTATAACTGATCATAGATCAGAGCAGCTGGCAAGCTTAGTTTTTGTCTCTCTAGGTTTGCTTCGACTTAAAACTCACATTCTCATTTTCTTTTCTGTAGCTTGTTACCGCAACTGGTTGCATGAACATGACTAACGTCCCTCGCCAAACATGGGAGATTGAAGCTGTGATGTCAGGAGCACCATGGCCTCCTAGCAAGTCCTCCGTTCACCTTGAAAACGGCGAGAACACTTTCAAAAGCTAGTCCGCTCTGTGCTCAAAGCATGGCTTTGCGCCCTTCAAGTTCAAGGGAATAAAGGGCAGTGATATGGGCCGAGCTCCGATGGTCCCGCAGATGAATTGGATGACATACTGCTTGTTTAGCGCAGCGACCTTTATGCACGTGTGCGCCTCGCTGTTAAGACGGGATTTGTTTCTCTTGTAGACGTAAATGACTGCTCCAGTCGGATGTTGTGTTTCTTTGTCCCGACTAAAATCTGCGGAGTTTGCAATATCCAGGACAGTGATAATGTCTCTTTGCTTTTGTTGCTGGAGCTGTGCGAGAGATATGAACCGGCCTCTGCCCCATTCAATTGTCTGGTCCCGTCTACCGTATGACCTGTAGGACAATTGTTGCATTTGCAAAAAGAAATTGGGAACCAAATGATAATTTAAAACACTGAAACTTATTTTATGAGCACAAAAGTGTGATTCAAGTACTTCATTTGCCATCTGCGATTCTGTAAGGAATTTTGCTGCGTTACATCTTGTTAGAAATTTCTAAGTAACTATCCTTGGTTGTACTAAGTTTTTAACAACCAAATGTTTAGTAATAGACTTTAGGGATAACTGTAGTGGATTTTAGATCTTGTCATGAAAGTTTTAAAATTTGTCAAGTTGGAGGGATCAAATTCCAAAACTTGTAGGCGTTTTTTGTGTGTCAAGTTGGACGGAGTAAATAGAAGGACTTGATTGTGCTTTTTGAAAATTTTGAGATCTAGTTGCACTTTAGTAATAAATTTTACAACTCAATTGCATTTATCACTACACTTTAAATGTCAGTAGTTCACCAATGTAAAAGGAACTTGGTGATACATTTCAAAATTGATTCGACGGACGAGGTTTTTTTATGTCAAATCCAGCGGCCGGACTGTTTACGGGATTGATCCGTTGTCAACCCTTGGATTTTTCTTAAAAAAGAAATGTAGAATGTTGTTATGGATTATGATATAATATCATTGCTTAATTTTATTTTCCAGACAAATGATGATGGCAACTTTTCGAATACGCTATTTTCTTTTATTTGTTATATCTTTAACTCCCTTCACTTTCTGACTTTTGCTCTGTCTTCTAATCCTTTTACTAGTAGGGTTGCATGCCTATCACGAATATTCTAAGTTTAATCATTTGGCTTTTGGAACATTAACCATGCTTGCCTTTTCTAGAAAGTTTGAACTTCTAACATGTATGCATGTGATAAGTTTATTAGAAGTCATAAAATTAATTATGAAAAATGCAATTAAATTCTAAAACTTTTAAAAATCGCAATCAAGTCTTAAAATTTGTTGCAAAAGTACAATCAAATCCTAAAACTTATCACGGGTGTACAATCGAGGAGTCCTAAAACATTCAAAAAGTGTAATTAACGGAATGACTTAATTGAATCAATTTGAAAAGTTTTAATACTTGATTATACTTTTTGAAAATTTTAATACCCAATTGCGCTTTCGTAATAAATTTTAGGATTCAATTACACATTCTTAACAAATTTAAAGACTTTCAATGTACTTATCCTTATATAATATATATGTATGTATATATATACACTCTTTAATTTATAATTTCATGAGTATTTAGATGCACAAATGAACCTGCTCAAGCAAGGCAAGCACCATAAACCCCTCTTCACAAGCCGTAACGTTCCCTTTTGCTTCTTCCCCTAAAACCCTAGTCGTCTCCCCATCCCCGTCCCTCCACACGCTCCCTCAGCCATGGGCCGTCGCAAGAGCCAGAGCCACCCCGCCACCTCCACCGGCGACGACCAGAGCTTGAATCAGCACCAGCAGCAGCCCACCAAGATCCGGTTCAAGGACGAGGGCGAGGAGGGCGAGGAGGACGGCGGCGGCGGCGGCGGCGGCGGAGGCCAGGACGACGCCACCGCGAGCTCCAACCTCGACGAGGTCATGTGCGACCCCGACGAGTCCACCACCGTCGCCGACATGACGGTCGACGCCTCCGCCTCCGCCTCCGCCTCCGAGGCCCACGACTCGTTCCCCGATGATGGGGATGACCATCAGACCAGCGCCGATTACTATTTCGATTCCTACTCCCATTTCGGTACGGTTCTGGTCCCGTTGGTGTGGTTTTTCGAGCTTTGTTTGAGTTTTGATTTTTGTTCCGTGACGAAAGTTTCGTTTTTCTCGAGTAAAGTTTATTCCTTTCGTTCTTCTGTCTTTGGTTTATTGCTACGTTAGATTAGCATTTGTTGCAGAAGCTTACGTTTTTCCCTTTTTCTGTGCTTTTTTTGTTGCAGGCATTCATGAAGTAAGTGTGCTGCATGTGAATTCGGAGCAGTTCCATATTTGGTTTTGATGTGTTTTGCTGCTAGTGCTTTTTGTGAATGACGTCTAACTTACTGGGAAGTTGGTCTACCGGTGGTTTGGTTTTTACTTTACGTTATACAATTACATTGATTCTATCGCTTTAGTTTTTGGCCAAATGAGTAGTGTTTTGGAAGATAGATTTCAGAAATAGGGCTTGGAAAACATCCTAGTAACAGCTGCATTGTGATGTCAATGTCGGAAGCAGTAATTTTATGTTATAGTTGTGTTGGTTATTACCTGTTCTCAGTCGAGCAGGGTTGGCTTGGTTTCGATAATTTTGGTAGATGCTTGATTACTTGCTCAGTCAGAAAGTGAGGTCGTGAGGTTTGATGGCATGTCATAAAGTTCTCCGAAAATATGAGATGTGGTCCGGTACTGTGGGATATTTGTTCTTGTTCAGGAAGACCAACATATTTTTGAACTCCTCTGTATGTTTCTGCTCTGCTTTTGGGTTTTTGCCATCTCGAATTATCATCCTAGGCAAGTGTCATACTTTGGGAGCAAGGGATTTTTCTTGTGGTGGTCAACCTTGCCAAGACCCAAGAAGTCCTGTTTTGATTCCTAAACGTTTGCCTCCCCTTCTCACATCTATGAAAGGGATCTCAAATTTTTACATTTGCATTGTTTAATTGACTTAGTAGATCGACATCTATCTCTATAGCAATAAGGAGCTAAACATGTCCCTTTTGACTATATTCATGACACCATACTGTGCCTATACTTTCATTGCAGGAAATGTTGAAGGACATAGTAAGAACGAAGACATATCAAAATGTCATTTACCAAAACAAGTTTCTATTTAAAAACAAAGTAGTTCTTGATGTGGGAGCTGGGACTGGAATACTGTCCTTATTTTGTGCCAAAGCTGGGGCGCAACATGTTTACGCGGTGTGTTTTAATTTTTCTTGATCCTTGTCTTCCTAATCTGCACCTGCTGTATTTCATCTCAATGTTGCCCCTCTGTCTGTAAATTTGATAAATATTGTTGTTTGACTTTTTTTTGTAGATTGAGTGCTCCCAAATGGCTGACACGGCGAAGGAGATTGTGGAATCAAATGGTTTTTCTAATGGTAAGATTTCTTGATTTGTCTGATCTTGTATCTTTGGATTCTTGTAGTATCTTTGCAACTGAATTTTGTTTCTTTATTTATGTTTGTTCCATTATTTGCAGTTATAACGGTTTTGAAGGGGAAAGTCGAAGAAATCGATCTTCCTGTCGCAAAAGTTGACATAATCATTTCCGAATGGATGGGATATTTCTTGTTGTTTGAGAACATGTTGAATACTGTCCTGTATGCTCGTGACAAATGGCTTGTAAGTTGCCTGTCTTGCTTTTCGATGCAAATGCTTTTCAGAGACTGGAAATTTTAGTATGTTTTGTTGTATGATTCTGCTTGAGAAGTACTGCATGTGAACTGCGAAATATGGAGATTCAAAAACCAGCAAGTTCAGCATCTGACTGGGTCATTTTCCACTAATTATTATTTTTCTTTATAAGTAAAGAGAAATTCACTATGAGGTATCACAGGGTTATTCTTCCCTAATCAAATTTGTTGTGCAAATTTCGGTACTTCCTTTTCTTCCTATGGCCAAACTATTTCTAGTTGAGAGATTGCAGGTCTATTGTATTAATGAGGAAATGCAACAGGTTAAAATCGTGGTTGGTCATTCGTAACTTCTAATGCATGTTTTATTGCCGTGGTGTTTCTTTCTGTTTGTGTGAAGTTGGTGAAGTGGAGGTGACTTGCTCTTTCACAAACAATATATTCACCATTCTTAGTTCAAAAGTGCAGCAACAAACCAAAATGTACAAAAGTTTGTTTTGATTAAAACAAAATATTAAATTCATAACGTTGCATGCGCTGCTCATTCTTGGACTTCCTAATGGTGTTACATGCCTGTCTTAAATGATAAATTAGTATTCTCTCCTTTACTGAAATTTCTGTAGCAGGCCTTGCAAATTTTGCCTTTATTTTCCTTTAATGCCTTTGTTTGGTCAGAATACCTCCAGTTGCCAACCTGCCATGTTTTTGTGTTATTCTTTTGGCTTTTGTTATAGTAGTTCGCCTTTTAGTTGCTATGTTGTGTTTGCACAGCTCTTCCAAGGGGTCGTGACTATGCGCAATTTGTCACTCATCATCTTTCTTCCCTCACAGGTCAATGGTGGAGTCGTTCTACCTGATAAGGCTTCACTCTACTTAACAGCCATAGAGGATGCTGAGTACAAAGATGACAAGATTGAATGTGAGTTTAGCTTCTTGCTATTACTGTAATAATATTGGACTTTTTTAATTTTATTTGCAAAGTCTTTTTCCCGTCCAACAGTTTACTCTACCCCTACTTTTATGTTTCTCTGATTTGGCATGATTATGCAATTATAGTTTGGAACAACGTGTATGGGTTTGACATGAGTTGCATCAAGAAGCAAGCCATGATGGAACCTCTTGTTGACACAGTTGACCAGAATCAACTTGTTACACAATGCCAGCTACTTAAGGTGAGAATTCCTGGCACGTTATTGAATTTATAGTATTAATGCCTTGCAGCCCAAGACCCAGTGGGCTCGAGCAGTTATCAGATCGTAGGATTTCTTCTCTCGATTCATTTCTCATCAATGTTAACAAGATATTTTTTCATACATTGGTTGCTTTCCTTTCCCAGACAATGGATATTTCAAAGATGGGTCCTGGAGATGCTTCCTTTACAGCTCCATTTAAGCTGGTGGCAGAACGCGACGATTACATCCATGCTCTGGTGGCATACTTTGATGTGTCATTTACCAAATGTCATAAGTTGACAGGCTTCTCTACCGGTATATACTTTTTCCTTGGTTGGCTGTGCATCCCTTTAGCTTCCTGGATTTAGATTGGGTTTGTTTAAATTAAATGATTTCTAAGCTTTGATGCATCTCCTTCTTTTCTCAAGATGACTTTTAAAGAACGTTTTTATTCAGGCCTTTGTTTATTCAATGGGGAAAAAAAGAGTTACATAAAACACCTTGGAGTGGAAATGTATATGATAGTTAATAATTTGTGGATTTTCTACCAAGTCATCAGGCTCACCACATGGCTTCACTATGAATGGCCGCATGATTGATGTAATAAAATGTTGAGGTGGCTCTGTGGAGTCTCTTTTTTATCCATTGCATCCATGTGCAGGGCCTCGATCGCGGGCTACGCATTGGAAGCAAACAGTCTTGTACTTGGAAGATGTGCTGACTATATGTGAAGGTGAGGCATTGGTCGGGAGCATGACCGTGGCACCAAACAAGAAGAATCCTCGTGATGTCGATATAAAGGTCAAATACTCACTGAATGGTAGACGCTGCTTGGTCTCCAGAATCCAATACTATAAGATGCGATGATGTGGTAATGATTATGGCGTCCTTTTCTTCTTCTGCAATTTTCAAACCTGCAATTGCTGTAAGTTCGTGTGTCAGCACTTGTTCACAAATGTATTGAAGATGAGGCAATCGTCGAGGGCTTATTTAATTTTTCACTTCTACATTGGCATCTTTGTTTGTATCACTAATTTATTCTTTCCCGACATTCGGAAGCTCTTGAGAGCTTCAAATCATTATCTTAAAGCTTAGAAAATGCTTTTTTGATGAGCAATCCTTGTCTGCCTCTCTGCACCTCTTATTAGTTACTAGACACTGTGCTTCAACATTTTCTGAACTGCTGCAGCGCTTAGCCAGATAAGGTCAGTTGAGCTGCGTACGTGATTTCGATGCATGCCGGGTCTGAACGCTCGTGATTGAGAAAGTCACAAGTTATTTTTCTCACCACATCCTACTTTAAGAAGGCCCTGATGTTCTGCAACAGGAGAAGGAAACTCCTTTTCGAGGAAAATGAGGAGTTCCTTGACATCTCGTATCGCTGTTCGCCGTTCTTTCCACATGTCACCAGCGGGTGCGTCAACGATACTATGAATTGCAAAATCCTGGCAGCTAAAATCTTCTCCTGGGCGTCACTCTCCGATGTTTAGAAAAGGGTGATCTGATTTGCTCGCGACTAGAGAGCATTTCATGTTGATCTTGATTCTAGGTGAATTGAGGTCACTCTCCTGTGTGATCTTCCTGCACTTCCACAGCTCTTTGTAACTTCCGATTCTATAATCGGTCTCGCCGTAAAATATGCTTTTTACAGATTCATCTGTCTCTATGACAGTTGCTGCTCTCATTTTTTTGAATTAGATCGATGGGTCCTCGTCTTTCCCTTGATCGCCCGGACAATCTCCGGATCGAACTCTGGCGCTCGACTTATCCCTCGAGCGGAGAGCACGTCTCTAGCATTGTCGACGAGTACTCTCCTTGGCCACACGAAACCGCTACCAACATTTGTTCCCAAGCACTACCAAAAAGTCCAATTAGCACGCTATAAGTCTTAAAAGTAATGGAGAAAGTGCAATTTAGTACTGATACAATTAAAAAGTGCAATCAGATCTTACTAATCGTCCAATAACTCAGATTGGTTTGAGCCTCCGATAGCTCGGACCGGCCCGAAAAAACCAGTCAGGCGCGGTCCGGGTTTTCGGGCTAGCAGATGACTGTCAAGACGACGTCGGACAAGCTCCTTCCGATTTAGGGTTTAGGGTCCTACCATCCCCCCTTCTTCGAGCTGCTAATTTGACCGTCGGAGAAGCAATTCTCCATCAATCTTCAGTCCTCCGTCATGGAATTGCTAAAGAACGAGGCTTCCGAACTGTCAAGACCCGGTCTTCTCGTCGGCGAAAGCTTCAATCTCGTTCTGAAGCGGGCAATGAAGGACCTTCTAGCCGAAATCCGCAAGGAAACCCCCAACACCGCCTCTTTTGTCGATGCATTCTACCAATTGATGCAATCTAGAGCGGACCCACATCTCGAATCCATCTGGGTCTACGCCGCATTGACCTCTCGCGGCCGCAGTTGCGCAGGAGACGACGTTCTTGATCGCGTGGCGGCCGCGAAAGACTCGTTTCTGCTGATCAAGGCGTGCTCTGCTTCTTGTAGTCATCTGAAGAGCGTATCGCTGGTCGCGCCGGTGATGTTTGAGGTCTATGGGATTGTTTCCGAGTTGTTTGCTAGGGGCTTGTCGTCTAAGAGAGACAAGAGGGCGTTGAGAGAGGTCAAGTCCTTGGTTGATGCCGTTGTTGGGTATTTAAGCATTTGCAGTCGCGAGGGTTCTTACGAGGGGGCCGGTTCGGAGACGAGCATGGGTTTTGCGGATTTAGTCTGTGTTTGGTTGGGTTCAGGGGAGAACTCGGAGAGATTCTTTCCGCTCTTGACAGATGACATAAGTAGAGCTCTTGTACAGGGAGGTTGCGGGGTTCATTACTTGGCAGGAGCAGTTATTGCGGAGGCGTTTTTGTTGAAAATGTGCTTGAAACTCCGTGTCAAAGGAGCCACGAGGTCGGAATTGGAGAAGGAGTTGAGGAGTTGTGCTGTTGCTTTGATAACCGGCTTTCGGAACTCTTACTTCTTTGGTTAGTGTTGCCTTTGTTTGTGTCTGAGATGTGGGTTTACTGGAAGTTTTGTCAAGGTGCTCGTTTGGCTGGTTTCATGGTTGAGTCGTCGTTTTAGTGGTCACTTGAGTTCTACTAAGTACAAAGAGATGTGTATTGGAAATGTAATTTGTGAGCATCTCCTAATAAAGTCAATCCTTGAACCTGATAAACTTATTGCCTTCTTTTGTGCGAGGGATTATTTCATTGCTATGATCTCATTTCTTGTCATTTAGTTTCACTTTCACTTTTCAATTCTAATCATTTGCTTGCAAACTAACAAGTCCTGTATTCTTGACCAGAGATTCTCGTTAGGATGCTTATCCAGTGTACTTTACCTGGTGCCTCCTTTTTGGTGGGTATTGTTTTCACTAGAAATCTCATTCGATTTTCTTATCAGTATGCAAAGGTGTCTATTGGATCTAAGCCGGGAAAGTCATTTTTGGCTAGAGACACATGCTTCTTTACTTGCTGATAATGCTGTGTGTATATAGCAATCGTAAAGGAATAATTATATTTTATTATAGCTTCAAAAAATTGAGGTCATTTATAAGGATATTCCAAGTCTAGTGTTGAGGTAATATCTATAATGTGAAGCCAGCTGCAGTTCGGCTATATTTTCTTCCTTGAGAAATTCTCTTTCTGATTTCAGTTCTCATTTGGCCAGGGGTCAGAGGATCAAGCTTTACTTAGGAAAGTCCTATATGATGCGATTATACTGGTGGAGTACTCTTTCCTCGGTCACGAGAGAATAGCTGATTTACCCACTGAACATGTTAAGAATCTTTTGATGACAAGACTGATTGTTGCTTACAAAGCCATAGAGTATTTCAGGTACCCATATTTTGATGGTGTTTGTTTGAATTTTGGTGCAATAGCCTCTTGGCATCTCATGTTTTGACATGTTGTAGGGAGCATGGGGATCAAACTCTAGCCATCTCTTACATAAATGCCTTCTCTAGTTCTGCTCTGCCTTCACAAATAATGAAACTGGCAAGGAGAGCGATTCGTGTGGAAATTAAGGCAAGTGGATCAGCAGGGTCATCACCTAGAGCACTCATAAGTAAGTAGCTCTAAAATTCTGACTTGGTTGTGTTTGCATCAAATGTTCTTTTTGTGTATCATGAAGTGCCACTTGTGTGTGAGCCCTTAAATTTGTCTTTTTTTCCGGTCCAGAGTGGTTATTGGAACTCGAGGATCGAGGATTGAGGTTCTTCGATGATAGCTTGTTGAAGTGCCGTGCTAAATTGGTCTTTGATGTTTCTGTTGCAAATGAGAAACCGGTCTTGGAGTTAGAGGATAGGAAACAGGAAGATGATATTGTCTTTTACATTGATAATAAGGGGGAAGAGAAAGATGTGGATGGAGATGGAGATGGAGATGGAGAGGGCAAAGACATAGATGAATCAATGAGCGCAGCATTTATAGCAGCTGCACACTTGATGGAGATGACTGAAAATGAAGGTAAAAAGAGGAAACATAGAAAAAGGGCTGGGAAGGAAAAACGGATCAAGTTTCTTAAGTATGAGCTTGCTGAGAATGCTGATTTGCCAGGAGAGAGGTCCAAAGGGGTTGGTGGTGATGGCGCAGGCAGTGCGAGTGAAGTTGATAATCCAAGTTCAGATGATGATGAGTAAACTGTGAGTCCATAAGGAAGAAATATGAAATGTGTTGATAACCTATGCCTACTAATTATTTCCGTGGCGACAGACTGAATTTTTGGTATGATCCAGGTGTGTCTGGATATTGATAATCCGGAGCTAACAACCTGGTGAATATGTTTCAGTGTTGTTGCCCAAGTTTTACTTCGCTGTGTGTAAAGCACATGCTGATCTTCACATCGCCAAATCATATAGAAAGGTTTTGTAGTTCTCCAGTGTAGTCCGTTCTGCGTACAACGTACGTTAAAGCTAGTCAAGCTCTCAATAGGTAGTCGAAATTTTTTTTCATTTTTGTTCCTGGGATGGTATCGTGTCCTCTAATGTAAAATTCAAGAGCTCTATGTTGTCCAAGACTGTGTTAATTACATCTGCAGCAATGCTAATGCATTTAGAAGTTCTTTACAAATTAACATTATCTAGCAGGTTGCACAAGTGGTTTTTCGCCGTTCACAAAATTTTGCAGCCTCTGGAAAATTGTGAGTGTTCATAATGTTTCGTTTCGGAAGAACAATCAGTGTGGCATATATGTGGTAACTGGCGAGGCTTTCAGGCAACACAAATAGAAACCTGGGAAATATAATGTCCAAATTATTGTCAGGCTCCTGCAATGTCATGAACATTGAACAAACACATGCAGCCGATCATGTTGGGTCTTGAAAGATCAAATTATCCCAGCATGGTAATGGGATCTTGAAAAATGATTGATGTTGATGTTTCGTGAATGGATAGACTCAAAGAGCAGCAAAAAGGGGGTCATGTTCTATATTAGTTGCTGCCGAGTAGAAAGAAGGGCAAGCAACCCAGATTCGTTGCTTCAGTTGTCAAGCAAAACTCAAAAAGACACCGAACCGAAGCTGCGAAGCGTCAAAAATTAAATTGTAAAGGTTATTGTATCGATAAAAGAAAAGAAAGAAAAGATTTTCAAGAAGTGTAAGCCGCGAAATATCAAAAATTAGATTTGATCGGCATGGATTGCCCTCCCATCTATTTTTCTATACGATTAGGTGATATATAATATTTTTAGAAATCCCGATTTGTAATATTAAGTTCCTTTTTTAGGTGACATAAATATCTCAAATTTTGTTTTGTGACTCTATTATGATAGCAGTTTTTTTTAATAAGTGGCAAGCAGAAGAAGAAGAAGAAGAGGAGGAGATTTACATTTTTAAAGAAAAATGAGAATGTGATACTCTTCTGCAAACTCTGTTTTTTCTTTCTTTCTGATTTTTGCTCATTTTGGCGGATCCTGGTACGGCCACGTCATGATGTTGACCTGTAAATTTGACCCTTGGATTTGACCGGGTTGGTTCGACAGTGGTGAAACAAGTTTATTTTCAGTAAATCCTTCGTTTGTGCTTGCTTCCTTCTTCACCAACCTCACCTTCTCTGTCACACAGAAGAGAGAGAAACAAGAGAGACAGAGAGAGAGAGAGAGAGAGAGAGAGATGGGGGGCGGCTTCTCAGGTCGGGTATAAAACCCGAAGCAAGACCATGCATTGAAGAGGAAGAAGCAGCACGGGAGGGAGAGAGGGAATTCAGGTTCTTGTGGGGGACTTTTGCCGGTGCAGGGAAGCCTTGGCCATGCGCGGATTCGATGATTCCGTCTTCGTCTGCGTAGAGAAGATCCCCCTCGGCGGGAAGGTTCGGTTTCCATTAGCATTTGCACCCAGTTTTTCTTTGGGTTCTTTCGTTTAGCCGTCTGTTGTTGGCTGCATTGGGATGGGTTTTGTGGTATCGGGTCGAACATCCGTTTCTTGTTGGCTGCATTTGGAATGGTTTTATGGTATTGGGTTCGGAAATGCTGATGAAGGGCCGTGTCGAATGAAGATGAAGAACGTAGATTTACGGCATTAGGAATTCAACTAGTTGGAACAGGGGAGGTAATATTTCATGCTAGTGAATACGATGATTCCGTCGTCTTCGTCTGTGTAGAGAAGATCCCCCTTGGTGGGAAGGTTCGGTTTCCATTAGCCTCTCCCCTCCCTCTCTTGCATTCTCCTCTCTTGCCCCCCCCACCCATTTTTTCTTTTGGGTTCTTGCGTTTTGCCGTCTGTTGTTGGCTGCATTTGGATGAATTTGCGGTATTGGGTTGAAAATGCGTTTCTTGTTGGCTGCATTTGGAAGGGTACTATGGTATTGGGTCGCAAATGCCGATGACGGGCATTGTTGAATGAAGATGAAGAACGTGGATTTCACGGCGTTAGGAATTTGGCTAGTTAGAACTGGGGAGTTAATATTTCTTTCTGGTGAACGCAAGAATGGAGAAATGGAAGTGGGGGAGATTGAGCGGTGTTCCTCCAATGATTTCTTGATGAAGTTGCAAATTTTCGCATCTTGGGTTCGCGACAGAGAGAATTCGTGCTTGGATATTTCTGTAATTACGTAATCTTGGCTGCTTCAACGAGGGGAGTTGCGCTCCCAAAAGGGGAGGCCTGTTGGGTGAATCGGTTGACGTGTTCGAAGCGAGCTTGAATTTAAGAATTTCCTGGAAATGAGCTTCTATCATGGCTGTTTTTTTTTTTTTTCTTACTTGGTTGTGATATTGCTTCGTTGTAAAGCTATTTCTTTTTGACTTTTATTTTAGGAACATCTAATACGCACTGGCCATGGTCCTGTATCTGTAATTGTGTACGGAGAGCAAGACAAGCCAGCCCTCATAACCTATCCAGATATAGCCCTGAACTGTAAGTGCGATTTTCTTCGGATCTTGGTGTTGGTTGCAATTCGTGATTTTGAGGTGTTTGTGTACTCTCTCTAGCCTCTACAACTTTTTTTTTATGCTTGACCATAGCTTTAGTCAAGTATTTCCCCTTGTTGAGATTTAAGGCAATTATGAAAATGTCATTCAGCTTTTTTTTGGATCTGCAATAAAGAAACGGATCAGTTCAGTAAGCGTCATTTCTTTGGTGGTTTGTCATCTTCTGCAAAGTTGTTCTATTTGCCACCTGCATGAATTCTTCTGTACCTGGACAATGATATCCATCTTCCTTCTGCACATTGGTCTTCGACTCAATGTCTGTTTCATTAATCTCATATCTAGTAGTAACAGGCCGACAACCTTTTCTTGGCCAATGTGAAATGTTTGAAAACGCTGCCTGGGGCTAGTGGTATTCAGCTCTCATTCATTCCTGGTTTAATTCTCAGATGTTACTTGCTTCCAAGGATTATTCTTCTGCCCTGAAGCATCTTCTTTGCTACTCCACAACTTCTGTGTTTACCACATAAGCCCACCTGGACATGAGGTCAGTGATTGGTTAGCCAAAGAGCCTCTGCTGATATATTTAATTTGTTTCTTTCTGAGTTCTGTTATAATGTAATACTCTAGAGCTACTGGGCACTATTGTTCACAAGTTTATTTTCTGGCACTCTGTTGAGAGATATTACAGTTTGGAGCTGCAGCAATTTCTCATGATCATCCAGTGCTTTCCGTCGATGATTTAGTGGATCAAATACTTGAGATCCTCAACTATTTTGGGTAATTATGGTGCTAACATTTCGTGCTGCTTTGTTCAACTATTAACATGAAAAACCTGTTGGTGGTTGTTTTCATTGCTGTGCTTGGATACTGCTGCTCATTAGGAGAGGCATCGAAGTATTTGAATTTCTTAACTGAACTTCCTTTTCTGAGATAGAGTGAGTTCCTGATTGGATACTTTCTCTCCTTGTCTAGGCTTGGCACAGTTATGTGCATGGGTGCGTTGGCTGGTGCTTACATTCTCACTTTATTTGCGGTACGTACTCGGGGATCGTAAGTTTTTGCTCCAGGGTTGTTTTTAACATTAATTAACCTAGAATTTTGCGCTTGAAATAGACGAAGTACAGGGAACGTATTCTTGGTTTGATTCTTGTATCTCCTTTATCTGGGCATCCCTCCTGGTCCGAATGGGTTGGCAATAAGGTAGTTTATCAGATCTAGTTATAAAATTTTTTTTCCACAATGAGAGAATGGCATTCCTGAAGCTTAAGTTGCATTTTTTAGGTGATGTCACATCTTCTTCATTACTATGGAATGTGCAACTTGCTGAAGGAATGCTTGCTAAAACGCTACTTCAGTAAGGTTTGGTATTCTTCTACTTTCCCAAAATCTCTTCACTTTCACTTATCGACTTATTTTCAATAATATTTCTGATTTTTACAGGAAGTTCGTGGTGATGCAAATGTTCCTGAATCTGACATAGCTCAGGCTTGCAGAAGAGTGAGTACCCGCTGGCTATTTGCTTCACACTTTCAATTGACCAGGCCTCGTTCTACATTAAATGATTGTTCACATGATCCAATTTTTCTACAGCTGCTTAATGAGAGGAAAAGTACAAATGTTTTGAGATATCTTCATGCCATTAACAGGTAAACGTAGGCAAATCTCTCTTTGCTATGATCTTAGATGTCTTGGACATACTTTTAACTTCTTCCCGGTTTGCTACTTCTAGGAGACATGATCTCACCAAACGCCTGAAGAAACTGAGCTGCCGCACTCTTGTATTTGTTGGAGAACAGTCTCCTTTCTATGCAGAGGCTCTTCACATGACAACTAAGCTTGATAAAAGATATTGCACGCTGGTTGAGGTACCTATTTCTCCTTTTCTCTACAAATGACTATGCCGTATCTGGCATTTTAGATTTATAAGACTAAATAGCTGAACGATATTGTTACGTTTCTTGGCAATTCAATAATTTGTTGTAACTTTTTATACTTAAGATTTCTGGTGCAAGTATACCTGGATATTAGTTTTTGAGATTCCAACTAGCCAAGAAATGAAGATGCTATTTACACTCACAATCTAAACTTGTGTATCTCCTTGTAGAAGCGTACAAATCATGCAGCAATGGTAATGTCACTGCTAGAGCTCTGATTGTTAAAAGATTCGGTTGTATCCTACAGGTCCAGGCTTGTGGATCAATGGTGACAGCAGAGCAGCCTTATGCAATGGTAGTTTCTATGGAGAATTTTCTCAAGGCATATGGGCTATATAGGCCATCTCTGTTCAGCACTAGCCCAAGAAGCCCGCTCAGCCCTTCTTGCTCCTTCCCTGAACTTCTCTATCCCGAAAAAATGGGCTTGAAGCTCAAACCGATCAAAACAAAACTTGCGGCAAAATAGAAGCCCAAGGTTGTCAGGCGGAGTCCGAGCAAAAAACTCGAAATCGCTATTGTGAATCTGTTCATTAATCTTGTTTCTTGCTTGGTTCTTTGGTTATGTAAGAAAGGTTAGAAGCTACTAAAAGGGCGGTTAGATAGATAGGAGAGGAATTTTTGTGGGTAAATAGCGAGGAGGATTCTTCCTATTCATTGATTCGTAGTTCATAAGGGATCACACCAGACCTATCTGTAAATGCACCTAGGGGCAAAAGTTGGATCCTTGACAAGCAAAGAAAAATGGAAAGGAGTACATATCATGGAGTTTGCTTCTCAAAATCTCACTCTCTCTCTCTCTCTCTCTCTCTCTCTCTCAATGCACTTGGGCATGTACACTTACGCGTACCTGACCTGTAAATGTGAATTCTGATCAATTATATGTATGACCTTCACTGTTAATCTTGCCAAACTTCATGCATATTAGCGAAGATGTTCATAGTTGATTCAACCGATTAAGTTCCTGGTATTAGTATCGAAGACTCAGGGACTATCTTAAAGACCTACAATTTCTCTCCCTACAAATACCTATGTGTTGTTGCATCGTCCAAACTTTACCTGGTATCATGAACTTTGTGATAAAGCTATTATAAGTAGGTCATGACTTTCTTCATTCTTCTCTTCGTTTGGATGCAAATCTTTTGCGGCTCTTAAATGGGCCAAAATTATTCTCCTCTTTCTTCAAGCGCTAGACACATTCTACTCTCTTCCTTTTCTCCCAACTGAATTGAACGGGTTAAAAGTTTAACTATGTTTTGAATAGAAGCCGCTATGACCCGCGACACTGATTCAGCATGAAGCATAAGAAGAAAATATTCGGTGCTACTGGATCTTCCTGAAGATCATCATTAAGGACTTGCCATAGTTCAACTGAATCAAATAGGATCAGCAGCATGACTGAAATATTTTCAAGCTAACTGTTATATTATTCCCATTTGATGCATTTTCCTTTTTCTGGTGAGAAGAGATGTAAAGTTATAACTCTAGATGCATAATGCAACAATTTTGCATCATTAATATGAGAGATCTGCTTTAGCTATCGACATTTTTCTGTCAGCCTTCTTTAGTTTTCCATGCCCCTTTTTTTGTCTGACGGCAACCTTGTAGGTAGGAGAAGCAATTAACCCGAGAAACCATGTCGATCGATGATTGAACGGGATTATTCCCCCCAATATTGCATTTACGCAGCTTTTTTTCTAGTACAAACTTCCGAAAAAATGAAGAATAGAAGTAAAAAATTTAAGCTGTCATCTAAGGCTGACGCGAACAAAAACTAAAGAAGTAAAAACTATTTCCGACAACTAACATAAGTCCTGTACTGTTGTATACACCGGCATTTTCCTACAGTCATTCTCCTCCCTCAGCATCAGTATGACTTCAGTGAAATGGCGCGTTAGTATGCTTGACTTCACACTTTCACTTTGTCAAAGGCGAGTTAGTAGTTACGGCATCCTTTGCATATATAAGCTTCTAAAAGACTGAAAAAAGAAAATGAATGTTGGTACACTTGAGCATCATCTGAACAATGGAAGTTGCTTGATTCCAGCTATCAAGAGCATGAAAACTAAGAAAGCCATAGAAGGGCCATGCGAAGCACCAGGCCCTTGATGGGGGAGGTTGTTCTCTGATGGGTTACTCCCTGATCTTTGGACCAAAGAAACTTGGGTCGGGTCGCCGCCCCATTCTTCAAAAACAACCAATAGATTGCCTGTGGGATTGAGCCACGATCTCGGAACGTGGTACCTGAAAGTCAAGAGCTTGTAACAGATGTTCATCTTAAACAGAAGAACCATTGAGAAAAAAGTGTAGTTCTAAAAATTTCTCACCATCTTTGGGAAGCCTCTCCACAATTACTCCGGCACTTGTTCTCGTCAAAGGTTCCCGCATAATTGCAGGCACCACAAGTGCCATGAGCTGTATAAGCAGGCCAGTGGCGTCCGATGCTCCGACCGTTTATCCATATCTGACCCTTTCCCATGCCGTTCATGTCCAAGGCTAATGGAGTATTTCCTCTGGGGGCATTGAAAGTTGTCTGCAGACAAAACATGAGCTGATTTTTATAGTGGAACTGGACTTACAGTTATCGTTTAGTGTATTTTTTTTGGAGGTGATCTTCACCTTGTACCAGATCAGGGGCTGATTTTGGGCCAATGTTGAACCTCCAGTCCATTCAACTGAGGAACTGCCGCTTGGGGTGTGAAGACTCAGAGCTTCGCCCTTCAGACCGACCTGCTCTCAGAAACTACTATTTAGGTTCTGATGATTGTCTAGCAGATTATTCTCAGTGTCCCATGTCATACGGTATGTGAGTTATGTACTGATAACTTCCCAAACCTTATAGAAGTGAATCATTCCATACAAAAACTTCATTATCAAGACTGAGCAACCATCGATCACATTTTGTAGAAACGATCCTTTTTCTTTTTGACAGCTCCCAAATTTTGGTTCACATTTTTCAACTTTTTTTTTTTGGAATGACTACGAGTGCACGCTGATATGATCTCTTTAATTGCTAGAAATTGTTGGTTTGGAAAGCTAAAAAAGAACAAAGGAGCAGTGCACAAACTAAAGATACCTTGCATGACCATTTCCATTTCGACAAGTCCCATTTTCCAGAATTCATACCCTCTAATGTGATCGGCCCAAGAACCCCAGTATTCCATGTCTCAAAGTGCAAGCCAATATTCTGAACATTGGAAACAGAAGAGACAATGCTCCTCGTCAAAATGTATTTAGCCATATCATCTGTTACTGAGAACAATCTGGGAAATGGATAACTGACCGGAAGCCCAACAGCTACACTTAATAGTGACACCTCATTGATGCCGGCCGTCAGCTTCACTTTATCACTATATGTTAATCTCGGATTCCCTAGTCCCCCATATACCGACCCTGTAGTACAGACACATGATCGATAGAACATATATTTTTAAGTTGAGATTTCGAGGGCTAAAAGGATATTGCGATTTCAGACGTGAGACAGAAATTGATCTACCTGCTTGTTGACCGTTAACAAAAACATGAAGTGCATGTCCTGCTGATGATATGGTGAGAACGGGATATTGCCCATTCGTTAGAAATGCTTCGTCTTGACTTATTGTGAAGCTGAACGAGCAAGAACATCAGAGGAAAGCAAAACTGTAAGCACACAACAATTCGAGATTGAAACTTCAATAAGGTTCATGAGATGTAATGGGGGTAAGCAAGCAGCACTCACTCGATCGCATACCACAGATAGTCCGAAACATCTCTAGTGACACTAATTTGCTCCGATAGCCCTTCATTTGTAGCTCCATCCTCGCCAAAAGAAAAAGTTTCTTCTCTATACAACTGCCAAGGGAATGTGCTTTTTATGGGCGCCATTTGGACAGGAGAACTCTTGGCCCCAACCTGTAGAGGAGTCGATGGCACCATGTCACCCTCAACCTTAATCACTACAAGAAGGATTTTGTGCTACATCCACCAGTGGCAATGGCAAGATGCTCCTTGATGTAAATCTTTTTCTGGGGACAGATCTTTTAAATGCTTCTAAATCTTCCAAAATACAGCTTTAGATGGACTTGGTAATAAGTTATGGACAGTAACAATACATGTTAAATTGGAAAAGGCTGATGTGAGATGTTCAAGAAAGTCTTCCCCTTACCATGGCAGTGTTGTAGACAGCAGTTTGGCAGTCGGGAAGAATGCTGATGGACCATGGTGGCAAGTCATATTGCCCATTTCGGAAAGTGACTTTCACGGAATACCGTGTGTCATAGTTCGCCAGAAAGGCTGCACAAGCCCCAGATCCGGATTCGAACACATGAGCCTAGAAACCAAAACTTGATGGCTAAATTTATTTCCACAAGGGAAAACACATCAGGGTTGGGTTAAATTAAGGGGGCTGAAAAACCAAACCTCTTGTTTACTTCCAAGTGATAACACTGCAGGATCGGCAGCAACTAGTGCTGATTCGCTTTGCTTTATGGCTTGATGCAAATCTCTCAAGTGACTCCATTTCGGTTCCCGTAGTGAACCTATGACAATATCGTGAATTCTGATGTCAGGAAGATAACCTGATGATTGTCATCCAACTATATCATGAATTACTTAGTCTTCGATTCAATAGCAACAGTGGTTAACGAGCATGATGTACAATTTGCCTTTACTCAATCAAACTTCCGAAAGCTTAACTGGTTATTCCAATTAGAAGCAGTTATGAACATTCAATGACAAAAAGTAAATAAGACGTGTGATAAACTTAACCTGACCTACTCTAGGATGTTTAATGTAAACCCAGTTACATACTGAATTCATCAATAGGAGCATCGAAATCATAGCTGGTGGCAATAAAGGGACCCCCGGCTGTCCTGCCAAAGTTGGTTCCTCCGTGATACTAGAGAAAAAAAGACAATCCAGCAGAAGAAAAGAAACAAATCAGTAATGGTATGGGAGGAGACAATAAAGAAAGTTTTAGTAAAGATCAAACCAGATGACTGATCATCTGAAGAGAAAATGCTCTTGCAGTCAAGATTACCATATAGTAGTTGAAAAACGAACCGCGGTTCTGAATGAACCTTGCAACTGCAAATGCCAAGTCTTCCACTGGCCTGTGAGGCACTGCTGCCCCGAACCCAGTGAACCTAGAAACAATAATGATGATCAGCTTCGAGACTAGGCATGAGAAAAAGGAAAAAGTCCGTGCATGGGCAGGCATTGGCCGTGGCAACGCACCAGCCGGTCCAGACTTCAGTCCACATCTTGGGTTTATCGTTTGAGTTCGGTTCAAAATTTTCGCAGTAGAAGCCATTGCAAGTGTTGATCTGTCACGTAACGAACCGACACAATTCAAGGACAGGAGAAAACTGATTCCTAGAAAGCTCTTAGTCCTAGTCTTTAGGTAACTTGTCCGAGATAAGTCGAGATTTAACAACTAAAATACCAAGAAATATATGTTAAAACCCCATGAAACGGAAGGAAAATGCAGACCACAGGATCAGGAGCATCAGCCTGCTTGCACATGACCCAGGGGACACCAGTGCCAAGCCCCACAGCCATATCAGCTGCCCATCTTGTGTATGCCTTGCCTGGTTGACCAATTTCCCACTCCACTAGTTCAAACTCATTCTCTATCTGTCCATAGGCCACACGATTCCAAAATATCAGCTAGAAATAAAAAGTGACAATTGCAGAAATATCCTAGAATTTGTCAAACTTTGTGCAGTTAACTCTTAAAAAACTTTGCACTTGGTGCATTTAAGTCCTCAAATTTATAACTTCTGACCCACTTGTGTTCTTCGGCACAAAGCGCATTGAAGTTGTAAATTTTGAAATAAAATCACTTTGTGAGAAAGTCAAATTTTCTTTTTGGTGAAAGAAAAAACAAATTGCAAGAATTCTCTCACCTGAGACAAAATTATCGGACCTCCCTGGGGCTGAAACAACTTCTCTGCCTTCATCATGTCCACTATCTTCTGCGTGAAACCTTGCACTGCATCCTTCATAAATATAATTTATCAATATATGTATAAGACTATTCAAATAGCCCTTTTTAAATGACAATGATTGTGGTTCCACAACAAGTTTTACCTTAAATATTTTGTACTTAATCAAGTATTGCATTTCGACCAAAAAAAAGGAAAAAGTATTGCATAGATTAAATCTCTTAGAACAAGCCAATGTACTTCAAAAATTAGAGTAACCGCATGTTGGTTTCGGCTATAAAAGACAAGTTCCTACGCAATCTTATGTTCCGTGGTTAGTTGTATCGGCCTTATTATTTAATTTTCTTCTTAACTAGCGTCCAAAATGGTAGTTAATAAAGTCATCTCAGAATAGCCAAACACTTGTTAGGCACTCTACGAGGAATTTTTCTATTCCTAAATGATAGAAAAGTACATGCAATGCCAAGAAAAAGTAAAGAATTGACTGAGACTTTTCCTGTCGAGGCACTCAATGAGTCAAGGTCCTTTTTAAGCAGGGCAAACCTTGAACGGCTGATTGTCTGTCCTGAAAGCGATTCCGTGGACGTATTTCAGCCACACGGGAAATCCTCTGCGCCACAAAACAGAACCAAAGAAGAACAGGGGATTCATATTATTAAATTAACGATTGTGTAATGTAGAAGAGCAACGGCAAATTACTTTCATGTAATCGTTACCCGAGATTCCACTCGGCGCAAACATAAGGCCCAATCCGGAGATGAACGTAAAGACCGGCTCCTTGCACCAGCTTTATGAACCGAACCAGATCGAACCTGTCCTCAAAATAATACTGCACAAAGGGTAAAGGAAACAAAGAAACAAAAAGAGCCTACTGTATTAGTTTATAGCAAATACTTCAATTTAACAGGGTGGGAATAATCTGACTTTATAAATATACTTTTCCTTGAGAAGGTTCATGTCCATTCCAGAAAACATAGGTTTGAATAACATCCAACCCTCCTGCTTTTGCCTTCTGTATAAGATCAGGCCACATCTGCAGCCACTCAAGAACAAAAGGCATATAAGATTCACAGCACAATGCTTTTAGAAAGAATCAGAAAGAAGCATAGAGAAAAAGAGAGACACGTTATGAATAGCATTGGGTGAGTCAGTTACCTCAGGAGTGCTTCTGGGGTAGTGAATGGAGCCAGAGATGAGGATCCTCCTCTGCCCATCAATGACAATGGCTTTTTGGTCGTAAGAAACAGAGCACGACACTGAACGAGCCCATGAGATTAGAACCAATGCCATCACCAATCTAGCTCCAATCACAGTACAAAAAGCATGAACCTTCAAACCCATGCTGATGATGATGAGGATGCTTCCTCTGTTTCAGCTTCAGTGAAAAAGCAACGACCTTTTATCTTTTGTTTCCCCCAAACAGGTTTTGCACGTGCCAAGAAATCGATAGCGACAATCTGTTGCTGTCAAACAAGTCAAGAAAAGAGTTGGAAAGCAAGAGGGAGAGAAGAATTGTCAAATTCCTGTTATTTATGTAATAAAGTGAGAGTTGTTTGAGGCAAGTAAATATGCAATGTCCCATCTAAATGTATGGAATCAATCTAAACCAATCATGATGCAGTACATGTAAGATACGAGGAATCTCCGAGAATATTTCTTGCGCAATATCCCCCGAAATTCAACGTCCCAGTGAATGTAGTACTTGTAGTTTTCTGGATTAGATTCAAGAAAACATAGAGTGCCCCGAAAGAATTCTGTTCAGAAAGCTCACTTTCATCATGTTTATCGTGCTCATGTTTATATTGGCAAGAGAGGTGTTTCACTGAGTAACAATTGTTCCCTCCTAGGGTTCTATATTGATTGCATTCCAGGCCAATAACCTGAAATGTATCCTGTCAAAGTTAGTTTTGGTTTTTGGAATTGGGAGCCAAGCCGGTCGATGAATCGGCAGATTCCAAGGTTAACCCAGGAATTGGCTTACTTTTTTTTTTTTTTTTTAAGAACACTAAAAGTGCCAAAACATGTGTACGGCGCTTATTTTAGTGTCAAAAGTTTATTTCGGATCACTTAAGTGCCAAATCGGAGAAAAACAATCATTTAAGTACCAACGGCGAGAAATTCCGATCAAATTAATACGTGATTTTTTTAATTAAAATGTTAATCTACATGGCATTTTCACGTGTATATTTTGAATTTCTCAGTCCTACGTGGCATTTCCACATGTAAATTTCTAATTTTTAATTTTTTTTATGTTTTTTCCTTCTTCTTTTTTTTTTTCTTTTTCTTCATTTGGCCAAACACCGGCCACCGGTCATGGCCGGCTGCCTGGGGGAAGGCGAGGGGTCGCCCGGGGGAAGGCTACCGCCGGCGAGGCCGCCGTGGCCTAGGCGAGGGCTGGCCTCGCTTCCCTCGGGTGAGGACATGCCCAGGTGAGGCGAGGCCGGCCCTCGCCTAGGCCACGGCGGCCTCGCCGGCAGTTGCCAGTGGGAAGGCAACCCTTGGTGAGGCCGTTGTGGCCTGGGTGAGGGTCGGCTCCGCCGAATCTGGTGAGGTCGGCCTCGCCTCGCATGGGAGAGGGCACGCCCCGGCGAGGGAGGGCAACGTCTGGCGGGGCCGTCGTGGCTTGGGCGCTGGTCAGCCTCACTGGATCTAGCGAGGGGAGCCCTCGCCGGGGCTTGCCCTCGCCCATGCGAGGCAAGGCCGACCTTGGAGGGGCTTGCCTACTGTCGCCCAGGCGAGGATCGGCCGGGCCTCACCTGTGGCGGGTGGCAGCGGCCTCGTCCAGGCGAGGCCAGGCGGCCAGTGGTCGGCCTCTAGTCACCGATAGTGACCAAAGGGAGAAAAAAGAAAATAAAAAGAAGGAAAAAATAAAGAAAATAAAAAAAATTATTTAAAATAAAAAAAATGTTGACTGTACATGCTAACTGTATCTCCAGCGAACCACATCGGCTTCAGAAATTAATAAAAAAATGTCACGTCGGATTTCCGGCCAAATTGACCGAAGTTGGCACTTAAGTGATCGTTTTTTAAAATTTTGGTACTTAAATGATCCAAATGAAACTTTTGGTACCAAAGTGAGCGCCGCATACAAGTCTTGACACTTCTAGTGTCCTTCCCCCTTTTTTTTTTTAATGCAAAGACATGGAAGATTGACAACAGTGATGATTTTCACATACCGTGTTTATATTAATCCGAAAATGAGAAAAGAGAAAGTGTATATGGCACACTTAACTTAGAATTTGGTTTTGGACCCATTCAAAACAATTTGTAACCGAGCCTGGCTAACCAATTTCTATGTGAACCGGTTTGGAACTGATCGGGATAAGGCCAGTTCATTTTGGTTCTCCAGTTGAACCAGCCTGATTGCTTACTCCTAATTTGTTTCTTGTTGCTCAATGAATTTCTTGCATGGCAAAGAGAGAGATTCTCTTAAATCTCTTTCACTACAAAGAGGAAGTTCTCGACATAAAAGAAAAAACACAAGCAAAATAAAAAAGAAGAAAATTAGCAATAATTTTGTGGAGTTGTAATTTGTGAGTGAATAAAGTTAGCAAGAAATCACAAGTTGTTTAATTTGGTTCGAATCCGAAACAACGATTTTGTTCGATCCGATCTTGTTCCTCTTCGAACTGTATCAATGCCACATTGTTCATGTTGACATTCGAATCACACCAAATTGCATACTGCAATCGAAGAGCGAACGAATGATTGTTAGTAATGTTAAACAAATAAAGCGTAAAATGCTAGAAACTGGGAGGATAATATTGAATAATCTGTGGTGAGATTTGGTTGAAAAAAATTAAAAATCTAGTGAAAATATCATGTATGTTTTTTCATAGATTAAAATGAATTTTGAACATTACCTGTTGATTTATTTTAGCGCAAATGCCACTAAAAATCTTAAATTATACTCACTGTGACATATTCATTATAATTTTTTTTGTGATACCAAAAAATCCTAAATTTATACCCGTATGACATATTGATTGACCATCCATATGTCAATAAGAACCGTTAGAAATCTTAGATACTGGAAAGCAAATAATGTTAACATATGCTCGTATGGTTTAAGTGAAATAAAAACAATATTACTTTAGTTGAAAAATTATTTAAACGAAATCTTGATGGAGGGTAAATGTGTTATACATGTACAAGTTTGAAATTTTTATGCCACAAAAAAAAATTCAGGAAAAATATGTCACATGAAGCATAATTTGAGATTTTTTATGTAAAAAAAATCGGATTAAATGTATGTCCTTTATTTTATTATAAATAAATAAACTTTTCATTGTCAGAAAATAAACGACCTTTTGCTCACAAGTCACAACTCAAGGTGGGTTTTGGCAAGCGACCCAAACAACATAAATATTGGGTTTTGGCTCTGTCCAGCTCGTTGGTGAGTCTTCGTCGTCGTCGTCGGGGACCATGGCGGAAGGAGCGGTGGTGGTGGTTTTCGACTTCGACCGGACGTTGATCGACGGCGACAGCGACAACTGGGTGGTGACGGAGATGGGTCTGACCCGGTTGTTCCATGAGCTCCGCTCCACCATGCCCTGGACCTCCCTCATGGTTCGTTCCGTTTCGAGTTCCGCTCTTTCCCAATTCCCGTCGCTTCTCGGCAAACGCAATCAGCAGTAGAATTTGACCCTGTGAAGCTCGCGGGCGTGTGCCTCTGAGAGCAACATGGTCAAAGCTTGTAGCTTTTGTGATCTCTTTAGTGTGAATTTGAGCAGAAATTGATCGTTTGTGGTGTTCTTGTTTCATCCCCAGAATAGGATGATGATGGAGCTCCATTCACAGGGCAAGACAGTTGAGGATATTGAGGAGTGCTTGAAGAGAATGCCTCTTCATCCTCGTGTTATCGAATCCATTCTAGCAGCTCATGGATATGGGTAATGAATGCATATGATGTACTGAGTTGCACATGTGTGAGTGTGATATAAGAAGGAATTAGAATATATTAGCTAAATGGTAATGTTTATTTGGGGGCTCTGTCCCTGTAGATGCGACTTGAGGATAATTAGCGATGCGAATCAGTTCTTCATAGAGACGATCCTGAAGCGTCACGGGCTGTTGGGTTGTTTCTCTGAGATCGTCACGAACCCGGCTTTCGTAGATGTGGAAGGCAGGCTAAACATTGTCCCTTTTCATGATTCTGCCTCTTCTCCTCATGGATGCAACTTGTGTCCTCCCAATATGTGCAAGGTAATGTAGCAATGATTCACACCCTGCACTCTACTTCTTCACATATGCGATTCTCGTGTTTATGTATTGCCTGAATTTTGATGCATTTATTGTCAGTGACCCAACTGTTGTTTAGCGGGACAATATATATTGCTATGTGCTTTTGTGGATTTGTGAAGTATTTTTGAGCTTTGAGGTTTTAAGTGAAAGGAAGAAGCAGTTTGCCTTACTTTTAAGCTTTGTCTGCATCCATATTGCTTTAGGGCTGCCTGTCGAGAAATTTGAGCTTGATGAGGAACCATGATGAGGGTTCCGTGTAGTTTGCTGAGAGGAATTTGTGCTTGAATTTACAATGTGCATTTTCGTTCTATGAAGAATGTAGATGGAATGTAATTATTCTTTAAACAATGGAAATTGGATGAAGTTGTATAGGAGTGTGTTACATCAAGAACGATAGAGAATAATCTTATTGGCAATAAAAGGTCTTACTTTTGTCAAATAGGCGAGGGAAGCATGCACCTCCACTTAAACAATCTGGCTGCAAACGTGCAGAGGGTGGCTGGAACATCCTCGGGTAACTGTGGAAGGTTGATCTTCAACATAGATGCAGCGTTTTGTGTGCTTATTACATGGCCTTATGGTTTCAGTATGTAAGACTGACTAAATCTTTAAATTGTGATGGGTTGTTGAAACGTATAATAGGAAATGCTTTTTAAATTTCAGTGGCACAACAGTGTTTTCATTGCTAACTGTGTGAAATACACATTCATCCGATTTGTATTTTATCACCTTTCTTGTATCCCCAGTAAAGTTAATACTGCTTTTGGATCTTCAGATTTCCACAGATAGTCCATTTTGTTTATTGTCTTAAGGAAAACTGTGGATCTTTGGTGTGCTGGCTCGTTATAAGTCCTTCATGCTCCTTTTAAGTTTAAATGCATGGTGCTTTTCTATACAGGGCCTGGTTCTGAAGAGGATTCAAGCTGCTGATTCTGAATTCAGGAAGAGAAGATATGTATATCTCGGAGATGGGAAAGGTGATTACTGTCCGTGCTTGAGGCTTGGAACACGAGACTTTGTAATGCCAAGGAAGAGTTTCCCCCTCTGGAACCTCATTTTCAATGACCAAATGCTTATTAAAGCCGTGATCCACGAATGGAGCGACGGAGAAGAGCTCGCGGGTGTGCTTCTTGACATTATAGACAGAATTCTAACGGATGAAAATACCAGGATGGGGCTCGTGGCCTCGCCTGATAATGGCGGCAACACAACTCAAGTCTCTTACCCTTAAATAATCTTCGCAGAACCAACCCATTTGATCACTAAGAACTTGGTGAGACATGAAACTGATTTTAACACCATGATGTTGGCAATATTCGATCAAACCGATGATTATCTTTCTTTCTTTATAATTTTTGCTCTACCGTCTCTTTCTGTTTGGCCGATCCATATGGCAGATTTCTAAAAAGAAGTTCGGTTCTTGGAAAGTTTGGTTTCGTTTATCTGATCTGCAATCGTATTCAATCTAACCGGATGATCGTTTTAGTTCATAGCGAACATGCAGTGATCTATACAAAGCATGCTGTTTCCATCTCTTTTGGGAAAAGAAGATGATGTTGCTAGGAGTATGCTTGGGTTAAGGTTGACTCTTTAACAGGACTTTGGGCTTTTCAAATTTTGTTTTGACCTGTGGTTTTTCCTGAGTTTTGGATTCGGAAAATGTGGCTGTTGGATTGTTATTATGGTTGGTTCTGCCCAAGTAATAACTCTAAATATACAAGGGAAAAAAAAATCATATGATTGTACATTTTAGTAAATTTGAGTACTATCGATGTGAATATACATTAACAACCTCTTGAGAATATTTGACTTGAATTTGCAAGGGATTGATCATTTTCTTTGCAACGAGTACTTTTCTTGCGCTCGCCATTCATTTTGCTTCCAACTAGGATTCGTTCTCGTCTCGTTCCGTACCATCGGTTTTAGTTCAACGAGGGAATTTCCTAAAATTTGTTCTTGTTCAATCTTATTGAGACACGTCATTAGCATCGATCGAAGCACTGCTTTCCCGATAACCAAATATTTCTCAGACGATGAATCTGTTTGCTACATCCTCACAAAGTCACATCCGGTTCAACCTTAAACATCCGGGGTTAAAAGGTCAATGTCCATATCCGACCGATGGCGTCGAGGCCAAATGTCCGACGGTAGACTCCTCATCGGTGGTAGGCAAGATGAAAGTCACGTGGTTCTTTTTACCCGGTATACCTACCGTCGCACGTGCGGCAAATCTTGATCAAACCGTCTCGATCGACGTTAATGGCGTTGACCACGGTTGGGACTGAAGTCGGAGGTCAAAGCCCGCAGGAAAACGACAGCCCTCTCCCGGTCTGGCTTGCCGCCTGAGTCTGATTGGGACCCGGCACGACACAGCTGTAACTTTCAGTTCGCCCTTTTGTTAAAAAATAATCTTGAAGTAATATTAAAAAAAAAAAACGAGAGCTGGTCGCTCGCGTGCGCGCGAGGTGCAGGCGATCCGCCCCCCTCCTCGCCCACTGGCGGCGTCCACCCCCCGGCGCCGGGGCTCCGCTCCTGATTGGGCGGCTGAGCCGGGAGCAGCGGGGGCTCAAGATAGGCCGGACCGCACCCGATCGCGCCGCCTCTTGGCCTTGTCCTGACAGGTCAGATTCTTTTCCCTGTCTTCTTCTTTCCCCCGAAAATTTCATCCACGGCCTCTTCGCGCCCGCCATTCGAGACGTCTCGAATTCCTCCGCTCTCTCTCTCTAGAGATAGAGAGAGAGAGAGAGAGAGAGCGATGAACGCGTCCATGGACGGCGTGATCGAAGCCATGCCCGTGTTCGCCAAGGAGCTGGTCGCCGGCGGTGTCGCCGGCGGCGTCGCCAAGACCGCGGTGGCGCCCCTGGAGCGCGTCAAGATCTTGTTCCAGGTACGCCCAAGTTCCGCTCTTTCCTCTCTCTCGGAGCCCGAATCTCGCCGTGGCTTGCTGGGTTGGTGGTCTCCGCCCCGCCCGGTGATCCCCGTCGGGGCCGTGTTTCTGATCGAGGGCGACCCTGCGCTCTGGCTGCTGTTGATTGTTGAGGGCTGCAGAGGCTCGTGGTTACAGTTGAGTTGGCGTGCGGAGGTTTTGGGCGCATTGATTTTGTTTGGCGATCGGCATTATCGATTCCGCATGATCGAGGTTGTTTTGCACGAGCTATTTATTATGCGAGAGGACGATCGATCGTTGAAGTTTCTTTTCTGTTGAAGTGGACACTCGCTGGATAACCCACGAGACAGTTAGATAATCATGAGCCGTGGTAGTTAGTGTTGGGTTCATGAGTTCTTGTATGCTCGGTTATCCTGATTTGCAAAATGATCTCATGACAGTTCTGTTTGACCCGACAGAACTGCACAGAGAGAGAGAGAGAGAGAGAGAGAGAGAGAGAGAGAGAGAGAGAGAAGAAAAACTGATGGCACTTTCTCATTTGTAGCTGGAATGCTGGACGCCATAATTTCTCTCTGTCTCTCACTGCAGAATGCACTCTGTTGAATTCTCTTCCCTATTGTGTCTGTCTGCACCTTCTGTGACCATGTTACGTTTTGAGTAATATAATCGTTCTTGTTTTATGACCAACAGCAGGATAGTGGTTACTTGGAATCCACTTTTGACGAGGGCTTGCAAATTGGGACTAAGTTCCATTTTAACTGATAAATGTGGAGCGTTTAGCAGCACACGAGCAAATAAATGAATAAAAGATATTTGTGGAGGATTCTTGTTTATATCTGGAAATGGTGCTGATGTACATTTTGAGGATTATCTTTTTAGAGTATTCTGCTTTACCCCTGGATTTCAAGATTACATGCTGTCGTAGGCTTAATAAGTGCATTTGAGTTTTTCTTCTAAATGTATCTTGCTAGTATTTATTTAGACCAGAAGAGCAGAATTTCAGAGCATAGGGCTGTTTGGATCTATTAGAAAGATTGCAAAGACAGAGGGGCTTTTGGGTTTCTACAGGTAGATTGATATTAATCGTCATCGTGTGAAAGTTTTTCTTAGGATATATTTGGTATTGATTTTCTTGTTTGTTTTTTCAGAGGAAATGGTGCAAGTGTTGCTCGAATAATACCATATGCAGCACTTCACTTTATGACCTATGAGGAATACAGGAGATGGATCATCCATTGGTTTCCAGATGTTGGAAGAGGCCCTGTGCTTGATCTTGTGGCAGGATCTTTTGCTGGGGGAACTGCTGTACTTTTCACGTATCCTCTAGATTTGGTTCGGACTAAATTGGCTTATCAGGTAGAGCAATCATGTAGCATCGCCATGAGATTATATGCATGTTGATTGAAACTGAGTGCCAACAATGTGTTCCCCAGTAACATGTTGGACCGATTTGCTATTTTTGTGCAGGTTGTTCGTTCATCAAACTCTTCTGTAAAAGGAGTGCTTGGTTCTGAACAAGTCTACAGAGGAATCCTGGATTGTTTTTCAACAACATATAAAGAAGCTGGGATTAGAGGACTCTATCGCGGTGTTGGTATGATTCATCGGCTTTTATTCTTGAGGAGGATAATATTTCTTCTGTAGCCATTAACATGCAGAAACATTTTTCAGCACCATCACTCTACGGAATCTTCCCTTATGCGGGTTTGAAGTTTTACTTCTATGAGGAGATGAAACGCCATGTCCCCGAGGAACACAAAAAAGATATCGCGGTGAAGCTTGTCTGTGGATCCGTTGCAGGTTTATTGGGTCAGACATTTACTTACCCGCTTGATGTTGTGAGGAGACAAATGCAGGTAATTTGAATAAAGGATGTGGAGTTGATTATAGATACCAATTGGAGGGTGTATAGGGATGATCCAAAAGAAGTTTTTGCCTTGACAGGTTCAACGGCTCACGGCATGTAACAGTGCAGAACTTAAGGGAACTGTGGAAGCCCTTGTCATGGTTGCCAAGAGGCAAGGATGGAAGCAGTTATTTTCAGGATTGAGCATCAATTACATAAGGGTAGGAAGTTAAGCAAGTTTCCATTTGTTAATCACTGTACATTTATGTTTTTACTAAGTGCCGGTTTGTTTCCTTTCAGGTTGTACCCTCAGTAGCTATCGGGTTTACTGTGTATGATGTTATGAAGTCAAACCTAAGAGTCCCATCACGAGATGAGGCTGTGATTGAGGTAGAGTTGAAAGAACGGAATAATCATGCATCTTCATTGCACTCTTGAGGACGCTGATTGTTAATATTACGAGGCAATCAGAGGACTCCATTTTGCAGCTGGCTTTTGACTCTGTCTGAATGCTTTGTACCATCAGGTCATTGGTTGTATATTTCATTTTCCCTCGGACATTATATGATGCTCCGAGCTGCAGTATCCAAAAGGACCTCGTTCGAGGTCCATTATCAAAGGAATAGTCGATAAGGTGCCATACGGCAATCTTTAGGATTCAGATGCTTTAACCATCCAGATTACCTGTATACTAGGATAGGATTGACATGCAAGTTGTACATACGTAAGGTGTAACCACCCGGATTTCCTAGTGTGTTAGAATAAAGCACCATAATCTGTTGTTCTGTGAGCTTCTGATCTGATTTCCCTGCCTCCTGAACATGTTCTATGTTATGCACTTGACACTTTATTCTTCAATATATCGCATCATCAGTTATTTGCAAAAGCGGAGTGGGAAGATCTTGTTATGCGATCAGCTCGAAAATTCGAGCTAGACACTATAGCGCTTTGCAGACTTCGGTGAACTATGACAAGGAGACTATGCAAAGATTTCCTTCTGCAGAAAGAAGCAATCTATTGCTGGTTGTTCTCGCATAATTGAAAAACAGTTTGCAACCTACTTGCTCTGGAAAAAAGCAACAGAATCAATCACTTCCGAACCCGGGCATATCGATTATAGGTGTGGTCATTGTTCACAAAGGAGAGAGCATTCCCCAAACTCATGGAGGTGGTGAAAATTGTACAGATGAAAAAGGGACGCCAAAGCGAAAAACATTCATACTGCCTTCCAGGATCTCACCCATAATAAAGGTGCTAATGTCATCACTATAGGTCCGTGAATATGAGCATCATGTACAAGATCAAACTCACATGTCTAGACAATCATTTGATCCTCTACAAGAAAGGACCATATAGGGCACTTTTTATGTGGTAGAACTTGGAAGAAACAAGAGCTCCCATCACTGAAGAAAACCGACTTCACCAAAAATCTCCACAGGAGCACTGGCCATCCCTAAAATGATGGAATCGTTTGTTATCTCTCACAATCAATTCCCTCCCCACGATTCTAGACATGATTTTGATCGCATTGTGACAGTCACCACAAATTCGGAGATTCTTCATGATCCTCAGAGTCGTTCTTGGTGGTGTGCTGATCAAACCATAGGCAATGGCCAAGCGCTCGCTGTGATATTGCAGGGCCTGCTCTTTCGCCTCCTCGTCAATGTCGTGAAGGACGTATCTCGTGTCGGGTACATACCCTGCTTCCCTCATCTGCCCATTCAAGCCTCTTGAATTCACCTCTTCCTTGTATGGTTCAATGCATCGATACTCGCTCAGCTTATTCTTCTCCCCAATCATATTGACTTCAGAATGCTTCCTTCTTGGAGGTAAAGGAAGTTTTTTAGCAATTGCCTGGGAAGGATCAAGAGCAACCAACAACTCCTCGGCTCGGTCCTCGAGCTCAAGATCTCCATGAATCCGAGCATAATTCCTCAGTGCCTCCCAAATCTCCAAAGCGGGTTCGATTGGCATTTTCTCAACAAAATCCCATGCTTCGCACAAATGACCCGAACTTCCATACACATCAATAACCCCTAAATAATGCTCGACGCTTGGAACAAAACCGAATTCCTTCCTCATCGAATCAAAGCGCGCGAGCCCTTGTTCCACTGCTCCCGCGCTCGCACAAGCGGCCAAAACGGCCGTGAACGTCTCGCCATCGGGGAGCAGCCCCGCCTTCCTCATTTGCTCGAACAAAAGCAACCCATCATTTCCTTGGCTGCTCGCGGCATACCCATTGATCATCAAGTGCCACGAGCTCCTATCCTTCTCGCGCATTCTGTCGAACACCCGGCGCGCATCTCTCATGCTACCACAATTCACGTACATCCTCACCACTTTCTCACTCAAATCCACAGCGCCCGGAAAGCGAGACCGCCTCAACAAATCATGCACTCTCTTGCCCAGATCGAGAGACTTCGAACTCCCGCACGATTCCAATAACGCGCCGAAAACAGCATAATCCGCGCCGACCCCCTGCTCCATATACCCAACAGCTTCTTCCACCCTACCCTCCAGCAACAGACCCATCAGATCAGCTCCCTCCAAACCCCCTCCAACCGACCCCAAACTCTGCTCCCTCGGCTCGCTACCCGCCCGATTCCCCGCCAAATCGCGAGCATCCTTCGAAGGAGCTTCGCGGCCCTGTTTGCGAGGTGGGTTTTCGGTCCTGTCCTCGGTGGTGGAGCGAGGGCCCGCGCCTTCTCCTACGCCGCGGCGGCGGCGGCGGCGGCGGTAGATTCCGGGGTTGTCGGCGTTCGGGACGGCGCGGGCGGCGCCGAGGGGCCTCAGCCCGGGACTCTTCAGCGGCCGGAGAGGCGGCGTCTTGGGACGACGGAGGTTGATGGGGTTCGGCGTTCGTGGGTGTCCGAAGTCCGGCGAGATCCTGGAAGCGTAAGTGTAGAGCGAGGGGGAGACGAGGGAAGCGGCCATTGCTGCGCTTCGACGAAGAAACGTCAAAAGCGAGAGCTTTTATCGCGGGGGAGTGGCTCTCAGATATTTGTCATTTTGTCCCGCGGTCCAAAAGGCTCGACTTGATATACCGCTCCAGATTTATCGATGCAGAGCGCATGATGTCCATGACCTATAATAGAGCTGTAACTTTTCAAGCACCAATGCTTTGTAAGCATAATTCTATACAGGGTGCGCCCCCCCCCCCCCCCCCCCCGGTCGCCGCCGGCTGTCCTGGCCAGGTGCGAGACCGAAGCTGTCATCGCCGGTCGCTGCAGTTTCCCCCCGTGACCATGCCCCGTCGGGTGGATTGAACAGGATCCTTTCGTGGATCTTTGCCGCCAGGTGCGCGTCGACGGCACGAAGATGTCGGAGACGGGACATTGGAGCACGGGCACGAGTGGCCTCCCTTACGTACTGATTCCATGGCTCGTGTGCCGCTCGATGAGCCAGGTTTGCACGGCCAACATATGGATTCATGCCGTTAGCTACAACAATCTCGCGAAAGACCGGCGTGAACATTTTCCAGATCCAGAATTGTATATGATCAGACATCCTCGAGGATTCGCATTAGAGAAAAGATTGATAAGATTTCCATACGGTAAGAAATTAAGATAAGTCAATAGAAGTAAATCGATCAGCAAAAGTTCAGCGACAATACATTCTTCTCAATCTAAGCTGGACTAGATCCGATGATTCCGATAATTTATTTCGACTATCACAAACACGCACAAGTAAATCTCTGGAATACAAAGGCTCGGTATCCGTGCATTGCGTTAGGGGCCTCGTCTTGGTGAAGGGACAGATTGCGAAGAGGTTGGTGAAATCCTGGAAAGAGCTGTTCGTCATTCATTTCTTTTCCCTCTCGTTGAGGAGTCGGAGTTCCACGACGCGGGGGACGAGGCTATTCGCAAGTGATACGAGGCATGAAATTTCGCGATCTCCCACAAACAATCCTGTCTCTAGACACTCGAGATAAGTTTTTAGATGATCAATCTGCTTTGCTAGGTAATATGGTCAGGAAGATGAACTTAAATTGCAGATTTGCTGCCTCTCAGTTGAAGACACTCTGATTGCACTCTATTTAGCATATTCCCTCATCAACCCTGATTGATATTGTCTGTGTTTTAGCTGAAGAACTGCAGGAGCGGGACGGAGAATCGGCTCCTCTTTCGACCGTGCCCCTTATTTTGCGGTCAATTTCCGAGTCCTTGCAGAAAATTGCTGTGAAAATACTCGAGTTTACTCGTCGGAGGTCCTTTTCTTTGTCTGTCTTATTTGTATGTTCGTCTTCTTTTGTGATTGTTTGTCCTGAAACAGATGTTATCTGGAACAGACATAGAGAGGTCTGTGTACATCCCGAAGACCGTTGTAGTTCAAAAAGTTTCGAGCGTCTTGTTTTTTTTTTTCGGTAAAGTTTATCTACATGAGTTAAAAATCTTGTATCTTGTTTAGCCTTTGGTATCCGAATAATCTGTTGATAAACCCCTCCTCCAGCAACACCAGTGAAGTGGTTCATGTCGAACCAGTCCACCGATTTCCACTTTTTCAAGTCCAATAAAGCCACTAATTTTTTTTTTTATAATTTCCTGAGTGTTGCAGGTAAAATCACTGGGAACTTCTAAACTGACTTATCCTGGTAGATTTTCTCGGACTCTTCTATAATAGTACAAGACTATTAGCGACTTGACATGATTTTCTTTCGAGGTAGTCAAGTTCAATTCTGGATGTCTGTCCACATCATGAATTGAATTGAAATTGGCACATATGTACTCTGAAGTGTTGCATTTATAAATCAAGGAGAGCCATACGGACTTGACCAGAAATTCCCATTGGCTCTTTGTTTTTGCTTCTTTTCTCCAGTGGCTTATACATATTCATATCTTGCTCTGACTCTGTATTTTAATCGATGCGGTCTACATCGACACTAGAGTTAACCAAGATTTCTGGGCATTATTCGGCTTTTCTTGAAGTAGTCATTGCTTTTCCTTTCAGTAGAGAAGGACATTTCAATATATAATGCCTGTGTTTATTGACCTGATATAATCACCCAATCCTTGGATACAGTTGGCCAGAAAATAATCTGTGATAATCAAATCAAAAACCCAAGGCGACCTGCATCACACTGTGGACTGTGGACTATCAAATAAACCTATATAGGCGTGTGCGCACACAATATGTATATGTAATCATATGGAGGGACGGTATGAAGTCGACAGATCTCTGTTTATTTTTGCAGCTTCCTTGAATTGGTCCTTATGAGGATGATGCTAAATAAGATGTCTGGTAAATACATTGAATGAACCAACATAGGCGCGCGCGCGCGCACAATATGTACATGTAATCAGATGGACTGTATGAAGTTCACAGATCTTAGATTATCATTGTAGCTTTTCTTGAATTGGTCTTCATGAGGATGATGCTACCTCTGGTGCATACATAACATTGCACCGAGTAACTCTCCTATAAACTGAGCATACAGTACCAGATCATGACATCATTTTATTGTGTTGTTAGACAGATCATGCTTCTTCGCCTTATGGAGAAAAAGAAACAGGACATAAGTTGAAGTTGAACTTGTCCTTGCATGGTGTTTCCTTGAGTTGTATATTATGTCTGAACTTTGAACTGCTAAAAGAGACCGTTTAGTTTTTTCTGCAGAAACTAAGTTCTTACCTTTTGAAATTTGAAAGGATGCTATGCTTCTCTTATGCAGGATACTAAAGTCGAATCTTTCGAAAGTTGCGACACGATTGCTCCGCAAGACGAAGCTATTGGCGCGAAAAAAGCTTATAAAAATTTCTACCTTCGTGGTAGCTTGGGAAGCAATCAATCAGTTCCTTGCTTTTCTCACTCTCTTTCTTGATTTGTTCTTGTTTTAGGAAAGTGACAAAGTGCATATCCATTAGACATCGCAACTGCCGCACCCATTCATCTTTTTTTCTCCTATTTTAGGTCTCAAGTGGCATTCCATATTATATTGGGGTGATTTCCATTGAAATTGCACATTGCTAAGATAGGACAAAGAGGGGGTACCTGTGCACATTCTATGCTTTTGAGTTTCGATCAATCAAAGGTTCTTGCTGAACAGCAATCTTCTGAAGTGGTCTTGAGTGTTCTTTAAGCTTTTCATTTCAATCCTCAAGTGGCTCAGTTCTTGTTCGTTTCTTGACCAATGACTGTTTTGTCAATGGCTGAAGTCGCAATCAACTTACTCCTCACGTTAATTCTGCAACCCCTCGGAATTGGGAGGAGCATGGCCGGACGAAATCTTTGAGAGAATATTCTGACTCCCCGTTGGTGCCAATATATATCTTTTTGACAACCCATCAATCGTGTTTTAGTTGAAGTTAAGTCTTGACTCGTGATTAGGTTTATGCATAATCATGGGATACAGCTCTAATGGTGGCAACAAGGCACAATGTGTCGTACCTAACACGCACATGCTTTAAAAGAATCCCAACTCGAACCCGGGTTAGGGGTGAAGATTCGCGGTCAATCCAAACAAAGAAATGAAAGTCAAGTACAAACCACGGAAATTTCCCGTCCAAGTAACTTACTAAATTCTTTTGCATGATTCATCTGATTAGATCATGCGCATCTCCATCCCACAAGTAATTCTCGATCTCGCAAGAGGTGGTCATCGGGGCGGCCCCAAAAGAATGGCCTCCAATGCATTTAAATGGCACTTCATTCTTGTTTCCTTCAATCCTCAATTCTGATAAATGTGAGAGAGATTCCATTGCAGATTCCTCATCCAAAATCACCGATGGACATGGTGTCTTCATTGGCCTGCTGCTACCTACACTAAAATAATACTAAAAAAAAAAAAATACCACAGCTAAAGAATTGCCCAATTCTGTTGTCTGCTATTGTATTCATATGCCAAAACTTCCCCTTGATTTATTTTATTCTTAGTCAAACTAGGATAGAGCTAGCTTTTTATAATAATCAAGAAGCCCGCAACACAGATAAATCCAAAGAGAACAGAGTTGATTCCTGCTTCAAACATGGGATAAACTAAAATTACCCTCAACTTGCCTTCCATGATCAAATGTTTTATTAATTAAACTTAATCAAACCTTAATTACGTGCTAGTTGCCTCTACTTAGCAAAGTAATATCAAGGCAAGACCAAATCTTGTTGGAGAAGATATGTGTTAATTATGCAATTAGCCTGTGTCTTTCGAGTTTTAGTCAATTATTATTATTGTCTTGCTTGCTTGTGTAGCAAAGAGAATATTCTATTCCCCCCTTTCTTTATGTGTCGGCCCTGCTTTACATTATTGGCAATTATCCCAAAAATTAATTTTTTACTAGAATAGCATTTTGGGTAGGCCTTACTATTTAGGTGCTTTTGTCACATGGAATTTGTTCATAAAGAATTCAACTGATGAGGTGCAGTGTAACCTAGTTTATCTAGTAATATATGATATGATTGATTAAAAGGACAAGTAATCACTGTCCCGAAACTTCAAATTACATTTAGTATAAACCTAGGCCAACCATGTCATTATCTCTTGTTAGTTGAAAATGCCATTCGAGGCCGCGTTTCATCTACCAAAGATAATGTTTTTCTCGAGCTAATTCTAACATCGCAAGCAACTGATCGAATCACTAAATTATCGGAATATATTTCTAATTAAGTGAGGTGGATTAGATAAATCTTTTATAACAAAATCAGGTCCAATTTAGTATAATCCCAAGATAATTCTACTCAAAATCTAATTATGACATAAGAGAGGTTCAATTAGGCTACATCAACTTTTGGTTTGACCTCTTCCCTCTACACCTTTTTTCAAGATATTTATTTCATCGTATTTAATTATTTTCTCTTACATCAGAGAAAGCATTTGTCAGAATACAATTGTTAATTGTCTGCAATTCTTGACCTACCATAAAAATACATATTGAGACTCTCACGTTGACAGAACTGCCATAGAAAGCAATATGAAGTCCAATCCTATTTAAAATAAATTTCTGGCATCATCACTAATACCAAGTCATAAAAATGTCTTTAATCTAATATGTATGAATAAAAAAGATAATTAGGGCTTTCCAGGGGCCAAATCTGCGAACTGAAATCCGGTGATTGGTGAAAAGTAAAATAGGAAAGTATATTTTAATAGTCGATGTAATAGATGAAATAAATTCTAGAGAATTTATGTAGTCATTTTTTATTATAGATAATGACATTGGCGGTCCATAAACTTTTCTTCAATTTTCTTTCCGGTTAATCTAGTTTTGAACTTGGAAAAGTCCAGTTAGTGTAATCCCTCCATTTAAATTTCCAGCATTGTTAGTTGACATAATCATAGTTTTGTTAAGTTGATGTTATATTTGGTTTACATGTGGCTTGCACGTCATATATCTCTCTCATATTGTTTTGGCCCCCCTTCCTAAAAAAAAAAAAAAGATTTGCCAACTTGGAAACATAGCGCGACAGTCCACGTCATTATTTTGGTCCGGTAAACATTGACAGAATGGTCCGTGTTAGGAAAATGCATGTGACACAACTTGATGAAAAGATTACATAGAACTAATTTTTGAAAATTTAGGGACAAAATTAAAGAGGTAAAAGTTGATGAATAAAATTGAACATGGGAAAATAGTTGAGAGACCAACCATATTAATTTTTTTTTGTGTATACACTATTATAGATTCTCAACTACTTGATATGCACTACTAACTTAGGTGAAGAAAAAAAATAAGGATAAAATATAGTTTTCCTCAGAAGGATATAAGAAGAAGTTAACTAGTCATTTTATCTATCATTAGGTCGGCATGATACACGACTCGAGTTGGGATAAAAGAAAAACATTTCAGCAAATAAACTATGTCATAAAAGAAAAGCATTTCAGCAAATAAACTATGTCCATCCAATCATCTTCCTTCAGTGTGCATCCATTTTCCACCATATATACCAGCCAGACACACATATAGTAACCTCTCTCTCTCTCTCTCTCTCTGAGTTTGGTCTTTGGGTGACTAATTTGGTCTGGGCAAAAATGGGCAGGAAGTGTTCACATTGTGGCAACATAGGACACAATTCTAGGACCTGCGCAATCACTTACTCGTCACCTGCAACTGCTGGTTACGATAGTGTTGGGCTCAAGCTCTTTGGAATCCAGCTTGACATCTCCCCATCCTCTTCTTCTCTTGCCATCAAGAAAAGCTTCAGCATGGATTGCTTGCCCATCACTTCATCACCTGCCTCGTCGTCTTCTCCATCCTCCTCGCGAATCTCAATAGGTGAGAACTCTGATAAAACGACGTCCCATGGCTATCTGTCGGATGGCCTATTGGGTAGATCCCAAGAGAAGAAGAAAGGTGAGCTTTTGGAGATGCAAAAGTTTCTGTTCTAATAATTTTATCAGCTGAATTGAAGCATAAACTTTGTTTGTTTCATTTGAATTTAGATGACTTCTGTTCTCTGATTAAGCTGAGCATTTTTGTTTTATTACTGTCTATTGTTTTACTTGTGTTGTTTTGACCAAGTTTGTCCTATCCTAAGTTCTTTCTGTCCACAAATATTTTCATCAACCTTACACTGTACAAACACTTCAAATGCGCTCCTTTTGCTTTTTTTTTTTTTTTTTGGGGAACTTTCATTTGTTAAGCTGAGAGTTTTCAATATCTGAAGTTTTGTTGGGTGTATGACCAGGAGTTCCATGGACAGAGGAGGAACATAGGACCTTCTTGGTTGGGCTTGAGACGCTTGGGAAGGGTGATTGGAGGGGCATCTCTAGGAGCTATGTGACCACGAGAACCCCGGCCCAGGTTGCAAGTCATGCTCAGAAATATTTCCTCCGGCAAGTGAGCTTCAACAAGAAAAAGCGGCGCTCGAGCCTCTTCGACATGGTAAAAAATCATTGCTTCCATCAACTATTACTATCATGTCACTATCATCAATTAGCTTGAAGCGGTTTGATAAATTCTTTTTCTATAGGTTGATGTCAAAACAGTAGCGGGTAATCGTTTAGGCAGTTTGACGGCCAAGCCGAGTGACTCAGTTCCTAATTGCAAAATGGGAAACTTAATGATGTCTCATTTGCAAGTTCTTGATGCCAGAACCACTCAGCTTTTAACTGCACTTGGTTCCTCGAAGGAGGATGGCAAGCTTAATGATCAAGAAAGTGTGAGGATGATGACTGGTTCATCAAGCTGCGGATTGATCAACTCCTCACTAAAACCATCCGATGCTCCAAAATCGATCGGCGTTTCACCTAATTCGGGTCTTGATCTTGAGCTCAAACTGGCTGTTTCAAGGCCCTTGGAACATAACAAGCCGTCTCTTGCGGATCCTCTCTTTGTGGGACCTCTTGCTGTTACATGACAAATTGTTTGTAAGACTAGGAAAGAGATAATAGATACTCTTCCTTTTGTCTTTTTATTCCCTAAGGCTCGAGAAGAGGAGTGGACATTACCATTAATGCTAGCTTCTAGTGCTTTAGCTTCAGTTCATCTGTTTGGAAGAGAATTTTTTGTTATATCCACTTCAAAAGGAAATTTGCAGTTGTAGTTCAACTGATCATGATGATGACATTACCTCCATAATAAGTAGATTAAATTACTGTTAAAGAATGTTGCCTTTTGCTGTTTCCTCTTTCCATCTGACAAGTGTGCTAAAGCTAGCACACATATAAGGGATATTGATTAAAGATGATATTCTAGCTTATTTCCCATATGGCAACTTTAACTTTTTGTTTGCTTCATTTGGAGAAAGAAGAGTTGACCAACACCAACGTATAAACATAGAAAAGCAAAGATATTCACAAAAGAGTTAGGTAAAGAGGAAGAATGGCATATTTCTATGACAGATAGTTTACTTGCCAGGCTCATCCAAATCTTTGAAGTTTCTTCCTTAGAATCTGGTAGTCCCTTACATTGTTTTCATGCTTTAACAACAATAGAATGTTGAAAAACACCTAGGGAATAAATCGTCTCCTACGAAATTTCCAGAGATTTCCCTTGCGTAGAATTACAAGAAACAACATCATCAGTGCTGTGTTGAGTGTGGAAAAGATTGGGAAAACGAAACAAACTTAGACTTGATATCTAGCTTCTTGTTGATGAAAGAACAAACTTATGGATTGAATTGATAACCAATGAAAACACGCTTCATATGGCCAAATTAGCGAGAATTCCTTCTAGAGTAAAATGCATGGCATTTGCTTGCTCTTTATGTGAGTTATCAGTATGAAACTTCAAGACTAAGATTGAAGGGTATAATGTATGTAGTCGGTGTGTAGATTGGAGTTACATTCTTTTAATTCGAAAAATTAGGAAAATGTTTTTGAAAAAAAAAGGTACAGCTCTTTTAGTAGCCACTTTCGCATTGCTGGAAAAACAGGTGGTTTTCAGAATTCCTCTCTTCAAAGTATGTCTAGATGAAGGATGAATAGAAAAAAGGGAAAAGATTCAGGAAAATAAAAGAAACGCGAGCAACATCAAACCAACCCTGAGTTAGAACTTGCCTTTCCATTCTGCTTTGTTGAAAAAGAAAACACATGAACCAACACACTGCAAGAATTAAACTAACACAATCGACTCTATAAAAGAATGAACCAAGTAACTTTCTGAAGTTTTAAGGATAAGTTATGTTCATGCTCGTTCAAGTTTTCATTTTCTGGTTCTTTTTCTCGGCCAATTGGAATATGCTTGTTCACTTTACCATGAAAAGCATCAAGTTGAAGGTAACAGTTGATGCATGCAATAAACAAAATGGTGACACAAGTTGCCAAACATATTTGTCCTGTCATGAAGATTGGACCACACGTCAATTGTTATTTCTATAGGCCATTTTCTACAAGCCAAATTATAGAAGATTTCTTGAAGTTTCTTCTTTGGGCCAACTCTATGCATTTTGCAAGAAGATGGTAATAATAAAACTGATCTCTTCCCCAAACAAAATTCAAAATGCGTTGAAAGAACCCTTTGACTTTCTGAATGTTTCTGTTTCCTTTTTCACCAATTTTGTCAAGCAAATGAAGGTTTCTAGGTGAAAGAAATGAAATCATATCTTGAAAGAGAGATATTTATTTTAGATAAAGTGAACATGAAATCACTCATTCTACAAATGAAGCATGAGCACATCGAAAACCAAACGGCATGTTGTCGTTGTCTTTGTTGGCATTTGAAGAAAGGATAAACAACAAATTATGTGACTACAAAGCTGACACAATTCCAGACATCCAGTGATTTTGAGGAAGATAAGGAAGAACGCAGCTTGTCCACAAGCTCGCAGCCAAACAATTTTATCGTCTCCTCTCCCCAGGCATTTTCTGTTCCGTCATTTCATTGAAAAACAAGCCCCAGTTGTGCTATATCTTTCAGTGGGATGGATGGCCAGCTGCTAAAAAACATATAGAGGCACATCATAAGTATAGAAACACTTTAATCCACTGTACTTCGCTAATCAAACTCGGGCTGAAATTATTTTCCCCACATGCAAATTACGAATGTAAGAAAATCCTTTTGTAGTGATCAACAACTTCTGGCAAAAACCCGCTTTACTACTGCAAGTGAAGTAAATCAATCAAGTATCTGCGTTCTCAGATCCAAAAAATGTAGATAAAAAAATGAGTCAGAAACATATAAATGTGTGTTCTTCCCCTTGCCCATCATTCTTCGCATGTTTATATCGAGTCCTCATCTCGAGCGTGGTCTGAGTAGAGGGATTAGTAATGTGGGACCATGAGTGAAAGAGTATCAAGAGTTGTCCTAATCAAGTTCTTGGTCTATCCAGTTGGCTTCAATTAAACCGTAACTGGTGATATGCACACGACATCTAGCTTCTACCATCTCATTTGGGCACCTCTTTGGACTGGTCCATCAGTGTCTGTATGATTTATCGTGCGATTATAGGTCACTTATTGAAGAATGTGACTCATCAGCTAGCCACTGTGTCTAGCTTTACTTCCTGTAACCATTGTCGAGGTGTCAAGTCACTCCACATTGGATTCACCTTACGAAGCAACTAATGCACACAACCATTTAAATTCTGCTCATGAATCATGTGGATGGTACAATTTTGTTTTCGAGCTAGAGATACAGATCTCCTAATACTGCTTTTGTACCCTTGTGCTCTTGTGATTCTAATAGAGTCCAAAACAGTCATTTTCGCAGTCATTTTCAGGAAAGAAATTGTCGGAAAAACTTTAGTGTTTTCTTTAATCCCTCCATCCTCATATATGTGGTTTCTACCGTCAACAAAAATATATGCAATGTTCTTTTCTTGAAAAAAGAAACTATTAATTGTGGGTCATTGAACCCCAAAGTCCCTTTGGTCATTGCATATTCTCTTATGTGTTCACATAGTCTCTGGCCTCTTATCTGTAGAAAGACCCAGCACAAGGCCATATCCTCTCAAGTAAAATCTGCAGGAAGTCAGGATGCTTGTGCTTTCACAAATCCCTTTTAACAACAGCAAAGTAGCGTTTGGCTTTTTTTGTTTTGTCAAGGGCAAGTTGCCTATCGAGCACCGAATATTATGCCAAAATGCTGCAATTCTAAACTTCTATACTTCCATTTATTGCTGCAGACGAGAATCACCTATGACCACCTCCGACAATTCAACGGATTCAAAACTTTAGGCATGTCGTGTTTTCCAACTAGCCGCCAGCTTACTTGGTGAAAATTTACATACCAAGGTATGGTAACAAATTAATATTCAGCTCACTAATTGCGCAACCTATTGAAGTTTCCTAGTCGGGGGTGGTAAAAGTAAGAACAATCATCAACTCAGAGCATTAAGTGTAAGAACACGTACCGACATAGATGTGAACGAGAAACTGCGGTTTTACTCAGTGGATCAGAGAATTGACCATCAATACAATATCTTACTCTAGGAAAAAATAGATGAACAGAGTCATCAGAAGCATGAGCGAGCAAAACAGCAACTATTTGCCGATTCGTGCCTGAGCTGGTCCGATGGAGAGGAACTCACAGAAAGTGTTGCTAAGGAAAAGCATGTTGGGAACAATCTGTGGCTAAAAGTAACACACCAACTATAAGAGGAGATCAGGAAACCAGTACCAAATGGATGTCCAGGATGATGTCAAGATATATCTGCATGAAAAGGTGTTGTTATCCTACATATTTAAACTTCTGATGTCAACCATTAACTGAACTTCATATTACTCAAAGAGCTACAAGCTCTCAATTCTTGCTAACCCAAAATTTCTACTTGCATTCCATGCTGAAGTTGAGTTCTTACAATATGCTCAGCTGCTGTCCACAAATTTCAAGCCATTTTGTGTTGTCTAAACTTACCTCGAGACTCTGTTAACTGCATCGCGGTTCATGCGAGATCAACCAACACAACCATCTAACGAAGAAACGGCATTGATTGTTCTGCTTTGCCGATGCTGTAAGGTTCCGTTTGATTCTTGGACTTACGCAAAGTGCTGTCAGTCTCACTTGAATGGGCCTTTGGCCCTGGTGCTCTGTTTACAGGAAGGCTTGGCACATGAAACCAACTTACAAATCCATGTGACAACTTACTCCCAATCTTTGTAAATTTTTTGATAACTTTCTAAACGTTCCCAAATCAGTTTTTATTTCCATCTTTCATTTTTCTTTACGTTGTCGCCACCATCCGTAAAAAGACCAAAAAATGTAGTTGAAGCTTCTTCCTTTTGTTTTCTTTTTCGCCTTTAGTGTTAAAATAGTGTTCAGGCCAGTTTTTGTGCATCTCAATCAGTCCAAGTGATTTTAAGGGGATCATCCCCCAACATCGCCTCATGCATTCAGAATTTTACTTATGGAGTGATTCGAACAAGAATGGAACTCGATCTACATGTCATCTTGGAAGAGTGTACTTCGACTAATAATGCCCATGGGAGCTGCGGGCCATCTTGGAAGAGTGCAAAGAAAAGTTCGGCTTGTCCAAATCTATTGTGCCGGCCCACTACCCACGAGAGTCCAACTTGGTTGTAGATTGTGTTGCTAAAGCCCAAAGAATAAAGGCCCTTCCTCAATGGGATCTTTTATATTCGGAAACCTACAATCTATGTTATCCTTTTGATATTTAAGGAACGAAATGACCAAAAAAGAAAGATTGGCATTATAATTGTCATAAATTTATGAAATTCGAACAATATTTCAGATCTTGATGGGAAAGCCAAAATAATACAAACAAACAAACAGGCCGTACATCTTTATCCAAAAATAAAAAAGCCAAACAGGCCGTACATTATGACAAGTAAGATTTCAGGATGCTCCAATAAATGAGTAATTACTTTTATACAAATTGTCAAATCACTTTTTATATACACATTTTCTCCAATAAATCATGTATGTTTTGCTGATAATAATTAGCATTAGAATGTGAGCTACTCGACTACCTATTTATGGGAGCGCGAAGTAGAAGCACGGCACCTTCACTCAAAGAGATCATCAGCTTTTTCCGGATGCAAGTTTCTAATGTGTCGATTGCCTGACAATTTAAGTTTTGAAAAGATTAGATCAAGGTGCAAGTTAGGGCTTCGAATCTTGCATAATTGTACCTTCTCATCTGCTCTTAGGTTGATTTTACGCTTAGTAGTCAGAATTCAAAACTCAACAACCCTGCTAGATATTGCATTTCAATCGTTGTCTAGTCTTACAAGCTTTTACCGAACTCCAACACAAACAATGGGTGGAAGATGAAAAACAAACCACTTAACGCGATACTTAGTAACTCCTGATTTGCTGCAGATTTGACTCATTTATGTGAAAATCTGACAAGTCTGTCAGAAAATGTGAATAAAAAGAAACAAAAAGAAAAGTCTCGATTTTGATTGACACCAAACATTTCAAGAGGACATCCCGACCACTTGATTGTTTACACGCGGTCCTATTTGATTGATATCACTCTTAGGGGACATAATACTTGGGACTCCTGATTTGACGCAAATCTGACACTCTTTGGCGAACTTTGTAATGGGGGGGAGCTTCCCCTCATACTTTGCCGAAAAGAAGAGTGCTTAGTTTACAAGACATAGAAGACGACCCTGAATCACATGCCACTGAGGCACAGATGAAATGAAACAGCAATTCTTCAACCCAGGTTAGGCTTAATTTGTAACTCAACTTAATGATACGATTATCTGTGTAACAATAACACATTTATCTTCAATCGGGTTTTTTTGGCTCAACTTTCCTAGTTTTGCCAAGGGAGTAATCCAATTTTTTACCTTGAATTGGTCAAGATATGTGGAATTTCTAACAATTCGCAAAGGATTAGATCAACCGGGGGTCTATGGCCGACTGATGTTGTTCAACTTCATATAGCTATTGAAATTCTTTTTTTGATAGCAGGTCACATGTATAGGACCAATTGGGGCATTGCTCATATTATAAATAGAGGCTCACAAGGGTCCATTTATAAAGTCCTATGCGAGATTCTAATATCGTCATGGTATGCACAACTATATTTTAACCTAGTCATGTTTGGTTTTTTAACCATTGTTGTAGCTCACTATTGTTGGATCAGACTGGGCTCAACCAACCGAAGAAAGCGAGTTAACCAAGGGGTTGGAACACCGAAGCTTGAATTCCGAATTTGTTCACCTGCCGCTTCAACTGAACGAGCCAATCCCCCAACAACCTTAAAGAAAGCCACCCCATGCTTTTTATATGATTGACACGAAGGAGAAATTCATAATCTATCTATTTGTGAAAACCTTTATGTCATAATAGTGGGATTTGGATCAAAACAACTTTTTTTTCTTTCTAGGATCACTGAAATGAGTCTTTTTCCTTGAATCCAGCCAGGCATTTCGTTTTGAGTGGTTAGCTCTAGACTAGCCACCTATCTTTCTTTCCCGAGCCACAACTCTTGTATAAGACGTTGATGCCCATTCTTTTTTCCAAGCCCGGACCCTTTTCTTTTCCTAAAGGTTTCAACAAATGTACGCGAAAAAATCACTAAACTTCGCCCATCTGCATCCGTATATATACCTGGTCCATGAATCATCTCAATAAGTTTGTTAGAGAGAGTTCAGAGGTAAAGGAGGAAAGCGAAACATGGAGATTCCTATGATAGATTTGAGTGAGCTTGATGGTGAGAACAGGAGCAAAACAATGGCAATACTTCACCTTGCTTGTGAGAAATGGGGCTGCTTCAAGGTAACATTTCGTGATTCATCATCATCGAGAAGGTTCAATCTTTCTTAACGACCCAATTCACACTCTTATCTTAAGAAATGGTTGTGATGATGGGATGGTGATGATGATGCTTTTCTTGCAGATTAAGAAACATGAGGTTGACCCTGAACTGATGGAGAAAGTGAGAGGCATTTTGTCAACGCCCACTATGAGGAGAATTTGAAGGCAAGTTTCTACGAGTCAGAAACTGCCAAACGCTTGGAAAATGCCAATGGTACCACAATCTGATCTAGACTGGGAATACCCATTCTTCATCTAGCACCGCCGGAAGTCGAACATCGAGGAGTTCCTGAACCTCTCGAACGATCTGCGGTGCATAAGAAAATTAGTCCCAATCGCAAGTTTACAGCTCCTGATCATTTGAGAACTTTCAGTTTCCAATCTTGCTGTAGTGACTAAGTAATCAGTAAAGATACTAAATCCAGTATACCGAGCCGGTTTTAAAGGTGATATGGCAGATTAATCGCTAAGAATTCGTCACATCACTTTGTAGACCAAAAAAGTCCACCGGCCTTAGTATCTATAATATTTACCTAGTGACTGACTAATACTCTGTGCAATATTCTTTTAGGGCGACAATGGATGAGTACATCGCTCAAGTTATAAAGCTAGCAAAGAAGCTCTCGGAGCTCATTTGTGAGAATCTTGGCCTAGACAAGGACCATGTTAAAATACACGTGTGAGTTGTGTTAGAAAAATCTCATATCGGATAATTAATGTAGTGTTGAGTAATTAATATATCATAGTTGGCCCATAATTCATTAGCTTAAGTTTTTTTAGTGAATGTGGTTTATGTTGACGGGGCTCAAGTCTGGATATATTGATGGACTCGGATTTGAGCTCCCTCTTTGGCGATCTTTCCAAGTGAAGGTATCGGGCTTCTGCTGTGTGCTCCCAATAAGTGATATCAGAATTGATGGTTGATTGGTGGGCCTCTAATTTGTTTTGGTGTTTGATGAATATCTCAAAAAAGAAATCTCATGATCGACGCTTGTTTCGGGTGAAAATTGTCATCACGGTTGGTCTGGCGAGAAGTGACTATGGACAGTTGGTTTGGTGACGCGAGATAGAAATCATGGGTGATACAATCCCAAGTTAGTAGTTGATTATGATTGTATTGCAATGACTTGAATATTTAAGTTGAGATAAGCTGATGCAGAAGAATATCTAAATGAAGGAGGAGCAAACCTAACAAAACTGAGCTCACATATGAGGGGGAGATTGCCGAGATACACATATGAGTTGTGTTAGAAAAATCCCACATTGGATAATTAATGTGGTGTTGAGTAATTAATATATCCTAGTTGGTTCATAACTCATTCGCTTAAACTTTTGAGTGAATGTGGGTCTAACTGAATATGTTGACGAGCTCAAGTCTGGATATATTGATGAGGTCGAACTTGAGTTCCCTCTTTGGCGATCTCCCTAGGTAAAGGTATTGGGCTTCTGCTGCGTACTCCCAACATAAAGAGGGCATTCTTATGGACAAATGGACCTTCCATGGGGACTAAGGTGGCAAAATACCTGGAATGCTCCTATCCAGAGCGAGTGAGGGGGCTGAGGGAACACACCGATGCAGGTGGGATCATAGTGATGCTTCAGGATCACCGAGTCTCGCGCCTCAAGTTCCTCCACGATTGGCAATGGGTGCCAATCCCACCGTCCGACAACGCCACCATATGTGTCAACACCGGGGACCAACTCAGAGGTTCTGAGCAACGGGCGGTACAAGAGCGTCTTGCACCGCGTCATGGCCGAGAAGAATGGAAGCTGGCTCTCCGTGGCCACGTTCTGCAATCCCGCGAATGATGCCATCATCTCGCCAGCGCTGAAGCTCCTGTACCCGGAGAAGTACGCGTTCGGGGACTACTTGAAGCTTTATGCGGCCACAAAGTTTTAATTCAAGGGAAAGAGCCAAGGCTTGAATCAATGAGGAAACTGACGATGGTGCAGTGGGGCTGCCTAGGATAGGAGCCGAGTTTTGTGATTGTGACTCCTAAATAAGAGATGAGTTGCTTGTTGGGAATTGATCTTGTCATGAAACTTGCTTTAAAAAACCAGAATAGGCTTTGCCTACTAGCCAGCAAAATAGCTCTATGAGTGATAATCTTATGTATCATTATAAGCAAACACGTGATTTGATGAGATACAACTGATCGTTATCATGAGCTAAATAGTACTATGTTGTTTGAATTATTGTCTTTGCGTAGTGTCTTTGCATATTATCCAACTGCTAGTCCAAATGTTTAACATCATTTCACTTGTCCCAAAGAAAAGTTAGATTAGATCTACATTATCTTCTATGAAATTTTTCTACCAACCGTCGAGTATATTGAGAGGTGTCAAAAAGAACAAACGAACCATCCGATAAATCTTGGCATAAGGACACTAGAAATATCAAAAGTCATTTTAGTGTCAAAAGTTTTCGCCAATTCACTTAAGTGCCAAATTAAAGAAAAACAACCACTTAAGTAAAACCGGCAACAAAGTCCGACCAAAAATATTACGTGGCTTTTATAATAAAATGTTTAATCTGACATGAAATTTTTAAATTAAAAAAGAGTCCAATTTGGACTTCTGACGCGGCTGGCCTGCGCCAAATTGACGTCGCATGAAGCCCATCTCAAAATAAATAAATTTGTGAAGTTTCATTCGACGCTTGCGTTTTTGTTCTTAATCCTAGATAAACCAAGGCAAAAGGTGTCGAATTCCACCTTACCGAAGCGCAATCTTGATTGTGATTCAAGGTTGTAACGACAGGAGGAAGTGATGGAAGCTTTTTTCCGGTTAAGATCGACTTCAGTTATGATGCTTGAACCGAGACTGAAGCTTTTCAAGCTCCACGGCCGGAAAATAGAGCATTCGTTGTGCTTTCTCAAACGTAGCGGAGTGACGGTGAACGACGACAAGCAATGAAGAGTAGTGACAAGTAGCGAAGGGCAATGACGCAAAAGATCAAAGTCTAAGTCCAAAAGCAAATATTCAACCGAGATTCAAACTGCTCCAAGCTCTCGCCCACCGCAAAGGAAACAGAGCACCTTGATGTTACGCCACGATCACTTGAAGGCGGTGATGACGAGCGATGGGCGACTTTCTTAGGCGACTACCCAGAGAAAAATCCCGAAGCTCGGTGTTCTAGCCGTGTTCTTTTCTCTCTAAAGACTTTTCACACCGCTCTCCTTGAGAGCACCTAAATGCCCCCCCTTCTCGATGACATCCGCCAAACCAGGAGTTTTGTTGAAACGAATTTGAGCCGCTCATCATGCTCCTACTTTCCGTTGCAAGATTTAGTTGTCAATTTTGGGGAAAAAAACAAATCAGGGTTTTCAAATTTGGGAAAATGCTTGATTGCTCGATTTAGGGTTTATATCTGCGGCAAAACACGATGACGACATCATTTTAGGGGTATATATGCCGACTGGGAACGCCGGCAAACCAATCGGTTAAAAAAAAATTAATAAAATATTATCTCGTCGGATTTCTCGTAATTCAAATAGGAGTTGGCCCTTAAGTAATTGTTTAAAGTGGCACTTAAGTGATCTGATGAAATTTTTGACAAAGCAAGTACCGTATGAAACTTTTGAAACTTATAGTGTCATTATGCCAACAAATTTTGCAATCCTAATTGTGATTTTTGTTGTTTAGGTGCAAAAAGAAATTGTTGATAAAATAACTTTTGTCCAAGTATCACATACTTCTATGTAGAAAAAGCTATAACCAGGCCTTGGTCAAAGTTACCTATACAGATTAAATGTTTGGACTTTATTGGTTAGTGAGGCTACCGGGGGGGTTTCATAGGCCTCCATTTAACCAGGTCTCTATTTTCCCACCTTGGATTATAAACAAGAAGAAGTTATTTTCCCACCTTGGATTATAAAAAAAAAAAGTTATTGTCATGAAACATTTCATATTTATTTACTCTAAGTATTTCAGAAGTCCTAAAATTTATTGCAAAAACATGACCAAATTCCAAAACTTTTAAATAAAGCGATTAGTCCCAAAACTTGTTCAAAAAGTGCAATAAAATACTTCCATTAACTCCAACCAATTTGAAAGGCGGAAAAATCCGATATATCTTTTTGTAATATGTCTTGAATGAACGAGACACTGATGTGGTGTGCACGGAAGAAAAGAGGCAAAAAATGAAACAAAAGAGGTAAGAAAAAAACAGTTAGATAGAGAGAAATCGCAAGGGGATGAAGGGTCGAACCTTGCCCGCTAAGGTCGGGGGCGACCCATGGTGGCGCGGTCGTGAGGGCCTGCAAGCCCTCGCCCAAACCTCCCGTTGCTGTTGCTGAGTTTCCTTCCAGTTGATTCTTGCACTGAATTTCCAAGAAAGTGGACAATGCTTTCGTGGTCAGTTGGAGCTCATTTTTTTTTATTGACATTCTACCGAAAACCTGTTGTGATGGTTTGTATGACAATTCTTGCTGTTTTAGCATACACTAGCCGTTGTGACAGGTCAAGGTTTCTTATAGGAATAACAACACAAATGATCTATGAACTTTGGATTGATATGTAATGTGATCCCTAAACTTTTAATTTGTTCGATATAATTCTTAAACTTTAGTCAAATATATAATGTCGTCCCTAAACTTTTAATTTATTTAATATGGTCCATAAACTTTTGATAAATATTCAAACTAGTTCCTAGTCTATATGGAAAATATCTAATGTTATCCTTCGGTTAATTTAAATTCATGAATAATATTGAACATTTTCATGTAATCAAAAAATTAGTTTGAACATGTATTAAAAGTTTAAAGATCACATTGAACAAATTAAAAGTTCAAAGACGATATTACACATTAAGCTAAAGTTCAGGGATCACATTGAATAAATTAAAAGTTCGGTGACTACATTATATATTAAGTTAAAATTTATTGACTATTTGTGTCATTTTCTCATTCTCATATTTAGTGGAAGTCAAATAGCTTTGGTTGAAGAAAGAGTTGACCTCGAATTAGGCAAAAATGAAATTTTTTATACATTTATGGGAATTACTTTGGCTGCTCTCAAGATCCTCATCATCAGATTGTGTTCCCCCCTCCTGATTTCAAGAAGCTTAACGTCACCTGGACACAAGAAGGTCAAATTTAATTTAGTGTTTTGCATATGGGATACTTCCCCTCCCCTTTTAGGTTCTTCTTTAACTGAACTTTCTTGGGAAATGTCTCATGAAATTGATTGTGTTTTAATCCACATGAAAGTCAGATCTCTGACATGAATGTGGAGGATTTTGCAGAAGTTTCATGCATGTCTCCAGTGTCAGCACCGCACCTTCGGTTTCAGCGTTCTGGTGTCAGTTTTTAATGTCCCGAAACTGTCTAAAGCAGGAAAATTTTAAAATAAAAAAGGGTTTTGTAGCATTACAAAACGCTAAGATGCCAGAGCTTTTCAATTACAAGTCAGTTCCTTATAAAATATAATCGAGTTTTGAATCTTTCAATTGATATAATCAAGTCTTGCACCCATATTAAAAAGGGCAATTCGGGACTTCTATTTAGGCAATTTTTTTCTACCATATGCAATTTCCAATAATACTCATTGAAAGAGCTGGATTACACTCTTCACAAGAGGTTTAGCACTTGATTCCACCAGTCGGAAAGTCAATTACATTCCCTCATAAAGATTTTGTGTATTATTTAACCTATGACATGAGGATAAAGTTTTGCTTATTGCTCACAATCTTTGATTGGTCATTAAGTCATTGGGATCCATGAGTCTAACTTGTATATATGTTTTTTGGGGGAAAGCCTTGCAGATTACATAAACCAACTTTTTCTAGTGCGGGTTCCTAATGTGTCGACTTCCCGACAATTTAAGTTTTGAAAAAAAAAAATTAGATGTCGAACATGGCCTTAGGGTGCACGTTAGAGGTTCAAAATCTTGCATTATTCTACTTTTTATCTGCTCTTTAGGTTGGTGGTTCACATAAGGTCCAATTTTACTGATCTTAGTCCTTGGTCAGAATTCAAAGCTGAACAACCCTACTAAATGTTGGATTTCAGTCACTGTCTAGTCTACAGGCACTACTGACCAATCTCTAACTCAAACAATGGGTGGAACTTCGAAGATGCAGAACAAACCACTTTGAAATTATGATTGGGATCTCCTGATTTGATGCAGATCTGACTCCTTGCGTGAAAACCTGATAAATCTGTCAGAAAAGGGAATAAAGGAGAAAAGCAAAGTATTGATTATGAATGACCCCAAATATTCCAACAGGAAAAAGGACACCCCAACCATTTGAGAGAAGTCAAATCGCGCCCATTGGGAAGATCTTGAAATGGAGCTGAGCATCCCCTAGTTTCGATTGAGCTGTTTTAGCTTCACACACTGCCCACAGGTTCTTTTCACTACCCAATGATTTGCAATTCAAGGAACCGTGAGTGACCCAAATTAGGGCCTAATCGGCAGATTATAACGCTTGTTCTACGTATAGGTGCATATCTATGTCTGTCCATGCATGTGAAATTATTTAGTTAGAGAGAGAATTCATTAATGGATTTGAGTGCTACATGATAATGTCAATGATTAGCAGATTGAATTTTAAAAAGGACCACTAGCTGAGGGAGAACTAGATCTTTGGTTATCGGTTGTGAATTCATGTACGTAGTTCCGCAATTGGGTTCTAATCCATGTGTCGAGTTTAATGCGTGAAAACTTGGTTAACGTGAGATGAGGTACTAAACAAGTACTCCGAAGATGCTTTTGGTCTGTTTCCTAATAAGCTGAGTGTATTAATGCTTTGCCAAAAAGAAGGGTGCTTAGATTACAAGACATAGAAGAGACTGAATCACATGCCCCGGGGCACTGATGAAATGAACTTGGACTGTTCAGCTTTGCCTTTTTAAGGGAACAGCAACCCTCCAACCCAGGCGACGGTTAATTTGCAACTGAACTAATTAATATAATTATCCTTGTATAATAATTACATTGACCCCTCATATGTGGGCAGAAAAATAAACTAAATTAAGCCCATCTCCAACCCTATATATACCCCTGTCCATCAACTATCTCAATAAACTTGTCAGAGAGAGTTCAGAGGGAAAGAAAGAGGGAAAGCAAAAACATGGAGATTCCTATGATAGATTTGAGTGAGCTTGATGGTGAGAACAGGAGCAAAACAATGGCCCTACTTCACCATGCTTGTGAGAAATGGGGCTGCTTCAAGGTAACATTTTGTGTTTCATCGTCACCGAGAAAGTTCAATCCCTTTTGTCAACCCAACTCACTCTATTATCTTAAGAAATAATTGTGTGATGATGGTGGTGGTGCTTTTCTTGCAGATTAAGAACCATGGGGTTGACCCAGAACTGATGGAGAAAGTGAAGCATTTTGTTAACACCCACTATGAGGAGAATTTGAAGGCAATTTTTTATGAGTCAGAAACTGCCAAATGCTTGGAAAGTGCCGATGGTACTTCATCTGATCTAGACTGGGAATGCACCTTCTTCATCTGGCATCGCCCGAAGTCGAACTTCGAGGACTTCCCGAACCTCTCAAATGATCTTCGGTGCGTGAAAATTAGTCCCTATCACAACTTTACAGTTCCTGATCATTTGAGAACTTTCAATTTCCAATCTTGCTGTAGTGACTAAGTAATATCGCTAGAGATGCTAATCCCAGTATAGTAAACCGGTTTAAAAGATAATTTGGCAGATTAACCGCTTAAGGTTCGTTACATCACTTTGTAGATCAATTTAGTCCGCCGGTCTTAGTATATACAATATTACTCAGTGACTGCCTCATACTTTGGGCTATACTTTTTCAGGGAGACAATGGATGAGTACATTGCTCAGCTGCTTAAACTAGCAGAGAAGCTCTCAGAGCTCATGTGTGAGAATCTTGGCCTGGACAAGGACCACATAAAGAGGGCATTCTCTGGGAAAAGTGGGCCGACTGTGGGGACGAAGGTGGCGAAATATCCGGAATGCCCCTATCCGGAAAGGGTAAGAGGACTCAGAGAGCACACTGATGCAGGTGGGATCATATTGCTGCTTCAGGATGACCAAGTCCCAGGGCTTGAATTCGTCCATGATGGCCAGTGGGTTCCAATCCCACCATCCACAAGCAGCACCATCTTTGTCAACACTGGAGACCAACTTGAGGTGCTGAGCAACGGTCGGTACAAGAGCATCTGGCACCGTGTCATGGCCGTGGAGAGCGGGAGCCGGCTCTCTGTGGCCACGTTCTACAATCCTGCGGGCGACGCGGTCATCTCACCGGTGCCAAAGCTCCTGTACCCCGAGAAGTACACTTTCGGGGAGTACCTGAAGCTTTATGCGAGCACCAAATTTCAAGAAAAAGAGCCCAGGTTTCAGTCGATGAAGAAAATGATGAGCAATGGATGCAATGGAGTTGTCTAAGAACTCCCAATAACTAAATGGATGAGGCCCGTTTGACTCTGTTTGGATTTTGTTTTTACTTTTCTTGCTTTGATAGAAACATGGTCTTGTGGTTGTAACTTCCAGTTGTCTGTTTTACAGTGAGTTTTTTGTAACTTCTACAGAAGAAATGGTATAAGTCTTTCTTTCCTTTGTCAGCTTTCTTGGCCCTCTCTGGGGTGATGTTGAATGGGCTTAAGTTAACTCCGTCCATTTGAGTCAAATAGAAAAAGAAAATACCACGTAAGTTCTTGTGATCACCGTCCATTTTGACTTAAATTTGAGTGTTTTCCAGGCTCTCACTTTCAGCTTTGACCACCTATTACTTATCTTATGTCACAGAACCCCACAACATACATCTTCGCATGCCGTGGCTGACATTGAGGGTGCCATCTTTGATTGATTACTTGAGCTTTGATTAGCCATGTGAGATTCCAACAAACGAATGGTCTTCAGCTCATGACATTGTTTGATTGTTCTCCCTCCGATCATATGGCCTTCCAAGAAGACGGAATCAAGGTATACTCACTCGAAGAGAACGAAAACAAGTAAAAAAACAATCCTTGAGTCATTTGATTTTGAACTATCTAATTTTAGGAATTACTCAGGAGCCGGATAATAAGTTTTCTCGGGTCCACAGTGATGCCAATCATGTTAAAGGAGAGGAATCGTTAGTGACATGCAAGTAAAGATCTATCTAATTGGTTTTGGGGGTGAACCGGGCAACAACTCATCAAGAATTAACCCAATTCATGATCAATTTCTTTCTCAAAACTAAACCGACCGAAATCAACTTAACCCAGTAACAATTATCAATATCACCTCACAATATGTAAATATAATATCAAAATATAAAGGAGATAAAGGCAACACCAACATCAAGATTTTACGTGGAAATCTAATGCGGGACAAACTTCAAACAGCCCAAAAACTTTCGCTAATCATAAAGAATAGTAGAATATACAAAGTGTTCTTCTCTAATCATAGACTAGAGGCTCAACGTCAACAACATAACAATATTTCTATCACCGTGAGGATGGATTAACACAAACGAAGCAAGAAACTCTAACCGCAATTGGAGAATTCAGAGAAATCTCTCAATGAACGAACCCGATCTAATCATAACCAGTAATCTCACGAACAACAAACTAAAAGTCGAGTCAATTCCGACAATGTTTGGCGTTCAAATTGGAACCGCAAATTCACAGTCCTTTTTCTTCCTCGCCTACGTTCACTCTCAGTGATACTCTCTCCGTCGCTCTCTTTTCTCTCTCCTCTTGCTCTCCACGCACGAAGCTCTGGTTCTTTTCTCTTTTAGCTATTCTCTTTTGTTTTTTTCTCTTGTAGTATAATCAGCTGGGCACCACAAAGGGGGCGGACCCAGCCAACCACTAGTTCCAACCAGCTACTGAGAATTCTTACATTAAACTTCACAATTTCATACCTTACATGGTATTGAAAATTGCCGTACATCGACTGTGCACAGAGACAGAGACAGATGTCAAGGCAAGCATCTTTAATCAGTAGACCTTGCTCTCCCTTATTATGCGACTTGTTGAACTTTCTGGTTTAATAATGATTTACAATGACTCTCTGGACACTCACTAATATGAACCCAATAAAGAATCCTTTGCCCTACCGCTTAGCCAATCCCAAAATCAACCAACCAACACTTCCTTTTCACTCTTCCCCACACCTCCCCCCATCCTTAAAGTTCTATTGCACTTCCCCCACATAGAACTTCCCAGATCCCGTCTTCTCAAATCTCACTCTCTCCTTCACAAAATTCCCAGTTCTCTCAGCACCAAAATCATGGGTGTGAGCAACAAAATCACAGCGCTGCTCAACTTCGTAGCCCTCCTCAGCTCAATTGCCATAATTGGTGCAGGCTTCTGGCTTTCTTCAAGGGCTGACAACCTGTGCACCCACTTCTTCAGATGGCCAGCCCTCATCCTGGGCATTCTGCTTTTGGTAGTCTCTCTCTGTGGCTTCATTGGTGCTTTCTGGAACAAGAAAGGGTTCTTGGTCTTCTACCTCTTCTGTATGGCACTGCTCATTGTCCTCATCCTCATACTCCTCGTGTTTGCCTTTGTGGTGACAAGGCCTGATGGGAGCTACTCTGTGCCTGGGAAAGGGTATAAAGACTACAGGCTTGGTGGGTTCTCTTCTTGGTTGAGGGACCACGTGACAAATTCTGGGAATTGGGGAAAGATCAGGAGGTGTATCGCTGAGTCTGATGTTTGTGTGAAGTTGGATCAGGAGTATGTGACTGCTGATCAGTTCTTTGCTGCTCATATCTCCCCTCTTCAGGTAAAAGGCTCTGTTTTTCTCTGTTTTGGGTGATTTTGATGGAGGTGCAACTGCTTTTTTCGCGTTGAATTCTTGATTTTGAGGGTTTCGGCTTAGAATAGAGAAACGCTCTTCGATTTAATGCTGAAATTTGGAAGTGCAAGTCATGCCAGATGACTTTATCTGCTGTTTTTCCTGCATTTCATCAGAATTATGGAGCTACATTGTTTCAAGATTAGACATTAGAGTGGCTGTAATTTCTAGCCCCAAGATGATTTGTTTCTTGCTCATTCTTATCCCTGAAGTGGCCAGGAAAGAAAATGAGAGAAAGAAACAAGAGAAAACAAAAAGCTGGGTACACGTGGCATTTAGTTCTTAGGACACCAGATACAAGAGACACTGACACTGCCTTCTAGTTGCACACAGCCACATAGCATCATGTGATTCAGTGAATTCTAGGTAACGGACTGTACTTAGCAATGTCAGAAGGGGCCCTACCAAAAGTATAGATTCTATCAACTACATGTGAAATTTTTACCCTTCTTATTCTAGTTAATACAAATCACGAAAAAAAAATGGAGATAATTGATTTCTTGATTTGTGACCCCCTTCATTTTTTCTTCTCCTATCATACTGTGCAACCCTTTAGCTTCTCTACTGTGAATCAAAGAATAACAACAATCAGAATCTCTGAGAGTCTGATATTAAGGAAATCATTTTGCCTCACAATCACAAGTCATGAACAAGTATCTTGGGGGACCACTTGTGCAAAATATGGAGGAAAAAGAACAATTTCAAGATAAGATTTTTAATGCCTAAGTTTGTCCCCTCCTCCTTGCTTCCTATTGACATTGTTTCTTTCTTGTCCTTTTTCTTTGGGCACAGTCTGGTTGTTGCAAGCCACCAACAGTGTGTGGCTACACATACATGAACCCAACAATGTGGCTGAACCCAGTGAACCCCAATGCAGACCAAGATTGCTACTTGTGGAACAACGACCAGACCCAACTCTGTTACAATTGCCATTCATGCAAGGCTGGTCTCTTGGGCAACCTGAGGAGTGAATGGAGGAAGGCCAATGTTATCCTGATCGTGGCCGTGGTTATCCTCATCTGGGTTTACCTCATCGCCTGCTGCGCCCTCCGGAATGTGCAGACCGAAGAGCTCTTCCGCCGCTATAAGCAGGGTTCGAGTTGATCTATGCCTGATTGCAACGGCACCCGGATTCATTTCTCTTTCTTTGTTTTGATTTCTCCACTTTTCCCACTCTGTCAATTTCCCACTTTTTTAGATTCCCAGTTTCTCAGGACAGCCTAGTTATGGAGTATTGTGTAGTATATTCTTTATCCTCTTCTATCTAGAGCATACAAGCCAGAGCAGAAAATAAGCGAAGGACTGATTTCGACCAAATCCGAATTTTGTCCTGAATAATGTAAAGCAAGAACTAGTGGCATGCCAATTGTGGAAGCTCTTAGTTTACTGGCACATGCTTATGTTTCATGTCTAAATTCTACCATGGTTCTGCCTCTAAAAATGATGCAAATTCGTGCTGCAAATCGACGTACCGAAGATACTGCTTGAGCAATGGGTTGTTTAAACCATTTGTGATTTATCACCTAGGAAATCTTTGTGGTTTTTCCTTAATCTTTTCAAGGCGGAACAATGAACCGAATACTCCCGTGACCTAGACTCGACCCGTTCGCTGATGTCATTAGGAGTAGGAAGACCGTATATAGGCAAATAGAATTCTTGTACGAGACCTTTGCACATTTTCAGCTAAATCTGAGGTTTTGCACATTTTCAGCTATACCTCTACAATTTTACGCACCTTTCGCTCCCTCCCTAAAAAACAGGGAAAAAATCCCCTATTCCTCTCTCTCCCTTTTTTGGGAGCGTTTGGTTCAGCATTTGGATCAATATTTACCAAATGCTAGCATTTGGCTAATGCTGAATTCAAATTTTTTATCCCCAAACTACCCTCATTTATTTTGGCTTATTTCGGTTTTGCCCTTCGTGTGTACTGTTCATCTTCTTTTTCGTGAGGTAGCCGGCGCCGGATCGGGCCAGCGGTTGTCGCCTGAGGCCGGACGATGGCCACCGGCACTAGATCTGGCCTGCCGGCAATCGCTCGACCTTGAGCGATAGCTACTGACGCCAGATCAGGCTCGCCGGCGACCAGCCGGCGCTGGTTTCGGCGAAGAGTAATTTAGGTTTTTTTATTCCCAAAGCCCTTTTGCAAAAAAAATTTACCAAACTCCACTTGGCCTAAAGTAGCTTTATAAAGAATTTTTTACCAAACGTCATTTACATTTCTCCAATGAGCTTTAGTCTATAGGTATTTGCATTTTCCCAAGTAACATTTTCAAAGTTGAACCAAACGCACCCCCACCATCATCCAACCTAGAGTTCATCTCCCGAGCCAAAGTGCAGATTAGGTCTAGCCTCGCCACACGCCGGCCATGGAAGGAGATGTTCCTGCTCCCCGCAATGGCCCCTCCAGACGCCCTCGGCGCGTCCATCGGGCGAATCCAAATGAATGTCATGATCTTCCGTATGAACTACGCCATCATCGTGCTGACGATCCTCTTCCTGAGCCTGCTGTGGCACCCCGTGTCGTTGATCGTGTTCGTGGTGATGATGATCGCGTGGTTGTTCCTGTACTACCTGAGAGATCAACCATTAACCTTGTTCGGCCGAGAGATCGATGATCAGGTGGTGATGACGACATTGTTCCTAGGCACTATCCTCGCTCTTTCTTTCACTCACGTGACCGATAACATAATTGTAGCGCTGTTTATCGGAGTTGTGGTGGTCCTAGTGCATGGAGCATTGAGGGAGACAGATGATCTGCTGGTGGACGACGATCCACAAGCCACCGGATCCGGCGGCGGAGACGCCTCGAATACGCAGTTCCGGGGTCCTACTCCGGCTGCTTATACCTTGTCTTAGGAAATACTGATTGTATTCTACACATTTTCAGGCTACTAGGACGATCCATTATCAGTCTTATGATTCATGAGATTAATACCATCACAGTAACATTGTCTTTTGTAGCTTTAGCCTAAATACAAAAGTTCAAGATTCCTGGGGGGTTTTGGTCCACCCTTTTTAGTTGTGAATAATAAACTAAATAGAGTTTTGCCGTTTTAATTCTAATTCCAGCTCTAATTTATGGTTTCTTCTGCACACAACAACTATTTCATGTCTTGGTTCTAATATCAATCTACACCTTTTAGTTTTTTTTTCTGTTTTTTTAATCATCTATTTATGGAATAATTATCAAAAAAGTCGTAAACCCAATCTACTTGTGCCGATTCAATTCCAAACCTTTTAATTTGTCCAATTTTTTCGGATTAAGAATTTGATCAATATAGTCCTGAACCTTTTGTTATAAGTTTTTCTCCAACTTAAACTTATGTTGAGCACAAGAAAGAGAGATCCATTTTATACACTAAAATACTAATTCTGTCCTTATTTTAAATAATGATGAACTAGGAGATGTTCAAAAGAGGCCCTCCAACTAGTATAGAAGAATGCTAATAGCATGACCATCTCCTGCCATTTCTACTAATCCTGGGATACAAGAATTTTTAGATATTAATTGACAAGACTGCTCTTATACTTTACCTTTCATACTTAGAGTTAGAGACTTTTCTGTATTTTCTTCTTCTTTTTATCTAGGGTGAAAACTCGGCTACCTAGAGGTCCATAAAATACCCTGTAGGTCCCGTAAACCAATTAAGTCTAGATTTTGACTTGTGCAGGTGGACCTGTCCTAGAGGATTTTAACGGGCAATCACAAATTTCTCCGCTTAAAATCTTTCTGTGACAAATCAGCTGCATTTAGAGATAGAGATTTCTCTTGATCAATTCACCTTTTCATGCAAAATGCATTAGATTTATTTTCACCAGACAAATTAATTTATCCGCACTAAAATATTTAATTTTCTAATTAGTATAATATCATCGAAAAACGATTTTTGGATTATGACGCATTGAATTCAATTTACATAGCAACAAAACACCAGTAATACAATCGTAAACATGATTTTCAATTTCTTTTTTCTTAAAATTTCATAAATCATGTGATTAGAATGTACAAAAAAAAAAAGTAATCAAAGATTCATTTTATATTTTGATGAAAAAGGTTAAAAAGGATTTTTTTTTTTGTTAGCTCATTTAATTTTCTAATTTCAGGGACATCTTATTTGCATTTTTTTTTTTCGCTTATTTTTCTTGTGTCCACGCCTCATCCTTCCCGGGAAGAAGCGCCGCTCCTTCTTCGCAAACTTGCAGGCGAGCGTCTGTACATCCCTCTTCTCTTTCTCCGTTTGCTTTCGATTCATCGTTTGTGGGTCGCCCTCCGTTCTTCGTGGTTTCCACTAGTCTTGTTTTTTAAGCGGAAAATTCGTCTTGCCCATTGCATGCTTGTGGAAATTATCGGAAAAGGTTCGATCATTTAAGCCTGAAATTTGTTGGGTAGATGGGTCTGGTCGTGCAAGTTTGCCCATTTAATCGATTCGTTTATCCAATCTGTGCATGCCCGCGTTGTTGGTCGACGATAGCGATAATGCGAGATGGGTTTCGATGAAGATGCATATCAGGTGTTCGACGAAATGACCATTTAGGCGGTGTTGCTGTATTGACTCAGTTTCTGATTTAGCAAAAATGTGTGGACTTCTTGCTGTGCTCAACTTTAATTCTTATTCTACTCTCCAGCTCAGTGAGGACTAACGTGAGAGGGCGGCAAGAATGACGAGTTATCTATGGAGGAAGTACGCCGATTACTTGTACACCAAGTGGGAGAAGAACATCCTGTGGACCATGGTCGATCCGTATCGACGGTCTAAATCTTTCATGCCTCTGGTCACCATCTACGTTGCTGCTTTTTATACCGGCGTCATTGGGGCGGCGATCACCGAGCAACTGTACAAGGTGCTCCTCCAACAGCCCATAATTTGTCGCGCTGGAAATTTGTCATTAGTTTCTTGATTCAGTGGCAATTGTAAAATGAGTCTATGTATACTTCTGAGTCCTCACAAGTTCTTGCCTATCTTATAATAGTAGAGTTGATGCTATCCTTTCAACCTTGAACGTGATTATAGAGCTTTTAAAGAGATTATCGATTATGAAAGATCTTTGGATGGTTTCCGTCAAAAGTCTGTGCAAATTAAAATAGACATTGATGGACATGATTTTGGAGAGCAGGGAATTAGGCTAGAAAAGGGAAGTCGCCGTTTTTGCCATCTTTTTTTGGCGCACGCCCGAGACTTTCCTGTATTCGATTTCTTTAGGCTTTGACTGAAGCACGTGTTATGATGCTGAACAGGAGAAGTACTGGGAAGATCATCCTGGGCAAGAGGTTCCTCTCATGATGCCAAAGTTCTATAAGGGACCCTGGAGGGTGTACAGAGGTGAGGCCATTCGGTCGGAAAAGTGAGAGGAGTTGGCGAATGCCTGGGTTCTGTGCTTACACCTTCCATGCCACACTTCTATTCTCGCTCAAGTCCGCTGATTTTACAGATATGAATTCTCATATTACTTTGGTTTAAAGTATAGGAAGTGACACCTGCTGTTGCTATGTTAGAACAGATTGAAGATGCTTTAATAGGAATGGGGTTGTGTATTAATAAACGGACTCAGTTCTCCTTTGTCAACTATACCCTTATCTGATTATGTGACTTGTATGTACACATGCTCCTGCTTTATGATTATGATATCGATTAGGTTTTTTGCCGAGTTGTTATATCTACCAGTTAGTTCCTTCACTCATTTGAAGTTTAACTAGTAAAAACGTGCAGATACTTGTGCCTACACTTAAAACACATGGCACGTATTTGAATCTCGACCCATCAAATGCGTAAGAACTCTACAATTCTACCAATCAATCATGTTTACTAATACATTTTGATAGTTACTAACTTAATAGGAATGAAATGAACACCAACTTTAAATTACCTCATCTATTGAAGATCATTGTATTATGCCCGTAATTGAGCAACCGACTCATAGAATTTTGTGAAAAACCTCATTTTCGAGCTTCACTCACACGAAATATACTCGCTTAAGGTTGGTTTCCTCGTCCTAGGAGGTGGTCATCTGTACGGTCGACTCGAGTTGTCACCAGTATCGACTCACTAGGTTCTTTGAGAGGAGGCACAGAATTTCATTTCTTCATGATAATTGTATATTAATAGCCGTAATTACATAATGGGTTATTCAATCAGCACTCAAATTATATATATACCACATGAAACGATGGAAGGCAGGAATCTTCACAAATGGAAGGCTTAACAAATGGACTCTTTAGTTGAAAACTGGTCAAAAAGATCAAACAGTAAAGTTACTGCAATTTACTGCAATTCTCATAAGTCACGTTCTTTATTAGCTCTTTGCTATAACAGAGAGATATATCATAGAGAATATTGAATGACAAAATGCAATGCGCAGAATTTGCCATCAAGTCCTCTTACAAAGAGCAAAGACATTGTGTAAAGCATTAATCGAAAGTAATTCTTTTATGTACAATATGGACAGTGATAATTAAGAAGGTCCTAAAACGAAGTAGATCCTGTTTGATTGTCCTTCAGAAGAGACTTCACATCAAGATTGGGATCTCCCACTCCCTTCAGCGGGCCAGCGCTGCACCGAGCCGTGCCGTGCTTTTCAATCGCATCCTTTATCTTCTGAAACTGCACATTATCCCACAAACAAACGATGAGATGCGAACATGACAAGCACGAGCTGCAGGTTACTTATTGTGCAACCACTGCAAGCATGCATTAGTTATCGATTTTACCATTATTCAAGCAAGTCTAAAGAAATAAAGGCACATTATCACTGATCCTACCATTTGCATACCCAACTTAGGTAGTGTTAACTATTTTCTCTAATTATGCAAGAATCTTTTGGCATCCCTTTGGATACCCAGAGGAATGCAAAATCTAATCCCTGAAAGATTATCAGCCGGTCAAGGGTTCTGATTGAGCTCATTTGCCATCTAAGCTTTTGCTACCTTTCAATAACTACACCACTTTTTTCCTTAAAGTTGTAACACAACATATACCAAAAAAAAAAAACGGTGGTGTTGAATTATCACAAGATTCACTACATAAAATATATACACCTCAACTTACCTTAGCAAGGGAACATGAAAAGGATTCCACCTGGCCATCAGCGCCACGATAGAAGTGGAAATATGGTAGCACCTTAACATTCATGCTCTTGCACATTGGCTTATTCTCATCGAAATTGACTTTCAAGACCAAAATCTCAGGGTGTTCTTGAGCTGTCTTGCAGAGCTGATACACATAGACAATCAGATAAATATATCACAATGATGCTTGATGGATCAAGAGCAATTGCAACAATAGAAACTCCTGAGGCCAACGGCAGTCGAGACAAATTTAATAACACATTTTGCGGAAAAAATTGCACTTTATTTTCTTTCCCAAAACCTAGTGTCTCCTTGGTTTTCAAGAAGCCCTCTTAATCTTAGATACATTAAGTTCCTTAAACTTTTAAGATCCCAAATATTCAGAAAATGTTTGTAGAAGTAAAAGTCTGTCCACACGCGCAGATCCAGAAGGCCATTACATTTTCATTCAACGTGCTCTGGTCATGAATGGCGAAAAATGCAACCAAACACCCCAATAAACGTTAGGGCAGAATAAATCTCAAATGGCAAAGATCACCTTAAGAGTGTTAGCAGTCTGAGACACACACCCACACCTCGCCCCCCCCCCCCCCCCCCTTCCTCACACACACACACACAAAATATTCATACAACATGTATGTATCACCCATCAGAGTTTCCTCTTCCGATGCTATGTTTCCAAGTGGGATAAAGCAAAAAGAATATTCCTCATATGCCAGCTGTTGCAAGATAACTTACGAATTATTAAAGAAGGAAAATGACAGAAAAGTTGAGAATTACCTTTGGAAATAATGCTCGGCAAGAAGCACACCAAGTTCCATAAAATTCAACAATTACTAATCTATCTCCTGCTTGACTTAAAGCACTCAGAAATTCTTGTGTAGAATGAATATCGACCATATTTGGTCCTGCATTCTTCTCCCACCATTTTGGCTGATCAGTTTCAGTAATCGCAGCATGCACCTGAAGTGAAGCCACAGATAGGACAGAGAATGAGAAGAGAAACTAAGAAATGAAAAGTACTCCCTTGAGTGTTGGACATACTGTAGCATAAACAATCAAATAATGAGAACCAAAGCTCGTCAAAGATAGTCAACAAAGACATCCTTTCACCTGCTCAACCCCCCAAACAAAAAACATTAAAGATTTCCATGATGGAAAAGTATGATTATGTATAGCTCCTACTATTGTTGCCCCAAAACACATGATTGAGAAAGCTGTGAAAAAAAATGACGCTACAGTCTTACAAGTTTCTCTTTCCACAAGTCGTGTGTCCAAAATTCTTTTGTTACAGACAGAACCAAAATCAGGCTCCATCATCAAGAACAATAAGTGATAACCATTGCGCATATATCCTTGTTTTAAATGAAGCTTCAGTTAGCCAGGGGCCAGAGCAGAGTATTTTGGAGAATGGATTGGCATAAAATGAAAACGTGAACAGGGAACATTGCTTGTCCTAGACGTGGCACAACAGGGTTAGAGGCAACTGCAATCGTTTATTTGAAAAGGAGACATTTTGAGATACTAGATGCTTAGGTCAAAGAGTCGCATTTCATGCTAGAATAGAAACTTCGATGTGGAGTCTACTTTAACATCCAATGCATGATATGATACCAAAGTGGTCTGATTAATTTCACTACTTGGACACCGGGAGTATCAGTTTAACGTATTCAGATTGCCAGATTCCAACTTTGCAAACGATATTCTTTCATCTAGAATCTGAATTTCAACTACAAATGACAACCCATTACTATCATCGGTGAATTGAAAAAAGAAAAGCCGGATATTCAATTAAAACTGCACGAAAAGCACCACTTGCAGACAAGATTGCAGAATCAGACCACAGTATTACCAAATGGCCCCCTACCAAATCAACCCAAAAGAATCCGAAACTGTCTCCACAAGACCACTGATTCTCGCAATACTAGTGCCCAGTCATTAACAGTTCAACAAAAAATTGAGCGGGCGACAACATACAACAGCAACACAAAAAAACCAAAAGCATGCAAGCAATTGAAGAGAAACAACACGCAAAAAGCAAGAGACCCTTTATACCTTCAAAGAAGCAAAATGCTTTCTGGGTCTGAACGCAAGTGGCGAAACATCGGCGCTCGACCAACTTGCGACTGACAAAACCCGCTTACACGATTTCAAATTGGGGACCACAGAATTAACAGAAGCTGGGAAAGACGCCAACAGCGGATTGGAGAGCCGGTGACTGTACAGGGAGGACGACCTCAGAACATCCGCCATCTTAAAGATAAGAAAAACCCACCCCACAAAAGGCGAGACAGCAAGGCGGAAATCGAAAGAGATTCAACAGGTTAGATTCCACTTCTGCCGGAAAAGAAAAGTGAAAAGATGAAGAACCCAACTTCTGGGTTGTTGGGATTAGAACGGAACGGCGGCGTGGCAGGAAAGGCACGGACAATTCATGGTGATTTGAGGTGGTGGGTGTTCCGGGTCTCGATTTTCCGGGAAAATTTGCAGAAGAATCTGCCGAGTGAGCTTTGTGGGTGCGTTCGGTCTTTGGTTCGTGTACCGGCTGAAAAGAGAGAGGAACAAGAAAGAGGGCGGTGTCACGAGCGTCTGTTTTTAATTTTATATCGGGTTCGTCGTCGACATGTTTTGCTTCTTTAACGTGCGGTCCTGGAAGTGTTGGTAGTTATTTTGATGTTCGAGTCCTGAAAACGTAGTTTTGGGCTCATGGAAAATGGGGGCGATTTGTAATCGGGGGTTTGAATTTTATGTTTTACAAAATTTTGGCCACGAATTCGGGAGATTCAGCTGGTTTGATGTAGAGGTGAGCAACAATCGAGGGTAGGCGCACAAGTTCAAGATAGACCTTCGAACCGGACCAAACTAATCTTACCTGACCGGTTCTGGTTCGATTTCGGGATGTATAGGAAAGGTTTCAAATTTTTAAAACTCGAAACCGGCCCAAAAAGATAGGTATCGGGCATGGAACCACCTAGAATCAACCAACCTTGGATCTTACTTATCACATAACTAATATATGTCTTGATTGTAAATAAAGATATGTTTTACTAAAGTTTGTCCTTATAAAAAATAAAAACTAAAAATGGAGTTAGCAAGTTTCCGAGTAGACTCGAGAGCCATACTGATCCAACAAGGTCAGTTCCAGGGTAGATTTTAGTTTCCAAAAACTAAAAACCGGCCCCCAACACGCTAGGTTTCAAATTTTGAGTCATAAAACTATCTAACTTAAAACTGCTCACTCCTAGTTTGATGTTGAAGGAACAAATTTGCCTTCACTATATATCAGACATATTAAGAGAGAAACTTATATTAGGTCCATTATCAGTGTAACGAATTCATTTCACATCCACCTTAGGATGGGTAACATGCTTACTCAGTGTAGTGTAATTAGCTTTCTATGACAATCCATCATTAATTTCTGTATCATAAATATATTTATTTCGATGATTAGTTATAAGTAGAACCCAAATCAATAATACATGAGGTGAAGTGACTCTGGAGCATTTTAATGTGGTTTGATTATCAATGCAAACAAGAAACAGCTCAAAATAATTTAGACTAGTTAACTGGATACATATCTTGGTTTTCTTTTGTCCCCATGAAGGTGGACATGTTTCTCTGTTTTTTTCCTCTTCTTTTCCCTTTTCCTTGTTCCACATGTTGATTTGCATTACTAATTTTATCTAACCTCCAGAAGAAAAGATGGAACTGCCCCCCACTAGAGTGGCCTTGGCTTTGACAAATGAGAGTAACAATCTTGGAGCTATTTCAGTGTTTTTGTCGCTTTGTATTTGGCATAAGAATTTGCTGATAACTGTGTTCGCGTGTCGGTAGAGGTTGGCATCAGGGCACCCGAAAGATGTCTGTCACGTTTGCTTTTATCTTATTGGGTCCCTCATGAAGACATCTCGTGCTGATTCACGGAGACATCTCGTTCATGCACCTGCTTCGTATGACAGATTTTCCTTTGCTTTTGGTGTACTCAGGGATCTGAAATGGGGATGTGCTCCGCTTTAGCTGAGATAATCAGGGTCTATGAGCCATATCCAATTGGTTAAAAGAAGGCGACAACCAAAAAGAATCGATCCAAAGTGAGTCATAACGACAGAAAGATAGATTATTGTTCTCTAGTATAAGAGAATGGATTTCTGTGCGAAACAGGCGCACGACACGGCTTCAACAAACGATTTCATGTCTAGGTCACGCACCTAGGCTTTGGCTCGAGTCTTTGCATTATCCATGATGTTAGCGAGATGCTTCGTGTGGATTCGAGATGTACCTACTCGAGGAGGAGTTTCTCGTTGTTGAAAATTTGCAGCAGCAAAGACGTGATGCAAAGCAAGAAACAGAAAGGATCGATCTTCTACACAAAACGGTCTTCTCATCAGAAAAATTCTGCAGATGTATTGTAAGCAACAGGAAGCGCTCCACAAGCTAATAAGAGCACATTTGAGTTGTAATTTCGCCTTCACCACCACTTCACCAGCCGCTGCGGCGCTACCACGCTGCCCCCATTTAATTACCACTGTCTTCATCTCCAGTTCTGCTCCCGCCCCTGTCAATACAACCACCAGCGAGCCACAGTTGCTGCCACCAGCCCACCGCCACCACCCCAACCCCACATGAAGCCCCCCGTCTAGCTCAGCCAACTAACGCTCAAAAAGCTTTTGGCGTGTATACGCATGAAATCTTGAAAATTTATTATCTCGAAATCTATGTTCCAGGACGGGGTACTTGAAACAAACCACAACCTGAACACAACAATCGTGACAAAGAAATCGCTGCCACCGAATGCTGCGTTGGCGACATATATTCATCGGTCTCACATAAATCATTTATTTTCTTACAAATCGACTCATGATGAATAGAAATGACTTAGGCAAATTAAAAGCATTCCACTACTAAACATATATGCCACATTACTGACCAATGAAGGATCCAAAGCATTCTAGAACCTTACCTTCCTAATGAACCGCCTGCTTTCTAGATCTGTGCCCGTTACCCTAGGCAAACCCCTAGATACATGTCCTTTGCATTATATTACAATGCTCGCTTTACTTCGGTGACATCCTAGAACCGGTGAGGCAAAGCTGATCTGCAGCCGCTGTAGAGATAAACATCATGGGCTAGACAAAAGAACAGATTCTGAAAAGGAAGCAGATCCATTATTTGGAGCACCCTGTATCTTCAAAATCGAAGTGACCAAGTTGTATATCTGAACGTTTTCAAAAGAGGGCACTTTTCGCCCCCTAGAGAACTCAGGACCATGACCAATAAAGATCGTTCTCATGGAGAAGATATCGTTGTCATAGCCGTGCGCTCCTCCACATTCCTGGTGCTTTGTTTTCTTCAGTTCCACCTTAAATCCCTCTGCAATCAGCCCTATTATGGGCGAAATCCGATCACTCGCCGCATAGTGAAGCCTACTCGGCAAGTCTTCCTTGAGATACACCTTCAGATACTGTCCATTCCCAACTTTGCCCGATCTCAATCCCTCATTCATCTTCTCAACGACATCAGCCTGCGATACACCTGCGGGCGGACGGATCGCCAGCAATGGAGTGTAAGATTGCACCCAATTTGCTGGGATTTCAATCCAGGATGCCAAATCATCCAAGAAGATCAGCTTTTTATCACAAGTCCCAACCATCCCATGATCACCGACCATGATTATATTAACATCCTCGAAAACCCCTCTCTTCTCTAGACCCTCAATCAATCTCCCAATCATCCTATCAATCCTAGCAACTGCCTCGGTGATCTGAGGATCATCAGGCCCGACCTGATGACCCTGATGATCAGGATCCTCAAAATACAGAGTCATGAACGCAGGCATCTCGCTACTGGGCATGTCAAAGTACTTCAAAACCGTATCGACCCGCTCCTCAAACGGCACTGAGCCATTGTAAAACCGGCAGTATCTCTCAGGGCAAGCCCACGATCCCTTATTAACCTCAGACCCAGGCCAGAAGTAAGTGGCGGCCTTCAACCCACGATTCACCACGGTTTCCCACAGGGGCTCGCCGAGCCACCACTTGGGATCATGACTACCCATATTGAAGGAGTCTCCAGTATGAGGATCCACAAAGTGGTTATTGATGATGCCATGATAAGCAGGGTACAGGCCAGTGACAATTGAGTAATGATTAGGGAAAGTGAGAGTAGGGAATACCGGAATCAGGCCCGCCTCGGCCTCGGTCCCGTTCGCGATCAGCCTGCCGATGTTCGGGGTCGGGGTCTTGAATTGGTACCCGAACCGGAACCCGTCGGACGAGATCAGAAGGACCACCGGCTTCTGCAGCTTCTTGAGAGGGCGAGCCGCGGTTTCAACTGAATTGGAATCGGGACCAGACGCGTTCGACGCCAAAGCCGCCGACGCCACCGACGTCGCGGGAGCGGAAGGAGGCGGAGGAGGCGGTTTAGAGAAGAAGAGGAAGGCGAAGGCCGCGGCGGCGGCGAGAGCGATGCCAGTGACGAGGAGGAGGGAGATGAACACGACGGTGGCCATGGGTCTTTGAGCCGACAACAACTTGGGTTTCGTCGACTCGGACTCGTCGACCGAGTCGGTGTCGAAGGAGAGGAGGGCGGTGGAGGGGCCCGGAGGGTCTTCTTCCTGGGTGGGACTCGGGGGTTGCTTGTCGGAACCCATGTCGCAAAATCGAAGCTTTTTTCCCCGCGGAGGAAGCTTCAGAGCCTCCGACTCGTCCAAGAATTGCAGAAACTTTCAAGAACCGGGTCCAAGAATCGCAGGAAAATTTTCAAGAATCGGGTCCAAGAATTGCAGGAAATTTTTCAAGGATCGGGAAAACGAAGGGGATCTCGATCTGGGTTTGAAGGGAGCCAGCGAGATAGGAACAGAGAGAGAGAGAGAGAGGTATAGGTCAAGGAATGGAGTGAGAACGAAGGTGGATTTGGGGGGTCGGGGAGATCGAAGGGTGAGAGGTCGCCGTCGGAGAAGACCAGGGCGGTCGGACTTTTCTTTGATTGAGTCCCAACCAAGGAAGAAGGGTGGTGGTGGTGGTGGTGGTGGTGGTGGCGGCGGCGGCCAGTGGTGCTGCGCTCCCGCCCCTCCGCCACGTGTGTGTTTTTGGCTGTGACCGGCTAGTATTTGAGCGCCGTATTTTCAAGAATTATTTCAGTATATTTTTTAAGTACTTTTTTCTTGGAACGAATGAATAGGTAGAATGCCTTAAAACTTACCACGAAAGTACAATTAACTCTTAAAACTTTTAGAAAGTGCAATTAAGTCCTAAAACTTATTACGAAAGTACATTTGATTATTAAAACTTTCAAAAAGTACAATTAAGTTATAAAATTTATCAAGAAAGTATAATCAATTCCTAAAACTTTCATAAAATATAATCTAAATCCTAAAACTTGTTAAATTCGTTCAATCAAGCCGTTCCGTTTCTAACAAAAAAAGGTTTAGATTGCACATTTTAAAAATTTTAAAACTCAATTATATTTTCATAATAAGTTTTAGGATTCGATTATACTTTCTGAAAAATTTATAACTTAATTATATTTTCGTGACAAATTTTAAAACTTTTAATACACTTGTACCTTCTTAGAATATTCGGCCTTGTATTTGAAGACCTTTAGAGAGAGTTTAGGTCAAAATTCTGGAAGTTGTTGAAAGAACTGAAATGATAATGACAACCTAATCGCTAATAGTTCATCCAACAACTTCCAGGTCTTCTGACAACTACAGATTGGACATTCTTTCTAAGATTCCAGTTTATTTCCTCACCTACAAGTATATTTCCTCACCTACAAGTACAAGCATGTTTCACAATACAATAAAGAAAAGCACAACCAACCAAGCAAACCAGAAAATTGAACCTGATGCTTCAGATGAAATTCATAAGTTCAGACTCCAAAAGTATCTATATGTGCATTAACTTATACCGATGCTCATGATCAAAAGATCTCAAGTTACCAAACATTCCAAAATTTGACGATGGCCACGAAGACCAAATATTCTACTGAAAACTCCCAGAAACCCTCAAATCGGGAAAACATCACAAGAGCGGGAAAACGAAGCTAATGAGCATAGCAAGAAAGACGAACTGTAAAAATGTAAAACAGACATGACTCGCGGTTATGAGCACGACTTGTACAGTGTACACCGAAAGTTGCACTGCAACTCCATGGTTGGAAAGCATTTAGGCCTGTGTCCTTTGAGGAAGTGCAGCGGGTATTGTTCGGTCTTGGTCAAAATTCAGGCACCATCTGAAGGAAGAGTGCTCTGTATGTTCGAGGGCATCAAGATGTTAAAACCGTCCGCCGCAGTAGATACAATCATTCCCGGAATCTGAGCATGCCAATGCAGTTCTTTCAAGTCTTTTTGTCCCTGTTAAAAGAGTAGTGATGGTTGAGCACGAGGAAATGAAAAATGGCTGCTTCTAGAGTATGCCTAATACCCATGCCTGCAATATGTATCGTACCTGGTGAACAAAGAGGAGCTGTGGAGGTAAATCCTCGGGGGCATTCACTCGCTCTTTTGTTTTGGCTTTAAACTCTGCCTCCTCTTCCTCATCCTTTTCCAAGGAAAGATCCCATATTCTGTTCGTCAAAGCCCAAGAATGAGAGAATTCAGTGAGAGCATCAAATCATTTACCATTTATCACATTGGATAATTGACATTTTTTTTGGTCTGTGGATAATTGACATTTTATGCTGCCTATGTAGTCCCCAATATGCATGTTAACTTACGTGAGCTGGCAGTCAGACGATGATACTGCCAATGTGGAGGCTTCATGTGGGCTCCATTCGATTGAGGTGACCGGGTGTTTATGATACTGGAAATGAGCAACCACAGAATCACCTTCCTGCCAAAAGAAAAAAGATACAACAAACATAGTAAGGACCTAAAAGTTTTCAAGTACTTTAGCAAGAAAATTTATGGTGCCGTCTTGAACAGATCCCTTTAAAGTCCTAGGTTTGTCATATGATAATGTAAAGAAAAGACATGACCGAAAGTCCAGCGACTAAAAAGAGCATCCTCACGAGGAACAGACCATATTCACAAGATTAAGCATGTGTATCCATAAAATGAGAGTCAAGAAGCTTTGATGCATACCAAGGCAGGAAATTTCTTCTTGGATGATATGAAAGAGAGAAGAAAGAATTAATGAGAAAAAACTAAAGACAAGAAACTGTTGCTAGCTGCCAAACTAACTCGACAGGAAGCTGCCAATGGACTATCACGTATAGATCAGAATTAACTTCTGCAGAACACAGAACACAGAACACATTGCAGATGAAGACGAGCTACTTACTAGAGAAAAAGCTAGACAAAGAAAAGGATTTAAAGAACTTTTTTTGTGAAAGATAACACTTGAAAAGGCAAGTTGTATCAAAATAAGTAAAGCTTTAATCGAGGCTCATGCAGTCATGCTCTAAAGCATTTCCACGAGATGTCACCTCTTTCCGAAAACATTCCTTGATGACTTCCTATGTCAATAATAAAGATTAGAAATACCTTGAGTAATCTAAGATCATGAATTGAAAATGTCCCGTCATCACACCCAGAGGCCAACATACAGGTAGCCAGCCTAAACAGATTCAAACCATTCCAGGGTCACCGATAAGATCAGCAATGCAGGGGGATAAATGAGTGTGCATATCGGACATGCTAAACAAACCTGTTCCATGAGATAACATTAACATCGGCATTGTGCGCCTTAAAAGAAACAGCTGGTGTCTTCCCTAAACGGGTATCCCATATTGCAATACTTCCGTCAACTGAACTAGAGGCGAAGACATTTTCTTCTGTGGGGCTCCACTGCAGAATTCATAGTAAGAAGTTGCTTAATATTAAACGGGATGAAAGGTGGTGCTCATAATTCTATATTTAACTGGAGTAAGTGTTTATTGATGTACTTGCAGATCTTCAACACTTGCAGCATGTCCAATAAACGGAGTGGAATCAACATTCCATGTTGAACTAGATGTCGGTTCCCATAGATGGATGCAATTCCTGCAATCCCCTGCCAAGTGCAATTAATGCAGAGACAATCAATCACACTTAGAGAGGACAGATTAAAAAATAGATCTGACTGGAACTTCTGTTGACACTACCAGACACAAGCCTCCCAGGTACAAGAGGACTCCAATCTATGGCGTAACCTTCATCTTTGTGGCCGTCGAACTTCATTAAAGGAGCCTGGTTAAAAACTGAGGAAGCTCCCTGGTTGACGTCCGTTTCTGATTCAGCCAAAGCATTCAAATGGGAACTGAAGTCCCATATCTGCAATAACACTAGAATAGACAATTATATAAATATAAACAAGGTAACTGAAGTGTCCTTGAATATTTCATAGTCCAAGAATAAATCAACCAACACCACCTCCACCCACACAACATACACACGAAAATTCCACAACCAGAACATTAAAAAAGTTCTCTATACTGTTTAGAATAGTTTTAATAAGAAAACCCTGTTAATCACCATTTATTATGCCGTTCATACGATCCCAATTGCCTTGCACCAGTAACAGTACATGAATACCCGAGGGAAGTTCCACAAGCAATATTTGCAATTTGCAGAGCAACAAAATGCAGTCCAAATAGCCATTCTTCTCTTCCCCCACAACATGTGATGCATTTAAGGATTAAAAAATGATCATAGGCTTCACTGTGATATTGCCAATGTGGATTGGTGCACTCTAAAACTGTAAGCAAAATGAAAGTTCCATGGCGATGCAAAAGATGATCGCTTAGATAGGCACTGGCAGGCTAGAGAAGGTGGTAAAAACAATGTCAATGCTTTCATTTACACAGCGACAATATTGATATGCCAAGGCCCAACAGTTATGAGATCTCTCAGCATGTAATGGAAGAAATGAAGAACTTATCCAATACTAGCTGGCGATAGCTGGTGTTTACGTTCCTTGTACGTAAGAAGAAACTGGTGACCAAAGTAGGAAAATGCACATAAAGAATGATGGCCAGATCAGGTCATGCTACAAATGATACCCTGGATGTGACAAATGAGAATATCTGTGAACAAGCCAAAAAAAAAGCTTCTTCTTTGTCTAGAAAAGTTCAAGACTACAATTGGTTTGTCGTTAAGCAAAAATGACCTAAATAAGCAAAGAGAAGCATTTAAACCCATCACACAACCGCCTTCTTCTATTAAGTATCTCAAGTGTGGCATCAAGCCAACAACCAAAAAAAATCAAATGCGCAAAACCAACTCACTTGCACATGACCAGAGTCTGCCCAAGATGCACAGATATGGGGATTTTGATTCATAGCTCTTATTCGATTAATACATCCTTCATGGCCCACTTTTCTTAGCTGCCAATAAAACCAAAGATTAAGAGTCAAAATCACCATGCAAAATCACACCATATTTCATAAGCTTTCATAAGGCTCAGGCAAATGCCATAAGGGAACAAGAGATTGCCTGCAAAACTGGCATCCCAGATCCACCTGCTTCATCATCACTATCTTCGTCACTATCACTGCTGTCACTCTCCTCATCAGCATCATCGATGGAGTTGGACGGTACTAGTTCACGCCTTTTACCAGTAATGTTGCTTACTTTGAATATCCCAATTGAGTTCCAAGAAGCTTTCTCCGCCTGTAAACAACAGTAGCACCGTAAAGATGGAAACTACATAGCCAGTGATAAAAATAGATAATGCGGCGACTGACACAAATAGATAATACTCCTCTCTAATAGGCCAAGAGCTTCGTGAAGCAAATTTTTACCCTACCCATTAATGACTAATGATGGATGATACCACTCCTAATAATGATATTTCTAGGGGACAAACAAAAGCTCCAAGCAGTAAAAAACGCAATGCCCAGAAAGACAGCATAAAAAGTTCTCGGACCTATCCAGAGACAATATCTGGCATCCATACACATCAACCAAAACTGAATCAGCAAAGCTGCTCACCTGAGTCCCAGCAACAAAGTAAACTTGATGGGGAAATTCAGTCCGAACCAAACCCAGTGTATCGCGGACAATATCGAAACTGCAAATGCAAGCAACAAACAAGACTGAGTAGCAGAAGCAAATACAATCATCCGAGAATTTCCATTTAAATAAAAGAAACATTCGAGAATCAATTCTCAGGACTCTCTCTTTCCCAGCATTTCCTAGGCAAGCAAACAGGGACAAAATCACAACCCAAAGCACCTGAGGCAAGGCCAGCCAATGTGGAAGGCGTGAAGGGAATTGTAAGCAGAAGGGTCACACTGAAGCTCCTCTCCTTCCTCCAACTTGTCCACGCCTGGCTGCCACACCTTTGCAGGCATTGAAGGAATTGAGGAAGATGAAGACGACCCATCTCCCTTCTTTGATCCCTGCACCCCAAAAACCACCAAAAGAGCAGCCTTTTAGAAACCGGAATCCACGAAACACCCTTTTCTCCTAAAGGGTAAGCGCGAATTCTCTAATTCGTCATGGATGTCAGATCGAAACGATCCTTGCAAATTCAGAGAGAAAAAGCTCGGACCTTGTTCTTCCTTTTGGCTTTCTTGGGGTTCTTTATGCTTCGAACCATGTTTGGCTTGTGGGTCGCTCGACGGTATGCGAGCAGAGAAGCGCAGTGAAAACCAACGTATGTGTTGAACAGTGAGGGTTTTGGGATGTCTATTGCTAGGGTTTAAGCAAGCCCTCTCTCTCTCTCTCTCTCTCTCTCTCTCTCTCATGCTTCATCAACCGCTGAACCATTTTGCCTTCAAGGCCAAACAGCTATTCCTTGTTTTTAGAGTTTCGCCCCATTTAATTCACGGATTTGCAAAGTGGCCCTGTTGTGAATTATTATTATTATAAATGATAGGAATGAGCAAGACGGACCGATTAGATTGAAAATCGCCCGGACTAACTTGAGTAGGCCAATTGAGTCCAACTCCTAAGAGTACTAATTCAATCTCAGTTCCTAAAAATTGAATCGGTGTCCAGATAATTCGATTCTCGATTACAAGGGAGAATTGGATCGGATCAATTTTATATATATATATATATATATATATATGTATGTTATTTGATTTCTTCAAAAAATCAAGGGAAGAAAATGGTATGATTAGTCTCACTGATTTATTTCGCTATCATTAGTGCTTAAATCTCTTGCCCTCTTTCTTATTATTCATATTTTCTTTTAATTCCTCACCTGTTGACCAACATTCCCCATTATCTCCCAAAGAGAATATCCCTCTCTATATGCTCTTTCCCTCACCGCCAGATTCCCTTGCCAATTTGTTGCCAAGATAAAATGGAGACTATCTCGCTTGCTTCCCTCTTTGATAATTGCCACATTTGTCACCCCTTTTTACGTGGTCCGGAGGAATTAATTCCTCCTATCATGCTAGCCGAAAGTTGCCATGGAAGATTTCTCTTATTTAACCTCTTTCTTTTTGCCAGAGAAAAGCCAAAATCTACCACCCTTTTTCTTTTTAAATTTCATCTTCATGTTAAATAAATGACCAGGTCCATTGGACCGGAACCAGACTGATAAGGAATAGATAACTCATGATAAATTTAAATCTGCTTTTGCACACTGACCCTTTTTTTTTTTGGGAGGGGGGGGGGAAGAAGGGGGGTTATAGGCATCCGACTTAAGTATATCTGAAGTTTATGTGAAAAGAAAATACATATTTTGAAGCTTTTTTTCCTTTTTTCAGATTATCGAGATGATTAAGGTGAATTTAAATGTTGTTAAGTTATATTAGATGTAAATTTTTGAGGTGTTAAAGTTTAAATAAAATTTTGATTGTCGAACTCTGAAAGTGAGAAAAGTGCAAAGAAAGTATTGGCAAGATAGCTATTGACCGGCTACAACATTGCATGTTGTCAAGATGACAAGTAAGTCTAATATGTTGATTATAAACACAACTTTTTCTAATAACTTCGAGGCGGCTTCTTAACCTCTTAGCCCCGGATTTATCAGGTCACGATAGGACTCTCCTCATCCCGTGGGTAAATAGTAGGCGGTAACCCTCAATAATTGTTCTTGCACTATATTTCACAGTTCGAGCATAATATTGTGCGATCTAATTGATATCACTAATCATATTTAACTTTAATGATCGTCGAAAGATTGCTATTGATTATCTATATCACATTCATTGGACCGTTTTAGCACAAAAGTCAAAGGAGAAATTTAGATTTAAATTTCAATTTTATGATATACTGTGAGAAATCTTACTTCTTTCTTACAGAAGACATTTGAACTGCAAGGTGATTGTCTAACAGAACTAATGATGATCAGCATTGGTGAAGATGGTGAAGAAAGAACGCGCTCGAGAAGAAGATGATCTGCATTCAAGCTCATCGAGTCGCTTCAAGGAATGTACAGTTACAGCTCAACGGGGCTTACATAAAGATCTTTTACCCGTGTAAATCAGGCAGAAGGAAAGAGGGTGCTGATATCTTTGGCCGATACTGAAGAATATGAACAAGCAGATGTGAATCCATAACCAGACACTATTGTAGCTCGATCATGTGAAATTTCCTCCGCTGGCTACTTCACCACGATGCAATGTTATCTGCAATGCAGCGATATTGGCCGACATCAGCATTGAGATCAACTAAGCAGGCTGATAAAACTATCATATATTTAAGTGACTACTGACTAGTGCAATTATGAAATGTTTTCACGGGTTGCGGTCAATTGTCATGATCGCGGATGAGATTTTTCAGGACAAACTGTCAAGGATAAATGAGCCGGGCTAAGGAGAAGTACAAGAAGTACCTGTCTTTTCTTTGCCTGGTGAGCAGAACAAGAGCCCCAAATCCCACCATAATTGCAACTTTCATTACCTAGCAAGGAGGGAGAAACATTTAACAATTGACGGGATTTTCGTTCTTTCAGCTCGAGTTGTGTTTTTCCGTTGATTATAATGTACTGATAATTGATTCCAGTTAATTCGCAAGTCACTGAGCAATAACTCATGCGACTCACCACCGATTAGTCGCAACCTTATCTGCGGATTTCTCACCATCATTTGCCATGTATGAAACATAACAATGAAGATCTCACCGAGAACTAATGATCCAAATGAGCCTTTTCTTATGAACATTCAAATTAAAATAGAAAAATTCTGCAAATTTCCACCTGTCCGATCGGTCCTCCTGAAGGATCGACATCCGTCGAACCGTCTGTTTTTGGTCTAATCTTCCCGTAAGATTTCTTCTGGTCTTTCTTCACCTCATTTTCATTTCTTCTCACCTTCATATGCTGAAAATCACTAATAAGACAAATTCAAAAGGCTCCAAATCCATGCGCTAATTTACGCAGGTACGAAGGCTCGTCAAAAACAGCTCTTTAAGATCTAATATTCAATAATGCTGTCTGTCAATCATAGTCATGAATGCTTATGACGCCGATGCGTACTTGCTAAATTAGTCTCGTTCAACAAAGGTGAGATTAGCAATGCTTATAATATAGGCCAACCAAGCATAACGTTAAATTAGTCAGAGAAACCCCAATATATGAAAATCTCCAACTGCTTTCATACCCTACTAATGAAGTAAAACATTGATTTCAATCCAAACTTAACATTAAGAAAAGATGAAAGGCACACCTCGTTGCTAACAGCCAGACATAATAAGAAAGGACTATCGAAGAATTTACCACAACGTAATAACCATACCAACACGTCCTTCAAATTCCATATCAAAATAAAAAGTTCCCTCAGGCTCTATGATCTTGAAAGTGCAGGGTCAGACTAAAGTCTTTAATTGGGAAGTTGGACATACTTTAGTTTTTCTGTCTCTAAGATATGCAACCCCGTACGCACACACCCACAATCAAATTTTGTTCTTTCAACTCTTCACAATGTTGTCCTACCCTAACAGGTTTGAACCTAAGAGTATAGACGATTACAGCCAATTTATGGACCAAATGACTGTAAGCTAAGAGTCGTAAGTATACCTCTCCAGCATTTTCGGGGATTGAAATCCTAGTCTTCCCCCTCCATGTACTCGTTTCAATACTGCAGCATCCCATCAGATGCATCGCCTGTTTCCCCCCTGTAGTAATACAAAGGTTTCTGGGTTCGTTGGGAAATATCCACGCACCTGACCTCTCAAATACATCATGTTCCCTTTGGCAGCAACTCATTGACTTCACTTCATCGTTCGAAGCTCTTCGAAAGTCGATTTTTGGTGAATCTACAGAATCTATTGCTTTTCCACTCATGCCAACCACATTGCCACTAGAATCATGTTGCTCGGAAGACCAATCATGTGAACTATCTGGCTGATTCTCCGTCGCTTTTAAATTTGAGTGCCCAGTGTCATGAGAAGATTTAGTACCGTGCAGTGGTTTAGTTGGACCAATTCCTGTTTCACTTGGTGATGCAGCTAGCTGCGACTCTTCCTTAAGAAAAGGACTATGGACCTTCTGTGGAATCAGCTCAGCTCCTTTACTATTCTCTATCTTAGTTCTTTTAAATTGATGGTTATCAATATTTTCCGTTCCAGACATGCTTGGTTCTGTTTTAGCCGGTGGTGCTTTTGTACGAGGTTGCATATCCTGATAATTGTGATTGAGGGTAACCTATCATGAACATAAAATGTACTAAGCTCACAGCAACGCACTAAAATAAATTTTGGAGGCGGCATGCTAGATATACCTGAGCTAGACTACTTTCAAACACACTTATCATTTTCCTTACATTGCTTGGAGTAGTCTCGAGAGGATCTCGTGCCTCGGTATTGCGAGCGATGCCTTCCCCAAGTCCAGGAAAGACTGAAGAGGTTTTCACAGCGGAGGAGGATGACATTGCATGAGGAAACAAAGAATCCTCTTCTCCTTTAGAAGCTGCTGCAAGAACAGCATTATTTGGCGACTGGTTCTCAACCTTTTTGAAAATTTTCTTCGAACTAACTCTGGTTGGGCTTGAATCAATTCTTTGAGATGGATTTCTTGGTGAAGTATCTTCACTTCTATCTGTATGCTTCATGAACAGTCATAGAAAACATTAGAAAAAATTGATACTTGAACTGCTCTTCATCTTGTCCAGAACAACAGAAAAAAAGCTTACACTGTGCATGATCCTTAACTGGGATTATTTGCTTCTCACTAGGCTGAGTCAGTTTATGAATTCCAGATTTTGTGTCAGCTACTTCAAAAGAATCTGATACTGAAGCACCTTGTGCCATTTCTGCTTTGATCTTCTCGGATCCAACTTGAGGGTGTCCAAGTGATCCTTTGAAGAGAGACGTGTGAACATCAGATAAACATGTTCTAAATGCTAAAAATCACTTAAAGGTTTCTGTTCTTATCTGCTGTTTCATAAAAAAATTAAGAGCAAACCGGAAGTTTCTACATTCCCTTCAGTGGAAACTTTTCTCCGAACAGCTGAAGCACTCTCAGCAACTTTAGCAGTGGGGTTGAGAAGTTCACCATGCTTCTTCTTTAGGGCAGATAGTCTCTAAAAGGGAATATTAAGCACACATATCAAAGAACAATAGATGATTGAGTAAATGCTGCGATAGAGACGATGCCATTTCTTCTTGGCAAGTAAACTGATTAATTCCAGTGTATTGAGTCAAATCCTTCACCTTTTAGAACTAAAACCAACAAATGAGGGGAGAGAAGAGAAGAGTTTAGTCCTGAATTATAAACATTGCAAGCCTAGAGAGATGAAGTGAAGATTACCATCACTCGTATTCGATTCTGCTCTTCCTCGCTGAGGGTGAACTGGATCTTCAAATGCACTTCCCCACCGCCTTCAAAAGGGAAGAAATCATCCCAAATGCCTTTCTCAACAACCAATCTGGTCTCAACACCTTCCTCCAAACAGAATAATTAAATCCCGTTATTCTTACTCCACCAGGAAATCAGAAGTTCGTATTCTTTTAAATCTGGAAACACCTACCGTACCTGTTCGAGACGCCTCGTTCCCATCCTTGTCCAGTAGTTTCACAACCAAATTCTCACGGAGGGTAGTTAATGGACTGCGCCAACTCAAAACCACGAGGAATGCCTAATCAAAACATCTAATGTCGCAAACTCAAACACCCGACGAAGGGACAAAACATTTGAATTAATTACAAGTAGCTTTACATTGAGAAATCACCATCATCTCCAATCTGATACTCCCTTTTCCCCATTGTTACTGCACCACCCAAGAAAGCCTTAAATCAAGAACTTCAGAATCCAAACACTTCAATTTTGATACTTCATGAGGACAATGAACGAGCAAAAAGCAAGGAAAAGAAAATACTAACCTTGGATGGACATGGGAGAGGGAGGTGATGGAGAGGGAAGATTAATAATATCCAGAACTGGAGCAGAACTCAAAGACCGGCCTCTATATTAGCATGAAACTGAATGGAGTACCATAAAGTAATGAAGATCAATTGGCGCAATAGTACCTGAAATTTGAATTGTTCCCGGCATTGAAAAAAACGCAGTTCTCAAGAAACTTCCAAGTGCAAAAGGTGAAGGGCTACGAAAATAGGGAGTCTACTCTGTTTTGCAACTGAACCTGCCTGCCTGGAGGGGTGGAGAGAGAGAGAGAAAGAGAGAGAGCGGAAGGAGAACGACTGTATGTGGTTGGACTTGAGGTAAGGTTGCATTGAAGGGTCCCACAATTACAAAATTGCAGGTTATCCACCTCAAAATCTAGAAAGGCAAGATCTCACATTTGTCTCACTCGGTCATTTCTTGAATTTTAGCTTGACCATGAGCGTTCTCTCCAAATGGCGGTTATTACAGTTTGGGTCATTTGGTTTCAAGAACTTCCGCTGTTCTGTTCTAATCTGAGCACTAACTTTATGTCATTTGTACATGGAATATAGTTCTGCCTGCGGGGAACCGCCGATGATGGTCAACCACATATTATCCGAATTGCGGCTGTAGACTACTTCTGTATGATTGGATCTGGATTTTAGAGGAAAACTCAACTCGTGGATCCCGTACTTTCATTTCATATGAAAGAGGAAAAAGGTTGCTGTTTAACTTGATCTTCTTCCCTCAAAAGATTTAAAATGTTGGGGTTGGAAATCCAGCTTCAACATTAGCCAAAAAAATGCACTTCAACTGAAATCGACGCAATGACTGCGCTTTATTCCAGTCATTAAAGCTTAGTTATTTTCATTTGTATTTATGTAAAATTTGGAAAATTAAAACACAAATTGCCATTATCACGAGCGACAAGAGTCGAGAGAAAGTTTCCGATATGTCCTGTTTAAAGTAGCTCCTGTAAGGGAGCATAACACCGTACAACGATGATGTAACAATTGTGAGGAGATAAAATTTCAAACTCACTAGAAACGCTTATATGTACGAGTCGATTAGTGGTCAAAGAAATAATGCTCTAATAGTTGTAAGGTTTCTCTTGGAAGAGGTTCTGGTGACTCTTTATCAGCTCCCTTGTACTGTGTACAGCCCTCCCATGACCGAAGATGCTGATTTGAGGCTTGAGTAGTTTGCATCTTGCATGCCGAGAAACCCCTGAATACTGTGATGTCTGTCTCTCCCAGAGCTCGCAAGAATGATAACTTTTTGCAGCAACAGCTGTAAAACCCGCCCATTCAGGGTAAGTAAGTGCAGCTTGAGCACAGTAGAAAAGCCTCGGCTGACCAATAGAAGTTCAACAGTTATCGATCAACAAAAATGTGCATATCCTGAAAGCAGCTCTCGTAAGTCAAAATGTTAACTAACAATCCACTGAGGAGGAATAGGAACAATTAGCTATAAATCTGGGATAGATTCTGCACGGATGAACTGTTTAAGGATGGCCTTTTCCTCATCAATTTGCCTTTTCTCTTCACGGTCCGTGGGTTTCACTTTCCTTTTCTCTCCTAGAATCCATTTGAATAGCTCCCGTTTTTCTTCTTCAGGAATGGGCAGATGAATTTTCACAGGCTCTGTGTCCAAAGACTGAAGAAGGGATTCCTCTGCGTAAGTATCCATATTTATTGGTGGAGAAGCAGAAACTTCTTTTGCCGCTTTGCTCTCTTCTACCCCACGGTCAGCAGTTTTAATCTTGTTCCTTCTCCCAGCTTGTGAGAAGATATAAGCTGCAATGTTCAAAGTCGAGAACTTCACAATCTATAGCTATGCTTCGTTTCTACATGAGTATGCAGTGTCTACTCCAATTATTCAACATACAGGGAAGCAAAATTCTCAGAAATGCAGTCCACAACAATGAGGAATATATCACTTTCAAGCTACATATGTTACAAACCTCCATGTAAAAGGCAAAGATGGTAGAATCAGATAATTTCATTCACAGAACACCCCTCATCTAAGATTCAGGTTTATCCATTAACTCCCTAAAGGGACTACAAGTAAAAAAATTGAAATTTGTCTTTCCAAAAACTGTAGTTTACTCCGTAGCAATACACTGATAAGATGACTGCATATTTCCATAATCAGAATCATCATTGGGGGGCCCCCTGTTGAGCCAGACTAAATACTAGCCAATTCATCTGGATAATTTCTCAATGAGAAAAGGTCATCATTCTTGGTGTTTTGATCTACAAACTTAAAATCAGCTGACACCAGGAAGCCACTTTATGTCTATATTTGTTAAATACTAAATGAGATGAAGTAAGTATCACGAAGAGAAAGATAGCAGTAAAATAACCAACAATCTCCCCAGGCCTTTTACAACAGCTCTAATGATCTCCTCATCATTCACGAAAGCACCTAAATAACTAGAATTTAGAAGCCATGAAGCAGTAATGCTTCTTTCCATTTACCTTGCAACCTTCTGAAGGGCCTTGTTATCAAGGTGTGACAGCAAAACATGAGCATATATGCATTGTTTAAATAGCATTTTCCATTATACCCAAGAAAATCCCCTTACACATTTATCATCCCCAAAATTTTGAAATGAAATGATCAGGGTCCTCCTAAAACTTGGTCCCCATTTATCAAGAATGGCAATGATGACTACAAGATAAGAGCAGAGTAAATTGCCATTTTGCAATGAACAAAGGCGCTTTTTTGCATTTAAGCTACTGGCATAACATGTGAATATTATTAAATTAGAAGGAGGAGACACTAATATGCGATGAAACTTTTATTGATAGAGAAATTCATACAACAGTCAAGAAACTTTATACAAGATTACCCCCACATAGAAAGACACCCTCAAAGCTGAATCCCTTCAAGTTACCTCACCAGCTCATCTCTGGAGTTCTTAGACTGACTTCCCTAGTTACTCTCAATAGGTGGAAGGGTTAAGGTATTTATACGAGAAGGAGAGGACATTGAGAAGCGGTTGGTGAAATGAGGGATCCTCGTTCCTTAGTGTTGAACTTAGTAGGTGAAATTAATGGTGTAAATACAATAAGGGTTAAGTTAGGTAAGTTCAAAAAAAGCACGGCCAAGATCAGTGATACGAAAGCCAAAATCAGAAACCTAAGTAGTAGCAATAACCACCCCTCAAGGCGAAACAAATTGTTCTCAAAATCGGCCTCTTTGTTGTTTTTGGGCACTCAAAGTAGTTCTTAGGCAGCAATTCTACACCCTTCGATAAACCCGGAGTAAGGACAAAGTTTCACTAGTTCGCTACTTTGCTAGGTAAGAAAACTCTATAGTAAGGGTCCAATTTCTATAAGTATAAAACCAGGACTGCAGAAGAATAAGAAAAGAGAAAGGTCTTCCCGCGACGAGTTCTAGAACACCCCGTTGCTAGTGGTGATGCAACAGCCCAAAAAACCTTCACTATTGGAAATGAAAAACCTAAAGTGATTGTCCACAAGGATTTTTCGTGCCGCAAACGCTGCTTCAAATAAGCACAACTTTAACAAACAGAAGGATCAGCTCAGCTAAACCCATCACACAAGCATTTCATCAAACAGGTAATGCGCGAAACTCCAGGCCCACGACCAAAAACCGCCTTTTCCCCGCGCAATGTGCGAAAAGATCGAAACTTCAACACTGACAACACTTTCTAATACGAGAAACCGGACGTTAAAGTGAACCCAACAAGTCAAATGCAATCAGAGACCCTAAACAAGAACGCGGGATTAGCCAGCGTAGACAGAGAGAGGAAACAGAGAAGCGAACTGACCGCCGAGGGCGAGGTTTGAAATCAAGAGGAGGCGCCAAATGGGCTTGTAGCGACCTGCGTGCGATGCCGCCGGAGAAGGCGCGTCGAGTGGCGGCGGCGGCGGCGGCGGCGGCTGCGGCGGAGGAGGAGGAGGAGGAGGAGGGGTCTCCATATGTAAATGGGGGGTGTCCAAGATTTAACTTTTTGTCCCTTACTTGCAAGTGCGCGGGATTAACTCGATTCAGACACAATCATCCCATGATTGATTGTAGTTAACAGCTAAACATGGGATTGAGAATCTGCTACTTTCCTACGAAACAAGAGTTTCTTTCCGAGAAAAAAAAGCGTAGTTTTACATAAAATTCTTTTCTAACTAATGATGTTGATATAAAAATATATATATATATGACAATCTTCGCCCTCTTACTCGATAATTGATACAATATTGTATTATATATCATTAAAGCTAGGTTTGGTAGTCCGGATTTGACTCAGGATAAGATAACAAAATATCATTTTCAATGTTTGACGACATTTTCTAGATCGGATAAACCCGAATAAAATGCCAGATAAGAAATTCAGACTAAGGAGTGGAATAGATCCGAATTGGATAAAAAAGTAAAAAAAAAAACGTAACAATTTCCTTCCAACGACGGAGATGGAGTCCAATGAATAGCCACCAGAACAACCTATCACTCTCCACCACCGTGCAATCATCATCGTCTCCAACCAACACTAATCGTCATTGCCGTCCAGCCAATTGTCTTTTGATGACTGTTGAACCGAATCGGTGTGATGCTTCAACGTATGTTGGTCCTAAACGATGGTCACTTGATTTTGCCATGATGCTTCTACGTTCGATCACGTCAGCTACTCAGATCTAGGACTCTATGCTAATAATCGAAAGATTTCAAAGGAGAAGGAGTAGGATCTCCAGTGAAAACAGTAATCGCTCAAAATGGTCCTGGTCTCGTACATTAGGAGGATGCTATCATAGATTTGGAAAGTATTACCTATATGAGAAAATAATTTTTTACAATCCGGAGGATATTTGAAGGATTTTTTATCCCAACTTTTCATATCCTATCTTAATCCAAATCTGGGCAACCAAACATAGCCTAAGGTTTTTTTTTTTTTTTGGTAAGGAACACAGCCTAAGGTTAATATCACGTAAAACCACAAAATAGTACACTTGTGACAAATTTACTCAAAACTAATTTTTTTATCATAAAAAATCTCAAAACTAGTACATATATGACAAATTTTTCCTAAAATAATTTTTTGACCACCAAAAATCCCAAATTTGTATAATTATGACAAATTTACCATCTATTAAATTAGATTAATATCATGAAAAATCACAAACTGGTACATCTATAACAAATAGATGGTAAAACCCTAAACTTGTATGGCCATCAAGTACTATATGTCATCCAATTTAGAAATTTGACGGTAAAATTTAACGTAAACTAACGGAGGGTAAAATTGTCACAGGTATACCAGTTTGGGATTTTTTGATTTGAGGTAAATTTGTCACATATGTACTAGTTTTAGATTTTTCGCAGTATTAACTCTATTTATAATCAAAGTGTTCACTTCAAGTATTCTTTAAAAAGCGGGAAAAGTGCCAAAAAAATCATAAATCTTTTGTATTAGTGTCAATTTAGTCATAAACCTTTTTTATGCCAAATCAGTCCTAAACCTTTTACATTGGTGCCAATTTAGTTTTAAACATTTTTTTGATGCCAATTAAGTCCTAAACCTTTTAAATTGGTGTCAATTCACTCCTAAACATTTTGTTTTTGTGCCAATTTAGTCCTTTCGATCAATTTTAACCGAAATTTGTTGACGTGGATGTCTGCCGGCCAGCGACCGGTCACTGATGCCGACGTGGACGTGGACAACTTAAATAATATTTTAGTATTTTTTTTCCTTTTTTTTCTTTTTTTTCCACCTCTTTTTTTTAGTTTCTCCTTCCTTTGGCCGATCGCTGGTTCGGCGACCAGTCAAAGGCCAAAGGCCGACGAGCTTGACCTTGACAACCACTAGGGAGGGCGGCCTTGCCTTGGTCGGGCGAGGCTCGACCTCACCAGATCCCCCGACCATGGCAAGGCTCGAGCCCTCGTCAGAGGCCGTGGCGAGGGCGAGCCTCGCCATGATCGAGTAAGGCCCGACCTTGCCAGCGGCTAGGCAAGGCTTGACCTCACCAGATCCAATGATGTCGGGCCTCCCCCGACCATGGCGAGGCTCGAGCTCTCACCGGAGGCCGCGGCGAGGGCAAACCTCGCCCAACTGTGGCGAGGCTCGCCCTTGCTATAGCCTCCGGCGAGGGCTCGAGCCTCGCCATGGTCGAGGGAGGCCCGACCTCGCTGCATTTGGCGAGGTTGAGCTCATCGGCCTCTAGCCGGTCACCGGACCGACCAAAGGAAGGACAAACCCAAAAAAAACAGTGAAAAAAAAGGAAATAAAATAAAAATTCAAAAGAATATTAAAATATTATTTAAGTTGTCCACGTTGGCACCAGTGACCAATCGCCGATCGACAAGCATCTACGTCAGCAAATTCCGATCAAAATTAGCCGAAATGATTAAATTGGCACAAAAACAAAAGATTTAGGACTGAATTGGCACAAATTTAAAAGGTTTATGACTTAATTGATATCAACAAAAAGTTTATGACTTTTTTGGCACTTTTCCCTTTAAAAAGCCTATTGTGAAGGAGGCTCCTTTTCAAGATTTTCATATTTAATTTTCTTTAGAGACTGTTTGGTACAATTTTTGTGCACAATTGTACTGTTTTAGTCCTAAACCTTTAGACGATTTACCAATTTAGTCATAAATCTTTCTTTGTGTCAATATAACCTAAACCTTTTGAAGATTTGTTAATTCATTCATAAACCTATCATTTGAATATTTGGCCAGAAGAACTACATTGACAAATTTTCAAAAGGTTTAGGACTAAATTGATAAATTATTAAAAGGTTTATGACTAAAGTGGTAAAATGGAAAGGTTTAGGATTAAATTGACTAATCATTAACAATTTTATGACCAAATTGGCACAAATGAAAGATTTATGACTAAATTGACCTCCGTATAATAAGTTTAAGATTTTTTGGATAATTTTTCCCGATTTTCTTCATTAATTGTTTAACAAATGGCCCGAAGGCTGAAATCACATGTTTGCTCCCTTTTTCTAAGTAGAGATATAGCAAGATTTCAAGTCTACTCCACGCTTTTTGTGAGTGGTAGAACTAGAATCTGTTACATAAGCTTTCACGTACTTTAGATTATGATTGATTAAGTAAGTTCATTAGACTCCAGATCCTCATCGAATACGTGAACTAATCTAATTGAATTATAGCATTCCTCAAACAAGCATTGAGGCATTGCAGAGTACAATATTCAACGAGCGTATAACCCAAAACTTTGCAAGAACTCCCATATGATTAAACTCCCTCCAAGCATCTCTATGCTCATGATATGAATCTATCATTATGCAACATCCTTTATTCACTTTACTTTGATGACCATACTTTAATAATCTAAGTTCCGATACCATCTTAGTTGCATTTGGAACCTAAGTAAATTGGAGGCGCAAAACAATAGACATGAGACAACCCCAAATCGTCAAAGAAAAGTACTGGATTATAATACAAAGTAACGTATATTTTCGTCCAAGTGCTCATGTGAGAAGTTTATTTCTTCTAGAAATATTATTTAGGGTTGTAATTGCATGAGCACCGAACGGTATCGATATAAATGACCAAATATATTTTCACTTGTTCAATAATATCTAAAACAATAAAATGAGTGTCACGGCGATATAAGATTAAAGTCTCGAAAACTCCAAAAGAGCACTAAAATTTTGCTTTCTCAAGTTAATTTTGAAGTGTTGCAACTTTAAAGGCATCGAGGACTTAGAAGTGCCGTCGAACACTTTGACAGAAGAGCCGCAACATCGTAATGGAAAGTCCAACTAATGTCCCACCGTATTTCAAATATCAACTTACTGAAATTAGGGTTTCTAGCTCTCCTCGTCTAAAAGTGAAAAATCTGCCACGATAAAGGGTTGGCTCATCTCTTAAAAGCTCACAGCCCTGCATGAGAAAAATCAAACTTTGAAAACCCTTATCCATCTTCTTCTCCACAGCCAATGTATCTCTCTTCTCGCTGCTTGGGACCATCTGGTTCTGAACTACTGATATAACTTTAAACACACACACACACACACACAAAGTGCAAAATAAAATTAAAAATGCAAAAAAAAAGTAAAATCTAGCCAATGCAATGCGTGGTCTTCCCCATCTCACGATGAGCATACAATCCTATTGCCTTTCTCTTCCACCTGGGACAACCCTAATTGAAGATTACTGATCAGACTCGAGTACAGACAACGTCTGAGACAATGGGTACTATCTTTTTAGGTTCTTTTCCCTCTGAGGGCTCAGAGCAGGAAAAAAAAGAAAAAAGCAGTGATGGGCCTGCTTGAATCATCACCATCATGATTGAATTGGATCCCATGGTCCTAGCTATCTTTGCTAAACTCGTAGTTGGCTATGGAAAATAGACTATAGCATGGAGTACTGTTAGTTTGCTTGTTTTTGCTTGTCTTTCCTGCTTACGCATCGTCGTGCTCCAGAAATGGCAAGACTAGAAGCCCTAGCTGGAAAATCCAGCCACAAAATTTAAGAAGTGAACAGAATTTGCAAGCACATCCCAAAATGGAAACTCTTAACTAACAATTACAATTTACATGCTTGTGTATCTTACGTAGACTTTGTTCATCGTAGACTGTAAATGATCATCTGGTAACATAAGTCATTAAATGTGTGAAACTTGATTGCATGTCCTGAAGATGAATCCAACAATATCTAGGATCTAAGTTCTAACTACAAGCATAAATATGGCCTATATATGAATAGAACCATGAATGAGCCTTGTTAGCAAACTGAGTTCACTTTGTTCTCTACCCATTAGACAGTAAAGTCGTGATTAGTTAAGCCTAGGGAGGGTCCTCATATAACTATAAATTTAGAAATGGAAAAACAAGTGCTTAATCCCAATTTATGGACCAGCAAGAAACCGCAAAACGAAAAATTCTAACATGCGCTGCGTATGTGCACCCAATGCATGTGAACATCAGATTACGTGGATTTCATATATGACCGATCTGATTTAAGAAAACAAATATAGTGAGCAAAAAAATAAGTACATATAAGGGGGCACAGAATAAGTAGATCTTTTAAATCAATTCTCTTGTTGATAACCTTCAAAACCAACATGTAAACAAACAGGAGATCCATACTTTGGTTATCATCTTGCTGAACTACAACTTCAACACGACGAGACCACATCAATTATTATTTTGTCTGATACATTATAATTATTCAGTTCACTAATCCTCATCTGGGTTTGGTTTCCACTCCAACTCACCCCCTCCAACCTACATCGACTCAAACTAAGTAAAACATGTCACTTCCTGATAAGGTCGTTCAAGTACTAAACGAAAATATATGAATCGAACCGTTCTTGTAAGAAAAACTTTGTCTCTTTCTTGCAAACTGATCATTGTCGTCAGTCATCAGCCATGAACAAGTCCATAGGATAAAGCCATGAGCAAGATGGCAGCTTCCTTCTCTTCCTGAGGGAACACTCGCTGGAAAGCTAAATGCTTGCTCAACCTTACGGCAAACTCTTCCAAGCAAAGCTTTCTTCCACTGGCGGATGCATGATTATTATGTGGTTTCGCTTTGCGCTTCTTTTTTATCGGCTCTTGTCCACAACCTGCGGCCCTGCTTGACCTTTTGTTCTTGTGTTGTTTCAACTTGCTCTTTGGAGATGGCATTGTGGCCGGAGGAAGAGCTTCACTTTCTGTGGCAGCGGCAACCGCAGCGGCGGCGGCCATGGCTCGTCTTGCCTTCCTTTGCCGGATCCCGCAAGCATTGCAGAGAGACTGCACCAAGTTGAGAAATCAAAATCGTGCATTAATTTTTTGAGGTCATATATCGAGCTGAGTTAGGACAAGATAACACGGAAAATTAGTTGAACTCAAGATCACAAAAAAGAACTCGAGTGTAATTATATAACAATTAACTTGACTATAATTAAAATCTTTATGATCTATCTCAAACTCAAAAAAACAAAAGATTCGAGTATTAAAGCTAATTTTGACATCTATCATGGGTATCAAAACTTTTCAGCTCAGGAGAACCTTTGCTTAAGTTAACTGCTGCATCATCTGTGATACTCTTGCGGAATCTACACTAGAAAGCAACTTGAATTCGACGAAATTTAGTTAAAGCTATAATAGATCATATATATACCTTTGGACCTCTTGGCCCGCTCCTCCAAAGTGGAGTCTTGGTGGTGTTACAATCTGAGCAAACCCTAATTGGGTTGGTGTTGTAGGAGGAGCTGTTGCTGCTGCTATCAGTCTCGAGAGAAGATGATGATGGTAATTGCTTGTGATCTTCGACGAACAACTTGTGATCGCCACCAGCTGAAATTGAACCACTAGTCATCATCAGGGTGTTGTCCCGTGATTGTTCATGGTGATCTGAGCTCATGATCTTCTTCATGATCCTCATCTTGGAAGACATCCACTTCACCGAGTAATACTTGTCCACTTGGTCACTCTCATCTCTCAATCCTCCTCCTTCTTTCTTCCACAAGGTTACGTTGAGTCCATGGGCACCATGAGACTCTCCTTGTGAAACGGGCTTGTGATCAACCTGCACATGTGAAGTTTTCTAGATGTCAAAATATGACTAGAAAAATTTGTAAGTGCAACTATATACAAACATATATGTCTGTGTATATATTTTGATTAGTGGATTTTATATTTAGTGTTTACCTCCTGAGGGTGTTGGAGCTTCTCAAGCTGATGATGATCTTCATATTTGCATGACCCGCCTTGATGATCTTGACCTAATAAATTGTAGAAGATGGGACTTGGTGATGAGAGAGGGAAGGAAGATGAAGATGAAGCTTCAGATTTCGGTGGGCTCATCAAGAAGAGTTCATGGCTCTGATGATCCTCATTAAGGTCAAGAACAAGGCGCGAAGGCAGTATTATGTGGTAATTAGCTGAATTCATTGAGAGAGATCAAATGGACCAGATCACAAAAAGAAGAAGCAAAAAGTATATGATAAACCTTTTTCAGGCAAAAGTGGAAGGAAATCTGAAGAAGAAGAAGAAGAAGAAGAAGAAGAAGAAGAAGAAGAAGGGATCAGAGAGAGAGAGAGAGAGAGAGAGAGGGGGGGGGGGGGGGGGCGCAAAAAGGGCCTATGTTAAAGACTGTTCAGGCTCTTTTAAAGGGGAGAGAATAAGAGTGAACCCTACCAAGTCATTCACGTGAGTGCTCTTGTTTCGTGAAGGACCCAAACAGATGTGAAAGAGATAAAAAACACCAGAAGGGGGGTGAAGAAGAAAACTGATCCTATCTTTTCAAGAATGTTATTACCTTCCAAAATAAAAACTGTTTTACCCCCACCTCTTTGCAATAATTTAGCTAGTTTGAGTTGATATGAAGCAAATATAAGCCAAGAAGTAGGAGAACGCTAGCTAGCCAGATCGATTTTGATTGATGGCCGCGCGAAAGGTACAGAAGAGATGCGTATCCATCAATCGTGACCTGTGGCCAAGGTCATAGTAAGTTCAGGGAGGAGATAAATTAAGATGGTGTGGTTTAGAACCTTTCCAGAAGATAATTTGCAAACACATTAATCCAAGAGATTAAGTTATCAGGTGGAGAAAGAAAGCGTTCGTAAGATCAACCAAAACAAATCGAAAAGGGATAATATCTTTCGTTGGATGTCGTGATTTTACAGTGTTAATTATTAGGGCAAAGTAACTCTATAGAGAAAATAAACTGTGTAGGATTATGACAATCATGAGAATGGTTAATTATCCCTAAAAAGTATTTCAAAATCAAAAGATTCAGTCTAAAGGAACCACCAAAAGCCTATATATAATCTTCCCAAAAAAAATAATAAATAAATAAATAATGTTTTTTCCTAACCATTGATAAGACAACAATAAATATTTCGTTTTCCTCCGCCTGAGGAAGATCCCAAAAGACATTAATTATTTATATTGGCATGAACTGGGGGTCAATGTTTTATACAAGGAATATTTGAGGTCGACGAGAGACGAGACAGATCAGAATTGCATGGAATATCTTTCCTCTTCCCATAATATTGCCAAATTCTATTCAATGCTTTGTGCAGCCAAGAGACGAGTGATGCACACACCCTTTCCCTTCCACCGTTTCATATTTATATATAATTTCTTTTAGGATTTCAAATTCTATTCAATGCTATAAAATTTACGAATCGTCGCAGTAAATGAGTGGAATAATAGAAATTTGGACATTTTTTTACCTAATTAGCTGCGATTATATCGATTTTCCATCGTCATTGAATTGGTAAAAAAAAAAAAAAAGCTCATTCTTCTCACACTAATTAATCCTGTCATTCGACACATATCTCGTTATACCTCCAATGAAAAACACAAAAAGATAAAACAAAATAAAGACAAATTTGTTGAATGAAAGGAGAAGGGAAATATAATATTACCCAAAAGAGAAATGTACGAAAAGCAGCATGTCCTAGCATGCAAAACCAGTGTTGTTCTTTGGGGAAATTGTTTCTTTAAGATTTGGGAAAAAACCACAAAAAATCCAAAACTATACTATCTGTGACACATTTACCCTAAACTTTTTTTGTGATACCAAAAACTCCAAACTATGCTATTTGTGACACATTTCCCACATTGCATTTTAGTCAATGGATATTTTCGTCTTTTTTATTTTTTTATTTTTTTACTTTCGGGCGAGGGCGGCCCTCGCCAATATAGGGTGAGGGTTGCCTCGCCTAGGCGGCCCTAGCCCGACTCAGGTGAGGGCGACCCTAGCGAGCGTCGGGTGAGGGCAACCTTCTCCGACGTCAGGCGAGAGTCACCCTCACCGGAGTCGGGCCAGGGCCACCCTCGCTCACCCAGGCAAGGCGACCCTCCCCCAACTCAGGCGAGGGCGACCCTTACCGGTGTTGGGCAAGAGTCACTTTCGCTTGAGTCGGGTCAGAGCCGCCCTCGCTCTCCCAGGCGAGGCGATCCTTGCTGGAAAGAAAAAAAAAGCAAAAAAGATGAAAATGCCCATAGATTAAAGTACAATTGGGTAAATGTGTTACAAATAATATAATTTGAGATTTTTAGTGTCATAAAAAAATTTAAAATAAATATATTATAAATGATATAATTTGAAGTTTTTGGTGGCTTTTTCGCTTGAGATTTTGCGAATAATGTATAATAAGATCAACCTCAGCTGGCGAAGTGAATGGCAGACGTCTGCAGAGATCTATTTTGCTGAGCAGCTCACATGAAATGGCAATGATTGCTTTCATCTGTTGAAACATTATTGCGCTCTCTCTCTCTCTCTCTCTCTGAAGCTGTTATATTCCAGAGTTAAAATTAGGGTTAGTCTTCACAATTTTATACTGTTTTTTGATTCTTCTAAATAAAACTCCTCTCTCTCTGCATACTGTACTTTTAGCCTTCACGTTTTTTACTGTTTTGAAATTCTTCTAAAGTTTATTCTGTACAATCAAGTCTCTTAGCCTACTCAACATGACATTCTCCTCACAATTGCCGACGAGGTTAAAGCGACCATCGTCGGCCACCGGCAAGCTCCAAGCGCACTCACTGGTGATCATAGAGGACAATGATGTCCCCTTTGGATTTTCCTCCCTCGCTCGGACAGACAAGGGTTCGATCAATCCTACACTTGCGGCATGGCGAGCGTCGAATCTTACCCTTGCTTGGCGAGGTGCATGGGGCTTTGATAGAGTCTAGGTGCGATTGCCCAACCGCATCTATCTCCTCTTCCTCTATTCTTTCTGTCATTTATTGATTTTTTTCATTTAACGTCATATGTGTAACTGTGACAAACGTTAACAATATTGCATCAGCAAATTGCAGTTGTAAACCATTTGATTGAATCTATTGACAGAGTTAGATGATTCAATTTCACAAAATAAGAGCAGGTGAGTGCAAATTATGTTTTGACCGTTGGTCACCTGAGGACTTAAGGTTTTATTTTGGTCAATTTAGGACTTGACACACATTTTAAAAGAGCCCCAATCATGTCTTGCGATCGCCGCTTATGGAATTCAAGCTTTGGAAATCTGACATGGTTCCGACGTGGAATATTTGGGCTGAATACAACCGGCGGGAAGATCAAAGACTTAATTGGAGTTTTCTTAAAGCCTTAAGTCCCCGATTGATCAATGGCCAAAATCCTTTAGTCCTGAATCTGCACTAATCCGGAAGAAAAGTTAGAAAGAGTGCAGACTGAACATGAGATGATACGATAGGATTACCTTACTTTTATGTATGATCAAGTTGGGTCTTATCAAAAACTTAAAAGCAGCGAAAAAGTGGGTTGCTCATCAAAATCTTGATGGTACGAAGATAGGCGAAAGCGACCTCATGTATGGTACCCAAGACCGACACGAATCGAACGAATACCCGTGCCTCCTTCCCAACAAAAGCAATCGATGTCAACATACGTACCGAAACCGAAACGAAAATATCCGGAGGCCACAGACAACATAACCCATAATCAACCAATTGAAGGGTGTTTTTATCTGGAAAGATAGAAGAAAGGAAGGCCCGGAATCAACAGGACACATGAACCTAACGAGATGACATTCTAGAAACACAAACGTAATTATAAGCAGGAGAATATATCGTTATTTATTACGATGAAGGAGTAGGCTACGTATGCGCTTCAAGGATCACAAGCACCGAGCGAACAAGTTGGATGTGGAGGTGGGGTTTTCTCTCTGCATGATTTCTGTGGATTGGAAATCGAGGGTGGGTCCAAATCTGGTGGAGTTTTCAAACGGTGCTTGCATATCGTGAGGCCACGGCCCCTTTTGTGCCGCCTGACACTATCTCAATTGCCCACAGGCCCCACATCTCTCTCTCTCTCTCTCTCTCTCTCTCTTTAATTAGATAATTAGGGATATTCGGTCTTGGCTAAGATTACGTTAAGTTATGATTGTATGATTATATTTCGACAAGTAAATGTTAGGTTGACGAAATGAGGGTACTTCAAAGAAATTAGGAAAAATTGGTCAAAAGTCATAAAATTATCGTATGGAGGCTAATTTAGTATTAAATCTTTCAATTGTATCAACGTGGTCCCAAACCTTTGAACAATTTACCAATTTAATCGTAAATCTTTCAATTGTGAAAATTTCTTACTAAATATTTTCATGATTTGTCAATTTAATCTCGAGCATTTTGACAATTTGCCAATGTAGCCTTCCAACCAAATATCCAAATAATATGTTTAGAATTAAATTGACATAATTGAAAAGTTTATGACTGAATTGGCTGCAGTACAATAGATTAGAGGCTTTTTGGACAAATATCCTACGAAATTAAGATGATTAATCCATATTACATCAATTTGTCACTGAAATTCGGTGTTCAATCACGATGATTTCTCATCAACACTCATCGACCAGAGTGCATTCAAGTGGTACGCCTCGCTCTTTGTCTTCGAATGTGCTCACCTAGGATTCATCGAAATTTAAATTAGGGGCATGTTCATTTGAGTGAAAGAATTTTATGCAAATTAATTTTCCACACTTTCATGTGTTTGGTTTGTTGAAAATGATCGGTCAACGGAAAAACCATTGACAGTCAAAGAAAATACGCATACTTAAAGTGAAGAAAATGAATTCCGTACGAAAACCATTTTTCTATATCATGAAATAGTCAATGAAGCAAACCCTAGATTCGATTATCCTTGATTAATGTACCTAGGGCATTTTACACGTGTATTTTGTGTGATTCAAAGTGTTAAGCATTCCACATCCTTCGTGTGTACGAGATGTATAATTGCGCTAAGCACATATAGTCTTCCTCCATCCGTCTAATTAGTTATATATACTTTTGAAATCAAGATTTCCAACCCAAAAATTGCAATCCCTGTGATGGGTCCATCATTCAGATCTCTCTCTCTCTCTCTCTCTCTCTCTCTCTCTCTCTCTAGCAAGACCTCTCAATGTAAAGCCTGTTCACATGCATTATAATCATTGACATTGGCCTTCGGATAAAGGTTGAAATATACGATTTGTTTTCATAATTCAGGAGAGCACAAGCTCAGAGCCCAGCTATACAGAGGATCATACAACATTCACTGGCCGCATGGTCCTGTTAAATTTGTTAGATTTTGTATGACCACAGTCAACTGTTCTGAAAACTTAAGTTGTTAAATAAATGTATGGTTTAATATTTAATTATTCTAACACTATCTCTCACGCTTAATCTAGTCTTTTTTTTTTTTTTGTATTAAGCATAGATATATTAAATTGGTGAGGCAAATGGGGTCTGGAATTGAACTCAAGATCTCATATTCCGATACCATGTTAGATTTTATGGGACCACAGCCAACTGTTCTAAAAGTTTAAGACGTTAGATAAAAGCATGGTTTAATATTTAATTGTTTTAACAAAATTTAGGATTTAACTTACCGACTCGTGATTTTCATGATTTGCACGTATGATCTCCAATTCTTGAACTGAAAGACCCTGACGCCTCAGCGACACCGCCAAACCCGACAGCCAAAATATCCTATCAGCCGAATGATCAACACACATTCTCTCTCTGTCTCTGTCTCAGTCTCTCTCTCTCTCTCTCTCATCCATATGGGCAAAAGATTGGACACAACCAGTAAAGGGGTGCATGGGGAGGTGGACACCGGACGTGCAACACCTGAGGATCGATCAGGATCATGTACACACCCTTCAGGGATGTGGAATGGGGAGACAGCGTGGGGGGACCATGGTCTTCTGCGCGTGTGCGCACGTAAAAAGAGAACAAACGATCTGAGTCAACTGACCCATCTGGAACTTTTAGGTTCACTCGCTTGCTTTTCACCTTGACCATTAGCGACAACCCACGAAGAACACAATTATTTCTTGTGGTCCTGAGAGTACACGGCCTTCTTTTGGACTCTTGTCGTGCGATGTCGTTATGGGGTCACGGTCTGGTTCAAGTGCGTTTGTTCTGCATCATTTAAATTCGAAGGGTTCAGGTTGAGATAATGCAAGTATGCAGTGCACTCTTGTCTTGTCTTAGAGGCCAGCTAGGGAATCCCGAGGGTCGTATTAGCGATTAAGGACCACATGCGTGTGGATTAGCCTCATGACGCCGCGGGAGCAAATTCAGCGCGATTCTAGAACAATAGGAAATCCAGTAACATGAGTGGAAATTAAACTTGCAAACATACAAATTCACATGATAGAGCGGAGAAATTTTCTAATTATATACGGAATAATGATGAAGAATATTATATATCTTCTTCAGGGAAAAAAAAAAAGAGTTCTTCTGCTACATAGTTGGGCGAGGGCTACGAGTCCTCCCCCAGTCGCTGGCGAGGGCTCGCAGCCCTTGCTTAGAGCTGGACAAGGGCTCACTGCCCTCACGGCGGCTAAGGTGAGCATGATTTTAAGGTAAATCCTGAAACCGGAAAACCAGACTAGTGGGAACATGTCCTATTCAAGGTTCTAGGGTATATAGGATAGGTTCTAAATTCCAAAAATTGAGGAACATATTTCGATAAGTAGGTTTTAAGTTCATGGTGGATGGAACCTTAAACAAGTTTTTTGTGTTTTTCTTGGTCATGTCTTCGCACGATCTTGCGGCGTTACATGTTGTTCAATGATGAGTGTATAATCTGAAACCACTAGTCTGAACTTACATTTTATGATCGAGACTTTCACTTTGTTAATGTTTCATATTTTTCATGTGTCTAAATATAAATTGCGGTCAATGGATTGTAGCAGCAAGTAGTGGTCATTAAAAGTGATGATTAACTACAATCGTTCATTGAATAATACAAGTGGAACCTGGGTAGTCCCTGGAACCGACCCTAGAACTTGTGACAAGATGAGTTCCAGGATATGCAAGGTAAGTTCTAGGTTCCAAAAAATAAGAAACATGTTTCAACAAATAGATTCCATATAGAACCTGTAACCATTCATGCCTAGTAGCAGCTGGCGAGGACCGCAAGTCTTCGCTCAAATTAGGGCGAGGGTCGCGGCCCTCGCCCGCGGTTAGTGATGGCTCGCAAGCCTTCGCCTAGTGGTTGGCAAGGGTCGCTGGGCCTCGACTGTTGGCCAATGGCCCCCTACCAGCCTTAACAATTAAAAAAAGAAAAAAAAAAAGTAAAGAAGGAAAAAGAAAACGAATAAAATAAAATAAAATAAAAGATACAATATTAAAAATTATTTAAAATCATCAACATCAATACCGGTCGTGCCACGTAAGACGACTAACGTCCCCGTCAGCAATCTCCAGCCAAAATTCGTCAGATGGATTTAATTAGCAAAGCGTGAAAATGTTTAAAACCAATTGGTGCAATTAAAAGGTTTAAGATTGAATTGGCAAAAATGCAATAAGTTTAGAACTTTTTGGACAATTTTCCAATATATGAAATTACTAGAGAATTAAAAAATGAGGTGAAACTAAGCAGATAAAACAGGTGCAAATTGGAATAGAAAAGCACTATGGAGCCATATGAAAACAATGGATTAATTTTGAGACCGTAAATCGGATTGTCACTTTGGAGGAGTTCTCCGAATTGATATCACCGACCCTATAACTCTTCTTAGATAGAAAGTTTTTCCGTATTTTCCGAAACCTTTTGCATTTCTGGGTGTTCGAATGCTTCAAAAACTCTTCATTAGTCATATATGCGCATCGAAACATAAGGCACCGCAGCTTCCTCGGTTGGTCCGGCCATATCTAGATTTTCTTCATTAGTCATATAACCATCAAGTGCAAACAATCTCATGTTTGGTCCGGCCATATATAGATTTCCGGCTCTAGATGGCGCCGCAGCTTCTTCACTTGGGCCCGCTGCCTCCACTCATTTTTTTTCTTCTTCTTCTTTTTTTTTTTTTGTATAAGTGTTGTTTTTGTTGAGAGATATTAACATGTTTTGCTATTTTTTATGGTTTGACCCAACTAAAAAACTGCCAACCCACTGAAACATTGACCCATGTTAAGTCTTGTTTTGGTATGGGACTTCGCTTGGAGTTCGGGACGATCTTCAATATTTCATGCATTTATGCAGATATGAAAATAACAAAATAATATTTGATTGATGAAAATTAAGTCTTATCGATTTGTTAAGGCATCCGCTGTTAAAACGTTTTAGCTTTGTTCCTGGCGGTCTTTCCTAGTTTTGATACATGTATATGATATGTATCCATTGATAGAATATTTCAACGCAATAATGAGGAAAGGTGCCAAAAAAGTCTTAAACATATTGATTAGTACTAATTCAGCCATAAATCTGTTAATTGGACCAATTTAGTCCAGCACCCTTTGCATTTGTGTCAATTGAGTTCATCCGGCCAATTTTAGCCAGAAATTATTAACATGAACGTCAATCGTCATATGTAGCACGACCGGCGTCGAAATGGATAAATTTTAATATTTTTGAACATTTTTTTTCTTTTGTTTTCATTGTGGCCGACGACCCTGGGCAAGGGCTTGTGAGCCCCTACCTCTTGCTAGCCACAAGCAAGGGCTTGGTCTTGCAAGGGTCCAGCCCTTGCCAAAGGCCACGAGGGAAGTCTATGGGGTGTTGGAAACTCGTTGGACTTCTGCCAAAAACTCTATGGCGGATGTTGTAAAACCAGCAAAGGAGTTAAGCATGATGGATCTCTATGGGTATTATTGGATTTTGCAAACAAGCTAGTATCGTCGGGATTAGAGATCAGGGTGCCCTCGCGGCCTTTGGTAAGGAGTCAACCCTCGTAACCGGGCAATGGCCGCTCTCGCCCAGTTGTCAGCAAATCTCACTAGCCACAATGAAAAAAAGAAGAAAAAAGAAAAATAATAATAACAGTTGATAAAAAAAAATTCAAATTTTGTCCACCTCATTGCCGGTTGCGCCACGTGAACGACCATCTCCATATCAGTAATTTCCGGTCAAAATTGATAGGATGGACTAAAGTGACATAAGCGCAAAAGGTCGAGAACTAAATTTGTCAATTGAAAGGTTTAAGACTTTTTTGGTACTTCTCCCCTACAATTATGTCTCCATTTTATCATTTTAGGGTTTTAAATGCACACCATAAGCAAAATTTATATAAGTCAAATATGCACTACGATTATTATTTATTGTACATACTATGCAAAAGAAATCTTACAAAAAAATCTTCTATTTAGGGATCTTGCATTTATTTCTCCAAACAAATTGGGTGGACAGCCCCAGATTTTAAGCAAATCACCCCCCCCCCCCCCCCCCCCCCCCACAAAAAAAAAAAAAAACAACAGAAAAAGAACAGGGCTAAGCAGTGGGCTTGTTTTCTGAATAGCTAGGGGATGAGATAGATCTACTTTGACTTCATATGTTTGAAAGTGTTACACAATGTCTAAAGTTGTTAATAGGGCTGCTTTAAATTTACAACGGCACCTATCTTTGCCAACATAAGATTAAGGTCCCGGAAATCTCATAAGAAGTCGCAGCTCGCATCTGCAACCGACGTTTCCTAAAAGTTAGCTTCGGAGTTTCGGGTATTCAAAACTATTTGTGAATTTTAGACCCGTTATCAATTCACCAAACACTTCCAAAAGAGTGAAAAAAAAACAACTCTTGAAATGAACTCTTTGCATATCCAGTTGAAGAGGGACTAGAAGAACCATGAAGGGACCGCGGAAGCAATCGCTAAATCACACGAACCACGACGAGAATGGTTGTACTTCTGTGTGTTGTCCATGCGTTGGTTCAGGCTTTAGCAAGATGCAAACTCCCAGTCGTTTGGGGCAATTTTCCAGAGTGTGTTTTTGTACATTGACGAGGTCCTCAGAAGGGGAGCAACCTCGGCCCATTAAGGATCATTTGGGACCAATTTGGGCCTCCAAGTCTTCATTCCCGAGAAGAGAGCTAGCTAGCCTTTCAATTCGAAGTGATAGTCACAGTCACTAGGACTTTGCATTCGATTGTACACTCTAGTGGGCCCTTTAGGGTTTCTTGGCTGACAAGTTGTCCTCCTCAGATAGCAACAAAGGCACTTTGAGAGGAAAAATTCGAGCCAAGCAAAAGATGATAGCGGGACGAATTGAGTACATCACGAGTCGCGCTCGACAGGTAGTTTTCGCGCAGGCTATCGTTTTATTCGTGGACAATTAACTGAGTATGAAAAAGGCCTAGAGGATATGTGAGAGTAACTCATGAACGGCCGGAATGGAAGAGTTGTTTTTTTCTTTTTTTCATTGTGGCCAGCAAGGGCTGTACCAGTCAAATCTGGCGAGGGCTCAACCCTCGTGGCCTGAGCTAGGGCTTGGCAGCCCTCGTCCACTGCTGGCAATGGCTTGGGTGAGGACCATGAACCTTGTCCACTACTGCTAGTAATTGGCAAGGGCTCATAGGCCCTCGCTCAGTGTGCACAATGAAAATAATAATAATAAGTCAAAAAATTCAGAAAAAAATATTAAAAAATTATTAAACTTGTCCGCGTCAGTCCCGCCCATGTCACGTAAAACGGTTAGCATTCATGTTAGTAATTTCAAGTCAAAATTGACCGAATGGACTCACGCAATTTGTACAAATACAAAAGATTTATGACTAAACTGATCAAATCGAAAGATTTAGGACTGAATCGGTACCAATACAACAGATTCGGGACTTTTTTGATACTTTTCCCACCAATCGGATAACGCAGCTCATGTGTTCCGAGTCGATCCACATCGTTGTCACATTGAGCATAGCAATGAAGGGCAACATCATGAGATGCAGCCGCAGTTCTCCTGGAGAATAAGCGTACATGAATCGCCGTCCCTTCTGTGTCAAGCTCATCCTCCTATGCGCATAATCTTTTTTTATTTTTTTGGTAAAGATATGCGCATAATCTTTTGTTGCTGGAGAGACAAAGAATCGGTCCGAATGGGTGACTAGGAACGATTTGAGCTGTCTGGTTTTTCTCTTCTTATCCTTCTTGAAAAAGATGGAGAAGTTCGCAAGCAATGGCAAATCCTTCAAACCGAACCGTTGCTGACTAACTAATCCAATCCGATAACCGCCATGCATGTCGCTTTCTGCAAACCTCTGATGAGCAGATTAGAAGGGGATTTTGATCTTCGTTTGGGCTGATGGACGTGCCACGTTTCTTGCCCCCACAGAACAACTTGGATGGTTTTTAGATTCGTTTTGCCTTGGCAAGGTTGTGTTTAGGTCGGCTTTCACGTACCGGACTAAATCCACCTCTTGTCGGGACCGAAAGATTCGCGTTGAATGTGTCCTCGAAGCTTGATCCCGTGCTATCTGAACAAGTATCGATCGAATTTAAGACTTCACGCTTCTCGAATATTTTACATAAGAGATGTGCACATATCTAGAACATTCTACGTATCTCCTTTGAAGATCCATATCAATAAGGAATATGCGCAATTAAGGGAAATATCCGCATAAAACTTAAAGGATACGGAGAATTATTGAAAATATTTAGGATTTCCTACATATTTCTTACACATTTCAAATTATAGTTCTTTTTAATATTTTAAATGATGGCAAAGAAAAAGAGCACTTGGAAAGTTGGTCTAGTAGGAAACCCTTACTTTATTTTTCTGAGACATAAATCTTCTCAATTTACAAAGCAAATTACAGTTTTGATATAACCGAATTTAAAAACTGTTTTTTTTTTTCTTTTTCATATCGACTGGCACATCTTATCGACCACTCATTTCCTTGTTGATGTGCCGCGAGTCCTTTTGTCTGAGAACAAGACGATAAGTTCTTCCGAAAACAACGTGGATATCTCATTTAGCAATATCTCAAGGCTCTGTTTATTTTATGAAAAATAAATAATTTAGAAAAATATTTTTGTAAAAATAATAATTTATATCAATTGAAATAATTAGTTAACGAAAAATAATTTCATTATCAATATTGATTTATGTCTCAAAATTTTCGTGAATACTTTTCATTTGTTCATTTTTATTTTTGTTTCAAATAATTGTCCTTAGGGAAATATTTTTCATATCACCCATTTTTCAAAAAAGAAACGGATGGCTCCTAAATTGAACTCTACTTTCTAGTATTCACATTGATAGGCCGTCTGAGTACCTTTTTTTTTTCATTGATCCAAGAGAATCGTGAGCTCTATGTCGTTCAATCCATCGTCACCAATATAACAACTCTCTTCAGCAACCAGAGAGCTCATAAGTATGGAAGATAAGATGAACCATTTGTCCTTTGGTGGTTGGGGACGATATTAAATTTTTTTGTATAGATTGATATTGACATGGGTTTGGTCTCAATGTCAACAAACAAAAGCAATGTTGAGTATGATGCAGGAAGGCTCTTGAGTTAGAGAAAATATACTTTTTTACCACCAAGATGATTGGCCTATGTATGTGTTATTCTCAAGTTATTTCGAGAAGTCTTTAGTCCGAGGTTATGTTCCCATTCGTCATCAATCTCGGGAAGTCTCGGTTCATCAATAAAGGATACAAGAACTCGGGAAGCCTACGATTTTGCGTTGCACTTATATTGTGGCGGGGCTATTGTAACGAGCATATCCTTCCGGGCAGTGGTTATGGCTTAGTTCGAGCATTTTATAAGTGGCATAAAATTCCAATTGTGAGACCCAAAGGGTCGTCAGTGTTGGTCATTCAATCTTCCCTATTCAAGCACCATAAGCACAAGACATAATAGCCATACCGTGATGACGAGATACCACCAAATCAGTCAATTGTTTGTTTAGAAGACACCGGCCTCATGTATTTCACTACGCCTGCCATGGGATTCCCTTAGGATACTCGTTGGGTATACGAATTAAGCAAGATTTGAATAACCCTCCCCACGAGTTGGCATAGTTTGTTATGGATATTGAGTGATTTCCAACTTGAAAACTAAAAAGTAATTCGTTCTGATCTTATCAACCATCACCTTAACCAGTTCATAGCATTTGCAAAGCGTTTCCTAGGCCTCAAGGTAACCAGATCTCCATGCCCACGCCCTCGGATTATAAAAAGAGAAAAAAGGGATATTTAAGTGAATTTCGTGTAGATCTTAAATGCACTTTGTGAAGTTCCCGAATATGAAAGTTTGTAATCCATCCTCATGATATATTCATCAATGTTCTAAAAATCGAATATTACTTTTCAAGTAAGGCCAACAAATGTCTTTAGCATAATCATTACCATGATCCTAACTAAAGTATGGTGATACTACAAAGAAGGAGCCAGCTTCTCTCTCCTTAAGAGAAGAAAAAAATGTTTCTTCAGTTGGGAAACTGGTTGGTGGGCAAGTGCAATGAGAAGTGCAGCAATTTGCCAATGGGTCACCAAAACTTATCTCTTATGGACCTTTTGGGGGATGTGTAATGTAATTGGTGGCTAAGTGGTTGAACCAAAACCAATGCCCATCAGCTTCAATGTCAACAGAGAAAACTGCTGTTTACTGACCATAGAACTACTCCAAGATAAGCAAACTTTGAAGAGGCTCATCTGCTGATAGGTCAAAAGTCAAACGCCCTCCACTGAGCAATATTGTTAATTAAGAAATCTTGGAGTTCGTTAAGGCTTCAATTAAGCAACCTAATTCCCACTATGAAAGCGCTAATCAATGAGGCAATGATGGTGTCATTCACTAGACAAAACTTCCCCATGAATGCCATCGTTCATTAAACAAAAAGTTTAAATTTGGGATAGGCACCACGTAGTAGCATGACACGTTTCTTAGTCACCATTGCCATCATCAGAAGCTGATCGATTTTCACTTTCGAATGTGACTAATCAGATGCTAATTGATGAGCTTCTAGTAGGGGGGAAATCGGGTAGGCTATGACGAGAGATTTGGTGTCAATTTCCTCGTTCGTCCGTACTACAACATTATGGGCACGACGATTAAGAAAAAAGAATCAATCGGATATGATTCGTTATCCTCATAATCCGTCAATCATCAGTTACAGTCGATTCCTAAAGGATTATCAAAAACATTTTACTGTCTCTCGTTTCGATAAATTATACTCGTACTCTTACAATTGCATTCTTAATTAAAAAAAGAGTTTATTTCTCTTTTATGTCACTTATTAAATATATTTTCAAGAAAACAGGAATTTTAAAAAAATTATTAACATTTTCTGAAAGCCAATAGCCCTCTCAAACAAGGGTGTAGCTATACTTTTTATTTTTTTATTTTTTTATTTTTCAATGACAAGTGTAGCTAACCATGTTTTTGTTTTTGCCTTATCGAACCGTCACCATGTTGGCCCCATCGATTGGCCATGAGTCATTCTATAATTTTTTTATCCAATTAAACATCTCTATCCGTTCGCCATCGAAAACGTTGAAAGCCGGCCAACTTCATGTGGAAGTAACCCACATTTTGTTTGGAGAATCTATTCTTTCACATAACATATGAAAAATGAGTTTAAAAAGTTTCAAATAATTTTACAAAATCGGCCAAACTCGGACTTTCGCTATTTTCTCTTTTTTGTGAAAGACGTAGCATGGCCGGCCAATTTTTGTCTTTTTTATTTTGTTTATACTTCATCTTGAAAGTAGAAACCTCACGCCCTCGTTTCAAAAAGGAAAAGAAGACATAAATAAAATGTTGAAGCAATGATATAGAAAACAAAAGTTTCGTACGTTGATATCAAGCCCGAGTTGTTGGGAACAGTTAGCCGCTCGTGATGGTGCATGTTATTTTTAGGGTTTCGATCGATGATGATGCTTCGATGCTCGTTGCAATGAACTTGATTTTGTCTCTGTCGCATGGTAACGATCGGTCACCAAAACACAAATTCTTCTTTTTTTATAAATCCAATAAGAGGAAAAATGAGGTCGAAAATGACATTTTGTGGGTCCAAATTGGAGAAATTGCCACGCCGAAAGAAGAGGGGGGCAAATGGGGTTTTTTATGAAAAAAAAAATAGCACAAAAATTATTAAATAGGCTGATCCACACCAGCATATGTTGAATTGTATTGGGTGCATTTAATTAATATGATTGTGATTTGAATTGTATTGGGTGCATTTAATTAATATGATTGTGATCTATTACACGTCTCCGCACCCAGAAGAATGGAGTCAATCTAGTCGGGTATACAAAATTGAGGAAAATTGTCCAATTAGTCCTGAACATTTTGTACGGATATCAATTCAGTTCTAAATTTCCCAAATTTACTCATAAACTTGTATGAAATTATATTGTAATCATCTCAACCAATTTTTTGTCGGAAATAGCTAACATGGTGGTTTAGTTATCGTCGGTCGTCCTACTTGCCATGTTGCCATATCAAAAATTTCCGACGAAAATTAGTCGGAATGACTATATTGAAAAAAAAAACTTATAAAACAAGAAGGCATGACGCACGCATGATTGCTTCGCCAAAACTTTATTCATTGATGGTTGCTCGATCGGATTTCTATTTCGCTATTATTGTTAGAGCCAAGATCAGATAGCATTGCGAGTCAAATTGCACAAACTTTGTGCCATGGGTTAAATTTCAATCTTCTTCTAAATGTTTTCAGCCATATCTCATCGGTTCAACATTAGCCGAACTTTGCCACTTTTAGGTTACTTAAACGGATGAAAATTTTAAAAGGGCCAATCACGAAATAGTTAGGCAATCTTTCAACTAATGAATTATTGCACTTAGACTAATTGTGAGTTGGAGAAAAATTTGGATTTGGATTAGATCGATGGCCAATCAAGAAGTCACTTTTATCAATACGTGGCCCCCGCATCCATGACAATATACATTTTGGCCATTTTGCATGGATTTGGTAGAGCGTGATGTCGTTCTCTTTTGCATGAGGACATCAGGGGAGGAATTGCTAAACATCAATTGATTCCATTGCATGAAAGCAACAATTGTTGTGAGAAAGATAGGTTCGATGCCGCCATGTCCCCCATCCAAATTCATCAATCAGGCATCGAAGTTTGATCGGCCCGAAAGCAACTGAAAAGCTGACCGCTCGCCCTTCATCGAAATTCATCTTGCATTCTTGCGATGATCTCTACGTTACAAATTACTAAATTGTTTCGCGAATACATTTACGGTTGTACGAATATGTGGAGAAAATGGAGCAATTGATGTGATGATAGTACTAACTAGTGATTGGACTATATGAAAATGAAAATCAGAACCTTTTGAAGATAAGCAACGTCCGATCGACCGGCCATTCCAAGTGGATTTTGCGTGAGGTTTTTAAACTTCGCGTGCTTAGGTGGACCCAAGCACCAACAAAGGCGATAGACTTTGGAGCAAATGGCGCCCTTCCTTCCTTTTCTTTTTGTTTTACACTAACGCTTTTCTATTTTTGAAGCAAAAAAATACACAATAAATTCGGTCGATGATCTCTACGTTACAAATTACTAAATTGTTTCGCGAATACATGTACAATTGTACGAATATGTGGAGAAAATGGAGTGATGCATGTGATGACAGTACTAAGTACGTAGTGATTGGACTTTATGAAAATGAAAATTAGAAGCTTTTGGAGATAAGCAACCTCCAATCGACCGGCCTTTCCAAGTGGATTTTGCGTGAGGCTTTTAAACTTCGCGGGCTTGGGTGGACCCAAGCACCAACAAAGGCGATAAACTTTGGAGCAAATGGCGCCCTTCCCTTCTTTTCTTTTTGTTTTATAATAACACTTATCTATTTTTGAAGCAAAAAAAGAAAAACAATAAATTCGATTTTTCTCATTGTGATCTTAGAGATTTTAAACATTCCGTTACGATTAGGGATAAGCATCGACCCAAGTAAGGACCGGAACCGGCTAAACCAGATAGATTTCCGACGAGCAGAAATAGTTTCCCATTTCAAATTGGTTCCATGGTAGATTGATCTCGAAACTTTTTTGGTACCGTTTGGAAAAGCCAAGAAAAAAGATAGTCTGACTCGAATTTGCAAAAAAACATATTAAATATGTTGTTCGACTTAACTACTTTAATCATTTCCCCATCCGTGGTATAGCCAATACTCTCGAAAAGGTCGCTCTTACCCGAATCCAAAATTCGGGAAACTTATTGGGTCTGGGTAGGCTCGTCTTCGTTTATGAGTCCAAAACCACGGGATTAATTAGATTCTAATACTGCTGAACAATTAGTATTACCATGTTCCTATTCTTCATTCCATTCGAAACCCAGAGGAAATTTAGGATACCTTGGTGAAGAAAATAGTTAGGTAACATTAAATATTATCTCTTGAATATTTTTTAGTACACTTTTTTTGTATTTTCTTACCCAAAAGTTAAGATGGTTTTAGAACGATAGACCAAAGAATCGCCAAAGCCAATCCAATTTTCACGTGAACCCGAAGGCTTTTGACTCTCCACGACACTACAAAAGTCCGGAAAAGTAAAATAGAAACAAAGGCGTAAAAATGAAAAATAAAAAAAAATTCGCGAGAAATTATTTTCCACGTGGCCAAACACGAGCCGGCGGGGCCCGCTTTTCCGCCGACGTGGACTAGATGAACGTCCTTTTTAAATGGCCGACGATGAGAACAGATTTTATTTAATTTGTGCTGTTTAGGAATTAGGGTGGTGAGAGAGTATTTGTTTTGTTTTAATCATTTCATGGTTTTTGGATATCGTAATTGTACAATATCATATAATGCATGATTATTGCCAACAAGAGAATTATAAATTAGAAATTGGATGAGCTTTTTTGATTTTAAATGATTTAATTATTCATTTTTTGTTTTCGGTACGTGCTCTAGTTGCAGGACAATTGACGAGAGAGCAACAGCCTCCTAACCCCATTTTGGAACCAACAATATTCTAATCTCCGTACATATTATTGTAAGTTTTTTTCAACGACACAGATGTTGACCGATTGATAAATGAGTCGATAAATAAATGGAAAGCAAAAAACTAGGCTATCGACACACCAAACAGCTTGTAAACGAGATAAGAATTGAAAATGAGTTTTCATCAGGTGGCAAAGACGCGCGGGATTTTCGCGATAATTATCCTCTCTTTTCCTCTTAATATTTGCGCAACAAAAACACTGGACTGTTTTCGTGCATGAAAAGTGCTGCACCGACCTGTCAGATTTCCCGAACTTTGACCATATGCTGTTTTCCTTAGCGTTGCGGCCGGATAGCATCACGGGTCAAATTGGCCGAGCAGCTGCATCACGAGTTAAATTATCGCTCTTCTCATCGTCATTTTCAGTCGTGTCTCGTCGGGTCTCGAGATACATAGGTTTCCATGCCCGTATTGTCCGATTATAAGATAAAGGGAGCGTTCCAATAATTTTGCAAGGGATCTGAAATGCACTCGTGAGGATCCCAAATGCGACAGTCCGCAGTTCAATCAGCACGAGAGACGTTCATCGATGTTTTGAAAAATCGAATGCACCGAGGTTGGTAAATGTCTTTAGGATGATCATTAACGTGATCCTACCTAATGCAATGGTGGTGCTTCGGGAGCAAAGCCCAATCAAATGTCAATCTGCTTCAATGTCAAACAGAGAAAGCTGCTGCCTACTGACCACACATAACGAATCAAGATGGCTTATCTGTTGATGTGTCAAAAACCCCCAACTAATTAACTGTGTTAATCAAGAAACTGGAGTTCGTTAAAGCTTCTGTTGAGGAGGAAACTAATTCCCGGTTTCGAAGCACTAATCAAAGAGGCAATGATGGTGTCCTCCTCGTTTTATAATTTAGTTCTAAACCTGTTAACAACAATTTGCCAATTTAGTCTTTTCGATCAATTTTGGCCATAAATTGCTGACGTGACAGTATAGTCAGCGCTACGTACGCCCGGGGCTGACATGGATAATTTTTGTATTTTTTTAATTTTGTGAACTGTTTTTTTTTTCTTTTTATACGGCAACATCAGCCATGCCACGTAAGACGGTTGGAATTGACCAGATCGCCAAAGGTTTAGGACTACATTAATATAATTAAAAGATGTAGGACTACATTGGCAAGTTATTAAAAATTTTATGATTAATTTGATATAATTGAAAGGCGCAATCAAAAGGTTTATGAAACTGAATTGGTCGCGGTACAATAGATTTAAAACTTTATGGATAATTTTCTCCACATTACGGGCATGACGATTGAGAAAACTAGTCAAATAAGGGTCGTTCTCGTCACGACTCGCTCGCGCTTATCCGCGTCTACAGAAGGAGAGATTCGTCGACCATTAGTCAAGATCGATCTCTACGAATCATCAAAAACCTTTAATGTTCCGTCCCATTTTGGGAACGAGAACGGCTCGCAAATCATTTGGGAGTTTGATGGGGATTGGATTGGATCAATGATCAATCGACAAGTCACTCTATCATTACGTGGCAACACTCATCCACAACAAGATGGAATTTTTGGGCCATTTCATATGAATTTGGCAGCGTGGATGTTTGTTCTCTTTTGGAATAATGACACAAATAATTATTAAATTTTGATTCAATGTGCAATTTACTCTTTGAACTTTAGCCTAATATTCAATATTATCCTTAAATTTTTAATTTGTCCAATGTTCAATTGAACATTTTCATATAGTTCAAAGATTAAATTGAACATGTGCCACAAGTCTAAGGACCATATGAACAAATTAAAAGTTCAAGGACCACATTAAGCATTAGACTAAAGTTCAAGGACTATATTAAATAAATCAAAAGTTTATAGAGTAAATTGCATACTTAGCTGAAGTTCAAGGACTGTTTGTGTTATTTTCCCTTCTCTTTTTGCATGGGTGACATCGTAGGAAGGTCTGCTAACATCAATTGTGTTTTTTGTTGCGTGAAAGCAATTGTTGTGAGAAAGATAGGCTTGATATTGCGCCATATCCTTCTGTCCATTCTATCAAATTGGGCACCAAAGTGATTGGACAAAAGGCAAATTGGCCGGTTACAATCTGGAAAGCCGACCACTCCGCTTTTACGTAATTTGAAAACATTTCGTGTACACGATGAGCGGCCATTTAATTTCTATATCGAAATTCATCTGCAACGCTTGTATGATTCGCATACGATGATCTCTACGTCATTCCTTATATGATGTGCAAATTATTATGTAGTTCTAGAGATGCACGCATGAGTAATAGACTCGATTCTTGTATGTGTTCTGCAAATATGGGGAGAAAATGGAATAATGATTCATGTCGCCCTTTTCTCTCCTCCTACAACAAGCCAATTTAGCTCTAATTGGATCGAACCTTTTCTTTCTTTTTTTTTCTAATTTGTATGATTAGATTGTTTTTATTATTTTCTCATACGCAGTTTATAAATATTTTTCGCAAAAAGTCACCTATACCCAATTCAAAATTTTAAGAATCTATTAGGTACGGGTAATCTTTTCGATTCGACTCGATGAATTGGACTACCTAACTACTCATTAAGAAAGGATCGTGTTCGTGTGTGAGTCCAAAACTGCAAGATTAAGCTTCTAATGCTGCTTAACAACTGGCATCACCATACTCCTGTTCTTCAATTCATTCAAAACCCAGAGGAAATTCAGGATACCTAGTTGAAGAAAATAGTTAGGTAAAATTGCATTTTATGGTCATTTTGAAAAATAAATTTATCGATTTTTTTTAGTTCTCTTTTTGTATTTTCTTACTCAAAAGTCAAATGGAAGACCAAGATAGTCATGAACCGACGGCTTTTTGACTCTCCACAACACACGCATGGAAAAGTAATATACAAAGAGGCATAAAAATGAAATAAAAATTCAAGAAAATTGATTTTTCCAAGTGGCCAAATATTCTTAGATTGGGACCCACTTTTTCTATCTGACGTGGATTAAAATTATGCCCTCTTAAATGGTCAAGATCAAGATCGATTAAATTTTAATCAATTTGTGATGTTCAGTTATTAGGGTAAGGAGGAGAGCATTTTTAATCATTTCATGGTCTGTGGCCGGATACGTAATGGGTTATATTATATAGTTCATGATTATATGCCAAGAAGAAAAAAAATTATATATTAGAAATTGGATAAGCCTTTTATTTTATATTCAAACGATTTAATTAATTCTTCATTTTCTACGTGCTTTAGCTGCATGATCAAGAAAGCAGGGAGCCTCCTAGTCACTTTTTGGGAACCAATATTTTAAATGGGTAGATGTTGACTGATTAGTGGAACGAGCCAAAAGCAAGAACTAGGCTATTAAAACGCTAATCCGCTTCTAAACGAGATAAGAGTTGCAAAATGAGTTTATTAGGTGAACACAGGATCTAAGGCTGTTAACACGCCAATCTGCTTCTAAACGAGATAAGAATTGGCAACAAGTTTTATCGGGAATTTGCTGTCATGTATCTGCATAAGCTCTAATCGAGCAAGATGCACATGATTATCGCGATAATTATCGTTTCTTTTCCTTGATATTCTACCGGCAAAACTTAATTGTATTCGTGCATGAAAAGTGTTATACTTGACATGTCAGCCGAGTAGTCATGTCAGCAATGAAACACGGATAGCGAGGAGCTTGAATTAATCGAAAGATTTACAATTAGTAGCTAATTCTTGCATGTTGATTGACTTTGTAGGTGCAAGGGAACATTCATTTCAATGAGTAAACAAAAAGAGTATGGAAGGTGCAAAAGATCGGGATTGAATTTTTAAGAAATAATCCATCATAATGATAATTAAGCTGCCAAAATGTTCATAATAATCTAGAAATCCTCCAAATTGGATAAGATCTTGTAAGATAGACATGCCAAGCAAGTAAAAATTTGATAATTAAATGGTTCAGAAGAACTTTTGAACTAATTGTGGAAAGATTTTGCTTTTAAGCATTGCTAATTAAGCCACCATAAAGTGCCCCGGAAATTCTTTCGAAAGATAAGATTGCGTGAGATAAAGATGCTTACTAAGTACAATTGTGTAGGCTAATACTCACACGTGGCACGATTTCGAAGCTAAGTAGGAAAACAACATGCTATTCCAATTAACATCGTCTAATCAAATAACCCAAAAAGAGCAAGAAGGAGACATACATTTTATTAAGGAAATAATCCATCATATTGCTTAACTAAGCTACCATAAGATTGATAATGATCTAGAAATCCTCCAAATTTGATAAGAACCTTTGAAGATAGACATGCCAAGCAAGCCAAAACTCGATATAATTTAATGATCAAGGATGAACTTTCGAACCAATTGAGGAAAGAGTTTGCCTTTTATTCTCATAAAAAGGGTAGACATAATCTCATCCCGATAAGGAAAATAGTATATCTTCCAAAATATGAATTAGTAACATTAACATATTAAGTCTAGCCAAATACCAAAAATTAAAAATTAAAAATAAAATTTGGGCATGCCAACAAAGGAAAATAAAAAGCCTAATCCTCACGAGCAGCATACTTCCATGGCTAATTACAAGGGAAAAAACTTCCATTAATATGAAAAGTAATTAATAGAAATTAGGTGGAAGGTTGTAGATATCAGACATAAATAGCCTACGTGAATCTTTCGCTGTAGATTTACTTTCGGCGACGGGCGGTGGCGTCCTCACGGGGGCTGACGTGGCGGGTCGCGATTGGGCGGTGACGGGGGGAGAACGATGCTTGGAATCAAAGGTGCTAACGTCAGGTCAGGTCAGGTCAGGTCAGGTGGTACACGGCCCTGCTGACGTGGCGGTTTGTTGACTTTCTGTCAACGGAAGAGGTTTGGCAAATTGTGGTTGCCCATACTCAAGTATTTTACATTTCATGGCTGTTCCCAAAAGAAATGTACTCTATTCGTTAGTTTCTTTTCCCTTCAAAGGCATAAATTACTTTATTTTTTGCTCCTTTTCTTCCATTATAAGACATGATTTTTTTTTTGGTCGCCCAAGATTATGCCCCCCTCCCCCTCACCGTCGCACCGGTTGGCCTCGATGCTCGAAGTCATATCTCTAGATGTGTAGAACGTCGGGTATTCAAGCACTAAAAAGATACTGCAAACCCGCGCAGCTGGAATCTCAATACCTTAGTCAAACCAGAGCTCCGACAATAGTCGAGCAAGAACAACTTCCCAGGGCAGTACACGTTTGCAGTAAAAGAAGGGCAGTTCCAAATAGGCCCGAAATTTTCGAAAAGAAAAACACACAGAACCAGAAGGGTCTAAATTGAATGCTTTTGCTTTAAAACTTGATGTCAATCTCGAATACCAATTTTTTTGCGGCTGCCAAAGTTACCGTGGCAGATGCAACGGGACCCCTCGCAAGGCAACCACAAATGGACCCACGAGAGAGAAGAAGGGAGAAACCGAAACCTCCTCCCTCTTCAAAATTTTTATAAATTGGAACTGCAAGGCTTCCCTCTCTCCTGCACAACACCAACCAAACTCTCAACCAAAACCCTCTCTCTCTAGTTCTCATTGCATTCTGAATAGAATACAGGACAGTTGTCTTTTGCATGACCAAATCCAAAATCCCCAGCGTACCAAAAACCCGAACACCAACGACACATCGAACACCCTCTCATTGGTCCCTTTTCTTGATATCGGGAGCCAGGACTTGTCGCTGGTTTCTTCTTGGGTTAGGCAAACATATGTCTTGAAGGGGTCGGACTTTGGGAAAGAAAGTCCATTTCCTTGGCTGGTTTGAAGAAGAGGGTCATCATGGGTTCAAAGATTCAAACGTGGAACATGATTGGAGCAAAACTGATGCTGGCATTGATGCTGCTCTCGTGGGCATCTTCAGTGTCATGCTCTGTTTCTTATGACAGAAAAGCTATTATCATTGATGGCAAGAGGAGGATTCTCATCTCTGGTTCCATTCACTATCCCAGGAGCACGCCTGAGGTAGTGACAAACCCAATTGCAGTTCCCCACATGTCCCTTTTTACACCTTTTTTTTAAAAAAAAAGAATTGTATATCATTTGGTTTTTGGGTTTTGGGTGGTTGCAGATGTGGCCTGATCTCATATGGAAGGCAAAACAAGGAGGGTTGGATGTTATCCAAACCTATGTTTTCTGGAATGGACATGAACCTTCTCCTGGAAATGCAAGTGCAACTTATGATCTTCTTTGGATTATAACCATTTTGTTTCACTGATTATATGTTTTTCCCGTTTTCTTCTTAAAATTAATGAAGTTTCTTGTTCTTTCCTTCTTTTCTTTTTCCCACCCTGTGCGCAGTATTACTTTCAGGACAGGTTTGATCTGGTTCGGTTCATCAAGCTGGTGCAACAAGCTGGTCTTTATGTTCATCTCCGGATTGGGCCTTATGTCTGCGCTGAGTGGAATTTTGGGTACCTATTCCATTGGAAAAAAATAAAAACGAAAAGCCTTTTTATGTTGCTGTGTAATTTCTAATTGATGTACTCTGTTTTTTGTGCCGGTTTGTGATGCAGAGGATTCCCTGTTTGGCTGAAATATGTTCCGGGAATTGCTTTCCGGACGAACAATAAGCCATTCGAGGTTATCTATTTTCTCAAATAAATAGCCTCCTCAGTCTTTTTTCATATATCTAAACTTTCGGTTCAATATTTATTTAATCATTCATCAATTATTTAATGAAGGATGCAATGCAAGGGTTCACGCAGAAGATAGTCAACATGATGAAGGCAGAGAGGTTGTTTCAGTCCCAGGGAGGTCCAATAATATTATCTCAGGTGAGAAAAGGTTTACCATTCGTAGAACCCCTTCTAGAAGTTAGAACAATTCAGTTGGTTTTTTTCCTCAACAATGAAGAAAAGGTCTTTGACAATATAGGAGATTATTTTCTGTACCTCCTTGGGATTAGATAGATGTTTTTATTTTGCTGATAGCTTGGATCCACGGTTTTGTTGACAGATAGAGAATGAATTTGGACCAGTTGAATGGGAAATTGGAGCACCAGGTAAGGCATACACAAACTGGGCAGCAAATATGGCTGTGGGACTGGGCACTGGTGTTCCATGGGTTATGTGCAAGCAAGATGATGCTCCTGATCCTGTGGTATGCACTTTTCTGGATTTTGTCCGTTTAACTTATATTCATGTAAGATATATGTACAGACACATATAAGTTGGTAGTATGTCATCTGTTTTGTGATCAATGAGGGCCGCCTAGGCTGGTGGGGTCTCCTTTTTTTTCTACTTTAGGTGGCCTTTTACGGTCCTAAACAGGTCCCCGTTTTCCACATGCCATGTACTTCTAATTTTTCCTCTTCCTTATTCTTTCTTGCTCTTCATGGTTTCCTATTGAATCAGGAAACCATCTCCTCAGGTTCTTAATTCCAGTGTCCCGAAATGATAAATATGCCTCTAATCTGGTTTGGCTCAACTTTGCTTGTTTGCCTTCGTTTAAATGGCATGACAATGACGTCCAAACTTAAGAGGAATGGGTTTATCGGTGTATTATAGTTGTTAAATCTTGACTTATTCATAAAAGTTATCTAAGACTGAATAAGACGGCTTCTAGAAAATAATTTTTCCTGTCCTTGACTTATGTTGATTCGTTATGTGACAGATTAACACCTGCAATGGCTACTACTGCGAAAATTTCAAACCAAACTCAAATAACAAACCGAAGATGTGGACTGAAGCCTGGACCGGCTGGTACGTGAAGTAGTGGATGTCTGCCCATGCTGAACTTTTCTTCCCCTGTTTCTCAGTTGTGTAGATTCGAAGTTGATTATTGTAATGATTTCCAGGTATACCGAGTTTGGGGGAGCGCTGCCTCATAGGCCAGCAGAGGATATGGCGTTCTCGGTCGCGAGGTTCATTCAGAACGGTGGTTCGTTCATCAATTACTATATGGTAATCTTGACTTCCGTAGCATCTGTGACTCTGTATCAGTCACTGGATTTTGCCTTTTAATTCTGCTGTGAATTATAATCATTAGCTAACCTCCCTTTTTGTCTCCTTTTAAACGATTGCATGCTTGCTTGTACTTTATATGGGTTTTGTTTTTTGTCTCTAGTATCACGGGGGAACCAACTTTGGCAGGACAGCTGGTGGTCCGTTCATTGCCACCAGCTATGACTACGACGCTCCTCTTGATGAATTCGGTATGTGACCTGTGAGTATAGTTAGCATCCTAGCGGGGGCAAGGCTAAATGTGCTCATGTGCCTCAATTTGTTTGCTTTGAGCATTCAATGGATCTAACTATTCTAAGACTGGTACCACTGTCAGAAGTTAAATAGAGAAGAGGCAAATCTGCATCTTGCTTGTTAAACATTTTACCTTTTAAAAGTAAGTCTAGGAGTAAGTAACTCATGACATCCTATCATGGCGATTATTAGGTAATCTTCCTGACGACAAAATTTGCGAAAATGTCACAGGTTTACTGAGGGAACCAAAATGGAGTCACTTGAGAGATTTGCACAAAGCCATTAAGCAAACTGAATGGGCTCTAGTTTCTGCTGATCCGGCAGTGCAGTCACTTGGAAGCAATCAAGAGGTTTGGCTTCTCAAGCCCCCTTAAAATGAATATGCATAAAAACGCTCTCACAGCCTTGTGGGTTGTTGATTAAACTTCTACCTATCAAATTCTATTTTTTCTTAGGCTCACGTGTTCAAAGCTGGAAGCGGTTGCGCGGCCTTCCTGGCAAACTACGACACAAAGTATTCTGTCAGAGTCAATTTCGGAAACGGGCAATATGACTTGCCGCCTTGGTCCATCAGCATTCTTCCAGACTGCAAAACTGCTGTTTACAACACTGCAAGGGTAAGGCAAAGACCATTCAATTCCACGACATCTCGCATCGACTCTTTCCGATTTAACATGTTCCATTACTTCCCCTTAAACAATCCTTTTTATGAGATTAAGGGTCGAGGATGACAAGATACCATCAATTTTCAAACAGGTTGGTGCACTGACTTCTCAGATCAAGATGGTGCCAGTGGGTGGATTCTCTTGGCAGTCATACATCGAAGAAACTGTCTCTGCCTTTGGCGATGACACGACTACAAAGGATGGACTGCTCGAGCAAATTAGTCTCACTAGAGATGCTTCAGACTATTTGTGGTACACAACAGAGTGAGTGCTGTTTGCGACCTACATCTCATAAGCATTATCAGAACTTCAATAGAGTGGACTGCCATGTGCTTACAATTTTACTTTCCTGATCTTTTTGATCGTTCAGCATCACAATAAGTCCGAACGAAGCATTTCTGAGGAGCGGCCAATATCCCATCCTCACCATATGGTCAGCAGGACATGCGATGCATGTTTTCATCAATGGTGAACTCGCAGGTAGATCAATTTCTGCCTTAATCCCAAAATGCAATATCACTTCAGTACCTGAAATCTCAATACATAACATGTGTTGCTTTGGTGATTGTCTGTCTGTAATACAGGGTCAGTCTATGGATCATTAGAGAATCCAAAATTATCATTTAATGATAAAGTGAAGCTGAGGGCTGGCATCAACAAACTGTCGATATTGAGTGTAGCTGTCGGGCTTCCGGTCAGTATTTCCCCAATCAACATGATATTGTTAAGCTATATACAGATAAGGATCTTAACATCAGTACTTTCTCCTCTTCTGTTTCAAACATTCAGAATGTTGGCTTGCATTTTGAGACATGGAATACCGGGGTTCTTGGGCCAGTCACATTGAAGGGTCTCAATTCTGGGACGTGGGACATGTCGAAATGGAAATGGTGTTACAAGGTATCTGCATTCGGTCCGCTGCTCCTTTGGTTTTCTTTGGCTTTTCATCAAAAAATTCAGCAGCAAAAGATACCATATCAAAGCAGATTCGTTGTTGTTAGAACAAAAAAAAATTACAGTAAAAGTACGTTTGTGCTCAAATTTCTTGATGGTTGAGTAGTCCTGATTATCAATGGTTTGTGGATGCATATTGGTTTTAGACATGAATCATGCCTGCCACGGAAGATCGAGAATAATCTGTTACGCCATCTTCATATATCAAAACCTAAATATTTGCTTTTCCTGAACAGGTGGGTCTCAAGGGCGAAAGTCTGAGTCTCAACACCCTAAGTGGTAGTGCCTCGGTTGAATGGCTTGAAGGTTCTCTGTTGGCCCAAAAGCAGCCCCTGACCTGGTACAAGGTGAAGATCGACTCCTGAAAACTTCACTCGATAATAACTGCTAGTCCCGTTTCCCTTTGAAAAACAATTTATGCTTTGTTTGCAGGCAACGTTCAATGCTCCCCCAGGACGTAGTCCATTAGCCTTGGACATGAGCAGCATGGGAAAGGGTGAGATATGGATAAATGGTCAGAGCATCGGACGCCACTGGCCTGCTTACACAGCTCGTGGCAGTTGTGGTGGCTGCAGTTATGCCGGAACTTTTGATGAGAATAAGTGCCGAAGTAATTGTGGAGAGGCTTCTCAAAGATGGTGAGAAAAGTTGAACTGCACTTTTTCTTGATAAATTTCTGTTTTGATTTGAACTCCTATTGATAAGCTTTTATTTTCAGGTACCACATTCCGAGATCGTGGCTGAAAGCCACAGGCAATCAATTGGTCATTTTTGAAGAATGGGGTGGCAACCCAACTCAAATTTCTTTGGTCCAAGCAACAAGGACTTCATAGCAGCAGAACCTCTAGATTGGTGCGGTTTATAGCTGAAATTAAGCAATTTCCATAGTTTGCAAAATAAGTGATATGCAAGAGCACAGCGTTCATCTTCTTTTTTCAGTCTTGAGAAGCTTGTACATGCTAAGGATGCCGTTACAACTACCTAGACTTCAACAAAGGGAAGTGTGAAGTCAAGCCATACTAGCACACCATTTTGCTGAAGTCATATACAGATATACAGAGGGGGCAATAAACTGCAGAAACATGCCGGTGCATATAATCATGTTGTCACTAGTTAGAAATAGCTTCGACTTAGTACCTAGTTTCTGCTACACATATGAATACAATCAAGTGGAATTTCTCACCCTTTCAAGTGTATAGATGTTGTGATTGAGTGTCTCTAGGAAGCAGGACTGTCATTTCGTTGCCTAGTTAAGAAAGACACCGAAATGCAGTGCTTGTAATAAACTGAAATTTAGTACTTCTGCTTTTAATCTGTTCTGCCTCATTTTATAGATAACTCATTCAGTTCTCTTGCCTTCTATAATTCAATATCTGGAAAATGAAGTGTATACTGGACAAAGCCACATCGCTTCCTGGTATGGGACCGAAATGCTAGCATTTGAGAGAGCAAGGTGCAAGATTTCGTGGGCGGACAAACTTAAATACTATAATTTTTGCTTGTCTTTGCAAAGTTTTCATTTGGATAGCATTCCGAATGGATGATTACTAGATACATCCTAAGTCCACAACAAAGAAAGCTGTTCGAAATCAAGATGCAGCGTCCATTTAGTCTATTGCCATAACTTACATCAATGCTAGCAACCTGTTTCACCAGCCGCCATGGAAACACCGAATCGAGAACACCGAAGCTGAGCTCTGTTGTGATGAGCGAAGTGAAGTTCAAGAAGCTAGGTGATGGCATTAAAGTCAATAGGCCACAAATAGTGAGATGCAGCTCAGTCAGAGTTGTTTGAACCGATGTAGTACTTTGCTTCACTCAGAACCAGCCACGGAGAGGTCCACATTGCATGGAGTAAGATACTTATAAAGAACCTAGAGAGACTATCTACATTACATTTAAACCACGGAATTCCCATGAAAGATCAAGATACATGACAAGCTCGACAAGTTTCCTAGATTTTGAGCAATTCCCCTGCTGTATACTCCATATTCTCCAAGCATGCAAGATATTGAGGAATGGCATTGCCATTAAATGCATTGAAGCTCAAGCCCATATATCTCAGAGACTTGAGTCTCACCAGTGAAGGCCTGGTTTCCAATGACCGTGCTTGATTTAGGAATCATAGCCCGCAGGATATGGGTAGTTTGTGAAGATCAACTGTAAAATCTGCTTCTGTGTTATCCTACCACAGCCAATTTGTCGCTATCCGCAGCAGCTGTTTCCTCTGCACGACGGTAGGAGAGCTTCAGGAACTTCAAGGCCGTTCTGGACAGTGATCAACGATAGCTTCTCTATCCGTGAAGCTGATGAACTGCACAAGATGAGGCAACTATGTGTCCAAGAAGTTGATGCACAGCAAGTCCATCAAGTTTTCCTGGATTTTCAGATCACCAAATTTTGCACATCACAAGAAACGATGGCGATCAAAGATTTCTCATATATGTACGTCAAGATATTCTGAACTTTCAAGAAATTGACACCTAATCCAAAAGGTGACTATATAGTAACATAGGCAGATATATAGATAGATAGATAGAAGAGAAGTTAGCCAAGTATTACAGAAATATAAAACGGGATGAATCAATATAACAGAAATACCAAGATGACTTTAGTTTATTTTCATCAAGCTAATTATATAAAACCATTGCAATCACATATTCAAGAAATTTTACAACTCACATTAAGACCCACGGAGAACACATGTTCTCGTATCAGATTTGTTTAGCAATTAATTTCTATCTATCGGATCATTCACATAACAAAAAACCCGCCCTTCATCGGCAGTCTAGCACTGAAAAATTTCTATTATTTATAGGCTGAAGAACAATGGTCGAATTTTCATTGCATAACTAGCAAAGAAAATACCTACTTGTGTACATGTGCTAAAGATTGAAGAACGAGAGTTTGTCTTGTACGTTGCAGATGCAAACAATGATGTTCAAGAAAGCAAATTCTCGTACCTGATACAGGTAGACATTGTCTGATATCGTCCACTCGACAACTTCATTATGTTATGGAGTATTTGGGCAAGATACCTGATTAACAATCCCATATCTTTGCATATGAAATAAGAAATCTGCTGGGTTGAACTCTCCTCCTCCATCATAGGGAAAGATTTTAATATGCCCTCTAAATTGCCTTTCCCAATATTTCTCAAAATTGACTGAACATGCTTAAAAGTTAGATTTTTGCAATAATGAAAACAACCAAGTATATCGCGTATAATCATCCACAAAGAAAACATAATACTGAAGCCTTTGAAATGAGATTATCGAAACCTTTCTCACAAATCAGAATGTATCTTTTCAAAAGGCCTAGTAGTACTATATTTGGAAGGCAAAAAAGGAAGTATAGATGCCCGACCCATTTGTCACAACTACTACATATGGTAGTAGGTTTATTTCAAGCGGTGATAGTAACATCGCCTCAATAGTCAAATTCCATGTTCTGTAATCAATTTACGTGATTTTGGAATTAGGGTAACGAGAGAGTATTCTTAATCATTTCATGGTATATGGATACGTAATGAATTATATCATAATCCATGATTATATGCCAAGAAAGAAAAAATTATAAATATAAGCTTATTTTATCTTCAAATGATTTAATTAATTTTTCATTTTCTACGTGCTTTAGCTGCAGGAAAAGAAAGCAGGAGCCTCCTAATCACTTGTTGGAACCAACATTTTTAATGGACAGATGTTGACTGATTAGTGGATAAAATCAAAAGCAAGAACCTAGGCTGTTAACACGCTGATAATCAGCTCTTAAGCAAGATAAGAATTGCAAAATAAGTTTATCAGGTGAAAACAGGACCTGAGGCTGTTAACACTCAGGCTGCCAATCTGCTTCGAAATCGAGATAAGAATTGACAGCAAGTTTTATCAGGAATTCGCTGGTGTATTTGCCTAAATCCTAATCAAGCAAGACACACGTGATTTTCGCGATAATTATTATCTCTTTTTCTTAATATTGTACAGCAAAACTTAGTTGTTTACGTGCATGGAAAACACTGTATCCGACATGTCAGCCGAGTAGTCATCTTCCAATTCTAGGAAAATAAACAAATCAGAATGGACTAATTGATAAAAATCCACATTATCTCCAAAATTACCGGGTCAGATACAGCGAGACCCTCCGAAAGGCAACCGAAAATGGACCCACGAAAAACGGAAGAAACCTTAACCTCCTCCTCTTCAAAATCTTTATGAATTGGATTTGCAAAGCTTCCCGCTCTCTTCACAACGGCAACCGAACTCTCAACCAAAACCCCCCTTCTCTATCTCTCTCTCTCACTATCTAGCTCTCATTGCATTCTCAATAGAATAAAGGACAGTTGTCATTGGTCCCTTTTCTTGATATCAGGAGCAAGACTTTTTACTGGTTTCTTGGGTCAGGCAAACATATATGTCTTGAAGGGGACAGACTTTGGGAAAGAAAGTTCATTTCTTTGTTGGTTTGAAGAAGAGGGTCATGGGTGTAAAGATTCAAACGGGGAACATGATTGGAGCTAAACTGATGCTGGCATTGATTCTGCTCTCGTGGGCATCTTCAGTGTCATGCTCTGTTTCTTATGACAGGAAAGCTATTGTCATTGATGGCAAGAGGAGGATTCTCATCTCTGGTTCTATTCACTATCCCAGAAGCACGCCTGAGGTAGTGACAATCCCAATGCAGTTCACAACATGTCACCCTTTTACACCTTTTTTTTTTTTTTTCACAAGAGAATTGTATTTTATTTGATTTTTGGCTTTTGGGCGGTTTCAGATGTGGCCTGATCTCATATGGAAGGCAAAACAAGGAGGGTTGGCTGTTATTCAAACTTATGTTTTCTGGAATGGACATGAACCTTCTCCTGGACAAGTAAGTGCAACTTATGATCTTCTCAGGATTATAACCATTTCGTTTCACTGATTTTATGTTTTCCCTCTTTTTTTTCTTAAAATTATTGAAGTTTCCCTCTCTTTTCTTTTTCCTATCCTTTGTGCAGTATTACTTTGGGGACAGATATGATCTGGTTCGGTTCATCAAGCTGGTGCAACAAGCTGGTCTTTACGTTCATCTCCGGATTGGGCCTTACGTCTGTGCTGAGTGGAATCTTGGGTACCTATTTCATCGCATAAAAATAAAAGAGAAAAGTTTTTTATGTTGCTATGTATTTTTTAATTCATGTACTCTGTTTCTTTGGCTGGTTTGTGTTGCAGAGGATTTCCTGTTTGGCTGAAATATGTCCCCGGGATCACTTTTAGGACGGACAATAAGCCATTCAAGGTTGACTATTTTCTAAAACAAATAGCCCTTCTCAATCTTTTTCATATAACTAAACATTTGACTAATAAAACATTTATTAATCATTTTGTCAATTATATAATGAAGGATGCAATGCAACGGTTCACGTATAAGATAGTCAACATTATGAAGGCAGAGAGGTTGTTTCAGTCCCAGGGAGGTCCAATAATATTATCTCAGGTGAGAAACGTTTTACCATATCTGGAACCCCTTCTAGAAGATGAACCTATTCAGTTGGTTTTTTTCTCAACAATAAAGAAAAGGTTTTTGACAATAAAGGAGATTGTTTTCTATACCTCCTTGGAATTATATAGATGTTATTATTTTGCTGATATATTGGATTTATGTGCTTGTTGACAGATAGAGAATGAATATGGACCAGTTGAATAGGAAATTGGAGCACCAGGTAAGGCATACACAAACTGGGCAGCGAATATGGCTGTGGGACTTGGCACAGGTGTTCCATGGGTCATGTGCAAGCAAGAGGATGCTCCTGATCCTGTGGTATGCATTTTCTTGATTTGTTGGTTTAACTTATATTTGTATGAGATATATACATATATATAAGTTGGTTAGTGTGTCACCTGTTTTGTGATCAATGAGGGCCTCCTAGACAGGTGGGGTCTCTTTAACAGTTTTTTTCTCTACTTTAGGGGGCCTTCATTGTCCTAAACAGGTCCCCATTTTTCATATGTCCTGTGCTTTTAGTTTTTCCTCTTCCTTATTCTTTCTCTTCATGGCTTCCTAATAAATCAGAAAGCTATCTCCTCAGGTTCTTAATTGTTGTGTCCTGAAATGATAAATATGCCTCTAATCTGGTTTGGCTCGACTTTGCTTGTTTGCCTTCGTTTAGATGGCACGACAACGACATTCGATCTTAAAAGGGATGGATTTTTCCGTATCATGGTTGCTACATCTTGACTTTCTTCATACGAGTTATCTAAGACCGGGAGTAAGACAGCTTCTAGAAAATAATTTTTCCTGTCCTTGAGTTTTGTTGGTACGTTATGTGACAGATTGACACCTGCAATGGCTACTACTGCGAAAATTTCAAACCCAACTCAAATAATAAACCCAAGATGTGGACTGAAGTCTGGACAGGCTGGTACGTCAAATAGCGAATGTCTGCACATGCTGAACCCACCCCCCTCCCCCCTTCTCAGTTGTGTAGATTCAAAGTTGATTGTCATAATGATTTCCAGGTATACTGAGTTTGGGGGAGCGCTGCCTCATAGGCCAGCAGAGGATTTGGCATTCTCGGTTGCGAGGTTCATTCAGAACGGTGGTTCGTTCGTCAATTACTATATGGTAATCTTGACTTCCGTAGCATCTGTGACTCTGTATCAATCGCTTGATTTTGCCTTTTCATTCTGCTGTGAATTATAATCACTTGTTAACCTTCCTTTTTGTCTCCTGTTAAATCATTGCATACTTGTGAGTTCTTTATATTGGTCTTGTTTTTTGAATCAGTATCATGGAGGAACCAACTTCGGCAGGACTGCTGGTGGTCCCTTCATTGCCACCAGCTATGACTTCGATGCTCCTCTTGATGAATTTGGTATGTGAATGGAATAGATAGTTAGCATCCTAGCACGGGCAAGGCCAAATTTGCTCATGTGCCTCAATTTGTTCACTTTGAGCATTCAATGGATCTAACTATGTTAAGATTGGAGTAATTGGTAACGCTGTCAGATGTTTAACCAAGTAAAGGCGAATCTACATCTTGTTGGCTAAATATTTTACCTTTTAAAACAAAGTGTAGGAGTAATTCATGACGTCCTATCATGGAAATTATTAGGTGATCTTCCTTGACATCAGAATTTGCATATATGTCACAGGTTTACTGAGGGAACCAAAATGGAGTCACTTGAGAGATTTGCACAAAGCCATTAAGCAAACTGAATGGGCTCTAGTTTCTGCTGATCCAGCAGTGCAATCACTTGGAAGCAATCAAGAGGTTTGGTTTCTCAAGGCCCCTTAAAATGAATATGCATAAAAACCCCTCACAGCCTTGTGGGTTGTCGATTAAGCTTTCGCCTGTCAAATTCTATTTTTCTTAGGCTCACGTGTTCAAAGCTGGAAGCGGTTGCGCAGCCTTCCTCGCAAACTACGACACAAAGTATTCTGTCAGAGTCAATTTCGGAAATGGGCAATATGACTTGCCGCCTTGGTCCATCAGCATTCTTCCAGACTGCAAAACTGCTGTTTACAACACTGCAAGGGTAAGGCAAAGACCTTTTAGTTCCGTGACATCTCGCATCGACTCTTTCCGATTTAACATGTTTCGTTACTTCCCCTTAAACTATCCTTTTTAACAGATTAAGGGTCAAGGATGACACGATACCGTCAATTTTTAAACAGGTCAGTGTACGGAGGTCTCAAACCAAGATGGTGCCAGTAGGTGGATTCTCTTGGCAGTCGTACATTGAAGAAACTGTCTCTGCCTTTGGCGAAGGCACTTTTACAAAGGACGGGCTGCTGGAGCAAATTAGTCTCACTAGAGATGCTTCAGATTATCTGTGGTACACGACAGAGTGAGTGCTGCTTTTGACTTGCATCTCGTGAGCATCATCAAAACTTCAATATATCGAATTGTCATGTGCTTACAGTTTTACTTTCACGATCATCTCAATCGTTCAGCATCACGATAAGTCCTAACGAAGCGTGTCTAAGGAGCAGCCAATATCCCGTGCTCACCATATGGTCAGCAGGACATGCGATGCATGTTTTCGTCAATGGTGAACTGGCAGGTAGATCAATTTCTGCCCGGATCCCAAAATGCAATTTCCTTTCAATACCTGAAATCTCAATCCATAACGTATGTTACTCTGGTGATTTTCTGTCTGCAATACAGGGTCAGCATATGGATCATTAGAGAATCCGAAATTATCATATAGTGATAAAGTGAAGCTGAGGGCTGGCATCAACAAACTGTCGATATTGAGTGTTGCTGGTGGGCTTCCAGTCAGTATTTCCCCAGTTGATTCTGGTATCACCCTATATTGTTAAGCTGCATACATATATGGATCTTAACATTAGTACTTTCTCCTCTTTCATTTTGAATGTTCAGAATGTCGGCCTGCATTTTGAGACATGGAATGCCGGGGTTCTTGGGCCAGTCACATTGAAGGGTCTTGATTCTGGGACATGGGACATGTCGAAATGGAAATGGTGTTACAAGGTATCTTTACTTGGTCTGCTGCTCCTTTGTTCTTCTGTTGCTTTTCAGCAAGATATTGAGAAACAGAAAATAAGGTACCAATGCGGATTCATTGTTGTTACAGAAAAATTGAGTAAGCCAATATTTTGGAGCTGTTGAAACGAAAAAATTTTAAAAGCACGTATCTGCTAAAATTTTCTTGATGGTAGTTGTTCACTCGACTAATTGTAATGATGTGTGGATATATAAAGGTTTTGGACACGACTCATACTATGCCACTGAAGATTGAGAATAATCTGTTACGCCATCTTCAAAATTCGAAACCTGAATATTTGCTTTTCCTGAACAGGTAGGTCTCAAGGGCGAAGATCTGGGCCTTCACACCCTTAGCGGTAGTTCCTCTATTGAATGGCTTGAAGGTTCAATGTTGGCCCAAAAGCAGCCGCTGACCTGGTACAAGGTGAAGATCAACCCCTGAAAACTTCACTTAATCATTATTGCCAGTCCAGTTTCCCTTTGAAAAACAATTTATGCTTTGTTTGCAGGCAACTTTCAATGCTCCCCTGGGACATGCTCCATTAGCCTTGGACATGAACGGCATGGGAAAGGGTCAGATATGGATAAATGGTCAGAGCATCGGACGCCACTGGCCTGCTTACACAGCTCGTGGCAGTTGTGGCGGCTGCAGTTACGCTGGAACTTTCGATGAGAATAAGTGCCGAAGTAATTGTGGAGAGGCATCTCAAAGATGGTGAGAAAAGTTGAATTGCACTTTTTCTTTATAAATTCCTGTTTCGATTTGAACACCTATTATTAAGCTTTTAATTTTCAGGTACCACATTCCGAGATCGTGGTTGAAACCCACAGGCAATCAATTGGTCATTTTCGAAGAATGGGGTGGCAACCCGGCTCAAGTTTCTTTGGTCCAAGCAACAAGGACTTCGTAGCAGCAGAGCCTCTAAATTGATGCGGTTTGTAGCTGAAATTCAGCAATTTTTTGTAGTTCACAGAATAAATGATATGCAACAGCACAGAGTTCTTCTATTTTCAGTCTTGAGAAGCTTGTACATCCATAAGATGCCGTTACAACTACCTAGACTTCGACAGAGGGAAGTGTGAAGTCAAGCTATACTCGCCGTCGGTCATGGCGAGGTCAGCCTCGCCCAGATCGGGCGAGGCTGAGCCTTGCTGTCGTGACCCACAGCGAAGCCGACCTCGCCGTGGGTCGCGAGGCCGAGGTCGGCCTCGCCATGGGTCGCGACGACGAGGCTCGGCCTCGCCCAGATCTGACGAGGCCGAGCCTCGCCGTCACGACCTCGCCATGACCGACGGCGAGCCGCCTCACCCAAGCGGCAAGGGTCCAGCCCTCGCCCTCGCCCTCATTGGCCCTAGGCTGTGGCCAGCCACCGGTCGCCGGTGACCGGCCATGCCCAAGGAAGTGAATGGGTAAAATGAAAAAAAAAATTAAATAATTCAAAATATTATTAATAAAAAGAAATTTTGTGTAGTTACCAAACGCATTTCTGTTCTTTTCTATCCCAGGAATATAAATTTTGGACAGTTACCGAACGCCTTTAAATACTTAGAAATTGTTTCCGGGCACAAAACCAAAAAGAATCATTTCTGTTCAAAAATAGTTCCCGGGCACAGAAATATTGTCATGCACAGCCTAACACACCATTTTGCTGAAGTCATATACAGAAATACAGCAGGGAATATAAATTGCAGAATGCTGGTGTATCATACGTAGTTTGTGCTACACATATGAACGCAATTAAGTGGTATTTCTCAGCCTTTCAAGTGTATAGATTTTGTGATCGAGTGTCTCTAGGAAGCAGGACAGTCATTACGTTGGCTTGCTAAGAAAGACACTGAAGTGCAGTGCTTGTACTAATGAACTGAACTTCAATACCTCCTGCTTTTTATACATTCTTGTTTAGTTCTCTTGCCTTCTATTATTCTATAACTTGAAGATCAGGTGTGTACTGAACAAAGCCACATCTCTTCCCGGTATGGGACCCGAAGTGTTAGTATTTGAGAAAGCAAGGTGCCAATCTCGTAGGCTGACAAACTTAAGTACTTCAATTTGTCCTCATCTTTGCAAAGTTTTCGTTTGGATAGCATTCCAGATGGACGTTTACTAGACACGTCCCAAGTCCAACTCAGAAAGCTGTCCTAAATCAAGTTGTAGCGTCTGTATAGTCCATTATCATCACTTATATCAATGCTAACGACACTGTTTCACCAGCCACCATGGAAACACCGAGTCGAGAACACTGAAGCTGAGATCTGTTACGGTAAGCAAAGTCAAATTTAAGAAGCTAGGTGATGGTATGAAATTTGACAGGCCAGGAAAAGAGAGATGCAGAACAGTCGGTGATGTTTAAGCCGTAGTACCTTTTTTTGGTCAGAAGCCAATATAGTACTTTGATTCACTCAGAACCAGCTATTGAGAGGTCCTCATTACACGGAGTAAGATACTTCAATGAACGTAGAGCGACTATCCATTTAACCTTTAAACCACAGAATTCCCATGAAAGACCAAGATATCACAAGCAAGCTCGACAATTTTCCTAGATTTTGAGCAATTGCCCTGCTATATCCTCCATATTTTCCAAGCATCCAAGAAATTCAGGAATGACATTGCCATCAAATGCATTGAAGCTCTGGCCCAGATATCTCAGAGACTTGAGTCTCACCAGTGAAGGCCTGGTTTCCAATGACCGTGCCTGATCTAGGAATCATAGCCAGCGTGACATGGGTAGTTGGTGAAGATCCACTGTAAAGACTGCTTCTGTGTAATCCTACCACATCCAATTCACCGCTATTCCCAACAGTTGTTTCCTCTGCACGACGATAGTAGAGCTTCAGGAACTTCAAGGCCGTTCTTGGCAGTGATCAAAGAGAGCTTCTCTATCCAATTCCAAACAACTCTAGAAACCGATATCGAATTCCTTTCCATGAGGTCACTGCGCAAGATGAGGCGAATGTGTGTCCAAGAAGTTGATGAACTGCAAGTCCAAGAAGTTTATCCTGGATTTTCAGATCACCAAATTTCGTACATCACAAGAAACGATGGTGATCAAAGATTTCTCGTATATGTACATCAAGATATTCAAGAAATTGACACCAACGCAGTCACATATTAAGAAATTTTAGAACTCACGTTAGGACCCACAAAGAACACATATTCTTGTAAAAGATTTGTATTAGCAATTAATTTCTATCTATCATATCATCCACATAACAAAAAACTCGCCCTTCCTTGGTAACTCAATACTGAAAAGATTCTGTTAAATATATATATATATAATTTATTTTTCTTATTTTCTTTTATATGCTGAAGAACAATGGTTGAATGTTCATTGTATTACTAGCAAAGGAAAGACTTACTCGTGTACATGTGCTAAACATTGAAGAACAAGAACATGTCTTGGACGTGCATATGCAAACAATAATGTTCAAGAAAGCAAGTTCTTGTACGTGGTACCGGTAGACATTGTCTGATATCATCATAAAACATAACAGTTCTTAAAGTAGAGACGAAAATCAGAAAGCATGCAACAGGAAAAGAGAAAATTTAACTTAACTGCCGGCTAACTCCCTTTCTGTTCTACTCCACTTTATAAGGTGCATCATCCATTTCGACTTCGGGCATCGCAGGACGCCGCCACTTATGACCTGACCGATCTTCAAGATTTGTTCCACCGAGAAAAAACACAGGCCTCGCAATACAAGAACGGTCTGAAGAATTAATATCTTCTCATCTTCTTCATCAGAACCATCGTCCCCCTTCGACTTTGGTCATCACACGACACCGTCACTTATGCGCATCTGTTGTGATGTGCTAAGCCGAAGGGGACGATGGTTTCTGGTGAAGAAGATAAGACGGCACTAATTCGTTCCGACCATTCCTGAAGTGAGGCTTGTTCTTTTTTTCGAGGGACGAATCTTGAACAATTGGCCTGTTGAACGTTGCAATCTCTCTCTCTCTCTCTCTCTCTCTCTCTCTCTCTCTCTCTCTCTCTCTCTCTCTCTCTATGCATATTCAGGGTATGGGAATGGATTTCGGGAAGGCAAAGAGAAGAGGGATGCATATTCAGGGTAGGGGAATGGATTTTGGGAAGGCAAAGAGAAGGGGGGAACAGAGAGGTTTATAAAGAAAAGCTCAACCATGCCTTTCTTTTTTATAGGCCCCAAGTTCGCGGCGGTTAGAGGTAGTTTTCAAATTACTAAATAGAAGTGCACCAAAATACGAGATCTCTCCTAAAATTACACTCCTTATCCTGCAAATCTTGAACAGAAAATTTAACAAAAAAAAATAAAAGAATGCCACCCCAATCAGTATGACAAAACATGAAAAATTAGCAAGAGGCCCATCGGAGCTCAGTCGCTGCTATATCAACGAAGATCGGAGGTTCCCCTTTGAGAGGTCACACGAATTGGAAATGGTATAGTAAGACAGTCCCATGATTCTTTTCTTTCAAAGACCAATTTACATTAAGTTCTAAAGACCATTTTATCTCCCTAACAGAGTTCTGATCCCAACTTTAAGACATGGGAAGCTTCTACGAGCTGTGACCCGATCCACAAACATGAATTTTTTTCCATGTCCTCGCTTTCTTTTCAATACACAAGTTATGTAATCCTCAATTCTTTGTCGAGGTGTTTTTCATGCCAGTCCTCAATGCGTCTTGTTGGACAAGTTTCATGACCACATTTACATACATGACTTGGCAATAAAAAGTGGGGGTGGGATTGCATAGTGCAAAGCTTAGTAAAGAATAACCTATAGCTGTAAATCCACATGGACAGAGCACAGAAATGAGATTGATAATCGATCCCACTCGCTTGGATCAATGACCCAAAAAAAAGAAGAAAATTGGATTGCATTCTACATCTTTACCTTTTAACTCTACAGCTACCTTGACAAATTCAGTCATGTTGTCGATATTTGATGATTCAATTCAAGTGTGACGTGATCTAGATCTTCAGGAATCTTGAATTGTTTTCGCTCATTATGCTTCCACTGCAGCAACCTACAATGTAGATCCGATAGCATAGAAGATTTACCCTCAAATGTTTCCAGCTGAATCAGTGACTTGATGCACTTGACCAAGTACCCAACAGTCCGTTCTTTCAGTCGGCAGATAAAGCCTACTTCACTCTCTTCAGTCTCACACATCGATGAGGACATGTTCTCAACAATATCAGTTAACTTGAAGACGAGACAGGCACCTCTAATTGCCTCTTCCTTAACACAATCATCATTCCATAGAGCTGATACTGGTCCTTCAGAATAGCTTCTGATGTGCTTCAGTCCCGCTCTCTTGGTTTTCCCTGGCTGAAGTATCCTGCCAGTCGAGGCATAATGCAGCAACAGCTCGCACACATCTTCCTCCATAAAACTCGACTGTCCAATCAAGATACCTAATAAAATTTCCCTGAACATCATACTCTGCTGCAGGTACCCATCAATTGATTGTCCTTCACATGATGCAGGAGAGTTCAAAAATTGAGTGCCATACCACCAATGCAGGTTCTGGAAATCTTCAACCCAGTTCTCTATGCTTTGGCAATTATGCTCCTCCTCCTTGAAGTTATTATTGGCATTATTCTCAGAAAGCCTGGGTTTCTTGAGCTTCTTCCGCAAGACAGCTTTTTCTTCATCCCGTACACCTGAGGAAATTTGATTCGCAGCCCAAGACTCTGATTGCTTAATCAAATGATCGACTAGCAATTCCTGATGAGTTATATTGATCGGGCACAAAATCCACGCAATGTACCTCGCAGCAGCAGTTCGACAGGACAAGGGTTTCATGTTATGCATCTGGTCAAATGTGCAATGCATGTGTAAACTTTTATCGCATAGAAGAGTGAGGGAAGCAAAATAGAACCAAACTGGGAAGTTGATTGCCTGTGCCCTACAAGGCAATGACAAAAATTACTTCTCGGGCATTGTTGTATCTGAAATTGACAAATAAATAAGTACTGAGTAGAAACTCACCACATAGACTTGTGATCCACCCTTGCCGCCTTTGTCGCATCTGAGTTCGCAGTTGAACTCTTGTTGCTAGTAAAATCAACGAAATTTAAAAGCACTGCACATGATATAGGTCCCGTGAAAGATCTCAATAATTGGCGGTGAAAGGGAAAATATGCATCAGAAAAGGGCAGCTTCATTCCTGTTTCCATCGTAATCCCCCACCACATTGGCCTAGAAATTACATCCAGAATCACCAAGACTAATACAGCCGAAAACTCCAGCACAAAAGTCAAACCCCTGTTAGGCATGTGAAATGAGAAAAAAGCATCAAGAAGCTTATAGACGAAAAGAGCATCAGTAAAGCATGTACGATAGTAAACATGAATGCCATTTTGAACCTTTTTCAGTTGATGAATGAGAGATGTTTGAGAAACATCAGAATCTTATCCTCAATCAGTGAGGTAAGGGATAAAATATTTCTCACTGAAAGGAAAACAAGATTATGTTTATTCAAGGAGATGCGGCATAACAGATATACAATAAACAAATGACGTTTCTTCACCAGAAAAATCCACCTCAACTTCATAAACTGAACAAAACACTGTTTTCACACCAGCAAAACTAGGGAGTTGAGTTGAAATCGATTAGAAGCAACAAAGCTAGGTTCTAAGAAAGCCTATGGGCTTAGTATTTTCCCTTTCACAGTCAGATGCAATCTTCCATTTTTTGGAGGCTGCAACTTCCCTAAGCATTCTGGACCAGCTCTGCTCAAGTTACTTATAAAACTCATCTAACAGGAACGCTAGAATCCAAGAAAATTGGTCAAGGTCCCTATCTCACAGAAAAATGTTGAAACTAGGTATAGCAATACATTGCACACAGATACTTTCACAAGGAAAAAATTCACAAAAAAATCAGTAAAGTAGGCCGAAATCTTGAGGCACATTGCAAGCAGGACATGAGAAAAATCAAATAAGAGCCTGACAATAGTGAGCATGAGTTGAATGCTACCGCATACTCACTATCAAATAGAGCTAGAACTTTCAATATGAAATTCATAAGATACAAGAACCATTAACTCACGTCTCCAAAAACCATCTATGTAACAGAGCCCTTGCCTCGAAAAACATTATAGGAGAAAGTACCAAGCAAACAACAATATTCCGCCAGGACATCCTCTCATGCAATTCCTTATGCAAACAAAGGAAAGGTCTTTCCATCATTTCTTGCAAAATCTTAGAAATGTCATTGCTCAGAATCAGTGGATCGAGGTAACACAATAACAGCCTGAAAAAGAAAAAAAAAGGACAAAGATTGAGATAACAGGTCATCATACCTAAAGTTAAGATGAATACAGTCCTGAATAGGTTGATGAAATACAGATAAATATAGACAAACTCCCTTTGCCTCATTTATGCCCAAGGACAGAATGGAAGAGAAGTTGAAAAGTTCTTATATTAAAGAAAGCACTCTTGGGCCATGCTTTCAATTAACATATGCACAGATAGCCAGGTCAAGGACGATAGGATGGCATCAACATATGCACATATCAATGCCCATAGCAGCTTTGTTTGCAAAGTACCTTAATGGTGTTTCATGGTTCTTAAGACAAAATCCTTGGGGTACATAGTCAAGGAGCCTTGAAGTTGCAGTTATTCTCCTGCTAACTGATTTTACATCAATAATGCGAGTCAAAGGGAACAAAAGCTGACTGTGAGATGCTGAAACTGCTACGCGCAAGACAGCATGCAGTAGTAGATGAGAAAGTGTTCCTGCAATGTTTCAATCAAACTTGAGGTCTTATCTCATAAATTAAAGACACACTGACCAATTGTAGATTTGCAGAATGAAACCCAAATAAAGGTGTCAATTCTTGTATCTCTAACCAATCTCTTCTGCAAAAAATGTTCTTCTCATGGAAAGGGCAAGTTCACAGGAAATGCTATCGACCCCAGCAAAGTTCGTGATCTATTCAAAGTAAAACCCAACATCAAACTATTACCAGAAATCAAAATCCTATGCTCTACCGTGAAGAAAAGCACTGTGGTAACCTACAAATACCAATCACTATAGGCGCAAGCAAGTGACAGGAAGACTCCATCTGTTTTTTTTTTTTCGCCTCTTCTTTTAGCTCAGCGTTTATCAAGGTAACTAATTACAAGACCAAGCAGAACAGACGAAGAAAAAATCAACAGACCATCTCTCTGCAATTTCGGGAGGATGTCACTGCACGCCGCGACCACTTCGACGCAATCGCGCCGCGAAATCGAGCTCCCTATCTGCAAAGCTTCCTCTTTTCGGAAGCTAACCACCTCGCAGCTAATCGACGAGGTCAAAACCGCAGCGATCGTCTTCACCGTGTACTCGACCACCGAATCAAACACCTGGAGAGCATCACCACCGCCTCTCAACACTCGGAACTAGAACCATAAAAAAAAAAAAAAAAAAAAACGCACAAAACACCCAGCTTTCGCGTCATTTCCAGACCTGAGGAGCTTTGAAGCACATCAGAGACAAGGCGGTGTCCAGGAACCGAACAGCGGGATCCTCGTCGTCGCCGCCGCCGCCGCCGCCAACGCCGTCGCCGTCGCGGAGGTTCAGCGACCGGTTCAGCCGCCAAATCACGGCGTCCAGCGGTCTCTCCGCGTCCTCCTCCCCTTCTCCTCCGTCGCCGATCGCGCGGGTCCGGCGAAGGGTTTCGAGGCGAGACGCGAGCGATGCGAAGAGATTCGTGATTTCTTCTCGGAGCGAGCTCCCCTCCATGGCGAGCGAGCGAGAGAAAGAGAAGATTGGGACCGCGATATTTCGCGCCAAAAAAAAATCAGGGCTTTTAAAGCTGGTTCGTGGGCTTTGGGACTGGGCCCGGGCCGAAATCGCAACGGGCTGGGCTCGAGGCGGCCCAATAAGGTAGTGGACGCTTTTATAATTAAAAATTACTAAAAAAAAAAAGGGGAAATTTCAAATAATTCATGTTCGACCAAAATAATAATGATAATAATTTATGGAATTATTTAGTACATTATGTATATCCAGAAATCTGCGCATAGGAAACGACGTTGACTTTGACCGTGACGTCCGCGGATGGATGCCATCTCTATATTTATTTATCATTTTTTCGGGAAATAAAAATTTCTTTGCCATTCGAAAATTTTCGAAAAGTTCGACCCAAAACCAAAATAAAAAACTAAATTTCCGAAAAGCGCAAGCGCAATCCCGGGACGACACGTGGCGGAAGCGGGGTGGGGTCCGGGTGGGGCCAGTCGGATCCCCATGGAAAAGGGCCGTACATCGAGATCACATCGAGCGGGAAGGGGGGCCCCACCAATAAAAATTTGAAATGAATAAAGTGTAGAATTATTATTCACTTTTTTTTTTATATCAAAACCTCAAAAGAGAGAAAGGGACAGGACCAACCACGCCCAATTTAATAAAACCACCCCCGAAAAAAAAGAAACATTTATTATGTGCTCTTTTCAATAAACGGGTAAAAGGGGTTTTGATAATTCAGCCCACCTCCTTCATTTCACCAACATATAATTTCCATTCCTTCTTTGTAAGGATAAATTTTCATTTACATCTCGTTCGGACACTCCCGAAGCGCCCCGGCGAGCGGGCAGGCGGGCGGGCGGCGTCCGTCGCGTCGATGTTTTTTCCCGGGTTTTCTTTCGACGGGACGATAAAAGTCGAAGCCCGCTTTGACCGCGAATTCACGGCGAGGACCGTCCTTTAAGCCGAGATGATGTCGAAGGAGGCACGATTTTTCTCTCTTGTTTGCTTGGGCCTCTTGAACTTCACTCTTCTAAATTGATTGATCTCCCTCACTACGTTATCACCAATGTCCCTATAGAATGAAGAGAGATTTGGGGGGGGGAGATCAAGGAGTGAAATAATAAAAGGCTGTTGCGTGAAAAAGCCCAGCCAACCAAAGCCAACCCCCAAGCAGAAAAGCAAGAGACAGAAACAGCAGTTGCAAAAATTTGCCAAAACAACAGCACAAGAAAAAAAGAGGAAAGAGAAAATGAACTTTACATGTCCATAAAGAAAAGAGAGGAGCAGCTTCAATTTTGCACTTTCTATTTTCCCATTTCTGTCCGCCTCTTTCCCCCCCCCAAACAAAGTAAGACAAAACAACAAAAGGGGAGGAAAGACTCTCTCTCTCTCTCTCTCTCTCTCTATGCCACTCTCTCTCTCTACCTGCAGAACCCACCATTTCCCAAGAAGGACTTCCCCAAAAAAAAGAACCACAGTCTCCCCCCTCCTCCTTCCAACTCTGTATTCTCTGTTCTCTATACCAAACCTTCCTTCTACTATTCACAGTATTAAAAGCCCTAGAAAGAAAAACCCTAAAGAAGAAGAAGAAGAAGAAGCCCCACCAAGAAACCAAGAACAAGGAGCCTAACCCTAGTCCACCCACCCACCTGCATTCCTGCATTTACTTCAGTCCAGTCAAAAGCAGTTCCTCCTCCTCCTCCTCCACGCCCAGGAACCCTGCAACAGCATCGTCGTCAGCATCCGCGCCAAACAAGCAGTCCCACCCCTCCAGCACCACCCCGCACCCGCGCGGCGCCTCCCCCTCCTCCGAGCCCGAGGCCCACGCGCCTCCCACCTCCGGCCCCCGGCCCCGGCCCGCGTCCGCGTCGCCACCACCGCGGAGGGCGCCGATACCGCGCGTGTCGATGCTGGCCATCACCGTGGACTCCGACTCCGAGAAGGACGACCCGCAGCTCTCCTCGTTGCCGTTGATGGTCACGAACGACGACGACGACTGGAAGACCACCGGCGACGCGTACGGGTCGTCGATGAACCTCACCTTGAAGTTGAGGGCCGCGCCGCCCCCCGCCGCCGACGCCGACGACGGCGACGACGAGCAGGGCGGCGACTCGGCGGGCTCGAGGAGGTTCAGGAGCTCGGACACCGCGTCGTCGCCGAGCGCCAGCCACGCCAGTATGCAGTCGTCGTCGTCCCCGTCCTGGGCGCCGCCGCCGCCGCCCTGGGGCTCCGCGCGCGCTTCGGCCGGCCTCGGCTTCTTCGCGGCGGGGTCCCCGCCGCCACCGTCCGCCGCTCCGTCGGCTTGCCTCTTGCGCGCCTCCTCCATACGAGCTAGAGAGAGAAAAGAAGAGAGAGAGTGTGAGCGCTTCTTCTTGCAACGGGGAGAGAGTAGTCATATATATATAGGGGGGAGTTTGCCGGATTTTGTCGAGGTTGCCAGGCGACGAGGACGGTGCCACGTCGGACGGAGCGGGGCCCACCGGAATTAAAAAACAGGGGGATTTTCTCACCCGGCAAAATTAGGAAAAAAGAAATTGAAAAAAAGAGGAAAATGGCGAGGGCCCGATTTTTTTTTTTTATTTCTTTTTGCAAGTTTTTTACCATTGTTTTTTTCATTTATTGCCTGGCAAAATAAGTAAGCATCTGATTTTTAGGTCGAGCTGGCTCGGATGCGAACGCAATGACACGGCGACGCGAATTGCCGACCACCCCGCAATTAGAAACCATAGCGCGTTTTTAAGGAAGATGGTGAAAAAGGGCCCGGTTTTCATATATGTCAACCGTGGATTCTAGTGCGTGTCGAGAAAAAAATAAAAGGGAAATAGATTAAATGTGGAAAAATCTAGAAATTGGGCAAATGGAAGGAAGAAAAAAAGGAGGGGGAAAACAAAAGTGACAGCTTGGGGCGCCACGTGTCGAGCGTAGGGACTGGGAGGTGAGGTGGCTGCCTCCATATGGATTTGCCAGTTGTGTCGTTTCCTTGTTTATTGTTTCTTTTTTATTGTTGTATTTTTCCCATTTTAATCATTGGATAGAGATAAAATAAGATTACTACTTAGCCTTTAAGCAAGGCATAAAGGGAAAAAAAAAAAATGACCTTCCAATATAATTCACGGACACTAAATCTTTTTTTCTATTTTTTTCTTATTCGTTACTAGATTAGATCGGGAAAAAATTTCTCTTTTCTGAGCATGAGAACATGTTAAGATTTTCATGTCGGCCGTGTATGTTTGCGTGCGTGATGGTTACAGAAGTTTCGTGACACAAAAAAAGAAGTCGTTATTTTTGTCTTTAATCGATGCCGAATGCGGGTTTTTTTTTTGTGGGTCAAATGCGGGGGTTAGGAAAGGAGGGAGATGACTAAAAAATCGTAAAATTTATGTATGAGAGAAGTTCCATTGGCCTATTTTTTTTTGGTCGAAATCGGCCTATTTACTAACATTCTCTATCACAAATTAAATAAAAAGGCTTTCAGAACAAAAAATGAGAAAAAATTTGGTGCACATAAAATGTAATTATTTATTTTTTTGGTAGGGCATAAAATGTGTTTATTAGGTGAGCTGATGGTGCATATCTTTTTCTTTTCTTTTTTTCATAAATACAAGAAAAAGAAGTTGGGGAATTTGGGTCTTCTCTAAAGAGGTATGGCATCATTCTCATGCATTAGGAGGATTTGGTGCGAAGATCCCATTACATTAAAACGAAGTACAAGGGATAAAAATACTATCAAAAATCGAAAAACAAAACGATCATCATATAATTTTTTTTTTTATTCTCGTCGGATATCCACCCTGGTTTCCGGTTGGGCATCCTTAGCGCAATCGAACATAATCAAATGTGTTCGAATTCTGATTTCTCTCGTTCAAGTATGTGGTGCGAACTCGCATGTCGACACGCGACAACATGACACGCTTCTACCGTAAGGAAAAGTTTGAAAATCGATGGGTCAATTTTCTTGCGGATTGATCCGTTTTTTGCAGAGATAATGATACAAAAGTCCCAGAACTTTGGTAAAAATGTGTTATATGGTTCATAAACTTTTCATTTGTTCAACGTACTCCTTGAACTTTAACCTGATATTCAATGTGACCCATAAACTTTTGATATATTTGTTAAATGTGGTTCATAAACTTTTTATACATGTTCAATGTAGTGACTATTGAACATTTTCATATATTTTAGGCATTAAATTTAACATGTATTAAAAGTTCATGGACGAAATTGTACAGAGTAAATGTTCCAGAACTACATTATATATTAAGTTAAAGTTTAGAAACTATATTAAATAAGTTAAAAATTTAAGAATTACGTTACATATTTTATTAAAGTTCGTGAATTATTTGTGTTATTTTCCTTTTTTTTTTTTGTGAACAATAAGTGGATCTCTCCATCAATGCAAAGAGGGGCGCTGGTGAAATTGGTCCCGGGGGCGAATCGGGCTTTGCGTTGGCCGCAAGTACTGACCGCGACATCGCCACTTTGCCTCCAGCTACACGACTGCCCTCTCCCCGTCTATGAAAAAGTAGGAGTGTACGATCATAATCATCATGTTTCGCCAGAAAGCAAGGCCCCCATCTCTGTTTCCCTGCACGATTCGGCCGTAGCTACCAAGAACTCCCCTCCCCCTCCCCTCCCGCTCCTTCGGATTTTGCTTTGACAAAATTTATTTAAAAAAGAAAGTTCCTTTCGGAATTTCGAAAAGCGGAAGATATCGTGTACGCGTAGGGTCATATTTGACCCGGTACATTGTTATTTTTATGTTGAATTAACGATGCATGCAATCCGTATATTTTAACTCAATATGTAATGTGATTCGACGTAATCCATGAACTTTAACCTAATATTCAATTTGATCAATAAACTTTCGATTTATTCAATGCGATTCATGACCTGAATATTTTCATATAGTTGAGGAATTACATTGAATATGTATCAAAAGTTCATGAACCACACTGAACAAATTAAAAATTGAGAGATCACATTGCATATTGAGCTAAAATTTAAGGACTATTTGTGTCCAATACCTTTTATTTTATGGGTTAATACTATAAAAAACCCTAAACTGGTACATCTGTGACAATTTTACCCCAAACTATTTTTTTGACCACAAAAAATCCCAAACTGGTACACTTGTGACACTTTTACCTCGAACTATTTTTTTGACCATAAAAAACCCTACACTAGTACACCTGAAATGATTTTACCCCTGAAATAATTTTTTGACCATAAAAACTTTAAACTAGTACACCGGTGATAAATTTATAGTCCGTTAATTTCCATTAAATTTTACTATCAAATTGCTAAGTTTAATAACACGTGGTAACTGATAGATATATTGATTTTGAGGTTCACTCCTCCGTTTGTCACAAGTTTACCGGTTTGTGATTTTTCGTGATATAAATCCAATTTAACGGACACTAACGGAGGGTGAATTTGTCATAAACGTACAAGTTTGAGGTTTTTAGTGGTCAAAAAATTAGTTCGTGAGTAAAATTATCATAGGTGTATTAGTGTAGAGTTTTTGGTGGTAAAAAAAACAGTTCGGGGTAAAATTATCACAAGTGTATCAGTTTATGATTTTTGGTAGTCAAAAATATAGTTCGAGATAAATTTATCACAAATGTATCAGTTTATGGTTTTTTGTGATAAAAATAATAGTTTGGAATAAAATTATCACAGGTGTACTAGTTTTGAATTTTTCGTTGTATTAACCCTTATTTTATTAAAAGATCTCATATCAAATAGTAGTTGAGTTGCGGGGGATCTCAATGGTCGTTCTGCGGTCGCCAAACGGAGGCTGTCCTCTCTTCCACGATCGACAAAGAGCTCCTCCGCAGTTGATGAGGGGTTGCATGCCACGGCCAACTATTTGGCACTAGGAGAGTAGAGGGCCAACAACGAGGAGCTAGTTGACTCAAAGGGGGCGACATCGGAATGGAGCAACAACATTTCCCGATCATCAAACAAGGGTGAGTTTCATCCCTAAGGGTGCGAATGGTAATTATTCTACTCCAGAAATCAAATTCATGCCAGAAATTGATTTATAAAATTCTTGCCAGAAATTGATTTCTAGAAAAGAAATCTGTTTAGTAAAATATAATTAATTCTGCTCAAGAAATTGATTTATGGAACTTAAAATTTTTTTTATTTTTTTGGACACCTAAAAAAAAATTAAATTTCACTCAAAGTGGGTGTCCAAAGGTATTCTAAGTCATTTTGTGAAGTTTTGAAATTTTTTATTTTTTGACTTCTTTGGGTACCTAAAAAAAATTAAATTTCACTCAAAGTGGATGCCTAAAGGTATTCTAAGCCATTTTATGAAGTTTTGAAATTTTTTATATTTTTATTTTTTTGAGCACCTCAAAAAAATTAAATTTCACTCATAGTGGGTGCCCAAAAGTATTCTAAACCATTTTGTGAAATTTTGAAATTTTTTATTTTTTTATTTTTTTGGGCACCTCAAAAAAAAATTAAATTTCACTCAAAGTGGGTTCCCAAAAGTATTCCAAGCCATTTTGCGAAATTTTGAAATTTTTGATTTTTTTATAGTTTTTGAAAAAAATTCACCAAATTTCTTATTTTCTCGAAATCTAACTTTTTATTTTCTGAAAATTTTTATGAATTTTTCTGGAATTTTTCAATTTTTATGCATTTTTTGAAAAAAAAATTATTGAGAAAAAGAGAAAAAATAATGAGAATGCATTCCGAAAGAAAGTATTTTTAATAAACGCATTTTTATTTCAGAATGTAAAAATTGTTCCAAAATACATTTCAAAATTTTTTTAATAAACGCATTTTTGTTCCAGAATCCATTTTGAAGCAAAATTTCTATTCTAGAATGAATTTCACATGCACTAAAATAGAATTTTTACTTCAGAATGAATTTCACGTTCACCCTAAATGTGCCGGGGCTTTGTTGGTTCTGACAGTACGGATGTTTTTACCCCACATATATATATCTATCTAGACACACCCCCACCCTACACGATTCCTAACCAGGAGTCGTGTGGAGACAGACTGGGATTTATGCTTTTGGGGGCGGGGGATTTCAGATTTGGTGGTCCCAAAAGCCGAAAAAGGAGGCAAAAAGGACCCGCAATGCAGCGGAGGTCGCTCGTGTCCTTCACCATCTTTCGTTCAACAAAGCTGGGCAAAAAGCCACCGAGAGAGAGAGAGAGAGAGAGAGGCTTTTGGTGGGAAAACGTGGTGTTTGGTATTCGGACGGTACGAACGCGCATGCAATTGCAAACTGCACGTGACATGCATGCAGAACATGCTTCTCAAATTACTCCTGCTTTTGTGTCACTCATAATCCCAGATGTTCAAGAGACCATCGCCGAGCTCCCGAAGAGCTCTACCTTATGATTTCCATTCTTGATGGAACTTAGACGTTGCTAATACCTGCGCGCGAAGCTAATCTAAGGATAAGACATATGAAGTGAAGTAGGACGAAAAGTCTATCTATTTGGTAATCCCGTTAAATCTTTCCTCTGTTTCTCACCTGAGAAGGCGGACCTGCGAAAGGTTCGGCCAATGCCATATCCATACCTCTACTGGCTACATATGCCAATATCTTTGAAACCAGCTTCAGTTCATTGTCTGCATAAAAGCGAGTCCTGGCACTCGCGGATCAGTTCAAACGATAACTAAATCCCTACAGATCTTACAGCAGCAACAGCCGGCGAAAACCGGCTTGTCTGATTAGTATTTGAGACCCGGAGAGCTGTTCTCGAGACACTCTCATGTCTTCGAGCATTCCAGTACATGCGCCTTGAAATTCTCGAGCTCAGCCAAAACCTCTTCTTCCGGTCTGTAGATCAAATCGCTCATTCGCCATATCTGCAGAGATGGACATGTGCACTGAGTATCTCTATTCGATTATACGTTTAGAAATAACATGCACCCGGTGAGATGATGGCCAAACAAGTGTACCTGCAATGTACCACCTCCTCCGGCGGTATCACAGTCATCGGATACGCTTACCATTGTCCATGGATCAGCCGCGTTCCAGTGGAAGTCAACAATTTTGTCCCTGGATGACACAGCACAAAGGCAAATATGTCAATTACAAATGAGCCACTCGAGGCCTTAGATAGGTGAAAATACAGATAAACGAGTAGGATAATAGTTTGGTCATAGTACAGAATATTTCCATCTAACATCCATATCAAACCAGCCACCTCATAAAATCCCGTCATAGCTTTCACATAAAATCACTCATTTATGTTTCCCTCAAGTCGGATGCCTTAACAACGCTCCCCAACAGTAAATCAACCGTAGCCCTCGACTTTAAATAGAATCCCCTTCATAGCAAATGTGCCTTATAGTTATCAGAACATACAGCTGACAGACAGATATAGTGATACAACTTAGAAACACCCTGATAATTAGACATCATTGGTGAAGGCAGGGGTCTGGCCAAACAACAAAGCAAGAAGCTAAACACAATATATAGTTTATTGTTCTTAATCCATCTTTTTACTCCCTAAGGTTTCCCTACCTCCAGATTATGAGAGAGCTCCAACCAAAAAAAAAAAAAAACCAAAAGAAACATTAAAACAAAGAAAGAAATAACTAATGGGTTAGACTAGACTTACTGATTGAGGAAAAAAAAAAATAAAAGAATACTGGTACACCAAGATCAAATCCTAAGAGTAACTGAAACGTTTAGAGCACTCTTAAGGTTAAGCCAAAGCTTCAAAATCGTACAATGAAATACTACTTACTTAGGTTGGACTTAGATTACACTATAATTTGACATTTGAAAGCTTAATTCACCTGTGCCCAGCATGCTGGAAAAACAATCCCGCAGGAGCATTTGCAGCCCTGTCGACCTTTTTGTCAATCTGCAAGACAAAAATTTCAGTACAAATTCCCGCATATACTCCACATGAAAGTAAAGAACCACTAAATTCAATTTTATATCAAGCCAAAGTATCAAACACTGCAAGAGACATAAAACATGCAGATATTGAGAAACCAAGTCTGGCAAGACAAAAAGACAGACTGCCTCACCCTCTCATAATCCCAAATGTTCAAGAGACCATCTTCAGCGGAACTCCCAAAAACGGAAGGCTTGTCTGGAGACCACTGGAATACGCATGAAAAATCAAGCACGGTAAATACTACAAAGCAATCTTATACAGAGAATATATATTTTGAAAAGCTAACTCTATAACAATAGAAGAGAAGGAAAATCCATGGACACCTGCACACAAAGAACAGCTGCCTTATGGCCCTCAAACTTGTAGACTGGTGAACCAACTCCATTAGAAGTGAGATTTCGCCGATCAAACATGTTAACAGAGTTATCTGCCGACCTAGGGAAATGTACCATATAATTCAAAGAAAAGAATTATGTCATCATCGAATCTATACAAAGCATAAACCTGTCAACTTGATCCATAATTACTTCTAAAAGTAAACCACACGATAATTAGAACTTGACACAGGAGCATACCCAGTTAAAATTAGGTTATTGTCATGGGGATTCCAATCCACACAATGGAGGTCACCATCATGTGCCTTCTCAACCTGATTCAACAAAAAGTGAGGCAGCCAACATATAACATCAGAATCAGGCCAAAGAAAGGCATATATCATCAGAAGCAATAGCATTTGAATATTACAAAGAAATCTTCAGTCCAGACAAAGGTCAACAAGAATGGAAAAGCAGCAATGTACACAAGGGCATCAACTGGATAATAAGGAAAAAGAATTTTCTCAGTAAATATCCATTTGTATGCTGTTAAATTAACTGTGCTGCATCACGTACACAAACGATAGGGAATTAGTTAGCACATACATCATGGCACAATCTGTAACATGGCATTTAACACAAAATTGAAATGTCCAAACCGCTTCTAAATCTCTTCCTTCATCAGCCTGTATGCAGGGCCAAAGTGAAAAAAAAAGGCCAAATTATTTTATCTAACTAATCATATTGCAGCTTCATCAGCATATATTTGTTGCACTGACTTAGTCAATTCTTCTACCCTGGGTTGAGAGAGAGGGAGAAGGAGAGGTGAAGGGGACAGATAGAATGAATGAGGAAGTTAGTTAAAACATGCTGCATCACTCTAGCACAAGACACGAAAGATGTGATATCATTATTACTGAAATCATGCATAGATAAAAGCAGGTAGAGAGCACAAGCAATATAAAATAATAAGATTAGAGGGCAAGGAAGAAGTGAGACAATATGGAGACCTTCGCAACTGGATTAGTGCCAACTCGAGCATCCCACAATATAAGGCATGAATCATCACCAACGCTACAAAATTCCTGTGCACTTTAGAAGACAGAAGTAACCATCAGACAAGGAAGACCTCATGTCCATCTATAGCAGCTAAAATTTCAAATTCAAATCTCACAGTAAACATATATATCAGGTTCCGACAAAATAATGCATATTTCCTTTAACTATGCCGCTTACGTGGACGGACAAAAAGCCACATCTTCAACAGTGTCCTGATGTCCACAGTAGACTCCTCGTGGTCCAACAGAAGGGCCATTACCATCCTCATTACCTTCCCCGGTCTTCTTAATGATGGATCCTCCAGATCCTGGAGATTTATTTGTTGTTTGATCTGTTGCAGATGCTGTTATATGGTCTTGAATACTCCACAAAACCACCGTCTTATCCTTTCCTATGAAAAAGGCATTTATTATATTCTCTTTAATTAACCAAATAAATGTAATTGTGGGTACAAGGAAAGGCACTCATTCACGCAAACGGTAACCAAACTAATTCTTTGAATACATCTTCCAAGTTTCAAAATCAGTAGATCACAAAATTACCAACAAGATAATATTAGGCAGCTCCCTGACAATTAAATGGAAAAACCAAAGAAAAAGAAAGAAAAGAAAGGATAACAAGGGAAATGCCATCCTACTCTGCACAGCACCTTCATTTTTCCATGCAAATTCTTCTCTTCAAAACTGTTTCTTTGCCAATTCATTCAGCATTCATAGTCATAGTCCTTCCTAAATAAATTTTTCCATGCAAATTCTTCTCTTCAAAACTGTTTCTTTGCCAATTCATTCAGCATGCATAGTCATAGTCCTTCCTAAATAAATTTTCCCTTATCGATGGGCCACAAATACGGAAAATTCCAATCCTTGACAAACGATATCAAACCAATAATATCCTACCTCCAGAAAGAACGAAGGGTTCAGCTGGACACATTGCAAGGGCAAATTCAGCATTCTCTTGATGTCCAGTTAAAATCTGCCAAAAATAGCCAAAAGGCATATATTAAAGGAGATGCAAACATCCGGGCCAGCATGGAACTATAACCTTTGCTGAAGCCTGGCAACTCAGCTGCTGCAATAGAACATTTCGAGAAATTCGAAGCTCAGGACATCCGGTGAGTTAATATAAGTTTGCGAAGGCAGACGAGCCTTGCATTCAGAAATTATTGCAACTCTGAGACATAAAGTTTTTTTTTTTCTGGGATAATTGCAAAATCACCTTCAACATTGCTCTTCATATCAAATACCCTCATCACATTTCAAAACTTAACAATTTGCCTCTCCCCAACCTAAAAAGACCATTTGTCCTCACGCACACCCAAAATCTACACCCACAAATGAAACCTAATGTTGAGGAAGGGGAAATTTGGGAAAGAAAGGCAACTTATTAAATTTTATGTAGCTAGGAGATGCAACTTGAAATCCAATACAAAATTGAGAATGATGATTGTAGGTTTTGGAATACGAGGAGAACAACTGATACGGGGAGCAACCTTACCAAAAAAAAAAAAAAACTGATACGGGGAGCAAAGTTGAAGATGGTATTTCTAATATTCAAAGTAATGTTAGGAATACTAGAAATTTTACTAAAATTGGTCAACTAGGCATTCAAGCGAGCTAAAGTGGATTCATAAAGTGATGGGATCCAACCACGAGATAAATTTAACTATTTGTACAAACAAGATCAATTATGATACTCAGTAAACAAGTGTTACTACAAGTTTTTAGTATCTTCATCATCTTTGAATTCAGCATCTCACAGTCATCCTCTTCAACTGTGAAAATACTCTATCAGTTCCCCATGCATAGACCAAATTACAAGTTTCACATGTAACTTGCCCCAAAACGACTGACTAATCGAGCTTACAACAGTAAGCAGCATAACTGTTTTCATTTTTTCATCCAAACGTACCAGATGAGTTTTTTTCCAGGAGGTACTAACAATTGGCAAATGAAAAAAAATAAAATCTACAAAGGCATCAACACTGGAGGATGCATTGGGTCTGATCAGGAACACACCAGATTTGGACGTGAAGCTGAAGATCCAAAGACAGCATGACGGTTAGGCTGAGATTCCACATCCCAAATGAGAACCTGAAATTCCATATAACATCAGAAGCACTTACCAGATTAAAGAGCTATGAAATTAATTAGATTGCACAAATCCCAGTAAAAACCATAAGAAAACCTAATAATAAACTTACATCTGGGCTGTCAGTGTGAGTTGCCACAATATTGGGATTCTGAGGAAGTTCCCTGATTCTATTAACCTGGACGATGATAATCCATGATCAACGTAGAGGAAAACCATGCACATCATAAAGTAAAAAGTAGACCGAATGAACAAATACATACATCGAACATTTTAAGATAGAGAAGCAAAAGGTAGGTGAGTTGGCACATAATATTTCTGTATATTTGCTCAAAGATTATAAAAGAAAGTGAACTACATCAGAGTTTGGATAACAAACAGGGTAGAAAGATCACCAAGGTCTCAAATTTGAAAAAAAAAAAAAAGATTTTGCATAATCTGATTGTGAATGTTTCTGTTTGATTACGAGCTTGCCCAGTGAGAAATGAGAGGTACCTCTCCAGGATGAATAATCGTCTTGTACTTCCTAATGAATGGAGAGCGTGCTTCCTCATTAAACTGAAAATCAAGTATGAAGAGATTAAACACCACATCGTTAAAGTTAACAAGGACGAGATACATATAAATGCATAAACAACAACTCCATCATATGTCTGCGAATGACCTGGGACACGTGCTCTGCAGCCGCAACTCTAGGTTTCACAACTTCACAGTTTGCTATCACCAAAGTATTTGGAACACTACCATCAGTCTGAGAACAAAAAGAAAGAGATTATAGAAGCAATAAAGAAAGCACAAATAATAAACAACTCAAGTTTCGTCAATTTGCCACCAAAGGAGCAACAAGATGCAGATAAAAAGTTCAAGGTTGTTCGAACTTCAAACAACTTCAAATCAAAAACACATAAGTCTCCTCTCTCAAGTCAATATTAGTGATGTACATCAGCACTGAATTCAAAATAGTACTAAAATTTACAATGCTATATTCAAATATCCAACTCATAAATAAAATCTTGTGTTGATTGCACGAGGCAGGTGAATATATTCAGTAAAAATAAAAATAAAAAAACTAATTAGCTCAACTTCAACCTGAGAAAAATGCTTGTGCTTTCAGACTCAACCTGCTCATGCATTCAGATGCGAGGCACTCCTTGTTGAACTTTAGAACTAATATGAGGGTTTGACAACAATTACTATCGTTCTCTAGCATTCCAAGTAAACTTAATTTTCCTATTATCCATAGGGGCAGAATTCTCAGCGTTGTTTTTACGAACTTTAATATTGCATGTGCAGGCAGAAAGAGATGTTCAAATTATTTTAACACAACCACGTAAAAGTCCCCACCAGTTTATTAACCCGTGAATTTTAGTTACAGGTCCTCCTTATTACTAAGGAAACCGCTAGATAAGCACCTAATAAACAGTGTCGCACAACTTTAGACTTCTATACCACATCATCATTTGTTACCTGCTCAGAAATGTAAAGCCGCTGCCGATTCTTATAAGTTGCTTGCTCGAGTTGCGGCCCCCACCTGCATGTTGTCAGTTATCACCAGTCCAAATCCACCTATAAACGAAACAATCCACAAACGAAAAAAAGAAAATCGCCAAGCCAACGCATCAACACAGACAAACAAAACCTTTGATCCGTACCCACAAGCTTCTCCTTAACATTCAAAGGATCACTGACACCTTCCTCAAAGTCAAAACCTTAAGAAACCTCGCACAAACTAGCAGCCACATTAACCCTGCACACCTCAATTCACCACAACGGTCCCTCCCAAAATCCAGCATTTCTGAGACAACTCCTCCGAACCAAACCTCACAGGATCAAACGAATATTTAAACCCTACAAATCCACAGGCACCAAACTTTGCACGAAACCAAAATGCGGTCTCAGACAGGCACAAGAGAGAAGGTCAACGCGCGCTAAAACCCTAAAACCCTAAATCAATCCAACATCTATCCAGACCTACGAACGCCGCACTCAGCAATACTTTGAACCTCCAAATAAATTCAACACCCGCGCCGCTTCACCAAAGCAAAACACCTCCCGCAAAAAGAAACCCTCGATTTCCACCGGCACTAGCCGAAACAGCGAACGCAGAGAAACATGAGGGCTTTTTGAGGTACCGGCAAGAGAGAGAAGGCCAGAGGAGGTTGTGGTTGGCGAGCCAGTCGTAGAGGACGGGGACGAGGGACTTCCACCGGGCGTACTTCTCGTCGACCGCGTGCTGCTGCTGCGACCTCCTCTCCTTGGCCACCGCCGACGCCGACGACGACGAGGACTTGGCCGCCGCCGCCGCCGCCACCGCCGGCTGCTGCTGCTGCGGCGGCTGCTGGTGGTGGGGCTCCTCCTTCTTGTCCTCCTTCGGCTTCGGCTTCCGCCCTCGCTTCTTCGGGGCCTGCGGCTGCGACTCCATCGCCGGGAGCGCTCTCTCTCTCTCTCTCTCTCGCTGTCCCGCTTCGCTAGTCTGCTCTCAGTCCGGTAGTGGTAGGTGGTGGAATCGGAATCGAGATAGTTATGATAAAAAAAATTCGGTCACATAAGGAAATGGAGGTGTAAAAAGTCAATTACCCTAGAATTCTCGAGGTAAAATGATACGGACGGTCCCTAAATTTTATTGCAATGTGATTCATAATTTTTTAATTTATTCAATACAATTTATAAATTTTAACTTAATATATAATATCGTGCATAAACTTTTAAATTTGTTCGATATGATCATTAAATTTTAACTTAATATGCAATCTCTAGATTATATGAAAATGTTTAATAGAAACACAACACCGAATATTTTTATATAATTTATAAACTAAATTAAATAAATACCAAAAGTTTAAAGGCTATATTGAATATTAAGATAAAGTTTTAGGGATCATATTGTATATTTGATCAAATTTTATGAATAATTTATATCATTATCTCAATTTTTAACAAATTCGAAAAATCCCTCAGAAGCGGGGGTTCTAATTTCTCAAAATTCCCGTTGGAGTGGATTGCTTCAAAATACCCTTGAAACACGACAGCCATATCATGACTTTGTCTCTCTTTTCTTGAGTGAAGATTGACGCAACTAACATAGAGGCGTAAACGAGCAGGAAAAATAACACAAATAGTACATGAAATTTAGTCAAATGTCCGATATCTTCCTTGAACTTTCATTTATGCAATGAGATCTATAAATTTTGACCAAATGTACAATATTATTAATAGACTTTCGTTCGATGTAATCACTGGACTATTGATAAATGTTCAATAAAGTTCTTAAATTATATTAGAATGTATAAAAGTTTAAAGATCACATTAAATGTCGAACCAAAGTTCGAAAATCATACTAAACAAATTAAAAGTTCAAAAATAACATTACACATTAAATCAAAATTCAGTAACCATTTGTATTATTTTTCTAGAACAAACTATTTGTTACTTGTAAGTTGCTTGAGCTCGAATCACAGATGACTTGAGAGCGAGGTTCGAGTCCTCTCACGTTTGAGTGGATTTTGAACACCTCAAGGTACTTCGTAGAGCCAAGCTCGAATCTAAAAATAAATACCAGTAACTTGCAATCCTAATCGGCAGTTCTCGTATATTTGATTGCGCAACGTAATTGAAAAATCTAATTTCCATTCACCAGTCATTTGTTCTTCTTTTCTTTTCTTTGTTGTTTCATTTTCTCCACCCACAAGCCAATCGAGTAATTTGAAAACATCACTCTGACTTTGGTTCATAGGCTTTTCTCCCGCACGCCCAAATGCCATTGCATTTCAGAATTGGAATTCAAGCTCCCCACCTTAGATTGCACATTATCTACAAGTCTGAATCAAGTCAGAATCGAATTTGAAACCGACCAAAGTTACTGCCAAATATCGGGGACAAATGCGCCGGTTTACCGGCTTCTCTGCTGAAACTCAGCGCCAAGACATTCTGGACTTCCTGAGTATTTTCACATGCACATTGATTGCAACAAGACTAATTAAGTTCCACAAAGCATGTAAAGCATTCAGATATATTTCGGTAGCCATGGGGAATCAAACAACATTGGCTTTGAGAAATCACTATATCATTCTACAAATGAAAACCTCGCTGATTAAGTCTGCCAAAATTTTTCCCAGCATTCACGAGGACATTGTCCATTATAGATAACTATATCCAGTCGGATAACAGCAACCAACTCAATCGAAGTGGCTCGAGAATCAAACATAAACGCCCGATGAGAGAAGAAGAAATAAGGACCCGAATCCCTGCACCAGAAGGGGAAAATCAGAACAGAATGGTAACCTCACGTGCTCTCTCGTGCATGCAAACGTATTGATCTGTATTTAGGCTCGTGATTCTACGAGCATGTATGTGCATGTACGGGAGATGACACAAGAAGCACAATGTACCAGGAAGACCGATGCCACTGCCCCTGTAGTTACCTCCTTGACAAGGCTAAGGTTCCGTCTTGAGGAGGTTGTCTCATAACTGCAAAAAAAAAAAGTATCTCAGGCTTAAGAAAGCAGGTGCAGGGGCAGAAACAAAGGATAGTCTGAGTGCTGCTACAAATCTGAAAGATTTTGAACATCATCCATCTGTTGATCCCGGCTATTCATTTGACATTGGAGAACCAGAACTGCTACCAGTCCTTTGGCTAGTTAATATTTAGCATCGACATAAATATGCAAAATCAGCCACTAACTCAATAGCACGGTTCAGCTTAGGGAATCTCCCACAAGAGCCAGAACTCAGTAAGTTCCCTAATGCTCACATCTCTCCAGATCCCAATTCACAAAGTCAATAATGGACAAGTCACAAGCTGGCCTGGGGCCATCACCCCCTTGACACCACATCAGAGAAAGTGAAAAAACTGGATTACTTCTAACCAAAAAATCTCTTCCCCAAGCACATACCTATAGTGGGAGAGATATAGTCCGCTCTTAAAGGGAGATTCATTGTCCTAAAACTAAGAAAATCAAATCCTTATTTTTGAATTGATGTTTCATATCCTTCCATCAGTGAATGTGGAGATAAACGACAACGCAACTCCTGAGTCGTGACTCTGAGTTCTAGAACAATGGAAGTCACTAAGCTGGATGCAAAGAAGTTGAAGACAAAGAAAAGAGAAAAGACAACCATCCGAACAATGCAATAACTGTACCTACTGGGTATACTTCACTTTATCAATATCTAATTGCGCTAATTTCCTATCGCCCGTTACATCACAGCTTGCAACTCGATATAGTACCACACGGTTCACGCCTACAGCGCAATTTTTGACAAACTGGACTCTCTGTTTCCCCCCTAACGGAGGTTCAAAGAGCTCCCAAGGCGAACATCGAGTTCTAAGTGCCGTGTATATGACAACATCACACGAATTATCCACAATCTTACATTTTAAACCTAAAGAGTCTACTTGAAAAGCAGCGACCAAGACGCAAAGCCAATGTCCGAAGTAGAGAATCAGGTCCAAGATCAAACTGAAACGACTGAACCGGCCACATCGTTTGCATCCATCCCGGATCGTCAACGAAAATCCCTCCTACTCTCAACATCACTACTATCCAATCTTCCTAACTACAACACGGCAAGCGCCGGCGATCTAAATCGCAACCCACGGAGACCAGTCAACGAGTCCTCGAAACTGCAGTCTAAACTCAAATCCCTCCAAAACGCGACGTTCAGGCGGCCGGATACTTTCGCCAAGCAAGCGAGCGAGCGAGCGAGCGAAGAGCAACAACATCTCCGACGACTCAAAAAAACTCCAAACCAAGCACAAAAAAAAAAGGGAAGAAAAACAAGCTGAAAAATGGCGTGTGGAGGCCAGATCGGAGCTCACATGAAGAACGTGGCGGTGAAGACGAGGCCGATCGCGAGCATGAGGAAGGCCAGGGCCGGGTACAGCGAGTCCGGCACCGGACTGGCGATTGCTCTCGGCGCCTGCGCAAATCGGAAACCGGGGGAAGAAGTTGCGGGAAGGAGAAGACGAACGGAATCAAAACCAGTCGAACGTCAAAGGAGATGGAGGTCTAGGGTTTTTCGAGGAGGGAGGGAGGGAGGGAGGGGACTCACCATCGTCGTCGCTTGCTGGAGCTCGGAGTCGTCGTCGTTCAGCGTCGAAGCTCCTCCCACGAGTTCGTTCAACAGCAGCGGAAAAAGCCCCGTCGCGTCGTCGGAGACGATGAATATATAAGAGCCGAGAAGGGAAGGTGGGCTGGGCTTTGGACCTTCTCAAGGCCCAAGTTTCTGGCCCAGGCCCAATCTTATTTACTTGAATTTATCATCTATTTTTCTCTTAAAAGTATACTTTACTTTTAACATCCAATCTGCAAATTTTTTTTTCCCCAAGACAAAATACATTTTCCTGTTTTTTGTTTTTTTCTTTTTTCGCTCTATACTTTTCTTTTAACATCCAATCTGCAAATTTTTTTTTCCCCAAGACAAAATACATTTTCCTGTTTTTTGTTTTTTTCTTTTTTCGCTCGCCAAAATTTAGATTAAAAATATACTGGTCAATCTCGCCTTTTTAGGGTGAGTTCTTTCGTGAGGCCTGCATTCGTGAATCGAGGCTTTCCCTAGAGATTTCGAGCCGAGGCGGGGGCGCCAACATGATCCAATAAACGAGGTTCGAAGCTGGCCTGTATTGCAATTGCAATCTGTCATGACGACGTCGTTTGCCTAATACAGTGCCAAAGGCCCCAAAATTTCGATCATTTCGGGTCTCGCCGTGATTAAATCCTCTCGAAAATTTTGTTTAGTCCCCGGAAGCCTTTAACAACACAAAAACCACGTCAAACGGGTGAGTAGGGTCGGGATTGGGTTGGGCCGAAAATGGTTCGACCCGAATTGATACATTTAACACTTTTTTGACCCATTTTCCATCTAATATAAATCAAGTAAATCATATCCGACTCGACCCATATCTGACTCTTATTACTAAAACACTTCCATTTTTAACACAATCTAAAAAAACTCATATCCAAATTGAGGTAAGAGCGCGGAGTGAATTAGCGCAAGGTTGAGCCAAGGGCAAGAAAGAGCAAAATGATTTACCACCCATTTTTTACACGAAGATATCACAGGTCTCAACAGTCAGCATGACCTCTTTTCATTCAGGAGCTCGTCGACAAGATGCGGTCTGGTGAACGAAGTGCTTCATTCACCATTTACGTTCTGTACATTTCAGCACCAGGAGCTTTTCATTCCAGCTATCTCATTTCTCTCCAATTACAATTCAACAAAAGAAATTTACACCGAATGAAACAAAACCATCCCCTCCATAACTAGCATAACCGTGCATTCGCGGCCCCGGCGAAAAGCCCAGTTGGTAACATCTCCTCCTTCATATCCCCTTATTAAGTTAGGCCTGATGACATCCTACTGGTGCCGAGCATTTAAGCCGGACTGTCGGTTCGCGCTAACCGGTTCTCCGGTTTTGCAATCACAAGCTGATGCGAGCTGTAGTCATGGCGTGGAGGACCACTGTGCCGGTTGATCCAGAAAAAATCCAAGAACAAAGAAATCGAAAAGGTTGGAACTTGAGTCGATTCTTGTTGGCCAAGGAACCTCCCTCAGTTGGAACCTGGCCATAACGCCAAAAAGGCGCCGTGTTCGCTCGCGCTGCCTCCGGACAATCTCCTTAGTCTCTCCCAAAAATGCCTTCCTCTTCCCGTTCTTAAAGGACCCGAGCTCGAATACCTCCGAAATGAACCTGAGATGGGCCTTGTGTACCCTGCTGATGTGCCAAGAAAATCCGAAGCCAACACTCCCCGCTCCCTATTACTGACAGAATCGTAGTCTGGATCCGAGTATCTGCCTTGTAAAGGATGCTGCGACTGTCCAGAGCCAGCACCAGCCCTGGGATCCAACTCGATGGACAAATCTTCTCGGCTGGAGCTTCTGGAACCGGCCTCTCTAGCCTCATCGCACTCGCACTCATTACATACTAGTTTTAGCGCCTGCACGACCTCACCCATGAAAGGACGGTGTGATACCTCACGCTGCACGCACATTGAAGCGATCGCTGCCACTTTGGCCACGCTGTCGAAGGGGACGTTAGGTCCCAGAGACGTGTCTAGAATTGCTTCTAGCCCTTCTCTGCTAGTGAGTAGCGGACGAGCCCAGGCAACCAGGTTCTCTTGACCCGGTGGCTGTGACATGTCAACCGGCTTTCTTCCTGTCAGGAGCTCGAGGAGTACGACTCCATAACTGTAGACGTCACTTTTCACGAGAAGATGCCCTGTCATGGCATATTCGGGAGCAACATACCTGGATGCAATCGACATATGAAGAGAATTTCAGTATTGTGGTTACATATAATCTCAAAGCAAAACATCTAGAATCTCAAAGGGTCACATCTGAAGGGCCAAACATCAAAAAATAAATTGCCTATAAGCTAACAGATCCTTCCGCAAAAGTTTCTTGAGACCATAAGTCCAGCGAAAGTTAGCAAGAACGAAGTTTGATTTGAATTCAAACTTGTGATGTTAAGATGGATGTACCAGAGAATCTTCCTAAGAGACCTCAAATTACTGATGTTATGCTGCTTTAAACCAACATTTACGACCAACACATTTACAACTAACCAAAGAATACGAGATCGGAAATCATAGCAACTATTTGAACAACAAAGGGATTTTCTTACCCGAAGGTTCCCATGACACGTGTAGAGATGTGTCTATTTTCCCCATCCATAGCGGTGCGAGCCAAACCAAAATCCGACACTTTGGGCGTAAAATCATGTTCCAATAATATGTTGCTGGCCTTGAAGTCCCTATGTATGACACGTGGGCTTGAGTCCTCATGCAAATAGGCTAAACCACGAGCAGCACCAAGCGCTATCTTCATCCTAGCGCCCCAATCTAGTGGCGCAGCTTCCTTGTCAACTCCTGAAAGCATGGGAAAATAGACACTGGCTTTACACCTCATGAAGCAGAATGAAGAGAGAGACAAAAATAAGCTAATACTAGAAAAAAGGCGCATATTAATCTACACTATACCTACCATGCAAATGAGATTCCACGCTGCCATTTGGAATAAGTTCGTACACGAGGCAGCGGGCACGTTCCTCCGTACATATACCAATTAGCTTGACAAGATTCCTGTGGTGTAGGCGGCTAAGCATCTCGACTTCGGCTAAAAATTCCCGGCCACCCTGTTGATCCTCCCTCTTCAGAACTTTCACAGCTACTTTGGTCCCATCTTCAAGAGTGCCACTATATACACGTCCAAAGCCACCTTCGCCAAGTATTCTTGACTCGTTGAAATGATCAGTAGCTCTTTCAATTTCACTTACGCTGAAAGTTTTAGCAGACCCTGCACAAGTCGGTATGCTAGATCCAAATGACAACGAGGCAGAGCTCGGGCCACTTCTGGGGATAGACCCTGCCATAACTGCAAGACATCGGCCTCCATAGTGAGAATGGGAGAACTCCCTTCGACCCAAGCTTGCAATATTTAATCAAAATCATAGCCTAGGGTTGTTACAAATTATAACCAAGTTAATGTTCTTGTCAATTCTAGTACTAAAATATGGGACATCTACTAGGACTCATCTTCCCGAAAATGGCACTAAATTGAAATTCCTCTTGTTACATTGATAGTCCTGTTATGTGCAAGTATTTGGCCAACTTCTTCTGGCGTTTTTGTTTTATGGACCACCTACCAATCTCCGCATGCTCTGGTCCATGCGAAAATATCACAACAGCACATCCGATTAACACTGTTGGTGATCAACTATTACCTGGTGACTTTGCAACAGATGGTAACAAGGCCTGGGGAGTTGGTGCAGGTTGAAAAGCTCGATCTCTGTGTTTCATTACCCAAATCCAACCAGCAACAGAGCATAGAACAACAGCAACAAGGGCAGATAGGACAACAATAGCAACCACACCACCGCTTAGCCCCCGATTATGCTGCCCCTTCTGCACATCTACCCCGAGAGGTTTATTCATTCTTGCATTATTGTCATTGCCGGAGTAGGGCCCACCATCAATTATTGTAGCATCTGGGGGCAAAGGCGGAGATGCAGGTAACCCTGTAAACCCAATACAAGTATACAGCATTGTCGCAAGATCAACTTAGTGTCATAAATGAAGGGAAAAAGTGACTGACAGGCGCCATGACTGACACAAAACATTACCGGGATATCGCACGTATAGTACTTCATAATCACCAAAGTAGGAAGCGTTTATGAAGACCTGCTTATGCCAAAATCTGTTGAAAGTCAAGAAAGCGGTAGTATTATCGAATTGGTCCCCCAGCGGCACCAAGTCAATTAGCACAATGGTTTTCTCGGGCTGCTCAGTGGCAGCATTCGCCCCCATTATGCGGACTTGACTTTGCTTCATAAACACACCTGAAGCAATTTCTTCAGCCAACTCCGAAACCAAGGGGAAGAAAGTATAAAGAGCAACATTGAGGCGCAGACCAACTTGCATAGGCCACACGCAGCCACAGGGGGACCCGGGAGGAGTATTTGTGTATGGATCCATGCATGTTGTTGTTGAACAATCTGCAGAAAAGAATGTCCCTAGTTTTACATCTTCAACAATAGCGAAGGCATGACATCTGGCTGTAAGCACCAGAGTAAACAAAAGCAGAACATGATTCAACTAACCTTCATTTGGAGGTGGGGGAGGTAATGCCCGAATAGGAGGTGGAGGTGGCACTATGAGATTTGTCGATGGAGGCTTAGAAGGAGAAACTAGATAAATTGCACCACATGCATCAAACAACAGCAAAGTAAGATAGAAAGAATAATCCTAATCAATCTAAAATGGAGAAATACCACATTTTCTCTTACTTTTGGGATAGCCAGATGCAGTCTTTGGAGATGGAGAAGGTGCCAGCGGTAAATCACTCTTCGAAGGAGAATTGATGGAATGGGTTGGTGAAACCAAAGAGCCTGAGCAAGGAAAGCGTCAGATATAATAATTTGGTTGGGTGCCATCATATTAAATGGCTCTAACGTATTAAGTATGTGCCTACCAGGACTTGGTGATGGAGGAGCATCGTGCCTTTGTTTGTGTCTCGGAAGTGTAGCTGGAGCAGAAACTGGACCTAACAGATATTAGAAAGAAAAGAGTCAGTATCAAAGCAACAGTTATGCGACGGGTCTATTTGGTCATCACATGATTCCCAATTGCAATTCTAAACCACTTGACTCGTGGAACCTGGATGGTCGGAGAAAGGCGGAGGACTGCTAATTTTGTTCCCTCCGTCATGATGCATGTCAGGTGAGGGCGAGGGCGACTTTGCAGAAAAACGATGCCCTTTGCTGGAAGGTAATGGAGGAGGAGGTGAGGGAGCATCGGAAGAGATATGATGGATTTTGTGTGGGGAAGGAGCTACACCGCCAGATGAACCTGCACGAATAAATCTATGATGCTGAGCTCTATTTTCACCACTGAGCCCACACAATCCTGAGTCCTGACTTAGACACATCAGTAAGAAATGATGAAAAGCTCACCTTTAGATGGCAAAGGCGAATGGCTTGGAGGTAGTACAGGCTTCCCAACATGATGATGGTTAACAAATGAAACTGGAGGTAAAGATGCAGGTGAACGATGCCCTTCACTTTGAGGGGATAATAGAGAGGGAGCGGGAGCGCTGGCTTTGTGCACAGAAGGAGATACAGCATCAAAAGAACCTGTCAGAGAAATTTCGGTATATTGAGGACAAGATTCTTGTTGGTATTCACGAACAGCACACAGTCATCCCTGTACCTTTAGGTGGATGTTTCATAGGAGGCAGATCAGTGGCTGCATTATTCGGAGGTGGAGCAACAGGCAACTTGTCTCCTTTCTTCAGCGGAGGTGATGCAGGAGATATGTGATGGCCTGCAATCTCACATAGGACAAATGAAGCATCATATTTGCTACTCAAAAATCAATCGGAATTGATAAAGATGGACAAATTTAAAGCAAGAAATTCAGGAACGAGCAAGCCAGATACATCAATCATATAATCATGGCTCCTCCAATCCTATATACCCAATAGAGCTCGAGAGATGTCTCATTAATCTTTTGAAACCATAAAAACAGAAAACTTGATGCTGAAAACATGTCAATATATGAGCTATAACCATATATCACCAAGAATCTGATTTTTTAGCTATATATATATATATAACCCTATAGACGCAATAAGCCACATCTCTTCTATGCGCAATGGCTTCAGAATTTCTCGCTACATCACTATACCTATATTTTAGTCGGTACCTGCTACTATGGATGGAGACTCTGCAGGTGCATGTTGGTGGACCAATGGGGAATTTTGTGTCCCCTCATTTGATGGAGATGCTGCTGGTACTGCAATTAATTTATCAAGAGAAAAAAACACCTTTAACAACAAATGCTGTGTTGGAAAGCTAATCCATTAAAGATTATGTCTAGAGGTGCACCGGGTGGTATAGGTGGTGTCATATGAAGCATCACGGGACGTTCTGCTGGCGGACTTTGTCCCATTTTTCTTGGTGGAGATGGAAATGATGCTGTTATTGGAGATGAACAGATTAAATACAGTTGGAGCAAATTAAATGAAAATCATTAAAAATGCTAATCACGTACCTGGGACACTTGCTTCTGGGACGGGACTATGGCCTGCCGAATCATTTCTTTGGTGTCCAGCTGGTGGGGAAGTTGCAGGAATACTAGCATTGTCTACTGGTGATTGTGCAGGTGGATGTTTTGTAGGTGTTAAAGTAGGAGCTGAGCATTGCAACAACAAAAGACAGCTCATGAATGACAATAGTCACATGGATCACGAGTAAAACATAATAGAACAATTTGGTATTTACCAGGAGCTGGAGAGACTGCAGGAGTTACATGTACTGGTGCCTTCTCAGGAGATTCACTTGGCAGGGGAGCCAAAGGCCCTCCTTTGATACTCATTGGCGGAGGCACCAACAGGTGTGGAAACGATGAATGTGGATTTCTTGGTGACAAGGATGGTACAAGTTCCGTAGTCTTCGAAGGCGGCAAAGCAGACAAAGGTGGCGATACAAGTGGAGGTTGTAAAATAGACCCTGATTTAGAAAAGAGGCTTAAATTATATCAAGAAGGGTAAGGATCCAGCAGTTTCAGAGTCACATACCATTGGGCTGAGATATGGAGCTCGGTGCATTTTCATTCGCGCTTCTTTGGTCTGGGGACGGTGAGGAAGACAAAAGAGGTGGTGCTACTAGTGGAGAGTGCAAATTTGACCCTATATTGTGAAAAGAGAAGCTCAATTATTAAAACCAACTGAAATTTATAAAGTTTTTAAAGACAGAGAAATTACCATTGGGATAAGATAACGGGCTTGGTGCGCTGCTTTTGAGTGACTTCATTTGATGGGCAGAAGCCTCTGCTCCTTCTATTGGAGGAATAGCAGAAAAATTCTCAGTAGATGGAGACCCTGAAATGGATTGGAGAGAAAAAAAAAATTTCACAGGCTATTCCACTGCCCATGCAAAAATTTGAAAGCTTAAAATCCATTTAGCTTTCAATTGGTCTGAGTAAGATTTGAGTCAATGCTGAAGGTAGATTTAGCAGAAACCAACTATATGACAGAAGATATTAAACTAGAAAAGCCTGTATAAATGAAGAAGTGCAGTGTATAAACATCTATCTATGCAAACCATGACTAATGCTCATCCGGTAAACCATGATCTAGCAATCAATTCCCCGATGGAAAAGCTTATCTGTGAAGAGATAGTGCTGAAAAGTACAAATCACAATTCGGGAAAACATTGAGCTAGAACTTGCAATCAAGGACACCTGAGTGCGATTGTTACATGATACCACACTGAAAATAGCACATTGAAATCAAGAGAAGAACAATAGCGTATGGATCTGACGTGCCTTCACCAGATACCTATTCTCAATTCATGCTCCGGCTTAGTCATTGCAGACAAATCACAAAATGCGACAGCATTACATTAGGAGTGAGCAACGAAGGGGCAGATTCGTGCAACTCTCTTTATAGTTACAAGAACTTACAGCTCAGTGAAATTTGATAAACCAAGACAGCAAGTTATCATTAGATCGAACATTAAGTTCAGCAGCTGCACCAAGTGCCCAACATCACAGTATAACAAGTAAAAAGGCAAGAAAGCTTTTGTACCTGCAGATCCCGGAACAGCCGAAGCAAAGATAATGATGCATAGTTGAACCAGCTGGACAGTGATCACTTGCATCACCACCCCCATCTCATTTAACACCAAATCCCAATCCTTACAATCCCAACTCCAGCTCAAATACAATATTGAAGAACATAAATTAAACTCCGCAAAAAAAAAGAAAAAAGAAGATTGCTAAATTTACAGACTCGATAACACTTGAAGCAAGATCGAAGAGGAAGGGAATCAGATCAGCAAGCGAGAGACCCCGCGTACAGTGAAAGCAAAGCAAAACCAATTAAAAAAAAATATTTCCCTTCTGGTGGAGGAAACACAAAGAAGGAAAGAAGAGAAATCAATCAATCTCTCAGTGAACAAACAACATGCTCTGCAACCCGCAGAGACTCTGTACCCATAAACGCCTACTTCTGCACCAACATGAAATTAATTCCACGAACTGAAACCGACCCACGAATTGAAATGCACTCTGTACCACAAGCAACCCCACTCACGGAGGAACTGAACAGTTACAGACAATAGACACCCTTCCCCCACCGAGAGAGAGAGAGAGAGAGAGAGAGGAGAGATTATTTTATTTGAGGGAGGTTAGATTTGAGTGGAGTGTTAATGGGAATAACACGAGGAAGAGAATCAATGTTTACTTAAGTTGAAATTGGACTTTTGCCGTAGACGGGTCTGCTTAATTTAATGGTGGGGGGTGGTTTCCTCAGAGCCTTGACTCGTGTATGCTCTCTTGTTCTTGCTCTTCTTCCCTGGTTTTTCCATCTCTTTTCCTCAGCTGATCTTGGTGGTGGACATTGGAGACTTTTGCTTTTTGGTAAGAGCGTGGTGAATTCATCCACTGACTCATCACCCACTATTCTGCTCGTCGCGATGATCCGAGAACTCGGAAAAAAGGCGAGAGGTTTCATGGAGGATACGATGTTTACCTGTCCCTGACCTGACCTCATGCTTCAAGCAACAGTTAAGACTTTGGCCGGGAATTGAAAAGCGACAGTTAAAGCAGCAAAAGGAAGTAACAGTTAGAACTCGCACTAAAACTTTATACAAGAAAAAAGTTAAATGGAACCATCTATATCTTTACTTTAATCGGGTAAGGAGCCGATACATATGATCGAATTAGGCGCGACCATACATGTTGTGTCCGTGTTTGGGTCACCCATTCGGACTTCGACGCATATTGTGAACGGGAAATTTACCGATTTAAAATTGACAGTTTCTCGTCTCGGAAAAATTTGCAAAGTCAATATTAGGATTCAACTGAAAGTGTGTATCGGTCCTGATCTAGCATGGGAACTAGACTGAACCCACCGGTTCTAGGTGGTTCTTGAGTGGACTGGCTCAACTCCTGGTTCCACATAAGGAATCGGACTAACCGGATCGAATGATTAGCCAAGATTTCTTAAATTTATTTTTAAAATTTATTATAAGGAAAACACTAATTAGTAAATTATTTTTTTCTTTTAATGTTGAAAAACTCCCCCGTGTGGCGAATAGAAGAAATCGCTGGTTTTGAGACTGACCTTGGAACTAGTTTGATTTGGTTCCATGACTAGGTGAGCTAGTTTTCAACAGTCCAGTTTTAGGTTTTGGGGTGAGGACCGACCCACGTTGAAATCGATGGCCCCTAAATTCAGCTTTGTAATTGCGCTCACTAAGCAACAGGGCCGGTCCAGCCTAGGAACAAACCGAAGCGGCCTTAATTCACACGAGAACCATCTTGGTTGCTGGGTAAAAAATTGGTGCGGTCATCCTCGTCAGATCCGGTCTTCCATTTCACACCACGAACCATCGGTTTTACTCGAGAACCGGCCCTATATGTCAAAACCCATTCCAAATGGTCGTCACCTTTGGCTTGGCCACGTGAAACGGATCGGGAAAGTTTTAATATCACTTATAGAATTGTTTATTTTCATTGAATTGAAGGTTGAAAATGAAGATTGCAAGGATGTCATCTTTTCAAAGTAGTACATCGTCTTGATACACGTGGTCCATGATACATATATTTATACGCAAAACTTAGATGTGGTTCAGCAATCGTCTTCATGTTAGTCTAACAATGCTTACGAGAGACAATCGATGACTACGCACTTCTTACACGATGCGGATTGTAACTATCAAATCAACATCAGCCAAGTTAAAATAACCTTTTCTTATCTTTAAATTTCTTCTTGAGACTTTAGTAAGCTACCGGACCCCAGGAATAAGCTATATAATGTTCCAGGATATCGTGATTATTTCAAGAAAAGGGCTATTAAAAGAGAATTATATTCACAAGCAATTGATTTTGTTGACTACGTAACTTGCTAATGGACATTGATATTAAAGCACCTAAATTATGATGCGTGCTAGATTTATATATATACACACACATACACACAAGAGGTTGGGACATATACCAACTTGATATATGATCTCAAGAAGCTAAGTCATTATATCACCATATCTAGGGGTGGGGAAAAGTGCCAAAAAAGACTTAAACCTTTTGCATTAGTGTCAATTTAGTCTAAACCTTTTGTATTTGTATCAATTTAGTCTTAATCCTTTTTTTGGTGTCAATTAAGTCCTGAATCTTTTAAATTGGTGCCAATTCAGTTCTAAATCTTTTGTTTTTGTGCAAATTTAGTCCTTTCGATCAATTTTGATCAGAATTTGCCGACGTGGACTTCGGTCGGCTAGTGACCGATCACTGGCGCCGACGTGGACAAATTAAATAATTTTTTGAATTTTATTTTTTTCCTTTTTTTTTCATTTTTTTTATCTTCTCATTCCTCTGGCCGATCGCCGATCCGGCCACCGGCCAAAGGCCAGAGGTCAGTGAGGTCAGGCCTCGCCCGACCATGGCGAGGCTTGAGCCCTCGCTGGAGGCCGCGGCGAGGGTGAGCCTCGCCATGGTCGAGCGAGGCTCGACCTCGCCTGATCTGGCGAGGTCAAGCCTCGCCCGATCTGGCGAGGTCAAGCCTCGCCCAGCCACTGGTGAGGTCGGGCCTTGCCTGACCATGGTGAGGCTTGATCCATGGATCGCCAGATCTTGTGAGGTCAGGCCTTGCCGGCGGCTGGGCGAGTCTCGCCCTCATCGCGGCCTCCGGCGAGGGCTCGAGCCTCGCCAGTGGCCGGCGAGGTTGGCCTCTGGCCTCCGGCCGGTCGCAGTTTCGGCGACCGGCTAGAAGAAGGAGAAGATAAAAAAAAAAGGAAAAAAAATAAAAATTCAAAAACTTATTAAAATATTATTTAATTTGTTCATGTTGGCGCTGATGACCAATCGCCAACTGGCCGGTGTCCACGGCGACAAATTCCGATCAAATTGGCCGGGAGGATTAAATTGACACAAAAACAAAATGTTTAGGACTGAATTAGCACCAATTTAAAAGGTTTAGGACTTAATTGGCATAAATGCAAAAAAGGTTTATGACTCAATTGGCACAAAAAAAAGATTTAGGACTAAATTAGCACTAATGCAAAAAGTTTAGGACTTTTTTGGCACTTTTCCCTTTAGGGGTGTCAATGGGTTGGATCAGATCGATTTTTCATGATACTTGACCCAACTCGAAAAATTGAACGTGTGTGCTAGGCTTAACTCGAGACAAGACCTGAACATGATCTAACCACATGATCAGGCCGGGCTGGGCCGGATCGGGTTTAGTGATGATGGTGAGTTAGGTAAGAAGGAAGTGCGTTTTGTCAAAGCATAAAATAAAAAAGGAAAATTCGGTAGGCATTGGCAATCAAAGTCTATATGTCATATGATTAGCAAATTTTTTTAATATAGATTTATATTCATCGATTTGAAATATTCCAAAAAAGTACAATCAAGGAGGGATTGGGTTCTCGTGCATTCAATCGGCATCGCTTGAGACAGTTTCGTGGATATGAGACAAAGTTAGTCATTTTAAATGTCAAATCGAATGTCTGTCGTCTCTATTTAAGGTATTCTCATCTTGTAATTATGTCGAAGAAAGAGGAAAGAAGCTCCAAAAAAGCAAGGAAAAATGTGTATGTTCAATCAGGAAGGTTAATTTGGAAATCATACAGTCGTTTCCAGGGCATATCAAAGCTTCAAAGTGGGCATCATGATCAGAATAGGCTTGCCCTAATTATTGTCTCGGCTCATTTGGCTTGGGAAACTTCGTGCCTTTTAAATCAATCAGTGCGAGCTTATGCCTCACCAATCATGCAATTTCAGCTGTTGATGATATGACAATCTCACCATAGAAATTTGCCACTTCACATTCCAGAGCACCAAATATAAATAAATAAAGCCTAAGACGATTCTGAATCGAGATACTTGTGTAGCTCGGACTCGACTTTATCATCACTCGAGATCGGGTCGCTTAATTTCAGGTCAAACTAGAGCTTGGGCTACTCGAGTATCTTATCAAGTTGACGTCGTAAATACGTAGCTCAACATCTTCATGAAACTAAGCGAGCTTTTATTTTTCTTTTGAATTCTTTAATAGTTAGTAAAAACAGGCAAGTGTAGACAAAATAAAGGGGAAAAACATTCAAGCTTATTAAACTCCAGCTCGGACTTATTTACAATTTGAGTTGACTTCAAATTTTTCGATTTTCCATTCGAGTTAAACTCGAAAGTGATGTTTCATTCTCGATCAAATTCGAGTTGTGTTTTGGGTATCCAGTATGTGCGTCAAGTCGAGCTCGAGCTTCATACTATATCGGCTCCGACTCAAATTGTCAAGCTGCCATTTGGGATTCTTTAAAGTATATGTCTCTTTAAATATGTTTTTTTCTTACTAAGATGCTTGTTATTTGAAAATTTTTACCCCTTTTTGGCCCCACGTGTGTGTGTGTGTGTGTGTGTGTGTGATGCTTCGTAGCAAAATAAAGGGTTAATACCACGAAAAATTTAAGCTGGTATATATGCGATAAATTTACTCAAAATTATTTTTTTAAACACTAAAAACTCAAAACTGGTACACCTGTGATAAATTATCAATAACTAATTTTTTGATTACAAAAACCTCAAAACTAATACATTTGTGACGAATTTATCTTTCGTTAAATTGGATTAATATTGCGAAAAATCATAAATTGGTAAATCTATGAGAAATAAAGGGATAAAATCCTAAACTAATACACCTATTAATTGCCATGCGTCATTTAACTCAGTAATTTGACATACAATTTAACAGAAACTGATAAAAGAGGGTAAATTTGTCACAAAAGTATCAGTTTGAGATTTTTAACGGTCAAAAAATTAATTTATGGTGAATTTACCACACCAGTTTGATGGTTATTTTTGTATTATTAATCCAAAATGAAAAATCAAATAAGCTGACGGTGTGTTCTCCTCTCCCGAGGGCTTTCACATCTACATATTCTGTCACATCTTATTTAACGCGGCACTTGATTAGATTGGTGTCGGAGAATATTTGTTTCTATTTTATAAATTTTGTCACCGGACCTAAATGTAATTTTTTGTGCAAAGCCAAATCAAGGTCGAATGACGTAATAATTAAATAATATATGATCTAACTCTCTTTGGCATCATTGTGGATTTTCCACGTGGATGGGGGACAAGTCACACCCAGAGGAAACTAACATGAACCCCACGTAGAATAAGGGTGGACCAGTGGAGATCTAGGGAAAAGAAAAGGCTCTAAATCTTTTTGTCTTTTATATATATTATATATAAAAGAATAATTGCTTACTTAAGGTTTATATAAATGCCCAGAGTTTCGTTTGCTATATATATGCGTGAAACATTTTTTTGCGAGAGAATTTGTTGGAAAATTATGCTCACATGAGGTTTTCAGCTCATTTGAAATGATAAATGCCGATAGATAAAGGGAGATCACCTCTCAGGAAGCACACGCAAAGCAAATTAGGGAACAATTTAATTTCGATATTATATTAAAATTTCAATTCTTAAAGCTTAAGTTCATAAATCGAGGGAGACTATATATATATATATACACACACACACAAAGATAGTGTTAATACTATTGAACAAGAGATGCATGACATTTTAACATAAATAAAGTGAGCTTTTAGATAGCTTTATACTTGTACTCCTAAATTATGGATAATTGTCCAAAAGATCCTATTGTATGCCATTGCTTGCTAATATAATCCTAAACTTTTGACAATTTATTAATGTAATTTTTCTGTTCAATTTTAGCCAGAAATTGTGGACACGGCTGTCTAGTTAGCGTTGACTGTCCTACGTGACAAGATTGACACTAACGCGGACGATTATTTCAATTTTTAAAATTTTTTGAGTTTTTTCTTAATTTTTTTCCCTTTCCCTTTTCCTTTTCTTTTTTTCCCCAACTGGCAAGGTCAACGTGGCCCAAGCAAGGTTTCCCAACAATCACTAGGGCCCGAGGCTGCAGTGATCCATCCGGATGAGAAGGAAAAAAACAAAAAGAAAAGAAAAGAAAAAGGAAAATAATATAAAAAATGATTTCTTTAAAAACTAAAATCGCCCATGTCAGAGTTGACCGTGCAACGTAAGACAGCCGATGCCGCTGTCAAAGGTTTCTGACCACAATTAGCCGAAATCAAAATATTTATGACTAAATTAAAAAAATTAAAAAATTTAGAATTAAATTTGCCGCCGTACAATATCGTTCATATTATAATTAGGAGATTTGTCAAGATTATAGTGGTTTTCTTAATTTAGAAATCAAACTTAGGACCTACTAAACTTAGGATATGTTTTTGAAGCTCCTATCTGATGTTTCTTTAGTTATAGCAAAAATCTAGCTGAGGTCATAAGAGCTCTTTCCAAAGGAGATAATTTCAAGTTAATTAAGTAAAATTGTACCCTAAAATTTAATATTAAACAGGAAAGATTGGGACCATTAAGAGTGCTGATTTTGATGACAAGGTCTGCCCCCAAAATTCAAAGTGCCCTTAATACAAGTGGTTCCCGTATCGCTATCTTATAGTTTCTACTTTCAACGCATGATCGGCATGGATATAATTGCACAAATTGAAGCCTTTTAAAGCTTTATTTTTGTCTTCCAACTTTTGTTAAGGCTGAAAATGACCGTCCTTCGAACGAATATTCGCACCATTTCGATTGATGATGCAAGGAATCAAAAGTAACTTATAATTGAAAAATATAATTAGTTAAGTAAAATGACCTTTGCTATAATTTTGGCATCAAGTGCCCGAGGAGCAACATATTACACACCCGCACGAAAGTGGATTATATAAAAAAAAAATTGTTTAAAAAGTTTTAAACCTATTGCATGGTTATCAATTTAATCGTAAACTTTTCAATTATGTCAATTTTGTCCTAAACCTTTCGACAATTTATTAATGTAGTTGTTCAACCAATTTTGATTGAAAATTGCTGACATGGCGGTTTAGTTAGAGCCAGCCGTCTTATGTGGTGTGGTCGGCCCAGATGTAAACAATTTATGCATTTTTTTTTAAAAATTCTTTTTTTACCCTTACTTTTTTGTTTCACCTATGGCCAGGAGAGGGCCGACCTTGCCTGGGCAAGGACATTTCCTAGCCCGTGGCCAGTCGTTGGCCATGGCCGAGTACCGACCATAGGGAAAGGAAAAGAAAAGGGAAAAAAAAAAGAAAGGAAAACAATAGAAAAAAAAGTAAAAAAAGAAAATTAGAATTTTTTAAAAAAAATTTAAAAAATCATCAATGTTGGCATTGACTGTGCCACTTAGGACGGTTATCGTCCATGTTAGCCATTTTTTGCCAAAATTGGCTGGTAGAACTATATTGGCAAATCATTAAAATGTTTAAGAATAAATTGATACGATTGAAAATTTTAAACTGAATTGGCCGCCGTATAATAAATATAGGATTTTTTGGACAATTATCGCTTGTTATATAATAAGGCCAAATATAAAAATGGATTATATAAAAAAGGAGCTGGGGTGAGATGGTGAAAAGATAGGCTGATTCAATGGATCCCACGATCCCTAGTTTTTAAGCTTAATTTAGTGTCTTAGCTCATGCTGTGTTGGCTCTAAAAAAAGAAAGAAGCTTTATATAATTGCGACAACATATAAAGTGATGATGAGAACTTAATTAACTATAGTTTAACTAGAAGATGAGATGCTAACAAAGCCCGTGAACCATAAAAAAAATTGCACTTTTACTGTTTTTTGATGAGAAGTTCAAAAGGCGAATTGTAATCAGTACCAAAAGGTATGACAAATTTTCATTCTCCGATAATGACGGCTAGGGAAAATAAATTAAATAGTTTAACCAAGCCACGCAAAAGCTTAGAGTGAGTGGTTATTAGCAAAAAAAAAAAATCTAATTATCTTAATTAACCGAAAAAATGTTAATTTTCACACTAGGTATACTTGCGTTTCAGCCTATCAGTGCAAGCTTCAATTGATCATGCATATACAACTTGATGGTTGCAAATCAAGCCACAAATTTATGAAAGGGATTTCGGATATTGGCATTATGCGGCGAAATTCAAATAATATATGTTTGATTTGGAACTTCAGAGTATAATCCTTTCCCTCATGCGATTGGTAATTAATCGGCATATATAAGGTCAAAGAAGAATTTTTATGTAAGTGTTCCGATAGCTAATCTGTAATTACTTCCATCCACTCAAACTGTGCGGACTAATTCGAAAGAAAATAAGATAATTGATAACGATTGGTTTGGATGGATGGAGATATATTGATCCAAGAGCATTCCAAAATGTCTCCGGGACTCTCATAGTGATATTATCAATTATGGGATTTTTTTTTTCATGTACCATTGGAACGAAATATTTTATATTGACTTTTTGAGAAATGCTAGATTCTAAAACATTTTACTAATTAATATTGGTTTATTGGCTGGTAAGTTGACGATATCATATTGGATTCTTACACGGATAAATCCCTTTGAATATCATCTCGGGTATTGTACAGATGGCTTCTGATGTCTCAGCAATAGAACCAAAAGGGGCCAAACTACACATTTTCACTTAACCCCAGTTTGGCATTATATTATGAATTTATTACACGTGGATGTATACAGGCCACATCAAAGCACCATGCTCTGATAAACTAATTCTTTTGTAATATGTGGTGGACCATTGCTCCATATATTTGTCTGCAATATCCAACACACGGAGAAAATTACCAAAAAAGTTCTAAATCTTTTGTAATTATGTCAATTCAGTCCTAAATCTTTTTTTGACCAATTCAGTCCTAAATCTTTGGTAATTGTGCCAATTTAGTTCATCCGACCACTTTTGGCCGGTCGGTGCTTACGTGATAATATTTTAATAATTTTTAATAATTTTTCAAATAACTTTTTTTATTTTTTTCTCTTTATTTTTTTTTTATCTTCTTCCCTAGTCACCGTTCCGGCGACCGACAAGAGGCTGAGGCTGGCGAGGTGTTGCCGGCCATGGGTTAGGCTGGCCCTCACCATCGTCGAGCGAGGTTGACCTTGCCATGGCCAGGTGAGGTTGAGCTCGCTCGGCGATAGTGAGGCCTCGCCCTCGTTGGGTGAGCTTGACTTTGCTCGGCCATGGTGAGGGTCGACCTTGCCCGACGACGGCGAGGTTGATCTTGCCTGGCGACGGTAAGGTTGATCTCGCCCGACTATGGTGAGGCTTGACTTTGCTTGGTGATGGCGAGGACCAGCCTCGCCCATGGCCGGTGAGTTCCAACTCACCAGCCTCAACCTCTTGCCGGTTGCCAATCGTTGGACCGACGACTGGGGAAGAAGATAGGAGAAAAAAAAGAGGAAAAAATAAAAAAAAATATTAAAATATTGTCACGACAGCCGGCTGTCATCCATGTCAACGCTGGCCGGCTAAAAGTGGTCAAATGGACAGAATTGACATAATTACAAAAGGTTTAGGAATGAATTGACAAAAAAAAGGTTTAGAATTGAATTGGCACAATTGCAAAAGGTTTATGAATTTTTTAGTAATTTTCCCCCAACGCATGCTCAGCAAAAAAACATTGATTTGCTTTGTCTCTTTTTCAACATCATTTCCCAAGAACAAAAAGAAAAAAATTATGGGAAAATGATGGTGTTTCGATTGTTATAGCAAAGGGTAAGTCTTGATCGATTGAAGAACTTCAGTGAGAAAATGGATCGAGTTCGCGAAAGGGGAGAACTTTCGGGGACCATCGAGAAGGGTCAAGTCATGGAGTTCTTGCCAAATACAACGAGAATCCAATGCAAAGTAGGTCTTATTTCGCTATCTTGGTTTCAATGTATGCACACACAATGCGACACATGGAAACTGTGTGTTGCTTTTTAGATTGCCTTTGTTAAGGCTGAAAAGGAACTGAACGTCCTTTATATGTATGACCCCAAGTAGTACAAAATGCTTGGTTGTCTCTTCTCCCCCACCAAAACCCCACCACACACTCCAAGCATCTCCTTTCACCCAAACATCATATTACATTCTTGTGGCTCTAGTAAGTTATGGCCTAAAGCTAGTGTTGTTGTGCATGCAATCTTATGTCCAGTTGAGTCATGTGCATTGACACATGTTTGTGATTATTGCTGGAAATTATCGATGCGGTGTCCGGTCATCGCCGGCTGTCCTACGCGGCATGCTGATGTGGACAACTTGTGGAATTGCCATGTGGACCAATTGACCGAAAGGACTACATTGGAATTTTGCGTAAAGATTTAGGATTATATTGGCAAAAGCGAAAAATTGAGGACTAAATTAGCATCCGTACGATAGGTTTATGACTAAATTACTAATATTTCCTCCCAAAATTAGTTTCGAATCAATGTATATTAATCCCTCATGATCAAGTAACAATGAAATAATTCATCGTGAATCCGTGTTGACGTACATTGGCCTTCATCGGTTGGACATCGGCATGACACACAAAAGAGAGAGCTGCCATGCGATACTTTTCATGTAACTTAAATTTGATCAAGTTTTCTGGGAAGTACATTCCAATCCTTAACTGAAAATTTCAATTCACAGGCCTAATGGTTTGCCCTCTCCACAAAATCTATCTGATTTACCCCAGCCCAAGAGAGAAGAGATGCTTGGAATTAAGCTTAAAGGCCCATCGCAACAACCTGGACCATTCAATTATAAGTTGACCCGACCATGGGCTTATAATAATTGGAAAATTCAAGTTATTATCTAATTTTGATAGCTCCACTCATATGGGCCACCTATTGTAATGATAAACAACTCGTCTCGCTGTGACATTTTCTTGAATTCTTAGAACTTCTGTCGCTCCATGTTCGCAGGGGCAAAGAATTTGTCACTGTCTTGACTGTTTTACCGGAGGCTCTGGGGAAGTCAAAATAGGAGAGCACTTATCTTGGGGTAGGTTTACTACTTAGATGCTTTCAAAGAGTAGAACTTTGTGTCTGTCTCTAGGTGCTAAGACTAAACTTATCTATTAACCATTAAAAGTCATGCTTATGAACACAAGCTAGATCCGATGGAGATTGACCTTCAAGTCTGTCAAACCCAGCCCCATCTACATCTTCTGTCATAAGTGGTAGAACATTGACGGTCACCATATAAACGTGAGGTTAAACATAATCAATAGCCCAAACCCTGAAATTGTGAAGATACGTAAAATTTTGTATAACGTAAATAAGATCAATGATAATAAAAAATAAAAACTAACTAAAAAACACGTTGTTCAAGATATGAAATAAGGTCCCACAAAGCTAATTCATGATACAATTTCTATCTCGAAAAGAACTCATGATTTCGTTAAGTTTAACCTTAAAATTTTTTAGCTATGATTAAAAAAAAGATATGAAAGTTAGAAAGTCCCACCAAGCTAATTCGGGATACAATATCTAGCTCGAAAACAACTCATGATATTGTTAAGTTTAACCTTTGAAATTTTTTAGCTATGATTACACATCGATCGATAATTCTGCATGACTCTATCTTAAACTTCTATGCATGCTTTGAGTTAGTCGATAATCGCTCATGTCATGTACTTCGCTTAAACTCTATTCATTGGAAACTCGAGATCAATGAGCACAGCTTACATTCCGTCGATTGCTTTTGTCGATCAAGAACATTGTCAATTGTCATGACCTATTGATGAGCTTGCTAGGAATTCTATCGATTGAGTTTTGTGAATTAAATACATTGTCATAGCCTGATTTTGACCATTAAATTCCTTAATTTTGGTCCTAGTATCAATATTAACAATTCAGTTGGAATTAGATTTATATGATCTAGAGATTATGCCATTTTTTTTCATGCCGGGACACCTTGCAAAGTGTCATTATTCTCGATGTGTTGCCACCTAACTATCCTCTCGAGGATGTAAGCAATGGCGCTGTACGAGCCTTTGAGAAGACGTAAGTATGTCACGTTCTGTTCATTTTTTGAGTACTTGGTCGGTAAACCTTTCTTTCATTACCAAAATGTCAAAGGTCCCAAACAGTCACTTCGAGCGAGACTCTATCGTAAAAATTTTATAATATGAACTTCATTAATTGAAATTAACTGGATTAGTTTGGTCTAATAAATGTGAAATGTGTGGGTTCTTAATAAGTTTAATATGAGGTTGGCTAGTATGGGCCGAGTACGGCCCGGCCCGTAATGAGAGAGTCCGTGATTGAAAATTCTATAAATAGCGTTCAAGTCTCTCTCATAACTTGATGATGATGATGCACAATCTGACTCACATATAGATCTAGAGAGAAATTTCTTCTCGTGAGTGGTAATCTCATTAGACCAGTGTCCGACAAAGGGTATAAGGGAGATGCACTTGAGTTCGTGTTTGGAAACCATCGCCAATTCTGCGTTAAGTTCGATGGATTCCAAACCAGGTACGCGAATGGATAATTTCTCCATTTACGTGTTTCAGTTTCTGTTTATGGTGATCCTGAGTGTGCCATTTTCGTGGCCTACATGTGGTATCAGAGCAACCCATAGATTAGAACTGAAACATGCGGATTAAGACTGTTTTCATCTTGACCGAGAGGTTTTTGCCACTTTTCGGAATTTTTGGTCAAATAAAAATTGAATTTTATTACATATTTGGAATCTACTCATCAAGACGAGTAGATTGACGGGCGGCACGTCACCGAGGGATGCAGCATGTGCCGACGCACACCGTGGGTGTGGCGGCACATGACAGCCACGTGCAGCTGTGATGAACCGGTGCGTCACTCCGTCGATAACTGCTGACATGACGTCAACGGAGGGCGCGGATCCTAGTTGACTCGAATCCTAACCCGACCCGAATGCTAACTCAACTCGAATGTTGACCCAACCCGACCGTTGACCCGATTGGTCAGACCGGTCCGTTGACCGGTGGTTCAGACTAGTTTGACCGGCTGAACACGCGCACATGTGCCACGCTTTCTGGCGGCGTGTGAGGGCACGCCCGACGTCCGTTTGGGACATTCTTGGTATCGACACACTCGTATCGAGATTCTATACATTATGGTGTATTTATTTTACATGGTTGAAACTTTTAAAGATGTGAAAATATGTATAGAACCCTATATACACTTATTTTTACGGTATTTTTTTGCGTATTTTTTTGTATTTCTCTATGGCTTCGGAAATGCATATGTATATCACCACATAAGGATTGTGTAGAGTGTAATTCATTGTTTAATAATGAATGAAACAATATAATTAGCATGACATGTAATTTCAGATATATATGCTTCTGTCTTTACGTCTAGCATTACATGTATACACTAAATGTGATACATAAAGCTCATATCCTTGGTATAAGAGATTTTCAAGGATTTAGTTGGGTAGTGACCGCTGAAGTGACACATTTGACTGGGTTTGAGAAATATTGGTCTCATATTATGGTGAGATGTCTCCTGTTCTAATGCGTGATTATACTCTCAAAGGAGGTGATTTTGTCTTGATTCATGGAGGGATACACGTATGACATGTGCTTCAGGAATGATTGATCTTAGTAGTTCATACACCAAAATGTGGTGATTTCACAAAAGATTAGAATATGTTTTCATGGCTGTTGTCATGTGGAGAGTGTACAACTGCATGTCATATTTTCTGCCTAAAAGTGATTATGTGATAATGTATGTAATTCTCTGCATAATTACTCACATGATGCTGATTGTATTGTTTGTTTGTTTTCCAGTCATCTTTTCTGTAAACGGCAATTCCATTTCCATTGAGGTCCTTACTAGATTGAATTTTACAAAATGAAAAGAGGATTTTCTATTTGGAATGGAGTTAGCGGATGTTCACATTACTCTTACAAAGGATAAGCCGATATATATCACGGTCACCGGTACTGAAGCTGAGAAAATGCACTATGCTGCCTAGGAAAAGAGCAATTGGATTTGCTTGTTGACAATGAAGAAATTCATTCAAGAACACTTGAAAAGTGGTTTGCCAGCTGACTGTACTACTAAGAAAATGATGGCAGCCTTAGAGACTAGAAACTGCATTTCATCTAATGTCAGGCCCCGAGCCCTCGTCGAGCCCACGACATCCCGCCTACAGTCGAAAATTTGCGATGTCCCAGACTATCGCCGACCTCATCTAAACATCAGATATTTTAATTGCGCACGGAAACCATAACACACCCTGACCATTGAATTGGGGAAAATTGGGAGAATATACATTTTCATTTCTCATCAAACTTGTACCACAATATTCACAATTTTACAAGCCTTAACACAACAGTGCACACCGTACTATTAACCGTCAAAATCAAAAGGGATCGATGACCTGGCATTCATCCTCAAAAATGGTTTTCATCAAAAGCCTGGCTTTCCAACAGACACCCTAACCTCTATGCCCCTTACTTGGCGTCCATTCAAAATTTGACTCATCGTTCTCCGATTTTGTACTTTCTCGAACCGTTTGCTCCTCCGAGGACTCCGACTCCGCCTCAATCACAATCGGGTGATTGATGTCACCCGATTCCGCTGGAACCTCATCCTGACCATCCTTAGCTAGTATATCCTAGAAATGGAATTCAAGCACAAAATTGGGATCCATGTACTGCTCAAATGGGAGTAAATACTCCGGTTCTCCTTTCGGCTCCTTAGACTTAACATGATTGCTCTAAGGTTCGACCTCGGGTTCTACCTCTCCTGGTACCTCCTTAGGGATTGGTTCTAAGTCGATATCCATTAGATCAACTTCGGCTTGCGACGCTTTGGGCTCAGGTTTATGTTCAGCTCCTGAAGATCCCTGTACTGTGGGGTTTGGATGCAGACTCGACTGAGTTAAGCTAACCTCGGTACTAGTCAATTCTTCGTTTATCGGGGGTATGGCGGCCGGGACCCAATCCCCAACTAAATTAAATGGGACATCGCAGCCTCTAACTGGATCGAACTCATCCCCATTTGCATCCTGAAAATACTAAGCTGTGTACACATTGGTCTTCCACAACAGTAATCCTACCTCTACATACACAGTAGTAGTATGTCTAATCCAGGTCATCCCATCGTCCATCGGAAACTCTATCACGTCGTGCTCAGTGCGCACTAGTACTCCAAAACGCACTAGTGGCGGTGGCGGAGGATTCATGGCTCAGGTCGGGGTTCTGAAAATTGTTGGTTGCAACAACCATGAGATTACTTCTCAGTAAATACACCCCTAAACCCCACATAGGCTATCACGTACCTCCAAACAATCACACAAACACAGACACATTCATGGGCATCAAATCGCCACGTAACAGGCACATTAATTGCTCTTACCTGATCCTATCATGCGTTCAACCTGCCCTTAATCACGATCACATCATATGCAAACACACGCATGTACAATTCTCATATCATGCATTCGTTTTGCTCTCATCTCATTTCTTTTCCACAACACTCGTCAGTGACCCGTGTAAACGTATATGCCTCAGGTACACTGCAACCACTTACTACAACATTTCAAGGCCCGCGTACCCGTATACGTCTCAGGTTATGTTTCTTGCCCGCGTAAACGTACACGTCTCAGGCTCAACACCTACCACCTACTACGCAACCCGCGTTGAAGTACACGCCTCAGGCTGACAGTCTTTCGGTAATACCGGGCATCGTCCCGCGTAAATGTACACGCCTCAGGACGGCACAACTTTCCACCATTTCACATGCCATGCCACACATAATCACCTTTTTACTCATGCACATGCTCATTAAATATTTACCACGTTCAATTGGCCCATCACATACGGCCCGTGTACGCATCAATTCACACATAACACATACTCACTCAGAATTTGACATGGCAATTTCAATAATTAATTCAATCTAATTCACGTGTGCACCCGACGGGCATATTTCAGTCACTTAATTACACAACCATACACTCAATTCCATCACCACAATTTATTAATAATTCAAACATGCATCAAACACATTAATTGTTATTTTTCTCCAACCAAATGGCATCGGATTAATTCCGATTCTTCACGGCACTTTCTCGCCATTAAATGCCGGTTCTAAAAATCCAACTCGCGTCCCGATCAATCCATCACAGCCCCATGAACAGTAACACACAGCCCACATCAGTCACAAATTTGTCCACCAAAACTCCCGAAATTAATTTCTAAGGCCTACCAAACATTCCCATACCTAGAATTATATAAATCCACGCCTACATAACCCAATTTCACCCAATAAAAATCATCCGTTGATACCCGAAGTCCTAAATCAAGTTTAGAGCGCAACTTACCGAGTTCTAGACAAAATCGGCTAGAACGGGAAGCGGCGGCACTCAAACGGGAACGGCGGGGACGGCGGTGAGCGGCGGCGAGGCTCGGCAACATGTGGCAGTGGCGCGGTTGCCTTGGCCGTGGGTCTCGGCCTCTCGGTGAGAGAGAGAAAGAGAGAGAGAGAGAGACGGTGAGGCTGGTCGTGGTGGCATGAGGCGGCGTGGACGGCGACTTGGCGGCGACTTGGCGGGCGCACGGTGGTGGCCGGCGATGGTGAGCGGTAGCCGGTGATCCGGCGAGAAAGAGAGGGAGAGAGAGTGATCGGAGGGAGAAGAGAGAGAGATGGCCGAGAGTGATGAGAGAGAGTGAGGAGAGAGAGAGGTGAGTCTTGGACCAAATAGTGTCCATTTGACCAAAAGTGAAAATGACCAAAATGCCCTTTTCTCACATTTTTAATCCGACGGTCCAGATTTGATCTTATCTTGAAACTAACGACCGAGATTGATTCTTGCCCGAAAATATTCAAAGGTATTCTTGTAATTTTTCAAAAATCCTAGGGTAAAATTGTCCAATCAAAATTTTAGGAAAAAATTACCAAAATGTCCTTTACCCTTAAAGCTTACCCTTTATTAAATCTTAGGGGTATTTTGGTCATTTTCTTTGTTTCTTACCAAAATCGAATTTTTCCAAAGGAATTGAGTGCACCCAAAAATCGCACGTGTCCCCTGCAACGTCGTCCTAACATTCCGTTGTGATTTCCTAATTTTCCGGTATCCAAATTGGGCTAAATTCAATAAATAAATTTTATTAAATGCAACTCGAGCGTTTCTCAAATTAACGGGCGGCTTGCTGGGGAAATTCGCGGAATCGACTCATGATTAATACTGAATTGAGTCACGTACAAGTTCGTTCGGTACGTGACAATCTCGGTTGTCATTAAAATCGCGAAGATCAATCACTTGATCTGAGGAGTACGATCGTTTGGTATAAGTTCGGGATCATTCGTCAAGTCATTTCGTGGTCCAGCAGAATCATCCGCTATCCATTACTGTGACAGTGGCGAACTGACCCCTAACTATTCTTGGATCGGCCAACAGTGGCTCAAAATATCACTTCAGCGATCTAATGGTCGAAAATCAATTCACGATCGAATTTTCTTTAGTCGTGCGAATTTAATTCCCCTATTAGCCTTTCCCTGATGGTTAGCATCCCATGAATGATTAGTTTCGGGCGAGAATTTACTACCAGCACATTTCATAAAACTCAGTTATTTTATGAATTCCAATTGGTAGAATTTCGAAATGTCACATCTAATGTTGAGGTTGGTACACTTCTTTAAAAGCTCTTTAATATGGAATATGATGGTACTGCTAAAGTTAGAGATTATATCCTTAGGATGGTAAACCTAAAAACGAAACTTCAAGCTCTTAATGTTTCCATTCATGATACTTGCATTGTGCATCAAGTCCCGAACACCTTTCCACCTGATTTTGGGATTATAAAGACAAATTACAATTTTCAAGATGAGACTTGGTCGGTTAATGACTTGATAGCTAAGGTGGTGGCAGAGGAAGAGAAACTTAAGAAGGAAAGAGGGCATTTAGCCTTCTATGTTTTTAGTTCCCACAAGAGGAAGAGTAAGAAGTTCAGAAATCATACTCATAAAGGTACTGATGAAACTACCAGTTAATCTGACGATATGGGTCCAAAGAAAACATCATTCAAGAAGGATGATGACCGCTACTTCTTTTATAAGAAGAAATGCCACATAAAGAAGGTTTATGGAAAGTTCAAGGCTTGGATCTTCAAACGTGAGCCTGCAGGTAATGATTCTTTGGCACTTGTTTGTGAATCTAACCTATCAGAAACACTATCCAGTTCTTGGTAGCTGGATAGTGATGCAACTAATAATGTTGCATTTACCATATAGGAATTCATAAACTAGAGGACGTCTAATCAGGATAAATCAAGACTCACTATGGGAAATAACGAAAAAGTCGACGTGGTGTTTGTGGGAGATGTTATCTTAATTTTAGACTCTGGTTTTAGATTACTGTTAAATGACACTTTTTATGTACCTTCTTTTAGATGGAATTTAGTTTCCGTGTTGTGTTTGGACATGTATGGTTACTCTTTTGAAATCAAGAACAATATTATTTCTTTGTTTCATGATTCAAATAAGGTTGGGTACTGTAATATGTCTAATGGATTGTACAAATTGTGTTTGTCTTCCAATGACATATATGTCGCTTATACGGCTGAAAATGTTGTTTCTGAAAGACCTCTACATAAAGAATAGTCTTATGCATTATGGCATAAATAACTTGGTCACATCTCTAAGGATAAAGTAGAAAGACTAATAAAAATTAACATCTTGCCTACTCTTAAAAATGACCTAGAGGCATGCGTAAACTGTTGCAAAGGTAAAATAACCAATATAAGAAAGAAAACTGCAGTCCAAAGCTTTGATTTGTTGGAGGTCATTCATACTAATATTTGTGGACCCTATACGGCAACCTTGTGTAGAAATTTTTATGTCATCATATTTATTGATGACTATTCCCGATATGACTATTTGTACTTGATTAAGGAAAAGTCCGAGTCTCTTGGCAAGTTCAAGATTTTTCGGACTGAAGTCGAGAAATAGTTGGGAAAGGTCTTAAAGGTTGTTAGATCTGATCGAGGTGGAGAATATTATGGCAAGCACGGCGATGCTGGACAGCTTAAATGGCCATTTGCCAAATACTTGGAAGATTTTGGAATAGTGGCTCAGTTTACTATGCCTAGAAATCCTGAACATAATGGTGTGGTCCGAAAGACGCAATCATACCTTTATGGAAATGGTGAGGAGTGTAATTAGTAGGACAAACTTACCTGATTTTCTGTAGGGTGAAGCTTTGAAAATAACTTTTTACATTTTGAATCGTATACCTATTAAAGCTATCCCATTGACTCCTTTTGAGTTATGAATTGGACGTAAGCTTAGCTTAAGCCATCTCAAGGTTTGGGGATGTCCTGCAGAAGTAAAGTTATATAATCAAACATTAAGTAAATTGGACTCCGGAATCACTCGGTGTTACTTTGTATCTTATCCGAATCATTCAAAGGGATATCGATTCTATAATTCCAATGGAGGTATAAGAATTGTGGAATCACATATAGAGAAGTTTCTGGAATTTGATGTGGCTGAAAAAAGTAATTGTTTATAGACTATTGACGATAATAGTACGATGGGTAATGTTATATCTTTTTCTTCTCCCATATAGATAATTGTGGAGACTCCCATACTGTAGACTGAATCCGTTAAGACTCAGGATCTTGTTGTTGAGACAGCTTCTAATGAAGTTCCTCAAGCCTTTTAGGTACAGGATGAGACTGTTGCTACTCCAGTTTGGAGATCCATTAGGGAGGGATGATTAGCTATACCACCGGACTATTTAGTCTATATAAGATATCAAGACTACTATATCAGTTTTGTGACTAATCCAGTGACTTATGCAAAAGCTATTTTTTGTCCTCAGTCGGAATAGTGGTTAGATGCAATGAGAGATGAAATGTAGTCTATGAAGTATAATGGTGTTTGGGAACTTGCTGAATTACTGAAGGTCATAGATCTATTGGCTGCAAGTGGGTATATAAGACTAAAAGGCATTCCAAATGAAAGATTGAAAAGTTTAAAGCCAAACTGGTAGCCAAAGGTGTCACTTAGAGAGAAGGAGTAGACTATGAAGTAACTTTTTCTCTAGTCTCTTTTAAAGATTCTTTCAGAATGATTATGGCATTGGTAGCTCATTTCGATATGGAATTATACTAGATGGATGTTAAAACTGCTTTTGTCAATGGAAACTTTAATGAAAAAGTCTATATGATGCAATCCGAAGGCTTTGTGGCAAATGATTCAGGTATGCTTGTATGTAGATTGAAAAAGTCTATTTATGGTCTCAAACAAGCTTCTAGACAATGGTACTTGAAGTTTCATAGTGTTGTCACTTCATTTGGTTTTGTTGAGAACAAAGTAGATCAGTGTATATATTGCAAGGTCAGTTGGAGGAAATTCACTTTGCTTATACTCTATGTGGATGATATCCTGCTTGTGAGTAGTGACTTTGATTTACTGCATGAGACAAAGTAGATGTTGTCAAAGAACTTTGATATGAAGGACCTTGGTGATGAATCTTTTGTCATTGGCATTGACATTCATATGAATCGTTCTCGCCGACTATTGAGTTTATTTCAGAGGGTATATATTGATCGTATCTTAAAAAGATTCAACATACAGCAATGTAAGCCATGAATTGCTCCTGTTATTAAGGGTGATAAACTGAGTCTATCACAGTGTCCTTATTCAGATTTTGAGAAAGCCCAAATGAAGAATGTACCCTATGCTGGTGCACTTGGAAGTATTATGTATGCCCAAGTATGTACAAGACCACATATTATTTTGCAACATGACTTCTAGGCAGATATCAGTCAAATCCAGGATATAATCATTAAGTTGTTGCCAACAAGATTTTGAGGTACTTAAAGAGAACAAGAAATTTTATGTTGATTTACAGACATGTTCAGAACTTGCAGCTAGTAGGGTATTTGGATGCAGACTTTGCTGGCTGTCAGGATAACAAGAAGTCGATAATAGGGTACATCTTTCTATTAGCGGGAGGTTTAGTATCATGGAAAAGTGAGAAACATAAATCCATTTCATCTTCTACCATGTAAGCGGAGTTTATAGCATGCTTTTCGACCGCTATTCAGGCTGTTTGGCTCCGGAACCTCATTAGAGAATTGACCGTATTTGATTTTGTGAATAGGTCCATACAGTTGTATTGTGACAACAAAGCTACAGTATTACTTGTCAACAATGACAGAGGTCTCAAGGGGTCTAAGCATATGGAAGTTAAGTTCTTGACCATAAAAGAAACAGTTCAAAATGGTGACGTTGTAGTAGAGCATATTTCAACAGATAATATGATTGCAGATCCACTAACTAAAGGCCTTCACCTATATATATTTGATCGACATGTCATTAACATGGGTTTAGGAGTATCATGAGATATTGTTAATTAGTGGAGCTGTTTAGTCTTGTGTTGCTTTTATGAAATTTATATATGATTTTGTTACATTTTGTAACATTTGGATATGTATCAACTTTTTGCATTCAATGAGGTATTTGTGAATGTAATTTTATCACGTTGAGTATATATATATATTTGATGAAAATCTTGAGGCATTGTGTAAATCTTGAGTATAGACTAGAAGCATTCTTGGTATTAGCCTTATCGATATGTTTTGTTACACATAAGGAATAGTTAACAGTAAGGGTTGTCGCGACCTAAAAAATTTTTATTTTTCGGGCTAATGGATTATTAAGACTAATCTTAACTCAGGCCCTCCTAAGCCCTACCAATTCGCAACTTAGGGTTTAAGTCTTTAACATGCAAATATTTTTATGCTTGGAGTCACCACTAATCAATTTACGGTAGGTCGATTAGAAACCTAAATAAAACATAGGGAGATATGTTTTATTCCTACGAACTAGAGATTCTAAGCCCGAGGACTTGATTACGCTAGATCTAGTCATACGCCCTTTCGGTACCTTTTCTTTTCAAAAATATTTTGGCATGCAGTTTGGATTCATTTCAACTTAATTACTAACATGTGAGGTGTTCATGCGGGTGCGCAAACCACCAATTTAACACTCAATAATTGAATATTAAATTGCAAGATTGGAAGAATTACTTACCTCGAAGCAACGCAAACATCTGCATAGTTAGCTAGAAAATCACATTAACATCCTAATATGATTTCTAATTAACAAGTAATTCACTCAATTTCTCTTTTGATTTTCACTTATTTAAATGAAATCTAATCTATATGCAATGACATGAAAAAATTGACATGCGAATTAATGTAACCTAGTATGCAAACTATATGTCATGCGACGACGTGACCTAATTCTGATGACGGGCAAATGATTTATTTTTGATATTTTCTAATGAAATTCGGAATAAAAATATGCCTAAATTAACATGCAACCTATGATGACTTAACATATCCTAACATGACTTATTTTTGGGATTTTTGTTAAAATTCGAAATAATAAATTACTTAAATTAAGAATGCAATCTATCCTAATCTACCATAAAGCAATTCATTCTTTTTTTGGGGTTTTCATGAAATTTCGGAATTAAAAAAATAACCTAAATAATCTAATAAGATTAGAATATTGCTTAATTTAAACTAGGAAATAGATTATCTCAAGTCCTAATTTAAATTAAATAATTACTCTATCTTCTAGATACATTTAGGGTTCCCTAAACATGCAAAACTCAAATTCAAATCCTAATTGATATTTTTTGAATTTTCTGTTTAAAGGAAAACAAATAATAAAAAAAAGACAAAGATAGTAACCACATTCAAATCGTCCACGCGATCCGCCAAATTTGTTTCAAACTCGGATTAGGCATAAAAATCGAACTATCGGTCATATCTATAGGATTATAGATATTGACGGAAAGTTGATCGTTTAAATTTGGAAAGCAGATAAAGATCATTATCGTATCCAAGTGATTATGGATAGGATAATAATTTTCCGTATCGCCGTGTATCGTACCTTAGGAATAAGGTCAGATAGTCGTCCAGATACGTTGCTAAATTAGGAACGATTCCTAATTTTGAATATTTTCAAATATTGCGGATATATCGAACATTATCCTAAGATATCTAAATATCCACATGATATTCATGAAATATTCAAAACATGTAAATTAGGAAATTAAATATTCTGAAAAATATAGGATAATGTTCAATCACCTAATTTGCAGATAATCTCCAACTTTATCAATTTCGGAGAAACATCTTCTGAATTCTAAAGGAATGAAAATCAGATCTGGACACAGATACTGATCAAATTGTGAAAATTCATTTTGAAAATCCAAATGACCTCTGATTTTGATGAAATTAGTATCAATGGAAAGATCTCGATCTCAGTATGAACTTTCATGAAGAAAACTTTTTCAGATTTTGAACACACAAATTTATGAAAATTGAAGAACACACGAAGGTCAATTTGGAACTGATCTGTCATCAAATTCATGCATATATGACGTTGCAGATCGTATCATGCTAACACGTTTGGAATTTTATGAAAATTTTATGGTGAACAGACAAAGATGTGATCTACAAATTTTGTGAAGAAATCTTTTTCAAAAAATGATCATAGAAAATCATAAAAATCATGGAACAACACAACATCAGTTAGAACATTATCAGAACAGACTTCAACATCATATTCCAGATTCTGATCCTAACTTCCGAAATAGTTTTGACATAGCAAATCAGGTCCGATTGAGGCATATGATATATCAAATCAAAGCTTAAGACGTGCTTTACGATTCTCTAGTTCATCACTTCACAAGATTTTGACATTAACGAGCTGAAATCGGCATCTCAAGCATACTGGTTTCTATGTACACGATTTTACAGAACAAAGTCCAAGTGCACTTACCTTGTTTAACGATGCTCCGGCACGAAATCGAGCGATCCGGCCTCCGTATTCAGATAAAAAACAACACGGAGAAGTCTCGGAAAGCTCGGCCGACCTATGATAATAGATTGCACAAAATATAGTGAGAATCAATTCGATTTGGCACTAGTGGACTAGTAATGAAGAATCAAGTCAAGAGATGTGATCCGGCGGTCGTTTAACGAGAAACCGGCCACTACAGTGATGTGAAGACGCCAAGGAGTGTTGCCGCAAGTTCTGGATCGCCGGAGGAAGTCGCCGATCAGCCGGTTCAGCCGCTTGAACCGGCTGATAACATCATCGGCAGCAGCATTAGCGGAAGGCAGCGACGTCGGCGGGCGGTTGAGGCGCGACGACGGCGGTGCGGCGGCGTGTGGCGTGCTCTCGGTGGTGGTGCGCGACGTCACTTTCTCTCTCACACTTGCCTTTCTCTAAAAATCAGATCTGAATTATGTGTTGTCCCCTCAAAATTCTGACCTAAACATGCTTATATAATACTAACCTAGGTCAATTAGATGGGCTCTCTAGTCCTAATGGGCTTAGACTTGGGCTTAGGCCTTAATATAATTTCTGATTTTATTTAATTCCTAAGCGGGCTGAATTAACTTGGGTTTTAATTTAATTGAACATAATGGGCTGAATTAAGCTCAAATTAAAACGACCAAACCTATTTGACTCGTGATTTTCGGCTCTTGCCTTTCCGAGCGAACCGGTCCCATTTGATGAAATTTAAGCTCGTTCGCCATCACCGGTCCGATGCAAAATGCGATTAAATTAAAATGAACATAAACTATATATTATGCAATTTAAATATTTTTGTTTAGGGGTTAAAAATTAATCCCTAATTTTCTATGCAAATTACGACTAAATGATTAGTAAAATTTAGGTATCAACAAGGGTAAAACATATGTAGGTTCGTTGGAACCATGAAGGATATTCTCTAGTGATACACTATGTTTTGTGACACTTGAGGAGAGAGAATTTGGACTGACAAAATGGACAACACATGAAGTATTACTCATTATGAGGTATTGTTCATTTACCATACTGCCATATTAAATTCATATCAGTAAAATTGAAAACATTCATAACCATGGAAGGCTCTGTATGAGTACATGCAGTTACCGCCATGATTCGGTGGTCGAGATTTTATGGGATCAGATTGACTATTAAAAATAATTTCTCGACCAACATAAGGGTGCGTACATAGTTCTGTTTTAATTAATATCATCCAAGTAGGAGAATATAAGAATTTCCTAATGTGAGTTTCATTAATTGAAATTAACTAAATTAGTTTGGTCTAATAAATGTGAGATATGTGGGTTTTTAATAAGTCTAATATGGAGTTGGCTAGTATGGGCCAAGTACAGCCTGGCCTGTAATGAGAGGGCCCGTGATCGAAAACTTTATAAATAGCGTTCAAGTCCCTCCTCTAACTTGATGATGCACAATCTAACTCACATACGGATCTAGAGAGGAATTTCTTCTCGTGAGTAGCAATCTCATTAGGCCAGTATCCGACAAAAGGTATAGGGGAGATGCGTTTTGAGTTCGTGTTCGGAAACCGTCGCCAATTTCGCGTCAAGTTCGATGGATTCCAAATTAGGTATGCAAATAGATAATTTCTCCATTTACGTATTTCAGTTTCTGTTTATGGTGATCCTAGGTGTGCCATTTTTGTGGCCTACATCTACTGTACGTACTGAGAGAGCTTCGTGGATGGCTAAGGTTTCCCACCTGAGCCGCATAAGATGCATTCACCGGTTTAGCAAACCCATTAACAATATATCCTTTATGATCTCTGCAGATGCCGGCGACCGCTCCTTCGGTCGAGCCTTCGACGTTGAACTTTAGGGATCCTTCGGCCAGTGGGATCCACTGCTGGGAAACGGTAAGCACAAGTTCCCGGGTTGCTTTAGTACTCCGGGTGTTCCATCTATTGAAATTAGCATTCAAAACCTTCGCTGATTACACTGTTTCTGCGGCGTCTCTTAAAATACATCTGAAAACCGAGTCGTTGCGGGATTTCCAGACTGCACCAGAGAGTCGTCGCCACCAATGCCATCCGAGGTACATCTGTTCATTCAATTGTGAATTTCGTCAACTAGTCATCAAGACGTGAGATTTCCTGATTACTGAATTGGATTTTTAAGCGAGGGTCAGCCCATACGAACTGTGTCCAGGGACAAAGGAGAAAAATATGCTCAATTGTTTCAACTCCCTGCCGGCATAGAGAACAGGCCGGGTCAGGTAATAAATTTTCCTTTGACGGGATGGCATTAGTACGGATAGACCATAGAAAGATCTTAATTTTCGGGAGTAATCTGCATGTTCCACATTGCTTGCCAAAGTGCTCTAGGAGTTTGATAGGAGGATGAGGCTTGTTCACTTTTCTGGTTTCGTTCAATCTTTTCTCTGATTAGGTTGTACCCATTCTTGACTGTGTAACAACCCGATTTAGTCCCTGTCCAGACTAATTTGTCTCTTGCATCGAGGGGATTGACCTGGATAGTAAGGATTTCCTGCACTAACTGCTCGTCAAAAAGATCGTGAAGCTTCTGACGGTCCCATTGTTCTGTTTCACCAAAAATTAAATCTGAAACAAGAACAGGATCATTTCTGTTTGTCAGTCCGCCTATCCGGTCTCTATTAGGCCACCTCCTCCCTGATTTGCACTTTTTTTTTCCATCGTCAATCGACCACATAACAGAATGGGCTGTGGCTTCTCTTCCTAGTAGCAAACTCTGCCATCCCCAAGAAGGTCTAGAACCTTTCTTAGCCTCGCAGAAGTCTCCCTGGTTGAAATGAATTCCCTTAAAGAGCTTCCTCCAAAGAGAAGATGGATTTTGCAGCAATCTCCATACTTGTTTTCCAAGCATCGCTTTGTTTATTGAAATCAAATCTCTAAACCATAGACCACCCTTGTCTTTCCGCAACTTTAGGATGTCCCATTTCTTCCAATGAAGTCTTGTCTTAGATTCGCTGTTCTCCCATAAAAAACTGGCAACCTTTTCTCAATAGCTTTGCACACTGAAACAGGAATTGTAAAGATCGACGTAGCATACTGTGGAACGGCTTGGACAATAATTTTTACTAGAATCTCCTTTCCAGCTTTCGAAATCAAATGGTCCTTCCAACCCTCTAGTTCAGCATTCACTCTTCCTAGAATCCAGGTGAACATGCTTCTCTTTGCAGCACCCTAGTCTGATGGGATGCCTAAGTATTTGCCAGTATGGCTAATCTCAAGTATCCTTAGTTTACTGGACATGTTATCTCTTAACAATTGGGGGCATCCGTTGCTGAAAAATATGCCCAGACTTGTTTAAATAAATAGCTTGGCCCAAAACGTAACAATATTGATGAAGTATGGCTGAGAAATTCTGACATTCCATAAAAGATGGAATCATCTGCAAATAATAGGTGAGATAGGGTTCGGCAAAATCTGTTCAACTTAATACCTCTTATGCTCCCATTGTCCACTGCTTTGTCCATCAAGAAGTAAAGGCAGCAAGCCACTAAAATAAACAGAAAGGGGAAAGAGGATCTCCCTGTCTAATGCCCTTGGATGGATTGAAAAAACGAAGAGACCCCCTATTAAATTTCACATAAAGGACGCAGTTGTTTTTTTTTTTTTTTTTGGTAAGGTAAAGAATGCAGTTGTTACGCATTGCATAATCCAACTAACCCATCTTTCACCGAAACTCATCCTAATTAAGCAAGATCCCACTCTACACGATCATAGGCCTTCTGCATATCTAATTTCAAAATCACCTTAAGTTTCTTCAATCGATTTCTGGTACTCATCTGATGCATGACCTCTTGTATGGGGAAAATATTGCCCTGAATTTGTCAGCCATCGACAAAAGCACTCTGTTCCTTCGCTATCAGAACAGGCAGCCATTTGTTTAGTCTATTCGCCTAGTGGGATCAAAGAAAAATATGTTCAACCGTTTCACTCTACATCGCCCCGTGGTGAGCAACTTTGGCAGCGAATTTTATGACATCTTTAAAAAAAGTCGCCCAACATTGGGCCCAAAAAGAGTTGTACAAAGGACGTCCTTGCATGACACGTGTCAATTGCAGAAGAGTCCTCAATAATTTCTTACAATTGTACATTTTCAGACATGCCGGTGTCCCGCGGTGCACACATGAAAACGGTTCCATCCTTATTTAAATTAAATATGAACCGATTTCGTTGATTAACTTTCCGTCCTAATTTGCATCCTCCCCATTTTCCTTACTTTTTTTTTTTAAAAAATAACTTAAATTCCATATTCAGTTAATTATTCTATTATTAGAAAAAAAATTCCGCTATTGTTTAAACCATCTCCAAGGGGGATGAATATGAGATTCTTGAATTTCTTTTTTCCCAGGTTCAGCGCAGATGTCACCTTGAGCATGTTGTCAGCAACTCTTATTCAGAAAACGTTTCCTCTTTATTATCTATCTGGTGATCTAGATTTGGAATTAACTTTAATATCATGCAGGGGAGGCTTTAACACAATCAAATTAGGGATAATGACATAAACAGTTCCTGAATTTTAATCAAATATGTAATGTGATCTATGAACTTTTAATTTGTTCAATATGGTTCATGAATTTTAGTCAATGTTTAATATGATCTATAAACTTTTAATTCGTATATGTAGTCTTCGAATTATATGGGGACATTGAACATTTTCCATATAGTTCAATGACTAAGTAGGGACGGCATTTAACAAATTAAAAGTTTATAGATCATATTGCATATTGGGTTAAAATTCAGGGACCACATTGAATAAATTAAAAATTTAGAGACCACGTTCCTATCAAATTAAAAACTCAAATCTCCAACCACTGCCACAAGAACATATGAATAAGATATATAATATTTCAAAAAGTAAAAGCTTGAGTTCCTTTCTGATTGATTGAGGTTGATGTAGGAATTAGGTAAATGTCTACACCAGCAATCTGACTTTCTAAGTGGGGTCATGATCCTTGGTCGAAATCTGGGGTGGGTTGATTTTTATCACCTCCTTACTAAGATTGCTTTCATCATCTTACAGGTGCCATCTGCCATGGACAATTTATAACCAAATCGAACGAGTCTTTTCCTTAGATGACATAGCGATCGATGTCATACACGGGCAATTCTATAATTTCATTTAGAACAAACGGATTGGACAGAAATCTATTGAAATGTGTTGTTTGCAAGGGAAGGAATGGTGGAAGAAAAGGAAAAAATAAAAGGAATTTCCATAAAATTTGGAAATGAAGACGCCATTCGGGAAAAGAGAAGGGTACATCATCGGGAGTTGGAGCTTTGTCCGCATCCACAGGTCGAATGCATAAGAAGAGAGGATCCATGAGAGCAGAACATAACTTCGACTTCAACCAGCTAAAGATACTTCTCCGCTGTAGAGTTTTACCTGCTTCGCGAGACGACACGGCAAAGAATCCTCCATGGATACCCAAGACAGTTCAATTCTGAAACAATCGCCAGGTCTGTTCTGTTCTTTCCTTCGTTGTTTTGATTTGATCCCATAAAGGCGATGGAAAAATTGGAAAGATTTTTGGCTTTTTGGGTGTTAATTTCGAAGTAATATAAGCAATCTCATGGACAGAATGTGGAAATTGCAACATTTCTTTGTTTAGTACTTGACGAGGTATCTGGACACTTTTTAAAAAAATCCTCAAAAGAAGATAATTTGCGCCGAACTTGAGGGCATGTTTGATACGGGGAATTTGTCCAATTTCCTGTTTTTCTTTCCAGATTTTTTGAGGAAAATACGTTTGGTAGAAATTTTGGTTGCCTTGTTTTCAACTTTTGAACCTTGAAACTAAAAATGACTCAAATCGACCTTATTTTGCACGAGCATTGCTTTGAAACAACTACACCAGGCGTGCTCCTGTAACTTTCATTCCTGTTAAAAGCTGTTACTTTTCACTCTCAAAACATATTTTCAAGAAAATGGAAGATGAAATGAGGAATAATTTTAATTAGAACATTTTCGTTAACCGGATATACCCTAAATATTTCAAGGGATTTTTTGGTGATATTGTTTTTAGAAAATTGGTGTAATGATACATGAGCCGACTCAAGAGGCGGAAATGTCGATTCGACTGAGCTAGCACTCATTCAATTATGGTTTTGCTCTAAACCCGAGTTTATGGTACCTAAAATCATGTGTCGGACGCAAGTATATTTCCTAAAACGGCATTGTTTAGAATTTTCTAGTACAACCAATGGAAAATGACTTCTAAATAATTTGGAAAGTGCAACTAGATAATCAGAAATCAAGATAAATAATCAATGAATCGCCATAATAGGCATTCAATTAAATGATTTTTCACCGATATGGCACTCAAGTGATAAAAAAAAAGGTCATGGTATTCAAGTGAGTGCCGTATGAAAGTGATGATACATGTGGTGTCCTTATCCTCTTTTTTTGGTATAAAGAGGTTCACTTAGACGTGGATTCAGAAGGCAGGACAATCGATAAAGCTTTCCAAGGCGGTCGTCGACCAACTGAAGGTGTTTCATTTCAAACTTTTAGTTCTCATTTTTCATAAAACTTGTGTGGAATGCATTTTGACCTATTTTGCTTCGAAACATTTTAAATTTCACAGCATGCAAATGCTCACATATGATTTCAAATATAATCTAGTCATAATTTTTAAAATCTGAATAATATCTTGAATTATAACTAACAATGCCCAAAAAAAAATTACTTTGAAAGAGTAAAAGATCGTGCTCATTAATTATGAATGATATTGCAGATAAGACCAATGGCAACGAGAAAACTAATTCATGGTACAATACCTATATTGAAAAAAACTTAGGATATTCGTTCAGTGTAACATCTACATTTTTTTTAGAAGTTTACAATCTAAGTTTAATACAAAAAAAAATTCCATCCAATGAATGAGCTCGATACTAGTCTGGAATGGATGATCTATAGCATACAATGTATAATTAATTTTTCTAGGGTTATTTATGTTGTTTTCTCTTTTTGGTAACAAAGGGATTCACGTAGACTCGACTTCAGAAGAGACGGCAAATGATAAAACTTCCCAAGATGGTCACAAAACAACTAGAGGTTTGTCAATTTCAACTTTTAATTTTTCCTTTTTCCATAAAGCTTGTGTTTCTTGCATTTTGACTATTTTTAATTTGAAATATTTAAAACTTCACGGCATACAATTGCTGACATAAAAATTCAAACATAATCTTTTCATAATTTTAAAATCATAAAAATATCTTCAATTTTAATTGAGAAATCACCAAAAAAAAAAACTTTTGACTTTCAAAGAGAAAAGGAAGGCGCTCATAGAAACAGGTATGCTAAGTAACAACTGCCCCCTGATTTGCACCAGCATTTGATTGGAACTTTCAGTAGGTGCAATGGTTACACTTGACCTTAAAAACAAGAAGTGCGAAAGACTGAGGACTTTTAATGTTCAATATTTGGCAGTCAAGCCAACACCGGTGGTCAATGAAAAGTATCGATTATTGTTTGAAGTCGCAGTAAAAGGTGATTGGAAAACTGCCAAGAGAATCCTCAGTCATAATCCCAAAGCAATGTCGGCCAAAGTTGTGACCGCAGAAGGTGATGACCTTACTATACTCGATATTGCGATTTTGGTTGGACAAGATCAATTGGTCGAGAACCTGGTCAAGCGCTTCCCTCTGGAATCTGAAGCTTTCACTATTGGTGCCCTCTCCCATGCTACCCGGAGAGGAAGAATAAGGGGGGGGGGGGGGGGGGGGGGGGGGGGCGGCGTGGTAAAGGAATTAGTAGACAAACTTGACAAAGTTGGTGAACAAGGCGGAACCATTGCCCTGTTGATTGCTACTACAAATGCTCCTAGGCAAAAGGAGGTTATCCGGTACCTAGCCACGAATACAAAATCCACCCCAGAGGATGATACGATCAGCAACCTCATTAGGGCCGGTCATTTGGGTAGGATTTCACACTCGCTCATTGTTAAATATGTCTTGAATTTTATGTATTCGGTCCAGTTATGGCCCAACCCGACATATTTTTGTGCGACCCGAAAAAAGAGATTTAGTACGTGACGCGGAGGGTTGGGCCTATCGGCCCAACCCGTAGCAATTTTTTGGGAAGCCCTATTTATACCGCGACTATGTTTTCTCATTAAATAGAGAGAGAATTTTGTTTTCTGAGGATTTGATAAGCCATGAGGTTTTGTCAAGTCATTGTTTCGACTTCTGAAAATTGTACTCTCTTTGATTATAGTGGAATCTTGATTTGCCTCGTCCGTGGACGTAGATCACTTTGTGATCGAATCACGTAAATTCTGTGTTCTATATTTGTTTTTTCGCACCTATTTTTTTAACACTCATCTTACCTGATTTCCTTCACTGTTTACTTGAATTAACTTTTTTGTTCTTGTGTCCTAAAAGACATACTTTTGGATTTAGCTCGTCGACACCCCGGCTTACCGACGTCCGCAAATACCAGAAACGGTAGCCTGTTGGAAGTCTTTACGCAGGTGAAGTCTTACTACCGTAGTGGAGCTAAACTCAATTTTTGGGAAAAATGTATTTACCAATGTAGGTACTTCTTGCGCTTCTTTTGTTAGATATGTACAATTAGAGCAACTCTATCTACATAGTGTTCATTTTATCTATTCCCTTTTTAGGTATCCCTTGCTTGGTTGATACATCATTTTACAACGCCAAAGACATGAAGATGGCTCGACGTATTTGTGTTAATATGCACGATGGATGGCCTAACACGACAAAAGGCATATCATATAGAGATCTTATTCACAAAATAGGTAAGGGATAGGGACTACATCTATGTATACAATTATTATCTAAACCATGATGTGTGTCACAGGTTAATATCTAATTTTACATTTGTAAAGTGAGTTTGAGAAGTCTTACTCAATGTCTAATGGCCAAATAGAATTATTGAGAATTGTAAATTTGGATATCAGGTCATGGAGGTTGATTGATCCAAGCTATTTTCTAACATATTTGAGCATTATTAAATTTAACTACAAGTGCAATTTTCATTTCATGAGTGTGCTATGTATCTTTTTGTTCATCATAAATTCCTAATTTGTTGATATGATTCTTCTCTCCTCTTAGTACCAGCAATTCATTGGTTCAAAGAGGTTCATTCGTTCAAAATATCACCCTGGAATCTTGCCCCAAAATCATGTAAACAAACTAACCTCGTATCTTCAGACCCAATATAGAAAAAGGACCTTATTTTATCCATGGGTAGATATCTATATTTTAAATTGGAAATTGATATTCTCAGTACATCCCTTTTAGATCATAGTTATTAATATGATCCAGTTTTCGATTGGTATATTACGATATGATTGAATTCCATTCAATTCAATGTCTAGTCAATATGTATCCATTTGGAGAATATGTAAAAATAATCGAAAACAGTTCTATCGATCCGTTGCTGAATCTATCCATTTTTCAAAACTCTTTTTTTCTCATGACATTGTGTGTGTTCATCGATAGATCCATCTCTCTGATGCATGCATTTTGATTTTCAAACCATTTGAAGTTTGCTTCCTTGATTAATATGTTAAAGCCATGATTCTCTTCTCAACTTCTATATATATGCATAAGATCATGGCGCAAATGTGAAAGCCTCTATTACCTTTTGATTCTTCATCGCAGGCAAAATTGCTTATTTGATGTTATGTGCAATACCTTTTATCAAAAGGATTGGAGAATTGAAGTTAAGGCACGAATGCTCACTTGAATTAGCAACTCTAGTTTTTAAAGAGAAGAAGGCTAGTATGGAAACTCCTAAAATACTCGAATTGACTTCAGCCATTGTCCTTGACGCTGCATCCGGCGGAATCACTGAAATTGTCAAGTTATGTCTTGAGAATTATCCGGAATTGACGTGGGATAAAGAATTCACGAAAAAACTAATGGAAGAAGTTGTGAGGGCACGGCATGTTGAGTTGTTTAGACTAATAAATGCGTACAACACAATTCCAAAATTGAGGTACAAATTTCAAAGGAACTGCGACCTGATGGCGGCAGTAGTAGAATGGTCACCAGGATATGTACCGGCAGATGTTTCTGGATCAGCTTTTCTTTTGCAAAGGGAAATTCAATGGTTTAAGGTTAGTTCACCGTATTTGCTTGCCACTCTTTAATGTGATTACATTCATATTAATAGATGTCCTTTGTTTTCTGAAGATACTGGAAGATAGGAGCTCTCCTTTAATCAAAAGTCTGAAATTTAAGGTCAGTTCACGTTTATTTGTTTTGCCACCCTTTTGTGCTCTTCTATTTACATTTGCGTTGATAGATGAAGGTGAAGAAAGAAAAGATCGGCCCTTCTTCTGAAAGTCTGGAATTGGAACTAACTAAAGAAAGGAGGGGCAAAACATACTGGGAAGTTTTTCTAGAACAGCGCAAAGATTTGCTCAAAGAGGCAACACAATGGATGAAGGATACATCATCATCTTGTAGCCTTGTAGAGACTCTCATCATTACGGTAGCTTTTGCTGCAGTTTTTACAGTACCTGGAAGCAACGACAACAGTACAGGGTTCCCGATCTTTCTAGAGAAGGGCTCATTTATGATATTCGCGGTTGCGGACGCTCTAGCTCTATTCTCCTCTATCACCGCCACCTTGATGTTCTTGGCTATCCGAACTTCACGCTATGCCACAGAAGATTTCCTCCACTCACTACCAAGAAAAATGATACTTGGCCTCACTTTTCTCTTCCTCTCTTTGGCCTTTATGCTCGTGGCTTTCGGCTCTGCTCTCACGATCATCCTTAGCGAACGATTGAAGTGGATTTACATCCCCATTACTTTGTTGGCTGCCATCCCTGTCATAATGTTCGCAATCCTACAGCTTCCTTTGTATGTTGAAATGGTTGAATCCACTTATCGGCCTCGCCTCTACCGTCCTGTCAAGATTTGGAAATGATTTGTGCTATTATTATTGAACAAGGACATCTTTGACGTGATCTTTGTTTGCTCTTGTTACTATGAGTAAAATGTGAATATCGTGGTGTTTACTCATGTTTTAAGACTATTGAGGTACAATATTATCCATACTTACACTATAGTTTAATGTATGCTGTCGAGTGCACACCTTATCTCTATGGGTTATTTGGTATTTTCCCCTAAAAAGGGAGCAATTACTTCGTTGCTTATTGTTGTATAAACTATCAAGGTGAATCAATTCTTCAAAGAATTGGCAACATGGCCATCAATATTTAATAGGGTTCATCCATTCAAATAAAGCAATGATCCACACAAACTCCAACTACACAAGATGGCCACCCAAGTGGTGGCCCAACACAAGGAAATTGTCATGCAGCAAGCCGAGCAAACAACTATTTCAGTTCGGTGGAAGCTCAGCCTTCAAAATCAGCCTTCACCCACTGCCCAGACTTGCACCTCATCCATTCATCCAACTCTTTGGCTTCGACCTCCACCATCTTAGCCGCGTTGGCCATTGATTCCTCCAGCACTTTCGTGATTCTCATGCTCCGCTTCTTCTCCACCGCATCACCCCTTCCTAACGGCTCACCCAGCAACCGTTGTGCACAGTGCACGTCAGCACCAACAGCACCAACAGCACCAACTCCATCAGAAACATAGCCGTCAAAATCCCTCCCTCTATCCTCACCAGGTGTTGCACCAGGACGCCAAGCACCTGGCGGGACAGTGAAGCGAGAAGGGTCAATGTACCTGGATGCAATCGACATGTGGAGACGTTTTCTATGTTGTGACAAGATGACCAAGTTTAGAGCAAACGACCTAGAATCTCAAAGGTCACTTCTCAACGCCAAACATCAGAGAACAAATTGCCTATGAGCTAACAGATAGTTCTGCACGTGTCTCTTGAGACCATAAGTCCAGTGAAAGTAAGCAAGAACAAAATTAGTTTTGAATTCACCTTGCGCTGTTAAGATTGATGTTCTGAGGAATAGGATAGCGGTTCTTCCTAAGAAACCTCAGAATTACTGATCTTATGCGGCTTTAAACCAACATTACGACTGACACATTTAGAATTAATCAAAGAACATGAGATTGGAAACCAAAGGAACCATTTGAACAAGAGAGGAGTTTCCTAACCCGAAGGTTCATGACACGTAGAAATGCGTCCATTATGCTCATCCACAGAGGTGCAAGCCAAACTGAAATCCGACACTTAGGGCGTAAGATCGTGTTCCGATAATGTGTTGCTGGCCTTGAAGTCCCCATGCATAACACGGGTTCAAGTCTTCATGCAAACAGCCAATAGGCTAAACCACAAGCAGCACCAAGTGCTATCTTAGTATCTTCATCCTAGCTCCCCAATCTAGTCGGGGAGCTTCCTTGAGATAGACACTGGGTTTACACCTCATGAGGCACAATGAACAGCAAGACAAGACTATGTTAACCCTAGAGAAGTTGCGTATTAATCTACACCAACATACCATGCAAATGAGATTCCACGCTGCCATTCGGAATAAGTTCGTAGACAAGGCAGCGGACATACATACTCCATTCTGCTCGACAAGATTCCTGTGAATAGGCGGCTAAGCATCTCGCTTCAACTAAAAACTTCCTGGCCCGCCCTGTTGATCCTTCCTCTTCAGAACTTTCACAGCTACTTTGGTCCCATCTTCAAGAACGCCACTACATACACGCCCAAAGCCACCTTCGCCGAGTCCTGACTCATTGAAATGATCAGTAGCTCTTTCAATGTCACTTGCGCTGAACGTTTTAGCAGACCCTGCATAAGTCCGGATGCTACATCCAAATGACAACGAGGCAAAGTCACTTCCGTGGATAGACCCCGCCGTAAATGCAAGACATCGGCCTCTATGGTGACAATGGGAGAACCCCCCTTGAACCCGATCATACAATACCTAATCAAAATCATAGACTAGGGTTGCAAAAAAATATTAGCCAAGTTAATGTTTTTGTCAATTCCGGTACCACAGTCTAGGACATCTACCGGGACTCATTTTTCTGAAAAGGGCACTAAAATAAAGGTTTCGTTTGTTTCGTGGAAAATTAATAATTTGAAAATATTTTTTTAAAAATGATTGCCTATACTGCTGGCAAAAATGAGTGAATGAAAAATATTATCATCATCCACGAAATTTAGATATAAATGTTGTTAATTATAAAAAAAATTTCCATTTACTAACTATTTCAAGCATTATAAATGATCATTTTATGAAGATATTTTTTAAATAATTCATTTTTCGCAAAACAAACGGAGTCAAAATTCCTCTTGTTTTATTAATGGTCCTGTTATGTGTGAATATCTTGCCAACTTCATCTGGAGTTTTTGTTTTATAGACCACCTTTGACCAATAATCTCCGCATGCTCTGGTCCATGCAAAAAATGTCGTGACAGCTCATCGTCGAATTAAAACTGTTGGTGATCGACTATTAGCTGATTACTTTGCAACAGATGGGAACAAGGGCCCTCGCCTCTGCTAGAGGAAGAAGGGAAGGAAAAAAAAACAGAGAAGGAAAAAAAATACAAAATAAAATTTTTGAAAAATTATTAAAATATTATTTAAAAATGTTCACATTAGCGTCAATGTCCATGTCAGCGATTTTTAGTCAAAATTGGCCGGTTTGACTAAATTGGCACAAATGTAAAAAGTTTAGGACTTAGCTGGCCAAAAAAAAATATTTATGATTGAATTAATACAATTACAATAGGTTTAAGACTTTTTTGGTAATTCTATTGGGGATCCAATGGGGCCATAAGCTGTGGGCAAATTTTGACAAGTAAAAAATTTAAGAGAAACTATTAGATAAGAGAAGTCGAGATTAAGCAAACAACATTAGTTTTTTTTTTTTGGTAAGAGCAAACAACATTAGTTTTTTTTTGGTAAAGGTAAGAGTGTATATAACTTTTCAAATCACCAAATATAAAGGGAAGTTAAAAACTATCCAAATCCCAACAGGGACAATAGTCCAAGGGGATAAGGAAACTAAGCAAAAGCTTTACAACAGGATCAACAACAAGCTAAGCAAAGGACTAAACACAACCAAATTAAGAAAAAATGGAAGGTGAAAGTCCCCAGTTTCTTTGTAATCTCCTATTCAAAGGCGTGTCGGCGACTCTTCCAAAGGTTGGAGCTTTGTCCTTCACCACTTTGATGACGTGTTTGCGCATCCCCGGAATAAAAATATCCTTGTTCTGGAAGATAGAATTATTCCTTTCAATCCATATTACATGACAAAGAGCACCAAAGGAGAACCTAGCAAGACGATGAGCAAAAGAGGATCCACCACAAACCTTCATTGCCCATCTAATATGCTCATGCCACGGACGGTTGCGCCAAGGCAGGTAGCATTTAGTTGCCCAAAAAGACGCCAATCTTTTTGTAGAGGAGCACTAAAAAAAGAGGTGATTAATTGAGTCCGGGACCTCCCCACAAAATACGCACATAGTAGGCGCAATCCTACTATTATGGAGAAGGAAAGTCTGGGTAGACAATCGGTTGAGGGAGACCACTCACAAAAGAAAGGAGTGGCGTGGAATAATGTGGTGGTCCCACACAAAAGAATGCCACTGAACAGGCTGACCTTTTCTTCTTATATGGTTCCAAGCTATCGCCACTGAGAAGGTAGAGGAAGGTTGAGGAGCCCATATCATCTCATCTTCGGTATCTTTCTGAAAGATTGGCGGAGGTTCCATCCAATTCAGTATAGCATGTAATGTACCAGAAGGTTGCCATACCGAGTCATAAAATAGACGAACGGTCGTGTCCCGAGTAATGCGAGATTGATAGATGTCCATATTACTGAACATAAGGTAGAGGGGGCCTTTGTCATGCCACCAGTCAAATCAAAAAGAAACCGAACGTCCATTACCAATTTTCCACCTAAAAATCGTGCGAGCAATTTCACGCATATCAAGGATTTTCTTCCACGTCCAGGAACAAAAAGTGGGCTTAGAGACAACCCAGAAGTTGGAATTTTTTAAAAAGTTTGAATGTATCCACTTGCACCACATAGACTCCTTGTCAGTGAACAGAAGCCATATGTGTTTGAGCATCAAAGCTCTGTTGTATTCAGTGAGTCTTCGAATTCCAAGACCACCTTCTTCTTTGGGTAGGCAAACCGATTCCCATGCAACTCTGGCGCCACCCGTACCTAGATTAGGACCTCTCTAAAGGAATTGTCTCAGAATAGCCTCAGTATCATACAGCACTGATTTAGGAAGAGAGAAGATGGTAGCCCAATATACTTGTATAGAGTGCAAAACTGAACGGATAAGCTGCAGTCTCCCAGCAAAAGACAAGAACCAATGGGACCAAGATCGAACGTGCAAAGTTATGGCATCTATCAAGCATTTACAATCCTCTTTACGAAGCCTCGAGGAAATGACAGGCACCCCCAAGTATCGGAAAGGAAGAAAGCCTTGTTGAAACCCAAGATAATGCAAAAGCTCTCCATGCAACTCCGGGTTTCCTCCCGAGAGGTAAAGATTGCTTTTCCTGGTATTTGGTCTCAAACCAAACCAATTCGAAAACAGATCAAGTGAATCCTTGATTAATTGTATTGACCTCAATTTAGCTTGCGAGAATATGAGGACATCATCCGCGAAGAAAAGATGGGAGGTACGCGTTTTCTTGCACCGCCAAAACCATTGAAAATCTGGTTTGTCAGTATTATGATTAAGAACACCCGAGAAGATTTCCATAGCTAGGACAAAAAGATAAGGCGAGAGGGGATCTCCTTGTCGTATACCCCGGTTGCTAGCAAAAAAACCATGTAACTCTCCATTAACTGAGATTGAAAATTTGGCAGTCGAGATGCAAGTCAAAACTAGCTTAATAAAGTGAAATAGACCGTGTGTAGAAGCTGCACTAGTGTTGTAGAATGTGAACACTTATACGGAATCACAATCTTCTATTAAACAGTAATTGAAAGAGTTTAAGGAATACAAAAAATACAAATCGGATTTATGGTGGTTTGACTTTCCACTTAGCCTACTCCACTCTCCGAGCTCTAATAATCTCAACAAGGTTGGAGTCCACTATGGAATCCTTGAGACGTTACAAATTGTAAAAAATGTGCTACTTTTACTCAAAGCTTCTCGAGTTGCTTTTACAAACTCGAGCATCCCTCACAATATCATATTACTCTCTTTCTAAATGACAAATATTTGCACCTTTTACATAGACTTATAATCAGAAATCACTTTATTTAGGGATAAGAACAAAAAGAGCGTTATAACTTTCGTACGATACTCACTTAAATGCCATAATTTTTTTTCTCATTTAAGTGCCACATTAGGGTAAAATCGATTATTTAAGTGTCACTTTTGGCAATTCGTCATACGTGAATTTTTTATATTATTTTTTGATTTCCTTTTTTTCTTTGACTTTTTTTCCTGTACGCTGACCACAAAGGCCTTGCCCTCAGCCTCGCGCAAGGCTGCAATGGCCTCACCAGCCATGGGCAAGGGCGCGAAGGCCCTCGTCAAATTTGGGCGAGTCGGCGGCAAATTTTACGGTGAGGAAAAATATCGATGACACTTAAGTGATTGATTTTACAAATTTGTGGCATTTAAGTGATCGATTTATGAAATATATGGCACTTAAGTGATCGATTTATCAAATTTGTGGAACTTAAGTGAGCAAAAAAAATTACAAAAATTGTTCATGTTAGAACAGGCGGTGCCACATAAGACGACTGATGTCTATATTAGATTTTTAGGCGAGGCAAATCGCCGATAGCACTCAAGTAATCAATTTTTCAAATTTGTAACACTTAAGTGAGTTAAAAAAAAATTATGGAATTCCTATTGTTCTTATCCCCTCTATTTAAAAAGTCATATTCCATGATTGCGCATATTTTGGTAATAAATATGTAAAATAATTGTTCATGTAACATATAGATTCTATCTTGAAATACTTGAAGGCTAAAATTATAAGTTAATGGAAAAAGTTTTTTTGGGTAAAGTAAGTTAATGGAAAAAGTTCTTTTTTTTTGGGTAAAGAAGTTAATGGAAAAAGTTCCTACATCTATACTATAAAAATGAAACTTAAAAAACTATTTAAAAAAAATTATATTCCGTATTACGCATACTTTGAAAGTAAATGTTTGAGGAAACATAATTTTGCATAATAATTATTGTTCATATACTTTGAGGAAAAACATTAAGTATCGCATTGGCCCCGCTACAATCAACCATAACCAAGACCTATACCCTCAAGTCAAATTCGTAAATCCCGCGATCTCGTCCACCAGCATGAAAGTCAAGGAGAGGAAGAGGAAAGAAAGGCCCATTATGATCTTCTTAGGCAACGAGGCAAGAGAATCCCGCGGCTCATACCACAAAGTTAAGATGGCTAGGGACAGCGAGATGGCTGTCACGGAGGAGAAGAAACCTTACGCATCCAAAATTGCAAAAACCAAGGGAGAATCCTGTCCTAACAACAAGGGGACTCCAGCATTGCCGTCGTTGCCTCCTGGCACAATAAAAGTAGCAGAGAACAATACTATGGTGATTAGAGTTAAGAGGAGCATACTTGAATATGCTGTGTCCTTCGCCCAGTTTTCTCCATTCTCAAGCAGCTCTTTGCGCTCCACGAATATTTTTCAATATGCTTTCCCGTGGTGTTTGGTGATTCTCGCGAAAGGGGTGGTCAACCTTTCGTCACCCTATGCATAAAAGTCCAAACATGTTGCAACAAAGTGGATAAATTATTGAAATTTCTCAAAACATCTCAAGGAGATTGAGACTTATCCAACGCTTGATGCGAACTTTCTCAGAAGGAAGCCTCATGTTATTTTAAAGACTCAGTTTGCTGAGGGTTGCTTTTTCGGAAGTTCGAATCGCTATTTGTCCTGAGTTAACATTCCGACATTGAAGAAAAACCATTTGATGGAATATAACATAGCACTTGGTTGGGACGTTCTTTTTCTCATGCCTCAAGTCATGTGGCAGTGATGCAAGTGGTTCCTGTTCACAATGAGCATGGTGATTGATGCATACACAAGAACAAAAATCATTAACTTCTGCAGTAACTTCTCCATGGCCAGAGACTCCGCTTGTTGTGATTTTGATTCTATATTGCAGATTGTTGATAACAAAGAACAAATGAAGGCAAGAATTTAACGATGTTCGGCGATGTGCCTACGTCCTTGGACAAAACTCTCACACTCTTTTTTTTTTTTTTTTGTCTCGGGAGAAAAGATCTGCCATTATTCTCTATATGTACAGAACAAGGTTGCTACAACCAAGGAAACAAGCAATCATAAAAGGAAAAATATCCCTGAAATCAATCTACAGAAATATGAAATACAATATTCACATTTCCTTTCCAAGAATAGGAGCACAAATTCCACCAACACTCCCCTTCAAGTTGTACCAAAGAGATCATCGGAGGTCAACTTGGTCACCATCTCTTGAAACACTCCTTTAGACAGGGCCTTGGTAAAGACATCCGCTAACTGATCTTCACTGTGAATGTATGGGGTCTCAATAGTCTTATCTTGCACCTTTTCTCTCACAAAGTGATAGTTCACCTCTATGTGCTTAGTCCTCTCATGGAATACAGGATTTGAAGCAATATGAGCAGCGTCCTGATTATCACAGAATAGTTTCATTGGTTTGGTTATAGAGTTGCAACCCAACTCTTGAAGCAACAATCTCAACCACACTATTTCACTTGCAGCTGTAGCCATAGCTCGATATTCTGCCTCTGTACTAGATCATGCAACAACCACTTGTTTCTTGCTCTTCCAAGTGATAAGATTTCCTCCCACAAAGGAGGAAAAACCTGTAGTAGATTTTCTATCAACGGGGCTGCTAGCCCAATCTACATCCGCATAACTAATGATGTCTATGTGACCATTATTCTTCATTAGAATTCCCTTTCCTAGAGAGGCCTTCAAGTACCAAAGCAAGTGGTTTATCAGTTCCATGTGCCCTTTTGTTGGTTTCTACATGAATTGACTCACATAGCTGACAGTGTATGCTATATCAGGTTGAGTAACAGTTAGATAGATCAATCGTCCAACAAGGCACTGAAATTGCCCAACATCATGCAACAATGTATTATCAGAAATGAACTTACTATTATAATCCATGGGCGTGCTCGCTGGCTTGACTCCTAACTTACCAGTCTCTTTAATCAAATCAAGAACATACTTTCGCTGAGATAAGAACAATCCTTTCCGAGATCTAGCAACCTCAATTCCAAGAAAATACCTCAAATTACCAAGGTCTTTGATGTCAAATTCTTTATTTAAATGCTACTTGATAGCTTCAATCCCGGATTGATCATTGCCCGTAATCACAGGATCATTAACATATACTAAGACAACAACAATTCCTCTGTCTGTGACTTTGGTAAACATTGAGGAATCTGCTGCACTTTGCTTGAATCCAACCTTGACAAGTGCGGTGCTAAGTCTACCATACCATGCTCTAGGGAATTGTTTAAGACTGTAAATAGCTTTCTTCGGTTGGCACACAACTTTATCTTCATTCTATAAGGGATACCCAGATGGAAAATCTATGTAGACTTCTTCCTTAAGATCTCCATGAAGAAATGCATTCTTCACATTCATTTGGAACAATGGCCACTCACAATTAACTGCTACAGACATAAGGGTACACACCGTATTCATCTTGACTACTGGAGCAAATGTTTCTTTATAGTCTATATCATAAGTTTGCGTGTACCCTTTTGCAACAAGTCTTGCTTTGTGTCTTTCAATTGATCAATTGCTATTGTACTTGATCTTGTAAATCCATTGTCATCCTATAGTCTTCCTCCCTTTTGGTAGCTATACCAATTCTCAGGTATGATTACGATCAAGAGCATGAAGTTCATCCTTCATGGCATTAACCCACACATTCTTCTTACTTGCTTCCACAAAGCTACTAGGTTTCTGTTCTTCAATAGCAAATAAGAAACTCCAAAACTAGGGAGAGATTTTGTCATATCTTATATATTCTTGGATAGGATGCTGACCAAAATAATATGTGGCAAAGTCCCGAAAGAGAATTGGAGGTTTGGGAACGTGGGATGACCTTCGTGACTAAATTGGTGCAACTGATATGTTATCAGTTCCCCCTTTTGCTTTAGATATGTCATTAGTCCCTCTTTCGGCTTCAGTAGCAGCTTCAACTGGTTTTGTAGCTGATTTGTCATCAATTCCCCCTTTTAGCTTCAACTATTTGTTCTATTGTTGGCACGATAGTGCTTTGTTGTCCTTCAATTTCGAAGTCCACTTGTGTGTTTTCTTGCCCCCATAAAGTCTTGACTAGCGGGCACTCTTTCAATGTGCGTAGTGTCAGCATTCACCAAGATAGGAGCAAATTCAGAAGAGAATTCGTTGTAATCATCTTGCTCCCCTTGAATTTGAGCCCTGTCATTGTAAAACATGTGAGCTTCATCAAAACTGAAATCTCAAGAAATATAGACACGTTTTGTGCTAGGATATAGCACTTGTATCCTTTCTTGGTAGAAGAATATTCAATGAGCACACACTTGCGAGCACGAGGGTCCAACTTGCCCCCATTTTAACATAGCAAATGCACCCAAAGATTCTTAAATGGGAGAGATCAAACTTGCAACCATGCAACACTTCCATAGGGATTACATAATTCAAAATGCGACTAGGTAGTCGATTTATCAAATAGCAACTAGTAAGGACAGCATCTGTCTAATAAGTTTTGGGCAAATGTCTAGAGAATAGCAAGGCCTGAGTGACTTCCAATAGGTGACGGTTTTTTCTCTTTGCTACTCCATTTTGTTGAGGAGTACTAACACACAATGTTTGGTGAGATATGCCCATACACCGTAACACAACCTGGAACGCCTGATTGGTATACTTGGTACCATTGTCTGTTCGAAGAACTTTCACCGTAGTATTGAACTGATTTTTCACCATGCTGTAAAAATCTTGAAAGGCTGTAAGAACTTCGCTTTTGGACTTAAGAAGGTAAAGCCAAGTTGCACGGGATTTATCATCAATAAAAGTAATAAAGTACTTAAATCCTTCTTTAGAATCAATGGGAGAATTTCCCCAAACATCAGAGTGTACCACATCAAACAACTTAGTTGACTTATTGAAATGTTGAGGAAAAGGCAACCTATGTTGCTTAGCAAAATGACATGAATCACAACTACTAGAATCATGTGTCAATAACAAGTCTAAAGCTTGCAACACCCGATCAGAAGGATGTCCCATTTGCCAATGCCATAGATGAGAAGCCGTAGAAATATGTTTTGTTGCCACTAGAGCCGCACCACCAAGATCCAAAGTGTACAACCCGTCTCGTAACTATCCCTCACCAATCATCCTCCTAGTAATGCGATCCTGAAAAATCACCTTTTGAGGAGTGAAGATGACATTACAATTCCACTGTTTAGCACATTGGCTAACAGACAACAAATTAGATTTCAACCCTAGAACTATCAAAGCTTCGGCTTTTTTCAAAAAAATATTTACTTGGCCTATACCTTGAGTTGGGACTTGAACTCCATTCGCAATAGTTGTAAGAGGGTATAAAGTGCTAGAAACAGTATTAGATAACATATGTGAAGAGCTACATATATGGTCTATAGCCCTAGAATCAACAATAATCCGAAAATTAAACTTAGTAGAGAGAGCATGGATATTACTAGAGGTCTTGGCCATATTTCTGGATTCAGTGCTTATAGCTAGAGGTGTGCAACCGAATCGGGTTTAACTAGGATCTGGATCGGCCCACCCGAAAAACAGTGCGGGAATCGGTTCTATTTTTTTGGAACCGGTCCGGTTCCCGGGTCTAAGTGAAAACCCATCCAGACCGGTTTTAGAACTGGCTTCAGGTTACTGTAAGAAAAACCATAGCATTTGTTACTTTCAGTTTCTCCCTTGAGTCTCTTCCAGTTTGCGAGTCCCTTTTCTTCTGGCCCTTCTCAGTCTGCTCGCAAGATCTCGTCATTGCGACTACTCGTCGCTCATCGCCGTGGCTGCTCGTCGCCGCAACCCAGCTTGTCGTTGCGGCTGCTTGCTGCCTGAGTTGCCGTAGCGCCGCTCGTTGCCGCTCGTCGCCCCTCGTCGCTGCGGTTGGTCTCCGCCTTAGTCACTACAACCCAACTCGTTGCCACTCATCTCTACGTCTGCTCGCCACCTCAGTCGCCGCAATCCAGCTCGTCCAACCCTTATGTCACCGCGAAGGTCAGCTCACGGTCCCCCCCCCCCCCACTCCGATCCCGCTCCCACTACTACTGTTGTTTTTAGAGCTTGCGATTTCTATGTGATGGCGAATCGATTTGCTTGATTCGGTCCCCTGTTGAAGTTTGGATCTTTTAATGCCTCGTGTGAGATTCTGAGGGCGTGTCTTAGTTGTTTTTCTCCCGGGGAAAAAAAAATTTGGCGGTCTAGGCGCCGGAGATGACGTGGTAGCATGATATGGAAATTGTGTGAGTAAGAAGCGTCAAATACCTGCAGACAAAAAGCCGGGCTTTAAAGAACAGTGCTATGCAGCTGCTCGCTGCCTCAATCGCCACAACCTAGCTCGTTGCCTCTCATCGCCGCGGCCCGCAAGAACACAACCCCTCTCATTGCCTCTCACCTTGTTGTCGCCGACTCCGACGCAACTATTGAGAGAAAGGTGAGTCCGCAATTGAGTTTTTTGGTACTTTTTTGGGCAACCCAGCTCGTTTCGCCTATTGTCTCTATTGAATTATGAGAAACTTCGATCGTTGGGATAAGGCTCTATCTCTATGTTTTATGTTTGATGCAGCGCTTGAAGAGGCAAAACCATTCAGGAATGAAGAAGATGCAGTGAGATGGCAAGCCACCAGGAAAGGTTGCTGGACAGTCGAGTCCTTTTACCACTTGTTGACTTTGGCATCCACAGAGAATTAAAAACCAAATTTACTTGGAGCATGAGTTATGCCCATGGATAACCTAGTTAGGTGGTTATGCATTAGCTGATATATTTTCATCATTTTCATTTTTATTACTTCGAGAAGCATAGAGCACTTGTGAACATGTCAAGGGAAGCATGCCAATTGCTGGACATGGTGCTTGTGGATTGTTTATTTTGCTCCAAATTTCTGAAACCAGAAAAAAAAATAGATTATCGGGTAGACCTTGAAACCAAACCAGAAAAATAGGGTAGGTTCCAAAACAGGATCTAGGGAAAACAAGGTAGGTTCCAGGTTCCAAAAATTGGAAACCGATTGTAACAGGGTAGGTTCCAAGTTTCAGGTCTGGACCCTACCCACCCTGGAACCGATCACCCCTACCTATAGCACCCGATCTCTGCCCATGAGTTTGAAGCAACTGTTGAACTTGTTGAGTTAAAAATTCTAGCTTAGAGTGAAACTGTCACGCCTCGCACCCTACGGTAAGTCACATCCCTCGCAAAAGTCGATTCGAGTACGACGCCCCAGGACGCGTCGTCGACTCAATGCACAACACAGAGGATAAAGCACACACGGAAGCAATATAACACCCGAACAATTTTAAATCGTATCACCAAGGATAGCCCACAACAAACAACATGAATAAGTATACACTTGCATTGAAACTGGGAACCATATACATTATCCATTTACAACCTGCGCTTAAAAATCAAACGCGGGTCAATGGCCACTACTGACAAAAAGGGGTAAGTGACCCGGGCAGTTAGGATTACTAACAACTAGAAGGGGCTCCGGTCAAAAAGGTACCGGCCCGATCTATCCAGGGTTAAAGCTATGCCTATGGAACCCAGTTCGAGTTGGATCCCGACGACTCGGAAGAGCTATCAAATAGCTCAACATCAGAGTCTAGGGAATCCTGCTCGGACTTGGCTCCAACTGACTTCTCATCGGAATCCATCGGCTTGGCCTCGTCCTCCGGCTCAAGATCCTACTCTATGGGCTCGGACTCCTCATTTTTCGACTCTATCGGCACCAGTTCCACGTTCCCACCCTCCGGCATGCGATCGGGGCTCGCCAGTTCCCCATCGGGACACTGAGGGTTAAGATCCCCAGCATCCGTTAGCGGAATCTCAAAAGATCGGAAATGTCTGTAGGTCCCCTATACACTATGCTATATACCTATGAGCCTGGTTAAGATCCTCGCCCACTTTGACCCAGACTGTAGAAAGATACATAACCCAAAAATCCCCATTCCCAGCAGGGTACACCGTCTCTTCCCGATCTATCCAGAGAGGAATCCCAAAATGGACTGGCACTGAAGGCATCTCAAGGCTGGGGGTCTGAAAATTTGGGTTTAAACAACCGTGAAAATAAATCTCAGCGAGTAAGTTCCCTAAACCTAAGCTAGGCTAACATGCACTTTTTGACGGACACCAAACAATACAAAGACTAACTAAAAGTGACCTTGGCCCTCGGGCCCAAATCCAACACGTGACAACCCTTCAGGTTAAGCATTATGCATATAAATAACAAACTGGCATAGAACTCAATCGCAGAACGGATATGCACATCGTTTCATTACGACGCATGTCATGCATATGCTTGTGCTCACACTAATACCTCATCAATGCACTTCGCACACTTGCACTCCTGCATACTTGCAATTGCCAAATTCATCGACCTGCGTAAAACGCATCAAGTCTATTATTTTGAGTTCTATCTCTGACCCGCGTAAAACGCTTCGGGCTCATGACACTCAACCTGCGTAAAACGCATCGGGTTGGTCATCTTCCGGTAATCCGGGCATCGTCTCGCGTAACACGCATCAGGACGGTTCACTACCCCGCGTAAAACGCATCAGGGTCTCATGTGATCACATATTCACACACTAGTTTTTATCTGAATCCTGCGTAAAACGCATCAGGGTTATTAGGTGATCACACGCTCATGTCACTCGTGCACACTCCTATAATGCACGTGCTATGCCAATGCTCGATATGCACATTCATGGTTATAACAATCACACTCGGGCATCCAAATTTCTACAAATAGCATTCAGTTGCACAACGCCACTTATTCAACCCACAATACAATATGCTCAATCCTCATTTCAATATGCCCAACCAACATATTAGCATGACCGCGAAAGCAATTCAAGTACTCTTGCACAGCACATAAGTCACACATGTAAATCGCACAATTGGATCAACATGAATCCACACATTCAAGGCCCGTTAAGCTACTCCATTCCTAATCACACTAAGCACGTGCACAGCACCACCAATTGATTCTCGGTAATTACACAATTAAACCCCAAATTGATCGCTCTTAGTCTCATTCATTCCCGATATGGCCAGCCACCAAACAGATCTTCTAGGCCAATAAATATCCACAATATACACCATTTGGCTCCCCAAAATATCACCCAAATCAGCCACCACGAGGACCGACTTAGGCACGCACTAAAATCCGCAATTGAATCTAAACTTATTCTAAACTTGTGCCGATCCAACCCAATCTGTCCAGCTATTACACAGCCCATTCTAAACCTTCAAACCCCAACTAAAACCTTCGCACTAAGCCGCGAAATAGCCACAAGAATAGCCACCACTAGGTCCATAAATTTTCCTTCGCCAAGTCCACAATTTTGCCCAAATCAAGACGTTTATGCTTCACCTCATCATAGCACTCCACAACTCACTAAACTTCGATCAAATAATCATCCTAGGCCCACAAATTAGCCACAACATCAGCCTCTAACAGCCTCCACAAGGTAACCCCTAAAATACCCTAATTTAACCCCTAAAATCCATTTAAAAATGCAATCTAGCCTAGCTAGGGCTTAGGGTCGAACTCACCGGATTTCTTGAGCTCCAAAACACGGCTGAATAGGTGGCAAGACAGCTGAGCAGCGGCGGCGACGGGCGATCTTCACGGTGGCGGCACCGGCGGCGGCTTGCGGACGGTGAGCCTAGGCGGAGGGGCTGCTCGTGCGGCTTGGGAGAGGGGGAGAGGGAGAGAAAACAGGGCAGCCGATTGGTGGTGAGGCGTGGGGCGGTGTTGGCACACAGCAGTGGCGGCGCCGGCTTCGACGAGTGGCGGCGGCGGCATCGGGAGGAAGAGGAGCTCGCGGGAGAGTGGGGAGAGGAGAGGTGGCCGGCTGCTTGGGGGAGAAAATGAGAAGAGAGAGAGAGACTAGAGAGTATATAGAGTGAGTAACATAGTGGAGTGGTTGACCAAACATTCAAAATGCCAACTTTGCCCCTAATTCAAATGTTGAGGTTTAATCTTGGCAAAACTCTTGGGGGCATTTTAGACCATAATTTTCAGCATTATTGGGCTGAAAAAAATCAATATAAAATCTTTAAATAATCCCCATTTAACCCCAAAAATTCGGAACCCAAGCTTAGGGTACAAGGGCAAAACGGTAATTTTCCGGTCCCGGGTCGAATTTCCAAATTTCGACTCTATTGACTCCATATATGAGTGGCCACATAAAAATGATGTCGTTCTTGCAAAATAGTCGCGTACGCCCACGAAATTCAACACCGAAGTCTGCACTCAATTCCACGATCAATTTAACTCAATTTGTAGTTTTAGCGTTTCTCACTAACGGGCGGCTGTTTAGGGGTTACGCATATCGATCTAAGGTACTCGAGTCGTGATGATGTCAATTTTCCAAAGAACACGAGGATCCATCGCTAGTCTCGAGGGTCATGGTCGTTCGAAACAAGTTCGGAATCGTTTGCCGCGCACGTACTCTCGGTCATGCGGAATCACCCACTATCCGATTGTACGTTGTCGGTCGAACTCAATCCGTCACTTTTCTTGGACCGGCTCACTTGGCACAAAATATTCTCTCGTCATATCTCGGAATTGGATTCAATTCGCGGTTGAGTTTTTGGGTCCACGTACCGTTTTTCCTAGTTAGCCTTTCCCTATCGGTTAGTATCCTGAGATTGATCAGATTCGGGCTAGACTTACTTGTTGACACCTATTTTTAATTTGCCCAAAATTAAGTTGCACAAAATTTAGGCATTAATTTTCTTTAATTCCTAAGACAAAAAAATATTTCTATTAAATGCATTGCATATAAAAATTAGACATGTTTATGTTAATTAGGTTTATTAAAATGTTTTTTGTAGTTTAGTTTAAAAAAACAATCGCGCTGGGCCGGGCCGGCCCCTTTTTCTTTTTCCTTCTTTCCCCCCTTCCGCGCGGGCCCAGCCCAGCCCCCCTTTTTTTTCTTTCTTTTTCCTTTCCCCTCAGGCCCGGCCCGTCTCCCCCTTCCCTTTCTCTCCTGCGCGCGACTAGGCCCAACCCAGCCCGGCCCAGCTCCCCTTCTCCCTTCTTTTTCCCCATGTCGCTCTCTTGCCCCTGTTCTCCCCTATTTGCGACGTCACAGCGGCGCCGCTCCTCGCGAGCTTGCTTGAGTCAAATATGGTGAACTGTAATGTGCTGGAGCGCATGTACGACTTGACAAATGTGGATGGTTTAGATGGAGCTGGACTTTACTAATTGTAGCAATCTAGTTGATGTCCCTGGTCTCCATGAAGCGTCTAAGGCATTTTATTCTTGGTTGGTTGCAAGGCATATATCCTAGCAGTGAAAAGAAGAATTGAAAAGGTTGCTCCAAAGCATTTGGACAACTTGAATATCGTTGGGAGTGAGATTCCATGATGGTTTCATCATAAAGTTTCTCATTTTGTTGCTCCAAAGAACCACGAGATTAGAGGAATAATTTTCATTGTTGAGGTCTCTCTGGACATTGCAAATCTGGAAAACTTTCCGCTACTAGCAATCGTAGACATCAGAAGAAGGCTCCTTAGGCGTGAAGGTCTGACACGCACCACGACATTGTGCCTGATAGAGATCCCTGACACAAGTGAAGACCAGTTTTACTTGATTATATGTCCAGAATTCGAGCCAATGGTTGGGAGCTTAAAAAAAGAGATCGCAAATTCGATTAATGATAAGAGATCATCACGATCTCTCATGCTTGCCTTGAAGCAATATGGAAAAGGCTAGTCTCCCACTGATGAAGGATGGAAGGACTTGCGGCTCTTGGCATAAATGATGATACCTTAGTGTTCATAAAGAGCTCCGTTTCGAGAATCCACTAAGCCATCACACTTCACCATTTTCGGGAAATGAGACCGAGGAGGGATGACATCTGAACATTCCTAAATTTGAAATTTGACATTAGGGTCACATTTGTGAATCCACTTCCTTCTTCAATCGTCAACGTGGATGAAGAAATGCTCTTAAAATTTGTGCTTCAAGTCCCTATTGTTCTCAGAGCATAGTCCATAGAAATTTCTCATCTTAGAGAATTTCATATTAATTTGACAACCTTCTCAAAGAAGAAATGTGCGAAGATTCCTTGGCATCAAGGCTACTTCCTAGGTTGGTGGCATCTATAGCTCATGGGCAGCTCTTTGACGGGTCCGCATATATGGATGCGGACTATCCAAACGATATTGTCAAAAGACAAGAAGAGGAATGAGCTATGATTCATTTGGAATTGCTGAGCATTAGTAGTTGCAATTTTTGCGCCTTCAAATAGCTTCTCGGCATTTAATCCAGCATGAAGATGATTATTGATGGTTCACAAGATGATCCTTCAAGGCATGGATGTACATGAGCAAGAATCAGCCATCAAATGGTGCCCCCAAGTAAAAGGTTGTAATCGTTTCGACTTAAATTTGATTTATTTAAAGAATGACTTGTTCCTCTTCTTGTGCAGAATTTGTGAGGACAAAAAGAGTTGATGTAAGGCAAATTCCCGAGAATCCACAGGATTGCACGATGAAGACAACTTAGTCTAAAATTGCGCCATCACAAAAGAAAAGGGTGTATATTGTTCCCAAATTAGTCCAACTGACAATGGAAATGATTTGTGCCATCTCTCGTTGTGCAGATGAAATAATGTGTTTGACCACGACGACAACAACTTCTTCCAAGAAAGCATGATGAGGCAACATACATTGAAGGGGAGTGTATCTGATCATAGGGGCAACACCTCCCGTCAACAAATCATGACAAAACCATCCAATTTAGCACAAAATGATGTATCATTCCTAAATTAAGTTCAATCGAGAAGGGAGATAATACGTTTCATTTCCTTTTTGCAAGGTGATAAATAGGCATGTCACTGAAAGTACAGTAACCCTCACCCATGATGCATGAAAAGTGGAGTCATTCAATTCAACATAAAAAGGGTGTATCGTTCCTAAATTAGTCCAATTCAATTTTGGGATCAAACTAACATGTCCCATCTCTCTTAGACAAAGGTGCACATTGACCGCGAAGGCGACATCTCCTACCAAGAAAGCATGCAATAGATGGGGCAAAGCAACCAAGGGACGATGCCCTTAAATATTGAAATAATGCCGAAGAATCAAAGCGAAGAAGGCGAAGGAAGGGAGTTGTCAAATACCCAAGAAAGCGAATTCAAATGAGGGTAAATTGTATCGTGTCCAACTGTCCATTTTAATACAATTTTGACATGATTCTCTTTTCCTTTGATAGGAAGCATTAAAGACCTAAAGGACAAATGCAAACAAGGGGTAATGTTGTATCGTTCCTAATTTTCCATTCTTTAAAGGGTCTTTAACTAACACATTCTTTCTTATTCTTTACAGGGTTACCAAATCGTCACGCCGCAGGTAAGTACCCTTCTTCCAAAATTCAAATGGAAATTAAATAGATAATTTTCACCACAAGGAAAAAGCCTTCGATGTTTTTGAGAAAAAACAAGCACTAAAGTGAAAATTGTGAAAATAAACTTTTCAAAAAAAAATTTGAATATCATCCTTATCCAAAGTTGTCTTGATGCTTGGTGGAATATTCATTTTGAATCAAAATTCCCTATGGAGATTAATCAACTCAAGTGATTTTGGCAAAATGAGAGGAGATGTTAATTATGCCAAGCGAGAAACACTTAGGATGAGGAAAGGCAAATCATTCTCAAACATGTCCTGTAAACACTTTGAGAGGAGTAAAAAAGAGAAACTCGTGTTGTTTAAGGACGAGAGATTCGTTCGCAAGTAGTACATGAATCGAAGTGAAAAGAGGCATTTCTTTCATCCACCTTACACACTACATGTAATCATAGTTAAGCCCATTTGAGCCTTTAAAAGTGAAGAATTCTCAAAATACCCCTGTCAAGTACCACCCCAAAATTGGGGCAAATTTGGAGATTTTGGGTAACATCATTTGATAAAAGGATGAGAAAGATTTCTTTGCTCTAACTAGTATCAATCTTTTTGCGGTAACTTCAGGCGAATCCTTGTGGAAGCTCAAAACATCTCAAAATGAAGAAGAGCATTCATTTCTCTACCCAAACACTCATACCCTTTGTTCAGTCAAGTTGAGCCTGAATATTCATTTCTAAAGCCCAAGTGGTGATTATCTCCCTCTACTGGGACAAAGCATGTGATTTATCAAGACAATGGATACTTGTGAAACAATGTAAAAAACATCTCGAAAGTCCTAAAAGCTTAAAAAAAAAAAAATCAAAAGAGCAAAAGTTGAATGAAAGCTAAGGGGCATGAAAAAACAGTGTGTCTGGTAAAAGTAAGGCCAATGCTCATAAAAAAAAAGAGCTGTCAAAAGAAAATGCTTGCATGTAGAGAAAATCATTGCAAATGCAAAAGTCATTAGAGAAAAGAGTAAAGCTCTTGTATTGAAATGATTAGTAAGTGGACTTTCGAGACAAATTGGATTTCAAAAGGCAAGCATCCTCAAAAAGATTGGATGATATGGTAATGATGCCATGGTGATCACCAACTTTTGAATCCCTTTTGAAAATTTCTAAGCCTTTCGAGCTTTTACCTAAACCAATGTTATAAACTTCTCCAAAGTCTCTTCGGATTGGGATGATCTAAGTAGAAATTTGGATTTCCAAACGAGCTATCACTTAAAGAAGTAGGGGCAAAGTTATCTTATCTCATCTCAAGGGTTCTTGACTTGTAAACCTGACAGAGATGCTGATTGACAATTATTTCATTCCTTAGCCGATAATGCTCATCCATTGTTGAAACCGTGACCAAATCTATATTACGGTCCTTTAAAAGACCTCTTAGATTGGTCAATGTGTACTTATTGCGAATGATTCTTAAAACCCTCAACAACGGTCATGTAAGGTATATTGAGTGACCAGACTATTTCCCACATTAATGGATGGGATCAAGCAGCCTTCTTGAGAGTATGTGATAAGCCATTTTCCAATTATAGAGCTCTTGTTTGGCGTGTTTAACAAGCCCTTCTCGTGAGTTAAGATCATTTTGACAAAAGACTTTCTCCTAAGGGAATTTGATGATTAATGATACTTCTCAAGCCTGATGGCAATCTTGTTATGTTGAATGATGCAAAATATTCCCCAAACAATCGAAACTAGCTTGAATTGCTCATGCAATCAATGCTTTCTCGTTGATGATGCCATTTTGATAGGTCCTCCCATGATGCTATCTCACTTGGTACACATTCGCTACCAGGGTACTTGTTATAACACGTCTTGTTAGATGTGCAGATGCTTCCTTGGAACTTCCTCAATATTCAACAGATATGGTGAGCTCTAATAGTTCGAAACCATTCTTACATGAGAAGTTTTCCCTACGTGAGATCGTGCTTTTTAAAGGTTTGTGCGTTTGTCCCTAAACCACACAATGCAAAGGTGTATGCATTTATTGCATAATACCCAAATTTCAAAAGGTTCTGGGTCTTTCCTAAAACTCTGATTTCAGAAGATTTCGGGTCTTACCTTAAATCCCGATTTCAAAAGGTTCTGGATTTTTCCTAAAATCCTGATTTCACAAGGTTCTGGATCTTCCTTAAACCCCGATTTTAAAAGTTCTGGGTCTTTCTTTAAACCCAAATTTTAAAAGGTTCTGGGTCTTTCCTGAAACTCTGATTTCACAAGGTTTTGGTTCTTCCTTAAACCACGATTTCAAAGGGTTCCGGGTCTTCCTTAAACCCTGATTTCAAAAGGTTCTGGGTCTTCCTTAAACCCCGATTTCAAAAGGTTCTGGATCTTTCCTGAAACCTTGATTTCAAAAGGTTCTGGGTCTTTCCTTAAATCTCGATTTCAAAAGGTTTAGGGTCTTTCCTTAAACCCCGATTTCAAAATATTCCGGATCTTCCTTAAACCCCAATTTCAAAAGGTTCTGGGTCTTTCCTAAAACCCTGATTTCACAAGGTTCTTGATTTTTCCTGAAACCCTGATTTCACAAGGTTCTGGGTCTTCCTTAAACCCCGATTTGAAAAGGTTCTGGGTCTTTCCTAAAACCCTGATTTCAAAAAGGTTCTGGGTCTATCATTAAACCCTAATTTCAAAAAGGTTTACAGGTTTATCTTTAAACCATGCTTTTTTTACAACACCCTGAGTGGAAAACATTAGGTATTTCAAAATCTTGAATACAATTTGTCATTTATAGGGTTTTAGTACCTAGGCATTCCTTCAAGGTATTGTTCCTATTGTTGTTCATAGGGTTTTAGTCCCTAGGCGGAATCTTAGTTGCTCATAAGGTTTTATTCCTCAGGTGGAATTTCCGACGTTTACAGGGTTTTAGACCATAAATGTCAATATAGAGTCTTTCTTTTTCCTTGCCTGGTGAGTTTTTGCAGCCCGGCCCATCAAGCTGGCGAGCTTTTGCAGCCCCGAGTTTTTCTTTTTCCTTGCTCGATGAGCTTTTGCAGCCCGGAGCACCCCATCAACCTGGCGAGCTTTTGCAGCCCAGAGTCTGTTTCTTTCCATGCTCGGTGAGCTTTTGTAGCCCGGAAAACCCCATTGACCTAACGAGCTTTCATAGCCCAAAGTCTTTCTTTTTCCTTGCCCGATGAGCTTTCGCAGCCCGGAGCACCCAATCAAGCTAGCGAGTTTTTGTAGCCCAGAGTCTTTCTTTTTCCTTACCCAGTGAGCTCTCGCAGCCCGGAAAACCTCATTAACCTGGCGAGCTTTCGTAGCCCAGAGTCTATCTCTTTCCTTGCCCGGTGAGCTTTCATAGCCCTGAAAATCCCATTGACTTGGCGAACTTTCGCAGCTCAGAATCTGTCTCTTTCCTTGCCCAGTGAGCTTTTGCAACCCGGAAAACCCCATTGACCTGGCGAGCTTTCGCAGCCCAGAGTTCGTCTTTTTCCTTGCCCGATGAGCTTTCGTAGCCCGGAAAAGCCCATTTGACTTGGTGAGCTTTCGTAGCCCAGGGTTTATTTCTTAAAAAAAAAAAAATCAATCACCCCCATTCCTCAAGTATTGTGCCATCCCATGCCTTCCCCTAACAAAATTTAGGTGTCTTTTGTCTTTGAATGGAACTTCTTCGAACTCCCATTCAAAGAGGAGCAGCTGTTGACACCTAAATTTTGTTCAATCATTTAGGGTTTTATCGAATAAAAAAAATTTTGGGTTTAATTTCTAACCACTAAACAAAAAAATATTTAAAAAAAAAGAGAAAAAAAGGACCAACAATATTCAATGCTGGCCCACTACCCTTTCCTCTTTGACCCATTCTGCACTGTCCTTCACGATTGAGAGAAGGCCAGAACGAAGTAAGACGCAGAAGCAAGTGCAGAAGTGACAAGGAGTGAGCGGACAACAGGAAGCGACAAAGCAGAAGAAAAGGGACTCATCGAGGGCGGCGTAGTGCTTCCGACCTGCATCGAGAAGATTTGCAGCTGTTTTAGCCAAAAATGGACCTGATTTGGTCTTAGGGAGAGGGTTGGCCGCTGGCGCATGATGAAATAGGGAAGGGCGCGCTGATCCATGGCTCCCTCGAGCTGGAAATGGAAGGGGCGTAGAGCAGAGGTGTGCGTCCCTAGGAGAAGACAAGAAAGAAAGAGGAGAAACGGAGAGAGGAAGGGAGAGCGGGTTTGAAGGAGGCGCGAGAACAGAGAGCTTAAAGGGAGCAAGAGAACACAGAGAGCGGGGAGAAAAACAAGAGGGAAGAGAACAAGAGTGAAAAAACAAAAAAAAAAAGACAGAAAGGAACAGAGAGCAGGAAGGAGAAGAATAGAGGGGAAAGAGACATGAAACCAAAAAAAAACAAAGGAAGGAAGCTACAAGGGAAATAACTGGGAGCCGGAGGAGGCTTTTGAGAGGGGAGCGCTCCGGCCCCTGAGCTTAAGAGTGCCGGCAAATCCCCTCCCTCTTCTCGGTGTGCCGACCCATTAATCCACGCCGGAAGTTGAGTCGGAAATCTGAAGCTTTTCGGCACGAGCTTCTTATTCCTCGAAACAACGATATGAGCGTCCGAGCCTCCGTGGAACAGCCCAGTCGCCACCACTCCCGTTCACGTCGACTACAATTTCCGCTCCATTTTGACTGGTGATTCCTCTCCTCAATATCCCTGTTTTCTTTATCCTATTTTAGCTGAGTTTAAAATGCCAAACTTCTTTGACGAGTCTACTTGAGACCAAGGCTATTTTGTGACTAGCAAGGTAAATTTAGAGCCTAATACACTCCATATGAACCGAAAAATTGCATAAAACTCAGATCTGGAGCCCTTACTCTAGTTGCATAGCGCTTGCTCGATAAAATGCCTCAATGAGCCTCTTTGAGCTTAGAACCCGAAATCTGGCCCTGTATTCTTTGGGATCGTTTCTACGCAAACCAAAGTCCTTTTGTTGCAAAGATGGTCATTTAGATCTTTATACATCACATTTGAGTCAAAAACCGCATCAAATCTCACGCAGGAGCACATGTCCGAATTCGCACATCACAAGCTCGAATGAAACATCCGAGTGACCTTTTTTATGTGAAACCAGTGTCTAGATCCCGGTTTTTGCATTTGTTTAGTACTTGTGTTCATTGAAACAACACTGACTCTTGCGTTTTTCCTACGTTTATGTTCGCGAATCGTCCGAGTCGGCTTTGCATATGCATACCTTCGCCGGAGACGTTCCACTCGCGCTTGCGAAGCCCGCGATTTGAGGCCGCCTTAGTCAGCCCATTCTTCCTCGTTTTAGTATGTGTATGCTTGTTTATTTTCCAGTTTGTGGTATGAGGTCGGGAAGTGAGTTTTGGTCGCCGGCTGGGGGAGGACATGTTTTTGTTGTCGTCGGAGTGATCCCCGGAGCGTCGGCCAGCGGTGACAACGTGAGGCCAGCGTCGGTCGTCGGCACTGGTGGCCTGAGTCGACGGCCGACGGTGGGGGTCTCTTGGCGAGGTCTCGGTGGAGGTAAAAAAAAAAAAAACCAGAAAGAGAACTCTCAGTGAAGAAACAAAAGGAACGTGCATGGCAGAAGGCATGCAGGGGATGAAGAAAAGTGATAAAAAAAATAAAGAGAAAAAGGAAAAAGAAACAAAAAAAGGAAAAAAAGGAAAAAAAGGAGAATCAAAAGAAAAAAATAGAAAAGGAGTGGGAATGAAGGTCCCGGGTCAGGTAGTCGGGCGGATCGGGTCAGGAGACCCGGTCCGAAATCATTATATTATTAAAAATATTAAAAATCTGAAAAAACATTAAAAAGCATTAAAAAATTCAGAAAATCCAAAAACATTAAAAAATTCAAAAAAAAAATCAGAAAAATTCCAAAAATCCGGAAAATCAAAGAATATTGTTTGGGCTTTGGATTTGCCTTTGTTTGCCCCTTTTTGTGTGATTAGTGCCGTGTTTGACTTCTCGTGTCTTGAATTGCGTGTTTAATTTATCTTCGCCTATAGTTGATTAGGTACATTAGATTTGCATGTTGGTTGTTATTTCCCTTAGCTTGGAATTTTGAGACTCCCGATTAGTGTGAGCATGTTAAGTGGTAATTGAACAAGGTTAGGTACCGAAATGGCATTAATTGATCAATTAGTGTAATCAAGTCCCCGTACCCATTGAATCTCTGGTTCGTAGAAGTAAAGCATTTCTCCCGTGCTTTACTTGGGTATCTAATCAACCCACCAAAAATCGATTAGTGGCGACTCCTAGATGAAATTGATTTGCGTGTTAACAACTTAAACTTAAGTTGTAAATTGGTATGAGCTTGGGAGAGTTTGAGCTAGGTTTAACTTAGTAATCCATTAGCCAAACCCCTTAAGCGGCGGGGCCGGTTCGGGGAGGTCGCGACAGTCATTCACTCCTGGTCTCAGGACCGCACGTGATGACTAATCGTCACTCTAATCCTGAAAATGTTTAACAACGGGGGATGAGATAAATCTCAATAAATAGACAACCTAAACCCTGCATAGGCCAATGCGTACCCAGATAAGTTTCCACATGCAATCTAACAACCAATAATTAAAATCCACATGAACGTACTTACATCTTCTCAAATTATGCGCTAACTATACATATTAGTCAATTCACATTAATGCAATAGCACCCAATGTACATATCACCATCATATGAGCGTCATACACAAGTACATTCACCCAATTCAATCACACTCATTTCGCATTTGTGGTTGAGCAACTTTCCATGACCTAGGTCAACACCCCATAGGTCAGCCCTCCAATCAAGCCGGGCTCCGTTTCTCACTGGACCTTTTACACTTTCCCATGACCCATGTCAACACGTCTCAGGTCAGCTCTCTGATCAATCCGGGCTCCGTCCCTCACTGGACATTTCACACTTTCACACGACCCGCATTAACACGCCTTAGGTAATCCCTTTGATTAATCCGAGCTCCGTCTCTCAGTGGACATTTCACATGCACATACACCACATCACAATTCGTCATTTTCACATGTACATTCAATCAATTCAATCGTACTCAATTCGTATGCGTGGCCGAGCAACTTTCAATAACCCGGGTCAACACCCCACAAGCCAGCCCTTCGATTAAGCCAGGCTTCATCCCTCATTAGATCTTTCACAATTTCTCATAACTCGCATCAACACGCCTCAGGTCAACCCTCTGATCAATCAGGGCTTCGTCCCTCACTGGACATTTCACACTTTCACACGACCCGCATCAACATGCCTCAAGTTAACCCTCCGATCAATCCGGGCTCCATCTCTCATTAGACATTTCGAATGCACATACACCACATCATAATTCGCCATTCTCATATATATTCAATCAATTCAATCACACTTAATTTGCATTCGTGGCTAAGCAACTTTCCATGACCCGGGTCAACACCCCATAAGTCAACCCTCCAATCAAGCCGGGCTCCGTCCCTTACTGGACCTTTCACACTTTCCCAAGACCCGCGTCAACACGCCTCAAGTCAGCCCTCCGATCAATCCGGGCTCCGTTCCTCACTGGACATTTCATACTTTCACACGACTCGCGTCAACACGCCTCAGGTCAGCCCTATAATCAATCTGGACTCTATCCCTCACTGGACTTTTCGCATGCACATACACCACATCACAATTCGCCATTCTCACTTGTCATACAAATCCAATTCCAATTACAAACTCATCACACTAGCCCATCAATTTAACACTCAAGTCGGCCTAATCACATGTCAATTTCACCCATAAACACCATGACAATCCGATCATCACACCTACATAAATTAGCCACTAAACATGCCACATAATCATTACAATTCAATTTACCAATTAACCACATTCATAAATTGGCCATAATCTAAGTTTAACCACTAAACCGATACTAATCAAACATAAACAAGTCTAAAAATATTCATTATACTAAGTAGGGTTTAGGAAGCCACTTATTAGATTTTGGCTCAGGAAAAATCCACACAAGTTCAAAATGGCCCAGGTGAACAATGACGACTCGGCGCAGACGAAGGCGTGACAGGCGCAGTGGCTAGCAAGGCGCTTGGCCACAGACTAGCAACGGTCTAGGTAACTCGGCCACAGGCAAGGGCAGCGGCTTGGTGCTCGGCCACAACCAGGGCAACGACGGGCACGGCCCGAGATGCTCAGGCAACGGGCTCGGCCATGGCTGGGCGAGTGGCTAGGCAGCTTGGCCATGGCCAGGGCAGCGGCCAGGCGAGGGCGACGATGGCTAGGCGGCAGAGGCTCGGCTACAGCCGGGACAGTTCAGCTAAGGCTGAGCTGGGGCAGCGTTGGGCGGACCAGGCGGGCATGGCGGCTGCAGGTGGCTGAGAGCTAGGTGGTGGCAGGCGGAGCAGCGGCAGTTGGGCTAGCGGCGATCGGCGACTAGGCGAGCGACGAGGCCGAGGTGTACCGAAACAGGAGAGGGCGTCGGGGGAGAAGAAAAACAAGGGAAGGGAGGTGGTGGCGGCCAAGGGGGACAGCAGGGTGGCGGAAGTGGCTGAAGGGAGAAGTTGGGTGGCGGAGGTGGAGCGGCAGCGGCCGGAAGGGCGGCACATGGTGGTGGCGAAACCAGGGAGTAGAAATAGGGGAAGGCGTTGGGGAAGAGAGAAACAGGGGGAGGGGAGGTCGTGTGGGGGCCGGAGGCGGCACGGTGGTGTTGTAGGTGGCCATGCGATGGCGAGCGGCAGTCGGTGTTGGCTGGGGGTGAGCTGTGAGTGGCGGTCGGCTAGGCACAAGAGCAGCGGCGGGGGAGGAGGAAGAAGAAACAGAAGAGAAGAAAAGAAAAGAAAAAGGAAGAAAGAGAGAGAGAGGGTTTGCATGAGGGGGAAGGGTTTGACATGCAGGGGAGAAGATGTGAGGGAAAAGAGAGGGAGGAGGGGACGTGATCAGGGGAAGCGTGCGGCAAAGAGAGAGAGAGAGAGAGAGAGAGAGAGAGAGAGAGAGAGTCAAACGTCGCACTCGAGTGCGATCCGACGGTTCTCGTTCAAATCCAAAAACGATCCAACGGCCCACGAAAAATCCTAATTATTAAATTAGGAAAAAGGGCCAAATACTAATTAAAATAAACTCAGAGGAAAGTCTATTAGTTCAAATCCGTACCCGGTCCAAATTTCATTTTTCACTTATCTCGGGCAATATCGTGGTTGGCCATAATAATATTAACACCGTCCAATTAAATTCGTCATGAAACTCCTAGAAATTCAACACTAAAGTTCGGGCTCTAAATAATGGCCAAATTTGATCGAGTGCGATTTTAGCGAAATTTCTAATTTAAAAATAGTCCAAAAGTAATTAGTTCCAGGCGAGATTGTATTATAAGTGCACTGATGAAATATATGTTTTATAAATCCTAAAAATGAATCGAAATTCGGAATGTCACAATACTAGTAATGCGAAGATGATCTAAACCATACAAAATGTAACTAGTTTTTCTAGGTTTATTTATGTTCATTTCTCTTTTTGGTAACACAGGGGTTCATGAAGAAGGGAGTTCAGAGCGCATGGTAACTCTTATGGAAGACTTAAAGAGGTGGGGGCAGCAAAAGCTATTAAATTCCAAAGGTCTGTCACTTTGATCTTATAATTTTTGTGTTTCATGCATTGACCTTTTTAATACAATATATTTTAAATTTCACATAACACAAATTGTTAGAAAATGGAATTTGACGAACGAAGTATAAGCACGACCAAAATAAACTAATGCAAACCCCGTCTTTGATACCATGTAAGAAAGTCCAACCATAAAGTTTAAGCTAATAAGTGGATACAAAGTGCATGTATAGATAAAGTATATAAATCACAAAGTCAAGCGACATGGTATAATTTAACATGTTGATATGTAAATTCAACTGTAATCTTTTCATCATTCTTAAAATCTGAATAGTTTCTTGAATTATAATTGAGACAGCCCAAATGAAAATTCTTTTTGCTTGCAAAGAATAAAGGAAGGTGAAAAAGGTCTGTTAAGTAAATCACCGCCTCTTCGGTAGCATCCGCGTTTCATGGAACTATGAGCAAGTGCAATGGTTAAACTTGACCTAAAAAACAGGGAGTGTGAAAGCCTAAGATTTTTTAATGTGCAATTTTTGCAGTCCTACCAAAAGTGGTGGTCAACGAGAACTATCGATCGTTGTTTGAAGCCACATTGAAAGGTGATTGGAAAACTATCCTCAATGAAGACAGTGCAGCAATGATTGCCAAAGTTATGATCATTGAAACTAATTACTTTACCATTCTCGAAGTTGTGATCATGGCCGCACAGGATCAGTTACTTGAGAATCTGGTCAAGCGCTTCTCTCGACAATATAAATATCATACTGGTAACGCCCTCCGCTATGCTGCCCGAGGAGGAAGAATAAGGATAGTAAAGGCATTAGTAGACAAATTTTATCATGAACCTGAAATTATAGCCGAGGCCTTGCAGTTTGCTATCATATCTTCTCCTACGCAAAAGGAGGTTGTCCGGTATCTGGCCAGGTGTACAACAACTGTCCCAGATTATACTACCATGAGTGGCCTTATTCTGGCTGGCCATTTTGGTAGGATTTCACACTTATTCATCTTATTGCATTTCCTTCACTATTTACTTGGATTAACTTTTTTGTTTGTGTCCCAAAAGACATACTCTTGTATATAGCTCGCAAATACCCTGGCTCTCTGGGAGTCATCCAAGAAGTGAGCTTTTGGACTTCTCAACAATAATGACTCGTTATTTCTGTAGTGGAGCTAGACTCAATATTTGGGAAAAATCTATTTACAAATGTAGGTCCCTATTGCGCTTCTTATGTTAAATATGTACAATTCAATCAACTCTATCCACATGGTGTTCACTCTATCCATTCTAATTTTTTAGGTATCCCTCTATACTTGATCGATACATCTTTTGACAACTCCAAAGACTTGAAGATGGCTCAAGGTATTTTTGTAGATCTGCTTAATGGATGGACTAACATGACAAAAAGCATATCATTTGGGGATCCTATTAACAAAAATGTTAAGGGACAAAGACTAAATCTATGTATACAAATTAATATCTAAACCGTGATGAAAGTCACAAACCAATATCTAATGTAATATTTGTAAAGTTGGTTGACAAGTCTTACTCAATGTCAAATTGCCAACTAGAATTGTTGAGAATTGTAGATTTGGATTGCCATTCATTGAGGTTGATTGATCCAAGTTGTTTTCTAACAAATTCAAGCATTATTAAATACAAATACATGTGCAATTTTTATTCCACGTGTGATACTATCTTTTTGCTCATCGTTAATTCCTAATTTGCTAACACGATTCTTCTCTCCTCTTCGTAGTGGTAGTACTACTAGCACTTAATCGGTTCAAGATATCACTCTGGAATCTTGTCACAAAATCAGGTTCACGAAACTACTATATGTTATATATTGGAAAAGGACCTTATTTTATTTATGGGAAGAGATATCCAAATTAATAGTGTATATTGATACTTTCAGTATATCCCTTTGAGATCAAAGTTATTAATATGGACCGCCTGTCAATTTGTATATTACGATACGATACGATTCGATTCTAATCAGTTTAATTCAAGATTTAAACTATAAGTATCCATTAGGGGAATCTGTAAACATATGTATTGAAAACAGATTTATCGATCCATCATTGAATTTATCCCTTTTTCAGAAGAAAAAGTTAATTTTTTTTCTCATATGACATCGTATGTGTTCAATGATGGATCCATATGTTCTATGATGCATGCATTTTGATTTTCAAGCCATATGAAGTTTGTTTTCTCAATTAATATTTTAAATCCATCATTTTCTACACACCGCAAATGTGAAAGTCTCTTCAACCTTTTGATTCTTCATCGTCGGGAAAATTGCTTATTTGATGTTACATACAGCACCTTTCATCAAAAGGTGTGGAGAACTGAAGTTGAGGCACAATTGTTCGCTTGAGCTTGCAAAACTAGCTCTTACCGAGATGAAGAGTCATACGGGAACTCCCAAAATGCTCGAATTTCTATTAACTTCAGGCGTTGTCCTTGACGCTACATCATGCGGAGTCTTCGAAATTGTGGATTTTTGTCTTAAACATTATCCAGAGTTGATGTGGGATGAAAATTTCGCAAAAGAACTAATAAAGAAAGTTGTGAAGGGACGACATGTTGAGTTGTTTAGACTAGTGAACGCACACAACCCCATTCGATATTTTCTTGACAATATTTTGATGAACCTTGATCTGATGGAGGCTCTTACCGAATGGTCATCAAAATGTGTATCCCCTGATGTTTCTGGAGCAGCATTCCTTGTGCAGAGGAAACTTCAGTGGTTTCAAGTCAGTTCTCGTTATTTGTTTGCCTCCCTTCTATAATCTATAATTGACATTTACATTGATAGGCGTCTTTTTTTTCTGAAGGTAGTGGAAGTCGGCAACTTTCCTTCTTTTAAATGGCTGAAATTTCTAGAACATAAAAAAGCATACTGGGAAGTTTTTGTAGAACAACGCAAACGGTTGCTTAAGGATGCAGGGCAACGGATGAAGGATACATCATCATCTTGTAGCCTCGTTGGGACTCTCATTATTACGGTAGCTTTCCCCGCAGCTTTTACAGTACCTGGAGGCAACGATGGCAATGCGGGGATCCCGATATTTCTGAAGAAGGGCTCATTCATGGTATTCACAGTTGCAAACTCTCTCACTCTTTTATCCTCTGTCACCGCCACATTAATATTCTTGGCTATTTTAACTTCTCGCTACTCGATCGAAGATTTCCTCCAATCACTACCAAGAAAAATGATACTGGGCCTCACTTTTCTATTCCTCTCTTTGGCCTTTATGTTGGTGTCGTTTGGCTCTGCTGTTACGATCGTCTTGAGAGAACAATTGAAGTGGATTTACATCCCAATTACTTTGCTACCTGCCTTCCTTATCATATTGTTTGCAGTCCTACAGCTTCCCTTGTAGGTTAAAATGGTAGAATGACCTGGCCTCTACCGTCGCCTGAAGGTTTGGAAGTAATCTCTGTCATTATTGGACAAGGACATCGGTGATGTGATCATTGTTTGTGCTTGTCACTGTGTGGGAAATGTGAATATCATGGAGTTTACTCATGTTTTAAAACTTTTGAAGTGTGACATCGTATATACTTACACTATAGTTTAATGTATGCTGCCAAGTGCACACCTTGTCTCGATGTGTTATTTGTATACTTCATTGCTCATTGTCGTATGGAGGTGAACCCAATTTTTGGAAGTGTTGGCAACATGCCCACTAATATTCAATGGGGTTCATCCATTCAAATAAAGCAATGACCGCACAAATTCTCTACACTACACAAGATGGCCACCCAACTAGTGGACCAACACAATGAACTTCTGATGTATCGAGCCAAGCAAACAACTATTTCAGTTCAATGGAAGCTCAGCCTTTTAAATCAGTCTTCACCACTGCCCCCACTTGCACCTCATTCTCTCATCCAACTCTATGGCTTTGATCTCCGCCATCTTAGCCCCGTTGGCTATCGATTCCTCTGTCACTTTCATGATCCTCATGTGCCGCTTCTTCTCCACCACATCACCCCTTCCTAATTGATCGCCCAACTACTGACCAACACCACCAACTCCATCAGAAACAAAGCCATCAAAATGCTGCACTCAGCCTCACCAGCACTTCAGCCTCTTTTGGGTCTATCTGCGGTCACAGCAGCGAAAGGCTTGACGTTTCTTTGATGAATAGCGCCAGGATGCCAAGCACCTGGCAGGACAGTGAAGTGAGGAGGATCAACCTTCCCGGATGCATTCGACATGTGGAGACGTTTTCAAGGTTGTGACAAGATGACAAGTTTAGATATAATCTCAGAGCAAACGACTTAAATCTTAAAGGTCACATCACAACGGCCAAACATCAGAGAACAAATTACCCATGAACTAACAGATACTTCTGCACGTTTCTCTTGAGACCATAAGTCCAGTGAAAGTAAGCAAGAGCAAAGTTTGTTTGGAATTCACCTTGTGATGTTAAGATTGATGTGCCAGGAATAAAATACCGTATCTTCCTGAGCAACCTCAGAATTACTGATCTTATGCTGCTTTAAACCAACATTTACGACCGACACATTTAGAAGTAATCAAATAATACGAGATCAGAAACCAAAGAACTATTCGAACAAGAGAAGAGTTTCCTAACCCGAAGGTTCCCACGACACATGTAGACATGCGTATATTCTGCTCATCCATAGAGGTGTGAGCCAAACTGAAATCCGACACTTTGGGCGTAAAATCATCTTGCAACGATATGTTGCTGGCCTTGAAGTACCTACGCATAACATGGGGGCTCGATTCCTCTTGCAAATAGGCCAAACCACAAGCAGCATGAACTGCTATCTTCATCCTAGCGCCCCAATCTAGTCGGGCAGCTTCATTGTCAACTCCTGAAAGCATGGGAAAATAGACACTGGCTTTACACCTCATGAAGCAGAATGAAGAGCAAGACAAACGTATGTTAACCCTAGAGAAGTTGCGTATTGAACTACGCTATTCCTAACATGCAGATGAGATTCCACAACGCCATTTGGAATAAGTTTGCAAACAAGGCAGCGACACGTTCCACTGGACATACCAATCAGCTTGACAAGATTCCTGTGATGTAGGCAGCTAAGCATCTCGACTTGGGCTAAAAATTTCCTGGCTGCCCTGTTGATCCTCCTCCTTCAGAACTTTCACAGCTAGTTTGGTCCCATCTTCAGGAACGCCAGTATATCCACGCCCAAAGCCACCTTCGCCTGGTGTTCTTGACTCATTGAAATTATCAGTAGCTCATTAATTGTCACTCGCGCTGAACATTTTAGCGGATGCTGCATAAGTCGGGATGCTAGATCCAAATGACAAGGAGGCAGAGCTCAGGCCACTTCCAAGGATAGACCCTGCCTTAACTGCAAGACATCGACCTCTATGGTGTCTTGCCGTTATGGCGAGAATGGGAGAACTCCTTCGACCCTATCTTACGATACTTAATCTAAAATATAGACTATGGTTGTTACATAATATTAAATAACTTAATGTTCTTGCCAATTCTGATACTTGAATCTGGGACACTACTAGGACTCATTTTTTCGAAAAGGGCACAAAAGTGAATATCCTTTTGTTTCATTTATGGTCCTGTTATGTGCTGGAGTTTTTGTTTTATGGATCACCATCGACCACCAATCTCCACATGCTCTGGTCCACGCAAAAATATCACAACAGCACATCATCCCATTAACATTGTTAGTAAAACTTACGTCTTGATATAACAGCTTAAATTTTTATAATAATTAATAGTGATCCCGTAAGATTTTTCATGACATTAGAACATGAGGTCCCAAATTTCAACCACTCCTTCAGTATTCCAGAAAGCCATGTACAGAATCTTTGAGACGTTTGCCTTCTTTGTGCTTCTACTGCGTGCGTTCACCTGAGAAATCACTTGATGTGGACATGGGAACAAACCCAAAAGAGACAGTTGCAGTACAATATTCTTCGTGTAACTTATATTCGATCAAGTGCATTACAATCCACAGCTGAATCACAGGCCAAATGATTGCCCCAGCCCCAGAAAGAAGAGGTGCTTGGAATGAAGCTTAAAGCCCATTTCGATGACCTCGACCATTCTATACAACTTGAGCCCACCATGGGCTTATAATTATTCAAAAAATTGAAGCTATCTTTCAATCTTGGTAGCCCCCACTCTCACGAGAAAAGGAGAACTTTGTCTGCCTTGGTGCTTTGACAAAACCCATCCGCTGACCATTAAAGTCATACTTTTGAGCACGAGAAGGGAAAAAAAAGAGAGCAATTTGCTTTATTTACTCAACTAGATCCAATGGAGATTGCTCTTCAAGTCTACCCAAACCCAACCCCAGTTGCATCTTTCATCATAAGTTGTGTGACATGTCGGATGGTAACCATATAAACATTAACTTAAACATAATTGATAATCCTCACTAGCGACCAAGAAAGACCAACATTTTGATTTACCAGATCTGTGTATAGGATCGAACAGATCGATTAATAGCATATATCGAATATCTCATTCTTTGTATTAAGCTAATACGGATATTTTTTTCTTTCTCGCGCAACATGATTCATGTTACAAAACGAGTCATATCTAAGTGAACTGAACAACTAAGGACAAACTCAAGAGGTGACAAAAAAAAAACAAACAACTTCAACAGTTTAATTGATAAGTTTCGTCCGTATAATCCACACAATAACATTTATTCAAGCAAAATGTACTTCGATTTCAATAAACATAAGGGTCATTTCAAATGAATGCTTATTCTAGATTACTTTCCGGTAGACCTGTCAAACGAGAGAGTCGAATCAATTTTGGGTCGAGTCAAAAATAGTATGAACCAAATTGACTAATTAAACTGATTTTGACCTATTTTCATGCAATAAAAATCTAGTGACCCATACCCAACATGAGCCCGATTCGATCGATATTGCTAAAATACTCTCATATTTAATCCAATCTAAGAAAACTTATATCCAAACTAAGGTGAGAGTGCGGAGCGAGCGAGCGCGAGATCAAGCGACGGCAAGAGAGAGTAAAGAGAGAATCATAGAGGTGGATTGAGTCTAAGTAAATAGTTAACTCATTTAACACTCATATTATTTTGATCTTTACAATTCTAAATCCATTATGACTAATTTATTGAATATAACTAACTCATATAACAATTCAACCAACCCATCAAATATGGGTTAACAAATAGGTCTATGACTTGTTTTGATAGATCTACTTTTCGATTTTCTTCGAACCTTCCTTTTAGAATCCAGTTCCTCCTTCTTTTCCTATATCAAGTGATTAAACCTTAGGGCACTTCTACAAATCCCCAAGGGTTAGATTATTGGGGGACATCGGTTGTTGGATCACAAAAGAACAAATCTTGAGCATTCATTTGAAACCTCTAAAGTATTTATGAGGTGGGATTGATACCGGTGGATTATAAGAGCACAAATCTCTATCATAGATTGTGAACCTTTGAAGTGTTTATCAGGCACGATAACTTGTTTAGGAGGAACGGCAAAATGCATTTGAATACGATGTTTTTAAGACGGCAAATTGTGCCTCTTGAGAGACGATAGAAACCCTCTTAAATCTTTAATTCAGATTTGAGGCAACATCTAAATCTACCTCAACTATCCAATCAGTGATAGACTATTCACATCACAAATCATGCTGCTTCTCTATGTATTCCAGCTTCCTCTACGATTACACCAGGTTTCACCTCTTGCTGCCTGAAATAACAGCTCGTTGACTTTGCATTTTGAAAGAAGACAGACACCAGTGCCTAAAATACAAAATAATTGGCAATAAATTAATCAGAAAAACAAAATATTGAAGATTCAGACAATCTGAAAAATATGCATGACGATGGATGGTATGAAAAAACAAGGACCCCGAGAGAAAGCTACCCGGGGGGATTTGACCCTTCACGATGACGAAGGATCAGGACCATTGAATGCGTTGACCAGAAACGCAAACGATTTTTTTTGTGCCCATGAAGAGGCAGTAGTTCGTTTGCTTTTGGCCACCGCCAGAAAATTATAAAACAAGGGTCTTGCAAGTTGGAGTCAACCTATCACGTGGCTCTTCTCCTTTTACATGAATGTGTACACGACAACATGAAATGAAAGTTCGAAGGCAGACGATCTGAGGTGGTTAATGAGTAGGGCATGAAAATTCAGGTTCAAGCCTTACGACGATTTAAAAGAAAATTATGTTTCTATGTGAAAATTATCGGACTTGAGTGGGCCGGGTTCAAGAAGGGAATTGCTTCTCCAGGTCTGTCCATTGCGCCCTTCAGATCGACCGAGACGATGTGTGGCCTATTGGATCACTTGCTTGAAAATCGGTGAGGGAACTCATAAGCCAATCCTTAAAACTTGTAAATACGAATACGACATACTCTCATGATCTACATCGGTCTCTCTTTCCTCTCGAAAGTAGGGTTCGACAAAGCCCCTTAGAAGTGCGATCCCGTCCTCACACTACTACGCTATCTAGACCTCGCCCTCTCCTCTTTCTCTCCCTCTTCGTCCGCATGCAGATTTCCATGAGCACGTGTGGACACCGGACAAAAACGACGTGGTGCATGACTCGTCTCTCTTTCATGTGTGAAATCGTTCTAGGAATCAGGCTTGAACGGACGTCGACCTAGGCATTCAAGTGGCCGTGGGACAGGAGTAGACAGTGTGGGTATGAAATTTGCCCTTTTCAGATGGCAATACGAGTCATGTGATCTTGGCGTCAAGCGTGAGCTTTGAGCTTGAAATGGTCGTGTCTCGTCCCCCAATTTTGGGGATTTTCCCTTTGCCGGGTCAGCCGCGCTTGGACCACATTAATGAGGGGGCAATAGAAAGCGAGACTCCGGAGGCTTCGCTTCGTCGGTCGCATTAATGACCGTTCATCGAAAAAGTCGAGATTTCTAAGCATTTCGTTGTGTGGTGCCATATTTTATACGGGAAATTCGAGAGAATAGGCTCTAGCTCAGCATGGTAGGCCCCGTTCGCCCATCTTTCTTTTCCTTGTCTGTGATGATCGAGAGACAACGAACAAGAAATTTAGGGGGGTACAAATAGAGGGGTAATTGTCCACTAAGTTATAAACCTATTGTATAATACGGTATTCAATTTTAAACTTTTTAATTATTCTGATTTAGTTCCAAACAATATAACGATTTGCCAGTTTAGTCATAAACCCTTTTTTTTTTTTTTTTTTTTTTTTTTGATAACCTAGGGAACCCCCGCACGGCCGACAGCCGGGGAGTAAACTCTGGAGGCGACACGTGCTAGCCACCACACACGTGCCACCGGTTAAGTCACCCTGCGGCGCCCGGGATTCGAACACTCAACCTTTTGCGAGAGGAAGAGTGTGCGCTCCAGCAGCGCCACCCAGGCGTCATAAACCCTTCTTTGTGTCAATTTAATCCTAAAATTTTTGAAGATTTGCCAAATTAGTCATAAATCTATTACTTGGATATTTGACCGGAGTACATTGATAAATCATCAAAAGGTTTATGATTAAATTAGTATATCATTAAAAAGTTTAGGACTAATTGTCACAATTAAAATGTTTAGGATTAAATTGGTAAATCGTCAAAATGTTTAGGACTAAATTGTTGGTTTAAGACTAAATTAGTAAATCGGCAAAAGGTTTAAGACTAAATTGACACAATTGAAAGATTTGAGCTGAGTTGACCTCTGTACAATAAGTTTAGGACTTTTTGGATAATTTTCCCTGAAAATAGATGAGATGAATCTGAGGACAGATTATTCATAGCCTCACATAAGTTAAGCATAGGCGATGGGGAAAATGAAATTGTTTGCAGTTAGTTGATTTGGAGTTCGTCCATTCCTTAGATCCGGTACAATTGAAGAGAAAAATAGCGTAGGAAAAATTTGCCAATTGCCTGTAATCAGCGGTTTAAATGACATGTATGTCGGCACATGGTGCGCGTAGTGCCAAATCTAAGTAGCAATCCGAGCAGTGGGACAAATTTTCGAAGACCCTTTTCGAGTCATGCGAATGCAACAAAGTTTGCAGCTGTTAAGGAGGAAGATCTACAAGTTCTCTGCTTCCTTGCTCTTACTATTCTAGCGTTGATGAAAAGGGTTCGCTCTGTAAATGGGACGAGTCGAGCTTACAATTCGGTTATCTCGTCACACCAAGTGAGGAAAGAAGAAAAAGAAGAAGAAGAAGAAGAAGAAGAAGAAAAAAGGGCTTTGATGAATATGCATGCTCGTGACATTGCAAGTTCATAATCATTCGATAGAAATCGTACGACGAAACGCCAATCCTAACCGGCTTAACGAGTGAGAATGTTTATATTACACTAGCTGCATGGGAATACGATTAACTAAACAAAGCTCTAGATACAAATTTTTTTTTGTGTGCAAATATAAGAAACTTGAGACCGTTCGTGAACAATTTTAAAATAGTGAGAACAACCAAAAAGGAGATGGGCTTATTTTAGTATACTTTATATTAATTTTTGGGGTTTCAATTTTTATTTGTTATAGAAGTCATGTGCTATTCTGAAACAGTTTTTGCACATCAGATTAAGTCCATCACTCGAGTACATCTAATGATAGCTCGTCCATATCGAGATTAGAGAATTTACTACGAGTTACTGTTTTGAGGTCAGCCCTTAGAGTAATCCTGCCGAATAGAAATCAGATTAAAGACCTCGGCTTCCTGACTAAACGTCTTGCTACCTTGTACTTTGGACACTAATTTCTACCTTATGTGAAGAAACTTTCTAATGTCTAATATATTGATGATGATATAGTAATGGGCTCATACAGTTGAGCTGAGTAGCTATGATTCAAATTGAGCATTTCATAGCAGGTATGGAACCTTAGGATAACTCCCAAATGGGATAGCTACGATAGTTGTCATTCCTCACCTTTTTACTGATAAAATAAAAGGTTAAAGGGAGTAAGGAATCGATCTACATTGATAACCTTCTAGACATTACCATAAAAGTGACAAAAATGTTCAATTTAATTTATAACTGCTCATTATCATCCAAGACATCAAAATTCAAGATTGGCAGGTCTATTACTATGACTTCACTAGCATGTTACTAGTATGTAACTATCTCTCTATATGAGGTAACAACACAAAAGCTCAAGTCAGCCAAAGGTTCAATTATACGGCTACAGAAAAAACTTCATGAAAGACAAGTGAGCATGAGATCACGGAGCCTACCATACTCTCGATGGTTATTTACCATAAGGTTCCTACATCTAATATGTGATCACCGACGGCTACCTTCTCTAAAATGCCATCATAAGCTTCCTATATCTGTTTTAGAATGTTTAGTTTAAGCCACAACTACTTCATCCAATTTAGAGCCTGAAGGTCTGAGATCGATGAGCTCGTCACCGCCCTTCCGCCGTGCTAGAAGTCGGCAGATCTCTCTATATGAGGCAGCAAATATTCGAGGCACACTCTAGTCTAAAGCTTGCTCGTGGAATAACCTAAATTTGCAATCTCACGGAAGATAAATGTGACATGATCACCCTTGGACTACCCCATGTCATATATGTGCTCCTAGTGGCTTAGTGCTCTTGGGTATTGCCCGTGAGAATTAGGAACAAAGATTCGGGTGGGTCCTCGCCAGTCGCCACCAATTGTCCCGACTTACAAAAGCCCGGACACAGCCTGAAAACCCGTTGACTTTGAAGCCGTGATGGCACCACGTACTTTGTGTTATTTTATTATCCCCAAACTCTAATGCAAACCATACAATCACTGATTGGTTGTCAATCATACCACACAATAACCATCATGTGTTTTATATTTCCCCTTAATAAAGTAGCGGTCCAGTTATTATCGGCCGTCCTACATAACATGTTGCCATGTTAGTAACATCCTCGAAAAATTACATTGGAGTTTCTCACAAAGGTTTAAGATTAAATTGGCAAAATTAAAAAAATTAGAACTAAATTGACATGTGTACAATAAATTTGGAACTCATTGGACAATTTCCCTAAAAGAACTCGTCGCTAATTCATCGTGGTTATCGATTACTTTGCATAGGCGGCTTTGTTTCTTGGTTTGAAAAATATGAATAAGCAATTGGATTGAGGAGGTCCTCAGTTATGACTAATCTCCCCAATTGACCAACACTTACTTAAGCAGAGGTCATTATAAGCTACCACCATTATCTATGTCAGGAATATGCAAAAATTGTATAATTTCTCTCTCCGCCAAGGTCCATGCTAGAGACATATTGGACAGAAGGAAAGAATAATATTCTCAACAACTTAGAGAAAAGTCAAACCCAGAGAAAAAAAAACTTGTAAACCAGGTCGTGTTCACATTTGCATTGAAACCTAATTACGTACTAATCTCAGAAACGATGACCCGTCGAAGCTTTCTAGAAAAAAAAACTCATTCAAGTGGCACTTCCAAAAGTGGTCCAATATCTTATTATAAAGGGGGTGAAAAATTTAAAGTTTGATGATGGCGTTTTCCCTGATAAAATTAAGCTAGAGGGGGGCCACACGTGGAATTGGGGCCACAAATTAAATGTTAATCTTACGACAATACCTACTAGATTAAGGTTTCGAGACATGCTTGATTAAGGTCAATTGAATCTATGTGATGGGGTTTTTTTTTTTTGCCAAAGAAACAGTTTATTCATTTCCATGGATATGCATTAGAGATACACAATCTAACTACAAACCAAAACAATTAAACAAGTTCCAGATAAGAAGGTGAATTATTATAACAAGGTTATAAGTCACATGCTCAAAGAGCAGATCTGTGACTTCTTCAAACTAAAATTGGCGGCCGATCACCAAACTCATCTTCAGTAATGAGCACACACCAAAATCTCTATATGTTTCTACAAATTTGCCTTTCGACGTTACGTGCTTAGCATCACCGTTCAAAATAACAAAATTGAACGCGCACATATCTGACACATGTAATAGCGAAACCCTCACGAAGCTCTTCTGAATCTACGTGATGGGTTGACCGGATATCTTATTATATGTTGTGAACGCATATGGTTTTTTTTTTTTTTTACCATGACTAGATTGTATGACCAGTTATGAATTGCACGTGTGGAAAGGCGAGGATTAACTATAGATTTCTTGTATGAACGGTGTGAACATGAGATATAGTTTGATATATTTCATTTAAACTATTGAAAAAGAATTGGGTGGTGTTAAAATTGGAGCGTGAGAAGAAGTGGGAACGAGGGTAATTATATAAGAGAAATAATGTTAAAGACAGGGAATAATGACCTAAGAGGAGAAGGGAGAAGTACAAGCTGCCTTCCTCCATTGACGCTCTTCAAAATCCTCACCACAGCGGACTTTGACCGCTACTTTTCTCTCTGGTTTGGTGGCTGCAGCTGCTGCTCTCCTTCTCTCTTTTTTTCCTTTTGTGGGGGCAGTCTCCAGCCACAGGAGCATGTCAACAGTATTGACAGGCAAAATAATAAAATAAAAAAATTTTCGGCCTCGATTCATCTAAGTAGATACATGTAATAGCATCGATTCGGTGCATCGGGTGAGATGCGCGGCCCCTCCAAAGTTACTCTGAGCAAGAAATGTCAGATTCGAACACAGGATCTACCATAGTTTGACCAAACACTCGATCATATTAAGCAACCGTAAGGGCTAAAAGGAAACATTAAGCGAGTTGTTCTACTTATAGTATTGATTTTTTTTTTAAATAGCACACATAATAGATCCAATATCAAACAAAAAGTTAGTGCATAAAAGGTTAAAATGAGCTCCATAAAAAGGCGTTATATGATTAAGTTCGCCGTGCACAGAGCGCATGAAAAGTACAAATAGAAGAATAGGATACAAAAATGAACAAAAGTTTATTCGGCCAATGGAGTACTAAAAGGAGCATAAATACTAAATATTTTGCTTCGGTAAGTTATCGGATGTAATTCAATTTAAATTACACAATATCAATCGAAATAGCGTGTTTATATCATAATCAAACAAAAGTTTGATGGACTCCAATTATATTTTTGTACCTTGATGGATTTTTTCCCCATACAAATTTTAGGATTAGTTCCCACTAGGCATGTCAATCTTTCCAAATTTTGATTAACTTAGACCAGGAAAAAATCACCAAAAACCCTGAACTATGCCACTTATGACACATTTAACTTGAACTTTTTTTTGTGACATTAAAAATCCTAAACCATTCTATTTGTGACACATTTACCCTATTGTATTTTAGTCCGTGGGCATTTTCGTCTTTTTTGCATTTTCTTTTTTTTTTCTTTCCAGCGAGGGTTGCCTCGCCGGCATCGAGTGAGGGTGGCCCTCGCCAGATCCGGCGAGGGTCACCCCCGCCAGCGTTGGGCAAGGGCCGCCCTCGCCAGATCCGGCGAGGGTCACCCTTGCCGGCGTCGGGCGAGGGCCGCCCTCGCTGGGGTGAGTGAGGGAGGCCCTCACCCAACTCCGGCGAGGGCGACCCTCGCTTGACGCTGGTGTAGGTCGCTCAACGCCGGCGAGGGCGGCCCTCGCTCAACTCAGGCAAGGGCGACCTCGGCCAACGCTGGCAAGAGTCACCCTCACCTAAGTTGGGCGAGGGCTGTTCTCGCTCACCCAGGCAAGACGACTCTTGCCGGAAAGAAAAAAAAAACAAAAAAAAGGAAAATGTCCATAGACTAAAGTACAACGGGATAAATGTGTCACAAATAGCATAATTTGAAATTTTTGATGTCATAAAAATAATTCAGAATAAATGTGTTATAGATGATATAATTTAGAATTTTTTGTGGCCATTTCTCAACTTAGATTCAATTGAATTAGTCTCGATAATATACATCGCGGGGAGCTCTCCCTTTATCTAAAATATTACTCTCATTTTTGGTTTTCTAAAACCCCCTCTCCCCCCCTTCTAGCCTCGTGTACTTTTCAACGCTCCTCCACCCCTCAACAAGACCTTGGGGGTTTTCCAAGCTGGACCCTGTCATCCTCCTCAACACCAACACGACACCTAATCCTTGGAAGCCAGTTGCTGACAACCTCAATAAAAATTGGCTGCTTAGACTGACTCTCTCTCTCTCTCTCTCTCTCTCTCTCTCTCTCTCTCCCTTCATATATTTACTTGGGAATACTTTTCAGTATCAGGACAGAGGGTAGGGACACCACCGTCGAGATGGCCTGAAAGGGGGAAGAAAGCAGAGGGAGAGAGGAGAGAGGTGATCTGAGCAATATAAAAGGGTCTACGTGCATGCAACGTCAGTCCCCCTCTCTCTGTATCTCTCCACTTCATCATCGTCACCATCTTCTTCATCGGCTCCGGCTCCATCTTCCCATCTCATGGACTCGGCGTTCCTCCTCGATGGAGATGCTCGATCCAACCTCCTCCACCTCATTGCCCAGTCGTTTGGTTGCAGATACATCTGTCTCTGGTCTTACTTATCTCCCAATAGGTCCTCTCTCTCTCTCTCTCTCTCTCTCTCTCTCTCGCTAATGGTGTTTAATTAGTACTTTCTCGGTGTTTGTGTCAGCTGATGATCTTGTCTTTTTCTGCAGTTGTTTGTGCTACTTGGATGGTCTCTTCGAGGAAGCTGCGATTGGGGGTAATGGAAACAACATTCAACCCAGGAGACTTTTTGACGAATATAGGCAGTCTCTGTTCATCCTTCATCAGAACAGGTATTGCATGATCTGAATTATACATCTCTAACATTCAGAGAGAAACGGATTAAAAGATTACGATTTTGGAGTTTACCCAATTTAAGATTTTGTCTATTTTTTATGTTTTTCCACTCCATAATTTGCAGCAGCCACACCCAAGTCCCAGGATTGGCCTTCAGGAACAGCAGCCCCTTCCTTGAATTCAGAGAGGAAGACCTTTCAAGATTGGCCTCCAACTCTAGTCAAAGACAATTCTATCAAGTAATGCTTCACATACCCATCTCATAATTCTCATTCTTGATGCTGAATCTAATGTTTCTGCATCGTCTTACTGACTCAAAGGCGCTAATTTTCTGTCTTTCTTTTGGTTGTAGGAAGCAAGCATCAAGGTAGGTATATGCAACAAAAAATGTGCTTTTTGATGGGCACACATGTAGTTTTTTTCCTAGAAAATCCTGCAGATCCTGATGATGCTTAAATCTTTCTCAAGGTTGCAGGATTCATGGGATGCGGGAGTGGAGAGATTGAGCTAGGCTTCTCCAACATACCTCAGGTACATAAATTCACGACGATGTTTTATGCAAACGAAGAAAACTAAGAAATCGGTATAATTAATCTCAGAAATGATGGTTTTAGCAGGTTGACTTAGAAATGCAGATGATGAACTTGTTCCCAGAGGATTTCTCGAGACAAATAGCAATGCGTGAATTGGCCCAAGCGACTGAACCGAACACTACCGCTATGACGAATCCTCTTTCGTCTTCCTCGTCGTCTCTAAGATCGCTCTCCATGGACAGCCCCGAGTACTCTTCTCGTCTCTTCAGCATACCCACCACTGCCACAAGTTCCTTCATTAACCCGGAATTAGCCCTCAGAGACCCTCCAATTGTAGAGAATATTACCACACAGCCGTTGCCACTTATAACCACCACCGATACTCCTGGTTCTAGTACAACTGGTGCTAGTCCTCACCCATTGCAAGCCATGCAAGACTTCGCAAGATCGCTCGGGAACATTCAGTTCCCGATTGTCCCTGAGAGCGAACACACCGCTATGACGAGAGCCTTCCTTGCAGTTCTATCATCGCCTTCTTCATCTACTTCTTCGTCACAACTACAGCAACAACAAATGAATTTCGAAAATCTGAGACCGACTGCGTTCAGGAGGTATATGCCGGCATTGCTTCCGAGACTGCAGAGCAAGCACGGCCCTCAGAAGCACAGCATGCTCAAGCGGGCAATCTCGTACTGTCGGAGCATGAACTGGCTGCGGATCTGTGATCAGTTGCAAGGCGGGATCCGACCCCCGTCGACCGCTCAGCTCCACCATATGATGTCGGAGAGGAAGCGGCGCGAGAAGCTCAACGAGAACTTCGTCGCATTGAGATCGCTTCTTCCTCCTGGAACCAAGGTATGGAATTCATTTTGAGACTCTAATTTTTCAGAATAAATGAACATGAGTTTTCCCACTTTTGGCATCCATTTAAGAGGTTGTCAGTTGAACCAGTTTAGGTTTTTTCTGGGTTACATGGGATTTGATATTTCATGTCGTCTTGTGTATCTTGAACTGATTATAAGGATGCATTATAAGTACCGAACCTTTACAATTTCAAAGGCAATCAGTAACCTTATGTAGCTCATCATGTCGTGTAATAGTTTGTTCAATGATCAGCTTATAATGTCGTGTGCAATTCAAGATGCATTCCTCCTCATAGATCTATGTCCATCACATTGTGCAGAAAGACAAAGCATCCTTGCTCGTGACCACGAGGGAGTACCTCGGCTCGTTGAAGGAGCAAGTCAAGGATCTCCGTCGGAAGAACGCCATTCTCGAAGCCCAGCTCCCGCTGCCAAATGAACCCACGGGCGGCGGCGGCAAGCTGAGCGGGTCGCCAAGTGACGGCTCTATGGTCGACGTTCGAATGAGGACAGTCTCGGAGTCAACGTCGCAAGACCGGACCGTGGATCTGCAGGTGACCGTGAGGGGAAACTGCTTGGCATTGAATCTGGTGATCCGAATCCTCGAGTTCTTGAGGCAAGTGAGGAACGTGAGCCTGATGTCCATGGAAGCCGACACCCAAGTGCACGAATCGAACATCGTCAATCGGGTCAACTTGAGACTAAACGTTGAGGTAAAACAATGATGCGAAGCTTCCGATATAGAGTTTTAAATTGTAGATAGTGTTTTTTTTCTTAATTAGCGGTAATACCTTACGGACATATTCTTACCATGAGACGTTTTCGAATAGTTTACTCGCCAAAGAGACAACGTAATCGATTTTTTCTTTCATTATATATGTCAATCTTTGATTTGATATTTTTTTTATTTTTAATGATAGTTATTCGAAAATCTGGTCCATCATGCATTATTGTAGGGAGGCGAATGGGACGAGGTGGGCTTCCAGGAAGCAGTGAGGAGGGTAGTTGCTGACTTGGCACAATGACCAATCTCCCTCCGCCGTCGATCCGATCCGATCCGATCCCAGGTTTTTGTTTTCCAAAAAGAGGAGTAGGTAGTAGTTATACCGTGCGGCGGCACACCCACGGTATTTGACACGGCCAGCCCCATCTTCGCAGCTCATCAAGTCGGCCGCTGCTCTCGGCCGTCGATTTTGCTCACTCAAAATTGATCAATGCAAGATTTCATGATTCTCCACTTCTTTCTTCTTCTTCCTTTGTCAAGCGTTTCTAGTTCTTACTAGTGCAGTGCAGCCCTTCTGATTTTGTAGCCATATATTGTGGAAGAAAAGGAAAAAGTAACAGGAATTTCCATAAATTTTGGAAATGAAGACGCCATTCGGCCAAAGAGAAGGGTACATCATCGGGAGCTGGAGCTTTGTCTGCATCCACAGGTCGAATGCGTAAGAGGAGAATATCCATGAGAGCAGAACATAACTTCGGCTTCAACCGGCTAAAGACACTGCTCCGCTTTAGAGTTTTACCGGCTTCGCGACACGCCACCGCAAAGAATCCTCCATGGATACCCAAGACAATTAGATTCTGAAACCATCGCCAGGTCTGTTCTCTTTTTTCTTTTTATCGTTCTGATTTGATCCTACAAAGGCAATGGAAAGATCGGAAAGAGTTTTGGCTTTTTGGGTGTTAATTTCGAAGTAACATAAGCAATCTCATCGACAGAATGTGGGAATTGCAGCATTTCTTTGTTTATTACTTGACAAAGTATCTGGACACTTCTAAAAAAAATCCTCAAAAGAAGATAATTTGCGCCGAACTTGAGGGCATGTTTGATACGGGGAATTTGTCCAATTTCCTGTTTTTCTTTCCAAATTTTTCGAGGAAAATACGTTTGGTAGGAATTTTGGTTGCCTTGTTTTCAACTTTTGAACCTTAAAACTAAGAACGACTCACGTTGACATTATTTTGCACGAGGATTGCCTTGAAACAACTACACCAAGCGTGCTCCTGTAACTTTCATTCCTGTTAAAAGCTGTTACTTTTCACTCTCAAAACATATTTTCAAGAAAATGGAACATGAAATGAGGAACAATTTCATTAGAACATTTTCGTTAACTGAATATACCCTAAATATTTCAAGGGATATTTTGGTGATATTGTTTTTAGAAAATTGGTGCAGTGATACATGAGCCAACTCAAGAGGCGGAAATGTCGATTCGACTAAGCTGGCACTCATTCAATTATAGTTTTGCTCTAAACCCGAGTTTAGAGTACTTGAAATCATGCGTCATACGCAAGTTGTTTCCTAAAAATGCTTTGTTTAGAATTTTCTGGTACAACCAACGGAAAATGACTTCTAAATAATTTGGAAAGTGCAACTAGATAATCAGGAGTCAAGATAAATAATCAATGAATTGCCGGAATAAGCACTCAATTAAACGATTTTTCACTGACATGGCACTCAAGTAATAAAAAAATAGTCATGGCACTCAAGTGAGTGCCATATGAAAGTTATGACACATGTAGTATCCTTATCCTCTTTTTTTGGTATAAAGAGATTCACTTAGACGTGGATTCAGAAGGCAGGACAATCGATAAGGCTTTCCAAGGCGGTCGTAGACCAACTGAAGATGTGTCACTTCAAACTTTTAGTTCTCATTTTTCATAAAACTTGTGTGGGATGCATTGTGACTTATTTTGCTTCGAAACATTTTAAATTTCACAACGTATAAATGCTGACATATGATTTCAAATATAATCTTGTCATAATTTTTAAAATCTGAATAATATCTTGAATTATAACAAACAAAGCCCAAAAATAAATTTACTTTGAAAGAGTAAAAGATTGTGCTCATTAATTATGAATGATATTGCGGATAAGACCAATGACAACGAGAAAACTAATACATGATACAATGCCTATATCGAAAAAAACTTAGGATATTCGTTCAGCGTAACGTCTATTTTTTTTCAGAAGTTTATTATCTAAGTTTAATACAAAAAATACCATGCAATGAATGAGCTTGACACCGGTCTTGAATAGTTTATCTATAGCATACAATGTATAATTAATTTTTCTATGGTTATTTATGTTCTTTTCTCTTTTGGGAAACAAAAAGATCCACGTAGACTTGACTTCAGAAGAGACGGCAAATGATAAAGCTTCCCAAGATGGTCACAAAACAACTAGAGGTTGTCAATTTCAACTGTTAATATTTCCTTTTCTCATAAAGCTTGTGTTTCTTGCATTTTGACTTTTTTTAATTTAAAATTTTTAAACTTCACGGTATACAAAATGCTGATATAAAAATTCAAACATAATCTTTTCACAATTATAAAATCATAATAATATCTTCAATTTTAATTGAGAAATCCCCCAAAAAAAAACATTTGACTTTCAAAGAGTAAACGAAGGCGCTCATAGAAACGGGTATGCTAAGTAACAACTGCCCCTTGATTTGCACCGGCATTTGATTGGAACTTTCAGTAGGTGCAATGGTTACACTTGACCTTAAAAACAAGAAGTGCGAAAGACTGAGGACTTCTAATGTTCAATATTTGCAGTCAAGCCAACACCGGTGGTCAATGAAAAGTATCGATTATCGTTTGAAGTCGCAGTAAAAGGTGATTGGAAAACTGCCAAGAGAATCCTTGGTCATAATCCCAAAGCAATGTCGGCCAAAGTTGTGACCGCAGAAGGTGATGACCTTACTATACTCGATATTGCGATTTTGGTTGGACAAGATCAATTGGTCGAGAACCTGGTCAAGCGCTTCCCTCTGGAATCTGAAGCTTTCACTAGTAGTACCCTCTCCCATGCTAGCCGGAGAGGAAGAATAAGGAGGGTAAAGGAATTAGTAGACAAACTTGACAAAGTTGGTGAACAAGGCGAAACCATTGCCCTGTTGATTGCTACTACAAATGCTCCTAGGCAAAAGGAGGTTATCCGGTACCTAGCCATGAATACAAAATCCACCCCAGAGGATGATACCATCAGTAACCTCATTAGGGCCGGCCATTTGGGTAGGATTTCACACTCGCTCATCTTACCTGATTTCCTTCACTGTTTACTTGAATTAACTTTTTTGTTCTTATGTCCCAAAAGACATACTTTTGGATTTAGCTCGTCGATACCCCGGCTTAGCAACGTTCGCAAATACCATAAATGGTAGCCTATTGGAAGTCTTTATGCAGGTGAAGTCTTACTACCGTAGTGGAGCTAAACTCAATTTTTGGGAAAAATGTTTTTACCAATGTAGGTTCTTCTTGCACTTCTTTTGTTAGATGTGTACAATTAGAGCAACTCTATCTACATAGTGTTCATTTTATCTGTTCCCTTTTTAGGTATCCCTCGCTTGGTTGATACATCATTTTACAACGCCAAAGGCATGAAGATGGCTCAAGGTATTTGTGTTAATCTGCACTATGGATGGACTAACACGACAAAAAGCATATCATATAAAGATCTTATTCACAAAACAGGCAAGGGATAGGGACTACATCTATGTACACAATTATTATCTAAACCATGATGTGTGTCCCAGGTTAATATCTAATTCTACATTTGTAAAGTGAGTTCGAGAAGTCTTACTCGATGTCAAATTGCCAAATAGAATTATTGAGAATTGTAAATTTGGATATTAGGTCATGGAGGTTGATTGATCCAAGTTATTTTCTAACATATTTGAGCATTATTAAATTTAACTACATGTGCAATTTTCATTTCATGAGTGTGATACGTTTCTTTTTGTTCATCATAAATTCCTAATTTGTTGATATGATTCTTCTCTCCTCTTAGTACCATCAATTCATCGATTCAAAGAAGTTCATTCCTTCAAGATATCACTCTGGAATCTTGCCACAAAATCAAGTATACAAACTAACATGATATCTTTAGACCCCAATCTATATATATATATATATATATATATATATATATATGTGTGTGTGTGTGTGTGTGTGTGTGTGTGTGTGTGTGTGTGTGTGTGTGTGTACCGTGGTATCTATAGAAAAAGGACCTTATTTTATCCATGGGTAGAGATCTCTATTCTAAATTGTAAAATGATATTCTAGGTATATCCCTTTGAGATCATAGTTATTAATATGAACCGGCTCTTGATTCGTATATTACGATATGATTGGATTTCATTCAATTCAAAGTCTAGTCAATATGTATCCATTTGGAGAATAAGTAAAAATAATCGAAAACAGTTCTATTGATCTGTTGCTGAATCTATCCATTTTTCAAAACTCTTTTTTTCTCATGACATTGTGTGTGTTCATAGATAGATCCATTTGCTCTCTAACGAATGCATTTTGATTTTCAAACCATATGAAGTTTGCTTCCATGATTAATATGTTAAATCCATGATTCTCTTCTCAACTACTATATTTATACATAAGATCACGATGCAAATGCGAAAGCCTCTATTACCTTTTGATTCTTCATCGCAAGCAAAATTGCTTATCTGATGTTACGCGTAGCACCTTTTATCAAAAGGATTGGAGAATTGAAGTTGAGGCGCGAATGCTCGCTTGAGTTAGCAACTCTAATTTTTAAAGAGAAGAAGGCTAGTATGGAAACTCCTGAAATACTCGAATTGACTTCAGCCATTGTCCCTGACGCTGCATCCAGCGGAATCTCTGAAATTGTCAAGTTATGTCTTGAGAATTATCCGGAATTGATGTGGGATAAAGAATTCACAAAAAAACTAATGGAAGAAGTTGTGAGGGCACGACATGTTGAGTTGTTTAGACTAATGAATGCGTACAGCACAATTCCAAAATTGAGGTACAAATTTCAAGGGAACAGCGACCTGATGGCAGCGGCAGTAGAATGGTCACTGGGATATGTACCAGCAGATGTTTCTGGATCGGCTTTTCTTTTGCAAAGGGAAATTAAATGGTTTAAGGTTAGTTCACAGTATTTGCTTGCCACTCTTTAATGTGACTACATTCATATTAATAGCCCTCCTTTGTTTTCTGAAGATACTGGAAGATAGGAGCTCTCCTTTAATTAAAAGTCTGAAATTTAAGGTCAGTTCACGTTTATTTGTTTTGCCACCCTTTTGTGCTCTTTAATTTACATTTGCGTTGATAGATGAAGGTAAAGAAAGATAAGATCGGTCCTTCTTCTGAAAGTCTGGAATTGGATCTAACAAAAGAAAGGAGGGGCAAAACATACTGGGAAGCTTTTCTAGAACAGCGCAAAGATTTGCTCAAAGAGGCAATACAATGGATGAAGGATACATCATCATCTTGTAGCCTTGTAGCGACTCTCATCGTTACGATAGCTTTTGCTGCAGTTTTTACAGTACCTGCAAGCAACGACAACAATACAGGGATCCCGATCATTCTAAAGAAGGGCTCATTTAGGTATTTGTGGTTGCGGACGCTGTAGCTCTCTTCTCCTCTAGTACTGCCACCTTAATGTTCTTGGCTATCCTAACTTCGCGCTATGCCGCAGAAGATTTCCTCCACCCACTACCAAGAAAAATGATACTGGGCCTCACTTTTCTCTTCCTCTCTTTGGCCTTTATGCTCGTGGCTTTTGGCTCTGTTCTTACGATCGCCTTAGCGAACGATTGAACTGGATTTACATCCCCATTACTTTGTTGGCTGCCATACCTGTCATATTGTTCACAATCCGACAGCTTCCTTTGTATATTGAAATGGTTGAATCCACTTATCGGCCTCGCCTTTACCGTCCTGTCAAGATTTGGAAATGATTTGTGCTATTATTATTGAAAGCTTGCACTTGTTACAGTGGGTGTGAAATGTGAATATCATGGTGCTTACTCTTGTTTTAAGACTATTGAGGTACGACATTATCCATACTTATACTAACTTTTAATGTATGCTGTCAAGTGCACACCTTATCTCTGTGGGTTTTTGGTATTTTCCCCCAAACAGGGAGCAATTACCTCATCGCTCATCGTTGTATTAAGAACCCAATTCTTCAAAGAATTGGCAACATGGCCATCGATATTTGATTCGATAGGGTTCATCCATTCAAATAAAGCAATGATCCACACAAATTCTCTATACTACACAAGATGGCCACCCAAGGTATTGGCCCAACACAAGGAAGTTCTCATGCAGCAAGCCGAGCAAACAACTATTTCAGTTCAATGGAAGCTCAGCCTTCAAAATCAGTCTTCACCCATTGCCCACACTTCCACCTCATGCTCTCGTCCAACTCTTTGGTCATGACCTCCGCCATCTCAGCCGCGTTGGCCATCGATTCCTCCTGCACTTTCGTGATCCTCATGCTCCGCTTCTTCTCCACAGCATCACCCCTTCCTAACTGCTCACCCAGCAACCGTTGTGCACAGTGCACGTCAGCACCAACAGCACCAACTCCATCAGAACATAGCCATCTGTTGAAGTTTAGCAGAATCAAACACATGAATAATAACTCGAGGAAATAACATGGTTCAGCAGTATGCCTACATCCACGGACAAAAAACTCCCCCTCTCTTCTTTTTTTTCATAGAGAGTAGATCTGCCATTATTCATCATATATACAACATACGGTTGTTTATAGCAAGGCAATAGGCAACCATTTTACATAAGGAAGGAAACACCAGAAATAGGAAATAAGAATAATATAATAGCAAAAATATCTCATTTTGAAGAATAGGAGACAAAAATCTTGACAACACTCCCCCTCAAGTTGGGGCGAAGACTTCGTCGGAGGTCAACTTGTCCACCACAGTTTAGAAAACTCCTTTTGATAACACTTTGGTGAAGGCATCTGCAAGCTGATTCTCACTACGAATGTACAGAGTCTCAATTGTTTTATCCTGAACCTTCTCTCTCACAAAGTGACAATCTACTTCTATGTGTTTGGTTCTCTCATGAAAGGCCGGATTTGAAGCAATGTGAGTTGCAACTTGATTATCACAAAACAGCTTTGTAGGTGTAGGTGTAGCTGTAGGCTTACATCCCAATTCTGGAAGTAAAAAACGCAGCCACACAATTTCACTAGTAGTGGTGGCCATAGCGCGATACTCGGCTTTTGCGCTTGAATGTTTAACAACCGTTTGTTTTTTGCTCTTCCAATTGACAATATTACCACCAATAAACGTATAGAAACCAGTTGTGGATTTTCTATCCACCGGACTTCCAACCCAATCTGTATCAGTATAACCCTCTATATCTGTGTGACCATTGTTCTTCATCAAGATTCCCCTTCCTGGTAAAGCTTTCAAATACCGAAGAAGATGATCCACCAATCCCATGTGACCTTAAGTGGGATTATGCATAAATTGGCTCATATAACTAACAGCATATACAATATCGGGTCTAGTGATAGTTAAGTAAATCAAGCATCCTACTAAATGCTGAAACTGACCAACATCCTGTAGTGGCACACTGTTAGAAACAACTTTGCTGCTATACTCCATAGGGACACTTGCAGGTTTAACTCCCAACTTACCACTCTCTTTTAATAAATCAAGAACATACTTTCTCTGAGATAAAAATAGTCATTTGCAAGAATGTGCCAATTCAATGCCCAAAAGATAACGCAAACTACCAAGGTCTTTGATATCAAATTCCTTGCTCAAATGACGCTTGAGTGCTTCAATCCCAGGTTGGTTACTACCCGTAATGACCAAATCGTCAACATACACAAGAATAATAACAATACCATGGTCATTTGACTTAGTGAACATAGAGGAATCAGAAGCACCTCTCTTGAACCCAAACCTGATATGTGCTGCACTAAGCTTGCCATACCAAGCTCTAGGTGACTATTTAAAGCCATAGATAGCTTTTTTCAATTTATATACAGTTCCATCCTTACCCTGTAACGAATGCCCAGGTGGTAAATCCATGTAGACTTCTTCTTCTAAGTCCCCATGTAAAAAGACATTCTTCACATCCATTTGGAACAAAGGCCATCCATGATTTACTGCTACAGACATAAGTACTCACACTATATTCATCTTAACCATCGGAGCAAATGTTTCTTTATAGTCTATGCCGTAGGTTTAGGTGTACCCTTTGGCGACAAACCTAGCTTTGTACCTCTCAACCGTGTCGTCACTATTATATTTGATCTTATAAATCCATCTACATCCCACATTATTTTTTCCTCTTGGCAACTGCACCAACTCCCAAGTCTGGTTCTGATTCAGTGCCTCAATCTCATCTTTCATTGCTTTAATCCACATGCTTTTCTTATTTGCTTCCTCAAAACTCTTGGGCTACTATTGTTCTTCAATGGCAGACAAAAAACTCAAATAACTATAAGACACCCTGTCACATTCAACAAAATCCCGAATGGGGTGCTAAATTATATGAAAGGTAGAAAAATCCTGAAGACGGGTTGAAGGTCTAGGGACACGAGCTAACCTGCGAACAAAAATAGGGGCGTGAAACTCTGCTGTTGAGGTCTCATTTATCAATTCTTCACCTACAACTTCAGAATTTTCACCAGGTACTGACACGCTTGATTCTGATGACGAGTGCCTAATACCTCCAGCCTCCTGAATTTTGGTAAAAGTCCCATCCCCTTGGTGATTTTCCACAACAACCCCAGTTTCAACCTCCTGATTTTTGGGTTTTTTTTCGGTGTTGCCAACCACTATAGGGACAGGAATGGGCTCAAATTTGGTAGAAAAGTTTTGATAGTTGTCCTCCCCTTGAATTTGAGCCCTGTTGGAAAAAAACATGTGGGCCCCATCAAAAAACACATTGCGAGAAAAATAAACTTGCTTAGTACTAGGATCATAGCATTTGTAGGCTTTTTTGGTGGAAGAGTAGCCGACAAATACACACTTCCTAGCCCAGGGATCTAGTTTTCCACCATTTTGACAATGGACATAGCAAACGCAACCAAATATTCGTAAATGAGAAATATCAAACTTCCGTCCATACAAGATCTCCATAGGGGTCACATAACACAAAACACGGCTAGGCAACCTATTGATTAAATAACAACTAGTTAGCACAACATCCGCCCAATAAGATTTAGGCATGTTCCCTGAAAATAATAGGGCCCTGGTAACTTCAAGGAGGTGTTGATTTTTCCATTCTACTACACCGTTCTACTACGGCGTCCCAACACAAGATGTTTGATGAATGATACACAAACTACTCAAGACTGCTTGAAAACTCTTATTAGTGTATTCAATACCATTGTCGATGCGCGGTACCTTCACAGAGGTATTAAATTGATTTTTCACCATGTTGCAAAATTCTTGAAAGACAGTAAAAACTTCAGTTTTGGATTTTAAAAGGCGAATCCACGTAGCACGAGACTTATCATCAATGAATGTAATAAAATATCTAAAACCCTCCTTAGAATCAACGGGTGAATTACCCCAAACATCCGAATGAACAATAGAAAACAATTCAATAGATCTACTATTGCTATTTGGAAACGGTAACCTATGCTGTTTGGCAAAGTGACAAGGATCACAACTGCTTGAATAATGACAAAATGACACATCAAGAGCATGTAATCCTCGGTCGGATGGATGACCCATATGCCAATGCCACACTCGCAAATTGTCACCTCCTCCTTTTATTGTTGTCAAAGCTGCATTAGGAAACTCCAAGGTGTATAACCCGTCTTGCAATTGCCCCTCACCAATCATCCTCCCGGTGGTGCGATCCTGAAAGAGCACCTTTTGAGGGGTAAAAATAACATTGCAATTCCATTGGTTAGTACACTTGCTTACAGGCATCAAATTTGATGATAGTTCAAGAACCAATAAAGCTTCTGATTCCTTTGAAAAGAATTTAATTTGTCCCACTCCTCGTGTGGGAACCTGCACCCCGTTAGCAACCGCAATAGGAGGATGCAAAGTGTTATAACCAGTATGAGACAATGTATTTGAGAAGTTGCACATGTGATCCGTGGCTCTAGAATCCACAATGAATTGTGTTTTAGGAAAAACAGTAAGTGCATACTCATTACCAGATGTTTTGGCAAGATTCCCGAACTCTTTATTAGCAATATTCGTCCCAAGCCCAATGCGTTTGAATCAGCTGTTGCACTTGTTCAGTTAAAGAATCAAGCTTTGTCTGAATATCTGCCGAATCTCCTTGAATAACCGCATTGGCGTTCGGCTCCTTCTCCTTGTTTTGGCAAAGATGAGGGTAAAGAGACTAGCATCTCTCCTTAGAGTGACCATCACGATCACAGTGATCACAATGGAAACGGATGAGTTTCTTGTTTTTGCCTTTGACAAATCGCGTGACCAAATCACCTTGCCTAGGCTTGCTAGCCACGTTGTGGGTTGAATGCTCCACGAGATTTGGTACTGACACACGATCTGATTGCATCACCCTTCGTCTTGTTTCCTCATTCTGAATAATGGAACACACGGCATTGAAGGATGGCATTTGCGGACCAGTCAATATTTGTCTCTTGGTCTCTTCAAACTCAGGCTTGAGGCTAGCCAGAAGCTGAAAAATGCAATCTTGCTCTTCTCGTTTGATGTAGTCGGCAACAATCTTAGTAGGGGACCTATATTGGCGGAGTTCATCCCATTGTCTCTTCAGATTTCCTAGATGCTCAGTAAAGGATTGATTTGAACCTTGCTTGGAGTTAGCAATCCCTTGCTGCAACTCGAAGATCCTGGACGTATTATTTTCTTGTCCATACACTTCGCACAATAACTCCCAAAAAGTCCGAGCAAAATCCGAATATGCGAATATCTCTTAGATGCGGGTTTCCACGGAGTTGAATATCCATGTCATAACATTGTGGTCATTAGCTTGCCACTCTTCAAATTTTGGGCTACCCGCCAGCCAAGCAGGGGTCCGCCCATTGATATGTCCAAGCCTAGACCTTACACCATGGGCAATAGTCACAGCACGGGACCAAGGAAGGAAGTTGTTTCTATTCAGCAACAAGGAAGTCAAATGTTGGATGTGTGACTCATGAACAATAGCCTTTAAAGGATCAAATCCAGAGGCTTCATCTTGTTTCGAATCCATGCCTCAGAACAAGTAGCAATGTAGACACAAAAAGAAAAAATACTGTAATCGATTGGGACAAGGACCCAATTGCTGGAACATAGAGACGAAATCGAAAATGGAATCAAAACACAACCTGCTTTGATACCATGTTGAAGTTTAACATAATCAAACACACGGATAATAACTCAAGGAAATAACGTGGTTCAGCAATATGCCTACATCCAAGGACAAAAAACTCCCCCTCTCTTCTTTTTTTCATAGAGAGTAAGTCTGTCATTATTCATCATATATACAGTATACGGTTGCTTACAGCAAGGCAACAAGCAACCATTTTACATAAGGAAGGAAGCACTAGAAATAGGAAATAAGAATAATATAATAGCAAAAATATCTCCTTTCCAAGAATAGGAGACAAAAATATTGCCAACACCATCAAAATCCCACACTCCAGCCTCACCGGGACTTTAGCCTATTTCAGGTCTCTCTGTGATCGCAGCAACGAAAGGCTTGACGTTTCTTTGGTGAATGGCACCAGGACGGCAAGCACGTGGCCGGACAGTGAAGCGAGGAGGGTCAACGTGCCTGGATGTAATTGGCATGTGGAGACGTTGTGAATGTTGTGACAAGATGACCAAGTTAGATATAATCTCAGAGCAATCGACTTAGAATCTGAAAGGTCACGTCTCAACGGCCAAACATCAGAGAACGAATTGCCTATGAGCTAACAAATACTCCTGCACGTGGCTCTTGAGACCATAAGTCCTGAGAAAGTAAGCAAGAACAAAGTTTGCTTTGAATTCACCTTGCGATGTTAGGATTGATGTTCCAGAGAATAGGATGGCGGTCCTTCCTAAGCAACCTCAGAATTACTGATCTTATGCTGCTTTAAACCATCATTTACGACCTGACACATTTATAATTAATCAAAGATTACGAGATTGGAAACCAAAGGAACCATTTGAACAAGAGAGGAGTTTCCGAACCCAAAGGTTCCCATGACACGTGTACAGATGCGTCTATTTTCCTCATCCATAGCGGTGCGAGCCAAACCGGAATCCAACACTCTGGGCGTAAAATCATGTTCCAATAATATGTTGCTGGCCTTGAAGTCCCTATGCAAAACACAGGGGCTCTTGTCCTCATGCAAATAGGCTAAACCTCGAGCAGCACCAAGTGCTATCTTCATCCTAGCGCCCCAATCTAGTCGGTCTGCTTCCTTGTCAACTCCTGAAAGCATGGGAAAATAGACACAGGCTTTACGCCTGATGAAGCAGAATGAAGAGCAAGACCAAAGTATGTTAATCCTAAAGAGGTTGCGTGTTAATCTACACTATACGTACCTACCATGCAAATAATATTCCACGCTGCCATTCGAAATAAGTTCGTAAACTAGGGAGAGGACGCGTTGCTCCGTACATATATCAATCAGCTTGACAAGATTCCTATGATGTAGGCAGCTAAAGCATCTCGACTTTGGCTAAAAACTTCCTGGCAGCCCTCTTGATCCTTTCAGAACTTTCGCAGCTACTTTGGTCCCGTCCTCAAGAACGCCACTATTTCCACGCCCAAAGCCACCTTCGCTTGGTGTTCTTGACTCACTGAAATGATCGGTAGCTCACTCAATGTCGCTCGCGCTGAACGTTTTAGCGGACCCTGCGCGAGTCGGGATGCTAGATCCAAATGACAAGGAGGCAGAGCTTGGGCCTCTTCTGAGGATAGACCCTGCCATAACGGCCAGACATCGGCCACTATAGTGAGAATGGGAGAACTCCTCGGACCAGATCTCACGATAATTAATCTGAATCATAGACTACGGTTGTTACATAATATTAACCAAGTTAATGTTCTTGCCAATTTTGATTCCAGAATCTGGGACATCTACTAGGAGTCATTTTTCCAAAAAGGGCACCAAATTGAATGTCCTCTTTTTCATTGATGGTTCTGTTGGGTGCTGGAGATTTTGTTTTATGGACCACCGTTGACCACCAATCCCCACATGCTCTGGTCCACGCAAAAATATAGTGACAGCAAATTGTCATGTTAACACTGTTAGTAAAACTTACGTCTTTATCTATTAGCTTAAATTTTTGTAATAATTGATAGTGATCCCAAAAGATTTTTGCATGACAGCAGAACATGAGGTCCCAAATTTCATCATGAATCCCTAAAGTCGATGCGTTGGCCTTCTTTGTGCTTCTACTGCATACGTTCACCTGAGAAATCACTTGATATGACATGGGCACAAACCCAAAAGAGAGTCGCAATACAGTATTCTTCATATAACTTATATTCGATCAAGTGCATTACAATCCATAGCTGAATCACAGGCCGAATGATTGCCCCAGCCCGAGAAAGAAGAGGTGCTTGGAATGAACCTTAAAGCCCATTTCGATGACCTCGACCATTCTATTGTAACTTGAGCCCACCATGGGCTTATAATAATTGAAAAATTCAAGCTATCTTTCAATCTTGATAGCCCCCACTCTCACGAGAAAGTAGAACTTTGTCTGCCTTGGTGCTTTGACAAAACCCATCCACTGACCATTAAAGTCATACTTTTGAGCACGAGAAGGGAAAAAAAAGAGTAATTTGCATTATTAACTCAACCAGATCCAATGGAGATTGCTCTTCAAGTCTTCCCAAACCCCACCCCACTTACATCTTTCAGCATAAGTTGTGTGACATGTCAGATAGTCGCCATATAAACGTAGGGTGCATAATTTTTAGAGAAGGTGTTTTACGGAAATCTGTTTTCCAAACTTTCACCCGTTAGATTTGTCGAAAATGATAAGTTAACTGAAAATACTTTCCGGTCAAGGAAAACATTCATGTATAAAATTATGAAAGTGAATTCCTCATTTAAGAAGGTGAAGATATTTTCTGGAATTGTTCATCTTGAATTTGTTAATTTTTTTTCCTTTTTTTTTCTTTCTTTATCTTTTTCCTTCTTCCTCCCTCTATCAGTTGCCGGCCACAGAGGCTGGCAAGGCTGAGCTCACCAGCCTATGCCTGGGACCATCAAGGTCAAGGCCGAACCACTTGTGCTCATACCTGATGCTTCAGCACTCGAACTCGGGTCCACAAAAGCCATGCTCGCTCCCCAACGCTTTGGCTCTAGTCAAGTTTACAAAGACTGTGCACGGGTCCTTGATTAATGAAATTATTCTTATAAAATATTTTTAAAAAAAATTGATTTTTTAATTACTTTTATTTTAAAAAATCGATTTTTTAAATATTTTCTTCTCTTTTCTTTTTTTCTTTCCTTTTCTTTTCTTTTTTCTTCTTTCTTTTACTTTTTTTCTTCTTCTCTTTTCTTTCTTTTCCTTCCTCCTTCCTCCGACAACCGGCCAATACGCAGGCCGGCGAGCCCAAGGTTGATCTGGTGAAGTGAGCTCGCCCGAGGTCTCGCTAGATCTCGGCGAGCTCGAGCTTGCCCGAGGTTGAGGACAAGGCGGCTAAGGTGGACGGAGTCAATGTAGAGGGAGGCAAAGTCATCGAAGATGGCTACAATGGTGGTGGTGGAGAGGAGGAAGGAGTTGCGGGTGAGGTGGAGAGGCGGATGGGAGGAAGAAGAAGGAAAAAAAAGAGAAAAAATAATTTAAAATACAAAATTGTTCAATATTTTTCACAATTAGATTTCCTTTACCAAACAACTGAAAATACTTTACAAGTCTTTTTTAGATTTTAGCCAAATACCGGAAAATAAACTCATTTCCCTAAAAAATGACTTCCTAGAAATGGTACATTTTCTGCGAAACAAACGCACCATTAAACATAATTGATAATCCTCACTAGCAACCAAGAAAGACCAACATTTCGATTTACTTGATATGTGTATAGGATCGAACGGATCGATTAACAGCATATATCGAATATCTCATTTTTGGCATAAAGCCAGTACAGATTTTTTTTTCCTTTCTCGCGCAACATGATTCATGTTACAAAACTAGTTATATCTGAGTGAACTGAACAACTAATGACAAACTCAAGACATGGCCAAACAAAAAAATTAACAAACAACTTTAATAATTTAATTGATAAGTTTCGTCCGTATAATCCACACATAACATTTATTCATGCAAAATATACATCGATTTCAATAAAGATAAGGGTCATTTCAAATTAATGCTTATTCTAGATTATTTTCCGGTAGACCTGTCAAATTAAAGAGTCGAATCGATTTTGAGTCAGGTAAAAAATAATCTGAACTAAATTGACCCATTTTCATATAATACAAATCTAGTGACCCATACATAACATGTATCCGACCCGACCAATATTGCTAAATTACTCACATATTTAACCTAATCTGTACCCAAACTAAGTTGTGAGTGTGAAGTGAGCAAGCGAGCACAAAATCGAGTAATGGCGAAAGAGAGTGGAGAGAATGTGAAGAGAGAGTCACAGAGGTGCATTAGATCTAAGTAAATTGTAAACTTATTTAACACACATATTATTTTGGGCTTTACCATTCTTAATCCATTATAAGCTATTTATTAAATATAATAGGTGCATTAGATCTAAGTAAATTGTAAACTTATTTAACACACATATTATTTTGGGCTTTACCATTCTTAATCCATTATAAGCCATTTATTAAATATAATTAACTCATGTAATAACTTAGCCCATCAAATATAAGTTAATAAATAGATCTATGACCCATTTTGATAGGTCTACTTTTCTGTTTTCTTCAATCCTTCCTTTTGGAATCCAATTCCTCCTTCTTTTCCTATACCAGGCGACTAAACCTTACAAATCCCCAAGGGTTAGATCTTTGGGGGACATCAGCTATTGGATCACAAAAGAACAAATCTCAAGCGTTCATCTAAGACCTCTAAAGTATTTATGAGGTGGGACCCATACAGGTGGATTATAAAAGCACAAATCTCAATCGTGCATTGAGAACCTTGGAAGTGTTTATGAGGCACGATAATTTGTTTTGGAGGTACGACAAAATGCATTCGAATACAATATTTTTAAGACGGTAAATCATGCCTCTTGAGAGACGATAGAAACCCTCTTGAACTTTAATTCAGATTTGAGGCATCATCTAAATCTACTTCCACTGTCCAATCAGAGAGAGACTATTCACATTACTATTCTATATTGTCTATCTTAACCCAATAATGTCAATCCCTCTTCCGGTCAACCTCTCAGTTCATGTTTATACCAACAAGTGATGCTGTTTCTCTATGTATTCCAGCTCTCTCTCTCCGATATTACACCAGGTTTCACCTCTCGCTGTTTGAAACGATAGCTCGTTGACGTTGCATTTTGAAAGAAGGTAGACACCAGTGCCTAAAATATAAAAATAATTGGCAATAAGTTAATCAGAAAAACAAAATATTGAAGATTCAGACAATCTGAAAAATATGCATGACGATGGATGGTATGAAAGGAAAAGGACCCCGAGGGAAAGCGACCCGGGGGGGATTTGACCCTTCACGACGACGCAGGATCAGGACCGTTGAATGTGTTGACCAGAAATGCAAACGATTTTTTTTTGTGCCCATGAAGTAGCAGTGGTTCTTGTTCCCTCTTGGCCATCATCAGAAAATTATAAAACATGGGTCTCGTAAGTTGGACTCAACCCATCACGTGGCTCTTCTCCTTTACTTCAATGTGTACACGACAACATGAAACGAAAGTTCGAAGGCGGAAGATCTGAAGTGGTTTATAAGTAGGGCATGAAAATCCATGTTCAAACCCCACGATGATAAAAAAAAAATTATGTTTCTATGTGAAAATGATTGGACTTGAGCGGGCCGGGTTCAAGAAGGGAATTGTTTCTCCACGCCTACCCATTTCGCCCTTCAGATCAACCAAGACGATGTGTGGCTTATTGGATCACTTACCTAATAATCGGTGAGCGAACTCATATGCCAATCTTTAAAACTTGTAAATATGAATACGACATACTCTCATGATCTACATTGATCTTTCATTCCTCTCGAAAGTAGGGTTCAACAAGGCCCTTTAAACATGCGATCCCGTCCTCACGCTACTATGCTATCTAGACCTCGCCCTCTCCTCTTTCTCTCCCTCTTCATCCACGTGCAGATTTCCTTGAGCACGTGTGGACACCGGACAAAAACGACGTGGTGCATGGCTCCTCTCTCTTTCATGTGTCAAATCTATCTAGGAATCGGGCTTGAACGGGCGTTCACCTAGGCATTCAAGTGGCCGTGTGACGCGTGTAGACAGTGGGCATGGGATTCGCCCTTTACAGATGGCAGTACGACTCATATGATCTTGGCCTCAAGCGTGAGCTTTGAGCTAGAAATGGTCGTGTTTGGTCCCCCAAATTTGGGCATTTTCCCTTTGCGGGATCACCCGCGCTCGGACCCCATCAATGAGTGGGAAATAGAAAGCGAGGTTCCTGGGGCTTCAGCTCGTCGGCCGCAGTAATGACCGTTCATCGATAAAGTCGAGATTTCTAGCATTTCGTTGTGTGGTGCCACATTTTATGCGGGAAATGCGAGAGAATAAGCTCGAGCTCAGCATGGGAGGCCCCGTTCGCACATCTTTCTTTTCCTTGTCTGAGATGATTGAAAGACGATGGACAAGAAAATTTGGGAGGTGGAAATAGAGGTTAAATTGTCCAGTAAGCCCCAAACCTATCGTATGGTATGCAACTCAATCATAAACTTTTCAATTGTTCCAATTTAGTCTTAAATATTTTGACGATTTGCCAATTTAGCCCTAAACATTTCCTTGTGTCAATTTAGTCCTAAAACTTTTGAAGATTTGCCAATTTAGTCATAAATCTATTATTTGGATATTTGGCCGGAATGACTACATTAGTAAATCGTCAAAAGATTTAGAACTAAATTGATAAATCATCAAAAGGTTTATGACTAAATTGTCACAATTGAAGGGTTTATGACTAAATTGATAAATCATCAAAAGGTTTAAGACTAAATTGGCACAATTGAAAGGTTTAGATTGAGTTGGCCTCTGTGCAATAGATTTATGACTTTTTGGATAATTTTCCCTGGAAATAGATGAGATGAATTTGAAGATAGATTATTCGTACCCTCACATAAGTTAAGCATAGGCGATGGGGAAAAATGAATTTGTTTGCAATTAGTTGATTTGGAGTTCGTCCATTCCTTAGCTCCAGTACAATTGAAGAGAAAAGTAGAGTAGGAAAAATTTGCCAATTGGCCGTAATTAGCGGTTTAAATGACATGAATGTCGGCACATGGTGCGCGTAGCGCCAAATCTAAGTAGCAATCCGAGCGGTTTTTAATAACGACAAATTTTCGAAGACTCTTTTCGAGTCATGCGAATGCAACAGAGTTTGCAGCGGTTAAGGAGGAAGATCCATCTAGAAATTCTCTGCTTCCTTGCTCTTACTTCATGCAAGTTGCTGAGAATAATACTATTCTAGCGTTGATGAAAAGGGTTCGCTACGTAAATGGGACGAGTCAAGCTTACGATTCGATCATATCGTTGCACCAAGTGAGGAAAGAAGAAGAAGAAGAAAAGGGCTTTGATGAATACGCATGCTCGTGACATTGCAAGTTCACGATTATTCGATAGAAATCATATGACAAAATGCCAATCCTAATCGGCTTAGTGAGTGAGAATGTCTATATTACACTAGCTGAATGGGAATACGATTACCTAAACAAAGCTCTAGATACAATTTTTTTTTTTTTTTTTTGGTAAGGTAGATACAATTTTTTTTTTGTGTGTGCAAATCTAAGAAACTTGAGACCATTCGTGAACAATTTTAAAAATAGTGAGAACAACCAAAAAGGAGATGGCCTTATTTTAGTAAACTTTCTATTAATTAATTTTTGGGGTTTCAATTTTTATTTGTTATAGAAGTCATGTGCTATTCTGAAACGGTTTCTGCACATCAGATTAAGTCCATCACTCGAGTACATCTAATGATAGCTCATCCATATCGAGATTAGAGAATTTACAATGAGTTACTTCTTCGAGGTCAGTCCTTTAAGCAATTCTGCCTGACAGAAATCAGATCAAAGACCTCGGCTTCCTCAGTAAACCTCTTGCCAGCTTGTACTTTGGACACTAATTTCTACCTTACGTGGAGAAACATTCTAATGTCTAATATGTCGATAAGGTTGTAGTGATGAGCTCGTACAGGTGAATTGAGTATTTATGATTCAAACCGAGCATTCCATAGCAGGTATGAAACCTTAGGATAACACCCAAATAGGATAGCTACGCTAGTTGTCTCTTCCCCACCTTTTTACCAATAAAATAAAAGGTCCAAGGGAGCGAGGAATTGATCCACATTGATAACCTTCTAGACATTACCATAAGAGTAACAAAAATGTTCAATTTAATTTACAACTGCTCATTATCATTTGAGATGTAAAAAATTCAAGATTGGCGGGTCTATTACTATGGCTTCACTAACATGTTACTAGTATGTGACTATCTCTCCATACGAGGTAACAACACAAAAGCTCAAGTCAGCCAAAGGTTCGATTATACGGCTACGGAAAATACTTCATGAAAGACAAGTGAGCATGAGATCACGGAGCCTACCATTCTCTCTGTGGTTATTTACCATAAGGTTTCTACACCTAATATGTGACCACTGACGGCTACCTCCTCTAAAATGCTATCATAAGGTTCCTACATCTGTTGCTGAATGTTTAGTTTAAGCCACAACCACTCCATCCAATTCAGAGCCCGAAGGTGCAAGATCGATGAGTTCGTCGCTGCCTTCCCACCGCGCCAGAAGTCGGTAGATCTCTCTATACGAGGAAGCAAATATTCGAAGATGCGCTAGTCAAAAGCTCGCTTGCGCAATAACCTAAATTTGCAATCTCGTGGAAGATAATGTGACATGATCCCGCTTGGACTACCCCATGTTATTCATGTGCTCCAAGTGGCTTAGTGGTCTTGGGCATTGCTCGTGAGAACCAGGGACAAAGATTGGGGGGGGCGGGGGGGGTTGGTAGGTATTGCTCTTAGTCGCCGCCAATTGTCCCAGCGTACAAAAGCCCGAACACAAACTTGCAAACCGGTTGACTTTGAAGCTGTGATGGCACCACGTACTTTGTGTTATTTTATTATTCCCGCACTCTAATGCAAACCATACAATCATCGATTGGTTGTCATTACCACATAATAAACATCATGTTTTTATATTTCTACTTAATAACGTGGCGGTCCAGTCTTCCCTGAGGCACGCCGCCACGTCAGTGACTTCTGCAAAGAAATGACCGGAAGGACTATATTTGGAGTTTCTTGTCAAAGTTTGGAATTGAATTGGCAAAACTGAAAATGTTAGAACTAAATTAGCATATGTACAATAGGTTTAGAACCGATCGGACAATTTCCCTGAAAGAATTCATCTTTGATTCGTCATGATTATCAATTACTTTGCATAGGCGGCTTTGTTTCTTCGTTTGACTATTATGAATAGGCAGTTGGATTGAGGAGGTCCTCAAGCATGACTAATCTCCCTAATTGACCAATACTTAATTAAGCAGAGGTCATTATAAGCTACCACCCTTATCTATGTCAGAAATATGTAAACATTGTATATTTCTCTTTCTCACCCAAGGTCCATGCTAGAGACATATTGGAGAGAAGGAAAGAATAATATTCTCAACAACTTAGAGAAAAGTCAAAGCCCAGAGAAAAAAAAACTTATATACCAGGTCGTGTCCACATTTGCATTGAAGCCTAATTACATGGTAATCTCAGAACCGATGACCCGTTGAAGCTTTCTAGAAAAAAGAACTCATTCAAGTGGCACTTCCAAAAGTGGTCCAAGGGGGGAAATTTAAAGTTTGATGATGGCGTCTTCCCTAATAAAATTAAGCTAGAGGGGGGCCACACGTGGAATTGGGGCAACAAATGAAATATTAATCTTATGACAACACCTACTAAATTAAGGTTTCGAGACATGCTTGATTAAGGTTAATTGAATCCATGTGATGGTTTTTTTTTTTTGTGTTTGGTCAAAGAAACATTTCATTCATTTTCACGGATATATAATAGAGAGATACGCAATTCAACTGTAAACCAAAACAACAGATCAAGTTTCAAATAAGAAGATGACCACACACCGAGATCTCCATCTGATGCTACAACTTTACCTTTGGGTGGTGCGCTCCTAGGTTCAACGTCCCCAGCGCCACCGCCGTGCAAAGTGACGATAGCGAAAACCATCACGAAACTCCCCTGAATCTACGTTGATGGGTTGGCTGGATATTTTATTAGATGTTGCGCATATGGTATCTTCTTTTTTTTCTTCTTTTACCATGACTAGATCGTATGACCAGTTATGAATTGCACGTGTGTACAGGCGAGGATTAACTATGGATTTCTCGTATGACCGGTGTGAACATGAGATGTAATTTGATATGTTTCATTTAAACTAATGAAAAAGAATCGGGTGGTGTTAAAATTCGAGCGTGAGAAGAGGTGGGAACGGGGGTAATTTTATAAGAGAAATAATGTTAAGGAAAGGGGAAAAATAACTTAAGGGGGGAGAAAGGAAAAGGACACGCTGCCTTCCTCCATTGACCCCTCTTCAAAATCCTCACCACGGTGGACTTTGACCGCTACTTTTCTCTCCGTTTGGTGGCTGCTGCTCTCCTTCTCTCTTTCTTTGCTTTTGTTGGGGCAGTCTCCAGCCACAGGAGCATGTCAACAATATTGACAGGCAAAAAAATAAAAGAATTTTCGGACTCGATTCATCTAAACGGATACGTGCAATAGCATCGATTCGGTGCATCAGGTGAGATGCGTGGCCCCTCCAAAGTTGCTTTGAGCAAGAAATGTCGGATTCAAACACAGGATCTACCATATTTTGACCAAACACTCGATCATATTAGGCAATCGTAAAGGTTAAGAGGAAACATTGAGCGAGTTGTTCTGCTTATAGGAGTGATTTTTTTTTTTTAAATAGCACACTTAATGGATCTAATATCAAGTAAAAAGTTAGCGCATATAAGGTTAAAATGAGCTTCATAAAAACGCAATATGTGATTAAATTCGTCGTACACGGAGCGCATGAAAAGTACAGATAGAAAAATAGGATACAAAAATGAACAAAAGTCTATTCGGCCAATAGAGTACTAAAAGGAGCATAAATACTAAACATTTTGCTTTGGTAAGTTATCGGATGTAATCCGATTTAAATTACACAATATCAATCGAAACAGCATATTTGTATCATAATCAAATAAAAGTTTGATGGACTCCAATCATATTTTTGTACCACGATAGACTTTTTCCCCATACAAATTTTAGGATTAGTTCCCACTGGGCATGTCAATCTTTCCAAATTTTGATTAACTTTGATTTAATAGAATTAGTCTCAATAATATTCATCGTGGGGAGCTCTCCCTTTATCTAAAATTTTGCTCTCTTTTTGGGGTTTCTAAGACCCTCGCTCTCGCTCCCCCCTTCTAGCCTCGTGTACTTTTCAACGCTCCTCCACCTCTCAACAAGACCTTGGCTTCGTTCCGAGATGGACCCTGTCATCCTCCTCAACACCTAATCCTTGGAAGCCAGTTGCTGACATAACCTTAATAAAAATTGGCTGCTTAGACTCTCTCTCTAGCTTAGACTGTCTCTCTCTCTCTCTCTCTCTCTCTGTCCTTATATATGTACTTGGGAATACTTTTCAGAAGCAGGACAAGAGGGAAGGCACACCACCATCGAGATGGCCTGAACGGAGGAAGAAACCAGAGCGAGAGAGGAGAGAAGTGATCTGAGCCATATAAAAGGATCTACATGCATGCAACATCAGCCCCCCTCTCTCTCTCTCTATCTCTCCACTTCATCATCACCATCTTCATCGTCTGCAGCTCCATCTTCCCGTCTCATGGACTCGGCGTTCCTCCTTGATGGAGATGCTCGATCCAACCTCCTCCACCTCATTGCCCAGTCGTTTGGTTGCAGATACATCTGTCTCTGGTCTTACTTATCTCCCAATAGGTCCTCTCTCTCTCTCTCTCTCTCTCTCTCTCTCTCTCTCTCTCTCTCTCGCTAATGGTGTTTAATTAGTACTTTCTCGGTGTTTGTGTCAGCTGATGATCTTGTCTTTTTCTGCAGCTGTTTGTGCTACTTGGATGGTCTCTTCGAGGAAGCTGCGGGTGGGGGTAATGGAAACAACATTCAACCCAGGAGACTTTTCGACGAGTATAGGCAGTCTCTGTTCATCCTTCATCAGAACAGGTACTGCATGGTCTGAACTATACATCTCTAGCATTCAAAGAACAAAGGATTAAAAGACTACGATTTTGGAGTTTACCCAATTTAAGATTTTGTCTATATTTTTATGATCTTCCACTACATAATTCGCAGCAGCCACACACAAGTCCCAGGATTGGCCTTCAGGAACAGCAGCCCCTACATTGAATTCAGAGAGGAAGACCTTTCCAGATTGGCCTCCAACTCTTGTCAAAGACAATTCTATCAAGTAATGCTTCATATACCCATCTCATAATTCTCATTCTTGATGCTGAATCTAATGTTTCTGCATCGTCTTGCCAACTCGAAGGTGCTAATTTTCTGTCTTTCTTTTGGTCGTAGGAAGCAAGCATCAAGGTAGGTACATGCAACAAAAAATGTGCCTTTTGATGGGCACGCATGTAGTTTTTTTCCCAGAAAATCCTGCAGATCCTGATGATGCTTAAATCTTTCTCAAGGTTGCAGTATTCATGGGATGCAGGAGTGGAGAGATTGAGCTAGGCTTCTCCAACATACCTCAGGTACATAAATTCACAACAATGTTTTATGCAAATGAAGAAAACAAAGAAATCGGCATAATTAATCTCAGAAATGATGGTTTTAGCAGGTTGACTTAGAAATGCAGATGATGAACTTGTTCCCAGAGGATTTCTCGAGACAAATAGCGATGCGCGAATTGGCCCGAGCGACTGAACCGAACACTACCGCTATGACGAATCCTCCTTCGTCTTCCTCGTCGTCTCTAAGATCGCTCTCCATGGACAGCCCCGAATACTCTTCTCTTCTCTTCAGCATACCCACCACTACCACAAGTTCCTTCATTAACCCGGAATTAGCCCTCAGAGACCCTCCAATTGTAGAGAATATTACCACACAGCCGTTGCCACTTATAACCACCACCGATACTCCTGGTTCTAGTACAACTGGTGCTAGTCCTCACCCATTGCAAGCCGTGCAAGACTTCGCAAGATCGCTCGGGAACATTCAGTTCCCGATTGTTCCTGAGAGCGAACACGCCGCTATGACGAGAGCCTTCCTTGCAGTTCTATCATCGCCTTCTTCATCTACTTCTTCGTCACAACTACAGCAACAACAAATGAATGTCGAAAATCCAAGACCGACCGCGTTCAGGAGGTATACGCCGGCGTTGCTTCCGAGACCGCAGAGCAAGCACGGCCCTCAGAAGCACAGCATGCTCAAGCGGGCAATCTCGTACTGTCGGAGCATGAACTTGTTGCGGATCCGCGACCGATTGCAAGGCGGGAGCCGACCACCGTCGACCACTCAGCTCCACCATATGATGTCGGAGAGGAAGCGGCGCGAGAAGCTCAACGAGAGCTTCGTCGCATTGAGATCGCTTCTTCCTCCTGGAACCAAGGTATGGAATTCGTTTTGAGACTGTATTTTTCAGAATAAATGAACATGAGTTTTCCCACTTTTGGTATCTGTCTAAGAGGATGTGACTTGAGCCAGTTTAGGTTTTTTCTGGGATACATGGGATTTGATATTTCATGTCGTCTTGTATATCTTGAACTGATTATAAGGGACGCATTATAAGGACCGAACCTTTACAATTTCAAAGGCAATGAGTAACCCTATGTATCTCATCATGTCGTGTAATAGTTTGTTCAATGATCAGCTTATAATGTCGGGTGCAATTCAAGATGCATTCCTCCTCATAGATCTATGTCCATCACATTGTGCAGAAAGACAAAGCATCCTTGCTCGCGACCACGAGGGAGTACCTCAGCTCGTTGAAGGTACAGGTCGAGGATCTCCGTCGGAAGAACACCATTCTCGAAGCCCAACTCCTGCCGCCGACTGAACCCACGGGCGGAGGCGGGGAGCCGAGCGGGCCGCCGAGCGACGGCTCCAGGGTCGACGTTCGAACGAGGACCGTCTCGGAGTCGACGTCGCAAGACCGGACCGTGGATCTGCAGGTGACCGTGAGGGGAGACTGCTCGGCATTGAATCTGGTGATCCGAATCCTCGAGTTCTTGAGGCAAGTGAGGAACGTGAGCCTGATGTCCATGGAAGCCGACACCCAAGTGCACGAATCGAACATCGTCAATCGGGTCAACTTGAGACTAAACGTTGAGGTAAAACAATGATGCGAAGCTTCCGATATAGAGTTTTAAATTGTAGATAGTGTTTTTTCTCTTAATTAGCGGTAATACCTTACGGACATATTCTTACCATGAGACGTTTTCGAATAGTTTACTCGCCAAAGAAACAACCTAATCGATTTTTTCTTTCATTATATATGTAGAGTTAGCTATCGCCCCTGATCATATCATCCATCTCTAAAACGGGTCTACATATGATGTATACTTATACAAATTACAATTCCATATGTCTTTTTTATGCCACGATTTTATGAGTTTGATCAGAATGTTGGTTTACAATGCAACAATGTCCATTTGGGTGCACATGATTTACATCGACCAATAATATCACTTAAGATTTCAAAAAGAAAAATCACGTGAAATCGACGAATTTTACGAGCTGGATACGTCCTAAAAAAATGGAACAAATTAAATGAACTGTTTCATTCCCTTTCACTGTCTTGTACCAGAAAGAAATGTGTTATGTTGAAATCGACAAGGGTTAATAATTACAAATTCAAATTCTTTTTCTTTTTATATGTTTAGGTCAATCTTTGATTTGATATTTTTTAATTTTTAATGATAGTTATTCCAAAATCTGGTCCATCATGCATTATTGTAGGGAGGCGAATGGGACGAGGTGGGCTTCCAGGAAGCAGTGAGGAGGGTAGTTGCTGACCTGGCACAATGACCAATCTCCCTCCGCCGTCGATTCGATTCGATCCGATCCGATCCCAGGTTTTTGCTTTCCAAAAAGAGGAGTAGGTAGTAGTTATACCGTGCGGCGGCACACCCACGGTATTCCACACGGCCAGCCCCATCTTCGCCGCTCATCAAGTCGGCCGCCGCTCAATCTCGGCCGTCCATTTTTGCTCGCTCGAAACTGATCAACGCACGATTTCGTGATTCTCCTCTCCTTTCTCCTCCTTCCTCTGTCAAGCGTTTCGAGTGCTTACTAGCGGGAGTGCCGCCCTTCTGATTTTGTAGCCATAATATAGTTTTTTCCTTCTTTTTTTTTCGTGGGTAACATAGTCAACAGATAATCAATTTTAAGTAATCTTTTTTTCCTACGAGCGACTGCGCCAACCATACATCAATAAACGAATACAATTTCCCCGGTTTCGCGACGATCGATCATCCATGACGCTGCAATTCAGTGGCAACCGTCTCCGATCCCGTCGCACAGCTACGATCCGTGTCCCGACATGTTTCATCTCAAAGCGGAACCGTGCAAAAAGCGAACCAAAAAAAAAAAAAAAAACTTTCGCCGTCGTCGCGGTAATCCTCGGTGCGTTGCCAAAACGGCAAAAAGCGAAATGCCATCGTTTCTGTTGGGAACAGTAGCTCGGATTTAGCCGTCGGGAGACCCGGAAAAAAGAAAAGAAGAATGAAAAATGAAAGAGAGAGAGAGAGAGAGAGTGAGAGAGAGAGAAAGTGAAAAAAAGAGGAATTTTTCAAAACCCCATCATTTGTCGCCCAAATTGACTGCAACTTGGATGGGAGGAGACTAATAATGGTATGCGAGAGCACCAGACCCGTGGACAAAACAACCCAACCAAAAACATCGACGACGATGATGATGATGCGTGTGTGTAAGGTGCGCTGTTCAAAGCCCGGTCAAACGGTCAGAGGGGTGGAAAAACCTACGAATCGAAAACCACATCTCCTCCGCCTCCTCCTTCTCGAGTCGGGGCCCACCGGGCCATTGAATTATGACGTCAGCTCGCATGGGGGGCGGCCCCCTCCTCTCCCCAGAGGAATCGGATTCCGTGGATTGGACCACGTGACGTGGCTCCCGTCTGGGCCGGGGAATTCAAAAGTTTTTTTTTCCGACAGTCGCTTTCTCTCTGCTTTCTGCATACAATTCAAAAGGGGCTTTTAGACGGCGCTATTGACCGGACCCCCCCCCCCCCCCCCGCCCGCGCGCGCGCGAAACGAATGGGGAGCTAAGCCGGAGCGGGAGCTCGATTCCGATGCCCGATCAGGACGTCCAATTCGAAAATTTAAATTGATAGATCGGGGGGTGGTCGCGCGTATATAAAGAGCGTGTAAATCTCGTGACAAAGCGACGTGAGATACTTTCAAATGTGTGATATATAGTCGCTCGGTCCTAAGCATGACCTTAAAAGATTATATATATTCTCTCCTGGTGGGGAAGACAAAGATACGACGAGAACATGGAGGTCTCTAGGTAGGGAAGGTAGACCCTACATTAACGAGAGCTGGCTACCTCCGAGTAGGCAGATATAGTAGCCTCTCACACCTAGGGTGACAAACAGGAGCTTGCTTCGGCAGACTCGACCACTAATGCGATTTAACCTGCTAGGTTGAGACCTTGCTCCCTCGCCGTATTATAATATCCAATCCAAAAATTTAAATTGATAGATCGAGGGAGACCGTGCGTATATAAAAAGCGTGTAAATCTCATGGCCAAGCGACTTGAGATATTTTCAATTGTATGATATACAGTCACTAGAGGTGAGCAAAATAACCGGATCGAATTGGGAACCGCCCCGAACCGGACCGAACTTGGTCGGTTCTGGGCCGTTTCCGATTCCAATTTATTGGAAGTGATGAATACGGCCCAGTTCTCAGTTTCAAGGGTAGACCTGTCCATCCGGACCGATATATATTTTTCTAATTTTAAGTTTCAAATCCCTAAGAGAGTTCCTTCGGCGTTCCCTAATCCCTGATTCCTTCACTCTCCTCTTAGGCACTCGCGAGTCATGCAATCACGCACTCTCTCGCAGGCTCGCAGCCCGGCACTCAGAGCCTCGCTTAAGATGCTCATCCTCCCTCTCTTGTAAGTTCAAAACCCTAATTGTCATTTGCTCCTTTTCTAGTTTCTTCACTCAAGCATCACGCCTCTATTTCGCAAATCGCCCTTGCAGCCTCGCTCGCTCATGGCACTCGTCATTGTTGTGGGTGACTCCGTCATGCAGCCAAGAGATGTTACAACTACGACCTTAGCCTGACAAAGTAAATATGAGTTGTAAGAATCTGGAAATATATGCGGCCATATGTCCTGAGAACTCTCAGGACGACATATGATGTTGTGCAATGGCCAATTGCGTGGACTCACCCGAGGACTAGGCAGTACCGGTGGTTTAGTTCCGGAGTAGATCTAGAAATCGATGGATGGTTCTCGATTCCAAAGTAGGAACCGGTGTACTCTGAAACCGATCACTCTTAATAATATATGATTTTGTGTGTGAATGTGAACGACTACATCAACTTAGGAAAACTCCATCGACGTCTAGAAAAAGAAAAACGCTCATGTAGGAAGAAAACAAATGGAGAGGGTTCATTGATTGAAAAATAAAATATAATAAAAACCTCTGCGATGATCCATATAGTTTTATCTTTCTTTTTGTGTTATAATAAGATAATGTTAAGTACAACATCAAATGACATTTCATGTACCAAACTAAATCATCGTTTTCTGAGGGATAGGTTAGAATTAGTCATTCACGTGTGCCTTGGAGATTAATGGGGAAATCACATCCTCGTGACCGGATTCCAAAAAGTAACTTCATTCAGATTCACATTTCAATTATCATCTCGTGGTCGGGATTGACCGATCATGTCCATCTTACACATCGCATTTTGCTAAATACTATAATTAGGTCCACATTTTAACCCAGGGAAAATTGCTAAAAACAATCCTAAATTTATTACACATTTGTCAATTCAACCTTAAATATTTTAATTGTACCATAAATCTTTTTAAGTTCTGCTAATTTTAGGCAAAAATCGCTGATGTAGACTTATATGGTAGCCTTGCCTAGATCTAGGTGAGGTCGGGCAAGGGCATTCCAGCCAAGGCTGGCCACGGTACAAAAAAAAAGAAGAAAAAGAGAAGAAAGAAAAAAAAAATACAAAAATATCAAAAAAATTGTTCGAGTAGGACGTCCGACGTTCATATTGACGATTTTAGGTCAAAATTAACTAAATGTGCTCAATTGGCAAAACATGAAAAATGTTTAAGACTCAATTAACAAAACATGAAAAGGTTTAGGACTCAATTGGCATAATTAAAATATTTAAGACTGAACTGGCAAAAAATGTAATAGTTTCAGGACTTTTTTGATAATTTTCCCTTTTGATACATTATGGGAAACTGTAAAATAGTTATATCCGACCATAGAGACAAAATTTTATGCAAAACATCGGTCTCGAAGAAAAAGTCCAAGAAATTGTCCCAAGACATTGCACTTTCAAGGAACTTGCACAACAAATCAAATGGGGAAACCGTCAAATCAGTGCTCAACCAATTCTACAAAGCCAAATTTAGTTTTAAAGTTTTCAGTTTTATTAATTTAGTATTAAATATTTTTTCAAAATTTCAATGTAATCTTTTCAATAACTTTTGATCAAAAATTACTGACATGGTAATGTATCACCTAGGACGATCAATGATGTTTTGTGTGTATAAAAACATACATGCATACATATACATACATATATATATATATATATATATATATATTAAAAAGCTTTCTTTTTCCTTGTTCAAAGGCAAATTATTAAAAAGCCGGTGGATCCCACTTCTAGAAATTCAATTGCGACGCCCTCTTTGGTTTTGCCTTTTTATTTTGTCCCCTCTTTTCTACTTTTCTTCCGTCTATAGTCAACATATCCACATCATGAATTGACAAAGTGAAAAGGAAAAAAGATTGTGGGAAGAAAATTAAGAGCAGCTCCAAGATGATGTTTCCCAGAAGCTAACTTTACTCAGCAAAAATTTGCTATCTTTGCCCGGTTTCGAGGAAGCATGCGATGTCAATTCCTATGGAGAACGCACAGTTTTTATTGACCCCTCGTGTTTCCATAGTTTACAAAAGAAAACAAAAGGAATTCGAGACAACTTAGGCAAACGGCCGCAACGCTTACTAGGCTAGTGGAGGTTGAGTTTGACCACGTCACTCTCAGTCAAATTTCCAATCATTAGTAAAATTAAGTAATTATAAATTTGGACTTCTTCGATTATGTGATAATTTACGAGGCCAAGTCCAACATTAATTGCCTATGCTATGTTGAGAGCAAGCGAAGGAGGTTCATGTTACTAATAAAAAAAAAAGAAAAAAAGAAAAAAAGAGGTTCATGTTGCACAATCTTTTAGGATTTTGTGCTCAATTTAATATGTATGAAATGATCTTTTCTATCTTACTTAGTATCGGATTTTTGGGTTCAATCTCAAATTATCACATGATGTCAAATCTTCTATGAAATGGGTTTCAATCAGCATAAAAATCCAAGGATAATTACCAAAAAAGCTCTAAACCTATTATACGTGTACCAATTCAATCCCGAACTTTCTAATTTTCTCAATTTAATCCTAAATCTTTGTACAAAATTTCAATATAGCCATTTCGATCAATTTTCACCAGAAATCGCTTACCTGGCAATTTGCTCTTTGGAATTCTGCTCAAAGGTTTAGAACTTAATTGGTAAAACCGAAAAATTTATGAATGAATTGACATATGTATAATAGGTTTATGACCGATTGGACAATTTCCCCCATAAAAACCGGACATGTATGTCAATGTTTTTGGAGCATGGTTGAACTATATGTGTATTATCCTCTTCCGCTTATTGACGCTAATCACTCCGCCAAATCACTAACATCGACTGTTCATGTGATGAACGTTTGATAGGAATAGAGGTATTATCATACCCAGAAATTCAAGCTTCACTGTCGTCAAACGAAAGTGCTGATGTATGCTGGGTGTAGAGCGCAATTACGTAATTGACATTGAAGTTTGAACTGGCGACCGGCTTCGAGTCTTGACAAGTACGTATGTGGACATCATATTGAAATAGAGATGTATCTAATCATGAAATTGACCAGTTTATCTTTCTGTTGAATTCCAGTGGGAGCTCCTGGGAAAATATCTTCGAAGTCACAAAAGTCATTGATGCTGCCGGCCTCCGCCTGAGAGTACTAGAAGAGCGTGATGCTGAAACCCAAGCCCAACAAAGTATTGATGACTGACCAACGAGGGTGTTCGGAACATAAGAGTTCGATATCGGGATATCTAAGGCGATGTAGAACGGTTAAGATATATCTAATTAACTCGCGACTCAGCTACTTAACAGTCGAAGTAAATAGCGTCCAACTCGACCCTTTTAAATCTTTCCCGTGATGGGGCATTTGTGTTCTGCTGGGTTTGGCAATCGGACGGTACCAAAGTCTTTAATTGACTAATGGGGCTCTTCACGTGGACCGGTGTTTGGTGAATATGAAATGAGGTATGCATCTTGTCAATGTCAATCAATAGCAAGCAATGCAGCGCGACCGGAAATGCAGTTACATGGTGCAGGCAAAAGAGCTCGTCAAATCATTTGAATCTCGAGTCTCGACTTTTATTCCGAACCTGTGAGCTCTAGCAATATATTTGATGCAAAAACTAGGAGTTCTCAGCATATAATACTTCCCGAAACATTCACAACTTCCCTAAAAGGAAAAGAGGGAGTGAAACGATGTAAAGACCTCCTTCTCTTGCACTACGTTCCTAACGAAAACAACCTTACCAGCTTGGTCACATGTACAATATAGCTGGAGTTGCAAATGTCTGCCCAAGTATAACTTGAGCTATTAACAGTTAAGTTGCAGAATACCTACAATATGATACAGCAGAAGAAAGAAATTGTTACGTTACCACGGGCATAATTAGGCTTCAACTGCAGTAGCCGAGCCCTCATCTGTGGAAACTATTTCTTCTGGCTTTTGGCCTTCATCTTCTGGATCTTTAGTCGTCTCAGCCACAAGCTTTTCCCTGAGTTTAGTCGTAAGTTCTTCGCGGATGCTCTCATTGCCATCCAGAAACTGTTTCAAAGTTTCTTTGTTGCGGAAAGTGAGATCATTTAGTCCATATGTTGTCCCAGATTTAGTGATGAATTTGTGCTTCAAAGCAAGATCAATGATCTCCGAATTCCGACATATCCCCTTCCCGAATTCCAGTTCTAGTTGTACTGTTCTAAATGGAGGGGCAAGCTTGTTCTTCACAATTTTGACCTGAACTTGAGTGCCTGTGGTCTGCATATAAAACTGTTATAAGCAATATGATCCCAACCCCAATGAAGAATATTATGAGAATAAACTGCTCGGAAGATCATATAGGAAAAAGCTCCTTTATCATGCAATTAAAAGAATTTTCAGAGAAGCCAAACTTGAAGGACAGGGGAATCAAATTAGAATGATATAATTTAAGCCATCCTTGTTCCCAAATAAAAAGTGCCGCAAATGTACTCATAGATCAAATACCTCTTCACCCCGTTTGATAAACCCTGTTCTTTTAATGTTTAAGCGCACAGAAGCATAAAACTTCAAGGCATTTCCACCACAAGTAACTTCAGTGGGTCCACCAAAGCCTCCAAAGGTCGAAAGCTTGGATCTCACCTGATAGAAAATGAAACTAATGCAGTTAGGTAGATCATTGAAAACTTTAGTCCATCCATTGCACCAAAAGTGCAAAGTAATAATCAAAAAAGAAGAAAAGAAAAGAAAAGGAAGCATGTAGGGAAAATTCATGGTGTTGTAGCAATTTCCTGTCCTAAGATGTGCCTCTGTTTTTGTCAGCATACATCTGCCAACAAGTTAGGGATTCTTAAACTCTTAAAAGCAGTAACAGGAACCAAGCAGACGGAATACTCAATACTCCGCACAGATCCGAGTTCTACTTCCAATCGTCCGAAAAGCAAGCATGAATTATTCATTCTAGCTGGACCAATCCGAGTTCTACTTCCCATCAACCTAATAGCAAGCTTGAACTGTTCATTCTAGCTGGACCAATCAAATCTCACACACCACAGACAAAATATAGTCCATGTTGCTCACGTCTCACACAGACAAAATATAGCTGGACCGATCAAATCCCACACACAAGCACCTATTTATCTTGACCACGAAAGAAAACATTCCAGTAGCTTGGAATGCCCTTCAAAAAAACTCTCATCCATGAAGGTAATTGAACATGACAGACTAGCTTTTAGTATTACAAATTTACAACCATGATTACAATTGTCCAGTCTCGAGAAGGTATACCTGGTTTACAAATATTAATATAGCTTGTGACAGCGATAAGGAGTGACTCAGTTTCCGAAGTGCCTGGCTCATCAGCCTAGCTTGCATTGCCATGTGAGCGTCCCCCATCTCACCATCGAGTTCTCCTTTCGGCACAAGTGCGGCTACCTACAAATAAAGTTAATTCGACAGTCACATACCTCAGCTGGAACTTTAATTATGAGATAAAAAGAAGACTCTAACAGTTAAAATGGTAGAACAACCTAGCCATTAAAACCTACACCAACATTCGACGCTGCTTCTGTCGTCTGAGTATTTCTGCAAACAGAATTTCGTATACTAATGATGTAATGGATCTGGCAGTGTTGACTACATACACTTCCAGTAGAGAGGCCTTACACTGTCCACCACAACAACATCTACAGAACCACTCCTTATTAAAGTGTCCACGAGACTCAAAGCTTGCTCGCCGCAATCTGGTTGGGACAGAAGCAAATTCTCCGTGTTTACTCCAATAGCCTCAGCAAGTGCAGGGTCAAGAGCGTGCTCCGCATCAACAAAAACACAGTAGCCTACAGATAATGATTTGCTCGCATAAGGCGGTCTCAACATGTTGGGAGTCAGCCAATAGGTCTCACTCCTGACTAAACCACTACAAATAAAGAAAAATGGCAATTTTCCCCAACCACAGTGCACTTTGAGATGCCAGTTATTATGATATGGTCCAGTTCAGCACTAAAATATGGGTCCAAGAACTATGAATGTGTAACTCTGGTTTCCTGAGTTACATGTACCAACAAATACAAGGCCTGCTCATTAAATATGCAAGTGACACTTTCCTATGCATTAAAACGAGTTTCATCAATAGCGACACCATATCAATCTGTGCTCGCTGCAAGCCTTGAAAGAAAGTATAATCATTTCATAATAAGAAGCTTAGATAAATTGAAGTGAATTCAAGACTGCTGATAGCATTAAGTGTAAAGCTTAATGAGATGTCTGGCTAACATAAATGCACACTGTATAATCATGTTCTTTTTCTTTAATTTTAGAGTTTAAAGAGTCACCTCCTTGCTTCTGTGCTTCAGCAATCACATGCAACGCAAGTGTCGTCTTTCCCGAAGCCTCGGGACCATATATCTCTACAACACGCCCCTAAAGAATTCAAGAAGCATTAATCACGGAACTGTGAACATGTCAGACTTGAGAATTACGGAAGTCCAATTTATATTTTCGGTAAGAAATACATATAATTCGAGACCCACCTGTATCAAATAAACCAGAAACTTTATTGTGTAAAAAGAGGATCTAAGTACCTTTGGAAGTCCACCAGTTCCAAGAGCCATATCCAAAGCAAACGAACCCGTGGAAATGACTGGAACTTGCCTATGAGAGACAGATCGACCAAGCCACATGATTGACCCCTTTCCAAAGGAGGAAGTAATCTGATCCAGAGCTTGTTGGAGGGCCAAGTCTTTCTTAGAAATATTATCCTCATTAGACTCCCTCCCATCAGACTTGGATCTTGTCCTACCTTCATGCAGGCAGAAATTGACAGATCAGATGGAAAGTACAGAATTTATGTGTAAACTCAAAAGCGGAAGAATGATCCTGTTTCATTCTATTACCACATTGCTGTAACAAATATAACAGATATCTTGCCCTTCCAGGAAAAAAAGACATTTTTCTTTTTTTTGCTGAGAGTGCCTTCCAACTAAAGAGAACTGGGGACGCTATATGGGCTAAGCATAAATTACATCGATTTAATGCACATTTCATGGCAGTGCGTAAATTCACCAAATAGGACCACTATCTCTTAAAGCACGGCCATAACCATTCAAATCCAGAAACTTATCATATAACCATGAAAACTTGCAAGCAATGGACACTAATCCCTGGTAATGCCCAAGAGTGTCCGCTAATCACATAGCATTACAAATGCAAAATCTTAAAAGGTTCGTCGGAAAAAAGAACACCTCCGGAGGAGAAGTTGCGGAATTGAGAAGTTTTTCTCAATAACCCACCCCAATGGCCCTGCAGTCCAAGAAAAAGTAGAATGAGTACCCCGAAAGAAGAAGACTAATGCATGAGTGAAGTGAACCCACGACACTCAGCAATTCCCATTCCCAGACAGTAGAAGAGCAGGGACAACCTCTGACTCCAAAACAGTGTAAACTGCAAAGGGCATAAACAATAAAGTATCTCCAAACTAGGCACAATACAAATCGCCAATCTTTTCAGTCAGCCAAGAACCACCATCATAACTACACGCACGAGCAATCCAAACACAATCTCACCCTTTTTGAACCCCTTCTTACAAGCGACCAACTTCAGCGAGCTCGACAAAAGGAGAGGAAATTTCGAAAAGAAAAAAAAGGGGTTCAAACAACACGATCCCACGGACGCAAACAGAGCTAGACCACGGAGGCGGTCAAATGCAACTGCCAACTGCGAAACGATCACGGAAAGCTCAAGAATTGTCGAAGTACATGAAATGGGTACGAAAAAGGATCGACCTCCGACTCGAGCAAGAAGCGCCTGAGGGAACAAGCGCCCCGAAGAGGCCTCGCCATCAAGCGATCGCGCGCAGCCCCGCCATGGAATCAGCGCGGGAAGAAGCTGGGAGTCGGAGCTGGAGCGGCAGGAGTATCAAAGGTCGTGGGGAGGTGGTTCGGGTCGTCATCGAGCTAGCTTCGAGCCTCAAATTGCGCGGAAGAAGGACGACGATGCTGTGATTCCGAATTCTACTGTAGAGGACGAGGCCGCGAGCCTTTTCGATCCCGTCGATGTTTTTCGTGCGACAAGCAAAGCTAAAAGGGGGAGACTCTGCTGTTTTCCGGGCAACAATCCGTAGAATGGATTTTCGGACCCTACTTAATACTTGCTCCAATGTCAAATTTACCCTCCGTTAATTTTTGTTACATTTTATAAATAACACGTGACAATTGACGGATGCATCAATTTAGAATTTTTACCCTCTCATTGTCACATTTATATCAATCCGTGATTTTTCGTGATTTTAATATAATTTAATAAAAACTAACGAAAAGTAAATTTACCATAAATATACTAGTTTTGAGTTTTTGTGGTTAAAAATTAGTTTGGAGTAAATTCATCACGTACGTGCCAGTTTGATGTTTTTCCTGGTATTGTAATTCACCAAATAATTGCTTGCATCTCGCCGATCAACGTGCTTTGTCGCTGTTCCGAAATTAAAGATGCCGTATTATGGAAGGGCCACGACTTTCATAATTTGTTGGGTAATTTCAAGCTTATGTACTTTGAGACTATACGAGTCGTTAGATTTCACGAGCCTCACCTAAAAATTTGGTGGGAGCCCTTTTAATTTATCGCCATAGATAATCCTAGGGACGGGAAGGCTCGGACTATACGCATATTGAGCGAGTTCGCTCCTGGAGTTGGTCAAATCCCAAAGGTGAGGAAAGATCAATGAGAGGCGAGGGGTTCGGTGAACACCTAGTAAAATTTCGTAATACCAAGAAATGGAGCACAGCATGTGTCTCAAATTGCTGCAAATTATAACTCGCAGCTCGATTCCCCGGCAGAGAGGCCTTGCATCGACTCATTAGGGTCGGGCGCAGCTCAATAGGCCCAGCCAACATTACCGGCGCGCCTTGACATTATGCCTATTTGCGAAGTGATCAAAATTGTCGGGCCAAAAATTAATCCTCGAGATGGGAAGGGAAGGTATTGACCCAAGGTTTCCACTTGCTTGTGCTTTTGTCTCCGTTGCTCTTGGGCGTGTCAAATGCGGCCTGTTCATGTACAATCTGCTTGGTGACATGCCTTGGCTGATTTTCATTCTCTGCGTCCTAATGTTGGTAATCCTATTCATGTTCATCGCGAATTAAAGGATCAATTAGCAAACAGCTATAGTTTCCGAATTTCTCGACGTGGTGACGTGCACTTCATATAAATTTGGTTTTAGTGTTGATGGTCCGGTGGACCTCCTGTTGTATTGTTACCTGGAACACCCTTCACGTCATAGAGCAGAACATATAATAATGACTAAAGTAATAGGCCATGCGTAATCGTAATATCTTCCCTTCTTTTCCATTATTCATTTTATTTCTCTGGTTATGTAAAAGACGTCTCGACGTGAACGTAAAAAATCCTAAACAAGATACGAACCCAAGTTCGCCCTTGTTTTGGGATGTGTCACGTACAGTCTGTTGATATACATTCAGCTTAGTGACATGCCCTGACCCATTTTCTTTCCCTTCGTCCTAATATTGGTAATCATATTTGCATTCACCGCAGATTAAAGGATTAACTGGCGAATGGCTACAATTTCCCGCTTTCCTGTTGTGTTTAGGAACCACAACTTATTTTCCACAAAATAAAAACACAACAGTTAATAATCATTATCGTTTACAATCATTATCATAATCCATTGCGCAGCGACATGGGTCCAACTGGTTGTCACTCGTACCAACATCTCCAGCCTGGAGTGGGGAATCAAAAGTTGGGTCGCCAATTTTCACCCTCCGAACAGACAAAGGGCAGCCAAGACACGAAAGGCGTCGAAGTTTCCATAACGTCAATCATACAATTGAATACAATCGTGTTTCTTGCCCACCCTGGCAACAGCATGATTTGAATTCTCAGCACTCCATGTCCGGACACTTAAAAGAAGAGAACCATAATCAGAGTGCAAGCAGATGGAATCATGAATTGCTCAAAAGCCACACGAGCAGGGCGTGGAGTCCAGAGGAGATATCAAGAAGAAATACTATGAATTGACCTTTTAATACCAAAATAATCGGTGGTCCGATGATCACAAATACAATAGCACTAAGGAGACATTTCGTTGGAACAAAATTGAAGATATGAAGATCCCTAAAGCAGATAACTTAAAACACATGATATGCTACGACTTTAAGTTCCCTAGAGACACGTCCTGAGCTTTTCCCCGCGCACGTCGACACATGAGCCACACCTCCCAAATTGAGCGAACGACTATACCACAATAGAAATTTCCTCAATCAATCACCCCACATACCAGAAGAGAAACAAACTAGACAGAACAAAACTGCAAACACCCCATTCACCCCATCCCCACTCAATCGGCGATGACCAGTATCAGAGTCTTGCAATTTTGGTGGAGCAAAACATCACTGTTGCTTGCACTCTGGAGGCCTCTCTCCCTGTTGGGCATCCCCAGCCACTGCTCTGGAAGCCTTCTGTAAATTACCAAACGTAGTATTTAGGATATGAGAGACCAAATCCGATTGGTATGAAAAGTGAATCAGAGTAAATAAATATGCATGAAGTGAATCAGGGTACCTTCGGTCCAGATGACTGCGGTGAAATCCAAAAGTTCATGAAATATGAATAGAAATTAGTTCAGCTGCAATCAGAATTATCAAGCTGCGGTAGAACAAGCAGAAAGAAATACCCAACATCAACCAGAATCTCACCTTCTTTTTACTCTTGCTTGTGTCTTCTTCTTCTTCTTCCTCATCTTCCTCATCTTCCTCTTCATCCTCATCTTCGTCCTCATCCTCGTCAACATCTTCATCATCATCCTCATCTTCTAGATCTTCGAACTCTTCTCCTTGAATAGCCTCCCCAGTAAACCATGAGACTGCATGTGGAATGATCTTGTCCCTGATGGTTGACCTGCAAGATGCACATGACTCAGAAACATGAGTATGTCGAGCGAAGCAACCACAGGAAGCAATCAAACTGTCCGAGCAAAAGCATGAATCAAAGAATACCACATTTCATTCACTTTCATTAGCATAGGCTATCACCAAAGCCAAATTGACGTGCAAACGCCTTTGATTAGGACAAGTCATGAGGGACCTACCCAATGTCATAATCTTGTTCCATCAGATTTTGAAGTTCCTCAGCCTGAAAAAGAAATATCACAAATCAAATAAACCTAATGAAAATGAAGAATAAAGTAAATATCTCTCAATCAATTCAGCTGCCATACAGTCTCTTCATCAATGTCTTCATCTTCATCGGGGACTTGAGGCGGATTAAAGAAATTAAAAAAACTTTCACAATTTTCCGTTTTAGTGATAGGCTTCGCATTCTTTGACCCTTTCTTCGGCTTTTTCTTGAGGAGCTTCTGCGTCAAGCATTTTCCAGGATACCATTCTATCTCCGTCCTATAAGAACCAAATAGTTGCCATACAGATTAGAATATAAACAATACCACAACGAAGACAAAAGATAGAAATAATTCTTCCCAACAGCAAAAGAAAACCACGCTTCCACTATGAAGTTTTACCCAATTGCTTTCTCCAGAATAGGTTCGTCTTCATCTATCATGTGATAGATCTTCGTCAATACAGAGTTCTTGAAGTAGGGGTTCGTATCGAAGAAGAACTCAAGTTTAAACCCTTTGGGGTCGTCTATTCTACACCACTTAATATCTTTGAGATATTTGAGAGCGCCTTCATCACGCTCGGAGATCTGATCAACAGAAGGAAAATGATAAATCTAGTTAGAGAAGTAGTCAATATTTTCCGTCAGTGCTTGAAAGAAGCATTTGGAATCTACACACCTCCTCAGCCAAAACTTCGTTGTTTTTCATGGCAGCTACCCAGAAATTAGGGACTCCTTTCTCTACAATAAGAATAAGGGGGGCATGTCATGTAGCTTGCACCAAGTGAAAATAATGGCGAGGGAGAGGCGTCAACTAGGTACCTTCATCGGCTTTGTCATCCTCTTGCTCCTTTGCTGCCTCATTAGTAACTCCTTCCACTTCCACAACACCATTCACAATATCGTATCTCTGCAGTTCAACATCCCCAACCCCGACCACGTAGGAAAAAAAGAGTTTGAGAGATCATAATTATAAACACGTAAAAAGCTGAGAGAGGATATCTCCTCTTCACTCTGCAGAATCAATAAGTAGAAAACGAAAACAATACTTTTGTGTACAGAGGTTGATAAAGCTTTTGGTATTTCGCTTCAAGCGCAGCTCTCTCCTCAAAGAATTTCGCCTCTAGTTCGTCATGCTGGCTCTGTTCATTTCAAACGCTCAGGTTCAGTAAAACCCACTTGGGCCAATTGCGCATCTCCTCAACATGAATGCTTGCGAATAGAAAAACTCAACAGACAAGTGACCTAGGTAGAGTCCTTCGTAGGGAAATCATCTTTTTTAAACCAATTTAATCATTCACATCAAAAGAATCTTCATAACTTGAATGAGTACTTTGCAGGGCTTAAACAAAATCCTAGCACTAATTCATAAAGCAAAACGACCAGTAAAAGGCGGTATATTAAAAAAAAAAAAAAAGAAGCCAATCCAGCAGCAGATAACAAGACATAGGCCAGCAGTTTTTCTTTTTTTTCTCCTTTCGACAAGAGGACATGCCTGGATCTCTCTCAGGACCTCCACGCGCTTCCGGACATTCGGCGCGAGGCTCTCGAGCACATCCGAGTGCTGCCCGGCCAAAGTCTGCAGCTTATCCTGCCAAAAAAAAGCCCACCCCAAAAGACAAGGTCAGCACCTGCGCCGAGACCCAAACACACAAATTGCCACCAGTTCGACCCCAAAGACACAAATTGCCGCGAGCTCGAGCAGTAGCGTAAACGCACGGTTGTCCGACGAATCACAAATCGCGCAACAAAGAAGGAAAAAACAAAAAAAAGGCAACTTTCCCCCGCACAGACAACTGTCTCGGAGAAGCTCGCGCCGGACAAACCAAAAGTCCCCGCCTTTCCCCGAACTAAAGCAACCCCCACGACCCAAAAAGGGGGGGTCGAAATTTCACTTCACTGACCTTGAGAGCATTAACGAGGCCAGCTCGATCCTCGTCGTTGAGAGCTACACAAACCAAACCAAAACAAAGGGGGAAAGCAACCACATCACAAGCTCGAAAAAAGGAAGAAAAGCGAAAAAAGGGAACAACAACAACAACAACAAGAAGGCAAGATCAGTGGAGCAGAAGCCCAGCCCCAGCGAACCGGGGCAAGCCTCACCAGCAGTGAGATCGGCCATGTTGAAGTTCTCCTTCGCGTTGCTCATGGCGGCGGCGGCGGCGGCGGCGGAGGAGGCGAGGCGAACCCGACCCGAATTGGGGAGCGACCTTAAACCCTAGGATTCGGGGGGATTGGCGAGCGAGCGAGGGGAAGGGAGGGAGAGAGAGAGAGAGAGAGGCGAACGCGGCCTGCTTTTAAAATCTATCTCTGCCCCTCTCACTCTCTCTCTCTCTTTTCTCTGCACTTCTCTTCTCTTCTCCCTCTCTCTCTCTCTCTCTCTAGAAACCCTAATTACAACCTGGTCTATTTATGGGGCGCGGGGAGCGATCGTACTTTCTAATTACGTCCCGGATTTCGGTTTTGCTTTTTGGTGGTATTTTTCCTTTTTGTTGATTTTGCGGGTTGAGATTCCCAGATTTTTATTTCTACTGATGGGCTCATTTTTTTGTTTATTCTTTAATATTTCGTATTTTTTGTTTTGGAGAGGATTCGATCTGGAGATTGCTTGGGGAAATCTGATTAATCTCGGGAGAGCCCAAATGGGAAGAGGAGATTTTTTTCCTTCCTTCGTTTACAATTCGGCTCGTGGATGTATATATATATATATTAATATTTTTTATTTTTTATTTTTTTTTGTGTTGTCTCGTAATTAGATTTTCTTTTCGTTACCGCATCTGTAAATAGGCAAGTGATTTAATTCGTAGGGATTTGCGCGGGGAAATGTTACCGAATGGAGAAAGGCTTGGATGGGTAAAACACTAAACTGAATCTTGAAAAATTAATGAAGAAAAGCCTGGTAAAGGAACTATGCGATTTCTAAAAATTTTGTCCGAAGATTTTCCTAATTTTCTTCTTCTAATTTTGCTTTGTTGAATTTGACTTATCTCTCGGAAATTGGTTGAAAATACTAGACAAGAAAATACGAGGAGAAATTGGGTTTACTCTGTTTTATTCCTATATGACCAAAAAGAAAATTTATGCCGGCATTTGTATTGTAAAATTGATCCATTTCCCGGAGTGATTTCTCTAATTTCGCGACTTTTAATAAATCCGAATTTTTATGAAATATTGCAATAAAAATGGCGTGAGTATTCCCCATGTTGTGAATCCAAGTTCAAGATCTGCTCAACCCACGTCGAGTAAGTATAGATCGTAGCCTGGTGAGTGTAAATTGAAGAGTGATTGATTCGGATTCTTACCCGGATTGAAGGATGTGGTGTTGAACAAAACTTAGGTCGAAATCGAAGCGTTTACGAGGGCCTTGGTTGTCCATCAAGCCCTCGGTCAAGAGGCGCGATCGAGGTCGGCACGAGCCTGCTCGTCCATGGTTCATGACCGCTTGAGATGGTCGCCGGGAAGTTCTCCGATCCCGTGATCTAAATGAGCGGAAAAAGTATGCTACTATACGAACAGGAATCGGCAAAAACAAAAGTTGCGAGAACAATTTCGAGTCTGTTCATCGCATGTATGCTTTATATACACATAGAGCGACAATCCCGTTTCTAGAATCCGCGATTTAAAATGGATTAGATCGATGTATTCTCAGCACTTCTTCCCATTATCAGTAAGTAATCCTTCCAGACATTCCTTTTCCTTTGCTAGACCGATATTCACAGTTTCGGGAAGCTAATTACAAATGTTAAACGTGACCATTGATGTAAGATGACTATAACTAATTTCATGTTCACAAGCGCTCGGAAGATTATTGCCAATTTCATGTTCATTAGTGTGATACAATGCGAGGCATGCCAGGATGATAGCGAGCTCACAAAACCAATTGTTCATTCTTTTTATACTAGTGAAAATAAGTTATGAATCCATTTCTTAATCCATATTTGATGGACTTAGTTGTTAGACCCATAAATGGATTCACAATTTTAAAACAAAAAATAATATGGATGTTAAATATGTTCATAACTTATTTAGATTCAACCTGTCTTTATGACTCTCTCTTCACTCGATCTTGCTCTCACCCGATCTCTCGCTTCCTCACTTCACGCTCTCACCTCAATATAAGTATTAGCACTAGGGATCAAGCCGGGTGTGAGTTGGGTCGAGTATTGATCACAAGATTTATGTTGCACGATAATAAGTCAAAACGTATTAAATAGGTCAATTTGGATCAAACTATTTTTGACCCGATCCAAATTTGACCCAATCTATCTGATTGACGGGTCTAATTCTTTCCGAAAGAATGTCGATCCATGTCATGTGATCATACAAGTACAGAAAAAATCATTGTTCCTTATCATTCTCTATAGTAGACCGCAGACACCGGACAAGTGCTCGCTCGGATGCCAATTTAACTGCACAATCGTCTCAACATCATTTGCAATACAGAGCAACAGGAGAGATCTCTAATTTTAGAACTATCTTCATACGAATTCTCTCCTATGCAGTTTATATTGCATAAGGTCCTAAGTAAAGAGGAAGCGAATGAGTTGTGAACCACAATGACACCAACAAAGGAACTCCTGTCATTTGCTCCAAGAAGAGAAGTAGCAGGTGACGACTCGTGTAAGAATGATGATGCCACAAGCATTTCACCTCACAAAAGAAAGCAATGGTTTCAGCACCAAGAACATTCGACGGATCAATCAACCGCTCGAATGAAATGCAGTGTAGTATACACCGAACAAGTTTTATTTCCTGCACGCAATTTTGCTAGCATTCTGGAGCAGGTACAGTTACTCTGTACACAAAAACTATCCTTTAGTCAGAAAACAAACTCTCAGATCCTAACTTAAGCAGTACATCAAAAAATTTTCAGGAAACTCCAGAAAAGTGAAAGGTAACTGAGATTGCGGCGAATGAGAATCACTGGTCGTCTTAAGCATTTATATCTTCAGGTGTGGATTCATCTGCTTTGACGGAAGCAGCTTGTTTCTCAGGATTTATGACACGTCCAGTCAGTGGATCAACAGGACGCATGTCACGCGGTCCACCCTTGCGTCCCATCGCCACCATGGGTGGGGGAGGGAGTAAACCAGCTCTGAAAAGAATGCGTTGGACGGGATCCGAAGGTTGAGCGCCAACCGAAAGCCAATACCTAAATAGAGGAGACAATATTCTAATCAAGCATGATCCAACATGTACGTTGGCATGCACTTAAGGTAACTAACAGATAGAAAAGACGATCAAAATGAAACAAAAGAAAATGCAAGCATATGTGCATGTATATGCATAGCAGAGAATTGTGGAAAGGGAGAATTATTAAAAGAGCATTCGCCCTTTCTAGCTCCACATACCCAGAATTTCTTCTGTCGTAAGCTTACATGATCATGTAAGTCAGATAACAGAGGATATTTACAACAGTGACATATAGGCCTCCCTAGCAATTGACAGGATATCTATTAGGGATCCATTCCTACTAATAACAAGTGGATTCTGCACCATTTCTAAGATTGCAACCGATCACAATAACACAAATGTATCAGTTGAACCTTTTGGAGAAGTTGATACTTGATACCATCGACAGCAAATTCAGAAAATCAATTAATGATCTCTCGCATGGATCCCAAGTTCCCAACATAAAACCTCAAAGATGCACAATGAAGGGAAAGATTGGATTTGACCAAAAAGAATTCTTATGCCCCTTATGTTTAAAGCAACCTCAGAGGGTGCATTTGGTTCGGCTTTTGGGGAAACTCTTTGGGAAAAAACAAAGGCCTTTAGGTCAAAGGGGTTTTTCGAAATGCAAGTAATGTTTGGTAAATTGTAAATTAAAAGTGCACAGTGAAACAACTTTGGTTTAAATGGTGTTTAGAAAAATCATACTTCGTAAAGCACTTTTTCTTTTCTTTTTTTGACAAAAAAGAACTCAAACCAGCGTAGGACTCAACGGCTAGTGGGCAGCCAATAAGCCTCCAGCGACGCCAAATCTGGTGCTGGCTGCATCACGTGACCTCAGGCAACTGTTGCTTGGGTCGCACAAACCCAGGCAACTGTTGCCTGACATCACGCGACCTCAGGCTGGCTGGCTGGCACCAAACTGGCTTGCCGACAGCCAGATCCGGCCTCGCTGGCAGCCTGAACCCTCGCCGATGACGTCATGTGAGGTAGGGACATTTCCAAAATTATGAAAGTTTAGCAAGGGCAAGGGCAAGGGCAAGGTTGGAAGAACAAAAATGTATTTGCATTCCGGAAGCTGAAAACTCAAAGCACCTCTGAACTTGTTTTGGGCTAGAGGCCTTCCTCTGGAAATGCAATTACATCTTCTCAAAGCTCTCCAAAAAATATGCCAAATGGTATTTGCAGTTCCCAAATGGAGCCAGAGTAAATGCTTCAGGCAATGTATATCAACATCTTGAGGCTATCTAAGGCATTTTGGATATGAATTCCTAGCTTTTTGAGGTTCTTGCACAACCCTATTGGAAACAAGACAGAGAGTGGGAATCTCAATTAGATGCATGTCATGGATCGGTAGGGATTGCCCTATCTAAGAATATGCAGAAGTTAGCATCTAGAGAGTCATCCTATTTGTCACAAAAAGAAGTTGCATTTCGACAGCTCAAAACATCTGACGAAGGATAAAACCAATCAGAGTTTGCACAGGACATAAATGAACTCGTTACCGAAATAGTAAAGAAAATTAGTGCTATGCAAGAAGTCTTGAAAGAATCAAGCCAGATTACTGCTAGTCAATGCTAGAGAACTAGATTATTGCATCCAATAATCGGAAAGAAAGAAGAAGCATGAGGCCTATTGCTTGTCACCAAGAATTCCAGAAGCATTACTACCTCAAGTGCAAACCACTCCTCCAAGGTTCTAGATTGCGTTCAAACTAACTACTCCAAACATACAGAAATCAATTGACAAAGCAAAAACGATTGGATAGAGAGGACTTACTTCACTCTGTCAAATTTAAGACCCATCCGCTTTCCACCATCTTGACCTATTCATACCCAAGAAAAGTCCAGAGCAATTAGCAAATGGTCATCATCCTCATCTTCGTCAAGTCTAAAAACAAATATGGATTGACAAACAGTAAGATATCTTCATATGTCGGTCCTCATTCTCTAATTTTTATTTGCTTCTTAGGCAACGAGTTTCAATCATCATAGCGATCCGGATACAAAAAACTGACAGACAACAAAATGACAAAGCTTGTCCACGCACGGGACCCTGCCAGGACTTGTAATTGGGGAGCGGGGGATGGTGAGGCAAGCCGAGTCGGAGAAGATCCAAAGAAACGCTTAAAAGGAGGCGAAAGTGTGAAGTCAAATTTCTCTGAGGAATTTCATCAAACACTTGCCCCATGCACGCACAATCAATGAACTCCGAGCTTCGTTATCCAAAACAATCGCCAACCCAGATATTCAACACTTCCTCAGTACCCACCCAATGAAAACCCGAAGGAACCCACCTGAGAAAATCGCTGCGGGTGCACTCTTTCACCAACCCAATCAAATTCAATCAACTGTTCGACGAACAAACCCACACGCCACGAACTCCGCCCACCATACACGAACCAACCATCGCTTCACCGCCACCCAGACACGAAAACGAAAGGGAAAGAGAGAAAGAGAGAGAGAGAGAGGGAGGGAGTGTACCGGGCAAGGGATTGTAGTAACCCAAAACTTCGAGGTGCTTGCCGTCGCGGGGAGATCTGCTGTCGGCGGCCATGACCCGGTAGAAGGGCCGGTTCTTGCACCCGAATCTCGCCAGCCGGATCCGAACCACCATTGTTTCTGCTCCTCCTCCTCCTCCTCCTCCTCTCTCGCTTCGCTTCGCTCGCAAAGCGAACTGAGTGCAATCACGGTCGCTCTCTTTTGGGTGAACTCGAGGGGCGACTGAGGGCTCTGGGGTTTATGGTTTCAGTCGCCATTTCCCCCTTGTGTTTTTGCTTCTTCTTCCTTTCTCTTTTTTTTTTTTTTACTTTTTTCACCTGCAATTTCATTGGTATTCTGAATTTTGAAGAATTTACGGCGCAATACTTACAATTTTCAAATTATAATATTTTTTCATGTTACACTGTGATTAATATGTAAAGAACCACAACAATCCCATTTTAGTGCTGGATTTTTATTAAAATTATCGCGAAATTAAGTTTCTAAAAGGAAAGGAGCGACAAAATGAAATGGAAACAAAATAATAATAACAAAATTGGATGGCAACCTAAATATAAATTATTTACTATTATCCTTTTAATATTTCAAACTATAAGCTTATTGGTCATAACTCATGATAGCTCACGATGAAAAAGGAAAAATAGCTACATAAAAATAAGAGTCGAGCGCTCTTTTCGAATTTTAGAAAGTTTTCTTAAAATTAGATGGCAATTGAATTATACATTTTTTTTTCTCGTGTGATATTTTCCAACGGACAGCTCTTTTTCTTTTGGTCTAATAATACACAGTTTCAAAGGAAAAATAAAATAGCAGAAATTTTAGTTTTTCTTTGTCCAATCGACGACGTGGATGGAGATTTATAGATTTCATTACGCTTTAATATTTCGCATTTTGTGGGTATAGGTAACTAGTGCGTTCTAAACTATCGTCTATATTCGACATTGATAAAAAAAAAATTTGGTCTATATTATCTAGATAAGCATTTCATGGATAATTTGAAATTATCCACTACCAAAAGAGTCAGAAATCGGTAAGTATAAGGAACCGAGCTCGAAGAGCAATGACTAGAAATGTATGGAAGCAATTGACTTTAAAGCTGAAAACAACCTAGATGGCCTAGTGAGCCAATGCAACATAGCAGTAGCTTCCGTGGCCCTGTTTGTTCGTTTGCATTACAGTGACGGTGAGCTCCATAGATATATTCTTTATCTGAACGTACTGATGCCCGCATGCCCTACTCCGAATTCCCCCTATGTCTTTGTCTTCCTTGGGAGAAAATAATACCTTCGAAGTGTTTTACATACTGGTGACCCGAGGTCCCTCATTCCCTCTAAGTGTTTTACATTTCAGTAATCTCGAGATCCAAACGTGGATCGAGATAAAGCCCTTAAAGGATATGCTCAAGTCCAAAATAAAGATATTAGTGCTCGTGAAATTGTAAGATAAACATATGGGAAAGAAACATTTATTAAGAGCTTGTTAGGAAGGATCTTTAGCTGGCTCTGGAAATTGTAAGACTTGGTTTTACTTTGCACTTTTTAAAGACATGCTTAGGCCAATACTGACGATAACCTTATCAATGACCTTGTGTTGTTGCTGCTGTATGACTACCTAGTGACTACTGAAGAAGCTTCTAGATAAAATAATACATTACTGCTCGAGTAATGAATTTCCGGCTGATTTTGATCGCGCATACTGTGCGTAAAGTTGGGAATGGTTATGTGGGAAGGGAAGTCTTAATTTCTCTAATTTCTGGGCAAATATAAGCGAACAAAGGTCTTAGGTACTACCTTATCAGAACCAACTCTCGTTTAATCTTAGGAAAGCAGATGGGTCTGTAGGGGTTGCGGAAACTTCCATGTGCTTGAGCTGTTTATGAGACAGCTATAGCCACGTGGCTGCACTTTGCTGTGTAGACTAATCTTGTCAATGATCGTGGGACTTTGTCGAGTGCGTATCAAGGCTTTCGGTTTTTTCGATTCTCAGGGAGACATATGCGATCAAGGGAGTCTGCTACTGGACGCGATTAAGCAAAGTCCCATGCGGTAATCTCTGCCGTTGGGAGAGGACAACTAGAGGACCAAGACGGAGATTGTTGCTGCCGTCAAAGCAGAAAATATTAGGTGCATAAAGATACTCCATGTCAGCCATGCATTAAGCCATTAGGTGCATGACACGTGGCAAAAATGGGGCCCACTGTCAGATTTTAAGAAATTTACATCTTCTCTTGTCTCTCGCTCTTTGTTTCCCTGTTTGCGCTCTCTCTCTCTCTCTCTCTCTTTGCTCTTCTTTTTGCTTGTTCTCTCTCTCCAAGTCGTCTCTCTCAAGTTCGACCCCACCGCACAGCGCTCCGTTCATTCACCGGATTTGATGAAGTTTCACCAAATTTCCCAGTCCTCTAATCGAAACCTCCACTGTTCTTCTTTTTAGTTCTCCGTGCTCTACAAAAAATAAAGAAATGAGGAAATCTTCAACAGACTAAGTTATGTGAGAAAACAAAAATCAAACTGTGAAGGTGGAATTCGACGAAGAAGTGGTCGCTACGTTCTGTCTCTTTGCCGATTCAATCTTTCTCTCGCGCGCAGGCACGCCACTGTGACTTGCGCCTCAATCCAAGGTCGCCCGTTATGTTGCGATGAGGGATCGAGGTCGCCGACGCCATGGGCAACCTCGTCGAGGTCGCCATTTGGACATGGAGACCCTCTGATTGAGGCCGCGACCGCCATTAGCGACCTCGGATCTCAGTTGGCCATGGCATCGCAACCTCGATTCTTGGTCGCAACTGCCACCGTGACACCCTCGTGGTGACAAGGAGCTGAGGTCGCGGAGGCGTGGAGCAGGTCGTGGATGTGTGGAGCCGGAGAGGTGCGGAGTCATGGACTTGGCCGTGAACGGAGAGAGAACTTAGAGAGAAAGAGAGAGGGAGGAGAAAGAGAAGGTGAGTTTGAAAATTCCGACGGTGGGCCCGTTCTCGCTACGTGTCAGCTGCCGGATGGTCCAATGCATGACTGATGTGGAGTATCTTATCCACCTAATATTTTCTCCCATTAAAGCAGCCGGGAATGTTAAGGTGGTGCTGTTTCTAGTAGGTTCATCTTCACCATTATGAATTTTTTGTTTCTGTAGGCCTTGCAGTACGTGCAGGATAACCCCGACGAGCTTTGCCCGGCTGGATGGAAGCTCGAGGAGTCGTCCATGAAGCTAGACCCTAAGCTCAGCAAGGACTACTTTTGCTGTTACGAGGGAAGGAAAAATGACATAAATAGTCCATGAATCTTGATCCAATATATAATTTGGTTCATGAACTTTTAATTTGTTCAATATAGTTTCTGAATATTAACCTAATGTTCAATTTGGTCCCTGAACTTTTAATTTGTCCAACATGATCCCTGAACTTTTAACATGTGTTCAATTTAATCATTGAACTATTTGAAAATGTTCAATATAATCCTTCCATTAATTCAAGTGCAGGGACTATATTAAACATTTTCATATAGTTCAGGGACTAAATTGAACACATATTAAAAATTCAGGAATCATGTTGGATAAATTAAAAGTTCAGGGACCAAATTGAATATTAGATTAAAATTTATGAATTATATTAAATAAATTAAAAGTTCAATGACTATTTATGTTATTATCCCTACGTAGGAACAAATCATCGGTTCTCCTTGCTCAGAGGTGGGACAAAGTCTGCATCATTGTTGTTTTGTTCTTTTGCTACATCTTTTTCAGTCGAAATGTGTTTCGAGCTATATTTGTCTGGCAATGAATGCAATCGGATAAGACGTTTCCCATCTCCTCTGTACCACACAATTGATTTAGAGTCAAGCTCGTGATTCGGCTAGGAAACCACAATGTTATTTCTTCGCGTGATCGATCAATGCAGACATGTTTTTTTGCTTTCGACCAAAAAAGCCTTGAAATGTTTATGTTTCCTCTACGGAGTTTATGAGGAAAAGTATCAAAAAAGTTCTAAACTGATTACATTTATACCAATTTAGTCCTACACATTTATTTTGATGTCAATTGAGGCTTAAACCTTTTGAACTAGTGTCAATTGAGTTATTCTAGCTGATTTTGGCCTGATTTTATTGATGTGGATGCCGGCCGACCTACGTGGTACTGTTAGCGTTGACGTTGATAATTTTTAATAATATTTTAATATTTTTTTCAATTTTTAATTATTTTTCTGATTATTATTATTTTTTTTTTTCTTTCTTCCTCCCTTCCTCCCTTTACCAGTCACTAGCCACTGGGTGAGCCTTGACGAAAGCTCCCCTCGTCAGATCTAGCTAGGCCGACCCTCGCCTACACGAGGGCTCTAGATATAAAGTTGAGTATGACCCGTGAAAATGCTATGAACTTAAAAAGCCAAAATGTCAAAAAGATGATGGGGGCAATTTCACCTAATAACTAACTTGGCAATTTCCTATAGATGTTTGAAGAGGGATTCAATCGATTCATGAGTCTCGGTTTCAATACTTTATGGAAACTCGCCAAATCACCTAACTAAAAAACGAAATGCGATTTTTTTCTCATTTGCAAATTTGTTCATAAGTTTCTCTTATATTGTCGTCAACCATTAAAATTTTAAAAAGTTGCGGTCATTGTTTTTTTCGAATTCCAAACCAATTAAAAGAAATAAAAAAGAAGGCGCTTAGATTTGGTCACCCGCAGACTTTTTGAACGTACTTTCGCCCCAAGCGGGATTTCTTGCTTTTCTAATGCAGTTTTGCAGAGTTGCTCTTCCTCAGTAACCCGATAAATGAGTTCAGTCCTGGTCTCGGAGTCCCGATAGGCGAGAGGCAATTCCCGGTCAGGTTGCTGTTCTGGAGATGGAAGGAGGACGTCGCTCCTCCCCTCCCTCACGGCGCGGATGGCGGCGTCCGCGGAAGCGCACCTCTCGCTGGAGGCCTTGGGACTTGGACGATCCTGATAGAAACAAGCTGTTGCTGAGGTCCAGCGCCGAGTTCATTGAAGAGGAAACGCTCCGGGAGGCCGAGGAGACGAGGCGGGGTTCTCGGGGGAAGCCCGGCCCTCCGTACCGATACGACGTGTTCCTGAGCTTCCGCGGCGAGGACACGCGCAGCGGCTTCGCCGGCCACCTCCACGCGGCGCTGGACCGGCTGGGGATCGTCGCGTTCATGGACGACGAGGAGCTCCGGAAGGGCGAGGAGATCGCGCCAGCGATCCTCGGGGCCATCGGGGAGTCGAGGATCGCCATCGTCGTGTTCTCGGAGGACTACGCGTCCTCTGGGTGGTGCTTGGACGAGCTGGTGAGAATCGTGGAGTGCAGGGACACGATGGGGCAGATCGTGTGGCCGGTGTTCTACCAGGTGGATACGTCGGAGGTGAGGAGGCAGAGGGGGAGGTACGGACAAGCCCTGATCAAGCACGACGAGAGGTTGAAGTCGAAGGGCGGCGATTCGGAGAAGGTGGAGAGGTGGAGAGAAGCACTGACTAAAGCAGCTAACATCACCGGCTGGCATTTGGTTCACGAGTAAGCCTATCTATCATTCACTCCTTTCTGAGTATGCGTACTGTTGGCAATAGATTCATGGTAGTGCTTATGCATAAAATGGGAAGGAGATCAATTCCAGCTAATTGATTTTCTTGACAAGCAAGTCATGCGTTGAGTATGTAAACATGCAGGTGGACCATGTCCCTCTGCAAGCCCATTTCTGTTTTAGCTATCAATTGCTAGGAACTGAATTTAATCTGGTCTATAGTGCTTGAGATATTGACCCCTTTGTAACAAATGTCTTTGAATCTACCAGGCGCGAGTCTACTGTCATTCAGAGCATTGTCAAGAGAGTATGGGCTCAGCTGAATCGCAAGCAGTTACATGTTCCTGAAAACGTGGCTGCCATGGACTCGCATGTGGACCGTATGCGTACTTTGCTAGACATGGAATCGAATGAAGTTCGCATGGTCGGAATTTGCGGACTTGGAGGAATAGGGAAGACGACTATCGCCAAAGCTACTTACAATGCCTTTGCGGACAAATTTGAGTGTTGCGGCTTTCTTTCCAATGTTAGAGAAACTTACGAGAAATTTGCAGGCGGTGGCCTACTTCAGCTTCAAGAGGCACTTATTTCCGAGGTAATGTGGGATGATGGTCTGAAGCTTGGCAATGTCCACAGAGGTATGAGCATGATAAAGAGTAGACTTTGCAGAAAAAAGGTCCTCGTTGTCCTGGACGATGTGAACCACTCGATCCAATTGGAAACACTAGCTGGACGACATGATTGGTTTGGTTGTGGAAGTAGAATCATCATAACGACTAGAGATGAGCATTTACTGGCTGCTCATGGCGTAGCAAGTATGTACAAGGTTCAACCATTAGATCGTTTAACGGCTCATATGCTCTTCAGTTCAATTGTTTTCCCGAATGTTTCTCCTCCTCCAGATTATGAAAAGCTTTCATATAACGCAGTGGATTACACCAAAGGACTTCCGTTAGCTATTAAAATTTTGGGTTCTTCTCTTCGAGGTAGAAGCTTACTTGAATGGAAAAGCGAATTAGATAAATTGAAGAAATTTTTCAATGGAGAAATCTTCAGTGCTCTGAGAATGAGCTTTGATGGTCTAGATGATCGTAACAAGGATATTTTTCTTGACATCGCATGTTTCTTCAACGGAGAGAGTATAAGTTATGTGAGAAAAATTTTGGAGAGCTGTGATCTCTACCCGGATGGTGGATTTGCTGTTCTTATAGATAAGTCACTCATCACCATTGAGTATGGCAAGCTGGAGATGCATGATATGAATCAAGAAATGGGAAGAGAAATTGTTCGTACGGAATCTCCCAAAGAGCCTGGGGAGCGCAGCAGATTGTGGTTCTATGAGGACGTGCTTCATGTGCTAACAGAAGGCACGGTAATAAATTGAATCATGATCTTTTGTTTTTTACAATATATATGCCTGATTGGTTGGGTTAAAGCCTCTTCCAAAGTACTTTCGGCCTTCTACTAAAACCAGTGTGTGAATATTTTTCTGTTAAGTAATATAATGGCCTGATGGTCTCATAAGAATCACTTTTTTCCATATCCCACCCTGAGATGTAAGGTTTGTACTATTTACCTCTCCCCAGAAAGTAAATTATTAAAAAATCTGCAGGAACTTAAATATTTTGTCTTTTTTAATTATTTGAGGTGTTCATAAAACTCATGTGTCAACTGTCAAATCCTGAAGTGGAAGCAAATTCTGAAAGCTAAGAACAAAAGGCACCCGAAGCACACCAAATCTTATTTGTTACTAGTTAAGTCCTTGCATAACCTATGTACTCTTTGCACTGAAATTGTCTACTCATATATGTGCTGCCAGGGAACTAATAAAGTCGAAGCAATAATGCTCAAGTTGGCTGCTCGTGAAAATGTACACTTTAGTGCTCTAGCCTTCAGAAACATGAAAAGGCTCAGAATTTTCTCAGCTCGCAATGTATACAATTCAGGTTATCCCATATACTTTCCTGCTCGATTAAGATGGCTGGAATGGCCCGATTACTCTCCACCATCGGAGCCATTCAAGACAGGCCTAGACAGGAGACTTGTAGGCCTAGACCTGAGCAAAAGCAGCATCCGCGTATTGGGGAAGGAATTCGAGGTATGCACTTGCAGTATTCTCTCCTGTCAAGATGAAAAATTAAACTGAGAAGATCTTGAAAAAACTACTTATACGTATCATTATTTAATGTGCAGCTTTTTAGAAATTTGAGGACTGTTAATTTCAGCCACTGTACATTGCTGAGTGAAATTCCCGATGTATCGTCACTGCCAAATCTTGAGAGTTTGGATCTCCAAGAGTGCTCCAATCTTGTTGAGGTTCATCAGTCTCTTGGGCATCTTGACAAGCTCGTATATTTGAACTTTTTGAACTGCCGCAACCTTAGCTGTTTCCCAAACAGTCTGAAGTCAAGATCTCTTCAAGATCTGATTCTTAGAGGTTGCTCAAAGCTTTCAAGGTTTCCAGATATTCTTGTACAGGTGAAAGGTCTAAAAGAACTCACGCTTCATGAGACTGCCATCAAAGAACTACCCTCTTCTGTTGCGAATCTCATTGACTTGAAAGAGTTGTATCTACGGGACTGCATAGACCTTAAAAAACTTCCTTGTAGCATCTATTCACTGCAGCATCTTGAGCATATTTTCATTGATGGTTGCTTACAACTCAGCAAGTTCCCGGATCTTGCGTGGGGATCAAGTGATTATATCAATTTCTCTCTCCCATTAGCCCTTCCGAGCGTGATTTACTTGAATGTGCAAAGATGCAGCTTATCAGAGCTTAGTTTCTTGAAAAATCTTCATTGCATGTCCTCATTGACAATTTTAGACCTGTCAGAGAACAAATTTGTCAGTCTTCCTATACGTGTCGGTCAATTTACTAGGTTGCAGCAGCTTTGTTTGACACATTGCAAGCAGCTTCGAGAGATTCTAGCTCTCCCGCCAAACATAACATATTTATTTGCACAAGGTTGTGAATCGCTGGAATCATGTGCAGACTTATCGCACATGTTACGATATAATCCAGATGAATCACCCCGGCTTAGACGAATTGACTTCTCTGGCTGTCATAAGCTACTTCAGGATCAATGCTCCAGTAGTTATGATATGCTGTCAATTGAGGTCTCTCTCTCTCTCTCTCTCTCTCTCTCTCTCTCTCTCTCTCTCTGTGTGCATGTGTTTGTCTCTCAAGTGTAAATATTTGTCATGGCTCTCTCTCTCCCTCTCTCTATGCACGCGTTTGTCTCTCAAGTGTAAACTGCAAATGTTCCGAATCGCAGGGATTGCTTGGAGAGACTCGGGTAGACATTTTTCATCCAGGAAGCAAGATCCCAAAGTGGTTCATCCATCAAAGCATGACAGGACTCATAACCTTTCCTGTATCTTCAGAATCATACCGTGACATAGCCAGCTTGGCCTTTTGTGCTATTGTCGGTTCAGCTAATCGAAAGGAAGCCAGTATTTCATGCGAGATCCAGTTATTTGTCAACAAACAAAAAACTTATGGCTGTGTAGATTGTTTTTCCTCGTTGGAGTCTGACCACATATGGCTTTTATACGTTCCACGGCGATTGATGTGGGGATTGGACGCGAAATTGTCGAGTCATTGCAGTCAATTTATTGTGTTGTTCCAGGCACCGGAGGGGACTCTAAGAAACTGTGGGGTGCATCTGGTGTACAAACAAGGTAAGCAATGAAATGACACAAAGATTGACGAAAGCATCGATCCTCTGAATTCGAACACATAGCTTACAAGTTCCCATGTTGGAGGCCACAAGAGGAAGGGAAGATTTTCAGACTCCTGACACGGTACACTACGATTTGAAATTAGCTTCTTGTAATTTAGTATAGGGGGTTATGTTAATACCCTTTCGAGCGGCTTTGATTGTGTGTTTCCTAATAGCGAAAATAAACTTCTTCTTGTGTTTTTCTTAACCCTCAGATAATGTGATCATCTTCCATCTTTTCCTCAATGAGAAAGTGCAAGGATGTTCCTGGCTAGTCTATATTCCTAAATTTTCTTGTCACGGGACCAAGCTCAAGAAAGAGAAACCACAAAAAGAAGAAGGGCTTTAAATAAAGAACTAGATTTCCAGATTGGCCCAATCTTTCTACAAGAAAATGCAGGATTTGATTTGGCGAGGTTATGATATATCAGTGCTAAAAACAATTTAGTCACTTCCTTACCAAACAAAAAAAAAACAATTTAGTCACTCTTTCTACTTTTTGCCCTGTTCTAATCTTGGCCTCAAGGTAGATCAGCAACTACTGAACAGTCACGAGAATGTAGGATGGTCCCTGCAGTCGATAAAGTCTATGAAAAGCTACATAGTTGGGTTTGCTTTAGCTTTGTTTCCAATTCACCTCATAAGTAATCATGGGATTCCAAGCCTTTTGGTCGTCACGTCCAGGCAAGAATATGCAAGTGGAAGAAGAGACAGATCGACAAATGGCAACAAAAGCAAATGATGATTGGTCCACATATCGATCACACGCATCAAGTGATGATCAAGGAATCAATACCTACCTGTACCGCTGCGCGGCAGTCCATCTCCCTTCTCCCAAAACCTTCGCAAAACATCATAGGAAAAAGGGAACAACTTTTTCACTGTTCCTTCCCCTCGCCCTTTTGATCTTTCTTTTTCTGTCTTTTAGTTCTCCTCGGAATGCACCACCTTTGAGCTCGCTCGTCGGGCGGCCTGCAATCCCGTCTCCATGCGCTTTCCTTCTCTTTCATCGGACCACATCAAAGTTAGCAACTTGACATTCATCATTCATCTCGACCTCGGACAATGACGTGGACATTTTTCAGAGGAAAAAAAGCCCTGCCCAACCTATAAAAAGCGGGCCACGACATGAATATGACATGCATTAAAACTCCACGAACAAGCACTTGGATACTCTCGTCCAAGTGAAATAAGTCAAGGTAAGATCCGGCTCTTATACTATATTAGAAAGTTCAATCCAAAAACTTAAATTGATAGGTGAACATACATAAATATCCGTTGAAACTCCATAAACAAGAGATTCTTTTAAAGATAGAAAAGCCAAATGAGGGATCTAAAGATAGTTAAATAATCAAAAAAAGATATTTACATACTTAATGGGAAAGAAATAAGATAAGAATTGATTGGGTAATAATATCTTTCTCTCGTCGTACGATGTTTGACAATAACTATTGTTGAAACCAAAAAGGATATAGAGAAACTTTGAAGATTTTGGTGAGGACCATACAAATCCACAAATGATAAAGAATAATATTGAAAATGCCTTTTTGTGTGGACTTCACACAGAGAAGATACAAGCTACACCCTGCAAGCTTTTTCTCTCGACTCTCAACTCTCTCTTATTTCTAAGGCTTTCCACACGTTGACACAAATGCGGAGGGGACATGCCTATTTATACTACTCTTAAGGCGGTGAAGTTTTCTTCTTTATCAAGTAAATTTGACTTGTCAACTAGAAGACCAATTTTGTCCTTAAAGAAAGTAACAAAAGACAGAGAACCTGTAGGAGGCATTTGGACAAATCTAGAGAGAAAGAGAAACGGTTCAATTTCATCACTCCCCTCACCGATTGCAACACTGAAGCAATTCCCATCTTCTACGGTATAAGTTCTTGAGAATTATACCAAAAACAATTTTAATATTTCTAATACCTTGACATGCGAAACACCATTGTTATTGATGAAGCGAATATTGCCATGGAAAATGGGTTAAATTAAAAGGAATTTATTATTCTTCTAAATATTTTGCATTGGATCCTATAATATTGTGCGGTATTATCCTTAAATGCCAAGGTTTGCAAGTTCCTCACTGTTATACTTTTAATAAATTATATTTCACATTCTTTGACACGGGATCCTTGCAATTCAACATTTAGATTTTGACACTGCTTTGTTACATTTGGCTCTCCATGAATCCCTGCCAAACGATAACAAATGTTTCGTGTCGAAAACTCTAATGACAATGATAAAAAAATGCATTTCACGAATGATTTTAAGGAACTCGTCCTTTTTTTTTTTTTGGCTCTAGTCACTAGATAAGGAAAAGTTTGAAATTCTTTTGAGGATGTATATGATTAGTTTTTTTGAAAATGGATATTATTTAAAAATAGGTGAATATTTTTCTTTTGTGAATTTACAGTAAAAGTCCGATATCTTTCATCTGGGGAGGTCGCCAAGAGAGAGCTCAAATTTGAGTCTGTAAATGTATACAATTAGACTCATCTCCATTCAAAAGTTTAAATTAATGAATTATTGATCAATTAAGATTAAGGGTGTAAATGGTTCAGTTCGGTTCGATTTTTCAAGAAAACCGAACCTAACAGAACCATTAAGGGTGCCCCCTTGAACCGAACCGAAAAATTGATTTGGTTCGGATTAGTTTTCGGTTTCAAGTTCATTAAGCAAAGAGAGAGAGGAGAGAGGAGAGAGAAAGGGAGGGAGAAAAGGCAAAACAGCCCTAAACTGAAATGTCTATTTTAGTTCGGTTCGATCCAAACCGATCCGAACGGAACAGAAATAAATCGAACCGAAAAGAAAAATTGGTTTAATTTGATGATCCGAACTGAAACCGAAACCGAAACCGAACCGAAATGTACGAAATTTTCGGTTCGGTTTGTATCTCGATTCGGTTTTCCGGTTCGGTTCTGACACCTCTAATTAAGATATATTAATTGCTCTATACCATACCAAATTTCCGTTGTGGAATTTTTCTAGCAGTACTCACCTGTGCGACACAACATGTGACGGAGGGCCAAGGAAATTTATGCGAGCATCGCTGTCCAATTTCAATTCGCTGGCCGATGCATTGCATATCGTATATAATAAAACGGCCTACACACGAGGAGCCAACTGAAATTGCTTTGATGGACAAGCACACGACACGTGGCACTCACGCATGGGACCCACGACCAGGCGAGAAGCCAAAAGCGAAAAGCGAAAAGGGAAAAGGCACACCTCGTACCAGGTTCTATGGCCATTTTCCCGCGTATATAAAGCCGCATACCATCGTCCCCTGTCACCCCCCCACGCTCGACAGAAACGTCACCATGTGGATTCATTCGCTTGAAAATTTCTCATGCTATCTCCTCCTTTGACCTTGAACTAGAGGTCAAAATGACGACCGCGCCGCCGCCCGGAGGCAGCCATACCAACGAACCACGCTTATCGTTTTCCGACGCCCTCTTTCGAGAATCGAGCTTTGAGCTAGGAAAGGCAGAACCTTTCGCAAAATCACTTGAAGAAATCGCGTCCGTTGCTGTTCATGACGCTGCCGCTGTATGGCCATCGTGCTCGTTGCGGGCAGCAGCGGACAACGTGGCGAGACCGATGCAGGGGCTGGGGGAGGCGGGGCCAGTGCCATTCCAGAGGAAGACGTAACAGATGGTGTCAGACCCGGCTACGGACCCGGTGGTGTCCTGGGGCTTGAGCCGGGACAGCTTCGTGGTGTGGGGTGAGCACGAGTTCTCGAAGCAGGTCCTGCCTCGATACTTCAAGCACTCCCAACTTCTCCAGCTTCATCAGGCAGCTCAACACTTACGTGGGTACACCCTTCGAACGGGATAGTGTTTTTTGTCCATGTTTTTGCTTGAAACTTTCTCCATAGGTAAGAGCAAACTAGTCATATAAATGTGTGTAATGTATGTGCATGTTTATCTTGGTTTTGACTCTGTTTCAGTTCTGTTTTTTGATGTCGTTCAGAGTGTGATCCTCTTGGGGCATCCGGCTACTCTTCATTGTCCCAACGGATAGTCCCCCGGGGCAAAGAGGCTAAAATCCAAGGGACTCCACTCCCGACGTTTGCTCAGGTGTTGAGATTCAATTTTACCCACTTGCTCGGTTATTAATTGCGCGTTACCCTAGTGTAGGGGACGAGGAATGAAGAAATCTGAAATGTACATGGATTCTATACGAAATAAGATGAATCCTGTGGCATATGTTCACCAAAATTTACATCGAGTGGCCAGGGGGAAATTGCCCGTCATCATATTCAAGTGATGATGCTGTAGATGGTAGTTTGCAGAAACTACCATGTCAACCATGACATCAGAACACCCCCATAAGATTATCTTCTGGCGTCAGAAAAGTCCTTTGGGAATGCTCTTGACTTCCACGTCCAATAACTAAATTAACACAATTAAGATCCTCACGAATTCTTTATTGAGTGTGTACTTATATTTGTACGAATTTATCGAGCAATTCGGAATTTATATTTCCCAATAATGCTATCCGTGTGTGTAATAAAGCTAGATTACCATGAAAACAGGGGATCCAGAGACACAAAACAAATGTTGCTGCCAAGAGACCCAAAAGCGAAAAATAGGAAAAAGAAAATAAGTAAACCGATCAAAACAAGCTTTGAATGCTTATTGGAGACCATACATGTAATAGGAGCCATTGCAGTTTGCAAACGTCGGATTTGTTAGAGATATGTATTAGAGATATCGATCTTCCCTGATTGATTGTGTTAGAGATGTCAATCCTCCATAATTGATTCTGTTTGATGTTATTTGATATTGTAATATTTTGTTAATTTAGATAGTTATCTAGATTAGCTTATAAATAGGCTCATTCAGAACAAACACCATAGAAAGGTTCTCCATCCTCCGGCGAGTCCAGACTAGCAATGAACGTCAGCGGAAACCTCTCCACGTGCCTCCGAGGTTCTCTGCGCATGATATCCACTCGCCGTGTGAGACACATGCGATTCATCGGTTTGAACCAGTGATGTCATCCTCTAACGTTAGCGACACGTCACCGCCAAGTCATCTGCCACGTGTGATATCCACGCCTCGTCATCTGCCACGTCATCATAGCACTGTGATCGTTGACCGCACTGACCGACTGTTGACTTGCGTTGACCAGGCATTGACCAAAACAGTTTATTTATTTTTTGACCGGTTCGATCTCTTTTGGACCGGTTCTTGGTATTTTTAGATCGGTTCCTAAGGTATTTTGACATTTTGAATCCATTTTTGCCTTATTTTTTCAATATCGACCTTGGAAATATTGATTTTCTTAGAATTCATTATATTGGGTATATTCTAGTTTATTACATATCATGGAAAAATTAGAAATCTCAGTACCCATTCAAACCATCTTGAATGGATCAAACGATATCTTATAGGCTCAAGAAATGTCAATTTTTCTAAAAGAATGTAAGCTTTAGCGTTACGTCACTGGAATATTTGTAAGCCTTTTCAAGCTACTAGTGAGGCTAATGATAAATTTGCTAAACGATTGGAGGAGTGGGATAGCAGAAATCATAAGATACTCACGTGGATTCAAAACACTTCGATTCCATCTATCAAACTTCAATTTAGTCGACTAGATACATGAAATGAAGCTTGGGATCTTCTTGTCGGTTGTTATTCCACTTCAGACATTGCTCATCAATATCAACCGTTGGGGAATTTACATCGCATGCATCGGGAGACAAGTTAGTCTATTAACAATTTTTTATCTTTGATGCATGCTATATGGGATCAGCTAACCTTATCTGAGCCTAAATGGGAGTCAACTACTGATGCCCGCATGTTTACTGAATATCGCAATCGAATGCATGTAATGCAATTTCTAATGGCATTTAATGATGAGTTTGAACCTGTGCGAGTTTCACTTTTGCATCGAGATCCTTTACCTCGTCTGGAGGTAGTTGTCTTAGAACTGCTGACCAAAAAAACTTGACTAGCTACTTTAAAAGCACCACATGCTACTCTATCGATCTCCACTCCTACAGATACAGTACTTGCCACTTCTGGTTCTTCCTCATGGCGCAAGCCTTACTATACGCACTGCCATTGACTTGGTCATCGTGCATCCAATTGTTATCAACTACAACCTAAGCAACCTATGGGAACAAACAACCGATCTCGATTCAAAGGTCCGCATGTGCGCTCATCCACTATTGCTGCTACCATTAAGGATTCTTCCAACCGTTCATTAGTTACTCTATCATTAGATGATCTTCCATCCATAGTCCATTCCATTATTCAATAATCTAGTACGTCTAGCTCCTATGTACCTAACTCCTTTGCTCTGTCGGTTAATCCAGGTACTTTTGATTTGTGGGTATTTGATTCTGCCTGCTGTAATCACATGACCTCCAACTCCCATTTATTCAAGTCAAAATCATAGACTTCACAAGCACCTATTATTCATACCGCTGATAACTCTAAGATGCTAGTGAGTCATACAGGAACATTTTAATGTCCACATTATCCTTGTCCGATACATTTATGGTTCCCAAGTGCTCATCAAACTTGATATTAGTGGGATAGCTATGTGAACTTGATTTTGACATTCATTTTTCTTCGAATAGTTGCCGTGTGCGCGATCCACAGATGAGACAAACAATTGGGATAGGCCGTAAAGTGGGTCACTTGTTTGAACTTGTTTCGTTAGAGCTTCCCAATTCCTTCATTAGTTGTGCTGCCACAGTATCATCTGAAACTTGACATTCTCGTTTAGGTCATCTTTCTTATTCTAGATTAATTCCTTTGATTTTAAATGGTCATTTAGGTTCTGTTGACAATAAAACTTTTGATTGCTTACCTTGCAAATTGGGAAAACATCATGCTTTACCATTTAATATTAGTGAATCTGTCTCTTATGCTCCATTTGATCTCATTCATTCAGATATTTGGGGACTCCCATTATGGGTGGATCTCGTTACTTTGTGATTTTTGTGGATGATTATTCTCGTTTTACATAGCTATATCTTATGAAGAATTGATTTGAACTTACTCATATCTATGGTAACTTTGCTGCCATGATCAAAACACAATTTTCTCGAGATATCAAAGTTTTTCATACTAATAATGCCATGGAATATAGGGACAGAGAGTTTTTTAGAATTCTTTCTCAGAATGGTACTATTATTTACCGTTCTTGTCCAGGAACTTCTCAACAAAATAGTCAAGTAGAGCATAAACACAAACATAACTTAGATATCGTACGAACTCTTTTAATTTCAGCATCTTGTCCAGAGCAGTTTTGGACAGAGACCTATCATACTGTTATATATACTATCAATCATATTCCGTCACCTATTACAGGTAACATTTCTCCTTACGAGCATTTGTATGGCAGTGTTCCCAATTATAGTCTACTTCAAGTTTTTGGTAGTGCATGTTTTGTACATCTTCTCTCTAATGAATGCATGAAGTTTGAACCTCGTGCTTGTTTATGTTGCTTCCTTGGATATGGCATTGAGCATAAAGGGTATAGATGTTGGGATCCTATCTCTAATCATCTTCATGTGTCTCGTCATGTTACATTTTGTGAACATAAGATGTTTTTGTCTCTCCGTCCTTTTGAATCCTCCCCTACTGTTCCAACTGTCCGTTTCTTCCACCACAAAAAAATAAGGATTTAGCCATGAAAAATTAGTGACGAATAATTTTTTGTCGCTAATTTGCGACGGAATTAGCGACAAATTTTTTTTTTGTTGCAAATTAGCGACGGATAACTTTTCGTCGCTAATTTCCAACGGAAAAAAAATTCAACGCAAATTTGCAACGAATTTAGCGACTGAAAAAAATCCATCGCTAATTTGCGATAGAATTTGCCAAGAAAAAAAATTCGTGGCTAATTTGCGATGAAAAAAATTCGTGGCTAATTTGCGATGAAAAAAATTCATGGCTAATTTGCGATGGAATTAGCGACGAATTTTTTTTCCATTGCTAATTTTCGACGGAAAAAAATGTCGTCGCAAATTTGCGATGAAATTTGACTTGAAAAAAAAGTCGTTGCTAATTTGCGAAGAATTTTACGACGAAAAAAATCCGTCGCTAATTTACCACGAATTTTGCCACGAAAATATTTCGTTGCTAATTTGCGACGGAGTTAGTGACTTATTTTTATTCATCGCTAATTTTGCGACACAATTTGCAACGAAAAATAAATTCGTCGCTAATTTGCGACGGAAAATAAATTCGTCGCTAATTCGCTTATTGTTCGCCTCACTACTGGTATGATACCCCTCTCCCAAATTTCTCTCGCTTTCTGCTAATTCCTCATATCATTGATTGTTGTTCTCCCTCCCTCTCCCTCTTTCATTTCTCTCAATAAACCTCTATGTGCGCGCGTAAATCAGTCTCGGTAAAGCTTTTCTACTGGTAAGTGGCGTGGCTAAATTTATCGCAAAACTATTCATAGCTAGATTCGAATTTTTATTATTTTATTGAGATTTTTTTCTCTTTTCTTTCCTAAATTCATCGCCGGTCACTGGCCATGGGCGAGGCCGAGTGGCCTCGCCATGGCCGCCGCCGTTGGACCTTGCCATCGCAGCGAGGATGAGCGGCGGCCATGGCCACTCGCCTCGCCACCCATGGCCGGTGAGGTCCAACTTACTGGCCTCAACCAGTCGCCGGACCGATGAAAAAAAAAATTAGCAAAAAAAAAAATTTCAAATTTTTTTTAAAAAAAAAATCTGAAGTTATTTTTGTTTTTAGGTATGTATCTATTTGAAGTGAATGTTGCAATTGTCATTAAATTGAGCACTTTCTACTAGAAAGTCTTCAATCAAATACTTGGATAAGTCTTCTTGACATGGTTATTTTTTCATTTTTTTCAATTTCAAAGTAATTGTTTTGTTAAAAACAAAATTTTAATTTTTAGAATGTTATGGTTTTAATTAAGAAAATTTTATGGCTTTAATATTTTACGATAATTTTTTTATTTTTATATAGACACAATGCAAAGAGACAGGGCGTGAATGTATAATAAGAACTTACCTGGACATCGAGAATTGACCGATGAGTTTTGTACTGGGTTGAAACTATTTTTGGACTTTGCTAGTAGTAAATATGAGTTAATGGATAGAAATAAATTACGTTGTCTGTGTAACAAGTGCAGTAATGATAAATTTTATGTGTGTGATAAAGTTAGAGAACATCTTTGTAAATTTGGATTTACTCCGAACTACTATAATTGGATTTGCCATGGTGAACCATTTATATCTGATGAAGGATATCGAATAAGTGACCAATTTTCAGTTAGGGAAGAATATAGCTATTATGACCAATTGAACCTATACCAGAGGATGATCATTGATGCAGCTGGTCAGAATGTTATGTCAAATTCGAACCATGCAAGTACTAATTTTACTGCTCGACTTGATTAATTGGAAGAGATAGGAGTAACAGGTTATGGTGAGAAAGTGTGTAATGAAACTTTTCCATCTAATTAGTTCTGGAAAATGTTGAAGCAGCAGATGAACCGTTATGGGTAGGTTGTGACGACCACACTCAGTTATCAGTGACAACAAGATTGTTAAATATCAAGGTAGAGCATAGTGTGTCTGAGAATTGCTTCAACTCTTTTGTTGAAGTAATGCGGGAAACATTGCCTCGTGACAACATCATACCAAGTGATTTTTACGATATGAAGAAGTTAGTGGATAACTTATGTCTTCCAATCGAAAGGATTGATATTTGTAGTAGGGGTTGTATGTTATATTGGAAAGATAATGAAAATGCAGAATCTTACAAATTCTGTAGCCAACCTAGGTACAAGATTAACAGGAGGCAGGGTCGTAATCAGAAGTATAGACCATGCAAGCAAATGTTTTATCTGCTCTTAATCCCCAAATTGCAAAGGCTTTATGCGTCTCAAGTCACCGCTGAACACATGACTTGGTATGCAAATCATGAAACAGAAGAGAGTCTAATGTGTCATCATTCGGATGTAGAGGTATGGAAACATTTTGATAGAACATACCCTGAGTTTGCAATAGAGTATCGAAACATCATTTAGGTCTCTGTGCTGATGGATTTGCCCCATTTGGGAAATCAGGAAAAAGTCATTCATGTTGGCCAGTTATCTTAACTCCGTACAATTTTCCACCCAATATGTACATGAAGACACCTTATATGTTTTGACATTGATCGTGCCTAGCCCGCAAAATCCGAAAAAGTTGATAGATGTTTATATGCAACCATTGATTGAAGAGTTATAATGGTTATGGGATGAAAGTGTCGATACGTATAATGTTTCTACTGATCAAACATTTGTAATGAAGGCTGCTATTCTTTGGACGATAAATGACTTTCCAGCTTATGGAATGTTATTTGGATGAAGTACAGTTGAGATCTTAGGAAGTCCGATATGTTTGAAGAGATTGAAGTCATTCAAATTAAGGCATGGTAAGAAACCCAACTATTTTGACTGTCACAGACAATTTTTGCCGCCAAATCATACATTCAAAAGGAACAAAAAAGAGTTCATTAAGAATAGGATTGAAAGAACACCTTCACCATTGAGGATGACCGGTAATCAAATTTGGGAGCGAGTCTAGGACTTTCCAACTGTTGTTGAAAACCCTCATAGCACAACTATTACGTATGGAAGTACACATAAGTGGACTAAGCGCAGTATATTTTGGGATCTACCATATTGGAAGGCTCATCTTATTCATCATCATCTTGACGTCATGCACATTGAAAAGAATGTTTTCGACAATGTCATAAATATTGTTATGGATGTCACTGGAAAAACAGAAAACAACTTGAATGCAAGAAAAGATATGAGAGATATTTGTCATCGGCCAACACTAGATGTGGATGCAAGCAGCAGGAGACCCAAACCAAAAGCAGTTTACACATTGGATAAGGAGTAGAGACGAGTCGTTTGTCAATGGTTGAAATCTGTGTGGTTTCTTGATGGATACACTTCGACCAACGGGAGATGTGTTGATTTGAACGAATGCAAGTTGATAGGATTAAAGAGTGATGATTGTCAAATATTTATAGAAAGACTAATTCCAATAGCTTTCAAGAAATTTCTATCAAACTTTGTATGGGACGCCATTACAGAGTTAAGTAATTTACTTCATGATATTTGCTCAACAATGTTAAAAGCATAACACATGAAGAAACTAAAGAAAGACATTCTAATTATTCTTTGCAACTTAGTTCCTCCATCGTTTTTTGATTCAATGGAGCATCTTTTAGTTAACTTGCCTTATGAGGCTAAAGTTGCAGGTCCCATCCAATTTCGATAAATGTATTCATTTGAGAGGTAAATTTTTTTTAAAATAAATTTCAAAATACTTTATTATATATTATTCTTTGATAAACTTCTTTCTATTGCAACTAGGTTCTTATGTCATTTGAAGAAAAAAGTGAAGAATAAGGCATGTGTTGAAATTTCAATTTGTAATGCATATATTATAGAAGAAGTGACAACATTTGCATCATATTATTTTGAGCCGTACGTGCAGTGCAAGAGGCGGAGAGCAGGAAGAATGATGAGAGTCCTATTGATCCCAATTGCAAATCATTCTCTATTTTCAATTATTTCGGTTGCCTAAGTAGCAGATGTAAGTTTCGTTACTTAACAGGCAAAAAACGACATGCAACCCATACATATATTTTACTAAACTGTCAAGAAGTGGAGCCATACTTCGAGTAAGTGTATATTTGCAAATATATGTATTGCGTGTAAAATATTGACTAATATATAAATGTAAATTGTTAATAGGATTTTTTAAACTTCAATGTATGGATACCACCAAATGAGTTTGACCGTTTGTGCGATAAACAATTTACAGCATAGTTCCAAACATATGTAAGTTCCCTATGGACCAAAACCAAGTTATTAATATTTTATACATCATTTAAATATATATTATTGACTTTACGTGTGTGACCTTAGGTTCATAGTAATCATGATCAAGTTGAAGAGTAATGATTGCTATATCATCTGTCATGGGGTCCAAAGGCAAGAGTACAAACTTGGCCAACATATTTCACAAACGGGTATAATTTTCACACTAAAAAATATGGAATGGGAATAGCCACAATGAATAGTGGTGTGTGTATTCGGTCATTCAATGGTAGCAGTTCACAAGATAAATTTTATGGCTTGTTGGATGAAATCATAGAGATAGAGTACCTCAGACCATTAATGTGGCTTGTGCTATTTAAGTGCATGTGGTTCGACCCCGTCAAAGGAATGAAGGTGCATACGAAGTTTAATTTGTTGAAATAAATCACAAGAAAATGTATATGAAATATGAACCATTTGTATTGGCACAATAAGCAATTCAAGTATATTATGCATCATATCCTAGTTTGAAACGTGACCAAGCTGATTGGTAGGCTGTACGTAAAACCAAAGCACGAAGAAAAATCAAGGAATACTAGAAGGATATAGCATATCAACAAGAAGAAGTTATTGACACGGTTCATACTGAGGAATATAACATTTCAACTTTTTGAGATCCATGTGGAGCAATGATAGATGTAGATCTAACTGAAATTTGCAAATCAAATTTAGAATGTGTTGCAGAATTTGATTTTGAGACAAATAATGATGACGACGATGATGCTCACGAAGAAGATGAAGATCAAGATGACGACAAAGGTGAAGATGAAGATTTTTGAGACTTTTTACTGATTATGTCATTATTATTATTATTACGACCAGAGTTTATTATCGTTGTCATATTTATTATTATTGTTGTTGTCGTAATTATTAGTATTGTTGTTGTTGTTGTTATTATTATTATAGTTAATGTTATTATTATTATTATTGTTGTTGGTGTTGATTATTTTTATTGCTATTATTGTTACTGAAACGGCCTTGTTAGGAAAAAAAATGAATTAGGGGTGTGTGGGGTAGTAGAAATGAAATAGGCGTGTCTTGGGCTTTTTTAAGAATTCATGGCTAAATCCGTGGCAAATTTGCCACGGATTTAACCACGAATTTGATTTAAAATCAAAATAGGCGTGTTTTGGAATTTTTTTTTAAGAATTCGTGGTTAAATCCGTGGCGAATTTGTTTTAAAATCGAAATAGGTGTGTTTTGGAATTTTTTTTAAAAATCCGTAGCACACGAATTTGATTTAAAATCCACATAGGCGTGTCCTGGGCATTCTTATAAAATTTGTGGCTAAATCCGTGGCAATTTGCCACGGGTTTAGCCACGAATTTAATTTAAAATTGAAATAGGGGTGTTTTGAAATTTTTTTTAAAAATCCGTGGCCAAATCTATGGTAAATTCGCCATGGATTTAGCCACGAATTTGATTTCAAATCAACATAGGCGTGTCTTGGGCATTCTTGTTAAATTCGTGGCTAAATCCATGGAAAATTTGCCACGGATTTAGTCACGAATTTCATTTAAAATTGAAATAGGTGTGTATTGAAATTTTTTAAAAAAATTCGTGGCTAAATCCGTGGCAAATTTGCCACGGAATTAGCCACGAATTTCATTTAAAATCAAAATAGGTGCGTTTTGGATTTTTTTTTTTAAGAATTCGTGACTAAATCCGTGGCAAATTTGTCACGGATTTGATTTAAAATCGAAATAGGTTTGTTTTGGAATTTTTTTTTAAAAATGCGTGGCAAATTTGTCACGGATTTAGCAATGAATTTACCACGGATTTACCCACGAATTTGATTTAAAATCGACATAGGAGTGTTTTGAATTTTTTTTTCAAAATTCGTGGCAAATTTGCCACGGATTTAACCACGAATTTACTTTAAAATCAACATAGGCGTGGTTTGGGCATTCTTGTAAAATTCATGGCTAAATCCGTGACAAATTCACCACGGAATTAGCCACGAATTTCATTTAAAATCAAAATAGGTGTGCTTTGGAATTTTTTTAAAAAATTCGTGGTTAAATCCATGGCAAATAGCCACGAATTTGATTTAAAATTGAAATAGGGGTGTTTTGGAATTTTTTTTAAAAATCCGTGGATTTAGCCAAAAATTTGATTTCAAATCCACATAGATGTGTCTTGGGCATTCTTGTAAAATCCGTGGCTAAATCCGTGGTAAATTTGCCATAGATTTAGCCACGAATTTGATTTAAAATCGAAATAGGCGTGTTTTGGAATTTTATTTAAAAATTCGTGGCTAAATCCGTGGCAAAGTAACAAATTTGCTTTAAAATCAACATCGGCGTGGTTTGGGCATTCTTGTAAAATTCGTGGCTAAATCCGTGGCAAATTTGCCACAAATTACATTTAAAATCAAAATAGTTATGTTTTGGAATTTTTTTTAAAAATTCGTGTCTAAATCCGTGGCAAATTTGCCACGGATTTAGCCACGAATTTCATTTAAAATCAAAATAGGTATGTTTTGGAATTTTTTTTAAAAATTCGTGGCTAAATCCATGGCAATTTGCCATGGATTTAGCCACAGAAAAAATATTAGGTTTTGTCGCGATAATTTTATATTTCGATTCGAATTTGCCGCGACAAAATTAAAGTCCGTGGCTAATATCGTGGCAAATTAGCCACGGATTTAAATTTGTGGCTAATTCCGTGGCAAATTAGCCACGGATTTTGATTCGTGGCAAATTTACTACGAATTTAGCTATGAATTTCATTTAAAATGACATTTTCAACATTTTTAAAAATTCGTTGCTAAATCCATGGCAAATTTGCCACGAATCCTAATCCGTGGCTAATTTGCCACTGAATTAGCCGTGAATTTTAATCCATGGCTAATTTGCCACGATATTAGCCACCAATTTTAATCCGTGGCTAATTTCCGCAGAAATTAAACAAACGTGTGTCGTCTTCATTTCTTCTCTGTCTCGATCGAACATTTTAGGGTTTTCTTCTGCTTCCTCTTGTCCCTCTTCTCCGTCTCTAGCTCTGTCTCTCTCTCTCTTGATTTTTACGAATCTCGGCGAGCTTCGGCATTCTTAGGCGTTCTTCGGTGTTGTTCAGTGTCCTTTGACCGTGGATGCTGGGAAGCGCGAGGACACTGAGCGCAAGGATCGTCGGCCAAGAGTTTTAGAGGTACGTTCTCTACATCTTTTTGTGGACGTTTCCTTCTACTTCTGTTGTTTGTGTTGGATGAATTAGCTTGGGTCTGCTTCTGCTTCTGCTTCTGCTTGCTGGTTTTGCTTATGCTTTTGTTGGTTTGTGTTTGACGAATTTGCTATTGCTTCTGCTTCTGCTTGTTGGTTTTGCTGGTTTTATGGGCGAATTTAGGGTTTTCTGTTCTGTATTGGGTCTGCTTGCTGGTGGTATGCTTAACTGGGTGAATTCGATTATGTTCGTGTTGTTCGTACGAAACAGAATGGTTGACTAGTGGAAACAAGCTGAAATTTGATCGGATTTAGATTGAAATTTGGTCGTAATGAGCTGAATTTTGGTCGGATTTGGGTTGAAATTTGATTGAAATTCGGTCGAAATGAGGTGAAATGTGGTTGAAAGCTGAAATTTGGTCGGTCAAGTGGAAATGGCCCGCTGATCCAAAATCATCGTCGATGGCTGTGACGCAAGTCATTTTTTGACGTTTCAGAGTCGTTTAGATGAGTTTTTTTAGCAAAAAACTATTCTGGTGAACAGTGTTTTCCGTTCAGTTTTCGTTTTCTTTTTGCGTTTCGGAGTCGTTTCATTATTATTTTATTTATATCTAGGTTTGAATATTGAAACCAATAAAAAATAGGCTATAATGTTTTAATAAAATATTTATTATGCTCTTTTGATTTCTTGCGAACTATATAATGCAAGTCTATGTTATGATGTTTGTTTACAAATTGCAGTGTTCCAAATGGAAATTTAGAGTTAACTTTTCCCTAGCTTTACTAGACTAATTGAATGTACCCACTACTTAGAAAGCATTCTGGGCATTTATATGTGATTATAAACATGGAATGGTGTATATGGCTTGGGATTTTGTTCTATTGATGTTTCTTTTGGTGTGTTGTAAGTGTGCTTTGTTGTTGCTTATCGATTTTAAATTGATTTCTTCATTTTAGTGAAAAAATTTGTAAATATAAAAAAAAGAAAACTGGAATAGCATATAAGCTTCCTATTTGTTGAGTTGCCTATTTTGGCCGTCAGCTTCATTGCTCATTTTTCGGAATATTGTTTGTTATTTCTATTGTTCTCCCTATTTTACTATTGTACAACCAGAAATTAAGCTCGTAGACATTTTTGGACAGCTTGCTTTTTATTAGGGACCAAGTTTCTCTCTTGCTCTCAAAAATAAAATGGTAAGCTTCCAACTTTTTTAACATTATGTGTCCCTAATACATATTTATATTTTTAAACATTTTTTAGTATAAACGAGGAGGTCACATGCGTCGTGGTGTAGCTTCACAAAAAAGACCAGGCCCTTCCCCTTCCCAGTCCTTGTCCCCATCCCTCTCCTCTTTCCCTGCCCTTTCATCTAACCCTCAACCAATACATGTTGATGGACACATTAGCCCTTCCTTTGACCCTCAAATGTGAACTGAATCTATTTCAGTTCCATTACCTTCGGTTCCACTTTCAATGTAACACTCGAATGATGAAGAAGATAGTCGATTCATCATAACCCCATTTAGTGATTTGTAAGTACTTCATTTTTTTAAGTATATGTAAATTATAATGGATGTCAACTGAATTGTTCATATACTTCGCAAATGCTACGTATATTGACATCGTTATAACCCGTTTGCAGATTCACGGATGCTACGTATGTTGTGAGAAAACTTAATAAAATAATCAATAACTGTTGGATGTGGCAGTATAGTAGTTGGACCACTGCTTCAAAAGAAGTAAAGGAATTATAGTGGAATGAGTTCAAGGTAAGTTTTGTCCTTCTATTTTCTCACAAACTAAGTTCGGTTTAGTATACTGAGTGTACACTTGCTTTTCTATTGATTGCTTGCAGCGGAAGTTCAAGTGGAATGAAGCGAAAGAGAAAGAAGTTAGAAGAATTAGAAGAATTTTTAAGAAGAAAGCCGATGATCACATGCGAAATGTGATGAATAGAGCAAAGAGAAGTCAAGAAAAGCCGGATTTTATTACAGCTGACAATTGGACGGAAATTAAGAGAACTTGGGACATCGAAAAGTATAAGCAAATCAGTGAAATAAATAAGAAAAATCGAGCTTCTAATTCTAGCGAAGGGTCTGCCACATATGTTGAGGGCTCTATCAACATTGGGGAGCATAGAAAAAGATTTGTAAGTATGTTAAATATGTTGTAAAAGTTAATTCCATTATTACTCATTTATAATTATATTTTGTAGGCTGATGAATTGGGGACAAAACTGAGCTTTATAGTTATATTTGAACGCACATTTCAGAAAAATAAATAAAACATGGACTGGCAATCAAGCAAAAGCTATTAAGATATGTTAGGTTATATTTTGTATTTATATATATGAAGTTTTTTTATTTTCATCTATATTGTTAATGTAGGACAAATATGATGAACTTGTAATGAGCACTGCTGCTAGTGGTGATGGTGATAGTGATGGTGACGGTGATGGTGTTGCTGCGTCCGAACCATCGGTTGATAGTATGGCATTATGGGTGGAGGCATTGGGTGGAATGAGAAAAGGCCAAATATTTGGGATGGGATCCGTGTCAAGGATATACACAACACCAGCTGTCGGAACTTCATCCTCCAATGTGGCTTTTTTAAGGAGCACACAACACGAGGAGCAAATGACCCAAGAATTGAACTAACTGAAACATTTACTTGTACGGAAGGATGAAGAAATTCGTGGAGTGAAACAACATTTGCAATTGATCATGCAACACCTCAACCTCGATCATGATAACGTTCCTCTTGTACCTCCCACTAATCCAGTAGGTGATGGGTACAATGATGAGCGACACAGTGATAATGACATTGCTGATGATGATGTTGATGTTGATGATGATCCTTGCTAGTTAAAATTTCCAAACTCGAGGGTAAGCTTGCTTCAGCATTATCTATATATTTATAAGACAAGTTATTATTTGTTGCATTTGTTCAATGCACATGTATCGATTCTGTTAAAAGTTCAACAACTATTATAAGTTCAACAACTGCTTTTGCATATATACACGAGAGACAATGGACTAATCAAGCTAATGCTTGGCTATCTTTCTTTGCTGTTGAATAGATGTGAAAAAATTAAAAGGGGTTAGGAGAGGAGTTTGATATTGTGATGTTTGCGCTGCAGATGGACAGGACTTCGATTCATGGAGACACTATAGACTACGTGACTACATGAAAGAACTTCTTGGCAAGATCAACAATTTGCAACAAGAGACCGAACTTTTTAGTGCTTTGTTCCATTTCTTTCTTTTTTTCTGTTTGTTCTTGTCTTGACTATGATTCTATCAATGTTAAATATAAACTTTATAATTGTTGTTAATTAGATTTCAAATCGAAATCGTCCCTAATTCGCTGACTTTGTTGCTAAACTATTCATTAAAATTCGTCACCAAATTCTTTTCGAAACAATATTCGTGGCAAAAGTCATAATTTTATATGGCAAATTAGTAACGAATTTTGCCACGAATAAGTTCGTCACAAAATATTGACCAAAAAAAAATTTGGTGGGAAATTAGCCACGAATAAGTTCGTTGCAAATTACTGAAAAAAAATTGGTGGGAAATTAGACACGAATTTTGCCACGAATTAGTTCGTCGCAAAATACTAAAAAAAAAAATTGATCGTAAATTAGCCACGAAATGTGCTCGTGGCAAATTAGCCACGAATTAGTTCGTCGCAAAAAACTCACAAAAAAATTTTGCTGGCAAATCAGCCACGAAATTTGTTCGTCATAAATTAGTGATAAATTTTGCCACAAAAAATTTGCAACGATTTTTGCCACGAAAATATTTCGTCGGAATTTCGCGACCAACAAAATTTTTTTTTGAAAAAAATAGTAACAAATTTTGCCATGAATATAGTTCGTGGCAAATTAGCAACGAATTTTGTAATGAATATTTAGCGACGAATTTTGCCATGCATAATGTTCGTTGCAAATTATTGACGAATTTTGCCATGAATATATTTGTGGCAAATTTGCGACGAATTTTGCCACAAATATAGTTCGTGGCAAATTAGCCACGAATTTTGCCACGAATAATTAACAAGGATTTTGCGATGAATTTTTTTTTTGTCGCAAATTAGCCACGAAAATTGTAATTTTCCATTGCAAAATTTTGCGACGGCCTATTAGCGACGAATTTTTTTCTGTCGCTAATTTCGTCACAAATTCGTTTATCGGCGAATTTTGCTAAATTTTTCGTGGTAAAATTCGTGGCTAAAACCAACTTTTTTTGTAGTGTTCACAAATCCTTCTGTAGATCTATTTCCAGAAGATGACACAATTGATTCTTCCTCTTGGGAATTGCCCTCTCCTAATCTAGATGCAGGTATTTCTAGAAATCCCACTTCGGTAGATCTTGACATGTCTGTGCCATCCGCGGATTCTTCTTCTCCTGTTCGTCGTTCCACCTGTGTAAGTCAACCATCTGTTCGACTTCGTGATTTTCACTGTTATTCTACAATTACTTCTTTTCACGAGCCTTGCACATATAGAAAAACTCATACAAATCCTCTTTGGTAGCAAGCAATGGCGTATGAGTTGCAAGAATTAGAAAAATCTCATACTTGGGATATGGTTAATTTACCCCATGAAAAGTCGGCTATAAATTGTAAATGGGTGTACAAGATCAAAACCAAGGCAGATGGCACAGTTGAATGCTACAAAGCTAGACTAGTAGCAAAAGGTTTCACTCAAGAATATGGCATTGACTATGATGAGATGTTTGCTCCAGGTGCACGTCTTACTTCTGTTCGTAGCCTCCTTGTTGTTGCTACTATTAAGTGTTGGCCTCTGTTTCATATGGATGTCAAAAATGCATTTCACAATGGTGATCTCACTGAAGAAGTCTATATGGAACCTCCTCCTGGATATACTCACACTCCTAATAAAGTGTGTCGCCTACGCTATGCATTATATGGACTGAATTAGGCTCCTCGTGCATGGTATTCCAAGTTTAGTTCCACCACGGAACATCTTGGTTTTACGTCTAGTCCCTATGACAATGCACTCTTTGTTCAACAAATATCTCGTGAGTATTATATGTGGATGACATGGTTATTACTGGCGATGATCATAATGGTATTATGAAACTTCAGCAGTATTTGAGTCAACATTTGAAATGAAGGATCTTGGACGGCTTAGTTACTTTCTAGATCTAGAGGTTACGTCAGATTCCTCTGACTATTATCTTTCTCAAGCAAAATATGTCACTGATCTTCTTTCTCGAGCTAGACTTACCATGACAAAACAGCTACAATCCCTATTAAGAATAATGCCAAATTTGATGACAAAGATGGCACTCCTCTTCCAAATCCTACGCTTTTTTGACAGCTAGTTGACAGTCTTGTATACCTCACTGTTACCTGCCATGACATTGCTTATGCTGTTCATATCATAAGTCAATATATGACCGCGTCATGAACAACTCACTTTGCTGCTGTTCTTCGAATTCTTCGCTATGTCAAGGGTATCTTATTTCACGGTCTTCACTTTTTTGCTAACTCAAGCTTAGAGTTGGCAGCTTATTCTGATGCTGATTGGGCTGGCAATCCTCTTAATTGTCGATCTACTACAGGCTACTGCTTCTTCTTAGGAAAGTTTCTTATTTCCTGGCGAAGCAAGAAACAGACGACCATGGCTTGATCAAGTACTGAAGTAGAATATCACGCTCTTGCTAATACAACATCATAATTACTATGGCTGTGGTAATTATTGGAAGACATGGGAGTCCATCAAAATGGTGGAACGACCATTTATTGTGATAACCGGAGTGCTATCCAAATAGCACATAATGATATTTTCCTTGAGCGTATCAAGCATATTGAAATAGATTGTCATTTCATATGCTCTCACGTGCATCATGGTATTGTTCATTTTGTTCCCACTACATCGGTTGATCAGACGGCAGATATTTTCACTAAGGCACATTTGCCCAAGCATTTTCAAGATCTCTTTTCCAAACTCTAGTTGACCTCTTCTATGTCCCCTTGAGTTTGAGGGGGGATGTTAGAGATATGTATTAGAGATATCGATCTTCCCTAATTGATAATGTTAGAGATATCAATCCTCTCTGATTGATTCTATCTGATGTTATTTGATATTATAATATTTTGTTGCTTTAGATAGTTATCTAGAATAGTTTATAAATAGGCTCATGTATCATTAGTATTAGACAAACAAAAATATACAGAAATTCTCTTTTCCACTTTATTCTTTTCAAGATTAATGATCACTGTCGTCCATGCCCCTTTAAGTTATTATGTAATACGTCATATATTCATTATCTAATCCAACATTTCACAACAAACTAAAGATCACAGTTGAGGACTTCGACACTCCTTATTACATCTCCTACTCTTTCCGTTTTGTTAGTTCTCCTACCAGTAGTTATGCATTTGACGTGGTTATATCTGCATCTCGTATTGCACATGCAATGCCCTACTTACACGTGAAGCAGAGCATATATATTATATGTACAGTTCGACGATTTTTCGATAGCTTTAAATTGTCGGAAAAAAAGGATTTATCTCTTGTTGGTTTAACCTATGGAGTAAAAGTCATTGTGAGTAATTTGGAATAGACAGTGGATAGATGGTTTAGTCCTCTATTGACATCAAGTGTCCATGCACATTGGGAATTTGATTTGTCTTCTTCGATGCCGTGTTTCACCGAGTGGAAGAATCTTCTCCCAAATCACTAGCCTGGGGTGCTTGGACGAGAGTTGCCCTATAATCATTATGAGAGCATTAAAGGTTAGGTCAGGATCACTTCCTCCTCTAGAAGTAGCTTGTCTAATTCCATGGCACCATAGACAAGGGATTCAAGTGCACCACTTTCATTTTATAAGTTTTCGCTTTGCTGACTTACATTCTGGTCCTTCCTCTAAAAAAGACAAGAGTTGTCCTATAATCATTATGCGAGCATTATAGGTTAGGTCAGGGTCATTTCCTCCTCTAGAAATCCCTTGTCGAATTCCGTACCATTCAATAGCGCCGTAGTCAAGGGATTCAAGCGCACCACCTTCATTCTATAAGATTTCATGTTGTTGACTTACGTCCCAGTCCCTCCTCTAAAAAAGACTAATAATTCTTTTGCGAAGGTCTCGCAAGCGTTGACAACTCCCGAGAAGTATATATTTCTTTGTTGATGATCGTTGGTTTAGTATTCAAGTCATCTAATGAGAGCGAGAGGGATGGGAGTCTGAAAAAAACGAAGCTTACTTATTCTTTTGATTAATGCAGAGCCAGCAAGAAATTTGAGTAATAAAAACAAAGGAAAAAGAAGTTCTAATTTGGAAAACAAAATGAAGTAGGTAATCTAACTCAAAGCTTTTTTTTCCCTTTTTTGAGAAAAAAAATTGGGAATATCATAATAATAGCATAAATTGTGGGGGTTATGGAGAGAAAATCCTCGTGAGTAATTTGGCCTTTTCCTTATTCTCATAATTGTTAATTTATTGTCCTTGCTATCATTCTTATTATAAATGTTTTCCCTAACTATTGACGTATTGAAGTCACATACAATTCCTTTCCACGACACTAATTAGGTGAAGAGAAGAGAAATTTAATTCGAAAAGACGTCTATTGAAAATATTATTCAATGGGTTTTATTCTAATTCCATGCTTAAGGTTGCTTGGGTTTCCAACTTGCTCTTCGATTGGCCAGTATAGAAAATATTATTCAATGGGTCAACTGCCATAAATATATTCTAATTTCACTCGCAATCTCCAAATCTTTTAGTGAAATTGCAGATTGTTAACATACATATGATATTTTGCCAACTTAAGTTGAAACCTATACATCCTATTAGAAAAAAATTAGAGATCTTGAAAGTCGCATCTACCTGCTGGCATGACCACAAGCAAAAGTAAACTGTCGCCATTTAAATATGTGTGTGCATGCACGCGAGTGTGTGTAAATATGTGGAGTGGTTGTTGCTTGTTAAGAATGACTTTTTTGGTTTGATAAGTAAAGAGGTGGGGAGGGGCGAGCGATGCTAGTCAAGAAGTCTCTTCACACCAGATAGGTCACAATTAAGCAACTTGGCACAAACAGTTCGGAAGTTTGCTCACATATGAATGGAACTTGTGATTTCGTGGAAGAAGGTTGACATCTTTACGAGTAAACCAACCACCTTGATGGTTTGTCAAGAAAAGGACCATGAAGTATTAAAGATGGTATAATCTATTGAGTGCTTCAAAAGTATTCGCAAGTGAGACTCCGTGGTTGCTTAGTATTTGCCTATCGAGTCATGTAAGAGTTTTAATTGATATTGTAATTTACCATTTTACAGTGTTGGTCTAATAAAGTAAGATATAAAGTTTCTTAAATAGTCTAATATGAGACTGGTTAGTATGAGTCGAGTAAGGTCTGGTCTGTGATGAGAGGGCCTAGCTTAAAACTTTATAAATAGAGCCAAAGTCCCTCTTCTAACCCTGACACACATTATGTGACATTCCGAATTTCAGCCCATTTTTGAAATTTATAAAATGTGTAATTCATCAGTGTGCTTATAGTAAAATCTCGCCTGGGAACTGATCACTCCCGATTATTGTTTTTAAAATTGAGATTTCACTAGAATTGCGTTCGATCGAATTTGGCCGTTATGTAGAGCCCGAACTTTGGTATCGAATTTTTCGGAGTTTCATGATGAATTTAATTGGACGGTACCAATAATATTGTGGCCAACCTCATTATTGCCCGTGATAAGTGATAAGTGAATTTTTGACTGGATGCGAATTTGGACTGATAGACCACTCTTGTAGTGGGTTTTAGTTATTTTCTTTGGGCCATTTATCCTAATAATTAATTAGAAATTTCGAGGACCGTTAGATCGTTTCTAGATTTGAATCGTGGCTGTTGAATTGCGATTATTGCGATTTGACTATTCTCTCTCTCTCTTCTCCCCTCTTTTCCTCCCAGCTTTCCCCCCATGCGCTTGACACACCCACCTGACCCCACCAACTTCCTCTCTCTCTTCTCTTTCTTTTCTTTTCTTTCTTTTTTTTTTCTTCTTTTCTTCTTCTCTTCTTCCTCTTTCTTCTCCCTTTCCCTCCCTCGACGCTACAGCTTTTGGCCTCCACTCCTGCTTCTGTTCGGCTCATCGGAACCAGCGTTGTTGCGTACCGCCATCGCCCACCATCTACCTCGCGTCGCCGTCACCTTGACTGAGTCGCGCCGCCGTTCGTAACCGCGATCGCCTGTTGCCGACTTGCCCGTACGGAACACGAGCAGCACCCTTCGCCGGTCCGCCCGTCGGACCAGCCACCGCCGAGCGCCGTCGTCCTCCCCGTCGTGAACCACCACCCTTCCTCTCCCTTTTCTTCCCCGGTTCATGCGGCTGTTGGTCGTGTCGGAGTCGTGATGACCAAATCCACCGTGTGCCGCCGTCCTGGACGTCCACCGCCGTCCAGCACCCTCAGCCGCCGGGAACAACCCCTGGCCACGCCGGAGCAGCCCCTATAGCGGCTGTTTTTTTTTTCGTCGCTCCCATTTGTCGTCCGTTCGCCGGCCGCCGAGCCCGAGCTGGAAACCACCGCGGACTGCCCTCGTCGCCGCCGTCGTCCTCACGCCTTCGCAGGCATTAGTTGTGTAAGTTAACCCATAATCCCTCGTTTAAGGTGTTAAACTTGCTTAGCGTAGTTTAATTAATGTTTAGATTAAGTTAATGTTATATTATTGGATAATCTTCAGTGATAGGTTATCGTCGGGTGATAAGTTGTCGTTGGAGATCGTGATAGGCTATCGTTATGTGGTGATAGGTTATCAGTTATTTTATTGTTATTGATTATCTTATTAAATAAATTATTTTTCGAATTAAATATTATTTTATTATTTAATAAATTATTTTAGAATTACAATATTAATATTTTATTATTGAATATTAATTTCTGAAAATTAAATATTGGTATTTCAAAGGATTTCAATACCGAATTGTGATCGTTTATGTTTGGATAGAGACTCCGAAATTGGATTTTACCGTATAAATTAGCATTTTAGAAAATTATTTGAATGTTTATGATTCAAGAAAATATTTTGTATTATGGAAAATAAATTATTTTCTAACATTATTAAATAATTAATTTTCAAATTTATTTATTATTATTTCAGAAAATTTATAATTTCAAATTATGATTTCTAGCTTGATTGGTGACGATAATGTCGTGAATTGTCGTATTAAATTGATTTTATGATAAATTATTTTGATTGAAAGTTTTCAAGAAATATATGAGATTGTTGGGATTTAACTATTTTATTGTTATGCCCAGAAATGATGATGATGCTTTGTTGTTGATAAACGTGTTTAGCATCGAAGCTTGCAAGAATTTATTGACTGTTTGCATGTGTGACCACTTGATTTGTTATGCAGCATTATGTGAGCACTAGTCATGGATGCATGGGCTAATTGAAAAGATAATAATTGGTCGGAATGCTTGTATGCTCGTATGGTCACACGTCAGAGCCATCTTGCTGTAGATCGCTTAATGATGCCTGATTTATCGGGGTCTTGTTGTAGATCGCTTGACAATACTCGATTTATCGAATGCTTGGAAATTATCTGGATTGCCGATACTTCGAATACTTGTCACGGCCTGAGGCTGGACTCAATGCTACTTACGGGATACCATCTTACTACAAACTGTTTGATGTTGCCGTATTGAAATGCCGTCTTACTGTAGATTGTTTGACGTAGCCATGCCCGACGGGGCGGGACGGAGCCCAGTTATACCGGTAGACTGCCATCTTGCTGCAAATCACTTGATATATAGTGGCCCCGAGAGGGCTTAATAATTGGAATACGTGTGATGCATAGTGTCTGATTATGTGGTAGAAACTGCTAAACATGGTATGGGACGTACCCATATGGATTCTATCTTATAATCAAGATACGTGCGCCTGTGATGCATTAATGTATGGGAAATCTCTTTTAAATGCTTCGAGTATGTGAAATATGCATTTCATCAACGAGTGTACCAAGGCGAGATAGGGATGCCTGTGATTGTTTAATGTTGATGTTGTATTGCCTGTTTAGGGACCCCCGTGCGAGTTGGCCTCCTAAGCGGGGCTTAAGCCGTTAACTTATTGAGACTTTTGTCTCATTTGTTGTTGTTAACCCCTTTTTCAGGCCCTTAGCAGGTTGATGCACCCAGTTTGGTTCAGGGTGTTTGGAAGCTGGCTTTTTGGGGACTGACCGTTGGTGGAGTAGATTGACCCCAGCCTAGTTTCTTTCTGCTGGCTTTTTATGGAGCGCCCGATGTGGGCTTGTAAGAATATTCTCAAGGGTTAATCAAGTGAAAATCAAAATTGTGTTGTTTGACTGTTGTGATTTGTTTTCCTGACTATCCCTATTTGTTGTTGTCCGGGGATTTTTGGGATCGCTTCCGCACGCATAATTAAAAGATAAAATGAATGGTCGATGATGAGTCCTAGGACGTCGCATCTCAACGACCGAAGAGGGGTGTTGCGTGTCCATAGGGCTCGGGGGCGTGACATCCCCATCCGGAATTGGTATCAAAGTAAGGTCAGCTCGATCCAAGTTTGGTCAAGACCTGGAGTGATAAGGTGCGATGGATTTTGGGATAGTGAGTTAAGAAAACACTTAGTGCCTGTGTTTGTTTGTTAGCTTTATCGTTTTTTAGCGGGTTGTGCATTATTTTCAGCGGGTTTCTGTAAATATCCTACAAGATAGACAATCCTGAACCGAGAGCCCCTAGGAGGAGGCCGAGCCAGGTCAGGTTGGTGCTAGAAGGATAGCACCAAGGGATCCTAGATTGGACCAGATCCTGCAGGCTTTACAGATCTTAATAAGGCAGCAGGCCTAGAATCAAGCTGCCACTACTGTACCTGCACCCGTACCTGCACCTATACCCATACCTGTAGATGTTCCATTAGTCGGCAATGGAAATGGGAATCAGCCCATGCACAAGTTGGTGAAGCAATTTCTGAAGCTCAAGTCGCCTAAGTTCACTGGCGCGGGTGATCCTGAGACTGCAACCCTCTGGATCAGGGAGTTGAAAAAGGCTTTTGCCTTGCTGAGATGTGCGGATGAAGATAAGGTGACGTTGGCAGTCTACCAATTGCAAGGTAACGCCAGTACTTGGTGGGAAGCTACCAAGATGAGGGTATTTCTCGAAGGTACGACCCGGGTGTGGGGTGCTTTTGTGGATGCTTTTTACAACAAGTACTCCTCAGACTGTGCTAAGGAGCAAAAGATAAATGAGTTTCAACGTCTCCAACAGAACCAATTGTCAATAGACTAGTACAAGGCAAAATTTGTTGAACTGTCCCAGTATGCCCCGAGGTTGATTGAGGACCCAATGGATAAGGCAAGAAGGTTTAGGGATAGACTGAAACCGGAGATCAAGGATCAACTGGTGCTCCTGAACCTGAAGAGCTATGATGAGCTGTATGAGAGGGCACAGTTGATAGAAAGAAATTTGGCTGAGAGGACAACCGCGTCTGGGTCGCGGTTTGTGCCAAACAAGGATAATCACCGGTTTGGGAAGAGACCAATGACAGGAAGTAAGTTCCCTATCCTTCCTAACAAGAGAGGTGGAGTGAAGAAGCCGGTCTACAATAATAACAATGGCCCCTGTTGCTTATGTGGAAGGCGTCATGGATTAGTCTCGTGCCCTGCTAAGATCGGTGCTTGCTTTGGTTGCGATCAGCATGGCCATCATATTAGAGATTGTTCACGCCAAACAACGGGAGCGCAAAGACCAATGCAGCAAGTAGGACAACCTGCAAGTAACGTCCCGCCGAACCAGTTGAACCGACCCCAAGTGCAAGGAAGGGTCTATGCTATCACAAGGAAGGAGACGAAGGACTCGCTTGCTGTAATTACAGGTACGGTCTCGTTACGCAACCATGCTGTCTATGCTTTGTTTGATCCTGGAGCTACGCATTCGTTTGTGGCTAAGCAATTTGTGGAATTAGTGGGGTTAAGTTCGAAACCGCTGGGAGTAGTTTATAGTATTTCTATCCCTTTAAAGGATAGCATAGTGCCTGCAGTAGGCTGTATTAGTTACATGTTATCTGTTGGTGGTCATGAGGATAGCATAGATTTAATTGTTTTGACGATGTTCGACTTTGACGTGATTATTGAAATGGATTGGCTCACCAAGCATCGAGTCACAGTAAACTGCTATTGTAAGACGATACAGTTTGAGCCAGTAGGAAGTGTCGATTTTGAGTTTGTCGGGAATCGAGAAGGACCTTCGATCCCTTTAATCTCATCACTGGAAGTCACTCGGTTATTGGATGAGAGTTGCCAAGGCTATTTGGCGACTGCAGTTGACACTTTGGTAGAGGAACCGAGGATGCAAAGCATTGCTGTGGTGCGAGAATTCTTGGACGTTTTCCCGGATGAATTGCCTAGATTGCCCCCAGAAAAGGGAGATAGAATTCGTGATTGAGTTAGCCCATGGAATGGAATCGATTTCTAAGGCACCTTACAGAATGGCATTAATGGAATTGAAAAAGTTAAAGGTTCAGATGCAGGAATTGTTGGATAAAGGATTTATTTGTTCTAGTGCATCGTCTTGGGGAGGGTCAATTCTATTTGTAAGGAAGAAGGATGGGTTGTTACGCCTTTGCATCGACTATCGGCAACTCAATTAGGTAATGATTAAGAATAAGTATCCGTTGCCCATGATAGATGATTTGTTCAACCAACTCCAAGGAGGTTCGGTATTCTTGAAGATAAACTTGAGGACAGGTTATCATCAGTTAAGGATTAAAAATGAAGATATACCGAAAACAGCATTTAGAACGCGCTATGGACACTATGAGTTTACCGTGATGCCATTTGGTCTGACAAATGCGCTTGCGGCTTTTATGGACTTGATGAATAGGGTGTTTAAGGAATATTTGGACAAGTTTGTGATCGTGTTCATTAATGACATTCTGGTGTATTCGAGGAGTTTAGAGGAACACTAACAACATTTAAGGATAGTGCTGCAGACCCTTCGAAATCATAAGTTGTATATCAAGTTTAGTAAGTGCGAGTTTTGGTTAACTCGAGTGGCTTTTCTTGGACACGTGATTTCTGAAGAAGGAATTTCAGTAGACTCGGCTAAGATTGAGGCGGTTATGAATTGGCCTAGACTAACGACAGTAACTAAAGTTCAGAGTTTCTTGGGATTGGCTGACTATTATAGGAGGTTCGTGAAAAAGTTTTCTGCCATAGTCATGCCCTTGACGTGATTACTGAAAAAGGACACGAAATTCGGATGGACGGATAAGTGTGAGCGTAGTTTTCAATAGCTTAAGTAGAAGCTAACTACTGCGCTTGTCCTAACGTTACCGTCTGATTCAGGAGGATATCAAATTTACAGCGACGCGTCATACAAAGGATTGGGATGTGTTTTAATACAACATTGAAGAGTTGTGACATATGCGTCCTGACAATTAAGACCACACGAATTGAATTACCCGACGCACGATTTGGAATTAGCTGTTATCATATTTGCGCTTAAGATTTGGAGACATTGTCTGTGCGGAGGAAGGTTTCATATCTATACAGATCACCAGAGCCTAAAGTATCTATTCTTGCAGAAAGAATCGAATATGAGACAGAGTAGATGGATGGAGCTACTTAAGGACTATGATTATAACATTTTGTATCATCGTGATAAGGCTAATAAGGTAGCCGATGCGTTCAGTCGAAAGTCCTCGATTGCGCATATGATGGTTTAAGAATGGATTTTGCTTGAAGGAATTCAGGACTCGGATTTAAGGTTCGAGATAAGTCACCTCTTGAGTTTAATGGCTACTCTCAGAATTGAGCCCGAAGTGCAAATTAGGATTAAAGCAGCGCAACTTTCGGATCCTAAGCTACAAAAGATTTTGCAAATGGATGCAACTAAGAGAAAACCTGACTTTCAAGTATCCGATGATGGGATCTTGAAATTTCATGGACGGTTGTGTGCCCAATGATGAAAGACTTAAGGAGGAAATTTTAGTAGAAGCTCATTACAGTAACTACAGTATTCATCCGGCCAGCACAAAGATGTATCAGAATCTTCGCCAATATTATTGGTAGAATGGCATGAAAAGAGATATTGCTAAACATGTGGTTAGATGTTTAACATGTCAACAGGTGAAGGCTCAACACTGTAAATCTGGCGGACTATTGCAACCGCTGGAAATACCAGAATGGAAATTGGAGCATATCACAATGGATTTCGTGATTGGTCTACCGATGAGCCAAAGAGGTAATGATTCCAATTGGGTCGTGGTAGATAGACTCACAAAGTCTGCTCATTTCATTCCAGTGTGAGAGGATTTTGTCATTGACAAGTATGCTGAATTATACGTGAGACATATAGTTCGTCTTCATGGTGTGCCGGTGACGATCACGTCAGATCAAGACCTCAAGTTCACCGCCATGTTCTGGAAGAGTCTTCAAGGCGCCATAGGAACACAACTGCAGTACAGCACTGCTTTTCATCCGCAGACAAATGGACAATCCGAGAGAACGATTCAAACTCTCGAGGATATGCTGCGAGCCTGCATTTTAGATTTCAAAGGGAGTTGGGAAAAACAGTTACATCTTGTCGAATTCGCATACAACAACAGTTATTAGTAGAATATCAAAATGGCACCTTTCAAAGCACTTTATAGCAGACCCTGTAGGACTCCAATTTGTTGGAACGAAGTTGGAGAATGAAAGATTTCGGGACCCGAGTTAGTGCAATAGTCGTCGGATGCTATTAAAGTCATTAGGGATAGGCTAAGGACTGCTCAAAGTCGCCAAAAGAATTATGCAGACCGAAGACGTAGGCCCTTGGAATTCCAAGTGAGAGACCCCGTTTTTTTCAAAGTGTTACCGATGAGAGGATTATCATGGTTTGGCAATAAAGGAAAGTTAAGCCCGAGGTACGTGAGTCCGTTCGAGATTTTAGAGAGAATCGGTACTCTGGCTTACCGTCTCGTACTACCGCCAAATTTGTCCCAAGTTCATAACATATTCTATGTGGCTATGCTAAGGAAATATGAACTGGACCCGACCCATGTGCTGAATTATGAAGAAATAGAAGTAGACGACAGAGTGTCGTACGTGAAAAGGCCGGTCAGGATTGATGATAGAATGGAATGAGTGTTGCGGAACAAGACAATTCCGATGGTCAAGGTGATTTGAGAGCACCATGGAACCGAAGGTGCGACGTGAGAAAGCAAGGAGTTGATGCGACACCAATATCCCTATTTGTTTAAGTAATTGGGTTGGATTGTAAATTTCGAGGACAAAATTTTTGTAAGGGGGGAAGAGTTGTGACATTCCAAATTTTGACCCATTTTTGGGATTTATAAAACTTGTAATTCGTTAGCGTGCTTATAGTAAAATCTCGCCCGGGAACTAATCACTCCCGGTTATTGTTTTTAAAATTAAGATTTCGCTAAAATCGCATTCAATCGAATTTGGTCGTTATGTAGAGCCCGAACTTAGGTGTCGAATTTTTTGGAGTTTCATGATGAATTTAATTGGACGATGTCAATATTATTGTGGCCAACCTCATTATTGCCGGGATAAGTGATAAATGAATTTTTGACCGAGTGCGAATTTAGACTGTTAGACCACCCTCGTAGTGGGTTTTAGTTATTTTCTTTTGGCCATTTATCCTAATTATTAATTAGGATTTTCGGGGATCGTTAGATCGTTTTCGAATTTAAATCGTGGCCGTTGAATCGCGATTATTGCGATTTGACCATTCTCTCTCTTTCTCTCCTCCCCTCTTTTCCCGCCGGCTTTCCCCCCCATGCGCCTGACACACCCACCAACTCCCTCTCTCTCTCTTCTCTTTCTTTTCTTTTCTTTCTTTTTTTTTCTTCTTTTCTTCTTCTCTTCTTCCTCTTCCTTCTCCCTTTCCCCCCCCCCTCAACGTCGCAGCTTCTGGCCTCCACTCTTGCTTCTGTTCGGCTCTCCGGAACCAACGCCGTAGCGTACCGCCGGCCGTCCGCCTTGCGCCGCCGTCACCCTGACCGAGCCGCGCTATGGTTCGTCGCCACGATCGCTTATCACCGGCTTGCCCGCGCGGCACACAAGCAACACCTTTCGCCGGTCCGCCCATCAGACCAGCCACCGCCGAGTTTCGTCGTCCTCCTCACCGTGAACCACCACCCCTCCTCTCTCTTTTCTTCCCCGATTCACGCGGCCGTTTGTCGTGCCAGAGCCATAACGATCAGATCCACCATGCGCCGCCGTCCAAGCCGCCCAGCTGCCGAGAACAGCCCTAGGCCACGCCAGAGCAGCCCCTACAGCGGCTGTTTTTTTTTTCGTCACTCCCATTTGTCGTCCGTTCGCCGGCCACCGAGCCCGAGCTAGAAACCACCGTGGACTGCCCTCGTCGCCGCCGTCGTCCTCGCGCCTTCGCAGGCATTAGTTGTGTAAGTTAACCCATAATCTCTCGTTTAAGATATTAAACTTGCTTAGGGTAGTTTAATTAATGTTTAGATTAAGTTAATGTTATATTATTGGATAACCTTCAGTGATAGGTTATCGTCGGGTGATAAGTTGTCGTTGGAGATCGTGATAGGCTATCGTTATGTGATGATAGGTTATCGGTTATTTTATTGTTATTGATTATCTTATTAAATAAATTATTTTTCGAATTAAATATTATTTTATTATTTAATAAATTATTTTAGAATTACAATATTAATATTTTATTATTAAATATTAATTTCTGAAAATTAAATATTGGTATTTCAAAGGATTTCAATACCGAATTGTGATCGTTTATGTTTGGATAGTGACTCCGAAGTTGGATTTTACCGTATAAATTAGCATTTTAGAAAATTATTTGAATGTTTATGATTCAAGAAAATATTTTGTATTATGGAAAATAAATTATTTTCTAACATTATTAAATAATTAATTTTCAAATTTATTTATTATTATTTCAGAAAATTTATAATTTCAAATTATGATTTCTAGCTTGATTGGTGACGATAATGTCGTGAATTGTCGTATTAAATTGATTTTATGATAAATTGTTTTGATCGAAAGTTTTCAAGAAATATATGAGATTGTTGGGATTTAACTATTTTATTGTTATGTCCAGAAATGATGATGATGCTTTGTTGTTGATAATCGTGTTTAGCATCGAAGCTTGCAAGAATTTATTGATTGTTTGCATGTGTAACCACTTGATTTGTTATGTAGCATTATGTGAGCACTAGTCATGGACGCATGGGCTAATTGAAAAGATAATAATTGGTCGGGATGCTTGTGTGCTCGTATGGTCACACGTCAGAGCCATCTTGCTGTAGATCGCTTAATGATGCCTGATTTGTCGGGGTCTTGCTGTAGATCGCTTGACAATACTTGATTTATTGGATGCCTGGAGATTATCTGAATTGCCGATACTCCGGATGCCTTATCGCGGCCCGAGGCCAGACTCGATTCTCCTTACCTTATTGCATATCGTTTGGTATTGCCGTATTGGAATGCCATCTTACTGTAGATCGTTTGACAGGGATGGAACTCGGTTATACCGGTAAACTGCCATCTTGTTGCAGATCGCTTGATGTGTAGTGGCCCCGAGAGGGCGTAATAATTGGAATATGTGTGATGCGTAGTGCCTAATTATGTAGTAGAAACTATTAGGCATGGTATGGGACGTACCCAAGTAGATTCTATCTTATAAATGAGACACGCGCACTTGTGATGCATTAATGCATAGAAAATCTCTTTTAAATGCTTCGAGTGTGTGAAATATGCATTTCATCAACGAGTGTACTAAGGCAAGGTAAGAATGCCTGTGATTGTTTAATGTTGATGTTGTATTGCCTGTTTAAGGACCCCCGTACGAGTTGGCCTCCTAAGTGAGGCTTAGGCCGTTAACTTATTGAGACTTTTGTCTCATTTGTTGTTGTTAACCCCTTTTTCCGGCCCTTAGCAGGTTGATGCACCCAGTTTGGTTCATGGTGTTTGGAAGCTGGTTTTTTGGGGATTGACCATTGGTGGAGTAGATTGACCCAGCCTGGTTTCTTTTTGCTGGCTTTTTGTGGAGCATCCAAAGTGGACTTGTAAGAATATTCCCAGGGACTAATCAACTAAAAATCAAAATAGTGTTGTTTGACTGTTGTGATTTGTTTTCCTGACTATCCTTATTTGTTGTTGTCTGGGGATTTTTGGGATCGCTTTCGCATGTGTAATTAAAAGATAAAATGAAGGGTCGGCGACAAGTCATAGGATGTCGCATCTCAATGACCGAAGAGGGGTGTTGCGCATCCGTCGGGTTCGGGGTGTGATACATTATCTCACATGATGAGCAAACACTATCCGTGAGAGGTAGTCTCATTAAGCCAGTTATACAGAGGGTAGTAGAGAAAAAAATTTGCGCTAAGAATCATCGCTATTCTGCATTAAAAATGATTGATTCCAAATCATGTGTGCAAATCTCTTTTACTCTATTAATGTGTTCTAGATTTTAGCTACGGAGAACTTTGGTGTTGTTTCATCGTAACCAACAACTGATGTCCCATTGCATTTTAGCACTTCATGGCACGGTTAATGGTGGTTGATCATCCCAATCCTTTTTTGAGCCAGTAGAAGGGGAGCTCATGATCATTGAAACAATTAAATGTGTGTCCGGCAGCGAGTTCCATCCGGTGGAACTCGCCAAGGCCTCCACCTGCCTGGTTTCACAAACAAGGGTTATGGCGTCGGGGTTTTTTTATCTGGATCGGCGGCCCTCCGTGGCCTAAGTAATTGGAGTAGAGAGTGTGTACTAGGAAGTATTAAACGAGGAAGAAGAGGCCTACCTGAATTGCTTTCTTAGTATTTGAGAGATTGAGTGAATTAAATATTTTGGTCGTCAGATGTTGGTCAACGGGTCGCGATGTAATAATCACATATGGCTATATGCCATGATAAGTGGCTACTTCATGAGATGTGGTGGTCAAACCAACTTTGCTGGCCAATTAATTTTTGAGTTAATGGTTCAATTGTTTTCTCTTCCACTGGGATAGTTTTTAAGTGGAGAACTTTTCGATGCACCCCTCATCGTATGTATTGACTTGACTTATCATTTATATATCATCTCTTTTTAGCCATACCCGTTAAATAGCACACATGATCAATGGTCGAGATAAGTTTGACATGCTATGTAAGACATCGAGAAGAGAATCGAGTCAAGTCATTATGAAATACTTCATCAGAAAGTAGGATCAATTAAAGCAGTTCGGACTTTTCTTGTGTGTGTAGGAATATGAAAAGTCTTTTAATAATGCTCTTGACTTTCATATCCAATAACTCAATCAACATAATTCCAGGTCCCTAATGGAAAATTCTTTATTGAGTGTATACTTATATTTATACGTACTTATTGAGCAATTTGGAATTCATAAATTTACAATACCACCCTCCATGTACATAATTGATACCAAAAGACCCGGAAATCGGAAAAAAGAAAGGGTAACGCCCTTCTTATACAAAGATATGTTATATGTACTTTTCGACCATTTTCTGATAGCTTTGTACTCGTGTTTCATGCTACATGTACAGGGGAATTTGTCCAGTCTTGTTCAATGCCGTGTTTCACCGAGTGGAGGAATCTTCTCCAAAATCACTATCATTTCAAGTGGGATGCCAACTTTGTGTCACTTTCTTTTCTATCACATCTGCCGTCCTTGACGGATCTCGGACGATCCTTCGGAGAAATTTTCTTGATGATGGCTTTCATATTTATGATCACGATTTCTACATAAAAACAGAGAAGAAATATAGCTCAAAACAACTTCAGCATTTTCGAAAGAGAAAAATAAAATCGAACATAGGTCTTCGTTGTGCATTCCTTGCATTTCATGCTTTTTTAGCAATAAATTAATAATTTTTTAATGCAGGTTGGGATTGTCTTTCGGCAATATTATGTTTTTGTGTAGCTGACTTCCATCCCGGTCCTTGCTCTAAAAGAGACTAATAAACGTTTGCAGATAAAGGGCCACACATGTTAGATATACAATGTGCATTGCACATACTAACCGGAAATATAACGATGGGTTAATGGTTGTAACAAAATGAAAATTCAATTCATTTAATCCCGCAAAAACTCGATTCAAAAAATGCTTAAAAAAAGGGGATTTGTGAGCATCGGCCGACAGATTCAGTAATACGGATCATGAAAATCATTCAAAATCCAAAGGACAAGGTGATGGAATAGCGATTTAGATTGACATTTTATTAAAATGGGCAACTAATTTCGCCAAAAAAATATGAAAATTAAAAAAGGGCCAAAAATGGTAAACGAAAGTGAGATCTAACACGTTCTATGTTATACTCCGTGGAGTCACGTAAAGGACCGCTGTCACTGAAGGCCAGAAAAGAAAGACAACATGGGTAAAAAAGAGAGATAGGTTCTTCCAATAAATTGATTTGGCGTGTTGAATATGACCTTTGTCTTCGGGGTCATATTATTCATACTAGGGGATATATGGATTTTATAGGTGATAATTTTACCAAGCTTTTTTCTGACAGGGTAAACGAAAATATACCAAATAATCAATGGACATGTCACTTTTGTGCTTGAGAGTTAGGTGTGTAATCAAATAATAAAAAAAGAGTCAGCTTCGTACACCACGTAAGTAATCAAGAGAAATGCAAGCCAGTCATCTAATGTCATTGAAAAGGGATGTTTATCTGCAACTTTTTGCAACACAAGTGCCTCGGAAACTTTTACAACTTAATTACACAGTGTTGTCCCAAAGAATTGCCACGGAAAATATAACGGAGGATAATGGCCGTAACAAAAAAAAATTTAAAAAGATAATTGACTTGGTTGTTGACTTGATAGTCCCAACTTCTTCCATAAATACCTTGGTTGTGCTTGTTCATTTCAACACATAAGCGCCTAGAAAAGAAGAAAGCCCGCCCAAAATAACCTAAACCTGTCATGGCCTCCGAGAAAGAACAACTCTCAATGTTGTTCCTCGCTTATGTTCTTCTCATGCTCGTGCAAGAAATGTCTGGTCTTGCTTCAACATGAAGCTCTTCTAAAATGGAAGTGGAGGCACTCCTAAAATGGAAGTCTAAGCTAGACAATGAGAGCCGCTCTACTTTGTCTTTGTGGTACGGAAGCAACCCTTGTTCATGGCGCGGAATCATTTGTGATCCTTTTGGGAGTGTCACCAGCTTGAACCTTTTGAACTCTGCCATACACGGTATGCTTCATTATCTCAATTTCTCCTATTTACCCAACTTGGTCAATCTTCAACTTGGCAACAACCAGCTCTACGGAAACATCCCTCCAAGCGTCGGTGATCTTTCCAAGCTCACTCACCTTAACTTTTCTCTAAACAACCATTTTGGAAACATTCCAACTCAACTCGGGTCATTGCGATCTTTAACAGTTCTCGAGCTTTGGAGTAATAATTTCACCAATTCAATTCCTTCTTTCATTGGAAACATGAGCAGCTTGTTGCAGATAATACTTAGCAGTAATCAATTCATTGGGTCCATTCCAAAGGAAATAGGAAAGTTAGGGTCTCTTTATCAACTTAATTTGACAAGCAATTATCACAATGGATCCATCCCTACAACTCTAGGAAATCTGAGTACTTTGGCAATTCTTTACCTCTTTGAAAACCGACTTTCTGGCTCCATACCTTCGGAAGTTGGAGGAATGAGATCCCTGACAATGTTGCGACTGCTATCCAATGATTTAACAGGTCCTATCCCGTCATCCATAGGCAACTTGACCAATCTATCTGACCTTCATCTTTACAACAATAAGTTGTCGGGTCCTATCCCATCCTCTATAGGTGACTTGGGCAATTTGGGTGTTCTTGCCCTTTTCCAAAATGAGTTGTCAGGCTCTATTCCGAAAGAGATTGGAAAACTACGATTCCTCAATGAGCTATATCTTTCTATAAATAATTTGGGGGGCTTTCTTCCCACAGAGATGAATAACCTCACATTTCTCATAATACTACAGCTATCCGAAAATGAATTTGTCGGCCAATTGCCACAAGATATTTGCGGTGGTCAAGTTCTTGAGTATTTTGCCACGATTGACAATCACTTCACTGGTCCAATTCCACGAGGCCTCAAAAACTGCCCGAGTTTGTATAGAGTTAGGCTCCAAAACAACGAGCTCAAGGGAAATATATCCGAGGATCTTGGCACATACCCTAACTTAGATTATCTTGAGTTGGGCAACAATGAACTATACGGTGAGCTACCCCCTAGACTGGGTGAATATAGCAATTTGACCAGCCTGAAAATCCCCAATACTCGCATCTCAGGCATGATACCCTTTGAGCTTGGCAACATGAGCCGATTACATATTCTTGACCTCTCTTCAAATAGTCTTGTTGGGAAAATTCCAGGAGACCAAGGAAAAGTGAAGTCACTTTTAGAGCTTTCCCTCAATGACAATCATCTCGTAGGCTACGTACCTCAAGAACTTGGAACATTGTCTGATCTGTCAAGAATTAATGTCGCCGGAAATAACCTAAGTGGCTCAATTCCTAGACAACTTGGGGATTGTTTGAAGCTTCAGTTATTGAATTTAAGCAGAAACAGTCTTGTTAGAAGTATTCCCGACGAGATCAGCAAGCTTCAATTTCTTGAAGTTCTCAATCTGAGTCAAAATTTGCTTATGGGAGAAATACCCGGACAACTTGGGCTACTACAAAAATTGGAAACACTCAATCTCTCCCACAATCAGCTCTCGGGTTCAATCGCATCGACCTTTAAGGATATGGCAAGCTTGACATCCATCAACATATCATATAACGAGTTAGAGGGACCTATACCAAACATTCCAGCCTCCCGTAATGCCACAAATGACGTTGTGGGAGGGAACAAAGGCTTGTGTGGAGTTATTGCTAGTCTCCACGCCTGTACGGCAACAATGTCAAAAGGCAAAATCGAAAACAAAAAGTTGCTGCTAATTTTGATTCCTACTTTAGGTTGCCTACTTTCTTTGCTTTTTGCCATGGGAGCTTCATGTGTTGTCTGCCAAAGAGTAAGGAAAACAGAGGCTAGTTCGATTGACGGAAGCAATGAAAACTTGTGGGCAGTATGGAGCTTTGATGGAAGAATGGCTTATGAGAGCATTATTGAAGCCACGAAGGAGTTTGATGCCAAATATTGCATCGGTGTGGGAGGACATGGGAGTGTTTACAAGGCCCATTTACAAACAGGTGAGACTGTTGCTGTGAAGAAACTTAAAGAAGTAGTGGATGCCAAAATGGCTAGTCGAAAAGCATTTGAAAGGGAAGTTCATGCTTTGACCGGAACTTGGCATCGGAATATTGTCAAGCTCTATGGCTTTTGCCGGAGTTCTCGACATTCATTTTTGGTGTACGAGTTCTTGGGATGTGGCAGCTTGAAGAATGTATCGAATAATGAATAGAGGGTAATAACATTTGACTGGCATAAGAGAGTGAATATTGTTGAAGGGGTGGCTTATGCTTTGTTCTACTTGCACCATGAATGTTCTCCTCCCATAATTCATCGAGACATATCAATCAAGAATATTTTATTAGATGAAGAGTACAAAGCTCACGTCTCTGATTTTGACACAGTTAAGGTTCTAGAATCTTGTTCATCCAATTGGACTTCCTTTGCAGGCACCTTTGGATATATAGCTCTAGGTAACTTGGTTTCTTCAATAAAAACAATCGATTAAATAGCTTCACAAAGAATTTGGCCAAAAAATAGCGTTAATAAGAAGTAGAAAAAAATTGTTGTTTTCCCTCTGCAGAGCTTGCATACACAATGAAGGTTAAGGAGAAATGTGACGTTTATAGCTTTGGAGTTGTGACATTAAAAGTAATCATGGGAAGATGTCCGGGCGATTTCATTTCATCTCTGACATCCTCATCTTCATCATCAACAAGCAATTCAACAGCATCAAGTTGGCCACTAAAACAAGTTTTAGATCAAAGAATTCCATCCCCAGAAGGTGAGGTACTTGGGCAAGTGCCTTTCATTGTAAAGCTGGCATTTTTGTGCTTGAGTGCAAAACCAGAGCATCGTCCAAGCATGCAACAAGTATCTCAAAAGTTATCGGCACGTAGATCAATCATGATAAGCACGTTGGAGGACGTAAAATCGGAAGAGCTAGTTGATCCTGGACGCTTCCCTTACTCACATTTTGGTCTCTTGTTGCAGCTTGTGTAGCAAGTTCTCTATTATATTTCTCTTGCAAGGATGATATGTACTATGTCACTTATTTTCCCAATGATTTATTAGCTACTTGAAGCTTTTTGAAATAACTGCATATGAGCAACTTCCAATTTTAACCTAGAAAAAGTGGATTGCCGGGACATCCGACCATTAAGAATGGGTTGAGACATAACAAGGTCATGATATTGCATGTCTATGCATTACAGTATATATTCCTTATCAATTTGGCATGTCATGTACAATCTCTTATGACATTAGAGACTATAAAAATGTCAAAATCCCATATGGGTGGGAGTGAGTTTCTTGATGAAGTTGGCATTTCCATGCTTAACCGTGAAATTAGAGCAATGTAGGCACTCAGCACATGGTCCAATTATCCTGAACACGGTACGTAAAAAAGAAGGAATTTGTTGTTTTAAAGGTTTCACTTACTGATAGTTGGGATTTTAACTCCAACGTCCGTTGTTTCGCGGAAAATAAATAACATTTTCCTAAAAATAATCGCTTGTATAGCTTACAAAAATGAATGAACGAAAAATATTTTCGTCGTTCACAAAAATATTTAGATATAAATTGTTATCGATAATGAAAATATTTTTCATTTACTAATTATTTCAGGCAATCATTTTCAAAAAAAAAAATATAGATAAAATATTTTCTAAATCATTCATTTTTCGCAAAACAAATGAAGCAGTTAAAGTGAATATCAATTTCTATAGTTACCAAAATTTGGACAAATTCTAATATTCGTCCTCATACTTTTATGCTTTTTTTTCTAATCAAGTCCTTATATTTTTTATTTTTCTAATGAAGCCCTTCTACTTGCACAAGATATCTAACAAAGTCCCTTCAACAAAATCCAACAAAATCCAACTGTCGTGGCTGTTGGAGGACCCAACAGTGTGACGTGGATAAAATTTTGCGGACGTGGATGCCATCGCAGATAAGCAAATACAGGCAGAAATATTAGAAAAAAATTGGGGAAAAAATCATCAAAAATCTCAAACTTTGTAACTTGTGACATATTTACCCTGAACTTTTTTTGTGACACCAAAAACTCCAAACTTTGCTATTTGTGATACATTTATCCCAATATACTTTGTCCATTGGTATTTTCGTCTTTTTTGCTTTTTTTTTACTTTTTTTTTTCCTTTCTAGCAAGGGGGCCCTCGCAGGATCTGGCGAAGGCGAGCCTCGCCGGCGTTGAGCAAGGCCCGCCTTCGCCAGATCCGGCGAGGGCCCCCTCACTCGCCTAGGCGAGGGTGACCATCACCCGACGCCGGTGAGGGTCGCCCTCGCCGGATTTGGCGAGGGCAACCCTCGTCAGCGTCGGGCGAGGGTCGTCCTCGCTCGCCCAGGAGAGGGCGACCCTTGCCCGACGCCGACGAGGGTCGCCCATGCCAGATTTGATGAGGGCGACCTCGCTTGCGTCGGGCGAGGGCAACCCTCGCCGCCGCCCTCGCCCAACTTAGATGAGGGCGACCCTTGCCTGCGTCTGGCGAGGGTCGCCGTCGCCTAAGTCAGGCGAGGGCGGCCCTCGCTTGCCCAGGCGAGGGCGGCCCTCGCTTGCCCAGGCGAGGGCGAGCCTCACCCAACGCCGGCAAGGGCCGCCATCGTCCAACGTCGGCAAAGGGGGCCCTCACCGAAAAGGAAACAAAAGTTAAAAAAAAAAACAAAAATGCCCATGGACAAAATACATTAGGGTAAATGTGTCACAAATAGTAAAGTTTAAGATTTTTGGTGTCACAAAAAATGTTCGGAGTAAATATGTCATAGGTGACAAAGTTTAGGGTTTCTAGTGATTTTTTCTCAAAATATCGAGGCTCAAGCTTCTAATCCCCCGCCACACACTGTCCCCCTACTGCAGCGTGCCGCCGCTAACACCATGAGAGTTGTTCATCACCAACACAACCCACTAGAACTCAACCACCACCACTAACAGTACTAATAAGGCAGACACCACCATGAAATTGAAAAAAATGTCAAAAAAGTTATAAATCTTTTGTATTGGTATCAATTTAGTCCTAATTTTTTTGTGTCAATTTAGTTCTAAATTTTTTGCATTTGTGCCAATTTAGTTTTATATATTTTTTTAGTGCCAATTCAATTATAAACCTTTTGCATTGTTGCCAATTTAGTCCTAAACTTTTTGCATTAGTATCAATTCAGTCCTAAACCTTTTTTTGGTGCCAATTCAATCATAAACCTTTTGCATTTGTGCCAATTCAGTCATTCCGACTAATATTTATTCACGTGTCGAAGGATTGAATTGGCATTAATGCAAAAATATTAATCGGAAGGACTGAATTGGTACCAATGCAAAAGGTTTAAGATTGAATTGGCACCAAGGCAAAAAGTTTAGGATTGAATTGGCACCAAAAAAAAGTTTAGGACTGAATTGGCATTAAAAAAAGATTATGACTAAATTGATACAAGTGGAAAATGTTTAGGACTGAATTGGCACAAAAAAAAAATTTAAGACTAAATTGGCATCAATGTAAAAGGTTTAGGATTTTTTTTACACTTTTTTCCCATGAAACTCAACCGTCGCCAGCTCAGGAACACCACCAACACAAACGCCACATTGCCACCGCCACTAGCACCGTTAGTGTTGGCACCACCACCACAGCTCAATCATGAGCATCCCCATATCATCTCTCTATCCCTTACAAATCTGAGGTGGTCGCGCTACAAATTTGGGTTGTCACCTCCACCTTAAATTGTGGCCTTACATCTTGGGGACGGGCAACCTCCAATCGTGATCAATTCAAGGCTGCGACCTTTGTTGGAGGTGATCCAAGACACACTGGTTGTGATTAGAAAGAGAGTCAATCTAGGTAAGGGTGTCAATAGTTTGGTTCGATTTTCTAGGACACTTGAATCGAACTAAACCGATCTGTCACGATATGTGCTTGCTCCAAACCAAAACGTGACCCGAACCGAAAATGATCCGAGCCAAAAATCCAGTTCGATTTGGTTTGGTTTTTCAGGTTTTTTTCCTAGGTTCACACATCTATACCAAAATTGCTCAAACGGAGATCAAAACGAACACCAAGGCAACTGCTCTTGATTAAGGAGCCTGCGCATCTGGAGCAACAAAATGCATAACCTCTCAACGAATCTTACTAAGTTTTCAACATAAAAAACAAAGGGAGGGATCTGAAAGCGAGCGAAGCCGAGGGGAATTAAAATAGTGCTCAAGTGCCTAAGCTCGGGCTACTCAAATCTAGAGTCGAGGGAAAACTGGTTACGACCCAAACTCTGGAAGTGAGAACCCTAAATTTTGGCCGTGTCTTGTGAGTCCCGAAAGACACGGCAGAGAAGAGGAGTGAAGGTGGGTTTCTCTCCATAAAGCACAGATTCGTGGAACCAAACAAATCCCCCACAAACCCATAATCTAAAACGAATCGCACGACATAAAAGAAAGCGAAATCAACGAATTGAAAGCTGATATCTCATAGAGTACACATCAAACAGTCGGTCTGCATTTCCAATCACCGTCGATTTGAGGGAAGACGTCGTACACTAAGGGGTAGTGCTAGGGGAAGGGGAAAAGAAATGGGGAGAACAGAGAGAGGGGGCTACTGATTTGGGGATAAACTCGGGAGAAGTTAGAGCACTATGAGGGTCCATGATCGATTTTTAGGGTTTCTCAATGATCGATTTTGAGAGGGTTGAGAAAGAAGAGAGAGATTATGTAAATTGCTAATGTTAAGAAGAGGGGCAATTTTCAGTTTTGTTAACCGAACCGAATTGAAATAATCTGAACCGAAAAAAAAGAATGGTTATTTTTCCATTATCCAAATCGAAAATGCACGAAAATTTGGTTTGGTTTCAGTTCGGTTTTCCGATTCAGATTTGACACCCCTAGATCAAGGTGATGCCAGTGGTGATGGTGGCAAATTACTTTGGGTCAACATGACGACCAAGGTAATGGTCACTGATAAGAAGGGAAGCAAGAAACAAGAATAAGATAAGGAAGATTATAACAAAATGAAGAGCAGATTTATTCTACTTGTTGACACCAAACAATGAAGAACTCTTGGTTATAATTGACAAGTAACAAACCTAGTCAATAATAGCAGTTCAATTTAGTAAACAGCAGCAGTCATTGATGGAAAGAATAGTTGACAACTTGAAAAGCATCGACAACCAAGTAAGTTATTGACAACAAACATCAATTATGTGGGGATGAAGTCATCAACATCGACATCGACGTATAATTGCCAAGTAGCGATATTTTCTTATATATAAGCTCTTTTAGATAAGTGTTACTAGATAATAGAAAATTGTGGATAACGTAGCTTCTTGTAACCATGGAAAGGATTAGAAAGTTATTTGTTTTAAAGATAGTATTAGGAAGTTATCTTTTTTAAATTCAATAACCTTATTTAACCATCGATTGTAGGGCTTAAATAGTTACATTATACTCTTTGCAAAGGTCCTCTAACAAACATTAAAAAAACATATTATTTTTCAAAATTTTACTTCAATTTTTGTACCTTTGATGTAGTTTCCAGTCGTTGATTAAATTCCGGCGTGTATCTTAGCTTTCAGGTCTTCGTTTTCAATTAAATTTCGATGTTGTATCTTTTTGTCATCACGCTTTGTTATCGATTAAATTCCAAAAAACTTTTATGTCATCGCACTTTATCGTTCATTGAATTCCATTGAAGCATATTTGTTCCTTGCACTCTATTGATAAGACTCTTGTCTGGAATTGCCATAGAACCCATCTCTCTTAATAAAAACCAATGAACAAATTTCGGTAAAATACATTTAGTTGTTGATCAAATTCCGGTGAAACACTACTGAGTTAGAAAAAAGTAACGACATGGTTGTCCACCACATAATTTTGAGGTATAAATTGTTCGTCCATGTCGACATACATGGGACATGGCGCTCAACTTAAGAGAACCATGACACTGAGCTTGATTTGAAAAGTTCAGTTACTCTATTTGAAAGGAAATAGGGGTTTAGGTACCATATTAAATATCACGCAAGAGTTTAGGCTTTTATAGTGTCATCATATCTATTAATTACTGATATGAATAGGAAAGGTTCTCAGATCTTGCCATTGGATTTATATTCGGTACATTAAAATAGGAGAATGGGGCAGTGATTATCAAATCCGATCTCGAGCTTGTTGATGCCCTCATCTGAGCCTCCTGTTTGGAATGCACGTCTCCTGCTTTCTAAGCTGTTTCTATGTTGAAAAAAATTATGTACGTGCAGTAGATAAAATAAGCTAATTACTTCTCATCTTTGTACAGGTACTCCCTTCGAATGGGATTGTGTTTTTTGTCCATGTTTTTTGCTTGAAACTTTCTCCATAGGTAAGAGCAAAATACTCGTATAAATGTGTATGATGTATGTGTATGTTTATTTTGGTTTTGACTCTGTTTCAGTTATGTTTTTTGATGTCGTCCAGAGAGTGATCCTCTTGGGGCATCCAGCTACTCTTCATTGTCCCAATGGATAATGCCCGGGGCAAAGAGGCTAGATCCAAGAGACTCCACTCACGTCGTTTGCTCAGGTGTTGAGATTCAATTTAACCCACTTGCTCGGTTATTAATTGTGCTCTACCCTTGTTGAGGGGACGAGGAACGAAGAAATCTGGAATGGCGGGCGAGACACATGGATTCTATATGAAATAACACGAATCATGCGGCACGTGTTCACCAAAATTTGCATCTAGTGGCCAGGGGACAACGGCCCGTCATCATACTCAAGTGATGATGCTTTAGATGGTAGTTTGCAGAAACTACCATGTCAGCCATGACATCAGAACACCCCCATAAGATTTTCTCACTGGATTTGTATTTGAGTTCTTTTCTTAAATGCTCAATTTGATTGGATTCAGAAATGTTAGGATATTGCATTTTGCTGTTTTGATGCTCAATTGTGCATTATAAAACTGAAGAGGAGTTTCCTTGGCCATCACTTTGTTCTGATCCGGTTTTTGGTAAAGCCTTCTGCCACCTCTCTTCGTTTGGGCAAAGACCAAAAGCATAGCTCTGCACTGTTGCGTTCATACATATGTTGTACTAGACGGATTGATTTTGTGACATTTGCGTTTACCCTTAAGATAGCCCGCAGACTCTTTGCACTAGTATTTGTGGTTCGGTATGAACTCCTAGACCTAGTTACCTCCTATCTTCCACTCTTCATGCATTCCGATGCAAGATATGTCGCATGGTTTTAGGAAGATCAATTCGGATCGATGGGAGTTTGCAAATGAAGGTTTTCAGGGAGGGAAGAAGCACTTGCTGAAGAACATACAGAGGAGAGGCAAATTCAGCAATCATACGAAACCGAATGCTAGAAAGGAAGCCGAACTCAAAGGCACTGGCGGATGTTCCTCTTCCTCTCCAAAGCAGCCAATAGCCCGAACTTTGTCCAGCATTTAATCCAGGAGAGGAGGCGGAAGAGAGAATTAGAGACTTGTGAATCGAGCAAGAAGAGCAAATTGCTTGGCCCCAATAGCGAAGCCACCAACTGCTTGCTCGAAGTAATGGATCACAAGGTTCAAAGCCCGAATGTTGATTGCATGAGAATCATTGATAATTCAGCACAGATGGAGTCTGGGCCAAATAATGTCGTGCCAGAGGATTTTGAGACAGTTCAGATGCACAATCTGTGGCCTCCTCCGAATGGTGGTCGAGATTTCAGGGTTGTGCAGGGTCAGACACCCGATCAGATTGCCAGAGCTAGTGCGTCAGATTTGCCTTCAGTTTTCCATGAGATGTCAGAGAAATTCCTCGGAGACAATGTGGTTGTTGACGACGACGCGGAGTACGTAGAAGTGGAAGAACTCGCAATGGATGATACAGGAATCTATCTTGAGCTGGATGGTTTGATTGAGAAGTCATGCGGTTGGAGTGACTACACAAGTGAACTGGGGGAGCAAGCAGCAGGACTGACGCCCTAAATTTCCATGTACTCCTGCTCCGTTCTTTCTGTTACATGTTGCTGCTATTTTATTTGTTGTTACCCAGATAACATAATGCAGCTTTTGCATAATCGGAGGGAGCATCTGAAGCGAAGTGACTGTTTGCATGACCGAATGAAGTTATGCTGGAAACAAGAAGGAAGAGGGAATCCAACCAATAAAGTAGGTTTCTTATGTGTCAATACTTAGTATGTATGTTGTGGTTTCTTCCTTTATCACCGTTGTATCAAAGCCCTCTCGGTGTTCTTTTCTCTTAGTCTGTACAAGGGTTTTTTTTTCTTGTACACAGTTATGTATAAGAGAAGTGCCAAAGTTGAATTTCAGTTTAGGGGTTACCAAAAGTCCCAAATTGGCACATTACATCACATTCTTTCTCAAACTAATTTTTTTGTCTAAAAAATCTTTAATCGGTACACTTGTATCGCATTACCTCAAATGTCACAAAAAATCCCAAACAAGTCGGATGATCGATGTGCGATTAGGACCTAATGTGAAAATACAACAATAAGTGGGTTTCACAAACGACCTTAATGCGAAAGTCGGATATGAAGAAAATGAACCAAAATTGCAAAATATGTTAAAATATGCTAGCACTCTCACGTTTCAGAAGTATGCTAAAATCCCTAAGTTTGTCTCAATTTCATTTTAAGATTTTGACAAACTTGTCATTGGTTTACTAATTTGAAATTTTTTTCTAAGATAGACGCAACATGGGACACTATAAAATTTTTTTGAAGTGAATGAGTTATGATTATATTCGTTTGAGATTTTTAATAATATTAATTCTCAGTTTGACGAGACGGGCTTTTTCGAAATGTTTGACGTGACCAACTTCTACCCAGTAAGTTACAGGTTGTTCCCGTATTCTTTGCAGACAGACATCTCTCTCTTTTTTTATATCAACCTCCGTGCACTTCTTCTGAATCCAACATGGGTTCTTATTGCAAGCTTCCACATGTCAAGAATGCAGAAGTTGACTGATGGCACACCGCGATTGGAACTTTTTCATGGGAACTCAGTCAACCGGTCGAAACCAAAGGAGATTAGGTGAAGGGCATATATGCTTTAGCATCGGAGTTCTAATCCCTCAAAACAGTGTTAAAAATACGGCACGGGATTTGGCTTATATAAAGTTTTTTTGAGCTGATTGAAATTGTGATTCTTAGAGCCCGTTTATTTCAAGAAAAATAAACGATTCGAAAAATATTTTCCTAAAAGCAATCTTTTATACCTATTTAGAAATGTTTTCATTATTGATTAGAATTTATTTCAAGATATTTTCGTAAGTAATGAAAATATTTTTTGTTTATCTATTTTTTTAAATATGAAGGGAAAAACATTACCATAACATGAAATTTCTACCGCACTAGTAGATGTTCTGGTCTCCTTAGTTCCATCTAGTTCATTTCGTGAATATGAAACATCTAAGACCGATTGGCTTTATGAGGTAATGACGCGGATAATTATATTTTAAAAAAATACTTTTCGAATTATTTATATATTTACTAAACAAATGTTATCCTTGACTTTGTCGGTGAATCTTTAAAAAACCAATCTACTCCCTAGTCTCTGGCAAAAGTGGATAATCCCGAAGTCCCCGTCATATCATTTGACGAGATGGGCAGCAGATTTGAAGTGAAGGCAGCACCATTTTCTCCTTCAAACGAGACGTTTGACGACCGTGGCGCGTTCCAAAAGAGAGTTTATCCCCGTTCAATGCATCTTTGAGCACGTCAATAACTCAAAGCTGTGGCTCGTACTACCGACCACCGAAGTTAGGCCATGTGTCCTGCTAAAGCCTGCCTCGGGAGACATTGCCCTTCAGTTGGTGCACCCTTCGAGTGCATGAATCGGTCCAAAGAAGCTGGGTCCATACCAAGATTCAGACGAGGTCTTACTAAGATAAAGCGGAAAAACGGGTGAATTTTCTAAAAAACTTTAAACTTTAGGTCAGATTTTAAATTTGTCCTGAATTTTTTTATGTCAGAAAAAATTCTAAATTTTTTATCCAACTCCAAATCTGCCCGGAACTTTTTTTTTATCTCAGAAAAAATCCTAAACTTTAAGTTTAGTCCTAAATATGTCCCGAATTTTATTTTATATAAAAAAAATCGGTAAATTTCAATTTATTTTGACGTGGTCCAGTCCCAGCTTGACGTGACACTTCCACATGAATAACAAATCCACATCAGCTAACTAATGAGGCGATAGGTATAGACCGACATCGCATTTCCACTTCGATAATAAATCAAACCAAATAAAAATTGTTGAAATTCTCCAAAATAGAACCATTCTAGGATATGAAAGTTATGGACGATAACAAATCCACCATATTAATTAAAAAAAAACTTATTTTTAAGGTTCAGTCCAAATTTGCTCCAAATTTTTCTTTATCTAAAAAAGCCACGTTACTTTGTTAATGTGGATTTGTTAACAATGTAGAAATGTCACGTTATGTTAGGATTGGATCTTGAGAGTGTATTGTTTTAAAATAAATCGAATTTTGGTGATATTTTTTACATAAAATAAAGTTTATGACAGATTTGGGACTGGACTTAAAGTTTTGGGTTTTTTTTTAGATAATAAAAAGTTCGAAGAAGATTTGGGATTGGACCTAACATTTGGAGTTTTTTTTCGAGATAAAAAAGATTCAGGACAGATTTAAAATTTGGCTTAAAATTTGGGATTTTTTAGGAAATTAAGCTGCGGAAAAACACAGACAATGGACCCAACACGATGAATGCACCAGCTCCATGTTCTTCGGAAAAAAGGGTCACTCCCTGATGTCTTGTCTTAGTCTAAGCATGACGTCCTGGGTCAACGTCAGATGTTTGCTGCCGACTTCTCTGGGTCTCTTTACCCTTTTTCAATGGATCCGTCATATGGGATCCGCGTGCTTTTCGAATTCGTATGGACTCCATCTACACGAGATGTACTTACCGAGTTTTGAGAGAGCGAGAGTACGGGCGACATAGGCGTACACATACTTTGTTCTACCTCTTCGGATTGGAATACATGCTCCTTTTCTGTGCATCCTAACAAAATTTTGATGCAAATTCTTCTGGTGTGAACTGTGATATTCTATGTTTACAGTCTTGGGACATGAATCCTTGATTCCATATGGACCTGATCATTTACTCGCAATACTTCCGGTTTAAGTCCACATGCATCCCTAGCGAGCCAGCCAAGCCATTGCGTTTCCTGGTAAGTAATGGGACCTCACAAGTGCCGTCAACTTGAGCAATAGCCATCGCAACTTTCACTTCTGTAGGAAACAGGAGTCTTGCTAGGGCAACTGGAAATATTGATAAAATTAAGCATTAAGGTTACACAAATGACAGATCATAGCACATGGATGGCCCATTTTCTGTATTATGCTCAGAGGAGGCAACACCGTGCTTGATGAAACAGTGAGAGTTAGTAAGAGGGAGGGCCTTATGAATCATCCATCATAAAAAAAATGCTTGATAATGTCATTGCACTGAGCTCTTGGAAACTCTAAAACGATGAATGTTGGAGTTGGCGAATACATCGGGGACTCTTGTTTCTCACACCGAGTACGTCCACGTGAGCTTAGGGAAACCGAAGTGTTATCCAACGATATATGACCCTTGCGTGCGGAATGCGGGGGTTCGGGGGCAACGCCCCTGACACGGGTGCCCCGCTGCCTGGTCAGCGGGCGGGGGTTCGGGGGCAGCGCCCCCCGACAGAGGTTCTGCTGCCCAGTCAACGGACGGCTGCCCCGCTCGCTGGTGAGCGGGCGGGGGTTCGGGGGCAGCGCCCCCAAAACCTCAACAGGTTTGGGCTTTTATTTAAGCTGGCCCGTATGGTGCGAGATTAAGAGATTTCATATAGATTTAGGTTTTTGGCCCGTTTGGAGCACAAATATATTTTGCTCGTTTTTCTGATCATTGTAACGTGTTGAATGGCTGTAAATCGAAAAATATAGTAAAATCTCTTTGCAGAACGTAACCCTAATTCGAGGGTGAACCTGAGTAAAATTCGTGTATCATCTAATTTTTTCTATCTTCTGCGCGATCGTTCTGTTTTGGTTCTCGATATATCCCTTCAATGAAGCCAAAGTTTTAATAAGCAGATCAATCGCAACCAGTCAATATAAACAGAATCCTCTTCATTTTTGCAAGAAAAATTTGTTACACCTTGCAACAGACTGCTGTCCGGCTCTCGCCAATGGTTTTTTACGGAGGATTGCACTATGTGCTAGACAAACATATTTTATTTTGAACTCCAAGTAACCCGTGATCTGCACTAATGCTTTCTAACTAAGTGTTTTTTTTTATGGGCTTTGCACCAGTGTAACAGCAAACACCACCAAGCAGGATCAGTTGCAGGAGCAAAAGGGGGCTATGAACAATACTGAAACAGGTAAGTGCGTACAACCCTATAAAATGAGAACAATTTTTGTAAGGAACAAGACTCTAGAAGTGTCATAAATTCCATACGATACTCACTTTGGTGCAAAAACTTTTCGCCTGATCACTTCAATGCCACTTTTAAAAAACAAGATCACTTAAGTACCAATTTCGATTTATGATGCCAAAAATCCAATGTGGCAAATTTTTTTTATCAATTTTTCCGTCCCACGTGGCTCACTGACATGCCCAATCAGCATTAGTAGTCTCAAACGACGTTGTTTACATGTCTGTCCAAAATATAAACCCTAATTTGGACTAATCAATCCATTTTCCCAAACTTTTCAAACCCTATTTCAGGCAAAATTTGATGAAGCCAAGCACGATTAATCGAGTATAGAAGGACTACTGAAAGCAAGCAAGGATTGAACCTGAGCAAAATAGTCACGAAATTAACTTTGAGGAGATAACATCCTACGTGACTACTAGAATGCAGTAACATGTAGAATGGTTATCAAAAGACCCACTACTTGATGATCATGGTCTCAACACTTGCCTCACGTCCACGGTTTCTTTCATAGCTCGCAACCCATCTTCTTAACATTTATAACAATCCATATATTTCGGCCATTATCATCTGTGGTTTTCAAGATTTATGGCTCTTGCGAGCTGGTGATCGTGCTGACTTCAGTTAATTCTGTTCCACTTAATCCCTATTTCGTGGCCACGTATTTTTCCAGCACTTCAACTAGAAGGAAAGCAGCTGCCCTCAGCCTTTGTTATTTTTCTCTGCACGAACCCAATCTTTTAGTTCCCATCCACGGGATTTTTGTGAATTCAAACGACTTTTCTTCTTCCATTTCTTTGTTCCGAACCATTAGTTGAATTCTTCATCTATAGCCCCTATCACGGCTGCTATGAACCAAAAATGGGAGCATATGAGTTGGTTCGGATCAATATGGAGTTATTACCTCTAGCTCACTCTATATTTTCTTCTTGGTTGATTAAAGTAGGCGCGATCCAAATAATCTATGCAGCTTTAAGTTAAAGTGCCTTATTGTTCAGGGATGAAAGCCCTTTTCTAAGATTTCTTATCATGCCATGCACGGAGATCTGTCCATTGACAGAGTTGAGGGCTCCCCATTGAATATCAGTATTCTTAAGATCAAAGAGTCGGGTGGGATAGAAAGAAAAAGAGTTTATTGCAAAAAATTTACGCTTTTTGAAGGTGACGTTGGTTTAAAAAAAAAAAACAATTCCTTCCGTGTAGTTTCGCCAATTAATGCTGCCATAGATGCTTCAATTGTTAGTTGAGTCGTTATAATTGCAGCCGAAATTATTGGCTTCATGATCTGAATGCTAATCTAGTTCTAAATTCATCGATCTTTGCTTCAGCTTCAGTTCCTCTGTCAACCAAATCGAGTATAATTTACCAACACTTTATGCTTCAACACTTAATAATTTTCTCATATGTCACCTGTCAGCAATTGTTGATCACCTTGTCAACTAGCCGTCTTTATCAACTAGGAATTCCCAACACTTAGCGGATTTTAGCTCGGCCATGTCTCGCTCGGTCTTTTCTAGTCCAAGTCGACAGTCAAAGACTTAAGCAATTTTGGGTGTCAATAATGTTATATATTTAGGATATTATATAAACTTCCTCTGATTGACCTTGATTGATTGTAATTGATATTCTATATTTTAGATAATTGTAAAGTCTATAAATAGGCTCATGTAGTCTTCACTTGATAATGTATAGAATATTACATTTTTCTCTCATATGCATTATTGTTAACTTGGTATAAGAACTCATTATTATCTAAGGAATCGCCGGTTGAGTCTGTTCCACGGTCAATAGCACTAGCCGCCGTTCTCCACCAAGTCCACAACTTTCATTTGCAGTTTGACAACCTTCCACTGCTCAATTAGAAAAACTGAGACCACCAAGAGACTCGCCGCCCTCAAATGACCTGAAAATTCATCATAAAAAAGGTTCAAACGCCTCCACACGCACCGCCACGGATCAGATCTACTCAGCTTGCCACTTTTGAGCACTATTCCTGATGCTTTCCATTGTTTGTTTCGCAAAACGAACACCACCAGCAGATTCACTGCCGTCTGATGAGCCAACCTGTGAAATCTCGTCGCCAGCCACCCCCAGACGCGCCCACACGCATCGCCGGAAGCCTTTGCGGGTCAGATCCAACAACACTCCATCGGAGCTCCACACGCCACACGTGCCTTCCTTGTGCCGATCGACGTCACCTTTCGCCTAGTCAGCATCATCGTTTTAGCACCACCATGTCAACTGCAACCGATGATCGTCCATTGACCGACGTTGACCAGACCGATTCAATCAATTTTTGAACTGGTTCGACCTGTTTTCGGCCGGTTCTTGGTGTTTTCCCACCAGTTCTAAAGGTATTTTGGCGTGCCAAGTCTATTTTTGGCCTTATTCTCTCCATATATGCTTTTTAGGTACTAATTTTTTCATATTCATTATCCAATCTACGGTGCTTAAACTAGTAAAAAGCATACTATGGATAAATTAGAAGTTTTAATGCCAAACCGCTATCGACTACGAACTAAGCAACCTACAGGGTCGGACAAGAACCCTGAAACCGAGTCCATCGGCCATTGTTGCTTGCATAAAGGCTTCTCCCAATGGATTATCTGTCACTCTTTCCATATAGGATTTTATTTTTTTTCTTTCTTTCTTTTTTTCTTTTTTTTCTTCCAAGCTCAGTGAGGGTCACTAGCCAACCCTTGCCAATACAAGTGAGGGCTAGCCGACCCTCACCAATCGTAGGCGAGATTGAGAAGTCGCACCCTCACCCGTTGCGAGCAAGGTTTGCAACCCACACCGGATCTGGGTAAGGGCTAGCAAGGGTCACCGGCCCTTAACTGTGATCAACGAGGGTTAGTCGGTGACCTCCCTAGACTTAATAGAAAAAAAATGAAGAAAATAAAAAGTTGTCCACGTCAACACCGGTTATCCTACGTGGCACTACAGGCGTCCTTGTAAGGGATTTCCGATTAAAATTGGTAAAATTTGAAAAGGTTTAGGACTAAATCGGTAATATGCAATGGGTTTAGGACTTTTTAGCAAATTTTTCATTTATTAATTCAAATTTAGAGATAATATTAAATATTTTCATATAATGTATGGACTGAATTGAATATGTACAAAAAATACGATGATTATATTAAATAAATTTAAAAAATTAATAATTATATTTAATAAATTAAAACTTCATTGGCCAATGTGTTAACATAAACTCGAATAACATATCTTACCAAATTATTAAATGTTACATCAAGTGGGGCCAAGAAAAGTGATGAAGCATCCGCTGTACCCACGGTTTCAACACGCCGGTCCTTGCATGGCACCGCATGATGTACAATGAAAACGGCGTACGCACGAGCCAACTGGAATGCTTAAGATGGACAAGCGCACGACACGTGGCGCTCATGCATAGGATTCGCCGACCAGGCTACAGAGCCCCTCCTCCTCGTAGCGGGGTTCATCCTGAATCAGATCCGACGGTCCGTAATCGCCACCGCTCTCTCACTCGCACCTGCGGCGAGGAACTCGACACCTTCTTCGTTCCGAGGAGCCGAGAGGAGAGGACGTGGCGACTGTCTGGACAGTTTCCCACGTATGTAAAGCCGCATACCATCCTCCCCTGTCACTCGTACAGTTCCACTTTTCAGTTCGAGTTCGAGTTCTGACACTCTCGCTCATTATGGCGACGGCGCCTCGCGGTGGCGCCGGCGGAGCACCGCGCGCGCGCGCGTCGTTTCCGGACACCCTCTTTCAAGAATCGGGTCTTGAGCTGGAACAGGCAAAGCCTTTGGCGAATTCGCGTGAAGAAATCGCGTCCGTTGCTGCTCTTTGCGGCGGGGACCCCGGCGACATGGGGTCGCCTTCCCGTTCGGTTCCGTCGCCGAGAGTAGCCATTGGCGACGGCAAATTTGAAGCCGGGTCGCCTCCGCGCTCGTGCATGTCCCGGCCCGAACCCTGTTCGGCTCTTCTCTTGCAGGTGGTGAAGATCAAAGAGGAAGAGGAAGAGGAGCTGGTGGCGGCGTCGATCATGGCTGATCCCAGGGACGCTGCCGCTGTGTCCCCGTCGTGCTCGTGGCGGGCAGCGGCGGAGGAAGTGGCGAGGCCGATGGAGGGGCTGGGGGAGGCGGGGCCGACGCCGTTCCTGAGGAAGACGTACGAGATGGTGTCGGACCCGGGATCGGACCGGGTGGTGTCGTGGGGTTCGAGCCGGGACAGCTTCGTGGTGTGGGACCAGCACGAGTTCTCGAAGCAGGTCCTGCCTCGATACTTCAAGCACTCCAACTTCTCCAGCTTCATCCGGCAGCTCAACACTTACGTGGGTACCCCCTTCGAACGGGATTGTGTTTTTTGTCCATGTTTTTGCTTGAAACTTTCTCCATAGGTAAGAGCAAACTGCTTGTGTAGATGTGTCCTTTGGTTTAACTCTGTTTCGGTTCTGTTTTTTGATGTCGTCCAGAGTGTGGTCCTCTTGGGGCATCCAGCTACTCTTCATCGTCCCAACGGATAGTCTCCGGGGCGAAGAGGCTAGGATCCAAGGGACTCCACTCGCGAGATTCTTGTTAGTTGTGCTTTACCCTAGTTTAGGGGACGAGGAACGAAGGAATCTGAAATGGCGAGCGAGATACACAGATTCCATATGAAATCTCATGAATCATGTGCGAAATGTTCACAACAGTTTGCATCCACTGGCCAAGGAACAATGGCCTGTCATCATATTCAAGTGATGATGCTTTAGACGGTAATTTGCAGAAACAACTATGTCAACCCTGACATCAGAACACCCATTAAAGATCATCTTCTCACTGGATTTATATTTGCGTTCTTTTCTTAAATGGTGGATTTGAATTCGGATTCAAAAGTGCACTGCGGCAGTTCCTTTATAGCTGTTAGTATTTTGCATTTTACGGTTTGGATGCTCAATTTTGGTAAATCCTTCTGACACCTCTCTTCTTTTTGGGCAAGATCATAATTCTGCACTTTTGGGTTCATATATATGGAGTTGACGGATTGATTTTGAGTCGTTTAATTGTCCATAAACTCTTTGTGCTGGTATTTGAATCATTGTAAAGGATCTCTCCTTGACGTGCAGTAAAACCTGCGCTCCGTGTATATTGGCCTAATGATACCCCTTGTGCACATCTTCCATGGAAACTTTGTTGGCCATCATTCTGCTTACTCTCTATTCTTTAGCCTTTCGGTTCAATATGAACTCCTAGACCCAGCTTCCTCCTATCTTCAATTCTTCATGCATCATGATGCAAGATATGTCGCAGGGTTTTAGGAAGATAGATACAGATCGATGGGAGTTTGCGAACAAAGGTTTTCAGGGAGGGAAGAAGCACTTACTGAAGAACATAAAGAGGAGAGGCAAACTCAGCAAGCAAAGGAAAACATCGAGAAGTAATTTTGCTTTGGATTGCCTGAAAGTTGGAGAGGAAGCCGAACTCAAAACGCTTAAGAAGGACCAGGAAGCGTTGAAGGCTGAGATCCTGAAACTAAGAGAAGAGCGGGAGAACTCGCAGCATGAGATCAACCAGGTCACAGAGCGGGTTCGCAGTGCCGAGTGCAGGCACCAGCAGATGTTCCTCTTCCTCTCCAAGGCAGCCAAAAGCCCGAACTTTGTCCAGCATTTAATCCAGAAGAAAAGGCACAAGAGAGAATTAGATACTCGTGAATCAAGCAAGGAGAGCAGATTGCTTGGTCCAGATGGCGAAGCCACCAAATGCTTGCTCGAAGCAATGGATCCCAGGATTCAAAGCCCAAATGTTGATTGCCCGAGAATCAGTGATGATTCGGCACAGATGGAGTCTCAGCCAAATAGTGTCTCGCCGGAGGATTTTGAAGACATTCAGATGCGCAATCCATGGCCTTCTCCAGTGGGTGGTGGAGATTTCAGGGTTGGACAGGGCCAGATGCCGGATCAGATGGCCGCAGCTAGTCTGTCACATTTGTCTTCGGTTTTCCATGAGATGTCCGAGAAACTCCTCGGAGACAATGTGGTCGTTGGTGACGATGCGGCCGATGTAGAAGAAGAAGAAGAAGACGACCTGGCGATGAATGACACAAGAATCTATCTTGAACTGGAGGGTCTGATTGAGAAGCCATGTGGTTGGAGTGAGTACACAAGTGAACTGGTGGAGCAAGCAGCGGTTTTGATGCCCTAAATGTCCATGTACTCCTGCTCTGTTCCCTCTGTTATTTTCATGCCCATTTGGGTTCTTCTTTGTGTATTTAAGCTGACACAGAACCAGTGTTGCTTCTTTTTTTGTGGACCAGATCACATGACGCAGCTTTTGCATAATTGGAGAGAGTTTCTGACGTGAAGTCTCTTTTGTTTGACCGGACGAAGATATGCTGGATACAGGAAGGAAGAGGGAGTCCAACCATTAAACTAGGTTCTTGATATGTCAACGGCAAATGCGCATACGTATCCATACGTTGAAGTTTCTTCCTTTTTCACTATTGTATCAGTCCCCTAAGTTTTCTCTTCTCTAGTTTGTACCATCTTCTTTTTCTTTTTCGGTGTGTGTTCTAACCAGTTATGTATCGAGAGAAGCTGTCTTTTTTTTTTTTTTGGTAAGGAATAGAAGCTGTTTATAGTGCGAAATGTCAATTTCAGTTTTTTCCAAATGTTTTACACGACCAAATTCTAATCAGGAGTCGCCAGTTGTCCCTGTTTTCTTACAGAGACAACTTTCTTTTTTCTTGATAGAGCTCCATGGGGTTCTTGTCGAAAGCTTCAAATATGTCGAGAAGGATCAGTTGATTGATTGCACACCCTGATTAGACCTTTTCCATGAGAGCACTGCTTAGTCGATGGTGGTAATCATTCAACTGGTCGAAAGTAGAGGAGAACAAATCAAGGGCATCTTTCTAGCACTGGAGTTTCAATCCCGCAAAACACTGCCCGTCTTATAGTACGACAAATGAAAAGTTTTTCTGCTGATTGAGAATTTGTGACTTTTAGCTCTCTACTGAATCTACAGAGAATTAATCGGCTCCCCAATCTCTGACAAAATGAAACCAATTTCCAAGCCCCCGTCTCATCATTTGATAAGATTTGCAGATTCCAAGTGAGTGGGGGCCAATTCTCTCACTCGAATGAGACCTTTGACGACAGAAGTTAGGCCGGGTGTCCTCCTAGCGTCTGGCTCGAGATTTTATCTACATTGGGTGCGTCTTTGAGTACATCAATCATCCAAAGATGTGGCCCATAATAAATTTGGATAAGATCTTACTAGATAGAGAGGATAAACACAAATAATGGACCAAGACAATGCATGCACCAACTCCATGATGTTCCCAAAAGAAGATCACTCCCTATTGTCTGTCTTAGTCTCAGCATGAAGTTCTGAGGCGATATCAGACATTTCCAGCTAACTTCTCTGCGTCTATTTACCGTTTAGAATAGATTCTTGTGTTATGTGATCCACACGCTCTTCACATTCTTATGGGCTCCATATGAACAAGAAGTACTTCTGAGTTTTGATAGAATGAGAGTACATATGATGCGGCTCCATCCATACGTACTTTGTACCTCTAGATATAGGAATGCATGCTTTTTATGTGCATCCTAACAAAATTTTGATGTGAGATGTTCTACCGTGAGCTGTGATATTCTATGTCTACAGTACTTGGGACATAATTCCTTGATTCCATATGCACTTGATCCTTTACTCACACAATTTCCCGTTAAGATAACAAAAGGGATTGAAAGACCAGCACTGGTTCACAGAAATGTCGAGACAAATGGCCCTTGCAGTTCTCGGCCAATTGAACTTAGCAGACTCCTATCTTTCTAAATGCCCTATTAAAAAACCCCGATACAGAGATAAAACAGTAGATGCAAACCAAGAGAAACAAAGAAGGTTATGATACAACAGTATGCACATTTCTGAAATCTTACAATGATCTGTAGTTGATGCGGAGCTTTCCCTTAGGCCTCGTTGCTCCTAAAGATGAAGATGATGAAGAGGAAGAAACCTTCGATTTCTCGAACTCCTCCTTATCCTCACTGAAAGCCTTGCTAAAAGCTTCTTGAAGTTCTGTGAACCTTCTCCTCTTTAGAAGTCGTTCTTCCGGAGTGCCATTGTCAAGGCATGCTAGCCGAGTACAATCGTCGTCGGCATCCATAATCTTATCAAGGACATTCGAGCATCTAGGGAAAAAGTGTTTGCCGAGTTCCACTGTTCAAATGATGGTGGCAATCAGGCAAACATAATTTTCAGCTTCATATATATAAGAGGCATGTTATTTGTCCTATCAGAAAAACTGTGCTGATTGAAGTGAGTTACATGCAAGTCAAAGTGTCTTGCTCCCAAAACCTTAAGAATCTCTTTTTGTGTCATCAGGGTGTAACAAACGCTAAAAGTGCAAGCTGGTCTTACATTGACCGTATAAGGAATGTTCTGTCATAAAAATCTGCCGCGTATATTTGCTTTCAGTAATAGAAATTGACAGCATGGCAGAGTGAATAAGTGTAGTTGCTGCTGGTTATAGCGACTAATTTATTAAGACCAACTCCTACATAGAATTTAACTCTCAAAATTACCATTTCTAGATAGAGTAACCCTTGGCAAAGCAAGAGAGCATCTGATGCTAAAACATGACAAGTTCACAATCTTACAGTCTAGAGATTAAATTACCAGTTCGGGTGAGGGCTCTCATCCTTTTGTGATGCTGCTCTTGAACAACAAAAGGTGCCTCATTTAAGTCCACATGCGTCCCTGGCGAACCAGCCAAGTCCTTACAATTCCTGCTAACTAATGGGACCTCACAAGTGCCATCCACTTGAGCAACAGCCATTGCAACTTTCGCTTCCGTAGGAAACAGGAGTCTTGCTAGTGCAACTGGAAATTTTGATCAAATGAAGCATCAAGCACAACCAAATGAAAGATAATGGCACATAGAGGCCAAATTTTAATATTACGCTCAGAGGACGTATATTCATGCAACACCATGCTTAATGAAACAGTAAAGAGTAAGTAAGAGGGAGTGCCTAGTGAATCCATCATCAAAGATGCTCGATAATGTCATGGCACTGAGTTCTTGGAAACTTTAAGAAGATGAAGCCAAAGTCACTATTAGCAAATTAATTAATTTAAACAAACTCCTCTTCCTTTTTGCAAGAAATCTTGTTACACATTGCAACAAGCGGCTGTTTGGTTCAGGTCAATGTTTTCAACCAAGAATCTTTTATATGCTAGACTAACATACTTTATTTTGAACTCAAACTAACCCATGATCTGCACTGATGCTTTCTACTATAAGGATTTTTTTTTTTTTGGCTTTGCACCCATAAAACAGCAGATGCCTCCAAGCAAGATCAGTCTCAGGAGCCAAGAGGGGCCATGTATACTGAAACAGTTAAGTGGGTACAAACCTATAAACGAAGAGCAAATTTCGTGTACAGTATGCATGAATGTTACTATTAACTTTATGAGGATTTTAGGCATCTTGCTTGCAAATCACGAACTTGTCCTTTTCTTAACACAAGAATCAGCTTTTCTCTAGAATCAACATATCAATTGCTTGAGTTGCATCATTTCCCTTGGCAAAGAAGGTTATTTCCAAAATCCTATTTGGCTTCTCAATTTTGAGACTAGCAGCATCGCACGTATCATTCTCCAAACGCCAAATAAACAACCCATTCATCTAAAAGAATTTATGTTTTAAAAGGTGGAGGCACCAAAATAAGTTAGCAAATGCCTCCATATATGAGCCTTGATGTAACAGTTCATGCCAACTGATTCATTTGCCCCAAACCTTACAGGAGATAACAAGGAAAACAATAAGATTTACCCAGGAACCAAACTAAAAAGGCCAAGCCCGTAAAGATGAAAACAGGAAACACCTAAACGAAAAAATAATGAGGGGGATATTTCACAAGATCTCCCTTGTCATCCTATATGATTAAAGAGATCATTATCATACTAGACATTGGAAATTCTCATTGAGAAAGTTTTAAAATGCAAAGGAAGAAATAGATTCTCAACCAGACTAGTGGCTATATAAATATGAGATTTTGTAGGACCACTACCACCCGTTCTAAAAACTTAAACTGTTAGATAAAGACGTGGTTTAATATTTAATTATTCTAACACTCCCCCTCACGTTTAGTCTAGTATTTTTGCCTAGTAATAAGCATGGACATGTTTAATTTGGCGGCAAATGGGGCCTGGAAAGATTTGAACTCAAGACGTTCAACTCTGATATCATGTGAAATTTTGTGGGACCATTGCAACTGTTCTAAAAGCTTAAGCTGTTAAATAAATACGTGATTTAATATTTAATTATTCTAACAATAACAAGGGACTATTTCAATAAAATATGGTTCAAGAATGCTTGTCCCAGAAATCACTCTGTCTCTCTCGTTCGCAGGCATGCACACCCCACAAATTTGTCTGATGATGGCCATTGACAGCATAACAAAGTGGCAAATAAGTTCCCAGCACCACAGCTCTGTCGCTGTGTACATCTGAGACCGATGCAAATGCACCGTCCATCTATGAATCCATAAGGAACACTAAGAGCGCCCAATAAATAATACGTTGGAGCTTATAAAAAGCATTTGCGTAAACAAATAACTCCTACACCAAGCAGACAATTTACATACAGGTTCCTCGTATGTACATGTCAAACGCACTTACGATAATAACCAACTGTATTGCAAGGAAGAAACTGGGCTTTCTCAATCTGTATCTTAAAAAGGACCCCTGAAGTGAAGGAGGAAAAAATAGAACCTGAATATCTTACCTCTATTTTCAAGATACAACAATCTCATTCGCAGATCATCACCTGCCATAGCAAGAGAAAAGGATTCTTCTCCAAATAATGGTTCTCTTTGTTCGGCTTGCTCCAATATCTCGACACATAATTTATCCTTTGGTGAAGGCTTTCCTTCCTCGGTAGACTTCATGTAGTCTGCAGCTTTTGTGTGCCTCTTACATAGTTGAAGAGCTTTTCTACCATCCGGAGTGAGATCAGAAGGCTGTGCTCCCTTCATTAGGAGAGACACTATAACCTTTGGCTCTTTCCTCATCGCAGCAACATGCAAAACAGTGAAGCCTCTTGCATTTCTACGATTCACATCAGCAATTCCAAGATCAAGAAGCTCAGTCGTGGTCTTTGCGTTACAGTATGCTACAGCATAGTGAAGTGCATATGCATAATCCAGAGTGGTATGGCCCTCCTTCAGCAGCAATCTGACTAAGTCAACATCATCTGAGTCCAAGGCCCGATGAATTCTCTTCGCATGCTTGTCAGGGCAGTTTACACATTCAGGATTGTTCAGGCCGAGTTCCAAACGGGAATTGATGATTTGTTGAATGATAGCGAGAGGCAAGCCTTTCTCTAGGGTTATAGTATCGAGATCAGATCTCACGACATATTCAACACACTGTGCCAGCAATCCGTGACATTCATCACCACATATATTTGCAGCCGATAGCACAAGCAAAATGTCATCTGGGGCAACCTTGTCGAGAATGTCAAGTAGGCGCCTCTGCAAACAAAAGAGTCTGATTCAGTTATGCTGAACAACACAACCATGTTTTGGCAATTTAAACTTAAAGAAAAATAGTCCAGCATTTCTAGCCGTAATCACCGAATGTAGAATACTTTATCGTAGTTTTCTCTGCCAATTACTTTTTCCAACGACTGCAGCATTGCTGAGCAGTTTGACATAGACAAGGTCTCTTCGGGCACATCATCGTATTGAAAGGGGTGTCGAAACAAACATTTGTCCCCATGTATGACATCAAGTAGGAAGGGAACTAATCGACCGTGACATGACCCATAAAGTCAATTTAAATGTAAAAGGCTGATATAAATGAACTCCAAATTGTCAGACGCCCTTTACTAAGCAGGTCGTAGGTCTAGTCAAAGTTATCCCACTTTCTAGTGGCCCTCAGTATACCAATTTTGTCTGAGGCTGAGCTCATAGAACAACCACTCTTGAAAGATTACCAAAAGAATAAAAAGAACAAGTAGAATGTTATACTCCTTTTGCCAGTTCTTTGCAGTCAAGAGGTTTTAAACCTCGACACGAAAAGAAGAAAAACAAAGAAGGTCCTCCTTTTAAGCTACTTAATATCCTCTCCAACTTAGGGCTCCAACCATTAAGGCTGATGCTCAATAGCCATTGATGGACCAGAAGTAAACAATGCACCCAGTAGCAAAGTTCTTCTGGTTAAATTTCCCATACTGATGGCGGAAGCAGATGGATAAGCCTCAGCTGACTTGAGCAACTAAAAAACAAAATGCACAGAATAGTCTCCGAATTCTTTTCTTTGACTACTGGACCACAAAAGAGAACTCAACTTCCTCAGTTATCTTCGCTTCAAACGCATAATCAAACTCTCCACATGCAACTTCAAAATCTGAACTCCCCGAGAGTGTCCTCTCCGCTATTAAATGAGCAAAAAGTTGGCAACTTGGCGCCGTCAATCATTCCAAAACAGCAATATGGCAGGGACAAGCAGAAGACACGAGTAATTTGCTGACATACCTGATACAGAGCCACCAATTCAGGAATCTGAAACCTGAACGAAGCATAGAGCACCTGCACCAGAAACTCCAAGGCCGGCCAACAAGCCACGTGCGAGCATTCGTCGTCCACGCAGTCGCAAACCCCTCTCGGCAGCGCCTTCACCTTCCCGCTGTACAAATACCCCAACACCACCACCAGCGCCTCGGTCCCGACCCCGAAACCCCCGACTAGCTCCTCCAATTCCAGCCTCGCCCCGCTCTCGCTCCCCGCGAACGCGGCCCCGAAGAACGGGCTCCGCGCGGCGAGGACGCACCGGTGGACGGGGACCTCGCGGCCGTCCCCGGCGACGATCGCGGCGTCGGAGAAGGACGAGCCGGCGACGGCGCGCGGGCGCTCGAAGATCGACTCTAGGCTGTCGGAGAGCCTCCTCAGGGCTTCCGTCTCCGGCGGCGTCGCGTGCGAGGAGGGAGTCTCCGTGCCGGTCGGAGCGGAGCACACGCCGCTGCTGTAGCTGGTTTCGTTCGAACCGGAGAACCCAGCCTGCCCAGAGTCCACCATGATGCCGCCACCCCCCAGTAAACGCCGCAACGGAGCCAAAGCGCTTCGAAAGCGAGGACGATGAGGCGTTCCCAAGAAGAACCCAAGTGGGAGTCGACACTCGAGAGCCCCTCACGCGAGGAGAGAGAGAGAGAGAGAGAGAGAGTTGCTGGACTGTAGATAGAGAAAGAGGGAGCTAAGACGCCATTGTTTCCGGAGAGAGAGAGAGAGAGAGAGAGGAGAGTCAACAGGGTGGTGGAGGAGGAGATCTGAGGGAAGAAAGTAGCAGGCAGAAAGATGGCCGCGGCAATGATTTCTCCTCGGATCTTTTTTGTCCGTACACGTGCGCCCGAGTTTCCTGCCTCCTTGGGGCGCGGGGGATGGGGTGTCCGTACGCCGGGACCCTGTTTCGGGACTTTCCGGGACCCCGAATGCGGGAGGGACCGCGCGGTTCGTGAGCGCGCGCGTTCCGCTGTTTAAGGACAACTGTCGGAAACCGAAGGGCCTCTCCTTCAGGCAGCCGTCTTATCGACGAGCGAGGGCCGTCGGTCGCGTGGCGATCGTACGGATGGGAGGAGGGAGGAGTGGCGTTTCTGGGGACGTTTGGTCCCGCGCTTTCCCAATCCAGCTTTCCTTGTCAAAGGAGGGAGCCACCATGTCTATTCCGCAGCCCCATTCGATAAGAAGACGCCTATCCCAAAGTCACCGTACAGTGTACATGTACAGTTTGTGTGTGTATATATAAAACTAACTAGGCTTGTGCAACCAGTTCAATTACAATATGGTCTAGTTTCCATAGAAACCGTTTCGATTCTTGATTCCACGTATTCGGAACCGCTCGGCTGTTGTCGATTCTGAGTTAAGAACCACTCAGGATGCGAATCGAATCAAGAACCGATTCGAGCAAACCCTAACTTCTTCCTTCTCCAATTGCTCCCGATGCTGCGTTTTCATTCTCTATCTCTTTTACGAGTTATATTAAAAAAACCTTGTGTTGGAAAGAATATTTAAATATTTAGGAGTGAAAAAACGAAACCAAAAAAAAATAGGTGCCTGGTAGATCCTAAAGCCAGACCGGAAAAATAAGATAAGTTCTAAGGTCTATAAGGTAGGTTCCGGATTTAAAAAATTAAGAACCAATTTTAACGGGTGCCATTAGCATTTCATGAGGGACTTATAGTCCATGATACGAATCATGTATATAATTCAAGTGCCAATTGGTTGCTGATCTAAACTCCTCAACAGCACCACGCACAACCCAACCTGTCGAGTCCAAATTTGTAGTCCCTTTAGCGGTCTCCAAGCACGATATGACAACACATGGTTCTCTCTTTAATTTCGTCCGCACCAAATAAAAACCTCAAATCTGATCCGCTCTCTCTATAACCATTTGGCAAGAACCATGCTGGTGCCATGTCCACTGCCCAAGCCGCCGCAACCTCCATTCGCCCCCCTCCCCCTGGTCACCTAGCCATTACTGTCATACCCAATGGCGAGTTCCCTTCCCCTACTTTCATCCTTGCAGCCCCATCCGTCCGTATTTTCCCCATCTCTTTCTAAAACTCTTTGTTCGAGCTCGTCACTGTTGGCTAAGCTCGGTGCGACGTCGAGCTCTACCTCGGTTGGTGGCGCTGCGGCTCCAAATTTGGCGGCGGCAGCTCATCCACTAATGAAGACCATAGATGGATCCACGATAGGACAACATATGCGCATCCCCCACTTAAACACACCACACTCTATTTTGATTATTTTGTCAATTGAAAGTGCATTACCCGTTTTGTGTAGCAATATCTGTGTGCAATCATTCACCTATAGAGTGAAATTCTTTTGATAATCTAATCATATTGACACAAGACTATGGTACCTGTTTTGTCCCTAACACACACAGCTCAGGGGCCCATTTTCTTCCTCTTAACAATCGTTGCAATTACAATAAATTGGCTGTAGATACACGTCTAACAACTTTTCAATTAAATCATGTACTCGAATAACATCTCTCAGACCAAAATAAAGAACAACGTCTCCAATTACTAATTTATTTTTGCGGTCATGTCTATCATTTTGTAGACCGATTATAAATAAGGAGAAATCCACAGCAGACAATATAGTTTTTTTTTTTCGGTCGAATCAAACAATACAATTTAGCAAGAACAATTTAATTCTTAGTCTCATTAAAATTATTATAGGGAAAATGACACAAACAGTCCATAAACTTTGTTCAAATGTGTAATGTGATTATTGAACATTAACCCAATGTAGAATGTGGCTTATGAACTTTTAATCCGTTCAATGTTATCCTTGAACTTTTTGTATATGTTCGATTTAGTATAATCCTTCCACTAATTCAAGTTCAAGGACCACATTGAATATTTTCATATAGTTTAGGGATTACATTGAACATGTACAAAAATGTTAGAAATAATATTAAACAAATTAAAAATTTATGGATCATACTGAATATTAGCTAAAGTTTGCATATTACATTGAATAAATTAAAATTTTAGTCAGATCAAAGTTTAGGAATTTTTTATGTTATTATCCTATTTTTATATGACAATATTTTCAATAATTAATTTTTACATATTTAACAAGATCTTTGGTCTTTTCAATAGTCTAAAGTGGGACATCCATCGGGGTCGAGCGTCAAGTACGAAACCCAAAGAAACGTGGGACCCACTCGTCCTCCTTCACTAAATTTCATGCGACACATGTGGGCCCCAAAGTGCATGGTCCGTTGGAACCTACTTGGGTTCCCACTCCAATTAAGTTCTGTCTTCTGACACCTGCCCGTGTTTCCTCTTTTTTATTTTCTTTTTATTTTTTTCCCTCATGCGACGACAAAATAAAAATTAAATAAAATGGAAAAAAATGGGCCATCCCAAAAATCAACAATAACACGGGCTAATATTTTTCCTTTACTTTAGAGGAAATACGACATGAGGCAGTTCATAATTATATAATGTCGTTAGGTTTCCTTCTTTTTTTATATGTTTTTATTTTTTTTCGGGATCTGTTGTTCTGCAAGGACAAATTGTAATGTTGTTGATTAAATAATGCATAGGTTTTCGAGAAGCGTGTGATATTTATGGTGCGACAGGGACCACACCCAGATTTCGATCAGTCCTTGGTCAAAATATTGATTAAAATCGATTTTTTTCTTTTGTATATTCAAGAAGTGTCGTTAAGTGGAAAAAAGTCACTAAAAACCTTAAATTATGTTATCTATAACACATTTATCCCGAATTTTTTTTATGATACCAAAAATCCCAAACTATACTATTTGTAACACATTTACTCCATTGTACTTTAGTCCATTAGCATTTTCATCTTTCTTACTTTTTCTTTTTTTTTTCCTTTCCGACAAGGGCGGCCCTCATCGGCGTTAGGCGAAGGTTGGCTCGCCTGGGCGAGCAAGGGTGGCCCTCGCCCGACGCCGGCGAGGGTCGCCCTAGCCTAAGTTGGGAGAGGGCCGCCCTTGCTCGCCCAGGCGAGGCAACCCTTGCCCGACGCTAGCGAGGGCCGTCCTCGCTCGTTGCCGACGAGGGCCACCCTTGCCAGAAAGGAAAAAAAAAATAAAAAAGACGAAAATACTCATGGACTAAAATATAATATGGTAAATATGTTACAAATAGCATAATTTAGAATTTTTGATATCACAAAAAAAGTTCGGGATAAATGTATTACAGGTGATATAATTTGGGGTTTTTGGTAGCATTTTCCATTGTTAGTAATCTTTGTTACTTTTATTTTGATGAAAATGAGAACTGAGCTTGCTCCGGAGCCCCTTTTGATGTATGAAGGACAAGTTGGCACTTAATTTCTTTTTCTTTGTTGCCAGTGAGTGAAAGCCGTATCAACCAAGTAGAATTGCGCGGAAAAGGAGTTTAACGGGCCAAAACTTGAGCTGTTTCTGTAGAATTGGGAATTAACTGTTGCGTCAGTACCAATTTAGTTATGAATTTTTTAATTGGACCAATTTACTCCTAAATATTTTCATATTTGTATCAATTCAGTCCATCCGGCCAATTTAAGTTGGAAATCGATGACGCCAGCCAGAGGCTAGGGTTGTTCTCGTTGGGCCGTGAGCTGTGATATTCTATGTCTACTGTACTCAGGACATAATTCCTTGATTCCATATGCACTTGATCCTTTACTCACACAATTTCCCGTTAAGATAACAAAATGGTTCACAGAAATGTCGAGACAAATGGCCCCTGCAGTTCTCGGCCAATTGAACTTAGCAGACTCCTATCTTTCTAAATGCCCTATTAAAAAACCCCGATACAGAGATAAAACAGTAGATGCAAACCAAGAGAAACAAAGAAGGTTATGATACAACAGTATGCACATTTCTGAAATCTTACAATGATCTGTAGTTGATGCGGAGCTTTCCCTTAGGCCTCGTTGCTCCTAAAGATGAAGATGACGAAAAGGAAGAAACCTTCGATTTCTCGAACTCCTCCTTATCCTCGCTGAAAGCCTTGCTAAAAGCTTCTTGAAGTTCTTTGAACCTTCTCCTCTTTAGAAGTCGTTCTTCCAGAGTGCCATTGTCAAGGCATGCTAGCCGAGTACAATCGTCGTCGGCATCCATAATCTTATCAAGGACATTCGAGCATCTAGGGAAAAAGTGTTTGCCGAGTTCCACTGTTCAAACGATGGTGGCAATCAGGCAAACATAATCCTCAGCTTCATATATAAAAGAGGCATGTTATTTGTCCTATCAGAAAAACTGTGCTGATTGAAGTGAGTTACATGCAAGTCAAAGTGTCTTGCTCCCAAAACCTTAAGAATCTCTTTTTGTGTCATCAGGGTGTAACAAACGCTAAAAGTGCAAGCTGGTCTTACATTGACCGTATAAGGACTGTTCTGTCATAAAAATCTGCCGCGTATATTTGCTTTCAGTAATAGAAATTGACAGCATGGCAGAGTGAATAAGCGTAGTTGCTGCTGGTTATAGCGACTAATTCATTAAGACCAACTCCTACATAGAATTTAACTCTCAAAATTACCGTTTCTAGATAGAGCAACCCTTGGCAAAGCAAGAGAGCATCTGATGCTAAAACATGACAAGTTCACAATCTTACAGTTTAGAGATTGAATTACCAGTTCGGGCGAGGGCACTCATCCTTTTGTGATGCTGCTCTTGAACAACAAAAGATGCCTCATTTAAGTCCACATGCGTCCCTGGCGAACCAGCCAAGTCCTTACAATTCCTGCTAACTAATGGGACCTCACAAGTGCCTTCCACTTGAGCAATAGCCATCGCAACTTTCGCTTCCGTAGGAAACAGGAGTCTTGCTAGTGCAACTGGAAAATTTGATCAAATGAAGCATCAAGCACAGCCAAATGACAGATAATGGCACATAGAGGCCAAATTTTAATATTATGCTCAGAGGGCGTATATTCATGCAACACCATGCTTAATGAAACAGAAAGGAGTAAGTAAGAGGGAGTGCCTTGTGAATCCATCATCAAAGATGCTCGATAATGTCATGGCACAGAGTTCTTGGAAACTTTAAGAAGATGAAGCTAAAGTTACTACTAGCAAATTAATTAATTTAAACAAACTCCTCTTCCTTCTTGCAAGACATCTTGTTACACCTTGCAACAAGCTGCTGTTTGGTTCAGATCAATGTTTTCAACCAAGAATCTTTTATATGCTAGACTAACATACTTTATTTTGAACTCAAAACTAACCCACGATCTGCACTGATGCTTTCTACTTTAAGGATTTTTATTTTTTGCCTTTGCACACCCATAAAACAGCAGATGCCTCCAAGCAGGATCAGTCTCAGGAGCCAAGAGGGGCCATGTATACTGAAACAGGTAAGTGGGTACAAACCTATAAACGAAGAGCAAATTTCATGTACAGTATGCATGAATGTTACTATTAACTTTATGAGGATTTTAGGCATCTTGCTTGCAAATCACGAACTTGTCCTTTTCTTAACACAAGAATCAGCTTTTCTCTAGAATCAACATATCAATTGCTTGAGTTGCATCATTTCCCTTGGTGAAGAAGGTTATTTCCAAAATCCTATTCGGCTTCTCAATTTTGAGACTAGCAGCATCGCACGTATCATTCTCCAAACGCCAAATAAACAACCAATTCATCTAAAAGAATTTATGTTTCAAAAGGTGGAGGCACCAAAATAAGTTAGCAAATGCCTTCATATATGAGCATTGATGTAACAGTTCCTGCCAACTGATTCATTTGCCCCAAACCTTACAGGAGATAACAAGGAAAACAATGAAGATTTACCTAGGAACCAAACTAAAAAGGCCAAGCCGATAAAGATGAAAACAGGAAACACCTAAATGAAAAAACAATGAGGGGGATATTTCACAAGATCTCCCTTGTCATCCTATATGATCAAAGAGATCATTATCATACTAGACATTGGAAATTTGCATTGAGAAAGTTTTAAAATGCAAAGGAAGGAATAGATTCTCAACCAGACTAGTGGCTATATAACTATGAGATTTTGTGAAACCACTACCAATTGTTTCAAAAACTTAAACTGTTAGACGAAGACGTGGTTTGATATTTAATTATTCTAACACTCTCCCTCACGTTTAATTTGGCCTTTTTGCCTAGTAATAAGCATGGACATGTTTAATTTGGCGGCAAATGGGGCCTAAAAAGATTTGAACTTCGGACCTCCAGCTCTAATACCATGTGAGATTGTGAGACCACTGCAACTGTTTTAAAAGCTTAAGTTGTTAGATGAAGAAGTGATTTAATATTTAATTAATCTAACAATAACAAGGGACTATTTCAATAAAATATGGTTCAAGAATGCTTGTCCCAGAAATCACTCTGTCTCTCTCGTTCGCAGGCATGCACACCCCACAAATTTGTCTGATGATGGCCATTGACAGCATAACAAAGTGGCAAATAAGTTCCCAGCACCACAGCTCTGTCGCTGTGTACATCTGAGACCAATGCAAATGCACCGTCCATCTATGAATCCATAAGGAACACTAAGAGCGCCCAATAAATAATACGTTGGAGCTTATAAAAAGCATTTGCGTAAACAAATAACTCCTACACCAAGCAGACAATTTACATACAGGTTCCTCGTATGTACATGTCAAACGCACTTACGATAATAACCAACTGTATTGCAAGGAAGAAACTGGGCTTTCTCAATCTGTATCTTAAAAAGGACCCCTGAAGTGAAGGAGGAAAAAATAGAACCTGAATATCTTACCTCTATTTTCAAGATACAACAATCTCATTCGCAGATCATCACCTGCCATAGCAAGAGAAAAGGATGCTTCACCAAATAATGGTTCTCTTTGTTCGGCTTGCTCCAATAACTCGACACATAATTTATCCTTTGGTGAAGGCTTTCCTTCCTCGGTAGACTTCATGTAGTCTGCAGCTTTTGTGTGCCTCTTACATAGTTGAAGAGCTTTTCTACCATCCGGAGTGAGATCAGAAGGCTGTGCTCCCTTCATTAGGAGAGACACTATAACCTTTGGCTCTTTCCTCATCGCAGCAACATGCAAAACAGTGAAGCCTCTTGCATTTCTACGATTCACATCGGCAATTCCAAGATCAAGAAGCTCAGTCGTGGTCTTCGCGTCACAGTATGCTACAGCATAGTGAAGTGCATATGCATAATCCAGAGTGGTATGGCCCTCCTTCAGCAGCAATCTGACTAAGTCAACATCATCTGAGTCCAAGGCCCGATGAATTCTCTTCGCATGCTTGTCAGGGCAGTTTACACATTCAGGATTGTTCAGGCCAAGTTCCAAACGGAAATTGATGATTTGTTGACTAAGAGCGAGAGGCAAGCATTTCTCTAGGGTTATAGTATCGAGATCAGATCTCACAACATATTCAACACACTGTGCCAGCAATCCGTGACATTCATCACCGCATATATTTGCAGCCGATAGCACACGCAAAATGTCATCTGGGGCAACCTTGTCGAGAATGTCAAGTAGGTGCCTCTGCAAACAAAAGAGTCTGATTCAGTTATGCTGAACAATGCAACCATGTTTTGGCAATTTAAACTTGAAGAAAAAATAATCCAGTATTTCTAGCCATAATCACCGAATGTAGAATACTTTATCGTAGTTTTCTCTGCCAATTACTTTTTCCAACGACTGCAGCATTGCTGAGCAGTTTGACATAGACAAGGTCTCTTCGGGCACATCATCGTATTGAAAGGGGTGTCGAAACAAACATTTGTCCCCATGTATGACATCAAGTAGGAAGGGAACTAATCGACCGTGACATGACCCATAAAGTCAATTTAAATGTAAAAGGCTGATATGAATTAACTCCAAATTGTCAGATGCCCTTTACTAAGCAGGTCGTAGGTCTAGTCAAGGTTATCCCACTTTCTAGCGGCCCTCAGCATACCAATTTTGTCTGAGGCTGAGCTCATACAACAACCACTCTTGAAAGCTTACCAAAAGAATAAAAAGAACAAGTAGAATGTTATACTCCTTTTGCCAGTTCTTTGCAGTCAAGAGGTTTTAAAACTCGACACGAAAAGAAGAAAAACAAAAAAGGTCCTCCTTTTAAGCTACTTAATATCCTCTCCAACTCAGGGCTCCAACCATTAAGGCTGATGCTCAATAGCCATTGATGGACCAGAAGTAAACAATGCACCCAGTAGCAAAGTTCTTCTGGTTAAATTTCCCATACTGATGGCGGAAGCAGATGGATAAGCCTCAGCTGACTTGAGCAACTAAAAAACAAAATGCACAGAATAGTCTCCGAATTCTTTTCTTTGACTACTGGACCACAAAAGAGAACTCAACTTCCTCAGTTATCTTCGCTTCAAACGCATAATCAAACTCTCCACATGCAACTTCAAAATCTGAACTCCCCGAGAGTGTCCTCTCCGCTATTAAATGAGCAAAAAGTTGGCAACTTGGCGCCGTCAATCATTCCAAAACAGCAATATGGCAGGGACAAGCAGAAGACACGAGTAATTTGCTGACATACCTGATACAGAGCCACCAATTCAGGAATCTGAAACCTGAACGAAGCATAGAGCACCTGCACCAGAAACTCCAAGGCCGGCCTACAAGCCACGTGCGAGCATTCGTCGTCCACGCAGTCGCAAACCCCTCTCGGCAGCGCCTTCACCTTCCCGCTGTACAAATACCCCAACACCACCACCAGCGCCTCGGTCCCGACCCCGAAACCCCCGACTAGCTCCTCCAATTCCAGCCTCGCCCCGCTCTCGCTCCCCGCGAACGCGGCCCCGAAGAACGGGCTCCGCGCGGCGAGGACGCACCGGTGGACGGGGACCTCGCGGCCGTCCCCGGCGACGATCGCGGCGTCGGAGAATGACGAGCCGGCGCCGGCGCGCGGGCGCTCGAAGATCGACTCGAGGCTGTCGGAGAGCCTCCTCAGGGCTTCCGTCTCCGGCGGCGTCGCGTGCGAGGAGGGAGTCTCCGTGCCGGTCGGAACGGAGCACACGCCGCTGCTGTAGCTGGTTTCGTTCGAACCGGAGAACCCAGCCTGCCCAGAGTCCACCATGATGCCGCCACCCCCCAGCAAACGCCGCAACGGAGCCAAAGCGCTTCGAAAGCGAGGACGATGAGGCGTTCCCAAGAAGAACCCAAGTGGGAGTCGACACTCGAGAGCCCCTCACGCGAGGAGAGAGGGAGAGAGAGAGAGAGAGAGTTGCTGGACTGTAGAGAGAGAAAGAGGGAGCTAAGACGCCATTGTTTCCGGAGAGAGAGAGAGAGAGAGAGAGAGAGAGAGATAGAGGAGCGTCAACAGGGTGGTGGAGGAGGAGATCTAAGGGAAGAAAGTAGCGGGCAGAAAGATGGCCGCCAAAATGATTTCTCCTCGGATCTTTTTTGTCCGTACACGTGCGCCCGAGTTTCCTGCCTCCTTGGGGCGCGGGGGAGGGGGTGTCCGTACGCCGGGACCTTCCGGGGCCCCGAATGCAGAGGGGCGGGGACAGCGCGATCCGGCTTCGGACTGTCTCGGGTCCGAAACGGGAGGGCCGCGCGTTCCGCTGTTTAAGGACAACTGTTGGAAACCGAAGGGCCTCTCCTTCGGGCAGCCGTGTCTTGTCGGCGAGCGAGGGCCGTCGGTCGCGTGGCGATCGTACGGAATGTGGGGGGTGGGGTGGGGGGCGGTGGCGTTTCTGAAGGCGGTGGGTCCCGCGCTTTTCCCAATCGGGCTTTCCTTGTCAAAGGAGTGAGCCGCCGTGTCCATTCGGCAGCCCCCCCATCCCAAATTCACCGTACAGCGTATATGTACAGTTTTTGTGTATATATATATATATATATATATATAAAGCTAACTAACCTTGTGCTTACTAGGCTTGTGCAACCGGTTCGATCCTAATCTGATCCAGTTTTCATAGAAATCGATTCGATTCTTGATTTCACATTTTTGGAACCGCTCGGCTGTTCTCGATTATGGGTTAAGAACCACCCAGGATGCGAATCAAATTAAGAACCGATTTGAGCAGACCCTGACTTCTTTTTTCTCCAATTGCTCCCGGTGCTGCGTTTTGATTCTCTATCTCTTTTACGAGTTATACCATATATACCTTGTGTTGAAAAAAATACTTGAATATTCAAGAGTAAAAAAGAGAAACAAAAAAAAATAAAATAGGTGCCCAGTAGATCCTAAAGCGGGATCGGAAAAATAAGATAAGTTCTAGGGTTGGTTCCGGATTCAAAAAATTACAAACCATTTTTTATGGGGGTAGGTTTTGATAGGGCAGGTTCCAAGTTCTGAGTGTGGAACATGCCCTTTCTAAAATCGATCACCCATACACGTGACCCTTTTATTCTACTTTTATCGGCAATATTTGGCCAACAAACATTGGCCAATCGTTTTGTCATGTCTCAATTTCAATAGACAAACAGTTGCAAATGACATACATATAAAGATTATTGATAGTTAAAAAGAAGAGGAATAAATATAAGTAAAAAATATGTTTAAAGACGTAAGCCTGCGCGAATGCGAGTCATGTAATTAGTTATTGGCAATTAGGGTCAAATGCATTGATAATTTAGCATGATCATGCATTCGATGGGTCGAGAATCGAGTACTCCACATGTTAAATAGTAAAAAAAATTAAAACGATGGAATGAAAATGACATTAAAGATTATGTGAATAAGAAAACCCATTTCCTCAAAATTAAACTAAATGTCCATCTAACCAAATTTTGAGTTTAAATTTACGTGCAACCTTTTTCACTATTCAACCCGATAGATTATTTCCATGATATTGTCTACACTCAATAGACAAACAGTTGCAAATAAAAATCCATGCCAAAATCATCGATAGCTTGAAAACGAGAATAAATATATGTAAAAATATGTTTAATAATGCAAACGCGAGCCACATAAATAGTTAAAGTTGATATCACGAAAAACTCTAAACCAGTACACATGTGATAAATTCAGAATAAAATCTCAACCTAGTACACTTGTCAATTATCCCGTTTGGGTTAAAATTATTATAAGTATACTAATTTAAAGTTTTTTATAGTATTAACCTAAATAATTATTGGCAATTCGGGTCAAATGCATAGATAAATTAGTGTGAACACATGATTAGTTTTCAAGAGAAATTGTTATCATGCATTTGATGGGGCCGGGAATCGAGTACTCCACGTGTTCAAATCCCAAAATGCCGATTGATTTCACATGCATTATCCTAGCAAAGCATCCACATGCAAAAGTGAGAACATAATTAATCCAACTTAGCAAAAGCATTCACATTTAAAAAGCTTCAACATCGATGGATCACAGCTAATCAAAACTCGGTCAATAAAGCGAAGTAGATGCATAATCTGTCTTTACCAGAAAATCAAACTCAGACAAGCATTCACACGCAAATTTTGAACAGGAGTAATGGGGTGAAGAGTATTAGATTATGTCTCGAATTTAAATCCGTAAATGAATTATATAAGATATTTCCTATTTAAGATGCCTGGTTTTTATCTGGAGGACATCCGCATTTGTAAATTAGGTTAATACCATGAAAAACCTTAAACTGATACACCGGTGACAATTGTACCCCAAATTAATTTTTTTACCATAAAAAACTCCAAACTAGTATAGCTATGATAAATTTACCTTAAATTAATTTTTTTACCACAAAAAACCTGCAACTTGTACACTTGTGACAAATTTACTCTCCGTTAAATTGGATCAATACTATGAAAATTCACAAATTAGCCAAAACTGATATACCCGCCAATTGCCACGTGTCATTAAACTTAGTAATTTGACTGTAAATTTTAACGGAAACTAATGAATGGTGAATTTGTAATAGGTTTACCAGTTTGAGGTTTTTAATTGTCAAAAAATTAATATGGGGTAAAATTGCCATATGTATATTAATTTTGAGTTTTTTGTGGTATTAACCTTTCTAAATTTAAAGAAAGTCAAGATTGGACTTAATTTCGCAACAAAGCTAGGAATACTTTTTCTCGTTGGATTCAGAAGTCCGATCACAAGCTTTCCTCATTTGGTCGGAGATGTATATTATCTATATCCAATCACAGGTTTTGGTCCTTAGGCCGCCGATGGCGAGCGATACGCCTTGCGCGTGCAAATAGCCGGCCATGAATTCAAGGTGGTGATTTCCTCGTGAATTTGCACCCAAGATTCAAAGCAAATGAATTCCGTGACGACATTGTCTTGCGATGAATCGTGGGAGCTAAATACCACGCAGGTCATTAATATTAAGAGGCTAGGAGACATCGAGAGAGTTCGAGCGACTTGTATGCGACCGATGACCGTGTAATTTCTATAGCATCGCTCAATTGATAGTCACATCAACCCGATCGTGTCAATTACTTATCCGAACTTATCTAGCCAGTTATATTTCAACTCATTTATCGCGCACGAAAATTGGGATGATTTTTTAGCATCTTCTCCATAAGCAACATAGCCAAAAGTTGTCCACGCCGATTAAGGAATTGAGATTTGTTTTATGCATTAGCCAATCAAAACACTTAGAATTTTTACATATAAAGATTATTGACAGTTGAAAAAAAGACGAATAAATATAAGTAAAAAACATGTTTAACGACATAAGCCCGCACAAATGCGAGTCATGTAATTAGTTATTGGCAATTCGGGTCAAATGCATTGATAATTTAGCATGAATGCATGATTAATTTTCAAGAAAAGTCGGGTTATCATACATTCGATGGGGTCGAGAATCGAGTGCTCGACATGTTAAACAGTAAAAAAGAAATTAAGTAAATAGTGAGAAAAAAAATTAAAACAATGGAGTGAAAATGACATTAAAGATTATGTGAATAAGAAAACCCATTTCCTCAAAATCAAACTAAATGTCCATCTAACCAAATTTCGAGCTTAAATTTTCATGTGAACTTTTTCACCAGTCAACTTGACAAATTATTTCCTTGATATTATCTACACTCAATAGACAAACAGACGCAAATAACGTACATGCAAAAATTATTGACAACTTGAAAACGAGAATAAATATAACGCGAGCCATATAATTAGTTATCGGCAATTCAGGTCAAATGCGTCGATAAATTAGCGTGAACGCATGATTAATTTTCAAGAAAAGTCGGGTTATCGTGCATTCGATGGTGCTAGGAATCGAGTACTCCACGTGTTCAAATCCGAAAATGCCGATTGATTTCACAAGCATTATCCTAGCCAAGCATCCACATGCAAAAGTGAGAACATAACTAATCCAACTCAGCAAAGCATTCACACGTAAAAAGATTCAACATCGATTGATCAAAGCCAATCAAGATAAAGCAAAGTAGACGCATAATCTTTCGTCACCAGAAAATCAAACTCAATCAAGCATTCATACGTAAAACTTGAACGGAAGTAATGGGCTGAAGGGTATTAGAATATGTCTCAAATTTAAACTCGTAAACTAATTACATAAGATATTTCCTATTTAAGATGCCAGGCCTTTATCTGGAGGACATTTAGATTTGTAAATTAAGTTAATATCACGAAAAACCCAAAACTGGTACACCAGTGATAAATTTACCCAAAACTAATTTTTTTACCACAAAAAACTCACAACCGGTACACTTATGACAAATTTACTCTCAGCTAAATTGGATCAATACCACGAAAAATCATAAATTGGTTTAAACTGGTATACCCGCCAACTGCCACGTGTCATTAAACTTAGCAATTTGATCGTAAATTTTAACGGAAACTAACAAAGGGTAAATTTGTAACAGGTTTACCAGTTTAGAATTTTTTATGATCAAAAAATTAATGCGGAGTAAAATTATCACATGTGTATCGGTTTTGAGTTTTTGGTGGTATTAACCTTTCTAAATTTAAAGAAAGTCCATATTTGACTTAATTTCGCAACAAAGCGTGAATTCAAGGCGGTGACTTCTTCGTGAATTTGCACTTAAGATTCAAAGCGAATAAATTCTATTGCGATATTATCTTGTGATGAAATGTGGGAACTATATAGCAACATGAGTTATCAATATTTGAGAGCCTAGGAGACGTCGAGAGAGCTTGAGCGGCCCACGTGCGGCCCACGCCGTGCCATTCCCATTGTATCGCTCGATGAATAAGCACATCGATCGAGCCACGTCAGTCACTTACCCATCCTTATCCAGCCGGTTATATTTCTAACCCATTTATGGCGCAAGAAAACCGGGTGGTTTTTTAGCATTTTCTCCATAAGCAGCATAGCCAAAAAATTAAGGAATCGAGATTTGTTTTATGCATTGTCCAATCAAAATACTTGAATCCTTACAAAATTGCACAAATTGAGGAGATAACAAGCCCCCAAATTGGCTTTGGTGGTGGGTTTATTAAAAGTATATTTGCTTTCAAAAACCCTAACACCGACACAAATTTCGCTGCTTCTTGCCCTCGCTCGCACCATTTCCGTCCCAATCGCGCCCCCGTCCGGATTGCCGAATCGCATTGCGGATCGGAAGCCGCGAAGGATTCGCCATCCCCTCCCATAGCCGGAGAGCTCCGTCGGCGGCGAGCCCTCGCTCGGTCCCGTTCGTCCGCAGGCGACCCGGGACGGCGGCGGAGGGAGGAGGACGGACGTGGTCGGCCGCAGCATCGGTCGCGAGACCTTCTGCCCTCGCGACTTCGGCATCGTTGACACAGTGATTGATTCGGAGAAGAATTGGTTTTGGGGTTTAAGCAGTTCTCCTTCCGCTGCTGTGTCTTCGGGGCATTGGATTGCGCATCGCTCCACGTGTTTGACGGATTGCCTGAACGTTGGAGCGTCGTTTCTTTGCTCGGTTAGTGGGCTAAAGGTTAGGGCTTTGCTGCCGTGTGTGGTGTTCTTGTGGCTGTGAGCCATGTGGGTTTCTCATTTCGTGCTTTCTCCTGCTCAAGGCCTTGTTTTTTTTTTTTTTTTTCCGGTTTATGTCAATCGGATGTGTTTCTTTTAACGAATCTAGGTCATTTTGATTTTTGTGGATTTTCTATATGGATAATGTGTGACTGGACTGTGGGTAATGTCTGGTCGCGATGTTCAATCCTGAGTTGCACTTGTATTTTGGCGTGGTAAGTAGCCTGCGATTCCTTTTAATTGAGTGACATTGTCCGTAGACGATGCTCTCCTGCTTCCACTCTCTAGTTGCTGTCCTTTGGTGTCGTAGTTTGTTTCCAGTGGGCTGCTTAGCGTTTCGTTTTGTGTGCGAATTGGGTTCTCAGGTGGAGGTTCTGCCTCCCTTTAAGCACTTTCTTAGACATGCTTGACATTGTTGCTTTAAAGGTTCACTTTTCAACTTACCTTGTCACTGTTGTGCTCAATTTGCCTGATTTGCTCGTTCTGGCTTGTCCGGTTACAGGACTGAAGTCTCAGATAAGTCACTTGTGCCATCCCACGGACATTCTCTTTGTTTGACTGAATAATAGATGAATTAGATTTTGGAGATTCTTTTTCCATGGACTCGCCAGATATAAGCCAGAGCTATGGAAGAAAAGATAGGGAAGATGATATCGATAGGAAAAGTGACAGGGCCGGGGATGATGCTGAATGGGAAGGAAGTGACAGGAGGAAGCAACGGTCAAGCAAGTCCAGAAAACCTGGTAGTGGAGATGATGTCGACGGTTTTGATAGCAGTGGACGGAGGAGAAATTCTGGAGATAAGTATGAAAGCCGAAAGAGATCAACTGGTTCCAGCAGAGCTGAGAGTGATGAAGATGACTTTGACACTAGAAAAGAGTCGCGCTCGAAGCAGTTGAAGAGAAAGCAAGAGGAAAGTTCTTTGGAAAAGTTGAGTTCTTGGTATCAGGATGGAGAAGTAGAAAATAGGCAAGATGGTGGAGACAAGCTGGGGAGTAAACATGCTAGGGGAGATGACAGTGACAGAAGAAAACTGACCCCGAAGTCATCTGATCATGAAAGTTCCCTGGGGAAAAGTAGAAGCAAACATGATAGGTCTCATGAGGGGGAGACACCTGATAAAGATTTAAAGTACTCAGAAAGGAAAGAAAGCAGCCGTGAGAAGGGCCATGGGTCTCTCGAGCATGTAAAGAGCTCAAAGAAAAGGTGGGATGATATGGATGTTAAAGAAATTACCAGCGAAAAAAACGATAGCAGAAGTAGCAGGACATCTGACAACAAGTTTGAGAGTGTCAGGGACAAAAGTATGTCAGCTAGGCATGAATTTGGTGAGAGTAAGGGTAGGGTCACAGATTCAATAGTTGACAAAGGTACGAGATCTGACCGAAAGGATGAACGGAGACATGATGGTAAGAGTAGAAGCATGTCGGAAGCCGTAGAGGAGGATAATAAGGCAAGTCCGGCTAATTATGAGGACAGAACAGGCAAGGAGAAAAATGAAAAACACAGACAGCAGAGGACTCCTACAAGTAGGGATATTACTGAAAGCCGGGATGGGTCTCGCCATGCAGATGAAGATGGAAGCTTTTGGTCAAGAGAGAGAAGTGCAAGAGGCCACCGTTCCAGGACCCCTGATAGAAGTAGCAGATATGCTCGTGAGAGGCCTGATAATGAAAGGCCTCATGGTCGGTCTGGTAATAGGAAAGATGGAAGTAGAGGTGAAGCCGTGAAAACTTCTTCGAATTATGGGATTTCGAATGATAATTATGATGTTATAGAGATCCAGACCAGACCTATTGATTATGCAAGTGCTGATGCTGGATCTAGTTTTGCTAGAAGATTTGAAGTTGTTCAGCAATCTGACATGAAAGGGCCTTCAAATGAGGAAGAATGGGGGCACGCACGGGAAGAAAGGGCAAGGTCTAGTATTTATGGGTCTGCTCGATCTGGTGAAGATACAAAAGAAAGATATGCTGAGGATGATTTATCAATGAGAGATCAGAATATTTGGAGAGATGATACTGACTTCCAGGGAGGGAAAGGGAGAGGACAGAAGGGCGCTATTCCTGCCCGTACTCCTGGTGGCCAGGCATCTAGCAGTGGTTCACAACTGCCATTTGCTAACCAGGAGTCTGGATCCTTTAGTAGAGGGCCTAATCAAGGGGCAAAAGGCAATAGACCGGGCAGGGTTGGACGTGGGAGGCCAACCGGAAGAGAAAATCAACCAGTGGCAATCCCAATACCTATGATTGGAGCATCTTTTGGACCACTTGGGATGCCGCCTCCTGGGCCTATGACTCCCGGTATGTCACCTGCCCCAGGTCCGCCTATTTCTCCTGGTGTCTTTATTCCACCATTTTCTCCTCCTCTACTTTGGCCTGGTCGAGGAGTTGATGTGAATATGTTAGGGGTTCCAGCTGGCCTCTCTCCTGTTCCTCAGGTCCCATCAGGCCCTAGGTTTCCTCCCAACATGGGGACACCTCCCAATCCTGCAATGTACTATAATCAATCAGGGCCTGGAAGAGGAGGGCCTACCAACATACCTGGCCCTGGTTTTAATGTTTCAGGACCAATGGGACGAGGAACGCCACCTGATAAAGCTTCAGGGGGTTGGGTTCCTCCTCGAGCAGGTGGACCTTCACAAAAAGCTCCTTCAAGAGGGGAGCAAAATGATTACTCTCAGAATTTTGTTGACACTGGAATGCGGCCGCAGAATTTTATCCGGGAGCTTGAGCTCACCAATGTTGTGGAGGATTATCCCAAGCTTAGGGAACTTATACAGAAGAAGGATGAGATTGTGGCTAAAGCCGCTTCTCCTCCCATGTATTACAAGTGTGATCTCCGTGAATTCGAGCTTACTCCTGAGTTCTTTGGAACTAAGTTCGATGTCATTCTTGTGGATCCTCCTTGGGAAGAATATGTTCATCGTGCTCCCGGTGTTGCTGATCATACCGAATACTGGACATTTGAGGAAATACTTAATTTGAAGATTGAGGTACTTGGACCAGCACTTGTTTATAAGAATTGAACTTGTCAATTTTCTTCCAGGGTTGTTGATCGCTTATAGTTTTTGGATTAGACAATAGTAGGTGTTAGTGTTTACTTTAAGAAAGGACCCGAAACCTGAGGGATCGAAGATATTCCAATGTCACTTCTACTTTCATGCATAAATATAGTTTTGGCTGAGACGAGGAAAAAGAAAATGTTTGCAATTGGGAATATCCGGTTGCATTGTATATCCAATTTCTTTGAGTATATAATGAAACATCCCAAACCATGTTTGAGAATATTCGGTTCTATTTTTTGACTAGTTGAAATGAATTTTCCTTTCATGTTCGTAGGCAATTGCGGATACCCCATCATTTATTTTCCTTTGGGTGGGGGATGGAGTGGGTCTGGAACAAGGCCGTCAATGTTTGAAGAAGGTATGGATCAAGCCTTTCTAGCTAGATTTTTAGAAGGACATGACGCTTCCTTTTAGTTGGTTATTAAATTGGTAGGTTTAGGTTTTGGCGCTGGATGGTTAATTTGCTTTGTTGTTTGGTACAGTGGGGATTTCGGAGGTGTGAGGATATCTGTTGGGTCAAGACGAATAAATCTAATGCAACTCCGGGCTTACGACATGATTCTCACACATTGTTTCAGCACTCCAAAGTGGGTTTCCTTATTAAAGTCTTTTCTTAGTCTGCCACTTTATCATAGTTTTACTTACCTGTCAATTTCTACTGTATGCCACGAATGTCTTCATCTGCTAATATGCTATTGCTTGTCATGGTGATGAAGGAACATTGCTTGATGGGCATTAAAGGAACAGTTCGCCGCAGTACTGATGGTCACATAATTCATGCAAACATTGATACCGATGTAATAATTGCCGAGGAACCCCCTTATGGTCAGTAATTCGTACTGGGAACTCGCTGTTTATATCTATTCCTAGGATACTCAGTAAATTACGAATGTTGAACTCATTAGTGGCTGGTTCAATTTAGAGTCACTGATGATCTTTCCAGTAGTTAGTGATGTCTCTGGTTGCATTTTCTCTCTTTTTTCTCCCTTTTGTGCGTAAGAAGTATTTTGATGAAGGAAAGCTCTAATTCCATGCACTCTCCTCCCCCCCGCAAACCCACCCCCCCTTCCTTTTCCGTTCTCAATTTTCAAGCTTGACTGGGTAACCATGATATAGAATTTTAAGTAGTATTTTGCAATCTTTGATAATGGTAGCGGACTGACTAGTTTAACTGGTAAGTGTCCGGTTCAATACTCTTTAGCGTTGGAAGTCTAAAACTGGTCAAACCTACAGTTCACCTGGTTCAACTGGTCAAGCTGGTGAACCAGTCACCTCCTCGATTGGCAAAATTTGAGTCAGCTAGTGTATTATTTAAGTGATTCAATCAATGGGCTGGACCGTTCTTTCAAATCTTCTGCTTTGGAGCCAAATTTTCAACATTAAAGAATGAGGGGTTTCCTTGATCAATTTGGACTTTTTGACAAACGGTACCATTCTGCCAAAGCACAATTGAACAACTATTTTTAGTATCACCTAGTGCACACCCTTTTAAAGATATAACAGAAAATTGAAGAGTAGATGCAAAGTTGCATTGAAGTGTTAGCAAACTGATTACCTGCCTCCCTAATGTAGCATCAGTCTACCTAACCCTCCAGAAGCATACCACTTAGGAAAACATCTTACTTTCTGTATACATTTCTGTGGAAGCCATAAATGGACTCTCTAATCAAAGCTTTGCAATGGGTCTTTGAGCGACTGGTCTTCCTTATCTTAGCAGTTCCTTTACCGGCGCTTGTGTGGTGACATCAATCCCTGTCATTTCAGGGTGTTCTGATGTATGTATGCTTCATAAATTAATGGAAATGCAGGTTCAACCCAGAAGCCTGAAGATATGTATCGCATAATCGAGCACTTTGCTCTTGGCCGCAGAAGGCTGGAACTGTTTGGTGAAGACCATAATATTCGGACTGGTTGGGTGACAGTGGGCAAGGAACTATCCTCTTCAAACTTTAATGCTGAGGTACAGTATCTGGTTTGCCAATTACGTGTTACAAATGTTGCCATCTTCTTTGAAGAAACTTGCCAGTTTGTCATCAGCTTCTTGATCTGCCTAGTAAGCCTGGCCTTGGTCTAACAGAATAATAGTGCTACTGAACTACTATAAAAATTTGCTCAGTGTAGAAGGAAATTAGGCTAGAGTTTGATGGACTCCCTTGCTGTGGACAAGAAGGGAACAATAAACTCGATGATATTTGAAATTGAGTGCAAAATAGAAGTTAAAGACTATTAGCATGTTCTTCTGAACAATTTTTTTTTTGTCTAAGTTGGTGCTTGTTCCTTCTTTTGATAAATAACTTGACATTGCAACTGGATCTTAGAGTGTGCTCTCATGCTGCTTAAGACGTCTCCTGGACCATAATTACGAGGCTTTATGCTGTGTTGGTCGTGATCACTTCAGTTTTCTGTTGTATTTTTTTAACTTTTCTGCTGAAAGTAGCTTGGAATCCCAATACTTTTCTAGTTCTTTTTTGCCAGTGTACCAGTCATACTTGTATGTGCACTCGCTTTCTGATGGTCCGTGAATTTCTTTCCTTTTCTCTTTTGCTTTTCCCTTCAGAATGGTATTCAACCTCACAAACAAATCTACAATTTTACCAAACATTATGCAAACCCAGTCAATGCACACCACTCACTGCCCACCTCATTAAAATGAACCCAGAATGCCTCCTGTGTTCCCCATCTGAGTCCCTGCCATGATATAGAGCCTAAAACCCATGAATTTTGTAACCAAAAGTTCTGCAGGCATATTAGAATTTTTTATACTTTTGTTAGCTTTATTCTTCAAGTGACGATTGGAAATTGGATGTTGCTACTTTTCAGGCATTCATTAAGAACTTCGCAGACAAGGACGGAAAGGTATGGCAGGGCGGGGGAGGGCGAAATCCACCCCCAGATGCTCCTCATCTTGTGGTGACCACTCCCGAGATAGAGTCTCTCCGACCCAAATCTCCAATGAAGAATCAACAGCAGATGCAGCAAAGCCAATCGGTCTCCATTTCTCTCACCGCGAGTTTGTCCAACCGAAGACCCGCGGCAAATCCACCTGAAACCCCCGCAGCTCTCAGCATGAGCCAAGAAGTCTCGGGCTCCAACATCCCGGCCTCTCTTCCTTGGCCTTCCCCAATGGAGGGCTTCAAGGGACCCGAAGGCGGGAATGCTCCCATGGAGGAGAAGGTTTTCGATATGTACGGTTATGGCGGGCAGCCGAACGGAGAGTTCGTAGATTTCGAATCTCAGAGAGCTATGAATATGTTGTAACAGAAGGTTCTTTTGCGTGATTTGGCGTACGATAAGGTACAATTGATTCTTTTCGCCTTCTATGGTGCTCCAAATTGATAGGAAAAAGAATAGCTTCTTTGCCCTTGTCGGAGGAGGGGGTTTCGATTTAGACAAGCGACACGCGATCCTATAATCTTCCTGGTATCGCGACGTCACCATGGTGCTCGTTTTTGTCGCGATAGTCTCAATCGTATCAACAGCTACATAGAACCCTCAGAAGGTTCCCTGAGCCTCTCGACTCTTGAGATGTTTAGCTGCTTCCTGTGGCGTACAATGTGCGAACGATTCAGCGGTTGATCTGATTTTGACGTGGTCTCCCCCGCCAACGGTTTGACGCAGCGTGAAAATATTAAAAGTTGGATAAATCCCCTCTTCCTCTTTTAGATAATAATAGCGCGGCAAAAAAGAAGGAAAATGAAGAAGGGAAAAAAAAAAGGGAAGAAAAAAATGGTCCCATGAAAAGAATCCGAACGCCACGCTCCTTTTCATGCAAAGCGACAAAAGGGGAAAGTTAAAAAAAAAAAAAAAAACGGAAATTAATAAAAATAAGGCGAAATAAATAAAATAAAAATAAAAAGAAGATGGATAGATAGGGAGAGAAATAAAACGGTGAAAAATCAAAAAAGAGAGGGGGGGCCGACACGGGAGGCCACCGGGCAACAACATCGTTCGCTGTCCCCTCCCCTCAAGTCGTCTCCTTCCTTCCTTCCTTCCTTCCTCCCTCCCTTTCGATTTGGGATCAGAAACCATCTTGCGCAATGCGAGCGAGGACGAGCGGCGGCCCCCGACGAGCGGAGACGGGAGCGACGGCGAGATGATGGGCGGCGGCGGCGGCGGTGGCGCCGCTTTCTAGCTTCGTCGTTTGATTCCCGCGCGGTTTTCCAGATTCCTTTTTTCTTCTTCCCCCGATCGATTCGTGGCCTCGAGGGAGCCCAGGAAACCCTAGATCTCTTCGAGCTATCTCTCTTTCTCTCGAGCCCCTCGGTTCTCTTCTTCTTCTTCGCGGTCTACGTGCCCCCGGCGAGCGGTCGCGGGTCGGCGCCGGTTAGGGCGGAGCTTCTGCGGGCTGCTCCCTCCCACCCGCGTGATTTCCGCCGGGGTCGGAGCTAGGGCTTGTTGAATCGGCGATGGAGCCTCGCGTGGGGAACAAGTTCCGGCTCGGCAGGAAGATCGGCGGCGGCTCCTTCGGGGAGATCTACCTCGGTCCGTCGTTGACTTGATTTGCTGATCGCCCCCTTCTTCTCGTTTTCTCTACTTTTTTTGAAATTTTTGGCTGTATTTGGGGCTGATGTTGTTGGGATGGTGGTGCAGGTACTAATATACAGACAAATGAGGAGGTCGCCATTAAGCTTGTGAGTGTGGCCCTATAGTCTTCTTCGTGCTTGTTCTGTTGAATTGGTTTGGGAGAACTACGGCATAGTTTGATTGATTTACCTATTTATGTTCTGAGATGTGTGGTTTTAAAAACTGTGTGTGCTGGCTGATTACTTAGAATGCATCAGAGCATGTTGTTATGGCTATTTGTAATCAAAAACAAAGTTTTGGAGGAGGAAATTTTTCTCTTGGATCTAACTTTTATGGATGGGGAAGGTAGTGCTTCTTATTTCTACTCTAGTGGAGCTAGAATTTGCATTTGTGCTCTCTCTCTCTCTCTCTCTCTCTCTCCCTCTCTCTCTCTCTGGTACGCACGCTATAGAGTGATTAGTATAATGGGTTACCCCACTCTGCTGATTTTTTCAGGAGAACATCAAAACAAAGCATCCTCAATTGCTATATGAATCAAAGTTGTATCGGATTCTGCAAGGAGGAAGTAATGTTCTGTCCCCACTGCTATGAAATTCAAACTTGTTCTGTCAATGCTATTACCGTAACTACTCATTCTCTGTCTCTGCAGCTGGGATTCCGAATGTAAGATGGTTTGGTGTCGAGGGAGAATACAATGTACTTGTGATGGATTTGCTTGGACCCAGTCTTGAAGATTTATTTAACTTCTGTAGTAGGAAACTTTCCTTGAAGACGGTTTTGATGCTTGCAGATCAAATGGTTTGATTTGTCACTTGCAATGTCTCTGTGGTAATGATTATAGTGTCTTTAATCCGTGCTGATGCTTATGTTTTTGTTAGATTAATCGTGTTGAGTTTGTTCACTCAAAGTCATTTTTGCACCGAGATATCAAGCCAGATAATTTTGTGATGGGCTTGGGGAGACGAGCCAATCAGGTTTGTGCTTTTGACATATTGGTTTGACTTTGCGATTCCTTTTTGGATCTAGTAAGATGTAAGGTGGTTTGTTTTTGTACCTGTCTTCAGGTGTACGTTATTGACTTTGGTCTCGCCAAGAAATACAGAGATAGCTCAACTCATCAGCACATTCCTTACAGGTGAGTTAAGCTTTCCAAGTTACTCTCTTTAGTGTAGGTTACTTACATGCGTATAGTATTTGTACTTTTCTTTTTGCGATGATTGATTTTTCTATTGACCATGTTCACCATGTTGTATTTTTTATGCCATTGGCATTATGTTTCGGAATGATTACCTAAATGAAGGTCATGCTTTATTCCTAAATCGAGTTTACGAAGACAATGTAATTGCAGTCATGTGGACGTTAACCCTGTATTGTTGAGGCAGTAATAGAAGATTGCATTTTTTTTTTTTATCTTTTTTGAACTTAGAAAATTTGTTAGAAAATAAAAATCTGTTCTTGTACATGAGGAATATACAATAACAATGAACAAAAATAACAGAAAAACGATGACAATCTTGTTACACTCCCCTAACTTTATGAGGGCGTAGAGTGTAGCGCATCGAATATATTTAAACTTGAAATTGAGTTGCTGTTGCTATTTTGTTTTTTATGTCGTGTGATGTCAATTATGGTCTTCTCCAACTTTCTCTGCCCTTTAGCTAACTAGCGGAGGCTACAGTAGCAGTTATTATGTTTCAGAGAGCCACTGAAGGCCGTATGGACTATGGAGTCTGTAGCTATTGTTGTCACCTCAAACAAATTAACTGTTATATTTTCTCTCAATAGAAGTTTTTGACGTGCTGATGTTTGTCTTGACAAAGTCTACCATTCGAGTCTTTGGTTATCATGGTGAGTGGTTGCTTATTGTGTGGGTTGATTGAACATTCAGGGAAAACAAGAATTTGACTGGAACTGCAAGATATGCAAGCATGAACACTCATCTTGGCATTGGTACGGTGACTTCCTCCTTATCTGGAGTAGTGAGCTTTTTGTTTTTTTACTTTTGCTTGCATTGCTGATTTTCCTTTTTCTTCACTTGTGGTCATTATAGAGCAAAGTCGGAGGGATGATCTAGAGTCTCTTGGTTATGTTCTTATGTATTTTCTAAGAGGAAGGTAACTTTCGCTGTCTACCTTTAGTTGTTGATAAGGTGATAGGTTATAGTTTGTTTCTAATTAGAACTACTTCTTTCTTTGCAGTCTCCCTTGGCAGGGATTGAAAGCAGGAACCAAGAAACAAAAGTATGAGAAGATTAGCGAGAAAAAGGTTTCTACTTCAATTGAGGTATGTTGTCTCTTTGTGAGCATGTTAGGTCATTTCTGGCTTTATGGACTCATGGATTCTGATGCTTTACAGGCTCTGTGTCGTGGTTATCCGACAGAATTTGCATCCTATTTTCATTATTGCCGATCACTGCGATTTGATGATAAGCCAGATTATTCTTACTTAAAGAGACTATTCCGTGACCTTTTCATACGTGAAGGTTTTGTATACATTTTTACCTTTTGAATTAACGGAGTATCTATGTATTCACTGCATATATAGATCATTTGTTTATCTGTAAGTGAGCCACAGTGTAATTTCCGCCTTCTCATTCAACAATTTGATTGATTATCCAGGTTTCCAGTTCGATTATGTATTTGATTGGACCATACTGAAATATCAGCAGTCTCAAATGGCAACGCCCCCATCTCGTGCACTGGTTAGTGACATTTATGCTCCGTTTGGGAAAGTGGAGAGAATGCAAGTTTGAGTGGAAACTTTTTAAGTTTTGTGGGAAGGAGAGGGAGGGAATATGTACAATGCGATGTATTTTCCTTCCCAAATTCTTTCCCATTGGTCTCCCAAACACAGCATAGGTCTCTCTTTGGCTCCTTTACTTTAGCTAAAGATGATTAGTCCTTGTTTCCTCTATCAGGGTCTTGGCGCTGGACCTAGTTCTGGGATTCCCCCTGCTGCTGGCCATGTGGATAGGCAGTCAGGTAGGAAACGAATTTTGAATGTAGATAATGTCCTCATTGTCTGTGCTTGCTACCTGTTGACTTTTCCCTGGTATACTTTCCCAATTAATATGCATAAAGATTGCAATATTGCAGGTGGAGAAGACGGTCGTCCAGTCGGTTTATCGTCTATGGATCCTTCTAGAAGAAGGCTATCTGGAGCAACTGCAACTGCTGGAAGTTTCTCAAAGCAGAAGAGTCCAGTAACAAATGATGGTGCAATTTCCAAGGAAGCAATGGTAATTCTTGTCTTACTTTGATGTTGCTCTGTCTTATGCTAAATGTAAAGTATGAAAAATATCTTTATGATAAGGCTCCATTTGTTTCGTGGAAAATGAAGGATTTGGAATATTTTCCTGAATGATTGCTTAAATCTCTTACGAAAATGAATGAACGAAATATATTTTCATCATCGACGAAAATATTTGGACATAAATTATTGGTGATAATGAAAATATTTTCCATTAAATAATTATTTTAAGTGATATAAGCGATCATTTTTAGGAAAATGTTTTTCAAATCATTCATTTTTCGCGAAACAAACGTAGCCTAAGTTTTGGTTATAAATAGTCCAAGGTTCTCTGGGTGTTCTATTATATTGCTTAATGACTGATAGTGCAATTTTTGAGGAAGCAGTGGTAGCTGTTTGGAATTATAGTGGAAGGATAGAATTACTGGGCAACTTCTTGGAAAGGGAAAGCTATCTTTGACTTTTTGGAATGGAAGAGAAAAAGGCGCTAATTTTTTGGAGTGGAAAAACCATTCTTGGGTCAACATACTTTGTTCTTTTCAATTTTTGGAGTGGAAGTGGAGAGAAAGACATATACTTTCACGGGCTTTCTGAATGTGTCCTTGATGGTTCTTCCAAAAGGCAAAATTGTGCAGGATTATTAGTAAATTAGTGTCATCTTCCTTTCTTTTAACCCAGCAAAAGATATCATTCTTTCTTTTCCTACATTCAACTTCAGTTGTGTCTTTCTTTTCTCCCCTCTTTCTTACCAAACACATCTAGAAGTTAATTTGTGTATAAACAGAGGTTCCTGTCTGAAGCACTGGTAATTACTCGTCTCTTGGATGAGTTGGGAATCTTCAAGTATTGGAGAGAAGTAAGCATTTTTTCGAGTATATATGTGGAGGAGCAGTTTGGGTGGGGGTGGGATGAAGTTGGTGAAGTTGCTGCATTATACTGATCTTCATATGGTCCTCAGTTGAGGATGGAGATTCAACTGTGGTTTCAGTGTATTGTTGCTAGGGTGTCGAGCATTGTTATTGGATGGTGTCAAGCATTGTTATCATCTGTCATTGTATTGTTGCTAGGGTGTCAAGCAACTATTGAATTGCTACTTACCTATGTGGGTATTTGCCATTTGAACGTATGGGGTGAAGCTGTGAAGGGGAATCCATGATTTTCAGCAGAAAGTGCTGGGACTTTTGTTGCTAGCATCATAATAATTTACATTTTAATTTAGCGAAGTATGGGAAAATGGAGATTTTGAAATGCTCTTTTGGCTCAAACTTAGGCAGAGCAACTTTGGTTTTAGAACTATTCTAGTATAGTGTTTGGGTAGACTCAAGAACGCAGAAGCAAACTTCAAGTAGTAAAAAGCTGATCTCAAGGTCACATGGTATTTTTTCAACTTTAGCCGTTGTAACATTTTACTAAACGGTGATTAAGTGAGTGTTTCATGTATTTTAGTTGTTATAACTATTTTTAAAAGAACCACATCACCCCTGAATCATACATGAAACATTTATGTGGCTGTTCAGATAGTTCTCCACGTTTCGTTATTTAATAGCTGACAATTTGTCTTTGGAATGTATAGATATCAAATTCAACATTTTTGGGGCGTTCCGGCGGATCGTCAAGGCGGGCAGCAATTTCCAGCAGCCGTGAAGCGTTTATTGGTGCTGAGTCTGATTCCCATCGCGCTCGCACGACAGAAGCCAGTCCGGGTGCAGCCCGCAAGATTTCAAGTGGCCAAAGAAGTTCACCAGTCGGCTCATCAGACCCTAGGCATGCATCGTCTGGAAGAAACGCGTTACACCTTAAGAACTACGAAAACGCCCTCAAGGGCATCGAGAGGCTCCACTTTGACAGTGATGAGAGGGTTCATTTTTAAAGGCCAGTTTCGTGGATCGCTGTAAATCAAGAACCCTTCCATGCAGACTTTGTGGTAGAATAGGAGGCTACTCTGTCGGGGAATCAACCAAGTTAAGCATTCGAGTCCGGGTATCTCATGGCAAGCTCCGCTGTGCTGCTATATATTTCAGGCATCTGAAATCCTGGATTCAACGAGCAGATGCATGCGAAGTGTGATGCGTCGTCTTTGGAAAGTCGGATGTCCTTGGCCCCTTTTTCCCCAAATCCTTTTTAATCCTTTTCCCCCGTGACTTACCGTGACTTCCTCCAGCAGTCGGTGTCTCCGTGTGCTTCCCTCTTAAGTTCTACTTTTGGCAGTATAACACGAATATTGATTTCAAGAATTTTCTTTGGCCCTGTAAATTGGCCGCTGTATTTGTTCATTGACTCGTATTTCCAGTACACGAGCCCACAAATGTTGCTGAATGTTCCTTTCGTTTCCATTTAAGCTCGATTCGAGGACCACCTCCGAATTGACATGTTTGATTATTCGTACGAACTAAGACTGTAGCCAAGATGTGCGAAATGTCATTATGTGGAATGCACCTACGGGATGTGGATATATCCGAAACGTTAGGCGGAAAACGTAGATCGTCGAGCCACTCAAACTCGGTGTTATACCTTACTAGTCCGTGTGCGCCGATGGTTGAGAAAGTGAGTGCGGTGCAAGTGCAAATAGTTGTTTGGTTTTTTAATCGGAGATCGTTTCTTCGATCTTGGAGACGGTGGTGGTGAACTAGATTAGAATGCACTTAAGATTTAGATGATTGCGCGTAGAAACAACCTGAGTGAAAAGATGATACGGGAGACAGATTGGACCTGTAGGCATGGGGCCGGTTTTGAACCGTCTTGCTCGGTTCTCCCGCACGTCCGAATCTTGAAAGTGTACGGTAAATCGAGAAACTGGTGAAAATCTCAGCTAGAACATTACAATGCTGAACACAGATGAAACATCAAAACCGAGACGAGATGATGTGATAATGAATCGGTGACGAATCTCTGCTTATTAGTGAATACGAAAGTTGGCTTGCTACTTCTGACTCCGGCACTAGTCATCCCGACGCTACCAAGACATCATCATGCTTAAAAACTGCCTTTGCTCCCCTCCTTTCATTACAAAGTCACCTGCAACTTGTGACGAATACATACGAGAGTGAAAGATACAATGGGGAGCCCGAAATTGGAGCCTGGGACTGGCCAGCTCCGTTATCCGGCAAGAGGAGTTGGTGAAGTTCAATCAATTTTCCCTTTCCGGTTTATCAAGTCGTGGTAATACAAGAGCACGCACATCGGTTGGCCGAGAATGCAGAATATGAACCAGAAGACCATATTCCCCACCTGAAATATGAATTTGGGAATATGGATTCAGGACACAAGACAAGAGGTGGCGCAAAAAAGTCAACATAAGAAAAGAAAACGATGCCGTACCATCGAGTTGTTGAACTTATTTTGAAGGTAATTGGTGATCAGCACCAGAGGAACCTGTGCAAAGAACATGATCGGTACAATCGAGTATAATATTTCCTTTATCGACTGCTACTAAGCTCAAAAGTGCTCTTAGATAGATGACTATCGAAAACCCATCCATCCCTATGTGAAAGAGATGCTACGATGTGTGTATTTCAGTTCTCTAAAGCATGTGTTCGATAGGTGGATGCAGAAATAGAATGAGGTTGGGTCAAGCTCGAAAGCATCTTACCTGGAACATGATGCCAATAAACGCCCAAAACTTGAATATGTGGCAAGGGACCGCGATGCACAACTGCTCGAATCAGAATAAAAACTAGAAATTCAGTATTTCTTGCTCATGTCATGAGAATATTCTAGTCATGAATTATCACCCAGCAACAGACTTAGGTTGGGGAAAATTGCCACCAAACTATGACGTTACATTCGTGTAAATCTCAAAACCCAAAATCAAAAGAGAAAATACAAACACATTATTTCTTGCTTAGGTTGTAAGAGCCTTTTATCCATGAAGTATTCTAAATAAATAGAAAAACCAGATAAGCTATATAGTGAAATAGCTAACAAATGAGATAATAAACACTTGATACGCTATGTAGTGAAATAGCTAACAAATGAGATAATAAACACTCTGATCCCAAAAGGCCTACCTCATGGAAGATGGCAGACACCAAAAAGGCAATCAGAACAGCAACTCCCTGAAATTGAAGAGAACCAAACAACAAAAAGAGATAAGAGTCTGGTCAAGAAATTGCAATGTTTTTCAGAGACCCTGAAATCAAAGCAGCAGAAGAATTCCAACCCAACCAATTGAAAGGAAAGATGAGGTGGAAAATACGTGAACATACTGCCATATGCGTATGATCAACCACTTACGGCTGTAAAGCATTTTTGACAGACAAATTGCTTATCGAAAGAAACTAAGTTGATAAGAGCCTATATTGCATACACTCATTAAATTCGGATAAACAAAGACCAACAGGATAGATTGGCCACCAGATGGTTTCCGTTTTCACTGTCTTATGAGTTCATTGTAGCATTCATATTGAGAATGTGAAGAAAACCTAATTTTTTTTTTTTTTTGGCCATAGAAGAACTCCTAATTAGGAGAGTGATCCTTGAACAGAGAGTATCATTCATATAAGGAATCTTGACATATAAGAGAAATAATTTTGCAGACAATTCCTGAATAACGTGATGCAGAGAAAATGTAATTGAATCTTGGAATCCCTGAGGGGATCAAACATGCACTAGAGTGGGCATTTAAGATTATTATTTCTACATAAAAGCCTGTTGAAGGTCATTGTTGCAGAGACTAATATATAACAGATATTTTAGAAGAATTAAGTTAAAGAAAGAATAAGGGATAATGACGTAAACAGTTTCCAAATTTTGGCTCAATGTGCAATTTAGTCCCTGAACTTTTAATTTGTTCAATGTAGTCTAAACTTTAGTTTAATGTTCAATGTAGTCCCTAAACTTTTGGTACGTGTTCAATTTAGTCCCTGAACTACATGAAAATGTACAATATAGTCCCTGAACTTGAATTAATGGAAGGACTACATTGAACATTTTTATGAAGTTCAGGAACTAAATTGAACATGTACTAAAAGTTCAGAGATCACATTAAACAAATTGAAAGTTCAGGGGCCACATTAAACATTGGATTAAAGTTCAGGGACTACCATGGATCAAATTGCACATTGAGTCAAAGTTCAAGGACTGTTTGTGTCATTTTCCCAAAGAATAATTCATTTTTGTCTTATATCCCAAATTAATTGAGCTTCAGATGCTTCATTTTTTTATTCTAGTATGCAGCAAAAGGTCAAACCTATGTGTTATGTATTGAAGGTCAACCTACTCCACTAGTATCACTAGGTACCGTCTGGACACAACACTGAAGTAATAAACGAAGCAAACATTCTAAAGCGAATAGACGGATCAACTACCTTTGGTATCCCATTTCTCAAGCAAGGAAAATATATGTGGCGAACCATCCATTTGTGAACGGGCTGCAACAAATGAGAAATTCAATAACTAACAACCTTCATACATCAAGTTCATAAAGAAATTATATGAAAATGCTCTATTGTGCAATGAACGAACATGTGAGTAGCATCTTCTTCCCTTCTTTTGGATGAGCATAATTTTGCAATCTAAAGCAACAAAGTTTCAGAAACAGAAAAGGGGAAAAAAATAAATTTGCACAAAAAGGTATTGGCTGAAAATGACGAGGATTATACTTTTTATAGCAGATGACCTGAAGCCAAATCTTGTTCCATGATACAGAAGTCTAGAAAAATCATATACACATTGACAGCGGGCTTCTTTCCTCTTTTCTTGCATATTTTACCACCTTGTATTAGTCACTACTTGACCACAAGTCTAAAGGTGCCAAACACACAGCACTGCTATCTCATTTTGAGATGGGACAACTAGAAGATTTGTGCACCTTCACATTGTAACCAGAACTTCTTCAGTTCAGTAAACAGATAAAGGTTTCTCAAGTAATGGGAAGTTTCTTTTCCCCCTATAAAACTCATGGGGAGTTTTGCATGAGATGATAATATTTCGTAAGAAATCCAAGCGAAGGCCTCATTGAACTAAAACCATGCCGCAGTAATATTATTGCAGGCGGTGATGACACATTTAACGGTTTTATATTTCAAGAAAGATATAGGAACCAGCCAAGGCATTATTAGAGTTAAAAACATGTTACACGAGACAAATACAAGCAGAGGAACATACCATATTCCACAGTCTCCAGTACTGATAATATCCCCGAGTTCAAGAGCATGGAAGGACCACAAATAACAAATAATTGAAATCAGCAAAGGCACCAATAAAAACGCAAGAAACCTAAACATAGTAATGTGAAAAAACCTCTTCCACTGTTTTTGCATTCCACCAGTCTTTATAGAATTCACGGTCACCAAAACGAAGAAGTTCTGCAAGTATATTTAACCTGGAGAAACCCTTGGATATGTCTTGAAATCCTTTAGTAAAAATAATCAAAGAAACAAGAAAATCCTAAACCACTGTGTATCAAGAGTGCCTTTTCTTTTGCCAGCATGTACAAAGAGTTCATCCATCCTCATGAGACACAAGCTTCACATTTTTCAAATGATTTGGAGACAAACTTTTACTTCTAACTTATGGATGGATCGTGGAAATGGAAAATCATCTTTGAGGAAAGAAGATAATACCAGAGGTGGAAGAAACAGTAGAACATGCAGAGCCACACATATAGATTCGGAACTGAAAGCTTCAAAACTCTCTCAATGGCATATAAAAGGTTTCCTTTCAAAGGGTGTTGTGAGTTCTGGACTATAGGATTAATATACTGCAAAAGTTACCATAAAAAACACGTCAGATCTGCAAATATATATGGAATACTCATCAAATGATGAAGGTGCTCACCTGTTCAATGATAAACCCCATGACTCCTGTAAATATTACTAACTTGACAAGTTGGCGAGCCACCCAAGCCTTTCGAACACATGAAGTGCGAGGATAGCTGAGCTGCATAGAGGTGCATCATCATAAGTAGAGCGCTTCCAAACCTCATAATTTAAGTAAGAGTTCTACCTATGTATTTGTACCACAAAAGGAGAGAACACAACATGACCAAAACAAGAGCTCTTAAAGACAACCAAATAGCATGACCAAAAAAAAAGTGGCGAGACAATCCCGATACAAAGTTAAATGCACTTGAACGAATAATGAAATATTTGAGCTAGACCAATTAATTACAGTGAGCAGTAATATGAATACTTCTGCAATGGAAAAGCCAAACACCAACCATATTAGACAGCTAAACCTTACCAGAATGAAAGACAAGAAAATGTTATCTGGTGAGAAAATTAATGAGAAACCTTGCCAACGGCCATATTTCACTCGTAAGAAGTGCAGGGCTATGGCATCTAGAAACTCAAAAATACTTGACGCCATGCAGACAGGCCTAAGAGTTAAGATAGGTCCCAGTAGCAGAACAGAGGGCCTGCTGAAGCACCTCACCTATAAGGGAAGGATTGAGAACCAGCCAGGGACCACTCAGCGCTCACTAATCTTTCCACCCAAAAATTACTTCTCGGACTCAATTGAGAAACCATAGAGTTATTCAAATAGGGCAAACCCACCGTACGCATCAGTTAGCCAATCTGTAGTTGTCTCACATTCTAGACAAGCAATTCATGACAATATAATGCTCTACAGAGAGAGAACAAATACCCAAAAGTTCAATTACCTGGTAGCACAATGTAGGAGCAACCATGAAGTACACCAAATTCTTTAAGCTAACATTGTACGGATACTCCAAATTCAAAGAATTAGGAACAACATCACCCTGACATAAAAAAAAACTATCATCAAGGCTATCGTGAAAGATGCACTCGTCAATCAACAGATTGACATAATAACAAAACAAGGAGAGCGCCACAGAGATAAGAGTGAAAGCTGACACAAAATATTATAAAGCAGCTTCCGAACATGGTAGTAGATTTTGTATGTGCAAGTTTCTATCATATATAGGTCAAGTTTATTCGCATCGATCTGTTTTACAGAAAGTAGTAGCAACTCAATATAATAATAAACTATCACCTTCTCAACCGACTTGGCAAGAGACCGCATGTCATAGTTTGTGTGAGCATATGATACCAATTTTAGCCACACAATGCAGGCAAAAAGCATCAGCGTGACACCCGATAGAACAGCGGAATCACATCTGCACAAATTAAAGTCAGTATGACATCAGGCTCCTCCTATTATACTAGACCTGAATATATGCTGCTAAGTTGTTGATCTACCCCGATGTTATCTTGATGAAATGATGCTAATACAAGCACTTGATTGTTGAAGCCTTGAGACACTCCTACCAACAACCTATTCTAGTAGAAAATAAAAATGACTTCTTGAGTCCTGATTAAATCACTTGAAAGTTTTTGACGTCCTTGGAGATGTCAAAAGAGATACAAGACATTAGGTGTGTCCAAATATATTTATAGGAAGCATCGATCTGTAAAGGTGTTTTGCTTAGTTTCAGTTGCATTAACAAAATTTTAAAAAATAACAATAACAAAAGAGAGAGGGGTTCCTGCTATCCACTGAAAATTGTTATCAATTTGGAACATGGCTTCTGAAAAATCCAGTAAAAAGAAACATTAAGAAACCTAGCTCAATGTCCATACTACCTACTTGCAGACAAGAGCATGCTAGAAGGAAGTTAACATGGATGTAAAACCAACCTGAGGATCACAAGAACTGGATAAAAAAGGGAGCCTGTTGTAATAATAATGTGGAGAGAGACAATAACCTGCAAGAATAAGCAAGAGTCAAAGATGAGACAAGTGTCTCATAGAATGCTTTCCAGGATTCAGCCCCCAGAAGCAACCTGAAGTACTGTTGTGCCAAGCATCAGAAGGATAAATACTGGCTAATAACGCTAATCTCCAAATATATATCTAACATGCAAACCTCTATGAATATGGTTTCAACTTAAAAATCTATCCAAGAATGGACAGGTGGAAACAAAAGCTTAGTAACCAACAGGCTAAAGTGACCATAGCCATAAGAATCGGTGCTGCTGCAAGTGGCCTCTTGATATAATTGCCAATACTTTATAGGACTGCTTTGAATGCAAGTACAATGACAAAGAAGTCAGATCTATTAATGGACAAGAGGCACCGCAGCCTAGCATTTCCACTTCTTCAGCATATAAATTCTAGATCTTGCATGACTGAAGAATGACTTTTGTCTTTTTGAAGTCCCTACTCTTATGCTGAACAAAAGTAATGTCTGCTGAGTGACGAATGAGACGCTATTTACTGGAAAATACAAGCCCGTAGTTTTGGAACAATATGTTCACATCATGAAAGGAAAGAATTTATCTGCTGGAGATTTGTGTCCATTCCAGAAGTTTCAACATGTTGGTTTTAAGTTGCTTCCAATCTGTATCCTAGCTAGTTTTTTTTTTCCTCAAAGCAGCATGGCAACTTGATCAGACAAGCAGAATATTTTCCAAATGGTGCCATCAACTTACTGGCTCTGGAAGATACTTATGTTGCGCCAACTTTTCCACAGTAAAAGCAGAAAGGGGGAAAATCGGTAGAGTAAGACTGTAGAAGAGCAGAATTGGGTGATTATCAGTACTTATGAAAATCAAGGTCAAGTCATTTAAACTTTAGTAGAAAAGTTGAGGCAGCCAGCATATATTACCAACACATGAGAAGCGGCCAATCTCGTAAGGATCTTGAACTAAACCAGAAACCCGATTTAATTAACCATCCATACTGCAAGAGACATTAAAAGGTAAAGATCCAAAATTCTGGACCTGATAGAAAAACTTGAGGATCAAAAGAAAAGGCATAAACTCAGCATGAGCTAAAAGAACCGAACAAGTATGCATCTGCACTTTTTTAACAGAATGCAACAGCTAAAAGACAAACGGATTCAATTGATTGCACGAGTCGAACCTTCATTAGGTTCTCGATGATAAGTCTGCTGTTAACCGCAACAAGCACTACTATACAGAGGTTGAAGAGACCTGCATGGCTCTGTCATAAAACATGAAGTGGAGATCAGTTGTGCACATTCTAATTTCGGGTAATACAAATAGCTAAAAGCTCTGCTGACAGCGTGACGCATCATGAGCATGTGGATTTAAAATCTCGAATAGTTTCTATATTTATGACTGGATAATTGATATAGAAACCATTATTCATTGAAAAGAAAATCACCCTTATGCATTCTAGCCGGTAAATTACAGCGCAGAGTCTCCAGACCCAACTGGAAATGAAAATATTTGCATATGAGCTGATTTATTAGTCAACTGCAATCAGGGATCTCCCCCTGAATCGCCGAAAGTGGGAACACGGCGAAGCTGAATGAAACCCTTTCCTCGACCCAAAAAAAAAAAATTTAAACAAAGAATTACAGAACGGTGCGGCATTGCAAATTACAGCTCGTTGAAGAAATGGCCCATCTTGCACTCTAAAGAACTGATAGCAAGCAAGTGTCGATACGAGGCACCAAAAGAACGATACTTGCAAATAGTTCTGATCAAACAGGATCTCTCCAAGCAATAACGAAGAACTTCGAATCATACTGATCTAGCAATAACTCAGACTTCCATAGCAGCAAAACTCAACCTAAAAATTCGAGTTACAGAGAGCAGATGAATCCTACACGTAAACTAAATTCATGCGCAAAGCCACTTCCGACGCTTCTGCACGGGCATTCGTTCACGACGTAAAAGCAAAAGCATATCTGCGCAGTCAAACCCAATCCAAGTGAATTTGCTAGAGCACGAGCGGCGCTCACCTGCTTGAATATATTATCGGAGCTGAGAGGACTCTCCTTCACTGCCCGGTGAGCCGGAGCCGAGGGCCGACACGCGAACCTCGCCGCCACCGAATCCCGCCCCCGGCCTTCCCCTCCCCCGGCCTTCACGTCCGAATCCTTCCCGTTGCTCGCGGAATTCGACGACTCCGCCGGCCCGTCGGCACCGCCCGCGCCGCGATCCCTGCCGTCGTAGCAAGCCGATTTGGCCGCGGAGCCGCCGCCGCCGCGCGAATCCCCGGCCACGTCCTCGACGGCGGCGCCGTCGGGCCCGCCCGCCTCCGATCCGGCACCGGAGGCCGCTCCGCCGGCGCCGGCGCCGCGGCGCCTCCTGTGGAGGGAGAGGCCGGGATCGGCGTCGGCGCTGGGGGCGGGGGCGATGGTCTGGACAGTGCCGACGCTCTCGCGGGCGTCCATGAAGGCCACTGAAGGACAGCGCGGCTACGCAGCACAAGGCGCGAGATTACCCGTGGAGACTTCCGAGAGGTATGGCGGTGCGCTCGCTCGCTCCTTGTTGTTGTGTCGTGCGGTGTGCGGTGTGCGCTGGAGGGAGAGAGAGAGAGAGAGAGATGGAGAGCTCATGCGAAGTGGGGAAGGACGCGTGGGGAAGGGAGGCGGCGGGTCTTGCCAATTTGGAAGGAAGGAAGGAAGGAAGGAAGACAGAGACAGAGACAGAGAGCAGGAGAAGGAGGTAAACACCAAGCGAAGGCGGTGATGATGGCGATGGTGACGGCGGCGATGAGGGAAAGCGGCGAGGTTTTAGAGAGAGAGAGAGAGAGAGAGAGAGATGGAGGAAGGTTCTTCCGGACCTGCCTGGCTCATCAATGCTCGTGGGGCTTGTTTTGTATCCATCGTCGCAACACGCCAACAAGATCCACCCCCGGTCCGACCGGCGGCGGGGGGGAGAAAATTACCGGGGCGGGCGCTCCCGAGCACATTTTTCACCGACCGATTGTTTCGAAACGGTACGGATGATCGTTACGAATGTAATGTTTCCTTCTTATGGCGATCGAGCGTGAGGCGGTGTGAAATGAAAAAGACTGCGCGGGTGCGGCCACTGTGCCGCAGAGAGTGTGCCGGCTCGAGTACATGCACGATGAATCCGATCCGAACCGTTTAATGCTGTACGAGGAACCGAGCGAGTTGCGCGTGGGGGCTGGGCGCATGTCCGTGGCATGCAATGATATCTCGGGAGCGAAATTGGACCGCTATGATTAGCTTTACGTACGTAAGAACACGAAAGTTTTCCGAACAGTTCGATGCTAGGGACAAAATGTTGGGAACCGAATTCATCTGTTTACCCTCCCCCCCGCGAATCTACGGGTTCGTCATTCATTACATTTTACCTATCAAATGAAGTAGCAGTAGCTGTCGTCGTATTTCGGGCCGTTCTTCCTTTTTTTAAACTCGTACACAGCTCCTGGCGGACGGGAACCGGGCTTCTTTTTTTTTTTTTTTTCCGTCGAGCGATAGATCGCTTTCGCGTGCTTCCCGACGACGGGGAGGAGAACCTGCCTTCCGAGGCTGACGGGATCGTTCGAAAGCGAACCGATGAAGCGTGTGACGTGCCTCGGACGGGTAACGTCGGTATATACTTTAAAAAGAAAAGTTTGAAGACAACCGATCAAGTCCTTGGAGAGAGCGACTCGAAATCCTCCCCCCCCCCCCCAATTCAACCCGAAAGATCCCGACACGGCTAAGTAACCGCTCTTCTCGTGGTCGTACTTAGCGAGAACTTAACGTGGACCGGGGAAAAATATCGTAAATCTATTATATTTATACCAATTCAGTCCTAAATTTTTCAATTTGATCAATTTATTCCTACACTTTTTCACATTTGAGCCGATTTATTCCATCCATCCAATTTAGGCCGGAAATAGTTGGCCATCCTACGTAGATAATTTTCTAATTTTTTATTACTTTTTTTGTTCTTTTTTCTCTTTTTTCTTTTCTTTCGTTTCTTTTTTTTTTCCCCAGCTATGGGCAAGCGAGGGTCGGCCAATGACCATGCCGGCCACGAGTGAGGGTAGAGGGAGGGCCTCTGGCCCTCCCTCGCCTAGACCAAGCGAGGGTGTCGAGCCCCCGCTCAGATCCAGGCAAGGGTGTTGCGGACCTTGTCGGCCAGAAGGCGAGGGTGTCGGTCCTCACCTAGATTTGGACGAGGGCCTGGCGCCCTCACCGACACAAAGTATAAACTTTTTTTAATAAAACAATAAAAATATTAAAAATTTATCTACGTCAGCACCAGGCATGTCACGTAGGATAGTCAGCGTCCACATCAATAATTTCTAGCCTAAATTGGGTGGATGAACAGAATTGGTACCAATATAAAAAATGTTCATGACTAAATTGGTCCAATTAAAATGTTGAAGACTAAATTGGTATTAATGTAATAAGTTCAGGACTTTTTTTGAAACTTTTCCGCGCGTGAACCCTTCATAGGTTTGGAAACCAATAAACAAACGAAGGAAAAGAAGATAAGGGAATCACGTTGCTCCCACCGATCGCTGCATCGCCGTATGAAACACAAAATAAGTGTCAGAGGTCAAATTTCAAGGTGTGAACATGGGTCATCTGCTCTCCCATTCCTGGTCTTGCTCCGGATGATCTCTTTCCCTCACCCCCGTTTTGAAAGCTAACATGGGTTTTAGTTGTCTTTCCAGAAGCTCCTTCCAATAGGTTAGATAGATATTACATTGTCATCAACAACCAAAAAAAAAACAAAGAAGAAGGTTAGATTGTCCTTTTCAGAAGACAAAAATATGGATGGGAGATGTGTGCAACCTTCTTCTTCTGGTTGTTGCAAGATATGCGCACGCGTCGTGCTCTAGGAAGGTTACCGATAGTTAAGGTCGAAGCAATCCTGCAATGCTCACGTGTAAGATGTAAGATGTCGCATGGCATGAGCCCGATGTTGGGCTGATGCGTGGGGACCGTGCAATAATCTGGAGAACAATAATGTCGTCCAATGTAGTGGGCGTCGATAATAATTTCAACAATTCATCAGCAGAAAATAAGGCTAGAGTCCTTCCCTTCATTGGTTAGACACTACTGGTCCACGTTGTGAGAAGACAACAGGTTTGAGGGTTGACCGGATCATGTAGGTTTTGACCCAACAACGACCAACCCTTATTAAAGGGCCTCAAACCGACCCAAGTTTAAACAAATGCAGGTGTCAAGTAGCGTGGAAGGCAATAACTTGCAGAAACTGCTCCGCTTTAGTTTCCTTCAGGGAGAAGGAAAGAGAACAGAATATGCCCAAAACGTCATCCCTTCCTACCAGTCAAACCTGGCTGGCTGGCTCTGGAGGCAACGCCATTCTCCTCAGACGATGGCTTTATGAATTACCAAGGAAGGTAAAACGTCGCATTCCGCCTCTCCTGCTAGAGTAAGATTGAATATGACACAAAAACACCGGTGAAGAGACGTGGACTTAGAAGTTTCTGTGGCTCTCCTAACATGCGCCATAACATGAAGACCAGAAAAAGGTCTCTTGCTTCGTATCGTAAGACCCATATGCAGGAGCACTCGTCCGATATTTTATATCGACGACAAGCTTAAACATTGAAGAAGGTAGGGGACAGAGTGACACGGCCCAAAACCCCGAGCACATACAGACCTTTTCTTCATACAAAGTACGGCAGACCAAAAACTCAAGCAACTCATATGGACACCGAAAGCATAGGCAGCATAAGTTTAGCAACTCATACAGACACCGAAAGCATAGACAGAATAAGTTTTGCCGCAAACTCAAATTAAAGACTCACTACTGCAAATGCAAACTTACATGTCATATCACTCAAATATCAAAGTTCCAGTTTCAAAATTATGATGAAGGCTGTGCCTATAAGACAAGATAAGTTAAAACAAAAGCATAGCACATCGAGTTACTCTTTCACAAGATGGGTTCTCACGCTCCCTACCACTGAACGCAAAATCCTATTACAGGAGATCTGCAACATTTGCTGGCAGCTCCTCAATGACCACGTTGTAGAACCTCTGGATGTCAGACAGCATCCTCTCATCGTCCTTCGTAACAAAGTTGATGGCCACACCTTTCCTTCCGAACCTTCCACCACGCCCTATGCGATGAAGATAGTTCTCGGGCTGTGTCGGCAGGTCATAATTAATAACAAGAGAGACTTGCTGCACATCGATACCACGGGCCAAAAGATCTGTGGTGATTAGCACACGGGATGATCCCGATCGAAATTCACGCATGATGATGTCTCTGGTATTCTGGTCCATATCTCCATGGGTGGCTGATACAGTGTGGTCTCTGCTCCTCATTTTGTCCGTCAGCCAGTCAACTTTGCGCCTGGTGTTTACAAAGATGACACTTTGGGTAATAGCTAGAGTTTCATATAGATCACAAAGAGTCTCAAGCTTCCATTCCTCCTTATCGACATTGACATAGAACTGCTTGATACCTTCCAGAGTGAGCTCATCTCGCTTCACAAGAATCCTAACAGGTTTGTTCATAAACTTCCTTGTAATCTCGAGGGCTTCAGGTGGCATTGTGGCAGAGAATACACCAACCTGAATTTTTGATGGAAGAAGCTGGAAAATGTCGTAGATCTGAAGAACAAGATACTAATTAGAATTTTCTCACATATGATCCAAAAAAAGAAAAACAAAAGACCTCAGCGTCTACATCTCTATTTTTTTGTAAATCAAAGTTAAGCTTGGAAGAGGGAGCATGACCAAGCACGATATGATATTCCACCTTCCAATATCTCATTGTTTTTTACATAAAAGGAACAGAGATTAAACATCTGACCAAGCCAAAAGTCAAACACTTGAAATGTAAAAGCATGTCCAACCAAGTAAAATATCACTCTGATGATCAATAACGAAATATATACTTCTTTGTATGGGAGTTCAATGAAAACAATATAGAGACAGTAGCACAAAGATTTGGTATTGCAGGCAAATATGGTGAACAAGGAAGAAAGGGAAAGGATGACAAGAGGGGAGGGGGGGAGGGGGTTAGCACCAGCACATTGCAGGTTCAAAATGCACCTGATCCTTGAAACCACGTGAAAGCATTTCATCTGCCTCATCTAGCACAAATATCTTGATGTGATCAGGACGAAGGGACTGTCTTCGGAGCATGTCAAATACACGTCCAGGAGTACCAACTACAACATGAACCCCACTAGAAAGGATTCGTTGGTCTTCACGAACACTGGTTCCACCAACACAAGCATGTACTTTGACACCAAGATAGTCTCCAAGAGCTCGCATGACCTTCTCAATCTGCTGTGCAAGTTCCCTAGTGGGTGCCAGAACCAAAGCCTGGCACTCCACCAAACCGTAATCAAGTTGTTGCAAAATGCCAGAGCAGAAAGTAGCTGTCTTTCCAGTTCCTGATTGAGCCTGTTGAATAACATCTAAACCTTTGCAGAATGGTACAATTCCCCTCTGCTGAATTGCTGAAGGTTTCTCAAACCCTGCAAAGAAAATATACAAAAGAAAAAACATGTCAGCATTCCTATAAGTATCATGTGGATCTTGTGGCTGGAAAGATGCTGTTGCTATGTATTTTAGCTTGATGCTGGAACATGCTTTTTCTTACTCTTTTAATGCAACCGTTTCTCTCCTTTGTATCTCAATCTGTGCATTGCCTGTCTACACATCTACTGCTACTTGTCAATTATTAATCGTTACTTATCAAAAGCCAAAAAACAAGCAATATAGGGCACATGGAGGGATATGTTTCTTCAACAGAAAAACTTGATTGCTTAAGGAGCATGAATCCCGCTTTCTATCTCACAAAAAACTCTTCTCCTCCCTTCCGAAAAAGAAAAGCACGTGTCAGCATGACACCCCAAAAAGGTAAAGACCCTAGCTTCACGTCTCCTATGATGTTCAATTTACACTTTCCAAACTGCAGAACATGTTGCCGATCTGTTATCAAGGAGAATAATTACGTAAAAAGAAAACGGGAGTCCAAAGTCGTACACACCATATGCGTAAATGCCCCTCAGGAGATTCTCTTGCAAGCCCATAGCATCGAAACTCTCATACACCTCATCATAAGATGTAAAGAAATCCTCCCCATCCGCCGAAAGTCTGCAGGCACGTATTGTAAAGCACGTAAGCATTCCATGATAAGCACATATCCTAAGTGACTCCGAACTAAGAAGGTAGTCTTCCTTACATCTCACTCATCTTAGCATCGTACTGACGAGAGTCGAATGCCGAACCTTCTGGGGCCACTCCTGCCATTGCTGCCGAGATACAAAAAGAAGTCAATTTACAAAAGACGAATAAAACATAAATACTAACAGGAACTCGCAGAAATTCCTAGGGAATCGCAGCAAAAGGAGAGATTTTTAGCAAGAAAGCATCTAAAGCTCGAATCTTGACCGCCCAGAAATCAACCAAAACCCATACCCAGATGGAACCGAAACAAAAAAGGAAGAAAAGAAGAGAACCCATCCGACTCCCCAAGAAAACCAAGCACACCCACCAACCCAAAAAGCCGAAGCCGCCAGAAAAAGCAATCGACAGCCCACGGAAAGCTCAAGAAACACGCGGATCAACCGCGGACCCCGGCGACCCACGGACCCCGCACGCCGGAACCCGGGCAACCGAAGCCGTCGCCGGAACCGGCAGCGGCCCAGAGGCCGATCGAACAACGAGGGAGGGAGGGAGGAGGGGGGGGGGGGAGAGAGAAAGAGAGAGAGAGAGAGAGAGACGGACCTGATGTCGACGGCTGCTTCGAACGGAACGGGGAGAAGAGAGGGGAGGGATCGGCCGGTCGGTCGGCGGATCGATCGATCGAGATAAGGGGAAGGCGGCCGGAGAAGCTGGCGGCGATCGGGGCGCGGCGGCGGCGAGCTCCTCCTCAGATCTGAAGCGAGAGATGCGAAGAGACGCGAGGAGAGAGAGAGAGAGAGAGAGAGAGAGATGATAACGAATGCGATTAGGGACGACGGGGAAGGAGGAGAGAGAGTGAGTGGAGAGTGAAAGAGCGAGAGAAAGCGAGAGGGGGTAGGAATTTCATTCTTTTTTCATTTTTCCATTTTCTTTTTTTGTTTTCCACGTCAGGGCGAGGCGAAGAAAAGAAAGTATCGTTGGCGTGCGATGTCGTCGCGCCTCCCTCCTCCCCTTCTTTTTCTTGTTTTTCCTCCTTTTTTTTTTAAAGATTTTTCTTTCCCCTTTTTGTGCATTTTTTTTTTTGGAATAATGATACAAACAATTCATAAATAAATATTTTCATATAATTCGAGAATTAAACTAAATATGTAACAAAAGTTCAGAGACTATATTGAATAAATTAAAAGTCGATGGATTATATTGAATAAATTAAAAGTCTAGAGATCAAATTACACATTATGTCGAAATTTAGAAACTATTTGTGTCGTTTTTCTCTATTTTTTTTTTCTAGCAGGTTGGAGTGGCCACTCCAAACTCAATTGATTGACCCCACCACTACCGGGCTAAAAAACCACCATCCTCATATTACACTCACCGTTATCCTGAATTTTTTTTTTATGACATCAAAAATTTTAAATTATGTTTATCGTAACACAATTACTTTAAAATTTTTCTTGTAACATATAAAACACCAAACTCGTACCTGTGTGACACATTAACCCTTATTCGTCAAAGTTCTTTAGGTGATTTTCCAGTCAAAATAATGTCGTTTCTATTTCAGTTGAGCCACGTGGGCATCATGCCAACTCTGTTTGCTTTCTGGCATCCATGTTTGCTTTCTGGCATCCATGTAAGCATATTTTTAACAGTTCTTATTGACAAAACTTTGATGTAGGGTAAACATGTCATACAGGTGCAAATTTAAGGTAAATATGTTACAATATGTATAATTTAGGATTTTTGGTGAATTTTGCCAATATATATCAGAGAGAGATGCTATCGACACGAAGACTGCATGTGGCCCAAAAAGAAAGAAGATAGCATTGCATACTATGCTATGTTTGTTCGGAAAGCTTTTTGTGGACACATAAAAACATAGGCATTTCGCAGCAAATGCAAAGAGAATCTTAAGAGCACAAAGACTAGATTTCGAACGCTCAGAGTGAAAATACGACGTTATTGGACGATAGCGGAACATCGAGCATCGAGCGATATTGACTCGCTCTCAAATATGAAACGGTGAACAATTTGTTGATAAGTTTTAGACGTTTGGTAAATGCAAGAATTAGGCAAGATTTTGATTCCTACTCATATGCCCATCAAATTGAATGAACTCATGCCGCTCCTTCCTTTACTTAGCAGATTAAGCGATTTTTTCGACTAAATTTAACTTTTTGAGTTACAACCGATCAAGATCTTAATGCTGAATATATATAAATTTTTCGCACCTAATTTAGTTATCAAATTCACCCATACAATTGAAAAGGTTCCCTTCAATTGGAAAACGAGTGTCCAAGAGCGATCTGCGCCACTACATTTCATGGCATAACCGGGCGGAAGTAAGCACCCACTTCTCCAGACTTTGGGAGAGAAAAGAGCAGCCCACAGAAAACCCTCAATTCTAACAAAAGTCAGGTTACTTTCTTGCCATAGATTAAGTAATGTTTTGATACAAAAGGCAAAAGCACAGGATCTCTGAAGCAACGATATTTCCTCCGAGGGGCGGCCTTAGCACTGCAAGTTCATAGCAGAATATCATGTCTGCAGCGAGATTAGTGCATTGTTCGTTCAGATGCATTGCAGCGAGATGAGTGCATCGTTTGTTATATGCATTTGCAGCGAAATGTGCAAAGGTGGCTCCCGAACTGGGAGATCACATCAACTAGGCCTCCATAACCCCCGACTGCAGTTACCTGAACAAGATATTAAGTTGATCAGAGCGTGCAGAGCGATTGTTTTCATCATTGACGTGGTAGGAAAAGATAAGATACGTTATATGTCAGATGTCATGAGTTCTTGCAAGAGAAGCAATCAGATGACGAGGGATACTCAAGAGGAACTTACACCAGATTGATGCAGAGAAACCGAAAACACTGACTGTGGCGCACAATGCATTTGAGAAAGAACCGCCCCATTCATGTCTAAACGACTGATCAAAGGTTCAGCGCCAACCTCTAATATCTGCAGTTGGGAACAATTATTTCAGCGCAATTAGGTTGGCCACCGCCATAAGACGCAGGATAAAGATTTTCAACAGGCAGGGAGTACCTCTCTCTACGGTAAGCTAGACTAACCAACCATAGCTATAACATTTTACAGAGGTACCAGGAAGATAAATAACAATGAAATTAGGAATGATTCAAGCAAATAGAAAAATCTATTAATGTTTTTAGAAAGTTACTAACGAAATAATGGAATTTACCGATATGATACTACTAACACAAATGAAACATCACCATCACCTGCAAAATATTACTAATTAAAGAAAAAGAATCCGTGATTTCAGCTCACTATAATGTAGAATTTTCGTGAAATTACAAGTCAGAAACTGAGAAAACATTCATATGAACAAATTAGTGAAGCTCTAAATAATACTTTGTACTCTTCCAACAAAAAAAATAAATACATAATACTTTGTACTCATCCAAATGAATGCAGTCATCTTCTTGAGAAATTCTAATAATTTCATGTGTTTCATTACGTTCTTTTGTCAGAAATTTGAACCTTTTGAAATCCAATTGTGCAATGGTATTTTTGCTTAAGTAAATTCAGGTTGCAAGGTCAGGCAAGAGACTGAAACAAGTCCAACTGCGACAATGGTTCCTTTCGGATAGGATGCTTTGAGTAAACCCAGGATAACAAAGTCAAGCAAACGACTGAAGCATCGAGGGAGACAAAACCTTGTAATGCTGACTTGGAAATGAAGTTCATATAATGAGAAAGATATACAACTGTACAGGAGAAATTCTGGACTCACCTGATTATCATCAAATAAGACATCCTGTGCAGGAGCACTGGTCGAGATTTTTGCTATGCAGTCAGAAGCAGAAATACTCCAGATAGATAAATCCCGACCCTGACCACAGACCTGCATGAAAAATGAAAAGATTAGAGGGGGGCATGACATCAATATATGAAAATGCTACATGCCAAACAATAATTCATTACACCAATGCAAAACCTTGAGAATTTGACTGAGCCAAAGGTCAACCTCATGAAATGACCAGACAAGTACTTTACTAGACAAAAAGGATCATATGCATAACTTAATCTGACATAAGTAACATCATAAAGTATCATCAAAAGTTCCAAAATTAACAATAGCTAGTATAAAGTAGGACAAGTAAAAATCCTCCACAGGCTGTAACGTTTGATTACAACCACCATCACCAAATATTAAGGCATTTATAGCAACCAAGAATACTTGCTAATATGAAACTTACCAACCAACTCTCACTTGCATCAAGAGCAAGGCAACTAACACTGGAGAAGAAACCTTTCTTATGGTCTTTGTCTGGATCAATTACTCGGACACACTTACCACTTCTGCAATCTAGCAGAAAGACTATAAGTTAGACCTGTCAAGAAGAAAAGAAAATGAAAACAATCGACCACAAGTAACATATAGAGTGCAGTAACAAAAAAAGAATAAAAATGCCAAACAGGAGCATGGCAACACAATATAGAAAAAGGAAAGGAAGGGGAGTTCCTACCCCATATTCTTGCTGTCCCATCCTCTGAACCTGTTACAATCTGCAATAGAAGATACCTTTAGAATGTAACCAATTATTCAGGATAGGAGACTCACCAAACTCTGCAAAACTAGACCCCATAACAACCCTACAAGCAAAAAAAGGGGGGAGGGGAGGAGGGAGACTGCAACCGATATGAAGAGCATCAAATAAAAAAACATATCCAACCTGACTCGAAGAGTTCCGTGCAACTATACAGTGCAGGTAGTCAGAATGCCCTTTGAAAACCATTTTTATTTGACCACACTCCTGAGAATATCAATGAAAATGGGACATAAAATTTGCAACAGATATACAAAGTTGGAAATTAAACACCAAACATATGCGTACCACGTCCCAACAATATGCACAAGAATCACCAGCTGCAGCATAAATGGATCCCCGCTATTCAAACAAGAGGAAGAAAATATCAGTAGAGGGAAACATAAGGAACAAATTTCAGCACATGTGTCCATATGGCGTGAAGATAAATAATCTCACACCTTAACATCTACAGCCAGGGCATTGTTCTCAGGGATTGGTGAAAGGGCACCCCAAGGACCTCTACAAGGCAGTAAGGATGACAAAAGAAGTCAAAAAGGAAATCAGAGAAGGTGGAAGGCATATTTGATCTGTTAGAATGACAAATATATTTTACAAAGAATTAAATGTCAAATCCTTGCACAGTTGAAGCGATAAGTATGCTTAACAATTTAGGATATTATGATTTTTCACATTTGTAAAATTAGTGAATCTGACAGGAACCAAGAGATGTCCAGAGTGTTTCGAGAAGTGAAGTTCAACTTAAAAGGCTATCTGACAGATCATACCAAGTTGATCTAGCATCAGAGAAGATTTCTCCCTGATAACTATACAATAGATATCTACGTTAGAATGAGACTGGATGATATAATGACACTATGCCCAAAAGTTTGTTCTAGCCAATGTCAATGACCATTAAGATAAAACTTTATTTCGGCACACTAATAAGCCATTTTCACAGGTAGCCATACCTACAAATATGAAGATGACTACAAATGGTTTCAGAAAATAAATCAAGGACGAAGAACACACCTACTTTGAGGATTCACCAAATCAAGTACTGGTTTTGCACTGTTTCCTGTGACATGCAAAATAAACAAAGAGTAATGTCTATATCATTGAGGATACTTAACCATTAATTAGTAGTAGTCATTTGTTGAATCACTGTATCATCCCGTGGGACAGAGATATCCATCACAAAACAAGGATAAGAGGGCATTCCAAGAATTTGAGCAAGCAATGCCAAAAATTACCAAGAATATAATGCCAGGAAAAAGGCACTTTTGCAGTGACCTAACAAGGCTAGACGCCAGGCAAAAAGTACACATTGCCATGGAATACAAACTAATGGGGCAAAACTTCCAAAAAGGATTGAAGAAGATGTGGAGATACTTGCCATATTACAGGACTTTTTTCCTTGAATCTAGCAACAAGGAAGTGATGGAAAAAGCGGCAAGCGTGAAACCTGTTGTAGAGGACTGAAAATGAAGTTTCCCAGTTCAGTTTAGTTCCAATTTTTCTTCTTTTTTTCTTCCATCTCAAAGTATCTTGCCAGAGGATATCTTAAATGACGCACACTTCCCCACTAAGATGCTTATTCCTAACATATATAGAAAGAGAGAAAAAACATAATCCAATATTCCTTCTGATCAAGAATATCAAGCTCAACATATGTGCCATTGCCATCCCACTCAGAAAAGTCAAGTGGTCAAATTTCCAACAAAAACAAATAAATGAGATTGCTAAATGATCAGGCGGCTCCTTCATTTGCAGTTAAGCTTTGTGAAGCAAAAAAAGTCACATAATTACTACCTTGTGAAAGGTCATGCGCCTCTGAGCTCATAATGTCTCTCCACATCCACCCCCGAATCCGTCCATCATCACCACAACTACAGGACCACATAATATCATCAGATTCTTTCTTTAATGAACTAAGAATGCTACTCAAGTATAATACAAGGAGCTTATCCATATAAAATGAAAAGACTAGCTCTATTAAAACAAAGCAACCTTATTCGTGATGCTAAACCCATACTGCCTAAAGAATACCCACATCTACATGTCTTCCTGCGGTCAAATGGCCTCAAGCTTGCTTACAACACCATCGAAGATTGGAGTAGCCATGGCCACGTATGTAGGGTAGGCAAATTTGGTAGAATCACAGAGTCTATGGGCTTGATTAGCAATGAAGAGAAGATAGAAGATCAAGTAAAAACATGAGAAGTATCAGACGGCGTGTACCTCAGTAGAAGCGAATCTTCACCATCACCATAAAATTTGACATCATAGGCAGGTCCATCATGCCCTCGAAGGAAACAAGCAGGTGCAGCCTCTAACACGCTGCGCAGTTTAGACCAGCGCCACAGATTGTAAAAGGAGCCTAGTCAGTTTGCCTTCTCATTTGAAACTCGTAAAAATCAGAACCCATCCGATAGCAATCGCGCATACTCACTTTTGAGTCTTCGTGTCCGCAAAGCGCAATGACTGCCGTCTCTGAAGCACGCCATAATACCATTACTTTCCGCAATTCAAAACACACAAAACGAATGTACAGAACAACAATGCAATCAGTAAGTGAAAAGCCGCAGAGTTCTCAAGACTTCAACGAACTCAACTGCCGCGAACAAATCAAAAACCTGACCAGCATTATCCATTAAAGAATTTCACCGAGCACTCGATAAATCCCAAGCCAACATTACGAATCTCAGGAAGCAAAATTCACAATCGAACACCATACGCACGTCACATCCTCGAAGGCGCCATCATGCGAAACCGAACGGAGAAGCAGCAACCTACAAGCCTCGCGAAAGCTGGCTCGAAATCGACGAGAACGCCGCGGCGAGAGCTCGGATGAGGACTCAATGCTCCGAGCGCAAGGGGACTTACGTGATCGGACAAGCAGGAAGAGATGGAGTAGGAGGCGACGGAGCCGTCGCTGGCGGCGACGACGACGGCGTCGGGGCTAGGGTTCTGGGAGGGAGGGAAGATAGCGCGGAACACGGTGCGGGCCCGGACTTCCCTCTCCTTCAGGACGCTCTCCCGGTAGGCCTCCTCGTCCCAGCCCGTCGCGTCGCCGCACATCGTCGGCGGCGGCGGCTTCCGGATTCTCCGAACCGCCGGAAAGTTGACTTTTTTGCGAGCTCCTGTCGAGTGTTGACCGCCGTCGAGCCTTCTGAGGTTCAGGCTTTGGTGTGGAGGGAGACAAACGGTTCCTTTTCATCATTTTCTCTCTTAATTTCGCGAAAAACGTGAATAATTTTAAAAATATTTTCCCAAAAATAATTATTTTATATCTTTTGAAATAATTAACTTATTAAAAAATTTTCATCGTTGATAATAATTTACGTTTAAACATTTTAATAAACGATGAAAATTTTTTTGTTCATTTTTTTATTTAATTCCTGAATTCCAATAAAATCATATCTATTAACTTCATGAATTTTCTCATAGATTTCGCATGACGACCACGATCATGCGATTGGAAAACACACCTCGAGCAACGTTCCCCAACCTCATTGTACTTGTTTCTTTGTCAATTCAATTGAATATGAATAGCAACCGTGCTATATTTAGACTCTCATCGACCCGTTTATCCTGTTCGAGAAGTTAATCGCTCACTTGTGACTTGGCCAGCCCCTGATCGCATAGTGGGAAATCTAAAGACAACAACGTTTCGAAAGAGAGATATGATCTACTGTTTCCTTCTCTTAATTGCATTGTGGGATATTACAATTAAGGGGGAAGGATCTCGATATATAAACCCACCCCTCATATAAATCTCTCGTTGATCTAATAGTGGAGATCTAATCTTTTTATATGCCAAACTACCCTCGTACGATCATGAGAATACTTTAAAACATTCGGTACGTCTTTGGCTTTTTGTGCTTTGAGAGCCTCCAATGCTAGAAAAATATTCATAATAATGATATAATTGTCATAACATTCTGTAACTTGATTCGTGGTCCCACTCAGCTCCACGTTATATTTTCACTTGCTACATTCAAAGTATGATGGCGGCTAAAGTATAATATGACGGTAATTCAAATTAGCAGTGATTCTAAATTCATCCGGTTAAGATCAATAATGCACAAGACACCCCCATAAAAGCAACTTTCCGAGGGAGCAATGACAATTCTAGGACAGTTCAAGTGCTTCTCATGTTTCCATCGTCTCTCTTGCATATCTTCTGAAACAGCGGATGATGCCCTTTTCTTTTCATTTGTCGATGGAATCCGACTGATGTACGATGTTCGTCGAACTGGATTTGGCAGGGGGATTCTTGCTGCTTGCTTGTTCCTTGCAAGAAGTATGATGCTGGGTTTTGCAGCAAATCAATAGGGTGGCAGGAGAGCTCGAGAGCAGCTGTTAGAACAACAGTTGAAGGTAGCCTTCCTAGAGTTTAGGAATCTATGCGTCATTGCTGTGGAGTCTCAAGTATAAACACCGGATCCCAGATGGACGTAGCGTAGTGCAAGGAAACATAGACAGACAAAGTACACCTGCGGTCGAAGGCCGAAAAAGATGCAAGAAGAGCAACTAAACTTGATACTTGTACAGATTGAGCTCCTGAGCATGTGTGTGAGCACAACTTAGGCTGTTATGACTGTTTGCTGTGCAGTCTCAAGTATAAACACCGGATCCCAAATGGATATGGCACGACGTAAGGTGACATAAACAGACGAAGTATGCCTACCAACGAAGGCCGAAAGAGTTACGAGAAGGACAACTGAACTTGATACTTGTGCAGATTGAGTTCCTGAGCAGGCGTGCGAGCGCAGCTTAGGTTGTTTTGACTATTTGGGAAGAGAGAATGAGGAGCATTGTTACAATCGCAACAGTAGGTAGCTTGCAGGAATTGATTTACTAGCTCGGTGTTGGCCATTGACGAAAATTTGCAGAGCACAGCTTAGCTTTCCCTGCTGATCATAGGGGGAGAAGGATAGTCCATACTTCAGAAACGATTTAATTTTGTGAATTAGAAATGATTATATGAAAATATTATCCATTGCCGCAAAAAGTTTGAGGACGAACTATCATAGAGATATGAATTTTATTACATCACAAATTTCGCAAGTAAATGAAATTGTCATATCAGTAAAAAAAAATTGCTTATTATCACGAAAACTATATAGAAAAATAATCATTACCATGTACTTATGAAAATAAAAACCGTTGATTATTATTCGCCGTTCACAAAAACATTTATTTATAAATTATTATCAATAGTAAAATAATTTTTATTAATTAATTATTTTAATCGATACAAACGATAGCTTTTTAAAATATATTTTTCAAGCCCTCAGTATTTTTTCGCCGAACAGCCGTCAAAATCCAGTTAGATACCAAATGTACTCAAACTTGTCCGCGATGTTTCTCACGAGGAGAGAAAACGACGGCGTTTCCACGCAACCGGGAACAGTCCCCCAGGGGAGGGGGGATTTCCCAACGGTCCAGCCTCCGCCAATGGCGCCGCTCCACGTGTCACCCCGGAAGCTACCGTTGAACCACCTCAGCAGAAATCAAAGGACACGAGACAACTCCCCTCACCACCCAGCCGAAACTCTATCCTCAAGCTCCCCTCCCCTCGCACACACGGACGCCGAGAAGTCGCAGCAAGAGAGACAGGCAGAGAGAGAAAACGGAGAAGGAGGAGGGCTCGAGTCGCCCGGCATTCGGTTCCGGCGACCTCCGAGCCGCGCGCTGATGGCGTGAGCGGGTGGAAAGCGCGCACATCCCGCGGGAAGGACCGGTCGAGGGCGAGCGGGGGGGGAGGGGGGATGGAGTGCGTCGTCGGAGGCGGCGCGGGGCGCTTCGCCGCAGCAATGGCGGTTGCTCCCCGCCCGAGGTGGAGGGCGAGGAGGGCGAGGGGTCACGCGCCGTTTCGGAGGCGCAGAGCTTGTGGGGTGGTCAGGGCAGGTGGCGCCAGGAGCAGCGACGGCTGCGTCGCCGTCCGGGAAGGCTTCGCCGACGAGGAGGATTACGTCAAGGCCGGGGGCTCGGAGCTGTGCTTCGTGGAAATGCAGCAGAGCAAGGCCATGGATGACCAGTCTAGGATTGCAGATAAGGTCAGCGAGTGTAGTGGCCCTTGTTGGGATTCTGGTGTTTTTTTTTTTTTTTACGTGTTGCAGAGGCAGAGCATGCGAAATGACGTTTGTGCTAGACGCGCAAACTGAAAGATGTAGGGGTAGTCATCTTCCTGATTCCTGATGTCGATATTGGCAACCTTAATACCGATAAGTTTTTTGCGTTTGGATGTTCGTATATGCTTCGAAGACCATTAAGATTTCGGCTACACATGCGGGGCCGTATCTGTTTATTGAAGGTTCCATTAACATGTAGTGGCTTCGCGGTAATATCTTGAAGTGATGCATATAAAAGAACGTTCGGCAGTACAATTGATATCATGGGCAGCCACATTAAATTAAGCGGTTTGGAAGATATCATGTTTAGATCAGATTCTTATTTGAGATGATTATAGTTAATCCATACAGTTCCATTGACTACTGCAACTACTGTGATCTCTGTTCCATTTGCGGCATTACTCATTCTGTTTCATGCCTAATGTTTATGCTTTATCTTGCGTGCTTGGTTGAAGGTGTCCCCTGTTATTGGCTACTTTTGCAGTTACCACCAATCTCACTAGGAAATGATCCACTGGATTTAGTTGTGATTGGTTGTGGTCCTGCTGGCCTAGCTCTGGCTGCGGAGTCTGCGAAGCTAGGATTGAGCATCGGACTCATTGGCCCGGATCTTCCTTTTACGAATAACTATGGTGTATGGGAAGATGAATTTAAAGGTACAAGCAATCTCTCAAAGTTTAGTTTAAGTTTTCTATCGAAAATGCCATCATCGTAATAGAGCTCTTCATCTCCAATTAGGTAGGTAGCCAATAGTCCGGCATACTAAATGTCAGCAGTGAGGATCAAGATTGAATAAAAGGTTCTTAGGCATGAGCCTATTGTGTTGGTGTTCCTCCATCCATTACTTTAGAGAAGTTTAGATAAATGACGATCCCTCAGTTAGAAATCTATCTTTTCGTTTCTTTTCTTTTAGTATTTGAAGAAACAAGTTCCCTCCCCTTGGAAAGAAGGAAATACAGCCTTATTTCAGTTGACTTAGGTCTCACTTTTGTTGGAATTTCATTTTTCTCAAAGCAGCAGCATATCAGCTTATCCAAGTTTCCCCTTATGTTGTCACCTTCATCTGGCTTTTATAAGCTGGTGCCAGCTTCTCTAAGTAATCGCTCTTATCCTAAAGTTGTTGTACAATACAAGTGTTGTTGAAACTACCACGACCAGTAAAATGTTTTTAAATGTTTCTCTCGAAATTAGTGCTTGTGCTGTGTTGCGTTTAACTGGAAACTAAGACTCTCCATTTTCAGATCTTGGACTTGCAAAATGTATCGAGCATGTCTGGAAGGATACGATAGTATACCTTGACGATAGCAAGCCAATTCTGATTGGTCGTGCATATGGACGAGTTAGTAGACACATGCTTCATGAGGAGTTGCTAGACAGGTTAGCATGGCTATGATTTCTGGCTGTTATTTTTCCATCTCATAGAACACTCTCCATATATATATAATCATTATTGATTGTCCTTAGGTGTGTCAAGTCAGGTGTTTCATTCCTGAGCTCTAAAGTGGAAAGTATCATTGAAGGTGTCGATGGGTATAGTCTTGTTGCTTGTGAACATAACGTTGTCATCCCATGCCGGTAACAGAGGAAAACTCCACAATTTTTACATTCTTGTCAGTGTAGCTTTACTCATTTCCTTTACCTGAAGCTTCTAGCATAGTATTATAGGCTTGCCACGGTTGCATCTGGAGCAGCTTCAGGGAAACTTTTGCAGTATGAGGTGGGTGGTCCAAGGGTTTCTGTCCAGACAGCTTATGGAGTGGAGGTTGAGGTAGTATAATAGTGTAAATGTTCATGTACAGTTCCTATGCAGGTTTAATGTCACTCAGAAGTGAACTTCACTTTTTGAGCTTTTGGGTCATTGAATAATCTCCCATTATGTATACCAGAGAAATATACCAATGGTGGTATCTTTCTAGTTTGACTCTCTGTAGCTCAATGTAAATGCACTAATATTCAGACTGAAATGAATGTTAAAGTGAAGGAGCGGTCTGTAAGCTGATGTGAAAAAATTGCATGTTTACTTTTTCATTCTATCAGAAGTGTTTTATTTTTACCTGAATTGAGTATGATCTAATTATATTAATGCTCCTGTGCCCTTTAAAATGAAGCAGGAGGTGAAATTACGTGGAATTTGCAAAACCCTTCTGAACCTAAATATTACTACTTTTAGGAATTAATGGAAGCAGGAAAATTCATAGCATGGTGCTTAAATATTGTGTTTCCCCCCTTGCTTATGGATTTTTCCTTTCCAATTTCAGGTGGAAAATCATCCATATGATCCCAATCTGATGGTTTTTATGGATTATAGAGATTATATCAAGCAAGAAATTCCCTGTTCAGAAGCTCATTCTCCAACTTTTCTGTATGCCATGCCCATGTCATCCACCAGAGTCTTCTTCGAGGTTTCCTCTGATAAATAATTTACATCATGAATGACATTACTTATCCAAATTCTTGTGATACTAACAGAGATGCCTTACAGGAAACTTGTTTGGCTTCAAAAGATGCTATGCCATTTGACGTTCTAAAGGAAAAGCTGATGTTGAGGTTAGAAGCATTGGGTGTCAGAATTACAAAAACTTATGAAGAGGTATATTATGAATTTATACGATGATTACTTGCTAAGTATATTTTTATTGTTTACAATGTCATTAAGCACTTTGTTGTGTGTGAATTTTACAATTATTATGGTACTTAACAAGGTAACTTAGACATTTGTAACCAACTCCAGTAACTGAGCAAAGGGATAACAGTTCTTGTTAATGTTGATGATTTATGTGAGAATTGTCTGGTCCTTTTCTCCTTAAATTTACTCTTGATGAAATAACCTTTTCAGAATGCCTTTTATCTTTAATCTTGCACTATAATATTCAGTATTACAAGAGTTCATCAAGAAAGCATATTTAGCTATCTGACGCTACGTTTATCTTAGATGTACTTTCCTCGACAATCTACACATGTATGTGTTTCTTTATGCATAGGAGTATAAACACACCTGCTAATGTTTCTTTAAACATGAGGAAATTTATTATACGGAGAAATATCCGGATAATACCACAAGTTGGTTTATGCTCCTTGTGGAAGTGTAAACTGCATGCATTAACCCTTCCATCACACGACTTGACAATGTCACATGAAGTGCATGCACCTGTCAGCTTCTTTTTTTTTTGGTCAGACACCTTTCGGCTTCTTTGGAAATGTGCAAAATTGCACCATTGCTATCGTCGCGCATGTATGCATCATTTTGCATTTGTGATAACATAATATATATCTATTTTCAATATACTTTTGAAATTTCATGTTAATAGTCATCTGATATTTTCGATGCCTATACAGGAGTGGTCTTATATCCCGGTTGGTGGATCCTTGCCAAATACAGAACAGAAAAATCTTGCATACGGTGCTGCTGCCAGCATGGTGCATCCAGCTACAGGTGAAGAAAAAAACAAGCTGATCTAACACTTTTCTCTTTTGCCTAAATTATATGTCTCTGTTTTTGAACAGGCTATTCTGTGGTGAGATCCTTGTCTGAAGCTCCTAATTATGCATCTGCAATTGCAAATATTTTGAAGGCTGGGCGAGTTAAGGGGACTCATGCTTACAAACGAAGTAATGGAAACATCTCGATGCAAGGTACATGTGCTCTCTCTCTCTCTCTCTCTCTCTCTCTCTCTCTCTCTCTCTCTCTCTCTCTAGCATTTCTTCACAATCAGTTTACTAGTGGTGCCAATATTTTTACGCAATTTCATCTAGTGCAATGTGTACAAACTTTGTGCTGAATATACACTGCAACTGTGGGAGGTGGTCCATGCTGCTTCAATTTTTATTTGGTTGAGGTTGCAGAATTTTGACCCCTGGAATCAGATAGGCACCATTAGTCAATCAAATTGGAGTGAGTCTCTTTGGATGTTTTTTGAATATAAACTTTATGCTTTTATTCATGCATCCTTTTGCCTATGGGAATCCTTGTTCTAGAATCAGTGGGAGCTTGGAACCAAAGCTTTCGCCAGTATGGATATTATGTTGACAGCACCAAGTCATTCATGAATTGAAGCATTTGCTTGCCCTCTGTACACCAATACATGCACATGCGCCAATAACTTAATGAGTTCACTTTCCCATGGACAAGTAGCAGCAAATTTCCTTTGTATCCTAATGACCTGATGACTGAAGTTGAATGAGGTCAACCTTCTGGTGATAATAAGAACATTTCCCTGTCATTCTCTACCATGTATCTTGTTCATCATATTAATGTCATTGTTGCTTATTTTATTTGAAATTTTTTAGGGGCGTTCTTTCTATCTCTCCATCTTCATCTTTATCCCAACTCTGTTCTTTTGTCACACAGTGATGTAGATTTCTTGTATGCATCACCCTTTTTCATTATTAAGCTGGGAAAATTGGTAATACCTATCTAAATAGAGAAAATACTTATAAGCAGAATTATCTAACGGGGAAAGAGTCAGAAAACAAGTGTTGCTACTAATATGTAACAGTTTCCCATAAAAGACAGGAATTAAAATAAAAAACGAGTGTTGTTTATAAGTAACGTCACATTGCCTTCAGCTGAAACTGCATATGCTCGGTGAAGTTCGATTCATTTTATTTGCTCACTGGTTTTAGCAAGATAAGCTTTAAGGCAAATCACATTGGGACCACTGCCAACTGTTCTAAAACCTTAAACTGTTAGACAAAGGCGTGGTTTAATATGTAAATATTCTAACACTCCTCCTCACGCTTAGTTTGGTCTTTTTGCCTAGTACTAAGTGTGGACATATTTATTTGGGAAGACAAATGGGGCCTAGCAAGATTTGAACTCAAGACCTCCTGTTCTGATATCATGTGAGTGTGGAACCACTGCCAATTATTCTAAACGCTTAAGCTGTTAGACGAAGGCGTGGTTTAGTATGTAAATATTCTAACAATATTTATTGTAGATGGTGCGTATCTATCTTCTATAAAAGGTTATGTCTTAAACCCAACCCCCACCCCCTTCCTTTCCTCTTTCACACAAAGGTTGGCAGTCTAAAGAAGTAGCCTTCTTAAAAACCTACACATGGGTGAAATTGAAATTCTTTTTTCCACCATGTAAAATACAGGAGACCCAATAAATGGATAATAGAGGCACTAAAGGAATCAACCTCAAGATCTCTCACGGTGATATCGTGTTAATTTTGAATAAGAAAGTGTCTTTTTAGACAAGTTTAAGCTTTTTGAGAACAAGGTGGAATATAATGCACATCTGAACAATACTTTGTGAATGGATACTAAGAATATATTTATGAGATTCAGTTGGTTTACAGTTATCTTACCGTGGACTATCTTTTATCAGCTTGGAATACCCTATGGCCACTTGAAAGGAAACGGCAAAGGGCGTTTTTCCTCTTTGGACTGGCTCTTATCTTGCAGCTGGATATCGAAGGAATCAGGACATTTTTTCATACATTCTTCCGTTTGCCTCGATGGTAATTCCTTGGTGCTGTGCTATTGTTTTGCATAAGAGAACTTAGACATTCCATCAGAGTTTACAGAGCTAAAACCGCTTGGATATATGTCAGCGAACATAAAATAGAAGTCTCTATACTTCAAGCATTAGATAGTGTGCATCTAGAGAACTGAACTCGTTATTGACAAAAAAGTAAGCACTTTGTTCATTTCATGCTATCTATCCCAGAATTAGGGCCAACTTCTTTGGCAGGAGTTCTTGTCAAGTAATAGGCTTTTGTGATTTAGCATACACATTTGTCAAGATTTTGAGGAATTGACCATGTAGGTTTATTCTTCATACTGTGGAAAATACAAGATGACTAATTCGGTCACTTTTACATAAGTTGAGCTCTGAAGAATGACACACAAATTGAGCCAAAGGCGGGAATCATGTAAGGATGTTTTCTCCATATAAAAATAGCAGAGATGATATACAAGAAACTATTTGAATTCTACGAGAACATACACATTGAACGAGAATTGGACCTTTTTGTCATAAGAAGTGGACTTTTAAATTTTGATGCTTTTACAAATACTGGTATTGCAAAACTTCCTATTGCATGTGATGGGAAGCTTTAAGCAATGGGAGCAACCTTTGAATCTCTTGAAGAAATAATTGCATGGACATATGCGTGTCTTTCTTTGCAGGATGTGGCAGGGCTTCCTAGGCTCTACTCTTTCTTCGGCTGACCTTGTACTCTTTGCTTTCTATATGTTTGTCATAGCACCAAATGACCTGAGAATGGGCCTTATCAGGCATCTGCTTTCTGATCCAACGGGAGCAACTATGATAAGAACTTATCTTACAATCTAGTGCTTTTGTTTGTTTTCTCGTAGCCGGCATCCCAGGTTAGCCACAACTGTCTTACCCTTCACTTCTAGGTATTCACATGTATATATACTTGTTCATCGCATTTATTTTCCTTGTGTAGCAACATTATTGTTTTTCTTAGCCTGTAATGTTTAATACTGATAGAGTCGAAGGGTGGGATATCAGTTAAAGCATCATTACAAGTCAATTTGGGAGGACAGATTTGGATTTCGAGTGTATCATAAAATGACCAATTTGAAGAGATTACAGTGATGCTTTGAATTGACAGTTCCAAGTTGTGTAGTGGAACAAGGCTTTGCAAGCTAAATTGCTGTCATCTCTTCGGTTGTCAATTCATCATTGGTTTGGAAAATACTGAACTTCTTCAAGGAAAGAGGGGGAATCAGTTAGATTGGGCCTCATCATCCATGTGCATGCCCTTTTTCTCCACTGACATTGCATTGGACTAAAAGAATATGTAAACCCTTGTTGACCATCGTGATCGTACAATGTACTATCTCAGAGTTGGAATGGTTCCACTTTGGCCTTAAGATATATTCTTCTGTCTGCAATCTCTGGGGATTCTCCTCTAGAAGGCCATCAGAATGAAACAGCAAAAGAGGTGTTAATATAATCAACTGGGGGAACGCCATGATGTCGACTTGATCGATCGCAATTTGCTCAAGGGTCATGGATCATCATAAGCTAGGTGATTCTCCCATGCTCGATATGCCTTACCCTTTTCATTATTTAATCCATTATGCTTTTTCTTCTGATTACTTAAATCCAGTATGATTGCCTTGCCAGAGAATCGGATGGTAGTAAAAAGAGTTAAAGCAGACAAGGAATTCACAATCTGTGTGGTCACTTAGTAAAATAACCTCGACATGGAATGTGCGAAAGGCAAGATACTGATCTAGCACTCCTTTCTTGTTAAATGGTCAGAGCTACAGTTGATTGAAGCATATATACTTTGTGCTGCTTTTCATCATGGCACGTTCTTGTGAGAGCGTGACCTGTGCTTCTTGTAAAATATCATTTAAGTATGCTTCGTGCTGCCCTGGTTTGGCCTCCCCTGAAAGAAGTAATCTTTCGTGTTGCCTTTGCTAGTGCGATTCATTTTCTTATGTGGAGAGAACCACCCTATTAGAAATGATAGGTCCTTGGTTCCTCACGAAAGAGGGAATGAAATTGGCAATGTCCTCGGAAGCTGGCTTTATTCATTTGACCAAGCTATGTTGTGTTAGAACTGTTAGTCAAATGATGCAGTACAATATTTCTGCGTCCCCTTTCATGTGCAAGCCGGATTAGGAGCAGTGCATGGAATTTAACTGCAGGAGTGGACGCGCATATATGAAAGAGATAGCACTAACTTTGATATCATGTGGGAAAGGCTGATGTGTAAAATGAGTCCGCATGTATACAAAGAGTACATGGTATCTGTTGTCAAGTAATTTCATCTAATACTTACGCTTTATCAATCCAGGTTTTCCCACTTTGGCTGCGGAACTGTTGTTTCTTCACAATGTCTTTTTTGGAATCAGATGAAAGCAGTAATTTGAGGGCCCGTGATCATATTACCAGCTCTTCTAGGAGTGTCTAATATGTAACTACTCGAATGAGTTGGACCAAAACCAAACCCGGGCTCTCATGGGTTTTAATGTCTCTCCTTTCACCCCCAAGTGTTCTTGTCATCCCATGTCTTTCGGACCCAATGATTAAACCTGACAAAACATAGGATGGACATCCATAGCAGAATTAGGAAATTGCCCAAAAATGGACAAGGGTTCCGCAAGCTAATGTCAGAGTGGTTCTTTAGAATAGGAACTAAAGCGAGAATATAAAGCTAAAGATGAGAGACCCGACTGACTTTAGGGGGCTGCTTTTCATCTAATGCTCACGATTTCTCAATCTGGGTTTTCCCCATTTTGGCTGTGGAACTGTTGTTTCCTTGCAATAGGACCTTTTTCTTTCGACCGAAAAAAAAAAGAAGTCCTAGGGTTCTTCCATGGGCCCTTGTTCATATTACCAGCTTTTCTAGGAGTGTCCAATTAGTAACTACTCGAATGAGTTAGACCAAAACCAAACCTGGACTCTCATGGGTTTTAATGTCTCTCATTTCAAACCAAGTGTTCTTGTCATCCCCATGTCCTTCGGGCCCACTGATCAAACCTGACATAACATAGGATGGACATCGATGACAGAATTCGGAAATTGCCCAAAACGGGCAAGGGTTCCACAAGTTTATGGCAAAGAGGTTCTTTAGGATAGGAACTAAAGCGAGAATAAAAAGCTAAAGATGAGAGACCCGTTGTCTTTGCTGGGCTACTTCTCATCTAATCCTCACGGTTTCTCAATCTGGGTTTTCTCATTTTTTAGAATCAGATGAAAAAGAGATAATTTGAAGTCCTAGGGTTCTTCCATGGGCCCTTGTTCATATTACCAGCTCTTCTAGGAGTGTCCAATTAGTAACTCCTCGAATGAATTAGACCTAAACTTGCCCTGCGCTCTCACGAGTTTTAATGTCTCTCTTCACACCAAGTGTTCTTGTCATCTCACGTCCTTATGACCCAATGACTAAACCTGAGATAACATAGGATGGACATCCATAATTCGGAAATTGCCCAAAAATGGACGAGGGCACCACAAGTAAGTGGCGAAGTGGTTCTTTAGAATAGGAACAATAGGAACTAAAGCGAGAATATCAAGCTAAGGATGAGAGACTCGACTGACTTTGGCGGCTGCTTTTGATTATTAAACATGCAAATGGAGAACCTGGAGAAGATAACGATACCAGCAATATATTCCCAGTACGTCATGTGGCGTGACCACAACCTTTTATGGTGATCTCCACCTTCTATAAAAGCCCCCCTGAGACGACATCTGGAGGTACACAGTTCAATCTAGCTTTCCCCTATGTATATAGAGTATGAGGGGGAGAGAGAGATACAGAGAGAAGCTGGAATTTATGGGGTTGCTTCGAAAGAATACGGGCAAGGACTGGTTGTGTGTGCTGTTGCGATTGGTGATGGAGTAAGTTCATCTCTTTTGGGTGGAGGTGACAGGATAGTGAGCACACATGGTTCTTTTCTTGCATGGACTTTCTTCATGCTTGAAGCTCTGTGTGCTCACGTCTCTCTCTGTCACCCCACGTCCCCTCTCTCTCTCTCTCGTTTTTAGGAACACCATAAGGGAGAAAAGGGAGGGAAATTATCCAGTCAATCTTAAACATATTGTACGAATACTAATTCAGTTATAAAATTTTCAGTTTTACCAATTGAGTCATAAACCTACGTGCAATATTGTAATGTAATCCTTTCGATCAATTTTCGTCATGTGCCGCGTAAGATGGTCGGCAATGACTAGACCTCCATGTCAATAATTTCCGGTGAAAATTGATCGGAGTAAGTACATTGAAATTTATTACAAAGGTTTAGCACTTAATTGGCGAAATTGAAAAGTTTATAACTAAATCGGCATATGTATAATAAGTTTATGACCGATTGAGTAATTTTCACGAGAAATGTGTCTCCACAAACGGCCTCCACTGTTGATGGGTTGGGTGGACAGTGACGAATTCCGTTTGTGGAGAAACTATTCCCCCCACCATCAGTGTTTGCAACAAGAATCCTGTTTTGTTTTTGGTGCATTTGAAGAACACGTAAGAATCATGCTCTTTTGTAACTCAAGGCGATTGAAATTTTACACCGAAGGTGGCAAAGTGAGTCCACACCCTATTTTTTTTTTTTTGTTGGTCTCACTCCTCTTTATTCTGTATGTGTGTCTAGTGCTCACAGAGATTGAATCCCGGACCTATTCCTTTCCGACCACATCCCCAAATTCCTTTATTAGCAAGGCCGCATGTTTGTTAGCACGCCCTGCTTCTTGACTCGCATATATTTGTCGACATTAAATAAGTTCCTTAAAATTTCACAAAACATGTCAAAATTAATTGAAAAAAAAATATAGTATATGGAACTTAATGGTGTTGTGTTCGATCATACATATTCCAAACCCATTTTAATTAGAATAAAAATCAAAAGACATTTTACGTCATAATTTGATTTGAATGGAGCAGATGTCCTATTCGGATAAGTTCTCTTTTTCGAGGTTTGACCACGTAAAAGTTAAGTACTAGGAAAAATTGTTTAAAAAGTTTTAAATTTATTACATTTTTATCAATTAAGTCCTAAAATTTTTCATATTTTGCTAATTGAGTTCATTCATTCAATTTTATCTAAAAATCGCTAACATAGACACTGGTTGTCCTATGTGATAGAATGAGTGCTGATGTAGACAATTTTCAATAATATTTTAATGTTATTTGAATTTTTATATTTTTCTTTTCTTTTTTCTATTCTTTTCTTTCTTTTTCTTTTTCCTTCTTTACTTTTTTTTTTTTTATTGTTAAGGGCTAACGGGGGGCTGCCAACCATCGCCTGAGTCCCTACGGCCCCCGCCGGCCACTTGGTATACCTAAATATATATGCATAGATATATTTATACATAAATACTAGGGGCAATCGATTCCCAGTTCGATCTGGTCCCACCCAGGAAGCAAGAACCGAATTAGAAGGATCGGTTCCCAATTTCTAGAACTAGGGACCGAACCTATTGTTTTGGCTTGGTTCCAGGCGGTCCAATGTCTAACCCATACAACAAGCGCAGGAAGAAAATCAAAGACATGGCCTTCTTTTTTGTTGCCACTCTTGAACTTCTCACCATGCAGCGCGTGTGGGACACCACATCATACAACCAAGTCACCAAGGAAGAGACGGTGGCAGCCTTTGTGTATAAGATGCACAGGCCGTGGCTAAGGTCAAACGAGGTGAGGGAGGAGATCTGGCAGGGCCATGCTTGTGGGTGATTGGCCAAGGGGACGAGACCATCAAGGTGAAGTTGAGAAGGAACCGCAAGATAAGGGTGGTGAGGCCACAACTTCCATGAGCACTAACTGTGTGCTCACTATCATGATTCCCAAGAGGCAATAACCGTCGACGAGCGAGGCTAATTGGTGAGAAGCAATTATCATCGAGCGAGGTTAAGAGCTAAGAGGCGATTACTGTGAGCGAGGCTGAGAGGCAAGAGGTGATTAGGGTTGTGAAAGTTTGAAAAAGTTGTGCGTGAGAGAGGAGAGGAAAAGAGCAGATGCGTGACTGGACTCATAAGTAGTGAGAGGCAAAGGAAAGAGGAGAGGAATGGATGCATGAGAAAATAAAAAATAATCGGTCTAGTTCCACCTTGAAATCAGGACCGGATCGAAAATCATTGGTTCCAATTTTATGGAATCAGACCAACACCCTCGGGAATCGCCTAGAACAGGTTCGTTCGGTCCAATCCGATCCGAGCAGTTTCAAATTCGGTCGGTCCATGTTGCTCATCCCTAATAAATACATCTAAATGTGGTTTTTAGTTATTAGTTGTTGTGACATTCTGAATTTTGACCCATTTTCAAAATTTATGAAATGATTATATCATCAATGCACTTTCAGTTAAATCTCACTTTGAATTGATAATTCATGAGAAGATTAATCGTTAGGAAATGGCTAATTATGAACCAAGTATGCACGACCTACGAACTCGACCGTAAATTGACACTTTGACCATAAGGATTAACGAGGGGATATTTTAGGTCATTATGGATCGATTTAAGGATGGTTATTGAATGATTTGCCAATGTTATACAATTGGATCGCGAGTAATTCCGTTTGGCCATTGTATGGATTACGAACATTCCTAAACCAATTTCTAATGATCTTGTCCCTCGAAACTAGTGATTGACCCTCACAATTATATGACAATCAAGGTCACCATGGCTTGAGTAAACTTAAATGTGGCTTGATCTCAAATCAATCATGGGTTGAATACGCAAAACTCCTAAAAGCCGCCCGTTAGTTTGAGATACACTAAAGTTGCAATTGATTGATTTTAGCAATGAATTGGAATTTGAACTTGGGTATCGAACTTTCAAGGATATCAAAACTATTATATTAGACATTACCTCATTAAGCTCGCTTATTTATCGTTTTTTCGGAAATTCTTGGAAAAGCGAAATTCGGCTCGGAGATTGGAAAAGACCTTTTTATCCCTTAATGTTCTAGGACTTATTGGTTGAGTGGAAGGGCATGTTGGTCTTTGTACTCCCTAGTGTGGCCGAAATTTCATTGGACAGATTTACCCTTCTTGCTTTACTTTCTCAATTGCCCTTTCTAGAAACCATTTTAAAAAGCAACCCCAGCCTTTGGATCTTGACTTGGGGACCAAAGAGTGATCCTACCCTTAGTTTGGATGATATTGTTCAGCCCATTCTCTCTCTCCTCCATCATTTTTAGATCAGCCACTTCCTTCACTTTCACTCTCCCTCTTGTTCGGCCAAGCCACCGTCCACCACCATCACCGACTTGCCACCACCCTCACACTACTACCAGCTCTACCACACGTGGACCATCACCCCTAGATGCTGTTCATGCCGTGACTAGCCACCATCGCCACCGTCCGCCACTTGTGCCGCTGCTCGCTACTACTGGTTGCTGCCCCTTGTTGGCTTAAGGTAGCTTAGTTTAGCGATAAGTAACTTTCTAAACCTTGATTAGATTGATAGGTGACTAATGGACTAGTTTATGAGCTAATTAGTGGTTAATTAAGGGTTAATTAGTGGCTAATTGTGGGCTGATCTAGGGCTGATTAGTATATGACTTATTAGTGGTTAATCATGTGGCTTAAAAGGCTGGTTATAGTTTAATCTTGATTGTTTGATGTTAATCATATGGCTAGAAATGGTTGATCATGGCTAATTATGTGTGATCATTAATCATGTGGCTTAGAACGGATGATCAAGTGTTTAAAGTTAATCATGTGGCTGATTAGTTCAATCAATGGTTGATCAAGTGTTTAAAGTTAATCATGTGGCTGATTAGTTCAATCAATGGTTGATCATGTCCTAATTATTTGATCATGTGGTTGAAATGCTAATCATGTGGCTGATTATGTGATTAATGTTTAATCGTGTGATTGTTATAACAATCATGTGGCCAAAGTTGATGGATCATGGCTAATCAAGTTGGTCTTAGAGTTTAAACATTGATCTTGTGGCTTGATAATGGATCATGTGGTTAATCATGGCTAATCTTGGTGAATCATGACGAATTGTGATTAGATAATGATGTTTAATATGATTATGAGTGCAATTCATGAGATGTTGTTTGTAGGAAAATGCATGTCATAAACACTTTGCATTTGCTAATTAAGAAAGATGAGAATTGGCAATGAGTGATTGTTGGCATACATGGCCATGACAAGTTCCTTTTAGGCGGAAGTTCTAGACGATGCCCGGCGGGTGTTCGGATACTGTCTAGGCGGAGGTTCTAGACGTTGCCAATCGCGGTGAAGACCGAATCGATGCTCCTTAATGAAATGCCATTTGGTATCCGGTGTATCAGGGGGTGTTCAATCCCAAACGTTGCCACGCACAAAGTAGTGGAGCGATGCCGAGCTAGACCAAAAGATCGGCGGGGGTTCAGTGTGACTCAAGGGGCCGTTAATAATCTGGACAACTACGAGTGTTATTTCCATTGGAGAATGGTTTGTGCTCAAGAGTGATGTTTGAGCATGTCTGGATTATTAACTGTTGATATGCATGTTTATGCAATGTCATAACTTGTTTGTGTTTGGTGAGTACGCGTGGTATGGTGATACTGTTAGGTGCTCGTTATAACATTTATTATGATTTGCAAGTTGGTTGTGCTAATGAAAGGTTGTTGCTTTTGAGTTGATATATTAGTAGGATTGCATGATTAGGGTGATCCGGAGGTACGTGTTACCCTAAGCAAGGTTTAGGGAGTTTACTTATTGAAATTTATTCTTATTGTTGTAATTCAATCCTTTCAGGCCCTCGACCATGAAAATGAATAGCCCTCCGCAACGTTTTAGAGAACCTATGAATATGGAGCATACGTTGATGGAGTACCCGATAAGTGAAGATAGGGTGTATATTATGTATGCTAGTACAATTTGGGTGGATGAGGGTGATGCGTATTGGAAGCCTCACACCTTTTTGGCGTGGCTCTTTAGAGATGGGGATCAGCCCTTTGGTCCACTCCGTGGATTTGATGGCCCCTCAGATGATGCGATAGGAGAGTGTGATCTTATGGATATCGTTCCCCCTGACGGAGTTATTACTGGCCTGGATATTGGCCCAGAAGACCCAAACCCAGAGTCGAAGCCTATGGAGTTTGATCCCGAACCAGAACCTCTGGAGTCGGATCCTGAGACAGATAGTGACATGTTTGATCCAAGAACGCCACTGGAATACAATGGGGATGATTGATGGGTTTAAGGATCATGTCTTTTGGATGCCCTCTCTTGATAGAGAAGTTAAGTAGATCGATCACCCGATCCTTTTTGAATGTGTGTGGTTTGCTGTAGAGGCCTCTAGTAAAGCTTGTATTTTGTGCCGTTGTAAGTAACGTTATGTTTATAAAGTGATTTGTTGTTACGTTTCAATTGTCTCTTTATTATCCCATTTGTTTGACTGTTGAATGGAGAGTTCGAGTTGCTTCCGTGTATGTTACTCTTTAGTTCGCTTGTATCGGGTCAGCGACAAGTCCTGGAAAGTCCCATATTTAACGATCGAGCGGGATGTTACGAGCTCATAGGATGCGGGGTGTTACACTTGTCCCACTTTGATTGGGGTTGATTTGTGAGAAAAGCCTCTGATTGTATTTTCTCTTAATAATTTTTCTTTCCTTTTCTCTTTCCTTCAACACAGGAGTGTCTCTATAATTTACGTCTCCTTAATCATATAAAGTTGGGTTTCAGTGCCAGCTTCTTTTGCTACATTGAATATAGATCTAAGGAAATTTTAAAAGACTATTAGAGCACTTAAAGTCAAATATATCTTTAGTTAAATACACTCTAATTGATTAACCAAGTTGTGTTGAATTCTTAACCCTAATGAAACTTTTAACACGTCGGCTTACTTTTGATGTGTCACATAGGATTGGAGGGTTTTCAATGACTTTTTAGACATTACACGAATGATGAAGGGAAATTTTCTTCCTCGTTATGAGGTAGCCCCACTAAGATAGGTGAACTTTGACCCAAAAAAAAATAAAAGATAGGCGAACTTGAGTCTATATAATGACATACCCAATGACCTCGTGGTCATGGAGCAAATAAGATGCTTAAAAAGATGGTAAAATAGATCGACCCATTTTTTAACTCAAATTCAACGGCCAAGTTGTGAATGAATTGTTTAAAATTTCGAAAACGAGTTTGAAATTATGAGTTTAGAAGATGAAAACCTAACTACATGTGGATCTTATGAGTAGTTGCCCGTTTCATACCCATTTTAATCACGAGCATAGTCACTATCTGACCAAAAAAAAAATGTAAAGAGAAAAAGAAGAGGAGGTTTGAAGAAAAGGGGGAGGGAGGCAGTGGAGACGATGGGGAAGGCCACTGATGGCGGCCGCTACCATCGGCGACATCAATCGCAATGGCGGATCTTGCCAACAATGTCGTTGAGGTCACACGGCGGCTTTCGCCACTCGCCAACAACCCTTGGCCAAAGCCGCAATGCTCTCTCTCTCTCTTCGCACTATCAAGATCTGATCGAAATGGTAACGCGTAATTATTGATCATCAATTGTTATTCTTTATAATTTTGGCAAGGGCGACGGCTTGGAGACGGAGCATATCATGTCGTTAATTGTCAATTGTCATTATTTATCCTAATAATGTCGCTTTGCTTCATTCTTTTTTTTTGTTCTAGAAACTTCCCGCTTTTGACACCCTACAAAAAGGATTACATAGTGATTCTACTCTACTCCTCCTACCAATAACATCGGACTTTAATCGATACTCATATCCACTTCAAACCGTGTTAAAGTAATTAAATATTACACCGCGCCTTCATTTAACAGCTTAAGCTTTTAGAATAATTAGTTGTGATCCCACCAAATTTCACATAATATTAAAGCAAGAGATCTTGAGTTCAAATCTTTCCAGAGCCCTATTTGCCTCTCCAATTCAATATTTTCACACTTAATACTAGGTAAAAAGACCAGACTAAGCATAAGAGGGAGTGTTAGAGTAATTAAATATTACACCATGTCTTCATCTAATAGCTTAAGCTTTTAGACAGTTTGATGTGGTCCCACCAAATTTCATAGACCATTGCCATGTAGATCAAATTTAAGCCAATCATGTTCACTTTTCTCTAGGGATAAGAACTCTATAAGTGTCATAGTTTTCATACGGCATACACTCAAGTTCATAATCTTTTTTCGATTACTTGAGTACCACATTAGTAAAAAATCGTTTATTTGAGTGCCATTGGCAATTTGTATAGCCGAAAAAATCCAACATGGCTTGTCGGCAATATAGTCCTTAAACGACGTTGTTTGACCCAAATTATCGAATAGGGGCTTAATTCTTCAAACCCTAATCCAAACCGACGAATTGGCTCAAAATTTGTCTAACTCTAGCCCAAAATTGAGGAATTAGAGCAAAATGAGCTTGTGAAATTTGCAATAGAGAGAAGCAACTCCCCAATCGAGTGAACAAAGCCAATGCGATTATAATGATTGCTTAGGACGCGTATGGTAACATTTTTGTTCCAGAAATCAATTTTTGACCAAAAATAGATTTTTCTATTTCTATTCTGTTGACGAGTTTCTAAGCAAAAATGCTTGTTTGATAACGATACAAAATTTCTGTTTTCAAAATAGGAATTCGTTTGATAACAACACAAAATTTCTCCCTTCCGAGCGGCCGGCGGAGGATGATTGGTGGCAGCAGGGGGCAGAGGACGATGGCTGACGGTGGGAGGTGGCCGGCAGGCAGCGGCGGATGACGGCAGCTAGCGGCAATTGGCGTCGGGTGGTGGAGCACGGTGGCCAACAACACAGCATGGTGACTGACAGCGGATAATGGCGGTGGCGGTGGAGGGCGGCTGGCATCGAGCGGTGGAGCACGACAGCTGGCGGCAGAGGATGACGGTTAGTGGTGGGTGGTCACCGACCGCCTAGGGGGGGCTTACGATAGGAGGCGGCCAACGGCGAAGGGTGGCCGGAGGCAACCGACGCTAAGCAGTGGAGCACGGTAGCCGGCGGTGAAGGACCGTGGCCGATGACGGGTGGCAGTTGGCATCAGATGGCGGAGGACGGTGGTCGGCGACAAGAGGCTACCAGTGGTGGACGACGACCGGCAAGCGGGAGGCGGCCGGTGGGCGGCAGCAAAGGACGCAGGAGGCGGCGATAGGTGGGTTGCGGCCGGTGTTGGGCGACTGTGAACAACGAAAGATGGCGGTGGGAGGAGGCAGTCGACGAAGGACGTCGGCGGTAGGCGACCGATGGCAAGAGGAGGCCGATGGTGGCGGGAGGCGTCCGGCGACAATAGCGAGCGGTAAGGGGGTGGCTAACTAGTAATGAGGGTGAGCGACAAGAAAAGTTTGTTTTTTTTCATTTTTGTTCCAGAAATAGAAAAGTAAATTTTTTTTATTTCTAATTTCTGTTCCAAACCTATTTCTAGAATAGAAATTTGTTCTAGAAATAGAAAAATAAAATTGCGTTACCAAACGGATTTTTGTTTTAAATCTGTTCTTGGGAACAAAAAAATAGAAAAATAAATAAACAGAAATGATTTAATGTGCGCCCATTAGTGCAAGTTTCAATGTTCATGGATCAGTTCAATCAAAAACTTTTTCACAGCAAATGGCTGTGAAGGAAATCTCATGAAGGTATACAGTCACAAACTGTTGCACAACCACAGAAAGAAACCAAGAATGCTCGCCCAAGAAAGAGGTGGCAAAGTAAAACACATTTCAGAGGCTCTCTCTATCCAATTTGATAAACACCAGTTCAACAACGCTCTCGGAGGATCTCTTGATATCGCTCGCCGGATCATACTTCAACGGGTTCACCGTTCAAGAGCTGAAGCTGATCCCATAGAGCTTCTTGTCGAGCAACTTCCTCGAGGAAGGCGGGTTTGAAGGCGCAGCCATTGCCATCAAGACAAGAGACTCTGAGAGAGCGAATGAGAGAACAATTTTGCAATGGAATGTCGTCATTTTAGTTCCGATTGCCACATTGTCTTGTTTATTTTCTACTTTGGACTTGGGTCTTTTTTTTGGGGACAAAACCATGTCGGACTGAGAATTTTATTTAGAAAGCCACATAAGAAGAATTGAGTGGAATACGCACTCAAGTGAACAATTTTATACCGATGTGATAATCACGTGATCGAAAAAAAAAGTTAAGGTACTCAACTGGGTGCCGTGCAGAAGTGACAATGCTTGTGGTGTCCTTATCCCTTCTCAACTAAAGTGTGATCTCTTGTGTCTTGTCTGCATATAGAGACACACATACATTGCGATAAAATTGGGCCCCGCAGATGCGTATCTTGGCCCACGAGGCGATCGGCGGGTTCCTGACGCATTGCAGTTGGAACTCGACGATCGAGGCCCTAAACCACGGGCTGCCCCTAGTGCTATTCCCCGGGGGGAGCTCGGACTAGGGCCAGATGGCCCGGTTCCTACACAAGAAGCAGGTTGGGTTCGAAGTGCCCAGGGACGAGGTGGACGGGTTGTTCATGGGCGACGTGGTGGCCAAGTCGATCCAGCGGGTCATGGTGGAGCGCGAGGGGGAGCCGATACGGGCAAATGCATGGGCCATGAAGGAGGTGTTTGGCAACATGTAGTTCCAAAACAAGTACCTGAAGGAATTCGCAGGGATCTTAGAGGAAGGTGTCACTACTAAGGACCAAAAGATGGTGAACTAAAATTTGCAAGACTAGTAATGTTATTATATTAATTGTTATCGGAGATTGAGTACGACTTATTTAAGATTTGTCATATCCACCTTTCAGATTGATTTGCATAAAATTAATGTAGCAACAAGTATATGATGGATTTTGTGTGCATGTCGGGTTGTCATACTTGCGTCTCACTATATATGTGTGTGTTTGTCGAAAAGTTGTTTATCAGGAACTTGGTGCGTTTGTTTCACGGAAAATGAATAATTTAGAAAATATTTTTTTTTAAAATGATCACTCGTACCTCTTATAAAAATGAATGAATGAGTTTAGACATAAATTGTTATCGATAATGAGAAAAAATTTATTCACTAACTATTCTAAACGATACAAGCAATCATTTTTTGAAAAATATTTTTTGAATTATTCATTTTTTTGTGAAATGAATGGACTCTAAATATTAAGTCCTTGACTCAATGCTTATTAGCCAAAAGCATGATGACACTAGTTACTGCTCGCTTTGCTCTTATTTGTATTTAAAAGACAAAAACCTAAATGTCTCCGAAATTTAACTATTCCATGATTCATGTGTAATTCAAGGAAGGTCATGATAAATTATAGTTTTTCAAGGAGTTATTATTGCATGAGATGACGAAATGTGCTCTCTCGTGCCATGCAGGCATTGGCCTTTGATCCTTTTCAAATACACTTTCTATTGCTTAATCGAAATTTCATAATATTAAAAAAAATTTTCCAAAACCCAACAGAAAGAAGTGTCCAAAGAACAGCATCAGCTCCTGTGGATGTGGCCGATTCACACAGTCTTAATAATTTGATTAAAAAGTAAAACAAAACCTACGATTAAAAGATGTGGTTAAAGCCCGACATCGCAGGCGACCCAGTTTAAAATTTGCCACGATGAGCATTAGAAACTTATTTTAAAAGATAAAACAAAATAATTTGTTCGAAGGCTACCTTTACTTCCGGTCTTCACGGACTGAGAACATCGTCCGCGAGACGGACTGGAAATGGCTTAGACATATAGATAGGAGGGAAATGATGAGGTGACGGCGCCGCAAGCCTTCCAAATGGGACCGCGGCTTCTCGGTCTTTAATTCTCCACCTTGAACGATATGACTAGATTTGTTTCTTAAACTAAAAACTAAACGCTCTCTCAACGTGTGATATGAATTGCACCATTGGCAAGAAATGCTCTAGACGGGAAGCCACTACATGACAATTAATCAGGGGCGAGCAAAAGTAACCGCCTAGATCGGGAATCACTAGGATTGGACCAGACCGGCCAGTTCTGGGCAGTTCCCGGGGATATTGGTCCGATTCATGGTTCCATAAAATTGGAACTGGGAAATTTCGATCCGGTCCTCGATTCCAAGGGTGGAATTGCCCACCCAAATCACTAGGACCTAACCAATTTTTTTATTTTTTAAAAATCTGTAAAAAAAAACCAATATATCTCTCATTTCACAAAGAAAGGCCCTTCAAAGCTGGAGGAACTATATTTACTTATGCACATGAGTAAGATGATAAGAACAAATCAAAATATAATGGTAGTTGCTCATTCCAATCAAATTTTGCCACTAATTGGAAAAATCACTGTCAAACCTACAATGTTACACATAACTTACTGATTGTAGATACACCTTGATTATCAAGAACATCTTGAATTTCGTCTTCAACATTAACGATAGATCCAAAAAAAAAAAAAACTAAACATACCACCGGTTCCATTGGCCCACCCGGGAACCAAACATGGACTAGTTGGTCTAGTTCCCAATTCTAGAAATGGGAACCAACCCCTCACCGCCTGAGAACCAACACCCCTAAGTCAGATACATATGCTTGGTTGTCGGGGATCTTTTGAATGAGAAAACTAAATTTCAAAATTATATTAATAGACTCCGTTTGTTTTAGGAAAAATGTATGATTTGGAAAAAAAATTTCTATTAATAATTGCTTTTATTGTTTACAAAAATGAACAAATAAAAAATATTTTCATCATTGGCAAAAGTGTTTAAATATAACTTATTATCGACAACGAAAATATTTTCCATTAAATACTTATTTCAAGCAATGTAATATAGAATATGTCATTAAGGTTAGAAACATATATAACTTTGTAAATATCTGTATAGATGAAAGAACCTAAACTTAAGTATTTTGGCAATGCTTTTGAATTCATGCTTATGAATGAACTTGACTTATGTGGTCCAAAAGATATAGTTTTATTTTTATTTTTTGTCTAAAGTTAGAAAAACAAAGTAAATTAAAATGGTAAACCTACGCACTGCACGAGTGTCCCACTAATTTGTAACATGTGTGATTGCTTCATTAATACTATCAAACCGTCATTCTAAACCATGTTAATATTACTCTCACTTGGGGCGGCTATTCAGGTCGTGTCCATCTTATTCGTGTCTGTTATTCCTGTCAACACCAAAAAATATACATGATTTTGTACTATAGTCCGGCCCAAAGCATGAACAGCTTGATTTTGCAGGCTTGGTTCAGTCTCGAATATACGTAACCTGCTTCTCAAAAATTGATAGCTCGCCAATGCTGAGAAATTGCAAACCATCTAATTTCGATTAATCCATTACACCACGTTGCTGCGACACTTGGCAGATCGACGCCATCAATACTTTTCGTTCAACTGACTTGCTGATGCTGCCACCTCATTAATTGTTTGGTTGCCAGTTTGTTGGCGGTATGAATGATCTCAATGGAGCCTAAGCGTTAAAAAAATCTTATACTTTTTACATTAATTATTAATTTAGCTCTACATTTTTTTTTTGTATCAATTCAGTTCTAAACTTTTTGCATTTGTGCCAATTTAGTCCTAAACATTTTTTTGGTATCAATTAAGTCATAAACCTTTTAAATTGATATCAATTCAGTCCTAAACCTTTTATTTTTATTCCAATTTAGTCATTCCCGTCAATTTTGACCGGAATTTACCGACGTGAACGCCTGTCGGCCAACAATTGGTCACCGGCGCCGACGTGGCACTGAAGTGGACAAATTAAATAATATTTTAATATTTTTTTGAATTTTTTTCCTTTTTTTTTCACTTTTTTTTTTGTCTTCTTCTTCCTTTGGCCGGTCGCCGATCTGGCGACCGGCCATAGGCCAAAGGCTAATGAGGTCAACCTCGCCGGCCACTGGCAAGGGCGGCCTCGCCTTGATCAGGCGAGGCTCGACCTCGCCAAATCCAGCGAGGTCAGGCCTCGTTCAACCATGGCGAGGCCCGACCTCACAAGCGGCTAGGCGAGGCTCGACCTTGCCAAATCCGATAAGGTTGGGCCTTGCCCGACCATGGCGAGGCTCGCCCTCACCACGACCTCCGGCAAGGGCTCGAGCCTCGCTTGACCAAGGCGAGGCCGCCCTCGCCAGTGGCCAACGAGGTCGACCTCACCGACCTTTGACCGGTCGCCGGACCAACGACTAGCCAGAGGAAAAAGAAGATAAAAAAAAAAGTGAAAAAAAAATAATTCAAAAAAATATTATTTAATTTGTTCACGTCAGTGCCACATCGATGCCGATGACCAATCGCCAGCCAACAGGCATCCACGTCGGCAAATTCCGGTCAAAATTGATCGGAATGATTAAATTGACATAAAAACAAAATATTTAGGACTGAATTGACATCAATTTAAAAGGTTTAGGACTTAATTGGCACCAAAAAAATGTTTATGACTAAATTGGCATCAATACAAAAGGTTTAGGACTGAATTGACATAAAAAAAAAGTTTAAAATAAAATTGACATTAATACAAAAGGTTTAAAACTTTTTTGACACTTTTCCCACTAACTCGGACGATGACTTCTCACTTCGTGAACTATAAAAACCAAATCCTTCTTAGGTGCGGCGAAGGGCCTAGAGCTCACCATCCACGCTCTCGATGATTGTTGCCCTTCTGCTTGGTTCAAGGCCTAAATGAACTCGAAAAATCGCAAGCTACGCATCACAACGAGTGTTCAAGTCTATTTTCCTATGATGTGTAGCTCGGGCCGCTTATTCCAAGTGTAGCTTTTCCATGTTCGCATTTTTCCGAAGGGGTGTCGGCTGCTCCTGCACTTGCCGGCATGGGCAGAAAACGTTGATAAAAGCTCATAAGGAAGATCACGAGAGGACGTCAGAGAAACACGATGCTGATCTGCCTCCAACGACAAGAAGTCGATATCGCGAGGGGGAGGTCCGGTGATAGCAAAAACCTTCAGTAGAGCAACAGTGGTCCCAAAGTAAGAAAGAAGCAATTTGCAGAAGGAGACTAGAAGGAGCAGAGGGTTTTCAATGATTGTTCGGAAACAAATTTTTCTTCCTCTGATTAGGTAGCCCACTTCAGTTTGTATAATGACATACCCAGTGACCTCAGGGTGATGGAGCAAATAAGATGCCTATAATAATGGTAAAATCGATCAACAACCCATTTTTTTAAACTCATATTTGACAATCGAGTGGTAAAATGAGCTGTCTAAAATTTCCAAAACAGGTTGAAATAATGAGTTTAGAAGATGAATGCTTCACTTCATGTGGATCTTAGTGGGATAGGTAGTTGCCCCCCATTTCAAAACCCATTTTAATTACAAGTATAATTACTCTATGACTGAGGTGTGGAGAGAAAGAGAGGGAAGGGGGGGGAGGGAGACAGCAGGGAAAGCCGCTGATGGGGGCCACGACCCTCGGCCGACATTGTTGACAACGGTGGATCTCGCCAACGACATCCCCCGCAGTCGCACGGTGGTTTCTCCACTTGCCGACAACCTTTGCCCGAAGCCACGGTGATCTCCCTCTCTCTTCAACCTTTGCCCAAAGCTGCTTCTGACATCCTACAAAAAGGGTTGCGCAATACTTCTTCGATAATGTCCTATTGAAAACTTCGGACTTCAGTCTATACTCAATATCCACTTCAATCCATTGCTGTTTCGAGCAAATTCGAGTCAATCATGTTTACATCTCTCGACTAAAGTGTGATCTCTTTCATCTTGTATACGTATAGAGACACATATATCTAGGATGATATAGATCCATACACATATATCTAGGATGACATGGATTACAAGTAATATGACAGCATATAACGGGTACTGAAAATTACATAGCTTTCTCGATTAGTTGTTTTGATAAGTGTTTTTGAAGCACTCTTTAACGGTATTTATTGATCGATTAGCACAATGCAGCGATACAGCGATGAATTCGAAGCGAAGTTCAATTCCAAGCAGAAGCGGGAAGGAAAGACAGTCCTCCAATATATATTTTGCTTTCACGGGGTCTCTTTCAAAACCTAATAGAACTAACGTAACCATAACCGCAAATTAGGTTACAGGAAAAGCATAGATCAAGCTTTGCAGGGTATGGACGAGGGAAGTTGGCACGTAACTCGATTTCGGAAGTTCTGTGATTGGGTAGGTAAGTTGTCGTGACATGTTGAAACACGGGGACAAGAGGGGCCAATCCTCCTCGTTCTCTCCCTTTCTTAGAGATCAAAACCCATTTCTCCTCTTCTTTCTCAGAATATTCTGTCCAAAGAAAATAGAGCAAGAGGGCATTATTAATTATTCCACGCCTGCTAAAAAAAATTATATTTTGGTCAATAGTAAACATTTCATTCATGTCTCAAGAGTTCAAAATGATACATGAGAGACTCAAAACAAAACAAATCCCAAACAGTAAATTAGAACAATATAGCACAAACTACTACGATAAGCACACGCTCATCTCATAAAATAAATCTGTCTTAGCATCAGAATAGAACAAACGACAACCGATTACCAAATCTCGCATCATCATAAGTGATGAGTACACACCGTAACCTCATTCTTCAATAGCTACAGTTTGTCTAGTGGGCGGTGTCCACTTAGATTTAGCGTCCTCAATTTGCACAGCTTTCTCGATTGGTTGTTTTGATAAGTGTTTTTGAAGCACTCTTTAATGGTATTTATCGATCAATTTGCACAATGCAGTGATACAATGATGAATTCGAAGCGAAGTTCAATTCCAAGCAGAAGAGGGAAGGAAAGACGGTCCTACAATATATATTTTGCTTTCATGTGGTCTCTTTCAAAACCTAATAGAACTAACGTAACCATAACCGCAAATTAGGTTACAGGAAAAGCATAGGTCAAGCTTAGGTTACAGGAAAAGCATAGGTCAAGCTTTGCAGGGCATGGACGAGGGAAGTTGGCACGCAACTCGATTTCGGAAGGAGCTCTGTGATTGGATAGGTAAGTTGTCGTGACATGTTGAGACACGGGGACAAGAGGGGCCAATCCTCCTCGTTCTCTCCCTTTCTTAGAGATCAAAACCCATTTCTCCTCTTCTTTCTCAGAATATTCTGTCCAAAGAAAATAGAGCAAGAGGGCATTATTAATTATTCCACGCCTGCTAAAAAAAATTATATTTTGGTCAATAGTAAACATTTCATTCATATCTCAGGAGTTCAAAATGATACATGAGAGACTCAAAACAAAACAAATCCCAAACAGTAAATTAGAACAATATAGCACAAACTACTAGGATAAGCACACGCTCATCTCATAAAATAAATCTGTCTTAGCATCAGAATAGAACAAACGACAACCGATTACCAAATCTCGCATCATCATAAGTGATGAGTACACACCGTAACCTCATTCTTCAATAGCTACAGTTTGTCTAGTGGGCGGTGTCCACTTAGATTTAGCGTCCTCAATTTGCACAGCTTTCTCGATTGGTTATTTTGATAAGTGTTTTTGAAGCACTCTTTAATGGTATTTATCGATCAATTTGCACAATGCAGCGATACAATGATGAATTCGAAGCGAAGTTCAATTCCAAGCAGAAGAGGGAAGGAAAGACGGTCCTACAATATATATTTTGCTTTCATGTGGTCTCTTTCAAAACCTAATAGAACTAACGTAACCATAACCGCAAATTAGGTTACAGGAAAAGCATAGGTCAAGCTTTGCAGGGCATGGACGAGGGAAGTTGGCACGTAACTCGATTTCGGAAGGAGCTCTGTGATTGGATAGGTAAGTTGTCGTGACATGTTGAGACACGGGGACAAGAGGGGCCAATCCTCCTCGTTCTCTCCCTTTCTTAGAGATCAAAACCCATTTCTCCTCTTCTTTCTCAGAATATTCTGTCCAAAGAAAATAGAGCAAGAGGGCATTATTAATTATTCCACGCCTGCTAAAAAAAATTATATTTTGGTCAATAGTAAACATTTCATTCATATCTCAAGAGTTCAAAATGATACATGAGAGACTCAAAACAAAACAAATCCCAAACAGTAAATTAGAACAATATAGCACAAACTACTACGATAAGCACACGCTCATCTCATAAAATAAATCTGTCTTAGCATCAGAATAGAACAAACGACAACCGATTACCAAATCTCGCATCATCATAAGTGATGAGTACACACCGTAACCTCATTCTTCAATAGCTACAGTTTGTCTAGTGGGCGGTGTCCACTTAGATTTAGCGTCCTCAATTTGCACAGCTTTCTCGATTGGTTGTTTTGATAAGTGTTTTTGAAGCACTCTTTAATGGTATTTATCTATCAATTTGCACAATGCAGCGATACAATGATGAATTCGAAGCGAAGTTCAATTCCAAGCAGAAGAGGGAAGGAAAGACGGTCCTACAATATATATTTTGCTTTCATGTGGTCTCTTTCAAAACCTAATAGAACTAACGTAACCATAACCGCAAATTAGGTTACAGGAAAAGCATAGGTCAAGCTTAGGTTACAGGAAAAGCATAGGTCAAGCTTTGCAGGGCATGGACGAGGGAAGTTGGCACGTAACTCGATTTCGGAAGGAGCTCTGTGATTGGATAGGTAAGTTGTCGTGACATGTTGAGACACGGGGACAAGAGGGGCCAATCCTCCTCGTTCTCCCCCTTTCTTAGAGATCAAAAACCCATTTCTTCTCTTCTTTCTCAGAATATTCTGTCCAAGGATAATAGAGCAAGAGGGCATTATTAATTATTCCACGCCTGCTAAAAAAAAATATTTTTTGGTCAATAGTAAACATTTCATTCATATCTCAGGAGTTCAAAATGATACATGAGAGACTCAAAACAAAACAAATCCCAAACATTAAAGTAGAACAATATAGCACAAACTACCACGATAAGCACACGCTCATCCCATAAAAATGGATCTATCTTAGCATCAGAATAGAACAAACGGCGACCGATCACCAAATTTCGCATCATCATAAGTGATGAGCATATATCGTAACATTATTCTCCAATAGCTACGGCTTATCCAGTGGGCGGTGTCCGCTTAGATTCAACGTCCTTAACATCATCACTGTACGGAGACACCAAAAATAGGTTGAATGGGTTTCTAAATCTAGATCTAGATCGGGAGAGATTAAACGAGCACAAAAACGCCTATTATTACTCTCAATATAGACCTCATACCTTTTACAAAGATTTTATTGGTCGTCTTTAGATGACTAGAATTTGCTGACGTTGGCTGACATAATTTTCCCATTAAGCTAGGGTTTTCAGTTAAGGAAAAGCGTTCGAGCGGGCCGTGCGTACTCTTTTCCAAACGCGATTGCAAATATCCAAGCCCTTTTGCCAAATTGGCACCGAGTTAACGCTAAACATGAAACTAAGGTGGCATATGCGTACTTGGTTTGTCTAAATAGCCGGTTATAGGGACAAATGAAACTGCTTATACTAGAGTTTGTAAAGAGGAGTAAGGACCTGTGAATCCATTAGAAGTACATAATTACCTAAATTCATCTCAATGAATGAAACTTTGCTATATCTAGTATTATCACATCCTATATATATATATATATACACACACACACAAAATTATTCAATCATTTGTCGTATCAGCATACCAAAAGAACTCTTCATACATGCATGCAGAATCACCGAACGTGTGTAAAAAGTAGGAACCATCATGCTCACTAAAAATTAGTCGGGATGCTCAAGGAGCCTGAAAGACCACTCCCCAACCATATGAAAAAGAACAAAAGAAAAACGAAAAACCCTAAGCAAAGCCAAGACAAGAAAGAAGAGGCCAAAACGAAGGTGAGCAAAATATGTCATCAGCCCATACGTCAGTTATGATCTTACTATATCATAATTTATATCCACCATTTGACATCGGATCTCCTACGTCACGATGCCTACATCTTCAATTCAAACCCTCGAAAACATTATTTTAATCTTGGTTGAGTACTGTAATGGCGTGCCCCTTAATTCGACCCGGTCCATAAAGCCCCAGAAAAACTCCCACCATCATCTCCAAACAAAGTCATCGTCGTCAACATCTCTTCTCACTTTCACCTGCAACTGCAATCCTCCCTCTCTCTCTCTCTGCACACTTCTGTCCATGGGAAGGGAGTCCAAGCGAAGCCTCCACATCGCGATGTTCCCGTGGCTCGCTCACGGCCACATCACTCCCTTCCTCGAGCTCTCCAAGTTCCTCTCCCTCCATGGCCACGCTGTCTCCTTCCTCTCCACCCCGAAGAACATTCCTCGCCTCGCCCGCGCCTGCCCCGAACTCCCTCCCTCCATCCGCCTCATCTCCCTCCCCATGCCGCGCGTCCCCAACCTCCCAAGCTCGGTCGAGTCGACCTCCGACTTGGACATCGACTCCGTCCCCTACCTCAAGAAGGCCTACGACCTGCTCGAGCCGGCCGTGACCCGATTCCTCTCGGGCAGCAGCGTGGACTTCGTGATCCACGACTTCGCCAGCCACTGGCTCCCAGGGGCTGCGGCTCGGCTCGGGGTCGGCTCGGTGTTCTTCAGCACCGTCAACGCGACCTCGCTAGCTTTCCTCGGCCCACCGTCGGAGCTCATCAGCGGCCGCTGCCATAAGCCCGAGGACCTGACTTGCGTGCCAGAGTGGATCCCGTACGAGTCCACAGCTTGCTTCAGGCTCCACGAGGTGCTGAAGCACCAGCGGTGCATGGACGAGGAGGTCTCCGATTTCTGCAGGTTCGGCCACGCGATCGATGGCTGCGATTTCGTGATCGTGAGGAGCTGCCGCGAGTTTGAATCGGAGCCATTGAGCTTGCTGCCAGAGATTTACCAGAAGCCCGTGATTCCGATCGGGCTAGTGACACCGGCAATCCGAGAGGAGGTTGGAGACGACGATGAGAAATGGACAGCCCTAAAAAGTTGGCTCGACACTAAGCGCAAGAAATCTGTGCTTTATGTCGCGCTGGGAACCGAAGTGATTTTGAGTAGCGAGTTAATGAACGAGTTGGCTTCCGGGATTGAGAAATCCGGGCTGCCATTCGTTTGGGTGGTTAGGAACTGCCCCATCCCGGCCGGGTTCGAGGAGCAAGTGTCGGACCAAGGATTCGTCTGGGCGGGCTGGGCCCCGCAGACTCGGATCTTGGCCCACGAGGCGATTGGCGGGTTCCTGACGCATTGCGGCTGGAACTCGACGATTGAGGCGCTGGGCCGCGGACTGCCCCTGGTGCTGTTCTCCGGGGGGAGCTCGGACCAGGGCGTGATGGCCCGGTTCCTGCACGAAAAGCGGGTGGGGTTCGAAGTGCCCAGGGATGAGGTAGACGGGTCGTTCATGGGTAATGTGGTGGCCGAGTCGATCCGGCGGGTCATGGTGGAGCACGACGGCAAGCCGATAAGGGCAGCTGCATGGGCCATGAAGGAGGTGTTTGGCGACATGGAGCTGCAAAACAAGTACCTGGAGGAATTCGCAGGGATCTTAGAGAAAGGTGCCACTAAGGACCAAAACATGGTGAACTAAATTTGCTAGACGAGTACTGCTAAGTATATCAAATATTGAATATGAATCGATTTAAGATTTGTCACATTCACCTTTTAGATTGATATATATGATATTAACTTTAGTATACCTAATATTATTTGTGCAAATTCGCTATATATGGAGTTTGGAAAAGTTATTATCAGGTCAATCATATATGTTCCAATTAAAACGAAAAGTCTAATCATTTCATAAATAAACTTAAGGGAAAAGTATAAAAAAAGTCTTAAACTTATTGCATCAATACCAATTCGACCATAAACCTTTTAATTTGATCAATTTAGTCCTAAACCTTTTTACATTTGTATTAATTCAGTTTATCTAATCAATTTAGACTTGAAATCATTAACATGGACACCGGCCATCCTACGTGGCACGACCGGTTCTATCACAATCGGCGCTGACATGGACAATTAACACAATATTCAATATATTCAATAGATTAAGTAAAAGTAGAACAAAAGCCATCATTAAAATATATGCTAAGAGCCAAAAGCTACCATTCCCTGGATTTAGAACTTTGTACGCTCAAATGTATGAGGGAGGAGACGGGGAAAAAAATATCAAAACCCGACATTGCAAGCGACCCAATTTAAAATTTGCCACGATTAGAATAAGAAAACTTATTCTAGAAACCTAATAATAAAATAATTTATTGGAGGACGACTAAAACATCCTCTCAACACATTGACTAGAAAATTTCCACGACATCTAATTGTTTCGTGGAGAATGAATAGTTTTGAAAAAATTTTCCTATAAAACTATTGTTTATATCGGTTACAAAAATGAATGAATGAAAAATATTTTCATCGTGCACGAAAATATTTGGAAGTAAATTGTTATCGATAATGAAAATATTGTTCATTGACTAATTATTTGAGGTGATAAGAGCAATTATTTTTAGGCAAATATTTTTCAAATCATTCATTTTTTTCGCGAAACAAATAGTATAAGGAGAAAGCCACTAGGAGACAAGCACATATGCTTGGTCGTCGGGTAACTTTTGAATGAGAATCCTAGAATTCAATCATAACTATAATGCTAAGCTTGAAATTTTTATGTGAACTTAGATATTTGGTAGAGTTGATGAATAGAATCCCTCTTGGAGCTAAAACAGTACGGCTTATATATGGTGGCATGGTGCTATGTATAATCGGAACTAAGCTAATTTAACGAAACACATATACAAAGAAGGTTGCACCATCCGTCTGCCATGTGTAAAAATTTGTAAGATCATCATCAACTGTTCTAAAAGGTTAAACTAATGGATGAAGGCATAATGTAATATTTAATATTCTCATGCGTTAGCTAGATTTTTGCCTTACACTAAAGCATGCTATAATACGGGAGATAAATGAGGGCCCTAACACTAGGGTGCGATATAATAAGGGGGACAAATAAAGAGTCTGGAAACATCTGAACTTAAACTCTACAGCCCTGATGCCATGTAAAATTTTGTAAAATCACAGCCAACTACTCTAAAAATTTAAACCATTAAAAGAAGACGTGGATTGATATTTAAATATTCTTACACCACGTTGCTTCAACTTCTTCTATATTATTAATTGGCAAACCAGGCCCTTTGAATTGATATTCTATTAGTTGAGCATTAGCGCCCCTATAGGTTTAGGCTCTTCCGCTATCAATGAAACCAGACTAGATCTAAGGTCACGTTTGTTTCATGAAAAATGAATAGTTTGGAAAAAAAAATTAAAAATGATTGCTTATATTGTTTACAAAAATTAATGAATGAAAAAATATTCTCATTGTCTATAAAAATGTTTCAACATAAATTATTGCTGATAGTGAAAACATTTTCCATTGACTAAGCAATACAAACGATCATTTTTAGTAAAATATTTTCCTAATCATTCATTTTTCGCGAAACAAATGGAGCGATAAAATTACAATTGACTCATTTATATGTGGAAAATTACTAAAATAGTCCTAAACATATTGCAATTATATCAATTCAATCCTAAACTTTTTTTGTGCCAATTCAGCCCCTAAACCTTTTGCATTTATATAAATTTAGTCCATTCGGCCAATTTTGGCTGGTCGGTACTGACATGGACACCGGCGGGCACCAGTCGTCCAACCAATACTGACGTGGCAATTTTTTTTATTTTTTATTTTATTTTTTCAAATTTTTTTGTACATGTTCAGTTTAATTCATGAACTATATGAAAATGCTTAATGTTATCCTTCTATTAATTAAAGATCATGGACAACATTGAACATTTTCATATTGTCCAGGGACTAAAATGAACATGTACTAAAATGGACCACAATAAGCAAATTAAAATTTTATGAATGACATTACACATTAGGCTAAAGTTCAAATACCACATTAAACAAATTTAAAGTTTAGGAATCATTGTGTTATTTACCCTTACTGCAATGATAGCATTGAATTTTAGATTTATCATACCATTGGCCTCTCAAGTTCTTTCATTTTCCACAAACACCTCTTTGATTCTAGTATGCACTGTCATTTCAAGCAATATCTCATCTGCTTCGTCCATGACCTCTACCTTGAAAACAACCTCGACCACAATCTTGACTAGTCCCTCGAGTTTGCACGAGATCTCTACTTTGGTCATTCTCATCTCATATGGTCAAACGAGTTTGGAGTACTTATCGACTCATGCTTGTTTCTTCTAAGTCTTTCTTCATGGTCTAGAGAAGAGGTGGTTACCAAAGAGTTCAACATCAACCTCCACAAGCATCTCCGTGGATACACATTCAAGAAAAAAGGTCCAAACACGTAAAAGATTCGGAAGTTTGCCCAAAAAGCCATGGAATCAATGATGTGAGAGTCGACGAGTGGCTCTGAAACCAATTAGATAAGGATAATTTGAAGGTGAATAAACTTACAACTTAAGCGAGAGAAGGAGATGAATAGGCTTTTTCTTTTTATTTCACCTTAACGAAATGATCACAAGACTTGCCTTTATATAGTCTTGTTACATGACTCTTGCTCTTAAATAACTCATAATATATCTAGCACTCTAACGAGATAGATTTCTGGGAATTTACAAAATATTAAACTAGACATAGAAAGACGAACAGTCACGATACAGTATGTAAGACATTCATGAATTTGATTTAATTACTAATAAGCTTTACTACATGTGGATCTTAGTGGGATAGGTACTTGCCCGTTCCAAACCCATTTTAATTTCAAGCAACTTATTTGTCGAGGGCAAATCCTTTGTTAGTTATCAATTGTTGTTCTTTATTTATTTAGTTTTCAAAGGAATAAATATGTTTGGATAAAACTAGCGCTCCACGCTCCGAGACGAAAGTTAATTATGGTGCTCCCTAGGAGCTGATTCCTCACCTCGGCCTAGAAATGTTTGGTGGGCCAGAGATGATGTATGCCATTAGCAGTTTTGAACAAATTCATTGGCCAATCATCGGAGAATGCTAATTAGAGCCGTCACCGACGAGAAGACAAAAAGATAACACAGACAAGCGGACAATCACTCTCTTTCAATACTGTACACACCAGAGGAGAAAATGCTTAGCCTCATTAGATACTTGATTTTTCCTTATTAGATTATGAATCTCCATTCTAACAAGGGCTTTGCTAGCATAACGGTCTTCGGGCTATTGTGAAAGTAATAACATATTGTGAACTACAAATTCTTAAATGAGTAAACCTCACAATAATTTATAATTATTATTATTTTTTTTTCAAAATAAGCTATCAATCTCACAGTAGTTAAGAACTGTCAGACAAGCATTTCTCTTCTAACAACGTCTTACGCATCAAATGGAAAGATTTATTCATCCCACACTATATTGCTCCAGTTTGCTTTGCTTCCAAACAGAAGAGGGAAGGCAAGACGGTCCTATATTATATTTTGCTTTCACGGGTCCCTTGCAAAAACTAATAGAACTAACTCAACCATAACCGCAAATTTGGTTACATGAAGCAATGTTCAAGCTTTGCAAAGAACTGCATGCATGGACGAGGGAAGTTGGCACGTAACTCAATTTCGGAAGGAGTTGCGTGATTGGGTGGGGAGTTTTCGTGACAAGTTGAGACAGCGGGGACAAGAGGGGCCAATCCTCGTTCTCTCTTTCTTAGAGATCAAAACCCATTTCTTCTCTTCTTCCTTAGAATGTTCTCTCCAACTTGTTTAGACTTGAATGAATCTCTCAAGAAAATAGAGCAAGAGGGCACTATTAACTATTCTACTCTTGCTCAAATTTTTTTTTTATCAATGGAAAATATTTCATTCATATTTTCAAGATCTCAAGATGATACATGAGAGATTCAAAACAAAAAAAATCACAAACCATAAAGTAAAACAATAAAGCACAAACTACTACGATAAATACACTCTCATCCCATAAAAACATATCTGTCTCACCATCAAAACAGATGAAACGACAGCCGATCACCGAATCTTGCATCATCCTAAATGATGAGCACACAGAATAATCTCCTTCTCCAATAGCTATGGCTTGTCCAGTGGACAGTGCATATTTAGATTCAACATCCTCAACACCATCATCATACAGAGACACCAAAAACCGGTTGAACGAGCTCTCAAATCTAGATCAGGATCAGGAGAGATTGAACAAGCATAGAATTGCCTCTAAAGAACTCCGAGATCTAAATCTAGATCGGAAGATGAGAGCTTCCAAAACTCGAAGAAGTCGTGTAATTGCTTTCAGTGCAGTATGAACTCACCATATTCCTCTGCGATCCTGTCGGACTTCTTGGTTTGGAGGATTTGAAGCAACAGGTTAATTTCTAACGATACCGCTAGCGAGCAAAGAAGAACATCAGTAGCGAGCAAAGAAAAAAAACCAAAAAAATAGAGAAAAACAAAATATACTCCAAGGTTAGATTGGGAGAGAAAATCTCAATTCGAGTTGAGAAGATGGAACCTCCCTTGACTGGGAGTTATTTCTCAGTCGAGGGAGCTTGGAATGGAAGAGAAAAAAAGGAACTAGAGAGAGATGGGTGAGAAGAGAAAGCAACCAGGGTTTTTCCGCGGCACAATACATCTTGACATATATTTTGTTCAAAATTCAAAACCACGCATTTACGCGTATTAGTCTCAATATAGACCTCATAGCTTTTAAAAAGATTTATTGGTCATCTTTACATGGTTGGATTTTGCTAACGTAGGCCGACATAATTTTCCCATTAGTCATTGTGCTCAAGGAGCCCGAGAAGAACGCTCCCCATGAATGTAAAAAAGAACAAAAGAAAAACGAAAAACCCTAAGCAAAACCAAGAGAAGAAAGAAGAAGCCAAAACAAAGGTCAGGAAATATGCCATCAGCCCATACGTCAGCTATGATCTCACTATATCATAATTTATATCCACCATTTGACATCGGATCTCCCACATCACAATGCATACATCTTCAATTCAAACTGACGGAAACGAATTCCTGAATATAATACTAAAATGCGGAAAAACGAGCCCATCCTACACTTAAATCACCGATCGTACGAATTATGTTACAAGAACGAACATACATCTTTTTTCACAGATTAAATGCACCAACTGCAGCCTTGAAAAAGAATGATTTTGAACAAAATCCTTTTCTTTTGTCCTTTTGTGAGAATGATTATTTCTGATGTTTAATGTTTTGCACTTTTTCAGAATACAAAAACACACACACGTACATTCTACAATTCTCACTTTTGTCTTTTTGTCTTCAGATAATAACTGCCAAATGCGGTTATTCTCTTTTGTGGGCTGGGTTAGCCCATCATGGGCGGCCCAATGCACAATACCCATCATCTCCCACTCGCACATGGTGGGCTTAACTCTCTCTTCTTTGCAATGTTCATACTAGCAAATAATCCGTGCAATCGGCATACTTCGAGAGCTCGTTGCCATGCATCTGTTAGGAATACATAGCAGCTCAAATTGGGCATTACATTTTCAAGTAGATATAGTATGCAGTACCTTAGATCAATCAGTCACATTTATATTTCATTCGATCTTTTTTAGTATCTCGTATATTGTATTCACAACTATGATTTACTCAAAATCATAATTGGTCGACCTGTGAATACAAAAATAGGATGTGACATCATCAATATGTTGATCTTTCTCTTTCTTAAATCTCTCTATTTCAGTCCAGCACGCTTTTCTAGAAATGTCCCATTAGATCGAATCGTTCATAACCATTAGCAACACTCTAAGATAGCGAACACTGAATAGAAACTTTGAGAATAAGTCAGAGTCGTGAGGGCACTAAATGAGGAACTCATCATCTCAAGAGTCTTACACGGCAAAAAGTTGAGATCAAAAATGTTGCCACTCTTATCGGTCGTCTCATGTATACGTAGTATGAAATACATATTACGGTATTAACTCATTTTCTATGGAGCGTATGTCTTTTTATGCAATACCGTACAGATGATAGTTTAGACATACTCAATGGCCAAACTTGAGTTCACGTATTTACTCTTCTAAAAAATCCGTTAGAACTCATATCTGGCATAAAAGACAGATAAAGTAAAATATGTAAATTATTTTACTTTTGGACAAATTAAATATTATGTCCTCATCTTAGCGCTTAACTAAGGCGACATTTATATTTTAAGCTTGAGCTCTCGATTATCACCTAGATAATAAGCCTAAAAATTGTCTCATCTCTACTTATCACATAGCAAATAGAGGCGATTACTCGTGTGAGTGAGTTAATCTTATCTGTCCGACGTACTTACTTGACATAATACACTAAGTATTAAGATGCATAAATATCAAGAACAAATTCACATGCATTAACAATGAAATAATAATTTCATTTAAATGTGAACATTCAGGAAAAATACATTATTCAATATATTAGCATCTACGCAGTCCTAGAGATTTTACATGATCAATGAAAATATCTCTAGGAATTGGCTTCATCATAGGATCTGCTATCATTCTATGCGTAGATATGTACTGCAAGTTCACATCTTTTTGTGCTACCATATCTTTAACAAAATTGTACTTGGTATCTATATGTTTGGTCTTGCCATGATATTTCGGATCCTTGGTGTATGCTATTGCTGCTTGGCTATCACAATTGACTAACAATGAGCTTGCAGCATGCTCAACAACACCTAAATGATCCAAAAATCTCTTAAGCCAAACTCCTTCTTGTACTGCTGCTGACAATGCCACGAACTCGGCTTCCATGGTGGATAATGCTATACATGTTTGTTTCTTACTGCTCCAAGATATGACGCCATTATTCAGTAAGAATGCAAATCCTGAGGTAGATTTCCTTTCGTCTAAATCTCCTCCCCAGTTAGCATCTGAGTAGCCTTCGAGTCGCAAATCCTTTCTTTGATAACTCAAAGAATAATCAATAGTACCCTTTAGATACCTCATGATTCTTTTGACGGCTTTCCAATGTGCTTGACCTGAATTGGATTGGTATCTACTTACCATCCCAACTGCAAAACATATGTCAGGTCTTGTACACATCATAGCGTACATCAAACTCCCAACAGCACTAGCATAAGAAATACGTTTCATTTGTTCCTTCTCTTGTGAAGTCTTAGGATACAACCTACGGCTCAATCCTTCACCTTTTGCAATAGGAGTATCCATGGGTTTACAATCATGCATACAAAATCGTTCAAGAACTTTGTTGATATAAGTCTCTTGTGAAAGAGACAATAATATCTTGGATCGATCTCTTGAAATCTTAACTCCAAGAATATATGCAGCTTCACCCATGTCTTTCATCTCAAAACTGAACGATAACCAATTCTTAACAGTATTAACTAACTCCATATTACTTCCAGCAATCAGTATATCATCAACATATAATGATAATATCACAAATTGATATTTGGATCATTTGACATATACGCAATGATCTTCATCAATCATTGTAAAATCATAAGCCACTATGGCATTATGGAAACGCGTATACCATTGTCTTGAAAATTGCTTAAGGCCATATATCGATCTCAAAAGTCGACATATTTTTTGTTCTTGGCCTTTCACAATGAAGCCAACGGGTTGGTCCATGTAAATTTCTTCTTCTAATTCTCCATTTAAAAAGGCAGTATTTACATCCATTTGATCTAATAAGATCCATACTTGCTACTATTGCCAGAATAAGGCGAATTGAGGTAAATCTTACTACAAGAGAAAAAGTGTCCTCATAATCAATTCCTTCCTGCTGATTATACTCTCTCGCCACGAGGCGAGCTTTATATCTTTCTATCAAGCCATCAGCTTTTCGCTTTATTTTGAGAATCTATTTATTCCCAATAGCTTTGCGTCCTTTTGGAAGATCAACCAGTTCCCAAACATGGCTTGACTTCATTGACTCCATCTCTTCTTCCATTGCATTCATCCATTTATCCTTATTAGAGCAACTTAGAGCCTCATTTAAATTCCTTGGCTCATCTTCATCTTGCGGAGCGATCATAAAAGTTTCCCCTTCAATGTCAAAACGTCTTCGGGGAACACTTTTTGGGACTTGTTCGCCGTAAGGGAGATTGTACACGTGGCATATTATGCCCCATTACGCTCCCACTTAGATTAGATAATGACGGTATTATCTCATCAAATGGTTGCAATTGAGATTGAGTCGAATATAATTCCTCATTATTCTCATTGCTCCCACTTGGTCGAACTTCATCGATTTCATTATCAGGATTCAAGGTTTCAAATAGTGAGTAGTCCTCACCTATTTCGCCCTTTTTAGGAAACTCATTCTTTAAGAATGTGACATCTCGTAATTCAAATTCAGTTATACTCCCACTTTCTTACTCACCTATAAACACATACCCTTTTGAGTGCTCTGAGTATCTTATGAAAATACTCTTCTTACCTCTGGGACCCAGTTTCCCATATTTATGAGAGGGCTCATGAGTATAGGCAGCACAACCCCAAGACTCAAAGAAAATTTAAATCGGGTTTTCTTCCTATCCATAACTCATATGGAGTGGAAATAACTGATTTAGAAGGCACACGGTTAAGTATATAGGCAGCAGTTAACAAAGCATCACTCCAGAAGGTGATAAGTAACTTGGCTTGTGCCATCATGGACCTAACCATTTTCAATAGGGTTTTATTTCTTCTCTCGGCAACACCATTTTGTTGCGGAGTATATGGAATAGACAACTGTCTTTCTATTCCTTTTTCATCACATAAATTTCTGAACTCATTAAATAAATATTCTCAACCTCGATCGGATCTAAACGTTTTTATTTTCTTATCTAATTGATTTTCTACCAAGTTCATAAATTTCTTGAAGCAACTTAATGCCTCAGATTTATGAGAAATCAAATAGACATATCCGAATCGAGTATAATCATCTATAAATCTGATGAAATACACAGCCCCATGCCTTGCTCTTACATTCATTGGACCATAGATGTCAGAATAGATTAGTTACAAATGAAATTCAGCTCTTATACCTTTTCCGAATGGTTTTCTTGTTGTTTTCCCTACCGGGCAATGTTCGCAAATGGGCAAATCAACTTTTTCAATATTGCCTAATAAGCCCTCTTTGGCTAATTTTTGCATTCGTCGTTGGCCAACATGACCAAATCTAGCATGCCACACATTCACATCATTTTCACAATAATTGGAAGATGCAAATAGGGAATAACAAACGTTAACATCACCACAATTAACATTTAAAACAATAAAACCATCTAAAAAGTATCCACAGCCATAGAAGTTTGTATTCAAATACAAATCAACACCACTGTTATGGAAATTCAAATTAAAACCAAGTTTGATCAACACTAAAACAGACACCAAATTCCGACGAATCTCCGGAGCATATAGTACGTCATGTAGGAACAAAGTGCGTCCACCACGCATCATCAACTGGCAAGTGCCAATCCCTTTAACTTCAACTCTAGAGTTGTTCCCTACATAGATCCATTTTGTCCCAGTTGGAACCCGTCGGAACTCCACGAAGGCATCTCTGTCCTTCGCTACATGGTCTGTTACTCCCGAATCTACAGTCCACAAAGGATTAGACTCAGTTAAAAATACAGAACTTGACACATACACAAAGTTCTCAAAAATGTAATGGGAGTTTACCTTCTTTGGCTCGCCACAATCGCGAGCGAAATGGCCTTTCTTGCTACAGTTGTAGCACTTCACCCTCGACATCTTTTTACCAAAATGACGTTTTCCTTTGTCATGTTGACTAAACTTTGGTTTCTTGCCTGAAGAATTGGTTCCCTTGCCTTTCCACTTCATAAACCTTTCGACGCGCTTGCGCTTGGAGCCCGAAACCCCATGTGAGCTAGATCTAGCATAATAGATATCGATTTCTGGTTTCGCCGCCAAGAGGCGATCCTCTTCTAACTCAAGATGGCGCATGGCATCTTCAAAAGTCTTGATATTTTCATTATGGGTCAGGTGCATCTTCATGTGCTCCCAGCTTTGAGGCAAGGAACGGATCATTGCTTGCACTTGCTGTTCATCAGTCAGAATGTGTCCAGCATCCTTCAACTCAATAATCATGTTTGACATCTTCCTCAAGTGTTGTTTCATGAACTGACCATGAGGTTTCTTGTACGAGTCAAACCTGATAGTGAGCTGTCTCAGCTTGGTCACCGATGTATGACCAAATCTTGCTGCCAATGCTTCCTACATTTCCTTGGCATTCTCAAACCGCCTGAACTCTCGCATGATATCATTCTCCATGCTACTCAGCAACGTGATGTGAGCAATCGAGTTCTTCTTCTATCATGCAGCAAATGCATCTTTGTCTCTCTTATGCTGTGCAGTGTTCCCATCCTCAGGTTCTTTCACAAATTAGTTAAGAGCTTCTAGTGCTTCTTGTTCTTCTAACACATATTGGATTTTCATGTTCCATATCTCATAATTTTCGCCGTTCAATTTCTCTCCTTTATTCAGTTCACCTACAATGTTCTTAGTGGCTGAAGTCATGGTATCTGAACATTTCAGACATTTAGCACGAATTATTAATGCCACTCATTTATACATCAATTTTACACAAACTGAATATATTAAAGAGTAATTTCACATAGTTTTTAGATTCGAAAGTTCACTATGTTCCCAATCATCATCTAAAAATTCTTATGTGAAATTATCGTTAATATAATCATTAAGGTAAAATTTACGTTCTTTAAAGTTACTAAAAACTTTTAGAACTCTCACTCAACCACATGATATTAATAAGACAAATATTATAAAATAATAGCACCATAAACTATTCATAACATTAAAAGGATCCATCGACATCTGTTCATTAAAACTATTTATATGAGGAACAAATCCATCAAAGGAAAGGAACAAGAATACCAACATAAAAAGAAATCCACCTAGGATATCTAAATCTAAACTGAAATAACACAATAAAAAACAATCAACCGTCTATCAATTTCCTATAAACAGGGAAAGATTCATAAAAATCCTCAAAAAATTCAATCTCCTTCTTTGGCAACCAAGAAAAGACTGTCGGGTATCCCTTAGGCTTTCTCCATGGTGCATTCAATCTACGCCAAGTCATATTCATCCCTAGGGTCGAAGTCTTTGTTGCCTCAATCCTATAATGCTCTCTCACAAAAGCCACAGCAAGTTTCTTATAGTCTAGGACCACATTGACCTCCCACAGACGATGCAACACCTTTCTCCATTCAGATGAAAGGGTGTTAATAAGGGCATTCATCTTTTCAAAGTCCGGCATACAATAACATTTCCAGATGATGTCCTGTATCATCTTATTGACCTTGACCACGTGATTAGCCAAATCACCATTTTCCCATCGATAAGCAACTAACTCAGCTCTCAATGTTGCAAGTCTTTCTTTTTATTCAGGCGTCCTAGCCATAATCGGGGTTCGATATCTTCTTACCATGCTTCCTGCAACAAATGCAGAAAAAAAAAAATCGAATGACTATTATTAATAAAACATGATACTTGCAAGAAATACATTCTGCCCCCCCTTCAGTTTTTTTTTTCTTCACCGGTCAACGGTGGTCAACGCCGGTCAATGGTCAACGGATGACTGGGTCAGGTCAACGGGTCGAGTCAACGGGTCAGACGGGTCAAAAACGGGTCGGGTCCGGTCAAAAAATTCTGATCGGGTCAAATCAGCGTGGCTGACGTCAACCATGTCAAGCATGCGCTCACGTCACGCGTGTGCGGCAACCATTGCGCACGTGTGACGCACGTGCCGACGGAGCCACTGTTTGTGGCGGCACGTGGGGGCGCGTGCGGCGTCCCCCGGCGGCTTGCCACCCGTCGTTTTACTCGTCTCAACGAGTACTACGACCCTACACTTTCAAAAATAAATTTTGACGCACGGAAATCGAGAAACCACTTCGAACAGTACAGCCGGGTGTTGGTTTTTCGTACCCGAGCATTTGTCGGCGCCGTTTCACGAATTCCGGACAAAAAATCCATTTTATGAACATATCAAAAGATTAGGAAACAAGAACACATGCTCTGATACCAATGACGGAAACGAATTCCTGAATATAATACTAAAATGCGGAAAAACGAGCCCATTCTACACTTAAATTACCGATCGTACGAAGTATGTTACAAGAACGAACATACCTCTTTTTTTACAGATTAAATGCACCCACTGCAGCTTTGAGAGAGAATGATCTTGAACAAAATCCTTTTCTTTTATCCTTTTATGAGAACGATTATTTCTGATGTTCAATGTTTTGCACTTTTTCAGAACACAAAAACACACACACATGTACATTCTACAAATCTCACTTTTGTCTTTTTGTCTTCAGAGAATAACTGCCAAATGCGATTATTCTCTTTTGTGGATTGGGTTAGCCCATCATGGGCGGCCCAATGCACAATACCTATCACAAACCCTCAAAAACATTATCTTAATCTTGGTTACTACTGTAATGGCATGCCCCGGAATTTGACCCGGTCCATAAAAACCTCGGAAAATCTCCCACCACCATCTTCAAAGCCATCGTCGTCGACAACTTCACTTCACACTTTCACCTGCAACTGCAAACTTGTCCTCTCCATGGGCAACGAGTCGAAGTGAAGCCTCCCCATCGCGATGTTCCCGTGGCTCGCTCACAGCCACATCACTCCCTTCCTCGAGCTCTCTAAGTTCCTCTCCCTCCATGGCCACGCCGTCTCCTTCCTCTCCACCCCAAAGAACATCGCTCGCCTCACTCGCGCCCGCCCCGAACTCCCTCCCTCCATCCGCCTCGTCTCCCTCCCCATGCCGTGCGTCCCCAACCTCCAGAGCTCAGCCGAGTCGACCTCCAACTTGGACATCGACTTCGTCCCCTTACCTCAAAAGGGCCTACGACCTGCTCGAGCCAGCCCTGACCCACTTCCTCTCGGGCAGCCATGTGGACTACGTGATCCACGACTTCGCCAGCCACTGGCTCCCGCGGGGCCACTGCTCGGCTCGAGGTTGGCTCAGTGTTCTTCAGCACCATCAACGCAACCGGTGGCACTTAATTTTTACCTATCCATTTAAGATTTAAGTGCACGAAAATTAGGAATTAAATTTTAACCCTTAAATTACATGATATATAGATAGTAAGCGCATTTGCATTAATAGAATTTAGTAGAGCTTTTTTTTTCTTTTTATTTTATATAAAAATCATTATAAAAAGTAATAAAATAAGCGTAAAAGACAAAAGGAGAGCTCTTCCCGGGGCTGGTACCAGAGTATTTCTTTCTCTCTCTCAAATCCACGCTTTCACAAAAGCAGCAAAGATAAGAAAGGACAAAAGAAGCATTATCACAAAATTACAGAGAGGGGGATGTCCATTGCAGGAAGGTCAAAATAAACACAAGAAAGGGCGCTCCCACACTTTCTTTTTCTTGTTGCCTTCGTACATGCACTCATAAAAAAGGAAATTGGAGTCTGCATAGAGAGAGAGAAAGAGAGGGGGAAGGCCATCTTTTTTTCAGAGGGAAGGGGGAAGAGAGAGCGAGAGGGCAAAAGAGAGGAGAGCTTTGAAGAGTTCCAGAGAGAACAGGTGGGAAGCGGGAGCCGAAACCGAGAGAAAATCGAGAGAGAGAGAGAGAGTGAGCTCGAGAGAGATCCGGAGAAGGGACTCCGAAAAGGAAGGAACCTTGCAAACCCCTCATCCTTCATCTCCTCCGAACAACCACGACCACCGTCTCCGTTCGACGTCCTCTAGCCGGCAGCACCCTTCTCGTGGCTTATGACTCCTAGATCCTGACATTCCCGAAGGCGAGGAGGACCCGAACGGGAAAGGGGGAAAAAACTCCCGACCGAGAGGGCACCGAGAGAATCATAAAAGCAAGATTTTTCCTCTTTGACCGGTTGTCCATCTTAATTGCCGCTGGCTCCTGTCGAGCCTCAAGCCACTGCGCTTCATCACGGTCAGCCCCGAACCAGGTATGCCCCGGTCTAATCTTGCTGCCTCCCTTCCCCTGCCTCTCGGGTGCCGAGCGCACTGAACTTTTTCGGTGGCCAGCCACCCAGCCCCGTCAATGGTGGCTTACATTTGCTTCGCACTCAAGCGAGTCGTTTTAAAAGTCGTACGTTAAGAAGGCCGTGAATCTCGTTAAAATCAGTCCCGTAGCTCCATTCCCCGACCCGCCTACTACCTGTTCGGCAAAATGTCGAGGTGAAACTCCGAAATCTGTTTTTCCAAAACCGGCACTCTAAAACTTCCGTATACGCATGGTTTGCTCCAATATTGTCACTGACTTCAAGTTTTCTCTGTCTTTCATATGGTTTTTTCGTGATTCGCACATTGTCTGAGTCAGCCGCGTGTACACATTCCCTCGCCGGAAGCTCTATTCCCCTTGCTGGGTGATGCCCGCGGTTTGAGGCCACAACCGTTAGCCCTCTATCTCCATTTTACGTGTATTCATGCCTGTTTGTCCATACCTAGCGTCTGTTGTTGGGGTCGAAAGTTTGATGGTCGGGAAACGAAAGTGTGTCACCAATGTTAGCGATTTAGTGGCCGATGGCGCTGGTTTAGGGACTTTGGTTCGGTGATGGTGGGGTTGCGATTTCGATCCGAGTAGATTCGTCATTGATGCTAGTCGAAGGAGCCGATTTCGATTCGGAGCTTGGGTCGCCGGCGATTCATTGATAAGGGGACGTTCGCGGTGAGCTCTCGGTGAAGAAAAAGAAAGCGTTATGGAAGGATAAGACCAGAAATGCTCGTGGGAAAAGAGACCAGAAAAGACAAAAGAGAAAAAGAAGAGAGGGAAAATTAAAATAATTTAGAAAAGAATTGTTTAAATGAAAGTTCCGGGCGGGTCGGAAATCCGGTTCAGGCAATCGGGCAGATCAGTCAGGGACCCGGTCCGGAGTTTTTATTAATGAAAATATAAAAAATTTTAAAAAATTTTAAAAATTGAAAATTAAAAAAATTAAAAATTTCAGAAAATTTCAGAAAAATTCCAAAAAATCCAGAAAATTAGGAAATGTCCATAAATCAGTTTTTGGCTTAATTTCATTAGATATTAGTGTTTTTCTCATTCTAGACTTAGTTTAAAACTTGTAAAAATTGAGAGAACCTTTGAAAATTTTTCCAAAAATCGGACAAGCCATGAGAGTTTTATTTTAGGGCTTTTGATTGCATTTTCCTTTTAGAGACGATGCTAGATCACTGGTTGTTATTTTCTTCATAATTATCTGGTTGCTTATTTTTAATACATTAATTGTTATTTTCTGTTTCTAAACCGATTAGGCGGAGTCTTAGTTTTTTCGATAGGCTGCCCAGTATGTTATTTTGCGGAAATTCAAGTTTAGATACTGAAATAGCACTAGTTAAATCGATAGTGTAATCAAGTCCTTGAATTTTAGAATCTCTAGTTTTCGCACGTATCGAAACGACACTCCTGCGTCTCGATCAGGATTTCTAGCCGACCCTTGATCATGGCTAGTGGCAATTCTAATCGATTGCTTAAATTAAACAATTCTCGTCACACGAGGTATGAGACTTGGGAGTGCCTCGATCATTGGATTAATGAACCATTTAGTTCACCCTTCAAATGAACCAATCATTGTTCATATCCATCGGCAAATATCTCTTGGCCTAAACCCGATCTTTTTCGGGACGGATACATCGCGACAGCAACCTCGCTAGCGTTCCTCGGCCCGACATCAGAACTCATCAACGGCCAGTGCCATAAGCCGGAGGACCTGACCTGCGTGACGGAGTGGATCCCATACGAGTCCACAATTTGCTTCAGGCTCCAAGAGGTGCTAAAGCACCAGCGGTGCATGGACGAGGTCTCTGATTTCTGCAGGTTCGGCCACGTGGTCAACGGCTGCGATTTCGTGATCGTGAGGTGCTGCTGTGAGTTCAAATCGGAGCCGTTGAGCTTCTTGTCGGAGATTTACCAAAAGCCCGTGATTCCAATTGGGCTAGTGACACCGGCTATCCGAGAGGAGGTTGGAGACAATGATGAGAAATGGAAAGCCCTAAAAAGTTGGCTCGACAGTAAGTGCAAGAAATCGATGCTTTATGTCACGCTCGGAACCAAAGTGATTTTGAGTAGCAAGTTGATGAACGAGTTTGTTTCCGAGATTGAGAAATCCGGGTTGCTGTTCATTTGGGTGGTTAGGAAATGCCCGGTCCCGCCCGGGTTCAAGGAGCGAGTCTCGGACCGAGGATTCGTCTGGGCAGGTTGGGCCCCGCAGACGTGGATCTTAGCCCACAAGGTGATTGGCGGGTTCCTTATGCACTGTGGCTGGAACTAAACTATTGAGGCACTAAGCCATGGGCTACCCCTGGTGCTATTCTCCAGGGGAGCTCGGACCAGGGCATAATGGCCCAGTTCTTGCACGAGAAGCGGGTGGGGTTCAAAGTGCCTAGGGATGAGGTATACGGGTCATTCACAGGCGACGTGGTGGCCGAGTCAATCCGGCAGGTCATGGTGGAGCGCAGGGGGGAGCCGATAAAGACAACTGCATGGGCCATGAAGAAGGTGTTTGGCGACATGGAGTTGCAAAACAAGTACCTGCAGGTATTTGCAGGGATCTTAGAGAAAGGTGCCACTAAGGAGCAAAAGATGGTGAACTAAAATTTGCAAGACGAGCAATGCTAAGTATATCAAATCGCTATACGAAATTGATATGTACGGTAATGTGATTGGTCTTCATCGGATATTGAATATGACTGGATTTAACTTTTGTCACATTCACCTTTTTGATTAATTTGTAGAATAATAACTTTAGTATACCTAATATCATTCGTGCAAATTCACTATATATGGAGTTCCAATCGACATCAAAAGTCTAAGGGTTAATACAACGAAAAACCCTAAACTGATACATCCATGACAATTTTATCCCGAACTATTTTTTTGACCACAAAAAACCCCAAACTGGTACACCTGTGATAAATTTACCCCGAACTATTTTTTTGACCACCAAAAATCCCAAACTAGTACACTTGTAACAATTTTACCCTGAACTATTTCTATGAACACCAAAAACCCCATACTGGTACATCTGTGATAATTTTACCCCCGAACTAATTTTTTTATCACTAAAAACTCCAAACTAGTACATTTGTGACAAATTTACCCTCTATTAGTGTCCGTTAAATTATATTAATATCACAAAAAAATCACAAATTTGTAAACTTGTGACAAACAGAGAGCTAAAACCCAAAACCGGTACACATGTCAATTACCACATGTCATTAAACTTAGCAATTTGATAGTAAAATTTAACGGAAACTAACGGAGGGTAAATTTGTCACAGGTGTACCAATTTGGAATTTTGGTGGCCAAAAAATTAGTTTTTGGATAAAATTGTCACAGATATACCAGTGTGGGGTGTTTATGGTCAAAAAAATAGTTCGGGGTAAAATTGTCACAGGTTTACCAGTTTAGGATTTTTTGTGATCAAAAAAATAGATTTTGGTAAATTTGTCACAGGTGCACCAGTTTAGGATTTTTCGTGATATTAACCCAAAGTCTAATCATTTCACGAATAGGCTAAAGTTTCACAAACGGCAAGATCTTGATTTTTCCTAAACCCAACAGAAAGAAGCGTCTAAAGAATAGCATCGGCCATTGTGGATGTGGTCAATTAACACAATATCAATGATTAATTAAAAGTAGAACAAAAGCTACCATTAAAAAATATGCGCAAGGAATGCATGAGGGTGAGCACTTTGCACACTCAAATGTACGAGGGAAGAGACTGGGAAAAAATATCGAAACCCGACATTGCGGGCGACCTAATTTAAAATTTGCCACGATTAGCATAAGAAAACTTATTCTAGAAACATAAAATAAAACATAATTTGTTTGAAGACGATTAAGGTGGCGTTTAGTTCAGCATTTGCCAAGCCCTTTGGGGCTCTAAAGTCTCTTAGGCAAATACAAATGGTATTTGGCAATTTTTTTGAAGGGTTTTGGGGAGATGTAATTGTTGTAATTATATTATCTATAATGTGATCCCACATTCAATTTATTATTGGCCACATTAATTAATTTCGTTGACGTTTATTGAGCGCATTAAAATACGTGATAACTATAATCGCCCAATATTAACATAACTAGTTTGATTGAAGAAGTTATTTATAAGGATATGATTAGGGATATAAATAGGTCATCTAAGCCAAATCCTCTCTTAAGCTGAATATCTGAGACATCAGAAAACACATCATTGACGTTGAGAGGGCAATTGAATAGAAATACCTATTGACGATCGTCAAAGCTCAGTTCTCAATTTCAGTTCTCAATTTCATCAATGGCTGGAGGTTAGTATAAATTTTTCACATTTCCACAAACGATTTTGATTATGTATGATATTGTTTATCCATGAATAATTGGAATCTTCAGTATTCCGCTAAATTAATTCTAACAGTTGGTATCAAAGCCACGTATGCCTTTGCCTTGATGATTTTTCGTGGGATTTTGAATGAAGAAATTGGCAATTCCAACTAAATTCAAGCAACCCACCACCCGGCTTCAAACCAATACGGTTGCACCGCCATTGGCAACAAAAGCCCTAAGTTAATTTGGCATTAAGTTGATTGTCGGAGACGAATTGGGCAGCGGAAGTCACGGTGGTTAGGGTTTGTGTTTTTGCAGAATTTTAATTAATTCGGGCCAATTTCTTGGCTATTTTTGCCAATTCTTGGACCTATGCGGTCGCACCAACATGGTCTCCGAAACCCTCAACTCAATTTGGTCGAAGGTGGGCTGCCGAAGGAGACTCGGCGGCAAAAGGGACAACAGAAGCAAAGGGACGATCGAACTCGTGTGATGAAAGCAAACGCATGTGACACACGCACCCATGCGAAGGCCTGGGGAATGTGATCCACGCGCCCGCACAGTGGATTACGTGCATGTAGTGCACGCGATAGCGTGATGGCTTGGGCGCGTGTAGCACATGCACTAGTACAAGTCCTAGTGCGTTAATTACTGTTCTACCATTCTCATATGATTTTCCGATTTTGCCTCTCTCCGCATTGAAAATTTATGTTTTGCTCTCGCCACTTGATTTTCCTATTTTGTCCTTGCTGCATGGATTTTATTGTTTTGCCCTTGTAGGTAATTATATGAATGTTTTATCCGTAAAATTAAATGTCAAATTATCCATATATAATTTTTGCTTAATTAGAGATTAGCCACAGCATCTCTAATTATCTTAAATTATATATATTAAGAGATTTTGGATCACATATAGTAAACGGACATTAATTGTAATTAATCATATCAATATAATAAATTTTTTCTCATAGGAATTTTTATTATATTAATATGATTAATTAGGATGAAATATCATATTATTTTTCTTAATTTACCCACAGGGATTAAGAAAAGAAATATAATATGATAGTTTCTTCATAAAGTTAATTATGAATATATTTAAATTAAAAATTTAGCCCACATGCAGTTTTTATGTTATGTGATTTGATATGCAGTTTTACAACCTGTGAATTTCTCTAAATTTAAGAATGATGTTTTCATGTGAAATGATGAAATCTATAAAGTTTGGAAGAAGCTAATCCTTCTTCAATTGGGGTGCATGGACATTGACTATACTATAAGGAAAGACGAACCACCTGCTCCTTCTGATACGAGCATTGTAGCTGAGATAGCCATTTATGAACATTAGGAGTAGTCCAGCAGCCTTAGTGTGATTTTCATAAAGACTAAAATATCTCATAGTACCCGTGATTCGATTGCTTAGCATAGCAATGCTAAAGCTTTGTTGGAGGCCATTTGTGCACAATTTGAGACATTAGAAAAAGCGCATGCTATGACCCTGATTATGAAATTTTTATTTTTAAAGCTCACTAGTATTAGAGGTGTGCGTAAGCACGTCATGAAGATGAGGGACATTATGGCTCAGCTAAAGGACCTTGAGGTTGAGATATCTGAGTCTTTTCTTGTGTATTATATTCTGAACACTCTTCCACAACAGTATACACATTTCAAGATCTCTTATAACACATATAAGAATAAATGGTCAATTAATAAACTCATGACCATATGTGTTCAAGAAGAAGAAAGGCTACTTATGGAATCAAAGAGAGTGCTCATTTGGCAACACAAGGAAAGCATAACGAGTGAGGCAAGCAGAAGGGAAAGAGTAAATTACCTCCCCAAGCTAACATTAAGAAGGAATCAAAATGCTTCTTTTGTGAAAAAGAAAAATGAGCATATGAGGAAGGATTGTGTCAGATTTAAGATTTGACTCGAGAAGAAAGGTAATCCAACCTCTTGAATCTGTTATGAATCCAATATGGCTGATGTGAGTCACAACACTTGGTGGATTAATTCTAGATCTATAATCTATATTTTGAATTCCATGCAGGGTTTTCAAAACCACGTGAAACCAGTGAGAAGGAGCAATGCATCTATTCTGGAAACAAGATGCGTTCGTAAATGAAAGCTATTAGGACATGCAAATTGGTTCTCAATAGTGGTTTTGTTTTGAATTTGGAAAGTACCTTTTATATTCCAAGTTTTTCTAGAAATTTGATTTCAGTTTCAAGACTTGCACCAATAGATTATTCCTTTTTAACTTTTCAAATTCAACTTTCAGTTTATCCTTTAAATCTAAAATTGTTGGGAATGGTATTTTGTCTAATGGTTTTGTTTCGAATTAATTTACAAGACAATGCATTTGATAATGCGACGCATGTTCATGATAACGCTAATATAAAATGATGTGCTGTGAATGTAGATTCCTCTATGTTGTGGCACCGGAGATTGGGACACATCTTCATAGATAGAATTAAATGATTAGTCAATGATGGAGTACTTAGTACTTTAGATTTTACTGATTATAACACTTGCGTGGACTGCACAAAGTGAAAGTAGACTAACAAGAAAAAGAGAGATGCCAAGAGGAGTACCAAAATATTATAAATCATACATACAGATATTTGTAATCCAGATATGAACTCGTATGGTCAGAAGTATTTTATCTCCTTCATAGACGATTATTCACATTTCACATATTTCTACTTGCTTCATAATAAGAACGAAGCATTAAATGTTTTTAAGGTATTCAAAACCGAAGTAGAGAAAAAATGTGATAAACAAATTAAGATCGTAAGATTAAATAAAGGAGGTGAATGCTATGGTAGATATACTGAAGATGGACAAGCACCTGGTCCATTTGTGAAGTTTCTTGAAGAGCATGGGATAGTTGCCCAATACACAATGCATGGTTGTCTGGACCAAAATGGCATAGCAAAAAGAAGAAATCAAACTTTATTGGACATAGTGCGGAATATGCTTAGTAACTCCAAACTTCATAAGTCCTTGTAGATTGAAGTTCTTAAAACGGCAGTGTACATATTGAACCGAGTTCTAACTAAGGCTATCCGAAGGACGCCTTCTGAGTTATTCAAAGGTTGGAAACCGAGTTTGCAACATGTACACATTTGGGGATGCCCGTCTAAAGTAAAAGTTTACACAAGAAAAGAAATTAGACACAAGAACTACAAGTGGGTTTTTTTGGGTATACCAAAAAATCCAAGGGATACAAGTTTAATTGTCCATCTCATACCACCAGGATTGTGACATCGAAGAACGCTAAGTTTCTTGAAAATGACTTGATTAGTGGGAGCGATCAATTGAAGGACATTATTCCTGAGAAAGATCATTCAGATACTCAACCTTCCACATCAAGTGTTAGATTAGTTGTCGTTTATAACACCCCTCCAATTCAATGCCATGGAGGATGAGATAAGTTTTATGACATCTAACAAAGTCTGAGATTTGATTGAATTGCCTAATAGTGCGAAAGCCATTGGTTGTAAATAGGTCATCAAAACTAAGAAGTTGTCGTTTGTAGCACACCCTCTAGTTCAACCGATTGTTATGAAACTAGGATTTTGTTTTTGATTAGGGAGTTGCTTGTGAATTGGAACAAAGTGTACCCTACACTTGTGCATCACAGATTCTACAGAAACCTCATCTCGATGTAAAATATAAAAGAGCTCTCTAGGGTCACGTGACTACCAACTCCCAACTCCCCTTTTCTCTGCCTCTTCGGATTTGAAGAACTGTTGTGTAGTAACCATCATGCATTCATTTTTGGTTCGTGCAATATCCTATATAATCAAATGATGAGTACCTAACTAAATATGACAAAATGTAATAGCAACTAAGGGTAGAAACAAAGTTTTCTGATACGTAGAAGAGCGATATGATTGACATTGTTCAAGATTCTGTATTTTTGTTCAACAAGGTATCGTTCATCAAAACTTCCAATGCTAACTCACGATGATAACCATTCAGAAGGAAAGTTTTCACATAACTTAAATTGGATTGGCATAATCTCTAATACATTTCACATAACTTAGTTTATGAGCCCACACAGTGAGATAAGGAGGCATTGAACAAAAATGGAGGCACCAAATAGTTACCTTGATAATAGCCACATACGGTTTTTCATGTTTTTCCTCGGGGACCACAAGTATAGTATCCTCCCGAATGATAGCCACAATATGATAACAAGAAAAGTTAAAACAAAAGTTTGAAGAAGAAGGAAAGTAAAGAATTTCAACTCTGCTTAAAAGGGAAGAGGTGAACATTTTTCCAAAGAGGATCATAACAGTAAGTTGCCTAAGCATTTATCTTTGATTATATCCTCTAGAAAAGGAGATGGAATTCAATTGCCAATTAGTTGGGAATATCTTTCTGGGGAAAGCCGGGCATGCTTTTGTTGACATTACAACGTCAACTGAACAAACAGGCAAACAAATGCCACCAGGTGTTCCAAAGTGAAAACGAAAAACACAAAAACAATATTTTACTAAATTAACGAAAGCAAAACGTATATCTTTCAACAAATTACACAGCCTAATTGATTATATAGACCAAAGGAACGCAATTTGCGAATAAAGGAGATATCAAGAAACCGTAGTGAAGCAATCTTTTCCACTAAAACAAAGAAAAAGGTAAGGCAAAATTTGATGTCCTGAAAACCAACCTAAAACGAAAAATAAGAACACGAGAGAGAAAATGAACAACCCCATCCAATATAGATTCGCTAAGGGAAAACCAATAAAAAAAAGAAGAAGAAGAACCAACCATTAAAGTTCCACACCCTGCTGATATTAATCTGGTAAATTCAATTGTTCAGTAATTACTAGAAGCTATTGAACAATCAATTGAACAACACGCTCTTGTGGAGAGTGTTGATACAACATTAAGACAATCTGCTAGAATGAACAAATCAGCAATTCCTAATGATTGCATTGTGTATCTACAAGAATCTCGCTATAATGTTAGAGCTGAAAATGATCCTGAAACGTTTTCACAAGCTATGAGTTATGATAAATCCAATTTGTGATATAATGCCATGGAGGATAAGATGAGTTCTATTACATCTAACGAAGTTTAGGATTTGGTTAAGTTGCCTTATGGTGCGAAGTCCATTTGTTGTAAATAGGTCTTCAAAACTAGGAAGAACTCATTAGGCAACATTGAAAGATATAAAGTTAGACTTGTTGTTAAAGGATTCACTCAAAGGGTGAGAATCGATTACACGAAAACATTTTCTCATGTATCTAAGAAAGATTCTTTTCGTATAGTTTTGGCATTGGTTGCCCATTTTGACATAGAATTGCATCAAATGGATGTGAAAACGACGTTCCTCAATGGAGAATTGGAGGAAGATGTTTATATGAAACAACTAGAAGGGTTCTTTTCTAGTAATGGTGAGCATTTGGTGAGCAAGCTAAAGAAATCTATATATGGCTTGAAACAGGCATCCCACCGATGGTACTTAAGGTTCAATGATGTTATCTCTTCATTCGATTTTGTTAAGAATGTCATTGATCAATTTATATACCAGAAGGTTAGCAGGGCAAAATTTATTTTTTTGTCCTAATTGTAGATGACATTTTACTTACAGCCAATGATAAGGGGTTGCTTCGTAAAGTGAAACAATTTTTCTATAAGAGTTTTGATATGAAAGACATGGGTGAGGCATCTTATGTCATTGGCATTAAGATTCACAGGAATAGGCCTCGAGACATTTTAGGATTTCTCAAGAAACCAATATCAATAAAGTGTTAGAGAGATTTCGTATAAAAGATTGTTCACCAAGTATAGCATCTATTGTGAAGGATGACAGGTTCAATTTGAACCGATGCCCAAAGAACGATTTCAAAAGGGAACAGATGAATAACATCCCATATGCTTCTGCTGTCAGAAGCTTGATGTATGCTCGGATTTGCACTCGACCTGACATGGAGAGCTACAAAGAAGGTAACGAGGTATCTTCAAGGTACAAAGAATTACATGCTTATGTATAGACAAACTGACAACCTGGAGGTAGCTGATTATTTGGATTCGGGTTTCATCGGTTAGGTTAATTCTCAAAAATCAACATCTGGATACATTTTTATGTTTGTTAGCAAAGCCATGTCTTAGAGGAGTACGAAGCAGACTTTGGTTGCTACTTCCACTATGGAGGCTAAGTTCGTTTCTTCTATTGAGACTACCTCACATGGTGTGTGGTTGAATAGTTTCATATCTAGGCTTAGAGTTGTGGAATCCATTACTAAGCCATTAAAGATATTTTGTGACAATTCAACTGCGGTTTTCATGGCTAAAAAACAACAAAAGTGGTAGTCGAATTAAGCACATCGACCTTAAGTATTTAACCATAAAAAAACGTGTTAAAGAGAATAAAGTTGTCATAAAATACGTTAGCACTGAATTGGTGTTAGATAATCCTTTAACTAAAGGCATGCCACTAATGAGTTATAAGGATCATGTGATTATGATAGGAATTGGTCCAATCATGTAAATTTTTGTCATATGGACGAATTTGTGAAACTCTTACTCAATTATGGTGTATACATTCAGTTATTTTAAGAATAACAATCATTTTTGACTTAGAATAAACATAAAGTTTATTCATTAAGTTATGTTATCACATATGAGCTGATAAGACGCATTGTGATACATGGAAGATAATACTCATTCTAAGAGAACTTATCGCCATGATTCATGTGTTTTATATTGAGAATGAAGTTTTTGTGGATTTGATTTAATATTCCGTTTGATGAAATGTTGAGATCAAGCGGGAAAATATTATAATTATATTATCTATAATGTGATCTCACATTCAGTTTATTATTACCCACATTAATTAATTTCGTTGACGTTTATTGAACACATTAAAATATGTGATAACTATGATTGCTCAATATTAAGATAACTATTTTGATGGAAGAAGTTATCTATAAGAATGTCTTGGGGATATAAATAGATCATCTAAGTCAAACCCTCTCTTGAGTTGAATATCTGAGGTATCAAAAAACACACCATCGATGTTGAGAGGCTAATTGGATAGAAGCACCTATTGACGATCGTCAAAACTTCGCATATCAAGTTTTCAAGTTCATCAATGGTTGGAGGTTAGTATAGATTCTTCACGTTTCCGCAAACGATTCTAATCATACATCATTTTGTTTATGCATGAATAATTGGAATCTTCAATCTTCTGCTAAATTAATTCTAACAACAATTGCATCTCCAAAGATCTTGAAAGGCATATAGGGGAATGGAGGGTTGAAGGTGCCTTGAGAAGTAGCATTTTCGGAATGCTACTTCCTGGATCAATGAAAATATGTCAATTTCCCATTGTCGCGACCAACCCGTCCCGATTGGTTAGGCTAAGGAGGTAATTGTCGAAGAATGTGAATATTAATTGATTCATTTAAAGGACAAATCAAATAGTTCATTAATCCAAAAACCGAGGTACTCCCAAGCCTCATACCTCGCGCGACAAAAGTTGTCTAATTTATGCATTAAATTAGAGTCGCCACTAGCTACAATTAAGAGTCGGTTAGAAACCTTAATCAAGAAATGAGAGTGTCGTCTTGATATGCACGAAAATCAGAGATTCTAGAGATCGGGCACTTAATTACACTAGTGAACTAACTAGTGCATGTTCGGCACCTAAACTTGATCACTCGCTAACTAACGCACTGGACAGTCTATTGAAAAAGCTTGAGATTTCACCTAACCATGCTAAAAATAGAAGATAACAACCAATGTATTAAAGGTGTACAACCAAATAATCATAAAGAAAATAAACAACCAGCGACAAAGTATCGTCTCTAAAAAGAAAAGGTACTCAAAAGCCCTAAAGTAAAACCCTAATGGCATGTGCGAATTTTTTGGAAATTTTTTTTTTAATTTTTCTCAATTTTTACAAATTTTAAACTAAGTCTAGAATGAAATAAACGCTAATATCTGATGAAATTAAGCCAAAAATTGATTTCTGGATATTTCCTAATTTTCTAGATTTTTCTGAATTTTTATGAATATTTTGATTTTTTTAATGTTCTCAAACTTTTTAATATTTTTTGGATTTTTGAATATTTTCGATTTTTTTGGAATTTTTAATATTTTAAATTTTTTAATAAAAATATTTTTTATATTATAATAGTAAAATAATATAAAACGGACCGGGTCGGATCTCCACGTCCGACCCGGAAGCGGCGGCCCGGGTCCACCGCGAGGTGGGCTCCACAAAGGCCCAAATTCGAATACCCTATAACCCAAATAAAACAATTAGATAAAAACACTCAAGCCCAACCCGCTGAAAATAAGAACCTAAATAATTCTTCAGCCCAATTTATCCAATTCGGCCCACCCGCGATTGGCCCAAAACCTAAAAAGGATTTCTAGTTCTAAAACAAGAAAAGCCCAAAGCCATTAAAACATAATAACCGTAAAGCCAGCCCAAACACAAGAAAAAACCTACCCGGTTGGACCCACACGCCCGGCCCGGTTCCCGGCCACCGACCTGACTTGCGCCTCTCGCCCCCCCCCCCCCCCCCGCGCTTGCGGCGAGCGGTGTCGCCGACCCTAGCGCCGGCGACTAGCCCTGCACCAGCCAACCTCGGTGCTCCGTCTGGCCGGCCACCTCGCCTGACGCCTTGAGCCAAACCCGGCACCGCTCCTCCGCTAGTGTCGCCGCCGGCTCGACTCGCCCCGCCCCAACGCCGGGTCCGACGCCTCCCTGCCGCGGTCCCGCTCCGATGCTTCCACGGTAACACGCCCAAACCGCCGCCCGAGCAGCCTGCCATCCGTCGTCCCCTCCGATGCCGCGCCGCGTCGGATGCCCAACCGCCGTTTGAGCCGCCTGCCGTCGCTGCAGCCGCGAATGCCGGCCCCTCCGCCTATGTCACGGACAGCTTAAAACCAACGATCGCACCCACGCCCACCGAGCTCCGATGCTTCCCCTGCCGCGGCGCTCCTTTCGCCTGAGCCGAGCACCACTCCGCCGCCCGACGCCACAACCAACGAAAATCCAAAAAAATGGCCCAAGCTCGTAGACAGAAAACTTCTGAATCTAACTTGGGAATATCGACGAACAGTTGGAATGCGCTACGAAATTAAAGGTTTCCGGCTTGGCCGGGGCTCAAAACTCCGCTGGGGTTCAAGATACATGACGTACGGAAATTGGGAGCAAGCACGAGGACGTCGCGGGCCGAAACTCGTGCGAGCCGGACGGCCACGAGCTCCGGCCAGTGTACCCGAGAAACAGGGGGCGCAAATCAGAACCAGGGAAAGAGAGATGGCCGTTTGGGCGCTTCCTACCCAGCTCGACGACGGTTGGAGAGGGGCGGTGTTGGTGAGTTGGCGGCCGCAGCGCACGTACGGTGGTCGACGGAGTCGCTCTCCCTTGCTCTCTCTCGGCTTCTCAAACTCCCGGCCTCTCTGTTCACGCAACCTCACGGTCCTTTGTGGCCGGTCAGTCACGCTCGACCGCGAGCCCGTCGTGGTCGGCCGGTCAGCAGGTCGGCGGAGGGGGAGCCCAGCCCGGCCGCCGGAGGATGGCCGACGCCGGTCTCGCTACATTGGCAATATTCGTTCGCAATTTCGCCATGTCACTTCAATTTGTGATTTTTACAATTTGTGGTCTACTTGGCATGTTGGTTTGTGTCCTCTAACCCTAGAATTCTTGAATTTTTTTTTTGCCTTTCTTCGCGAGTTGTCTTGATTCATGGATTGATTGTAACCCTGGCAATCTACCCTTTTTTCCAGGTAGAATCACGTTGTTTCTCTCCATTAGATTTTAGTTTGGATTAATTTCAATATATACTTTACTTGTTGAGCATTTTTTTCTTACTCTGGTGTCTGTGATTTTTCATTTTCATATCTTGCTAAATTTGATTTGGTACTTCATTTGTCTTGGGATTTAATTTGATAGTTTCATGTTTCAGCTCTAATCAAAAGATCTACCGAGCTCTAGTCGTTTTAATTTGCTGGTCAATTGTTTGGACAACTTCATGTTGAGCATGAAGATTTTTACGATGTCACTTTGTCCTAATTTGACTTCACTTCAATTGCTAGGTTTTGTTTTGTCCCTCTCAAATTTGTTCATGTTCATATTACTAGAAGTTGACAAGTTCATCAAAGGAAAAGGAATATTGGACTGCCAAAGATGTGAAAACATTTGTAAGTTGTGCATTAAACAAATTGAAAAAAGCAATCGTCCTGCAACCTACAAGAGAGATGGATTGACAGTAATAATCAATAAGTTCGAGTAGTTGAGGGGCAAAAAGTATGATAAAACTCAAATGAAGAGTTAGTGGAATAATCTTAAGGAAGAATGAAAAAGATGAAGGACATTGGTTTTAAGTGAAACAGGACTAGGATGGGATTGAATGAAGAAAACTATTGATGCGAGTGATAAATGATGGGAGAATAAAATTCGGGTTTTTATCACTTCTTTTTTTACTTTTCTATTAAGTTCACTTCAATGATACAACATACTCAAATGCTCTATTATAACATGCTAATTCTAAGCTTTAAGGTTTTTAAGATGAAAGGTACACCTTCCGATTTTGAAATGTTGTTAGAAAGACCATTCAAAGATACACAAGGTTCATGTATTGATGAGGATGTTGAGGCCACACAACCCAATATCAGTGATGGTGCAAGATCTACTGATAATAATTTGGAGTGTCATATGGGTGAAAATATTGCTAAACCAATTATAATTCAAACCCATGAAACAGTGGCGCAAACTTAAATGAGGCAAAATCGAGAAAAGAAAGAAAAGAGATTGACCCTAATTACGTATATTAAGTTGACCATGGTGCTATAAATGAGGGGGTGAGTGCTACAAATGATAGTGTGTCACCTAACATGGCACATTTAAGTGATGAAATAGCCATGATTTTAAGAAATAATGGAGGAAATTTGTAATATTTAAGGATAACGTATTTCTTGTCACGGGACATAAGTGAATGTGTTTATTATAATAAAATTACTCTCTTTTTGATTGAGAGGATCTACTTTGATATGATTTTTTTATTTATAAATTTGTTAATATATATCTTTTACATTATTCTCAACGCGAAAATATAAAAGTTAAAGTTATTATTATTTTTTTCAATTTTAAACAGATTAAAGTTAAAAAACTTAAATTGGTCACACCAAGGGACTTTCCAAATATATGTTTTCCAAACAACATTTCCTCCGAAATTTCTTTCCAAGGCACTTTTCAATTACAGTTTACCAAATAGTATTTACATTTCATCAAACCCCTTTAGACTAAAGGGTTTTGCATTTTCCCAAAGGCTTTCCGTAAAAGCCAAACCAAATGCAGCCTAAAACTCTCGACACATGGACCAGAAAATCTTTTGGACGTGTAGAGAGAAAGCCACTATGTGGCAAGTACATGTGCTTGGTCATTGGGTAACTTTTGAATGAGAATCCTAGAATTCAAATGATATAAACATAAGGCTAAGATTGGGATTTTTAGATGAATTTAGATATTGGTAGAGTTGATGAATATAATCGGTCATGGAGCTAAAACAATACGACGTATATATATACATAGTGGCATGGCACTATGTATAATCGGTCTAATCTAATTTAATAAAACATGTCTATACAGAAGGTTGCACCATCCATCTGCTAAGTATAAAATTTTGAGAGATCATCGCCAACTATTATGAAAGGTTAGACTAATAAATGAATGTGTAATTTAATATTCAATATTCTAACATTCCGTGTCACACCTAAGCTAGACTTTACAAATATTCTAACACTTTCATTTGCACGTTAGCGGGACTTACACTATGGCGCGGTATTATAAAGGAAACAAATAAGGGGTTTGGAAAGATATGAACTCAGACTCCAGCTTTGATGGCATGTAAAATTTTGTAGAATCACATCCAATCGCTCTAAAAGTTTGAACTATTAGAAAAATACGTGGTTTGATATTTAAATATTCTAACATCATGTTGCTTTAACTTCTTGTATATTATTAATTGGCAGATTATTATAGGAAAAGAATATGTTCAAGAAAATTCCACATATGATGACTTTATTCACAAAATAATTCTTCCCATATTAAAACAAGGAAATAGTTTTTTTTATTTTATTATTAGGTTTCGTTTATGTCGTGAAAAATGAATAATTTGGAAAATATTTTACTAAAAATAATCTTTTATATCATTTACAAAAATGAATGAACGAAAAATATTCATTATCTATGAAAATGTTAAGACAAAAAATTATTATCGATAATGAAAACATTTTTCGTTGACTAATTATTTCAAGAGCTACAAACAATCATTTTTAGGAAAATATTTTCCAAATCATCTACTTTCCGTAAAACAAATGAAGCCTTATATTATAAATTGAAAAGCTATTGAGTAGAAAAAACTGAACATATGATTTGGTATAAGATTATCAGTACGTTTTCGCTTTTAATAGCTATAACCAACAGCCAATTAAATTATAGTAGAAACAGGAGACAAACTTTTGTATACAAAAGGAAAAAGTTACTTATGAAAGAACCTAAAGTTTAGATTTTTTGAAATAATTTCGAATTTCATTTATACTTGACTTATATGGTATAAAAGATATTGTTTCATTATTCGCGAAAGGTAGAGACATAGTAAAAATAAAATGGTAGGCCTAAGAACTGCACGAGCCTTCCACTAATTTGCAATATGGGCAATTGATTCATTAAGGGTGCATTTGGTAACATTTTTGTTTCCAAGAATTTTTTTTTTTTTCATAAATAGTTTTTTCCATTTTTATTTCCCAAACGAGTTTCTAAGTAGAAGAATGCGTTTGGTAACTGTATAAAATTTATATTTTCAAAATAAAAAAAATAACAGAAAAACGTTTGATGCAACTCTAAAAAAATTTTGTAACGTGGAATTTTTTTAGTTTATAATAATTTTCTGAGATTTTTTGAATTTTTTTCTTTTTTTTTTCACTCCCTTCTTCTTCCTTCTCTAGCCGGTCGCCGAGAATCAACAATGGCTGGAGACCGGAGAGGACAAGGGTTGGCGAGGTTAACCTCACAGTGGCTAGGCGAGTCAAGCCTCGCTGGCCCTCGTCTCTAGCTAGTCGCCAGCCATCGCCGATGCCCCGACGATCAACTAAAGGAGGAAGAAGAAGGAAGGAAAAAAATGACTTGTTTTAGAAATTGTTCCCGGGAGTAAAGAAATAGGTTTTTTTACTTCTTATTTATATTTCAAATCTATTCCCTGGCCACTTTTTTATCCCGGAGAATAGAAAAAATAACTGACATTATCAAACGAATTTATATTCTTTTTTTGTTCTGGAAAACATAATAACAAAAAATAGAGAAACGGGATGATTGCCAAACCGGCTCTAATACTATCAAACCGTCATCCAAAGCCATCTTAGCATTTACTTGCATTTGGATCGGTTATTCACGTGGCGCCACCTTATTTGTGCTTGTTATTCACGTCGTCACCAAAATCTTTCAACGTAATTAGAGAAAATAACTTTACTAAAAGTTAGTAAAAAATGTTGGCTCGTGTCAATTTCAAATAAAATCATGCAGGTTGAGTTGAGTTCTAACTTCTCTCGATAAATTGGTATTGAGTCAATGAAATACGGCAAACCTATAGGATACGTATTCAGCCTCATACAAAAGGGTCTAGATGCACATGCATTTTATTTTTTTAAGAAAATGACACAAATAATCATGAATTTTGGCCCAATATGCAATATGGTCCCTAAACTTTTCATTTATTCAATGTAGTCCATGAACTTTAGTCAAATGTACAATATGGTCTCCAAACTTTTAATTTGTTCAATGCGATCCCTCAATTTTTTATACATATTTAGTTTAATCATTGAACTATGTGAAATAATCAATGTTGTTCCTAATTTTAAATTAATCGAGGGACAACATTGAATATTTTCATATAATTTAAGGACTATATTGAACATGCACCAAAAGTCCAAGGACTACGCTGAACAAATTAAAACGGACCACATTACGCATTTGATAAATTTCAGAAGTTAAATATAAGAATTGCGAAAGAGAGAAATGTGGGAAATTGTATATATTTCGATATATTATAATGAATAGTACATCAGTCTATTTATAGGCTTTATGAGAGACTATCAAAGGCAATACATATCAATCAAGATATGCACAATCACATGAAATATTGCATAATTTTGAGAGATATAGAAAACCAACATAAATATTCTAATTATCTATAACATAGAAAAATATCCTAGAGAATTATCTTAATTATCTCTAACATTAGAGACTACATTGCATAATGAGCCAATGTTCAGGGACCATTTGCGCAATTATTTTTTTTTATATAAGGCATACTGGGCCTTTTGACTTAGGATTCTATTAGTCGAGCTCTGGCGCCTCTATAGAGCCGGGCTCTTCTGCTATCAATGAAACCGGTATAGATCCACATGTTTCTTGTATAGCAATTGACCCGTATTGATGATGGCTACTGGCCATTACCAACTGAAAGCATGACCAGACCATGCTTCTTATACCATAGCCCGGCCCAAAGAATGTGCAGCTTGATTTTGTAGGCTTGGTTCAGTCTCAAACATACACAACGTGCTTGCTATTAATAAACTCAGCTTGCGCAGCGTTCGCAAATGGCAAACAATCTAATTTCGATTGGTCCATTGGCCAGCGTTCCAGCGATACATGGCGTATGAACGCGATTGATAATTTATCATTCGGGTGACGTGCTGATCCTGCTGCCTTTTTCCTGATCATTCAGACCGCATTAGTTGCTTTCATAGTCAATTTGTTGGCGGCATGAATGATCTCAACAGAGCCTAAATGACCAAAATTTTCCGGGCCGAAACGGGATTGCAAAGCCATTTGGGCCTACGATGCTTGTCCGATTGCATTCACAATGCTATGGGTCATTGTTATAGATTTCTGGATTTGGGTTCTCTCAAGGATGAAACATCATCCCAAAAAGCCTAAGAGTTCTAATGATTCATACACCTTTTGCCAACCTTTTGCCATCCTGTCATGATCTTCGAGGGTAATTCACCCGTAAAATGAGAGGTTTCATATCAATTGCATGCACGCTCCTACGTAAAGTTCTCCGACCGAAGTAGTCAGATCAATAACGGCATCAAAGAACAGATAAAGCTTTGCCAAGAGAAGATCGGAGCGAAAAATCAACCTAGCTGCACCGATGAACTCAAACGATGCTCTTGCTCCATGAACTGAGCAAACCAAATCCTTATTAGGCGTGGGGAATGGCCAAGGCACCGATAATACAACGAGGCTTATCACATTAAACTCAGCAATCTTATGTACATATGTGTGCATGGTGCTGAAATACTACAGAATAGGAGTGTCTGAATAGGAGTATCTGTGAGTGCAGAGATATTAGATGCAAAGGAGCGAAAGCATGAACTCTCAAAATGCTGGCCTCATTAATCAAGTTGCACAAACTCGAGAGCATTTGCATCCGGATCTCTCGTGAAGATCGCCGGCCTCCCTGACTTGCTAAGCGTGTAAGGAATGCCTGCAAGTAGAAGGGCCAAACAAGTACTCAACTTCATCGCTATGCGTCCTAAGACATGATCCACCGAACGAAAGGCCCGCACTTCACGAGACGCATTTACTACTAGCCAAAGAGTAAGGAAAGAGATGCGTACCGGCTTTATCAAGGACGGCCTTCAGCTTGGACACGTCCTTAATAGAGATGCAGGTGTGACGGTCTCTGCCCCCGTGTTCTGGTCTTCCGGTCAAAGGGTCTGGATTTGGGAGCTCCATCAGGTGAATCATCTCGGAACCCACCCACAGCCAAGCACCCCGATAGGGAAGTTTGTCATCCGGACGTGCTTCGTTTATCTCAAGACCTGACTCACCAGAAAAAATTGACAAATCATTTACTTGCACACGCTTCCTTCGAAAATATATTATCTAGTACCTGAACGGTGGCAGGGGAAGTTGGACTTACCGAGGAGGTTTTGATAAAAATCGAGTGACCTTTCGAGATTTTCGCACAGGATTCCTACGTGATGAATGCTGAGGAATCCTATATCTGCATCAAGGTACGTGTTACTAAAGCTCAAGGTTCCCAAAAAAGCATAACTATGCCAGCAAACAAGTAGTTCTACAAAATAACCTAGTGGATTCAGTATCCCAAGATGATCATTCTATGACCAGACCAGATGAGCAAATGAGTGACACTCAGTGATTCTGCAAGCTATTTTTCACCCACAACACTGCAAACGCACGAATGAATTCCTTCTGCTGAGCAGACTGATCTGACCAATTTACTACTGAACTCCTAGTTAACCACACAGAAGAGATGTGCTTCGCAGTTTGGAATTCGATACGAAACAGCAGGTTAACATTTCAAGTCAATTCATCAACTCCAATTCTCCATCTGATGTCGACCAGCTACCACACAAAATTCAGAAAATCGCACGCAGAAGTGACACGATCCATAAAAAGTACTTGGAACCAAACGATTTTCATTGCTTAAGCAGATAAAATTTAGAAACTAAAATAAAAGAGCCAGATTGTTTTGAACTGCCCAGATACTAAAATGCTAGCTATACGTGAGCATTAGAGTGAATCCAAAGTGTGTCGATAAAAAAGAAGTTCCAAAATGACTGTCTAATCACCATTTCTGTTGGTCACTGCATCCGCTTCTCTCGTTAGCGTTGCCCCTTCAACAGTTGCTTGAGCTTTCACCGCAAGGCAACATCTACCGCCTCTTCGAACCGTACCGCGCGGTATTGCCGCTCGCAGCCCGCTCATGCACAAGCCATTAGCTTTATAATGATTCACCTGAATGCAAAGGAGAAAAATCACAAACAATTTCCAGTCAACCGAGAAGGCTGGCATTGGAGAACAACTTGTGCAACTGGCCAACAACGGTGGATTAAGCACCACGCAAAGCAAGCATGTTCAAGAAGCTGAAAATGCAGAGATTAGACGAGATTGCCACATCGAAAGCTATGAATTTGTATATCTTTTTTATGAATCTAAAACCATGCCCCCCTTCATCCATTTCCATCTACAAACAACGGACCCTCAATTCAACTCACACGTGACTTGTATCGATCAATAATTAGAATCTTGAGCGCGAACAACAAGAGCCCTCGAGGCCTCAAAGGGCAATGATAACCCGGTGGGGGCAACTTATAACCAAGAACCCAAATCAAGAAACCGTCCCAGGAATTCAAGAAAACCCACCAGGACACGAATGAGATGCAGCAGATGAGCAAAAAGATCGTGAATTACAGCATCAACCGACGAGGATACTGATCCAGCTTAAGCAGACAAATCGAAAACAGAGAGGACCGACTGAAGGAGGAACTAGTTAACGATAACAGCGGCAGCCGGCAGTGTATCTACCTTGTTTCGCAAAGATGCAGCAGGCGATGGACTGAGAAGAGACGCCATGATTGATCGAGCGAAGATGGATGGATCCACACAATCTTGGAACTATCTTTCTCTTTTCTTCTCCTCTGTTTTTTTTTTTTATGCCTTTTGGTATTTATTATTGTGATCATTAATTTAAGCCAGCGTGTATCTGCGCAGCAGCATGAAGCAACCACAGCCTCAAGGTCAGAAACGAATGGGAGCCACAGGTTCCAATGTCCTCCTGTAACGGTTCAGGGTGATCCTGCAAATTTGGGGGGATACTTTTGGAGTTGTGTGTGAATAAGAGTAACCACGGGGGTATTTCCGAAAATATAATTTTCCGAGATGCTAGGTAATTGTCGGAAAATGTAACACGTTTAAATCGCCTATTTGAGTTGGTAAAATCCTGAATGCGTCATATAACGATACGGGGAGTACCCCTGAGATCGCCAAGAGGTGGAGCGATCGAGGTGCGCTATACAAGACTGGTCTAGAAACTTCTAGGTTCGTTAAACCCCAAAAAATTGCCTACTCAAGATGGTGCTTTAAAATGTTGTTACTGGTAAAAAAAATTTTAAGGCTCTTTTCATTGAATAAAAGCTGGAGAAGGAAAAAAAAGTAAATTTTCAAAATTAAAATTTGGATCTAATCCAAGCCATTTTCCTTAATTTAGTCGTTTCCCTCCTCGTTGTTCGTTTAATATCGAAGCTATCAGTACAGATAGCACCGTTACGAACGCCTGAAAATAAAAATAAAAATAGAAGCACGACGGCGCCTTTGCTAATCATGAACTTAGGACATCCTCAATTTATTAGTTGATTATTTGGTCAATCTATTGTGAATATGTCGAGAAAGATTATTAGATTACTTCACAGGATCTAATCTAAGTCAATTTTTTTTAATTCGGTCATTTCCCTCCTTATCATTCGTCCGATACCGAAGTCGTCGGTACAGATAGCACCGTCACGAACGCTCGGATATAAAAATAGAAGCACGACAGCACTTTGCTGATCATAAACTTAGGACATCCTCAATTTAGTACTTGATTATTAGGTCAATCTAATGTGACCATGTCAGGAAAAGATTGTTTAGATTGCTTTACTAGGACAGATGCCCCCCAGCTAACATTTGACCGTTCAGGAGCTTGTTGACCTGCTGACTTTTGGGAAGGACGGGTCAACGGCAAATGTGAACGCTGGAATAGTCGTACCTCTTTCCTTTGTCTTCGCCAGCGAGTCATTCCTTAAACTCAGCAACCAAGCTGGGATTTGATTGATTTTTCCCAGTGTCAAAAGGAAACATGGTTATTGACCGCCCTATTCAATCATGTCAATTTAGTATTTTTCCTTTTTTTGGTCAGACTCGTGTGAATTTAGTTGACTGTTCCAATTTAGGGCTTGTTAAATACCTCGTCTTGTAGTAGTAAAAAAAAAAAAAAACAAATCGCTATCATTTTCTTTCCCGTTCTCACTCGGAAAGAATCGCACCGAAGAGGAAAAACGTGGGTCACGAGTATCTATTCGCGCAATTCAAATCAAAGCGTAACGCGCTTTTAATCTTCGACAAGCATATGGATAACTTTTTCGTAAGGGTGTTTTTGTTCTACGGAAAATCAATTATTCAGAAAATATTTTCTAAAAATTGATAGCTTGTACTACTTAAAAAAATGAACGACCGAAAAATGTTTTTATTATTTATGAAACTGTTTGGGCATAAATTTTTCTGGATGGTGAAAACATTTTTCATTAATTAATTTTTTTTAAGAATATAACCAATCATTTATTGGAAATTATTTTACAAATCATTCTTATTCCGTAACTTTGTTTGTTTAACAATAAATGATTGATTTGGAAAATATTTTTTTAAAAAAATAATCGCTTATATCTTGCTAAAACAAACGAACAACACATATTTTCATCGTCCGCAAAAATATTTAAGTATAAATTATTTTCATTATTAAAATATTTTTTTATTGACTAATTATTTTAAGAGATGCGGGTATTTATTTAAATCGTTCATTTTGCGTACCCCTAATTTTTGACATTTTAATGATTAATTTCCTAATTTCGTAGCATGTCTAAAACATTCCCATGTTATTACGACGTAAGCGATGGCGTGGGGCTTCGAGCGTGACGTCCCGACGTACGCAGGTGCACGGTGACGCGTCGAAAGCATGTTGGCCTGTTCCACGGCACCCCGGTGCCAAATGGCCAACCATTTCGGGGAAGAAAAATCGGGGCGAAAATTGAAACATCTTCGAAAGAGTGTTGAAAATCATGCCACAACGAAGCCAAAAAGGATTAATCATCTTTTGACTTGCCCTTGGAGAGTCCGTAGACCGAGCAATGCGGAAAAACGAAATTTGTTGCCTAAATGATTAATTTGGCATTTTCAATGGAGACGCGAGAATCCATCTAGCAGAAAGTTTTAGACATAATAGGAAATGTAACTAGAAAACTTGTCTGTCAATTGATGTGGCAAATTTTGGATATTGCATCGAGCGGGACCTATAAATTGAACTTATTAAAACATTGGGTTAATACCACGAAAAATTTCAAACTGATACACATGTGACAAATTTACTCCAAACTAATTTTTGACCACCAAAAACCCAAAACCTGTACACATGTAACAATTTTATCCTCAGTTAGTTTCAGTTAAATTTTACCGTCAAATTTTTAAATTAAATGACACGTGGCAATTGACGGTTGTACTAGTTTTGGGTTTTATCCTCAGTTTGTCACATGTATACCAATCTGTGATTTTTCGTGGTACTATTCTAATTTGACGGAGAGTAAATTTGTCATAAATGTACTAATTTGGGATTAGTTTTTGGTAAATTTGTCACGAACGTATCGGTTTGGAGTTTTTTTATGGTCAAAAAATTAATTTTGAATAAATTTGTCACGGATGTATCAGTCTGGGATTTTTTCGTGGTATTAAGCCTAACACATTCGACAAAAAGTTGATGCGTCACTTTGCAACAATATAATGATGAGATTTGTTAGTATATGTAGCATCGATCTTTCCCCGGTATTAGGATTGGGCTGGAGAACCTCTTGAACCTGTGGACCAACAGAACCGACATGGACGAGCAGGTTCCAAGATGGGCATTAGAGTTTTGCAAGGTAGATTCCATATTCTAAAGTTAGAACAGATCTCCAATCATATATCTCTCTCTTTGTGACAAACTTGGCTATTAGGGGAGGATATGAGAATTTTTCTTAAGAATTAAAATAGCCTTCTTACGCCTCGAAAACATGATTTGATTTAACATCGTGTAGGCTATTAGGCAAGGTCATGAAAATTTTGATGATTTTAGAGTTTATCAATTGTGTAGGCAAATTGCAATGAAAATATTCACTATTAACTTTTTTTCTTTTTTCAAAAGAAATTACTTCCTTACCAAACAAAATGATGCATGAAATAATTCATAGGAAATCTCAAAAGATACCATAATAAGGCAAGCCCATAGAGCTCCAAAACAAACTAAAAACTAGAAATCAAAGCATATCATTAGAGCGTGATTAGCAGATATGAACATACGCTCGTCCTTTTAGAATAGTTCTATAACTGCATCCAAGCGAAAGGATCGACGGCCGATCACCGAATCACGCAGCATCATCAGCGGTAAGCACACAGGTAAGATCTCCATCTGTAGTTACAGCTTTACCTTTCGGTTATAGGCGCCCAGGTTCGGTGTTCCTAATACAATCACCATACGAAAGACGATATAAACATGCCGAATAAGCTCATATCCGACACTTGCGAGAGCGAGCCCTTTAGCCGGTGCGAGGCGCCACAAGCTTCTGACCAAAACATGTCGAATGAGCACAGACTTGACACCGAAGCTGCTTTGAACATCATTAAAACCGGAGACGGAGTACCTATTCATTAAAACTCCAAAATCTGGAGAGACGGGAGAGAAAAGCTCTTCAACATGAGATCGGGCGAGCAGAGCTTCTACATTTGAAACTAGATTGGAAGAGTTAAAAAAGAAATAAAAGGAAAAGCAACTAGGACCGGAGGGAGAGATCATGGTCAATTCCCTCTCCCTTTTGAGTAAGAGACGGAGCAAGGTGCGGAAAGCGAAGCAGAAAAGGGGGGGGGGGTTGGGAGAAGGAAAGGTGCTTGCTCTCGACTATTGACTTCCTTTCTTTTGTTTTTTGGGTCAGATCTCACTATTGTGTTGTGTGTGATTCTTCTCGAAACTTGATTGATGGGACGGGGGGCAATATTCATCTTTTAAGCCGAGGCGAGTGGGTCATGTGAACCCGTAAATTTAAAAGTTAAGTGTGAACCGATGATACATGGGTCTTTCCTCTCGAGTTTCCACTAGGACTGTGTCCATCATCGGACATCGCTATTCATCATGCAAGGTCCATTTTAAGTTTTATATCCAACACGCGTTAAAAACCACCACGACCGCAGCCATTTTTCACACGACGATTTTCCCCTTCGACACGCGCGAGGCACCCCCCCACCCCTGCCCCCGGAATCCGCAGGAGCCGGCGGGTTCCCCTAATTGTCCGGCGGTCCGGGGGGGGGGGGGGGCTCACGGCGATCCCCGATCCCGAAGACCTCGAGAAACCGGGCTAGAGCAGAAAGCGCCTTAACTCGGCTTTCGGAACCTGCGGAACCCCCTTACCTTGATACAACACGGTACATATATTCCCATAGATAAGCAACCCCACGAAACTTCTCCATCTCTTCCTTCTATATTCGCAGCGTCGGGCATATATTCATTCCTTACTTCTTTTTTTTTATTTAATCCAATTGGAAAAAGAGGGGAGGAAGGAACTCCAAAACCATCAACTTCCTTCCTCAAACCAAAGGACCCCGCGGGACCGCGTAAACAAAAACCCCCCCGAAGCTTTCGCGTTTACTAATCAAAAAAAGTTCATTAAAATAACGACATAAAATGAAATCTAATCTAATCTCAATCCTTCCAAAAGTCAAGTCACCGTCAGCGACCACCTTCCTCCTCCCCACCCCACCCCCCCTCCCTTGTTCCACCGCGTTCACACCGCCAAGGCGCACACGCTTCTCCGCCCAAAAACCGTATAAAGACTCCCGCGAGCTCCGACGACTCTTCTGTCCGGTTCAGACCAGCCCCGCGAAGCGTTCAAGTTCACATTCGCATTCCCACCTGAACGCATCTCGTCTTCCACCCATTTCACCCCGCTGATGGAGCTCACTCCTTTCTCATTTCTCAACCAGGACATCCCCGACGACCTCTCCCAGCTCTCCAGCTTCCTCTTCCCCGACATGGCCGGCTACCCACCCGCGGGCGGCGGCTCCTCGTCGTCGTCGTTCGGCGGCGTCGGCGGGGACGACGCGGGCAGCCCGTTCAAGCGCCAGAGGAAGGAGGAGGGCGACGGAGGAGGAGCGGGTGGGGGTGGCGGTGGTGGGTCAGTGGGAGAGATCGTGAGCTCGCTCGTTTTGCTGGAGGAGGAAGAGAAGCGGGAGAGGGAGGGCTTCTTCGCCGAGTCGGCGTGGGGGAAGGCCTCCATGGAATCGAGCTACGACCGGGAGCTCCGGGCGATGGGCGATTACTACAGCAACCTGCAGGCGCATTACGACGGCGCGAACGAGGTCGAGGCGAGGAAGATCAAGCGCGCCAGGCAGTCGGGCGCCGCGGCTGCGGCTGCGGTTGCAGCGGCGTCGGCGGAGGGGGGAGGTGAGGAGCACGCGCCGACGGCGGGCGCGGGCCAGCAGCGGCGGCTTTGGGTGAAGGACCGGTCCAAGGATTGGTGGGAGCGGTGCAACAGCCCGGAGTTCCCCGAGGAGGAGTTCCGGCGGGAGTTCCGGATGAGCAAGGCCACGTTCGAGTTCATCTGCAACGAGCTCGACGCGGCCGTCACGAAGAAGAACACGATGCTGCGGGAGGCGATCCCCGTGCGGCAGCGCGTGGCGGTGTGCGTGTGGCGGCTCGCGACGGGGGAGCCACTCCGCCTCGTGTCGAAGCGGTTCGGGCTCGGCATCTCCACGTGCCACAAGCTCATCCTCGAGGTCTGCTCCGCGATCCGCAACGTCCTCATGCCGATGTTCCTTCAGTGGCCCGACGAGCGCCGGCTTGCGGCGATCAAGGACGAGTTCGAGGCGGCTTCGGGCATCCCCCGCGTGTGCGGGGCAATGTACACGACCCACGTGCCCATCATCGCCCCGAAGATCAGCGTCGCCGCGTACCTGAACAGGCGGCACACGGAGAGGAACCAGAAGACCACATACTCGATCACGGTCCAGGGTGTGGTCGACTCGCGGGGCGTGTTCACGGACGTGTGCATCGGGTGGCCCGGGTCGATGCCGGACGACCAGGTACTCGAGAAGTCGGCGCTGTACCAAAGGGCCGGCAAGGGGCTACTGCAGGACGTGTGGGTCGTCGGGAACCCCGGGCACCCGCTGATGGACTGGGTCCTCGTCCCCTACACGCACCAGAACATCACGTGGACGCAGCACGCGTTCAACCAGAAGCTCGCGGACGTCCGGGGCGTGGCGCGGGAGGCGTTCGCGCGGCTCAAGGGGCGGTGGGCGTGCCTGCAGAAGCGGACCGAGGTGAAGCTGCAGGACCTGCCCGTCGTGCTCGGGGCGTGCTGCGTGCTGCACAACATCTGCGAGGCGAGGAACGAGGCCATGGACCCGGAGCTGGGGTTCGAGATCTTCGACGACGAGATGATGCCCGAGAACCCGGTCCGGTCGGCCGCCGCCGCGCACGCCCGGGATCAGATCGCTCACAATCTGTTGCATCATGGGCTCGCGGGCACCTCTTTCTTGTAGCAGTACTTGCGGGATTGGATTCTGGGTCATTGATTAGTTTGATTTACGCTTCGTAGGTTTTCAATCGATCTTGATTGATGATATTTATTATTTATTATATTTTGGATGGTGGGAATAGAATAAAGTCATTTTGATCATTAGGCTTGGCTGAGGATCGTGGTACTTCGATAGTTTCTTCTAATGTACGGAATTCGATGACGGATACCCGTTCTCGAGTTTAGTTAAGCGTGTCTGCCTCTCAAAGCTCTCTTTCTTAATCTTGACTTTTCGTTATTTTACTTCTTCCTGAAAATATGGATGCCCGAGACTTTCGAGACATTGAAGTACTCCGCATGTTGTTTTGTGGCCTTAAAACAAAGTGCTAATGGCGCGAAGGACGCCAACTTGATAAATTTATTCTAAATTGATTTTTTTATCACAAAAAAGTTTAATATATTTCTGATAAATTTATCTCGAATTAATTTTTTGATCACAAAAAATTCAAAATTGATGCATTTACAATAAATTTACTCTCTATTAGTTTCCGTTAAATTGGATTAATACCGTGAAGAATCATAAACTCGCAAACGTATAACAAATAGAGGGTTAAATCCCGAGATGGTACACTCGTCACCTGTCACGTACCGTCTAAATCAGGAATTTGGTGGTAAAATTTTACGAAAATTAACGGAGGCTAAATTTATCACAGGTCTACAGATTTAGAGTTTTTTGTGATTAAAAAGTTAAATTTTAGATAAATTTACCATATGTATACCAGTTTAGGATTTTTCGTAATATTAACTTTAAGACAAAATGTCTCGAAGCTTTTGAGATGATGGGATATTTAGATTCCCTTTTGATGATTCTACAAATAATCAAAGGGGGCAAGGCCAACCGAGGCGTGCAAAAACTGATCCGAACATCACCCTCGTCGAGTTTTTCTAGCACGAATCTCACTTTACTTCAAGCATTTACACCCGAAAGGTCTCCGAAAGGGGCTAGCCGAGGTAACAATGAAACATGTTTGGACTTTGGCTTTTGACCACATTTCTGACAGTTGTCGTCACCGTATGGTTCAATGCAAATCCTACGCGGTCTTTTATAATTGTTCCCTTCTATTCCATCGGTTTTTTCGATTGACGAGGTTGACAAAATCGCTCCGGAACGGAGCAATGCCATGCCTTGTCCGATTCGCGATCACGGTGATGATAAGGTTTGGCGGTTGCAGAGATTTCTTCTGTGGTTTTTTCCTAGAGCCATCGGTTTGTGCTGTGTCCCACGCGTCGAGGTTGACTTTTCTTTTAAAAGGAACTTCGGGTTGTTCGACTTGACCTGTGAGATGAGGATTGAGGACGACACTTCTCCGTATCGTTGACCAGCGACCACTACTGTGGCTTTACCTTTGAGAACCAAAGTGGTGCGCGAAACCAGCAAGCGAGATCGCCATTGCGTGTAGAAATCATAATTAAAGAAACTATTAAAGACAAATAGTTAGCTTTCATTTTTCTTTAGTGATTTAAGAAATACCGATTTCCTTCTCGTTATAAGGAAAAATCTTTTTCCTCTAATCTAAACTTGTTTCTTGCGCTGATTAACTTTCCGTCATCCAGATATCAGAATATTGAATAACAAGTTCTCCTCAAGAAAAATGTTACATTTCTATAAAATATTTTGCAAGAAGTCATTTTCCAAGACAACTGACAATATTTTCTGGTGTGTCGGCTGAAACGTGAAAGAGAACTGGAAAATATTTTCTGTTATTTGGAAAGGAAAATTTGATGGGATTTAATTTTTCAAAATACACACGCACTATTCTGATGCTAGCGCTTTGCATATGGATAGTTTGGGAACAAGTATTAACACTGGGATCTTGGGTCTAGCCTTGATGGATCTTGACAGTGGCACTGGGGACTTGTGCACTGACACTCGGGTCCTAAGCAAGAGCACAAGCACCGGTCCTAGGTCCATAGAAGCAGGGCGAGAAGCCTTGTGCTTGTGCCTTGATTAGGCCCTAGTTTGCAAAAGCTAAGCACGATACCTTGGTGCCAGAGCCATAGAGGTCGGGTTGGGAACCTGGTGCTTGGGTCCCCAACACTCAAGCCCTAGTCCATCGAGGTCGTGCCCTACACGCTAGTGCTTGTGTTCGGAACCTTAATAATAGGGCCAAGTCCTTAGTGCTCGAGCCCAAATCCACAGAGGCCAGGCCCGAGTCTATCAAGGCCACGCTTGGGACCTCGGTTCTTGTGCTCGGGCTAGAGACCCCCGTGCCCGTGCGTCAATCCTTGGCCCCCCAGGCCTGGGCCTTGATGGACCTTGTTATGCGTGGCCTTGATGGACTAGTGTCACGCACGTATAAATTTTGGTTTTTTCGTATCACAAGAAAAAAAGTTTGGGGGTCAATCTGATATGCTAGATGTAGTTTGAGATTTTTTATCTCGAAAAAAAATGTTGAGGTAAATGTTTACGAAATACCATCCACGTCACCGTACGATAACCGGAGCACGAGTTCTCTTCTCAGATTCGCTCACGACCGTCGGATCTCCAGGGCTCCCGCCCCTCCTCCCGCCGAAATCCCTTCCCTCGGTAGGGGGCCCCCACCTGGCCAAAATTTGCTCCAGCCTGTCACTTAGGTGGGCCCCGCAGCGCCCCCAATACCCAAGCTGTTCAAAGCCCACAAGCTTTTCGGCACCGCCCAATCATACTCGCCCACGTGTACGAGGGAGAATTTTTTTCCCCCCCCTCACCCGCGGGCGTAAACAAAAAAAAAAGGAAAGAAGGAAAGAAAAAAAAGAATAAAAACACCCGGCGATTGCAGGTTTGGTTCACGCTTCGTTGTCGCGATCAGTAAAAAGGCCCGGAGGAATTTCGCAAGCCGCACAGGACGACGCACCAGAGCGAAGTTTTTCACAGCGCGAGAGAGAGGAAGAGAGAGGAAGAGAGAGCGAGGGGGAGGTTGGAGGCATGGAGGAGGAGAATCACCGGGCGGCGGCGGCGGCGGCGGCGGGGGAGGCGGAGGACAAGGCGGGGCCAATGGAGGAGGACGAGCAGGTCGGCTCGACCCTGACGATGGAGAGGGTCGCCGCCGCGAAGCAGTTCATCGAGAACCACTACCGGGCGCAGATGAAGCACATCCGGCAGCGCAAGGAGAGGTCAGGCCCGTTTCCGTGCGCGCCGTCGGATTCCGCTGACAAATTTTTCTTAAGCGTCCTCGTTTCGGTAGTTAGCTTCGTCGAGGTTTGGCGCGTGCGGTTGCGGAACGACGCGGGTGAGCTGGTGAAATCTCGGCGTTCCCGCGCGAGGTCGTTATGTTGGATCGAGGAGCTTGGGAAAATGCGCGATGATTATCGGTTGGGATGTGACTTCTTTTTTTTTTTTCCGTATTTTGTGGAGGAATCCGCGGGGGTTTTCGCTCGGGAATTCGGGATGCGAGCGCAAGCCTCGTTGTTTCGCGTTCCGATTGAATGCCTTGCTCTTTTCTGCGATTCTGGTGGTGTCGACGTGTTTTTTTCTGTTTGGAGTTTACCTGGAAGTTGAGCTGAGGTTCCGTGTTTCTAGAATTTGATTAATGCGTGTGCATGCCCCTTTCTATGTTGGGAATACGTGGTTAAGGTAAGCGACGGGCAGAGCATTTGTCTCGATTGGAATGCGAGTCGTCTTGGTCGGATATGGACCATTTTTGGAAATGACTGTTGGAAGTTTGAAGAAGTTTAGGGAGTTGCTCGTAGGAGGCAATTTGTTGCTCTTGGAGATCATAAAACGATAAGTGGAGCCGCCTTATGTTGAGTAGGAGTCTGTAGTAATTTAATGCGCTACGGTGGATGAGTTCAACTTTGATACTTCTACGAATGGCATCTAGCTGGGGAAGATATGTTAGTGGCATAGAAGAAAATTATCTAGTGGTTATCTAATCTAAGGACCTTCGGATATACTACTAGAGATTAGGGGGTACCTAAAGGAACGGGTTTGTTTCCGCGTCTTAACAGTAGCATGTGGATAAGTGGGTGATGACTGTTAAGCCGGGACAAGTCATGGAGTTCCTTCTCCTTACATCTGAGGTCTCTGGATGTCAGTGTTTATGTCTTCAGTGTTGCGTCCTGTTTTTATGTCGCAGATGTGCTTTTTATGCAAAAGATGCACGATAACCTTGAAAAGAAAGAGAGTTCAGAAAAGGTTGGATTTGAGAAGCTAGAGTGCGCTTTAATTGCTTGTTCATCCTTGAGATTGATTAATCTTCAGATTATGAATTTTGATGCTTTAGGAGATGAATTGTCAATGCAGTTTATTGTGATCTCTGATAAATCTTTGTTCACTTCTCATACTCAAGATGATGACCTTTCTGATGTCTCTTTCGTCATGATGTCAAGCATTCATAGATGAATGGTTACGTTCATGGCCTACTGTTCTTAAGATTGCTATAGTCATTGTTGATAGACAGATACTTGGATAACTTATTCTAGAATCCAGGACTGGTGACTATTTATTTCTCTTATTTTTCTGACAAATATTATTCACTCCAGGCGCTTGGTGCTGGAAAGAAAGTTAGCCTCTTCAGATGTATCCGAAGAAGAACAGATCAATTTACTAAAGGATTTGGAACGGAAGGAGACAGAGTACATGAGACTCAAACGGCACAAGATATGTGTTGATGATTTCGAGCTGCTTACAATCATAGGAAGAGGAGCTTTTGGAGAGGTTCAATACTTGTCTTCTACATGTGCCAAACTTCAATCATTTAAATCCATACATTTGTCTTTAAAACCTGATGCCAAGTCAAACCAATAGTATATTTTCTTCTTGAATTTCAGAAGTTGGCTTTGTATGTGCCATAGAATTATGGCTTTTTGATAGTTCACAAAATAATATAAGTTCTAGAGGAAGTTCCTTCCTAGGCAGGCCAGAATGAAACGCATTTAATGCATGCTATAATAAATTTATTAACAGGCCAGATAATTTCACATGTGGGAACATGCGCTTTAAATTTGAAACAGGTGACATTAGATTCATGATCAACAATATAGAGAAAAGGAAAAAGAATGTATCTTGAAAGGTATGTTCTTTTCCTCTACTGATGTCAATCTGTAATAGATGTGAGATCCTCTTGGGAATATCAGTGCATTTATCGGAAAAATGTGGTTGAGTGATTTGTACGTTGCTTTCCTTGAATTCCGTTCAAGTAGGGAATCGTTTAGGAGATATTGAAGGAGCTATTCGGTATGGCTTTGTAATGGGAAGCAGCTAATTATGGAACTTTTATCAGAGATGCTGATTGCATGCAATTAGTTGCTTATCATGGAATAAAAAATAGGAGCAATGAATTTAAGTTTCAGGGATGCTTATTGTTGAGGCCCTTAAGGGATGTCTGTTAGTATCAATATAGGTCAAATGTACAGCGAGATGTTTGTTTATATTTGTCTCTTTGACAAATTAGTGAAAGCAGCAGTACGCAGCGGCAAGTGTCTCAGTTGTCAGCGCTACCCTTTTTCTTTCTACTTGCTTCATTGAGGCGGAAGCAGAACTTATTATTGCTTTTGATGAATTTACTTGAAGAAGATAAACACATCTTATGGTGCAAACTCTGATATGCACAAGTCAAGATGGGTATATACTATTTCTGATGCTGAAGAATGTGACTTAATCTGCTGTTACTCTGGAAAAGCAATGTCAAGTAAAAAGAAGATTAGACCTCAGTTTGTGAGAACAGCACATGCTAATGGTGGGGCCTGGTATCTTGCACCTCTATTTTTTGGCTTTGTTAAAAGTAATGTCAATCTCCAGAGTCCCTTAAGGGAAAACAATGCGTTCCTGAGGTACAAGGATTCATATCGTTGCTTAGTCTCTAGCATCCATTTATTTCTTCTTTAAGCTGCAACTCAACAGGATAAAATATGGCTGCACGGGCGGCGAATGCTATAGTAATGTTTCCTTGTCATTTTTTTCTTTACTGAACTTTTAGCATCCTGAGGGAGTTTTGATTATGTTCTGCTAGTTGCTACAATCACTCTTGGATTTGGGGGTGGCAGGAAGGGGTTGGAGATGTTAGGTTTGAAAGAGATGCATGGATCCACTTAGGCAAATGTGGATATGATGACACATTCATTTCATTTAGCTCTAGGACATTTCTTTCTCCCCATTTTTTTTTTGAATGCTAAAATTAAGATGAATATGGATGCAGGTCAGACTGTGCCGTGAAAAGAAATCAGGGAACATCTATGCCATGAAGAAATTGAAGAAGTCAGAAATGCTTAGCCGAGGCCAGGTGAGATTTGAAATAGCTTGGGTAAATTTCCACATTGTTGCTTCCGTTGCTGAAAGAGTCGTCTTTTAGAGAAGGAAACACCGAGTAATGTAGCATGCCTGATCATTCAGTTTCTGTGATCTATGGATTGTCACTAGCTTGTTTCATGATTATGTATGAAGTAGAAATTATACTAATTTGTTTTGATTTTGCTAGCTCGCATGACATCATTGGGTAGCTAACAAGCACATCTATAAATTCCTCATTTCTTGCGTCATGGCACAGATTCCAATTGTGTGGTTACCGGCCATTCAGCCAAGCTAATGCTATCTACCTTTTTCGTTTCATTTGTTCTCTAAGTGAATGAAGGTTGGGTTATGATCCATTGTTCCTGCTGCTCTGCTGGCTATGCCAGAGTAGAGAATATTATTTCTGAGTTCTCGTACTTCCTGTTCTTCACCACGAAAAGAAGTGGTAGTTACACTGATGTTTTTTGTGTTATAGGTTGAGCACGTTAGAGCTGAAAGGAATTTGCTTGCAGAAGTTGCCAGCCATTTTATTGTTAAACTCTATTATTCTTTCCAAGACGCCGAGTATCTATATTTAATAATGGAATATCTGCCTGGTGGTGACATGATGACTTTGCTTATGAGAGAGGAGACTTTGACGGAAACGGTGGCCAAATTTTATATTGCTCAAAGTGTTCTCGCCATAGAATCCATTCATAAGCATAATTACATTCACCGGTATTCCTTTTCCCTTTTTTCTTGGCATGGGTGACTCTTTTACTCAGTTCCTATATTAATGCAATACGTACCAATGATTTCGTAATACCGTTCGCATGTAATTTGTCTTAACCTATTTATTTCTGCAGGGATATAAAACCAGACAACCTTCTGTTGGACATTAATGGTCACATGAAGCTTTCTGATTTTGGTCTGTGCAAGCCTCTTGACTGCTCAAATTTATATTCTATCGATGAAAATGAAGCCATGGAAGATGGCAATGCTGGTGAATCAATGGACATTGATGGGTGCTTTCCTGATACTAGTAGTGGGGGCCGCTGGAAAAGTCCCCTTGAGCAGCTTCAACATTGGCAAATAAATAGGAGAAAACTGGTATTGCCTAGAACCTGACTTTTTGAATTTATATGGTACTAGTGCATGGTATTAGAGTTCTTTTCTTGTTTTCATATGATGTCAAAAAAATTAATGTATCCATAAAAATGACCTTTAATTGCAGTAAGAAATGAAATCTTGCATTTTGTACATGCAAGAATTCCTGCAAGTTAAAGGTGTTCTTTCCCCTTGGCAAAAAAAGGATCAAGAAATAGCTAGACACCTCTGTTGGGTTGTTTCTATTTGCAGCGACCTTTATTTTTAGCGTTTGCTTATGCATTTGCTTTTAATGTTTGGTATTTGACTTTTATTTGATACTGAACAGCTGATCTCATAAATACTATGAAAATGAACTTTCAAGATAATTTGAATCAGGTGGAACTTTTCATGCATTTTGACATTGAACAATTTTTTAAAAAATTGGAACAAATGGCTCTACGATGCCTTTGACCACTAGGTTGCACACCTTTAGTCCATTGATTGGAGGTAAACTATGTTCTGGTTCTATGTTCACGTTCTAGTCAGTCTCTCTCATTTCTTTTTATCTACAGTAATCTTGCGATCCCAGAAAATCTGTTTTATTCTATTATGATTCTAATTGCTTCTAATGATAGGCTTTTTCTACTGTTGGCACACCTGATTATATTGCCCCAGAAGTTTTGCTGAAAAAAGGATATGGCATGGAGTGCGACTGGTCAGTTGATGATTCTGTAGATACTGCACCTTGGCAATTATTTTAAATAACAGTTCTTGTTGTTTCTCTTAGGTCTTGGTACCTCTCGCCTGACTCTTTAACCATTTATTAAAAACCGTAAGCATTTCTTTAGATGTGCATCATGTATAAACTAGAATTGATACAAACTCTATGTTATCTTAAAAAATACATCCACTTAATGCTTGCTGGAAATATAATTTCTCACAAAAGTAGAATGAGCATGCATCTTTTCTGTGCTTGTTAAATATTCCGTTCACCTCATAAAGAAGATGAACAGAAGGGTTTGCACTCTATCAATATTATTGGAAAGGCCTAGCGACAGAATGGAAGACAAAATCACTGTAACTGACAAGGACATAATGTGTGTAATATCCTTTTATTGCAGTGACTTATGCCAGGAAGTAGCTAGTGTCATCCTCCTATTTGATTTTTGTCTTTGTCGGAGACTGTTTGGGTTTATCATTTGTCTGATGTCACATGACATGCTTACGAGATGGTGACTTTTAAGGTGCATTGTCATAACAGTTTTATAGATTCAATGAAAGCTTAGCTGCGATGATGTGATAAGTCAAGTGAAGGGAATAGAGATTAAATTAAAGGCGTCACTGTTACATAAATAATTTCAGAGAAAAACTTGACACTGTATTTTGAAGGAAAATGTTTTGGTTGAATTTGGATTATGACCGACTATACTGAACTTGAAAGTTCTTTCTGTTTTTTGTTTTAAAAACAAGGAACTTCTTTAATTTCCTTTGCCAGGCACAAATCAATGACTTATAGGCCTTGAAGGTATTTTCTGTTGTGTGTGAATTTGTTTCTTTCAACAATGATGCCATGAGATACTCTCTATCATCTCTAAATGCATATGTAGGATTCTTCCTTTTTTATGTTAGAAATAATCTAAGTAGAACTGAGTGTCTTTGATGATTTCTCATTGATTCCCACATTTCAGGTGGTCACTTGGTGCAATCATGTATGAGATGCTTGTTGGTTATCCTCCATTCTATGCGGATGATCCAATAATGACATGCAGAAAGGTCAACCTTCTTTCCTGATTCACATTTATAATACGCTTATTCGATGGGATTTAAGAGAAGGAAAAGGGTTTGGAAGGAATCATTTTCAAATCATTTATCTGAAAGATCTGAAAAGGAGGGAGAAGAGAGAAAGAAGTGGTTTGCACAGATCAATTTTTAGAGGAATTGGATGATGATGTGAAGGGAGAAGCATTGCAAGCTGAGGAATGGCTTCTATCACTTGTCCTCTTACTTTTTATAATAATCAGTTAAATCTCTTATTTTCCTCCTCTAAGATTCCAGATCTAGTTTTTCATGAGTTATCCCTGTTGTTGGTTTTAAAGTTTTGTAGATGTAGGATGTGATTTATGTTTTCACATACAAGTAATCAGAATGCGAATACATGGACATTTTTAAACTTTTAATGAAGTCTAGTAAGTACTCACATCATTCTCCAGTGCAACGTGTGTCTTTCCTTAAGAATGCGAATCCATCTTTCCCTTTGAAATAATTCCAACTGTTTCAGTTGCATCAGGATATGATCTGTTGAAAGAGATGTATGTCCTTGACTGTGTTACACAACAATCTCTCTTCATGTCCTCATGCACTTAGAAGATGAATGATTATGTTACAATAATAGTTGGTTAAGTATATGAAATTCGGTATACCGCATTAGGAAGAGGAACAATTTGTGAAGATGCTGAGGTTGAAAGGATGAGTCTGTCAGTTCTCTCTTTCTCTCTCCTGAGAGAGAGAGAGAGAGAGAGAGAGAGAGAGAGAGAGAGAGAGAGAGAGAGAGCAAAGAAGGGGAGCGATTTAAATTGTTCCGTCTGTTTTAGCATTTTCAGAGATATTTTGTGCTTTTTTGTAGATTGTGCATTGGAAAAATCATTTAAAATTTCCAGAGGACGCCAGATTGTCACCTGAAGCAAGGGATTTGATCTGTAGGCTTCTCTGTGATGTGGATCACAGGCTTGGTACTCGAGGGGCAGGACAGATAACGGTATGCTGTGTTGTTGATTGATGTAGCATCACTCTAAATTACGCTAAAGTATGCTACATTAATTCGATGGTACTATTCCTTTTCTTATCACTGTTCTTGCATTTGCTTATAACTCAAAGCTGAACTGATCAGGCTCATCCTTGGTTCAAAGATATTGACTGGGATAGACTATATGAAATGGAAGCTGCTTTTAGGCCGCAGGTCAATGGAGAACTTGATACTCAGAATTTCATGAAATTTGATGAGGTGAATGATGCTAGTGCACTTTTGCGCATCTTTTATGGAGGGTCATTCTTTGTGTTTGACTATCAAATGGATTTTCATGTTACTTAACAAGAGGTCATGACATAATGCGATTAGTCAACACACTCCATACCTTGATGTCATTGCATTTTGAGGTTAAGGCACATTCAGGAATCAGGATGAGGTTTCCAATGACAATGTCCTTCAATGGAATGACATTTTTGTTTTTTCTACTTGAGATAATTACTTTCATATCCTTCTATGAAATGATTTCGTTGATAAAATTTTCTTGGTCAATTGTCTGAGCAGCATTATTCGTGCTTTTTTTACCTCTCCTAGTTAACTGTGTGTTGTGAAAATATCTCCAGAATGACCATAGATGTTCCATGTTAACAGTATGTTATACTAAAAATCTGACTCATTGAATAGGTGGAACCTCCTATGGCTTCAAGGACAGGATCTGGACCTTCAAGGAAGGTAAATATCGTTCAGTGATGTTTGTATTCTGCTATTATACATTCACAAGGAGAACTATCTTACCTTTTTACTTTATAGCTTTCTTTCTCAGTACTCTCTAGATTAGCTGAAAGAAAATAGCATTCAACCTTTTTGTCGAAATTACTTTACACGGACGATCCATATTGCCACTTATGTTATGTTATGGCTGACATCTTTTGAGTTCTGCTGGTAGAGGGTTGGTTTGTTTCAGCTTCTGATAAGAACTTTTTTCTTTCCTCCAAAATTTTTGAAAACGAAAAAAATTGTTTTAAATTTAGAATAGATACAAAAACAATCCAGTCTACATGTCCATGTTTGCACGTGTAAAACTTCTCAGGTGTTTTGACATGAAGTAAAAGTTGAACTTCAAAGCTCCAAGAGAATGAAATGGCAAAAAGCTATAAGTAAAATTACTCTAAACTGACCCTGGTAGTCATTCATGTCTCAGATGACATACTTAGAATGGATTGGGCTGAAATTATCTCATTGCATGGCTTATGGGTTCCTCAATGTGCAATAGATAGAGCAATGCCACGTACTGTGCTGGTCAAGATGTAGGTTATGAAGCTTTGAGCCAACTCCTGTGTTTGCTATGTAGGGATTGCCCATGTTGACAGTTTTGGGTGAAATTCACAATATCTTTTCTCATCAGCATCATTTCATATGATTGACATAGTGCACAGAGTAAATCACACAGCTTAAGAAACTTTGGTTATGTTTGGTGAATGCAGTTCTGGTAAGTTTGAAGCCCAGGTCATCCGCTAGTCTACTTGCTGTTTTACCTTCTTTTCTGCCATTAAACGACGCTGTTGATTTGCAAATAGCTTCTTGTTTTTGGATTTCCAAATTTGCCATGACTATGTGTGAGTTGCCACCTTATGTTCTGTGGGCTCTTGCAGATGATGTTGACACCTAAGGACCTCAGTTTTGTTGGCTACACATACAAGAATTTTGAGGCACTTAAAGGGGCTTATGATCTATATGGTATGGGACTTGAGATTTTTCAATTACATTTCCTCCGTTCTGAAATTTCAGTCGCCTTAATGTCTCAATGCTATTCTACATGAAGCCTGGGCAGTATGTTATGTTCTGTGGAGTAGTTCTTATGATATTGATGAAATTGGAAATAACAATATCTGTTCAGATGCAATAAAGCTTGTTGAATGGAGTATAATAAAAAATGAGGATTTGGGGTAGTAGTGAAGCATCATCTATTGGATATACCCCGCACGTTCGACCATGGACAACGGCATAAGTCCAATGGCACTTAAATTCCATGTATATGCCGGATGAAATTGGGAAAGATACTTGTTATTAGCATGTATCATAGATAGACTGATTACTTGATTGATGGCAGGTTCCTTTGTTCTACAGCTCCTTCTACTAAATCTACATATATGAACCTGTATGTAATTTTACATCACTCAATGTAAAATTGTACATGTTTAATTTTACGCTTTGGAGAGACGGTATCCATGTTTAATTTCACTAGTGCCTGTATGTAATTTTACATCACTCAACTTAAAATTTCTTAAAAAGTTATAGAAAGGCAAATGATGCAGTAGCAGACAAGAGCCCCAGCCAACAATAGTTTTCGATGGCTGTTGCAGCCTTACCATTAAACCAACCTGTTAGCCTACTGTATTTTATTCCCTTCAAATCTTGCATTTTGATTGAATGTCTCTCCCTATGAATGACTGTTTTGGTAAGCAAAAAATGAGAGAAGACGCCAAAGGGTGGGAAATCTGACCTGATCTTGACATTTCTTTGGGTTCTTGTAACTATGCGACTAATGTAATGTCTCATATTGATTCTGCTAAATGCCCATACATGCCTTGTTCTTCTCTATGATTTCTCAATGGCCTTATGCTCATGTTTTCTATTTGTTGGCTGTGGAGTAGTCCATTCTGACACGAAAAGGAGTTCATCACCTGCACGGTCATCCACCGACTCATTCCACAGTATGACCTCACCATCTTCACTCAACATAATTTTTATGCTTTCCAATTGATGAATGGCAAGCTGCTTTGATCATATGCAAACTTTCAGGTGACCCCGGGGTGGGCTGTTCAACTGTCGAGTTGACGTCTGACAGTCCAGAAAAGCAGATGCTTGCGTCGCAAGGGGACACGATGTCACGGTGAAGAACGGCCAACTCCATAGATCAGCTTGCATAACAGACGATCCAGATCCTTGCTGCGAGGCGAGGGGCACACCTGCTTATTTTTCAGTCAGGTTTCGCCCCAAGCTTCATTACTAATAACATTGACTGCCTGGATATCCCGCAGAACTCAAGCCGATGTATAGTAATATTGGAATCTTAGGCGACACTTAAAAAGTGTCTGTATGTGTTGGTCAGTAGCCTGTTACATTTGAAGTTTTGCATCGATGTAGGAATTTTTCGGTACTTATCAGCTGTCCAGACTGCCCAGGTTGGCAGGGCTAAGACTTGCCTTCACTTGTGGTGGGTTGGGCCTCGTTCCGTTTCTCTTGCTTGTTCCTAGCCTTGTAAGAGGTACCTGTAATTGCTCTAAACTTGTGTCGAGCCACGGATGGATTAGCAGCGATTGGGAACTGCTATTTGAATAGGAAATGAAGTGATATTTTAAGAGCGAGGAAACCGATCCTGGTCACCTCTCTTATAACCAAGTATTTGCAGCCAGAACTCGGTCTCTGGACATTTTTTAACTTCTCCTCATGATCATGTGTTGTGAATCTGCTGCTACTTTTTCATTCTGAACTTCTCTGGTCGGACTTTGGAGATTAAAGAGGAAATGATGTTCGAGTATTTGTTCCCAGCAACCATCTATGTTAATATCTAGAATAGCATTAGTGACCCCCATTATCCAGCAATTTCTTATGGACGACCACCTCTTGAGACGTCGATTTCGCTCAGTGAATACAGAACAGAGTTATCCTCGGAGCCCAAGTAGTTTGGTGTATTTTGCTCCACAATCGTACTATCACAGCACGGGCAAGGAATTGCCCGGAAACAAACGCAAAACTGGACCAATGGATCTTCAGATATGTCGAGAACCACCAATTGAGACTCCTCCCTATTCGTGGCAAGCGCTGCTAAGCTAGAAGCCTGTCCGGTCCTCCGCCATTTGAGCTAGCTGGGTCACGGAGGTGCGCCTTTTCGGTGCCGCGTTAGCCCAAGCTAATGAAATCACAAATTCACGGCATCAGTTCGACCGTGCAAAGGAAATGGATCATCTGCTTCTCAGAAGCAACTTTCATTCACCGTAAGCGTCAACCGCACACTTGCTACATTCGAACAAGGCGATTCGACAAATGTCACCGATCGATTTTGGCTGGCCCGGCGAGAAACTATCTGTGGAAGAACCTTTTGCCTGATAATTATTTGCACCAAGGAAACATTTTGCTGACAAGTGTCCGATCCAGCCGTCCTAATCGAGATGATATTTCGGGCATTGAAAAAAAGCACATTGCGTCTCTTCTAGAAAAAAGCATCAAAACATCAGATTAGTCAAATTGCACGTTCGCCGAAGTATGTACGCTTTTTTCCCAGAGGTTTGGCCAGAAACGAAAGAGCATGTGTTTAAGGCGCCCTTGACAAGTGTTCCAAGAAAAGATTCCGTCACATGTCATCTGGCCCCTTAAGGTTAATTATTGACTTCGTTCCTTAAGGTTTGCTTACATATGCAAATCAACTCAAACTGACGATAAGATCGGCCTTCTCTTTCTCTCTCTCTCTCTCGATAAAAAAACCCGACAACGTGTGCTTTCGGTCCCGAATTATCGAATACTTTTCTTAATAAATAGGAATTTTGTTAATAAATAGGAATAATGATACGAACAGTCTTTTAATTTTGACTCAATATACAATATGATCTTTACATTTTTAATTTATTCGATATAATTCTTAAACTTTAACTCGATGTATAATAAGGTTCTTGAACTTTTGATCTGTTCAAATTAATTTTTGAGCTATAACGTTTTCATGAAAATGTACCAAAAATTTATGAATAATATTGAACAAGTTAAAATTCGAGAATCATATTGCATATTGAGTTAAAATTCAAAGATTGCTCGTGTCATTTTCCTTAATAAATTGTTGCCAGAACGCTCAAGTTTAGAAAGAGAGAGGCATTGTTTTTGTGAATGGAATTGATTGGTTGGGGGGCGGGGGTTGTTGTTGGTAAAAAATGGAATCGCAAGAAGAAGAAGAGGGAGATGAGGAGGACGAGGAGGAGGTCTGAAATACGCTTCCGAGGTGGGAACTACACACGTGGCGACGACCCAGATTAGATAAGCGGTCAGGCTTCCCCGGGCACGAAAGTCAAGGACGGCCCAAAAAGATCTCTAACTCCCTTCCTCTTTTCCTTGTCAACATCGAGAGAGAAAGAAAGAGAGATATTTATTTGTTTTTATTATTTGGTGTCGGTTTTTTTGTTGCAAAGTTTTGAGGAAGTTGAGGTGTCAGTGCAATGTACCTAACCCTAAACTAACTTTTGGTGTCGATGATCCACACGTCACTTTGGCTACCCACCCCGATCCCCCCGGATGGATTTGTCTCCCCAACGTGCCACTCCCTCAATGGCCCGATCTCTCTCTTTCTCTCTGCAAAATTTCCCCCGGGAAAGCCACGAAATATGACACAATTTTAGATCCAATCTCAATTCTACCTTATAAGAAAAAGTAAAAATGAGCATGATAAACCGCTCGAACCGGGATAGGACCGAACTGAAACGGCTCGTTTGGTTTGGCTCTCAAGAATATCGATCCGGTTTCCAGCTCCTAAAAGTGGAACTGATTTCCAAGCGGTCCGATTCTCGGTTCTAGGGTGAGAACTGGACCGGACCGATAAATATATATTTACTTTTTAAATTTTTTGAAGAAAAAAGAAAGCCTAATTTATTTCCTCTTGCCTTTACCAATTTTTTTAAGGATTGGTTTCATTGGAAAATGGAATCGGTTCCATTGGAACGTGATTGGTTCCATTTGAAAATATAAAAATAAATATATTCATTTATTTAAAATAGAAAGCTTAATTTAAAAGTACGTGATCGGTTTCATTGGAACCAGACTGGACCATCGGTGCGGTCCGGTCCATAGTCCTAGGGCTAGCCGGTCCAGTCATCGATCCTAGAAAATGGGAATCGATCGTCCTGGTCCGGTTCTCGGTTCTTAGATGGGACCGGACCGAACCAGGAATCGCTCACCCCTAAGAAAAAGTCACAAATTTTCACTGTGATCTCGAAATTCACTCCCGTGTTAAAGAATCGTCGACAGTTTCCTCGAAATTATCAGCATCGGGGCTTGGCGGAGATTTTGTCATCCTGAAAGCCTACTTCTTCGCCAATACTCTCTATTTCATATGGAGCAACATCAACCTCTCGATGTCAAGAATTTTGAAAAAACCAAAAGCCATTTCCAAGAGTGGGATGGATTTTCGAGACTAGAGTGAAAGTTGGTGGTTCGTTTAGTTTGATGCAGAATAAAGATCGAACTTAAAATTAGGGATTTATTTGGGGATTAGGCCGTCTATTTCATTGTGCCCCCTCCATTAGTAACTTGGGAATTTTCACCTCTTGCGCCTCCGATTGATCACATTATCAAAGCTTCGATATTAGGCCACGTGGGGCCCGCATGATCTCCCGAGCTCAAGCAACGAATCATCTCTAATATGATCCACGAGGATCTCGTATTCTTATTCTCATTTCAATGAATATTAATTAAGAGGAAGGAAGTTTGGTCGCATTATCTGAGGACCGACCGAATATCTAATTAATATATTTCGATTCGTGAGGTGTTTCGAAAGCTTATCTGTCTTTATGTAATGTAAATGAACTTTTTAATGGTTAAAAAGGGAAAATATATTTTCCTTGTGGAGTTCCTTTTTCTCACTGACATTAAATTTTCTGAAAAAGAAAAATATCTTCTCAAGATTTTCAAATGCCCGACGAAAAGAAAAGATTTTCATTTGGAGCATTGGTTAATTTGTCCGAACAACCTAACGTGGTCTCCCATATCAACATATTTAGTAGGCCATTGAATTCAACAAAACAATAAACTCGTTAATAAGATTGTCACGGAAAGGAGAAATGCATACGTACGTGATATCTATATGGGTATCCGGTAGTCGCTCTTCACTTGCAAAACGATGAGTATCCCGTTACGGACAAAAGTGCAACAAAAGTCGAATAATATGAGAATCACATTAATAGATATATCCATTCAATTTTCTTTTTCAATCATTTAGATAGCCACTCCAAATTACCCATCGCCTATATTATAATCCATGTGAAATTTGGAGCGAGGGATTTGCCGAGATTGAGTAGTTTTGAGACCACTATTGACTTTTACTATATCCTAAGGACACTGGCATAGAATCCGACTATCTAAAATCGCGTGGAACACCTACAAACCTCATAAATTGATCAAAATAAGTGAAGGCATCTTTCAATGTCTAGGGGTCTCAAGTTCAGATAATTGTCTCGTCACAATGAGATAAGTGACTCGCCAGATGCTTCAAGAGGCTGGAAAAACAATATCATTTACAGCAGATGAAATTACAAAAAAAAAAAGAAATCTCACTTTAGGGAGGTAATGTTTCATTGCTTTTCCTCGTAAGAAAATTTCACGAGAAGTGGATATTTTAATCGAGAAAAATAGAAAGACCGATGTCGGATATTTTCAAGTTTTCTCGCTCGCTGAATTTTATTTACCAAATCACGTAGCAAGATCACATTAAAATTTTTATACAAATGGGACTTATATCTTGAGTGTCGGGCTTATTCGAACACCCAATATATCTCTGCCAAAGTACACAACAAACAAAAAATGAGCACATACGCATTTGCAATCCCATTTCCATCAATCGTGGAAAAATTAGTTTTAACCACCAACATAGACTGATCAACATGTCAGATTCTCCTACAGAGATGAGCACCTTTCGGGATTTTCTCATATGGCAAATAAAGCTACGTGTTTCATCATCTGGTTTGACACGACACGCAAACTTAGAATTTCCAAGCTCATGGTGCCAACTTTTGTGTGTACTTGGTCGGTCTCCTAGGTATACTCTTTTTCTGCATAGGCGAGATTAGAAAAGGACTTAAGGATTGATGTGGACGAAACCATTTCATGCGACACTTGTCCACCCCTCCACAGCCCATCTCTCTCTCTCTCTCTCTCTCGTGTGGATCGTCTGGAATTGATAATGATGCCATCGTCCAATCAATCTTGATTTTGCAGGGTACCCACCGAACCAAGGAAAGGGATTGCATTAGAAAATTTGGGTCTAAAAATCGTTTCTTTACTCTCTCTGACTTTTCCCAGCGATTGGGGTTCCGTCCGGAGGCAGTGTGAACACTGTGTCATCCTTCAAACTTTGGTGTTTCATTTGTACTTTGTGATCTTGGTTTCTTCGTTGAGTACGTGTACGTGGGCATGACGTAAAATTCCATACGCATCAAGATGTTGTAATGGAATTTACGGAAGGTAAATTAGTTGAGATGCGCGAAAGTCTATCTCGTCGCCGTAAAAAACGAGTGTTTTTCTTTTCTCGTGGAATTGGGTTTTGGTTTGGACGGTAATGTCCTGTTGTCGTGTGATTGGTTGGCTTGATCTAAAATGAAATTTGGAATAATGCGCTTCTTTCTTGATGGGGGCGGGGGGACACGTGTTCGTCTTCTTCCATTTAAAGTCTCTGTGCTCTGCTGCGAAGCAGTTTCTTTCAATAGGTTCTTCTTCTTCTTCTTGCCAACGCCTCCCGCCTCCTTTTGTTCTCCACACACCGCTTCAGTGCTTTTGAGAGGGTAAGCAACTTCCCAAATCTCTCTCTCTCTCTCTCTCTCTCTCTCTCTCTGCGCTTAGCTATTCCTCTTGATCTCGCTGTTCTTGGGTGTAGTTCAAAGGGTCTTGAAAGATTCTACCTTTAGGCGGTTATGTCGTTGATTCATGATATGCCAATCAATCAAGAAGGTGTTTTTTTGGGGTGATGTGATGTCTGTTCTTTATCTGTGCTGATCGATCTGAGAGTGTCTAGATGGGGTTAAGATGAGATCCATACAATCCGAGCCAAAACAGAAAGAAGAGAGGGAGGGAGAGAGAGAGAGACCCAAGACTTTAGAGGTAAAATAGATAGCCTCAGATTAAGGGAACCCATCCTCAGTTTAGTTTGTGTTAAGTGGCAATTCGGAAATGTTCATGATGAACCCAGTTGGCATCTCTCTCTCTCTCTCTCTTAGCGCGTTTTCTTGAAACTAAGCAGTTAGATTCCCATATATTGCTCATGGATGAAACAGAAAGTGATAATTTGAGTTAAGAAATAGAAGCTTTTGGTCCTCTCTCTTTCTCATGGTTATGCGAAGATTCCTGTGTGAAGGACGTCCCATATAACTTTTTCAGCCATGTGCTTTCAGTTTAGTATATGGGTTTTAAATCAGATTGCGGTTTGATTTCATTTTGCTTCTCACTTCTCAGTACTTTGTTTTCTATTTTCTGACTTCTGTGTGTCTCTCTCATCATAATATATGTCTCTCAACTTAGGTGATTCTCTAAAAGGTGGTTCAGAGATTAGCCCAAGTGAAAGGAGGCAAAGTAATGCTTTAGGTTTTTCAGGAGGGTTGAAGCAATCAAAGCTGTGCCATACAATAGAGGTAATAAATGGAGGAGATATCTTCTACACTAACTGTGCCGTTTGGGCTGAATAATATGACCGGTGATGAATCTGCACTACAAACCCAAATTGAGATTACTGGACTCAAGCTTATTGCAAGCACTGCTGGTTTGTTATCGGACCATCCAGGGGTGTTGTCACCTTCTATATCTGATTACACAGCTGCCCAAGATTTGAGTTCTGGCTGTAAATCGGGCAACTTTAGTGTTTTGACAGTGTCAGCTGATGAAGATGAGTCAAGGGGAGGTAATATTTTTTGGAAGACAATGGGGAATGAAATTAAGCTGCCATCAGAAGATGGGAAAGTGCACACTCCATATGCTTGCGGCCAATTTATCAATTATTCTTGTTCATATACGGTTGCTAGTGACACCACTAGTGCTTGTCATGAAGAGTTTGTACCTGTGAAAGCCAGTTTTGATAAAAAATCAATGACTGTCACGGATGTTGGTGATGCAACACTTAGGAGCATTTCCAATGTGAATAATTTGAGGGAGCTTGAGCCTCGGCAAGAATTACAGAGAACTGCAAGCTGGAGTGTCTTCGAAGTGGATTATGTCCCACTATGGGGAGTGACATCTATCTGTGGAACAAGACCAGAGATGGAAGATGCTGTTGCGGTAGTACCTCAGCTTTTGAAAATTCCTTATCTGATGCTGGCTAGCGGACAAAATTTGGATCTTAGAAATCAACATGGCAAAGATTTAACAGCTCATTTCTTTGGTGTCTATGATGGACACGGGGGTAGCCAGGTAATAACCAGATAGTGCTTTTTAAATCTTCAGACTTCAGTTTCATTTGATAAGCATGAGAATCCACAAATGGCTTATAAAACTATAATCGTAGTACTAATTAGGGCTTTATCGGTATAGGTTGCTAGTTACTGCCGGGAAAGGATACATTTAGCTTTGGCGGAGGAGATGGAAGTTGCAAAAAGTGGCTTCTGTAATGGAAGTAGCTGGAGTAATGGAAAGGCGCAGTTGGAGAATGCTCTCTCCAGTTGCTTTCTAAAAGTTGATGACGAGGTCGGTGGTGTTTTCAGAGCCATGAATGGAAGCGACCCTTCTCTCGTAGAATCTATGGCCCCTGAAACAGTAGGTTCTACTGCCGTGATTGGCTTAGTTTGTCCGACACACATTATAATTGCAAATTGTGGTGATTCAAGGGCGGTTCTCTATCGCGGAAAAGAGACCGTGCCACTGTCGGTAGATCATAAAGTAAGTCATATTCCTGGAGTTGTGTTTTTATCTTTTTTTTCTTTCATCTTTTGGTATTGCGATGAACTCTAGCCATTTCTACGTGCACTTATTCTCTGTATGGCCTCTGATTTTATTTCTTCAGCCAAATAGAGAAGATGAGTGTGCACGGATAGAAGCTGCTGGCGGCAGAGTTATTCAGTGGGATGGATTCCGGGTTTGTGGTGTTCTTGCAATGTCAAGGGCAATAGGTAGGTTTTTTGAGTCCATGGTCCTATTTTCCGCCTCTCTGTAGTACAGGCCTTATCTACATCGAGGGTGGCAATCCTTGGACTTGTATGTTTGTAACTTCTTCTAGAGATTGAAGCGCAAATAGAGGGTTTATCTCCCTTAGTCTTCAGTTGGTGTGAAAATTGAATAGCTAATTAGAACAAGGAGCTTCAGGACCCCCCGGAAGCGCCTGCGGCCCTAGACCCATGCTTTGGCCCTTTACAAACTGTTTTTTGCACCACTCTGTATTTCTTATTGCATATTCTAAACTGTTAACCGGGGACTATTCCAAAAATTTGGAGTAAATCAGTGTTCAAAGAATGCACAGATAGACTGCCAAACATCTCTGATAGAAAGTGTAGGGTTTTGAACATATGGGGTACTTGTGTGAACAATCATAGATGTAATCTGCCAGGACACTTCATTCTGTCACGCCACTTTGTTTAGTTGTTATTCTCCAGGACTCTTGCTTAACAGTTATCCATGTAACTGGCCGATAACTTCCCACCATCTTGCTGACCTTTTTCTTTGTCATCCTCAGGTGATAGATACTTGAAGCCCTCAATCATCCCTGATCCAGAAGTGGTGTTCTTTCCTCGGGCAAAAGAAGACGAGTGCCTCATTCTAGCCAGCGATGGTCTCTGGGACGTTGTGACCAATGAGGAGGCTTGTGACATGGCCCGGAGGAGAATCCTCCTTTGGCACAAGAAGAACGGCGACCACCTTCCTGCAGTAAGGGGCGAGGGAATCGACCCGGCGGCGCAAGCGGCTGCTGATTATCTTTCAAAGCTTGCTCTTCAAAGGGGAAGCAGTGACAACATCTCTGTAATAGTAATCGACTTGAAAGCTCAGAGAAAGTTTAAGAAAAAGATTGTAGCCGAGACCCGACAGCCAGAAACTGTGAATACGTAGCTGTACGCCCTTTATATCGTATAGTAACAGCAGGTAATTCGGTTAAAGCGAGTGGCCCATGCATTCGTGTCACATCGGCTTTCCGATTCGTGTTATGGAGATGAACCCCTGGTGCCAACTGAATGAAGGTGGAAACCCACCGATTAACCTCCATAGCCTTCAGATTTGAATTCTCTTCTTCATTTGGCTGTGGCTTCTTTGGGTCTATCATAATACTAATTTCAGATTCCATTATCTAGATACGATACCTATGCGGATAATTCGTGCGAGTTACCTACCGATAAAGTGTAAATGTCAAGCTTTCTTATGATATCTATTAACTGCAGTGGCTTTCTTCCATGATGTTTTAGTTACCAATTTGCCAAGAGTATGGAGAGTAGGCCGGACATTGACAAGTGTTACTAGCCAAATTTACCACAAGGACTAGCCAAAGTACACGGATATGATCGACGTAACAGGGGGATGAAAATATTTGCGAATGTCTTGGCTAAGAACTGTTGAGAGGCGCAGGTTTGAAGATGTCAAATAAAAGGTTCGATGCTAGAATGAGATATATCCTAATTGGTCTAAGACTCATTTGCTGAAGTTTTACATTCAACTGAATGTATTGACATATTCGAACTTCGCCTCTTTCTTTAGTGACTCTCTGGTCGGCTTTTGAAGATATTTGAACTTCTACTCCGCGTCTGCATAAAAACTGTAAATACCATAAACAAAACGTGACCTCCCAAACTACAAAAAAGCAAGCTGAGAAACACAAATCTATACATGAGAAATCAGACAGTTGATTTAAAACTATAATTGTGTCCAAAGGAGTTACTATGAAGAGCAACATAAACCAGAGAGTTGCAGAGCTTTGGCATTTACAAACTGAATCCAACAAAGGAAAATCCATAAGTCAAATGACGAACACCCTTTCTGACGTTAATAACACGACAAATACATCCCTCCCTGCAAAATCAAAACTTATAATATCTACAGGTATGTTCAGTAGTGGAAGGATCGTAGGCCCTCCTGCTGCCGGCAGACACTACCCCAATCAGTTCAGGAATCGATCATGTTGAAGGAGAATTTCGATAGCAGCTGTGGAACTCCTGCTATAATCGGCCCATATGTCTGCACAAACAGAGATTCAACCAAATGAAATTGTAACATGCAGCAACTTGTAGGGGCAAGAAATTAGGGTAACCTACAAGATAAACACTTCAAAATCATAAATTTAACTTTAGGTGACTAAGGACATAGGGATTCTTTTTCTTTTAATAATAAGTTCACAGCGTCGGGGCATAGTAATCACCAAGTTCACAGGACAAACTGGAGCCCTTGCCTGACACAATCCTCTCCTATCCACTTATTGGTGACTCCCGACATATGTGGTCTGGGGACAGGAACCATCAAGTATATGGGTCATTCAGATTCAATCCAGATCCACGGTGGTCTGAGTTGTAACAAAATTAGTTAATCGAAATTGCTAGGCTAAACCCAGATGGTTCGTTGATCTGGTCACCCAAGCAAGAACCATGGCTGGATATCCAGGAGCAGCCGAATTCACTCTGCAAAACCAAAATTACAAACTCTGGTTGTGGGGTGACCCACAAGGCTCGTGTAAACTAGGGAAATCGTCTCTTAAGCAACGCTAGAATTTGTAGGTCATATTAGGGAAGGAAAGTTTCTGTGTTCAAACTTCAGGATTTCTCCGCATTTGAAGTAGAATATATGTAGTATTCCTAAAATTTACCCTCTTTGTGTAAGAAATGTTTCTTTAGTTATGATTTCCAAGATCTCTCATCTCACAAGAAGAAAAGATCTTCACATATCATTGGCAACGGAATTTCATCATGTCGCATAAGAGTCGGGAGGCACCTAGATAATTCGCTACGGAGATGCATGTATCTATAAAAGTCAATCCATCTTGATAAAGAAATGCCATACCTTGAGATTTTCATGAATTTGACAAAGTGGTACAGCGAGCAATTTCAGGTTTTTTGGAACAATGAACTTCCGACTTACAGGTAACTTCACAAGAAAGAGTTTTGTGCACTCCTGGAAACCAGGCAACGATGAATTAGAAACTTAATCAATCTCAATTTCAAGTGAGCAGTCTCATTGATAGAAACAACCTTGGGCTTTTTAATATTAGGTGGCAAGTAAGGATAGAGCAAAGTTTCAAAGTCAGACCTCCACCACATCCCAAGGCATTCTCCAACCTACCATTTGGAACAAAAGGTAAATTGTAACTATACAGCATGAGAAATAATGAAAATCTGCAGCTCCATGATACAAAAATGAAAAATATTATCCACCTCCCACTGAGCCTCATCACCAGCTCCATCAGCAGAAAGCTTGCTGGTCAGCTTGCGTCGCAGCCCTTCAACATCTGAAAAGACAAGGATGACTAACTACATTTACCCATTTGAAAAAAAAGATGATCACTCTTCATTTTCTTTGTCCCCAGGGCATCATGGAGAATTGCCAAATTACCTGATTCACCAGGCCTTAATCGACCTCCTGGCAGCTTAAAAGTGGAATTTCTTACTTGCAACAGCAACAGATGAGGATGTCTGAATAATTCAACCTATTTTAGAAACATCTGGATCCTTAGAATGTGTTATAATCCATCGGCTTTTCAAAGGAAAGATGTAAAATGGCATGAAATGCGATAATACAGGTAGATCATAGAGCGATTACATTAAATGACATATTTCCCAAAGCATCCACCAAATTTTGTCTACCTTCTTAGTATTCCCAGCTTTACTCATCCAGGTAATGAATGCAAACATAGATATATGAAGTTGACATAATGAACAACTTCTTAGTATTCCTAGCATTACTTCGGTAATGAATGCAAACATAGATAGATGAAATTAACATAACGAACACGTTCAGGATAATCCCCATAAAAATTCTTAAGAAGTTGCCGATTGTCTCTTCATATCATTTCAAGGCAGAATATTATCAAATGAGAACAAAAGGCATTAGTTGCTCCCTTTCAGAAATGCATTTTGCCTTCACGGATCACAACCCAACACTGCAGAATACTCTATCAAAATTACAACATCGACTCTGGTTTGCAGTTTCCTCCAAATGCAAATAAAAACCATAGTAATTGAACTTCAATTAGTTGTTGGGCTAACATACAAGCATCCCTTGGAAAGCAATCCAGCAATTCGCCTTCCAGAGTTAATGTAGATCACTAAGCAAGCATTGAGCACTAAGCAGTGGAAAAACATAACAATACACAAGATTATCATCATTAATGCAATTTGAATTCACTAAAGGAGGTCGACATACAAATGCAACCACACCCATGTTGATGGGACTTATAGTATGCCATAGCAGGCAAAAAGGCAAGAGTAACTCGTAGAGTCTAGTCAGCTGCTCAAAGAAGAAGAAGAAGACATAAAAAAACACCAACCACAATGACCGCTTCCACGCAATTCCTCAACCCATGAGCCGCATAACTGAACAAAACCACCACAGAAACAGCGAAGAATCAAGATCAGCGACACGACCCACTTCGATCGAGCAACAAACAGGTACAAACACCACGAAGACAAGAGGCGCGGCACCCAAAAGCAGAGAGACGGGGAGAGAGGGAGAGAAAGAGAGACGTCACTGGGATTTCATCCTCTGGACACGATCGGCCAAGGTCTCCTCCTTGAAAGCAAGGGCGTCCTTGGACCCGAAGTAGTAGCTGCTCAGCGGATATATGTCCAGCACCCGGCTCTGATCGTCGCCGCCGCCGCCGCCTCCGCTGCCGTCGCCGTCGGCCGCCGCGTGATCGTGCGCGCCTTGCATTTCTCTCCCAGTGGAGTAGCTACAGGAACCCAGAGACAGCGAAGCCTATGAAGAAAGCAAAACCCGCACAGCAGAGAGAGAGAGAGAGAGAGAGAGAGAGAGTGGGGAGCCGTGGCTTTGTCTAGAGAGGTGTGGAAGGAGAAAGTTGGGAGCTTCCGATGCTGCAGAGCGAAGGGGAATATATAACGACGACGATGGAGTCAAAAAGATCGCATGAAGATTCCACAGAGAGACAGACAAGTGGCGGCTACGGCGTACTTCGAAGTCTGATGTGCACATCTGGAGATGGCGAACTGGTGGAGAGTGGAGTCCACCGCCAACAGCCGGCATGTCGGTAAAGGGACAAGAGGGCGGAGCCGAAAAGTATTGGGCTTGGGATTCGATTCCGTGAGCACTGCACACGCGTGAATATAGTAAAGAGGAATGAGATAAAAAAAAAACAGAGAATTTGGAGGAGACTTGAGACCCGTTTTTATGGACCCGGGGGTGCTCCGAATATTCGATAGATTTCGCATGATGCTCAATTGATTTTTTGACTTTTTCACATATATTGAAGACCAAGTAAGCTCGGAGGTGCGTAGACCTGTCAAAAGGAGTTATAGATCAATTTCTTAACCCATTTTGTAGCTGGCTGATTATTGTACTTAGTAAATGGGTCATAAATGGATTTAAACATAATATGCATGTTAAATGGATCGTAAATGAGTACAATCTACCTTTATAATTCTTTCTTTATTCTCTTTCGCCTTTTACTTAATCTCACGCTCACTCACGCTGCATTCTCACGTCAGTTTACGTATGAGTTTTCTTAAATTGAGTTAAATACATGAGTATTTTAGTAATATGAGTTTGGTATGGGCCGGGTTGGGCCCAAGTCACAAGATGTTGCATTGCACGGAAATGGATTAAGATGTGTTAAATGAGTCTATTTAGATTGGATCATTTTCGATTTGACCCACCTCTTTAACAGGTCGAGAGGTGCCCTAACAAGAAGTAGCCCAAAAGAAATGAGAAAACTAAACACAACAACAACAACCCTCTGCATGATAGGATGATTTCATAGGAATTATGGTTTATTGTTCCGAACAAAAATTCCTTTTACTACTCGTCGGGACATGGACGACACGGCACGCCCTCCCGAATTCAAAAACCGACTTGATTTTAAGACTTCTGGCGCCCTTCAGTCCGCATAGTCGCTTCGATTATCAATACAAATTCCTGAAAAGATCAGATTTAACAAAACTGTTTCCGGGTCGTTGACGTGGGACTACACTTTGGTCCGGTGAGCGTTACTTGCTTCCCTCTCTAGTAGGAGCTTACTAGGAATTTTGTGGGAGCCGTAGGGGTGGCGGTCTAGTGCCACGTGGAAGCTCCTAGTCGTGCCAGCACGAACAGCAGCTTAAAAATATTGTTTTTAAAAAAAAGGCCAACAGAAATGAAGTGACCAATTGGAGCTTATGGTCGGTTCGAGGCCTATCCAATTTGCCGGTACTTCCGTCAAAGGTTTGACCCGGCGGTTGGCAGTTAGCAGTTAGTCACCTTCGTGGCCAAGCAACCGATTGCGGCGGGGCCCACCTGGGCGGTTGTTGATGCGGTGACCGTCGGGGTGGATCCTAAGCAGATTGTCCCTCCCTGGGATCATGTAATGATATGTTCTTATCGCACTGCAGGCCAACGATCGATTCAATGCATTCTTTTCTTGTTTGATGATGGATTCGAGGTATCCTTGCCCGTAAAATCGGACGATGGACTTATGAAGTATGTATATTGATCTTGAGATATCGTTTGTCTTTCGCAACGTTAAGATTTACATTTCAATCGAGAGACATGTTTCGTGAGAAATTCAATTGGATTTGTGAATTGAAATGCAATATTGCCAAATTATCTATCAATTCTGGGGTCAAGTTGGAAATTTTTTTCCAAATGACGTGGTTGATCGATTTTAGTCATTTCTTTACTTCATAATGAAGAAAATTTAAAGACGAACTTGACCTTGGAGAGGAATGAGGATTAAGGGGAAAGCAACTAGGTTTTTTTTGCTAAGGCTTGATTAATATGTATCTAACTATCGAATTACAAGTCATTTATTAAGGGAAAAACTAAAGCTTGATTAATCTGTAGGTGATCTCAAGGCATGATTTGCTTTTCGCATCGTTAGGGTTTAAAACTTGATCGAGAGATATCGCCCATGAGAAATTAAATTGAATTCACGGATTGAGACTTGACGTATGTATGGTACAAGGAAGTTTATATATCGATTGGCGAAATCGAGAATGTGGTATCACGAGATTGTCTGTCCATTTCGGGGTCACATCGGAAATTTTCCCCGGAGTAATGTGATTGAGTGATTTTAGTTGTTTTTTTACTTCATAATGATGAAAATTCAAAGAGGAACTTGAACTTGGAGAGGAATGAGGATTAAGGGAAAAGCAACTTGGTTTGTTGTGCCAAAGTTTGATTAATCTGTAATTAACCATCGAATTACAAGTTATTACTGGTGAGGAAGTGAGTCATTTTGTGGGTCCCGATTAGCAGGTGAAAATGGGCTTTCAGCATGATTACTTCTCATTGAAGAACTCATGGCAGGTAATAGATGTCATCATCAATCATGTAGAAGTTGCGAAAATTACTTAATTCTTTCTTGCTCTTGTTATTTTCACCTTTGAAATATTTGAATGGTCTAAAATAATCCGCATCGAAACCTCAAAAAATAACCAGGGATAGTTAATTGGCACGTCGATTATTGAGATACAGTGTGAAGCACAAACCAACCAAGCAAGAGCCGAAACTCTCTTGCATCATTTCGGGTATGGGAAGCTACTATACTTATTTATCCGGCGGTATCCAGTTCAAATTGATGTAGAGCCTATCTTCCATACCAGCAAGTCCTTTTATTTCCTCTCAACGATTTTTTTGCCAAGAGAGAATGAATGCAGAGTGAACTTACATGGAAATCCCTCCATCGTACCGTGGAGCTTCTTGCCCCGTCTCTTCTAAACCTTTTCTGGACATGCTCAAGTCCAAACAAAGATTGATGAAAGAGGAAAAAAATATACATTCGATATAGATCAATCAATATAATTATTTTTATCAACCTTTCCCAAATCTTTGTTTCTTCTTCTTTTGTGTTTAAATCATAAAAGTTTACGCGTTTGTTACTTTTTTTTGAGAATCATTGGAGATAGAGTGTTTTTAATAAATTTAATGACCGAGATTCTAATGTAAAAAGATATTGTTTGCACAAAAAAATGACCAACTTTCGATTTTTATTTACAAGTGATAGATTTAGTTGATGAGAGCAAAGTTTGATTATTAATGAGCAGAGTTATCGTTAATTAGAAGTGAATCGACAACTCGCCAGTGAAGTCATTGACAACGGAAATTTATCATTATATTTATTTTTTTGCAATGTAAAATTCTTTCAATTTCTATACTTTAGCTGTGGTTTCCAATATCTTGTCGTTAATTAAATTTTGGCGTGTATCGTAATTGTAGTTTCTATCCGTGATTAAATTTCAACTTTGTATCTTTACTATTGCACTTTATCATCGATTAAATTCCGGTAAAGTTTTTTATGTCATCGATCATCATTGTTGATTAAATTTCATTGAAACGTATTTGTTCCTTGTGTTCAATTGATACAACTCATGTCGTGAATCGTCACAGAACCCGTCTCAGTCTTAACAAGCCAAAAAATGAATTTCGGTGAAATATATTTCATCGATGATCCAATTTTGGCTAAACAGATATTGATAAAATACATTCCTTTACGATATTTCTCTAAAGCTTAATTTGGAATAATTCATTGTAATATACAATTCTTCAGTTTATGTTTTCCTTAGGGGAATTCTTTGGTCAAAGTTATGAACTCTTTATGCTTATAATTTTCATATATAGAATATGTGAATTAACAAATTATGAACAAGGTTCTGGCCAAAAAAAATTGTGAACAAGGTTCAAACCCATTATAAAAAATCCTTTATAGAAATCAGCTGGAGCACATTAATAATTAGAAAAGAGTAAATGAAGCCTGTATAAAACAAATGGTAGCAATATTACATTAGAGATTCTTCAGATTTTCTGTAGGATAGTTTTCCATATTATAGACAATTATGATACGATTGTTAATTGTTCATGTCTCTCAAGATTATACGTATATCTCTCTTGATCTGTGCATATCTTGATTGATATATGCTATCTTCAATAATCATCTCATAAAACCTATAAATAGATCGATGTATCGAAATATACACAAATTTCATAATTCTATCTTGCATTTCATTTAACTCGATATCATAGCTAGTCGTTCCTAAGGAAATCCTAAGTGAATTGATTGTGGTCGTGTTATGACGTCGGCAATGACCAAGCGCCAGGTTGTGTTACGAGGTATTTTCTAATGTCGCGAAGATGCGTTTTCGCATAGTAACTTTTGTAGCAAAGCCTCCGTATTGGCCGCGACAAAGCCGATCGCAATGAACTAATGTTGTTCGGCTCCAATACCTCCTATTCTTAACTTTCCATTTCTCGCTTCAAGAAGTCGACACTACCACTGGACTCGCCACCCTTAAATGAGCCCAGACACCGCCTTATACACCGCGTTGCAGCGGATTCACCAATCCTGATGCCACTCGGCGTCCTCAGAGAAATAAGTTTTCATGGCACTGTTTAACATTGATTCAAACTCCACTTGACTTCTTTGACCTCAAACTTCTAGCAATATTATATTGGACATTCTTAAGATTTTTTGTAAAATATAAAGACAATTATGATATGATTATTGATTATATATATTACTCAATGCTGCACATATATCTCTCTTAATTATGCATATATTGATTGATAAATATTACCTTAGATAATTGTCTCATAATGCCTATAAATAGGTAAATGTAATCTTTCTTATGATATATCAAAATATACACAAATTCCATAATTTTATCTTCCACTGCATTTCATTTAACTAGGCTATTTTCATCAACTCAATAAGTTAACAGGATATCCGTTTAGAGGGTGGAAATAGCGCGTGCCTTCTTTTTTCACTTAATCAATAACTTTGAGATCTTGTTTGGTTGCTAAGATTGAAAATAATTGGATGTGAATAAAAGCTTAACTCCATTCTTAATCGTGCCGGGTCACTTGCAATAAGCGTCCTACTTATCGTTGTATTTTCATCGATATGAAGACAGATGAAACAGACCGACGGCGTGCTTGTTTTATGAAAAAAATTTTGTGGAAGGAAATGATTTCACTCGAAATTTATTTTTAATGGAAGTGATTAATTTTCTCTTATTTAATTGCGAGCATTAAAACGAGAGGGAAGTAGGTTTCCGGCATTTGAATTTTACTCCCAAAAATATTACCTTTAATGATAGATCATGTAATGCTATATCAAGCTATAAACAAGCAAAATTATAGATTGTAAAATCGAATATGAACATCGGGCGAATGACGAAAGGTGGACGGATCTCAAGTGAAAATACTTTTTAAAATTAAATATAGCAAAAAGAATCTGTAAAAGTCTAGCAATTACAACATGAACACACATGAAGCAATATTCAATTTCTTCATACTTTTTCTCTAGCTTCAAAACTAGCATGGGAAAGAAGTGTATTGGGAAATAGAATCTACTTTGACATTTTAGCAAATACCTTACGTGCTCTCCGCTTCAGCGCCATAAAGTAAAGTTTCAAGGGGGGGAAAATCACAGATGAAAAGCATTATATTTTTTTTTATAAATGACAACACAACCTGTTCATTTATCAACAAGAAACAAAGAAAATAAATTCCCAGAGCGGAAGCGCGCGAGCGCACATTTTTTGAAGCTCCTTGCGATACGGAACACCTCGAAACTTACCGAATGAATTTTTTGCTAGAAAGAAAAAATTGTCCATTTTTTTTTTTAAATTCGAAATACAGCTGTTCATTTTCGACGTTCTGAATATCGAAAAATCTAGAAAATATTTCCATAGAAGCTCTTTTTCACGAAACAAATTCATCTTAATACTGACCTTGAATGAGCATGAACCTAAGCGATAATCGAGACTTAATCATGACAAATTATACAAAATTTCCAACTCCCATCATAGAGTATTACCATAAGAAGAGAACTCCCTTACTTCCTCTCATCGGAAGGACATAAATATTGAAGATTGTGCATACCCATTATGGTCAACGCAAATTCCCATAAAAAGTCAAAACCTCCCCAAAATCCCCAAATCCTCTACCACCAATCCTTAAATTAGGGTTTCTCTCTCCGACCAAAAACCACACACCCTGCAACTCTGCTCCGTCCTTCTCTCTCTTTCCGTCTTCTTCGGCGATTCGAATGCGATGAAGCTCGCGGGCCTCAAGTCCGTCGACAACGCCCACGACGAGTCGGTGTGGGCGGCCGCGTGGGTCCCGGCGACGGAGGGCCGGCCGGCGCTCCTCCTCACCGGCTCCCTCGACGAGACCGTGAAGCTGTGGCGGCCCGACGAGCTGTCCCTCGAGCGCACCAACGCCGGCCACTTCCTCGGCGTCGTCTCCGTGGCCGCCCACCCCTCCGGCGTCATCGCCGCGTCGGCCTCCATCGACAGCTTCGTCCGGGTCTTCGACGTGGACACCAACGCCACCATCGCCACGCTCGAGGCCCCCCCGTCTGAAGTCTGGCAAATGCAGTTCGATCCCAAGGTGATTAAATTTCCGACCTTTCGTTTTCGTATCGAAGGAGAGGTTGATTTGAATGTGTTCGTGTTTCGATGGGTGGACATCAAATGGAGGGAATTTGGAGTTCTTTTCAAAAGTTTGGTTTTTGGAGTATCGGGCATTCGGAAGTTTAATTTTATCTGGTATTTAATGTGGACGAACTGATTCAATATCTGTTTTTCCGTCACTTATATCCGAATTATCTGATCATATATTAATGAGAATCCAACAACTTGCAATTTCTGCTGTCCTAGGATTCTCAAGATTGCTTGAGCTAAGAGACTTAAATAGGGTAAAGCATTGAGAAAAGCTAGCATTGGCCAGGGAAATGTAAACTCGAGTTGAATGGCTCTAGCAAGTCAATAACTTGAATGAGTTATCTAATCGAATTAAAGTGGCAGGTGCGTTGAGCATATTTTCCATGAAGTTCGAGGTGGTTTATTAGGCGGCTCCTACCCCTAGCATATCGTGGGAATCTTAGGAGTTTCCTAAAGTAAGGTAGAATCTTGGGATTTTTGCATGAGCTAGACTGTACGGTTTGACCCATGAATTGGAAATGGGACTTGTGTGTCCGATTTGGTTATCGTAGTTGGCTTGTGTTAGTCAAAGTGGACTGAACACTGAGTGACTGTTGTTCCTCCAGTGTAACTGGTGATTCAAGCAACCCAACCCAACCCATCTAGATCTTTTTATCTGTAAAGGGAAAACCTGTGCGCTGAGGTTGGGGCTTATATCCAATCCCTCTAGGAACTCGTCATGGGCACTTCACCACTTTGTCAAAGCATTTACATATTAATATATGTCCACTTATTTGTTTAATATCCCTTTGTTGACTTTGAAGAATCATGTTATTGAAGGTAGAGGAGAACAAATTCTTATGCTCAGCTTTGACAAGAGAGTGCCTACCATGTGAAGTAGAAGTAAGCTATGTCACGGGTGTGAAGAAAATAGAATACTTAGATGACTTCAATTTTTAAAAAAGAGCTGGAATGCTTCTACTTGTTGACTGTCCGATTGAACTCGTCACTGATATTTATTGTGGTCGGTATTTGAAAACACCAGAGAAGAGTGAGACTAGCATGAAGATGGTTATTATCTTTTTCATTTCCTTTTCTTTTCATACTTGATGTCTGCTTACTTGAAGTTTTTTTGGTTCCTTGCTTTTGCATGCTTGTTGAAAAATCGGGGCACTCGACATGCGTGATCATGGTCATTAATGAGCTCCGTATTAGTATCGGATTGCTTTCTTTTATGGAAAGTAAATCACTTTTGATGTGGTGATGATCAGAAAGTTGGCCTGAATGAAATTGTGCATTGTGGATATTGGTCACAAAGCTTTGCTAGATTATCAGGCATCATTGATGCTGTTCGGGGGAATTTATCTGGACTTAAAGAAGCTAAGTCCTGAGTGACCTATCTAATCTTTGTAGTCTGCTGATGAAAATGTTTGACCGATCTGTAAATCAAGCTTGAATTTTCCTTAAAAGGTCAGCTCGTGGAAGGTTTCTGGTGATTTTCTTATTTATGTGTAATGTGAATAAAGACTAAAAATGTGCCAAGTGGCTTTCAAGATTGAATGGCTTTTCTGTGCTGTTTTCCACCCTTTGCAGTACCGCTTTGTTCTTGCCTTCAACATGCAAATTTATTTTGGTATCTCAATATTGCTAAGTAATGCTTGTTCCCCAGGGCACCACTCTAGCAGTGGCAGGTGGAGGTAGCGCATCAATCAAGCTTTGGGACACTGCCACATGGGAACTGAATGCAACCCTCTCGATTCCTCGTCCAGAACAGCCCAAGCCCTCCGATAAAGGCAACAAGAAGTTTGTCCTCTCTGTCGCGTGGAGTCCTGATGGCAAAAGGCTTGCCTGCGGCTCAATGGATGGTACAATCTCGATATTCGACGTGGCTCGTGCCAAGTTTCTGCACCACCTGGAAGGCCACTTCATGCCAGTGCGATCTCTCGTATTTTCCCCAGTTGAGCCACGGCTGCTCTTTTCTGCATCCGATGATGCTCATGTGCACATGTACGATGCCGAAGGTAAGTCCCTGGTGGGGTCCATGTCTGGCCATGCTAGCTGGGTACTGAGTGTTGATGTCAGCCCGGATGGAGCAGCCATCGTGACAGGTTCAAGTGACAGGACTGTGAGGCTGTGGGATCTTAGTATGAGGGCCGCTGTTCAGACAATGAGTAACCATTCAGATCAAGTTTGGGGGGTTTCCTTTCGACCAATGGCGGGTGCTGGTGTCAGAGCTGGTGGTCGGCTTGCTAGTGTATCTGATGACAAGAGCATATCGCTCTATGACTACTCATGAAGGTGGGTGTATCTATTTGCATATTGTGAAAAGGTGACTTCTCGAAGCTGCTGATCGTTAACCTTTTGTTTGAGTAGTCTGCAAGAGATTTTCTTGGTTGCAGATCATTTGTATTTGTATACTTAGTTGAATATTTATGGCTTTCAGAGAAATGGCTAAATACATGGCTGATCTGATGGGTGACATGGATGTTAAAACTTTGAAGTCAATTTGATACATGAAATTTTTTGAGAGGTTATTGTGTGAAGTTATACTAAATATGGGGGTCACTATCACTAATCAGCTCAGCTGTCAACATAAATTAACCATTAACCATTTTCATGGTAATCCTAGGTCTCCTAGGAGAATGATTGACGTGGTTCCGCGGATCCGATCTCTTACCTTTCATTACGTTATCTTGACCTGTTTCAAAACTTCAGCGCACCTTTCTCTCGGCACGGGTGCGTGTGATTTTCCATGGAAATTTCGAAGTCGAGAAAGTATATCGTCCAATGCATATACACTTGACATGCTGAAGTAAGTGATGTAACACGGGGGGGAAGCTGGTCGATACAATGAATTCGTAGATTGTGGCTTGTGGTAGCAATAGAAGACGGATGGACATTACATGTCTCGATGGGAAAAGAAGAAGAAGAAGAAGAAGAAACGAGACCCCTGTGGAAACCCGATCAAACCGACTCGACTTGTCGCCAAGCTTCCGACCGGGTTCATCCGAGACCATGCCCCGAGTATGATCATTTGTATATATACTAAGAAATCATCTCCACTGTATGCTGTCAATAGTGTTCTTCAACCCAAAGTAATACTTTATGCTAGATTATGATTTGAGGAACACTTGATCACAAAGACACAAGCTCTCTTAATTTCTTTTTTTGGTGGCCTTTTCTTTTATCCTCTACACATGTCGGATTGTCATGTCGATCTTTTGAAGCATTGTTTGGTGATTTCCAACTTGTTAAGGATCCGATTCTTTTGGGGGAATAGGAGGGCAATTTGGACATCGGCGTGGGGGTCTCACTTAATGAAGACGATCAGCCCTTTTTTTTTTGGTTAACACGATGAAAATTCAAAACGGGTACATCTGTGATAATTTTACCCTAAACTAATTTTTTGACCACCAAAGATCCCAAACCGGTACACTTATGACAATTTTACCCTGCGTTAGTTTTCATTAAATTTTACTGTTAAATTATTTTGTTAAACAACATCCGGCAGTTAATGGATATACCAGTTTTGGGTTTTATCCTCCACTTATCATATGTGTATTAGTTTGTGATTTTTTTTTGCATTAATTAATTTAACTGAGATTAACAGAGGATAAATTTGTCACAGATGTATCAGTTTGGAGTTTTTTGTGGTTAAAAAATTAGTTCATGATAAATTTATCACAATTATACTAGTTTGAGATTTTTCGTGGTATTAAGCCTTTTTTTGTGATGCCTCATTTCGAGAAATGAAAAGAATAATTTCCTTTATCATGCGAGAAATGACACGCGAGGTATGTTGTTTTTCGCGAAACTTGCGTATACATTTGAAATATTTGATTGCCGTACATATACTAAAAAAAAAAAAAAAAACGAGCGCCTTGATCTTATTCATTGCAGTGCTTTTATGACTTTAGCTTCCTTGTATCGTTTTAAATTTTTAACCATCCACAATTTTTTCAAGCTAATTTTTTCTCGAGTAAAAGAAATTAGAGACGTGTTTGATAAAAATTTTCCCGAGCTTTTGTTTTCGCAATTTATCGCTAAATTCCCCCATCCACCAGCGATATCCCCAAGCCACCAGGCCAATTGTTTGGTCTGGTTTCGGTACCTCGAGTTCATGTCCGAATTATGTCAAGTAGGAAGTGAGACAGAACGATTAACGGCAACGGAAAATGATACAAATTTCGGATTTGGAACAAGGCCCGCGAATTCCAATATATCCCCACAGATTTGAATCGGGGGTCTCGAGATAGTTACGATTTCACGTTTAAAATGAGTTCAAGATGAACAAGAAATTGGTCAATCCGCCCTCATATAATTCAAAAACTGCTGAGTCACTTTGTAACTTTTTATTAAGCTTCGAACGTGAAATTATAAAATTATTCTCATCAAATTCGTGTGATTGGTTGGGTCGGATTAGCCGATTCTTGGTCGGCCCACCGCCCCATAGCGCCGCCAATGGCCGCCCGACACGCGTGCCAGCCACTACCGCCCCCGCTCTTCCCTCGGCCACGTCAGCCTGAACAACGGGGGGGTCATTTCGGTCATTTCGGGGTGACGTCCTCGCGCCGTGCCCCCGTGGGACAGAAAAATTCCCTGGACGGCGCGCCGACCAGCGCCGACCCGCGCGCACAAAACCCGTGCCCGAGAGGAATGCCTTCCCCCTTGCGCCGGCCTGCCCGATGGCCGCACGGCTTGAGCTCGACGCGCGCGCGTGCCGCACGTGACGCCGACGTGTCGCTCTCCGTTCGCGGTGGCGGCTGCTGGTGATGGCGACGGGCGATCGATGATGTCGTCATCTTCTTTTTAGCCGGCGGGGACACGCCAAGGCGGTGCGACCGAGCCGCACGGGATTTCGATCTCTCCGCTTTGGAAAACAAAAGATAGAAAAACATATTTCTTTTGGTCGGAAAATTACAAAAAAAAAAATAGTACATACGCGCCAGCGACAGGTGGGGCGGATGTCGCTCTGTACTGTCCGCGGCGGCAGAGAGAGAGAGAGAGAGAGAGCAAATTTTACGTACCTTAGAAACGGGAGTTACCATGTCGTCCGTCCCCGGGACTCGCATTGACGATTTTGCCCCTCCCGTCAAAGAGATTCCGGGGTAAAAAAGTAATTCGGTTTTTGGCAGCTTAATCGCGCGATTAATTAAGACTTTTTGTCCCGTGGCCGATTAAGGTAATCAAGCCCCGCTGATTCTGTATATCGAGGCTCAATTGAACAAGGGTAATAATCATCAATGGCATACCGATGACACGAAAGAGGAATTCGGATGGTCTTCCGGAACGAGCCCGTCACTTGTTATCACGTATTTTCTACGTCCTTATTGTACGTTTTTTTTTTAAAGACAAAAAGACATTCTCCGGTGCCGTCGGAGGAGGGAAAGGGGGTTTGGTGGGGAGATGCCGTCGCAGCGGGGAAAGGAAAGGAAAGGGAAGGAAAGGGAGGAGCGAGTGTTCGAGAAGAGGACACGCCCCCACGGAAATAGGGCGGTGTAATTAAGACACTAATACCGCTACTGCTAATCTACCGATCAGGGCACTTAATGTCGGATTAAGGGAGCTTAATCATATCGTTTGTGGACACCACGACTGTCCCTCCCTCCCTTCCTTTCTCTCTCTCTACGACCCCAGGGCGACCGCCAGCGGAGAGGAAAAAAGCAAGGGGGAAGAAAAAGGAAGAAGAAGCGAATTGAAAATTTTTTCTTTTTTTTTGATCGTTCCCCCATTTCTCTGTAAGTGAGAGAAAGCAACACAGAGAAGAGAGACCAAGCTCAAACATCGACCATCCTCCCCCGCTGAGCTCCCTAGAGAGAGAAACGCCGCACCCCACCTGACGAAGGAAAAGCGCGATAGAAAGAGAGAGAGAGAGAGAGAAAGAGAGAGAGACAACCTCGGATTTTCGCTCTGGTCTTTTCCTGTGTTCGCTTCCGCTCATCGGCCTCGCGCTCGGGTGTTCCAGCTCGTCGTCAACTTCGGAAGACCTTCCGTTCTCCTTCTCTCGCGGTCTCGGGAGTCGGCGCCCGGGAGCTTTGGGAGACGGGCCCGCCCGGAGCTGGTCACTGGTCTCGGCGGCGGAGGCGGCGGCGGCGGCCGATCTGAGCCGCCGAGTCCGATTCCCGCGCGGCTCGGTCGCTCCTCGCATGAGTTGAGGGCGGGGGAGGAGATCGAGCGGCGATTCGTCCCATGGTCAGTAAGCGGTGATGCGATCGAGTTGCTGATCGGCGTAGATTTTCGGACGTGTCGGTTTCGCTGTGTGTCGAATCGATTGCTTCTCTCGAGTATTGGTCTTTGATTGAACGTAGAGCTAGCCTGTTCGGTATCGGGAATGAAAAGGCGTGTCGAACTCGATTCTATTGGTTGGTGTTAGGTGTGTTTTAGCTGATATACTGATGGACTTTAATTGTGGAGGAGCTCAAGTTGAAGCTGCTTGGATTGTTTAAGTAAAATTTTCAACTTTATTGGTTCTCTGAGAATTAAGCTGATTATCAGTGTTTTGGCTTGTGACAGTTTTGAATTGTTTGATGAATCCGTTTCGGTGTTGATCAAATATGTGTGCCGCTTTACGGAATTGCCCTGAACGACTAGTGGTAGAGGCCCGTAGTGAGTAGCAATCGGAATAACTAGTTGGAATGGAGAGGCGAGTGACTAATGGTGATTGGAGCATGGAATAGAATATGGCTAGTGCGGGAGAAAACTCTGGAGAATGGAATATCGGTTTAGGCGGCTATTTCATGCTTGCTGGCAGTATTTCTAGTTCAGTGAAGATGGTTTATAGACCTGCCGCAATTTAGAAATTGTGTGTTCCCGCCTCAACTGGAGGGAATGATATGGCGTTGCGAACTTGTGGCTGCCTCTTGATTTATTTCTAATTCCCAGTACAAATTGGATGTTATACTATTGCAATCCAGCTTCAATTGAGCTTCAGAATTCCATGTTATACTTCAAATTGGATATTATACTTTTAGTTTTGGAGTGCTCAAGTAGCGTTGACCCACCTGAATTCGCATGCAATGAGCACCCTCAGACATGATTGCACGATATTCGTCCAGTGGGGTTAAGCCCAATGAAGAAGGACACGTGGTTATGTTGTTAAATCCTAATGTCGCGGTTATTCTATTTATGTGGACTTCGGGGCTGTTAGACAATTTGGAGTAAGGCTAGGAAGATAAGTGTGCGTGTGTGGAAACTATCACAAAGCACCACCGCGTGCTTTTAATGGAAAAGCGAGTGACATGATTGAGGACGCTTAATATATGCTCATCAACACTTACCTCCTTGCAACCACCGAGCATGGTCGTGATATATTTGGAAAAACTGATTATGGGAAGATCCATGATAATCAAGATTATCTAGAGCTGGACCTAGGGAAGTTTGCAATGTTGATAATTGTAGCCAAATCTCTCTACCTCAAGTAGTTTTGCAGACATTTATTTATTCAAAGATACGTTCTTGAATGGCTTTCATGCAGCCTTTTCACAGTTTTTATGTGCTCAAATTGTTGTAGGCTGCACTGGTGAATATTATAGTGGGTTCTCATGTATGGGTCGAGCATCCAGTGCAGGCGTGGATTGATGGCGAAGTTTTCCGCATTAACGGTGAAGAAGTTCATATTCGTACAACAGATGGAAAAACGGTGAGTTTTGTAGCACACTTTCTCTGCAAATGGGGTTTTCTTATCATAAGAGTTAAGATTTGTCCGACCAAATATTATGCTATTGTCTGTCCAAATGACGTTCTATCCGGCTTTTAAGGCAGGGTACATATTGAGACGGTTCTGTTTTAGAGTTTTACTGAGAAAGAGAATATTCTACTAGAAAATTCTTCCGAGCAAGTCTTGTTGTACTTTGGTACCGTGGGGAGAGAGGATAGTTTAGTCAGAAAAGTTTTGCTGTAACGTAGAGCGCCGAGACACTCCACGTTGTGCTACTGATGATGTTATTTCTAGGTCGATGATAATGAAATTGGATCCACGTTGCAGGTTGTTAGTAACATATCAAAAGTATATCCAAAAGATATGGAAGCTCCTCCTGGAGGTGTAGATGACATGACAAAGCTTTCATATTTGCATGAACCGGGAGTTCTTCATAACTTAGCCATGAGATATGAACTCAACGAAATCTATGTAAGATGCCGAGTTTCTTTATTTCACAATGCAAAGCTAAACTACTAGGTTGCAGATAAACTGAAGGCGCCATTTCATTTTTTTTTTTTAATTTTGGGTATCAGACATACACAGGGAATATACTCATCGCAGTGAACCCATTTCAACGGCTACCTCACTTGTATGATACTCACATGATGGAGCAGTACAAGGGGGCAGCATTTGGAGAGTTAAGCCCTCATGTGTTTGCTGTTGCCGATGTTGCATACAGGTAATCCTTTATTTGGTTTAGAGGAAGTTTCAGAATTTTCTTGCGATGCATCTGCTGATCATGTCAGAGATATACAACAGGGCAATGATGAATGAGGGAAAGAGCAATTCGATTTTGGTAAGTGGAGAAAGTGGTGCTGGTAAGACTGAGACAACGAAGATGCTCATGCGATATCTTGCGTATCTGGGTGGTCGATCTGGAGTAGAAGGACGGACAGTGGAACAACAAGTCTTAGAAGTAGGATGAAGTTCTCCCATGCTATTGTACTTATTTATCTTTTGTTTCTTTCCGTTGATGAAGGTCTATGCCTTTTGTGTTTTATCGAAATTGTGTACTTAGCTATGCGCTTGGTCTCTGACTTTCACAGTCTAATCCAGTTCTTGAAGCATTTGGCAATGCAAAGACGGTCAGGAACAATAATTCAAGGTGAGTAGGCAATAGATCTGCTGCCTTTTGCGATGAATAAACCTCAATGCACAACTAGTTTGAAAGACAGTTGTCTACTGTTCCTGCCTTACCGGTTTCACTGCCTGGATGTTCTGCTTTAACTTGATCTGTATCACAGCCTGCATGAAAATCCAGTGCTTCTCTCATCTTAAGAAATTAATCTGAGATCACTACAATGTTCAGAAATTGCTGGAAAGGCTGATGGTTGTCGGGCCATTTTGGAGCTCAAATTTCTTGCCTATTTCTGCGTAACCCCAATTTTTTGGCATCTAGATCCCTGTTCATTGCTCTTAAGGAGAATACTTGGATAGCATTTGAGATGCTTTTATATTGAGGAGGGATTATCTTACAGCTTTTCCGTGTGTGCTGGGTTTACTCTAATGTAGTCGTTTTGGAAAGTTCGTGGAGATCCAATTTGACAAGAGTGGGAGGATATCTGGGGCAGCTGTAAGGACTTATTTGCTTGAAAGATCTCGAGTTTGCCAAATTTCAGATCCTGAGAGAAACTACCATTGCTTCTACCTTCTTTGCGCGGCTCCGCAAGAGGTGATTGCTCTTGTGACCGGTCTTCAGTGTTTTATCTGCATTCTTTAAACAATGGTTAATGATAGTTTCGATCTGTTTGGATTCCTAAGGAATGATTGATTACTTGCTTAACAGGAAAGAGAGAGATACAAATTGGGAGACCCTAAGTCATTCCATTACTTAAATCAATCCAGCTGTTTTGAGCTAAATGGAGTCGATGATGCCGAAGAGTACCTCGCAACCAGAAGGGCCATGGATATTGTTGGAATTAGTGAGGAAGAACAGGTCTGTCCTTTGCTTTTCTGTCAAGAACTTTCGGAAATGGCCGTCACTTCCAGTTGAATTTAATCTCATTGCAAATGCTTATTTCAGGAGGCAATTTTTAGGGTTGTAGCTGCGGTTCTGCATCTAGGAAATGTTGAATTTGCAAAGGGGCAGGAAATTGACTCTTCGGTCATTAAAGATGACAAGTCTAAGTTCCATCTGAATACAACAGCTGAGCTGCTTAGGTGGGACATAATTACCCTGCTTTTAGTGATGTCTGTATATGGTGTTTAACTGCATGCTGTTAACATAACATATATATTGATCTCTCACAAGATGCGATGTCAAGAGCTTGGAAAATGCAATGATTAAGCGTGTAATGGTGACCCCCGAGGAGATCATCACAAGACCTCTGGATCCTGTTGCTGCTCTTGGTAGCAGGGATGCCCTGGCCAAAACTATTTATTCTCGCTTGTTTGATTGGTAATTAACCTTCTTAATTCTCTTACTGCCTTCTGCCTTTCTTGGCTTGCCCTGAGTTTGCATGTCTTTCGCTGCATATGTTGTCCTTTGAATCCCAAGGACTTTATTTCTTCTACTTTTGCTATGGATTATCAAGAGGGCGAGCCTTGATGTAGCTGTAGAAGGTTATTCCATTATGGCTTGACGTTATAGGTAGACATGGCCACGGTTCGGAACCGGGCGGTTCCGGTTCGTGGCCATGTATGAATCGGAACCGGCGGTTCCGGGCCGGTTCCGGTTCCGGGCCGGTTCGGAACTGGTTGGTAAAAATTAAAAAATAATGAATTATCAAATTATGAAATAATGAATTATTCAATACAAAATGTAATCAAAATGTACACTATAATCAAATTTGGGGAAAAAAAGAGAGAGATGAGGCTTGAACTTAATAAATTATCATTAAGCGCCTTACATATCTTCTTGGGGATAGAAGAATCAAAATCCATGTAGTTCTTTTACCCACAGTCGTCGCTACCCGTTCCGGTACCGATACTGGTAATGGTGGTATCTTCGTTGTCAAAGAATTCGAATTCATTATTCCGATCTATCTCTTGTTGTCGATATTGAGCCTTCGTCCAATCATTGATGCAAGCTTGAGCCTCCACTGATTCTGGAACTAATCTTGAACGTTGTTCATCCAGAATTTTACCTTCGGCACTGAATGCTTGATGGACCGCCTACGTTGGGCCTGCAAGCTGCAGCAGGGCCAGCAGATGTGTAGGCCCTGCTGAAGTTTTTTTTTTTTTTTGAATTGGGCCTGTAGGCCATGGGCCGGTTTCGGCCCTGAACTGGCCCGGGACCTGCCCGTTGACCGGGCCTGCGGTTTGGAATTGGAACTGGCCCATGGCCATGTCTAGTTATAGGTTCAAGTCACGGAAACAGCCTTTCTGAGAAATTAGCGGTAGGCTGCATAGATTAACCCCTTCCAACTCCTGCAGTGTGGGGAAACTTCTGCAGTGGGATGCTCTTGCTATGGTATACCAGGAAGAATTAGATTGGGAATAGGATAATCGCAGTCCACTAAAGGCTTTTTATGGAACGGCATATACATAAACCCACCCTGTGGCTGTAGCATCAGAGGGATCGATTTGTGAGCTGTTTGCAAAGATTCAGTATTCTGTTGGAATGGGAAACATTTTCCAGACTATTCTATCATACTTAGTTGGATTAATTATCAAGTCTTCTTCTGTGAAAGTGTATTCTTTCGATGAAATTATAAAGAAACTTGAGCAGCACACGCCTGAACTGTATAATATGCTGTTTACTTTTCAAGTAAATCGTGGATTTAATCATGCTCTAAGCCTATATTGAATTCGCTTTGCTATTTTTCCTTTCTATTAGAGTAGGGTTGATGCTTGCTTCCGTTGCTCTTTTGAATGAGTGGGGATGTTTTGTTACTTCTGTTACTTTATAAACCAGCAATACAATTATAGTCCTCTACACAATTTTTTGCTTTAACAATTTCCTTTTTCTTCCCAGGCTTGTGGATAAGATTAACAATTCAATTGGGCAAGATCCCAACTCAAAGCAATTGATTGGGGTTCTTGATATTTATGGATTTGAAAGCTTTAAGTTCAACAGGTAAGCCATTAATTTTAGACGTGCGCGACAGGAAGCATATGATTGAGACTTGGATCTGACTATTGTTCTTTACTAGCTTTGAGCAGTTCTGCATCAATTTTACAAATGAGAAACTGCAGCAACATTTTAACCAGGTTCATATACTGGAAAACACTGTTATGCCTCTATTTCAAATATAAATTTTGGGTTCCCTACCATGATCTTTGGTAATGTACGTCTGCAGCATGTCTTCAAGATGGAACAGGAGGAATATACCAAAGAAGAGATCAACTGGAGCTACATAGAATTCGTTGATAATCAAGATGTCTTGGATCTGATTGAGAAGGTGTCTTGTCCTCGCCAATATGTTTTTTGCTGAATCCTTAATGAACTGTTATCATATTTTAACCTAATTTCATGGTGAATTGAAAGTTCCTCATGATCTCTTGAATGTTGTGTATTACTAACATCTAAAACATTTAAAATTTTGCAGAAACCTGGAGGGATCATTGCCCTTTTAGACGAAGCCTGGTATGCAGACAATTAATTTTTTCTATTTTTCTTTTATTCTAGATCATTTTGTCTCTGTTTCATGATTTTTGGGTCCCTGCAATGGACTTGTATATCATAGCAGTATAGCTATTTGTCAGTCACATCAATAAAATATAAGTCTGGCTTTGTTATCCGACTTATGTTCTGATTATTTTACAGCATGTTTCCTAAGTCGACACATGAGACATTTGCTCAGAAGTTGTATCAAACCTTTAAGAACAACAAGCGCTTTGTCAAACCTAAGCTTTCTCGCACAAGTTTTACAATATCTCACTATGCTGGGGAGGTAACTATTGTTTTGCTTTCGTCAATTAAAGTCGGACCTAACAGTCCTTTATTCATGACTATTGACTGTTTCTTCATGTTTCCCAGGTCACTTATCTGGCTGATCTGTTCCTTGATAAGAACAAAGATTATGTTGTGGCAGAACATCAGTCTCTTTTGACGGAATCCACATGCTCCTTTGTGGCAGGTCTTTTTCCTCCACTTCCTGAAGAATCATCGAAGTCCTCCAAATTTTCGTCAATTGGTTCCCGGTTTAAGGTATGGATTGGGTTGTTCATCGGTTGTCTTTGTGGATTACTAAGGACGAGTTTGGGAAAGCTTTGAAAAGCAGCTTTGTACTTCCAAAGTCTTTTAACTGAAAGTTTTCATGCCAAAGTCTCCCTTTTGAATGCCCAAAATCCAAAGCTACTGTCACTTTCACTCAAAGGACTTTGGGAATCAAAAGCTGGCTTTCAAAAGTTTTCCCAAACTCATCCTCTGTCCTACCAAGTGGCAGATGCCTATCATTCTTGTGTTCATTAGGTTTTGAAATTAACTTTGTCAGTAATCAAATCATAAATACTTCACTCTAGAAATTAATTATGAAAAGCGCCTTATATCTTTGTAGTTATGAAATCTTTCCTTCAGATTACATATTTGGCCTTAATCGAGCTTAGTCCAGCACATTAAGCACATTAATGCATTGCGACTTATCTTTGCAAGTCGGAGGCGATCTTGGTAAAGCAACCTGCTGAAGAGAAGGCAATTCTCTTGAGGGCATGCCAGAGCTAGGTCAAACTAAGGTCTTTGAACTAGATAGAGCCAAAACCAGGATCTATTACCCTGATGTGGAAATTTCTACTGAAAGAAAATGTCTATGGAGCTTCAATTAGCGAATTCTCCTTTTTGTATTCTCCTATTATGTCGTTGTTAATGTACTAATGCTGGAAAACACCAGATATGTCGCATGCAGATTGTAACATTGTATCATAGCACACTTACCAGAAAAAAAGGTCAAAGCACACTCCCCAAAAAATTGTTGTTTCAAATTGCATAACATTCTAGCATTGGTCTTGGGAATGGCTTAGAGAGATAACCTCAAGCAGGAAGAAGGAAGTGTGACTTGGCATGCGCCAAGAAGCCTTCATTATTGTTTAGGATTGCTATTGCAGCTTGATAAATTGCTATGTTTTTGAAGTGCCTCTGTTTAATCATTGCTACTTCAGATAACTCGATTCTAAAGATTAGTATTTGATCATCTTTGTTGCTGTGGGACAAATACTGCCTTTCTTCTAAGAGGGAGATGTGTTTTCAAATGCAGTTGCAACTTCAATCCTTGATGGAGACATTAAATTCCACAGAACCTCATTATATCAGATGTGTGAAGCCAAACAATGTCCTGAAGCCTGCCATTTTTGAGAACTCCAATATAATTCAACAGTTGCGCTGTGGAGTGAGTATACTTCACTTGTTTTCTGTTCAACTTGTTAACTTGAAAGCTCGTTTTACGGTCTTTCGTTCCTATCTGAGCCTTCTTTTTTCTTGCAGGGTGTTCTTGAAGCAATTAGGATTAGCTGTGCTGGATATCCGACTCGACGGACATTTTATGAATTTCTTCTCCGTTTCGGTGTTCTTGCCCCGGAGGTTTTGGAAGGAAAGTGAGTGTTAGATTCCTGTGATCATTTAATAAATCTAACCTTCCTAACATGGTAGTGGCAATGCAAATGGGTGCAACTGCCAATTGTCGCATTATTCTTGTTCTTCCTGATGGTTTTGTCTTGTTATACTGGTTTTTATGGCCTCATTGTGTACTTCCTCTGCAGTTATGATGACACGACAGCTTGTCAAAAGATACTGGATAAAATGGGACTGAAGGGCTATCAGGTACTTCAACCATCTCCTTACTTGCCATCTTTTTTTTTTTCGAGATGCCATGGAAACAAGTTGTCTGATTGGTGACATAAAATAACCCACATGGAAGTTGGCCACTAGTACTCATTCGTCGTACTTGTCGTCATTCTACATGCACAAGGTGAAGTTATGGAGGCAGGAATAGCTAAAGGAATGAGATGAGTTAATGTAGAAAACCGTAAGGACTTGGGCCATTTATAAAAATATACTGCAGATCATGTTTGTGACTGTACTTGACATATCAAAATTTTACATGACTCGGACATGTTCTATAATATATGGAATTGTGGAATCGAGAAAGTCTAATTGGCATTAAACGAATCGTTTAAGGCAATGATCAGCAGCGTAGTGTGAGGCCATCCATTTTCATGACTGAAAATATTGATCTTTGTTGATGGCTGTGCCTAATTGATCAGATGATTTGCATTGCTTGAGAACGTGTTGCACCTATTGCGATTCTTGTCCATTGAGGTGGACGAGACATCCTCATCAAGACTTAATTTATTGGGCATTAGATTAGGAACTACACACTTTTATTGCAAACCTTAGACATTCTTGAAATTAGCTGACTCACGTTGCCTTCTAGTGCTCGAGTGAGTTATTAGCTCTTTGCCCTGTGGGATAGAGAAAATTGAAGCAACAAAGAACCAAGTTAGTGTACCAATGTCTTGGTACAGTTACACTCAGTGTAGTGTGCCTTCTTAAATGATGGATATACCCATCCCACCATAGAGGGATACATGGACCTTTGCTGGTGTGGGCTGACTTTTATCCCTTGCAGATAGGAAAGACGAAAGTTTTCCTAAGAGCTGGGCAAATGGCAGAATTGGACTCAAGGAGAGCAGAGGTGCTAGGAAATGCAGCAAGAATAATTCAACGGCAAAGTCGTACATATATTGCTAGAAAGGAATTTATTGCATTGCGTAAAGCAGCAATTACGATGCAATCTTGTCTGCGAGGTATATTTTCTTCTTTGAAACTGTATCATATGTCTGTTTCTGCTTCATAGGGTTTTACTTAATGGACAAGTGAAATGGAAATGCTGGTGTCTCTGTCGTATGGAATGCTACTTTCTGAAAAGTCTATGTTTCTTAGACATAGCTTGGTTTCTTAACGCATGATTGTAGTTCCTTATGAAATTAGGAAGTCTGACAGGTGTCCTACTGAGAAGCAATCCATTTTGTTCCACTTCCATGTGGTCCATACTGTCAGTTGGTAAAATTATAACTGTCATTTTCTTTGCCACTATGAGTAGGTAAACTGGCGTGCAAGCTCTATGAGCAGCTGCGAAGGGAAGCATCAGCCCTGAAGATTCAGAAGAACTTCCGCCAATATGTTGCGAGGAAGTCATACCTTTCTGTAAGGCTGTCTGCAATCACACTGCAAACAGGTTTAAGGGCCATGACTGCTCGAGATGAATTTAGATTCAGAAAGCAAACTAAGGCTGCTGTTATTGTTCAGGTCTCGATACTGATTCTCTTTGAATTTATTGTCCTTGAGAAGGTTACACGCATTGCTTGATGGAAGCTTCAAGTTATCTCTAGATTTTCTAGGATGAAATTGAGTTCAAACTAAAAATGATCATGATCACTGTTTATTTTCCTTCTGTGTAGGCTCATTTGCGGTGCCACATTGCATATTTATATTATAAAAGTCTTCGCAAGGCTGCTATTGTTACACAATGTGGTTGGAGAGGAAGAGTTGCTCGTCGTGAACTCAGAAAACTAAAAATGGTTTGATTTTCCTTCTGTGGACACATCTTGCTTCCAAGCATGGTTTTATATATGCCTACTTGATAAATTCAGACCCTGACTGCTATTGTATATTTATCTAGGCTTCACGAGAAACAGGTGCTCTCAAAGAAGCTAAAGACAAACTAGAAAAGCGGGTGGAAGAGCTTACGTGGCGCTTGCAGTTGGAGAAGCGATTAAGGGTATGTTGTCTTGGACTGGTCTTCAGTGTGGTGAGCTCAATTGTTAGAACAAACAATTCTATGGGGGTAACTTACTATTTTCTTGGTACGTAATATGAATTTCAGACTGATTTGGAAGAGGAAAAGGCACAAGAGATTGCTAAGTTGCAGGAGGCTTTACACTCTATGCAAATGCAAGTGGAAGAAGCAAATGCCAAGGTCATCAAAGAACGAGAGGCAGCTCGAAAAGCTATTGAGGATGCTCCACCGGTTGTGAAGGAGACTCCTGTGATAGTGGAAGACACAGAAAAGATTAATAAACTAACAGCTGAGATAGAGAGCTTGAAGGTACACCATCATACTGAATACTGTGTTGTCTTTAGCGCATGGTCTCGTATCCCACTTCTGATCCTATAATGATGCCTGGAGCCAAATCTTACTGGTGGAATAATGGCTAATAGTCCAAACTAGAAAATTTGAAAAATCAAGGACATCAATTCGGTAATTTCTCTGCTTGGTGCTGCTGATAACTGTAATATCTGTGGTTTTAGTAAGTTAAATGAAATACTAAAAGCTTGATGGAGATTAAGGATAATTTTGGTGGTGCTGAAGCCAATTGGCATGCTAAGTTTGTGTGATGCTACAGGCTATAACAATAGAAAGGACATTTCTCTTGACTCTTTTAGATGAGGAATTTCTCTTGGAAGCAGTTCTAATAGGGGTGATGATCCTTCCGTAATCATGTAAAAAAGAGGAAATGATCTGGCTTTTGGTCGATCTCAAGTAGCAACTGAACTGAATATAACAGTCAAATAGCTTCTGTTTGTGCATGGATGATCAGGAGGTCATTTGCGTGGAGTAATAGCCCAGTTTGGTACTCACAAGCTTTGTGCATGTTTATTTGGCTGAAATCTGCATATATATGGTCCTATCAAATACTGAGTTAGAAAATCTCTTTTTCTTTTTTAACTGTGGATCGGCATAATCAATGTGATTGCTTCACCCATTTCATCTATGTTTACTGAATATGAAATTAGCGTGATACACTAAGTTAGAAAGCTTTGTGGCTTTACAGGCTGTGCTTACATCAGAAAGAGCAGCAGCAGAAGAGACAAAGAAAGCTCATGTGGATGCAGAGGCCAGAATATTAGAGCTGGCTCGAAAGCTTGAAGACACAGAGCGAAAAGCTGATCAGCTTCAGGATTCTGTGCAGAGGTCTGTTAGATGCAAATATTCTCAGTAGCTCTAAACTGATGCTTGTATATTGTCTTGTTTTATGAATACAGAAGCATATATCTTCCCTTGCTCTGGACAATGGTTTCTTTCTAAAGGAAATAATGTTTATTATGTTGGTTTCGTTTCTATACTTCAGGCTAGAAGAGAAATTGTCCAACACAGAGTCAGAAAATCAAGTACTGCGTCAGCAAGCACTGACTATGTCACCGACAGGGAAAAACTTGTCTGCACGACCAAAGACTATTGTTATGCAGGTACAGATGGGCCTTAATTAATACTGTTGTTTCTTGATGCGATAATAGATTGTAAATTTGGGAAATAAAATGCAGAGAACACCTGAGAATGGAACAGTTGCAAATGGAGAAACAAGGGTTGCATTGGTGAGAACTCACATTTATCTAATCAATGCTGCTTATATCCGGATTTTTCAGTCAAGCATTTGTTCAATATCCTGCTTCTTTTGCAGGACATGTCTTTGGCTACACCGACACGTGAACCTGAATCTGAAGAAAAACCACAGAAATCGCTTAATGAGAAGCAGCAGGTTAGTGGTGATTAGACTTGCAGGAAATTAATGTCCCCTTAATGCATACTTCGTTTTTCACATATTCATTCTATTCCAGCTTTTTTGGTCCTATTTTATTCCAGTCCAGAATAATTTTCGATTGTTCTCTTTCCAGGAAAACCAGGAACTGCTGATAAAATGTATATCACAGAATTTGGGTTTTTCTGGGGGCAAACCTGTTGCTGCCTGTGTAATTTACAAATGTCTACTTCATTGGCGATCATTTGAGGTTGAAAGGACAAGCATATTTGACCGTATAATCCAAACGATAGCTTCAGCAATAGAAGTAAGTATCCTATTCAACACTTCTCTCCCCATTCTGTAATCTGTAGTTTCTGTCTGTGGGATTATTAAAAATTGGTCAGTTCACAAGGGATTTCACTAGTCACTGATGCTCTCTGCAAATTGATGAAGGTCCCGGATAATAATGGCGTGTTAGCTTATTGGTTATCTAACACATCAACTTTGCTGCTGCTGCTTCAACATACTCTTAAAGCAACTGGAGCAGCTAGCTTGACGCCACAGCGAAGGAGAACGTCTTCTGCTTCTCTTTTTGGGAGGATGTCACAGGTAATGAAACAAAATTCTGGATAACTACCCTCGCATGATTTATTTTCCATGATTTGAGTTCCATCTGTTTGCAAACTTCACCATTTGAAATTGTAGGGGCTACGTTCGTCTCCTCAAGGTGCTGGACTTTCTTTCCTCAATGGTCGAGGGCTCACAAAGCTGGACGATTTGCGACAAGTTGAGGCCAAATATCCAGCTTTGCTATTTAAGCAGCAGCTTACTGCTTTTCTGGAGAAAATTTATGGAATGATTCGAGACAACCTGAAGAAAGAGATTTCTCCATTGCTTGGGCTATGTATCCAGGTAGCTGCTGAGTTGCAGGACTCAATTATGACGTAGTAAAATCTTACTTATTGCTGTAAGCTAGGTTATACCGAGTATCATGGTCAAGTAGGAAGTTATACAGTCCCTTCTGCTCAGAAAAAGTCAGATTGATGGTAACATGGCAAGATATTGGCTATAATTTTTTTGAGACTTCTAATACTCCACCATGAAAATATGAGCCAGCTGGTATGCATGTCTTCCTCGTGTGATTAAGAAGATAATGGAGACCTTTTCATGTGCCCAAGACAAGCTTTATGATTTGTCCCAATTTTTCAGTTATGGCTTACAGCACAGAACATTACATTTATGATACTGGTCTCTGGAATGTACCAGTTGCCGATGTTCTAGATATAATTTAGTCATCAGGTTCTCATAAGTGTGCTTTGAGGTGTGGACTTTCTCCTGCTCTAAGTATTCATGAACCTAATGCAGGCTCCCAGGACATCAAGAGCTAGTTTGGTCAAAGGACGTTCTCAAGCTAATGCTGTTGCTCAGCAAGCTTTGATTGCTCACTGGCAAAGCATAGTGAAAAGCTTGAACAGTTATCACCAGACAATGAAAGCAAACAATGTAAGTAATTTGAAAGTTAAAACCTGTTGCTGCTTATGGTTCTTCCCTGTCTTTTATGAACTATGCATTCTGATTATGATTCCTCAGGTCCCACCTTTCCTAGTTCGCAAGGTGTTCACACAGATATTCTCCTTCATAAATGTTCAGCTGTTTAACAGGTGACTAATTGTAAAGCGCAATAGTATCACCGGTGAACACATAAGTTCATGCTCTGTCAGTATCTAAGCGACAAATTTTGGCTTTCTTTTTTTGCAGTCTTCTTTTACGGCGAGAGTGTTGCTCATTTAGTAATGGCGAGTACGTAAAATCAGGGTTGGCTGAACTAGAGCAGTGGTGCAATCAAGCAACTGAGGAAGTGAGCGCTCTCTATTGGATGATTGGGCATTTCATATTTTTTTTTTTAATTTTTGGTTTCTGTTGCTGAACTCTTCTTGTAAGCAGTATGCAGGTTCAGCTTGGGATGAATTGAAGCATATTAGGCAGGCTGTCGGATTTCTGGTAATGTGCATTTGAAGAATCTCTAACCTAGTAAGATCACCGGTGAAGTTGCTGACTATCTTTCTCCTTCGAACTTCTTAACACCGCAGGTCATACATCAGAAACCCAAGAAGACTTTGACTGAAATCACTAAAGAACTTTGCCCGGTGAGTGAATTGCCTCCTTTGCACTACTCAAGCCCTGTGCTGCAGTTTTCTTTTTTGTCTGCTTCTTGGGCATGCTCTTGATTTTTGGCATATGCTTCTCTGCCTTTTCAGGTTCTAAGCATACAGCAGTTGTACAGGATTAGTACAATGTATTGGGATGATAAATATGGCACGCATAGCGTGTCTTCAGAAGTAAGTAAATAGTCTATCTGCATAGCGCAGTGCTAATTACGGTCCCTGTGATATACACGCAACTGATCTTGTAGTTTAGATTTGTTCGCATGGGCTCAAATTCATCCTAATTTCCAATTTTCCTCGTTCAGGTTATTTCGAGTATGAGAGTCATGATGACTGAGGACTCCAATAATGCAGTCAGTCGTTCGTTCTTGCTAGACGACGATTCAAGGTATTCCATTATGCTTATCTGCATTTCTATTTGACAGCAAGCAAGTCTTGGCTTCCCCTCTTTATCATTCTCCAAGAACGCAACTTGGTTTCTAATCAAGCTTGAAAATTTCAACGCAGCATCCCATTCTCCGTGGATGACATCTCGAAGTCAATGCAACAAGTAGACATAGCCGATGTTGATCCTCCAGCATTGATACGTGAAAACTCTGGTTTTGGTTTCTTACTTCCACGCTCAGAATGAGGGTGCGATCACATCTTTGGGCCTTGACTTCAGTCATCATACACCAAGCTTCAGCGGATCAAAACCGACAACCTTGTGCATATATTGTTTTGTTAAGTGTCCATATATTACATGTTCTCCATCAACCCGGGCTATATTTGGTTGATGTCCGTGTTGATTCAATTCTTTTTTTTCACCCCTCAAGTCCCTTAGACGCGAGGGGCATTCTTTAGTTTAAGCCATGTCGCTATGGCAGTGATATGTGCCATTTGAGATTGACGGGTCAGATCCTGCCAATTCGGTCACGCCTCCAACAGGCAATTTTCATGTTTGTTTCGGCTTTTCTGTTCTTTTTTTTTTCTCTCGGGTGAGGGATTCATTCATATTCGGTGATGGCTTTGGTTTCTCAGGTTTTATAGTGGTTTGGGAATTCTTTGTTTCCCTAGCGTAAGTGGCGATAGCAGTTGCAGTTCAAGGGCAATATATGTATCGTACGTGAGAAGTAAAGTAATTCAATTCTTAATTTTTCCTTTAAAGACTCAACATTGTCATCTGTAGATGATGCATTTCCGTCACGGAAACTAAGTTTCAGGGTGCCCTCTTGCATTCGTCCGTTTTAATGGTACCGATATTGACGCTTAGAATGGCCTACGCAATTTCGATGGATCATCCTCAAGCACGAAGCATAAACAGGCAATTGATATGCTTTCTACTAACTCTACTAATGCGAGCAAAAGCTTGACATCATCTTGATCGATTTCTTTTCTAGGCTACTCACACGATTCAACATGTGTCCCAGCTTTTTTCTGAAGCTTAGAGGACATTCACGTCCAAACCTAGCGACAAAACTTGGAACTCACCTCCACGATAACCTTCTCTTACACTCCAGTGAATAATAAACTCTCTAAAAGAAAGGAATCAGTTAAGGATGTAACCTCGTACTAGCCGGAACAAATCAGCATCGTTGGGCGAGCTTAACATGCTCGCAACCATTGGGCAGCTGGCGCGTGGCCACGATGGAAGTTCTACAAGTGACGAAGATTTGAGTCTTGAAGTTTACCGATGTGCGCTATGACTGGTGCATTTCGGTGCAGTTAATTGCACTGGGAGGATTGTCCGTTGCAACGGGAGCTTGCTCCCGCTCATTTTGTCCTTGTTGCGTTTCTGTTTTCTTCTTCTCCTTGAGAATGACCTGCCTCGGCATAACTTCCAAGAGGAAGCTTCCGCCGTTCCAAATTGTTGCAGACACCTTTAGTATCTGGAAGACCACATGCAGTCTGTAAGACAAAAAGATGGGGACAGCGAGCGCCATTGTCGCCACGGTAAATATTCCTTGAAGCAGAGTGTACATGAGAAGCCGGTTGTTATCCCCTAGTAAGCCGCTCAAACGCCACCATATGTTGTTTGCTTTCTGTGCCTTCTTAGACAGTTCCCTGTGGTTAGCCAGAAGATTTCATAAAAGCACTCTGAAATGAATAAGATAGGATACACACTATTCATTTTCTTGTGGTTGTGGGTGTGCGAGTATGCGCTCTGATTTTTGAGGAATAGATGGGAAGAGAGAGACAGAGAGAGTTGACAAACCTATAAGAAGTCATAACTTCGGGATCTCTCAACAGTCTTTGTCGACGTAGAACATTCACTATGAGAAAATAGAGAACCTGCCAAAGAGTATAAGCAACTAAGGGAACCAGAAACAGCCAAGTCCAGAGATAGGACTTGTCTTCCACGTATGGCCACGAGACTCTTCGTGCTGTTCCTTCAGGATGCATGGCAGCAAATGTGGCGGGATTCCACCATCTTACGGTAAAAAAAACTAATCCTGAATGAACAATGATTTCCTTTTATTAGATAATTGAACATTTTTTTTAGGAGTCATTTGGACACAAGCAGCAGCCCTAGAGTTGTAGCTCCAAAAAATGCCTCCGTAAAGCAAATAGAATCTCTTCATGTTTTCATAAGTTCGGGTACTAAAATTGTTAAATCCATGAATTTGAAGACTCATTTAGTGGATAAATTAAATATATGGAGAAAAGTACGCTAAGATCTCAATCAAGAAGCAGCCTCATGAGCTGTGATGAAGTAACATTATAACTTGCACTTGATAAAGCCATAAAACACTGTCATACAAGTGCCCTCTTCATTCTCCAATCCAAATCCCTCAATCTTTTTTTTTCTTCACCTTGAGAATGACTAAGATTGGTGCCACTAATTATAAAACCAACTTACCTCTTGAAAGAACTCCAACTTTAAAAGAAAAATAAATGTCACAAAATGAACCAGCAACAGGAGCTCTCTAGTCTCTAGGGGAAGAGGAGCAGAACATAACAGCCAGGAGCTTACTAAATGCTTCCAGTTCCTTTCTATAACTCTCATCACTGGATTAAAGATAGTTACTAGACGGATCAGCAAGAAGTTCTTTTCATTTTGGTCAGATAAGTAACAAATGCTACAAGATAGTCCTCATCAGTCAGGAAAATACAGTTGTTCCATAGATCAGAAACTTACACATCTTTTAAATTTTATTTAAGCTGCAAAAAATATTATCAATGCAATAGTGCAATTGTAAAAATTAAAATTGCCCCCAACATTGGCAAGCTGGATTAGAAAAGAAATATTGAAAACAATGACTCAAGATACTTAGGATGCCCAAATGGAGCACGAGAACAGGGGAATTTGCAAGTTTCACAAATTAAGTATTATACCGTGCAACATAGACCATAGGAAGCATCTAAAGTTAGTCACAAAGAAAAATGGATTACTACAAAGGAATCATCACAACTACAGGTACTAAGATCTTTCATGGTGTGACAGTTACTTAGGACATTATGAATGAAGTATTATAATAACCATTTTAAAGCTCATCACACTTAAAACTGCTTATCACTTCTGAATATATAGGAAAAAGGAAGCTGTTTGGATTCTAGACTAACTGTGAACTCACCTGGTAAAAGGTGAATGAGCACACTAACAATTTTATCAACTGAGCTAAACACCAAGCTACAACGCCAGACAATCAATGCCCATGCCAGTGGTCCCTGCCATAGCATTAAACGTAAAAGTATAAGGGTCTCATATTAAAATCATGGACATTACCCTTGCTAGCTCTTTACCTCGGCAAACGAGAAGCAAACCATAAAAAGCTTTTCATTTTTCGGATATAGAAGAAGATCGACCAAGAAGATAGTGTTGGCATAGTAGCAGAAGTCCTGTGAGAAACAATGTAGAATGTCAAACTTTAAAATGCTCAGTTGGAATGACTTCATGAGATAAAACAATTATCAGAAAATAAATAATGTTGAGGATGATATTAAGAAGCTTAAAGAAAAGGAAAATCAACATGGCTTAGCATCTTTTGTTGTTCCTGATGTTAATTTCTTTCTTCTTTTTGTCTTTCTTTGCTCTTGTGAGTATCCAAAGCAGCAGCAGTACATAAGTCCCGTTTGATTTTGTTTTTCCAAAACTAAAATCAGATCTGGAATTTCTAATTGCATTTATTTCAGGAATTTTCATAAGGATTGGACTCCCTTTTTCAACTATTCACCACTTTCACCATTCTTAAACGAGAGACCTCTTACTGACACAGTCGACTAATCCTGGCTATACTCAATTTCTGTAACAGGCACAATTTCTAGGTAAAGAAATCTCTGCCCCTTTTCAACTTCTTACAACTTTCACCTTTTTTACCAATTCCCATATTGAGAGAGTTTTTTCTTGGTCGAACATATTGAGAGAGTTAGGTGTACCTGGAAATACTCGATTCTGTGATAGGAAAGACTTCTGATTATTAATCAATCTCTACAATTAAATTCAATTGCTTAAAACCCACCCAGCACCACCCCGACAACAAAACATAAGTCCATCCAAGTACTTAACATGAGGGACTTAAGAGATTACCAATAGGTAGTAATGCCATTTCTTGAACCGATAGTATATCCACCGGAGGGGGACAAAAATCACATAGAACAGACAGTATACGTAAGGAACATCTTGTGGTCCTGCAGAAGTGGGAAGTTTCAGCAAATTCACAATTAGTGATGGATTTATGCATCCCATTGACAAACAAGAGAGAAGCAGTATGTCACTTACTGGCTCCAAGCAGGTAGCAAAACCCACCAAACCCGAGGACACCTAATAGATGCGTCACCTAAACATCAATTCGTCAAGTAAAAAAAAAATTGAATTCCGGGCTTAACAACACCCCACGATAGGGAGTACCCAACTTTCCAAACTTAACCAATATTCATACAGCAACAATATCAAGCCTAAGCAGAGACTCTCATTTAGCTAAGCTTCGCGAAACATAAACAGAGGAAATAACATCGCCGTCCAATGAATTCGGCACCCCCGATCTGATTCAGAGACGCCACAACGATGCTAACTCACCGAGGTGGCGGGAACCCAACACCCCCAATACTACCAACCTCAAGCCAAAGCGAAGAGTCGCGGCGAAATCAGAGAAAAAACCTTGCCTTGTTAATGAGTCGCTCGTGCTCCTCGGCTCGCTGAGCGATCCTCTCGGCTTGCTTGGAGATCATCTGCTTCGTCATCTCCTTCGTCCGGGCCACTTTCTACACCGGGGAAACAAACAAACCGCCGCAAACCGACGTCGCGGAGGGGGCTAGATCACGAAAATCACCCGAAGGAAACAAACGAAACCGACCCAGAAAAAAAACAAAACACACCCAAGCTTCGCGCACCTTCGATCTGTCCTTGAACCGCCGCTTCACCTCGCGGAACGAGTCTCCTCCATTGGCGCCCGCGTCCTCCACCTGCTCTTCGTTGCTGGACATTCCGCAGCAGCAAATTCCTGCGAGCGATGGAGAGATCGATCGAGAGATGATAAAGAAGAAGAGGAGAAGGATGGTGCGTGCGTTCTTGCACCAGACCACGCAGAAGAGGGAGATTGACGATGGAAAAGGAGGGTGGGGCTTTTAAGTGGGGATTGGAGTGAGGGATGAGCATGGTGACGATGATTATAGCGAAAGCGACATGTGAATTGGATCAGCAAATCAACGTTTGGCCCCAAGGCGAGTACCTGGAATATTCTGGTTCGAGTTACACGCTTGAATGCTGCCGATGCTACTTCTTGAGGATATTCTTTCTTGCGGTACATATATCACTTTCTGGTTTTGTTGGTTCCGGGAGAAGTTATTTCTTTCTTGCCAAAAGGGGAAATGGCCATTCGCCCCCATTTCCCCAATCTATACTTGATGTGGTCTGTTTGTTTGGAGGAAAAATGTTCACGGGCTTTTAGACTTGAAAACGATAGTATTTTTCCGGTATTTGGCCGAGATCTGAAAACGAACTGGAAAATATTTTCAATCGTTTGGTAAGGAAAAATCTCATTTGATTTTCCTAAATAGGCATACACTATTCGGGCACGAGTGGCTTGCGCATGGATAGACAAGGAACGGGGCACGAGCACTAGGGTCCTAAGCCTAGATCCTCGAATTTCGAGGCATGAGCACGGGCACTAGTCTTGGACCGACTGTAACCAATCCCGAAAACTCAGTGCCCATGCCCGGCTCCTTAATGCCTTAGCCCCAGTCTATAGCGGCCAAGCCTAGGTCCTCAGCGCCCGGGCCTCGATAAGACCTAGGCCTGAGACTAGGACCTCGGCTCTCGAGCCTAGGTCCATTAGGGCCGGGCCTAGGACTCCGGTATCGGTGCTCATGCCTAGGTCCATCAAGGTCGGGCACCCAACTCAACCCCAAGGCCCAATTCTGTGCACCTAGGCTCAGGTCCATCAAGGTCAGGCTTGGGACCTTAGCGCCATGCTCGAGTCCATCAAGGCCAAGCCCTGATCCCCATTGCTTAGGCCTGAGCCTTGCATCAATGGACTGGGGCTCGAGTGGCAAGGAACTCGAGCATGGGCATGGGCACTGGAGTCCCAAGCCTGGCCTCGATGGACCTAGGCTTGAAAGTCGGGGACTCAGGCATGGGTGCTAGGGTCTAGGGCCCTAGCCTCGATGGACCCAAGCACGGGTGCCGAGGACCTAGGTTCGACCTTGATATTTCCGAGCTTGGCATTCCGGGCACAAGTATTTGTGTCCTAGGTGTGGCGACTAGGGTCCCGAGTGTAGCTTAGATGGACTTGACTAGGGCATCGGGTGTGACGCCCCAGAACGTCACATGTAACACATCTTTTAATAGATATTAATCTTTTATAAATAATTGGGCCAGTGGAAGTAAAGTCTGAGCATGTTTTAACCATGAAAATCACACAAGTTTAGTCAAAGTATTTATGCTTCTCGTTAACATAACTTGTCAGATTTACAAGTCCAGACAAACATCATATAAGCACAAATCAAAAGTCTGAGTAGGTCTAGGTTGCCTATCTCTATATTAAATTATACTCTAAAAGTTTGCCTGGACAAAAGTCTGGTAACGTCATGGATCGTAACTTCGCCCTCCGTTGCGGGACCACCATCATCTATGTCGAAGCCCCTCAATGGGCTAACCAACCCACCGTCAATGTTACAGTACCATGCAACAAAGCGATAAGGAACCTATTCTGTAAATTCCACGTCGATTCATATAGTAGAGCTACACTTAGTTTATAGTGCTTCAGACTCAGGTACAAACACATTTTCATAGACACGTTCATAATACACAGGAACTCCAAAACGCAACGGTTGTGGAACATCCATTTTACATATCTGAAAAATAAAGAAATGAGCCGAGGCCCAATAAATAAAATCTCTAGTTTTGCGTTAAGAAAATCAGCTTACCACTTCACCCGGCTCAAACAACATACATGCATAATAGACAATATGCATAGAACTTGAATAAATATTATACCTTTTCCATTTGGATAAGCCACAATAATTTGATCAATTCAATATTCTACAATAAATTCATTCAGACGCAAGCATATAATATAAAACATTCATGCTCATGTGTTAGATTCATTATTTCTCCTCCCAAACACTCATGGGGCATTCCGACCAACGAGGCATCTCCACTTCGAGGCATCCCAATACACCCTCCGGGGCATCCCAATCAACGGAGCATCTCGACTTTCGAGGCATCTTAGTACATCCTCCGAGGCATCTCGACTAACAGGGCATTCCAACACACGGGGCATCGTCACCGTTGATTTGTGGGTGATGAAATTTATATTATTCTCATGCAAGCCATGTCAAATAAGTATTTGCCTGCATATACTCACCTTCTTTTTTACATCACATATTCCTTAAAGCAATAAAATGCATCATTCAAGCAAATAAGTATGAACCAATAAGGGTTCAAACTCAAAAGGGTAAAGTCTACTCAAGTTCAAAATACATATGTCCAGATTTTGAAAATAAGGCATTCTCGAGTTCAAAATACATATATCCAGATTTTGAAAATAAGACATTCTTGAGTTCAAAATACATGTGTTCAGATTTTGAAAATAAGGTATACTTGAGTTCAAAATACATATGTCTAGATTTTGAGAGTAAGTTCTGGTCGGTTTTAAAAAATAGACATGTTCATATTCTAACAGTAAAATCTGTTCGATTTTAAAAGTAGTCATGTCCAGATTCTGATAGTAAAATCTAATCGGTTTCAAAGATAGACATGTCTAGATTCTGCCAGTAAATTATATTTGGTTTAAAAAATAGACATGTCCATATTCTAACAATAAATTTTGTTTGGTTTCAAAATAGACATATCCATATTTTAACAGTAAAATCTATTAGGTTTTAAAAGTAGACATATCCATACTCTGATAGAAATCTGTTCATTCTCAAAATAGACTTGTTCAGATTTTGACAGTAAAGTCTGTTTAGTTTTAAAAGTAACCAGAATCAGAATTTGAGGCTAAAATCTGCTCAGTTCAGAAGTAAACAGAATCAGAATTTAAGGCTAAATTCTGCTCAGTTCAAAAGTCAATAGATTTTTACGAACGACGGTTAAATCTGAACCTAAAATATGACTTTATCTAAGTTCAAATTCATCATTTCCATTCGCTACATGTACCCCCACTTAAGTCAGATGATCAAGTACCTTTTGAATATGCATGAAACTAGCAAAAACGAATCCAACCATCACCTCAAATATGACATTTTCATGTTCAGATTTAACAATTTAATTTGCCAATAATACCACACTTTAAGTAAACAATTCACACACATTCTGAACATGTATAAGGCCAACAAAACAAACCAGCAACCACCAAATCTATCATATTACAGCACATAAGATAACATATCACAACCATCCAAGTTAAAAGCGACAAGTAGATTCATTTAACTTAATCTTAGAGTTTTCACTTATCTTGTTTAAAATCTGAATGCCCAAAATCAGCATATAGATTTTAGATCGGGTGTTGATGAAAGTAGATTCTTTCTGAAGGTTGACGATAAAGAAGAGAGTTACGATTTGGGAAGAAAATTCCCTTCGATGTTACTCGGATGAAAATGAACAGAAGATTAGACTTTGAGGTGGACAATTGCATGTACTCCTAGGTGGCATTTCTTCTTTCCATCGACGGCCAGGTGTGAGAAGTCAAGACATTGTTAGCGATGAGTAATAGCCCTGTAATGATGGCTTGTGGCTAGGTGTCAAGTTAATGCAAGAAACTTGGTTAAGAAGGACATGTGGCATGTGGCCATGCTATATCCTTTATGAGCCACGTGAGTGGAAGGCATCTTGAGGGAATTTTGTGAGAATTAAGAAGAAAAATAGAAAATCTTCCCCCCCTTAACACAAATTCGAAATTAATGATTATCACTAATTAACTAAAGTTTAATCTAATAATATTACCCATTAATTATGTAGACGTCTGTAAATTAATTAACACTGCACTACCATTATTGTATGCATCAACGTTTAGGAATTCTAAACACGTCGAACTCGGAACGATTATTTTTCTGAATTTGCACCTCACAATTTGCGTTCCAACGATGATTTCTACATATCCACACGAATACTAAGCTAAATAATACTTAGTTTTATAATCTAAGTATTATTATTGAACATGAAAAATTTTCAATGTCATATACATATTATTACGAAATTTCCGAATGTCACATCAGGATTGGCCTTGATGGACCCAAGCCTAGGTGTCGGGCACCTGGCCTCGCTGCCAAGGGCTCGGGAAAGAACATTGGGGTTCCTATATCCAAGCATACAATTTTTGGTACAAGCGCCGATACCTAGTTACATTTTGAAATATGATTCCCGATTTTTTAAAGATGAAATCATTTTCCTAATTTTAAGCTTTGGTAGAAAAACATTTTTCATTGAATCACTTTCCTAAGTGATCCAAATGTTGGAAAATGTTTTCTCCGTTGATGGATTTTGGTGCATGCTCTAAGTAAAGTAGTGTAGGGTTTTTTTTACGTAAATTCATAGATTTAAATGACGAGCATAAATCGATTCATTAGTTTGTGTTCTCACTCTTAATGTTAATATCCTTTTAGGGTTATGTTATCATTAGATATGAACATGTATTTTACCATGTAACCTATTTATGTGTTGTATTAACTGTTCAACATGTTAATAACTAGAACAACGATAATACTTTATTCGTTAAAAATTCTTTTGGAAAAGTATAGGATTATATAGTGTATCCTGAAACTTGTGTAACCAACAGGTTCCATGACGGTTCCAAGAGCTTAGGGTAGGTTTCAGGGTAGCGCAAATATCCTACCCACCCCGAAAGCTGCATGTCCCTAGCTAGAATATCTCTGGCAATAGCACAGACTGTATTGCATTTCAGTAACTTGAAAGAATCGAATTTAAATCGTCCATCTAGTCCACATAACTTCGCATGCCTGCACTTAAATTTAATTTAGAAGGAGATAAGGGGACGGTTAATTTACTTTTGATGCAAATAAAATTTAAGTCCACACTTGCCCGATAGAAGCTTTTGGACGGGCTTACTCAATAGTTTTCTTCTCCACAACTAGACATGAAAATCAATTTTAAGCTCGGCTTCACAATTTTGTCTTATTTTATTTCTTTGCTTGGCTTATTATTATTATTTTGTCATAATTCCACATATTAATTTAAAAATTCATGTTTGGGCCAGGAAAATGTATAGAGTCCGGTTCCTTCTACATACATATTGCATCTGCATTTATACATATCAACTAGACCTATCTTAGGTGGTAGGGTGGTCCGTCAGTCCCTTTGAGGCCCGACAAAAGCGTGACTCGACCTATACATGTATGTGAACAAATTAAATCCGGCCTTCGAGTCTTGACCGACCATATGTTCGAGCCTCTTCGATGATCATTTTCAATTAGAGAATGAATTGATTCGTAATTATACGATGGATTAGACTGATGTGTATATCCATTCTATTCATGCACGCCAATCAATAAATAATCCAAATTTTGTTGCAATTACACGTCTTAAAAAAAAATAAAATGTAATTTCGACGAAGCAAGGGGAAGCCTTAAAAGAATAGAGCTCGACATAAAATATGAGGTTGACCAACATCTTGGAGCGTCGGTTTTTGAATATTAGTGGGTGGGGCCATTGCCTTGTCTTGCAATAATGATAGTTAAAACTATAATTAAAAATAAAAACACTATTTTTTAAATGTTTAATAATGCAAGTAAGCATTGGCTATCTGGCATTATCTAATTTGGCACGGCATGTGATAATCGAATAGAGACATCACCCTTTTTTTTAAAAATCGGCCACGTGTCCCCACCAGCCAAGAGCGTGCTGAGCACCGTCACACGTTGCTCGTCACTAGGGGAGAAATTTTCTTTAATTTTCAAATTATATTTTTTGGCATCATTAGGTATCAAGCCAACTGAAAAAGGGCTATTTCCAAATTTTGAGACTATATATAAAAATGGAATAATGGCATAAATGGTCCTTGAACGTTGATCCAATATGTAATGTGATTTCTAAATTTTTAATTTGTTCAATATGATCTCTGAACTTTAACTCAATGTGCAACGTGATTCCTCTGTTTTTAATTTGTTTAATGTGGTCTACAAACTTTTCGTATATGTTCAATTTAGTTCCTGAACTATACGAAAATGTTAAATGACAACATTGAACATTTTCGTATAGTTCAGGAACTAAATTGAACATAAATTAAAAATCTAGGGATTACAGTGAACAAACTAAATATTCAAGAGCCAAATTGTACATTGAGTTAAAATTTAGGGACCACATTAAATAAATTAAAATTCAGAGACCATATTACACATTTGGCCAAAATTTGGGAACTATTTGTGTCATTTTTTCTATAAAAATTAGCACAACTTTGTCATTCTCTAATGACCAATCGATCAGCGAAGGTTGTGTAAATAAATTAACGAATTTCCCTTCGATTTTCCATATATTTTTCTCAGCTATCACCACTCATCACGGGTTTTGAAATTTCGGACACAATATTGAAAAGTAGAAAAAATCGTTCGAAATTATTTAAGAATCCAAAAGATTATGAGCAACTTTTCCATGGTAAGGAACGATGGCCACGTGATTTCCGTGGGAATATCCTCAAGGATTTCGAATCGAAGGTTGGCGAGTTCTTCCTAAGATTCTTAACCTATGTCCCTCCGGCACATCTATAAAACTTTCATGAGAAAGTGGATAGCTTGATAGATGAATATGAATAGTTAGATAGAGGCTTATTATAAAAGAATTGAATAAGTGCATTGAAAGTTCCAAAACTTATCATTAAAGTATAATTGAGTCCTAAAATTTTAAAAACAATGCAATCAAGTCCTAAAACTTACGAAGTGCAATTAATTTTTAAAACTTTCAAAAAGTACAATTAAGTCCTAAAATTTATTAAATTGGTCTAATTACGTCCTCTTGTTAATTACATTTTTGAAAGTTTTAGGAATTAATTGCACTTTCGTGACAAATTTTAGGACTCGATTATACTTTTTGAAAGTTTTATGACTTGATTGCAATTTCGTGATAAGTTTTAAGAATTAATTGCACTTTTTGAAAATTTAGAATTCAATTACACTTTCGTGATAAATTTTAGTATTTTTAGTGAATTTATCCCTAACAGATTTGATATTGGGAAGTCAACAAATAGTGTGTAAAGAAAGACTAAGTTGAGCCTTATATGAAATGAATGTGGATATAACCATATTTAAACGGATAATTTAAGACGAGAAAACGAGCATGGTATGAAAAAAGATGTAACGGGGATGCACATGTACTGTAAGGAGATCAATTCTCTTAAAAAGCCGATTGCAAAGAAGCGGGCCGATAGTACATATACATATTTCTTGATGTGCCCGATTCAATGAACAACAATGTCATAATCCAATTACAAGCATTTTGTCTCTGTCTTGATCATGGGTCAGCATGTGAGGCTTAGCACCTTAATCACACATACTTGTCATAATCATTATTTAGCCAACATGCAAGATAAGGCAATATTTTCATGCCCATCAATTATAGACCCCTTAAAAATGCTAAATGATGACCAATTGACTGATTACCTTTTTTTAATTTCAAGAATATAAAAATATATCAGTTTGTCAACTTTTACAATGCATGATGTGCATGTCCCATGCAAGCAAAGTATTTTGCAAGGACCAAAGGAGACAACTCAGCTTGTCCTTCGACGCCCCCTTTAAGTCACCACCCCTTTGAAGGAAAGTCACACAAAGGATCCGATTTTTTTGGTTTAATTGCATTTAGTGCCCTATTTTCTGTGATAATTCTTACTTTTTCCCTCTGGAATAAATTTTTTTTGGCAAGCTTACCCTAATCCTTTTCTTGATTTGTGGAGATTCTAATAAGAAATGGGCTTACCTTACCAAAAAAAAAAAAAAAAAAGAAATGGGCTTAGAGCTGGCCGTGGAAACTGTTAATGGTTTGCTTTTAGCCAACATTATATACATAGAAAAAATTCGAATTCGAATTTGTTTGCTGTTTCGGGCAAGTATATCTTATTTTTTTAATTTTTGGATTATCGTATGATTTTCATGTGATGGAATGGATAGCGATATGATAACATAGAGCTAGCGTAACTTAGCATGACTTTTGTTTTGTTCGCAGGGTAGGGGAGAGGAGCTAAATAGTTTTGTACTTACTATACTTTAACATTTGTAACCTTACATCGTAACCTTTTAAGATAAGAAATCAGAGTATATCACTGCGAAATGGTCGGTATTATGGATGATTAGGAGCCAAGAGAAATGGTTTCAAAACCAATCTCTTACTTGAATGGAGAAAAAGAGACGACCGAAGAAAAGAAAAAACATTATGATGGATAGGCATAACTTATGTATTCTTTTAATCGCTTCAAATTTGTGCGATTATGAAGAAATTAGGAGGGATCGCTTATAAAAGGTCCTTTTTTTTCACTCATGACTATATTTTATATCTATTCCATAAAACTTGGAAAGACATTAACATGATAATTTTCCATTTTTTTTCATTCTTTTCCATTGCTAGGATCCAATTTACATTCTTTAGGACGAATTTTCTTGGGTCTAGTCAAGATCGAAGGGCAACAAGACGACCTTGGGAAAGCCGACCATGTTTTGAAATCTTAACTCAATTTTTGTACGTTAGGTCGAATCCATCTCCAACATAGACAAATTTTCAGATGGGGTCTCCACCTTGTCTTGACTAGCTCGAAATCAATCGACTAGTGATTTTATCATTAGTTGCGCTAAAATTTCGAGATATCTTATAATTGTAACTTAATCACATCTCATTGTCTGAATTTAGCACTTTGAACTGGTAAGAAACTCGACTAATTCCAATTTAGCACATAATTGGGTACCATAACTTAACTTCTGGTTCATCCCACATTACTAGTTTGACGTACTAATAAAAGCTCACTTAGAGCTCTTGATTTCGTGGAATGGTTCAATAAAGCAGTCGCGCCGTCTTACTTATCTAAAGTCTGAGAATAGATCGAGGGTGTTGCTTCCTAATTCCTCTAATTATTGACTTTACTTGATAAAATTCGTTTTCGAGCTTCAGCCAGTCTTAATCAATTTGTCTGGGAAAAAAAAACGTAATTCGATGACCCGATGGGACTATCCTACACATGGGTAGAGTAGAATTATTAAGGAATCTACCATTTTAAGGTTTCCTTTTTGTGAAGTATAAGAATCAGACACTCCTCCCTCCCCCCCCCCCCAAAAAAAAAAAGAAAGAATTTGGGGGGCCAAGTTGCAATTTCTTGCAAACACAGGGGCACCAAAGAAAAGCCCCACCACGTGAGTTTTGAAAGCCGCCTGCCTTGACGATCCTGCGTGCAGATGTAGTTGGTTTGAAACCGGGGCAAGCGGCAATTCAGACAGGCGGAGAAGTTCAGAGAGAGAGAGAGAGAGAGAGAGAGAGAGAGAGAGAGAGAGAGAGAGCGAGCGAGCGAGCTGGCGGAACATATGCTCTCAGACATCATAAGCTTTCTGTCTTGTAAGATTTTCTGCATCTTCTCACCCCTTTGAATTTCAGCTTGTTATATGATAGATGAACCTCCTTGTTTTTTTATTTCGATTGTCTGTTTCATTGGGGGTTCTTGAAATCCGATTGAAATTTTTGAAATGACAAAGAGGGGGACGTAACGTGGGGAAATTGATAGGAAAGCCGTCTTTTTGTCTACTGGGTCTTCATTTGATAATCAGGTTCGAGTCCCAAATGATTTTTCGTATTTAGTTCGATGTGGGTATACTCTGAGTTGGGGCGCATGTGGAGTTTCTTCCTCTTAGATGCCGTAATTGGGTTCAATTTGTTGCATCGGCTGTTATCATTAGGGAGAGTTTTTGGGAGTTGTCCGAAGTTTTTCTTAGTTTGAGATGGATTGTGGATTGTGGGTTTTGGTCGATTTGGTGATTCGCTCGTTCTCGATGTGTTTGTTTTGCGAGAAGATGATGTTGTCTAAAACTGAAGCTGGAAAGAAGATTGATCCGGATTCGAGTAGCGGGAAGTTGTTGCAGGAGATCGAAGCTATAAGCAAAGCCCTTTATTTGGACAAGAACCCTTCGGGGAGTTTGATTTCTGCAGCCAGTAGTAGATCCAAGTCTGTGGGCAAAACCCCTTTGCCCGATCCCAAATCGAAGGTCAAGCATGGCAATGAAGACCAGACACAGAAGGAAAAGAAGTCCATTTGGAATTGGAAGGGTTTCAAAGCCTTTTCTCACATCCGGAACCGGAGGTTCAACTGTTGTTTTACCCTTCTAGTCCATTCCGTTGAGGGCTTGCCCTCGAGTTTCAATGGCCTTAACCTGTGTGTGCACTGGAAGAGGCGAGATGGTGGTTTGGTGACTCGGCCTGCGAAGGTTTTTCAGGGAATAGCTGAATTTGAGGAGAACTTGATGCATACTTGTTGGGTTTATGGCAGCAGGAGTGGACCCCATCATTCAGCAAAGTATGAGGCTAAGCATTTCTTGCTTTATGCAGCTGTTCATGGTTCTCCTGAACTTGATTTGGGAAAACACCGTGTTGACCTCACGAGGTTGCTGCCTCTTACTTTGGAAGAGCTGGAGGAGGACAAGAGTTCGGGCAAATGGACTACGAATTACAAATTATCAGGAAAGGCCAAAGGAGCTTCACTGAATGTTAGTTTTGGGTATGCGGTAATTGGGGACAGTGCAAGTGCGCATGGGGTTAGGCGGAATGTTCCTGAGGCTTTGAGCCTGAATGAGAACAATTCGAAGCTGGCTGCGAGATCTGGTAGAGGCAATGGTGGGAATGCTATACGGCGCAGTGAAAGTCTTCCTAGTCAGTCTAATCAACCATCTGATGTGCCAGCTCGCTATGTGGAGGATATAAAAGACCTACATGAGGTTTTGCCAGTATCCAAGTCGGAGCTTGCGAGTTCAGTTGATACACTATACCATAAGTTCGATGAGGAGAAGTCAGATTTTAAGGTCGACTACAAACCTGAGTTCGATGTTTCCACAGAAGAAAATGAACCTGTTAAAACAGCTTCTCAGTATACATCTGACAAAGCTAAACAAGATGGTAAAAACGAGTGTGAGGTGAACGAATTTTCTGTAATTGAGCAGGGTGTAGAACTATCCTCAAAAGGGCAGGTGATATCCGAGGAAGCTATCACAAAGGAAGCCGATGTTTCTACTGCAGACAGTCATGGTGTGCCTGAAGTTAATTCCAATTTAACTTTGCCTATTGAGGGGGATGCTGAAGCTTCCCCTAGGGCCGAGGAAACGGGAAGTTGTAAAGATGAAGTTGTTATTCGTGACTGCCATACCAAAGTGGATGAGTTGGGTAGCAAAGAATCACTAATGAAGGAACTAGAGTCGGCTTTGAATAACGTGTCAGATTTAGAAGTGGCTGCGCTGGATTCTCCTGAAGATCAAGAGGATAACCTTGACACAAAAGCGAATTATAAAATGAACAGAAAGGGGAGGTCACTTAGCTTTGATGATGTTGCTGATTCCGTGGCTTGTGAATTCTTGGATATGTTGGGAATAGAGCACAGCCCTTTTGGCTTGAGTTCAGAAAGTGAGCCAGAATCTCCAAGAGAGCGTCTTTTGAGGCAGTTTGAGAGGGAAGCTCTAGCTGGTGGTGGTTGTTCCTTATTTGGGTTTGATGTAGGCGATGAGGACTTTGCTGAACAAGGCAATGACGCTGCTAATGTGCCAGGTGGGGGGAATATATCTGAGGATTTTGAACTTCAGTCGCTAATTCAAGCTGCCGAAGAGGAGCATCAGTTGGCATACCATGCTAACAAAACAAAAGCAAAAATGTTGGAAGACCTTGAGACAGAAGCTTTGATGCGTGAGTGGGGTTTGAATGAAAAGTCCTTTCAGTCTTCTCCACCTAGCCACTCTGGTGGGTTTGGCAGTCCAATTCATCTTCCTCCTGAACAATTCCTGGAGCTACTGCCTCTTGGAGAGGGGTTAGGGCCGTATCTCCAGACGAAAAATGGAGGCTTTTTGCGGTCAATGAATCCCTCACTTTTCAAGAATGCCCAAAGCGGCGGGAGCTTGGTTATGCAAGCTTCTAGTCCAGTTGTAGTACCCGCGGAAATGGGCTCTAGTATAATGGAAATATTGCAGGGTCTGGCTTCGGTTGGAATTGAAAAGCTCTCCATGCAGGCGAACAAGCTAATGCCCTTGGAAGATATAACTGGAAAGACAATGCAACAAGTCGCATTGGAAGCCTCACCTTCTCTTGAAGGAGTTGAAAGGTTTGTGACAGCTTTTTTGAACATCTTGTCTTTTATAGTTTTTGTAAAAGATATTAATTCTACAAAATTTCTTCCTTGGTGCAGGCAATGTCTTTTGAATGACAGTTTAGCAAAGGAGCAAGATTTGACTTGCCGACAAATCAGAAACACAGAAGCATCATTCAATTCTAGGGTTAGTAAGTATGGTCAAAATGCAGCTGGCAAAGATGTTGGCTCTGAGTATGTATCTTTAGAGGACCTGGCTCCTTTGGCTATGGATAAGATTGAAGCACTGTCAATTGAGGGGTTGAGGATACACTCTGGCATGTCAGACGAGGATGCACCTTCAAATATCAGTGCACAATCAATTGGAGACGTCTCGACTCTACAGGGCAAGGGTGTGGATGTCAGTGGGTCGCTGGGTCTGGAGGGAACTGGTGGATTGCAGCTGTTGGATATAAAGGAAAGTAGCGACGACAAAGATGAAGGGTTGATGAGCCTATCCCTAAGTCTTGATGAATGGATGAGGTTGGACTCTGGTGAACTTGATGACGGAGATCAAATTAGTGAGCGAACTTCTAAAATTCTTGCCGCTCATCATGCCAACTCCTTGGACTGGATGCGTGGAGGGTCAAAGGGGGAGAGAAGGCGGGGCAAGGGCTCTGGTAGGAAGTGTGGTCTTTTGGGGAATAATTTCACAGTTGCATTGATGGTGCAACTACGGGATCCTTTGCGGAATTATGAACCAGTCGGTGCACCAATGCTTGCGCTGATTCAGGTTGAGAGAGTGTTCGTTCCACCAAAGCCAAGGATATACCGCAAGGTTTCCGAATTAAAAAATGACGATGAAGAGGATGAGTTGTCTGAGTCCAAAAAGAAGGAAGAAATTAAGGAGGGGACAGAAGAAACGAAACCTGAGGTGGAAGAAATTCCCCAGTATAAGATTACTGAAGTCCATGTTGCTGGTCTCAAGACTGATCCTGGGAAGAGAAAGCTCTGGGGAAGTACAAACCAGCAACAATCTGGTTCCCGTTGGTTGGTTGCTAATGGAATGGGAAAGAGCAAGAAGCATCCGTTTCTGAAGTCGAAGATCGCTTCTTCTAAATCTACTGCTCCAGCAACAACTAAGGCACAGCCTGGTGACACATTGTGGAGCATCTCATCCCGTGTTCATGGAACAGGTGCTAAATGGAAGGAATTGGCGACTCTTAACCCACACATACGCAACCCCAATATTATTCTCCCAAATGAAACCATCAGGCTGCGTTAAGTTGAGGGTGCGAAATTGTCGCGACCTCCCCGAATGCTTGGGCCATCAGAGATTTGGATTGCCAAGATGGGTTGAGTGAAGTTGATGAGCTGCATTAGTTATGGGCTTGCTGATCGAAACCACACATTGTGGTTGTCTAAGACAGATGTGAATGCTGGCTTCTGCCTGCGAGAACTGTCTGACCTTCCAATTGTTATGGACTGATTATCACCAGTCTAAGGTACAGAAGATCTGTTTTTGCAAATGTTTTCATCTCTCTGTTCTTTCCATCGTCTGTAATCAGTTCGCATATGAACAGTAAATTTTTGTGTTCTCTTTGGGTTGACATGTTACCATTCCTTTGTCTTGTGATTAGGAACAACAGATCAGTCCATGAGATTTTAGGTTCCATTTCTACCTTCTCCCTCCTCTACTTGTCTATATAAAGAAAACAAGATCCTTTGGCCAGCGGTTATTAAATCAGAGCTTGTATGTTGTTTTAGAAGAAGCACACATTAGGGAATCTGGTATGCGAACATAACATATGAAACCAACGCTGCTTCGATTCTGAAGCTTGAGGAGGATAGGCTTGTGCGGCCTGCTGACAAGAATGAGTGTGTTCTGTGAAGTCTGTATCACTTCATTAAGATGAAGCAGGTAAAGATAGTGTAGGAAGTTCATGTGGATGGGGTGACTGCATTTTGGCTTGGTGCCATTGGGTTGAAAATCGATTAGACAGAGAGGCTCACTAGCTTTGATTAGTTGGCTTTTGGACATCTATCAACATGGGAGAAGAATATAAAGGAAACAGAAAAGAAGTGTTGATGCTTTTGAGGTAGGTGGGTTTGGTTGGTTGGTGTACTTGGAAGGGGATATGTGAAGCTGCGTGGGCTTAATCGTAGAATTGCTCAACCTATACTGGTAGCATCAGGTCAGACTGAAAATAGAACCTTGAAGGATGACTTACCTGACAATTCTGATAGTAAGCAAAAAAAAAAAAGGAGCTCCCAATCTTGCATTTACCTACTAATTCCCAGTATACACGGAAGGAATGAATCAAGTTACTTCGCGGCCAGGCCTTCCCATTCTCTTTAGAAAGATTCGGCTACGTGTGCAAGATATCCCGAATGAGGAGGCTCAAGAACGATGCGTTAGGTTTAGTAGTCTCATTAAATGTTTAACATAACTAGTGGTACTCGAATGACATTATGACATAGGGATTAAGTTTGATAGAATACAGGCATCGAAACTATGTAGTAATACTTTATCCCACCATATAAATACACTAGATCTTAACAAAGGTCATAGATCTGCACCGACTCAGAAACCCTGATATCTTTTCTTTGAACTCTTGTGGATTTTTCACAATCCGGAGGACAATCTTGAGGAACCGAACGGTGTGAACTAGGAAAACACTCGATAAAACGCCGAGTCAAACATACATGGCGTTGCGAACCACTTTTGTGATTGGCCTCAACTCTTCAGGATCCCGGTTCTGGAGATACAAGATGGCCCTCGTGGACTCAAGGTAAGTGAGTGCCATGAATGTGATGGTCAGCCACATTGTGGCCATCAGAATCCACATTAAGATCTTCTTCCTGAAGGGCAAGCCACTTATGAGCAAGAAGACTGTGCTAAGGGATGCTAGAAAGGAGACCGTGATGTATGTCCAGAACTTTTGGTAACCGTATGGAAAGTTTGCGGCCATTATCGACGTTCCTGCCCGGTATACAATGGAGCCGCCTGTTTCTGTTTTATCATTGTCCCACACGCCGCCGGGAGGGCTAAGGCCGGCTTGGTAAGCCATGGCTGCGATCACCGTCGCAGCTATCTGTCGTGATACGGAAGGCAAGTTTAGATTGTGAATTAAGCAATACTTTGGCAATGTATTATCTGGTAACGACAATAAGAAAACTTTGAGGATTTCCACTTGCTGAAAAGTTTGCAAGGAGAACCGCAAATCCCAACGGATTACCAAAACTTTATGATGATTTTTCACTAGAAAAGTGGTACTCCAAGAGCAACACGTGTGCCCCGTTAATTTTCTCACTTTCCCCTTCGCATTATCCAACTTTACCCTTCATTTACTTAACTTTTCTGTGAATGTTGTTTAGTTACGTCTAATCTTTACATGAACACGGTGAGATACACAAAAAATAGTGACAATAGGCATGGTGATGAAATCTGGGGTGACCTCTTTTTAAGAAATAGTGTTTCACTCATATTTGTATATATGTAGATCATTGAATCAAAATCAGTCATTCCAACGAATACATAAATTCAAGCGATTGCTTTTCATTTATATTACATAAATGCAAGAAAATTGTAGTGAGCTCTCTTCAGAAACAATAGTGCATTTATATCTATACTAGCAAATATGAACACGCGTTATGTGCATGCACCGAATTGACATACAAAAAATTAAGCAAAACTCCCTCATTAGAAAACTTTAATGGAAAGAAATTGTTGTTTGATTACACAAAGAGGAGACATAATAACATATACATGTACGTGAAAATTTAAAAATATTCCATAATTTGAACTTTTCTTGCGAAGGTTATTATAAGATAGAAACAATTTAAATCTTCATAATGAAAAGTGTCAAAGGTAAAACTCACCTACTGATTTGTATATTTACCATTGGATAAGTATATGAAAAATAAGTAATTGAAGATTTTGAGAAAAACAAAAGATTGTGACGTTTAAAAATCTTATTTACTTTATATGACATTATAGATGTTCAAAGGAAAACACCAAACTATTTCATCACTTTTAGATTATATAAATTACCTTTCGTTTCATTTCTTATAATCATTCACTTTATGTCTCTTTTCACTATTTTCTCAAATTACCTCACTTTCTCTATGTTATGCCACCAGTTATAGATAACTATTCATTTTCTTTGTATGCAAAACCATCTAGTCATGCTCACGTGCTACCCGCGTGATGCGTAGACTCAAATTCAATTTAAAACTTAAATCGATTAGCTATGAGCTAAGATGATAAATATAGTTATAATCTTTGTGAAAAGTTGGGGAAAATTACTAAAAAAGTCTTAAATATAATACAATTGTGACAATTCAGTCCTAAACCTTTTTTTTTTTGGGCTAATTCAATCCTAGACCTTTTGCAATTGTATCAATTTAGTCAATCTAACCACTTTTGGCCAGTTGTCCGGCCGACACTAACGCAGCAATTTTTAAATATTTTTTTTTCGAATTTTTTAATATTTTTTTCTCTGTTTCTTTTTTTGTTCCTCTCTTCTTCTCTAGTCACCAGTCTGGCGATTGGCGACCGGCCAGCGGCTAAGGCCGGCGAGGGGGAACTCGCCGGCCATGGCCGAGGTCGACCCTCGCCATGGCCGAGCGAGCTTGACCTCGCCTAGCGACGATGAGGGCTAGCTAGATCTGGGCGGCTTTGCCGTTGGTGGGTGAATCCGAGCTCGCCCGGCCATAGCGAGGGTCGACCTCGCCGGGTGACGACGAGGTTGGATCTGGCAAGACCTTGTTGTCGGTGGGCAAGGTTGAGCCTCGCCATGGCTGAGCCAGCTTGACCTCGCCTAGCGACGGCAAGGGTGGATCTAGCAAGACCTTGCCGTTGCCAGGGCGAGGTCTTGCTAGATCCAGGCGGTCTTGCCCGGCCATGGCGAGGCTCGACCACGCCCGGCGACGGTGAGGGCCAGCCTCGCCCATGGCTAGAGAGTTCCACCTCGCTGGCCATAGCTTTTGGTTGGTCGATGGTCGTTGGTCCAAAGAAGATAGGAAAAAAAAAAAGAAAGAGAGAAAAAAAGTCAAAAATATAAAAAAAATTATTAAAAAATTGCCATATCAGTGCGGGCCAGTCAAAAGTGGCCGGATAGACTAAATTGACACAATTGCAAAAGATTTATGATTGAATTGGCAAAAAAAAAATATTTAGGATTGAATTGGCACAATTGAAATAGGTTTAGGGCTTTTGTAGTAATTTTCTCAAAAAGTTGCCACACACTTCTAACAATCACCAGCAAATGCTACTTTAACACATCCATACAAAGCATTACCATCAGAGAATCGCCCTTCTTCTTGATCCATTTCTCGTGGGTGTCTTCCTTCTGCTTCCTGATTTCACCTGACAAAGACCGTGCCGGCACCGCCTTCACCGGAGGAGCATTGGCGGAGGGAAGTGCTAAAGATGCGAGTTCAATTTCAACAGTTGAATTTTTCTCATCTGTACCATCAACTGCTTGGTGAGTTGTTGATGCAGGGAATATTGTGGCTCTTACAGCTCCAGCATGCACCAGCAATTCTCTCAATTCCGTTACTTTGAAGTCCCTTGGAAAGTGATCCACTATGTCCAGAGCAGTGAAGCCATTTCTATTCACTGTATTCACTTCCACTTCCCTTCTTTGAAGCAGATATTTCATGGTCTGCACAAAATACGAGCATTCTTATCAATGGTAAAAGAAATAAGAAACAGAGATATTTCTTCCAATTGTCTTCAGTCAGTATATTTTCATGCAGAAAGCTTAAGTCTACACAAAAATGAGAATGAGCCAAAATTTATCTACGCAAAATGTTCAATTGGAGTCCAATGTCCGCGGTCATGACAATTTGTAAGCAATTCGAAGCAAACAGAGTACCTCTATTTGCTTGTTTGCAGTGGCCAAATGCAAAATCGTATTACCCTCGTCATCTTGAGCATTCAACAAATCACCATCTCTCACCATCTCCACCAACTTTCAGAGTCTCCAAACGATTATGCCTCGCTCCCAGATGGAGGACGGTTTGGCCGTGGCTCAGCCTGCATGTGGCTGCCTCCGGTCTTGCCTTGACCAGCTCTCTCACGACGTCAGTTCGGCCCTTCATCACGGCTAGATGAAGTGGGTTCCTCCCATCTTCATCGAGGACAAGGCATACGACGGGGTCTGATTGTGACAGTTCCCTCGCTATTTCCACGTACCCATTCGCGGATGCCAAGTGAAGAGGCGTACGTCCCTGCAAAAGTAAAGTGTTTAGCTACGGAGCATTCTTAATGAAGGACACTTTGAATGGAAAATTTTCATGTTCAAATGATTTATAGATATCACACTTCAAATCACATATAGCCCGCGTGTCCTTAAGATTATTTAGGCTGAATTAACCAGGAAATCTATGGTTCGATTTCTGTCTGACTATTCTTAATTCCTTGCGATTTATGTTTGGATTGATTTCCCACAGATCATGAAAACTGGAAAACAAAATACTACGTTGCAGGTACTAACTCTTATTTGACAAGCAAGAAATTATTTGTCTGATCTCTGTAGCGATAAGCCATCGAAGTATAGTTAATGGTTTACGTTAAACACGGCTAAAAGCCTAAAAGCTGTAAAACCCGAACCAAAACAGTTGCGATTCCATTGATTATCTGGTTTGAGAGGATAACTGGGTTCAATTTGATCTGAGAAAAGGATATCAACAAACACAACAAGGTCTTCGTTTAATTTACCTGCGAGTCCAACTCCATAGTAAGGTCTTGTTGATGAGCCCAAAGAGCCTTGGCAAAGTGTACATGACCGAGCATGGAGGCCAAATGCAACGGTGTCTCATCGAAGCAAGTGACCGAAGTCCGAGCCAGGATGAGTTGGTCTTCCCGCAGCAAATGAGCCAACGACTCGACACACCCGGCGAGCGATGCTTCATAGAGCCTCTCCTCTCGGTGTTTTCTTTCAGATGCTGGGGAAGCTTGTTGACTTGATGACTGCGATGACATCCTGCTTCTCGGGCTTGTGATCGATTTCATTAACGTGTGGGTGAATTCAAAATTGCTCGGGTTGATCCCTTGAAGTCAGTCCTTTTCCATTCCTCTCATGAGTGGTGTTTCTTCAATCTTTCGATCCATACACGCATCTCTCTTCATTTTTGAATAGACTTCTTTTGGAGTTGGAATGTCAAAGGTTGAGATTGCTAATGATATATGAGATAAAACATTAGTCTTATATAAGCATTTCCATGTAGGAAAGAGCAGAGAAGTGATTCAAACAAGTGGGAGAGAATACTCTTGCATGCCGTGGGAAAGAAGATTCTTGCATTTTCCACAATTTGAGAAGTTAACAGCGTGGAATGATATAAGAGAGTCGAATGTAACGTGGAATGATACTAGAGAGTTGAATGTAATGAAAGTTCGATTCCTTTGTCTAGGGATATCGCCGAATCCGACTCTGTCAATATAGCTATTTAGTTTTATTAGGACAATATTAACTGTTACACTTTTCATCACGTCACCAATGTGAGACTTTTTTCGCATAACACCCTTCTCAACAAACCTCCCACTAGGTTGGCAAATGGGTCTACTAACCTAGTTTTCCATTCATATTTGCTTGATTGGGTTTAAAAATAAGTCATTTCAACTTTATGAATAGGTCAAAATGAGTAATAAGAAACCACGACCAACTAAAAATGGCTTTAAATGATTTTGAAGACCCATCTTTAACAAGTATTGATCAAGTTGAACTGGAAATAGCCTGATTTTTTTTTTGAATTTTTCTACCAGTTGTTGTATATTTCATTGCGGATCGGTGCCCTAGATTTCAAAGTAATGATATATGACTTAACATCAACTTGATCATAATTAATTTACACAGGGCATCGTGTTGGAAGAAGTCTTGTGGAATGGATCCATCTAGAATCTTGGTTCAAAGAATTCGCAACCGGGTGAAAGGTGCCTCTCCTTGCATTTATTACGTTTCTTTCTCCACGACTATTGAAATAGTCTTATCACTCGAAAGAAACATATTACCATTTTTTCAAAAGATAATCCAAAATTATTCTTATTCCTATATAATTCTCATATATGTGAATACGAATTCATATTTCCTTTTTTCCGTAATCAATCTTTTCATTTCCGGTCAACATGGAATTTTTTTGAATGAAAATATTTCTATGTAAAAATAGTACATCTTGTCAAAGTCTTCAAAGTCTTTTTTGATAATGATCTTCAGTCCATTTCTGTGGGCCCAAAATGGAGGAAAGATACTAGTCGCCTACGTATCGTACAGGGTTGCGGAAAATATCTTGTTTCGGTTTCTGAAGAAAACATAATCTGCATCTCAAGGAAAATAACACACATAAAATTAACTTCTTAGATTTGGGTCATATGAAAATTACATCCCTCTTATTGAAGGGGAAAAATCACCAAGAACTAGAGTCCGGATTAGGTTGGAATGTGTTGGATCTAGATTGATCGGATCAGGTATGAATCACTAAAATTATATCACATTAAAATAATTTGATATCGATCAAATGGATTGACTTGGGTTGGATCTCTTTTGATCCATTCAAACCCGACTCACCCGCTTGATAAGTTTTCTCTTGTGTGAGCCTTCTGCATTCCCCTTAACTTGTGTATCCTTGTGCACTTATCATCTCAACCAATTCTCCACCTTGGCTCACCCAGGTTTGATTGGAACACAACAGGCCAGCCAAGCTCGGGAGGAAGACCCACAAATTTTGGGTCCAACGTATCCAAACCGTAAGGCCTCATACCATTTTTTCAAAAGATAATCCAAAATTATTCTTATTCCTATATAATTCTCATGTATGTCAATACAAATTCATACTTCTTTCTCTCCATAATTAATCTTTTCATTTACGGTTAACATGGAATCTTTTTTGAATGAATATATTTCTATGTAAAAATAGTACTTTTTGTCAAAGTCTTCGTAGTCTTTTTTGATAATGATTTTCAATCCATCTCTTTGGGCCCAAAATGGAGGAAAGATACTATCGCCAACATATCTTACAAGGTCGTGGAAAATATCTCAATTTGGTTTGTGAAGAGAACATAATTTGCATGTTGGCGACCAAAAAAAAATTCTAAATATTATTTAAATTAAATTTTAAAAATAATTTAAATTTGAAAAAGAGAGAAAGGAACTCGAAACTACGAGAGCCTGCAGCGTCTCGCCACTGTTGCCCCACCATCACCGAGATGGCCAGCCATGGATCGATGAGGGCCTCTAGGCTCTTGGTCAGATCTAGGTGAGGGTCGTGGCCCTTCCCCAGATTAGGCAAGGGTCAATGGTCTTTTCCCTAGTCTGGCTAAGGTCGCCAGTGGTGGCCGCTACCGGCCATCCCCCACCCTCGCTGGCCTTCCTTGCAAGGGTGGGAAGGAGGCGCCATTTGGTTTCTCCCTTTTTTTTTTAAATTTTATTATAAATTCAGCTTATTATTAAAAAATTTTTTAAAGAAAATTTATATTAAAAATTATATTTATACCAAAACGATGTCATTTTTATGTTTTATGATTTAGTCACGTTAGCGCAACGTAGGAGAGATAAAATATTAAAAAAAAAGCCATGTCAGCGTTTACCGTTAACCAAATTGGACGGAGTTAATAGAAGGACTTGATTGCATCAATTTAATAAGTTTTTTGGACTTGATTGCACTTTTTATAAGATTTGGGACTCAATTGCACTTTCGTGATAAATTTTAAGACTTTCTGTGCATATATCCCTATTATAATTCAATTAAAACACTAATATTAAATAAAGTGAAATTGAAAGAACTAGACAACCACCTTTACCCAAAAAAAAAAAGAACTAGACAACCAGTGTATCATTTGTTTCATCTCTTGGATCATTACTTTTGAGGAATGCCCTCGTAAACAAGCATTACTTGTGTATCAAATAATAAAACCGTGTCATTTTTTTCCCTTTAGCGTGTTTAATTACTTCGTATTTAAAGGAAAAATAAAATAGAAGTTTTTGTCTTCTAATTTAATCTAAGTAATGGACATAGATGCAAGATAGGGCTAACTTCTCTATCTCATAGCTCTTACGATCTTACTATCACCCTCAATCTACCTCATCATTTTCGAAAGTTTTCATAGTATGTAAGCTATTGCTAATTAAAACTTTCCTGATTAAGCACAAAAAGAAAACAGAGAGCAAAGAATGATCTCCAACACTTTTAAGTTGTCAACCTAAAACCCTATCCAGTCGCATTCTCTTTTTCCTTTTCCGTCCCGTCTCGTTTACCCTATCGATTGATAGAAAAGCTCGGATTAATCACATATCAGTATTGTGAAAGACTTGAAAGTAAAAAAGGGCGAGCTCCCACATTGTGTGAAAACCCTAGCTCGAGTCGGTGGCAATACAGGAGAGGGACTGCACTTTTCATGTTGATGCCATGTCATGTTATCATCCTACATGTTTCGCTAAAACCAGGAGATAATAAGTCTGCGTTTGATAGTCCGAATTTGAGTTCGAATAGTATAACAAGTTATTCTATCCGATAATGGCAATGTCTTCCGGACTGAATAAGTCCGCCGGATAGGAAATCCGGGATAGGGTGGGATAAATTTGAATTAAATATATTTTTTTAAATATCTTAACAAACCCTTTTATCTGCCATGGATGGAGTGATGGACTGATGCAACCAATATCACTTTTGCCGGCCACGGCGCGAGGACTACCACCATGAAACCTGATCTTTGTCACGGCTGACGGCCGTGCAAAATCGTTGTCACCAGACAACCGATCATGTTGCAACAACCGAGGGTGAAAAGGAGCCTACAAACGATCATAGCACGAGTAATGCATAGATCATCCTCTCCCCCACCTCGTTGTTGCATACATCCTTCGTGTCGAGCCCGACCTTCCATGCTTGGCTCATGAGTTGGTTGTTCACCTGCTGCTGGTTAGTGAAGAATGGCTAGCACACCATCGGCTTCCCTACAACCACGGTCTCAAGCACTGAGTTTCATGCGATGCGCGTCAGGAACATAGTAATAGCGTGGTGCATAACCTCCTAGGATGACCGGTGTCTATGTCAACGATTTCTAATCAAAATTAGCCATATGGACTCAATTGAAAATATTTAGGACTTAATTGTTAAAATTGATAGGTCTAAGACTGAATTGACAATAATGCAATAGTTTTAAGATTTTTTGAACAATTTTCTTTATGTGGTTGGTACAATTAATGAAGGATCTTCATCAATTGATAGACTACTCGACACGGTTTTATTGTGGCAATCTATTAGCCATAAATTTGGTGGAGAGTTCCATGTTCCATGCAAGGACTAAGCATGTAAATGTACGCCAAGACAAGTGATCAAGTTGAAAACATCTTTATCATGGGACTGGAGTTGCAAAGTTTGAGAAGTTTTGAAGGTGACTTGATATAATTACAAGGTATGCGGCAAGAGAGAATAATCGGTGAGAAGGAAAATTCCAAAATTTTCTCCCTCTCTCATGATTTTTCTCCCTCTAGAAGCATCACCTCCACATTTTTCTGAAGAAAAATCAACAAGTTGGCAAGGTGAGGAGACTCCACGACTTTATATGGAGACCTCCTAATAAATATTGTCATTGTGTGAGTGGTGGAGAGAGTTTTTTTCTTTGTAAAATGAATGAGTGTTTATGTCAATTGAGCATTTACTTGATTCTCAACAAGTAGTATTAGAGTCACGTTTCACTGCTCAACACTACCAACGTACTGTCATAAGCACACAGAATTTTCAAACCTTGATAAGGACTCTTAACGAAACTACGGAAGTTTGGGTTAGCAAAGACAAAATTTACGGTAAAATTATCAAAAAAATCTTAAGCCTATTGCAATTGTGTAAATTTAATCCTTAATCTTTTTTGTTTTTGCCTATTGAGTCATAAACCTTTTGAATTTGTGCCGAATGATGGGCGCTATTTTTTATTTTTAGTGGTCAGTGCCTTTGATGTAGTCGTTAAGAAGAACGTTATGGAAACATGGCGAATATCCAAATTATTCGATCGAAACAATAGAAGTGTCAAATTAACTCTAAAGAACATGTCAATTAATGAGACTCTACAAATAATAAGGGGCACGCTTTAACATTACGTTTATATTAATTATTCCGACAATCGCGTTTTCTATGGCAAAACATATCATCTCAGATAAGTAAACCTCGAATACAAAAAATACCTCATTGATATTTTGGACCAAGTACGACGCAAGCAAAATCGAATGAATGACTCAGAATATTGTAATCTCTTTACTTCCCATGTTGAATCAAGCCTTATAAGTACGAGCTTGTGATTACGTGGGGCAAATTAACCAAATGATTACAGAATATTGTTACTTCCATCTTAATTTATAGGAAGCTTAGAGGAGGCAAGTGCCCCCATCGCCCCCATGGTGAATTCGACCATGCTGACAAGACAAGTTCAAGGCGATGTCCACTGGTGCAGTTGTTGGAAAATTAACTTTGAAAATGGGATGAATAATGAAGTGAGACTTTGAGGCGTGATATCACTTTTATTAAGGAATTATTGCTCCGCAATGTTGCTAATGGTTACCGGCAAAAATCCTCTAGGATACAACAAAGTCTCAATGAGAATACCAGATAACAATTCCGGTATTTTTCCAGGGTCTCTCAAGGAAAACAATTAGAAAAGATGGCTGTACATCTTTTAAAAGAAATGAGAAATTGTTCTTCTTAATGAACAAAAATGTTGAAAATATTTATACGTTGAACAAACACAACCTTTTGAATGTGGAGAAGTTATGTACGAACAGACACGACTTTCCAAAGGTTAAGAAGTTATGTTCGAATAGACACAATCTTCCAAAGGTTGTAAAAGCGCCTAATGACCGTTAGGCAAAAAATAATAAATTCGAAATTAAATTATTAAAAAATAATCGCCACTCTATTGCGAACAGTCACATTGTTTTGATATGAAAAAATAGTTATTTTATAATAATAAAATCAAAGTTAGATAAATAAATAAAAATGATTGTTGATTAGTGCCAAATCTTATCCACGTGCACACTCACATTCTTTCGATGTGGGACAAAGCACCTCGTTATTTGTTTTACAAACAAACTACCAACAATCCCCCATTTTGCTTGTAAAACAAAATCGAAATAAAACGTTAAAAATATACAGCCAAAATTTCCATGAGATTAATATACATACATAAATGTCTCTTTCGAGTTAAACCTTTACTTAGTGCAAGTATCTCAAAACTCTATCAAAGTGACAAGTAGCTCGGCTTTAAACTTGTACTTTTTAAATAATAGAATTGGACATACCACACATATAATAACCTCTTGTTTCAGCAAGAAGTTCTATACTACTCAGCACTATTATGACCATGTGCTTGTACCTGTTTCATGAGCTCTCTAGAAAGAAACCCCAAACTTTCATAAAAAAACGGCACCACTTCTAAGCTTATATAGGTGAAGTGTCTTTCATGTGTTTTTGTTACTAATAACACATTTGAACCATACTTCATTAAGAATTTTATTCAACCTACAAACGTAACAGATGATACTGACTTATCATGTCTGGGCTTATGTTTGTATCAAACAATCACTTCGGTAACTTGTTTTTACCCATTAAATCTTATAACTAGTGATGTTCTAGAAAAATGTCGAGTTATCGTTACTGATGATTTTAATTAAAGGGTTTCACCCCCGTTTCATGTGAGGTCATATTTACCATATCTCTTGGTAAAGCCTTTGTCAAGGAATCAACTAGATTATTACTTGATCTCATGTAGACAATTGTTATGGTACTATCTTTAATCAATTGTCTCACGTACTCGTGCCTTAGACTAATTTGTCTAGACTTATCATTAGAAGTGCTATTATAGCCTAGCCTATCACAATCGATAGAAATATGAGGCATAGGACAAGGTCATAATTTGATATTCAACAACAAATTCCTAATTCATTTAACCTCTTTCTCAGTTGCTGCTAAAGTAATGATTCAAATTCCATAGCTGAGTGAGTTATACACATTTGTTTCTTGCTCATCCAAGAAACAACACAGCCATCAAATGTGAAAATCCATCTAATAGTGGATTGTTTATCACCCACGCTTGTAATCCAATTCGTATCAGTGTATTCTCCTAATACAATAGAATAATTATTATAAAATAGTCCCAAATTTTAGTTCTCTATAACAACAAAAAATTTGGGTAATAGCTTTTCAATGTTCTATACTTGGATTACAAATGTATGTACTCAAATTACACATAGAATAAGCAATATCAGGTCTAATACAATGCATCGCACACATTAAAGACCCTATAGCACTCACATTAAAGACTCTCTATCAGGAATCAAATGGAGTACTCATTTCTTTGAAGCCAAGATGTTCAAATTTATTCAACATTTTTTTTAATGTAATCACATTGGCTCAAAGAATAACCCCCACATTGTTTTTAAATTTTAATACCCAAGATAGTATCTACTTCACCCAAATCTTTCACTTTTAAAATGAAAGTCAGATACTTGTTAATCTCAATGATTCCAGTCATATTTGTTCCAAATATAAGCATATCGTTAACGTATAAGCACGCTAAAATATAATGAAAAGAAGAAAAGTAACTTGCACATGCATTCCTTCTATTCCGAGGCCTTAGTGTTCTTTGAATCAATAGTGCTAAAAATATTTTGAAAATGGTTAGCAGAATAGAATCAGATGTATTGTTGATGAAAAGTTGATGAAAGTCATGCACACATGTCTTGGAAGCTCGGCACAACTATAGTTTGCTGCACCAGGAGACATCCAGAGACAGTAAGCCACCATAAGTACCTCGTACAGGATGAAGAGTCTCAGATGACTAAGGCTAACATCAAATATAGCCATATGACCACCTGCAGCACAAGCTGGGCAGTCTTAGGCACAAGATCAACTAGATATCATCATCATGGCCCTCCAAATTAATGACCAAACGGCTAATATGAATAAATAAGCCAAATGGATTTTCTATCTTTTCATGAAGCATAGTGAAACGAATTTATGGCTAACCTCATTTCTTTATGATATTAAATTTCTGAGAGACTCAAAAACAAGCTAACCTTTTTTCACAATCGAAGCATGATTACATGCATTCAAGACTCCAACAAAGGTGATCGCATCTGGTTGTAATCCTGCTTCCTTCATCTTATCTAACAGCACAAAGGCATTGCTTCCCGGCCATGTCACGCATAGCCAGACACCATAGAGAGAATAAAACCTTATCATAGTGTTTTTGTACGAACACTTCCTGATCCAACAGGTCACAGACAATTCAAAACTGCTTGCCTTGTAGTTTGTACTGAATAGTATGTCGATCATCGTGTTATAAGGTTGAGGCTCGTGTTCATAATCTTCTCGGTGCCTCGCCCACGTGAAGAACCGGAAGGCTATCTTCTCCCCATATCAAAACCTTATCGGCATCGCTATCGAAGCCATCGTCCTCGACACCACAACCGTCTTTTGGTCTCCCCAACGAGACTACATCCGTGCAAAAACAACCGCAGAGCGACCCTGTCCATGGAAGCCGAGTGTTGTAGGGGAAACAGGAATTCGTCAAAACTCCAACAAGACATGGACAGCCCCCACTATATTCAATGCGAAGACTAGGATTCACAATTGTAGGTACAACACTGAGCGACACAGTAGGCGGAGATAGATTGAACTCCCAGGTGAGATTGCGACAACAGCGGCCGTATCTATGCATTCAAAATCAAATCTTCAGATTGATAATGTATTGGTCACTAAGCACCATCCGCCAAGGTCCTTCCTTGTTGTCTTTTTCTGATCACAACGTTGTCCATAACTTCATTTGAGGATTGCTACATCACCGGCTCGGAACGTGTTGTTGCTCGACCCACTAAATGCAAAAACGAGCAGTCCTCTTTCTTGGGGTTGAAATGAGAGAGATCTTGTCTCTCCAGTGCTTGTCGCCTTCTTGTCAAGAACATAGGCAATGGCTAATGCAGTCGGTTCATTGAACATACGCATGACATTGAGGCCAGCAGTGACATTGGCATCCTTAGTGGCCTACCTCTGGGAGTTATTGTAGTAGGCGAGGCAAGGAACGTGACAATTGCATTCTTGATAGTCGTACCAAGGTATGCCTCAGCGATCTCTTGCATCTCCGTGAGGATCATGGATGAGATTTCCTCCATAGCAAACTGCTTCTCTTCACCCTTGTAATTAATGACAACCATGGGCTCGGATGGAGGGAGCGATTTCTTGCTCGGATTAGCGAATGATTAGGAACTGCAATTTGCTCTTGCGCTCTTTGCGCAATGTTGATAGCGTAGCCATGGTTGCAGTTGTTGGTCCAACGAGCAAAATTGTTGTCATGAAAACATCTAGTTTCATCATGTCTTGATTCATGACTTTGATTGACTCTAACTCCATTGTTGCAAAATAATTCCTTAAAATTGTTGGAAAATTAACTTCGAAAATGGGGTGAACAATGAAGTGAGACTTTGAGGCGTAATATCATTTTCTTTAAGGAATTATTTGCCTCACAATATTGCTAATGGTTACCGGTAAAAATCCTATAAAAATCCTCCAGGATACAACAAAGTCTCAATGAGAATACCAGATAACAATTCCGGTATTTTTCTAGGATCTCTCAAGGGAAAGAATTAGAAAAGATGGCTGTACATCTCTTAGAAGAATTGAGAAATTATTCTTCTTAATGAACAAAAATGTTGAAAATATTTATACGTTGAACAAACACAACCTTTTGAATGTGGAGAAGTTATGTACGAACAGACACGACTTTTCAAAGGTTAAGAAGTTATGTCCGAATAGACACAATCTTCCAAAGGTTGTAAAAGCGCCTAATGACCGTTAGGCAAAAAATAATAAATTCGAAATTATATTATTAAAAATTAATCGCCACTCTATTGCGAACAGTCACATTTTTTCGATATGACAAAATAGTTATTTTATAATAATAAATTCGAAATTTAATAAATAAATAAAAATGATCGTTGATTAGTGCCAAATCTTGTCCACGTGCACACTCACATTCTTTCGATGTGGGACAAAGCACCTTGTTGTTTGTTTTACAAACAAACTACCAGTAGTTTGTCTGCAGATGATATGGTGTTGGTAGGTGAAACCGAAGCTGGAGCTAACCAGAAACTTGAACTTTGAAGGGAAACTTTGTAAACCTTAAGGTATTCGACAAAGTCAGTAAGAGATATGGTTTAAGGTGTGGTGCAAGTCTAGTGACCATAAAACTTATACGACACCTTGAGTAAGTTGGAGATCATGAAGTACAAACTGTTGGCTGGGTTCATTCTTACGTGGAAGAAGTCCAATGAATTGCAAACTCAAGGCTTGAGCCCATTTGATAATAGGGTTTCTCATTATTATTATGTTGTAGTCGCAAAAGAAATGTTTTTTGAGACGTAACAAAAGAGAAAGAGAGTGCAGAAAATCTGGGTTGAGGAAGTATTTGATTTTAATCAAGCTAACATCGGAGGTCGATTCGTGGTTCAGTTGAACTGAAACTTTCTCAGTATGCTCGTGACAAATTCTTCTCGAATATGATTGGTTTGATTTTCACTTGAAATTTCCTAAATCAGGTTTTTCATGGGTTTAATTGAACCTGCATTTTTTGCGAGACTTATTCCTTGTCTTTGGTGAAGTTCATGTGTATTGCCAAGAATGATGTTTTTGATATCTTTGTTGTTATGTATTTCTAGTATTTACTAGAGAAGAACTTTTTGTTCACCATGTTTTGCTAATAATGAAGTTTTTTGGGTGGATTGTCCCATGGTTTTTAATCTCCTCACAGCAAGGAGGTATTCAACGTAAGAAATTCGCCTCCTATTTGTAGGTGCTTGGTATTTATATTCCTTGATTCAGTTGTTTCCCATTAGGTTTGCACAAAAGGAGAGAGTATTTTGTTCCGCTATGCTAATCCGATATTGTTCGGATTGCCATTGTTCTCCCAACACTAACTTAGTACTACTAAGGGAGGAGTCCTTCCATTAACTACACTCTATTTTGAAAACATTGGAGACCATGAGGACGACACCTTAAGTGTGCTACGTAAGATACGAGAATCAAGAGACAAGGCAAGATTACAAATCAATCTATGGAGGAAAAATTAAGGGCTGCCAATCGATCGAGGATAAGATGAGAGGAGGTCGTTTGAGATGGTTCGATCCCGTCGACCGAAGACCGTTGGGTGGATGCCTCAGCGAGGAGATGTAAGCAAGGATGAAAACTACAGAAACGAGGGGGATGGGAGGACCCAGAAGGATGTGTTAGAAGACCATAAGCATAGGCACGAACTATATAGAGCTGGAAAGATCGAAGGTGGCAACGGCCATAGGATTTCTATAACCGATAAATATCGCGGGACAAAAAGCTTCAAGCTTTGAAGATGACCGGTAGAGTTGGGTCAGTCGAGCAACTAATCCATCAGACAACTGTATAGCTACTCGGGCTACAGATCGAGTTTGTAGTGAGAGTTAGTGTTTTTCATAATCTTATATCCGCAGTTTTAATTTGATGCTGATGTTGTAGGCAGACCACCTTGATGTAATAGTGCTGTATTTTCCATATGAATGAGAATCGAGAAGTTTTTGTGGCAAAAGACAGAATAGAATGTTTTGTTTGGCACGGAATAAGTTCATGCTTTCATTAAGTTTCATTCTGTTTTAACAATCATTCGAGTCGGCTCTCTATTTCATTTTATGCTACTCCGATCGCCCGACATATTGTTTTGAATAGCCTAAAGAATCAGAGTCTAGCAGCGATTTCAATGAAAATTATTATATCTGGCGGTGAGATGTGACGAGGTACAAAACTTAAACAGAGTCGTGCTTCTAATCATCAAATGTGCATCACTTTGTACGGTTTAATTGACATGGAATTCTCAAGTGATAGATAGTGGATACACTCTAGCCTAACCTGCATGAGGTTCAGTCTCGTGCAACAGAGGCTTGAGATGGCAGCTTAATTGATCCTCTCTCTGTAGCAGAAGCGTCTGGCGAAATAGATATTAAACAGTAGCTAGGAAGGGAAGGAAATAGAAAACCTAGCCAAACATTTACAATCTAATCATCAAATAATATTTAAACTGAGGAAACAATCACATAACAATAGCAGGCCCATCCTGCGTTACCAATTTATCTCTAACCACCCTAAATCTCAATTGAGGACTGAAGTCGAGAATCCCACCATACCGAATCAAGATGGCCGAGCTGAGGACCGAGCCATTCCTGAGCAGACCTGGCCAAGCTGGCTGAAGCTCTCGTCGTCCAACAGTCATGTTCAACATTGTATAGAGAAGAAATTGCACCAAATATAACCGTGTATTGCCCTGATCATGTACATTTACAGAGGGAGATCATGCACTTTTGCTTCAATCGTTGACCATCCAGAGATTTCTCTAGCAGAATCCATCTTACCCTCTCTCAAGGATCAATACTCTGTTCTCTAACAGAACTAGAAGAAAACAGAGCACCTCAAAAACCATCGTCAATGAGCTCATCAAGATCACAAACTCACACATACTTAACATGCCGCCGCCACAATTTACTCAATATACTTAATCAGCACACAGACTATCACACTTCCTCGTACTTGTCTTCATCATCTCCATCTGAATCCTTCTTCTCTTTTTTCTTCAAGTAACCCCACTTCTTCAGCATCCACACATTTAGCCTCACCACATTCCCCATGAACACCACCAGCATCAGGCACAGCCAGCACACCACCGAGACATCTGTCACGTCCTTCAGCATCCCTCGTGTGTCAGCCGGCGACATGTTGCGCAGCGCTATGAAGTAGGTGATCGCCTGTCCCGTGATTGCCAGCCACATGATCACCATCTGGATCCACATCCAGCGTCGCCGCTTTATAGGAAGCCCACTCAAGAGGAGCAGGATGATGCTGAGGGAGGACAGGAAGGCCAGTGTGTTGAAGATCATGAACTGACCGTAGGTGATCCGCTGGACATGGGCCATGATGGAGGTGCCCGCCAAGTGGGGCTCCTTCACTGGCTTGTCGTTGGCATCAACCTTGTAGTCATCCTGCCAGACGCTTCCCGGCGGCGTAATTGCAGCTTGGAAGGCCACCGTCGCTAGCAGCGACGCGACCACCATTAGGGAATTTCTCTTTTGGCTAAGCCAATCGGCTTCCGGCAGGGGTTTTCTTCGAGTACTCAGTTTCCTTGATGGGGCTTTCTTGGTGGAGAGTGATGGGGAGTTTATAGGTGATCTTGAGGTGGTGACGTGGGAGGTTTCTCTTGGTGGGGGGTCAATAACTGGATCATAGTGATACGGGATTGATTGGATGTCTCTGGAGAGTGAAGCGCCTGAGTTTTGAAGGGCTGTCTCAATTTCAAGGTCTCTCAAGCCTCTGGGACTCTGCTCAAGAATGTCTAGTGATGTGAGGCCACTCGAGTTTGGTGTGTTTACTTCAAGTCCTGGGATTGTAAGCAAGAACTTTATCATCTGCACAGAAATTTTTTGGGAACCAATTTTTGTCAAAACGAAAGTAATTTCAGATGGCCACGAATACAGAAATCTTGATTGAAAATTGATACACTGAGGAAGCTTCATTTTTCCCATTTGAAAGCCACCTGAATGGTGTGCTAAATATGGTAACCTTCCTAAGACATCAAGATCTGTTCGAAGTGAGTTTTGCTGATGATACGTGATGCTTATTCAACACAGGTCCCACTCAATCTCTAACATCAAGCGTACCATCGATTTTAATATGTTCCGAGATGTTTGTCATCGGAAAATTAGCTCGCGAAATACAGCAAAAGATTACCTTGCCTGGGAAAATGGATTGAATCTATAAGAAATTTCTCGACCTAAACTCATCTCAGCCAAAATTAAATTTCAATTGATATATGATTAGTATGTATGCCAACACTAGTAGAAACCCCATTCCAACATTGTGATTGCAATTTGCATCCTCAAGACAAGTCTACTGGTCAATCAGTTCAAGCAAAAATTTACCTCAACTTGCTTCTTGGCCACAGCAATGTGCAGAACCGTGTTCCCATCACTATCCCTCCTATTCACCAACTCCTCCACGATCTCCCTCCCTGCCTCCTCCACCACCGCCCGCAGCGCCTCCACCCGATTCCTCCCCGCGCACACGTGCAGCACCGTCTCCCCCTGGTCCGTCGCGGCCCGCGCCGACCCGTGCCCGGCCCCCTGGACGATCCGCCGCGCCGCCTCGGCCCGCCCCTTGCTCGCCGCCACGTGCAGCGGCGTCCGCCCGTCCCCGTTCCTCCGCGCCGCCATCGCCGGATCGGCCGACAGCAGCATCCCGACGATCCCCGCGTGCCCCCTCGCGGCCGCGAGGTGGAGGGCCGAGTTGCCGCCGTCCGGGTCCGTCTCGGAGGCGAGCTGCGGGGCCCGGGCCAGGAGCGCCCCGACGAACTCCGAGTGGCCGAGCATGGACGAGACGTGGAGCGGGTTCCGGGACGTGCACGACACGATGATCTTGTCAAGAACGAGCGGGTCTTGATCCAGCAAATCCAAGAGGGTCGTCACGCTGCCACTGACCGCTGCCCCCGACAGCTTCTCCTCCATCTCTCTCTCTGCATGCATGATTGGATCAAGAACTGAAGGACCCGTTTCAGTTCACGGGGAGCGCGTTCTGGTCTGCTTCTATGGGAAGTCAATGAAGTGTGGAAAGAACGCGGCCGGCCGACAGGGCTTGTGGGATCAAGAATTGGGTGGGATGCCATCACCGTTTCTTGGAAAATCAACGAGGTCAATCATTAATGTCGGTGAAACATGTTGTTCGCTTGAGCCAAACGCTTTTCAGGAGGAGGAAGCTCCCCACGCGGAGTTGAGTTGACTTGCCGTTCCCGGTCTTCGTGATCTTGGCCGTTGGGTTGCGTAGCTCTGATCGTCGCGTACGTCATTGAACGGCTGCGATGGAAGGGAATTCTGATCCTGCAATTTGAGTGGTTGGAGTGTGAACGCGCGGATGGAAGTTCTCTATCGACAAGATATCGTTCTTGGATCCAGTTTTTTTTTTTTTTTTTTTTTTTTTAAATATGAGTTTTCATATTTACGGCACCGTGTTTTCGCGAATATTTTTTTTAATAATTCAGGTGACACGCGATCTGGTGCTCGTGACTCATGAGATATCCCGTCAAGTACATGAATCGATTAAGTTCATACCTCCGATTTGTCTAGATGACTCCGGTTCAAAGTGGTATGTATGTAATTGGTAAGATTTGAACGGACACGATCTCCTGTCCCAATTTAATTGTCCCAGCCCTCGAGGAGTAGTAAAGATTTTTGTACAATTTTCAAAAGATGAGAAGTTAAGAGGACAATTTGACCAACCATATCCACTATTCGGCAATTCGATAGCCCTCGTGTGATTTTCGCTTTAAGTGTGGCGAATCGTTAGCAAAATTTTTATTGAATAAACGATGTAACTAAATGTTGATTCTATTTTTTTTTGGTCTGAAAAAAAATAAAAAAAATCGTAAATCAAATGTCATTTGCTTAATATCCAAAGGGTTAATGCCATGAAAAAATTTAAATTGGTATATTTATGATAAATTTACTCTCAATAGTATATCTGTGATAATTTTACCCTCTATTAATTTTTGTTAAATTTTACAGTCAAATTACTAAGTTAAATAATACATTATAATCAATAAATGTACTAATTTGAGATCTTACCACTGCTTAACACAGGGCTAGCGGTTTATGATTTCCGCGAAAACATGTTTTCGCTTGAGTCAAACGCTTCTCAGAAGCTTCCCACGCGGAGTTGAGTTGACTTTCTGTGCCTGGTCTTAGTGATCTGCGATCTTGACCGTTGGTTTTTCATAGCTCTGATCGTTGCATACGTTATTGAACGGCTGCGATGGAAGGGAATTCTGACAAGCTATGAGTTTATTAAAACAAAGAAAATTTTCAACCAGACACGTTTGAGTGGGTCTGTTGGAAGGACACTCCCGTATTCGCATCCAGATTTTTTATATAATTTTTCAGGAAAAAACCATTAAAAATCTCAAATTATGTCACTTGTGACACATTTACCATGAAATTTTTTTTGTGACACTAAAAACCCCAAACTATGCTATTTGTGATACATTTACCAAATTGTACTTTAGTTTATAGACATTTTCATCTTTTTTGCTTTTTTTTTTCCTTTTCGACGAGGGCGAACCTTGCCGGTGTCGGGTGAGGGTGGCCCTCACTGGATCTGGCAAGGGTGACCCTTGCCTGAGTTGGGTGAGGGCCGCCCTCGCTTGTCTAGGCAAGGTGACCCTCGCCGGCGTCGAGCGAGGGTGGCCCTCGCTCAACGTTGGCGAGGGTTGCCCTCGCCAGATCCGGCGAGGGCCATCCTTGCTTGAGTCAGGTGAGGGTCACCTCGCTTGGGTGAGCGAGGGCGGCCCTTGCCCGACTCAGGAGAGGGCGATCATCGCCGAAAAGGAAAAAAAAAATAAAAAGCAAAAAAAATGAAAATACCTATGGACTAAAGTACATTGGGATAAATATATTACAAATAGTATAGTTTGTGGTTTTTGGTGTCACAAAAAAAGTTTAGGGTAAATGTGTCACAGGTGGTATAGTTTGGAATTTTTGGTGATTTTTTCCCTAAATTTTCATATTTACCGCACCATATTTTCATGTAATTTTTTAATAATTTGGGGCACGCACACTTGAGACCAGGCTACCTGATGCTCGTGAGATCTCCCGTTAAGCGCATGAACCGGTTAAGTTCCATACCTTTGATCTGCCTAGACGGCCCTGATTCAGAGAGGTATAGATTTGACCGGGCGATCTCCAATTTCGAAAAACTTAAAATATCCCAATGCTTCAATTAATTGTATCGACCCCAGAGGAGTAATAAAGATTTTTGCACAATTTTTGAAAGACGTAATTAAAAGATAGCATACAATTCGATCAGATACGCCCTCCACTCGACAATTTCGATAGCCCGCGTGTGATTTGCTTATAATCCAAATTGTCACTTGACACTTTTGCATGGACCTAAAAAGTGAAATTTGCGCTAATACTGACATTTAAATTAGAGAAGCTTATTCTAATTGTCACCTTCTATCATTTTTCATCCGAACAAAATCACTGGAACCCCTTGGATTTATCATAACCACCGACCGATTATAAAATAATTATTCTAAATGCATGATCGTTTATTTAAATACACGACATGCTGTGGAGCAGTTGAGTCTTTCTCTTTTTCACGGTCAAAAGATTAACTGAGCCTAAATATGATTTTTTTTATTTAAAACATTCCCTTTTGATGTAATTACATCGAACCTAATGTTGTCGCCGCCGGGGCAATTCGCGAAGGTTGCCGTCGTCCTAATTGAATCCGGCGAACACTTGCCGGTGTGCAAGCAACAAGCATTGTGCTTCTCTTGAATAAGGTGAGAAGGTTTAGTGCTAAAGCAATCGATTTTCTTCCCTGAAAAGGGTGAAAGAAAATGCTCTGAACTTTTCTTGACTCTTGAGTTTTTCTTGGTCTACACGGTTGTTGGATGAAAGAGACTGGAGAAGTTGCATTCAGAAGTTGGTCATCTGCACAAGCTGTTGGCAAATGGAGCCAAGTGGGTTTTGAAAGAGGGTCTTCAGCTTCAAGTCACCCTGGACCTATAGGAGCCAAGTTGAGTCACAGGCGTGTGTCAAATTCAGCTTGAACAACTGTGAAGCCATGTTCTAATTAATCAAAGATTTGTCTACCCGGCAGTTCACCTCGAGGATGTTGATCGACCTCCTCTGAACGTGACTGACGAGCTTGTCTAATGAGTCGAAACGCCTGGTGTGTATCTTTCAGTGCTTCTTCGGCAATTCGCGCTGACGGTCTGGGAAGGAGAACAGAATGCAATTCGGGTAAGAATGTTTGTCTTCCCCGAATGACCACAAACCGAAACTACAAAGAAGATGACTGTGTACCTTAATGGCCACCTTCTGGCCTTTCTTGGCAGTGTCAAACGGGTTTATGATTGTTTTCAATAGAGGCGATCTGACCAATATCGATGAACTCTCCCCGCAGAATACAAACTGGAGTAACCGACCTGTCCAAAAGGGGAGAGATAGAAGATTATCTAATTGAACATAAAGCTGTGCACTGAATTCATGAGATTATCTTTGAATAAATCTGCCGGCAGATCATGCTCTGAACTGTACCTGTAGTTACGCATTCAGTTGCTGAAGGTGCGATGCAAATCCGCAAGCAAATGCAAGAAGATCAAAGTTTCTGTATTCTTCTAGTAATTTAATCCTTGGAAAGGATAGGTGAAAAGAACAGTAGTGTACGTGACGGTCGGACTGGTTTGCAGACGATTTGATGAACTCCCTCGATTGCTCAAACTGTAGAAATCAGTGTCGACTCAGTTCAAGAATGCAATTTGCAAGTCTCAAGACAGCGATTTCTTATTTGGGGTGTGACAATATCGATCTTAAGCTAAGCCAGGTCCAGATGATACATTAGAAGTGAGGGAAAAGAGTGAGAACTGCCCTGCCTCAATAATATTGATCCTTCTTGTGCTATTGACTCGTATCGATTCATGTACGATTTTTTATGTCTTTTGCGTAATTATTTCCGACTTCTCCGACAGAAGTAGCTATTGTATGTACACATATAAATAACTTTCATGCAAATGAAAGTTATTTCCTGCTTCAGGCCAGCTTTTCCTCTTTCAACAACGTGTGATTCTACAGGCAATAAAGCTGCGGCCTTTGGCTGGTGCTGGGCGGTCTCAATTTCCTGGGCAGATACTTGGGCTGCCTTGTCATCTCCTCTGACCCAGTTTCTCCATTGGACAGAGGCAAACCTCCGACATTGGTGAGAATCTGATTTCTCATGGCCTTGAGGCACCGAGTCTCTTCGTTCTGTCAATGTCCTGCTTCCTTCTGTTAAAGGCCTGCCTTCCTGTCTCTTCTTAAGAAGCTTCTCTTTTTCCCCCATTTTTCTCCTTCGCTTAGCCTCCTCTGCTCGTCTCTCGAGTTCCAATAGCCCACGCTACTCTTCCTCCTCCGTCATCCTCTTCTCTTCTTCTCTTTTCCTTCTCTCCTTGGCCTCCTTGCATCTAGCAAGCGCCTCCTGCACCTCTCTCACCTGCTTTGGCACTTCTCTGCTGGCATTGACCTTTGCTTCCTAAATTTCTTCTTTGATAGTCATTGCCGCTGCTGCTTTCTTCTCCTTTTCCTTTTCCTTTTCTTCTTCTTCTTCTTCTTCTTAGAAATTTCTGAAGAGTCTTGACTTTCCTCGCTCACTAAAGAAGCAGAGCATGTAGCATAGTCAGAAGCTGATTCTCTTCAACATTAATGAACCGAACTCAAAAAAGACCCGAAAGATCTAAAAAGAAGAAGAACAACAATGATGACAACAATGACGATGACAATAAAGAGAACCAAGAGACCATGTTACCTGGACAGGGACTGAGCAGTTTCCCACAGGTACTGGTGTAGGCACTATACGATGCTGGTTTACTTGCCTTAAAGTACACTCCTACGTGTATTCCATGGCAAAACTGGCCACGGTAATCAGTGCTGCTTGCAGAGAGATGGCCGAGACTGAAGGACGGAGATGTCATGGTGAGGAAACCCCTTAGGCTGTGAGTAGTTGAGAATCACGCGGAAAACTGACGGACTGGTCACCTGCAAAACTTTAGCAATGAGGCTTGTATGTTGGGTTTCCAATGTTTTAAGGGATTGGGCTGGGTTTTATAATCAGGACTCCTAGCCTAACTATGTAATTTAGAGGAACTAGGAGTCTTCTTGTTCTTCCTTTTACTTACTCCATAAGACTAGAGAATCCTTACAATCACCAAAATCTGTCATTTTTCTCTAACTCCTAATTTGGATCTCATCAACCATTGGTATTTGCTCCAATAGTCACCCTTTTCACGTGGAAAGGGGGAGGTGGAGAGTTCAAATCCCCACCTTCTTAGAGGGGTGAGGATGGAGACGTTTAGTTTTAGGTGTGGAGTTTGACTCTCACGCTTTGCAGAGAGGCAGGACAAAAGTTTGAGAGTAAAATGAAATTAGAGTTGGAGCTATGTCCCAGTGCTGTTGTTGTTTTTCTTGTTGTTTTGGTCTTTTTTGTTTTGCAGTCAAGTTTGATTTGTTAGGCAATTAGTTTGTTAGCTATTTTCTAGGAAGTGGAGCAAGTCAGTTTTTTTTTTTGCACGTTTGTGTGCAGTTCAAAACAGGTTCCTATTAAGCTTGTTCTTGACAGTTTTTGTAAACGTTAATTTTTTAGTCTTCTATTTTATCTCTCTCTGCGGAATCAGAAAATTGTGATAGCTGATTTTTTTCATCTTCATTAACAATTAGGCCGGAACTATGTCTAATTACTCCGAAATTTGTCCTAGAAAGTTACCCTAAAACGCAAGAAGAAAAAGATCGAGTATTAAGCAAGAACAAAGCGTGAGTTCATGTTCGCGTACAGCAAACGACGGCGCGGAACAGCCTCTCCCACTTACTAGATAAGAGAAAAATAAAAGGTGAGGATGGCCCATGTCCATTCTTGCCTTGTCCATTTCGTTTCCTTTTTATGGGTTATCTTTGCTTGCCGATTGGTTTTCAGGTAATTCAACTGTATTTTTAAGCTGGATATTTCATTAATACGACAAGTCAGACATCGATATCTTCATTAAGGTCAAGTTTTCAGTTTAGATTCTTATGGACGCCGCAGATTTTTGGGTGCTGGGAAAATACCACTGATGGTCAAGTGACAGATTCACTGTGACATGTACAGCAATTGTTGTGGCATGGCATGCCATTGATTCACTGAAAAATGCTTGAATTGGATCAGCACATTGGAGACCAGCGTTTCGTGGCCTCTCCCACTTACTGATTGATAGATGTGTATAGATTTTGTACTTTCATTATGTCCTCCATCATTACATTGTACAGATTCTAGTTCCAATATTTCTCACTAAGAGGACAGGACCACACAGATTAATACTTCAAGAAAAGAAAGAAAAATAAACAAGGAAACAAAAAGAGAGCTCGTAAATCCTAATGCATGCAACTTGATCTACTTCAAGAACCAGCAAGTTCATGCACTGCAATTCTTGAAGCATTGCATCAGAACATCTCCTAGTTTTCCTTCATTGATGGCCTCATACACCTTCTCTATTTCCTCTCCTGGGCTCACTTTCTTTGCACCGCTCAGAAGCTGAGTCCTCATGTCACTCCTCACAAACCTGTATACAGGATAAGTCCTGCAGTTCTCGATCCTATTCTCGATGCCAAATTCCCCATTGTCGAACCTCTCCCTCGCTCTCGGCACCTCTTCCTCAAGCCTCGCTTTCAGTTCCTCGATAAATAGCGGGATCCGCTTGAAGATCGAGTATCCGTTCTCACTTGCAGCTTCAGCCTTTGGGTCTTTGAGAGCTCTCTTGACAAGTACTTCTTGCAATTTGGGCAATAGAACGTACGAAGGATTCCCAGGGTCGTCTATATAGGAGAAGATGGGCTCATGTTCAACGACCTGCAAGAGCTCTTTCTCGCAGAATCGCGATTCGAGCAGCAAGCCGTCTTCTGATATGTAAAGTGTTTTCCTCACTGCTTGGAGGACGGTGCGTTTCACGGCCTCCCTCATGTTCTCCTCCAGGTGCCTCAGATCAATTGCCTGACAAATTGCCACCATGTAAGTTGCAGACATGAGCTTCAGGATATCGATGGCTTCTGCACTTTTTCGTGCTGAAATTAGGCCGAGAGAGTTCACATCCTGGTTGTGTTGTTCCGCGCTTTGCACGTGCGTTGTGACGGGATTCGCCAAGTATTGGAGCTCAGAGCAGTAAGCCGCCATGGCGATTTCCGCACCTTTGAGGCCATAGTCGAGGCTGGGATTAGGCCCCGCGCTCAAATTTGAAGGTAACCCATTGTTGAAGTAGTCGCAGACAAGCTCAGAGAATTGTGCAAACAAGAGCTTTCCTATTGCAGCCATGGCGATCCGGAGATTGTCCATAGAGACACCAATTGGAGTGCCCTGGAAGTTCCCTCCATGGAGGGCGAGATTGCGGGTAACATCGATCAGCGGATTGTCGTTGACGGAATTGATTTCCCTCTCAATAGAGTGAGTTGCGGCCCGAATAACTTCGACTTGCGGCCCAAGCCACTGAGGAGAAGTTCGAAGTGCGTAGCGGTCCTGCTTTGGCTTCGTGAGCGGGTCTTTCTCATGGCGGAGCGTCGCCTCTTCCATGTAGTCACTTCCGTTTAGGAGGTATTCCATGAGGGCGGCTGATTCTATCTGGCCTGGATGGTGCTTGAGCAGGTGAGTGAGAGGGTCTGTAAATTCGGGCTTCCCGTGCATTGCTTCACAGAACATGGCGGAGAGAGTCTCTGCCAAGAGGGCCAAAATGTTGGCATCAAAGCAGACCGTGGCGGCCACTGCTGACCCGACGGCGGTCCCGTTCACGAGAGCCAAGCCTTCTTTTGCTTGCAGCTCGAATGGGCCTGAAATTCCGGCTCTCCTCAATGCTTCGACCGCCGAAATCTCTTCTCCTTCTGGAGTGACAACCTTTGAATTATGCCTGCCGGTCAATAATCCGGCAATGTAAGACAACGGCACGAGATCGCCTGAGGCGGTGATGGTGCCTCTCAAGGGCAACTTGGGGATCAAGTTCTGGTTCATGAGCTTGGCCATCGCGTCAAGTATCTCCCACCGGATGCCTGAATAGCCCTGCATGAGCGTGTTTGCCCGCACCAGCATCGCCGCCTTGGCGTAACTGGGCGGGAGATTCTCTCTCCCGATCACCCCGGCGTTGAGGAACCGGATGAGCTCGGTCTGCAGGTCCGAGGTCTTGCTGGTCCTCCGGTGGCTCGTGGCGCCGAAGCCTGTGGTGACACCGTAGATGTCCCGGCCGCAAGCAATGTTCTCGGCGACCCAATCGGCGCTCCTCGAGACACGGTCCCGGGCCGCAACCTCGTTGAGCTGGACCTCGACCTCGCTCCGCCGGGCCACGGCGGTGACCTGGGCCACGGAGAGGGTCGTGCCCTGGATGTCAACTAACTCGGCGTCCTCAAATTGGGACACCATGTTCACGACCTCCTCAAAGTGGGTGCATTGGAGGGATTGAGCAGCCTTGTTCCAATGGACTGGGGTTGGCACAAAAGGGACAACGAGGGTCTCGTTGGCACAGGCATTTCCAACACAAGTGGCCATGTCACAAAGATAAGAAGGCAAAGAGATTTGAGATGGAAAACAAGATCAAGTTGGAAATGGGCCTTTTCACTTCTTGGGTGAGTGAGTGAGATTTGCTTCTTGCTTTGAGTTTGGAAGGGAAGTGGTGAGCGCGGAAAGGGTATTTATATAGTAGTGAAACGTAGAGAGAGACAGACAGACAGTCGGTAAGTGGGAAAGGGCTGCGTCAATGGGGCCAAGTCACGAGAGAAAGGAGGTGAGAAATTGTGTGAGTGGGAATCGAAGGCTTTGCATGGAAATTGAGTGGAAAGTTGCATTAAATTTCTGGGGCATTGCCTTCAAGATTGGGGCTTGCGTTGGTTAGGTTGAGGGCAGACACAAGTTTGACTCGAGAAGACATTGCCACACTCTCCATTCGGTCCAAGACATTGGCCATGCGATCCATGCCATGCGAGATGACAAACGCAGACGAGGTGCACGGAAGTTCTCAGCTTCATGAAGCTTCTCCGTGGTTTCTTTGGTGGGCCTGTAGACCATTCGAGCCAAATTCTCGTTGGTCATCGGTCCCGAGAGTCCCGCGACGAAGTTCGCATGATCGGTCGTTTGGATAATATCGGTCCATGGTCGTCAGTAGACTGTGTAATAATCACTACTTTGGTTTTAGAAATTGCAGCTTGAGCATGAACCGACCCTAATGCTTAAATTGACTACTGTTCATGACTACTGTGAGATATGGCTTGTAACATCTGTAACTTGACATGAATTACTCATTTTTTAATTGGCTCAAGATGTATCTCTCAATCTCAACATCGAAAAATTGTCCGTACGGTCTTGGAGTTTCGCTTTCATAACAGCCTCAAGCTGAAGATTTAGCTCTTCATAACCTTAAGGACTAGATCACGAAGAACACATGATTTCTCATTAACCCCGGCCTTCCACCGTTCTTCACTCGACCAATACCTAGGTGTACTCTTGGACTAACACACGTTAATGGGAGTTACATTATGTCAGGGTTGATTACTTGTTTGACTCAATTCTAAGTAAATGACACTTAGGTTGTGGAAACTTGAGGGGCGAAACTATCTTGGTTTGATTTGTATATATATTATAAACTTTCCTGCTTTTGCAATTCTTCTGACAGTCTCTTTCACGGGACTTCCATGTCGCGAGACTTGCTTAATCACGCATTACGATATCCCTCATATGGCGACAGTAACGTGCTTGCCAACCTCGAACATTCGGGTTGAGGATAATACGGGGTAGTTACGGCTCAAGCTCAACATTCCGTAGCCGATGTAGCTGCCGGCCGTCAAACGTATATACCGGATAAACGACAATGCCAGGACAAGCACATCGTGCTGAGCCCAAACTCGTCAAGAATCGACTACTTCTTATCGAAGTCAGCAGCTCGAGCTGAAGCATCTTCCAATTTTCTGAAGACTCTTCATGTTTCTAGGCAAGTGCCCCGTAGTAGATTATCTTTTAAACGTTTGACCGACCTCACCAACCAAAAGGCATGCACCTTCCAAGTACTCAACCCGACGAAAGAAATGTAGTCGTCGCTTTCACATTTCCTCGTTCGTGCACCTCATGTTGCTTGACTGTGGAATGCGTGGTCCGTTCAGGACAAAAGAGACTGCCGTCGTCACTCCCAGTCGCAGCGTGTCTCTCGCCCATGAACGAAAGGCTCCGCTCAATGTCTCGGAAAAGAAGAAGAGACACGGAGAGATTGTCGTATGATTCACGCCATTTGGAAAGAAGACGCTTCAGTTTCGGCCACTCGAACTTCTGCTTTTTGTCATCTTCGTCGTGCGAATGGTATCGCTCTTTATGAAATCGTAGTACTATCGACATGATCTTAGGCCATTCGTTTCGATGCTACTGACGGGGGACGAAAGGAGGGCCTTCCCATGTGAAGTGGGGAGGGGGATCCCAGGAAGCTTTAAGGGTTATTTAAATGTGCTTATTCCAACCCTCGGTTCATTTTTTTTAAAGAAGTGGGGTCAAATCACACGGTGAGCGAATTCTTGCGACTTTGTGTATTCATGACGGATCGAATTTCAGGTACAACATCTTCCATCGTCGACAATGTACTCTTGCTGCCAATAAAACCGATTCCGAATAAAACGGGTTTATAATTTATTTTAGATAATTCAAGTAGGGGAAGAGTTGTGCCACTTCCGTGATTTTGCCCATTTTGTTTCAATTTCTTTTGGGTTTTCGTGGGCCTCTTTTAACATTCTTTCGTGGATACGTGCACTGAAAATCCTAAAACTTGTTATGAAAATACAATTGAGTCTTAAAATTTGTTAAATTCGTGCAATCAAGTCCTAAAACTGGTCAAATTATTGCAATCGAGTCCTTCCGTTAACTTCATACAATTGGATAAATAGAAAATATTGGCGTGGCTTTTTTTTATTATTATCGTTTTCTCTATCCTACGTGACTTTTATTTAGTAATTTCTATTTCCTACGTGACATTGACCTTACTAAACATGAACTATAAAACTAATACGACGTCATTCTGGCCTAAATCCTAAATTTTTAAGGGTTAATACCACAAAAAACTCCAAACCAATACACATGTGATAAATTTATCTTGAATTAATTTTTTTACTAACAAAAATCCCAAATTGATGCATCTTTGACAAATTTATCCCAAAGTAATAAACTTGTGACAAATTCACTCTCCGTTAAATTGGATTAATACCACGAAAAATCATAAATTGATAAACCTGTGACAAATGGAGGGATGAAACTCCATACCCGTATGTTCGTCAACTGTCACATGTTATCCAACTTAGCAATTTGACGATCAAATTTAACAAAAACTAACGGATGGTAAATTTATCACATGTGTACTAGTTTGCATTTTTTTGTGATCAAAAAATTAATTTTAAGTAAATTTATCACGTGTGTACCAATTTAGGATTTTTTCATGGTATTAATCCATTTTTTAAATCAAAATTGGCACGGCCTTTGCGACCTCCCCCATCGGCACCTTCTTTTTTTCTTTTTTGTGATTTTTTTAAAATTACCTTTTTATTTTTTAATTTAATTTAACTAAGATTTTGGTTAAAAGAGTAAGGTTTTAGGCCAAAACGGCCTCATTTTAATTTAATATTTAATGTTTTAGTAATACGAAAGAGAAATTAATTATAAAAAAGTTACGTAGGAGAGAAAAAAAAAACGATGTCAATATTTTCCATTAATCTAATTAGACGGAGTTCACGAAAGGCATCGCTTGCACTAATTTGACAAGTTTTAGCTATTGATTGCACTTTTTGTAAGTTTTGGTACTCAATTACACTTTATTGATAAGTTTTAAGATTTTTAATGCACTTATTTCTTCTTTTTTCTGTAGTTGTTCCTTTCAATGAATATCAATCCTCTTTGGACATCTCAGCAAAAGACCAAAATAGCATCCACATTTGTGGGTTTCTTCTATTTGCATACGCAATTTATGAGATGGCGTTATCTCCCCTAATCAATCTAAAACTCAGTCGTTATTGTCTTGCTATAACACGAAAGCCACATGCACGACATTCCCATCTACCAAAATCATCATGCTCACTTCTATTCGCTGTGATAACTTCACACGCGATGATCGACTTAGATGAACGGAGACGTGCATCGTGTGCTGTGGTAGCGGCTAGAGATCGATCTTTTGTGTACGAAACCATCGTCCAACCAAATGCTGACAAGTTCAAGCAAAGCAAGCATAAGACTGGATTCTCTGCCTGCTAGTCGTGCTCTATGATTGATCGCAGAGGCATACAATAAATCACATTCAAAGAGCCAATCCGAGTGAAAAATGCCGATGGCTGAGGGCTTTTGATCTTCAAGCAAACATTAGTTTAATGAATCCACCGGGGCACCCACACTATGCTTAATGCCGTTCGCTTTTGACCAATTTGTGAAGCAGCCTTTGCTTCGAATTTAAGTTAATTACCCCCAAAAAAGTGATGATAAGGTACTTCGCCTTCTGTCGTTGATTTTAACATGTCTCTTGTCATGAGATTCGCTATGGTCCCGTGACGATTAATTTATTGACCCTAAAAGCCGAATTCAATCTGATGTACATTTATCCTTTCTTTTTTTTATAAAATTCGTTCCTTTCAATGAATATCAATCCTCTTTGCACATCTCAGCAAAAGACCAAATAGCATCCACATTTGTGGGTTTTTCTATTTGCATACGCAATTTATGAGATGGCGTTATCTCCCCTAATCAATCTAAAACTCAGTCGTTATTGTCTTGCTATAACACGAAAGCCACATGCACGACATTCCCATCTACCAAAATCATCATGCTCACTTCTATTCGCTGTGATAACTTCACACGCGATGATCGACTTAGATGAACGGAGACGTGCATCGTGTGCTGTGGTAGCGGCTAGAGATCGATCTTTTGTGTACGAAACCATCGTCCAACCAAATGCTGACAAGTTCAAGCAAAGCAAGCATAAGACTGGATTCTCTCCCTGCTAATCGTGCTCCATGATTGATCGCAGAAGCATACAATAAATCACATTCAAAGAGCCAATCCGAGTGAAAAATGCCGATGGCTGAGGGCTTTTGATCTTCAAGCAAACATTAGTTTAATGAATCCACCGGGCATCCACGCTATGCTTAATGCTGTCCGCTTTTCACCAATTTGTGAAGCAGCCTTTGCTCCAAATTTAAGTTAATTACCCCCGAAAAAGTGATGATAAGGTTCTTTGGTTTTTGTCGTTAATTTTAACATGTCTCTTGTCACGAGATTCGCTATGGTCCCTTGACGATTAATTTATTGACCCTAAAAGCTTCGGTTTGATACTGTGATTCCAGACAATAGAGCCCCTCTTGTCAACTTGAAGTGCATCATCCGCCGTTGTGTCACTCGATCCACTTAGAAAGCTACTAGCTTGATAACGGAAGATCCGAACGCTAACTTACTAGAACATGCTAAGAACATCACCAAAATGTTAAGAAGCTTACAACCACCTGAACCATTTCGTGTTTCATCAACACAAGTCGAAATTGTACACGAGACCCCTCGCATGTTTCCCACAAAACATGTCTTGCGCATGTACCATCACCACTATGTTTCTCCAACAACTCGAGGGCAATGAGTACCAACACTGCCAAGGGCAATCTAGAGAAGGAAGTGGCACCCTCTATCATTGTCGAGAGAATTACTGCCATCGAGTATTGTCTCATATTTATCGATACAGGACTTAATACCGATCCCTTGCCAAGTTTAATGTTTTCCAGATGTAACATGTCCTGCTCACATATAATGTTCAAAGACAATGAGCGCCATGGACAATCTCGGAAAAGAAAAGTGCATCGCCGATACAAGGGAAGCAAATTACGTGGGTTCGCACCTCATCCTACAGGTTGTCATTGGAGAACCAGCACCAAAAAATGAGAGACAAAGAGATAGAGAACATGTTATACAATGGAAGAACAAACTGTTTTCCAACTGAAAGTACAAATGACTCCTAATTTAGAATTAAGCGAAGGCTTAAATCCTGCTACCTACAAATGTCATCCATGACGAGAAGGTTCCCAACACCAAATGTTTGGTACAATGTGGCGTCGCGCAGGCATGATGTGAAAACTTGACCCGAGAACAATTAGCATAGACCAACCCAACAGAACTACTATGAAGGGGAGAGAGCTTATGGGCACGGCACCGGCTATATCACGTGCGCGCTCTCTTGTTGCTGCAAGAGGGACACTTGCACTGCTTGATGTGCTCAGCCCTCGCAGGAGTAATTTTCACGCATTTCCCACGGAACCACTTCTCGCACATGTCGCAACAGATTCAGAACTCTTCTGAAGCATAGTTCTCCCCACAGACCCCACACAAAGTATCCCAATGCTCTTCTTCATCTTCTCCGTCCACCACCTCATCTTCATACTTTGCTTGGATAGTCCTTGTAAATTTGCCTGAATCTGATCCTCGCTTTTTCGTTCCAATGAAGGTTGGTGAGAGTCAGGTAAAAAGTTTACGTCGACAGTTGAAATGATACTGAATCATGGAAAACAGTTTCATACATATTAACATCCCATATTTCTTTGGGTTCTAATTCACTCATAGTTGGGTTGGGGGTCAAAACTTTTTCGAGCAGCTAGAAGCAGTTTCATAATCAAATAGCAAACCTATTTCAAGCAATTACTGCCCAAGACTCACAAGCAAGAGGGTAATACATACAACCAAACCAACACATCCCACGCACAAGCAAATCAATACACCATTGAAATTTCTCATGATTGTAACTCCCCCTCACTTATGGTAGACATTATGCAAGATTTTCAAACTAAACGAGAAATATCCCCAAAACTCGATGTGACACTACCATACAGACATTGCAAAGAACAGATTAGAGAACATTTCAAGACCATTAGCATCAACTGAAGAAAATTTCCAACAGATTCACTAAGGGTAAAACTAAGTATAAGAGGTGAATACGGAGAACTCGGTATTACTGACAGATGCAACTCCCAACCCAGACAACTTTCCTTGAAAATTGAAGTACTTGAGAAACTAGACCTTCCAAGCTAAAATAGAGACATATGTTTGAAAAGAGGATATATTTACACCTCGTCAATGATATATGGTAAAATTTAATAGAATGACAGTACGTTTCTGTCCTTCTTAAACTAAGCGGGAACCACATTCAGTATAAAATCAATACCACACACTAAGCAACAAATTGTTGCAGAACAAGTTCGGAAAAAAATCTTAAAGAACCACTACGAGTTAGTGGATTTGAAAGATTTTTATAAAAAGTGATGGGAGAAAGCAGGAGTCATTTACCCCTTTTGAGCCAGATTTGGACTTGCTGCTACTGTGATTCGAAACTGACGTGTTCTCCTTTGTCCGTTTCTTGACAGTTCCAGTTACGACTTCAAATATTGTTGGGAGATCATTAATCATGGTGAACAGGTTCTTCCTGCAACAAATAGTGTTTATGGATGGTAAACAAGCAGTACGATGCAACAAACCAAGTTCTTTCGCGCAAGAATAAGAAATAAAAGAAGGTCAATATTGAAAGAGTGGTACTCTAACAGGTCTGGGGAGAAAGACATGCCTAACAACCTTGTCAAAACCAAATCTAGCACCAAATTAAAGGCCACAGCCAGTAACCATGAATCACAGTGCACAGCAACCAGAGATAACCAGTCCTTTTCTTGCATTCCATCCCTTGCTAAGTCACTCTGGTGGCACTTCTTTAGCAGTCCTACATTCATCGTCTTGAATTTGATTACAATATGTATATCGTGGTGGATTCACCAGACTTAATACCGCCACATATCCAACATTAAGCAATATTACCACTTGGAAAAATACAGTCAATTCTTCTAAGATGGCTAACTAAGAGAACAGACATGCATTTGCCAAATGACTGCTCCAAGCACCGCTCCACAGTATTCTTCTGATGAGTATGCTCAAAAGCCTGTGAGGTCAATGAAACATTGTGGCAACGTTATGCCACTGAGAATGATAGCAGCTCATTTAATGACTTCCAGGAAAAAATTTAAGATATAATCTCTTCGATCATCGAAAATGTACCCTTGCTATCAATGAAAATGATTCCGAATAAAATGGGTTTATTAATTTTTTTTCGATAATTCAAGTAGGGGAAGAGTTAAGCCACTTATGTGATTTTGCCATGTGTCGAGATCCCATTTTGTTTCAATTTCTTTTGGGTTTTCGTGGGCCTTTTTTAACCTTTCTTTATTGGATATGTGTGCTGAATATTTTAAAACTTGTTACAAAAGTGCAATTGAGTAAAACTTGTTACGAAAGTGCAATTAAGTCAAGTTCTAAAACTAGTCAAATTGGTACAATCGAGTCATTCCATTAATTTCATCCAATGGGACTAACGGAAAATGCTAACGTAGCTTTTTTTTTAATATCATTTTCTCTATCCTACGTGACTTTTATTTAGTAATTTCTCTTTCCTATGTGACACCGATCTTACTAAAACATGAACTATAAGACTAAAACGAAGTCATTTTGGCCTAAATCGTAATTTTTTTTACATAAAAATCGGTGGGGCCTCTACGAGCCCCCATTGGCACCTTCTTTTTTTCTTTTTTGATTTTTTAAAAATTACCTTCTTTTAAATTTAATTTAACTAAGATTTTAATTAAAAGAGTTAGGATTTAGGCCAAAACAATGTCATTTTAATTTAATATTTAATGTTATAAAAAGGTCAGTGCCACATAGGAAAGATAAATTAGTAAAAAAAAAGTCACGTATGAGAGAAAAAAATAAAAAAAAATAACGTCAACATTCTCTATTAATTAAATTAGACGGAGTTCCCGGAAGGACTTTTTTGCGCTAATTCGATAAATTTTAAGACTTGATTATACTTTTTGTAAGTTTAAGGATTTAATTGCACTTTTTTGATAAGTTTTATGATGCGCATTTATCCTCTCTTTTTTCATAAAATTCGTTCCTTTCAATGAATATCAATCCTCTTTGCACATCTCAGCAAAAGACCAAATGGCATCCACATTTGTGGTTTTTTCTATTTGCATACGCAATTTATGAGATGGTGTTGTCTCCCCCAATCAATCCAAAACTTTCTCTTGCTATAACACGAAAGCCAAGCGCACGAACATTCCCATGTACCAAAATCATCATGCTCACTTCTATTCGCTGTGATAACTTCACACGCGATGATCGACTTAGATGAACGGAGACGTGCATCGTGTGCTGTGGTAGCGGCTAGAGATCGATCTTTTGTGTACGAAACCATCGTCCAACCAAATGCTGACAAGTTCAAGCAAGGCAAGCATAAGACTGGATTCTCTCCCTGCTAATCGTGCTCCATGATTGATCGCAGAAGCATACAATAAATCACATTCAAAGAGCCAATCCGAGTGAAAAATGCCGATGGCTGAGGGCTTTTGATCTTCAAGCAAATATTAGTTTAATGAATCCTCCAGGGCATCCGCACTATGCTTAATGCTGTTCGCTTTTGACCAATTTGTGAAGCAGCCTTTGCTTCGAATTTAAGTTAATTACCTCCCAAAAAAGTGATAATAAGGTACTACGCCTTCCGTCGTTGATTTCAACATGTCTCTTGTCACGAGATTCGCTATGGTCCCATGACGATTAATTTATTGACCCTAAAAGCCGAATTCAATCTGATGCCGTGATCCCGAACAATAGAACCCCTCTTGTCAATTTGAAGTGCATCCTCCACCGTTGTGTCTTAGCGGAAACAAGAGTTCTCGAACGCACTTCGGGTGCATGATGTTTCCTTAGTGCCACTCGATCCACTTAGAAATCTACTAGCTTGATAACAGAACATACGAACGCTAACTTACTAGAACATGCTAAGAACATCGCCGAACCATTTTGTGTTTCATCAACACAAATCAAAATTGTAGACAAGATCCCACGCATGTTTCCCACCAAAACATTGTCTTGCACATGTACCATCACCACCATGTTTCTCCAACAACTCGAGGGCAACGAGTATTGACAGTGCCAAGGGCAATCTAGAGAAGGAAATGGCACAATCGATCATTGTTGAGAGAATTGCTATCATCGAGTATTATCCCATATTTTTCAACACGGGACTTAATACAGATCCCTAGCCAAGTTCATTGTTTTTCGGATATAACATATCCTGCACATATAATGTTCTAGACAATGAGTGCCATGGACAATCTCGGAAAAGAGAAGTGCACCGCTAATACAAGGGAAGCTAATTACATGGGTTCTCACCCTCATCCTACAGGTTGTCATTGGAGAACCAGCACCAGAAAATGTGAGAGAGAGAGAGAGAGAGAGAGAGAGAGAGAGAGAGAGAGAGAGAGAGAGAGAACATGCTATGCAATGGAAGAGCAAACTGTTTTGCAACTGAAAGTACAAATAACTCCTAATTTAGAATTAAGTAAAGGCTTAAATCCTGCTACCCACAAATGTTATCCACGACGAGAAGGTTTCCAACACCAAATGTTTGGTACAATGTGGCGTCGCACAGGCATGACATGAAAACTTGACGACCTGACAACAATTAGCATAGACCAACCTAGCAGAACTACTATGGGGGAGAGAGCTTATGGACACCGCACCGGCTATATCAAGTACGCACTCTCTTGTTGCTGCAAGAGGGACACTTGTACTGCTTGATGTGCTCAGCCCTCGCAGGAGTAATTTTCACGCATTTCCCATGAAACCACTTCTCGCACATGTCGCAACAGATCCAGAACTCGTCTGAAGCATAGTTCTCCCCACAGGCCCCACACAAAGTATCCCCATGCTCTTCTTCATCTTCTCCGTCCACCACCTCATCTTCATCCTTTGCTTGGATAGTCCTCGTAAATTTGCCTGAATCTGATCCTCGCTGTTTCGTTCCAATGAAGGTTGGTGAGAGTCAGGTAAAAGGATTACATCGACAAATGAAATGATACTGAACCATGGAATAAAGTTTCATACAAATTAACATCCCACAGTTCCTTGGGTTGTAAATCACTCATAGTTGGGTTGGAAGTCAAACTTTTTCGAGCAGCTAGAAGCAATTTCATAATCAAATAGCAAACCTATTTCAAGCAAACACTGCCCAAGACTCACAAGCAAGAGGGTAATACTTACAACCAAACCACCACATCCCATGCACAAGCAAATCAATACACCATTGAAATTTCTCATGACTTCAACTCCCCCTCACTTCAGGTACACATTATGCAAGATTTTCAAACTAAATGAGAAATATTCCCAAAACTCGATGTGACACTACCATACAGACATTGCAAAGGACAGATTAGAGAACATTTCAAGACCATTAGTATCAATTGAAGAAAATTTCCAACAGATTCACTAAGGGTAAAACTAAGTATAAGAGGTGAATACGGAGAACTCAGTATTACTGACGGATACAACTCACAACCCAGACAACTTTCCTTGAAAATTGAAGTACTTGAGAAACTAGACCTTCCAAGCTAAAATATAGATATATGTTTGAAAAGAGGATATATTCACACCCCGTCAATGATATATAGTATAGTTTAATAGAATGATAGTACATTTCTGTCCTTCTTAAACTAAGCGGGAACTACGTACAGTATAAAACCAATACCAAACAACAGTAACAAATTGTTGCAGAACAAGTTTGGAAAAAAATCTTAAAGAACCACTAAAAGTTAGTGGATTTGAAAGATCTTTAAAAAAAAGTGATAGGAGAAAGCAGGAGTCATTTACCCCTTTTGGGCCAGACTTGGACTTGCTGCTACTGTGATTCGAAACTGATGTCTTCTCCTTTGTCTGTTTCTTGACAGTTCCAGTTACGACTTCAAATATTGTTGGGAGATCATTAATCATGGCAAACAGGTTCTTCCTACAACAAATAATTTTTATGGATGGTAATCAAGCACTATGATGCAACAAACCAAGTTCTTTTGCACAAGAATAAGAATTGAAAGAAAGTCAAAATTGAAAGAGTGGTACTCTAACAGGTCTGGGGAGAAAGACATGCCTGTCAACCTTATCAAAACCAAATCTAGCACCAAAATAAAAGGCCACAGCCAGTAACCATGCATCACTGTGCACAGCAACCAGGGATAACCAGTCCTTTTCTTGCATTCCATCCCTTGCAAAGTTAATGCCAAGTGCAGGCTCAGGTAGCTCTGGTGGCACTTCTTCAGCAGGCAAATTAACTTCCCACTGTTCATTAGGGAATCCATACAGGCACAGATTCTCCTTCTCTGAAAGCAAAGACGATGAATATAGGACTGCTTAGAAGATGTGGCAACTAGCAAAGCATTTTCTCTAATAAGAAGATCGACATATAAAAGAACATTTTATATCAGAAATCTTGAATTTGATAACAATATATAGATCATGGTGGATTCACCAGACTTAATACCGCCACATATCCAACATTGAGCAATATTACCACGTGGAAAAATACAGTCAATGCTTCCAAGATGGCTAAATAAGAGAACAGACATGCATTTGCCAAATGACTGCTCCAAGCACCGCTCCACAGTATTCTTCTGATGAGAATGCTCAAAAGTCTATGAGGCCAATGAAACATTGTGGCAACATTATGCCACTGAGAATGAGAGCAACCCATTTAATGACTTTCAAGAAAAATTTGCAATCAGTTTGATAAGGTTCCCCCTAATGTCTTCAGTTTACTTTACTCCAAAAAATCTTCAGTTTGCTCAAGTGCAAAAGCACATGAAACTCTATGGAGACATGGGAAGCTTGAAAGCAAAAGCTCAAACGAGATATATAGAAATCAGGGGGAAGCTTGATAGCAAAAGCTTAAACAGGTACTTACGCAACAAATAAGAAATTCAAGGAGGAAAAAATCAACAACCTTGAGTCTCATACAGATAAAACTGTTGGAAAGACCAAAATTCATTTTCAAAACCAATGCCTTGGCTACCAAAGGATAGCATGACACATTAAACACATCCAGCATTACCCTTGGACTACACTAAATCAGAAGCCCAAGACACTTTGAACAATTATACCAATTGGACAATTTTGTTGGACCAAATCACCTTATTTCGCTTTCAAATCAATAATTACCAACAAAATTATAAAACTAATACATGACAACTATAGCCGATAGTCGTGAGTTGAGACTAATTTTCTTCAGGATATAAAATGTTAGAACTCAATGAGAAATGTAAATTAATAGAACCTATCTCAAGCAACGAAGAAGGAGACCCCAAAAGCCAACAATTAAATGGGGCTGGCTGATCCAGGGGTCCAAAGTACAACACCAAAAATACCAGTCAGCGAGAGAAATACATTGAGATTCCTTTTTCTAGAGGAGAATCAATGCCTTTTGCGTGGGAAACTTAAAAGCTTTCTTTTCCCTTCCAGAGTTTGCAAATTTAAAAAACTGGCAGTGGTAGGTGGTTCCAAACAAAAGATTAGAACAAGAAGGTGACAACCTCTCATACTGCTCAAGTAGCTAGCTAAATGTTTGGAAAGGGAAAATATCATAGAAACTGTGTGATTGTGAAATTTTCTTTGCTACGTGGAAAATAAAGTCCATTGTCGAGGATCAACATTCCTGAAAAATAGCAAAAGGTATGAACAAGTATGCGGCATTGGCAAGCCCGCAGAACTTCCCTGTAAAATTAATTCCTCACACAAACTGGGCACAGGTACCGAGCAGGGCATACCATTATATTTTATAAGCCGCTTCAGTAAATTAGTACCCAATTAGAGGACACTCTTTGCATGAAGCATGAAATAGACAAAAGAGGTCCCAAACCCAAGAACTTTGCTCTTATACAAAGCATGACGCAGTAAAACTGAGAGGGCTTTTCTAGAATAAACAGAAAAAGTATTGAGAGGGAACTAAGGAGGTGGCAAGAGTTACGAAAGATGGATGCTCTAGAGTAGTCTAGCAGTTTTAAAGACAAACTATTCTAAGCAAATCGGGCTTTCTGCCACCCAAATTTGAGACATTCAGCAATGCCCATCTAAGAGAATTACTGGTCACATCCGCCAAGCAAAGAGAAAGCCAAACAACAAAGCGAGGGAGAGAATTCAACTGTGTGAAAAGAGCCAATTCACGTAGAAGTCAGTTGACAGGCTGCGAATTTAAGCTCCTACAGAACAAAAATGCCTACAGAACAAAAATGGCTAACCTGCAGTTTGCACTAGAAGCTCAACTTGCACATCCCATACCAAATGTCTACTCTCAAAACCAAGAAATGGTGAAATAAAGAATTTAAAGAAGCCCGATCCCTCGACACTTCTTTACTGTCATAACCACAATGCAATCGTCCCAAAAGGGAAAAAAAAATTGCATCATCAAGCACAAGAACCAAACTTGTAAAACATTTCCATTACAAAGAACTCGTGCGACAGTGAAATTTACTACCACAGCAAAATGTCTGACATCAAGCAATGCAATACCAAATTCTCCACTTATTTTTCCCCGATAAAGTTCTAACTATAATACAGAGCAAGCGGATCAGAACCCTAACCCGGATCACACTGCTGATAGAATTCCTCGACATCTGCAACAAGAAACCCAACAACAACAACAAGAAAACGTCAGCACCCGCAAATCTTGATACCCAGAAAGCAAAACCACCAGACAGACCGAACCCAATTCTCAATTCGACCAATGTGAAATCACAAGAGAATATACCGACAAATACTCAACCAGAGAGAGAGAGAGAGAGAGAGAGGGAGGGAGGCAGACCAGTGGTTAGAGCTTTGACCATGCCGGCTCGACGACCCTTGAAATCCCTGAAGACCTCCTCCACAGTCCGAGGGTTGTACTGCCCTCCCCCGTCCATATCTCCCACGCCGCGCGCAAGAGGCTCTTCCTCCTCACGGGAGCACGAACGGGGAGAGCGCTCTCTCTTTCGAGAAACGGACCGCGACCCGGAAACCAGGGATTCGGAATTTTCGAGACCCAAAACCCAAGATTCGTGGCGTCAGAGTACGGAAACGGAGGAACGGAGGCGGAGCGAACCGGGGGCCGACATTCTCGGGCTGTTACTGGAAGGAACAGAGGAATTTCAGAGAGCGCGAGAGAGATTGCGAGGGGGGATGTGCGTTTTGAAGAGGAGGAGGGAAGCGAGGGAGTGAAATTTTTCTTGCTTGACCTGGCAGATTAGAATCAGCGTCAAAGGTCGAGCTGCGCTATAAAAAAAAAAAAAACATACCGATTGATGAAAATAATTATTATTAATTTAACTTTATTACTAAATTTTTTTTTGTTTTCGTTGCGCAATTTTAAAAAAAAATATATCATGAGAGAAGGATTTGGGCGTGGGGGCGGTCCAGCAAGTGTTCAGCTGGTGCTTTCCAGATGACGTGGCACTGGGGTCGGGGTTGGGTTTGGAGCAGCTGACGTGGCGTGGGACTTTGATGGGTTTGAATTTTGTGTTTTTTTAATCGAGATGGGATGAATCTGGCCAAAAATAAGTAAAATCAAGATTGAAATCAAACGGGTCTAGAGGATGAACGCGTGACCTACGCGCCTATGCGAATATTCAAGCGAGCATGCACAGCCAATAGTAGAATATGTTGAAACTAGTCTTCTTTTGACTATGATGGTATATATATAATACATGTTTAATTGATGATTTTTATGTATCGATGACATATGTTACTCAAATGATCAAATTGATCAAGGTCAAAATTTCATGATAGTTATACTTTGTTGACATGCAAGAATCTCACATCCGATGCGAGAGTTCATGTTGGTGATTTAGAGACTAGATTTATCCCAAAGTGGGTTGCCACCTTGTGTTTACACATGAGCGCTCTTTAGGAGTGGCTTGACCCATGTAGAATGGGATTCAGTGATTGGACATGGTGTCGGAGCAAAACGCATCCTTCAATAAAAATGTGTGATTTGCGGACAAATTAGGCCCGTGTCTAATCTCATAAGCAAGAGGTAGGGGAGGGGAACACCAAGGTGATGCTTAACTGATATGGGTCGCGATGACTATTGACACCTGGTTTTGGCCGGCCTAGTAAATTGGTACCTTGAAATACAAATGGGCCAATGTAGCGTGAAAAGGGAGACAATAAGGTGAAATAGTCAGGTTCAAAAAAAAATTATTAATTAAAAACGGAGGGGGGTCGGACCGAACCGATTCTACTCGGCCCGGCCGAGTCGAGGCCCCCGCTCTTTCTTTCTCAATGAGGCCCAAGCTTTCCTCTTCCTTTTCGCATCTTTATGGGCCTGCATCTATTTTTAGCTCAACTTCCTTTTTCCTTCTTGAGCCCAGCCCCATTCAGTGTTCTTTTCCCCTTACCTCGCGCACACTGGTACAAGAAAGAAGGGCTATATTTGGTCGTTCGGATTTCTAAATAGGATATGACCGAATAAAATAGAATATGATTTTTTCATATCCTGTCCATTGTTTGGTGGATTACGGATTTAAAGTCGGATAGGATAATTTTTATTTTTTGCTATTCATGGGTCTGGAGAAATTGATCAAGGAAACAAAGCCGATAAATTTTTTTGGTGAAAGCGCACAAGGTGTGAGGATGATGATGACGATGACGGCGAGTGGAGCGTAAAGTTTCTGGAAAAATAGGCATTAGAAATTCTATCCGGGTTTATCCCTCCCCTCCTCGGATTTTTTTATCTGGGCTATATTTGGTTTATATCCGATCTTATCCTATCCTGGACCACCACCAAATCTTGACTTTTATCTAGTCTACTAAACGCAGCCAAGGGATACAAGACAGAAGGGACAAAAAGAGGAGGAGAGGGGAGGCCTGTTTGGGAGTGCAGAGCAGAATAGAACGTCGCGCTGCAGAGGGAGAGGTCGCGCGTCGCAGCGTCCGTTGTTGCGCGTTCTGGAAAGAGAGATCAGGCAGCCAGTGGTCCCAAGAGGAGAGAATGTTCGAGGATAAAGAGGGGGCGGGTTTCTGTGGGATAAAAAGAAGAAGAAGAAGAAGAAGAACAGGAGGGAGAGAGGTGAAACCGAGAGAGAAAGCAAGGGGGGAAGCCTGGCTGGACGGGAGAAGGGAAAATTTTTCTGGTCTTCTGGTGACTGACCGGAGGAGAGACTAGTGAGATTTGGCTTGAGAAAGAGGAGTTCGTTCGCTCGTCGCTCATGGGCACGGCTGTCGACTTTTGTCGGAAATCAAGTCGTCGATCGTCACCGTAGCCACTTCCATTCGCGAACAGAAGGTTTCAGCGTGGGAACACCGCCATCCGCACAACGCCAACCCAATGAGCTTTCTCAGGCATAAGCGATGCATCTCAACTGAATCAAGGAAGCCATTCGAGCAGTATAATGGAGGAACAAAGGTTTCTTGGAACTCCTGCTTCATGATCTTTACCAGATCAGCCGTCTTCACCCCACCCCCCGAAACTGGGCCTTTTCTCGACGGTCCAGCTCTTAGGAGAGAACGCGAGAATGAGGAGATTTTCGCTTGTTCGCCGGTGGCCCAACCAAGTAGCCGTCGTTCCCGTCGAAGGTTCCACTTGCCGGCCTCCATTCGTCATTCCCGAACCGGGTAGGTCCATGTTTTCATTTCGCTCTGTTTTGGCCCCCTTCTCCTGCCTCTCGGGAGCCAGACACACCGAATCTGTTCGGTGCTTGTCTGGCTCTGCCCATGGAGGATAATGCTCGTTTGACACTCAAAGAAGCTCTTTTAAACGTTTCACACCGAGAATAGGTCAGGAGTTCTGTCAAAATCCAACTTGTTTCTTCATTTTTGGACCGCACCTCACATGTTTGACAAAATGTCCCAATGGGACAGCACAAGCTTAAAACGTTAAATCTAGTCATATTTATTTTTAGCGTTTCATTGAAAACCGTGACCATATTCTGATGAGATATGGATGTTTAGATCCCTGTACATCACAACTGATCCGAAAATTGCATTGAATCTCACTCTAGACCATTTTTCTGCACCTGTACACCACGTGTTCGATGAAATGTCCAAATGGAAGTCCGAATGATTTTTTTGTGGAATCGGTGCCTGGAACTCGGTCTTTGTGTTTGTTAGGTACTCTTGTTCGTCGAATCAATACTGACTTTGTGTTTTTCTTGTGTTTATGCCATGTTCGCACATTGTCCGAGTCGGCCACGTGTACACGTATCCTTGCCGGAGAACTTCTTCCCCATCCTATAGGCCCGCGGCTTGAGGCCACCACCGTTAGCTCACTATCTCCGTTTCATATGCGTGTATTTCTGTTTGTTTGTGTTTTAGTGCGAATTGTTGCCGCGGGAAGTCCCGAAAAATGAAAAACGGTCGTCAATGTGGGCGTTTCGGTGGCTGGTAGCGCTGGATTAGGGATGGTGGTTCCGTGATGGTGGTGTCGTGATTCCAGCCAGAGCAGATTCGACGTCGGCGCCAGTCGAGAAGGCGGGTTTTGGTTCGGTGTGGTGGTCGCCGGTGAATCACTGAATAGGAGACGTTCTCAGTGAGAACTCTCGGGAGAGGACGTACGTGAAGAAGACGTGGGGGAAAAGAAGACCAAAAGAGTAAAGAGAAAAGAGAAATAGCAAAAAAGAGATAATCGAAAAGAAATGAAAAGAAAAAGGAAAAAAAAAAGAGAATAGATTATTAGGGCATAATCCGGGTGGGTCGGATCAGCAAATCAGACCAGGTCCCGTGACCCGGTTCGAGGTCCACCCCGCCTTTTTTTTAATATATAAATAAAAAATATTAAAATTCCAAAAAAATTCGAAAATGTTTAAAAATATGAAAAAATTTTAAAAAAATTAAACAAAATTAGAAAATTCCAAAAAATTAATCAATTTAAAAAATTAGAAAAATTCCAAAAAAAAAAAAATCCAAAAAATTAGGAGATGTTCATAAATCAATTTTTGGCTGAATTTCACTAGATTTTAGTGTTTAATTTCATTAAGGACTTAGTTTAAAACTTGCAAAAATTAAGAAAACCTTTAAAAAATTCCCAAAAAATTCGAACAAGCCATTAGGGCTTTACTTTAGGGTTTTTGATTGCCTTTTCTTTCTAGAGACAATGTTAGGTTGCTGGTTGTTGATTTTCTTTATGATTATTTGGTTGTGCACTTTAAATACATTGGTTGTTATTTTCCGTTTTTTAGAACGGTTAGATGGAACCCCTAAGCTTTTTTGATAGGTTATTCGGTACGTTAGTTTGTGAACATTCAAGTTTAGGTACCGAAATGGCACTAATTAGATCGCTAGTGTAATCAAGTTCTCGAACTTTTAGAATCTCTAGTTTTTGCGCATATCTAGATGATACTCCCGTGTTTTGATTAGGGTTTCTAGCCAACCCTTGATTATGACTAGTGGCGATTCCAATCAAATGCGTAAATTAAAAATTCTCGTTGTGCGAGATATGAGGTTTAAGAGTGACTCGGTCTTGGGATTAATGAATTATTTGGTTTGTCTTTCAAACTAATCAACCGTTATTTACATCCATCGATAAATACCTTTTGATCTGATCTGATTTTGGCCGGAGTAGGTCGCGACAACGATGTTTCTCCGCACCTTGTTGGATGCCATTGTGATTATCCGGCCCATTTCACATCAACACAAGGTGATGAAATGGCAAAATCTCATGCATCCCAATGGGGGATTTGGGGTCTCCCCTTGGGTCAATCTCTCACGTCGAATCACAAGTTCAAAAATCTCATTCATTTTTAGTCCATCCGCAATCGAAACCAAACTTAGGTCTACACTATTACCCAGCTTATGCAATCACAAGATTGCTGCTCTTGACTACCTAAGTCCAATAGGGATGATTGATATGTACGTTCTTTGAAGTAAGGGTGGGGCCGTTAGGCCTAGTCCTCCTTGAAGTCGGATTATCTTTTTATAATTTCTTGAAATTTGAATAAAGTTTTGAAATTTTGTCGAAAATTAAACAAAGTTGCTTTTTTTTTTATTTAGTAAAAAAGAAGGCACCCTTAAAAGACATGGGAAATTTCCAATTGACCTTTGAGGATTTCTTTTGCAACTAACCCTCCTTTTTTATTTCTAAAAGTATTAGGTTATCATACTCTGCATTTTTTTGAGAAATTTACCGAAAAAGTTCTAAACCTATTATACGGATACTAATTTAATTCTACATTTTTTAATTTAGCCAATGTAGTCCTGAATCTTTTAACGATTTGTCAATATAGTCCTTTTGGCTAATTTTGACAGGAAATCCTTGATGTAGATGCCGGTTATTCTACATGGCAAAACTAGTGTTGACGTGGACAAATTTTGAAAGTTTTTTTGAAAATTTTTATATTTTAATTTTTCTTTCTTTCTTGTCCCTTTCTTTCTACTAAGTCTAGCAACCAAAAAAAAGAAAGAAAAAGAAATAAAATAAATATATATAAATACTTGATAAAATATAAAAAGTATGTAAAAATTATCTACGTCAGTGTTGGTTGTGCTACGTAAGGCAACCGGCATCCACGTCAGCAATTGCTGGTCAAAATTGGCTGGATTGTATTTGGTAAATCGTCAAAATGTTTATAACTAAATTAGCCAAATTAAAAAGTTTTAGGAATGAATTGCTTGACTCCTCGGCACCTGGGCCCTAGTCCACAAAGTTCAACTACAAAACCCCAGTGCTTGGGCCTGGGCTCGGGTCCATAGAGGTGGGGCCGAGGACCCTAATGATCTGGGTCCCTCGTGCTTGGGCTCGAGTCACTGACACTCGAGCTCTGGTCCATTGAGGCTGGGCCCAAGACGCAAGTGTCTTGGCCCAGTCCGTAAAGACTAGGCGCGGGTCCACAGAGGCTAGGCCTGAGTCCATCGAGGTCAGGACCCTAGTGCCCATGTTCAAGTCCTCGGTGCCCATGCATGAATCCCCTACGCTCGAGCAGGTCCATCGAGGTTGAGCCCTAGACCTCAGTGCCCCGACGCTTATGCTCGAGACCCAAGTGTCTATGCACAAGAAAATAGACCTGGGTCTATTAAGGCCGAGGCCCAGACCCTGGTGCCTGTGCCCTGGTCCTTCGAGGCTGGGCTTGGGCCCTAGTGCACATTTTTAGGTATTCGATGCCTAGGCTTGAGTCAAAAAAGGTTGAGCTTAGAACGCGAATGCCCATGTCCGAACAGCTAATGCAACATAAAAATGCATAGGATGTTTTTAGGCTGCGGCATTACAACTCCATTCATGAATTCCATAACCTCAAAGATCGTCCCTCACAATTCACAATTGAACTTGCTATTTCATACTTTCCTTTGATAGAACGTATTCGAATTGTTTGCTAAAACATGAGCCGGTTTGCTTCTCCAAAAATGGAGGTCATGATCATGAGGCCCGTGTTTCTGAAGATCAGAGTGCATCCTTTTTCCTAGCTTTTACCAGTTCCTGATTGCAAACCACTAGAAGTGCCTGCTCGGTAAGATGAAGAAATAAGAATCTGTAGACCCAGAAGGCAATTCATGCATAAATAATGAAACTAGGCACATACCTGGAGGGCTAGGAGGTGGTGAATATGGTGAACCTAAGCACATACCTGAAGAGCCGGGAGGTGGCAGATATGTTGAAACTAGGCACATACCTGGAGGTGGTGGATATGAAAGCGGAGGATAAGCCATGGGAGGGTACAGTGGAGGAGGATAGGTTGATGAAGGACAGGGAAAATGTGGTGGCGGTGGGTATGCCACTGGATTATATAGTAGATACGATGGGTATGCAAATTTGTCGCGCGGTATCCTATAGAATGTGCATAGTAAGGAGGAACTGATCCATGAGGAGGTGTAGTGTACGAATGGACCTGAGTAGCCGAAGAAGCTATGTATGGTGGTGCAGATGGTGCACAGCTCGCTTCCAGTTTCTCAAAGGAGAAACCTTTGAGATGCGCATACCGAGCAACATTCTCAACCATTTTCTTTTTGGCATTTTCTTCTTCATATTCCATGCCGGGATTTTAGCACTGGCTTCTTGGATCTCCATATGACGTATGATACATATTTCTCCATGATTTCTTGCTCAACAACCATATGAACTTTCACCTCATTCTTTGACTTGAGGTCACGAGCAAGTTTGGCTTGCCTAGTTTGAAGCTAAGCAATTTGCACATCTACTTCTCGCACAAGAGATGATTCGGAATCTATCTGAGACTGCAGTTCTCCTGCTCCCTTCTTCAGCTCACTGAACTCTCTCTTGATAGAAGAAAATTCGTCCTTCATGGCCCGAAGATCTCCGAAAAATTTGTTAGCTTGCTTAGCAATTCCCTCAGCGCGCAAAAAAAACTCACCTATTTTGGGGATTTCTTCAACCAACTTCAACTTAAGCAGTTGATCGGTAGTGAAGATGTTATCCGTCGCAAGCTTCTCCACTAAACAACTAATTTCTTCCAGGTACTTTAAGGACAGCTAGCACGAGCAATCCAGAGCAAGAATGGAAGAAAGCTTCTTACGATAACTAGACATTTCCTCTATGGAGAAAGAATAGCAGAAGTGCCAAAAGTTGTGTACGGAGCTCATTTTGATGCAAAAAGTTCCATTTAGATCACTTAAGTGCTAAATCGGAGGAAAAATGATCACTTTGGTGCTAACGGCGAGAGATTCCGACCAAATTAATACGTAGCATTTATAATTAAATTTTTAATCTTAGTTGAATTTTTTTTTAAAAATTAGCCTACGTGGCATTTCCACGTATATATTTCGATTTTTTAAATACTTTTATGAATTTTTTTTTCTTTTTTTCTTTTCTTTTTTCTCCCTTTGGTCACCGCCGGTGACCGGAGGCCGGCCACCGGCCGCCTGGCCTAGCCTGGACGAGGCCGCCATCGCTGCCCGCCACAGGCGAGGTCCAGCCGACCCTCGCCTAGGTGACGGCGGGCAACCCCGGCGAGGTTAGCCTCGCCTCGCATGGGCGAGGGCGAGCCCTGGCGAGGGCGAGCCCTGGCGAGGGCGAGGGCGAGCCCTGGCGAGGGCGAGCCCTGGCGAGGGCTCCCCTCGCCAGATTCGACGAGGCCGGCCGTCGCCTAGTCCATGGCAGCCCCACCGGGCGTCGCCTGGGGGTGGCCTCGTCCGGGCGAGGCCAGGCGGCCGGTGGCCGGCCTCCGGTCACCGGCGATGACCAAAGGGAGAAGAAAGAAAAGAAAAAAAGAAAAGAAGGAAAAAAGAAAGAAAAGAAAAAAAATTATTTAAAATAAAAAATGCTGACCGTTCGTGCTAACTGTATCTCCAGCAAGCCACATCAACTTTGGAAATTAATAAAAAAATGCCACGTCGAATTTTCGGCAAAACTAACTGGAGTTGACACTTAAGTGATCGTTTTTAAAAAATTTTGGCACTTAAATGATCCAAATGGAACTTTTGATACCAAAGTGAGCGCTGTACACAACTTTTGGCACTTCTAGTGTCCTTCCCCCTTTCCTCTGCCATATCAGAACCAACATGAGCCAAATGAGTTCGCACTTGAGCTTTATCATTGTGCTAAAAAGGAATATGTTCCGAAAACTTTAGACACTTGTCAACATCTTCACAAAATTGAGCATGAAATTCCTTGACTTTTGGTGCATTTGGTGCCTCGAAAGCATTGGATGCATTGCAGCTAGGAACGATACTCTTGTCAGGACGAATGTCCTCAATATCAATTGGCGACTTAGAGCCACGTTTTGAATATCCACTTCCATCACTTGTACTATCATCAAATGACGACTCAGAGCAACGTATTTGTTGGGTATATCTTAAATTCTTTATGGGCTTGGGCCAATGTTAGGGCTTGGAGGCAATATAAATGTTGCTTTTCTCAAGTTACTAGGTTAAGAATTCGAGACAGAAAAGAGCCTTTTAGCTTTTGAGCCACATTTTGTAATTCTCAATATTTTATAGTGGATTTTTCTTTTTCTCTCCTCGTGATTTTTCCCTTAAGGGTTTTTCACGTAAATTTTGGTGTTCTTTATTCTTCTTAGTTTTATTATCGTTATTGTTTCTGCATCAGTCATAACAATTTGGTATCAGAGCCTTGGGATTTTTCGATCATCTGGTTATGGCTTCAAGTTCAACAACGAAATTTGATATTGAGAAGTTTGATGGGAGTAGTAGTTTCAACGTATGGCAGGTTCATATATTGGTTGTTCTTATGCAGTAGGGTTTAAAGAAAACTCTGTTTGAGAAAGGGAATAAACCAATTGGCACTTCGGATGAAACTTAGGAAGAATTGAATGAAATAGCTTTATCTGCTATTCAGTTGTGTCTCACGAATGAAGTTTTGTAGGAGGTACTAGATCAGAAAACAGCTTCAGGTTTATGGACGAAATTGGAGAGTATTTATTTGACAAAATCCGGAAAAAGTGCCAAAAAAGTCCTAAACATTTTGCATTAGTGCCAATTGAGTCCTAAACCTTTTGCATTTGTGCCAATTTAGTTCCAAACCTTTTTTTAGTGCCAATCGAGTCCTAAACCTTTTGTATTTGTGCCAATTCAGTCCTAAATATTTTGTCTTTGTGCCAATTTAGTTCTTTAAGTCAATTTTGGTTGGATTTTACTTACATGAACGTCGACCGGTCGACGGCCAGTCACCGGCGCTGATGTGGACAGCTTTAATAATATTTTAAAATTTTTTTGAATTTTTTTCTTTCTCTCCCCTCCCTCTAGCCGGTGGCCAAAGGTCGACGTCGGCGAGGCTCGCCCATCTCGGCCACTAGCGAGGTTCACCCTCGCTGGCCATTGGTGAGGGCGGCCTTGCACTAGGCGAGGCCCGACCTCGCCAGATCTGGCGAGGTTATGCCTTGCCCAGTCGCTAGTGAGGCTCAACCCCGCCAGCGACTGCGAAGGCGAGCCTCACCAGGGCTGGGCGAGGCTCGACCTTGCTAGATCCAGCGAGGTTGTGCCTCACCCAGCCCCCAGCGAGGGTGGCCTCGCGTTGGGTGAGGCTCAACTTTGCCAGATCCAGCAAGGTCAGGCCTCACCCAGTCATGGCGAGGCTCGAGCCCTCACTGGAGGTCGCTGGCGAGGGCTCGAGCCTCGCCATGGCTGGGCGAGGCACGACCTTGCCGGATTTGGCGAGGTCGAGCCTCGCCTAGCCATGACGAGCCTCGCCTTCGTCATCTCTGGCGAGACCCGACCTCATCGGATCTGGTGAGATCAAGCCTTGCTGGCGGTACGGTGAGGCACGATCTCGCCGGATCTGGCGAGGTCGGGCCTCATCTAGCACGAGGCCGCCCTCGCCAGTGGCCGGCGGGGGCCAGCCTTGCCGGCGCTAATCTGTCACCGATCTGGCAACCTGTTGGAGAGAGGGGAGAGAAAAAAAAAGAAAGAAAAAAATTAATAAAAATTTTAAAAAAATTAAAATATTATTAAAGTTATCCACGTCAGTGCTGGTGACCGGTCGCCAGTCGGTCGGCGTCCACGTCCGCAAAATCCGACCAAAATTGACCGAAATGACTGAATTGGTACAAAGATAAAAGGTTTAGGACTGAATTGGCACAAATGCAAAAGGTTTTGGACTCAATTGGCACCAAAAAATGTTTAAGACTAAATTGGCACAAATGCAAAATGTTTAGGACTAAATTGGCACGAAAAAAAGGTTTAGGATTAAATTGGCACAAATGCAAAAGGTTTAGGACTTTTTTGGCACTTTTCCCAACAAAATCCCTCACCAATCGGTTGAGGCTCAAGCAACGACTCTTTACTCTTTGTATGGCTGAAGATGCTTCTCTTCAATCTTATATTTTTTATTTCAATGTTATTATCTCTAACAAAGAAGTATTGATGTTAAGATTGAAGATGAGGATCAAACTATTTTACTACTAGTTTCACTACCTCCCTATTATAAGAATTTTAGAGAGACCATGATTGTTAGAAGAGAAACTATCGATCTTGAAGATGTCAAAACTAGTTTTCCAAATAAGCAGATACTAGATACATAATTGACTTTTGAAGGCACTAATGATCATGGGGCTGGTTTAATCGCTAGAGGAAGATTTGTTGAGAGAAGCAATAGTAGCAGGAGCAGATCAAAATCGAAGCATAGGGATTTGATTTGCAACTATTGTAAGTCTAAGAGGCATATCAAGATAAATTGTTTGAAACTAAAAGCAAAGCAGCAAAGAGAAAATAATCTGAATTAGCAGAATCAAAAGAATGAAAATCGACAGAACAATTAGAACTACCGTAATAGACAGAATCAGGGAAACGAAAATCCCGCTCAAGCTGGTGTTGCTGAAGAAGAAAACGAAGAGTGGTTATCAGTTGCAGATGATAAAGACAAATTCATTAATAGCTGGATTCTTGATTCATGTTGTTCGTACCACGTGTCCTTATCATGATTGGTTCTCCACGTACAAGGAATATGACGGTGAAGTTATTCTAATGCGAAATAACGGTAAATGAAAAGCAGTTAGGATTAGAACTGTCGGTATTAAGATGCACGACGGCATGATTAGAACCTTGGAGAGTGTTAGACGTGTTCCTGATTTGAAGAACCTTATCTCTTTGGGTACACTCGATGCTAATGATTGTAGGTTTACAGTTGAAGGTGGAGTTATGAAAATTATGAAAGGTTCACTTCTGTTGACGAAAGGTCTAAAAATTGAAACTTTGTATCAACTGCAAGGTAATACAGTTACTGGTTCAACTGTAGTTTCATCCTCTAAGTTAGAAGCATACAACATTAAATTATGGCATATGAGATTAAGCCATATGAGTATTAGAGAGATGGAGGAGCTGAGTATGAGTCTTTGTGTGATCAGAAAATTGAAAAATTGGATTTCTGTGAGCATTGTATCTTTGGAAAACAGAAAAAAGGGTCAGTTTTAAGATAGGAATTCACACAATAAAGGGCAATTTGGATTATATTCACTCTGATCTTTGGGGGCTTGTGAAAATTCCTTCAAAAGGCCTTGGTTCGAGGTATTTACTTACTTTCATTGATAATTTTTAAAGGAAAGTTTGGGTCTATTTTCTAAAGCAAAAGAGTGATGTTTTTGTTATATTTAAGTAATGGAAAACATTGATTGAGAAGCAAACTAGTAAGAAGATTAAGAGACTAAGAACAGATAATGGGCTCGAATTTTGTGAAGGTGAGTTTAATGAATACTGCAAAAACGAAGGCATTGTAAGACATCATGCTATAGTGAATACACCGCAGCAAAATGGTATTGTAGAACGCATGAATAGAACCTTATTAGAAAGGACTAGGTGCATGTTGTCTAACACTAGTTTAGGTAAGGAGTTTTCGGCTGAGATAGTTAATACAGCTGCTTGGTTGATAAATTGTTCTCCTTGCATATCTATTGAGTGCAAAACACTCGAAGAGGTATGGTTAGGTAAACCTACTGATTATTTTTATCTTCGAGTATTTGGATGTCCAGCATATGCACATGTTGGTGAAGGCAAATTAGAGCCTAGAGCAAAAAAATGCATATTTCTTGGTTATGCTTCTGGTGTAAAGGGTATAGACTTTGGTGTGCTAATTCGTCTAAGATTATTATTAGTAGAGATGTTACTTTTGATGAGTCTGCTATGCTTCATCCTAGCAATGAGTCATTTGTTCCTTGTCTAGAAAATCTAGAAAATGCTGCAGAGAAAGTGGAGTTTGAAGTAATTTTTTCTCAATCAGTTCAATCGTCTACTGATAATATTGAGATTGAAGACTTGAGGAAGAACAATATTCTATTGCTAGAAATAGACTGAGGAGGATAACAAAGCCTCCAGAAAAATATGGATTCTCAGATTTTGTTGTTTATGCTCTTTCAGTTAGAGAGTCAATAGAATATAGTGAGCCTAGAATTTACAAGGAAGCTATATCTTCAAAAGATTCAACAAAGTGGTTAGTTGCTATGAATGAAGAGATGGAATCTCTTAAAAAGAATCAAACGTGAGAGCTTGTCAAGCCACCAAAAGGAAAAAAAATTATGGGTTGCAGGTGGGTTTTCAAAAGAAGTGAAGGTATTCCCGGAGTTGAGGACATTAGGTTCAAAGCTCGTTTAGTTGTTAAAGGTTATAGTCAGATTGATGGAGTTGATTTTAATGGTGTGTTTTCACCTGTCGTTAAACACAGCTCTATTCAGGTTTTTCTTGCCTTAGTTGCAATGCATGATTTAGAATTGGAACAACTCGGCGTGAAAACAGCTTTCGTGCATGGTGAACTTGAAGTGAAAATCTATATGGATCAATCAAAAGGTTTTCAATTTGAAGGTTACGAAGACCATGTTTGTCTATTGAAAAAGTCTATATATGGCTTGAAGCAATTACCTAGATAGTGGTATAAAAGGTTTGATTCATTTATGGTGCAACTTAGCTATTGTAGAAGCAAATGTGATAGTTGTGTATATCTGTGCAAACTTCCAAGTGGCTCTTTCATTTATCCGTTATTATATGTCAATGACATGTTGATTACAGCAAAAGATAAATTTGATATACATAATTTGAAGGCATAGTTAAGTGCTGAATTTGATATGAAGGATTTAGATGCAGTGAAGAAAATCCTTGGCATGGAAATTCGGCGAGATCGGAAAAGGGAAAAATTATATCGTTCCCAGAAAAGTTAAATTGATAAGGTTTTAAATCGTTTTAGCATGAAAGATGTCAAAGTAGTAAGCACTTCTCTTGCTACTCATTTTAAATTATTAGCTAGTTTATGTCCACAAACATATGAGGATATAAAATATATGTCAAGTGTTCCATAGTCTAGTGTAGTTGGTAGAGTCTAGTGTAGTTGGTAGCCTTATTTATGCCATGGTTTGTACTTGACCTGATATTTCAGATGGTGTTAGCGTGGTACGTAGATATTTATCAAGTCTAGGAAAAGTTCATCGGTAGTGGATTTTGAGATATTTGAAGGATATTTTTTATTTTGGTTTAGAGTTTGGGAAAACTGGTGACACCCTTCCAGAATATGTTTATTCTAATTATGCTGATGACCTTAATAAGAGGAGGTCTTTGACTAGGTACATATTTACAATTGGAGGTTCACAATTAGTTGGAAAGCTACTTTAAGGTATACGGTTGCTTTATCTACTACAAAGATAGAGTATATGGCTATTATAGAGGATGATAAAGAAGCTATATGGTGAAGAGGCTTGTTTGGTAAGCTCAGTGTGGATCATGGTGTAACTGTTGTCCATTGTGATAGTCAGAGTACTATACATCATACTAAAGATCAGATGTATCATAAGAGGACAAAGCACATTGATGTGTGGTATCACTTTATTCGTGACATTCTTGCTAATGGCTATATCAAGGTCTTGAAAATTGATACAAAAAATAATCGAGATGATATGTTGATGAAGCCCTCGCGTATTGCTAAATTCAAGCATTGCTTGGATTTGGTTAATGTTTGCTGCAAATGAGTTTTTACTCTAGTGGAAGGAGAAGATTATTTTTTGCTGAAGTAGAATTTAAGCCAATGTGGAGATTTGTTGAGTATATCTTAAATTCTTTATGGGCTTTGGCCAATGTTAGGGCTTGAGGGCAATATAAATATTGCTTTGTTAGGTTAAGAAATTGAGACAGAAAAGAGTCTTTTAGCTTTTGAACCACTTTTTGTAATCCTCAATATTTTATAGTGGATTTTGCTTCTCCTCACCGCGTGATTTTTTTCTCAATGGTTTTCCACGTAAATTTTGGTGTTCTTTGTTCTTTTTCAGTTTTATTTTTCGTTATTGTTTTTGCATTAGTCATAACAGTATCGAATATCTGCTTCCATCACTTGTACTATCATCAAATGGTGACTTAGAGCAACGTATTGAATATCCACTTCCATCACTTGCACTATCATCCTTTAGGGAACACAAGTCAATGACAGACTCGTCATATCTAGTGTTGGCTTGAGCTTGTATTTTGTAAGATTGTCGGGTTCTGCGCCTCGGGAAGGCTTGTGACATAGCTTGTCTCGCTTTTTTCGTCCTCTTGGAATTACTGGTGGTTTCTTTTCTCGCTTGGATGCAATTTGGTCTGGTAGAACCTGTGGAAAGAGATATGTACGCAAATATGCATGTTAGAGGGATCCAAATATAACTACGCAGGAAGCCGAACGGTGTCTTAAATTTTGCTAGTCTCGGCTCTACATCTTTAAGCATACATGGCAACCGAAATATATTTCTCTGAAAACAAAAATAACTAAACCAGAATACATAGATAAGATCTATTACCTCTGAGAATGAAGCAAAAGGGGTTTTCAGTCAAAAGTGGCAAATGAACAAAAAGGGCTTTCTCTGGAAATTGAACTGGAAAAGACAATATGTCGAGTCCTTAAAATTTATGAGCCTTAGCAATATGTGCTAGTAGTTACCTAGATTACAAATGGCATAGTGAAACAAAGAGGAAACTTCGTTCACATCACTTACCCAACATAAGAAACCCCCGAATTCATACTTGAACCAAATCCTTTTATGAAAATGGCAGGGTCCTTGAAGTATTTTGAAACTCCACATATGTGGTGTTCTCGATGCAGATAACAAAACGTACTCATAAAGATTCTAAACCCCAAGCAAGACTCATCCTTTTCCTTATTGATAAAATATTACTAGAAGTTGGTTAGATAGATCCGGTCCTTCTGAGCTTCTTATGCTTCTTAGGACTTGTACAATTTGTCATTTTCTCTTGCATCTTCTATCCCATAAAGATCCAACCTCCTAACCAATTTACATTTTAATCAAAGTTAAAGCCAAAACTCACAAAAGGGACGAACGGATCATGTTATCCCATACTAGAGCTTACACAAACATTATGAGCAATGTAGATCTTCTGTATTCTGAAACATCAGACTTTCGAATTGAATGACGGGTCAATAACGAGATACTGAAATCTATTTAAGACTTAATTCTCACCTTCGCTACAGTGATAGTGATGCCTCGTAATTGGAACCATCCAGCTAAAAGAAGTGAAGAACTCATCAACATCTGCGTTTGGAAACTGCGAAGTGATATAGCGTGTAACCGTAGCCTTGCTACCAAAGCGAATGTTGGGGTCCTGGACGCGGAGACGCTCCGGAGGATAAATATATCTATCTCTATAGAAACCAGAAACAGTGATCCTACTGTCAACACTCCAATACCAAGTATCGCCAGGATTAGGCCAATCTACAGGAGCATAACGCAAACCTTTGCCCCTTCGACAAGGTTTGACAGGGTTGAGGCCCTTCTTACCCGAAACTTCGTCTCCCATTACTTCCTTCCCCTTCCCCTTCTCCATAATGTTAACGCAACGCGACTACCTAGCAGAAAAAAGCTATATCAACGCAACATAAAGCGATTTGACCAAAAAAGAAAAACATCTAAGATTATCACAAAACTATCGCAATCTTCAAAATGTCGTATTTTATCAAAACAGGCTTTTAAAACGCAAGAGACATAAACAACCATCAACCGATTCAGGAGAAAGATGGAAACTTTAGCAAGAGAATCACTAGTAAGAGCGACATTACTCAAGTTCACAACGTCAAGAACAGTAACGACAAGCAAAAATCTCCACATATGTAACGTGAGGAACGAGTTAGAGCCTGAGCACATGCTTTTGCATGCGAAAATTCTAAAAAGGCCTTGTATTCAAAACTAAATTCAAGGGACCCGATCTGTGGAGTACGAACCACGAAGAAGCATCAAACATTGGACCTCCCATCATTGTCACGCCCTGTTCCCTTGGGAACGCCAACATCCCTCCTGGTCGTTTAGTTGCGACGTCTCAGGATAAGTCACCGACCCATTCTTTTTTCATCTTTCATTAAACACATACAGAAACGTGTAGACTCCCAGACATATAATAAGGTGATAGCGAGGAAAATAAATATATTTCATTCACCTCTTAATTGTCATTAACACATCGGTATTTCACAAAATACATTTCCGCTACGTGGACCTTTTTCCAATTATGACATCAAAAGGGATTGAGGGTTATCCTAACTCCTCTATCTACAAGGACGACCTTAAAAAGTGTTTTCCCTCAAAATAGTCGATTCCCCTGGAACGCTAGTCCCTTCCACTTCTCAGTCTGCAACAACCCTGAAGTGGACCAAATGCGTACTCATATCGGAGGACCTGAAAAGCAGTTAACAACGACGAGTGAGATTTAACTTAGCAAGTAAACTCCCCAAACCTCATTTAGAAGAATACGTTGTCTCTGGATCGCCCTAAATGTACTACTCTAACATCGATGACAGATCAATAGCAAAGCCCTTGCTTTACCTTAACTATTAACAAAATGTAATTTTCTCACCCTCTACAAACCGTCATAACTCTTCAATCGCTCCAACGAGCACATAACAAGATCACATGATTACATATACTAGAGGCATATCATAGTACATAAGCAGGCACAACATCAATTTAATTATCTAAACACATATAATTATTACTTTCAGGTACAATGCATTCATCAATGCACGTTGCACTCATAATAGTCTAGATTATTAAACAACCACTCAGGGCTACAATCGAACCCCCGCCAGTGTCTTCTAGCGTAACTGGGTATCGTCTTGCTCCATCGGGCACGGTAACGTTTGGAGCCCCCATTCAGTCAGCATTTCATAAGGAGCATCAGTTCAGCCTTAACCACGACACAGCATCGTCTAGAACCCCTGTCTTGACGGCATTTGAACCCTTGTTGGACATCGTTTAGAACCTTCGCCTAGATGGAACTTTCATGTGACCATGGACGCATAGCAATTGCTCAATGCCAATTCTTATCTTGAAAATTAGCCAATGCAAGTATTTATGACATATACTTCTTTATGTACAAAGATATCATGAAACGCACTCATTTTCAAACACCATTAGCATTGTCCATCCAATTTCCCTTTTAAACGTAAGCATGTTCAAGGTTGTCATACAACATGAACTCATACTTTTTCTCACGGTAATTTAAACCTTAATACATGGCAATCTATCACAACATAAGACAAGTGAGCAAGATGAGTTATTACCATTTTCTATGATAAGTCATCACAATTAAACATGATAAGCTATCACAACTATTCTTGATAAGCTATCACATGCAATTGATAAGTTATCACCATGAACTTGATAAGTTATCACTAAACACATGATAAGCTATCAACTTAATTTAAGATAAGCTATCGCTTAAATCATGATAAACTATTGGTCAATTCATGATAAGCTATTGACTTACTCTTGATAAATTATCGACCAATTCACGATAAGCTATCGACTTACTCTTGATAAATTATTGATCAATTCATGATAAGCTATTGACCAATTCTTGATAAGTTATCATTTTAGCATGATAAGTTATCATTAAAGCATGAGATAAGCTATCCCCTAAGCTTGATAAGCTATCAATTACACTAGATAAGTTATCACATAATAATCAAAATAAACTATTATTAACTAGATAACCTATCCTCTAATCCACCTAATTAACTATAAACCTAAAACATTAACAACCTAATGCCCTAATCAAGGTTTAGAGAGTAAACTTACTCTTAAACTAAAGAAAACCAAGGGGTGGCTCGACAAGGGTGGCGTGACGACACTATGGATGTGATGCAGCCTGGTGAAGGCTACTCGAATCGTTAGGATCGGGAGAGTGACTTGCACACATGGAACAAGACTAAAACAGTAACTACAGTCCTGCACAAGCTCGGGAAAATGGATGTAACTTCATCAATATAGATCAGAATGACCTGATTCCAAAGCCAAATGAACAAAGACTTCTGGATTGTCAATTTCTCTATTTTGAGTTTTCTCAAATAAGCACTATAGGAAGGATGAAGTCGGGGTGGAAGTGGACGGATGAAAATGGACAGAACAGAGGAAAAGATAGAACTTCAATGGTTGCTCTTCCAGGCCTCCAAGGAAGTGGATAGGGCATTGATTCTTCTAGATTGATGACTGCAACTCTTCAAGGAAGCATATTTGAAAACCTCCGACTCTTCAACGACGGAGTGAAAACTCTTCTAGGTTTTCAGGGGTATGAACTTTTCAAGGTTCAAGATAATTGCTTGATGCAAAATTTTCATTAATCAAATTTGTCTGTCCAATACATAAAGTAGATGGTCTTTTATGGCCAAAGAAAAACAAATGAAAAAACTCAAGCAAATGAAGAGACTAAAGAGCATTAAAGACCCTAAAAGGCATAAAACATTAAAGAACTTAGAAACTAGAAACTAGATAAATGCCCAACGTCTTTTTGATCATCCCAAAGTATCTTTTAGGCTTCCAATGTATAGGGAAAGACAAGGACTTTATTGTGGCATGGACTCGTGGATGAGACTCTTGGCCTTCAAATTGCGTCCCTTCGATATCTCCAAGACTAGTCAAGTGACTTGTCGAGTTTGGATGCGGGCTGATCTCCTTGGTCGAGTGAGCTCGTCTTCGATGCAGGCGGCATTATCAATCTGGCCTGCATCAGGATGGCATGTGACGTTCCGGTGACGAACGATAGTGCGGGTGGCTCCTGACAGTGGATGGCTCATGGTGGCGGCGGCATTAGGGTGTAGTGGTGAGGGCTGAACAACAAGAAAGAGAGAGGGAGAGGAGCGAATAGGGGGCTAGAGAGAGAGAGAGAGAGAGAGAGAGAGAGAGAGAGAGACCAAAGGGAGAAAAATTAGAGGAAATTGAGGAATGAGGGAAGAGAGAGAAAGTATCTTGCAGGACTCTCCAAAAATGGATGGCTCTCCTTTATCCTTGCTTCACAAGCCAGGATTGATGGCCAAGATTAACTCTTGCTCACCAAGTTTGAATGAAATGCCAAGATTAACTCTTGCAAAATAAGTTTCACAAATATCTAAAGGTAAAAATGGAATTAAGAAAAGATAAGAGGGGCATTTTGGTCAATTTCCTCTCCATGTGGCCTACCAAAACTTGAGGAACAAGTGGACAATTTTTCCCTTTTTCAACTCAAAGAAATTCTAGAAGACCTAGGGGTAAAATGGTCTTTTTGCTTAAAGATGCTATTCTGCATTAAATGGGCTTAAACTTGGGCCAAGCCCATTCCTCTTGGGCCAAAATCCTCCTTTAGCCCTGTCATTGGGCTTAGTTCCTTGCGGACTTCTCGTCTCGGGCTTTTTTTGCACAAATTTTCAAAACTTCTTAATTTGGGCCCAAAAGGGAAAAACTATAATTTCCCTTCCATTGGGCCCTTGTGGCCGACTATATAGTCCATGAGGCCCATTGGGTCCTTAGAAATTCATGGCCCCCAATTTCCGACTCGAATTTCATTTTTCCAAGGTTTCTCGGTTTACCGATAAATAGGCGATTTCCAAAATTTATCCAGTAATTGTCTCTTAATCCTCTATAGTCCAATACCCTCAACTGAATTAGAATTCATGGTTAAAATCACTCAAATGCATCTTTCGTATAATTAAAACTATGGGCGGCTCTTAGGGATTTCATGCTTTTAATCCGTAATTGATTCCAAATCAATCTATGTAACAGCCTTTTAAATTCATGGATGACCATTGGTTGTCATGTAATCGAGAGGGGTCAATTGCCAGTTTTGAAGTATATGATTATTAGGGATTGGTCTGGTGTTGTTCGGAATCAATACAGTAATAGTGTGGAAATCATTCGCAATCTAATTCTATACTATTACCGAATCGAGCTCTAACCATTCCTGGATCGACTTGAAATGGTTTATGAGGATCCCTCATCGATTCTTATGGTTGAATTGTCAATTTATGATTGAGTTCTTTAGTCGTGTGCGTCGAAGTCCTAAATTGCATTTCCTATAGCTTATAATACTTTTGAATAATTCTTGAATCGATTTAGAGTCTAATTCTATTAGTTGCGCTTTGATAAATTAACCATTTATTACATTCTGAATAGGGTCAGATTTGAGAATGTCACATTTCTTACAGTGATAATTTCAAATAAATAATGAACTTTTACAGCAAAATAGCGACAAAACTCACCTGAGAGAGAGAGAGATAGAGGGGGGGGGGGGGGGGGCGGGGCGGGGGGAGAGGGTTAGACCGCGAGAGGGAGAGGGTGAGACCACGAGAGACTGAGACCGAGATAAAGGGAAGAGAGTGCTACTTGTGAAGAAACCCTTCTATGAAACTGCTTGTGAAGAAAAGAATTGAGAGAAAAACATAACATGTGCCTTTATGATAGGACAGGGAGAACTTATGGCTGTGAAAAGCCAGCAATTTGGCCTTGGGTACCCGTCGCCTATGCTTAGGTCCAACGAGGTCGATCATGGGACCACAACAATCGGGCCTGGTCACCATAACCGAGCTTGGCATCAATGGATATGGGCTTTGGCTTGGACCCGAGCACGGACACTAAGGTCCTAGGCTCAGGTGCGAGGGATCCAAGCATGGGCATTGAAGACCCAAGCCCAAGTGCCAAGGACCTAGGCACGACCTTTGTGTACCTAGGCTCGGGTGCCAAGGACTAGAGCCCGAGTGTTGGCGACCCAGATCCTAGGGTCCCACGTTCAGCCTTTGTGGACTTGGACCTTGGCATCAAGCCTCGGGCCTAGTGTCGATGGACCTTTGGACATTGGCACTAGGGTGCTGGACCTAGTCTTAATGGATTTGGGTGTGGGCGTTGGGGACTCGGGCAAATACACTATGGTCGTGCACCCAGCCTTGGTGGACCTGGGCTCAAGCGCTGGAGACCTAGGAACGAGTGTTATCATTTGCATGCCCAATTAAAAAATTTCCGGTTTAAACGCTAATGTCTAGTTATAATTTAGAAAGTGACTTTTGATTTTTTTAAGAGGAAATCATTTTCTTTAATTTAAACATAAGTTTTTGCTAACTCATTTTCTTAAGCTATCCAAATGCCGGACAATGAGAAAAATGTTTTTCCGAAAAGTATTTTTTACGAAACAAATAAAGCCTAAGTACATTAATAGAGTAAGAGTAGCTTAGTCAATGATTTAAAGAGCTTAGGTTTTTAGTTTATCTGTCATGTAAGTCTAAAAAATGTTCCAAACTCTGGTAGACTTGGAATACTTATGTTTATTTGCTACATAGCCAACCTAAAGACGATTCCTAAAAAAAAAAAAAAAACCCAAAGACGATAAGGAAATAAAGTAATAAGAACATATCGGGCTTGGGTTATCAGATTTCCTATCTATAAAATCCCAAATCCATCTCTAGTTTCATAAGGATTTTGACAATTGATCCCAAACCCATCTCGCTACACGAAATTCAAAACACGTTTACGTCCTATTAGGGTTTGGATGGGCTGGGTATCTTATCCTACCCGCTCCATTTCCCATCCCTAAATTTCGTGTGGATCATTAACTAGACATAAAAGTGTTAGAAAATTGTCACGACTAAGTTACTAACTCATAGTTCTGTTGAAGAAATGTACTTAGTTCAATTCATCAGTTTCAAAAGAGTCGTCTAATCAAACAAAAGTTGAAATGATTGATTGACTGAGAGAGAGAAATGCCTGTACTTCTAGTACCATCATCCTATTTTTTTTCAAATTTCCATTGTTTCTTGGGAGGGTGGTGAAAGTGAAATTTTACGAATTTTGTATGTTAAGGCCGAGGGCCCAATCTTTTCCTTATTCATATCCTCAGCAACAAATTCACCCATTTGCAAAAAAACATTTCAAATTTACTTTTAACCACACATAAAAACTTACCCAACTTGTAACCAATAATGTTCTTTCGATTTTCTTCGTGATCATCGTTCTATGTTTTAACCCACATCAGATTCCCATCGACGGCAAGAAAAGGACCCACAGCCGAATATCAACAACGTTTTATCATTCATTGAGTGAAAAAGAACAAAAACTTCATTTTCTACAATGGAAAGAAAAAAACAAAACCTACAAAAATACAAGGACCTCAAACTGACACTCCCGACTCCAACAGCCCTTCCCGGGAATTCTCCAGCGTGCTCTCCGGCGGCAGCGGCTGCAACCGGGGCTGCAGCGACGGTGGGTGCGCCGGCGAGCGGCAGAGTGGGCAATCGGAGTGAGAGTACAACCACATATCAATGCACGACACATGAAACGAATGCTTACACTGCGGCAATTGCCTCACTTCCTCGCCCTCCTCAAAGACCGATAAGCAGACCGCGCACTCATACTCGCTCCCGGGCTCCTGAGCCGCCGCCGCTGCATCCTTCTTGTACTTGAAGCTCGACAACAGGTTCCGGTTAGGGTTCTCGAAGCTCTGGCTCGCCACCGCGAACTCGACGAACCGCTCGGCCCTCCGGCTGGACCTGTAGCTGCTGGTGCACCACTTGATGATGATGAGGTTGTACAAGGCCAGCACGAGGGCGGCCGTCCCCACCACGACTAGCCCGTAGTACAGCATCGGCAAATTGGACTTCAACGGCGGGGGCGGCGGCACCGGCAGTTGAGGGGGCGGCGGCAGCGTGTAGGGAGGTTGGACATTCGGCATGGTGGTTGGTGGTAGGAAGGGATTCCGGCTATGACGATGATGTATGAAGAGCTTATAAGAGTGCCAAGCGGGGTGTAGATTAAACTATAGAGGGGGATTACATTTGTTTATCGCGTAGCTGATGTTGGTGTTATTATACTATTATAATTAACTTTGGTAGCTAATCTGAAAGCCGTGGTGGTTGTGGCATCGCAGGAGGAGGAGAAGGAGGAGATTACAATCTATTGGCTGAACGAGCGAGGACAAAGAAGGGTACAATCACTAGACGGTGATGAACATCGCTATGCTATGCTATGTGTGACTTTGAGTATTATTGAGCCTCTCTCTCTCTCTCTTCAATTTTTTTTTTCTTATTTGATGTGACTTTTGCCAACGATCCAATCAAGCAAGAGATCTGGAAGCTCACCCATATTGATACTATCTGGTACAGCGAGCTGTGGATAAATATCATTGCGTGAGGACAATCTTGTTTTCAAATCACAATATATAATCAATAAATCGAGAATCTTCTTCTTGTACTCTTTGCATGTGCGGTAAAAAAGGAATTTATCTTAAGGGGACGGTGAAAGATGGCTTTGAGATGGCACACTTCCTTATCGGCTACGGCATGTGTCGTGTTGATAAGAGTTTTGGCCTGAGAGTTCAGATAATTAGAATTTAGAGATATATTTGTTGATTCTTATATCACACATGAATTTCTATGAAAATAATGATTGACTTGATTTATCACGTCAATAAGATGAAGTAGATCGTGCGAAGTATCTTGGAATTGCCAAAAACCGGACTACATACACATGAAGAATTTCTAAAGATATAAAATCAGTTTGCATGTTACAGCGAAGCTTCTTGTTGATCGAATGTCATATACTAAGCAGGCTAACAAAATATGATGGGGTTGGTCTTTCGGAATTGAATAATTAGTCGATCATTGGAATTTTAGCTTAAACATTAGTCCTATACAATTATTTTCTTGTCATTTTGCAACAACTTGCGCACATGCTCGAAATCGAGCTTATCTGATCAAAGCACAAAGGTGAAGGTTGGCTGTTGCCACACAGGTTAATTATATTAAGCACAACGTGAGAGAATTCAAATTGCGAGAGGCCGTGAAGCTAATCATGTACATCGCAGTATTCTAATCTGGACAGCGGTTGGCCATAATTATTTACGTGCTACATAAACCTACGACAGTGACGTCATCGAATTTCATTCATGCATCCAATTACAAGAGAGAACAAAGCATATTATACACGAGTCGACGTTAACGCAACGTCTCTATAGATTCGACATAAGGTCAGTCTTTTGTATTAGTTTTCCCCAGAAAAGAACGTCCTTATTAGCGTATTAATGGATGAGCTAATGATTAGTCAAGCTTTATACAATGCTGGACATAGGTTGACCATGTATGATAAGGCAAGAGAGAGAGACGGAGGGGGGCGTGAATCATTCGATGTTACAGGCGAATATTCTCTCCTTCAAGCATGTGAGGCAAAGGAGCACCCATAGGTTCTCCGAAAAGTAAGGACGAAAATTCGAGCCGACGACACTCGCAGTTTGTTATATGTGAGGTAAATAAAAATCGGTAAAGATAGGAACAGTTGGTAATTGAGCGAAAAATAAACTTAGTAAGTAATTTAAATAAGAGTTGGCAAGTTAAAAGTAATGAGTAATTTAATAAAAAAAAAAGTTATCAAGACACTTTAATTAAAGCCGGTAATTTCTTATAAAAAGTTGGTAAGTATAAGGTGTTCCTAAGAAATACAAATAAAAGTTTGTAAACACTAAGAAAAGTTGTCAAATTAAAAACAATCAAATACATGTCGAGAAGTAATTCAAACGAAAGTTTATAAGTTTGTCACTGAATCCTGTTTTCTGCTTTTACTAGGTTTATCGACGAGGAGGACCTCTTGGGCTTCATGAAGAAGGAACGCGTCGAGAAATTCATCTCTTTGCTCCCCAAAGTGGCAAAAGCTCGGAAGATCAAGAGGACGTTTTACAAGAAATGGCTAGTTCTATCTCTCTCTCTCTCTCTCCAAATTCGGCCACGCTCTTCTAAAACCCTAATTTCTCTCTCGACAACCCTCTCTCTCCCAAAAAAACCCTCATTTAAAGAAACCTCGCCTACAGGCTTTCAGCTTCAGAGTAGGGATAAGTAAGATGGACCACCTAGACTAGGACCGGACCGGACCGGACCGAACCGAACCAGATTAATCGATTTGGTTTGGTTTTCAGGAATATCGGTCCGGTTCCTGATTCATAAAAGTGGAACCGGTTTTCTGGTAGTCCGATTCTCAGTTCTAGGGCGGGAACCGGACTGGATTGGATCGACCAGCATGACCGATAAATATATATATTTTTTAATTTTTTCATATATATATTTATTTACGTTTAAAATTTTTGAAAAAAAATAGAAAACCTAATTTAATTTCTCCAATTTCCTCTTGTCTTTATCAATAAGTGATTGGTTCCATTGGAACCGAACCAAACCGGATCGGACCATCGGTCCAGTCTAGTCCATTGTCCCAAGACTAGTTGGTTCAATTCTTGGTTCTAAAAACTGGGAACCGATCCTTCCGATCCGATTCTTGGTTCTTGGATTGGACCGGACAGGACCGGAAACCGCTCACCCCTATTTTAGAGGCTCTCAGCCTCAATTTCTTAAGCTGAGAGCTTGTTTTGCTATGCTTTTCTTTTTTAGGCCTTGATTTCCTTTTGTTTTTTTCTCTCTTGATCTAATTTGGGTGTCTTTCTTCACCTTGTTTGGCGTTTTCTTTTGCTAGTTATTGTTTCTTTTCTTCGCTCGTCGTGATGAATAAATCCACTTGTAGCTGATAATTTTGTGAGAACGTTGTCATACAGTCCAACTAGCAGGATGTCTGTGACGCGAGTCTATGACTTCTCTAAGATTTAACAAAAGCTCTCACCTCCTGATTTAGGTGTAGATCTAAATTTGGGAGCTTTTCTTTCTTGATCTAAATTTAGATCTTGGAGTTTCTTAAATATGTTTGATTTGTGGTGGTTCAACATGTCGTCGTCGTCGTCGTCGTCGTCTCCATATGGCGATGGTGCCGAGAACGCCGAACCTAGGTGCACTGCAAGTCATAGTTTCCAGAGGGGAAGATCTATGAGTGTGCCTACTAGTGACGGTTTCGGTAATTGGCTGTCAAGCTGATGTTGTGATAGATGTAGACTTTTGGGATGAGAGCTCCAAGCTGTAATCTTTTGTTTTCTGCTTTTTTATTATTATTATTTTACAGCCCTTTTAGGATTTGCTTTGCTTAGAAGTTTTCTATGTTTATATGATGTTTGATTATAACAAATGAATGAAATTTTCTTTTGATTAAAAAAAAAAGAGATGACTAGTAGGTGCCTATTGTATCACTTAGGTTTTGACTAATGCAGAGCTTCGCTTCCAAAACAAATATTCTATGCAGCTTGTACCAAACTGAAATTGAGGAGACTTCTTGTGCTGAAAGAACTGGAAATCATTTAGGACATGATCTAAATTATAGAGTTTACGTCTGTAGGTGAATGTCCGTCTTGACTGGAAATCACTCACTCGCGCCTTAAAGGATGCGAATGCAGCCGTCTAGGACCTGAACAACCTAGCTTCAGCAGTTTTGTGGTCATCATTCTGTGGTTGCTTCTGACAAAATTCTTGACGATCGCGAGTGCTCATTTTCATTTCGTCTCAGCTTTTGGTTTACACAATCATTAATGGGGATGCTGCCGAATACTTGTTCGGAGCCGTCATGTTTGTATTTGCAATGCATCCGTTCGATGTGAAAGACCGCTATGTGGTCAGTGGGGTAGAGGTGAATGAACAAGCCTATATGACTCTGCAGGACTGGCTTGTACAGATTCCACATTGGTCGACTTACTGATTCATCATAGATGGAGGTTGAAAAGACGAATATCCTAACTACTTTCTTCTCGGGAAACAGCAGTGAAAAGATATCTTACTCGAATGCCGTTGTGATCTGTAAACCCATTGGCAATTTCAACTGGAGCCTGGACAGAAGCGACTCCGTGGAGTTCACGGTGGATTTCTCTCCGCTTAAAAGAAGAGCCTTGAAGATTTGCAAGATAAAGTAAAACAGTACGCCATATGCTACTCCTGAATCTCCCTATTCGGGCATTAAATGTCTCGCCTCGCACTTTGTGTAAGTGTAAATACAAAACTCTGTGTATAGTTTAAGTTTTCCGTTTGTGGTTATAATGATGAGCTTATTGGCTTATGCATCAGATGAACTCAAACCCATCATCAACATCCTCTGCTTTTGGCTTTTGAAGCTGTTGCTTGGAGTTTTGGAAATTCCGGTCTCTGTGCGCGTGCTTTCATTTGAGAACTGCCCTAGTATTTTACAAGGTGCAAGTACTGATTGATTATGCCTTCAGGTACTTGGACAGCAAGCCGAAACACTGGCATCCGGATCCCAGCGTTGTTAATAAGGAGATTGCGGACGTTGGCAACTTGAAGGTCTTGAAGGTGGGCTCTCCACGTCTATCACAGGACGAATTTCCAAGATGCCACCAAAAGGACCAAAGCTCGTGCTGGAGCTGAAGAAAATTTTCGTAGAACCCTGTCTCAAGTAATGCGTGCTTCCTCAGTAAGTTCGTCTCAGTTAGACGGGGTCGGCAGCTGCCACTGTGCACAGTTTTGACGACTCCAGGAGTATCGCGTTCTTAGTAATCTGCGAGTATGTGAGGATGGGACTTCATTTCTGCCTTTTTTCTGCTCTTCTTTCAATTTTTTTTGGCAAAGTGTGTGACTATGTTCTTTGCTTGATCATAAATTACCTTGCATGTGAATTACAATGTACCTCTATATGTAGACTGAAAGTCTCCAATAACAGAGGATCGAATAAAGCGGAGAGTGACCAGATTTCACTATAGTTTTGCTCTGATCATTTAATTCTGTTTTAGTTTTCTCCTTAGCTGGTCAATCTTTTAAGCTCTTAGTGACCAGCAAACGTGCACATGCTTTGCGCGATTGGCATTCAAAAGATGGAAAAGTAGGGTTGGGACCCTTGTTGCGGGCGTTGTAAGGGCAGCGACCCCACCGAACCACTGCCGACAGCCCGTTGCCCTCGCCTGGAGTAGGCAAGGCACTTGTGCCCTCACTTTATGGTGGTGATCTGCATCGCCACTACTACTCAGGGAGGGCTAGCTGACCCTCAATGTGGTGGCGAGCTACATCGCCGCTGCCGCCACTTAGCAAGGGCCCTCACCCGCCCCCCTCACCAACTCCAATCGAGGGCTGTTTGGTTGTGGTGACCAGGTCTAATAAGGGCGAGGAGTGATTGCCAAAGCGAGAGCTTAGATAAAGAGCGGCTCTTGAAAAATTTCTAGGATGGTGAAGAGGATATGAATGAGCCGAATTACATACTGAATAGAGAGAGCGCATTCTTGAATTACATATATGAAACTAAAATTAATTCACAAGAGATGCATTTTGCCTTAACGGCAACTTCCTTCGCCCTCTCTCATCTATTTTTTATTTGATGGCTTCTGCATATAATCCAATCAAGCAATTGATCTGGCAGCAAGTTGTGGACAAAATGTCAACAACATGAGGACAAATTTGTTTTCAAATCACAATATATAATAAAAAAATTGAAATCTTCTCGGAGAAGATTATACCATTTGCATATGCCGTAAGAAATGGAATTTATCTCAACGAGATGGTTAAAGACTGCTCCGAGCAGCATTACTTCCATATCGGGCATGGCACGTGTCACCATGATTAGAGTTTTTGGCTAGAGAGTTAAGGTAATTATAGTTTAAGAATATATTTGTTGATTCTTACATGACACATAATTATCTATCGACAAAATGATCGGCTTGATTTATCGCATCGATAAAAAGAAAGCGATCATGTTAGATATCTTGAAATCGCAAAAAACCGGAGTTGAACTAATAATATTTACACTTAAAGAACCCCTGAAAATTAGTTTGCATGTTAAACTGAAGCTTCTAATTAGTCGGACATTATTTACTAAGCCAGCTTACCAAATTTGACGGGGTCTTTTGGAATTAAATCATTAGTCGATCATTGGGATTTGTTCTAGCTTAAACATTAGTTCTATACAATTATTTTCTTGTCATTTTGCAACAACTTGTGCACATGCTCGAATTCGAGTTCATCTGATCAAAGCACAAGGTGAAGGTTGGCTATTGCCACGTAGCTTAATTAAGTAAACCTTAATGATGGGTTACTTGTATTAAGCACAACGTTATTCAAATTGTGAGAGCCGCGAGCTAATCAAGTTTGTCTCAGTACCCTAATCTAAACAGCGGGGTACCCCAATTATTTATGTGCGACATAAACCTACAATAGTGACGTCATTAAATTTTCATGCGTGCAACTACGGGGGAGGACAAGCACGTTATGTACGACTTTATGAGTTGACGTTAACGCAACGTCTCTGCTACGAACGTCCTTATCAACATATTAATCACCAATCGAAGAGTATTAATCGATGAGCTAATGATTGGTCAAGATTTATACAATACTGGAAACAGGTTGAGCATATTTAATGAGGAGAGAGAGAGAGAGGGGTGTGAATCATTAGATGTTACCGGAGAATGTTCTGTCCCTCAAGCAATTTGAGGCGAAGGAGCAATGATAGGTTCTCCAAAAAGTGGGGCGGGAAATTCGATTCCGGCGACACTCGAGGGTAGTGTTGTAGTTCTTGTCGACAACTGGGGCAGTGTTGTTACATGTTAGGTAAATAAAAGTTGGTAAAGATAATCATAGTTGGTAATTAAAGGAAAAATAAACTTGGTAAGTAACTCAAATAAGAGTTAGTAACCTGAAATTAATGGGGAATCTAATCAGGAAAAAGTTGACGAGTCTCTTAAATTGAAGTTGGTTTTTCCTGAAAAGAAAAGTTAGTAAATTTAAAGTGTTTCTAAGAAACATAATAAAAAGTTCTTAAATGACTAGAAAAAACTGGCAAATTAATAGAAAAAAAGGCCAAATAAATGTTGAGAAGTAACTCAAACGAGAACTGATAATGCCATTACTAGATGCAATGTTTTTAAAAACCATACTTAAGGCCATACAAGCAAGGCGAACCATATGCAGTTTAATCGGAAAATTTGGTAGCTTGAAAAATAACTGATATGTATATTGTATAGTGCATGCCTTACAAGTCTTTCCCCAAAGTTGAGTTGGTACAGTCCCGTCCAATTATTTTCGATGTCATGGGGTTGAATCTCACCATGTGCTAATTAAAATCTTCTTTGAGAAAGCTAAATTAATTGTTTGCCTAGCTGGTAGTCAGTCGAACCGGTCGGTCTAGTTTGATATTTAAAATATTGACTGGATGGTAATCTAATGAGAGGTAAGTCACTGAGTCAAGCTAAATTAAGTTAGTAATCTCTAAAAAGAGTTACTAAATATAAAGAGTTACTAATTGAGACAAATAAAAATTGATAATTTGATTGAGGAAAAAACACTGTTAAATTGAAAAAATATATAAGTTTTAATAAGTAACTCAAATGAGAATTGATATTAAAAAAGTTAGTTAATAATTTAATTTAATAAAAGTTGTAGATCACTCTAATTTATTTTGGTAATTGTATAAAAGAGTTAGTAGATTAAAACGTAAGTAAGCTATGTAAATAAAGTTTGTAAGCTAACAAAATTACTGATTTGCAAATTGTAAACATAGTTGATAATTTTATAAATGTTTAGTAATTTTATGGTGCGTTTGGTAACCATTTTGTTTCAGAAGATAATTTCCGCTCATAAATGATTTTTTTTATTTTGTTCTCGGGAACAATTTATGAGTATTTGAAGGTGTTTGGTGACTATCCAAAATTCCTATTTCTGAAATAGAAAAGAATAAAAATATATTTGGTAATTACACAAAATATTTTAAATATTTTAATATTTCTTTCTCTTTTTTTCTTTTTCTTTTTTTCTTCTTTCCTTCCTTGGCTTGTGGTTGGTCTCCAGCCATGGCCAGCGACCTGCCATAGGGCAGGGTCGGCAAGGGCGTTGCGGCCTGGGCCGAACTATGACGGCTAGAAGAGGCCGGAAAGAGTCGCCCTCGCGCAAGCTGTAAGGGTCCAGCCCTTGGCCTGTGGCCGGTTGCTGGACATGGCCGGAGACTAGCCAAAGGCCAAAGAAGGAGAAGAAGAAAAAACAAATTATTTATGTTTTGATTCTTGTTTTTTTTTGGTTCCCGAAAACAAGAAGCAACTTTTTTTATTTTATTTTTGATTCTGTTCCAAAATTATTCCTGGGAACAAATTCGTTCCTGCGAACAAAAAATTTACCAAACAAATTCTGTTCTTTTTTTGTTCCTACGAACAAAAGAATAGAATCGAACACTGTTTGGCCGGTTACCAAACAACCCCTTAAAAACCCGGTTGTCTTTTCAACCAACAATATATTTGACACTTCTAATACTTATTGAAAGTTACCAAAAAAAAAAAACGGTATTATTGGGTATGAGACAATAGAATTTTGCCTCTATCATACATTCAAGTAGGGAATGAATAGTCCACTTCATTCCTAAATTTTCTATGTCTCATTCCCCTTGTTTACGTCGATATCTTACCAATAAACGCATGAAGTAAGTGATTTGGTTATGATAATAACCATATATTATAGAACAACAAAAACACAAACCTGGGTCATAGCGGCGAAGTTTGAGCACAATCCATCGATAAATCAATGAACCCGAATTGGAAGCATATGCTCCAAATGAGTCATCGCTTTTTGAATTTGAAAGGGTATTCCTCATAAAAACTTGCTTGTCATCTTCTTTAGTTTTTCTCTTCAAAGATTCGCGTTTCCACGTAATTTTCATGGAATTTATGCGAAGAAAAGATTGTGTGCTGTTACTTCCCCTCATGTTTGGTTCACTATGAAAGAAGGATTCGAAATGGAACTGCCATTCATCGGAATTGAATTCCCACTTTCCTGGAATAAAGTTTAATCTCCGAACAGGATTATCAAGGACATGGGATTACAACAAGCAAGAACCAGTAACAAGGAATGGGATTCTGACAGAATCGTGGCATATACTTCCCCAGCTTTGAGGAGCTCGTTTGATATGAAAGCTATGGAAACAAGGCATGAATTCCACAGATCCGATTATCAAGGAACTTGGATTACAGCAAGCAAAACCCCAGTAAAAAGGAATGAGATTCCAACAAAATCGTGACATATAATTCGTTAGAGTTTCGAGTATCATTCCCCTTCCATTATATCCATTACCTTAGGAATAAAGGAGGAGGCTATTCCATTGGGGCCCAAATTGTCGTCCATTAATTTTGTTAATTGATTTTCACTGTACGACAGGAACGGAAGGCTTGCATCAATAAGTTCACGAAAAGACAATTTTCGTAAACGAGTGGGCAAGAACGGAGGACTAGAATGGCGACATTCACGCAAATATAGGCCATGGGGGCTCAAAAGAAAAAGTGCGTAGTCTATGAACTTTTTCTTGCACGACAAAGTCCAAACAACGTAGAAACAACATGCAGACATGCTCGAATTCGAGCTTATCAGATCAAAGGACAAGTTGAAGGTTGGCTATTGCCACGTAGGTTAATTAAGTATACCTTAATGATGGGTTAATTATAGTAAGCACATCATGAGAGATTTCCAATCATGAGAGGCTGTGAGCTAATCATGTACATCAAAGTACTCTAATCTAGACGGCGGCCGGCCCTAAGTATCTAATATGCGACGTAAACCAACGATGGTGACGTCATTGAATTTCATGCATGCAATTGCAAGGGAGGACAAGCATGTTATGTATGATTTTATGAATTGACGCTAACGCAGCGTTCTACTAATCAACATAATAATCACCAATCAGAGAAAATATTGGTAGATGAGCTAATGATTGATCAAGATTTATACAATGATGAAATTAGGTTGACCATATTTGGTGTGGCAAGAGAGAGAGAGAGAGAGTGGGTGGATCATTCGATGTTACCGGAGAATGTAACTTAATTAGAAAAAAAAATTAGTTTGTCACTTTAATTAAGGTTAGTAAATTCTAAGAAAAGTTGGCAAATTTGCGGTGTTTCCACTTTCCAAGAAACACAGATAAAGGTTTGTAAACAATAAGAAAATTTAGCAAATTAGAACAAAGAACAAATAAATGTCAGGAAGTAACTCAAATGATAGTTGATGAACGCATTACAAGAAAAAATGTCTTAAAAACAGTATTGAAGGCCATACAGGCAAGGCGAACGGATGCAGTTCAACCGGAATGTCAGCCAGCTTGAAGAATAACAAATATATAAACTGTAGTGCAAAACTCAAGAAGTATTTGCCCAAAGTTTAGTTGGTAGAGTCGTGTCTAATTGTTAGGTCACAGGGTCAAATCTCACCATGTACTGAAAAAGACCTTTTTTGAGCTGTTTGCCAATATGGAGCAAAAGCTCTCCCAAGTTTTGACGGTAAAACGAACGAATGGTGTCTAAGAGATGAGAGGTTCGGACCATGCCCTCCACAACGCAAGTTTAACAATTATGCAAAACGGATCGGTCTAGTCGTGGTTCAAACCAAATTGGTCTGATCGGCAGGGCCATGGTTTTAACTCGTTTGGTCGGTTCTTGATCAGCTTTGACCATCCAAGGTATGAAGGTGTGAACCGGACTAGTGACTTGGCTGCCACCTGGTTGAACTGGCTAGTTCGGTCCTGTCCAATTCAGTTTTAGAATGTTGACTGGATGGTTGTTATGATGGGAAATAGGTTGGTGAATCACCACGCTAATAAAAGGTTGCTAATCGAGACAAATAAAAATTGATAACTTGATCTGAACTTATATTATATTAAAAAAAGATTAACGCCAATACATAAATAAAATAAGAGTTGGTATTTGAAATTTAGTTGGCAATTTAATTCGATAAATGTTGGTAAATCACTATAACTTATTTGGTAATTTTATATCAGAATTAATAAATATGAAGTGCTGATAAGTCATGTGTATAAAAGTTGGTAAGTTAGCACAAAAATTACTAATTTTGAAACTGTAAAAAAATTTAGTAATTTCATAAACATTTGGTAAGGGTAAAATTACCCAATTAGTCACAAACAGATTGTATTTAGTGCTAAAAGTTCCAATTTTGCCAATATAATCTAAATTTTTTGCATGAAATTTCAATGTAGTTCAACCAATTATCACAAAAAATCGTTGATGTAGCTGTCCAGTCATCATTGATTGTCCTTAGTGGCACGGTCAACGATTTGACATGTGCAACTCTACTTGAAATGATGTCATTTTGCATAGTTTTTTATTTATTTTTATTTTTTTTCTCATTATTTTCTTTCCTTTTCTGTGTTAGTTTTCTTCTTCATCCTTGGAGAGCTCTTGTTAATCGCCATGGTGGTTCAAGCTTGCTGAGGTTCCGACAATGAGCCACGGAGGAGTGCCGGAGGAGCTTTGGCTGAGTGATGGCGAGGTTGGAGAAGATGAAGAGTTGCGCGGAAAAGAAGGAATCATCTTCGACCTACCGTCCATCTTCTTCCACCGTTGGAGCTCTGTGGCTCTCCAAGTCTTTGCCTCTGCATCAGTCTCTTAGCATCTCTGTGGCTCTCCGAGTGTTTGCCTCTGCGTCAGTCTCTTAGCATTCTTTGCATATTTGCCATTGTTGGATTAGATTTGGGAAAAAGCCGTAAAAAATCTTAAATTATGTCAATTGTAACATATTTACGCTCAATTTTTTTGTAACATAAAAAACCTCAAACTCTATCCATTGTGACATATTTACTCTAAACTTTTTCTTATGACATAAAAAACCCCAAGCTTGTGCCTATGTGACAATTTTACCCTTTATCAAAATTTTATCATATGATTTTTCAGCCAAAACAACATTGTTTTTATTTCATTTAAGCCACGTGGATGTCAGATTAGTACCGTTTACTTTCCAGCATCCATGTAGGCAGAATTTTAACATTGCTAATTGATGGAACTTGACAAAGGGAAAATGTGTCACATATATACAATTTTGAGATTTTTGGTGTCACAAAAAAAAAGATTAGGGTAAATGTGTCACAATAGACATAATTTAGGGTTTTTGGTGTCTTTTGTCTATTATATTATGATTTCTGTTTTTGAGCTCTCCTATTTTGGCTTGACCCTTTCGTTTGGTTTAGCCTATATTTTAGGCATAGTGAATGGATAAAAACTCTCTTTAGAAGAGTATCATGAAATAAATCTGATGTTAAAACTTTTCTTTTCACCTTATCATTGTGCGAGACAATGGTTGAGCATGTCCTGTAAAAGGATCCCTTTTTTGCATCCCAATCTGATATAGAAAATTCAAATCGGGACCTCTCTCCTCACAAAGAAGAGTGTACGATACGTTACCATGACTGATCATCTTCTTCCTTCGAGAGCTCTTGTTCATCGTCCATGGTGGTTCAAGTTTGTTGTGAGGTTACCGACGATGAGTGACAAAGGATTGCCAGAAGAGCTTTGGCCAAGTGATAGTGAGATTTGAAGGGATGTATCGAGAACCGAAACAGAATAATCATGCAGAAGACAGAGAAAAATAGACGATGCACAAATTTTACCCAGGTTCACCCTTGAATTAGGGTTACATCCTGCAAAGAGATTTCACTATATTTTTCGGTTTACAGCCACTTAACCCGTTACAATGATAAGAAAAACGAGCAAAATATATATGTGCCCCAAACGGGCCAAAAATCTAAACCTATATAAAATCTCTTAATCTCATATCATACGAGTCAGTTTAAATAAAAGCCCAAACTCATTGAGGTTTCGGGAGCGCTGCCCCTGAGCCCCCGCCTGCTCACCGGTGAGCGGGGCAGCCGTCCGCTGACCGGGCAGCAGAACTCGCGTTGAGAGGCGCTGCCCCCGAACCCCCGCCCGCTTACCGGGCAACGAGGCACCCGTGTCGGGAGCGCTGCCTCCGACCCCCCGCATTCCGCACGCAGGGATCATATGTCGTTGGATAACATTCCAATTTCCCTAAGCTCACGTGGGCGTACCCAGTGTGAAAAACAAGAGTCTCCGAAGTATTCGCCAACTCCAACAAGATTCACAGCTTCACCAGATTTGTTTGGGTGATTTTTTCAATTAGGGTTTCTTCAAAGGGTGGAGGGAAGAAGATGAATAGCGGAGGAGAAGGAAAGAGTAGGACAAAACAAAGAAAAAAGAAATAAGAGACGAAACAAAAGAAAAGAAAGAAAATTAAGAAAATAAATTCAAACTACGTTGTTCTGTGAAATTGGATCATCGAGGAAAAACTACAACTAAGATACACGTCATTTTTGGGTGTCAACATGATGGGTTGTGGTGACAACCATATATTATAGAACAACAAAAACACAAACTCGGGTCACACCTGCAAATTTTCAGCACACTCCATTAGAAACACTGCTAAGGAAACTGACATATAACGACATATCAACCAATCCGAACTGGAAGCACATCACCACGAATCAATATCGTGATTTTCTTCGAATTTATGTGAAGAAATATACTGTATTGTGACTTTTCCATTATGTTTGGTTCATTTCGGAAATAAGAGCTCGAAATGGACTGCAGTTCATTGTGTTAAAATATTTCTTGAGTTTAAGCCTGTAAATAAAATTCGACATGAATTATTGTTTGTCGACGTTCTATTAAGTGCATGTGGAAATCTGAATGAAATCTTTCGGCGTACTCCGATGTGGCGTAAACTGGCAAAGTCCATATTGGATTTCCCTCGTTACTATATATATGTGCGCTTTTTGGGTTTTTCAATGAAGCGGCTTTGTGGAGCAGAGGCTTGTTGATCACACCAAGATCAAATTGAAGAGTGTTTTAGTGAAGATCCTTTATTGAGTTTTTGTGTATTTCTCTGCGAGATTGGAAGATTATTTTATGATGAATTATGAAGCTAAACATAGTGAACTATTGCGTGTAATTGGGGATTGAAAAATATCGAGAGTGTTTGAGTGACTCGAGCGTGATTGTAATCTTCGTTGTATCGCTTGATTTATAGTAGAATTTGTTGTTCCTCTCTCTATGAACATTAGTCACTACGACTGAATCACGTAAATCTGGTGTCTGATTTATTTTCTTGTTCATTTTATTTTATTATTCGATCACTTGCTTCTGCAACACAATGGAATCGAATTCTCATTGTCCGGGATGGAATTTAATCTCTGCATATTGGGATTACAACAAGCAAAGACCAATAAGAAGGAATGACAAAATTGTGACATTTATTCCCCTAGCTTTGAGGGGACCGTTTGATTAATTTTGATTATCATTCCTCTTCCATTACTTCGGTTAACATGTAGGAGTGAGATTAAGTAGTGGAGCTTGTGCTAGAAGCCATAAGGTTGGGAAGAAAACATGGAACGAGGATGTCTTGCCGGGGCCACCACGCTCCAAGCTTGGGATTTCTACGGTAGAACATTGTGTATGGGGATATTTTTTCATTTCGCAACGCTTTTACATTCGATCATGACGACCCGTCATGATGTTGCAAAACATAATCGAAAGTGCATTTTAAGACTTCTTATCTTATGACATTAATCTTGCACTTTGTAACGACTACACGAGCTGTAACATTAATTCTGAGAGCTGGTTTTGAATTTCCAAAGTCCTCTCATGGAAAGCTTCAAATGTCTGGTCGAAAATTTGTTTGACTCCTAATCTTGTAATTTCGAAGTCCAACCTCAGGTACTTTCGCTCATGTTTGAACCTGCTTAGCAAAGTTTTCCTGAACTGACAGATCTTGCCTAACTGTGCTTAATTTTTTACTGAAACCTTCTTAGATAAATTTCCTTTTTCCTGAAAAGTAGTTTTCTCAAAGCAAATTCATGCTCTTTTCTGTAAGAGGCCCTTTAAATAGAGCCTCCCGCGAAACTAGACTGAACTAAAAGACCCCCTCTCATTGTCAATCCTACCCCGCCAAATCCCACACTTATTTCACCTTGTTTTGCTCCTCCTGATTCACTCATTTTGCGCTTGCTTCTTTGCCTTTTGACTTCTTTGCTGATCATGCATTGAATTCAGCTAAATCATTCACTTTCATGCTCAAGTCCATCCTTTTCTTGCAGAAGCTCTGAGCTGTAAAGCTTTGACACTTGCACAGCACTCATGGAGGTCAATGAAGATTTTTCAGAGAAGAAGGGAGTAGATGAAGTTGTCCTTATGATTCCAAGCGCTGAAAGCAGAGAATCTTCACCAAAACCAAAGTCTAAGCCAGTAGAGCATGAAAATCCCCCATCAAGTTCACAAGTCTCCAATTTGACGAGGCCCTCGTCTCAAGAGCTCACTCAATCAATCCCGACTCCGAGTAAGCTTCCGAACATCCCAACCAAAAAATCAATCTCACAATTTTCGTTTAAGAGGATGAAATCAAGATCAATGGAAGATGATGAGGATGTGTGCAAGACTGCAGATCTGGAGTCTCAAGTGATGTCTGGTAAAAAGAAGGTTGTTTTGGCTCAGTTGGTCGCGTTTGTGTGCATCACGGGGCTTCTGATAGCAAGTTTAACCATTCCTTGTCTACGAAATACAGTAGTTTGGGAAGTGCGATTGTGGAGATGGTGTTTGCTGATGTTGGCAGTCCTTTGTGGCAAATTGGTGACTGACTGTTTGATCAGGTTCTTGGTTCTCCTGATTGAGACGGACCATCTGCTCAAAGAGAATGTTTTGTACTTTCTCTTTGCATTGAAGGACAGTGCTGAGGTGTTCGCCTGGTTGTGTCTGGTCCTTTTAGCCTGGGTTTGGCTGATAAACCATGGAGTGAAGCTGTCGAGACACACAACTAAGATTCTGAACTGGGTCACGAGGGCGCTTGCTTCTTGTCTTATTGGAGCTGCCTTATGGCTGATCAAAACATTTCTTATGAAATTGCTTGCTTCCTCTTTTCAATGCAAGAGATTCTTTGATCGCATCCATGATTACATCTTTCAGTTCTACGTGATAAGGACCCTTTCACGTCCAAAGGAAAAGGTGGGTAGCCCAAGCATTAGAGTGATGCTAAGTCTCAAGAAGCGCATTAAAGGAGCTGTGAGGAAGCTAGAGGAGGTGAACATATCGAAGCTAACTGAGATGAAGCCGGATGAAGTTTCTGCTTGGATGACGAAAAAGTTGATTCACGTCGTTAGCAGCTGGGAGCTATCGACTCTTACCGATTCCCTCGATGAGGCTGAGCAACAAGACAAGGAGATCACCGATGAACAAAAAGCCAAGGATGCAGCCAAAGCTGTATTCAAGAACGTAGCCAAGTCAGGGAGCGAGTGAGAGCGCTAACTTCCTTAAACTCTCTCCTTCTCTAGAAATGATGCTGTTGCTTTGAAGCTCCAGGATTGGCGCAGCTGGTTGGGACGTTGGGGGATTTCCAGCAGGAAATAGAGATTACCCCTTCAAATCTCACCAATTGCGTGCAAATTGCTCTAGATTTGGGCAATTTGCACAGGTCAAAAGGCCTGGATTTAATTATTCATGGGGCTGCCTTTAGATAGCCGAGTGTCCAATCCGTGCCCTTGGGTTATTAAAAAAAATCTTATTGCTCCAGAGTGTGTCACTGATTCCTGTTTTCTGCTTTTTACTAGGTTTATCGAGGAGGATGACCTTTTGCGCTTCATGCCGAAGGAACATGTCGAGAAATTCTTTGCTTTCTTTTCCGAAGCGAAAGAAACTCGGAAAATCATGAAGTCGTTTTTCAAGAGCTGGCTGGTGAGTGCGTATCAGGTCTCTTCGCTGGCTCTTATCTCGCTTCCGAGCCAAACGTTCTATGGAGCTTGTTTCTAAAAAACTGAAATTAAGGAGACTTTTGGAAGCTGAAAGATCTAGAAACCATGCATGTGGACCAATAGATAAACATAGACATAAAGACATGATCTGAATTATATAGTTTATATCTGCAGGTGAATGTCTATCGTGAACGGAAATCACTCATTCACTCCTTAAATGATGCGAAAACAGCCATTGAGGAGCTGAACAAGCTTGCTTCAGCAGTTTTGCTTGTCGTGGTCATCATTCTGTGGTTGCTTCTGACAGGATTATTGACAACGCAAGTGCTCATCTTTATTTCGTCGCAGCTTTTGCTTTTCGTGTTCATATTTGGGGATGCTGCCAAACAATCGTTCGAAGCCATATTGTTTGTATTTGTGATGCATCCATTCGATGTGAGTGACTGCTGCGTCGTCGATGGAGTTGAGGTGAATGACTAAGCCTATGACTATGATGACTGGTTTGTACAGATTCCATATTCGTCTGACATTTTGATTCATCGCAGATGGAGGTTGAGGAGATGAATATCCTTACTACTGTCTTCCTGAAAAACAACGGTGAAAAGATATCTTACCCAAATTCAGTTCTGTCCTCTAAACCCATCAGCAATTTCAACAGGAGCCCGAACATGAGCGAATCTGTGGAGTTCATGGTCGATTTCTCCACTTCAGTCGGGAGCCTTGAAGCTTTGAAAGAAAAAATTAAAAAGTAAGCCATCTGCTACTCGTGAATCTCTTTTTTAAGGAATTAAACGTCGTACCTCGCATGCATGATTGCTTGTGTACATCACGTTGAAATCTGCGGTGTCCAAATAGGCAAGAATTCGGAAGAAATGTAAGTGTGGATACAGAATTCTGTGTATAGTGAAGTTTCTTAATTATGGTTATAGTGATGAGCTTATTATTGATTATGCATCATATAAAGTCAAACCCATCACAAACATCCTCTGTTTTTGGCTGTTGAAGCTGTCGCTTGGAGTTCAAGAAATTCTGGTGTCTGCGTGTGCGCTTTCATTTTAGCACTGCCAAGTATTTTTCAAGGTTCAATTCTGATTGAATAAAGCCTTCAGGTACTTGGATAGCAAGCCGAAAGACTGGAAGCCAGGTCATAGAGTTGTCATTAAGGAGATTGTAGACTCTGACCACTTGAAGATGGCTCTCCATGTCACCCACATAACGAATTTCCAAAATGCCACGGAAAGGAACGACCGGAGATCCGATCTAGTGCTGGAGCTGAAGAAAATCCTCGAAGAACTCCATGTGCTTCCTCGGTAAGTTTGTCGCAGTCAGACCGGGTCGGCGGCCACTGCTGTGCATGGTTATGACAACTCCAGGAGTATGGCGTTCCTAGAAATCTGCAAGTTTGTGAGAATGGGCCTTCATTTCCGCCTTTTATTTACTGCAATATGTAATCTGCAAGCGTGTGACTATGTTCTTTGCTTGATCATAAATCACAGTGCATAAGAATTACAATGTACCTCTATATATAGACTAGAACAAACTTTCAAATAACAGTGAACTTGTAACAAAGTTCATCAATTGTTTTCACGGATATATAGTATACTAGTCATGTTAGATGAGACATATAAGAGAATATCTGTAACAAAGTTGGCCCATATGATTTCCAAGAATATAGGCCGGTTTGTTTGAAGAAAACCTTTTCTGGGATCTATGGTCATACCCGATCATATCGTACATGAACAAGCTCCGTAAGATCCAGCAGAACATGTTATGTGACTTAGACGGATTTCGTTCTAGCTATTGCACTTACTTAATTGTATGGTAATACAACTATTCCATCTATATCGAACCGATTTATGATACTATCAAAGTGAAATATGACCTTAAAGAAAGAAGAGTAAGGGTTAAACTATGTTAGTAACAAGTAAATCTTTTGAATTTGATGAAAAAAGTTATGCCATTTGCCACCATGAATATTTGGATTTTCAGGTCTTAAACAAATTAATCGGATAATTAAGGTTGGTAAGTTATGATTGTAAAATATGGGTTATAAAATCAAAAGGTCAAAGGGAAAAAAAAAAAGAAAAAGGAAAAAGTGGAAAAGTCAATAAAGAAGCTATAGTGGACTTATGGTCTTTTCATCTGGAGACCTAGAGCTCACGGGAGAGAGAAGAAAAGAAAGAGAAAGAAAGGAAAGAAAGAAAGAGGAAGAAAGGGAAAGGGGAAGAGAAAAAACAAGGTTTCGTACTGCTCATCACGAGATCCTTGCCACTCGTCACGAGATCCTCGCCAAGCTAGAGTTACTTAATGTCGCAGTGCCCAGTAAGCATCTGCACGTCTCATTCATCCAATCAGAGTATTTTTCAAAATTAAGGCACAATTTCGAAGTTTTGTGAAAATTAAGTTGCAAAATCTAATTTTTGAGTTGTTAAGCTGTGTATATATATAGAATTAGTAGTTTAAGGTATTGTGAAGCCATGAGATTTTATGAAACTTGATTCGCATTTACCGTTTGCCCAAAATGAATATTTTGAAGTTGAGTGCACGTAGTGAACATTGCGTGACCAGTGGCTTTTAGGCCGATTTTCGTCAATTTTCAGCTCGATTTTCGGATGGCCAAGTGATGGGTCTTCTAGTACTTTGAAATATCTTCATTTTAACTGTAAGCTTACTTGGAACAGGGTTCGGCAAAGAGAGTTATGGCACAATCAAGTTTCATGTTCAAGCTCCGCGTTTGTAGATGGTTTTGGATAATCGCTTTGGATGAGCGATTTGTGGGTGCTTTTGAGTCGTTTGTTAGTAGTTAAGCTTAGTTTAGCCGAGTCGTAGTTAAGATAGCTTTTTACTCAATTTTAATGTTGTTTTTTGCTCATTTGTTAGGATTACAAGTTCGACGAATCGAGTAATCTTTGTTGTTTGATTGTAGGCATTCTTAGGTGAGTGGTGATATCTCTTTTTTGAGTTTATAAACTAATGTTTCCAAAGTGATAAGGATTTGAGTATTGTACGAGTTACTAAAGCATGTTTGTTGGATAAAATTCTGGATCAGGCAATTACTACCTTTTGATATTTGACAACAATTTGAGAAATTTGAGAATGGTTTTAAGAAAAATATTGTTAACGGAGATATGTGTATTATGTTGCGAATTTTTTTATGGAACGAATTTTAAGATGATTTGAGAAACATTTTTATGGAAGATTGTCACGCCCTGAACTTCCATCGAGCTCGCGTGCATCCCGCTACTGGTCGAATTAATGCGATATCCCAGGTTATCGCCGACCTCAATTAAAAACGTTAGAGATTTTTTTGAATCCACAGCGGAAATCACAATTAACCTGAACAATGATAAACTGGGGAAATTTAGGGAGAATATACATTTTCATTTCTCATTCAAACTCATACCACAATATTCACAAAATTACAAACCTTAATTTACAAGTGGACACCATACTATAAACCATCGATATAAAAAAGAACCGATGACCTGGCATTCTAACCTCAAAAACGGTACTCATCGACAGTCTGATTTTTTCCTCCTCTACACTAGCCCCTACAACCCCACTCGGTGTCCATTTTGAGTCTGACTCCTCGTTTTCTGATTTCGAACTCTCTTGAACCGTTTGCTCCTCCGAGGACTCCGACTCTGCTTCGATCTCAATCAGGTGATTGATGCCACCCGACTCTGCTGGAACTTCGTCCTGATCTTCCTTCACTAGTACATCGAAGAAATGATACTCAGGCACAAAATTAGGATCCAAATACTGCTCAAATGGAAGTATGTACTCCGGTTCTCCCTCAGGCTCCTCCGACTCGTTGGGATTATTCTCAGGTTCCACTTCGGGCTCTACTTCATCTGGTTCTTCATCGGGGATCGGTTCTAAGTCTATGTCCATCAGATCAACTTCAGTTTACGATGCTTCGGGCTCGGGTTTGTGCTCGACCCCTGAAGATCCCTATGCTGCGGGGTCTGAATGCAGACCAGACTGAGCCAAACTAACTTCTGTACTAGTCAACTCTCCGTTTATCAGGAGTATGACAGACGGGTCCCAATCTCCGACTAAATCATACAGGACATTAAAACCTCTAACGGGACCGAACTCATCCCCGTCTGCGTCTCTGAAATACCACTTGGTATATACATAGGTTTCCCATAAAGGTAGTCCTACTTCTACATAAACGGTCGTGGTGTGCTTAATCCAGGTCATATTATCTCCCATAAGAAATTCTGTAACTTCATACTCGGTGTGCACTGGTACTCCAAAATGCTTTGGTGGCAGTGGCGAAGGATTCATGGTTCAGGTCGGGGTTCTGAAAATGTTGGTTGAAACAACCATGGGACTATATCTCAGTAAGTATACCCCTAAACCCTACATAAGCTATCACGTACCTCAAAACAATCATAATACACTACCACACGCGTCAAATTATCACGTAGCAGGCATTTCTCATACAATCATAAGCATATGCAAATCTCGGGTCGTGCACTCTTTCCGTTCTCATTTTCTCTTTTTCACATCACTCGCTAGTGACCCGCGTAAACGTACACGCCTCAGGTATACTGCGACCACTTATCACAATACTTCAGGCCTGTGTAAACGTACACGCCTCAGGCCATGTATCTTGCCCGTGTAAACATGCACGCCTCAGGCTCAACATCTCCCACCTACTGCGTAACCCGCGTTGAAGTACACGCCTCAAGCTGGCAGTCTTCCGGCAATACCGGACATCGTCTCGCGTAAACGTACACGCCTCAGGACGGCACAATTCCCGTGATTTCACACGTCATGCCATGCACAGTTTCTTGCTTACTCATGCACATGCTCAATAAATATTTACCACACCCAACCGGTCTATCACACGTGGCCCGTGCATGTAACAATTCGCACTCAAAACATGCTCACTCAGCATTTGATATGGCCAATTTCAATAATTAATTCAATCTGACTCACACGTGCACCCGACAGGCATATTTCAATCACTCAATTACACAACCACACACTTAATTTTATCACCACAATTCAATAATAATTCAAATACGCATTAAACGCACAAATTGTCATTTTTCTCCAACCAAATGGCGCTGAATCAATTCCGGTCCTTCACAACATGTTCTCGCCATTAATTTCCGGTTCTAAGGATTCAACTCGCGTCCCGATCGGCCCATCACAACCCACTAAACAGCCCATCACAGCTCACTTCAGTCACAAATTTTTCCATCAAAATTCTCAAAATTCAATCCTAAGGCCCGCCAAACATTTTCGTACATAAGATCACATAAACCCGCGCCTAATTAAACCTGATTTTTCCCAAAAATCATCCATTGATACCCGAAATCCTAAATTGGGTTTAGAGCGCAACTTACCGACACTCTAGACTATCGCGGCTAGAGCTAAAAGTGGCGGTGATCGGCGGGGGACGGCGGCGAACGGCGACGCGGCTTGGCGGTGTGCGGCGACTGTGATGGGGCTTGCTCGGCCGTGGCTCACGGCCACACGGGAGAAGAGAGAGAGAGAGAGAGAGAGAGAGACGGCGGTGAGCGGCGTGGGGTGATGGTGGTGGTGCGGTATGGCGACGGCAAGGCGGCGCACGGTGGGTGGTCCGGTGGGCATACGGACGGCGGCGATCGGCGAGGGGAGAGGGAGTGATCGGAGGGGAGGCTCACGGTGAGGGGGGGCTGTCGAATGGAAGAAGGGAGAGAGAATGGAGGAGAGAGAATTGGGTCTTAGATTTAAATAGTGTAATTTGACCCAAAATGGCAAATTACCATCATGCCATTGTCTTACAATTCCAATTCGACGGTTTAGATTCAATCTTATCTTGAAATCAATGGTCAGATCGATTCTTCGCCAAAAATATCCAAGGGTATTTTGGAAATTTCATATAAATCCAAGGGTAAAAATGTCCAATTAAAAAGTTAGGGCAAAATTACCAAAATGCCCTTCTTCCATAAAGCATGCCCTTTAATAATTCCCAAGGGTATTTTGGTTACTTTCTCTATTTCTTGCCCAATTTGAATTTTTCTGAAGGATTCGGGCACACCCAAAAATCGCACATGTCTTCTGCAACGTCGTTTTAGAGTCCCGTCATGACTTCCTAATTTTCCGATGTCCAATTTGGGCTAAATTCAATAATTAAATTTTATCAAACGCAACCCGAGCGTTTCTCAAACTAACGGGCGGCTTGTTGGGGAAATTCGCAGAATCGACTCATGACTGATACTGAATCGAGTCACGTGCAAGTTCGTTCGGTACGTGATGACTTCGATTGTCATTAAAATTGCGAAGATCAATCACTAGATCCAAGGGGTACGATCATTTGGTATAGGTTCATGATCATTCATTAAGTTATTTCGTGGTCTAGCGGAATCACCCGCGATCCACTATTATGACAGTGGTAAACTGACTCCTAACTATCCTTGGATCGGCCAACAGTGACTCCAAATATCACTTCAGCGATTTCATGGTCGAAAATCAATTCAAGATCAATTTTTTTTTAGTCGTGCAAATTTAATTCCCTTATTAGCCTTTCCCTAATGGTTATCATCCCAAAAATGATCAGTTCCGGGCGAGAATTTACTACGAGCACATTTCATAAAACTCGGTATTTTATAAATCCCAAATGGACTAATTTTTAGGATGTCACAAAGATGCTATTAAAGTTTATACAAATCGATTAGTAAATTATGTTTATGAAATGATATGAGAAATGCTTTATGAAAAAGGTATTTCTATCGGGTAAACTAAGTTACAAAAGGTTATGTGATTAGTTTGGGAAAGATATTACGATTTATACAATGGATTATGAAATGGTTTTAGAACCATTTTGTGATTTATGAAATGGTTTATAAAATGATTTCTGGATTTGGCTTTGTGGATTGTGGATGATATTGTCGTGGATAAGTATTTGATGTTCAGTGTTTCTGTGAACCCAATGAGGGATTGTGGATATGCGCATACTAGTCTAGGATATCCTTGTGAGCTAAGCCACCGGCTTATAGTAGGTGGAGATCTTGTCAGGAAAGGAATCTTGATCGCCTTTTCACGGGGCATTATCTGTGATCATAGTTAGATTTTTGAACATGAGATTGGCCAATTAAATGGACCTTGGCGTGTATTTTCTGTTGAGATTGGCTAATGGAATGGATCATTGGCGTGTGTTTTTCGATGAGATTGGCCAATGTAATGGATTAGCGTGTGTTTTTCGATGAGATTGGCCAATGAAATGGACTATTGATTTCTGCTTTAATATTATTGATTTAAAATGAGCATTCCTATTGTGAAAATGTTATGTTAAAGTAGTATATAACGTATTTTGACATTGACGTTTATTATATGCTGGAGTTGGGTGAAATAAACTTTGGGTTGGTCTTACAACTATATGCATAGTGGTTGCTCAATTTGCTTAGAAAAGATACGCATTACTTATTGAGTTGTGGTTACTCGCCCCTCTCTTTCTCTAATTTTTTCAGGTTCCTTGGTTAATGGTTATTAGAGCGAGAGCAATATCAACGGGCATCTTTTGAGAGTTTGTTCTTTTGGTTGTGGAAGGATGGTTGTGTTTTTCGGGTGGAAGGACAATTGTGTCATCTCTCATCATGGTAGGTTTTGGCGTGTGACAATAATAGAGCACAAAAATTATTAATTTGTAAATTATAAATAAAATTGGTAATTTTACAAAAGTTTGATAAGTTACCGGCAAGTTATATGGAAAATCAATCGTTTTCCTTTCCTGGAGTATTTTTTATACTTACCAATAGTTATTGAAAAAAGGATCTGTATTTTTTGGGCACGGGACAATAGAATATTGCACCTATCATACATTTAAGTTGGCGAACCATATTACTAGCTAGTCCTTTCTTTATAGTTAACTCGACCTGTTTCAATTGAATCATATGTGCAAAACCCAAATACTAGTTTCACCAAGCAACACCACCAAACCATTCTCATAGAATTTCAGCGTGTGTTTGTTTGAATGAAAGAATTTTTTGCGAATAAGTTTTCTAGACTTTCATGCGTTTGCTACTCTGAAAATAATTAGTCAACGGAAAATCAATTTTGTTTTGGTCGAAAATGGAAAACTATTTACAGTTAGAGAAAATATGCATATTTAGAATTAGGAAAATGAATCCCCTAACTTGAAAGGGAGAAAATATTTTCCTAAAAGGATTTCCTGGAAAGCAATTTCCCTTCTTCACTGGGGAAATGAAATTTTCCCCAAAGCAAACACACCTTCGATTTCATCTTCATTTTCCTCAACGAGCAAATATCTGCAAATGAAAACTGCAAGCTCGAGCGAAGAGAGTGAATGAATTCCTGAACCTACAAATATTGCTCTTCTATATCTTGTTAAATTCATGATTAGTCCACTTCATGATTCCTATGTTGTGCGTCTCGTTTCCCTTGTTTTGCAGCGACAGCTTCCCCAAAAATGCATGAAATAAGTGATTTGGCTATAGTAATAACCGGATGTTAGAGAACAGCGAAAACACAAACCAGGGTCACAACGGCGAAGTTTTTGCAGAGTCCATTAGAAACACTGCTAAGAAAACCAACATGTTTTGCTTGTTTCGGAGGAATTCGATCTCGTGACAAAATATCTTTCACTGAAAGTCGTTTTTCGGCTTTTAATAAAAAAAGACCGGGTGTTCAGGGATTTCGGACAGGATATCCAGGCGAGTTACGGAATCAACTAGCTAGAACTAAAAGTCAACCGACGACAAGCCAATAAAGTACAACGGATACAAGTGCAAATAGACTTCTCCTTAATCCGATTGTCGATAAGACTTGATTACACTGAAATATTATGCTGGAATTCAGTCGACGACGCAATACATGGATAAAGAAATATGCCAGACGACGTGAATCTGAAGGCTACAACTGAAGACTATAATTAAGGAATTGAAAGTACTGTACAGGAATGCTTAAAGATAAATTAAAGATAAAATTTTGTTTGATTTGTGCGTGGGCTTTCCTGTTGCTCCACTAGTGGTATTTATAGGAAAGAAGTGGTAACGGTCCTTGGACGATGTTTAACGGTTATGTTTCCGGTGGTTATGCTCTTTCAAGCAACTTCTGTCAACGTCGTGCATATTCCTTCATTCCCGCGAAGGAACCGCTTTTGGGCGATGCTTAGCTACTCCTACTGACCTTATTTGTTCTCCTTTGCTTCTGTAAATTTCGCCCATGTTCTCAAAAAACTGCTCTCCACGCATAGAAACAATTTTATCGCCATCGATGATCACTTTATGATTGGGTCTTTAAATGGTAACTGTTCCCTCCTCTGTGCATATCTTTGATGTTAGTTACTTCGGTAGTTTTCAAATTTCAGATGGTACCAAAACCTACTGCTGGTGCCCACATTAGTGGTTATGAATCATCCGTTACCAAATTTTGACAACCGGACCACATGATATTAAAGATCATCATCGTCGATCAGCACATGTTGATTCTTGTACCCATCAATAGACCAATATGTGCAGGATCTTACCCGTGCGCTATACACGTGATTATATTTTGTCCTCGTTCACGTGCCGTTCACATGCCTTTCCTTATTCATGTGCCAGGCACGCATGTATAGACAACCATATTATTTTTGGTGTCAACACTGATAAATCGACCAACTAGAATTGGAAGCAAATCACCACACAAATGTTGTATCATAATTTTGTCGAATTTATGCAAAGAAAAGGCATGTATACCGTAACTTACCCCTGATGTTTGGTTCACTCTGAAATAGGAGTTCTAAATGCACCGCCTTAAATTGAAATTGAATTCCCATTCTCTGGGATGGAATTTGATCTCTGTATAGGATTTTCATTAAATATTTCCATACAGTCTAGGGACTAAATTGAACATATACCAAAAATCTAGCGATCAAATTAAATAAATTAAAAGTTTACGGACGATATTGCATATTTGGCTAAAGTTTTGGGATCACATTATATAAATTTAAAATTTATGGATCACATTGCATATTTGATCAAAGTTCGGGAATTATTCGTTGCATTGTCCCTACAAATAATGATTGACTGATCATCGATGATGTATTGGCATTCTTCACACAAAGCTTCCAACCAATTTAGTCACTTACCAACTTCTAATGCCTTTGAATACTTTCATCTGCTCAGATTTGTATACTTCTGATCGAATTCGCATATTCCTGGACGAAAACCTTAGGTACTCGGAAAGTAAGCCCGACCAGTGGCATCCCGATCACCGCTTCATGGTCAAGGAGATCGAGGATGTAAATGAGACGAAGATTGGTCTCAACGTTGCTCGCATGGTAAATTTCTGAAACCCGAGGGGCAGGAGCTGCCGGAGGTCGGAGCTCGCATTGGAGCTGAAGGAAATCTTCAAAGAACTCCACGTCGAACGCCATCCGCTCCCTCGAGATGTTCGAGTCAGCGACGCAGGCCGAGTGGCTGCTGATGCGTGGTTCCGAGTGTCGTCTGGGGTCGTACTTCCCACGTCCCGTAAGCCTTCCCTGGTTGACGTACGTTGTGAGCTGATTAAGTATATTAACTTCTCGATGTCACATCAATATTTCACACTTGCGCCTCAACACCAGAGTTTTGTACCAAAAGCAAGAAGCCATAAATGTAATTAACCTAATCTGCATGTGCTTGCGGTACTCCCCATCGTTTTCTTCTCTCCTGCTCACCATGCTATTCAATTTTAATATGCTATATGGTCTGTCGTCCATAAATGTAATTGAATTTTTAATTCCATCTTGGATCTGTGTCAAGAAATATAATTTAAGTCAAATGCTTGCACCAATAAACATGTTGACCGTGTTGACTTATTTGGATTGTTTTTATTGGTGGTTTTTTTCCATATTTTATAGTGCATGCACTAAAATTTTTCTTTTTTATAATGTTAAACACTCCAAATTTTCGAATATATAAATATTGACGAGTAGATTTGTATATAATTATTTTCATAAATTTCTAAAGTTTATATAACATTTTATGCTTCGGCAGGAAACTAAAAGAGTTAATTTTTTAACTTTTCAAGAGTAGTGACAAACCAATTTATTAAAGTGAATTTAAACAGTAACTTTTCATTTCTGCACAAGTTGATGGAACTTTAAATTTTAAAATCGTGCGAAGTTGACTACTAACGAGCCATTTAAAATAACATTTCCCGCGGACCTTGACTGGTTGTGGAGATGAAACCTCTTATCTGTCAATTTAAACCCTGCAAATCTCCCTCATTTCTTCATGATTTTGCTCTGCTCTTTCTTCCTAATCTCTTAGTTTCTTCTTTCGCGTGTGGGTGCCCTTTCTTTTTGTTTCTTTGTCTTCCCTCTCAAAAATTTGGTCCTCCCTTTTCCTCTTTTTATAGTTCTTTCATGTATTTGGGCTTTTCATTCTTATGGTTCAGCTAAAGCTTTCATTTTTATGTTAAAGTCCAAATATTTAGAGAGGAAAACTTTAGCTTAGCTTGGATTTTGAATGGTTATTGATGGTGAAACATTCATCATGGAAGATAGGAAAAGTTTGTTAGGGAAGAACGGAACGAACGAAGTAGTTGTTACGATTCCAGGTAGCGAGTATCGGAGCCGAGGTTCTTCGCCGAGACCAAATCTTGATCCAACAGAGCTTGAGAGTCTCCACTCAAGAGCACAGAGTCCAAATTTGACAAGCCCTGGTCCTTCTCAAGGAATCACTCAACCAGGCCCCACTCCAAGTAAGCCTCCAAAAATCCACGCTGACTATTTGGCTACAAACAAGTCCATTTCGAGTTCATTGTTTTTGAAGCCGAAATCAAGATTTGAAGAACCATCGTGTCCTAGTGATGCTACTTCTGTTTAGGACAACGCCCAACCGAAATATTCAGAGAGTTTGCCTAAAGTGGGTTCGCCTCGCAATGGTAACAGTGCTAGTGCCACTAAAGACAATGAGAAACCCATGCCGAACGCAGCTCAAACGCCTCCTTTAAAGGCTGCAGATGATGAGAATGTGTACAAGGCTGCAAACTTGTAGGTCCAAGAAATGTCCGGCAAGAAATTCATCAAGAATATTATTTGGGTTGAGTTGGCGGCATTTATGTGCATCACAGGATTTCTAATTGCGAGTTTAACCATTCGCTAGCTGCAAAATACAGAAATTTGGCACTTGGAGCTGTGGAAATGGTGTGTGCAGGTGTTGGTAATCTTCTGTGGTAGGTTGGTGAGTGAATGGTTGATTAACACATTGGTTTTCTTGATTGAGAAGGAGTATTTGCTCAAACAGAAGGTCTTGTACTTCGTCTACGGATTGAAGGACAGTGTCCAAACGTTTACCTGGTTGGTTTTCATTCTTTTCGTCTGGGTTTTGCTGATGAACTGGGGAGTGAAGCAATTAAGGCACGAGAAGAAGACTACATTATGTGACGAGGGCTCTTGCTTCTTGTCATGTAGGTGCTGCTATATGGCTTGTCAAAACACTGATAATAAAATTACCAGCGGCTTCTTTTCAATGCAAGAGGTTCTTCGATCGCATCCAAGAATGTCTCTTTCACCACTACATAGTCAAGACCCTTTCAGGCTTGCCTTTGATGGAACAGAATGACAAGCTCTACGGGCGGCTCAGTTTCAGGAAGTACATCAAAGGAGTGGCAAAGAAGCTAGAGGAGGTGATTGATGTAGAGAAGCTGAGTAAGATAAACCGGGATCATATTTCTGCTTGGACAATGAAAGGGTTGATTAACGTCATAAGTGGCTCATCCCTAGGGCTTTCTACTCTTGTCGGAAGCCTCCATCAATTCTGTGATGAGGACACAGAGCAACAAAATAAGGAGATCACTAATCAATCGGAAGCAATGGCAGCTGCTGATGAGATATTCAAGAATGTCACCAAGAAGTCAGGACATGAGTAAGAAGACCTATGCTGTCACCCACTTCTCTTGCGTTCCAGAGAAAATTTTGCTTAGAAATATCTTACCAATACCTGCTTTATGCCTTTACTCGGTACATTGAAGAGAAGGACCTCCTGCGCTTCATGAAGAAGGAAGATGTTGACAAATTCATTCCTTTGGTTCAAGGAGCGGCAGAAACTAGACAGATCGATAGGTCCCCTTTAAAGGACCGGCTGGTAAGTCTCACAAAAATGTTAATATGTTGCATTAGGAAGCTTTTTGCTACCTCATAATATGGCTTCCGAACATCCATAGCTTTCTTTTCTCATCCAAGTTCTGATCACAGAACAGTCAACAAGTGTACCAAATCTCAATCTTGAGGTGATGGATACGTTTATGTACTTGTGAATAATTACTGGGTCAGTGCCACAAAATGCTCATCCACAATTCTATGCTTCAGAATCAGACTGGGTGTCCCGCCTTCTGGAGACAAAAGAATCAGAAAAGTTTTGGCTCGGTCAGAGTCCCACATTTAGATGAGTACATTCTCAAGAACCTTACTGCAGAGTTTATGTCTGCAGGTGAGCCTTTACCTTGAAAGGAAGTCCCTTGCCTACAGCTTAAACGATACAGAAACAGCCATCGAGGAGCTGAACAGGCTTGCTTCAGCAGTTCTGCTGGTTGTCATCATTATTGTGTCGCTACTTGTGATGGGAGTTTTAACGACGCAAGTACTTGTCTTCATTTCATCCCAGCTTTCGCTGTAAGTAATAACGTAATTCTTTTATGCGGAAAGTTTATGACATCTAGGATCTTAGATCTTCATGATTTTTACAATAAGAGGGATTGAGACATACCTTTATCCATAGCGTTTTCCTTGAAGATAATTGTTGCAGAAAACGGAAGAAACGAAGAAATCTGATTTCTCTCCTTATCCACTTTTCTCTTAACGTATCTTATCGATAGAGGATAAAAAACAACGTTCTTTTTTGTGTGTTATCATGTGGGTGGAGAGAGGACAAGATTCTTTTATATATACCCCTTTAAGTGATGCTTTCCATCAAAGTATATCTCACTCCGAAGAGTTGCATCTTTTTGGAGGAATTTTAACTTCTCAATAGAATTACACATTTTCATCTATTTTCATAGCCAATACGTTTTAGCACTTAAATATTTATTAAACCATTAATTCATAAGATAATGTGGGCCACATTATTCTTACATTTGCTTGTGGCGTTTATGTTTGGGAACACTGCCAAAACCATGTTCGAAGCCATCGAATTTGTTTTTGTGATGCATCCCTTTGATGTTGGTGACCGTTGTGTCATCGACGGAGTGCAGGTGAATTACTAATCCTAAGACTCCCAATTATTTGTCTGAGCTGATACCATACTTGCCTTATGTTTTAAGTCCTGACAGATGAAGGTTGAAGAGATGAACATCCTGACAACAATCTTCTTGAGATATGACGGCGAAAAGATATTCTACCCAAATTCAGTTCTGTCCACCAAACCCATCAGCAATTTCTACAGGAGCCCGAACATGAGTGATTCTGTGGAGTTCACCGTCGACTTCTCCACTTTGCCTGACAGCATTACTGCTTTAAGAGATGAAGTAAAAAAGTGTGTTGCCTGCTACTCCCGAACCTCTTTATCGAGGCACCAAAATTTGCATTTTCATGCCTGATAAGCAATGTAGACTGAGGCGTGACCGATACATTATCATGTAAGCTAAATTGCAAAGCATTTCATAATATAAGCTTAATAAAGAGAGGGACAATCTGCTGAATACAGAGACCGACACTACGAGTTTAAGATGGTGATTCAATCAACTCGTGTGAGCTAAAACTCAATGCAAGGGTGTGTCCTTTGGCTCTTGAAGCTGTAGCTTGAAGTTCAAGAAACATCATTTATTGGTGATTATGCTTTCTTCTGTTAATAACACGAGAAAGAATGCAGAGAATTTACACCCAGCAATTTTCATTAGCATTGTGGAATTCTTCTTCCATACAAAAGTATACAAGTTTCTGATGGAATGGCATTCCTTGGGTGAAAAAACTCAGGTACGCGGAAAGTAAGCCTAACTATTGGAAGAAGGATCACAGCAACGTGTTTAAAGAGATCGAAGACGCAAACAAGTTGAAGAAGGCTCTAAACGTCACTCACACGATAAATTTCCAAAACCCAGGAGATAGGAACAGCTGGAGATCTGAGCTCGTGTGGGAGCTGAATAGGATCTTTGAGAAACTCGGTATCAGATACCGTCTGCTTCCTCAAGAAGTTCGAGTCAGCTAAGCTGGTTCAGCGCTGGCTGATGCAAGGTTCCAACATCTCCAGGAGCGGAGTTCCTAGCCAGCTGCAAGTATGTTGATTCGTGCAATTACAGCAGGAGTCCTAAAACTTGCCCGATCTGGCCCTTGAGTCCTAAACCTTTTGATTTGTGCATTTAAGTCCTATAACTTGCGGCCGTTCTCTATGTTAGTCATTTTGTTAGATCTGTCAAATTTTCAAGGACGGGAAATCTATGTTGGGGCTTTTGATTAGATTTACCTCATTTTCGAACAAGTGCTACTGTGTGGCACAAATAGGCGCCAAATCAGGGAAAAAAATTTAAAAAAGATTAAGTCCAAAAAAGTCAGTTTTAAAAAAACGAGTGATTTTTCATTTATAGAAATATTAAAATTGGTATGCTCGTGCCACATTAACTACAAATTAATTTATATATCACAAAAAAACTCAATAGACATACCAATGACAAATCTACCAAAGGGCAAAATTGGGGCAAAATTATGGGTTTTTGTAGATTTTAACCCAGTGAGCCTTAGGGCAAAATTTGCGGATCTTAGCACATTTCCTGATCTCAATTCATTTTTTTTTTCAAATCTGGATTTCAAAACTACGTTAATGAGGAGATCAATTTATGTTGAATTTCCATCATGTGCATTTCCACATCAACAATTTAACAAGATATAAATGGACTCTAATGACAGGCAGATTTGTTAGGGATGAATGTTTATGATTTTCTATAATACAAAAATTAGTTTGCAATGAATGTACTTAGAATGCACAAGTGTTGACACCTAAATTTCGATCGATCATTTAATGTTAATTTGCATAGAAAATTAGGGATTAATTTTAACCCCTAAACAAAAAATAATATTAGGTAAATTGCATATAGATATTATGAGCATTTCATTAACAGTTAATTAAGCCCATATAGTTTACATATCTATCTGATCGACGGCAAACGTGTTCGAGCGAATGGTTCCAAGCTCAATGGAAGTAATTTGATCGAGCCCATGCGAGTTAAAGATTCAGCCATACCCATTATTCCCTCAAGTGGTCAAGATTAACATATGCGTGTAGCGCATCGGATCAGAAGATATTGAGAAAATATCATGAAAATCTTTTGATCACATGGTTATTTGAAAGAACAAATATGGAGGAAGAGCAAAGATGGTTTGGGTAGATTCATTCGACATGCGCAGAGGAAAAAAGGAAGAAAAAAAAAAGTGAGTGGTTCTATCCTTGGCCATACTATTCACATAAAGATTGAGCCACAAAAGAAGAAAAAACAAAAAAGTAAAGGGAATTTGGTCAGCATGGGGCATATATTCTGAGCAATATATTGGACACCATCAAGAAGGCCTTTACGTCTTCGGTGGCGTGAACAGAAAGAAAAAGGTCACAACAAAGGAAAGAATTGAAATGTAATATATTCTAAACAATCAGAAGAGGAAAGCAGATTTATTCTCTTTCCTCGAAAACCTAGGACCTCCCTACCCATAAAAAGGTCATGTATAGACAAAGAAGGGTGAGCGAGAGAATTGTCAGAATAATTTTCGGACGTGAGTGATGCACGAGAGTGGGTGAGAGAGTAAGGGGGTCTTCTGGTGGTCTGACGATAAAGGGACAAGAAAGATAAGACAAGAGGGAAAGAAGAGAGAGGAAGTCATCTTCTTCCTTCCACCCCTGCAACCCAACGCCATTATTGCTGCACTGGAGCCGCTGCTGCTGTTTGCTTCGCAATGACCAACCTTGCTGCCTCATAAGTCGCACAAAGAAGCACCTGGAGAGCCGCTGCAGCCTGCTGATCCTGTGGAGGCCCTCGTCTGACGAGCCGACGCCCCTACTTCAACGATAGCCTATTGACTTCGTCCCTGCCTGAGCCGTTGCAGCCCCGACGACCACCGTCGCTGCCGCTGCTCCTGTCCTGACCTCATCGCTGTTCCCTGGCTTGAGATCACCTCCGACCACGGCGACGAGCTGCTGCGCCCACAACGTTCCTGCAACTTGTACTGAAGCGCCGGTTCTAACCATCCATCGAGCCAAGGTGCATTGCTGTTTTGCAGGTTCTTCCGGCGAGTTTGTGAACCATCCGGTTTCGATTTTAATCGAGCACCGTTATTCGCCATCCCGTTGACCATAGCTTGATCCATCGGCCATCCACCAAACTAAGTGTTGCTATCTGTGAGCTTCCGTTGTCCATTGGTCCAAGGTTCGTGTCTAACGAATCCAACATAGAAACTCATCCGGGTGACACTGTGAACTAGGTGAGAATTTGGGTTAATTCAATTTCCATATATTTTGTTGAATTATTTGGAATATTCGGATGTTGATTGAAGTTCTGAACATATTATTCATATCCGTGAAATTCTCGAATAGTCTTTAAATTAGGAATTATTTCCTAATCTCACAACGTGCATATGATTGACAGTCTGATTTCATGTCCGAAATATGACTCGCGATCGCACGGAAAATCGTTAATCCGATCTCCCGCCCGAGATACGATTCGCGATTGCGTAAAAAAAATTGGCCAATCCGATTCTCATGCCCGGGATACGATTTGTCAATCTATTGTTTCTAAATTTATATGGATGTAATATTTTGTGATATGGTGTCGTTTGATTGTTATTTTTTTTAGCTTTGATTTGAATCTCCCAAAAAGATTAGATAGGATCAAGGTAAGTTTTTTTTTTAAAATATATTGCATACGTTTATTAGGTTTATCTAGTTAGGATAACATTCCGATTTAACTTAGGATTTGGCCTAGTTTAATTCCTAAAATGAATTGGATAATATCTTGCACTAGATAATAAATTTTCATTATTTTCTAATTCCGAATTTCCATGAAAATCCAAAAAAAAAAAGAAGAATGAGTTACTTTAGGATAGATTAGGATAGACTGCATTCTTAATTTGAGTAACTTTTAATTTTGAATTTCAATAAAAAAATATCGAAAAAGAAGTCGTTAGATTGCATGTTATTTAAATTTCATTGGAAAAATACCAAAATTAAATCATTTATCCATCATTAGAATTAGGTCACGTCGTCGTGTGACATATAGTTTGCATGTTATGCTGCATTAATCACATGTCATTTTTTGCACGTAATCACATATAGGTTAGCTTTCATTTAAATAAGTGAAAATCCAAAAAAATATTGAGTGAACTGCTCGTTAATTAGAAATCATATTATGATTGTTGATGTAATTTTCTAGCTAATAATGCGGATGCTTACGTTGTTTCGACGTAAGTAATTCTCCTAATCTTGCAATTTATTTATTGCTTTCTTGGGTGTTAAATTGGTGGTTTGCGCACCCGCACGAACACTTCACATGTTAGTGATTAGGTAATAAAATGGATTCAGATTGTCTGCTAAAACATTTTTTTTTTTTTGAAAAGAAAAGGTACCGAAATGGCGTTAAACTAGATCTAGCGTAATTAAGTCTCCGAGCTTAAAATCTCTGGTTTGTAGAAATAAAACATATCTCCCTATGTTTTATTTAGGTTTCTAATCGATCTACCACAAATAGATTAGTGGCGACTCCAATATGAAAACTTTTGTATGTTAAAAACTTAAACCCTAAATTGTGAATTGGTAGGGTTTTGGAAGGCTCGAGTTAAGTTTAGTCTTAATAATCCATTAGCCTGAAAGAAAATTTTAGGTCGCGATAACAAGCTTGTGATTTTTAGTGATATTAACCCAAAATATATTATACCCGTGCATGAGGAACAGTGGACAAAGAGGCGGAGGACGTGATCAGGTAAAGAAGGAACGAAAAAGGAGGAGAAAAACCGAAAAAAGAAGAAGAAGAAGAAGAATGGAGAGCACGTCTTAGTCGAAAATTAATGCGGTACCGCGTCATTTTCTTCGAAGATAATTTGAAATATGAAATTTATTGGCTGAGTTTAGAATTCCCGAATCTATTATGATGATTAGATCACAAATCTTCAGGTCTTATTTTCTTAAGCATACACAACCTGTCGAGCAATCCAAATATTAAATGGACCGAACGACCAAAACGTTTGTCTTTTGAAGGTCATTTGAAATTGAATATAGTTTCCCGCAGACCTCGACTATTAACTGTCCTTTGAATAGAATTTCCCGTGGACCTTCGCTCGAAGCTGAAGCCCTCTCTTCTGCCCCATTTACTTCCCCCTCACTCATTGTCAATCAATTTTAGGCTCCGTTCGTTTGTCAGAAAATATTTTCTTGGAAGTCATTTTCCTGAAAAATATTTTCTTGGAATACAATTTTCTAGTGTTTGGCTAAAATTTGAAAAAGTTTTGAAAAATATTTTCTGGTGTTCAGCAACCGTCGATTTGGCGGCGTCCGGCGACCGGCGGCATCCGGCGACCGGTGGCCGATGGCGATAACCGGCGTTCAACTTTCTCTTCCACAGAAAACATTTTCCCTCCCATGGGCAATTTTGCCTTCACTTTGATGGAAAATGATTTCCTCTTTGTGAAAAGAGGAAATTATTTTCTTCAAAACAATGAAGAATTTGGGGGTGGGGAAGGAAAATTGGAAAATATTTTCCGTCTCCGAATACCGGAAAATACGGAAAATATTTTTCGAAAAAATATTTTTCCTGAAATGAACGGAGCGTTAGTTTTTCGTCACCTCAACCACCTTCAGATCTGTGCCCAGAAAACAAAAAAGAAGAGAAAAAAAACAAGTGAGCTTATGGCTGACGATGATAAAAATATACAAGGTGACGCTTCCTCACCATTTGCGCGTTGTTATTTTTTATTCTGTGTCTACACAGAGTTTAGTGAAATAAGGAAATGTTTTTGGCGCGTGATAGTAAGAAAAGACAATTAGAGCAGGAGTCCAAAAACTTGCAGCCGTTCTCTATGTTAGTCATCTTTTTGTGAAATTTTCTAGGATGGGAAATCTATGTCGGGGCTTTTTAGGGTTAATACCACGAAAAATTTCAAATTAATATACCTGTGATAAATTGAACTCAAACTAATTTTTTGACCACCAAAAATTTCAAACTGATAGACATGTGACAATTTTAACATTTGTTAAATTGAATTAATACCACAAAAAATCACAAATTAGTACACATGTGACAAACGGATAATAAAATCCCAAACTGTTACATACGTCAATTGCCACGTGTCATCAAACTCAGAAAATTAACGGTGAAATTTAACGGAAACTACAGAGGGTAAAATTGTCACAGATGTATCAGTTTGAGGTTTTTTGTGGTCAAAAAATTAGTTCGAGATAAATTTATTACAAGTATACCGATTTGAAATTTTTTATGGTATTAACCCAATTTTTTATTAGATTTATCTTATTTTCGAACATGTGCTACTGTGTGGTGCAAATGATAGAGGAGAACAAGACGGACCGATCAAACTGGGAACCTCCTGGATCGGCCGGCTCGATCCGGTTTTCGGTAGTGCTAGTCCCATTTTCGATTCTAAGGACAAAATTGGACCGGATCCAACCAAACCGCTCGGACCGAGTTGACGACATCTGTCTGTCTCTCTCTCTCTGCCCTCTCTGCCATTGCCATTGCCGATGATGTTGCCCCACTTTGTAGTTTGCACTCCCTCTCACCACGCATTTAAATTCTCATTCCCCACGCTTCTTGTCTTTTTCTCGTCAAGGCCTCTTCACCCCTCACAATAATATTAGAATAAAGTTGTCCCCTTTTGTCTTGTAGTGCTATTGAGTCCCTTCATCTTTGCTTTCACCGTAAAGAAGCTCCCATTATTGATTATATTTATTTATCAAACTTGGATATTCATCTGATTTGGGTCGGATTTTGTAACGACTTAAAATCGAGACATAATTTTAACACCTCCCTTACCTCCAGACTCTCAACCTCTCTAGCGACTGCTTCACCGAACCCATCCTCGGTTCTCTTTCCAAACTTGACACGCGTAAGCCGACTCGGCCTGTCCTAGTTCCAATCGGCTGCATGAGAATCAGATTGGTTCTCGATTTTTGGGTGGAATGAGATCGGATCGGAAACCGATCACCCCTAACAAATAGATGTCACATTAAAATAAAAAAATAAAAATAAAATGCTAAATTCAAAAAAAGTTTCAAAAATTTTGGATTAAAACAATGAAAAGCCTCAAAGCAGTACACGTGTGGCAAATTTATCCCGAACTAATTTTTTGAACACCAAAAATCCCAAACTAATTTTTTGACGGCCCAAAACTCCAAACCAGTACACTTGTGAAAAATTTACCTTCCGTTAAATTAGATTAATACTACGAAAAATCACAAATTGATAAACCTGTGATAAACAAAAAAAAAAAAACCCCAAATTGGTATACCTATCAACTATCACATGTTATCCAATTTATCAATTTGACGAAGAATTTAACAGAAACTAACAAAAGGTAAATTTATCACAGGTGTACTGATTTTTAATTTTTTATGGTCAAAAACTTAATTTGTGGTAAAATTATCACTAATGCATTAATTTAGGATTTTTCGTGATATTAACAAAAAAAAAATGGAGATAACATCAAAGGGTGAGGACAAGGAGGGAGGGCCATCACTGTCGTTGCTCTAGCCCATCGTTGTCCTCGCCCATGTCTCTCTCTCAATGTCTAAATATAGAGTTATAATCATAAAAAAATCTTAAATATATATGCCATATTTATCTTAAATTAATTTTCATTCATAAAAATTTGAAATTGATACACTCGTGCCACATTAATTGCAAACTAATTTTTATGTCAGAAATCTCAACAAATACACCCCTGACAAATCTACTATAGGGCAAAACTAGAATAAAATTAGGGATTTTAGTAGATTTTAGCGAAGTGAGCTTAGGGAAAAATTTTGCAGGTCTTAGCACATTTCTCAAACTTAATTCATTTTATTCAAAACTGGCTTTCAAAACAACGTTGTTTAGGAGATCAATTTATGTTGAATTTCCACCAGGTGCGTTTCCACATCAACAATTTAACAAGATACAGACAAAATCTAATGAATGGTAGATTTGTTAAGTGTGCACCGGTTTATGATTTTTTATGATACAAAAATTAGTTTGTGATAGTCATAGTTCGAGCATACGAGTCTGGGAATTTTTTGTGGTATTAATTCAATATATTATGTTTGCGTGTGTGTTTGTGCAGACTGAACGGTGGACAAAGAGGTGGAGGATGTGATCATGTAACAAGGAGGAGACAAAGCGAAAAAAAAAATGGAGAACACACATCAGTCGAAAATTAATGCGGTGACGCCTCATTTTTTGGGGGGATAGATTGAAGGTTTAATACCACCAAACTCCAAATTATGTGACATATTTATCTCAAATTTTTTTTTAACACCAAAAATTCTAAATTATATCCATTGTGATACATTTACTTCAAACTTTTTTTGTGACACTAAAAATCCCAAACTATATACTTTGTGACATATTAACCCCAAACCTTTTTTTTCGGCCAATATCACTGTACATCATCTTCTCCAAGAAAACTTTGCACTGTTCATCACCTTCTCGCTTGGCCGGAGCTCGTCCGTCGATCACGTTCGCTAGGTTCATTACCGACCCAACCACCACCAGCCCTATCGTCACCTTTCGCGCCACCGGCCTCCGCCCTGACACCTCCCTCCTCTCCATGGCAGCTCGGGAAGGGCTGCGCGAGAGCGATCCTTGCCGGCAACAGGGTAGGAACGGCCTCACCCAGGCGAGGCTGGCCCCTCGCTAGATCTAGGCGAGGGTCACCTCCCTGGCAATAGGTCAGGACGGCCTCTCCTGCGCGAGGCAACCCTTGCCAATGGTCAGCGAGAGCGGCCTCGCCTAGGGCGAGGGTTGCCTCACGCAGGCGAGGCAGTCCTTGCTTATTGTCTGCAAGGCGACCCTCACCTAGATCTGGCAAGCGCCAGCCTCGCCCATGGCCCGTAAGGACGACCTTGCCCCTGGCCGGCGAGGCCGTCCCTCGCCTATTGCCGGTGAGGGTCGCCCTCGCATAGCCCTTCCCAGGCCATCATGGAGAGGAGGGAGGCATCGAGGCGGAGGCCAGCCGCATGGAAGGCAACAGTGGGGCTAGCGGTGGTTGGGTAGGCGATGAACCCGGCGAACGCATTCGACGAACGAGCTCTAGCCGAGCGAGAAGACGATGAACAATGATTTTGGCTGGAAAAAAAAGATTGGGCCAAATGTGTCACAAAGTGCATAGTTTGAAGTTTTTAGTGTCACAAAAAAATTTTTGAGGTAAATGTATCACAATAAGCATAGTTTGAAATTTTTTATATTACGAAAAAAAGTTTTGGGTAAATATGTCACAAGTGACATAGTTTTGGGTTTTTTATAGTATTAACCCTATATTGAAATACAAAATTTATCGTTCAGAGTTTCCGAATCTATTAAACAGTGATATGATGATTAGATCACAAATCTTGAGGTCTTCTTTTTTTAGGCATACAACCTGTTGATCAATCCATATATTAAATGGACCGAACTACCGAACGTTTGTCCTTAGAAGGTCATTTGAAATTGAATAGAGTTTCCCGCAGACCTCGACTGTTAACTGTCATTTGAATAGAATTTCCCGCGGACCTTCGCTTGAAGCTAAAGCCCTCTCCTCTGCCCCATTCATATCCCCGCGAATCTCCGCTCATTTCGCCATCATCGTTTCGCTCCAACTCGCTCTCGCTTTCTTCTCTGCTGCTTCTTTTTTGTTTTTTTCCGGGTTGTTCATTTCTTTCAATCTGTCTTCTTGTGATTTTGATCCATTTGAGGTTCAGGTGACTCTGCACTCTCCTTTCGGGTCGGAGTGTTGTTTCTCGTGACCGATTGTTGAGAGTTTTTCGAGAGCTAAACATTCATGGAGACACAGGATGTGGTTCTCGTGCTTGCAGCTAGCAAGTTTCAAAGCAAGGATTCTTTGCCGGCACCAAATCTTGAGCCGGCAGAGCTCGACAATGTCCCATCCGTAGTGCAAAATTCCTATGTAACAAGCCCTTCTGATCAAGGAATCCCTCCATCGAGCGCAGCTCCAGCTAGGCCTGCTGAAGAGAAGTCCCACAAATCGGGATCTGAAGAATTGGTGCATCCTAGCGACGCCGCTTCGGTCAAGGATGACAAGACCGGACTGAAGAATTCGCAGTCTCCCTGCAGGTGTTCCCCTGAAGTGGGTTCGCCTTGCAATGGCACCAGTGCTGGTGCTACTAAAGAGAATCATACAATAACCGTGCAGGACACCGCACAGCAACCTCTGTCAAAGGCTACGGCCGCGGAAGGTGATGAACACGTATGCTGCAGGAAAATTTCATCAACATGGTTGTGTGGGCCGAGTGGGTCGCGTTCATGTGTGTCACTGGACTTCTGATTATGAGCTTAACCGTTCATAAGCTGCGAAAGACTGATATTTGGGAGTTGGAGCTGTGGAAATGATGTGTGCTGGTGTTGGCAATCATTTGGGGTCGGTTAGTGAGTAAACTGTTGCTGACCACGGTGGGCTTCTTGATTGAGAGGAAAATCTGGCTCAAAGAGAAGGTCTTTTACCTTGTCTATGGATTGAAGCACAGCGTGCAAGTGTTTATCTGGTTAGTTTTCGTTCTTTCGGTCTGGGGTTTGCTGATATACCACAGAGCAAAAAGATCAAGGCACGCAAGGAAGATTCTAAGTTATGTGACGAGGGCTCTTGCTTCTTGTCTCGTAGGAGCTGCTACATGGCTTATCAAAACACTGCTGATAAAATTGCTTGCTGCTTCCTTTCACATCAAGTCGTTCTTCGAGCCTATCCACACATCTGCCTATCACCAACACATGATCGAGATGATTTCGGGAAACACAAAGAAACAGGATGGCAAGTTTAAAGGGTGGCTCAGCTTAATGAAGTGCGTTCATGGATTGGAAGAGAAGCTAGAGAAGGTAATTGATACAGAGATGCTGACCAACATGAAGCAACGTCGAATTTCAGCTTGGACTATGAGGAGGTTGATCAACGGTATTACCGGCCCATGGCTACCTATCTTTGACAGCAGCATTGATCATCCAGATCAGGAGATCAATATTCCTTGGAAAGCCATGGAGATAATTAATCATGTAGACAAGGAGGAAAAGGGGTGAGAAGGCAATACTGTCTACAATTCTCTCCCCATTCTAGTACTTTCGCTGTACAAATCTGTCCCTGATACCTGCTCTACGGTTTTGCTACGTACATTGAAGAGAAAGATCTCATGGAATTCGTGAAGAAGAAGGAAGATGCTTCCAAAATCATCCCTTTGATTCAAGGGCCACAGGGGAAAGGAAACATCGATAAGCCAATTTTAGAAAACTGGCTGGTAAGTGTTGGAGAGAGCACCGCCTCCTCTCTCTCTTCCACTAGATTTTTCTAGAAGCTTCATTCTCTAAATATTTCCTCAGCCTACTAGATCTCTCTCCTCTCTTCTAGAAGCCGCAACTTGTCTAAAAGACTAGTCAAACTTCGCAGCCAACGGGTTGGAAAGTTGGCAGAAGGCAAGTTGGCTCATGATAAATCTGGAGGCTTCCTCCACCGACTTTGGCAGCCTATAAATAGGAGCTAGTGCTCCATGTGGTGTGTGCAAGAGTCTTGCGCAGTGAGAGAGTGTGTGGAGTAATATTACGTTGGTGTAGTGGGTGGTGTAAGAGTGCTGTTTTGGTGTTATGAGTACAAGAGTGAGTTCAAGCGTGAGAAGTGAGTCTATTAAAGTGAGGAGCGTATGAGTGAAGTGAGGGACTTGTGAGTGAGGGAAGTGTCACACATGTGTGTGCATTTGTAATAAATATTTTGTGTAATGAAGTTTAACAAGTGGTATTAGACCTGTGCCTCCAAAGTTTAACAAGTGGTATCAGAGCTACGCCATGAAACTCAACAAGTGGTATCTGAGCTACGCCACGAAACTCAACAGTAAGTGCATATTTGATAATTCAGGATACGTATTATTTCTAATCTTGTCCAAGTTCCAATCACAATACAGTCAATAAAGTGTATATAGCAATCGACTTGTGTGCAAAGAAAGACTTGAGCTCGCTGTATTGCTGACTCATTTCAAGACCTCGTGGATCAGTATTGCACCACCAATTACCTGGTGACTCTCGGTAATGCTGATTGACATTCACGATTCTATGCTTCAAAATAAGATGTTTTCTGGAGTAATGTGACAAACTGAAACAGACGGACTTTTGAAAGTTCAAAGTTTTTGAGGCAGACCTACTTTTAGATTAACATATTCATGAAGACTTGACTACGTAGTCTATTCTCTGCAGGGGACTGTTCACCGTGAAAGGAATTTACTTGCCCGCTACCTTAAAAGATGTGGACACCGTCATCGATGATCTGGACAGGCTTGTTTCAGTAATTGTGCTTGTAGTTGGACTTTTCACAACGGAAACACTTAATTTTTATCGCATCTCGGCTTTTGCTTGTGGTGTTTATGTTCGGCAACACTGCCAGAACTGTGTTTGAAGCTGTCATTTTCATATTTGTCACACATCCGTTCGATGTGGAAGACCGTTGTGTCGTCGATGGAGTGCAGGTGTTACTTTGTCCTGAGATTCCACGTGAGACTGCTGTTACTGATTCCGTACTTGCCTGACGTCTGAATTCCTCACAGTTGGTTGTTAAGAAGATGGATATTTTGACCACGACTTTCGTGAGATATGACGGTGAAAAGATATACTACCCGAATTCAGTTCTGGCCGCCAGACCCATTAGCAATTTCAACAGGAGCGACAAAATGGGCGATTCTGTGGAGTTCACAGTCGATTTCTCCACTTCAGTTGATAGTATTGCAGAATTAAAGGAGAAAGTGAAAACGTATGTCTATCTACTACTTCCTGAACCTCTTCATATTGCCACTAGTAACAGGGAGAAAGAAGAAAATCATCGATTGGTGATCAGCTTTCTCCTGGTCATAGATCATTGTTAACGTTGCTAGATACAAACACAGACACTTCCTGATGGAATTGCATTCCTTGGTTGGAAAACCACCAGGTACTTGAAAGGCAAGCCTGAAAACTGGCAGGAGGCACACGACATCGTGGTCAAGGAGATTGAGGATGTCAACAAGTTGAAGATGGGTCTCTACGTCACCCATACGATAAATTTTCAAAACCCACGGGACCAGATCAGCCGGAGATCGGAACTCGTGTTGGAGCTGAAGAGAATTTTTGAAGAAGTCGGTATCAAATACCGTCTGCTGCCTCAGGAAGTTCAAGTCAGCTGTGCCAGGTCGGCGGCCGCTTAACGCACGGTTTTGAATCCTCCTGGAGAAAAGTTTCTGGTGACCTGCGAGTATGTGAGGTTGTGATTGTTTTGCTTTTCTTGGTCATCAAGTCACAGTGCTCTACATATACGAACCGACTGTCTCTTTTGACCGAATGTTGATTTGGAGTTCTGGCTGTTGTCTGTTTGTCAATATCATCAAATTTGATTGAGATAGGGTTATTCCAAATGCTGTTGCAAAAGATGATGTCATGGACCAGCCATTAAAGTTACATATTCATCATGTTATTCTTTTAACAGCTTAAACTTTCAAAGTAATTGAGTGTAATGTAATTACGCCAAAACATAATTCGATATCCGAATAAGGATTGATTGACCTATTCATTTCCGAAATAACAAGATACCTCTGTTACTCATTTGACAGGCCAATGATGCTTTTCTTTTGTGCGTTTAATGCACATTTGCTTCGCAATGGATTCAAATTTCTCACGTTCATCTACAAATAGAGTGTTGTCTCTCTAGACTCTAATAGACTAAGAGCATTTATTAAATTAATTAAGCATACGAGATAGGTACGAATCACGTGTTTTTCGTGTCAACATGAAAAATGTTGACGCCCATTTACTATTCCTTTTTGCAATGTATTTGGCCTAATTTCTAGGTGTTCAAAGGGAACTTGTGACATCGTAGTTTTCGATATGATATATGACTAGACAGATGTTTGCACGATACTTAGGATTACTACATTGTACTACAATATTAATGTTTTGTTTTCATTAACCACGAACTTTATAATTGCCGATACTTCTCTAACAGTAGGTTTTTGATTGGTTTTCGGAAGAAGAGTAAGATTACACGTGATTGTTGTAATAAACCCTTTTTGAGGATGAATCCTAGCACTCTTCCCAAAAAAGGCAGGTGTGATTCAAATGGACTTTTTCTTTCTTATTTATTAGAAAGAATGACAATTAAAGTAAATAAGCAACGATATCTGTAACAGTTTCTTGTCATCTTATTGAGACCATTTTTAATAAGGGGAATTGATTATGTAAAATTATTTTAGATTTGGGATTAGAGTGCAAGTTACAAATTTTTTTTTTATAAAAAAAAATTCACGGCACAATTAGAATTAAACCTAAAATTGACGGTTCTTTTAGGTAATTTGCATGTGCTTGCATTGCTTGCCATGTTTGCTTCTCTCCCGCCCATCATGCTATTCAATTTAATGTACTTTACGATCCGTCGTCAATAAATGCAATCAATTTTATAGTTCCTCTTGGATCTGTGTCAATTTAATCCAACATGTGTTGACAAAAAATAAAAAAGATCATTGCCTCCATTTTTTTCATGTACATACGACATGTTGTAGTTGTAGGTTATTAATGACTCTACATTTTTTTTTGTCTGTAATGACTCTACATTAGTGAGATGTCTTTTCGTTCACGTGCAGAAGATTTAATCATCGTCTTTTTAGCTCACATGCAGCAGCTTTAATAGATGTATTTTCAATTCATGTGTCTCTTAAGTTTTTATGAGTTGTACTCTAAATGTGCCGGTTTTGAGAAGTGTTTGACAAAATCCTATTTGTATAGAGCTCGTATAAACAGGTTTGAGGTAACGTGTCATGCGAGGCATAGTAAGGCACTATTGACAGGGAGATTCGATAATCCGTTCCTCACCTCATATTTAACTCTTTTCTGATTTTGTTGCATCTATCGGTCTATATTTGGTTTGTAATTCAACCATCATCACTTGTTAAGATTATATAAACATTGGCTTGGTCATTATTAAATTTATTATCACTTTCTCGAAATTATTATCTCTGTTTATATTTTTTTCCGGTTACAAACAAACGGTATTGCACAGAATTTACATCAGTACACATCGTGGATGAAAATTAGAGATTAGGAGGTGTAGTTGATTTAATTTTGGATTTTTCAGATTTTGAATATACTGTTTGCTTCATCAGTGTGCACGAAGTGCGCGAACTACCCGCGCGTTGTCCGTCAGTCCAACATGGAATTCCTGGCACGTGTGGAATTTAGGAGTTTGTTTGGAGTGATTTTTGATTACTTTTTCTCTGCCAAATCTCGCACTGCACGCACTTTGACTCCCTTTTTTTCGTTTTTAACTTTGATCGAACTTTTAAATCACGTGGAGTTGACAACGAACGAGCCATTCAAAACAACATTTCCCGCGGACCTTGACTGGTGCGGAGATGAAACCTCTTCTGTGTCAGCTTAAATCCTGCAGATCTCCCTCATTTCTTCATGATCTTGCTCTGCTCAATTCTTCCTAATCTCTAAGTTTCTGCGTTCTCCTGTGGTTACCCTTTCTTTTTTGTTTCTCTGTCTTCCCCTTCCAAAAATTTAGAAACTAATTCGGTTTCAGCTGAAGCTTTCATCATCTTCATGTTAAAAGTCTAAATATTTAGAGGAAAAGACTTAAGCTTAGCTTGGATTTTGAGTGGTTATTGAGAGTGAAACATTCAATCATGGAAAATAGGAAAAGTTTGTTGGAGAAGAAAGGAACAGAGGAAGTAGTTGTTATGATTCCAGGGAGTGAGTACCAAAGCAGAGGTTCTTCACCAAGATCCAATCTTGATCCAGCAGAGATTAAGAATCTCCAATCAAGAGCACAGAGTTCTGCTCAAGGAGTCACTCGATCCGGCCCAACTCTAAGTAAGCCTCGCGTGAATCCCACTGATCGTTTGGCTACAAACAAGTTCTTTTCGAGTCCATGGATAGCTAAGAGGAAATCAAGATTTGAAGAGCCATCGTGTCATGGCGATGCTACTTCAGTTAAGGACAATACCCAACCGAAGATTTCAGAGAGTTCGCCCAATGTTGGGTCACCTTACAACGATACAAGTGCTAACGCCGCTAAAGACGGTACGAAACCCGTGCCGAACGCCACTCAAACGCCTCCTTCGAAGGCTGCAGAGGTGGAAGATGATGAGCATGTGTACGAGGCTGCAAATTTGAAGGTCCAAGAGATGGCCGGCAAGAAATTCGCCAAGTATATTATCTGGATCGAGTTCGCAGCATTTGTGTGCATCATGGGACTTCTGATTGCAAGTTTAACTGTTCACAAACTGAAAGATACAGAAATTTGGCACTTGGAGCTGTGGAAATGGTGTGTGCAGGTGTTGGCGATCTTTTGTGGTAGGTTGGTGATTGACTGGTTGATTAACACATTGGTTTTATTGATTGAGAAGGATTATTTGCTCAAACATAAGGTCTTGTACTTCGTCTTTGGATTGAAGGACAGTGTCCAAAGGTTTACCTGGCTGGTTTTCATTCTTTTAGTCTGGGTTTTGCTGATGAACCATGGGGTGAAGCGATCGGAGGAGGAGAGGGAGACTCTACATTATGTGACTAGGGCTCTTGCTTCTTGTGTCATAGGAGCTGCTATATGGCTTGCCAAAACACTCTCAATAAAATTACTATCGGCTTCTTTTCAATGCAAGAGGTTCTTTGATCGCATCCAAGAATCTCTCTTTCACCACTACGTAGTCAAGACCCTTTCAGGCTCGCCTTTGATGGAACAGGATGACAAGCTCTATGGGCGGCTCAGTTTCATGAAGTACATCAAAGGAGTGGCAAAGAAGCTAGAAGAGGTGATTGATGTAGATAAGCTGAGTAAGATAGACCGGGATCAAATTTCTGCTTGGACGATGAAAGGGTTGGTTAACGTCATTAGCGACTCATCCCTAGGGATTTCAACTCTTGTTGGAAGCCTTAATCAATACTGTGATGAGGACACAGAGCAACAAAATAAGGAGATCACTAATCAATCAGAAGCAATGGCAGCTGCTGACGAAATATTCAAGCATGTCACTAAGAAGTCTGGACATGAGTAAGAAGAACCATGCTGTCACACACTTCCCGTGCATTCCGGCTAAAATTTTGCGTAGAAATATCTCACCAATACCTGCTTTCTGTCTTTACTAGGTACATCGAAGAGAAGGACCTCTTGCGCTTCATGAAGAAGAAAGATGTTGACAAATTCATTCCTTTGGTGCCAGGAGCGGCAAAAACTAGACGGATCGATAGGTCATCTTTAAAGGACTGGCTGGTAAGTCTTACTAAATTGATAACAAGTTGTATTAGGAAGCTTTTTGCTACCTCTTACAATGTTTTCGAAGATCCATAACTTTCTGTTCTCATCCAAGTTCTGATGATCCAAGAACAGTCAATGAGTGTACTAAATCTCAATCTTGCCGCGTCGTCTATACATTTAGAGAACTTGTGATAATTAGTGGGCCATCGGCCCGGTGAATGCTCAACCACAATTCTATGCTTCAGAATTGGATTAGGTCTCCTGCCTTTTGGAAATAAAAGAATCACAAAACTTTTGGCTCAGTCCGAGTCCTACAATCAGATGAGTACATTCCTAAGAACCTAATACAGAGTTTGTCTTCAGGTGAGCGTTTACCTTGAAAGGAAGTCCCTCGCCTACAGCTTGAACGATACAAAAACAGCCATCGAGGAGCTGAACAGGCTTGCTTCAGCAGTTCTGCTGGTCGTGATCATTATCGTGTCGTTACTTATGATGGGAGTTTTGACGACACAAGTACTTGTCTTCATTTCATCCCAGCTTTTGCTTGTGGCGTTTATGTTTGGTAATTCCGTCAAAACAGTGTTCGAAGCCATCATTTTTGTTTTTGTGATGCATCCCTTTGATGTTGGTGACCGTTGTGTCATCGACGGAGTGCAGGTAAATTACTAATCCTAAGACTCCCCATGATTTGTCTGAGCTGATACCATGCTTTGCCTAACACTTCAATTCCTCGTAGATGGCGGTTGAAGAGATGAATATCCTGACAACAGTCTTCGTGAGAAATGATGGTGAAATGATATTCTACCCAAATTCAGTTCTGTCCACCAAACCCATCAGCAATTTCTACAGGAGCCCAAACATGAGTGATTCCGTGGAGTTCACCGTCGACTTCTCCACTTCGCCCGACAGCATTACTGCTTTAAGAGATGAAGTAAAAAGGTATGTTGCCTGCTACTCCGGAACCTCTTTAAACGAGGCAACGAAATTTGCATTTTCGTGCCTCATAAGCCATGTAGACTCGGCCGTGAATAAACATGATCATGCAATATAAATTGAACAGCAATTCATAATTGTTGGGGTGTGGTTTGTGCCCCACTTCGACTGGAAGACAAGAGGGTCCCGTATTCTAGTGAGAGGGTAGGGGTCCGAGGGCTGCCCCAGCGGGGGTCATAGGGGTAGCGCCCTTGCAAAGTCATATGGCATTTATATTTTGAGCCTGTATTTTATTGGTAGCTTGGGCTTGGGCTCATGAATAACTACTGTTACCTATGATGTGCTAATTATAGTAGAATCATCTGCTCGACATAGTCCTGGTTTAAGGATGAAGAAGGATAAAAATCTTGTGTCTCAATTTTCTTTTCTTGTTTTTACTTTGTATTTCCTTGTAATTGTGAGCCGAATCCTAACAATACTATGTACTTAATACAGAGAGGGAAATCTGCTGAATAAAGACAGACTCTATGAATTTAAGATGGCGATGCAATTGACCTGTGTGAACTAAAACTCAATGCGAGGGTGTGTCATTTGGCTTTTGAAGCCGTAGTTTGAAGTTTAAGAAACATCGTTTATTGGTGATTATGCTTTCTTATGTTCATATCCTGAGAAAAAATGCAGAGAACTTACACCAGGCAATTTTCGTTAGCATTGCCGAATTCTTCTTCCATACAATCGTATACAAGTTTCTGATGGAATGGCATTCCTTGGGTGAAAAAAATCAGGTACTTGGAAGAGAGGCCTAACTATTGGAAGAAGGATCACAGCATCGTGGTTCAGGAGATCGAAGACATGAGCAAGTTGAAGATGGCTCTATACGTCACTCACATGATAAATTTCCAAAACCCGGGAGACAGGAACAGCCGGAGATCCGAGCTACTGTGGGAGCTGAAGAGGATCTTCGAGAAACATGGTATCGGATACCATCTGCTTCCTCAAGAAGTTCGAGTCAGCTATGCTGGTTCAGCGTCCGCTGGTGCGAGGTTCTGACTCCTCCAGGAGCGAAGTTCCTAGCCAGCTGCAAGTACGTTGAAAAGTGAATATTTCCTTTTCCAGATTCATTAGTCACAATGCGTTATATCTATAACTTGAATGTCTTTTGGGCTAACAGAAGGTATGAAATCAGTATGCTGGGAATTGGATCACATCGCAGTTTTCTACTAACTTTGCCCTCCAACTTTCAAATTCTGCTTATAATTATGGAGGAGATAAATCTAGCATTGAGAGATATGTTCGTCCATTTTGCACATTTGACCCAGATATGACCAATACTAATGCTACATGCTTGGTTGGAATTGAGGTACCTATTGATTAAATTGCAGAAATATTAGATATTTGTCATCGTCATTCTTTAACAGTATGAGCTTTTAGCTTGATCGGCTGCATAATTAGCTTAACGACCCAACATATAATGTAATATCCACCAAAGGTCATCTCGCTAATTTCCATCGTAAGAAATCGTTGATCATTTTGAAAACTTCATGCTCATAATGATGACTTCTATTTTGTTTTCTCCGTGGAGCGCGGATACGATTACTTGGTGAACGGATTCATACTTCATTCCTTTACCTCGAAAGCCCAGATTCTCAATGTGCCATCCCCTGAAGTTATCCTATTCCTACTGTTCTATCGCTGCACATCAAAGAAATGCTGTTACTTTTTCACCCTTCCAATGCCTTGTTACTTTGTTGTGCTTCACACTTCTTGCTCTCTGCTCAATATTTGATATTGGATGTGTTGCAACTTGCATAAAACAAATAGATTGAGTCAATACATCATGATGAACTGTAAACTATTATGGTAAATTTTGCAAAAATCCGAGTTACCTCGAAAGCTCAGATTCTCAATGTGTCATCCCTTGAAATTATCCGACTCCTATTCTTTTATCGTTGCACATCAACGAAATGGTGTTACTTTTTCACCCTTCCAATGCCTTGTTACTTTGTTGCGCTTCACACATCTTGCTCTCTGCTCATTATTTGATATTGGATGTGTTGCAACTTGCATAAAACAAAAAGATCGAGTTAATACACCATGATGAACTGCAAACTGTTACCGGTAAATTTTGCAAAAATCCGAGTTAAAATTTGAAAGGAGAGCCAATTAAACTTACAACCACCAAAATTGAAAAGATATTGACCTGAAATTGTTACAAAAATGCCCAACAACTAAAGATGGTCCTACATATTATGAAATCGATGATCATTTTGAAAAGTTCATGCTCATAATGAAGCCTTCTATTTTGTTATCTCTACGGAGTGCAAATAAGATTGCTTGGCAAACGGATTCAAATTTCATTCCCTTACCTCAAAAGCCTAGATTCTCAATGCGTCATCCCTTAAAATTATCCGATTCCTATTGTTCTATCTCAGCACATCAATGAAATGTTGTTCCTTTTAACTCTTCCAATCCCTTGTTACCGTTCTACGCTTAACACATCTCACTTTCTGCTCAACATTTGATATTAGATGTGTTGCAACGTGCATAAACAAATAGATTGAATTGATACATAGATTGAGTCGATACACCATGATGAATCGTAAATTGTTACCTGTAAATTCTGCGAAAATCCAAGTTACAAGTTTGAAATGAGAATGAGTTAAACTTACGATTACCAAAGTTGAAAAGTAGTATTGACCTGGAATTACAACAAAAATTCCAAACAACCGTAAGCTGGTCCTACATATTCTTTTTCCAAAAGGTTCTACTGATTGTCGGTTCCTGTCATCATCACAACAAGATATAAAAACACAACAATATATAAAAACACGATTTGCATGCGCATGTACAAGTGCAATGCACCAGTTCTTCAACGTTTTTCCACTCTGGCTGCTGCTCATCATATCATTCAAATATGGCTAGACAGAGTTCATACTTTTTGAGCCTTTACCCTAATTACCTTCCATAAAGAACTAACTTTCATTTGATGATAAATTCATATGCACAGTTTAGAGCTTTTTATATAAGGCCGGAGCAGCACTCGAGTAGTCCTGCTTATTCCGTGTAACAAGCTTTCCGAGTGACAAGATATTTACGCGACGCACATGTCGAAAGTCGATAACATCCTATTTAGAATCTTTCCATAGAAGATTTTTCTTGTATTACAAATGTGATTCTCTTGCTCAGATCTGTAGTGATCCAACACTAAAGACGCAGGCCGCAAGGTTTCGGGACCTGTGAAGCGCTAATATTACAGCAATCAAGTGAACAAAAAAAAGAAAAAAAAAGTCAATCAGACAAAAAGGCCTGCGGACAAGTGCACAACGGGTTGCCATAAAGATATACCAATAACAACGTGGATAATGATAAGAATGTCGAACACGATGTCTCGTTGGACGGTACTTCTTCGGGCGGAATGTCCTGTTCTTCCACTTCCGTTCTCTGTCAAAGTCGACGAGCGGTTGTGAGCAGCCGCTGGAACGAGGGGCACTTTCCCTACCCACCTCCGGGAAATCAATCCCGACCCTCAAGCTCTCCTTGAAAACCCTGTTAAATAGTCTCGCTTTCATCGCCAGTTTCACCCTGCCCTCCTCGTCCCGTCAGTCTCTTTCTTCTTGCTTGCTTCTTTGTAGAAGTTGAGACTGGTCTTGCTTGTTTTTTCATTGCTATTTCCGCTGTTTACTTAGGCACGAGTGAATGAACTGGGCACTCCGAAAGTGCCCGAGACTGCATTAATTATTTGTTTGTTGTGTTGCTTGATCTGTCCCACTTCTCGAATTGTGCCCGAGTATTCTTTAATCTTAGCTAAAGCATGCCCCTTTAAGTTAGTTTCAATTTTTAGAGGACATCTGAGCTGAGCTTGCTCTTACGGCACTTTCTTGATTTGGGATAAAGGGCTTCTGCATTTGTTAGAGAGCTAAAGCTCTCATGGAGACAAGTAAAGGCGTGTTGGGGAAGAATGAGACGGACGAAGTGATTGTGATGATCTCGAGCAGCGAGTATCTAAGCAGAGGCTCATCTCCAAGACCCAATATTGAGCTCACAGAGCTTGATAACCTTCAGTCTAGGGTGCAAAATTCAAACTTGACAAGCCCTTCCGCTCAGGGACTCACCCAATCTAGCCCATCTCCTACTAAGCCTCCAAGAATCCCCACCAGGAAGTCCCTTTTGAGGTCTTCCTATTCGAAGCCGAAATCAAGATTAGCAGAACCATCATATCCTGGTGATGCTGATTTAGTTGAAGGGAAAACCCAAGTGAAGAGTTCTCAGTCTCCCTACAGGAATTCACCTAGAGTGGGTTCACCTTATAATGCTGCAAGTTCTGGTGCCAATAAAGACAATGTGAAGTCTGTGCCGATCACGCCTCGGACGCCATTGATCGCATCCCCTGCTCCAGAGGAGGAAGATGATGAGGAGGTGTACAAGACAGCAAACTTGAAGGTCCAACAAATGTCTGGTAACAAGTTTCCTAAGGTAATTTTGATTGAGTGGGTTGCATTCGTGTGCATCATGGGACTTCTGATCACAAGTTTAACTGTTCACAAGCCGCAAGATACTTATATTTGGGGATTGAGATTGTGGAGATGGTGTCTGCTGGTGTTGGTGATTTTTTGTGGTAGGCTAGTGACTGAATGGTTGATCAATATAGTGGTCTGCTTGATTGAAAGGGAATTTGTGCTCAAAAAGAAGGTTCTGTACTTTGTGTATGGATTGAAAAAGGGTGTGCAGGCATTTATCTGGTTAGGTTTGGTTCTTTTGGCTTGGGCCTTATTAATAAATCGTGGAGTCAAGAGATCAAGGCACACGAAAAAGATTCTGAATTACGTTACAAGGGCTCTTGCTTCTTGTCTTATTGGAGCTGCCATATGGTTGATCAAGACCCTGTTGATAAAGTTACTATCTTCTTCATTCCAATGCACGAGGTTCTTCGATCGCATCCAAGAGTCGCTTTTTCACCAGTACATTGTCAGGACCCTTTCAGGCCCACCACTGATGGAGATGGCCGAAAACATTGGTAGATCGAGAAGTAGTGGCCAACTCAGTTTTATGAAGTACAATAAAGAGGGAGCTAAGAAGCAAGAGGAGGTGATTGATGTTGAGAAGTTACATAAGATAAAGCAAGATAAAGTTTCTGCTTGGACTATGAAAGGGTTGATTAATGTCATTAGCGGGTCGGGGCTGTCAACTCTTGCTGAGAGCCTTGAACAAAGTGATGATGAGGAGGCAAAGCAACAAGATAGGGAGATCACTAACGAATGGGAGGCCAGGGCTGCTGCTTATCAGATATTCAGGAATGTAGCGAAGCCCGGGAGCAAGTGAGATGACCTAATGTCTGACTATTTCTTGTGTTATAGACGGACTTTTGTTCGAATCTGTTTCTGATTCCTGTATTATGCTTTTACCAGGTTCATTGAAGAGGAGGATCTTTTGCGCTTCATGAAGAAGGAAGATGTTGACAATGTAATCCCATTGTTTCCAGAAGCAGTGGAAACTAGGAAGATCAGGAGATCATCTTTGAAGAATTGGCTGGTAAGAACATGCTAAGGATTTAAGGTTGCATTTCAATTCTAGCTCGTAGCCCTCTAGAATGTTTTCCCATTTCTGAAAATCGCCATTTTAACCATCCCCATATTCTCCTCTCAGTCCAGTGGTTTATTAACGGTTTTCACTTCGCTCGGAGCAATTTTTGTCATATGCTACTTCATTAGGAAACTCATGAATTAGTATTGTGCAATTATTCCATGCTTCTCAATTGGAATCTCTGACCATTTCTGTTATGAAGTTTGTAACAAAAGATTTGGGTCTTTTGGAGTGAAAAAATTTGCAAGATTTTTTACCTATTTGAGTTGGTGAGATCCTAAGAGCGTACTCAGACCATGCATCTGAGGCCCAGAATTTGATTTTTGTACTAGGATGCACATGAAACTATACTCTAACCAGAAGCATTCATTCAGACTTGGATGAAGGGTACGTACTTCCCTAGGTCCACGATTTTACCAAGGAGGAATGAGTCATCGAGTGCTTCATCCTTGGGAAGGTTCTTGGACATCAAAACAGACAATTTAAGATTTTTGACACAGGCCATTGAGATGATTATTTAACTTGTGGAGCTGACAATGTAGTTTTTCATTGCAGGTAAATGTGTACCTTGAACGTAAATCTCTTGCACTCTCCTTAAACGACACGAAAACAGCCATAGACGAGCTGAATAACCTTGCTTCAGTGGTTTTGCTTATTGTGATCATCATTATCTGGTTACTTTTGATGGGATTTATGACGACAAAAGTACTCGTCTTCATATCATCTCAGCTTTTGCTTGTGGTGTTTATGTTCGGTAACACAGCCAAAACCGTTTTCGAAGCCATCATATTCGTTTTTGTGATGCATCCGTTTGATGTGGGTGACCGTTGTGTAATTGATGGAGTGCAGGTGACTTATTAATCCTACAACTCTAAGAGACTACATTGTGCCGGGCAACATTTTGGCTGATGTTTTGATTCTTTTGCAGATGGTGGTTGAAGAGATGAATATATTGACTACAATCTTCTTGAGATATGACGGTGAAAAGATATTCTACCCAAATTCAGTTTTGGCAACTAAACCTATCAGCAATTTCTATAGGAGCCCAGAAATGAGCGACTCAGTGGAGTTCACTGTTGACTTCTCTACTTCAATCGAAAATATTGGAGATCTAGAATCTAGAATTAAAACGTATGTCTTCTGCAGTCTCTGAATTTAGGCAGTATATTTTGCATGCATGATTAATTGTGTCAAGTATGATGAGATGTGGCATAAAACCTATTATGAATTGCGGATATTCATTCATTATCAGTCCAGATGGTGTCCTTGTTGTTTAGAATTCGGTGTAAGCATTGGGCTTTTGTGAAACCTATATGGAAATAGAGCAGCCCCTTTTTAATATGAAGAAAGGCACAGCTACACAATAGAAAAGGCGAAGTCATCGATATAAGTTGTTCATATCAAGATATTTTCTAATATTGAGACATCAAATAAGCTTGCAATTTTAGTAATGCTTTTGCATCTTTTTTGTGATAAAGTTTATGCTTTTGACTCTTCAAGATGTAGCTTATCAAGGTTCACAAAAAATAGTCACGTCCCTATTTCTGTTTATAGAGAAGATAGATGGACATTAGTATTGTTGAATATGCTCTTCTATACGAATATTTGTGCATTCATTCGATTGAATGACATTCATTGGGTATAAATGTCAGATACTTGGAAAGCAAGCCTAATCATTGGCGTCCGGGTCATAGTGTTGTGGTTAAGGAGATCGAGGATGTTAACAAGTTGAAGTTGGGCCTCTACATTACTCACACGATCAATTTCCAAAACTATGGTGATAAGAACAGCCGCAGATCTGAGCTTGTGTTGGAACTCAAGAAAATCTTTGAAGAACTTGATATTAAGTATCGTCTGCTCCCTCAAGAAGTTCAAATCGGCTCTATCGGATCGGCAGCTACTAATGGACGGCTTTGACTCGTCCAGCAAGTTCCTAGTTTGCTGCAAGCAATCGCCTACTTCTTTCTTCTCTTGATTAGCGTGTCACCCCGGATGTCTGTGTTCCTTGCTCGAAACTGGGACATCTAGACATTAACATCTATAATCCGAAAAATGCCGAGTGTGAAGTCAGCGCACTTCTTGTGCTTGATCAGATTCGATCTTTCATAAGCTGTGCTTCTATATTTCTTTTTATTTCTTCTAAGGCGGTAAAACTTAGTGTCATATTTCAGATTAGTCTTTCAGTGTATCATTAGCTTCGATTTGGTTAAAAGATTGTTAGTTCAGGAAAATGCATAAGGCTTGATGATTAGTGAAGCATCAAGTGCTTCACGATTTCCACTTCTTTCGGATGGTTATCTTGACCGTGCTGTAAATTCGTTTAACAGCTTTGCGCTCATATTGTTGAACCGCAGATGTATTTGGTTGGTGCCGAACTCCATTAACCTATACTTGTATCTCAGAAGAGCAGAATTTACTCCATGTTCACCGGGAATGTTGAACAAGCGAACCAGCTCTCTTCCTTTGGGCCGAACGAGAATATGCGTGTCGTCCCTTCCATCTTTCACGAAGAAACTGTATATGATATCAAAGAGCAATGGGGGTGTTTTGATTCTTATTCTTTTGCTGCATTCAATTCGTTTGTTTGTTGGAATGATCCTATTCTTTTAGTTTTTCCACTGTCCGCACTGTTTGCCAATTTACAGATTTTTTCCCTACAAAAGCAAGTGTCAAGTGCAATGCACTCTGCATCAAATATGCATCCACTTTCTCTCTCCTTGCTCGGTGGAAATCACTGGGATTCCCATCAAAATGCAAGGAGGAATGAGCGCTTTGACGAAGCAGTGATGCTACACAGTAGCATGATTCGTTGAGCTGATGATGCATGTTCTTCTAGACCCAGTGACAATGGACACGATCTAATCTACAGTCTCTTGCATGCTCGAGAGGAGCCGCCTCGCGAACCCCACGCCCTAATGCTTCCTTTTCCCGCTTTCGGGAACCACTGCATGAGCGGCAATTCAGATCTGTGTCGCTGAAATGGTTGCGTCGTAAGAAAGTCACTCCCTGTTTAATTGTCGAGTAACAACACTCGAGTCTCAGAATATTTGTGATGAAAAGTTGGCCCTGGAAGAATGGACCAACATTTTTTGACGTTGTTAATTCAAATTTATCACGTTCATATCACGTTAGATAGGCGTCTCTTGTTAATTTCTCTCGGTGCGCACGACTTTGCTCTGTGGCGCCATCTCGCTGTGTCGCGCAGAGACTCGTCGGGCTAATCCGAGCCCGTAAAATTTAGACATCCATCCAGGGTTTTGTGCAATGCTACGGCCCCTGAAGCATCAATCTACATTCCAGAATCCAGGACGTCACCAGCTTGATGGTGATTGGGCGCGCGGGCTAAGTAGAGATAACCCTATCCATCAATCCTAAAAGGAGAGGCCGCCACGTAGGACAGGCTTTCCAGGGATGAATCCAATTGGGATCTTCTCTATTTTGCACCTCACATTGTCACTTCATCTCGCTCAAAACCACCCTGTTCAACAGCTTTGTCCACCATTTTACAGTTAAGCTGAAACTAGAGAGAGAGCGAGGTGAGACTTTTGGCAGAACAATGGCTTCAGCCTCTGCGGTTTCAATGGCGATGCCCTTAGCCTTTTCCGGGCAGAAGAAGATGCCGAGCTCTGACGGCTTCTTCAAGCCATTGCCTGTGAGATCGACAGAGCCGATCCCTGCGTCGAAGAGCGGTGGCGGGAAATTCATGGTCAGGGCTTCGCTGAAGGAGAAGGCCATCACAGGATTGACCGCGGCGGCGCTCACGGCCTCGATGGTGGTCCCGGAAGTGGCCGAGGCAGCCGGGTCCGGGGTCTCTCCCTCCCTCAAGAACTTCTTGCTCAGCATCGTGGCCGGTGGGGTCGTGCTTGGTGCCCTCGTCGGTGCTGTGATTGGCGTCGCCAACTTCGACCCCGTCAAGAGAAGCTGAGAGTGGAGAGAGAGACAGAGTGTGGAGAAATTCTTTTTCTCATGCGATTTCTCTGTTGTGTTGATGCTTTCTGTTCTGATCACTGTACTGTATTTGTTATCTGTCACTTCTTTTACCTGTAACATTGCCTTCGGAAAGCTGATGAACTGTGAAATTTCTGAGTACCATTTTGGCACACCAAAGAAACTCATTGTTTTATTTGCTCTCGCCTCAAAGAACATCTTAGAAACCCTGTTTCAGACCACCGAGTACAAAAATCTATGGCAGAAGAAATGAACTGACACATGATGTTTCCAAGGACAGGGACCTTTCAATTGTTACCACGTTACAGGTTTGCTGATACATGTATACTTGTCTAAAATTCAGTCACGTGATGATAAAGAATAATTTGGTGGGAAAGAATGCGACTAATTCTCTCTTAAAACAGAGAGCCAGCTACTACTCACCCAGAACCTTTGTTCTTGATTATCGCGAGACTTTCGAAATCAAATCTAGCATGTATTGGCTCTCTGAAGAATAGTTAGCCTTATCAGCCTTAACTACAGTGATCTTCACTCTCTGTTCATCTCCATATGTTTCCTCTTTTATTTTGAGCCTGAATAGAAACTGATAGAAAAGTTTACTACGGACAGTCTCTGCAAATCTTTCATCGTCCTGCTCTTTGAGCATGAACAACTCCTTGGCCGAGAATCCCAAGATCTCTTCGCCGGATTCCTGGAAAGCGGTCACCCAGGTCAATCCGGTATGATCTTGTATTTGGACTTGGAGGAGATATCTGTAGTCACACTCCTCGAACTCTTGGTTGCACCTATCGCACAGCCATCTTGTGCTTCCTGATCTCATCACTTTCTTATTGCATTGTCTATCTCCAATCATCAATGGGCAAGCTGTGTAACAGAATGTATCAGTCTTGATGAAAGATACCGTCGCCTTCACTGTGATCCAGTCTGGCTTATCTGATCTTCCAAGGCCTTCTTCTTTGATTTGAGACACGGTCTTACGTATCTCATTCTTGGATCCTCCAGGCATAATTTCCCTGGATATGGACAGAGAAGCTGCATCATTCCCCCCAAAATCGAACCAGCTTCTCAGACTACAAGCCTCTGGAATATCTGGATTAATAAAAAGCTGCGTGGAAGAAATGGTACCAATAGATTTTCCACTGAAATCACTGACTTTCCCAGCTTTGACAGCCAAAACTGGAAAGAATCCAGAATCAATCATCTCTTGTAGTTTCTGACCCTCCCTGTTGCAGAAGTCACCCCAAAGAGTTAATTCCACAGTCCTTCCAGATCCATCCTTCAGATTCAGAATTCTTCTCTGAGTTTCCATACCATTTTTTCTTAAGATCGGAACAGAGGGGTTGACAGATACAACAACTCCAATAACATCAAGAATAGAATTATTCTCAGCAGTCTCAATATCACTAATAGGTCTGAAGGAGAACTGCTGTTGTGGAATCGAAGCATCTTCCTCGGGACAAACGTCCACAGTCGAAGTGGCCTCCAAGAATATCTCCCACTCGTTCTTCAGATGATTAAAGTTCTTTTGTGCAGGTTTCAAGCTACCTTTTGAGATCAAGTAAACTTTTCCTACCTCAATTATATCGTAGAAACGATCAACGACGGCATTGAAGCAGGTCACTCGAATTTCTCCCCCATCAGAATCAAGGAGATCAAAGGAGAAAACCTTCCCATCACCGCGAGCATTATTATATCGGCGAAGATCTCCTTTTGCAGTGACTCTTGCCTTTATGGCCCACCTGCCTTGATAAGGGTTCAAAGCAGCAATAGGTATGATGCGTGCAGGTGCCTCATTCTTCATAATTGGGCCACGATTTCTGTAGTTCGGCGGGGGCTGATATGGAGGTTGAACAGCTGGTCGAAAACTTTGCATATTCTGCATATTATTTGCTTGGTGAGGAGGTTGAACAGACAATTGAAACATCTGTGCATTTTGAACAGGATTTCTGCCATTAATGTTGTCATTATTGAACCTCTGAGCATTCCTGGAGTTGATATTGGGCAGCACTTTCTGAGCCACTGTGTCGGTTTCAGGATAAATTTTTGGGTTTCCAATCATTTCACAGTCTGGTATAATGGTCTCCATGTTCAGCACAACAATGATCCTGGACATCGGAGTTAAGATCTATTCACTTAACAAGAAGAAAGATGCCAACTAATGAAAACAATGAGTCTTTTCAGTTTGATTTAACGTTGCAACAAGCAAACAAATAAAACAAACAAAATTAATTTCTCAACCGTCAAGCTCTTGACCTATCATTCTTGGAACAGGAATCAAGATAATGTCGTTGCGTAAGTTTTTACTTTTCTTTCTTCCAAGACCGTGGACTTCTTGCTGCTTCTAGACAACACCAAAAAAACCATGACGAAATTTTCTACAACTCTTGAACCTGTTCTTACTGGTCTCGAACAAGTTTGGCAAAAAGGATATTTCTTATACCCTAAATGCTACAAAATAAGCGCTGACAATATATATTTTCAAACCAATTACATTACCGCGCAATCTAAACGCCGAAATGCACAAACTCAAATCTAAGGACATCGCAGTTCCTTGTCCAACCCCAACATTTATCATTCAAGAATAGATTCATTTGATCGATAGCCTTTCCCCAAGAGAGCTTTGCTAAAACAATTCATCGAAAGCTACTTTCAAGCAATTAAACACAATTTCCATCCTTTACTTTTCCAGTTCTAGTAAAGCAGCTCTTGCATCATCAAAAGCATTATGCTAGATATCTAAGAGCTAAATTGATCAACACCATACTTAAAACCGCACAAATCGACGGCGCACTCACACAAAGACTAGTTCCAACAGCGAGCCATATCTGCAATCTTAGGAGTAGCGACCTTCATCTTCAGGTAATGTCGAAATCATCACTACACGATTGAACACCAAAACAAAACATTCAAGCTCGAAATCACCGCGGCGAAACAGCCACGGCGGGCGGGCGGCGGGCGGACGGACTCGCTCACTCACCTGCGGTTCTGGACGGTGCTGCAGATGTAATCGATCAACTGGACCACGGAGCCCTTCCTGACGCGGCCGGACCTGACGAGGCCGTTGAGCTGGGTGGCGAGCATCGCGTGCTGGGACGAGGCGGCGTCCGACAGCAGGAGGCGGTACCGCTCCTGCGCGCTCCGCCCGATCAGCTTGACGTCGACGACCTGGACCAGCGGCTTCGCGTCGACGTCGCCGCCGCGGATGGCGGCGATGGCGTCCGGGGTCAGGCTCACCGGCATCTCCCTCCCGGCGGGATCGGGGCCGATCGGAGGATCCGGGAACCGGCGATCGCGGCGAGCGCGAGATGGGACTTTCGGAAGCGATGGCGCGCACGACGCGTTCGAGGGGTAATGGCAGGTGGAGGAAACCGACCGGAACGAACAGGTGGGATTGGGGCTTTTATAGGTCGAACGGGGCGTTGTACGGCCGGCGGATCGCAATTTTCTTTTTTTTTTTTTTTTTGGATCCCGAAACTTTGATTATGCTCAAGAAGTCATTTTTTTTTTCACGGGAAAAGAAAGATAATAATGTTCCTAATCTTGCATTATGATATCACGAGATATCGTGTTAATATGCCCACGCGGCACCACTTACGTGCACAGCTCTTTTTTCTTATTCTATGGAGCGTTGTTATGATTTGTTCTATCCAATTAGTCGAGATTCATTTCGTCTGAACGTAAAAACAAGATTAATTCGAAACCAGAATCACGCATACAATCATGGATATAGACCTGTCAAAATGGGTTGCAGAACCAATTTTTCAACTCATATATAATGAGCCGAGATATTATATTTATTTATTATTTCGATAAATGGGTCATAAATATGTTTAAAGCTCAAAATAATATGAATACTAAATGAATTCACAACTTAGTTATAATTAATCCACTTCCATGACTACTTTGTCATTTACTTTCACTTCCATTCGATCTCGCGTTCACTCACTTCGTGCTCTCACCTCAATTTAGGTACGAATCTTCTTTTGCTGGGTTAAATGTAGAAGTATTTCAACCCAATCCGACCCAAACCCACAAATATACAAGGATGTTGTATGCATCTAATCTGTCTGCCAACTTATGGTGTTTTTGGCTGTTGTTTTGACCTGATCTGCCTGTATTAACTGGTCAAGGTGTCTCCCTAGCTCTATACAGGAGAATCGATCGATGTATGGGGGACAGATAAAAGCTTTAATAGCACCTGGCTCAGCCACACCATTCGTTTAACCAATGGAGAATGCAAACTCCTCCAAGACACTACAAGAAGAACTGACATGCGCAAGAAATTTTTAGTCCGATAGTCGTCGCTATTTCATCGAAAAACTCATCTCGAACAAGACCTGGGCAAACCAACCTAAATGCGCCGGGAGGCCAAGAAAAGTGGAACACGAATGTGAACAGACAAAGAATACATTTATGGGCGCAAAGCATCTGCATATCAAAACTTATGGGTGGATAAACAACACAAAACAATCTGGCAACATCGGCAACCGAAGGCCCTAAAATCAAACGGTAAACATCAACTGTGACAAAAATTTACAGCACATGATGGTTTAGGCCGCCGGGACATCAACGTCGATCTCTGTCGTCTCCATTACGGGCCTCGTGTACACCTCTTCTTCCTTGGGAGGATGAATGGTCACAAGATCGGGCAGAGGCGTTTTGGGACCCTGCTTTCCCTTAGGGTCCCAGTCTAGCATAATCTTGACCTTAATACCAAGAACCCCCTGAACCAACAGAGAAAAACCGCCATACACATTAGAAACTGATAAGGTAATAGAACAGTAGAGTTATAGGAACATGGACACAAACTGTACACATGTGCCAGCGTGTCTTTTAGTTGACGCTGAAGCGATGACCATGAAAATGCACTTAAGGACATACTTGTCTCAAGAGAACATGTCTAACAGCAGAGTCAATGTACTCATTGACTGGCTGACCAGAAGAAATCATGTAGCCATCCTTGAACTTCATCGACTTGGCACGCTGAGCCCTCAGCTTCCCACTGACAATTACCTATAAATCATTCAGAAATTTTCAGTAAATGGAACCACTATGGCCCGAGAAAACAAGTTGGAGGCATTGCAGGATGGCGTTTGGTAGCTAACCTCACAACCCTTAGCACCACTTTCCATAACGAACCGCAGAACACCATAACAAGCCCTGGTTAATATATGAAGCAATCAAAACGATTAGTAACGCCGACAAAGTACCCATCATCTAAATTAACATTCAGGTTTTAGGACAATCAATTGAGAACAATGTAGCACAACCGAGCCACAAATACAGTTGAACTGTGTCAAAGTGAAAATGGCTCAGACATGCATCGCTCATTTAGTCATCTTCCGACACAAACTTGGTACTGGAAAGACCTATTTGCTTTATAGATGACGGTACAGTGTCAATCTCAGTGCAGAACAATTTAAAGAGGACAGCAGATGGCAACCAGTCCTAATTGCAGAGCAATGAGGACATCACTAAAGTTGATAGATATGAACTAAGTTGGCAGATTAGCATCCAATCATGTACCCCCCCTAAGGTTACAATATAATACGGGAGAAATATTCCACAAGGATGACAGCATGCAGATACAAAATCGTAATATTTATCTTCCAGACACGAGAATGGAAAAAGGAAAAAAAGAAAACCCAGCCTTATATGTGCCACTAGGGATTACAGATGGAAACTTTACAGAGAGTATAAAAGTTTCCACTTAAAATATATCATTGTTCCAGATTCAAATTGCATATGCAGTGAAACCATATACCAAGCCTCCAATTTGAGCTTCTAAAACAAAAGATATTAGAGGGCCAAGCAGTAGAATTAGAGCAAAATTTTTCGCACTTCAAGAGAAAGATCTCAAATTAAAGGAAAAAGAGACATGAGGTGTAACCGTAAGCAAAAGGCACTTCAATTGGCACTTTCAAGTGCCACACTCATAGAACATTCACTTGATTCTAAACCTAAGCTGAGGTTAAAGCAACTAAAAATCAAACAAAGCAAAGCAACTCCACCAAAGCAGCTGCGACGTCATACAACCTTGTATACATCCATATCTTCAGATAACAAAAACAGTAACAAGGACACTTGCTCGCACATTCGAAAAGAACACAGGCAGTACACAGAGACCAGCAAAGCATAGCAGACAACAGCAGTAGCCAACTAGCAGATCATTTCACTACCAGCAGATCAACACTACTATAGCATCGCAAACAAAAATGAATCAACCTGTAAGAACCACAATTCAGTACACGCATCTACCTGCGAACAGCGAGCCCACCAAGGAGCTTGTACCGGAGCGACTCGGCCTGGGCAATAGCACACAGCCCCCTGTTGTTCACCTTCTCGGCGTACAACTCCACACCATTCTCCGGAAACTTGAACCGCTTCTGCACGACCGACGTCAGCTCCCTGATCCTCCTCCCCTTCTCCCCTGCAAAATCAGTCGCGGAACCCACAATCAGCAACAGAAGAATCGACCACAAACACAACCAACAGCAACGACCCAATATTTGTTATAGAACCAGAATGCAAAAAAGAACAAAACTTTGGAACCGACCCAGAACGTTCTGCGTGCGGGTGGCTCTGATGATGATCTCGGTCCGCATGGGCGTGACCCTGACCTCCACGCCAGAGTACCCATCCTCGGCGAGCTCCCTGGTCAAGACCTCATTGAGCTCGGCGAAGAACACTCCATCAGCTACAAACTGCGTGTGTATCAACGTCACGCCCATCAAAAAACTCAAATTTGGGCAGAGAATTTTGCTCCCCAAGGGAGCTCATTTTCGGCAGCTAGAAACGGGCAGGAACGAAAGCACGAAGTCGAAGCAACCGAGGGACTGACCTTCCTCTTCTTGCTGATCTGGGTCGCCATGCTGCGAGATTCCGAACCTGGGCACTTCGCAGGGTGTTGGGTCGCCCGAGATCTGTGGCGTCCGCGTCGTGGCGGTGCCGGAATTTTCTGCGAAACCCTAGCTTCGGGGAAGATGAGGATACGGGGAACGAGGTTCTTATATGTAGGGCGGGGCCGTGACTGTAAGCGAATCGGACGGCTATGGTGAATTAGATCCTCCTTTCAACGGCCTGGATGGGCCACTCTTTCTTTCTTTTTTTCCCTCCTTTCTTTCTCTTGGGTGCGATTCAGATTCTTTGAGCGTACGATCAACATGACCTAACTAAATCCTTACTCGTTAGTCGCTATTAGATCACACACTTCAAAAGAAAACATAACCGTTCAATGATTTTGATTTAAAAGGATAACTAATGTCGTGACGATAGTATAATGAGTAAATTTTGGTACTTTTAATGGTTGTGTAGGCTAATCCTCTTCGGATGCACTCTTTTTATAATTCATGAGTGACAAGCATTTCTTAATATCCATTCTCGATCATTGAAATCATATTCCAAGTCCATATGTAATGATTATAAGTGTTTCCCACTTGAGGAGCTCAATGGCAAGCTCGGTCGAGATAACTGCCCGAGTGCTACTGGCATCTCCGTCAATTGTTCTTGTCTAAGAGTTCAACTGCATTATTGTTCTTGTGACCTTTGAGTCGATTTGATTTTGCCAACCTTCACAAGTCGATGTCAATGCTTCTTGCCTCCACTAACATTGACTTTACTAGGGTCTACTCAACTATCAATCAGCAATCGAAAACTGTTCCCGAATAAATTCTATTGGCTTCTCACCGTCAACTTTGAGATTTGACTTAGATTGCATTCACTATCTATATCAGATCACATGTGCTGGTCAGATCACCTATTCATGCTCAAACATATTCTATTACTTGGTCAATACTTGCAAATAGTCTCGACTTCGTTTGCTCGATAACTCTACTGTTTCATTGTGGGTCAACTTAAGAGATACCTCCTTGTCTTCAGTGGTCCTAGCATTGGTCATCAGAGTTTGCTTGGGTTAACATCATATCATCCACAGCAATGGTCGTGAACAGTCAATGGCATCAACTCCTTCCTGACTTTAATCCTTTGACATTACAGTTGATGATCTCTTTGCAGATGAGTTACTAAATCCCTAGAAGTCGGATGAATCATCGAACGGCTACTGAAAACCAAGTTTTCATGTCAACACCAGACCATAAAAATGCACTACGACAACCCTCAATGACCTTTGAATTACTTTCTCTGGCAACGCAAAAACTCCCCACACCAAGAGGTGACAATTCTATAGAGAACTGAATTAACCAGCTGCAAACATCCAGCAAAAGACAGTCTCTGAGAGCTCCGGCTTTCGATTCTACTCAAAATCTTATCAATGACAGGCTTGCATTCCTTTTCTGAGAGTGTTGACACTCAAAATTACCCATGGTGGGAGTGGGCTAGTTACAAGTCACAGAGGATATAAAGTACGACCCACATGACATAAATCCGGAAAAAAGGCCATGAGTCAGGCCCAGAGGCATTGGAAAGATTTGAGGTAGTTATCGACAGGATATGTCATAGAAGTGTCAACAAGTCCAAGATCACGAGCTTTGCACATGTCGTCGACAAATTCAAAATCATAAGCTTTGCACATGACGTCAACAAATCCAAGATCACGAGTTTTGCACGTGACGTCGACAATTCCAAAATCACGACTTTTGCACGTGATGTCGATAAGTCTAAAATCATTGATGAAATACATAGTGACACGTGGTGAAGAAATTCATTTACACGTGTCAAAATGTGAAGATATGACCGCAGGCGTGAAGATCAAGAAAGTTAGAGAATAATACTTGGGAAATAGCAAGAAATAAAGAGACGCGTGGAAGAAAATAAGCTATTACGTGATGCCCAATGAGCGTAAGCAATATCGATAAGTCAGGAAGCGGTTAAAGCGCGAAACGTAAGGAAGTGGAAAACAATTTTCAAGGAGAAGTGGTCAGTCAATAGTTATCAAACTGCTCTATAAATACTAAAGGATTTCCAATGTAGAGAAGACCATTTGCAAACAACACAACACATCTTTTATCTCGCATTACTCTTAGCGCATTAGGAGTAGTCGTAATTATAACTTTCAGATTCCACGTCGTAGATTCAATTCTGGCGAGAGTTTTTATCAGGTTTAGCATTGTTGATTAAATTCCAATGTTGTGCCACCAATTTAGCGTTATCAATTAAATTTTGGCATTGTGCTTGGAATATAGCTGTTGATTAGATTGCATCCATATTCTCTCAAGTTACGTTATTAATTAGATTCTGGCGTACCTTGAATGGTAATGTCGCATATTAGTTATGCCGTTGATTAGATTCCGACATAACTTGGTCTCGGTATTTGTAAGTTGTCATCTCATTGTTAGTATTGTCGAGTTTGGTATATTATCGAGTCAAGTTGTAATATATAAGTTGGGCTTAATAAATGCATTTGACACTTTCTGTCCGAGCTTGATTCAAAACCCTAATCTCCTCTAATAAAATCTAAAACGCAGCGTTCGGTGAAAGATTTTTTACGGGATAAAACTGGCGAAACATCTTTTTGGCACGCCTGATGGAACTTTTATTGAGTTAAGTAGAGAGAGTGCTATGCCATGCACCCGGAGTAGAACCAACTCGAATAATACTACTTACGAGCAAGCTGCATCGATGGCGGAAGATAATACTCGTGCTGAGACATCATCCGCTCAACTTCTTCATACCGAGGTTGTTAACCAATCTCGAGAGGAGGTCACAGATATGTCGAGGCAGCGTGCTAAAAATAGAAGGCAAACTGAGCTCACACCAGTTGCACTTTCTACCATGAGGCGGACTATTGAAGAAACTTAGAACGAGTTTGCTGATTATGTGGTAAGACATATGACTGAAGTGGTTAGGCCTTTGATCATTAACACTTATCATGAATGCATGCAAGATCAACATGGATGGTCCATCGCACCAACCCAACTAAGAACAGAATCTCCGTTAGCATTGGGGAGTCCTGCAATACAGTTTGGAACAATGATGCAAAGTACGTCTACGATCCTACCCATTCGAATATTACCAAGAGGAGAAACCTTGCCAATAGCACCCAGCGAGGGATTTCCTCATGCTAACGCGGACCCAAATGGAGGAATTGCTCGACAGTCGGTGATCAATAAAAACCTCCAAAGAGGACATCAGATTACTCAGGTGCAAAGCTCCCCTGTGATCCAAGTAAATTCTCCACCTGTAATCCTAGATGTTCATAATCTTGCAACACTCTTGCTTAGGGGGAAAGAACATATCCAATAGATAAACAATCAACTACAACATTAGGCACCCCAGCCTGCAGTGCCTAACGTAAATTGGCATTTTCCACCCCCTATGAGTCCAAATGTTCAAGTCTAGCAACCATTGCCAACACAGTTAAACCCACCAGTCAACTCACATATGATTGCTCACAACGTACCACAGCTAATGTAGCCGTAACTTCAACAATAGTCACAGTTACCACAACAGCTATTCTACCAATTACCTCATCAAAATCTAAACCAGCCATTGCCATCTAATTATGTTGTAGCTCCTACGCCCGTCGTGGGTCAAATACGAAATCAGTTGATAGTGGATCCTGTGATGAGAGGATATGGTTATGATATGGGATACCTCCCAAACGTTTATAGAATACCATATCCTAATTTGATGGATACTATACTATATCCAAGGGGTTTTAAAATGCCAGAATTTACATTGTTCACTAGAGAGGAAGATTAGTCCACTTTTGAACATGTTAATCGTTTTTTGGCTCAATGTGACAATGCAGCTCATGCTGATTATTGGAAGTTGAGGTTATTTCCCTTATCTTTGTCAAAAATTGCGTTTACTTTGTATACTGCTTTACCTGCAAATTCGGTTACATCATGGGAACAGATGGAAAGGTTATTTCATTGCCAATTTTAAAGGGTTGTGCTGGATTCGTCGGTAGTTGATCTTTTGACCATGAGACAGTTAGCTAATGAATCTGTCGATCAGTTCATTCTAAGTTTAAAAGGGCAAGGAATAAGTGTTTAATCCCTTTACTTGAAAAGACTTTTGCGGATCTCACTTTTAATGGACTGAAGTTTGAAATCCGAGAAAGAATGGTTAGACAACCATATTCAGATCTGTTTCAGTTATCAACCATAGTTACTAAGCATGAAAGTCTTCTTCAGGAAAAAGACAAAAGGTATGGTCGACAGGGTGAAGTTCGATGGGCTGATGTTAACGAGAGCAAGGATGAAATTGAATCAGCAGATATAACAGATGTGGCTCTTGCTAAAATGGTGATTGATAAGCCATACGTCTGCCAGGCTCTAAAGCTAGCAAGAGTTCAAGAAAAATCCAACTTCATGTCCATGGCTAAGGAACCCATTTTTTATTCTTTCGATATCAATAAAATAGAGGAAATATTTGACTTATTATTAGCCGATGGACAAATTAGACTGACGGAGGGTCAGGTCTTACCCACCAAAGAAGAATTAGCGGGAAAGAAGTATTGTAAATAGCATAATTCATGGAGCCATGCCACCAATGACTGCCTTGTATTTAAAAAAAACATCCAAGAAGCTATTAAGCAAGGGAAGATAAAATTCTCTGAGGATAAAGGTAAGTTCCCGATGGAAGTTGATGTCGATCCTTTTCCTGTAATGACAAGAATGGTGTCATTAAGGATAAAGACCAGGGGACATCAGCTACATCATTTTTGCGAAAAGTGTAAACGATTGTTGGAGCAAGAGAAACATTACTCCAACAGTCAGAGACGTCCGCCTAGTGAAGTTATTGACAAATTTTGCGACTTGGTTCTCATTGATCCATATGATGAACAAACTCCTTCTATGGGTGTTAATCGTTGTCGCGACCCACCTCACGAGGACTGAACTCGGTAAGACGGGTTTAGAAATAAGTGTTCATGAAATGGTTCATATGACATATCATAGAAAATGATTTTATATAAATCTTTTGATCATTCATACGATCCATTGATCATAAACGTGGATCTTCTCTAAATCCATATCTCGCGTGACAGCGGATCGATTTTGTCTTTTTTAGGAGTCGCCACTAGCCTAGGTCGGGGGTCGGCTAGAATACCCAATCGAAACGCGAGAATTTCATTTCGGTTTCTACGAAAACTAGAGATCAAAGGTTCGGGGACTAGCTTACGTTAATATTTCTATTAACACCCTTTTGGTACCACTAAACTTAACATGGTTGTTATCTAAGTTGTCATGCATTTGTTCTTTACCATTTTCATGTTTGAAGTCTAAGTCCACTAGGTGATCATGCATCTTGTTTTTGTATTTTTATTTAAGATTCTAAACTAATCTTATCTTAGTCTAGAAAAAGAAAGAAACAATCAATTGTATTGAAAAAACATTTCGAAAAATAAAAACTCAAAATATTGAAAAGACGAGCCAATTCTAAGTGTGAGAAAGTAAAAACCCGCAACTCGTCGGGCGTTTATTACAACACAAATTGAAAACCTGAGACATGATCGGAGATGAATAAATTGAGTACAAATTGAAACCGGATCGGACATCGGTTTAGTGCCTTCATCAAATGAATACAAATGGAGACCGGATTGGACATCAGTCAATCGCCTTGATTTTTTTTTTACCATTTCGGATTATCCTCCCATGGACCGCTTCTTGGATATCGGTGTTTACATTCATTACATTCATTCATGACAAACAATGCACAATGAAACAACAACAAAAAAAAAATAAAGGTGCAACCAATTCACTAATCAAACACGGGCATTAGGATCGGCCTTTTGTTTTTCATGTATTTCGATTCACCACCCACCTAATTATCTAACATTATTTGATCAATGGTTAATGATAATGGGTTACCATTTGCATTCACAAAACGACAACTCATATCAATTAACTCCTAAAATCGGGTTCTAAATGATCACAACGGACTACCGGCCGAACATGCATCGGGCCTAACATTCATCTAACAAATACATGCATAGCAATGAAATAAGCATGCATTTAAGCCCATGGGCCTTATTTCGAAGCCAATCAAACAATGAGAAGTGGGCTTCATAAGAAGACCACTTATTCAGTTTTTATCAAATTCGGATTGCTTATGTTCAGATGTGATTAACTACTCTAATGATGTCCAAATGAAGTGATTCAGGTGTCATTAGAAAGCTCACGACATGAGGATCAAAATTCAAGAAGACCATTTTTTCTAATTCCTAGCCGATTTTCCCGAAAATGACAAATTTACCCTCGGTGACAGACTGGATCCGATTTTGTTATGATTTCAAAATAATGGCAGGAAAAATATCAAACCTTATCAAAACCACGTGAGAATTTTTGTACAGTTAGGATTCTCCGTGTGCAACAAGTCTCATTTTTGAGTTTTGCTAAAAAGCCCTCCAAATTTTTATAAAATTCGGTTTTTGCGAAGGACTCAATTGCAAATCACATTTTAGCCTGAGAAGACCTTTTATGAAATTTTGAGCATTGACCCTTCAAAAATTGTTATTTGGCCCTCAAATTCTCCAGACAACATAATGAGACCTCAATGAACAACTTTGTAGTTTTGATTTTTTGCAAAAAAGGACTCTAACTTTATCAAATTCGGAAAAACATCTTCTGAACTCTAAAGGAATGAGAATCAGATCTGGACACAGATACTGATCGGATTGTGAAAATTCCTTTTAAAAATCCAAATGACCTCCGATTTTGATGAAATTAGTATCAATGGAAAGATCTCGATCTCAGTGTGAACTTTCATGAAGAAAACTTTTTCAGATTTTGAACACACGAATTTATGAAAATCGAAGAACACACGAAGGTCAATCAGAAACAGTCTGTCACTCGATCTACACCTAGATGACGTTGCAGATCGTACCATGCTAACATGCTTGTAATTTTATGAAAATTTTATGATGAACAGATTAAGATGTGATCTACAACTTTCATGAAGAAAGTTTTTTCAAAAAATGATCGTAGAAAATCAGAAAAATCATAGAATATCACAACATCAATCAGGATATCATCAGAACAGATCTGCACATTACATTCCAGATTCTGATCCTAACTTCCGAAATAGTTTTGACATAGGAAATCAAGTCCGATCAAGGCATATGATATATCAAATCGAAGCTTAAGACGTGCTCTACAATTCTCTAGTTCATCACTTCGCAAGATTTGACATTAACGAGCTGAAATTGGCATCACAAGTATGCAGGTTCAGTATACACGAATTTGCAGAATCATGTTCAAGTGCACTTACCTTGTTCAACAATGCTCCGGCGCAAAATCGAGCGATCCGGCCTCCGTGTTCAGATCAAAGACAGCACGGATAAGTCTCGGAAAGCTTGGCCAACCTATGATAATAGATCGCACAAACTAAGTGAGAATCGGTCCGTTCTTGCACTATCAAGCTAGTAACGAAGAATCAAATCAAAAGACACGATCCGATGGCCGTTCAATGAGAATCTGGCCACCATAGCGACATGAAGACGCTGAGGATGCTGCTGGAGGTTCGGGATCGCTGGTGATCCGCCGGAAAATGGCCGACGATGAAGATATGGCTGGCGGCCGAGAGAGAGAGTGAGAGAGAGAGATACGTGAGAGAGTATGAGAGAGAGAGAGAGAGAGAGAAGAGAGAGAGAAACCAGATCTGAAAAATGAGAGAGTTCTTTAATTTTGGAGGGAAAAAAACACTATATACTCCCTTCAACATTGAATATTAGCCCTTAGATTGATCTAATGGTTTAGAATGCATCCTTAATGATTAAGAATATTCCTTATGGGCTAAGGATTGGTGACATGGCACTATGAATGGACATGATCAATTCTAGATGAATGGCCATGATTGATTTGCTTATCCCCTAATTAATTTGCTTAATCCTTAAGGAAGGGCATTTTGGTAATTTTCACTTATGGGCATTTTTGTAATTTTTGATCAAGGACATTTTTGTAATTTTTGAGCTCAAAGGGATGGGGCCGGCCTTGGTTAGTCGGAATGGATCGTCGGTCTCTGAATTTTTAACCGAAAAATGGCCAATCCGATCGGACCGGTTCAATTTGAATCAAACCGAGTTAAGCCGATTAATCCCAAATTTGGCCTTATTGAACTAGTTCAATCTTTGATTCATTTGTTCCAATTTTGTGTGACTTGATGATTAATTAAGCCCATTAATATCGAATCAAATTAGATTGAACCGATTTGAAATTTATGCACAAATTGATCCAATTTAGCTTGTTTGTCTCAATTGGTTTTGAATTTGGGTAATTGCATGGCCAAGCAAGACTAACAAATTTAATTGAAGTCCAATTAACCAAATTGAATCACAATTCATCAAATTGAATATTAGTCTAGAGTGGGTCAAGTTGAATTGCACTAATTGGACCAATTACTCTTAGACTACTTAATCATTGGATCACTAAATTGATCAAATTGACTCAAATTCATGTGAATCTTCCAAAATTGATTTTGAATTTGGATTTGATATAAGAAATTAGGCTCATTCGTGTCTCAATTGCGCAAGTCATGAAGAATCGATTCAGATCACTGATTAGGGCCAAAATTGGGGGTTTTTGTGTTTGACTTGGAATTACAAAATTGGTTCCAAAATTGAATATAAGATGACTTCTAGATCAAATGTCATGAAGAAAACTAACCTAAAAAATGACTAGAAATGAAGTAATTTCATTTTTGGTCGATTTTGAATCAAATTCAGCAATTTGGGAAAAAGTTGATTCTAAACCGATTTTTGCAAAATTTCAAATGCCAAAGGTAAATTGAATGTGAAATCGGATGATTTTTGAATTTTTACATTTTCCGATTTTTTGGTCAAAGGTTTGACCAAAAGTCAAACCCTAGTTGACTTTTCACTAGAAGCTTGATTTTATGATCAAATCTTTGAATTTTTCTGAAATTTCCACTTCTAAAGTGAAATTAAACTTGAAAGGAATCTTTTTATACGAAAAGCCCCAATTTGACCCGGGGTTGATTTTTGGTCAAAGGGTTGATCAAAAAGTCAACCCGAAAGTCAACCGTTTGACTTTTCGGGTTTTTGCATAAAATGAATAGGAAATCATCTACAGAAGCCTGGCCAACAGACATAATTTAAAAATGACATTTTTTGCTCAAGAAATGGGTTCCGTCGCGATCAGAAACCATAATCTCGAATTTTCTATTTTTAATGACCTGTCGGCTAAAAATTAGGTGTCAACAATCGTCATAGAGGCCGTCGAAGCCATAATAAGGCTATTACATCATTCAAGCAAAGGTACGAAGAAGGTGATCCGACTATTGATACTTTGGGAGAGCCTAGTGGTAAATTTGATTGTTATGTTAGTTACGCTCCACCACTTTCATACAATGGGAAGATTGAGTCAAGTGGATGGGGTTCTAACTTTCTTGATCGAGAGGATCTTTACACAGACCCTTATCCACCATGTCGACAAATTCTAAAAGTGCCAAGAGACCCATTTGTAGGTTAATGGTATGAGGCCGGCAGAACTCAAAATCACAGCTCAAACCTAATGTGGACTCAAAAAAGCATAATGCAGAGGAAAAGAAAAAAGTATCAGCTCCAACAACAAGTAAGTCAAGTTCATATCAAGTAGATTAAACCAACCTTGATCACAGAATAAGAGGTCAAGCCAAAGTACCATAAGCGTGGGAACTTAGTTTGAAAAAGAAAACCAGGAATTCAATCGTCAACATCTAGTCGACCTCAACAATCTTCACCAAAGCAAGATGTTGAGCCTGCGCGGTATGAATCACAACAATTGTCAAGATCAATCTCGTCGTTGAGTTCTCGCATGGTTTGAGTATGCCTTTCATCGAACCTTCGGGTTATGACGGTAGAGCCAGATCATTCGGCAGAAGTTACAATGGAAGAGAAAGAAAAAATAGAATTTCACTTTGATATAAGAGGAAGTTGTTGAATTCGAGAAACCTCCATTCAAGGGTTCAAACCATTTAAGGGCTCTGAATATCAACGCAAAAATTAATGACCGACCTATATCTCGAGTGTTAGTGGACGGGGGATCTACACTGAATCTCATCCCATATCGTTTCTACAAGAAACTGGGAAAGCGCGACGAGGAGATTATTCCATCGAACATCCAATTGTTTGACTTTACTGGAGAAATCTTCGAAGTTAAAGGAATTTTCATTGCTGGCTTAACCGTTGGCACCAAAACTTCTAGGACGTTTTTTTATGTGATTGATGCAAATGGATCTTACAATTTACAATTGGGCCAAGATTGGATCCATGATAATCAATGCGTACCATCAACTCTCCATCAGATGCTAGCATTTTGGAATGGGAATAAGGTAGAATAAGTCAAGGTAAACACCAAGTCACAGACAACCTACGCATATGTATCTTCAACTCGCCAATTGGCATTGGAAAACAGTATATCCATCAATAAGCCATCTCTCATTGACCCCAATAATATTGCATTCTGTCGTTTCGATAAAGGGATCATTGAGTGAGTCCCGAAGAGTCAACTGGCGGCACAATTAAATAAGGTTGTCCATGGAGAACCTTATATTGTTAAAAGACCTCATTGAGAGGTACTCGGCCTATCGGGCCAAGCTCGTAGAACAATCCATAGAAGCTGTCAATGGAATCCTTGAATTCGAAGAGTCACCCATAAAAAAATTGAAAAGTCAATTGAAGCTCAAGACCCGTTACAAAAGGTCAACCTTGGGCTAGGCAATGAACATCGGCCTATTTACATAAGTTCGTTGATCGATGATGACTTCAAAGCCTAGTTAGTGAGACTCTTGAAGAAGTACAGGGATTGTTTTGCCTGGGACTATAAAGAAATGTCAGGATTAAGCAGAGAAGTCGTCGAACATCGACTGCCCATAAAAAAGGGGTTTAGGCCTCATAAACAACCACCCAGACGGTTCACCCCGAAAGTTATCCTTAAAATAAAAGAAGAAGTGAAGCGATTACTAGCAACTGGATTTATTAGGACGGCATGGTATGTCGAGTGGTTATCTAACATAATCCCGGTAAAGAAAAAGAACGGGAAGTTATGTGTCTGTATCGATTTCCCAGACTTAAACGCAGCCACACCCAAGGATAAGTACTAAATGCCAATGACGGATATGTTAGTGGATTCGGTTTCTAGAAATGAAATTATGTCATTAAGGGATGGTCATTCAAGTTACAATCAAATATTCACCGCTAAAGAGGATATCCAAAAAACTGCATTCAGATGACCCAAGACTATTAGCACCTTTGAATGGCTCGTCATGCCATTTGGATTAAAGAATGCAGTGGCAACTTATCAGAGAGCCATGAACTTCGTCTTTCATGACATGATTAGGGACTTTATGGAAGTCTACATCGATGATATTATTGTCAAATTAGACAAGGTATGTCATTTAAATTATTTAGAACAAGCTTTTATTAGGATGTAGAAATTTGACTTGAAAATGAATCCATTGAAATGTGCTTTTGGAGTAAGGGCTGGTAACTTCTTAAGATTCCTGATTAATCAAAGAGGAATTGAAATTAATAAGAATAAAGTTAAGGCCATTTTAGAATTGCCACCCCCTACAGCCAAAAAGCAAATTTAGATGATTTTAGGAAAGATAAATTTTTTGCGTCGATTCATCGCTAACCTGTCAGGAAAAATTGAGGTGTTTTCCCCATTGTTGAAGTTGAAGAGTCAAGAAGAGTTCGTATGGGAAGACAAACACCAATATGCTTTTGACCAAGTTAAGCGGTTCCTGATTAATCCACCATTATTGATGCCCTCTGAGAGCAAGTCAACCATTGAAATTGTACCTGGCCCCTACCGATACTACCATCGGATGTATGCTGGCATAGGAGAATAATGAAGGCAAAGAGCAAGCAGTGTATTATTTGAGTTGGATGTTGAATGACCCTGAAACAAGATACACTGCAATTGAGAAGCTATGTTTGTCATTGTTTTATGTGTGTACTAAATTATGTTATTATATACTGCTGACTACGGTGCAGATGATATGTAAAACAAACATGATTAAGTACATGTTTACTCAGCCTATTGTTAAAGGGTGAATTGCCAAATGGGCTTTTGCTTTGACCGAAATAAATTTGGTCTTTGTTCCACTTAAAGCAATAAAATGACAAACTATAGTAGATTTCATTACGCAATATCCTAGGGTACAAGATGAAAGTAATGAGGGATACGTTTATATGGTCCCATGGCAACTTTACTTCGATGGATCCAGTACTCTTGGGCCCGCTGGGGCTGGGATCATGATAATATCTTCTCATGGACAAAAAACGAAACTTATGTTCAAAATGAATTTCGAATGTTCCAATAATTAGGCTGAATATGAGGCCTTAATTGTTGGTTTGAACATCATGACCAACATGAAAATACATTTCGTCAGAGTTATAGGGGACTCTCAATTGGTGATAAAGCAATTATCTGAGAAGTACTAGTGTCTTAATGAGAATATTATATCTTATTATTCACTAGCCAAAGAGCTCATAGATTACTTTGACTACTTTGAGTTGATCTATATTAAAAGAGAGCATAACACAGAGGCCAATGACTTAGCACAAATGTCTTTCGGTTACAAAATATCAAAAGAGTTTGCTAACCATATTATTATCCAGACCAAGATTTTACCGTCAATGAACAATAAAATTATGTTTACACAATCAACAGAAACTTTTGTCGACAACATGACTGTTGACGAAGTAGCAACCCAAGATTGTAGGACTCCATTTTTAGAGTATCTCAACAACTCAGTCTCTAGTGATGAAAATTTCAAAAGAAAAGCCTATAACTATTTGATGATTGGAGATGAGTTATATCGCAAGACTGTGAATGGGTTATTACTCAAGTGTTTGGGACAGCAAGAATCTGTGATAGCAATGGCCGAGGTTCATGAAGGTATATGCGAAGCCTATCAATCAGGGATAAAAATGAAGTGGTTGCTCCATCGACATAGTTACTTTTAGCCAACTATCACTCGAGACTGCATAAGTTATGCTAAGGGATGTGAAGATTGTCAAAGGCACAGTCCCATTCAGCATCTTCCCGCGGCCGTAATGAAACCTATCATCAAACCTTGGCCGTTTAGAAGCTGGGCAATGGATATAATAGGAAAAATTTACCCCCCTTCGTCAAGGAAACATAGCTTTATTTTGGTTATCATCGACTATTTTACCAAGTGGGCTGAAGCGGCTTCGTATAAGAGTATAACACAAAAGATAATGAAAGAGTTTATCGATGAGCATATCATCTATCGATTTGGCATTCCAAAATCTATAACTACGGATCAAGGCACGGTTTTTATTGGACAAGAGGTGATTAGTTTCACCAAGGCTAGAGGTATCAAGATTATTCATTCAACTCCTTATTATGCCCAAGCCAATGGTCAGGCTAAAGCCTCCAATAAAGCCATCATAGCATTAATTAAACGACACCTGGAGGATAATCCCAGAGAGTGGGATGTATTGTTGTTAACTACATTATGGGCTTATAGAACATCTAAAAGACTGCTACAGGGATTAGCCCATATATGCTCACTTACGGACAAGAGGCAATTGTCCCTGTTGAAGTTATGGTTCAATCCCTACAAGTCAGACTCTAAAACAACTTGGCCAAGGAGGAATATGACGAGTTAATGTACGCCAACATTGATGAATTGGGAGAAAACTGGACGATTGCCTTGGAAAAGTTAATCCTCCAGAAAGATAGAGTTGCCAAAGCATATAATAAACATGTAAAGCATAAACAGTTCGAAATTGGTGACCTAGTCTGGAAGATCATTTTGTCAACGAGTCTGAACAGTGAAAAGTTTGGTAAATGGTCACCAACTTGGGAAGGACCATTCATGGTAACCGAGGCATTTGTCGGAAATGCTTATCGATTAATGGATATCGACGAAAATGAATTTATCCGTGCTATCAATGGCAAATATTTGAAGAAGTATTATCCTACTATATGGGAGATGCGAGACATGCAAGAAAAAAAGACGCTTGTCCTAGGTAACGGGACCCGAAGTTCGGTGAAATCAAGACAAGAAATTGCTGTATGCCAGAGCATTTTCAGAGATAAAAGGAGTGGATAGCATGGGCAAATCCTCGATAGCATGACCAACCAATTCAAAACCCGCTATGGCAAATACATCAAGCATAGTGATGGACATGTATCCCCAAGGAAAAAAGAAGCAGTTGCTGGAAGAGGACCAGAAAGTGATGGCGGAGCCCAATAGCCCATGTCCCAGGTCATAAGATGACATACTGACCTCGAGAGCGACGTCGATCCTGGCAGCTGTCCATGAAAGTTGAGTTTCTTGGTTAGCCTTCAAGCGAATAAACCATTTGTGAAAATCCTCTTCGTAAGAGGGGAAACTTCAAAATCGAGAAGACCCGGTGGACCACACATTTGCAATAGAAGAATATTGTAGTGCCAAAGTCTCACTGTGCTTGTATGGGAAATGGAATTGGAGATTCACAGGAATATTGAGATGGTCCATGAAGTTGGGGCCCTGAGAGAAACAGTTGTATTGATCCTCGACAACTTTCAGTAAATGAAAAAAGCAATTACCAGTGCATAGATCTTCTTTAAACTTGTCAAAAGCCGCAATGTAGTCGCTAGCCGAATATTCAGACTTTTTGGATGCTATAAGAAATGATAGATCAAGATCGGAAAAGGGTTCAAAAAAGGATTTTTAGGGTTTAAAGAAGAAGATGCGGTGGTGGAACGAAATTTTTACAAGAATGCAGGACGAAGAAGACGATTTGAAAAGTCACGGCTGTTCGAAGAAGATACAAGGTGATGTGTCCAAAGAATATTGAATGAAGAATTCGTATGGACTGCTCGAAAGGAAGTCAAGGGACAAAAAAGCATGATTATCGCCTAGGGATTCGTACATAGACAAGGTACATCTTTAAAAGAAATAACTTCAAATTTATTCCTTTTAAAATGGGGCATATATTGACACTCAAAATTACTCCTAGTAGGAGTGGACCGGTTACAAGTCACAAAGGACATAAAGTATGGCCCATAAGGCATAAATCCGGAAAAAGGCCGTGAGTCAGGCCCAAAGGCATTGGGAAGATTTGAGGTAGTTATCGACATGACATGTTATAGAAGTGTCGACAAGTCCAAGATCACGAGTTTTGCACGTGACGTCGACAAATTCAAGATCACGAGCTTTGCACGTGACGTTGACAAGTCCAAAATCACAAGTTTTGCACGTGATGTCGATAAATATGAAATCATGGATTAAATACATGGTAACACATGGTGAAGAAATTCATTTACACGTGTCAAAAGGTGATGATATGACTGTGAGCATGAAGATCAAGGAAGTTAGAGAATGACACTTGGGAAATAGCAAGAAATAAAGAGACACATGGAAGAAAATTAGCTATTACATGATGCTCAAGGAGCGTAAGCAACATCGATAAATCAGGAAGCGGTTAAAGCGCGAAACATAAGGAAGTGGAAAACGGCTTTCAAGGAGAAATGATCGGTCAACAGTTATCAAATTGCTCTGTAAATACTCAAGGATTTTCAATGTAGAGAAAACATTTTGCAAACAACACAACACATCTTTTATCTAGCCTTACTCTTAATGCACTAGGAGTAGTCGTAGTTGCAACTTTCAGATTCCATGTCGCAGATTCAATTCCGACGAGAATCTTTATCAAGTTCAACATTGTTGATTAAATTCCAATGTTGTGCCACCAGTTCAGTATTGTCGATTAAATTCCGGCATTGTGTTTGGGATATAGCTGTTGATTAGATTTGTTGACACCTAAATTTCGACCAACCATTTAATAATAATTTGCATAAAAAATTAGGGATTAAATTTTAACCCTTAAACAAAAATATTAAAATTGCATAGCATATAGTTTAAGTTCATATAGATTAGTTGCATTCCATATCGAACCAGCGGTGGTAAGAAAGCTGAAAATTCATCGCATAAACTGAACTCAAGCACTCAACTCACTCAAGGGATTGAAGGCCAAAATTCACAAGTCTAAAAGACTTTGGTTATTTTAATTTGAGCTTAAATCAACCCGAATTAATTTATCCCATTTAAAATTAAAATAAAATTAAATGATAAAACATAAGTCTAAGCCTATTAGGACTAGGAAGCCCGGTTGATTAATCTAGGATTGTGATATAAATATGTGGTTATACGTCATAATCAAGGGGGCTCTCATAATTGCCAAAACACAATTCTTAAGAGCATGAGAGAGTTAGAGCGAAAAGAGAGAGAGGGAGCTTGGCTTGAGCTTACACGGCCAAGCCCCTATCCTTTCGCGGCCAGACCTGTGGCCGCACCGCCGACAACGACGTTGAACTAGCCCTTTGATGACGAAGCCGCCCAGAGTTGTTTGCTGCTCCAAGTTCAACACCCACGGTACATAAGGAAGAAGACGTTCGTGACGGAGTGCACGGTCATCCACACTTCACTTCAATAATTCTTGCCCAAATCTTACCTTCTTTGTGGGGCCAATATAAGTTGTTGAGGAGAAGAAGACAAAAAAGGAGAGGTTGATTCTTCATCAATATCTAATATTTGCATCCCATTATTATTCTTTTCCTCTTTCTTCTTGCACCCCTACTGAATTCCACATGCAGAAAGTGCCAAAAGGGGAAGAAGAGACACTATAGATAGAAAGACAGAGCACATCGTCTGAGCTTTGAAGATTGAGACTTCTCTTCGAGAGCTGTAAGCCTCGCTACGAGTCCCCTCACAAACGAGCAGCTGCACACCGAGAGTACCAGTCCAGTCTCATAGAGCTTGTTTGAGGTTGCTTCGCGAGCTCTCCAATCAATCATGAGTCCCATGGCCTCACCCGCCGTCAGCTACCTGCCAGTCGTCTGCTCCACCCGGTCTCGATCCGCAAACCCGATCTGGCATCAAGCTCGAATTTGGAAGTTATCCGTAAATTAGGTAAGAAACTTTATCCAATATCGTTTCAAATATTTAAATTCCTAATTCGAGTGATTTTGTTGTCTTTGGTTAGTTAGTAGATATATTTGAATGATGCAAGGCATATTCGCAAGATTCCAAAAAATACACTAAGTTTGGAAACTTTCCTAACTTAATAACGTGTCGAGACGACTATTCGATCTCAACCATGAGATACGATACACGGTGGCACAAAAAATCTCTATCTTATCCATAACCATTTGAATGTGATAATAGATTTTATTTTGTTTCCAAATTCAAACGAATAGCCTTCCATCAATATCTATAACCACATGGATATGATTGCCAGTTTATATCGTTTCCCTAATTCAAAGATAATAAAACAAATCTTGCAGATCGCGTGGATTGGTTTTAATCGTGGTGGTTATCTGTCTATTTGATTTATTTCCTTTGAAAAGAAAATTCCAAAAATAGATTAGTTAGGGTTTGAATTGATCTTATTAGAAGATAATGATGCATGTTTAGAATAGGTTTAGAATAACTTTCTTTGAATAAGTCGATAGGATAACTTTTTAATTTAAATTAGGAATTAGAGTAATTTATTTCCTAATTTAATTTAGATATTATCCTGATCTCGATGGTTCATTTTAGGGTAATTCATGATTTCGAATTTTCATAAAAATACCAAAAAGAAGTCACTTTAGGATAAATCAAATCATTTTCTCTAGGATAGATTACATGTTAATTTGAGTAATTTTTAATTCCTAATTTCATTGGAAAAATACCAAAAATAAATCATTTGCCAGTCATTAGAATTATGTCACGTCGTCCCATGTCATATAGTTTGCATGTTAGGCTGTATTAATCATATGTTAATTTTTGCACGTCATTACATATAGGTTAGCTTTCATTCAAATAAGTGAAAATCCAAAAAAATATTGAATGAACTGCTTGTTAATTAGAAATCATGTTAGGATTATTGATGTGATTTTCTAGTTAATAATGCAGATGCTTACGTTGCTTCAAGGTAAGTAATTCTCCCAATCTTACAATTTCTTTAATGTTTTGATTATTGGGTGTTACTTTGGTGGTTTACGTACTCGTATGATCACTTCACATGCTAATAATTAAGTTAAAATGAATCAAAACTATCTGCCAAAACATTTTTTGAAAAGAAAATGTACCAAAATGGCGTTAGACTAGATCTAGCGTAACTAAGTTCTCAAGCTTAGAATCTCTAGTTCGTAGGAATAAAACATATCTCCCTATGTTTTATTTAGGTTTCTAATCAACCTACTACAAATATATTAGTAGCGACTCCAAGCATGAAAACTTTTGTATATTAAAAACTTAAACCCTAAGTTGCGAATTGGTAAGGCTTGGAAGGGCCCGAGTTGAGCTTAGTTTTAATAATCTATTAGCCTGAGAAAATTTTAGGTCGCGACAGCTTGGCGACTCCGCTGGGGACTTGAGTTAAAACTCTTAGTGGACTTAGGCCAATTTTTCTTTTCAAAAAATATTTTTACTTGGCAGCGAGGATCCTAGGTACGTCCATAACATTTTAGGTATTAAATGTTTTTGCAGAATGGGAGATATATGGGGAGGAGTGATTGTTAACCTTTGTTTTGTAGGGAGATATTTGGATGTATGATTTATTTTATGCACGAAGCGCTGTATGATATAACATGCTGTGTATATCTTGCAATTACACTACACCATACACATGACCCGTTGCCGGACCTAGGCTGCACAGGTTTAGGAAAATACTGAGACAGCGGACACCCCAACCACACCCGTGTGGTACGAGTCGCCCTTCTTGGTCCCAAAAATTCTTTCATGGTGTCATTGAGTTCCCACCACAGTTGCACCCTTTGCAACCCAGGTCAACTCCTTCACTAAGCTGGAGTAAGAGGAATTTTAGCCTAACCACCACCATGACTGGTTTAGCTCAGTAATCCTCGCATCTCCACTTTGCAAGCCAAAGTCTAGATAGAAATCGAACCTCACATTTCATGTGTATGTCTATATGATTGTCATGATCCTACCTGGTGAAATAACTTTTCTGAACATTTATTTCGCAATTTATTTATGTTTCGTATTTTCTTTGGTTGGTCCATGACATTAGATCGGTCATGAGTTTTGGTTTATATACTATGGAAGGAGCAGACATCCGGATTCTTGATGCTCCTAAAGACGAGCTCCGTGCCTGGTGGAATCTACTCAGTCCGATCAACCGTAAGCTAGTTGAGGGCCACATCGGGAGGCTTCTCCCCTTATTGGAAGTCAAAGTCTGTACCGGCCTCGTTCGAATATTAGCACACTTCCGGTGTCCTGAGACGTCTACCTTTATATTCGGTAAGCATGAGCTCACCCCGACTTTGAAAGAATATAGCGTGATCATTGAAAAACCTTTAGGGTCGGAATTAGTTAAACCACCTCTGGGAATCGATTCCACCTTAATGTTCTTTGAATTTTTTAGTGTGGGAAAAGATGAATTGGGAAAAGTTTTGAAAGCAAATCGTGGGACATGTGCTTTTTCATTCTTGAGTCAATGTTTTGATAAATCTACATCTTTTCAAAAAGGCATGATCTTTTTGCTAGCATTTTTCGGGTTCGTGATTTTTCCTTATTGTAAGAATGCATGTAATCCGTCAATTGCATGGTTGGTCTGACAAGTCTATCTTGAAAAGAATTTTGTTAACACCATTTTAGCCGAGACCTTTATTTCCCTCACTAAATTTAAGCAACATGTTGACAAAACATTTCATGCCCTTTTTGAACTTTTGCAAATTTGGTTTTTGTCTCACATAAAAGGATTTGGCGAGTTACTCACGATATCCAAGCTTAGTGATTCTAGCCATCCCGTTTTGAAATATAAAGAAAAACAAGGGAACTCACCTAATTATCATTATTCCGAATGGATCATTTTCATGAAAAACGTTGAATCCTAAGGTTTCCAATGGCATGTTAACTGGTTCAAGGTCAAGGAAGCTCGACTTACGTGTAATGGTATTGGGCCAGTTCCACTATTGGGCTTCATTGGTGCAATCGAATACTACCCTACCAGAGTGTCTCGCCAGTACCAGATTCTCCAAGGGTTCCCTCCAGCGTTACAATCAGAGTTCCTCCAAGTCGACTTCATCAATGACAATGAAGACCATGAAGCAACCGTAGCTCAGCTCAAGAAGATATGAAAAAAGTGTCGTCTTTTAAAGATAGCTTGGCCCAAAAAAGAGCTCAAGAGGGAGCAGAAGTCTTATTTCGCAACAACTGAGTATATTCGTCGGCACAAAGTCCCACAGGAGTTACTCCTGAAGATACCCAAGGTGTCTCTCAAGCTCGCCACTCGCTCAGAGAACAACTATCTCAAAAGGAAGGTCGAAGAAGCTTAAGAAAAAGCATCCAAGATAGCTCGAGCTTATGAGCAGTTGAAGAAGGAAGTTGCCTCCCATATGTCTATGGATCAAGCTAAACAGAAAAACTTGAATCTATGTTCTCATTTCAGTTTTAGTCTTTAGACTTGTTTAGGAATTGAGTCATTTGTTTTTGCATTTTTGTTTAAGTGATTTTAAGTTACAATCGTTGTAAAAAATTTTTCGTCATTTCAATAAAGAGGTCATTTCTAATCAAAGTGATTAGACCAATGTCATGGACCGACTCGCTATTCTTACTTGTTGTATTTATTCAATTGTTACTTTTTATAGGTAATTTGCCACGAATTCCCCTCATCCTTATAATACTCAATTAGTGACCAAAAGCAGGATGATTAATCAAGCTGAGATTGCAACCATGATTGACGAAAAGCTGAAAAAACACATGAATACAATGAATGAACAAATTGCGGTTACCATGTCCAAAATGATGAGTGATCTCATGGCCAAGCAGCAACAGATCAATGCTGGCTCTCAATCGGAGATTTCACCTCCAACTTGTCAAGGCCTCCGCCCTGACAAAGCTCCTGCAGTAAACATTGATCTAACCTTTCAACTGGATGATGTCATTTTGATTGACACTAGTGCATCTCCGGCGGCCTATGTTTTTCATCCACCCCCCAATGATGAGAATGTCAAGTTGCTAGCTATGCTCAACCAGAGGTTACGTGAAGTGAAGGGAACTCAAAGTGTTCCGCCTGTTGATTTGTTTGTTTTTGCCCGAGTCCAAGTGCCCGATAAATTCAAGATGCCAGCTTTCGAGAAGTATGACGGTACCTCAAACCCAATTCAGCACATCGAAATGTACCAGGGGCTCATGAACAGATATGTTTCAAACGAATCTCTAATGATCCAAACCTTTCAAGCAAACTTGAAGGACGCTGCAATGAGGTGGTATACCAACCACCAGATCAATCGGAAGGACTCATGGGAAAAGGTGGTAAACCTTTTCGTCAAGCACTTTAAGTTCAATCTCAATGTCACAATTACAAGGGAAGACCTGGAGAGAGCTAAGCAGAAAAAGGGTGAAACTTTAAAAGAGTATGCCACTTGTTGGAGGAACATGGAGGGACAGATCATGCCTGAACCCTTAGAGCTTGACTTAATGAAATTATTTGTGTCCACTCTACCACAGCTGGTTCGTTCACAAATGTTAATAACGGCTGTTCAATCTTTTAGCCAGTTGATAACCATGGGTGAGGAGATTGAGTCTAGCCTCAAGAAATGATGGTACAGTGAGTCAGGTTCATCAGGCAAGAGATTTGCTAGTAAGAAGGACAAAGAGCATGTCCCTAAAGTCAACATAATTTATGTACAAAAGACGCCAACTTCGGCCCCGAAGCTACAATTTACCACCCAGCCTCTTATGGGCAGCAAGGCCAGTAGGACCCACGCCAGCAACGCAAACCTCTCCATTTTACTCCACTTCCTAGGATATTATCTTAGATACTGGCGGTGCTAAGGAAGAAGAACTTGCTAAGTTCAAAGCCACAAAGATCTAACGCTGCCGGCTTTGCATGATATAATCCATCGAAAAAATGAGATTACCATAGAGGTGAGGTAGGACATTCGACAGATGATTGCCAAGTGCTCAAACATTGAGTACAAGATCTACTCAAGACTGGAGCATTTGCACTATAGCCAGCTGGTAAGCCCAATGTGTAGAACAATCCACTCCCTGATCATTCGAGCAGTGCAAATGTTTATCCTTGGCCCGAGGGTCAAGCAGGTTCAAGACTTCAAGGTCCCTTTCGAGGATATGTTTGATGCTTTAGTCCGAGTTGGTTATATTTCGACTGGTGAAGTGGCGTCATTCGGTGAAATAGAAAAGAAGGTGGATAAGTGGATAAGAGATGGAATGATTGGGATGGCGGATGAATCCGGGGTAGTGGCCATTATATCTCAGGTCATCATTGACTGGAATGGAGAACTCGCAATGTTGATCGATGAACAAGTTAAGTTGGATCCTGAGCTAACTGACATGTCCTCTCCCGAGGACACCTCTTACGATGACCTCGGGATCGTTATACCCGTTGCTTCTGAAGTGTTGGTGCTAGTATCACCTCAGCCCTACGCTTATGAAAGTGACAAGATGATTCCATAGTCATATAATGTTGATCTGATAACAAGGTTAAGGTGAACTTATGCTGATAATCCACCGGCCAAGCTAGTGGCCGAGAAAGAAGCGAAGGAATTCTTAGCTGTGATTAAGGCTAGTGAATATAGCATGATTGATCAGCTGAGAAAGTTACTTGCACAAGTCTCGTTGTTGAAACTTCTCCAGACATTAGAGAAGCATCGGGTTGCTCTGATGAAGGTTTTGAGTGAGATTCATGTGCCCGAGACTATTGAAGAAGATAAGCTAGAGAGGTTTGTCAGGGCGATCCTCCTCTAGGATCAAGTAGCATTTTCTGATGAAGAAATCCTAGTTAAGGGACGTAGTCATAATAAGGCGCTTCATATATCAGTGAAGTACAAGGAGACTCACATGGCTATGGTGCTTGTTGATAACAGGTCAGCTTTGAATTTATGCCCGTTGGCTACTTTGAAAAGGCTGGGCATTAATCCATCAACCATAGAAGCAGCCAAGACTTCTATTCGAGCCTTTGATTGAGTAAAGAAGGATGTGATAAGCCAGATTAACTTAGAGCTGCAAATCGGACCTTCAGTGTTCGATATTCTTTTTCAAATGCTAGATATCCCTTCTGCTTTCAATTTCTTATTGGGACGGCCATGGATCCACAATGCAAGCGCAGTGCCCTCCAGTTTGCATTAGAAGATCAAGTTTATGGCTGAGGCAAAGTTGGTTACAATTTATGGAGAGGAAGATCACCAAATCTTAAATGCGACATTGGTCTCATACATAGAGCCCGATCATGTTGAGGAGGATAGCTATTATTCATTTGAGATAGTTCAAGTTGTTCAAACTTTCTCTGATATGCCGTTGCCCGTTCCCGAGGTTTCCAATGCAGCTATCATGGTGGCTAAGGTCATGGTTGGTAACGGTTTTGAGCCAGGTAAGGGTCTTGGGAAGGAAGGCCAAGGTATTCATGCCCCGATTGAGACAAATGGACAATTCCACATGGCTGGTTTGGGATATCATGGGCCGAGAAGCTATAGACGAGGCCACGGTTGTTGCAGAAGCCGAAGAGCAGCAGGTCAAAGTCCTTTACCACCTCCCATTGACCACACCTTTCGCCTAACTGGAGTAGTGGGGGGATATGAGTATTTAAAGCCGAGCCCGACTGAGGATGATCTCAGGCTTATCTTTCCTAAGTCACTACAAGCCCTAACTGACTCGCCTAAGAAGCACGGTAAAGCGATTTTGGTCAATTTGTCTAATGATTCTGAGGATAACCAACCACTTTATATTTTCAAGAAGCCGGAGTCGAGGGTGGTGGACTTTGACTTTAATGATGGTATACCCTACCTCACCGGTTGGTTTGCTAAGACCTCTATTGGTGCAATCACTGAAGGACCACTTGAACGGATAGGCGCTGGCCCTCAAGAATAATTATTTCCAGTTTTCGTATCTCCCCCTGCGTGGGAATCTTTATTGTTTTTTTTTTTTTTTTATTTTCATTCCAATTCATGTTGCACTTAGGTTTTTCAATCCAATAAGATGTAATTCATTGATTCGATATCAATAAAATTACAGAGGTTTTTATCATTTTGAATTTTGTTGAAGTGCCTCAAACCAACCCGATAATGATAACCAACGATTGGAAAAATTTGCCATCTTCGGTAAGAACTGAGGGTTGGGTTTCTCAAGAATTCTCATCTCGAGGTCTTCGAAAGCAAAACGAATTTCAAAAAGCAATGATCAATTTTCGAAAATTGTATATGGTTAAGCCCTGTCTTGTCTTTTTGATCCCTTTTTTTCATGTTTCAGAACTAATCTCAAGGCATGTGAAGGGATGAGAATCATAGATCCTCATATATGTGATGCAAGTCAATCTAATGACTTAGACGATTCTAATCTGAATGATGAAGAGATACGACGGAACTTGGAAATTCATGAGACATCTAAGCCTCTGACTATTGAAGAAATCGTAGTGATCAATCTTGGCGATACGGAGAATCCTAGAGAGGTGAAGATTGGAGCATGTCTCCTGAAGATGTGGCCAAACACTTGACCCAATTATTGAAGGATTATTAAGACATCTTTGCCTGGTCCTATGCTGACATGCCGAGTCTCGATCAATCGATCGTCGAACATTGTCTGCCGACTAATCCTTTGGTTGAGCCCGTGAAGCAAAGGACATGAGGGCTAAGCCAGAACTAGCAAAGAAGATCAAGCATCTGAATTCCTCTCTCCATATCGTCAACAGATGAACGGAGTGGTCGAAGTAGCCAACAAAAATATCAAGAAAATTTTGGCTAAAACAGCTGAAAACTATCGTAATTGGCATGAGAGATTACCTTTTGCACTTATGGCATATCGGACTTCTATCCGGACATCTACAGGGGCAACTCCATATTCTCTTGTGTACGGTATGGAAGCAATTCTACCTGTTGAGGTTGAAATTCCTTCATTACGTATTCTTTCATAGGTACAATTGTCAGAAGCAGAATGGATCCAGTAGAGATTGGACCAGTTGAAAATGATTGATGAGACAAGGCTTAGAGCTCTATGTCATGGCTAGTGCTACCAACAATGAGTTGCTAAATCTTTCAACAAGAAAGTCAAGCCTCGACATTTTCTGGTAGGCAACCTTATCCTGCGGAAGTTATTGCCGATAGTTCCTCTTACAAAAGGAAAATTCGCCCCAAATTATGGCGGTTCGTGCATTGTGAAGAAAGTCCTTCCAGGAGGTGCTTTGGTTTTGGTCGAGATGAATGGTCGTGTTTTTTCCAGTCCAGTTAATTCTAATTCTATGAAGAAGTATTACACTTGATTTGTACTCATTCTGACTTTGTCTCAAATCGAATTTCATAAATCAATTGATTTTCTTGTTATGTTACTAAACTTCGTTTGAGAAAGGCTTTTGATCTAGCAATCTGATTCTGTCCTAATGAAGCGATCATATTGCATGAGAGACTTCAAAATGACGAAAGGTAAGTCATTTTCATATACGTCATGAATAATAATCCCCAGTGCGAGTTGAGTGAAAATTCTACGCTGACAAGGTAAAGGATTATCTCACGAAAAGTATGGCGACCAAAATGATGAGAGGCATTCATTCCTTCTATCTAAACACTGCAGGTTATTATTTGCTTAATCCTTTGAACAGAGTTTCATTTCTTACCCCTATCAGGAACAACTTTATGCTGGGGCAATTTCTTAGAAAGTTCAAAATGATTAGAATTTTCTTGCTTTCACTTGCATCAATCTTCAAGAATATTTATTGCATGCAAATTCTGTGTTAGCTCAAGTGCCTTAGATATGACGAAGAGCATTTCTTTCTATATCCATACACATTATACCCTTTGCATACCCAATTTGAGCGATAAATTCATTTCAACCCGATTAATGATCATTCTTGTGATAAACAAATGAAATTATCTCAAAGCAAGTTCATGGTGACTTAAGGCAAATAGGAGCTCAAAAGAAAATTCATTAGAAAGGACGCAAAAGGACTCCAACAAATTGAAGTTCTTTCTCTCGGAAAAAGCTCACTTAAAAAAAAAAAAGGGAGAAAAATCTCTCGAAAAGGAAATTTCTCTCAAAACAAAAAAAAAAAGAAAAATGAGAGAAAGAAAGACTTCGGCAAGAACTGAGTCGATATGCAAGATCATTATTCAACAAAAAAACCATTTGAAGGTTCATTTATGGACCAATTGCTAGAGCTAGATCAATGGTACCAACAGCATGATTGGATGATCACCAATTTCCGTGTTCATAATACCTCCTTTGATGGAAATAGGCTATTCATTTCAAGCCTAGCCCAATCTATGTTACAACCTTTACCGAAGTCTCTTCATATTATGGCACTTGAGTTAATATAGAGTTTCAAAAGCTTATAAATGTTGCTCGAAGAAGTGCGAGCAAGATTTTTCTACCTCATTTTTGCAGTATTCCTGACTTATAAACCCGGAGCAGCTGGTGATATTAATTCTTTCAAAACTATGACTCTCATGAGTCCCCATTGTGAAACCTTTGACCAAGCATGCATTTCAGTCCTTATAAAGACCTCTCAAATTGGCCAAGTTATACTGATTTTAAGAATATCCGAACCCTTGTCAAGCATAATAAAGAGAGTTTGAGTGATTCTTATATCCGCATCAAAAGTTGGGTCAAAAGCCTTTTATTGAAAGTGAGTGAAAAGCCCTTTCTGATTAAATGTCTCTCATTTAATGTGATCAAATTGTCAAAAGGATGAAATTGTTGTTCTTATTGATAAATTCCCTAGTGAAGCTTGGTAATGCAGGCAGATTCAAGAATTATGTTTTCTTTGCCCATGCGCATGTGTTATTTTAACCTTTTCTCAGTTAAAAACAAGTGCAATGCAATTGGCTATGTCATTTTTATAACATAAAAAGAATTCAGGTACGTCTGCTAATTATTCTTCATTGTTTCTCTTTTCGTGTTCACTTAGTGGAATAGGAGACATGATTTCTCTCATATGTTCATCAAGTGGAATAGGTGACATATCTCTTTGTGTTGCCCAGTGGAATAGACAGCACACCTCATTTGATATTTGCCCAGTGGAATAAGTGGCATAGTTTCTCATTTCGTGTTCACCCGGTGGAATAGGTGGCATAACTAACCTCATGTTCACCCAATGGAACATGTGACATGATCCTTTTTGTGATTGCCTAGTGGTATAGGAAGCACGTCCCTTTTAATTCTTTCTTCATATCATGCGTTATTTTGCATTTGTAGGAAACTACAGATAATAGATAGGCAATCATGTACCTTAAGAACCTTACTTTCAGTGGACTAGAAATTTGGAGATTAAGAGAGTTCACAGCATTATAAAGCTTTCCCTCACTTGGGCGTTTTTGTGCGATCCGTATATAAGGCTCTTTCACCGCTCTTCATGAAGTAAGAAACCTTAGCATATGTTCTTTATTGTTTGCACATTACGCATCACTGCATTCGAAAAATTGAAATTAAAACCCTCACCAAAAAAAAAAAAAAAAGGAAGAAGAAGATCATTCATCATTTTGCATGGTTTAAATTTAGGTTTCAGTCTTTGAGCGAAACTTCTGCGAGTCTCCACTCAAAGAGGGGCAGGTGTTGACACCTAAATTTCGACTGACCATTTAATAATAATTTACATAGAAAATTAAGGGTTAAATTTTAACCCCTAAATAAAAATATTAAAATTGCATATCATATAGTTTAAGTTCATATAAGTTAGTTGCATTCCGTATCGAACCAGTGGTGGCAAGAAAGCTGAAAATTCATCGTATAAACGAGCTCAAGCACTCGGCTCACTCAAGAAATTGGGGGCCAAAATTCACAAGTCTAAAAGGCTTTAGTTGTTTTAATTTGAGCTTAAATCAGCCCGAATTAATTTAACCCATTTAGAATTAAAATAAAATTAAATGATAATGCATAAGTCTAAGCCCATTAGGACTAGGAAGCATGGTTAATTGACCTAGGGTTGCGATATAATTATGTGATTATGCATCATAATCAAGGGGACTCTCATAATTTTCAGAACACAATTCCTGAGAACACGAGAGAGTTAGAGCGAAAAGAGAGAGAGGGAGCTTGGCTTGAGCTTACACGGCCAAGCCCCCATCCTTTCGCGGCCAAACCTGTGGCCGTACCGCCGACAACAACGCTGAACCAACCTTCTGACGATGAAGCCGCCAAGCGTCGTTTGCTACTTCGAGTTCAACACCCACGGTACACAAGGAAGAAAACGTTCGTGACGGAGTGCACCGGTCATCCACACTTCACTTCAACAATTCTTGTCCAAATCTTAGCCTCTTCGCGGGGCCAATATAAGTTGTTGAGGAGAAGAAGACAAAAAAGGGGAGGCTGATTCTTCATCAATATCCAATATTTGCATCCCATTATTATTCTTTTCCTCTTTCTTCTTGCACCCCTACTGAATTCCACATGCAGAAAACACCAAAAGGGGAAGAAGAGACACTATAGATAGAAAAACAGAGCACATCGTCTGAGCTTTGAAGATTGAGACTTCTTTTCGAGAGCTGTGAGCCTCGCTACGAGTCCCCCCACAAACGAGCAGCTGCACACCAAGAGTACTAGTCTAGTCTCATAGAGCTTGTTTGAGGTCGCTCCGCGAGCTCTCCAATCAGTCGTGAGTCCCATGGCCTCACCCGCCGTCAACCACCCACCAGCCATCTACTCCACCCGGTCCCGATTCGCAAACCCGATCCGACATCAAGCTCGAATTTGGAAGTTATCCATAAATTAGGTAAGAAACTTTATCCGATATCGTTTCAAATATTTAAATTCCTAATTCAAGCGATTTTGTTGTCTTTGGTTAGTTAGTAGATATATTTGAATGATGCAAGGCATATTCGCAAGATTCCAAAAAATACACTAAGTTTGGAAACTTTCCTAACTTAATAACGTGTCGGGATGACTATTTGATCTCAATTATGAGATACGATACTCGGTGGCACGGAAAATTTCTATCTTATTCATAACCATTTGGATGTGATAATAGATTTTATTTTGTTTCCAAATTCAAACAAGTAGCCTTCCATCAATATCCATAACCACATGGATATGATTGCAGGTTTATATCGTTTCCCTAATTCAAAGATAATAAAACAAATCTTGTAGATCGCGTGGATTGGTTTTGATCGTGGTGGTTATCTGTCTATTTGATTTATTTCCTTTAAAAAGAAAATTCCAAAAAAAGATTCGTTAGGGTTTGAATTGATCTTATTAGAAGATAATGATGCATGTTTAGAATAGGTTTAGAATAACTTTCTTTGAATAAGTCGATAGGATAAATTTTTAATTTAAATTAGGAATTAGAATAATTTATTTCCTAGTTTAATTTAGATATTATCCTGATCTCGATGGTTCATTTTAGGGTAATTCTTGATTTCGAATTTTCATAAAAATACCAAAAAGAAGTCACTTTAGGATAGATCAAATCATTTTCTCTATGATAGATTACATGTTAATTTGAGTAATTTTTAATTCTGAATTTCATTGGAAAAATACCAAAAACAAATCATTTGCCAGTCATTAGAATTATGTCACGTCATCCCATGTCATATAGTTTGCATGTTAGGCTATATTAATCACATGTTATTTTTGCACGTTATTACATATAGGTTAGCTTTTATTTAAATAAGTGAAAATCCAAAAAAATATTGAATGAACTGCTTGTTAATTAAAAATCATATTAGGATTGTTGATGTGATTTTCTAGCTAACAATGCAGATGCTTACGTTGCTTTAAGGTAAGTAATTCTCCCAATCTTGCAATTTCTTTAATGTTTTGATTATTGGGTGTTACTTCAGTGGTTTGTGTACTCGTATGATCACCTCACATGCTAGTGACTAAGTTAAAATGAATCAAAACTATCTGCCAAAACATTTTTTGAAAAGAAAATGTACCAAAATGGCATTAGACTAGATCTAGCGTAACTAAGACTCCGAGTTTAGAATCTCTGGTTCGTAAGAATAAAATATATCTCCCTATGTTTTATTTAGGTTTCTAATCGACCTACCACAAATAGATTAATAGTGATTCTAAGCATGAAAACTTTTGCATATTAAAAACCTAAACCCTAAGTTGCGAATTGGTGGGGCTTGGAATAGCCCGAGTCAAGCTTAGTTTTAATAATCCATTAGCTTAAGAAAATTTTAGGTCGCAACAAGATTGCAGCAATATTCTCTCAAGTTATGTCATTGATTAGATTCTGGCAAACCTTGAATGGTAATGTCGCATATTAGTTGTGTCATTGATTAGATTCCAACATAACTTAGTCTCGGTATTTGCAAGTTGTCATCCCATTGTTAGTATTGTCGAGTTTGGTGTATTATCGAGTCAAGTTATAAGATATAAGTTGGGCTTAATAAATGTATTTGACACTCTCTATCCAAGCTTGATTCAAGATCCTAGTCTCCTCTAATAAAATCCAAAATACAGTGTTCGGTGAAAGATATTCGACGGGATAAAACAGGCGAAACGGAGAGCTTACCAGATGTAAAGAGGCAGTGCTAGGAATTTGACAGGCAAAGTGCCAAGTTCAAACCCACTTCTCTGCACTATTTCTTCCAAAAGATCAACTGAGACCCTATTGAAGTACAGATCTCGGTCTTTCCTGGATTAATTTCCAATCCAGACATATACCGTCACTAGTCGAGACAAGAATGTCTTTTATTCTCAAGCACTAAGGATGGTAAACCAATCTCCCTTGCCAGGCAGTGAAAACCTACGGTCCGTGACACAAGCGTATAGCCCGCCTTTGCTTATCGTTTTCGTGAATGTTTTTCCTTTTTCCTGATTCACACATTCCATGGCAGAGACTGCATTTTCTTTTTCTGCTTTGCATCAGATCTGTCCACAAACATTTCAGGCCCGGACGAGCCCAACCGGCGAAAGGCCATGGCCCATCTCTTATTTGATCTTCTTTTGCTCATCAATTACATTAATAACAGCTTAAATTGTCTTCAAGTACATTGTTTATAAGTTATATTAGGGATAAGTGCATTGAAAATCTTATAATTTATCACGAAAGTACAATTGAGTTTTAAAACTTTCCAAAAGTGTAATCAAATTCTAAAACTTATTATCAAAATACAATCGAGCCCTAAAACTTTTAAAAAGTGCAATCGAATCATTACACTTTTAAAAAGTGCAATTAAAGGAAGGACTTGATTGGATCGATTTGATAAGTTTTAGGATTTAATTGCACTTTTTGAAAGTTTTGGAATTCAATTGCATTTTGTGACAAGTTTTAGAATTTAATTGCATTTTTTGAAAATTTTACGACTTAATTACACTTTTATAATAAATTTTAAAACTTCCAATGCATTTATATCTTTATATTACTTAAGTTGATGGGCAAAACAATAGTTTTTGCCTCAAAGGTAAAAAGATACCACACATACACTTGATCTCTCTTCACTCGAAAAGGGAGACAAACTCAATAGAGAAAGCTCTCTTCTCAATTCTTACTCTCTATAAGTGATTTTGGTGTCCAGTTTACATTGTGTTTGTGTCTATAACAATTTGTGAGTGAGAAGTGCTAACTTAAGACCTCAATAGTGTGCATAATTTAAGATTTTTTGTGCCATTTTCCCTTTTGCAAAACCGGGAAAAGTACCAAAAAAGTTCAAAATCTATTGTATTGGTATCAATTAAGTCCTAAACCTTTTAATTTGACCAATTTAATCATAAACCTTTTCACATCAGTATAAATTTAGTCCATCCAACGAATTCAAGTTAGAAATTGGAGATGTGGACACTATTGTCTTATGTGGTACAGCATAGGACGACTAGATCTGACATTGATCCATTTTACTGATTTTTTAACAATTTTTAAATTTTCTATTGTTTTTTTCTTTCTTTTTTTCCTTCATTTTGGCCAGCGACTGGGCAAGGACTTGCCGCTGGCAAGGGCCTTTGCAGCCCCACCGACCGCGAGCAAGGTCATGAAGGCCCTTTCTAGCAACAAGCCCTCGCCCAATGGCTAGCCAAAATGAAGTAAAAAAATTAAAAAGCAAAGGAAAAGAAAAAAAATATAAAATTTTAAAATATTATTAAAAATGTCTATATTAGTGCCGGTGGTCTTACGTTGTGCCACGTAAGATATCCGGCATCTATATCAGTGATTTCCGCCTTAAATTGGTTGAAGGGACTGCACTGGTACAAATATAAAAATGTTTGAGATAATGACACTAGGAGTGCTATAACTTTTGTACGGCGCTTACTTGAGTGCCACATCAAAGTAAAATAGATTATTTGAGTGCCACTTTCGGTGAAAATAGATCACTTGAGTGTTATTTATGGCAAATGAGTTGACATTAATTGTTTAATTAATTTTTCATCTCAACGTGGATTTTTTTAATGTTATTTTATTTTATTTTATTGATTTTTCTTTTTCTTTCTTATTTTTTTTTTAAGGTTAGCAAGGGTTGTCGGTGACCCTCGTTGGAGGCCTCGCCCTTAGCCAAACTGGGCGAAGGCCACCTTGCCATCGGTTGGTATGGCCACGAAGGCTCTTGGTGAGGCCATTTGTGGCCTTGCCGCCGCAAGCGAGACGGCAAAGGCTCTCACCAGATCCGGCAAGGCTACCTTGCCCGCGGCCATGAACGCCCTTGGCGAGGCCATCGTGGCCTCACCAAACGCGAGCTCGGCAACGAAGGCTTTCGCAAAATCCCATGAGGCCGCCTTGCCTGCGGTTGCGAATGCCCTTGACGAGGCCATCGCGGCCTCGCCAGCATAGGTGAGATGGCGAAGGCTCTCGCCAGATCTAACGAGACCGCCTTGCTTGCAGCCGGCAAGACAGCTTTTGTAGCCTCGCCCAGGGCCTTCGTGGCCAAGGGCAAGGTGGCCATCGCCCAATTTGGGTAAGGCCTTCACAACTAGTGAGGGTCGCTAGTCACCCTCGCTGGCATTGAAAATTTTTTTTTTGTAAAAATAAAAAATTTAAAAAATATTAAAATACCTTACCAAAAAAAATATTAAAATATTGTCCACGTCAGCTTTGGCAAAGCCACGTTGGATTTTCTGATTGCTAAATGGCATTTGGCACTCAAGTGATCATTTTTTCAAATTTTTGACATTCAAGTGAGCGAAAAAAAAATATTATAGCATTCAAGTGAGTGTCTTACGAAAGTTATGACACTCCTAATGTCCTTATCTAAAAAATGGTTATGATTAATTGGTACAATTTGAAGATTTTGGACTAAATTGATATCAATACAACATGTTTATGATTTTTTTAGTACTTTTCCCTACGAAACCCTGTAGAATGAATGGATGTCAAAAGTAACAAAGCATAATGTAAGGGAAGACAAGCACCCGAAAAATTTTAAAAAATGCAATGCGCAGAGCTTGTGGCGTCATAAGTGGTACATGCCCGGCACTAACAACAATCTGGAATCAAATCTACATGCATCACTAGAATATTAGGTAACTCTGTTCTAGACCGTATAATGGGCAAAGCACTCACAGTGGTGGTATATATATTTCTGGGAATATCAAGCTACTCCGGTAATATCTTGCCAATACAAAACCAAGACACCGTGCAAAGTATGTTCAACGAAGCAATGCGATTCGAGATGAAAAGTAGCGAGAAAGTCGAAATTGCAATTTCTTAGTGCGACAATGTTCGGGGAAACTGCGGATCACAAGGGATATTATATGAAGAAAGTCAATATGTTTGCTTTTCTCCATTGAAAATGGCAGTCTTCATTCAACTGTGTAAACCTTGCAAGCCTGTCCGGGTTTATCAGTAGTATTCTCACCCATCTTTCAAGCTTTGATATGCTTATATGATGTTTGACTGCATATTCAGCCAATGCAAAACAATAAAACAAATTCAACCATCAGAGAAGCAATTCCAGTGAAAAGGCCAAAACAGCTCTGCAGCATCTACACGACAGATGCAGTTATTATTATTGAAGAAAAAAAAATCTACATAATACGTCCTGGTCAAACCTTGAGAACCGGAACTGAACCCACCGGTCCAATTTGGTTCCTGGATGGACAAGGTCGATTCCCGATTTCAAAATGGGAACCAACTCACCCTGAAACTGATCATCCTTAGTGGTCATAAAATACCATTAGTCCATATAGATGATGTGACTATTAAGATCAATCATAATATAAAAACGTATCAATTGATTAGTTGCTTGGTTCTATTTTTTTCCGAAACAAGTGGGATGATTCGTTCGTTCAATGATTAAGTATTGTGAGACTTGTTTTGTTAGAGTAAGTCAATCATATATGTAAAGGGGAAATCACACTTCCCTAATTGAATATTGTAGCAGTTACAAATAATTTTTTATTCCTTTTTGAAAATAACCATCCTACTAGGATGTTGAAATGCAAATTTTTCTTTGGAGCACTTGTCAAAATGCACCCACTACTAAAGATAACCTTTTTTGGAGGAAAATTGTACTTGATCCAGTGTGTTCTCCATGCAATTTGCAACATGAGACGATCGAGCATGTTTTCATGATGTACCCTTCGTCATGAAAGTTACGGTTTCATTTGGCCCTATACATCAGCATATCAAACTCGGATCTCGTTCATTTACCTCATTCGAATTGATCTTAGATCAGTTTGATATGATTAATGGCTTATCAGGTGTAGAAGAAGCTTCTTTTTATTTTTTTGTCCGAAAAGAAGAAGCTTCTTTGGGAGGTCAATCTGCTAATAAAGGAAGCCTTAGGCCTGGTTCAGCTTTTATTGGGATCTTAAAGCGGCCCATTGCAACAGAGAGTATAATAAGGTGACGGACTGAATTACAAAAGCCCAACATAAGAAAAGTCTTCATTTTAATTGGATCTTGTATCCCCCTGAAGCCCTTTGGGCTTTGATATGTTCTGAATCTGCAGCTATGTTTTACTCATCCTTATCTTAATGAGTGAAGATTATATTTCAGACCGAAAATAGAAAATGCAACTTTGGTGAAAAACCTTGGTAGACATTTCACATTTGGACCATGTAGGTGCCAAGACAAAACAATAGGAAATTACCAAAAAATTCCTAAGCCTATTATATAATTATCAATTTAGTCTTAAACATTTCAATTTGGCTAATTTAGTCCTATAACTTTTAATGATTTGGCAATGTAGTCATTTTAGCCAATTTTGGCTAGAAATCGTTAACATGAACGGCAGTCACTCTACGTGGCATGGCCTATGCTAACATGGACAATCTTTTTAATTTTTTTAATTTTTTATGATCGGCGAGGTTGGACTTGGCTGAACCTTGCCTATGGCTGGTTGATGACCCTCACCAAGGCTCAACGACTAACCAAAGAAGAAGGAAAACAAGAAAAGGAATTCAAAACTTTTATAAAAAAACTCAAGAAAAATTCAAAAAATTTATCTACATCAACACCGGCTATGCCGTGTAAGATGATCGATATCAACGTCAGTTATTTCTAGTCAATATTGATCGGAAGGACTACATTAGCAAATACTTAAAAAGTTTAAAACTAAATTGGTCAAGTTAAAAGGTTTAGAACCAAATTGATATCCACATACTAGGTTTAGGACTTCTTTGATAATTATTCCACAAAATAATTATCTGGTCTTAGAGAGACTTCTCTTGATCTCTCTCGCCAAGAGATTTTCAATTCAAAAACTGAAACACATGTGACCAAGACACTAATTCATGACATGGGTCCATAATGAATTTGAGTGTCATCTCCAGCGGCTAACCTAACAAAAGGAGTCAAAGAAAACTTGCTGGACAGATCTGAATAGAGAGACAATCATGTCCACATTTCTTTAGAAGCTGAGTGGAGGTCCAGTTCACTTGCATTCAATGGCATTGATTGAGATCACCCAGGACCCTAATCACCAATGTAATTGAGCCATGATGGGACTAGAATCTAGCTTTCTACCTAATTGGGTCCTCAGTAAATCGAGAAATATGCCCCCATATGACAAAACATTATCCTATTGTCCCAAAAGCAAGAACCTAAAGACTGTAGAGACTCAACTTTCCGACCTGTTTACTGCAAACGCAAGCAAAGAGAAGACAATCGAGAAAAGAGAGAGTAAAAAAAGGTAGGGGCTCCATAGGTTTGAGATGGTGGCATGTTCAGTTTGTCTTCGTCCTGGTCTTGTGATGACCAAACCCGGTCTCTGTCCTTCCACTTCCCAATGATGTTGAGAGAACGAATGATGCCTCAAGAACCAAAATAGAATAATTGATGAATTATAGCTGCTGCCAACATTGACCAGGTAGGGTCGGCTTTTTCCTTGCTACTTGAATGAGTATGTTGTTTTGGAGGGTTGTTCTTGGAGTTAGCGTCAATGTTTATGCGAAGTGTCTTGACGGCCTGCAGATTAATGGGTCTGTATAGATTTCTCTTAGCATATTTCTGAGGTTAGTACTTAGAATATACAAATTAATTTACAAAAGTTGGTTATAAAGTAATGAATCAAATCATACTTAATATTCGCAACCAACTCTTTTGACCTTAGCCTTATACCATATAAACAGGGCGTGTTGTTGTGATTGGATTAGATTTCGGTTGAAATCGACTTCTTATGAGCCAAACAGTTTGCAAGTCCTCAAGAGGAGCTTGTGAGCTATGCATGAGTGCCTAGTTGGACGAGAAGAAACTAGGGAGAGATGAGCAATGAAGGAGTTGAATGGTTCTCATTAGTACATGAAGCTAGGTGAGATGTGAGGTTCCTAGAAAAGCCATTGTTAAACACATGAAAAGATCTAGCCCAAAAACAAGTAAACTCAAAAGGTCAAAAAGAAAAAGAATATATATATATATATATGGTCTTTCGATTGAGGGCATTAATCACTCATCTACTATCTCACGATTGATAAAATTGATTAATATGGGGTAGATATGATGTAAAATCGCAAAAAAGATATAATTTTCAAGAGAAGGCAAAAAGATTTCTATTTAATAGTTTTCTTCTCAAAAGTGCATCCACTTTTCAAAAGAAGATAAAATTACGATTAAAAGAATAAATTTTCAAAGATCTCGATCACTCCACGAAAAAACGACAGTAAGCGGCTCAACACGTCCCTCTATAAAAGAGGAAGAAGAAGGAACAAGAGGAGGCATCAGCCTGCAAAATCAGAAGGTCATCCAAGGAACATCTCAACATTCTCCTTTGTAGTTCTCTTGTAAAAGATGTTCTACTTTTCATCTTCCAGTTTGCAGTCCTATCAAGAGTTTGCAAGTCTTGTCTTCTTGACATTCTTGGTGCTGTAATTATTGTGATTTTGATCAGACGCAGTTTTAATCATTCAAAATTACTGTGTTCAATCATGATTCTTGAATCTTATTCAATTGCTTCATCTTCAAAACCACGACAATAAGTAGAAGGACCAGAACTAGTAAAAAGCAACAAGTTTACAGTAACAGTTTAGTTGCACAGAATCCACTCAAAATACCTATACATTCATGCCAACAAACTTTGTCAAAATCATGATTTCAGCGTGATTAAGGAATAAATACTAGTCTTATTCTTATGTACATCATGAGCTCCGTACCCATTACCCACTCCCAAGTAAAATTTACCTTCATGATAATTTTTTATGATATTTCCCACTAAATAAGACATGCCGAGGATGGTCAAAAGCTGATCACCCCACATCTGAGATTCTGTTCCTGTATAGGAATGTGAAGAGAGAGAGAGAAAGAGAGTGCCCAAAGAGTGGTAGAACAAAAAGCTGTCTTTTTTCCCCTATTTTCTTTTTCCCACAGCATCTTCTCAGGGTTTTTATGCATGCAAGTTCAATTATCCGCACAGGCACAAAGAAAAAGGAATCATTAACAGTGGATTTCTGGGCAAACAATCATGGGAACCAAAAAGAGAAAAGAAGGAAGTCACTGCTGATTCCTCAGATTTTAACAGGCTTAGGTAGGACATGATGCTTTTGGCTTGAACCGAAAAGGAAGATAAAGTAAAGGGTTGTTTCATAGAGTGTTTTCATAGTCATGGACAGGAATTATATACATGAAATTCAGCTTTTTTGACCAAAAGATCTTTACCAGGTGGTAATGAAGTGAAACCAACAGAGAGCCAAATTGGCTTTGATTACAAATGGCTATTTGCTCTGTTGTTTTATTACAAACTAGCACACTTGGAAGACAAAACTATAGAATTGGAGATCATAACCACAGTTCATTTTGATTATACTTGCACAGCTACAAGTAGTTAGTTAACTTACACACTGAGATGAACCTTGAAGAATTATTTGGAAAAAGTAATTCAAGGTTAAGAACTAGCTAGCTAGATAGGTGAAGAAAGCTGAGGAGAAAAATCAACATCAGCTTGCTTCATACATGTAGTTAAGAAAATCTTTTTCTCCACAAACTCTACCTGAGAAATGATTACAAAAATTCCATTTTTTCCCTATGCAGGCCTAATTCTCTTGTGCCCTGTCCTGCTACCAGAGGAATTGTCCTCAGAGGAAGCATCCATGATCTTTGAGAAGTTACCGGAAAGATCAGCATAGAGGTCGACGACCCGTTTGATGTTGTTGTTGAGCTCTCGGATGAGGCCGACGTTGCGGCTCAGGTTGTCTGGGATCTTGGACTCTTGATTCTGGTTTATCTCATTGATGAGAAGCCTGTTCTGGTCCAATATGTTCTGGACCTGCACAAAGCTCTTCTGGAATGTCTGCAACACCCTCCCATCAATCTGAGCCCCATTGCCAAGCCCTGAGAATGTGTCACCCTCCATTCGAAATTGAATTGATTTTTGGGTCAGATTTTATGTGTGATCAGATCCAGACCTGCATCAAGAAGAAGAAGCGAAAGAACACAAAAAGGCTGAGACTGTGTTCCCTCAGGTTATATCCCATTTTATAATAACCCCCACTAGGCCAAAAAAGAATGGAGAAAAGAACTTTCTGTTCATTAAGATTATGCTAATGAACTGTAGCTTATAGGTTCCTTGATTAGAAAAAGATTCCACTGCACATGCACAACATAAACACATGTTCTTGTTATATATCAAAAAACAAAGTTTTACCAAATAAATTGAGAACAAAAAAACACTAGGAAATTCAGCTTCTTAACTGGACATGAATGAGCAGCGCAGCCTCAGAATTTGTTTACTTGTCGCAAGAGACAAGGTGTGATAGTTGAAATCATGACCGCATGGGCACTTTTAGTTTTCTGTGGAGAGAATTTGTGCAATAAATATAGTGCATTATTACAGCTGTTGTGTATATTAATTGCCATTGATGACAAAAATATGAGGGGAAAGCAGATTCCTTTTCCATATAAAGGAAACCTTTTTATCGTACTCAGAGAAATACCCACCTTAAAGATCAGCAGCGTTAAAAACGAGAATCTTAAAAAGGACGAAGCTCTGAGTCTCAGTCAATGATGCAGAAAAGATAAGGCATTTTCCAGAGATAGCACTATCGATTTTTATTAATATATTATGGTAATAGGCAGGACAGATTCATACGAATGTAAAGAGGCCAAAATGATGAAAAGAAAGTTCAACAAAATAAGAACAGAGAAAGCGCATTAAATTATACGGCCGACTTCGGTTGCAATTCAAAAAGAGAGAGAAAAACAGAATGACCCAACTCATACGATCCAAAGATGTTCAAAATTCAAAAGCTTGCAATCCCAAATGCAAAGGCATGAGTTTCCAAAAAGTAAGACAAAAGACGAAGACTTTGCCCCCCCAAAAGAACGCTCATTCCCCACAAAAGAACCTGCAAACATGGGCTCGCAGCAAAGATCAGGACCATTTCAAAGCCTGCCCATTTTCCAAATCAGTCAGGCGGAAGCTCAACCGAAGAAAAACAGAAACAGGGGACGTTTAAAAGAATTTCAACAAGAAGGGAAATTCCACAATCTACTTGGGGAAAAGCAAACTCCATTCGAAGCTGCAGATGAAAAGATGCAGATGGACAGTGATGTCCCGACAAAAAGGGAGGAGGAGGAGGAGGACGACGACGACAGAGCACAAAGACCAGACAAAAGAGAAAAAGACCAATTTCTTTCGTTTTTTTTCCGAGGCCTCCGTTACGTTTCAGGCAATCGTACCGCAACAGGGTATGTGATTAAAAAAGAAAAAGCTCGTACCTTGAACGTTTCCTGGGAGATTGCATCGAAACGAGACATGGAGGATTGAGAGCGAGACAAGAGAGAGACAGAGAGAAGATCAGATTTGGGAGAAGAAAACCCAGAAAAGATCGGCGACTGGATAGAATCTCATAGACAGAACAGAAGGAGTTGCTGTTTCTCGACGAAATCTGCGAGTGTCGTGTGCGTTTGTAAGAGAGAGAGAGAGAGAGAGAGAGAGAGAGAGAGAGAATAAATGGATTTGACAGTCACGCACCAGACACCTCGGGCGCCTACAGGTTTTTTAGGTTCTGTTCTGATCCATTTCCCTCTGTATGTCCAATTCAAGGTCAAGCGTTGCTTGTTTATGAAAAAATTGCAAAAAAGAGCGGGTCACTTGTTATGTCTTATAGATATAGCTTTCACTTAAAATAAATATTTGGATAAAAGCCTTCAAAAACGCTAAATTATGTCCGTTATATATATATGACACTTATCCTATGTCAATATCTCGTTAATGAGCACCGTTAAGAAATTATCATTATGAAGGTACAAGGCAAACTGTGTTGATAGAGCATTTACGTGAAAAATGGCATCGTTTTGGCTGAAAAATCATTTGATTGAACTTTGATGGAGGGTAAATGTATCACTTATATACAAATTTGAAGTTTTTGATATCACAAACAAAGTTAATGTGTCACAATGGATTAGAGGTAATTGATTCTAGGATGGGCGATTCCAGGGTGCCTAGAATTGGGAACTGTGCACTAAGGACTATTTCCGAAAAATTAGACCGATTCGGTTCCTGAATAGATTCATGGAACCAATCCCATCAAGCTTCACGTGACAGCCAGCCATAACATCCCTGCCTAGCCGAGTCACTTACAACAAGCCCAACGACTTCTAGTGCTCCACCGTGTTAGTTCCTATGGCGCTGGACCTCCATCAGAATTATTAGACTTGAGAGTTGAGGTTGTGAGTCGAGAGATAGAGACGGAGAGATCGAGGTGAGAGTGAGACACTAAGATGAGAGAGACCGAAATAAGAGTGAGACATTGAGAGTCTGAGACGAGATAAGCGAGTTTTTAAATTACGGATTTACGATTTTCATTTTTTGAAATTAAAATTAAATAATATATTACCGATCTAGGTGAGCTGCTCTACACTTAGAACTTGGAACCGGACCGGTTTGACTTCGGGTGGTCCGAGTGACTCCTGGTTCTTTTGCACACCCCTACAATGGATATAGTTTGAGGTATTTTATGTCGCAAAAAAAATTAAAATAAATGTGTCACGGTGAATATAGTTTGAGGTTTTTTATGATTATTTTCCTTATTTAAAATAAGTTCTTTTACTAAAATGTGTAATTATTTCATTTTCAAAAATATCTTAAAAAGTCTTGCTTTCTTTTTTTGATTAATATTAACAATTACCCTAAGCTTTTTATTTATTAATTTTGAATAGCATTCCAAATTTCCGAGTCGGTTGATATTAAAAATAGCGTCAACACAGACGATCATCATTTGTAGTTGAAACTATAGGTGGCGGAGAAGACTTTCGAGAGTAACCCGTGAGTAATGTCATGGTTCGGACACACTATACTTCGTAAGCTAACTATATCCTTGACAATTTAATTAATTTTTTGTTTCTTTATTTACGGTATGTACTAGGAGTGATCAATTTCAAGGTAGGTGGTTTCACAAAATGAGAAACGGAACCGCCCATATGTTCCTAGACCCACTTGGGAACTGGACCATCGATTTGACCCAATCCCTGGGTAGGTCCATGGAAGCAGTCAAGTTCGAGTCAGAGACATATGATCAAGAGGAGTATGGGCAGGAAACTTAAATAGTAAGGAGACGCGAAGATAGGATCTCGCCCACCATTTCATTAAAGTAATGCAGTGACACCACCAAGCGTCCGAATACGTTCCATGCAAAAGCCATGAAGTAGGGAGAAATCTTGAGGAGCAACGACAGAAAAAAGAAAGGAAGATTAAAGACAAGCTCACATGGTTCAACTGGGGGAGAACTAAGAAACTCAATTGAAGAGGAGAAACACTTCAATCATTGTCTCTTCAGACACGAAAATGAAAACCCAACAACCAGATTGAATTTTTCTTGAAAGAAAACCAAAATCCATCCAAAAGTTGTAGTTGTACCGGGAAAGTTGTTGCTCATCTACTGTTTCCTCTGAATATATCGCCCCTCCACAAAACCAAAGAAAAATATTGGGGGAAAGAGAAGACAAAATGACCCAACAGAAAAGCATAACCAAAAGATTAAGGATGGTGGACGAGGCGAGAGCGGCGAGGTCACGACTGCAAGCCTGCAAGGGAGGACTAGAGACGAGGTCGCGACTATGATGTCGTGAAAGAGGGTCGGAGGTGAGACTGAGAACTTAGTTGACTTGCTGAGAGGGTGAGGCGACCAACGAATCGAGAGCGAGATGAGGTGAGAGAGTTGAAGGCTTCAGAGTGAGATGAGGAGACGGAGGACTGACTAGGGTTTCTTTTTGTAAGAGGCGTGAGAGTCTCTTCAATATGTCATTTGAGGATTGTAAAAGACATGAGAGTTTGAGTCGGAGTATGAAAGAGCTGAAATTAATATATGTATGTGTGTACCGGTCTGGTTCATATAGGTGGTTCTACACCTAAAATCAGAAACCAGACCGGTCTTTACGTTAGTTCGATTTGAATTTGAGCATTTCGGGAAGTTTTGGGTTCTTTAATACATCCCTAATATGAAATCATATGTGAAAACTGATGAAAAATCATAATACACGGGAGTTCTTTTTTTATGGGGAAATAAATAGGACCTAGACATAAAATTATTTGGAGATAGAACATTTTCAATGTTCAATGTAGTTCATATACTTTATTTCAATGAGGATAATATTGAACATTTTCATATAATCCAGCGACTAAATTGAACATATATCAAAAGTTAAGGAATCCCATTCAATAATTTAAAAGTTCAGGAATCGTATTGTACATTGAGCTAAAATTCAAAGTCGCGTTGAATTAATAAAAAATTCAATGATTACGTTATCCATTAAGCCAAAATTCAACTATCATTTTTTGTCGTCTTCTCAGTTAGTTATAAGGAAAAATGGTGCTCGTAGGGAATACAACTAGCCATCCATTTCCCCAGCAATAAAGCAGCTCATGATTTCACTTTCTCACTTGATTACCGGTCATGAAAGCATGATTTTGGAGATTTGTCGTTCTTACAGTTCCTTCGTTCTGCTCCAAACCGAGAGAGGCCCCGAAAACAGAGCAGCCTCGTCTCGCTCGCATGATTCTGCAATCTTTCACCAGAGCATGCGCGACCCACTCGTGAACCGAACGAGAAGGGAGAAGCCATGCCGAGTCTGAGGAGCATCAGCGGAGGCAATGCCAAACGTTTGGTTGCATCGCAGCTCCAGTTTCATTTTTCCAAGCTACAGGGTAAGTATGCGATGCAGCTTCTTGTTTTTGCTCTGTTGCAGAATTACGCGGAGCATTAAGGTTTCTTTACCTGCATTTGCCCGTCTTCCTCCTGATTCTTTCAGACCCAGAATTGCTCATCCGCCATGTTCTCGAATCCTCCAAGCGGACGGGGGATTTCAAGACCGCCGCCAAAGCCCACGCAAGAATCGTCACCTGCGGGTACTCGACCAACCCACCTCTTTTGGCTTCCCTGGTCTCGGCTTACGTGCGGTGTCATCGACTCGATCTCGCCGAGCGTGTGGTCCATCATGTCGCCAGCCGGTGTCGCAACTTGTTGACCCTCAACATCTTCCTCAGGGATCTGTTGGGTGCCGGGCAATGTGGCGTCGCGAGGAAGCTGTTTGATAAAATGCCTGAACGGGACGTGGTGACTTGGAACTCGATGATTGGAGGCCTGACACGGAACGGGCGGTTCCACGACGCGCTCGCATCTTTCCGAGATATGCTGGGTTCGAATGTCGAGCCTGATGGTTTCACGTTTGCGTCTGTTGTCACCAGTTGCGCGCGGGTCGGGTTTCTAAGTCACGCATTGTGGGCGCACGGGTTGATGATCGAGAAAAAGATTGAACCGCACTTTATATTGAATGCAGCCCTTATTGACATGTATGCAAGATGTGGCAAGATCCAAACTGCTCGAGAAATTTTCGACAGCATTCATCGAGACGATGTATCAGTTTGGAATTCAATGATTAATGGGCTGGCCATTCATGGCGTTGCCCATGATGCTATTACAGTTTTCTCCGAGATGGAACGGGAAAAAGTCTCACCCGATTCTATAACTTTTGTTGGTATATTGACAGCCTGTAGCCGTTGTGGGTTGGTTGAGGAAGGGCGCAAGTATTTTGATTCAATGAGGAGCCATTACTCCATTCAGCCTAAAATACAGCATTATGGTGCCATGGTTGATCTGTTGGCTCGAGCGGGATCAGTGGATGAGGCCTATGCTATGATTAAGGAAATGCCCATGAAGCCAGATGCCGCAATGTGGAGGACTCTCCTCAGTTCTTGCAGGGTCTTTAAAAGGTCGCGACTCGGTGAAGTTGCCATTGCAAATATTCCGCGTCGCGAAAGTGGGGATTATGTCTTGCTCTCAAACACCTACTGCTCTTTAACTAGGTGGGATAGTGCGGAAAAAATGAGAAATTTGATGAAAAGGAAAGGAGTTGGTAAAAATTGTGGAAAGAGTTGGATTGAGTATGCAGGTGAGATTCACCAATTCAGATCGGGTGATAGGTCGCACAGGGAAACAGAAGCGCTGTTCGAAGTTTTGGATGACCTTATTAAAAGAACTAAAATGGCGGGCTTCGTGCCTTCGATGGAGTTGGTTCTGATGGATGTTGCTGATGAAGAGAAGGAGGAGAATTTGAACTTTCACAGTGAAAAACTGGCGGTGGCATATGGGGTCTTGAAATCTAGTCCTGGGAGCGAGATCATGGTGTTGAAGAACCTTAGGATCTGCTATGATTGCCATTGCTGGATAAAATTGGTTTCAAGGGTGTTGAGCAGAACGATAGTTGTGAGAGACCGACTCCGGTTTCACCGATTTGAAGGTGGCTTGTGTTCGTGCAACGACCATTGGTAGCCTACACATGGTTGCTTCCTTTTAGCCTTCGGCACTACTAACCATACCAGATACCTTTATGCGAAGGTAGCTATCAGGCGGTTCTGCTAGATTATCATTTATCATTTAGAAGGGAATGCACTAATTACAAGCTAGTATTACCCGTTCAATTGTTTTTAACATTTGAGAGAAGGGCTGGTTACAGATAGAGATTTCTACGAGAATACGAGATTAGGAGCTAATGTACTTGTGTTCCGGAACCAGCCTTGACAACAGCGAGGAGAGGAACCATTTGGAGGTGATGATCAATTTCAGACCATGGTCAACATGCTCCTTTTATTGTTTTTCTAATTTCAGCATGCTCCTTGATCAAGTAATTTGTCGAAAAACTGATCACCGAATAGAGACTCGCTGATCTTTGCTTCCCTCTCACCAATTTACTGTTCCTCTACTCCTTTGCTTTGCTAGTTGAAATGACAGAGACTCAACATCACCGAATATTTTTTCGTGTGCTGAAATGATTTGTGCTCGTGTAACCCGATTAGAAGCGCAATGTCGAACTCAACAAAGTGTAAGGAATTCACGATCATGAGGATGGATATGTAGTACATCTAATCATGTTGCATTTTCCGCACCACATCCCATCCTATATGTTATTAACAAAGAGTACAGAGTACACCAATCGATTCCTTTAACGACTCCTGATGCAAACTGATGATTTGTACTGCTAGAATGGCGTGCTAGTCATCCCATCAGGTGGCCCTAGACGATGCTTTCGGACAAGCAGGACATGGGCGAGCGGCTTCGTTTCTGTGCTTGATTGACTAGACATTCACAGTCATGGCAAAGAAGTTTCAACTTGAGCTGTGCAATCGATCCGGTTCTCCTTGAAATCGGACCGGACCTGATGGGACCGGACCGTGCATAAAAATAGGTTCGATTTCCTGTTCCAAATCGGTATTGTGCAGGTAGGTTCTAGGTTGTGGGTGTTGAACTTACTCATTTACTCAGAACCGGCTAGAACCTGTTTTTTGAAATTGGAAGAAAATGATATATTATTCTTAAATGAGTTTAACTTCTCTATTGCTTTATAAATCTGTTTGTTTTGTATTGATATTTTACTTTGAGCTGTTTTGATGCTCAATAAAAATAGAAATCGGTTCATGGGTAGACTTCGGAACTGGACCTAACAAACAGGGTAGGTTCCAAGTCGGTTTCAAGACAAGTAGGATAGATTCCAGGTTCAAAAAACCGGGAATTGGATATAACACGGTAGGTTTCTAGGTAACCTACCTACCTTAGAACCGATTATCCCTAGTTTCAACCTGGCCCGGTCTGTTAAGTGGCCTGGACAATGATTTTGGGCTAGCTTGTTGGGCCACCAGAAGGCCACGAGGCTGGCGTCTCCCTTTCACAGGCTCGCAACTGTAACGAGGCTTAGACAACGCCGGCCAGGTGTTCGACGTTTTGTCCCGCCGTCCAGGCCCATCCCCTGAATCACGTCCTCGTCACGAATCGCGCCAATCCCCTCCACGGACTCCATGGTCACACCCCCTGCTCCTCACACTCCTCACTCCCTCGCTCCACTCGATCACAGTCACTCATTATGATTCACTCTCTCCGATCTCGCGCACACATTTTCCCTTCTTCCCTCTCCCACACCTTGTTGCTCCCCAACCGCTCCTTCAGACCCTCCTCCCTCTCCGTCAAGCCCCTCTCCACCGCCGCCGCCGCCGCCGCCATGTCGTCCGCCACCCCCGCCCAGCTCGTCGAGCACATCGTCCTCTTCAAGGTCAAGGACGGCACCGACCCCTCCCGGGTCGACGCGATGCTCACCGGCCTCAACGGCCTGACCTCGCTCGACACGGTCCTCCACCTCGCCGCCGGCCCGGTCCTCCAGACCAGGTCCTCCCTCTTCGCCTTCAGCCACATGCTCCACAGCCGCTACCGGACCAAGGACGACCTGGCCGCTTACTCCGCCCACCCCAGCCACATGGGTGTCGTGAAAGAGTCCGTCTTGCCCATCTGCGACGACATCATGGCCGTCGATTGGGTCGCCGACCGCGTCCCCGAGAGCCTCGTGGTGCCCCCGGGGTCCGCCGTCAAGGTGAGCTTCCTCAAATTGAAGGAGGGTTCGGGGGACGGGGCGAAGGGCGAGGTGATGGGGGTGATTGAGGGGCTTAAGGATGGGTTTGCGAAGATCGAGCAGGTGACGTGCGGGGAGAACTTCTCGCCGGCGCGGGCCAAGGGGTTCTCGATCGCGTCGCTCGCGGTTTTTAAGAGCGCGGAGGAGATGGAGGCCGCGGTGGCCGATGAGGAGGCCGTGAATTCGCGGAAGGAGAAGGTTAGGGAGTACTTGGACGGCGTGATCGTGGTGGATTACGTGGTCCCGGAACTGCAGCCGGCGAGCGCGAGCCTTTGATGGAATGATGGATGATTGCCTCCCTTTGGAGGTTTATGTCAAATGTTTTCTATCTCTCTTGCTCCGACTGTTGAGATACCTGAAACTGCTTAATGATGATGGAATAAATTATATGATGAGCAGTCTTGGTGCTTGAATTGCATTTTTGTTCTCTAATTATATGGCTGGTGAGTTGATATGGAGAAGATAACTATCGTTAGGACAAAAGGGTATATGACTCTTGAATGAATGAAGGACAAAGTTTAGTGCTTTTTCGGATTATGAGACGTGAGGAAGAAATGAGTAGAATTTTTTAGATCATTTAGATTGTTAACATAACTTTTATAGCTCGTGAGAACCATGGCGAGGCTGTTGCTTCCGGCGATCTGGTTCTCGTAGTTGGTAGCATGCTAAGTCTTTGATATCAGGACCTTCCAGTAACTCGATAATGTGAACTCAGATGATTGGAGCCTGAGGATTTCTGTGGAATTGACATCTAATGTGCCGTTTCTTTCATCTTTTCTCTTGCTGTTTGCTTGTGATATTTGTCCACTTCCTATGCCATCGTACCATGATGGAAAATTAGTTAGCTTCCATCAATTATTGTACCTAGTGATGGCATACAATTTCTCATGTGAAAGATTCTCCGTGGCCCAGGCAAGCTTCTCAGTGCGGCACTTCAATAGAATTGTGTTGGCAAGTTATATATGCTCATAAGTCTCATAAAGCTGTCTAAAAAAGAGACGTCAAGTATCCTTCTGGTGGTCAATTTACTCTAGAATCTATGGTTTAGTTTCTTAGTGGGATGAATCAGAAGTAGACTGATTTAATGCAATGATGTGGCTACTCTTTTAATGGTTGCTTGCGTTGACCGTGGCGAACTCCTCCTTGTAAGTCTGGTCTACAAAAGCTAATGGATGCTCTCTAACTGGTGCTAACTTTTAGTAACTGCAGCCTGTTGCTGTCTTTTGGATTCAAAGGACCACATCATGATTTTCAATTGAGCTGTAGAACGGTAACAATAAAATGTGATGGCACCAAAAGATGCTGTCTCTGGATACTTTTCTGATAGCATTGACAACGTCAAACCCAGCAATTACAATATACTAAGTACTGTTGGAGTGTCTGGAATCAAATTATATTCTGTGTGGTCTGATTTAATATTCGTTTAGTTTAGGAGTAGTATGGTCAACCATTTTCATTCTTTGCATGGTGGAATGACTTCGGACGCTGTGAAATCTTCCAGGATGTTGAGGCTACCTGTCTATGTACGAGGCGAGCAATTTTTTGGTTCTTGTCCTTTTTCACCTCTTGGAAAGAGTCTCTCTGGGTTTATGGATGGCTTACATTTCCAGCGTAATTGCGGTGGAGTGACCACTACTGTTTTTGATTGCATAGCTGTTCTAAATTTGTAAGATTTCATATATGCGAAAGGAAAACATTTGGTTGCACTTTCTCTTTGTAAGTGAGATTTGTCATATTTGTCGTTAAGTTAGTGATTAATAACTAGATTACGACATATCGTCAATATTATAACGGTAAAGGCTGTTTTATCACAACAATCCCACAAGTTCTAGCTTTTGGTTTCCAATCAGCAGAAAGCTCGTCTTCATGCAAGAACCAGAGATCTACCTCCGATAAGAGGCACTCCAATTTTAGGCTTCTGTCATGTTGACAGTGTATGTACAGTATTCATTTGGTTTTCCTTGGTATATTGTCCTAAGCTAATAGCAGATGCTTTAAGGCGTTGTCAATCGAAGTGGAACTTGCTTTCTCTTCGATCTTGCTGTTGTTTTGGGAGCTTTCTATTGAGCATTGAATTGCAAGACTTGATTGGAGCTTCAAATGGTCTTTGTAAGTTTTCTTTGTGATCTTTGTAGATGCTCATGGACTCACCCATTGCGTTCCATGTTCCTCTTTCGATGTTCATCTTTCTTTGCCTTTAAAATGCACGATCGAGATATGTTACTCTTTTTTCTCCTATGGTAGTGTAACATCATGGAAATGCTGATGTCTTTATTCATGTTAAAATTGAGGTGTGATTTCTGAGATGCCCTTTGCAGTTAGCTAGGGGTGAGCAAACGGAACTGTCGGTCTGAACTAAATTGGCCGGTTCATGGTGGTTCTCGGGGGCACCAATTCGGTTCTCAGTTTTCAAATATTGGAATCGGTGATTACTGGTCCAATTCTCGGACCCATGGGTGGAATTGCCTACTCGAACCAATTGGACCATATCAAATTTTTTTTTATTTCTTACGAAATTTATAAAAATTTGAAAAGACCTAGTCCTTCACATCACAGCCCAGTCAGTCTCTCGCATGCCCGACTCACTCTCTCCCTCATTCCCAAATTTGAGCAAAAACCCTAATCTCAATCACTCTCTCGCTCAGTTTGCCGTCCTCACTCTTGCTCAACTATCACCTCACTCTCGCTTGATTGTTGCCTCTCTCTTGCGGTCTCACTCTCTCGCTCGACTCTCACCTCTCTCTCTTACTCTGTTTTTGATTGATCGTAATTGCAATCGCATATCATCGAGGTAAATATCCAATGCTCTGTTTTTATGAGAACTTGTTCATGCTAATGGGGCTCCCGGTGGAGTTGCATATTCAAAGTCTCTTTGTGGTTTGAACTTTCTTGTGCTGCTAAAATGTTAATAACCTCAGCTTGACTTAAGGCAGGAACTTATACAGTGCTACTGTGGCTTAACATTGTACATTGGTTTTTGTAGAAATCTTTCTATTCAAATACTTTCTTGATGGCACCTTATTTGGCTGCGTTTATGAATAAGAATGGCTGAAATATATGAAGAAATTGAAGAATCAAATGGAGTGTTAAAAACGAGCATGCAACCGGTTCCATTGGCACCAATCTCTAATTTCTAGAGAGGAACCGGACAACCCAAGAACCGATCATTCCTACAGTTAACAGCAACCCAAGAACCGATCATTCCTACAGTTAACAGCACTGCCATACTCTCTCTCTCTCTCTCTCTCTCTCCACGTGCTAGCATGAGCTAAGAAAAGAAAAAAACCATGCATCCTTGTGAAGATATGCATGATATTTTCCTTAGAGGCAATGGCAATCTCTCAAACGTCTTGATAATGTCGTGTCAGTAAAGTTTTATTATTTCGCCAGTAACTTACTAAACTAATAAATCCCAAATTTTCGGAATAAATATTGTCAAGATCGATATGGTTCCCTTCCTTTGTCATTGGGAATTCCTTTCATCGCCTGTGGTCAAATCGACCACAAATCCCCACCCCACGATCCCATCGACCCCTCGGAAATGCAACGTGAAGAACGGGAAGGGTCAGCCACTTTCTCCATTCGAATGAATCGGGAACTTTCTCTGGATAAACTCACTTCGCGACTCCGGCCGAAGAGTTAGACAGCGAAAAACAGAACGTGGATTTTGTACCTCTAGCGCAAAGGTCTTAGTTGGGTTGCATGTCGACGATGAGAAGGTACATGGTTCTGACCTCGTACGGACAACTTGGGTTTTGACTTAAGACGGCTAGGAAGAACGAGCCTGGGGGGCCAAAAAAAAACAGAGCAACTTGGTATGGATCCTAACGCTAATCTGCGACTAATTCAGTGTCACTTCAATACCACCATCAATGATGCTCATCTGACAGCCACATGGGCGCGGGCTAAGTGCCCATGTGGAATCATGGGCAAGAGATACTGGAATCATGGGCGCGGGCTAAGTGCGCGCGATACCAGCCACATGGCAAGGTTCCAAACAGATTCTCCCGTGGAGGAGAGGAGATTCTGGGACTTGGGATTGGTTCGTTCGTGCAATCCGATTGGGTTATGTGGCCATAGGACCGTTTTAACTGCGTGTACGCACCGCACCCCATCCGGCACTCAAAGTTAAACCCCAATGAGGATACTGCTGAAGTAGAGATTACGAAAGGGGTGGCGTGATTAGTGAGCAGCGTCTGCTCTTTCAGTGTGTCATCATCTCCTTGTAAAGAAGTGATCACGGCGTTCGTCACAAACTAATTAGTACTGTTTTTTTTTTTGGGGTGTATAAAATCTGTACTCAATTCGTTAGTGGCAGTGACAGCCGGCTAAGAATAAGAAAAGGAAAAGAAAGGAAATAAAATGAATATTGATAAAAAAAATTCAGAAAATTAAAAAAAAATTGGCAAAAACTGTCAACATCAGCGCCGGCGGTACCACGTAGGACGGCCGATGTCCACGTTAGCGGTTTCCAATCAAAATTAGTAGGAAGAATTATATTTGGAAAATCATCAAAAGTTTTAGGACGGGTAAAGTATTAAAAAAGTTTTAACCATATTGCATTTGTGTTAGTTCAATTCTAAACCTTTCAATTGGGTTAATTTAATCCTAAACATTTTCACATTTTGTCAATCGATGCCATCCAGTCACTTGGTCGGAAATTGCTAATGTGAATATTGAAAGTCCTACCTGAGACAACATGCGTTAATGTGGAAAGCTTTCGAAAATTTTTGTAAAATTTTTTTTATTTCTTTTTTTCCTTTCATATTGGCCTATGAGGGTCACTGGCCACTTGGCAAGGGCCTTCGCACCCTTACCTATGGCTAGAGGGGCTGCAATGGCCCTATGTCCTCGCCGGCCGCAGGCGAGGGCGCGAAGGCCCTTCCCTAGGGCCTTGCGGCTCTGCTAGTGGTGGGCGAGGTGAGGGCTTTGGCTAGGCCATCGTGACCTCATCGGCTGTGGATGAGGGCCTTCGTGGCCTTGCAGCGGTCGGCGAGGGCTTGTTGGCTCTTGTCGGCCCAAATGAAAGGAAAAAAATAATAAAGAAAAGAACAAAAAAATGTGCAAAAAATTCATAAATTATTAAAATATTATTAAAAAAGTGTTCCCGTCAGTGTCGGCTATGCCACATAGGATAGTCGATGTCCATGTTTATGATTTTCGATCAAAATTGACTGGATCAACTCAATTGGTAAAATATGAAAGATTTATGACTTTTTTGGTTTTTTTCTTGTTTTAGAACTAAATTGGTACAATTGAAAAATTTAAGACTAAATTGGCCACTGTATAATAGGTTTTGAACCTTTTTGGACAATTATCCCTAAATTTATCTGTATGAGTTTCGGTATTCAGTTGACCCACATTTGGGTCTATGGGTCTATCCATGCTAATTTTTATCCCAACGATTGGGCTATAGAGAGTATCAAGATACATAGAATATGAATTGCTTTGTTCTCTAATATCTTAAAGAAAGAACATGCATGGGTGAATACTAAATCAATATTTGAAAGTAAAAAAAAGTAGAGACGGACAAACTTAGATTATGATTCCTGCTTAAGCTTTGTTGGGAAACTAAGGAAAGGGAGGGGAATGAAATTGGGTGTGAAATCTAGGGACTATTTTGAAATTTTTGGATAAGTGCAATTCAAATCCTAAAAGTTATCACGACGATGTAATCAAGTCTGAAAATTGACAATTTGTTCTGTCAAGTTCTAAAATTTGTGTAATTCCTTCAATCAAATACTTTTGTTTGCTTCATCCAATCTTGAGTGATTGATAATGCCGACTAGGCTTTTCTTTTACTTCTCTTTTCTACTTATCCATTTAATGATCATGACACATGTACCTAAACTAATTTTCATCCCACAAAATATCTTAAATTGGTACTCCTGCAACATATTTATCTTAAGCTAATTTTCGTCTCACAAAAAATTCCAAACCAGTACTCCTGACTCAAATGTACACTTCATTAGCATTTCGTTCAATATTTCTTTAAAATGGATAATGACATAAATGATCCTTGAGCTTTCACTCAATGTATAATGTGGTCCATGAACTTCAAATTTGTTCAATGTGGTCATTTTAACCAAATATATAATGTTGTCCATAAACTTTTAATTTGCTAATGTGATATCTGGACTTTTAGTACATATTTAATTTAGTCTATGGACTGTATGGAAATGTTCAATGTTGTCTAAGGACAACATTGAACAAGTACTAGAAAAGTTTAGGGATCACATTGAACAAATTAAAAGTTCAGGAACGATATTACACATTTGGTTAAAGTTTAGAGACTACGTTGAACAAATTTAAAGTTTAAGGACCACATTGCACATTACACAAAAGTTTATGAATTATTTGTGTCATTTACCCTCTTTAAAATGCATACATGCCAATATATATGGCAAATGACTGCAAGATGGATCTACGTGGAGAGCACATATGTATTGACACGAATGCTTTTAATGGAGGATATATTTGATTAAGGATATCGATTTGATATTTTTGTGAGACGAAAATTAATTTAAGTGTAAATGTGTCATATAGTACCGATTTGAGATTTTCCGTGAGAGAGTAATTAGTTTAGGTCAAATGTGTTATGAGGTACTGGCTTGAAATTTTTAATGAATTTAACCTTCGTACGACAAAATGTCGATTTTGTGCCTCAAGCGCAAGGTCTTGACTAGGTTAGATGTTGACGGTGAGAAAGTATCAAGTTTTCATGAATCTCTAAGACTTCGTACAGACGATTTGGGTCTGACTTACAGGAGAGAAGATTGAAAAGGAGGGAAGAACAGTAACTTGGTGTGGCTCTTAATGCTGTCCTTTGATTAATTACTTGCCACTGTACCATTATATAATGTTCGTCTGACAGTATAAAGATACTTGGCAATTCGAAAGCAGATTCTCCTGTCAAAGCATCACGGAGTGGCATGTGCTTTGTCAGTTAATTTTCAGCAATGTCATAATCAACATATTGATTATACGTACGTGACATAGATCGTGAGGAATTCTGGGAATTTGGACTGGTCGTGCAATCAATTGGCTGTGTCTGTCCAGGACCAATTAACTGTCTGGACGTACGTACCTAATCAGGCACTCAGTTTAAATCCAGACTTAGTATTGCTAATGTAAAGATTAAGAAAGGGATCACGTGATTAGTGAGCAACGTCCGCTCTTTAAACGTGTCATCATCTCCTTCATTAATAAGTGATCATGGTGTATAACATATTGAGCCTATTCGAGCAATAGACAGAGAATTCTATCGTCGCAGGATGATCATCCCAAGATACCTAGTTAACACGTTAGTGTACAAGATAACACTTAAAGTTCTCTTGAGTTTGAATCCACAGAACGAAGGAAAAACCTGTTCTGTGATAGCATGTGCGAATATCTATGACTGAAAAAAAATTACTATACGTAAAGACCAAAGTACTAGTTCTATTCGGTCCACTACAAATTTCGATTATTTTTCATATTTTTCTCCATTTCAAATTGGATTTCTCCTACCAATGTATTCGATTGAGCTTAAGATGACCTTTACCGACATTTATTTTTAGCTGAATTTGCACGTTGTGATGCCCACCTTTGTAACCACTAATTTAAAGTCCGGATGGAGGAGAACACAATTCTTACCCTTTAGGTACAAAAAGGTGGTGTTTTAGCAAAAAAAAAAGGTGAAAAAAGGAGGTGATGTTTCTATCAGTCTCAGTAGTGTGACGGAACATTGTAGGCCACTAATTTGTTTCTCATCCGGTTTATAAGAAATTAAGAAAAATGGGTCTAAATAAGGAAAGAAAGTTTTTGACATTTTTTTTATTAAATACAACAATCATATTTTTTGCAGCACTAATATTATAATCTAAATAAATTACCTTGACCATCAATAATATTGAGATGAAATTTTTAATGTACGAATATAGTCCATGGCATTGTTAAAAGTTGGATTGTCCTTACTTTTATTTTATCGTTATGATAGTGTTTTTTTTTTTGTCAAAGTAGAATTGCATTTTAATTCAATACTAATGTTCTAGAGTGATTAAAGTAAACGGTGAGTATCTTACAACACTTTTTTTATATTGTATTGGATGTAATCGGCAAGTGTCTTAAAATACTAATTAAAGTAATGTTCATTTGTTCTAGATCGAAAAAGTATTTGACACAAATAAAAAAAAATTATTGAACTTTAAAAGATCGTTCAATGTAATCGATTTTTCATATTTACATTTATGTATCCTCGATGGTCCATATGTTTGACGTCAAATTAAACTCAAAATACAAATGCTTCAAAGCAAAGAATTGGAAGAAGAATAGAAAAATACAAATCAATTCAGAAACACCCTCAATGTTCTTGTTAAATAAAAGAAATCTACTTATCACATGTTTGTATCGAATTGACTCTTAAAAATCTAACATTATAATATATCTTATTAGTTAGCCAAATCAGTTTTTGGCTACATAATAGTAGTGATACTGCCGGAATGATTAATTGCTACTATATCGAATCCAATCCATGGTTATTTTTTTCGGTTGCAAAATCCAATCCATGTTTGCTAGGTGTCGGATTGGAGTGAAAATATAATTTTTTAGGTAAAAGTGCACTGAAAGTTTTAAAACTTGTCATGAAAGTGCAATTAAGTTATAAAATTTTCAGAAAATGCAATCACATCCTAAAACTTGTTACGAAAATACAATTAAGTCCTAAAACTTTTAAAAAGTGTAATTAGTAAAAGGATGTGATTAGATTGATTTCACAAATTTTAGCATTTTTTGAAAATTTTATGATTCAATTGCACTTTTGTGATAAATTTTTACACTTTCGAGGTATTTATCCCAATTTTTTTATTTGAATTTGGTCAATAAGAATATAAAGCTTATTTTTTTTGGTTAGCACATAAAGCTTATTAAGAGCCGGGCCAATATCCAAAAAAACCCTAAACTTTAATCTTTGTCCCAATTATATCCTAAACTTTTTTTTTGTCTAAAAAAAAATCCTAAACTTTTACTTTTGTCCCAAATCTACCACCTAATACCCAAAAAACCCCAAACTTTAGCCTTTATCCAAATTATATCCTAAACTTTTTTTTGTCTCATAAAAAATCCTAAACTTTTACTTTTGTCCCAAATCTACCACCGTTAAATTTTTCATCCAATATTATAGTTAATAATTATTTTAATGTTATTTTTTCGAATTTTTTTTGTTTTTTTTGTTTTTTCTTTTTTTTTCCCTTCACCGTTAAATTTGCCGGTGTTGGACGAGGTCGGCCTCGCATGCCCCTGGCGAGGTTCGTCCTTGTCGTGGCTTGGCCTCGCTTAACGCTGGCGAGGTCGAGCCTTGCCAGTGGTGGGCGGGGCCGAGCCCTCGCTAGGGGTGGGCGAGGTCGACCTCGCCCAACGCCAGCGAGGTCAAGCCTCGCCCACCCTTGGCAAGGTTCATCCTCGCCCGCCCCTGGCAAGGTTTGTCCTCGCTGTGGCTGACAAGACTTGGTCCCGCCGGCTAGTGGTGAGGTTGAGCCTCATTGCGGCTAGTGAGGACAAGGCCGGCGGGACTAAGCCCTCGCTAGCGTTGGGCAAGGTCAAGCCTCGTTAGCCATGGCGAGGACGAATCTCGCCAGGGGCGGGTGAGGTTGACCTCGCCCAATGCTGGCGAGGTCGAGCCTCATCGGCCAGGGGTTGAAGGTGAAAATGAAAAAAAAAAAGAAAAGGAAAGGAAAAAGAAAAATAAAAAAATTCGAAAAAATAAAAAAAATAGTCGTTAATGGTAATATTGGACAGAAAAGTTAACAGTGGTAGATTTGGGATAAAAGTAAAAGTTTTGAGTTTTTTATGAGACAGAAAAAGTTTAAAACATAATTGGGACAAAAGCTAAAGTTTGAGGTTTTTTTGGATATTAGGTGATAAGTTTGGGGTTTTTATGAGACAAAAAAAAATTTAGGATATAATTGGAATAAAGACTAAAGTTTGGGATATTTTTTGGTATTGGTCCATTAAGAGCCAAGTAAAACAAGTTTGGTTTCATCGGTTTGCGCGCCCATATTTTATTAGCTTCTTTTCCCCCGACAAAAGGTCGTGTTGTCCAGATGGTAAGGGGAGTACTAAGAATGCTCCAGAAGTGGAAGTTCATTTTGCTTAAAGTTTACTCCCAAGCGAGTCAATAAAATGATTTCTCATTCATAAAAAAGTTTTTTGACCCAAAAAAAAAATTAAAAATGTTTAATGTTATCTTCTCTTACAAGCTTCTCAGGCATAATAAAAAAACTCCTATCTTCTATTGATGTAGAGCTCCATGTTAGATGAAAAGATCATACATCATAGGTTAATGTTCCTTTGAACCATTTCATGTTACATAACCTACTAGACAAGGTAACTTTGGCTTGCAACTGAAGCCTTTCTTGCAAAAGTCATAAACATACAGCTACAAGGTGAAATTGACCTATCCCCCTCTCTACCTCTTTCTCTCTCTTTGAATTTTAAAAAAGATAGGATACTTAAATGCTCACATTATGCGAAATTAAGATCAAGTTGTCAAGCTCAAACTCGACAGCTACAATCATCTTTATGTCCTTCAGATCTAGGCAGATGCTGCAGCCTCAACTAAACTACAATACAATGCACTCTTGACCTTCAACTCGAGTTATGGAAGTAGAGAAAGATGAGCTGGCAGATCTCCATCTCGTCTAACATTTTTTTTGGGTTCTCGCTAAAAAGAAGTAAACATTTGTAATAAATTTATTATTATATATTCTCTTTGTCCTTATAAATTGATTTTGTAGAGACGTATAGGAGGACGAGTATATCAAGATGTAACATGTGAATTGTACATTTCCCGAAGAGTGAATTTTTAAATAAATAACTGCACCAAACTTCAACTGCACTGAGCTTCGTTGGGAAACCAAGGAAAAAGAGGGGAAGGAAAAGAAGGGAATATTTTGAAGTTGATAATTGCAATTAAAATACTACGATGTAATCAAGTTTCAAAACTTTCAGTTTGCTATATTAAGTTTTGAAACTTGCTCAATTTGTGCAATCAAATTCCTCCATTAACTTCATCCAATTTGAATGACGGAAAATGATGACTTTGCTTTTTTTTTTTTTTATAGTTTCTCTTTTCCATGTGGCCATTATGTAAATGGGGAGTTTCTTCCTAATTTTAATTAGAATTCGATTAAAAGGTAAAAAAGGGGCTAAAAAGTTAAAAAAAAAAAACATGCATTGATGGAGGTAGCTTAAGCCACTACCCCTACCTCGCTGGTAAGGTCTAGCAACCCTCGCTGAGGTGGTGGTGGACTTTGATTAAAAGTCCAATTTGAGTTTCTTCCTAATTCGCAGCCTGTTGCTTGTGCGCGGTGGTTGCACCACCACCGCGCAAGGGTCAGCCACGAGTGGGTCTACTGACCCTCATGCAGTGTTGGCTAGCCCTCGTTAGAGAGGCTCGTCCCAAACCAACCCAAAAATCTCGATATACACTGATATTTAGTTTCTATTGTAATCCTATTTCCCTCTTCTGTTATTTTTTGTCCTTTTTTTTCTTTCAATTTTTTCACATTTTTTCTTTTGAATTTTTCAATCTTTATTCTGATGTGGCGCCTTAGAGTCATTTGTATTAACAAATTAAAAAATTCCATCCGCATTAACCATTAAATAATTGTGTTAATACCTCGAAACTGGTATACCTGTGACAAATTTACCTCAAAAATAATTTTTTCACCACCAAGAACTCCAAATTGGTATATCTGTGACAAATTTACCATATGTTAATTTCCATTAAATTAGATTAATACTACAAAAAATCACAAACCGGTACACTTATGATAAACAGAGGATAAAACCCTAAATTGATACACTCGTCAAATTTGATAGTAAAATTTAATGAAAACCTAGGAAGGGTAAATTTGTTACGGATGTACTAGTTTGAAATTTTTGGTGGTTAAAATATTAGTTTGGAGAAATTTGTTACAGATATACCGGTTTTGGGTTTTTTATGGTATTAACCCTAGATAATTTGGATGAAGCTAAGGGAGGGAGTTGATTATACTGATTTAATGAGGTTAAGATTTGATTGCACTTTCAGAAAGTTTTAAAGCTTAGTTATTCTTTCCTGACAATATTGAGGACTTCAACTACACTTATTTCTAATACTTTGGAGAGAAGGATTTGAAAATTAAAGTTTTAGGAGGACCCAAAAATCATAAACTTATTGTGCAAATGCTAATTCAATGCTAAATTTTTCCAATTTGGCCAATGTAGTCCTAGCTTTTTAAAGGTTTTTCAATGTATTTATTAGGTCAACTTAGGCTAGGAAATTTTTGCGTTGAGGTCCAATCAGTGCCCACTATCTTATATGGCATGCTTGGCAAGCAGAGTTACATTGGATTGCCGATGACTGTGCCACGTAGGACAGTCGGCGCTAACTAGACTCCACATCAAAATTGGTTAGATAGACCACATTGGAAATTATCAAAATATTTATGAATAAATTGGTCAAATTGAAAAGTTAACAATTGAATTGATATATGAGTAATTTTCTCATAAATTTATGCCTATTTTCAATTCTCACCATTTTGTCCCATTGGTCATATATTCCCGCATAGAGCATTAATGTCATGGGTTGAGATCTTTTAAATTTAGCATCCTTTAAGGGTGCATTTGTTTTGTACAAAATGAGTAATTTGGAAAACATTATCCTAAAAATGATCACTTATATTTCTTCCAAAAATGAATGAACGAAAAATATTTTCATGAAAGGCATAAATTATTACTGATAATGAATATATTTTTTATTAGTTAATTATTTCAAGCTATCCGAGCAATTATTTTTAGGAATTTTTTTTCCAACTTACTCTTTTTGTGAAAGGCAAACAAATCCTAAGTTCAACTAAAGTTACTCCTGTTAAAATTTGGACATGTCGGCCGCTTCGCAAATAGATGGCCTAGATTATTTGTCCCTATTTGCTTTTCTTCTCCTTTTCCTTTCTCTCTTTCTCCTTGTTTTTTCCTCTTCCCATTTTCCCTTGCCCCCCAAACCAGACTAATGTGCTATTGAAGATGGAGCAAGACCGCCCCCGACATGCAACCTCCGCTGCATGTTGATAAAATGGTTGGCATGGGTCGGCTGGGAGTGAGAGAGAACGGAATGAGGAAGGGAAAGTTTTCAGTTGTGTAAATTCCAAAAAAAATGAGTGTATTTTTAGAGTTAAGCATGGTTTTAGGATAGAACCGGGATTTGGAGAATCGGATTGGTGGGAACCGATCCGATTCCATGTTCTGGGGAGACTTGATATAGTTCTCGGTTCCCTATTTTCAGGAACCTGCGGTTGCCAGTTCCTTGGAGAACCAAACTAGGAATTGGATTGAGAACCGGAACCGGATTTGAAACCGGAACCAGAATCGATAACCGTTACAAAATCCTAAAGTAGATAAACACACATGCTTTCTTTATCTGGATGCACTAAGCTGCCATTGAAGATATTGCCATGAAAGGGGCCTGCTAATTCACTGACATTCATGTCAAACAAAGCTTACTAGGACACGACAAGCAACAACCTACTATGTTACTCAATGTTGACATCCTGAGGGCCACTTTACCTCTCACAATAATTGCAATAAAAGTTTCAGCAAATCACTTACCAAATGTAAAACATCAATGCTGATCAAACGCCCATCACTGCTCTCAATTGTTATGAATAACGCATTCTGATAGTTTAGGCTATGATATTTGAGGATTGAAGTTCTATACTTTAGGTTTTATGTAACGTGTTTTAACTTTTTATTGTTTATTTTATTTTACATGTTCATTTTTTACGAATTGTTGCTATTGATAAGTGAAAAACTTTTATTTTTGTTGTTACTTTCACTTTCATTTTGCTTAGCTAAAAAAAAAAAAAGGAAATTGACCTGTGATACGGCAAGTTCCAAGTTTTAGGGCATGCAAGATAGGTTCTAGACTTCAAAAAATCAAGAACCTGTTTTGACATGTAGGTTCTAAGTTCCACTTGGAACTTGGATGGAATTTAGAACTGCTCACCCTTAGGTAGTTTGGTTCGTGATCCCCTAAATTTGGATGGTTCCAATCCATATGTCCTAATATGTTTGTGCACTTTTCATGACAGGGTCATGAAATTATACTTTGTTTCGTGAGCTCCAATTGCTAAATTATTTACAGGGTCTTGGCTCCATTTTTTTTGCAAAAATGAATGATTTGAAAAATATTTTCGTAAAAATGATCATGTGTATCACTTTAAATAAATAGCAAATAAAAAATGTTTCCATCGTCGATAACAATTTATATCTAAACATTTTCGTTAACCATGAATTTTTTTTTCATTTATTCAATTTTGTAAGCAATACAAGTAATCGGTTTTAGAAAAATATTTTCCAAATCAATCATTCTTTGCGAAACAAACTGAGCATAAAAGTGAGGACAGTTCTGTGATAGTACCACACACTTTTTTTTTTTGGTAAGATAGTACCACACACTTTTATCCTCATTGTGTCCATTTTTCTTAGGATCATATTCTTTTCGTATATGAACATCACAAAATTTGAGTACTTGGTGCCCGGTTTGCAAGTCACTCTACCCAAGCATCACTGAACTTTAAGGAAATAATATGTTAGAATATCCTAAATATATTTAGAAAATATCTAGATTTCTCTAACATAATAGAAAATAATACTAGACTTTACACTTTAGCTTGACTTTGGTTTTGCATCCGAATAATATTCAAACTCAACTCGACTCAGGCGAGACTTGTCAAGTTAGCTCAACTAGCCACTCATATGTGGTTTCTCTTTAAGACATCCATTTTAAGGGACATAAAAGTTCACTAACGCAAAGCCATAGACATTAGTTTATGAATGCTTTGGAGTATAAGCCACTTTAAAATCTCTCGATTTCTTAACACTCCCCAAAATCCAACTCTTCCACTGGCCAAGAGCCAACTCGGGCTGTTTTTATATGCACAAAAAAAACATGTTGTTTAAAAAAACAGATCATAATATAGTGTTTCTGTAATTAAATATATTATCATCGGATTGTGCCATAGGTCAACTCCTTGTCGGGCTCCACACTCAACATCAAACATCAAATCAAACATGAATTGCATGAAGTCATGCGTGTCTGCTTCGATTGGTCAATGATCACCTCCAATGATTTTGCATCGGTTTGCACAAATAGTGAGGCAGAAATGAAGACTATTGCTAATGGCGCAACCCTCACGCAGAGTCCTGTGTTTTGCTCTCATTAAGTCTAATTTAAGCAAGTGATTTCCAAACAAATTTTGAGTCAGTAGTCGTCAGGAAGTCGAGCTGATTAATAGGGCAATGCGGCATATTCTTCATTTTGCGCACATGAACACTAATTAAGGTCGATCAGCAATAGTAATGGTAAAGAAAGTTAAAAAGAATGGAGGAGTCACATGATTAACCCAGGTTTGCTTGGAAAATTATTAACTGCTTTAAATGTCAATTAGTCCAACTTGGTGCATAAAATATACATCACATGTACATATAATACTATATCTGTTGGTTAAAATAATAATTAAGAACATTGAACTAAAACTTCTCCCACAAAATTTCGTCCAATAAGGACTGAGATGTGAACATATTTAACTAATGAAATTATAATACGTTGTGTGTCTCCGCTTAGAGATGCATGAGTCTCTTAGTCTTTACTCCACCTTTTTAAAATCAAAGTTGTTTACTCGCGAGAGAAAGTTTCTTTTTCTTTTTAAATTGGTAGAAGGTTGTGGGGGAGGGGTGTTCGACGTGCTACCCTTGACAGGATGTTATCATAAGGAGTCTGATGCCTATTATAGAATGTTTATTTGAATTCTAACTACTATGTCCACTGGGAACTCATAAATTTGATAAGTCATCTCTGTAGTTCCACTGGCGTACCAGAAGCAATAAAGCCTTTCCACATGAGGAAACAAAAAACTAAAGGTACAAAGTGGGTACAGTTTGCCCACGATGGCTCTAGCTTATAATCTCAAGAAAGATGATGTGACCCTTTAGCGCAAAACCACCATGTTTGGTGATTTTATGAGAAACTTATGTCACGTAAACAAGGGTAGGGGAAGTGAAAAATCAATATACACAAGTGTTGAATGATATCATTAGAGGGTATATGCATATGTCAAGTATAATACACACCACGGTATTTGAGTAATGCCCAAATCCGAAACCCTTGAACACCAATTCTCCCGAAACGATCAACCGGTCATTTTGTTTATTTCTCATCACTATGGTTAGCCTTTGCCTTCTATAACATATTGAGGCTAAATTCTATTACATTTGTATAACCATAAATACAAATTATATCCAAATTAAGGACTCATAGTGTCATTTGCAAACATGAGATGACAAGCAATTGATGATCCATGCCACATGGAAAATAGACTCAATAGTGTCATCATAATGGTTTTGTGAGAGCTGGTTTTGCATAAAGGCTACGGGAGCAGGCGTGACTAAGCAAGGTTTGTGCGTCCGACTGATGAGTGGGATACCTTGACCTACGTTTTGGAACTTTCTGACAGCATTTTCTACAGACCTCATTGGATCTGTAAAACATCCAATTTTCTTGGAATTCCTAAACCTAATTGAAAACTTATTTGAGTTTGGACTAACCCCATTAATTGTGGCTTATATCTTCCTTTGAACAGAAGTCAAAATCTGTCCCCATGGACTTCAGCGAAGGGCAGAACGCATGCTTGAATCCGAGTAATCAACGCAAGTAACTTAGCATCTTCTCCGGCTCTGGTTGGATCAAGGAAACACCGATTTCGACTTGTTAAATTTGAAACCCCCCCACCGCCCCTCTCGCCGTTGTTTCAGGATAGGATAATAATAAAAGTCTTCCTTTGTCTTGGGATTTCAGACATTAGTTGATCGTTGAAAACTCCATTTTATTTTTCCTCCGGCACGCCTTTTTCTTGTTGAAAGTGCACCCTCTTTTGCATCTCGATTTGTCCTTTTCCTCCACGTGAATGCCTAGTTTATGATTGGCCGGTGTGTGGAAGGTTTCTTCGAGAGGGGTCACAATGATTGAGATAAAAAAAGACTTTCTTAACGAATTTTTAGGGAAATGTGCCAAAAAAAAAAATCTAAACCTTTTACATTAGTGTCAATTTAGTCTTAAACCTTTTTTTGTGTCAATTCAGTCCTAAACTTTTTGCATTTGTGCCAATTTAGTTTTAAACATTTTTTTGATGTCAATTAAGTCCTAAACCTTTTAAATTGGTGCCAATTCAGTACTAAACCTTTTGTTTTTGTGTCAATTTAGTCCTTTCTGCCAATTTTGACAGGAATTTGCCGACGTGGACGCCGGCTGGCCAGCGACCAATCACCAGAACCAAGGTGGACAAATTAAATAATATTTTAATATTTTTTTGAATTTTTTTTTCTTTTTTATCCTTTTTTTTTGTCTTCTTTTTCCTCTGGCCGGTCGCCAGATCGGCGACCGGCCATAGGCCAAAGGCCAGCAAGATCGGCCTTGCCGGCCACTAGCGAGAGCGGCCTCGTCGGCCACTGGCCAGGGCAGCCTCGCCTTGGTCAGGCAACGCTCGACCTCGCCAGATCCGACAAGGTTGGGCCTCGTCGGATCTGGTGAGGTTGAGCCTCGCCCAACCGCTGGCGAGGCTTGACCTCGCCAGATCCGGCGAGGTTAGGCCTCGCCCGACCATGGCGAGCCCTCGCCGGATCGAGCCTCGCCATGTCGGGCGAGGCCCGACCTTGTCGAATCTAGTAAGGTCGGGCCTTGCCGGTGGCTGGGCGAGGCTTGATCTCGCTAGATCCGGCGAGGTCGGACCTCGCTCGACCAAGGCGAGGCCACCCTCACTAGTAGTCGGCGAGGCCGACCTCGCTGGCCTTTGACCTCTGGCCGGTCACCAAATCAGCAACCAGTCAGAGGAAGGAGAAGATAAAAAAAAATGGAAAAAAAAGAAAAAATGGAAAAAAAATTCAAAAAAATATTAAAATATTATTAAATTTGTTCACGTCGGTGCTGGTAACCGGTCGCAGGCCGGCTGGCGTCCACGTGGGCAAATTCCGGTCAAAATTGGCTGGAAGGACTAAATTGACATAAAAATAAAAGGTTTAGGACTGAATTGACACCAATTTAAAAGGTTTAGGACTTCATTGGCACCAATTTAAAAGGTTTAGGACTAAATTGGCACAAATGCAAAATGTTTAGGACTAAATTGGCATTAATGTAAAAGGTTTATGACTTTTTTGGCATTTTTTCCCGAATTTTCATCGTCTTGTACTAGACAGGTAGATTTATTTTGCTATTGTTTCACTCTTAGAAAAGTGAAAAATCTTTCAGATGATTAATTTCGATTTTTATAAAAAGGGTTTTTTTTTTACAATATAGGATAGGAAAGTAAATGGCTTGAAATTAGACAAATTTAAAATGCGAACACTGAAATTTAAAGCTCAAGGTTGGAAAAATTTGCAAAAAGTGAAAGCGAACAGTTAAATTTGCAAAGGACTGTCTTCTGTCATTAGTTAGGCGAGAGAGCTTACAAAAAATACACTTTGGGTATTTTATATCTCACTAACAATAGCTACTCATCGATCAAAATTTATCAATTTTGAATTTACTCATAACTCTCCGGAGCTTTTAGACACGCCCCTCATGCTTTGGTAATCATTATCCAAAAGGAGATACAACTTTCGAGACTATCGGGACAACCAACCGTCAATCATGTATTGGAATCAATATGTGGTCTTTGCTTTCGAACTAGCAAACTTTGCAATTTTGATGAACTTTGTCGTCTGGTGAGATTTTTCGTCGATGAACTTCTATCGTATTTGCTATTGATGACTTTGTCGATGAGCTACTGATTCTTTTCAAGTTGACCATCTACTTCATTTTAATCAGACTTGGTTATTGTCTAACTCCCTACTCGTTGATAATAAAAGCGGGTCCTTTTGTGGTGTCAACAACTTGATTTCAGATTTTCTTGCACATTTTGTCTGTATTTTTTAAGGCAATACGGAGCGATAACCATAGGGAAATAAGTGCAACGTGCACATCCTTGATTTTCCCAGTCTCAATTATTTGGGCAAGGTAATGTTTTATCATTATGGAAAGTTTGTATCGTTCAATCATTATCACAGGGATTACGGATTTTCACTTTTTTGGTGAAACATTACCATAAACGGAACATCTCACATCTGCGTACTCCAGAAGGGATATAGAGATTAGTCTCTCTTGCCACTATCTTATCAATCCAAAGGAAAGTGAGACCTTATATGGCACAAACAAACACCTTAGCTTGGTTGGCACAAAGGGTCTATCTTATTTCATCTGAACTTCACAGAGGTAATCTTTTTCTAGGGGGAACTCTTCACTGTATTCCAGTGGAATAAATAATTAAATTAGGGTTTTTTTTTTAAAGGAACTAAAAGATAGATCCATGCATTGATTCTGCCATTATTTTTTTAGCTTTTTTCAATCCCTACACAACCCTGTAAGCTCAACCCCGAGAGTTTTTAGTTCTCATTTTTTGACACTTATGACATTCGTTAATGATATACTTTATTCAAGAAATGTCAAACGATCGAATCTAAATCATTCTTTTTTTATTACCGCGAGACACACGTTGGCCAATTGGGTCCTCAGGAGCTACAAGGACCATGTGCCTGCATTTACACAAATGATTAATAAATCCGCCAAACTGTCCATAAATACCTTTTGTGTGTGTTCGAAGAAGCAGTACAAGCCACACTCCAACTCCAACTCCAACTCATAGTCAAACTCAAATCACTTTCTCGGAGCGAGAGACCGAGACAGCGAGAGAGCAAGAGAGAGATGGGAAGGAGGCCATGCTGTGCAAAAGAAGGGCTGAACAGAGGAATATGGACTGCTGGAGAAGACAAAATCCTCGTCGACTACATTCAAGCTCACGGCGAAGGGAAATGGCGGGACCTCCCTCAGCAAGCTGGTTTGTACTACTATACCGTGCGGCTTCTGTCGCGTGCTTTATGTTTTCGTCGTCATGAAAGTGTTAAGATGTAACTGTGTCTCTGTAAGGTTTCACTACTTCAGAGAAATATATCGCGCGCCTCAACTTTCATGACGCCGAATGACAAACAGGAATACCGTCCTTGTTATTCACACATTTGGCATTATTTTTGTAGGGTTGAAACGTTGCGGGAAGAGTTGCAGATTAAGGTGGTTGAATTATCTAAGGCCAGGTATCAAGAGAGGAAACATCTCCATGGATGAAGAAGAGCTCATTATCAGACTGCATAATCTCCTGGGCAACAGGTGACATTATCACCTAATAATCACTCTCTACTACTATGAAAGACTTTGTTATTTATATGGAGATCTTGTCTCCAAAATAGAAACCTAGAATTCTTGGAGTGCTATCTCTTCAAATCTATCAAATGCAGTCATTCAAACATTGGAGCTTTTTCTCACCAATACTCACTCTCAAATGCTTTACAATTTTCCCTTTAGGCTCAACGATACAACACTCAAGTCACCTTGGGCTTTTCTTCTCGTTCTACCACGTGCAAAATTTGTCAGCCCCGAGTCATATTTCTATTTTTTTTAGTCTTTTATGAAAATCAAGTAATCTCGGACAATTTCTAAGCTGCAAATGCTCGCATGTTGTCATCTAATGGTCAACATTTGTCAATTATTCGACTTTTTCTCTTATCAATCAGCGTCACCCTACGACTGATAATTAATGTCTCTCCTCTTATGTACTTTTATTGTCAAATATTATTTTCTCAGCCACTTTCCTTCTTTTGGGGATCTCGGAGTACAAAGTCTGCAATTTTTCACAGCTAGGATCAAATCCCGTATCCATTAATAATCAAGGGAGAAGTTAATGAGGGATCTCCACTGATACCCAAAAACAAAAATCAAGAATAGATCTTCCACGTTGCTCTGGTTAGGTTTGTGCTTTCTTTAGCAACAAGCAATCTCACTTCGAGTAGTAGGGCTTTACTGATAAATTAATATCACTCACTGCTAGGAAAACAGCAGCATTGTCGGCTGTTGCACTGCTTAAAAGTTACCTACGCGATTCATCAACTTACTTTTGACAAACAGGATGCACCAAAGTAAAAAATAGCAAGGTAGCTTAATTTGCTGAAATGCGCCCCATTGCAGGTGGTCGTTAATAGCTGGAAGACTCCCTGGACGAACAGACAATGAAATAAAGAATCATTGGAACACCAACCTTAGCAAGAGGGTGCAGGATCAGACACATCAAAATCCTGTCAAGTGGTCCAATGAATCGGAGCCTCGGAGCGAGATGTTGAAGGAAGAGTCGCCATCGAGGTCAGAGCCACACCCAGTCATTCGAACAAAAGCAGTCAGATGCACTAGGGTTATCCTCCCACCCCCACTGATAGATCAAGTAGCTGGCAAGGCAACTTCGGTTCACATTTCAAATAGCGAGACCTCATCTTATTCATCAACTCGTCAAAGCGACTTATCTTCCGACTTTCTAGCCGATTTCAACATCGATGACCTTTTAATACCGGATGAAGCTCAAAATCTGGATTCGTGTTTTCCTCTTGAAGGGGAGAAGGTTGATTGCTATCCTTCCGATCTAACTCTGTCCACGCACGATGATGCCGAAGGTAACCGCTCGGAAGGTCTTGAGCGATGGAGGGACAATGATGAGCCTTTTCAGCCGAATGCAAGCTTTGATTTCAATTCATTGGCATCATTCCTTGATTCAGATGTGGATACGATTTAGATGGATAAGACATTATGGCCACCATTTGATTAGCCATTCATGCAAGGCTTGTAATGTTCTTCATAGGAAGAGCAAATTGTTGAAACTTTGATTTCATGAGGATCTATTGCAACTGAGTTTTAAGGACGATTCCACAGTTTCGTTCTTCAAAAAAAAAAAAAATGAAATCTAATTTTTTTATGTGGGTAATTTTTTTGAGTGAGATCACTATTTGTCGCGACCTAAAAAATTTTCATTTTTCAGGCTAATGGATTATTAAGACTAATCTTAACTCGGGCCCTCCCAAGCCCTACCAATTCGCAACTTAGGGTTTAAGTCTTTAACATGCAAATATTTTTATGCTTGGAGTCACCACTAATCAATTTACGGTAGGTTGATTAGAAACCTAAATAAAACATGGGGAGATATGTTTTATTCTTACGAACCAGAGATTCTAAGTCCGGGGACTTGATTACGCTAGATCTAGTCCAACGCCCTTTCGGTATCTTTTCTTTTCAAAAATATTTTGGCATGCAGTTTGGATTCATTTCAACTTAATTACTAACATGTGAGGTGTTCATGCGGGTGCGCAAACCACCAATTTAACACTCAATAATTGAATATTAAATTGCAAGATTGGAAGAATTACTTACCTCGAAGCAACACAAACATTTGCATAGTTAGCTAGAAAATCACATTAACATCCTAATATGATTTCTAATTAACAAGCAATTCACTCAATTTCTCTTTTGATTTTCACTTATTTAAATGAAATCTAATCTATATGCAATGACGTGCAAAAATGACATGCAAGTAATGCAACCTAGCATGCAAACTATATGTCATGCGACGACGTGACCTAATTCTGATAACGAGTAAATGATTTATTTTTGATATTTTCTAATGAAATTCGGAATAAAAATATGCCTAAAATAACATGCAACCTATGATGACTTAACATATCCTAACATGACTTATTTTTGGGATTTTTATTAAAATTCGAAATAATAAATTACTTAAATTAAGAATGCAATCTATCCTAATCTACCATAAAGCAATTCATTCTTTTTTTGGGGTTTTCATGAAAATTCGGAATTAAAAAAAAACCTAAATAATCTATTAAGATTAGAATATTGCTTAATTTAAACTAGGAAATAGATTATCTCAAGTCCTAATTTAAATTAAATAATTACTCTATCTTCTAGATACATTTAGAGTTCCCTAAACATGCAAAACTCAAATTCAAATCCTAACTGATATTTTTTGAATTTTATGTTTAAAGGAAAGCAAATAATAAAAAAAAGACAAGGATAGCAACCATATTCAAATCGTCCACGCGATTCGCCAAATTTGTTTCAAACTCGGATTAGGCACAAAAATCGAACTATCGGTCATATCTATAGGGTTATAGATATTGACGGAAAGTTGATCGTTTAAATTTGGAAAGCAGATAAAGATCATTATCGTATCCAAGTGATTATGGATAGGATAATAATTTTCCGTATCGCCGCGTATCGTACCTTAGGAATAAGGTCAGATAGTCGTCTAGATACGTTGCTAAATTAGGAACGATTCCTAATTTTGAATATTTTCAAATATTGCGGATATATCGAACATTATCCTAAGATATCTAAATATCCACATGATATTAATGAAATATTCAAAACATGCAAATTAGGAAATTAAATATTCTGAAAAATATAGGATAATGTTCAATCACCTAATTTGCAGATAATCTCCAACTTTATCAATTTCGGAGAAACATCTTCTGAATTCTAAAGGAATGAAAATCAGATCTGGACACAGATACTGATCAGATTGTGAAAATTCCTTTTGAAAATCCAAATGACCTCCGATTTTGATGAAATTAGTATCAATGGAAAGATCTCAATCTCAGTATGAACTTTCATGAAAATTTTTTTTTCAGATTTCGAACACACAAATTTATGAAAATTGAAGAATACACGAAGGTCAATCTGGAACTGATCTGTCATCAGATTCATGCATATATGACGTTGCAGATCGTATCATGCTAATACGCTTGGAATTTTATGAAAATTTTATGGTGAATAGACAAAGATGTGATCTACAATTTTCTTGAAGAAAGTTTTTTCAAAAAATGATCATAGAAAATCATAAAAATCACGGAACAGCACAATATCAGTCAGAACATTATCAGAACAGACTTCAACATCATATTCTAGATTCTGATCCTAACTTCCGAAATAGTTTTGACATAGCAAATCAGGTCCGATTGAGGCATATGATATATCAAATCAAAGCTTAAGACGTGCTTTACGATTCTCTAGTTTATCACTTCACAAGATTTTGACATTAATGAGCTGAAATCAGCATCTCAAGTATACTGGTTTCTATGTACACGATTTTACAGAACAAAGTCCAAATGCACTTACCTTGTTTAACGATGCTCCAGCACGAAATCGAGCGATCCGGCCTCCGTATTCAGATAAAAAACAACACGGAGAAGTCTCGGAAAGCTCGGCCTACCTATGATAATAGATTGCATGAAATATAGTGAGAATCGATTCGATCTGGCACTAGTGGACTAGTAATGAAGAATCAAGTCAAGAGATGTGATCCGGCGGTCGTTTAACGAGAAACCGGCCACCACAGTGATGTGAAGACGCCAAGGAGTGTTGCCGCAAGTTCTAGATCGCCGGAGGAAGTCGCCGATCAGCTGGTTCAGCCGCTTGAACCAGCTGATCACATCATTGGCAGCAACGTTAGCGGAAGGCAGTGACGTCGGCGGGCGGTTGAGACGCGATGACGGCTGTGCGGCGGCGTGCGGTGTGCCCCCGGTGGTGGTGCGCGACGTCACTTTCTCTCTCATACTTGCCTTTCTCTAAAAATCAGATCTGAATTATGTGTTGTCCCCTCAAAATTCTGACCTAAACATGCTTATATAATACTAACCTAGGTCAATTAGATGGGCTCTCTAGTCCTAATGGGCTTAGACTTGGGCTTAGGCCTTAATCTAATTTCTGATTTTATTTAATTTCTAAGCGGGCTGAATTAACTTGGGTTTTAATTTAATTGAACATAATGGGCTGAATTAAGCTCAAATTAAAACGACCAAACCTATTTGACTCGTGATTTTCGGCTCTTGCTTTTCCGAGCGAACCGAGTCCCATTCGATGAAATTTAAGCTCGTTCGCCATCACCGGTCCGATGCAAAATGCGATTAAATTAAAATGAACATAAACTATATGTTATGCAATTTAAATATTTTTATTCATGGGTTAAAAATTAATCCCTAATTTTCTATGCAAATTACGACTAAATGATTAGTAAAATTTAGGTGTTAACAGCTGCCCCTCTTTGAAGGTGAGCTTGCAGAGGTTGCATTCAAAGACTAAATGATACCTAAATTTCAACTATGCAAATGCAATGAATGTTGTTTTTGTCGGGATTATGAATCCCATTTTTTAAAATGCAATAAGAAATGATGCATGCTGACATGAATGGAAAACATACCTGGAATTGCTTACCTGATGTCGCGAGATAATGCATTTCGAGGCATGACTCTGACTTGTATGTTGTTCGGCAAATGTTTGGGCTCAGTCCCATAGGTTTTGCCTGATACACTGTTGATGAACTTCGGTGATCTGCAATTAAGTCAAAACACACGAAGAAAGCTCGACATATTCAATCATCATCTGAATTCGTGAGAGCAGTTTGTAGCGAAAAAAAATGTAAAAACGTTCCAACCTTTACAAACTACCTATACATCTCCATAGGTATTTGTAAAGATTTAGCCGCTGCGCCTATATCTTTGACTCATATGTGCGTCACGGGAGAACTCAAGAGGATATTCCGACCCTTATGAGATACCTATACATCTCCATAGATACTCATAAGGATTTGGCCGCTTCACCTATACATCTCCATAAGTGAACTATGGGGGAATACCTGAGGTTGAGGAATATTCCGACCTTTATGAGATACCTATACATCTCCATAGGTACTTACAAAGATTCGGCCGCTCCACCTATACATCTTCATAGGTGAGTAGCGGGGGAACATCCAGGACGGGGAGAATATTCCGACCTTTATAAGATACCTATACATCTCCATAGATATTTATAAAGATTTAGCCATTTCACCTATACATCTCTATAGGTGAATCACGGGGGAATCTTCTCGAGATTGTGTAAAAATCTGTGATTTGGTGAACAAAGGGGTTAGCCCGAATGTTCAAGGGTTCCTTGACAAAGTACCTGGATATCATCAGAGGTACCTGAAAAGGTTTGATCAATAGACACCTAAGCATCATCAAAGGCGTCTAGAGATCGCAATAAAAATGATCAAATAAGGGACTTGACGATTGCTCGAACAGGTTGGGAATACCTGGATAGTCATAGACATTCAAGGGATAGAGATATACTTACCTAGTGATATCTCCAACTTTTGAGGGTGTGTCTCCTGCTAGACACGGTTTTAGGCAACATGTAATATGCATTTGCATCATCAAGAACACATATACACATGCACTATGATTTCAACTGGTTTTTCATGCACGATGGTTTCGTCAAATCGGCATTACAAACTTCGCTGGGGATAAATCATGACAAGACAATTCGAACTCACAAGCGGGTATCTTGAAAATGTCGAATGAGGGACTTTTTGTCCGAAAGGTCTTTCACTCATTCTCATTGAAAAAAGTTGATTTATGAGAATCTCTCTATCTCACCATCATCATGTGGACAAGGGTCCGAGTATTCTCGCAAGCGGTACGACCTTACCAATATGAGAGGTCTTTGCTAGGAATGTAACATGGCTTGGTCAATGGCTTAGCAAAAGGGACTCTTCGAGTCAAGGCTATTGAAAGAATATCCTTCGTAATCGTCTTCGGGCTTACAAGTAAAGAACCTTGCAAAATGAGATAGAAACGGACTTGCTCGCACTTCTTCGAGCTAAGCTTATAAGCATCTGAAACACTACGTTAGTTCAAGTGCCCTAATCTGAAGAGACTTTGTAAGGGACGTAACGTAGGCTAGGCTCATAGGTTGAGAAATGAATGGATCATTAGGCTCAAAATGTGTATAATTGGGGTGAATAAGTTAGTGATCATCTTGGCATTGTCACCAGTCTTCTTCTTCACAAGGGATTATCTCCTCGGTAGATGTTCCATTAGCTTCGAGAGTTCATCGCTTGATTCCTTTGAGACTTGTAGGATTGCTGCTCTACTGGGGATGATTTTGATATGTCATATCCTGACACATTTTTTGTTGGGTATTGGCCTTGCTTTTATCAGGCACACTGCTTTTTCTTGCCCTTCCTTCTCTCTTTTTTTTTTTTTGACATTTAATACATATTGCTTACAACGTAAACACTGGCTAGCTAATCTGACTGATTGACTTGCTACTTGAACTCAGAAGCTCCTCGTCTTTCGTCTTCTATTGACACTTCGGATATGATGTGTAGACAATGACAACTTTTGCCTTGCCCCAGTGTAGGGGATGATCACCAACTGGGTTTAAGAAATGAAATTGTAGGCTCAATTGGGCTTAGCAAAGAATAAAATGTGTATAGGATAGAGAAAGAAATGCTCTTCGTCATCCTAAGGCACTTGAACTTTCGTGTGAATTTATCTGAAAAAGCAACACTCGAAGATTGATGCAAGTGAGAGCAAGAAAATTTCAATTCATTTTTCACCTTATGATACTGATTTACCTTCAGTTTGCCCCAATGTGGGGTGGTTCTTGACATGGGTAATTTGAAAGAATTTCTCCAAGCATTTAGGCTCAAAGTGGTGAAACAATGGATAAACTGTAGTGTTTGAGATAGAGAAATGAAATGCCTCTTGTTATCTCGGTCGTCGTACCTTTTGCGAGATAACTCTTTACCTTGCAGACATGGAATTTTTTCAACTCAACTCACTGGGGATTAATGCATGGGACTATGTATAGGATATGGCTTGCCTTTCATCATCCCAATGTACCTCATTCAACACATTCAATTTATTCCACATGAGTTATCAGATTGTCTAAATAGACTTCCCCTTTGAAGCTAATGATACAGACCGACAAAACCATGCAGAAATTAAAGCCAATGCAAACATCATAGCTTGAAATTGATCGAAATCATTTTTCATTAGTGAATTGTTTGCAATTCAAAACATGAAATCAAACATTTGAAAATTTTGCTGCAAAATGTGAGATTTTATCAGAGATAATACATCTTCACGGTATCAGAATTAATAGGAGTGGAGAACTCACGACCATCCATTTCTGCAAGAATCAATGCACCTTCGGGAAGCGCCTTTTTTAACCACATATGGACCAATGTAGTTTGGGGCAAATTTACCCCCAGGAATAGGAAATACTGGCAGTACCTTCCTTAGGACTAGATCATTTACCTTGAAGTGTCTTTGACGCACTTTATGGTTGAAAGACTTACCTACTCATGCGGCAACTGGATTGGGCGTTTCGTCTCACTCTCAGGAAGAATTGCCCCTATTTTTACCTCTTTAGTTTCTTCGGAGTCACTCAGGTTAACGATGACAGTTTGGTCTACTATCAGGACTTTAGGTCTTTCATGATGCTCAAGATCACGCTGAAGGTCCGAGGAATCATCAAGTTTGCCAGCATCATTGGGATCAATCTCGGTTGCATATAATTCATGATGTTGGACCATTTCCATACCCTCACGTGTCACAAGATTATCTCTGAAACATAAAGTAAGGGATTCAGAAGGACAAACATGGCTAAACATTGCATTTTTTTTGTAATTTTTGTTTGTTTTTTGAAATTCTTTTTGAAAAAATTTTAACACGAGGGAGCATGAAGAAGCCCAGGCCTCAGAATTCTCCTTGGACTATATTTTCTTTTATCGATTGGATATCATCACCGGGCTGGTTTGATGTACCTCAACATGCCCTCAAAAAACTGAAAATAACTTGTAATTTTATTGATTATTTCGAAATGAATTACATTTATTGAATGGAAATTGCAACAACCAAGTCCTAGAAAAGAGAACGGAAATCAGCACCCGAGATGGGGCAAATCCTAAAAAGCAGTAAAAACTCCCATACAGGGAAGTGTGCGAAAAAGTAAAGGTTTTACTCTTGTGGGCCAGTGCCCATTTCCTCTAACAGTCCTTCTTCGATAGCTCCAATGAAGACATCATCGAACAGGGCAGTAATTCATTATATTGCATCATCAGAATCTCCTGTCATTTGAGGTGTTGGATCATCCATACCTCCCCATCCGTCGGGGACAATGTCACGGGGATCAACATAGAAACTCGGAGGTGCTGAGTACTTCACATAATAGTCGAACTTGCCGCTCGGTTGCTCCAAAGTGTTGATCATCTCCTTCTCTTCATGCATCATTCATGCAGGGCCTGGGAATGTAGTGCGAATGTGTGGAGGCAACCTACCACGCCCACGTTCTCCATCATTCGGCCCTTCATTGGATTGCTGTCTATTCTGCTCAACTCCTTGACCTCGACCTCGACCATATCCACGTCTCTCATTGTTCGGCACAGTTGATCCCTGGTACCCCAATCCAGAAGTACGGGATCTTTGAGAAGCTTCGACCGGTTGGCGGATACCTTGACCATCTCTGCCAAGGCCTTCGCCCGGGATGAAGCCCTGAGATACCATTACTCTTCCAACCATTACTGCAGCATTTGACACCTCAGGAATTGGCAGCGATGATCCTCTAGACGCATGAATGGTTGATACGAGCTCAAGCGACTAATAGCTCGATTCAATTTTGCAGTCCGGCTCGACATAAGGGATAGCCGTTGCATGATAAATTGGGTGCTCTTCTTCACCGTGTACTGTGACTAATTTCCTCTCCACTACGAACTTCACTTTCTGATGTAGACTGGACGGCACAGCTCCAGCAGTATGAATCCATGGACGACCCAGCAGAAAGTTGAATGCAATGGGAATGTCCATGACTTGAAATAGGACGTTGAACACTATTGGTCCTATCTGTATGTCAAGGGGGATTTCTCCCATTACTTCTTTCTTCGTTCCGTCAAAGGCTCGTACGGTGGTCTTCGCAGCATTTATCCTAGAATGATTTATCTTGAGGAGGTGTAAAATTGCCAAAGGACAGATGTTCAAGGCCGAACCGTTATCAATGAGTACCCGGGCTACGTGTGAGGCCTTGTATTTGACGGAAATATACAGAGCTTTGGTATGTCCTCTGCCTTCTATAGGGAATTCTTCATCCGAAAAGGTTATAAGGTCTTTGAGGAGTATGGAACCCACAAACTCTTGTAGTTTCTCATAATCAATTGTCTCAGGCACGTGGACTTCACTTAACACTTTCATCAGGGCCTTTTGATGTTTGACAGACGTCTGGAGGAGTTCAAGCAGAGAGATTTGCGCAGGCATCTTGCGCAACTGCTCAACTATGTTGTATTCACTAGCCTTGATGACGGCCAGGAATTCTTTAACTTCTTCATCAGTGACAGGCTTTGCAGGTTGAACATTTGCTTGGCCATAGGCACGTCCAGATCTGGTGACTAAGTCATCATCGAGACTGTAGGACCAATTGACTGCCTTATCATCCGAGTATTCATACGGTTGAGGTATCTCGATCACTATCCCTTCATCAACTGCGGGCGTGTTTATTATGATCCCTTCATCATGAGTCGCGTCTTCGAGCGGAGGCATGTCTTCCGGCAAAGGGTCGAGCTTGTCCTTCCCGGTGTTCAGCGTAGCAAACTCTTCGTCCCAGTTAATGACGACCTCGAAGATAGTAGAGACGATGCCGGTGTGGTCGGCATAAACGATCAACCCAGTCTGTACCATCCCTGAGATTCTTTCTCTCATGATGGCCAGGGAAAGAACTTCATTACTCGGGTAATAACCGGCTTTCACCAACTCACCGTAGACCTCAGCAGTGTATACCTTGTCGTTCTTGATTCGACCAGCATTGAAACAGAATATGGCATTTACATTGCCCGCGTGATCAGGGAGCGGGTTGCTCTGAACATTCGGCTTAGCGGGTTAGAACGAGAAAGCCTTCGTGTCCAGGAGGTTCTGTATTCGATGCTTGAGGATAGAGCAATCGTCGGTTGAGTGTCCTAGTTCGCCCATGTGATAATCGCATTTCTTTGACGGATCGTAGTCATAGAACTGCTTAGGATTGGGCCGCTTTGGCTCAGTAGTAAGTAAGCCTTTCTTTCGGAACACTGCCAATACTTAAGACAACGATCCGGGGAGGGGGGTGAATTGCCTCTTGTTGTTTTTCTTCTGAAAGGGTTGACGACCCGAGCTTTGCTATTGGATTTCTGCTACTTGGATTGCTGGGATAGGGTTAGCATTCCACCGGCTCGAATGGGTATAAGTCGCATTTACTTCAGCTGCCGGTTCCTTCTCCTTTCTTGTACTAAATCTTTTGGTCAATGAAGACAGCTCCACAAACCACCCATCCTTCAGTCCTATCTCAATCTGTTCGCCTATGTGAATGAGTTGGTTGAAGTTGTCAGCCGGAATGGCAACCATCCGATTACGGTACTCAAACGGGAGAGTTTTCACGAACATCCTCTTCAACTCACTGTCTATGGGTTCCGGGACGACCTGAGCGGCTATATTCCTCCATATAATGGCATAGTCTTTGAAGGACTCAGTCTTTTTCATCTGAGCGCGCTCGAGGACATCGCGGGTGGGAGTGATGTCCGTTATAAACCTGTATTGCTTCAGGAATGCCTCACTAGCTTCCTTCCAGGTTTTGAGGCCATTTATCTTCTTCATGAGGTACCAGTTCAAAGCAGGGCCGGTCAAGCTCGCTTGGAATGCATGAATTATCAGGAGCTCGTTGTCAACGTATGAGGTCATTTGGACGTGATAGAGCTGCAAGTGGGCTTTTGGGCATGTTGTGCCATTGTACTTGTCAAAGTCTGGCATCTTGAACTTCTTTGGGATTTTGATCTGTGAGTACAGGGACAGATCAATCGAAGGTGAATCCTGTAAACCCTCCAGCTGCTTCACTCTCTCTTCGAGTTTGTTGACTCGTTCATTTGGTTTGTCTTTGTTGACGATGATCTGGACGGGGTCATCTTCCAATTCAGGCATATCGTCATCTTCCTCAAGATCAACATTCTTTCCACATTTATGCTTTGGAACTGATGCCTCGAGGGATGTTGGAACGGGGATCGACCGAAGAGTCTTGATTTCAGCGGACATCTGCTGCATTGTGATGACGAGTTGCTTCATCTGGTCTTCCATACCAACAACACGCTCTTGCAAGTCGGTTTGATTGGCCATTCTGGCTCTCGACCGTGTACGAATAGGCGATTGTGATCGGTCCGTAATTACCTAATTTGCATGAAACATGCATACATAAGTGTCAAGCAAAATCACACGCCGATCCATGACATTGGTCTAACCGTCTCTTTTTATTCCCATTTTTCATGACATTTTTCATTATTCAATGTATTTGTGAAAATGGTGGCAAATTTCTTAGGAAATAATGACTTATGACAGACTCAGGAAAATAATGATAAGAATTGAAAGTAATTTTTTTAAAAACTTTATTTTTTCTTTTTCTTTCCCTTTGAAAAGAACTTCAATGATTATTACTTTCAAAAATTACGATCGACTTAGACCTATCATGGACCGACCACATGTACGAAACATAAATAAAGTGCGAGAAAAAGGTTGAGAAAACTTACTTCACCGGGTAGGGTAATGGCAATCACATAGACATGCGCATGGAATGTGAGGTTCGATTTCTATCTAGACTCTGGCTTGCAAAGTGGAGACGAGAGGATTACCGAGCTAAACCAGTCATGGTGGTGGTTAGGCTAGGATTCTCCTGATTCCGGCTTAGTCAAAGAGCCGATTCGGGTTGCAAAGAGCGCAACCGTGGTGGGTATTCAATGACACCATGAAAGAAAATTTCGGGACCGAGGAGGGCGACCCGTACCATATGATTTTGGTCGGCGTATCCACTACCTCAGTACCATCATAAACCTATGCCGCCTAGGTCCGGCAGCAGGTAGTGTGTGCGGTGTAGTGTAAATGTAAGGCATGCACAGTAGGTTATATCAAACAGCGCTTCGTGCATAAATTAAACCATACATCCGAACACCTCCCTGCAAAACAAGTGTTAACAATCACGCCTCCCCTTATACCTCCAATTCTGCAAGAACATTTAACACCTAAAATGTTAAGGACGTACTTGGGATCCTCGCTGCCAAACAAAAATTATTTTTGAAATGAAAAATTGGCCTAAGTCCACTAAGAGTTTTAACTCTAATCCCCAGCGGAGTCGCCAAGCTGTCGCGATCTAAAAAATTTTCATTTTTCGGGCTAATGGATTATTAAGACTAATCTTAACTCGGGCCCTCCCAAGCACTACCAATTCGCAACTTAGGGTTTAAGTCTTTAACATGCAAATATTTTTATGCTTGGAGTCGCCACTAATCAATTTACGGTAGGTCGATTAGAAACCTAAACAAAACATAGGGAGATATGTTTTATTCCTACGAACCAGAGAATCTAAGCCTGGGGACTTGATTACGCTAGATCTAGTCCAACGCCCTTTCGATACCTTTTCTTTTCAAAATATTTTGGCATGCAGTTTGGATCCATTTCAATTTAATTACTAACATGTGAGTTGTTCATGCGGGTGCGCAAACCACCAATTTAACACTCAATAATTGAATATTAAATTGCAAGATTGGAAGAATTACTTACCTCGAAGCAACGCAAACATCTGCATAATTAGCTAGAAAATCACATTAACATCCTAATATGATTTCTAACTAACAAGTAATTCACTCAATTTCTCTTTTGATTTTCACTTATTTAAATGAAATCTAATCTATATGCAATGACGTGCAAAAATGACATGCAAGTAATGCAACCTAGCATGCAAACTATATGTCATGCGACGACGTGACCTAATTCTGATGACGGGTAAATGATTTATTTTTGATATTTTCTAATGAAATTCGGAATAAAAATATGCCTAAAATAACATGCAACCTATGATGACTTAACATATCCTAACATGACTTATTTTTGAGATTTTTGTTAAAATTAGAAATAATAAATTACTTAAATTAAGAATGCAATCTATCCTAATCTACCATAAAGCAATTCATTCTTTTTTTGGGGTTTTCATGAAAATTCGGAATTAAAAAATAACCTAAATAATCTATTAAGATTAGAATATTGCTTAATTTAAACTAGGAAATAGATTATCTCAAGTCCTAATTTAAATTAAATTATTACTCTATCTTCTAGATACATTTAGGGTTCCCTAAACATGCAAAACTCAAATTCAAATCATAACTGATATTTTTTGAATTTTCTGTTTAAAGGAAAGCAAATAATAAAAAAAGACAAGGATAACAACCATATTCAAATCGTCCACGCGATCCGCCAAATTTGTTTCAAACTCGGATTAGGCACAAAAATCGAACTATCGGTCATATCTATAGCGTTATAGATATTGACGGAAAGTTGATCGTTTAAATTTGGAAAGCAGATAAAGATCATTATCGTATCCAAGTGATTATGGATAAGATAATGATTTTCCGTATCGCCGCGTATCGTACCTTAGGAATAAGGTCAGATAGTCGTCTAGATACGTTGCTAAATTAGGAATGATTCCTAATTTTGAATATTTTCAAATATTGCGGATATATCGAACATTATCCTAAGATATCTAAATATCCACATGATATTAATGAAATATTCAAAACATGCAAATTAGGAAATTAAATATTCTGAAAAATATAGGATAATGTTCAATCACCTAATTTGCAGATAATCTCCAACTTTATCAATTTCGGAGAAACATCTTCTGAATTCTAAAGGAATGAAAATTGAAGAACACACGAAGGTCAATCTGGAACTGATCTGTCATCAGATTCATGCATATATGACGTTACAGATCGTATCATGCTAACACGCTTGGAATTTTATGAAAATTTTATGGTGAACAGAAAAAGATGTGATCTACAATTTTCGTGAAGAAAGTTTTTTCAAAAAATAATCATAGAAAATCATAAAAATCACGGAACAGCACAACATTAGTCAGAACATTATCAGAATAGACTTCAACATCATATTCTAGATTCTGATCCTAACTTCCGAAATAGTTTTGACATAGCAAATCAGGTCCGATTGAGGCATATGATATATCAAATCAAAGCTTAAGACGTGCTTTACGATTCTCTAGTTCATCACTTCACAAGATTTTGATATTAACGAGCTGAAATCGGCATCTCAAGTATACTGATTTCTATCTACACGATTTTACAGAACAAAGTCCAAGTGCACTTACCTTGTTTAACGATGCTCCGGCACGAAATCGAGCGATCCGGCCTCCGTATTCAGATCAAAAACAACACGGAGAAGTCTCGGAAAGCTCGGCCGACCTATGATAATAGATTGCACAAAATATAGTGAGAATCGATTCGATCTGGCACTAGTGGACTAGTAATGAAAAATCAAGTCAAGAGATGTGATCCGGCGGTCGTTTAACGAGAAACCGGCCACCACAGTGATGTGAAGACGCCAAGGAGTGTTGCCGCAAGTTCTGGATCGCCGGAGGAAGTCGCCGATCAGCTGGTTCAGCCGCTTGAACCGGCTGATCACATCATCGGCAGCAACGTTAGTGGAAGGCAGCGACGTCGGCGGGCGGTTGAGACGCGACGATGGCTGTGCGGCGGCATGTGGCGTGCCCCCGGTGGTGGTGCGCGACGTCACTTTCTCTCTCACACTTGCCTTTATCTAAAAATCAGATCTGAATTATGTGTTGTCCCCTCAAAATTCTGACCTAAACATGCTTATATAATACTAACCTAGGTCAATTAGATGGGCTCTCTAGTCCTAATGGGCTTAGACTTGGGCTTAGGTCTTAATCTAATTTCTGATTTTATTTAATTCCTAAGCGGGCTGAATTAACTTGGGTTTTAATTTAATTGAACATAATGGGCTGAATTAAGCTCAAATTAAAACGACCAAACCTATTTGACTCGTGATTTTCGGCCCTTGCCTTTCCGAGCGAATCGAGTCCCATTTGATAAAATTTAAGCTCGTTCGCCATCACCGGTCCGATGCAAAATGCGATTAAATTAAAATGAGCATAAACTATATGTTATGCAATTTAAATATTTTTATTTATGGGTTAAAAATTAATCCCTAATTTTCTATGCATATTACGACTAAATGATTAGTAAAATTTCGGTGTCAACACTATCCACAGGATTTTTTTTTTATATTGGTAGTTTTTTTGAGATTTTGTGGGATTACTATCCACTGGTCTAAAAATTTAAGCTATTAAATGAATGTATATTTTGATATTTTAATTTTCTAGCACTCCCTTCATGCGTAGGCTAGACTTGGCCTAAGGCTAAAGCGTGAAAATATATAATTGGAAAGATAAATAAGGATATGAAAAGATTTGAACTCAAAACCTCATATTCTAATACTATGTAAGATTTTATTAGACCACTATTGGTAGTGGTCCAACGAAATCCCACAGTTTCCTCAAAAAGTTTGTAAATATCAAAAAATTGTTTGAAAGAAAAATGGTCGTTCACTTGATTTCTAGTTAACAAGTTGGTAACTTCTCTATACTTTAATGAAAGTTCTAACTCTTTTTGATAATTTATAATTTATCAGTCTTTCTTATCTTTTTTATTTGTCTTTTTTACTGATGTCTTAAATTTACTAACTCGTGTATTCAATTTTCACTTTTTTATTTGAGAGACTTACTAGTTTTTCTCTCAATAAATTGCCAATTACGTTGAGTTATCAACTTTCACTTGAGTTAGTTACAAATATTTATTTGGTTTTTCTATTTATTAGCTTTAATTATCGTTTACCAGTTCTTTTTATCTCTCTTGCAAATACCTTACATTTATAAACTCTTATATGAATTAGCCAATCTTTTATTTATGTGATTTACCCATTTTCTCTTATTAAGGTTACCATTTGTTGACACCTAATTTTTGCTTATTCGTTCTAAGTCATTTACATATAAAATTAGGGGTTAATTTTAATGCATAAACACAAATATTTTCATTAAATTATATAGCATATAGACATTAGGTGTATTTGCATTAATAGGGCTCATTAGACATGTTTTTCTTGTTAAATTTTTTTTTTTTTCGAGCCGGTCCGACCCGGTTAGACCGGACCAGATCGGCCTGGCCCGGTCGTTCTCCCCTTCTTCACGCGGACCGGCCCAACTCTGCTCACCTTCGGCCTAGCCTAGCCCAGCCCACCTCCTGTCTCTTTCTCCTTTTCCCTTTGCAACGAAGCAGTGGAGAGCGGCGGGGCACAAAACAGAATGGAACGTCGACGTGCAGCGCAGATGTTGTGCAACGCCGAGGGAGCAGAGGCTATAGGCATAGCCGTGGTCTCGGGCTATCCTCTCCTCTCTCGGCGTTAAAAGGAGGAAGAGAGCTCGGTGAATAGAGAGGGGGAAGTCATAGAGAGAAGGGAGAGAACAAAGAGCGTCCGAGAGAGTTTGAGAGGAGAGAAAGGGAGGGATCTAAGAAAAGAGCACTCCAGTTCCTCTTCAGGAGGGTCGTCGGCAAATCTCTTCCCCCTCCCAGTGAGCCGTCACCGTCGTTGGATGTCCATCGCCCGGCCATTGCGTTTGGTGTTGGTGAGCCAGGAACGCAGAGAGAGTTAGAAGAAGAAAAAAACATGGAGACCGACTGAGAGTTGAGGGGAATCAAAGAGATTCGACTCTCACCCACTCGCTAGAACGTTGCCTGAGCCACCGCCGAGCCCTCAGTTGTCGCGCCTCTCTTTGGTCAACCCCGAACTAGGTGGGTTTTGCATCCTTTTCTTCCCTTGTTTTCGTCCCTCTTCCCTTTTCTCTTAGGTGCTGGGCGCACCGAGCCTATTCGGTGGTCGCCCAGCCTCGTCGATGGAAGCTAACTCGTTTTTGACACTCAATGAACCTTTTCCAAACATGATGTGTCGAAAAACAATTATGAATCGTGCCGAGATTAGTCATTTAGCTCCCTTTTCAAGTTGCCTAACACCTGTTTGCCAAAATGCTTCAACAAAGTTCTTTGAGCTTATGACCTCGAGTCTGATCTTGCATTTTTGGGTCGTTTTGTGCAAACCGAGACCTTATTGTGGCAAAAAATGGCTATATGGATCTTTTTGCTTCACGTTTGAGTTGAAAACCGCATCAAATCTCACCCTAGAACATTTTTATGAACTCGCATAGCACATGTTCGACGAAATGCCTAAATGGAGGTTCAAGTTATTTTTTGGCAATTAGTGCTTGAAACTCGATTTTTATGCTTGATTGGTTCTCATATTGGTCGAATGGTGTCTGAATTCGTGTTTTCTCTGTGATTTATTTCGATTTTGTGGCATATCTTGCATCGTTCGAGTCGGCCACGGACGTGACCTTCGCCAGAGATCCATTCCCCTTTGCCCAGTGACACCTGTGGCTTGAAGCCGCCACTGTCAGTTCGCTCTTTTCCATGTTGTGTATGCTTGGTTGTTTGGGTTCTACGTTTTCTTGTGGCCGAAAGTTTGGGGGTCGGAGAATGAGTCTTGCTTGCCGGTGTCGTTCGGTGGCCGGACTTAGCTGAAGGTTCGGTGGATGGGGCGGTCGGTGGTGAGAGCATGAGCCCAGTGTAGGTCGTCGGCGTTGGCGGCACGCATCGTCAGTTGGAGGCCCGGAAGCGTTCTTGGCGAGGTCTTGGTTGAAGAATAGGAGTTCTCGGGAAGAAAGGAAGGAGTTCTGGGAAAAGCATGAAGGAGGGGATGAAGAAGAGAAAAAACAATAGAAAAAGAAAAATAAACAAAAAAAAAAAAGAGAAAAGAAAAGGAAAAGAGAAAAAAATAAAATCAAAAATCAAAATTTGAAAACTCGGGCGGGTCTGTAACCCGGGTCAGGCAGTCAGGTGGATCGGATCAGGGGACCCAGTCCGGAATCTTTATTTTATTAAGAAAAATTTTCAAAAATTTAAAAATTCATAAAAATATTAAAATAATTAAAAATTCCAAAAAATTCGAAAATGTTTAAAAAAATCCAAAAAAAAATTAAAAAGTCTGAAAAAAAATTAAAAAACATTAAAAATTCAGAAAATTCAAAAAAATTCGGAAAAATTCCAAAAAAATCAGAAAATTAGGAAATGTTCATAAATCAGTTTTGGGCTTAATTTCACTAGATTTTAGGTTAAAAAACTCAAAAAAAATGAAAATGAGAAAAATCCTCTAAAAATTTCTCAAAAATCGGATAAGCCATTAGGGATTTGCCTTAGGGCTTTTGATTGTATTTTCTTTTTAGAGACGATGCTAGGTTGCTGATTGTTTATTTTCTTCATGATTATTTGATTGTACACTTTTAATACATTGATTGTTATTTTCTATTTTTAGAACTGTTAGGTAGAATTTTAGTTTTTTGATAGGCTGCCCGGTACATTAATTTGTGTAAATTCAAGTTTAGATACCGAAAGTGCACTAGTTAAATTGCCAGTGTAATCAAGTCTCTGAATTTTAGAATCTTTGATTTTCGCGTGTATCGAGACTATACTCGCGCGTCTCGATTAAGGTTTCTGGACGACCCTTGATCATGGCTAGTAGCAACTCCAATCAAATGCATAAACTAAAAAAATTCTCGTTACGTGAGATGTGAGGCTTGAGAGTGCCTCGATCTTTAGATTAATGAACCATTTGGTTTGTCTTTCAAATGAATCAATCGTTGCTCACATCCATTGACAAATACCTCTCGGCCTAAACCTGATCGGGATGGGGGTAGGTTGCGACACCACTTAGTTGTTACTATCCAAGTTTCATTTGAATTGCTTACTTATTTATATTTGTTTCTTGTTTTTATTTGCAAACTTTTCTATTGAGTTGCCAACTTTTATTCACCTTACTCACAAACTCATTAAACTTGCCAACTCTTTTTAATAATTACTAACCTTAATTAGAGCAATTATTAAATGTTTTAACTTACGACAAGTTTTGAATTATTTACTTTTATTTGAGTAAGTAACCGAGGGTTAATTGGTTCATTTTATATTACCAATTTCTTTAATCTCTAATAAAAAATTCTTATAATTTAAAACCTTTATTAACTTTTCTTATCATCACCAAAAATTTACTAATGACTATATTTACCTTTTATAATATGAAAGTACCCATTTTTATTAGAGCGACTTAATTATTACTTTTCTCCAATTAAGTTACTAACAAGTTTGTGGTTACCAACTCTATTTGAGTTACTTATACCAACTTTTATCATTATTTTATATTTTATCAACTACTCTATTGAGTTATCAATTTTATTTGTCTTGCTTGCCAACTTTTTGAATGTTCTAAATCCTTTTAGAAAGTACCAACAATAATTAGAGTGATTACCAACTTTTCTGCTACCAACTTCCATTTGAGTGTGAGTTACAAATGTTTATTTGATTTTTTAAAACACAAACTTCTCTTTTCTCTAACAAAACAAATTTCCCTTATCTTTCACCAATTATTTACTTGTATTACCAAAGGCTTAAGTTTAAAGAGTAATATATATGAAATTATCAACCTCCATTTGTGTGATTACATACTTTTATCAAATTAAATTACCAATTTGTTTTAGGTTACCAACTTTTATTCCTTTGCTTACATACATGTATTTGTGTTTTCTTGAATTTATTAACTTTTCTATTAAGTTGCCGCTTTTAATTGCTGTGCTTACCAACTTTTTAGATTTTACCAACTCTTGCTATAAATTATCGACTTCAAAGTAATTACCAATTTTTCTTCAGTCAGTTTACCAACTAGTTTTGCATTATCATTTCTTATCTGAGTTAGTTACCAATGTTTTTGTGGTTTTTTAAATTTATAAATTTCTAACTTCTCTTATCTTTGATACAAAAGGTTAATCTTGTCATTTACCAACTTATGTTACTTTTCTTAATAACACCTGAAGTGTACCAATTATGATACAAAATTACAAACTCTTTTATGATTAAGATACCAATTAGTTTTTGGTTACCATATCACATTTTGTTGTTTAGCAACATTTATTTTATTTTTCTTTATTTACCAATTTTTCTACATAGATACGACTTTTATTTGTCTTACTTACTAACCATTTTCTACAATTAAACTACCAACTAATTTTGTATTATTAACTCTTATTTGAGTCAGTTATCAATGTTAATTTATTATTTCTTGAACTAAAAGCTTCTCTTCTATCTAACATTTTTTTTTATTTATCAACTTGTATTTAACTTTGTTACCAACAACATAATTTACCAGCTGTCATGTAAATTTTCAATTTTTATAGGGTGATTTACCAACTTTATTTCTAATTATTAAATAACCCAATAGAGAAGTTGGTTAATTGAAAAAAAAAACTTTGGTAACTAACTCAAATGAGAGTTGCTAATCCATCATTAGTCGATCATTTAATTGGGAATAGATGGATAAATCATTTAAATTAAAACTAGTAATTTTATATGACAGTTGGTAAATTTAAGGCGTAATCAAGAAAGGAAAAAAAAAGTATGTAAAATATAAGAAAAATTAAAAGAAATAAACTTGGAAAGTAACTTGTATGAGATGGGTAAACTATAACTAGTTGGTAATTTAATTATAGAAAAATTGGTAAGTCACTCTAATTAAGATTGAAATTATTTTAAGTGAGTTGGTAAAGTTAAGATATTGCTAGGAAATGCAAGTAAAAGTTCTAATGATAAGAAAAGTTAGAATATCAAACAAATGTTGGTTGAGTTCAAATGAAAGTTGGTAACTTAGTACTATGTGGTAATTTCAATGGCATAATAAGGTGTGAGTTATGTTAAATTAGGTTGGTAATATCTATAAAAGTTATTAAATGTAATAGGCAAATAAAAATTGGTAACTCAATAGAACAACTAATAAATAAAAAAAAAGTTTCAATATTGGTAAGTAACTTAAAACTAGTAATCAAACAAATGTTGTTAAATTACCAATCTTAGTGCAGACGCGTAGCATCCGCATTCCAATTTTTTTTTTTCTGGCTGACACATTCCCAATTAAAACTGGAAGAAATTTTTTTTTTTGGATGAAAAATTGGTGTGAGAGAATAAGAACTAATCCTGGATCATCTTACTGTAGCTCCGATTAACCATACGGAAGATATTCTTGTAGAGCCAATATACTTCGTAATGAAAAAAAAAAAGAAAAGCATGGCCTGTGGGAGAGAGAGAGAACACCAGCCGAAAGAAAAGAAAAGGCATGGTTTGACACGCGCTACAAGCGTCGTTCATCCGGCGACGAGGCAAGCGATGCTGTAGTCGATGCCAGTAGGCAATGCCGTATGGAATTGATGTTAGATATTTCATTAGTTTTGAAATAGTTTTTCAACGGCTTTGATAGAAGTTATGATCACCATGAAAGCCATCATTTTGTAACAGCTGTACAACGGCTTTGTAAATGCAGCTTTATAACGGTTTTCTAATATTTAATTTATTTCTTCATAAACCCTCAATTATTTTACAATGATTTTATAACAATCATCTTTTTAATAATTACCAATTGATTTATGACGGTTTCTTAACGCCTTTCTTCTTCATTTGAATATAAAATTAATCTTCAAACCACAATACTTTAATATACATCGAATTAAAAAGAGATTTATATATATATCACAACAAAATATTCTTGTTTCTCTTTTTATATATTTTTCCTATCTTTGTTGGGTTAAATACATAACATTGTTTCTATTCCTTATATTATTCTGTGCAGAATAAAAAAAAGTTGGTTGTATCTTGGGAGGATAGTTGTTAGAGCCTATCCCACCAAGTGTTGTATTCCGTGGGGCGGAGTTCTCATTAAGGTTAGTGTTTGCACGACTTAAAACAATTGATCTTATTTTCTCATTTTTTCCAACAGATTTTCAATAATTCTTATTGATATTTTTCCAACAATTTTAAGGACAATTGCCTTATGGATTCCCAAACTGGAACCACCGCTGCTGAAATTAAAGGAGGACTTGGAGATGGTGAAGGATAAGTATCGCACAGTTATGGGCGGTTTATGGTGGACATTACGAGATATCTTAAAACTGCTCTGCCGATGCTTCGGCTCGACTACACTTCCTCCTCTGTGGAAATTGGCGACCACTTTGTCTCCTCCATCGAGGCTCGCCGTCACCTAATCTGCACTATCTTTGCATCACCATCTTAGCGGCTGCAACATCATTATCTTCATGGAGCAGCACTAGTTCAACTCCTACTGCCATAGAGTGACAAATCTCCACGATGGTTCCAACTTTAATAGCTCTTGAATTCATTGTATCCGGTTGAAACTTCTTCAGATCTGTCATAGTTCAATCAAGTTATAGACCCTCATTCTCTGCTCCTTATCTGATCATTGCTATGAAATCAGAGTTAACTCCTTTCTCTTTCTTTGTTTTGAATTTTTGATTTCTCAATTAGTCAACCGCATTGATCTGCTCGGTCTTTTCCTGAATTTCCAAAGGCTTCTTCATCGACCATTCTCCATCACCTTTTGGACGTTATTCATCGCTGCTGATCATCAATGTTGGCCATTTCCACGGCCACACTCTGTTCGCCCCTGTGGTTGGTTACCCCTGCTGAAAACCTTGAATCGTGGACACCGCTTCCTTTTTCGATGATTCCGGTCCACAACGTTGTTTCTATGACTGCATTATTTAGGTTTTATCATTAATCGTCATACGTAATCATCTTCTATTCAATCTAATCACATGCTCTTTTTTAGCAAAATAGAGTTAAAGTACAATAGTATTGTTTATGTGAAAATTGATTACGATTGAGGCTGTTTTGATGATATGATTTCGTATTATTGCTGATTGTGATGATTTGAGATGAATCGATGTTTTAATTCTGCATATAACACCTCAGTTGAAATGAATTCCATAGTCATTATTGGTGGTGTATTAAATTGCACAATACACTTGATGGAATCATCTATATAAATATGGAGTGGGGCCGCTCCGCTCGATTATTGGCAATAATTTCTAGAGCACTTATGAATAAACCAAGCACGCTTGATTATTGGCAATAATTTCTAGAGCACTTATGAATAAACCAAGCATTCGAATGATCTATTAGTTCATAACAACGTTGAACAACTACCTTTGTGGGAGTGCAATGTGATTGGTGAAAGTTATAATTCACGAAAGAAAATTCTTGGTTCAAAGAAGTTTCAAACTTCACCTATGATTTCTTGAGTTATATATCATTCTTTCTAGGTCTTGTTCATCGTCTAACAAGCTTCAGTTCCAATGCATTACACTCTAATAACCCATCGTTATTCTTTTTTTTTTCAAAACCTTTTGAAATATGTGAGGGATTGTTAGATATTTCAATAGTTTTGAAATATTTTTTTGACGGCTTTGGTAGAAGTTATGATTGCCATGAAAGCCATCATTTTGTAACGGCTATATAACGTCTTTGTAACGGTCTTGTAATGTTTGATTTGTTTTTTCATAAATCCTCCATTATTTTACAACATCATTACAATGGTCATCTTTTAATAATTATTAATTGATTTATAACGGTTTTTTAATGGCTCTCTCTTTCGTTGGGATATAAAATTAATCTTCAAACCACAATCCTTTAAGGTAGACCGAATTAAAAAGAGATATAGATATATCAAAACAAGAATATTTTTACATATCTTTCCTATCATTGCTGGGTTACACACATAACGTTGTTCGTGTTCCTTCTATTATTTTGTTTCGAGTAAAGAAGAAGGTCCCTTGTATCTTGGGAGGATACCCGCTAGAGCCTAGCATATTGAGTTTCATACTCCGAGGGACATAATTATCCTTAAAAACAGTGCTTGCACGCCTCAAGCAATTGATATTATTTTCTCATCTTTTTCAACAATTCTTATTTTCCATATTATCTAATATTTTTCCAACAATTGAAATGCCAATTACCATTCTCATAGCTGGTGTCACAAATAAAAAAGAAAACAAATTAATACAACAAAATATCCCAAATAGGTATACTTGTGCCACATGTACCCGAAACAAATTTTTGTGTTACAAAAAATCACAAATTGGTACGTTCATGCCACATTTGTCCCAACTTAATATTCGTATCACAAGAGATCTTGAACCGGCATATCCGTGGCACATTTACCTTAAACACGAGAATCAATTTGGGGCTAGATGAGGTGCAGATGTACCGGCTCGAGACTTTTCGTGGCATGAAGTTTAGTTTGGGGGTAAATGCGGCGGAGATGTACCGGTTTGGAATTTCATGCGACTTGAAAATAAGTTTGAAGTAGACGCGGCACAAATATACCAATTCGAGATTTTTGATGATATAAGATGAAAATAAGGTATTAAATGTGATTGGTCGGCTGGGGCCATGATCACATGTGGATTTGATACCCACACGGTCGAGCCCTACAAACATATGGCCAACAACAGCTAGTAGTGCAAAATTCATATTTTAACCTTTCTCAATAAAGATATTCAATCATGCATGCACGACGATGCATGGAAAAAGAAAATCTGACAAGAAAGGATATCGCAGAGGCACTATTTGTTTATGAACCCTGTCGTCGCCTCCAAAATTTACTCACATAAATAGCATATCGAGATACAATTTTCAACTCGATGATCTAGATCTGATTAAGGCGAGACTTTCGGGAAAAGTGCCAAAAAATTCATAAACCTTTTGTAGTAGTGTCAAAGTTATAAACCTTTTTTTAGTACCAATTCAGTCTTAAACCTTTTGCATTAGTGCAAATTTAGTCCTAAACCTTTTAAATTGGTGCCAATTCAGTCATAAACTTTTTGTTTTTGTGCCAATTTAATCCTTCTGGCCAATTTTGACCGGAATTTGCTGACATGGACGCCTACCGGCCGATGACCGGTCACTGGCGCCGACGTGGACAACTTAAATAATATTTTAATATTTTTTTGAATTTTTATTTTTTTCCCTTTTTTCCATTTTTTTCACTTTTTTTTTGGGTTTTTCTTCCTCTAGCTGGCTAGGCCGAGCCTCACTTTGGTCGGGCGAGGCTCGACCCCTTGCCGGAGGCCGTTGCGAGGGCGAGCCTCGCCATGGTTGGGCAAGACTCGACCTCGCTGGATCTGGTGAGGTCAAGCCTCACCTAGTTGCCAACGAGGCCCGACCTTGCCAGATCCGGGAAGGTCGGGCCTCATCCGACCATGGCGAGGCTTGAGCCCTCGCCGGAGGCCACGGCGAGGTCGAGCCTCGTCTGACCAAGGCGAGGCCGCCTCGCCAATGGTCGGCGAAGCCGTCCTCGCCAGTGGTTGGCGAGGTCGAGCTCGCTGGCCTCTGGCCAGTCGCCAGACCGGTGACCGGTCAAAGGAAAAAGAGACAAAAAAAAAGTGAAAAAAAAAGAAAAAAAGGAAAAAAAATATTAAAATATTATTTAATTTGTCCACATCGGCGCCGGTTGCCGGCCGGTAGGCATCCACGTCGGCAAATTCCGGTCAAAATTGGCCGAAAGGACTAAATTGACACAAAAACAAAAAGGTTTAGGATTGAATTGGCACTAATTTAAAAGGTTTAGGACTTAATTGACACCAAAAAAAGGTTTATGACTAAATTGGCACCAATATAAAATGTTTATGACTGAATTTGTACAAAAAAATTATTTAGGACTAAATTGGCACTAATATAAAAGGTTTAGGACTTTTTTGGTACTTTTCCCCGAGACTTTCTTTTAATTAGAGAATTTGCCCCCTTTGTTTAGAGCGTTTGAACGTATCCGACCCGCTTATCCCATGCTTAATTTTTAATTCGTCACGTCACCATATAAATTCGTAAAGATTAGTGATTGCATCTCTCTAGAATTTACCCGATTGGTGACGCTTCCATGGATGGAACATGGACGGTCGAAAATCGTTGGTGGGTCATTGAGAACGCCCTGCACCAAACTTTCAGGAGCGCTCGAGAAGGTTAGCTTGGGAGAAGATGATACAAGGAAGGGCAGATATAAGCGATGAGGAAAGCTCAACTCCCCGTTGAATACCGCTTGTGTTATTTACAAAAACGACGACGCATGTAGTTGTTATTTCTGATCAAAGCATACGAACTGTATACCTTCTTTTTTTTTTTTTTTTTGGATTGGATCCGTGATGTATGCTTAACCAGCGAAAAAAGCAGTGAAAGAGAGAGAGAGATAGGAGGGAGAGGGACCGTGCTTTGACGAGGGCCAGCACGGCGAGCTTTTGTTGTCCGTGGCGACGGCACCTCCACAAGGGCTCGGGACCCCTCGCATTGCGTGGTTTGGCTTTCGCTGGTGTCGCGGCGGCATCGAGCGGTCATCAAAGCGGCCAAGATGCCCTCGCAGGCGGACACTACACGTTTTGGATGGGAAGTACTAGCTGGGAAGTACAGGAAATACATTACTGGTGGAGAAGTGAAAGCTGAGGTATTGCACTTTTAGGAACACCATCCCAGATGTTCGGAGCCGTCCGTGTTGCCATGATGAGGATATGAAGAAACGGTCGAACCTGTATGTACTGTCATGTTCCATGTCCCATTCATATATCAATAAATTATGGGGAAGATTACCGAAAAAGATTTTAAATTTATTACACTTATGCCAATTCAATCCTAAACTTTTCAATTGTACCAATTTAGTTTTAAACTTTTGGACGATTTGCCAATATAGTCATTCTGTCCAATTTTGACTAGAAAACGCTGATGTGGTAATCCAATCAGCATCAGCCGTCGTATGTGGCATGGGTAGGGCTAACGTGGACATTTTTTTAATTTTTTTTGACTGTTTTACTTTTATATTTTTTTCTTTCCTTTTTGCCGGTGGCCTACCGGTCTCGGGCAATGGCCGGAGATAGGCCATGGGCAATGCCCAGCGAGGGCAGGGTGAGTGCTGCCCTCGCCGGCCATAGGTAAATTTTTGCTTCAGCAATAGGTAATTCCACCAATTAATAGATAAATTTTCAAAATACGCTAGCAATTTCGTGCTAGAGACATTTACTTTTGCCTCAGCAACTTTCCAAATTTTTCAGTGCACCCGTGTCTGTTTTATAGAATCGTCCATCATTACCTTCAGTGAAATAGAGTCGGCATAGGATTAGATCGGTTCATGTTGGCGATGGCAAGTTAAAATCGAGAGCATCGCTCCTAATCATGCAACCAACTGGAGCCGAAGCCAAGAAATTTTAGATAGTGATTTTATATAAGTGCTCCAAATTATATGCTTGTCTCGTATACGACACGTTTTGTATTACACCCTTATTGAAGAAATACTCCGTGACCAAAAATACAAGAAGAAATACCAATTTGAATTTGTAAAATCAATATACATTGCCTGAGGTCTTATTCATGCAGACATTCTTGGCGCAATCAAAATGGTCCCATGATAACTAATGGAAGACGACCCACATGATTATACACAATACAAAATTGGCACGTTGATTTTAAAGGCGTGGGGGACCACGCCAATTGGGGGTGCGGACAATTTCTCAGTTTCCTAATAATATACGTGATGCAATGAATTACCAACAAAAAAAAAAAAAAAAACAAGCTACGCTTATAAGTACTGGCCTGTCCAAGATCCGAGGGAGCATAGGAGACGGAGACACAGAAAACACGTACGTCCACCCAACAACTGCTACAGTCTCTTTCCTTCCCACTTGGAGAGATTGGTTCGATACTCGCGCGCGCGCGCAACGAAGCCAAAAGAGTTAGCACTAGAATGGGAAGAAGCCCTTGCTGCGAGAAGGAGGGCTTGAACAGAGGAGCCTGGACAGCTCAGGAGGACAGGATTCTCACGGATTACATCCGAGCCCACGGCGAGGGAGGCTGGAGGAACCTCCCCAAGAAAGCAGGTAAGAACACCGGCGCATTCGCTTTGGTTTTCTGGAAGTCGAGACAGGGCTTGATGATCAAGAATGTTCATGGGGGTCGTCTGGGTAATTCCTAGAAAGCCTCACGAGAAACCGTGTTTTTCTTTGTTTGTCCGAGACAGGCTTGAAGAGATGCGGCAAGAGTTGCAGGCTCAGGTGGTTGAATTATCTGAGACCCGACATCAAGCGAGGCAACATAACCGCCGACGAGGAGGAGCTCATCATCAGGCTTCACAAGCTCCTGGGCAACAGGTATCGACCTTGATTGCTCTTCGTTGATTCCCTTCCTGTTTGTAATGCTGAGAGTTAGTGGAAAATCCTCCGGAAGGTGATAATTACTGTACAAGGATTTGTTTTTGCTTTGGTCAGGTGGTCTCTGATCGCGGGGCGGCTCCCAGGACGAACAGACAATGAAATAAAGAACTACTGGAACACCATTGTGAGCAAGAAGGTGAAAGACCAGCCGATGCCAACGAAAGAGACCAAGATCATGAAGTCCAAGATCATCACCAACTCTCAACCAGCAACCCAAGTGGTGAGGACCAAGGCCCTGAAGTGCTCCAGGGTTTTGCTCCTCACTCCTCCCCAAGCCCGCCCCCAAGTCATGCACCAACAACAACAACATCGCTGCCTGGACACCGACATGGCCACCCAAACCAATGCCATGCCCGCGGCGAAAAACAAAAATGCAGATGGCAAAGTACCCTGTCTCGCTGATGGAGAAGATCATCTAGCAATGGACTTCGATTTAGGCGAGATTGACTTGGCGGAACTCCTGAACTCCGACTTATCGGACAAGTTTCGCTGCTTCGACTGTTGCAACTATGGCTCCTACAATAATACCTCATCAACTTCTTCTAATTCCTCTTCCGAACAAGCGATGATGTTTTCAGAGGAGCTGGTGCAGAGTTGGAACCTCAGTGGGTGTGCACATGATCAAGCAAATGTGGGGTCCAATCTTTCATCCCTCTCCCCATTTCTCGATTGCAATAAAGGGGAATGGCTGTCAAGTGGAATAATTTGAATAAGGAGAGGGACTTCTATAGAGTATGTACCAATGTATACAGTGGCAACTGCAGAAAATAAAATAAAAGAGAAGACTATTTGGTGGAGGGTATCACATGAGCATCGCAGCTTTGTCAACTAGAAGTATTACGGTTTAATTTTTACAAGGTGAACCTAATCTATAACCTAACCTAGATAATAAAGGTGAACAGCATAGCTGGCCATTCTACTTTGATTTCTCGTTAGAAATTTACATGATAGTTCAGCTATTATGCCTGATTTCCTGCTTTTCACATTCGAGGGAAAATTTAGCGTATGTGCCAGTACAACCTCTATATTCGCCATGAGAAATAGTTACGAATTCACGTGTATGTGTTGATGAAAATCGTGCTAGGAGCGTGACAAAGAGACGTTGATGAAAATCGACCACAAGACGATCTTACTTCAAACTAATGGAGAGCGATCATGGTCACTCCACAATTAATAATTGAGGTTTTGGAACTTGTGGTTCTGATCCATTGCTTTTGAAACTTGTTCCGACAAAGTAATAACAAAAAAAGGCGATCCGTCGTTTCATAATGATGTACAATGTCTAGATTGGGTTTAGCATAGTTTTTAAATAGGAAAATAATTTTTTTGTGACGGAGGTCTTTTTTGGCAAAAGCTTGATGAACGAATGAGAGTGCTTATGAAGCCAAAGTTATAGGTTTGCGGGCGTTGACAGGCGACCGGAAAAGCATGCATAGATACCGTACTTTTTATCAAGTCCCCTGCCGGTGAGCATTCTTTCGTAATTAGTACTGTCGATCTCGATTGGAGTATAGAAGTTCCACTGCTGCAACAATTGTTTTACTGATACACAAACAATGATTAAGAATTAGTGGAACTTGTGAAATTTTTTTCTCCATCGACGATTAGCAGAGTAGACCTACCAAGGGATGCATCAGTGGGTTGTTGACCAATTCGTCTGTCTTGGTACGTATCCCACCAAAAGAATAGGGTCAGACGAAGTGACACGTTTTTGCAGAAGGAGGAACTTGATTACCTTATTCGTAAAATTCTGCACGTGTCAACGAATGTATTGAACAAGTAATATAATAATAAGAAGAGTATCGTCCCATAGAGATTGCTGATAATAAACTAATTAAATATTAAAAATGGACTAATTCTAAAATTTATCTAACTGATCAAAATATAATTGAGAACAAATAAAAATTGACAATTTTTGAAAACGAAATTTTATAAACTAAAGGCAGATAATCAATCAGGTAAAATATGCTAGAGCGTCCAATTTCACCATTATCACTAGATATAAATTTTGGATCGTTATGCATACAAGAACAATATCAAACATGTGATAGCGGAATTTCCTAATCCATTTACTATCCTATCTCCAGGTATAGCAAACATACTCAGTTTATTAATTCACTATATTTCTATATGAATTTAAATAAACATAAGCGCATTAAAATCTGTGAATATTCCCAGTTTACAATGAATCTTTTGGACTACCTTATCACCGAAAGCTGCACAAATAACATGATATATTTCTATCCATATTTAATTCATAATTATATATTATAAGGAGTAATTGCATGTTATTACTTCTTAGTCTCAAACATGCACATCAAATCATTCAAGTGGTGGCCAATCACCTAAACGCATTAAGCACAATAATATATAACTCACATGAATGAAATTACTTGCAAAGCATAAAAAGCATTAAATTTATATCATCATGGTTAGGCTACATCGTAGCTCTAACAAAGAAAATTAGAATATAATAGAAAAAGAAACGGCAATAGAAATTAAACAAAACATTTTGAATCAAAGAACAAGAATTCTGTTACCACTTTTGTCTTATTTTCAAAATACTTGAAAAACTCTCAGAACACTGAAAACAAAAACGATCTCCAAGAAAAAAAAAACTCATTGTTCCCTCAAGTTATCATATTTATATAATAACATCCAAGACTCCTCTCACAAGGCAATTGCTTCTTTTTTGCATAAAATTGGGGAATAAATCGCAGAATTCCCAATGTGATATCCACCTTCTAACTCTTCTCTTGGTCGCATATTTCTTTCCTTCTTTTTGCCATATTTTACTTATTTTTTCCATATCTTAATATTCTGCATAAATAAGGAAAAATTAAGTAAATAAAAGGAAATCCAAATATATTCTAACAAATATTGCATTATTTATTGCCCAGAGTAGATAAAATAACTCTATTTTTATAGAGTTATCAAACCCAAAAACTTAACATTTTACTAGTCCTCGAGCAAAAGCAAGATATAAGACATACTCAAGCTAACAACCCCTCCATTACTTTCTTCCATAATTGCTCGAAATCACAATTCAAAGAAAAACACAATTTCATGCAAGCATTGAAATAGATTCATAAGTTAAAACTGATTCTAACTGTGTAATCCAAGTGTGTGTGTGAGTCCTCATCTTTTCGAATTATATGCAATCCAAATAAGTTCACATTGGTATGCAACCTCTCAAAAACTCTATAATTATAATCAAATCTCATAGGTTTTCTTTTCATTCCTCTCTCCACTAATATAAACTAATCATTCAACCAAAAATCAACAGGACTTTTCTCAGGTTGTAATGTAAGGTTGGGCTAACGGTGAAATAATGATAAATTTAAGCTCAAATCACCCATGAACACATTGATTTCTAGGATCTAATTAGAGCACATGCCACTATCCCCAATTTCACATCTTCAAAATAATCTTTCTGTTACTACGGATCATCATTCTTCCTCTTTTTTTTTTCTCTTCGTTTTTTTTTTCATTGCTTTATGGTGGAGTTCCTCCCTAAGTTCCTCCTAATATAACATGAACATTCCCAACCTATTGAGTATCCAAAAGGCTCATTCAATTGAAAGTTGGATAGGGAACCATAAAAGCAATATGTTCTTTTTCTCTTTTTTTTTTTTTTTTTTTGAAGAAGATACACACCAAACAACCATATCAATCAAATTATTTCCATGCTCCACCCTTCCTCCTAAATTGCTATTATGCTCAAATAAACTTTTATCCTAAAAAAAATCAACATGTTCATGGGGCATGGAATAATGATATAATTTGGCAAAAGGTAAGCTAAAAAGTACATGGGTGCCAATAAAAGATTAGATAATAATTAAGGCTCAACGGGGTGACTATAGATAAATAAACAGGATTGGCTTGAAAGGTTCAATCGATTCAAAAATTGCCTAAATCATTTTCTCAGTTAGATGTAGCCTAGGATTTCGCCTCAAGAGAAAATCAAACAAATTCTAAGATTTGGGTGAGATCTAAGAAAAGCACATACTTCACATAAATGTTCTCTAGATGTACACACTACTCAAAAATTAAGAACTTCTAGTGCTCAGTAACTGGATCGACATCATCATAATCAAAATTAACTCACATATCATTTGCAAGTTTGAACAAAATTTAAATGGTGGAAAGAACTTACCAAGAAATTTTTAGGCCATATCATTCCATGTAATGATCCATCCTGCAGGAAGAGAAGAGAGCCAACCTTTAGCTTTGTCTCTAAGAGAGAATAGAAATAATCTCAATCTAATAGCATCATCTGAAACTCTATTACATTTAATTGTGTCACAGATTTCAAGAAAAACATCGATGTGAGCGTTTTGATTATCGCTTCGTAGCCCACTAAATTGCACTGATTGTTGAAGCATCTGAATCAGTGATGACTTGATCTCAAAGTTGTTTGCTTGAATTGCAGGTCTCTTGATACTTGATGTGGTGCCCTTAGCTGTTGGCGCAGCATAATCATTTAAGAGTCTACGTTGATTTCTACCATTATCAACTCCCTTCATTTTTTTAATGTGATTTCTCTGTTCTCTCAGTCACCTTTTAAATGTGTGTTCGATTTCTGGATCAAACTCAGTAAGTTTTCCTTGTTGGCTACGTGTCATGCACCAATGTATACTCTAAAAAAAAAAAAAAAAGCTAGATTAAACTTAGAATTATCCGGTATCAATATTAATTGGTATTAAATATACAATCTTCAGCAATGGCGCCAAAAACTTGTTCGTAAAATTCTGCACGTGTCAACGAACATGTTGAACAAATAATATAATAATAAGAAGAGTATCGTCCTACAGATATTGATGATAATAAACTAATTAAATATTAAAAATGGACTAATTCTAAAATTTATCTAACTGATCAAAATATAATTGAGAACAAATAAAAATTGACAATTTTTAAAAACGAAATTTTATAAACTAAAGGCAGATAATCAATCAGGTAAAATATGTTAGAGTGTCCAATTTCACCATAATCACTAGATATAAATTTCGGATCATTATGCATACAAGAACAATATCAAACATGTGATATTGGAATTTTCTAGTCTATTTACTATCATATCTCTAGGTATAACAAACCTACTCAGTTTATTAATTCACTATATTTTTATGTAAATTTAAATAAACATAAGCACATTAAAATCTATGAATATTCCCGGTTTACAATGAATTTTTTGGACCACCTTATCACTGAAGGCTACACAAATAACATGGTATATTTCTATTCACATTTGATTCATAGTTATATATTATAAGGAGCAATTGCATATTATTACTTCTCAGTCTCAAACATGCACATCAAATCATTCAAGTGGTGGCCAGTCACCTAAACGCATTAAGCACAATAATATATAACTTATATGAATGAAATTACTTGTAAAGTATAAAAAGCATGAAATTCATATTATCATGATTAGGCTATATCGTAGCTCTAACAAAGAAAATTAGAGCATAATAAAAGAAGAAACGGTAATAGAAATTAAACCAAACATCTTGAATCAAAGAACAAGAATTCTATCACTACTTTTGTCTTATTTTCAAAATACTTGAAAAACTCTCATAACACTAAAAATAAAAACGATCTCCAAGAAAAAAAATACTCTATATTTCTCCAAGTTATCATATTTATATAATAACATCAAATACTCCTCTCACAAGGCAATTGTTTCTTTTTCGCATAAAATTAGGGAATAAATCGTAGAATTTCCAATGCGATATTTACCTTCTAACTCTTCTCTTGGTCGCATATTCATTTCCTTCTTTTTGCCATATTTTCCTTATTTTCTCTTTATCTCAATATTCTGCATAAACAAGGAAAAATTAAGTAAATAAAAGGAAATCCAAATATATTCTAACAAATATTGCATTATTTATTGCCTAGAGTAGATAAAATAACTCTATTTTTATAGAGTTATCATACCTCTAATCCTAAGCTTTCATGTACCCTTTTGTCTAGTGGTTACGGCCAAAAGGGGAAAGTTAAGGAAACTTTAGAACGTGTTATGACTTTTGATATTCATTTGGTTTTTTATATAGTATAGATATTGCATAACCCAAAGAGATAAGTATGCTTCTAGATGGGATGATCGTAAGTAGATTTTTGAAGAAATCAGTAAGTGTCAGAAAACTGTTGGTAATTTTTTTCTTTTTGCTGATCATCTGTTTTCCAAGCAATTTATTTATAATTTACAGACATTTGTATGAACTTACCGATGTTATTTTGAATGACTTATCAGTTCTTTTTCTAATTAAATAACCAGCTTTTCTTTTTTGGATTACCAACCATCATTGGAGTTACTCACTATCTTTTAATCTATCAACCTTTTGCATATTTCATCGACTTTTGTTTGTTTTTCTTACAAACGCCTTCAGTTTCTTAACTCTCACACGAATTTACTGAACCTTATTCATATGACTTGCATACTTTTCTCTCATTGGATTACTAACATATAGATGAAACGATATAATTCTCAAAGTTAAATAACCTAAAGATGTTTTTGGTTCCCTCTCTTTTTGTTTACTCTTTTTTAAGGCAAAATTTAACATCGATAGAAATTCTTTTTCTTTAATGAACTGAAAAATTATTGAAATCAACATAACTCTTTCACTGTTCCCGATGCTGTGATAAGGAAAAGCATGAGTAAACACTTGTGGAACGCATGCCGGAATAAGTACACCCGCAAAGTGCATAGAAAATAGTCGAACCTGGCCCAAGAAGATGACCTTTCTCAAAACTACATTCAAGGTCCATATTAATCGTCTGCAAAACCCTAAACATATTGTAAAAATGATATCTGTATTATTTATTTCCAGCCCCCGCCCCCTCCCCTCCCCCGCCTCACAACACCGCCACCACACCTCGCCCCCCCCCCCCCGCCGCCCCCCCCCCCCCCCCCCCCCCCCCCGGACACACGCACACATACCACAATCCCATGGAGACCATACCACCAAAATGTACTGCTAGATATTCATTATAACATGTACCTAAGGGCTAGATGCTCAGTAAATGCCAACACAAGACCTTGAATAATGACCACGGAAACATTATGGAATTCATACTATGAGATGGTCTACATGATATATGCCAAGATGATTATTCAAACAGGTGCCCAATAACGTTAATTAGTTCATAAATTGTGTATATCACTAGTTAACTACATACCGTTTACATTTCAAGCTAATGCTAGATTAGGGCTAGCATTGTAGACACGTTTCACGACCATCAAGAGGGTTAATTGTTTATCTTGAAGGTGATTACTCATAACAGGTGTTCATTAGCTTTAATTAGTTCATAACTAGTTAACTACATAAGGTTTATATTTTGAGCTAATGCTAGATTAGGGCTAGCATCGTAGACAAGTTTCGCAACCATCAAGAGGGTATGCCAATTGAATGTCCTCATCGCACAAGCCAAGCCATGGAAGAATCCGATTAGGAGACGACGTAGCTCTCCTTATTAGCTGGCACGGTTCCAAGATTGCGAACCATCGAGCATGGTTTTAGAGATGCATAATCGAGAACACGCGGTAGGCATCATAGGTCTAATAACTTGTTGACACCTATTTTTAATTTGCCCAAAAATCAATTGCACAAAATTTGGGAATTAAATTTCTTTAATTCTTAAAACAAAAAATATTTCTATTTAAATGCATTGCATATAGAAATTAGGCATGTTTGTATTAATAGGGTCTATTATAGTGTTTAAAAAAATTCAAAACTTAAAAAAAAAAAAAAAAAAATCGAGTCGGGCCGGGTCGGGGTTGGGCCGACTCGGCCCTTTTCTTTTCCCTTTTTCTTTCCCCACGGCCTAGCCCACTTCCTCCCTTCCTTCCTTTTCCCCCGCGCCGGCCTAGCCTCCTCTTCTCCCCCCCTGTGCCCAGCCCGGCCCAGCTTCTCTTCTCATTCCTTCCCCCTCCGCCGCCCTGTCCCTTTCCCCTCCCCTATTTGCCCTTGCTTCTGATGTCCGCCATGACAAACGCCGGAGCAGCAGCGTCGCCGTCACCATTAGGTCAGAGGAAGGCTAAGGGAGCACGCCAACGGGACTAGTCTTAATGGCCAATCCCGTCCCCCCCGGTTTCCCAGGTTTTCCCTTCCCCTCTTCTCCCTCTCTGCCCTCACAGAATTAGCCCCCCGTTTGCATCGGCCAATGGCCATGGAATTTGCCGAGTAGCATAGGCCGGTGTAGGTCGTCGTCATGCAAACGCAATAGAGCAAGGGGGCCCGTTGTCGTTGGCCGTATAAGCCGGAGAGGGAGATTGAGAATGGGGTCAGCCATTGAGAGAGAAAATAGAGAGAGAGAGAGAGAGAGAGAGAGAGAGAGAGAGAGAGAGAAGGAGAAAACTGAGGTCACGCCAGAGCACCAGTAGCATCGTCGTTGCCCCCGGAGTAGTCGAAAAGCCTTCAAGCTCGTCGTCTACCGGTGAGCCTCCTTGCGTCCTTACCATCCCTGTTTTCTGGCGTGGTCTGGCCGGGACTTGCGCCAGCCGTGTCACACGATTCCCGGCTCATGACGTCGCCGGTCCTGGTCCCTACTCTCAGTCGGGAGTGAACCGTAGCCGTTGGAGCCAACCAAGTCGCCCGAGAAGGTCAAAAGCCTCCGATTTTCCCCTCGCATGTCAGATGTTCGAGGAAATGCTCCAAAGAGGCCGGTTTTGATTTGGTTGCCGGCAGGCGAGCTGGCGGCTGGACAGCGACCCAGGTAGTTGATGAGCTTTGGTGATGGCCTTAAGGGCCGATTCGGGGTCGACGCCGGTCTAGGTCGGCTGGCGGACAACCGATTTTGGCTACGCCGGCATCCCCTGCTCCTACCCTGCGGGTTTGTGAATTTGGATCAAACTGGACCCAAATCAACCGATCCAACCCGGGTCAATGCCTTGGGTTGGATCCGTTGACTCGAGTCGGTTTCGACCGACCCGAATCAGCTGATCCGACCCGGGTTAACGCCCTGGGTCGGATCCATTGACTCGGGTTGGATCCAACCGATCCGAATCCGTTGACCAAACCCATTTTTTTATTAAAAAAATTTAAAAAAATTAAAATTTTTTTCCCATATCTATTTATTATTATTATTATTTTAATTTTTTTAAAATTTTTTTATGTGATATGTTTAAGTGTTTTAACTTATTGTTGTATTATTATGCATGTTGATTTAATTGCATAAATCGCCATATTTTATTTAGATAAGCCTATAGGATCGTGTACTGTTTTATTATTATCGCAATGCATGTTTTTAATTTAGACTTTAATTGCAAGATTTGTCGCATTTTAAATGTTGGTTGCCTTAGTTAGGGTTAAAACTTTAAGTTGTATATCTACTTTGTCTGCTAATCGCTTTTGATTATGCACTTGTTTGATCACCTCACATGTTATGAGAAAAGTCCCAAAATCAATCCAAATTGATTGACAAATATTTTCAGAAATGAACAGGGTAAAAAGGTACCGAAAGGATATTAGTTATCTGACTAGTGTAACCAAGTCCCCGAACTCGGTCAATCTCTGGTTCGTAGGAATAGGGTGATTCTCCCAACACCCTATTTGAGTTTCTAATCGACCCACCTTAAGTCGATTAGTGACAACTTCTTATTATAAACCGTTTGTATGTTAAAAAATCTAAATCCTAAGTCGCGATATGATATGGGCTTGGGAGGGCCCGAGTTAAGTCCCAAATTTAGACTTAACGCGTACCAAGCGAGACCTCCTCTCCCCTTTTTGCATATCCGAAAAAAACAGAGAGGTTGGTCGTGACAGATTGGCGACTCCGCTGATGACCTTTTTTGTAAAAAAAAAAGTGAACTTAAGCGAAAATTTTTGTCCTATTCAAAATATCTTTGTTTTGCAGCGAGGACTCAAGGTATGATCTTCATATTAAGGTGTTATTTGTTCATGCAGGTTCAAATTGATTGATTTTAAATTTTTGTGCATGCTTTTATGAATTAGCACTACACTGTTGCACACATAACCACGTTGCCAGACCTAGGTCGCGATAGGGCATTTTAGGATGGTGTTAAGAAAGATACGACCTCAAACGTAAGCCCGCGATGTAGAGGTTGCCTTTCTTTTTCCCGAAATTTATTTCTAAAAAATCGTAAAGAAATATCTTTGGCCACTATTCACGTGACTATAAGATATTCCTTTCAATTTGGCCGAGGTTAAAAAGACTTGACACCAACACGAGACTGCGACGGTTAGGCACCCTTTTAATTTCATTTTGTTGAAACAATCTAAAATAAAAGTCGAACCTCACTCTTTATGTGTATGTCATTATGATTGACACGTTTCAAGGAAAGGTATGTATTCTATCCTTTCTTATTTTATTATGTAGTCTACTTACTTATTTAATTTGTCACTGTTAGGCAACTCGTTGATTGTATTCTATACTTGATGGGAAGAGTTGATGTCCAATTCGTCCCCACCCCTAAGAAAGAACTTCTCACTTGGTGGGACCAACTCGATTAGAATGGCCAATAGTATGTCAAAGCAAGAATTAGTCACCTACTTCTACTGCTTAAAATTAACATCCATTCTGGCATGATGAAAGCATTAGCACATTTATGGTGCCAACAGACATCCACTTTCATATTTGGTAGGTTTGAGATGACCTTGACTCTGAAAGAGTATAGTATTATCATTGGAAAACTTTTGGGATCTGAGCTCATCAAACCACTTTTAGGCGTGTCCCCTCTGTCCAAATTATCCCAATTTTTGCGAACCAAGAGCGATACCGTGAAGAGAGTCGTTAAAGCTCGTTGTAAAGAATGCCCATTGTTTTTCTTAAATGAATGTTTTGAAAGTTAACCTATGAGCCAAAAAACCAAGATTTTCATCCTTGCTTTTATTGGATGTGTCATTCTCCCCCATCGTAAAAATTCAATAAACCCCTCGATTGTGTATGTGGCCAAACAAATTTGCATCGGCTTGAGTTATGTTAATTCGGTTTTGGCATAAACGTTTTTGTCTTTAAACCGTTTCAAACAAAATGATGATAAAATCATGCGGGCCGCTCTAGAAATTTTGCAAATCTGGTTTTTATCCCATTTATGAGGATTTGGGCATTTTATGCAGTTTTTTGAAATCGATGATCTCATGTGCTCGATACAAAGATTTGAGATTTTAAAAAGTCATTCTCCTAATAAGGATTACACCATTTGGATAAACTTTTTGAAAGACCCCGATCCCAAGACATTCTTATGGCATACTAAATGGTTCCATGACGGTTATGCTCGTTATACCCACCATTTTCACAACCCCGTTCTACTGCTCGGTTTATTAGGCATCACTTCGTACTACTCCTATTGGGTAGCCCGCTAGTATAGGGCCCTTCAGGAAATCCCGCCGCCCTCAAGACAAACTGGTTTCAAGTTCAATTCACTCGCTCAAACTACAACTATGCTGGCGAAATTCATGCTACTCAGGGGGTGTGGGCTGAATGTTAGCTTGAGATCATTCTGGTGCCAAGGCTATTGAAGGGGCAGGAAAAGGTCCACTATGCCTCTCTGTTCTACATTTTACATCATCAAATCCCGGCAAATCTGCAGCCTAAGGTCCCAGATGTAACCAACAAGCCCAGTCACCAGGCACAGATTGATCTTCTCGAAAAGACTGTGGGGACAAAGGATATGCTTATTGCGGAACTTGTCCGAGAAAATAAGCGACTCCAAGAGACTGAGCTTCCCCATCGTTTATAGAATGAGCATCCGGGAAGGGCGCCCTTTTTGTTAAAAGCCCATGTATTTTATATTTTCTTAATATTTATGTTTAGGGGTTTTGATTTTCTTCTTTAAAGGAGCTTATAGGTTGTACTAATGTTAATGTAGTTTGGACCGCCTTTTATTCTATATATATATATATATATTTTGCGCTTTAATGACACCACTGTGGCCTTCGGCCCAGTGATATCAGGGGTGAAGCGAAAAAGGTCCGAGGCGACCGGGGTTTGAACCCCGAGGACGCCGCCTGTAATGTTAATATTAATAAAAATCCTTTTTTTTCGTTTTTTCTTTGCAAATGAAGAAAATATGTAATAATGTTATGATTAGGTCTTGAAGTGATTCTTTATTAGGCATTATACTCATTCATTTCAACATTTTCATAGGTAGTTACAAAACATAGTCGAAGAAAACGTCTGCCTCGATAATATGGAAAATGAAATGAAAATAGTTTTCAATGCGCTGGAAAACCTTACCAAACAAATAGAATCCATCAATGGCAAGCTCACCCCCATGCCTGCAGCAATTGAGGTGTTGTTACCATCACCATCTACTGGAAAAGACAAAGTCTCTGCCAGCGACAGTAAAATGCCCCTGCTAGAGGACGATCTGCTTCCCCTGGCTGTCAAGAAGGCTAAGCCTGAAAGCGCACCAATGATAAAACATGACAAATGCCTTGGAAAGGTCGAGGAGATGCTGAAACAGTTACAAGGTCCGCAGCATGCTGTCCCACTTGATCTGTCTATATACAAACAGGTCAAAGTAGTAGAAAAGTTCAAGATGCCAGAGTTCGAGAAGTATGATGGCACGTCATGCTCCAGATATCATTTGTACATGTATCATGTGCAGATGACTCAGTACGTGGATAATGAACCCTTCATGATTCAGACATTTCAGGCAAGTCTGATGGGATCAGCTTTGACATGGTATATGTCAAAAGACGTGGATGCTTTCAAATCTTGGGATGACGCCGCTGATGCATTCCTCAAGCAATATCAATTTAATCTTGACGTCACCTTTGCTCGGGACAATCTGGAGCGCACTGAAAAGAAGAAGAGTGAGTCATTCAAAGAATATGCCACCAGATGGAGAAACCTGGTTACCCAAGTTACTCCACAACTCACTGATCATGAACAAGTGAAGTTGTTTATTAAGTCCCTTCCATATGAATACAGACACTGTCTGGTTGGTGCTACTGCTGAATCTCTTAATCGCCTTGTTCCTGTGGGTGAACAAATTGAAATAGGATTGCGTGACGGATGGTTCATAGACCCTGCTTTCACAAGCAAGAGACTCAATACGAGGAAAGAGAAGGAATCCCTGACGGATGCGAACATTTCATACACCCAGACTGTTTATCCTCCCCGAACAGTCCAGGTGAGTAGTGAGCAGCAGCCGACCTCAAGTCGCTAGTCTCTGAAACGATATAAGAAAAGGCAATTCACCCCGTTGCCTGGATCCTTCTCTTAAATCCTAGCCATACTCCGGAAGAAAAACCTGCTTTCTACCGAGACAAAACATTTCAACTTAGAAAGCTTTTCGAATTACGATCCATCCAAGAAGTGTGACTATCACATGGGTGAGATAGGACATTCGATAGACGACTGCTACTTCCTCAAACACCGGATCCAAAACTTGCTCGACACTAAAGCCTTTTCGTTCCAAACATCTAAACCAAATGTCCAAAATAACCCACTACCCAAACACGAAAGTAGAAATGCCATATCCATTTTCAACGCTGGTCGAATCAAAAGTGAGAGGGTATACACTGTTGACGTCTACAATACCCTAGTGAAAGCGGGGTATTATCCTACTGGTAAAGTACTGCCCTTGTCCATAATGAAAGAAAGGGTTGCCAGTATAGCGAAAGCATGTTTGATTGTGTATGCTGACCGTACCGGCATAGTGGCCACCATCTTTGAGGTTATCATTGACTGGGACAAAGAACTCTCAGCATTGAATGCCGAAACAAGTAAATCCATCCTCACACTTGTGAACAAATCTTTGTTTGATAGCCTGGACGGAGAGGAGGAGTTGACGATTGAGGTACCCCTAACCAAGGAGCACATAGTAATTGAGATACCTTAACCTTACTGGTACAAGAATAACAAAATAGTTCCATGGTCCTATGAGCTAGATGTTGACATAATTATCAAGTTAGGACAAACGTATGCTCAAACCGACACAAAGCCTCCGAAGCCTGTCACTGACGAAGAAGCCAAAGAATTCCTGGCTATTGTCAAAGCCAGCGAATACAATGTGATGGATCAGTTACGCAAATTGCCCGCCCATATTTCTTTGTTGGAAGTACTCCAAACGTCCATGAAACATCAGAAGTCCCTAATGAAAGTACTCAACGAAAAAAACATCCCAGAGATAATTGATCATGACAAGCTTGAAGCATTTGTGGGGTCTATCCTTTTGAAGGATCAGATAATGTTCTTAGAAGATGAATTTCCCGCCGAAAGAATGAGACATACTAAGGGTCTCTACATCTCTGTTAAATGTAGAAACTCCAACGTGGCTCGAGTTCTGTTAGACAACGGGTCAGCTTTGAATATATGCCCGCTGGCAACCTTACACTGTCTCAATGTAGATACATTTAAGCTCCGTACCTCCAAAACATCCGTTCGGACGTTTGACGGGATGAAGAAAGATACTGTTGGCAAAATCGACCTTGATGTCCAGATTGGCCCGACCGTATTCAGTATTCAGTTCCAAGTAATGGACATCCCCACTGCATTTAGCTTTCTACTGGGCCGTCCTTGGATTCACTCTGTTAGAGCTATATCTTCAAACCTTCACCAAAGCGTAAAGTTTGTTGCCCAAGGGAAACTGATTATTGTCCTGGGAGAAGAGGACCATCGAATTTATCAAAAAACTATCATCCCGTACGTTGAATCAATTAGCAGCAAGGAATCTAGTTATCAGTCCATCGAGCTTGTATCAACTGTGTATGGACATCGGGGGATTTCTCCTCCTGTCCTTGATATGTCAAAAGCCTCAATCATGGTAGAGAAGGTTATGGTTGAAAATGGTTTCACCCCAGGCCAATGACTCGGCAGAGGAGGTCGGGGCATCTGAGAGCTTATTCAAGCCATCAGGAATCATCGTATAGCTGGCCTAAGGTATTGTAGAGGAAACCCATAGGTTAACAAGGGGCACGCAAAGGGTCGATTTGATTTGTTACTTCCCTATATTCGGGAGACTTTCCCGCCATCCGCTAAATTGCTGTAGGATGAAGAAATTTATCTTAACCTCTCAGGAGAATCCGGTGAGGGGCTAAAACAGCTGGCCCAATGTTCAAGTCACCCGAGCTCCTTGACTCTTCCTGTAAATGTTGCTATTGACCGACATCGAAACCCAGACAAACTGCCAATTAAAGAAGATTGTGGACGAGAAGAAACGCTGGATAGTGTGGTCACCCTATTTGACGACGTCTTCATAGGGGCCATACACGAAGATTCGATCTCAGAAACGAGTACCTACTCGCTTGATTTGTTTGCACGTTTACAGCATCAGTTAGGCGAGCTATAGGATTTGCTAACATCTTTAATGGATACCATTCGCCAAATCTTGGACATGTCACCACCGTCGTCCGATCAGAAGCAGGTGACCTGAGAAAATGGTTTGGGAGGAAACCTACCATCAGGAGTCCTTCCTGACATGATCTAGCAAGATATCCAACTCATGCAGTGGTAAGGCAATGTACGATGATACTCGCCGGTTCCTAAATCCATGAATGTGATATTCCCTATCTTTTTACGGAAGAGGCTAATCATAAGGAAGCCAAAAACACCTTACTCCTGAGTACTTCATCAACTATGATCCCTTTAAATCTTGTGACTATCATTCGGGAGATATTGGACACTCACTGGATGATTGCGATACTTTGAAGAATAGAGTTCAAGACCTACTGGATGCCAGGGCATTCACTTTTCGTGCCTCATGGCTGTGTCATGGTGAGGATGATCTCTTAGTGGTACCTAGCCTTTGTGCCACTGCTCCTCAGCTTTCTGATAAGGCGCGCAAGGGAAAGGCGACTATGGATATCCTGGGCTAACCTAGTGATAAGTTCGACTATTACGTTGACTACTAAATGCCATCAGGTTTTTATGAAAACCAGCAGAATAGCACTCCTAGCTGATGGGACGACATGAAAAAGCTGACACCACTAAAGAGAGAAACCGATAAGCTGGATTCTTGGAACGATATTTTCGAAGATTTCTTCATCGGCGCAATAGATGAAGGATCGGTGGAGGGCATAGGCACAAGTCCTATTGAGTAGAATTCCTCTCCTCTCTTTTACATGAATCCCTAGAAAAGGGGTTATCGTTGTATTTTGTTTTTTGTCGTCATTTATGTTAGAAGAAATGTCTTTTTGAACTTTTCCTTTTTTAAGGTTGTAAATTCACATGTTGTAAATAAATAATGTTTTGAAGGCATGAGGTAGTATCCCAAACCGGCCCGTTGATGATATCCGGCCACAAAAAGGAAGGTATTTTGAGGCCCGGGCTATCTCATGCTTCCTCGTCTCTAAAACTTTTCGAAAATCAAAGACATTTTTACTATTTCTTCAAAAAATGTTTTAAGAGGAAAAGGATAATGAAAATCTTCATCCCCCCATTTGTTTTTCTGATCAATTTACCCTGTGTTCCAAGTATAATCTTGTGACTTATGAGGGAGTTAGTGCTATCCATCCCGGTGATGTTACTGACAGTAGCGATTCTAACAATTCAAGTGACGACCCCGCTGAAATCCGAAAAAATTGGGAGCAGTATGAACAATTCATGCCCCTTACAACCGAAAATACTGTTACCATCAATTTGAGCAGTACTCAAGATCCAAAAGAAGTAAAGATTGGAGCCAACTTTCCCGAAGAGAAAGCTATATGTTTAGTTGCTTTTCTCAAGGATAATCAAGACGTCTTCGCATGGTCTTATTTTGATATGCCAGGATTAAACCCTCAGATAGTTTGCTTACCAATCCTGACATGCCTCCTAAGAAGCAAATGTTACGAAGGACCAAACCTGAGCTGTCGAAAAAGATCGAAGAAGAAGTGATGAAACTGTTGAAAGTAGGTTTCATCGAGGTTTCACAATACCCACCTAGGGAGTTTTCCAAAAGGATCCTGACGGTAGAGAAAGGAGTGGTGACAATGCCAAGATGATCACCAATTCTCACTCATTACACGCATTTTGAGCCTAACGATCATTTTGTTCCCCAACCCATGAACCAAGCTTACGTTACATCCCTCATAAAGTTTCCTCTAACTAGAGTACTTAAATTAACGTGGAGTATCAAATGTTTATAAATAACGCTCAAGGAAGTGCGAGCAGGACTACTTCTATCTCGTTTTGCAGGGTTCTTGACTTGTAAACTTGGAGATAGTTGCAGGATATTTTCTTTCATGCCCTTAACTTAGACAGTCTCCTTTGTTAAGCCATTGACCAAGCCAGCATTACGACCCTAAAGAAAACCTCTCAAATTGACAAAGTCATACCATTTGCGAGAAAACTCAAACCCTTGTTGATGTGATAACAGTCAGATTGAGTGTTATCAATGTTCCCACCTAAATGGATGGGACAAATAACCATTTTCAATGAAAGTGAGTGGAAAGTCCTTTCTATAACATCTTGGATTTTGACCCATTTCCGGGATCAATGATATTGATATTATTTCTCATTTTATTTTAGTAAGTCTCGCCTAAAACTGATCACTCTCCGGATACTAACTGATGGAGAATGGCTAACTAAGAAAAACGGTACGTGGACCAAGAACCTGCTCGCAAATTAAGCGCCGATTCCGAGAAACGGCGAGGAAATATTTTGGGCTAATGTGGGCCGATCCTAGAAAGGTGACGGATTTGATTTGGCCATCGGCGTACGATCGGATCACGAGTGATTCCGTACGACCGAAAGTATGCGTGGCGAACAAATCCCAAACTTAAAACGAACGATCACAACCTATTGAACTAATGATAAATCCTCACGTTCTCTCGGTAATCGAAACCGTCAAAACTCTAGTAACCCTAGGTCGATAAGCGTAACCCCTAAACAGCCGTCCATTAATGAGAAACCCTAAAATTGAGATTGAGCGATTTTGATCATGAAATTGGATTCGGATTTGGACGTCGAATTTTGTGGACGTATGCGATTAATTTGCGAGGACGACATTATATTATGTTGGCCAACTATATTAAGGATCGGTATGGTCAAAAAATGGAAATTTGGCCCGGAATTGAAAAATTACCGTTTTGCCCTTAAGCTTTAACCTTGATTTCCGAATTTTAAACTATTATTGGAGGGCATTTTGGGGATTTAATTGGACTTGTTTAGCCCCTCTTTGGCCGAAAATAAAGGACCATTATGCCCCTAGATATTTTGCAAGATGTGATCTCAACCATTGGATGCAAGGGCAAGATGAGGATTTTGAATTTTAGGCCAACCACTCCACTAACTATATACTCTCACTCACTCTCTCTCTCTCCCTCATTTCTTCCAATTCAAGCCAGCCTCTCTCTCTCTTTCACTCTCTCAATCTCGCCGGTTCTCCCTTTCTCTCGGCCAAGTGATCGCCGCCGCCCGCTGGTGCCACACGCCATCGTGCTGCCACCCCGCCTTGCCTTGCCTTGCACCACCATCATCATCCGCTTGTCCCGCCAATCGCCGCCCTAGATCGCCGCTGTCGCACGCGTCGCCGTTCACGGCCGTGCCCGCCGCCGAGAATCGACGACCAGCCGCTGTCCCTCGCTTGTCCAGCTTGCTTTTGGAGTTTAGATTAAGTGAGTATAATCCTCTAAACCCTAATTAGGCTAGTTATGCTTTTCTAGACGGGATTAAGGTATTTTAGTGCTAGATTAGTGCAATTTATGGGTAATTATAGTACTGATATTAGTGTCTGGTGTCGTGGTAATTTTAGTGGACTATTATGCCGATTTGGAGGCGGATTAGAAGTCAAGAAAGAGCTAATTAGTGGCTGTCCACATCGGCGATCAATTGGATCAAGTGTTGACAAATTGGGGATTTAATTGTGTAATTGCTGGGAGTACCTAGATTGACCGATTATTGGCTGATTTGTGTTTAAGTGTGCTCAATTGTCTATTGCCATGCCGCGTGTTTGTGTGGTCGAATAGTGCGGAGTGTGATTGGCCAATATGAATTCTATTACCCAAGTTTGTGAATTGTGAGTGCCAATTGTGTATTGTACCATATGGTATTAAATTGACCAAGTGAGCATGTTGATGCGGATTGATTGGGCAAATTGGTTATGGCTTTGAACACGTCATGATGTGATTTGGGCATGTTGAGATGCAAGTTGATTTGGCATTAATTGATTATGTGCCTCTGTGGAATTGAATGCTCATTGTACATCATGTGATTGCCTGAGTGCAGGACTGCATAGCTATGCATTTCACCTGCTGAGTATGGGTATGAGACGAGAGTTATGTGAGTATGCATACTTGACATGAGCATGTGATCACTTAAAATGCCCTAATGCGTTTTACGCGGGGTTCAGATAAAACTGGCTATGTGTATGTGTGATCATTAAAAGCCCTGATGCGTTTTACGCAGGGAGTTGAACCCTTCCTGATGCATTTTACGCGAGACGATGCCCGGTTCATCCGGAAGACGAACAGCCTGATGCTTTTTACGCAAGTTTTTGGTCCGTAAGGAAATCGGTGTTGCATCTGATGCATTTTACGCGGGCCAAGAAGTGTTAGTATTGATGATTAGACCTGATGCGTTTTACGCAGGTCGAGCTCTAAATGAAAAATGAGCAGTGTGCCAATGTGCAGTTTTGAGCCGGAACATGAGCATGGCATAGTGATGGCATTGATGTGCATAAGAATGCATGGGTAAGTGTGCGAGTATGTGTGCATCGGTGCCTCGTGTGCAAGACTAGCATTAATGAGAACAAGCATGCGTATGGCGTGCGTATGACTTAGTGTGTATGCGTATGTGCCATGAATATTATTATTAATTATCTAACCTGTAGGGTTAGTGAGGCGATCGATCTGGGCCCGAGGGCCTAGGTCAATTGTTGTTCGTTGGTTGAACTGTTGTGTGTATTATTTGCCTGTCAGAAAGTGCATGTTAGCTTAGTTTAGGTTTAGAGGGTTTTACTCACTGAGATTCATTTTATTGTTGCATAAACCCAACTTTTCATATCTCCAACCTTGAGGATGTTCGAGGTTCCAGTGTGTTTTGGGATCCCGCACTAGATAGAGCATGCGGTGACCGTGCACCCCGTAGGGAACGGGGATGCATATGTTAGGTATCACTCTCTAGTATGGGTTGAGGTGGAGGAGACGTATTACTAGACCCACGAGTACGTAGCTTGGTGCTTTAGGGACTGCTTCGGAGAGCATAGACCTCTTCGGACTTTTGACATCCCGTTCAATGGGATGGGAGAGGCGGATCCGCAGAGTGCCGATGGTGATATAATGGACCTCGACACCGCGATTGAGGAGAGTTCGAGTTCTGACAATGAACTTGCTGTCTGGGAGGTGGATGAGCTAGGTGTGATGGACGAGGAGCCGGTAGTTGTGGACCCAAACCTAAAGCTGATGGATTTAGAGGATGAGCTAGAGCCTTTGGAGCCGGACCACGAGCAGGAGGATAAGCCTAAGGAGATGGATTCAGATGAGGAGCCGGCAGGGGCCGAGTCCAAGCTGGATTCCCTAGACTCCGATGTCGAGTTGTCTGATAGCTCTTCCGAGTCCTCGGGATTCGACCCGGACTGGATTCCGTAGGATTAACCTTAGTCTCCGTTAGGTAGGGCTAATACCTTTTTGACCGAAGCCCTACCTTAGTCTGTAGTCTGACCCCTGGGCCACTTACCTTTTTGACCCTAGTAGCCGTTGACCCGTTTTTGTTAGGTTGTTTGTATTTTCTGTAAATGGATATTGTATGTGTTTTCAGTGGTAATGCCAAGTGTATATTTGTAAGTATGTTGTTAATTGTTAATTCTCGTTGTGGTGCTATCCTTGGTCACGATGATTTTTGTAGGGGTGAATTATTTATATTGCTTCCGTATGTGCAATGATCTATGTGTTGGGTGTTGGGTTGGCGACGCGTCATGGAACGTCGCAATATATCGACCTCAGTTGGGATGCTTGCGTGCCATTGGGTTCGGGGCGTGACACTTTCTGACTGAAGGTTTCTCGTTCAGCATCTCAAGAAGTCCACCTTGAGAGTGAAAATTGTCTTAATTGACCCTCGGTGGGTGTTTGGTGATACAAACATGGCAAAATCACCTTGCATAAATACATATTCTAGAATAGCCTAGCTTGTCTATCCTTGATGAAGGCATGCATGTTTATGCTAATCGTCTTCACAACTTAGATTTTTAATTCCCAGTAATAGGACACAAAAATTCGGGCACTAGAGAAGCCCTCATTATCATCCTAAGAGAGATGCCCTGAAAAATGTCGGTTATTCAGCAAATGATACATCAAGCCTCTGGGTAAGAAACACTAGGTATTTCATCAATATTTCTTTTCAAACTACGAGGAAGGTAAACTAGGTGTTCCTTTGAAAATGAAATGTATCTTAACTTGCAGTCAAGATATTTCATACGATATTCTAAAATAGCCTCAGTTGTATATTTCTTTTATGAATACGTATGTGTGTACAGAAATGTGCCTAGGTAAAGTACATTCTACCCTAACCCGATTCCAAAATTATGAATTCTTTTCAAACTACTCAAGGAGTCAACCAGGTGTCTCTTTGAAAGAGAAATGCACCTTGACTGACGGTCAAGATATTTCATATGATATTCTAGAATAGCCTTAATTGTTTATTTCTCCAATGAAAACATATGTCTTTACATAAAACTTACTTGTCTGACAGGAGACATACCCTTAAGAAGCAGGAACATGCCCGTGTAAGTATACTCTACCCATGCCTGGTTCCAAAAATCCTTGTTATGGTACGATTGTTATGGTACTCTTTGAACATTGGACTGACCCCTCTGTTCCCTTCCTGAGCATGGGATTAGCCCCTTCTGTTCACATCAAGTCTTTTCAGGTACCCCTTATAAGATGCAAGTACTTTGATAAAACGAAATCTAGTTGGCGATCGAAAATAAGTTTGGGTCATGTGCAAACGATTTCCCCAATCAAGGTGATCGAAGAAAGGTTTAGGTCTTAGACAAATGAAATCCAGCTAGCGACCGAAGATAAGTTCGATTCCTGTGCAAATGATTTCCCCAGTCAATGTGACCAAAGAAAGGTTCGAGTCCGAGACAAATGAAATCCAATTAAGGTGACCGAAGATAAGTTTGGTTTCTGTGCAAGCGATTTCCCCAGTCAATGTGACTGAAGAAAGGTTCAAGTCCTAGACAAATGAAATCTAGTTGGCGACTGAAGATAAGTTCGAGTCCTGTGCTAGCGATTTCCCCAATCAAGGTGACCAAAGAAAAGTTCGGGTCCTGGACGAACGAAATCCAGTCAAGTAGACCGAAGTTAAGTTCGGGTCCTAGGCAAGCGATTTCCCCCAGTCAAGGTGACCGAAGAAAAGTTCGGGTCTTAGACAAACAATTTCTCTCTTCAAGGCGATCGAAGATAGGCTTGAGTCCTAAACGAAGGAAATTCAGTCGAGGCGACCGAAGACAGGTTCGAGTCCTCGACACATGATAACAACTATCTGGAACTACTTTATCCTTCAGCAAGGTAAGTAGCCCTAGGTATGTTTTTATTTGTTTTAGCATGCATCATTTTATCGCATCAAACATGGGACCTACAGTCTCGCCAAAAATAACATTCATGGAGCATATATAGGCCAAATTTATGTGTCATTTTGTCTTTGAATGTAAACTTTGTGAGCTTAACCTCTGCAAGCTCACTTTCAAAGAGAGGCAGCTGTTGACACCTATTTTTAATTTGCCCAAAAATCAATTGCATAAAATTTGGAAATTAAATTTCTTTAATTCCTAAAACAAAAAAAAATATTTCTATTTAAATGCATTGCATATAGAAATTAGGCATGTTTGTATTAATAGGGTCTATTAGAGTGTTTAAAAAAATTCAAAACTTAAAAAAAAAAAAAAATCGAGTCGAGCCGGCCCCGACCTGGCCCTTTTCTTTTCCCTTTTTCTTTCCCTACGACCCAGCCCACTTCCTCCCTTCCTTCCTTTTCCCCCGCACCAGCCCAGCCTCCTCTTCTCCCCCCTTCGCGCTCGGCTCGGCTCAACTTCCCTTCTCCTTCCTTCCCTCCGCCTCTGTCGCCCTGCCCCTTTCCCCTCCCCTGTTTGCCCTTGCTCCTGATGTCAGCCGTGATGAATGCCGGAGCAGCAGCGTCGCCGTCACCATCAGGTCAGAGGAAAGCCAGGGGAGCATGCCAATCCCGTCCCCTCCGGTTTCCCGGGCTTTCCCTTCCCCCCTTCTCCCTCTCTGCCCTCACAGAATTGGCCCGCCTTCTGCACTGGCCTATGGCCGCGGAATTCGCGGGGCAGCATAGGCCGGTGTAGGCCGTCGTCATGCAGATGCAACGGAGCAGGGAGGCCCGTCGTCGTAGGCCATATAAGTCGGAGAGGGAGATTGAGGCGGGGGTCGACCATTGAGAGAGAGAGAGAGAGAGAGAGAGAGAGAGAGAGAGAGAGAAGAGACAGAATAGAGAGAGAGAAGGAGCAAACCGAGGTCATGCCATTGCACCAGTAGAATCGACCCAAATCAGCCAATCTGACCCGGGTCAACGTCCTAGGTCGGATCCGTTGACTCGGGTTAGTTTCGACCGACTTGGATCAGTCGATCCGACTCGGATCAGTCGATCCGACTCGGGTCAATGCCCTGGGTCGGATCCTATCGACCCGAATCCGTTGATTTGACCAGTTTTTTTTAATTAAAAAAATATTTTTAAAAAAAAATTTTAAATTTTTTTCCCGTATCTATTTCTTATTATTATTATTATTATTATTATTATTATTTAAAAAAATTTTATGCGATATGTTTAAGTGTTTTAACTTATTGTTGTATTATTATGCATGTTGATTGAATTGCACAAATCGCGATATTTTATTTAGATAAGCCTATAGGATCATGTACTGTTTTATTATTATCGCCATGCATGTTTTTAATTTAGACTTTAATTGTATGATTTGTCGTATTTTAAATGTTGATTGCCTTAGTTAGGGCTAAAACCTTAGGCTGCATATCTACTTTGTCTGCTAATCGCTTTTGATTATGCACTCGTTTGATTACTTCATATGTTAGGAGAAAGGTCCTAAAATCAATTCAAATTACTTAACAAATATTTTTACAAATAAACATGGTAAAAAGGTACTGAAAGGGCATTAATTATCCGATTAGTGTAACTAAGTCTCCGAACTCGGTCAATCTCTGGTTCGTAGGAATAGGGTGATTCTTCCAACACCCTATTTGGGTTTCTAATTGACCCACCCCAAATCGATTAGTGGCGACTCCTTGTTATAAACCGTTTGCATGTTAAAAAATCTAAACCCTAAGTTGCGATATGGTATGGGCTTGGAAAGGTCCGAGTTAAGTCCCGAATTTAAATTTAGCGCGTACCAAGCGGGACCTCCCCTTTTGTATGTCCGAAAAAAACCGGAAGGTGGGTCGTGACAAAACTTCTGTGAGTCAATTCCCATTTAGGGTATGAACACTTTCGATGACAAAGACTTTGTTATATATGACCGATAACTAAATTCAACGACGATATATTTTGTACGTTTACTTTCTATGTCCATGAAAACCGTTTTTCAAGCGTTAGGTATCCTACATTCACGCAGCCTTGTCATCATTTACTGCACTTCAGCATGGACCAACCCAAGTCTATATTTGCCAGGTTATCTTTGGTCCCAAGACCATGGAGCCTTGGATGCTTTTGTTTTTGCACCTCTTTTACGTGTAGTCCAATATGAGATTGGGACCCAAAAGCACGTCAATGATAGAGTACGTGCCCCATCTGAGCAGTGGGATCGGTCTCTAGATTGCAGAGCCAAAAAAGAAGAAAACAAAACGAAACCTAACTCCAATGTCATTGGATAAGGGGGCAGGTGTTTTATATAAAAGAAAACACCCTTGTAATGATGGCCAGCACGTGCCACAGGGGAACACCACCTCCTGGTCCTTTGTCCTCTTATTCCCGTTCAACGTCTTGCCTCTTCGCGAAACAATAAAGTTCAGCACATGCTCATTGGGGGACGCCCACAGCAAGGCAAAATCATTGGTTGGTGGGGTTGGCGATTAATATGGACCTTGAATGTAGTTTTGAGAAAGGTCATCTTCTTGGGCCAGGTTCGATTGTTTATAATATATGAAAGAAGCCGACCACGTGTAGTCTCATCTACTCCAGCGGCACATGCTTTTGACTGGAGTACAACAACGGAAGCTACTCAGAATATTTCTAGGAAACATTGGGAGATTAGGTGGGATATTTTGCACTGATATGAGGACATCGAAGAGGCAAAAGCGAAGCGGAGTAGATGAAGATTTTGTGTCTTTGGTAGATTTAGAATATTAGAGTTTGGCATTCCCTTTATTTTAATTAAGTTAATTTAGTATATTTATTTAGTGTAGAATCTTTGAATTTGATGTTTCCATATTGAGTTTTAAATTGTAGTCATGATGTCTTATTTGATAATACAAGCCAAGTTTTCTAGTCTTGTGGTTTCACACGTATAAATATAAACTTTATTTTCAATGCAATTGAACTTGCCCTTTGAATTAATAAAAAAATTGTGAGCTTATTTTCTATGCACTTTGGTGGGGGTGGGGGGTAGTGATTAAGAATCTAATTTATATTAAGGTTGATCTCTTTGTGATTAATTTAAGACGACATTGATTGATTATTAGACGCTTTACACAGCTATGGTGATGGTGATACGAATGTGGAAGAACATCTAGAAGCCTAAAAGAAAAGTACGAGTGATTTTGGCAGATGGGGTAGTTAATTATTGGCGTTATGTCATCGTGGGGTGCGCCCGGGGGGGGGGGGGGGGTGGGTGTCCTTGTATTTTGATTCGAAAATTTCAAGCCATATGCTTATACGTGTTCTTTTTTGGTCAAGTGTTCGTGTATCTTTTAAAAGGTGTTATTGATTGTGCCCCAATTATTTAGAAGAAGAAATTCGTTAGGGTAGCGTTAACGAGTTGAAAAATTTGCCTATACTTCGATTGGCCATGATGTTCATGAGCAAGAGATTTGGCGAGGTTCAGAGCTCGAGCGGCCAGAACAGCTGTGAGGCCAGAGCTCGATCGCTATGGCCCATAGGTAGGAGATTTGGCGAGCTTCGAGGCTTGCGGCCATGGTGAAACCCGAGAAGAGAGTATATGAGCGATGATGTGCAGAAGACATAGATGTGGCGTTCAAGGCGAAACTCCTCATCTCTGACGAGCTCGCAAGGAGTTCCCCAATTTTTACTGCCTATTCCACTAATTCTCAATTTCCAAATTGAATTCAGCCACTTACTCGCATGTCCCCTTTTGCACAGCTTTCTTTAACAAGATTTCACATCATCTTGATGAGATCCATTTTTTTTGGTTTTCGACGAGCTTATTAGATGAAGTACTCTCAAAAATAAAAACATTCTTATCAAAGCCTTGACCCTTCAGATCAAAACACTTAATTACAAAATAGCTAATAAATCTTTTCCTTTAGCGCTTGTTTATAGGATACATTACAAAGCTATGCTCTCTGTATTTGGCAGTAAAGCATTTAAACATCGTCTAGGATGAGAAACTCTTCTCCATATATATATATATATATATATATATATTTGGTGATTTGGTGTTTAGTAAATTATCTCTCTCCATTTAAAAAAAATTAGCATCGTTGGCATCACATTAGTCAAATCAGCACCACGTGCGCCAATCAAAATGCGACATGTGACCTCCGATTATCCAACTTAGCCAACTCCACACCACGGCAGTCAAATTTAACTGAAGAACTAACGTTAAAAAATAAAATAAAAGAGACCGATTTTGAAATAGAGTGGCGGTTTTGAATTTTGGCCAAGAGTAAAGAAACTACTTGTGACATTATTCTTCGATTATTTACACCCTAATCTTCGATGATGACATTTGAGTCTTAAGAAATCAAGAATAAGAAAATGATTAGCAAAGAAGATATTGTCAGTTGCAGAGCCAACTACGCGATTGAGATTTTCTTAGGTGCAAAAAAAAAAAATCTTTTACGTCTTTTGCCATGGTTGCAATGTATGATCTTCAACCATAAATTCAATATTCTCCATTTTTTTTGTATGTAACGATAAAGTAGATGATATCCTGGATCAGAACTTGGACACACCCCATGATTCCATATCGTAAATTTTGTGAAAAGCATGCTAATTCATATCAATATCAAGATATTGATAAGAAAGGACAAATAGACATTAAAAGTGTCAAAAGTTACGTATAATGCTCAATTTAGTGTCAAAAATTTTTTTCAGATAACTTAAGTACTACTTTTAAAGAAAAAAAATTACTTAAGTACCAGCTCCAATTTGAGTAGCTGAAAATCCGATATGACCATATTTTATTAATATCTCCAACTAACGTGGCTCGCTGGTGTGCTCATTCAGCATATTATTGCCTAAACGACATTGTCTTTAAGTTCTGCCCCAAATATAAACCTTAAATCGCAGCCAAGAACCTCTGTCGAGTGATTCCACCGCTGGATTTCGTCATAGCTGAGCATTATCTTCGCAAGAGTCTTAGAATCCTTCATTGATCTTCATTCATAACAGGTTACCATCCAAATTTCCTCGTGCGACATCTTTTTTGCTCCCAGGAGTCGTGCGGCGTCGCTTTAGGCAAGCTACCCATGTCAGCTTATGCCACGTCGTTTAGGATGTTCACATGGACCGGTTTTTAATTAAAAAAAAAAAAGCCAACTCATTTTACAGTTTTTATTATAAAAGCTATGTTATATTTTAGGCTAGATTTTCTCATTAAAAGTACTTAAGTGGTTGTTTTTCTTCAATTTAGCACTTAAGTGGGCCGGCGAAAACTTTTAGTACTAAAATGAGCGTCACACGAAACTTTTAGTACTTGTAATGTCCTTATGCCAATAAGAAAAATCTTCCTGCTCGCAAAACTCGCCGAAGATGATGGTCAAGAAGAAATGATGGAGACTTCCTACTTTCTTTAGATGCAAAACTTCCAAATGTTTTTATCAATGGGATGGAATTCATCAGAATTGCACTTCCCGAATATCATGTAATAAAGGTGTAGTAATCTCTTGCACAACTGAAATTTTTTTTTTTTGTATATAACTTTAGTCACAAATCTCTTTCTCTCTCTCTCTCTCTCTCTGTGGCATGATTGATGTGCCCCTAACCTTGTCTTCAGCGTGCCGTCCCCGCCACTGTCATACGTCTCTGAGAAATGTTCAGATGCGCCCCCCATCGACGTTTTTGTGGTTCCTCTCTCACACACAAACAAACGCATGCGCACGCACAGAGAGTACGAACTAGAGAACGACGACAATGATCACTGACAAAGCAACGACGATAGCGTCAGCGGCCATAGAGTAGCGACGACGGCAGCGGGGAGTAGAGGGCCGCACTTGACCGAGGCGAGGAGAGGGAAAGATGCAAGAACGAGCCAGCGTTCTACACCGAGGCTATGTAGGGTATCCCCTATTTAGACGTCAAATTTGCGAAAGTATGCTTTTTGAGGATGGACCAAACCATGGCCCTTTGCTTTGTACCAGCATCCACATTCATAGTAAAAGAAATCGACAGCCTACATTTCGTTGACTACAGGACAGCAACAATCCTTGTGATGGTTAGGATAATTCAAATGCATAATGATTCAAGGCGGCCGGCAATAAAATCTGGTAGGTACCTTAGAGGAATCATCCAAGGACTAGTGCTGCTGCTGCTGCTACTACTACTTGGTATTGACAGCAGCTTTCTGTTTTCTCTTTCCCTCCCTCCTTTTTGGGTTTTGGTTCCTCTTGGCTCTTCTGAAGCGTTTCATGTTGGCGCGATGGTGACGTTTTTGACGTTGAAAGATGTTGTCTCTGCATCCGTTGAGAAGGAATCATGTTCTGGCCCTTTAAATGATCGGTCCGTTGTGTGTGTGGGTCTGGGGTATGTCACTAATCAATGCAATGGAAAGGTCGAGAAAGATTGGCATTATCGTGCGGTAGGAATAGGGTTTTATTACAACATGGCCCCCCTTCAAATGGGTCCCAACAATGTCACCAATTCTGCTCGTTTTCTATTGCCAATTCACCGGTGAACGACTTTGGAATCACCATACATCTTTTCAAATTGACAACTTCTTTCTATAAAATGGTGATTTTTAATTGGTGACCGTAGTTTTTCAAAATGTAGAGAAATTTTGAAATAAGAGTCCGAAGTAGAGTAAATTTCTCAAATGACGGCTAAAGTGGATTTTGTTTCAAATAAAATTCCAAAGTAAAATGATTTTTTCAAATAAAGGCGCAAAATGGACTTTGTTTCAAATAATAACCTCTTTCGGCCAATGTGATTAAGCCTTTATTTGAGATTGACTTATTCAATTTATTTTTTTTATTGGAAATTGACTCGTTCATTTCAACTCCTTATTCAAAACAATGTTCATTTTGGACTCTCTTTTAAGAAAAGATCCCATTTCAAGCTCTTATTTGGAGTTTTGCCTATGTATTAGTAACTCTTGTTATTTTGTTTTTTTCTTAATGATATGATAAAAAAAATAATTAGAATAATTAGATTTACTTTATTGGAGCTAGACTTATCATTAGTGGTTAATAGAACTGACCAATGGATATAGCGTCAAAAGAAGATCTAGAAAGGAAACAACTTTACTTTTCGTCCCTAAACTTTGGGGAAGTTCTCATTTTGATCCCACACTATTATATACGTTTTCATTTCAACCCTCATGTGCGGCTTGCAATCATTTTAGTCCCTCTCTTGGCGGGTATTTCAGTTGTTTATTGGCAATTTAATTTTTTCTTTGGGTCAGATTCATGCCAAGTTGGTAAACGGCAGTGCTAAATGCAGTCCCAAATACATAAATTTTCCTCAATATGGTAAGTAAAGATCATTCAACATTGACAATGACCATAGCCCCATGGAATCAATCGCAATCTTAATCGTGGTCACTGATAATGTCCTCAGCATCTCTTCTCTCTATTTCTCTATTCATCGACAAATCCGCCTTCTCTCTCCAACTCTCTCTCTATCTACCAATCTCAAAGACTGGTTGAGCCGGACTGACTGTGCCCGCTACACCACCTGCTCTTAGTTGTGGTAGCAACAAGATTCGGGCCGCGAGTTGCTCTGTAAGCATAGACCTAAGAATGAAAATTTTGTGCAATCGACGTACACGAATAAAGCTGTCACATGACCTACCTTCCCCTTTAATGCTCCCTCATGTCTTTCTCCAGGCATAAGAAGACAAGTTTTGCCAATGTCCTCATTTCTTGCTTGCTAAGTTTTTTGGGCCTTAAAAGCAGGATGGGCCTACAAGCTTGTCCTAGACTCTTCAATTAGAGTGACATTGTCCCTTCGATTGGGAAAGAACAAAACTTGATTGTCTACGTGATGAAAAAAGGAAGCTGAAGGACAACAAGAGCAATTTGACCTCTCTCTCACTCATAGCCGAACTATTGTGGGAATTGTCAATTCAACTCCCCACCTCAACACCATAACAATTTAATCATATGCTCACGCGTTATTGTGTTGCAAAAATGTACCTGAATGAAGGAAAAATGGTCATAATTCATTCATGCCATCTAATATTGAGTCCACATCTGGAGTCAGAATGGCACGCTTATTGAGCTCCCCGACAACACAGAAGTGCTTCTCTGTTTTGTTGATGGCCACAACATCCTGAGCAAACACACAATCCAAACCTGAGGATACCTACACCGAACCCCAAATATAAGATAAGCATACATCCTTTTGCCCCTCAAGACCATAATGGTCTTAACTGATGATTCAATGGAGAAAAAAGTTGCGATATAATCGTATTAGTTAATGCTCAAAATCAGTGGCATGAACATTGTCCCTCTGCATGCATTGAGAAACAAAATGATATATGAAGTGGGTTCTGAAAAGTACTCACATCGTAGAGAGTATCACCGAGCTTGAGCTTGACAGCACCACTTCTATACACCAGCATTTTACCCATCAACCCTGCTGACAACTCATCCAAACTGCAGCTTTTCTCCGAGGAACCCAAAACCTTGGAGGATGTTGAGCTTTCGGTTGTCTCGTTCCCTTCCGCAGTCGTCAAATGCTTTGCCATCGGGATTGTTGGAGGTAACTGAATAAAGAACATACTAGGTTCCAATCTTCCGTCATCCTGACTGTCCTACATTTGTCATGGCACTTTCCTTAGTTACGACTAGTTCAGATCCCAGTTGAATTTTACTCATCAAAATACTAACCATTAGGCCAAGTTCCGTGGCTGAGTTTAGTATAGTTTCATCATAAGTCACACTACTTGAGGCCTCCCCAAACTCCTCTTCATCAAGAAGTTCTGCAAGTAAAAACACAGTGTTGCAGATATTTTGGAGTTATGACAAAATCAATACATTGTGCTAATTATTTGTGAACTAAAAATGGTGACATATCAAAAGCCACAACTATGCCAGTGGATATAAAGGTATAATTAGGAGTTGTAAATTTTCAACTGAAATAAACTGGATAGTGTACCTGGATTTCCTGAATATGGTCTCCTTAGAGGAAGAGTTGCAGGATAGTAACTGTAATAGTCCTGCCAAAGAGTTAAGTAAGAAAAGAAACTTTAATTCTTGAACAACTAACCAAGTAGAAAGCGACATGTCATTGCATGATTTACCCATGGTTCTCTGTATTCTTTCTCCCCTCTCAGGCCGGGACCACTGGAACTACCTATAAAGACCACAAATCTAATAAGTTTGAAAGGATAATTGCAGCTTAAGCAAGCATGGAGGAGGCTAAGTTTTTGAGTCAGAAGTTGAACCTTGATATGAATTAACATTATTTTGATCCCCTTGAGCATGATATGATTTTAACGAACTTGAAGTCCCTCCATAACCAAATGCAATTTGCGATGGAGCCACTGTAAAATCCACAAGTCAAAACCCAATGTAACCAAATCCACAAGCCTCCATAACCAAGTGCTTTCATTTATTTATGAAGGCAAAACCATACACTAGTACTTCTGATGGGTAAATGTTAAATTTCTTCCTTCATTGGAGGACATATGGCAAGTATCTAAAATTGCATTAGAAGGCAAGAATTAGCAATCCAGAGCAAAAGTCTAGGTCATGCTAATGTACTTCTAAGTTCACTATTATTCACATCTATGAAGTACGAAACACGAGCAAATATTTACGGGGTTTCCGAACACCATTAGCTAACATGTATGTTCTTCCTATGTTCTTTTCCTCTGTTATCTATCTCCAAAGGCCAAGGTCATGACGACCAACACAAACAAGCGTTGCATCATTTCACAGCTAACACTTTCATCATCAGAAACCATTATACAAAATGTTAATAAAAGATGCACCTTTTCTCTCAATTTTGGGCTTCTCCTTCAAGATACCTTCCTGTGATCAATGACATCAAAAGTCAAGTTCAGAAAGAACCCATATGCAAAAGTTAAACACATCCACAAGAGAGTGCACGTCGACAAAACAGAGTGATATAAACGTAGACGCACATTGAAGTGCCGGAGCAAGTCCTTGGCCTTCGCTTCGTCGTCGTCCTCATCTCTAACTTCTCTGCGAAGCAACACAAAGGCTGTGATCAATTGAAGTGCTCAGATGATTCAGTAAAGCAATGCCATGAAACCCAGAAAGGTTATTCCATACGTCTTGACAACAGCAGGTTTTGGCCTTCGAACTGGAGGAGCTTTAGGTGCAAATCTCACCTGCAACATCACAACACAAAACATTCATCACCCAAGAAACAAAAAAAACAAGGAAGACCATCCCCAGCCAATGCAAATGTCATTTAGCAGAAAATAACAAATATCATATGAATAAATAAAAAAAACCCAAGAAGGGCATGAACCAACCTTCCTCGGAGCAGCACCATAATCGCTGACGGGTTTTGAATCCATCAGATTCAGCTTCTGATCTTTCAATTAAAAGTTGGAGTAAAGAATTTGCTGAAGATTCGAATTGCCCGATTAATTTAGATGAATCCGGAAATTAGTTATCAGCCCAGTGATCATCGAGGGCTCATCGCCAATCAATAGAGGGTGTCTCAATTCGTCTTTGGTCTCTGGTTTCTTCTTCAAAATGACAATGGCGGTTAGGGTTTCACCGGCTGCGAAGAGGAAGAAGAAGACGCGATCGCAGAGGACGAAGCTCGGCTTTTCTACATGGGCTTGGGCATTCGAAATCCCCTTATTGGGCCTTCTATACATAGGTGGTTTGAAGAAGTAATTCTACTAGGAGTGAGCAGTTCTAGATTCCTCATAAGTTTCACCTCAAACCTAGAATTTACTCTCGGGTACAGATTTTTCATTTTTTGGAATCTAGAACTTACTTGTCAGAATCTGGAACCTAGAACCTATACTGTTATGGGTTCCAGGATCCAACAAGTTCTTTTTTTTTTGTTTTATTTTTAGTCAAACAAAATGAAAATGAACGCAACAATACCGAATAAACTTATCATTCATAAAAAAATACAAAAGACTAGTTTTTCTAGTATTACGATTAAAATAAATACAATTAAAATGATAAGTTATTGTGTGAATCGATATTCAATAGAATTCACGAGGGATTAGCATATCGATCAAGATAATATCCATATCTAGGACTACAAACAAAATGGGAAGCAGGAAAAAGGAAAGAAAGATGAGTTTTTGGTCCTCAAACATCCATGAAATTTTGTTCCAAACTCTGACCACTTAAAATCAAAGAAACAATAATCAGACTTGATAATTTAATAATAGTTTAAAATTAAAAAATTGAAATGTCATGTATTGATTATTTGCAACTGCAACTATAACTTTTTCTTTTCTTCTTCCACTATCAATTATCACTATGGTTCAAACTATGCAACCATCAAATTTAAGATGTTTCTTGAAAGAGTGAATTACGAAAACAATCGACCTCACTAAAAAACAAATACTTGGCATAGATACATGACAATGAATACCCAAACATAACAAGTTAAACAAAGCAATGAGCATGTGAATGGTGGGTACTCCAAAACCACAATAAATCATTGGTCTAAACAAACCTTATGAAATATTCTACATGACAAGTTAAGTAAAGTAACGAGCATGCGGACGGAGATGATAATGTAAGAGCTAAGAAGTGAGGAGTAGTAAAAAAATTAGGGATTTTAGACATAGGGGGTTCTTGGTTCTCAGTTCCATTCTCGACTCTTGGTTCCGGTTCCCAGTTCAGTTCTCGGTTCCTATTTCTACGAGAATTAGGAATCGAAATAGAACTGGCGATTCCTAAAAAAATGGAATCGAGAATCGGAACCTCCCTCCCTGAGACAGAGAACCAAACAAGACCCATTGGTCAGGTTTCACCCTGGACTCATGCTCACCCTTACATTCTACTACATGAGGCACAAAAGGCATAAAATGATAACTATTTTATTCTTGGAAATAATTTTTGACCAAAAATAGATTATATTCACTGGACGAGTTTTTGAGTAGAGAAAATCGTTTGATAGTGACGTAAAATCTCTGTTCCCGAGACAAAAAGTTCGTTTTATAACGTCATAAAATTTCTATTTTCTAGAACAAAAATTCGTGTAATCTCAAGCATATTGTCATCCCTTACTATTTTATTGGCAATACTTTTTTTAAGCATGTTCATCTCAGTTCTCTTTTCGGTCAATGTATCATCTGTAACCTCATCTTGTGTAGGTTTAAATGGATACTCTGGAACTGCATATATGGAAAAGTTGTTTGCTTTTGTATCTTGATCACGGATGTAATTATGGATAGCACAAAATATAATTACAATATGTGTTTGCTTTCGAATTATAAATGAAGGCATGTGTTTCAAAATGAAGAAACGATTCGTTAATGCGGCAAATGATCTCTCAATGACATTCCTCAATAAAGAATGCATTATTGACACCAAAATTTTGCCTAGTCATTTAAGTTTCAAGTGCATAGAAAAACTACGGATTAATTTTTAACCCCTAAGCAAAAGTATTTTCATTAAATTATATAGCACATAGATATTAAGTGTATTTGCATTAATAGAATTTTGTGAAACATATTTTCCTTTTAATTTATTTAAAAAATCATTATAAAAATTTAAAAAAAAAAAGGAAAAGTAAAATAGAGAAGACAAAAGGGGACGCTATCCTCCCCAGAGACAGGCATCCTTCCCCTCTCTGGTCTCCAGGCACACTTTCACAGAAGAAGAAAAAGGAAGAAAGGACACAAGAAATTGATTTGCGCATTTTCTTCAAGAAAGAAACCAGAGAAGAGCGGAAGAAGAGACAAAAGGGGGGAAGGCCATCTTCTTTCTCTCGGGGAATACACGTCCAGAGTGGGGTCTGCCGGGAAGAGAAGCAGAAGGAAGGGAAAGGAGAAGCCAAAGAGAAAATGACAAAAAAAGAAGAAGCTTTCTTCTTTCTTTGACTGACATGAAGGGCTCTCTCTCTATTTGACCGTGCAGTCCATTCACCAAAAGGGGACGTTCTACACATACTAAAAAAGGGCAGAGGGGTGAAGTAGGCGGGGGAATTTTTGAGAAAAGGAGAGAATTCGAGAGAGACCGGAAGAGAACTTAAGGGGAGTCGGAGAATTGAGAGCCTCGCCTGCTCGCCGGAGGGTCGCCCGAGTCGCCGTCGAACCTCTAGCCATAGTGCGTCACCCCAGTCAGCCGTGAACCAGGTAGGTCTTCATCCCCTTCCCCTGCCTCTTGGGTGCCGGGCACATCGAGCCTATTCGTTGATCGCCCAGCCCCGTCGACGGATGGTTGTGTTCGTTTGATACTCAAAGAAGCTGTTTTAAACGTTTCACACCGAGAGTTTTAAACGTTTCACACCGAGAATAGACCATAGATTGCTAAACGCGAGCTTGTTTCTTCATTTTTCGACCACACCTCACATGTTTGTCAAAATGCCCCAGTGGGACAGTACAACCTTAGAACGTTAAATCTGGTCATGTTTTTTTTAGCGTTTCATTGAAAGCTCTGACCATCTTCTGATGAGATATGGATTTCTAGATCCTTATACATCACAACTAATCCAAAGATCGCATTATATCTCACTCTAGACCATTTTTCTGAACTCGCACATCACATGCTCGGTGAAATGTCTAAATGAAGGTCCGAATCATTTTTTGTGGAATCGGTGCTTGGAATTGATTTTTATGCTACATTAGTTCTCATATTTGTCGAATGGTGTCTGCCTTTGTGTTTTCTCTGTGATTTCTCTGATTGGTGGCATATTAACTCTGGTTCGAGTCGGCCATGTGTCCACCTCCGCCCTTGCCTGGAAGCTTCTCATCGCTGGTGATGCCCGTGGTTTGAGGCCGCTTCCGTCGGTCTCTTCTTCTTTGTGTCAATGTGCATATGCGTGTTCGTTCTGCTGGAACATTTCTTGCTTGAGAAATACTGATTCGGAGAAGGAAGCGGCATGATGGTGGTCGAAATACGGCGGCCGACGATTTGGTGTTGGCCGGCGGTGGCGACGTAAGGCCAGCGTCCGTCGCAGGCGGTGGTGGCCTGAGCCGATGGCCGGCGGTGGGCATGCCCGACGTGGCCTCGGTGAGGGTTGAAGAGGGCGTTTCCAGTGAACTCTCTGCGAGTCCATGAAGGAGAAGACGTCCTGGGGAGAGGACGTCCACAGGGGGAAGAAAAGTCAAAAAAAATAGAAAAAGAAAGAGAAAGGAAAAGAGGGAAATTAATAAAAAAAAATTAGAAAAGAATTAGAAAAATGGAGGTCCCGGGCGGGTCAGAGTCGGGTTGGATAGCTAGGTCGGATCTCGTCAGGGGACCCGGTCCAGAATGCTTATTTTATTAATAAAACATAAAAATTTTAAAAATAAGATAATTTAATTTAAAAAAAAATCAGAAAATTTCCAAAAAAATCTGGAAAACCAAAAAAATATTGTTTGGGCTTGGGAATTGGCCTTTCTTGTCCCTTTTTGGATTCTCTGTGTGATTAGCGTCATGTTTGATTGTACCTTACTTGATTCACACACTTTGAATTGCATGTTTAATTTAACCTTGCGCGTGGTTGATTATGTATGTTCGGTTCATATGTTGATTGTCGCTTTCCCTAACTTGGTTAGAAATGGAATTTTGAGACTCCCAATTAGTGTGAACACGTTAGGCGGTAATTGAATAATGTTAAGTACCGAAAGGGCACTAGTTGATCAATTAATGTAATTAAGTCCCCGTATCCATTGAATCTCTGGTTCGTAGAAGTGAAACATTTCTCTCATGCTTTACTTGGGTGTCTAATTGACCCATTAAAAACTGATTAGTGGTGACTCATAGATGAAATTGATTTACTTGTTAATAACTTAAACCTTAAGTCGCGAGTTAGTATGGGTTTGAGAGAGCTTGAGTTAGGTTTAACTTAGTAATCTATTAGCCAATCCATTAGGTGGTGAGACCGGTTCGGGGAGGTCGCGACGTGCCTATAGTTGAACAACTTTATTGTGGTATGGTTTAAACACCTTTTTTGGTTGTGGTTTTGAGGAGGCATTCTTGTCCTTCAACCCCTTCAACAACCCGCTGTTCTTGATTGTTGAATCAGCTTGTTCTTATGCCTCTTCTTCCTCTTTTGCTTCTTCAACTTCCATGTATGTGAAAGTAGGGTGAGTGAGGACGGACAAACATGTACGTCGGAAAATTGACCGCCTTGTTCAATCTCTTTGTTCATTCTAGTGACTGTGTCTGTTCACGGGACACATTGTTTTGTTGTTCTTACACAAAGATATTTCTTCATTCATAAAAGCTATTCCAATTTTCAAATGTTTATGTTGAGTGGATTTGAGAGATTAAGTTGTATCCTACCGTTTTAGGAAAATAATTTCAAAGCTGAACAATTCTATTTTCTATACTTTTTTCTTGGGGGGTTTCTCCCTCCAATCTCCAATATAGTAGCTTCTATATTATCCTGTTAATATTAGGTGAGAAATCTAAAATGAATATAAACGAGAATACTAGGAGTAAAAATCACAATGATGAAGGAAAAGAGCCTTATGTTGCAAGAGCTGTCAATCTCTCGATCTTTGCATATCCAAAAATCAGTTTGTGATTTCTTCCCCCAGTCGCAAGTTCGGCCTAGCCCTTTGCTTCCAGCACATATAGATTTAATGACAAATTCTCAATGAGGTCATTACTAAATTAATCTTTTTTAGGTTACAAATTAAGATGGCGCATAAAAAAAAAATACTAGATGACAATAACAACATCTTGGTCTGTTCAAAAGGAATTATACAGATATGACCTGTCTTTTACCAAGTTCGCCTGTCGTGGTCAAATGGCAAAACAAAACCTATAAAAACCCATGACTTATGTGGATCAACCTAAAACTACACCATCGTTAGTTCTCGACATTATACTTATAGCATCTTCTTGGTTTTTTCATTTTTATTAGAATATAAGCTACACTGAGTTCATTAGAAGTCCTAAAACTTATCACGAAAGTATAATTGAGTCTAAAATTTTTAAAAAGTGCAATTAAGTACTAAAACTTTTAAAAGTGCAATTAAGCCTTAAAATTTATCAAATTTATTCAATCAAGTCTTTTTGTTTACTGCACTTTTTAAAAATTTTAGAATTCAATTACGCTTTCATGACAAGTTTTAGAACTTGATTACACTTTTTGAAAATTTTAGGACTTAAGTTCATTTTTATAACAAGTTTTACGACTTCTAATGCACTTATCACTTATTTAAATGTGCAAGTTCAATCTCTTTCACAAGTATCATCACTCTTTCTCTCGCTCTCTCTTTAATTATCCATCAATAACATATTTTTGTATGTCCGCAATCCATGATGAGACACAGCACAATATATTATAGTGCGTTATACGAGCATATGATTTCATCATTCTTGTGGGTAATTGGTCCAAGAAGATTTTATTGATTAAGAGTTATTTCTAATCCACGACCTCTCCTTCAATCTCGACTGATGAAATCATGTTCGTTTCACCATCGCCGTCAAGCATGTAAACCCGCATGTGTGAGTTTCCTCCCTTCTGGGTGAAGGGAAGTGGTGAAACCTAAATATTATTTTCTTCGAGTGCTCCTTCATATCGATACAACACTACACAATATGTTGAAAGGATGCGGGAATTGGGCGTGAGACCAGGGGCAAGCCCCTTACATCATTCACTTTCCTCGCAATATTATCCATAAGATAAGGTTGCGATAGATGAAGGCACGGGTTTATCCATGTTCTCTCCGGACCTCTCCTCGCCACTTTTGCGGTTCTGGTGGCTCCAGGTGCCCGACTCGAGCGAAGATGGAGTTGCACGTCGGCACTATTGATATCACCTGCCTTGAAATTTCCTACGTGAGATGTCAATGGCGTGGTCAAAATTGAACTCTAAGTACCGTCCACTGTTTTTGTTCTTCTAATCACGTGGCAGGTAAAATTCTAATCATGGAAAGAACAAGTCAATGAGAGCTTTTCTCAACCCAAGAAAGCAAAGAGAAAAATGTCATTGTCATTATTATAAATGATATAACGCAACATATTATTATTTATTAATATTAGATTCTCCGGCCAGGAAGCATAGACTGATTGCTCTATGTGAACTGGAACCGACCGCCCACCGACTTCGTAGCCGGTGATGAAATGTTGATCGGTCAACGTAAGAACCACGTTGGGCAAAGAGAACGAAGATAAAGAGACGTTAGAACCACATGTTCGATTCTTTAACGTCTTTAACACACTTTTTCCTTGAAGAAAAAGGAGGTTTTTTTTTTTTTTTTTTGGTCGAAGAAGAAAAAGGAGGTTAAAGAAGGCCAAATTGCAATTCGTCCTTCCTAACTGCGATGACTTGGACCAAAAAGTCATATGAAAATCAAAGCTTGGCATGCTCAAACTGATTTACGCCGAATCTTCCCAGTTTTTGCTGCAATGTTCAAATGGCAACAACATGCTATAAATACCAATGAGCTATATAGATCAGCCTCAGATCACACCATCTTCAAATTTTCACCGTCATATTCGTAGTATCAACCTTTGCTGTTCATTCTTACCAGAACGTAAAGCTACGCACGAGATGGCCGTGAACCTCTTCACTCCATGCCAGATGGGCAAGTTCGATCTCTCTCACAGGGTAGTGCTAGCGCCTCTGACGAGATGCAGAGCGATAAATGAGATTCCATTGCCAGCGCATGCTGAGTACTATGCGCAAAGATCGACCAAGGGTGGTTTTCTCATCACTGAGGGCACCCTCATCTCCGACACGGCCGCTGGGTATGTCCTCTTGTCCCAAGATCAAGCTGTCTACTGTATATATATAGCGCAAAAAGGAATTAAAATTGTGTACATACCGTTGTACATCTGAGCACTGCAAACTATTTATACCCTATTCATTGCTTGCCAGCAAGTAGTATGAACCATGTTTTGGATCATAGGAAAATCATTAACTTTGAAAAATATAATGTTGTTAAACCAGGTTTCCAGATACTCCTGGGATTTACACTGAACAGCAAGTCGAAGCTTGGAAGAATGTGGTGGATGCTGTTCATTCCAAAGGCAGCATCATTTTCTGTCAACTTTGGCACGTTGGTCGTGCCACCAATAATGGTACTAATTTTTTTTTTCTCAGATTGACGCCACCATATATTCTCTATAGCTCCTAAATAACAAAATCACAACTTGAACAAACTAGATTTGACAATTTTTTTTCTGTTATACTGCATTCTTAATTATGTAATGTTAGCTTATTAAGTTTCACCTTCAATACTAGTTTCTGACAATATCAAATATTATGGTGATTGTATTAGTTTATCAGCCTGGTGGAGGCACGCCAATTTCATCGACAAATCAATCTATCTCTGATAAATGGAGCATCATCATGCCCGACAGGACTCTCGATATTCCTCACAAACCAAGAGCCCTCCAAACACATGAAGTATGGGAGGTTATCGAGCAATATCGCAGAGCAGCTGAAAATGCCATTCGAGCAGGTTCGTCCATGAACTATGATCATTCCAAGATGGATGCTAAAATTAGTTTTACTTACTTTCTTTGTTGCGCATAAGTATTAAGATCAAATCAATTTCGACTTCAGGTTTCGATGGTGTTGAGGTCCATGGAGCACATGGCTACCTCATTGATCAATTCTTAAAGGACTCGATCAATGATAGAACAGACAAATTTGGAGGATCAATTGAGAATAGATGCAGATTCTTGATGGAGATCGTCAAAGTGGTGGCTGGAGAAGTTGGTGCTGACCGAATGGGAGTTAGAATCTCGCCGGCAATCGACCACATGGATGCCACGGACTCTGATCCACTCAATCTAGGCCTAGCAGTCATCGAGAGACTGAACAAGTTTCAGAATGAGATAGGCTCCAAACTTGCCTATCTCCATGTGACTCAACCTCGATTCACGGCCCATGGCACGAAAAATTACGGTGAAGAAGAGGAGGACGAAGAAGCTCGATTGATGAGAACTTGGAGGAGAGCTTATCAAGGTACTTTCATGTCGAGTGGTGGTTTCACGCGAGAGCTCGGGATGAAGGCTTTGGCTGATGGAGATGCAGACTTGATATCGTACGGTCGGCTCTTCATCTCTAACCCCGATTTGGTCCACCGATTAAAGGTGGATGCACCATTGAATGGTTACAATAGAGAGACATTTTATACTCAAGATCCAGTTGTTGGTTACATAGATTACCCATTTCTTGACCAGGAAAATGGGGAAGGGACACACTAGTTAATGAAAATGCTATCGGTGACTTGTATCCCTGGGAACTTTGGATTACACTGTACAATTTAAGCACTAGGGAGGATTGAAGAAATAAGACAACATGTTCATTGCGTATACCGTATGTCCGTGGTAATAGGGTACATGATTTGTACATCATCGAATCAATTTCATAGAGTCTGATGAACAATTATATTTCCTTCCTGTTCAACAAATTATAATCCTCTCTTGTATTGTTCGTGTTCGTATATTTTAGTATATTATTAAAGCTTCGTAGAATAATATAATCAATTATGGTAGAAACCGATGTTCATATGCTTCTTCTTTTTTGCCGGGAAGAAGCTGACACCCGTCTGGGTTGTTGGAGAGTTCATAGCGTGAATGTGGAAAAATGGAAGGAAACTATTTAGTTGAAATATGAGAGCACCATGTAATTGTTGTTTGAAGGAATGGGCTCTCAAGTGAACATTTGACATTGGATAGTTTAATCTTGGTTGGACAATTGAAAAGTTGCGTTTAAACAAATTTGAAACTTCTTTCTAATAAATGTTAACATTTTAGACAAACATGTAAGTTGGAAGATTAGTCCAATCCAATGGTTGAGTTCGCACGAGACACATTGTTTCATTGTTCGATTTTAAACATTTCTCGTCTGTTTATGTCGAGAGAGTTTAAGAGGCTAACTGGTATCCCGGGGGCATTGTCGCCTTAAAATAATGAATCCGCCTCATAGCCGATCAATTCTGTTTTTGGTAGTACTCTTCTTTCGGGGTTCTCTCTCCAGTCTCCACACATGATTTTGAAAGTTTGATTTCTTCTACGAATGTTAGCTTCACTGCAAGATGAATGATTTCCATGAGTTTCCTTTTGAAGTTCGCTATTCGGGCTTAATAAATATTAGGAATCTTTGCCTCTTCTATTGCGACTTTTAGGGTTAGCTGCCGTAGTCCTTAGTAGGGGTCAATGATTCCAAGGTTGGCCTGATTCCACCCTGGACCTCAGAACAAACCGTAAAGGGTCGGTCCCCAGATTTTGAAACCTAGAACCGACTCTATAGACCATAGAATTGACCTTGTTTGTCCTGTCTGGTCTAGTTCTAGAATCAGTCTAGGGAACTGGCCAATTTTATTTTATGGTTTCATTTTTTGCATTCTTTGAAATATCAAACTTACTCTTTCAAAGAACATATCCATCAATACACAATATGTAAGAGCTACAATACTGGGCAACAAAATGGTGAGAAGTAAAACACCAGTAAAAAAAAAACAAAAGTCTAAAGTAACAAGGAATTATCCAATTCATCCCTTAGTCAAGCAAAATGAAAGCTAAATCAATAACAGAAATCTTCACTTGTCAAAGACATATAAGGTAAAACATAAATCATAAAACTTCATTCTCCATTCATCCATAAATGATTGCTTTAAATTCTAACCACCTAAAAACAAAACAAATAACAAACATAATAAAAATGTGTTTGGATAGTACAATGCCGATTAAAATGCTATTCCACTAACTTATTTTGTATCACCAAAAAAGCTTATACTTGTATGACATATAAACCCTTTATTTCAGTTCCATCATAAGTTAGGGATTTTTTCTAACATAAAAAAAAGTTTGGGGTATTCGTATTACGATGGGCAAGTTTAAGGTTTTTAGTGTCATAACAAAAAAGTTTAAAGTATTTGTATCATAGTGGGTATAATTTGCAGTTTTTTGTGGTATTAACCCATTAAAAATAAGGGCATCCTACGGATAAATCTTCATTAGAAAATCTAGAGATGAACTACAAAGAAAAATGGCGGCACTTAAGCCCTGGCTTGTATTCACGTCCCTCTCCCTCCTCCTCAAACAACAATATATCGCTTCTTTCTTGCCCTTTTTCCCTTTCATGTCTTGCCCTAAAGGAACACCGTCAAAAGGATGTAATCGAGAGTTACCTCCGAATGTCAGGATCCAGACGAACTCGGAGAAAAAAACAATGGACGGAAAAAAAAAATCACGAGAAGGTGTCGCAGGAAAATTTCAGAGCAATTAGAGAGAGAGAGAGAGAGAGAGAGAGAGAGAGAGAGAGAGAGAGAGAGGTGTGGGGCGATTCTTCATCGAATTTTGTAAAAATAAGACAAAAAATTGGACGAGAACTTGAGATCGCGCGCATACAGAGAATAGAGACAATCGGGCACCACAGAACTACGGAGATTTCGATAAATCCGCAGAGCTTTCGACCAAAACGAAAACCTAGGGTTATTGGAGAGAGGAAGCACTCACAGATTCACAATGCCGTCGACCAAGATCTCGTTGCTCTGCAATTTCAATAAACCCCCGGAGCTTCAGGGGAGAAAGAGAGACAGAGCACAGAGAGAACGTAGTTCTCTATTCTCGCCGCTCTCCAATTCAAAACAGAGAGAGGCAGAGAGAAGAGAGAGAAGCGACCGTTCTGTTTCTTGCGTAGCTGGTATTTAGAACTCGGGATAAGTGCACTATAAATTTAAAAACTTGGGATAAGTGCACCTTTCGCCGGCACTCGCCATAGTAAAAGTGTCAAAAAAGTCCTAAACCTTTTACATTAGTGCCAATTTAGGCCTAAACTTTTTTTTGGTACCAATTCAGTCCTAAAACTTTTATATTTGTGTCAATTTAGTCTTAAACCTTTTTTTGGTATGAATTCAGTTATAAACCTTTTGCATTAGTGCCAATTTAGTCATAAACCTTTTGAATTAATGCCAATTGAGTCTTAAACCTTTTTTTTTATGCCAATTAAGTCCTAAACCTTTTGCATTTGTGCCAATTGAGTCTTAAACCTTTTGCAGTGGTGCCAATTCAGTCCTAAACCTTTTTGAGCTAAATTAACCAGAAGGACTGAATTGGCACAAATACAAAAGGTTTAGGATAGATTTGGCACCAATGCAAAAGGTTTAGGATTGAATTAGCATAAAAAAAAGTTTAGGACTCAATTGGCACAAATGGAAAAAGTTTATGACTGAATTGGTACAAATGCAAAATGTTTAGGACTAAATTGGCACAAAAAAAAAAGAATTAGAACTCAATTGGTAGCAATGCAAAATGTTTAGGACTGAATTGATATCAAAAAAAGATTTAGGACTAAATTGGCATCAATGTAAAAGGTTTATGACTTTTTTGACACTTTTCCGTAGAGAGGGAGGTCTTCTCGTAAGTGAAGCCACCCCCATCAATCACGGGGGAGCTGGGTGCTTTTCATGTTTATACTCCTTTTTTTCCTCAATTAAATTTCAGATTGTAGTCGGTTGTTTTACTACGTATACGTACACTGATGACATGACATGGGACGGTCGCTCATAATTTTCTCCTTCTCTATATGGCTTGACATTCAAGTGGATCTTAGAACGTCCTGTAGTTTTCTGTGAGAAAAATTGAAACTAAATCAGATTATCTGCAAGAGCTTGTAATAGAGCCAAATAAAGATGTACAGGTTGATTGGGTGGGTTTGGTTCAAACCCAGTTTCAGTTTAAGATCTAATTAACTATCCAATAACAAATTACATGAACGAACTTCTATTTTCTTGAAGTGAAAGATATATGATTAACTGTAAATTACTCCTTGGACTTAGTTTATAATTTTGGTTTAGTCTAAAAAATAGATTGGATTTAGGTCTCCGCATGTTCCTGGAATTTACACCGAAGAACAAATCGAAGCGTGGAGGAAAGTGGTGGATGCTGTTCATGCCAAGGGTGGTCTAGTCTTCTGTCAACTATGGCAAGCCGGTCGGGCATCCCATAAATGTAATTCCTTTGATTCTTCTCTATTTACTAAATTTCTCCGTCAATTGATCCTTTTTCCTATCTGGGCAACTTTGGAATTATTGTTATTTTATTGCTTAGTGATAATTTATTTCTAGTTTTTTAGTATATCAGCCTGGTGGGGGTGCACTGATTTCGTCAACCAGCCGGTCCATATCAGAGAACTGCAAAATACTCATGCCTGACGGAACCCAAGACAATTATTCCAGTCCTCGACCCTTGGAAACATGCGAAATTCCGAAGGTTGTCAGAGCAGTTTCGTCAGGCAGCCATCAACCCCGTCCGAGCAGGTTAGGCAACGAGATTTCTCGTCTTAATTCGCCCATCTTAATTTTGATAACACATGATAATCAAAATTTTTAACTTATGTAATGTTCGCGTTCAAGTGCATCAAATAAGGATTCAAACAGAAGTTACATCTAACAGAGTCAGATGGTTACAAGAGAGTTAATTACTTGATAGGCCAAGTGAAAATTACGACGAGAAAGTGACTTGATGCACTTAATTAAGACCAAAAAGAGCATTTGTCCCAAAGTCAGGATTGATTATTTGACTCAATAAACATGTGGAGTCTTCGAATTCTATAAAGCAAATAGTGTTGAATACCATGTGACCTAAGTGAAATAAAAAAAAATCCTTATTTTGGCTAAAAAATCATTTACTGAAATCTTGAATAAGGATAAATGTATTATATAGGTACATGTTTGGCATTTTTTGTGTCACAAGAGAAAAGTTTAAAATAGATGTGCCATAATGAATATAATTTAGGCTTTTTCATGTCACAAAAAAGGTAAATGTGTTATAATGGATATAGTTTAGGGTTTTTTGTGGTTTTTTTCCCTTCTATATATGGCTTCACTATGTCTTTGATTGTTCTTCATTGCACTGATTCACCGAGGTAGTTCAATAGTAATTTTTTTATTCTTATTCTTATTTTTATCTTTTTCAAATTTTAATTTATTTTTTCCGATGTGGCTCTTATTGGCTGTCTCGTGTCTTGAAAAAGTACTCACGTCAGCAATTTCCATTACCCAATTTGGATGGGGCTAATGGAGAGACTTAATTGCAAAAATTTTACAAGCCTTGGTATTTGATTGCACTTATGATTTAGTTGCACTTTAGTGACAAATTTTACGACTTTTAGTGACACTTATCATTATTATTTTATTTGATTGCTCCTTCATCTGAATGCAACATGACACGATATTTTGATAGGAAGCGGGAATTAGGCATGGTACCAGGGGTAAGCCCCTAACATCATCAACTATCCTCGCCACATTATCCATAAAATAAGGTTGTAATACATGAAGGCACGGATTTATCCAAACTCTCTCCGGACCTCTCCGTACCACTTGAGCGAAAACAAAGTTGCACGTTGACACTATTAATATTATGCCCCTCGAGATTGCCTACACGAGATGTCTATGGCGGGGTCCAAGTTGAACTCTAACTACCGTCCACAGTTTTTGTTCTTCTCGTGCATAATCAAACAAACAATCATATGGCAGGTAAAATTCTAATCACGCAAAGTAAAAGTCAAGGAGAGTTTTTCTCCATCCAAGAAAGCAAAGAGAAAAGTGTCATTATCATTATAACAAGTGCTATAACGCAACATATTATTATTTATTAATATTAGAATTTCCGGCCAGGAAACATGGACTTATTGCTCTATGTGAACAGGAACCACCGACTTCGTAGCCAATGATGTAATGTTGAACGGTCAACGCAAGAACCCCGACGGGCAAAAAGAAAGATAATAAAGAAACGTTAGAACCACGTGTTCTATTCAACGTCTTTAACACATTTTTTCTTGAAGAAAAAGGAGGTTAAAGAAGGCCCAATTGCAATTCGACCTTCCCACAGTGCGATGACTTGGAGCAAAGTCTCATACAAAAATCAAACTTTGGCATGCTCAAACTGAATTACGCTGAATCTTCCCAGTTTTTGCTGCAATGTTCAAATGGCAACAGCAAGCCATAATTACCGATGAGCAATATAGCACAACCTCAAGTCACACCATCTTCAAACTTTGTTGTTCATTCTCAAAGAATAAAAAGCTACGCACAAAATGGCCAATTCAAAGTTGATGCACCAATGAATGGTTACAACAGAGAGACATTTTATACTCAAGATCCAGTTGTTGGTTACATAGATTACCCTTTTCTTGACCAGGAAAATAGGGAAGTGTCACACTAGTAAATGAAAATACTACTGGTTTGTTCGTACCCCTAGGAACTTTGTGTGCATTGTTTTTTATGGGATTACATTGTACAAGTTAAGCACTAAGGAGGATCGAAGAAATAAGACGACTTGTTCATTGCATACACCTTATGTCCGGGAAAATTGGGTACATGATTTGTACATTATGGAGTCAATTACGTAGAGTCTGGTGAATAATTAAATTTCCTTCTTCTATAACATATAATTAAATAATCATTTTGCGGATAAATTATAATCACATTGTAAAAGTTAATTAGAGTTATTCTCAATGAGAAGCAAAGATCAAAATTGTCATTGTCTCCAGCGGGGGCAAGCTTCGCCGGAAGGTGGTGAGGTCGACCTCGCTGGCTTGTGCCTCTTACCAGATTGGCTAAAGGGAAGAAGGGCAACAAAAAAAAAAGAAAAAAAGAAAAAAATTTAAAAAAATCGAAAAAAATATTTAAAAATTACCATGTCAGCGTTGGCTGAACGGTTGGTAGCCATATCAGCACCAGTTAGTCAAAATTGGACGGATGAATTGAATTGGTACAAATGCAAAGGTTTAGGATTAAATTGGCAAAATTGAAAAGTTTAGGATTGAATTGGCAAAAGTGTAATAGGTTTAGGACTTTTTAGACAATTTTCCCTCTCAAATTTCCCAAACAAACTAAACTCAATTTCAGTACTTCCTTTGTTTAAAGAGAAGGCATGTGACATTCTAAATTTCAATCTACTTTCGGGATTTATGAAGTGATATTATCATCAATGCACTTTCTGTTATATCTCACTCGAAATTGGCTATTCTTGAGAATACTAACCGTTAGGGAATGACTAGTTAGGATTTCGTTACGCACGACCTAAGAACTCGAACCTAGATTAACATTTCAACCATGAGGATTGACGAGAGGATATTTTGGGCCATCATAGGCCGATCCAAAAATGATTATGGAACAATTTAACAATGTTATACAATTGATTTACGGATGATTCCATTTAATCGTTGTATGCATTCCGAACGTTACAAAATCAATTTCTAACGATCGTGTCATTTGGAACTAGTGATTGATCTCGTGATCATATGACAATCAAAGTCGCCATGACTCGAGTAAACTTAAACATGAATTGATACCAAATCAACCACGGGTTGATACGCGTAAACTCTAAAAAGTCGCTCGTTAGTTTGAGATACACGAAAGTCGCGTTTGATTGATTTTGGCCATGAATTGGAATCCGAACTTGAGTATCGAACTTTAAGGATATCAAAATTATTATTTTGGACGACACCGTGTTAAATTCGCTTTATTATCGGTTTGCTCAGAAATTTTTGAAAAAGTGGAAATTGGCCTGGAAATTGGAAAAGACGATTTTACCTCTGGATGTTCTAGAGTTTATTTGTTGAGTGGAAGGACATAATGGTCTTTTTCCCTAATGGCCGAAAATCACTTTGGACCATTTTGCCCTTGCCTTTTTTAGTTAATTTAAAAAATGCCCTTTTAGAAGTCTTTGGTCAAAAAGCATTTATAGCCCTTGGATCAATACTTGGGCCTCGGGACTAATCCTAACCCTCCATTTTGAAGGTTTTGATCAGCCCCCTCTCCCTCTCTCCTCACTTTCTCTCTCGCTCTCTCTCTCTCTCCCCCTTGGCCGAGAATCATCACCACCACCGTCCACCACCATAGCACCTCAGGCCGCTACCCTTGGGTCACCGTGAGCCGCCCCCAAGCCGTTGTACAAGCCCGGAACAGTCGTCGCCCGCCGGATCGCCGTTTGGCCGCCGCCCTTTGCCTGAATTTTATAACTTGGCCGTGGCTTGTTGATGCTGTTTGGGCCTCGTGTTTAGCTTAAATTAGTGGTAAGTAACTCCCTAAACCTTGATTAGGTTAGTAGGTTACCAATGGATAGAGTTTAAGGTTATTAGGGTAATTTAGGGGTTAATTTAGGGGTTATGGTAGATGCTGATTTGAGAAATTATTAGTGACTGAATTTGATGATTATGTGGCTGATTTGAATGTTAAGATAGGTAGGTTATGTAAATTGGGCTTGAGCATATGTTTAATGTTGTTAATTATGCTTAATTTGGCTAATTATGGTTGTTTCAATTAAATTTGTTGGTTAATCTTGTGGCTGCAAAAATCATGTGTTAGGGGCTGAATTGGGTGACTTGGATATTGATCATATGAACCCCATTGATTTTAGATTGGTTAATGTTAATTTAGGGACTTAATTATCATGATTATGCACTAGTTTTAATTATACGGTTTAGATTAAATTAGGATGTGATAAAACTTTAATCATATGGCTGATTTGAGATTTGAAGTTGATTGTGTGGTTTTGATTGACAATTGCATGGCTAATTAGTCGATTATGTGCCGATTAAAGGTTTAATGACGATCGTGTGGTGGATTAATTATTTAATGCCGATTGCATGATTAAATTGTGTAATTGTGTGGTTAATTTATTTAATCATGGCTGAATAGTTGACTATGGCTTGATCGTGTGGTTGGAATGATGATTTCGCGGTCTAAAGAGAAAATCGTATGGTTGAAATTGCTGTTTACTACGAAAATGAGTGTGATTTATGGCATATTTAATTGTAGTAAATTGTACGTCATACACACTTGCATTGGCTAATTAAGGAAGATTAAAATTGGCAATGCGAGGTTGTTTACATGTGTGGCTATGATGAGTTTCGTCTAAGACGAGTTCTAGATGATGCCCGGCTGAGGCTCGGATGTTGTCTGGTACCCGACTTGTCAGGAGGGTTCGATTCCAGACATTGCTGATCGCGGTAGAGGCCGGATCGATGCTCTTAAATGAAATGTCGTCCGGTACCCGACTTGTCGGGGGGAGGGGGGGAGGGATTCGATCCCAGACGTTGCCACGCCCAAAGTAGTGGGGTGATGCCTGGCTATGTCGGAAGACCGGCGGAAATTCAGTGTGATCTATGGTGGGTCGTTAATAATCTGGACAATTTCGAGTGTTATGTGTATACGGTATACCTTGCGCTTGATTATGGGATAAAATCGTGAGGTATGGTATGGGATGGACCGAAGTGATTTCATCTTATAATCAAGACTCATGTGAATGATTGAGTATGTTGGATTGTCTGGATTATTATTATTGCTGTTACGCATTTGATAGTATGCCATGGTTGTGATACGATTTGAGAACTCTGCATAGTATGTGGCACCATTGTTCGTTTGATAGGTACTTACCCTATTGGTTAGAATTGCATGATGCCGGAGGTACATATTGCCCTAGTCGAGACTTAGGTAGTTTACTTACTGAGATTATATCTCATTCCCCATTGTTAAACATTTCAGTCCCTCGACCTTGACCATGACTGAGCCTCTATTACATTTCGGAGTATCAACGAAGATGGAGCATCGGGTGACCGAGTACCCAGCTGGTGAGGAAAAGGAATATCAGAAGTATAAGTGTACCGTTTGGGTTGATGACAGTGAGCAATACTTGACGGCTCACAAGTATGGTTTGGTTTTTGAGAGACGGAGCCCAGACTTTTGGTCCTTTTCGGGAATTCGATATTCTCCCGGATGATGGTTTAGGATTATGGGACCTTATAGAGATTGATCCCCCTGATGGAGCGGTAGTTGATTCCAAGCCCGAACTGATGGTGACGGAACCCTCAATGTGGCACGATGAGTCAGAACTGGAATCGGCGTCTTTATCGTCTGGCTCTTACAACGAAGCATCTGACCTGGCTTCGCCAGGAGCACCACCAGGGTGCCGTGGAGGTTTTTGATAGGACTAGAGATCCCTATCTTTTTGGAGCCTCTTGTGAATAGAGTAGTGGAACAGATCGACCACCCCATCTCTTTTCGAGTATGTGTGGTTTAGGTTTGTAGTCTTTAGAAAGGCTTGTATATGTTACTGCTGTAAGTGACGTTAAAATTATAAAATGGTTTGCTGGTTTGTTTAATTTTTTTTTCTAATATCCCATTTGAATGTTTGTTGAATGGAGTGTTTGTTTAACTTCCGAGTTTATTCTCTTATTTCGAGGGTTTCGGGTCGGCAACAAATTCTGAGAGTCGCATTCTTATCGACCGTGGCAGCATGTTATGTGTTCGAGGGGTACGGGGCGTGACAAGGCAATTGCAACTTGTTGAAAAACACGTCGATAAGGTGGTCGCATGTCGTGGAATCTGAGGTCGACAGTATGAGAAAAAGTGTTTTTTGGGCTGTTTTTTTAACTTGTTTGGGAGGATTTGTCTCTGCATTCTCTTCTTTTGTGCGAATCGATGCACATGAATTGCATTTTGTCATTGCAAGTGGTGACGATCCCTATGGTCGTTGTCAATGGTGCGAAATAAGAAACATGACACGCATGTGATCGTTGTACAGCAAATATTTGCGCCCCGGTGAGATGGGGTGTCAACTGATAAAAAGTCATCAATTCATGGGCACTTTAAGATAAATCCCAATTTGAATGATATTTTGGAAAAAAAGGTACCTCACTTGAGGGATTCTTTTGAAATTTCCCCAGCGTGTGTTTTTTAACAAAATTATTTGATTGCGTTAAAGTCAATCATACTACCTACCAAAGGACGAGGATCTTCCGTGCCTATATAAATAGAGCCATCTACCCATCATCAACGCATCTTCTGGCTTTCATAAGAGCGATTCTCTAAAATTTGTCGTGTCTCTTCATCTGTTTTTCCCGAACGAAAAAATAGCAATGACAGACCTCTGCAGTGCGTACAAGATGGGCAAATTCAACCTCTCACACAGGTGTGCATTGGTACTCTCCATCTGATAGTAGTTGTTCTCGCCCTCCGTTTTTTGATTCTTAATGGGTCATGTGAGACGAAACCGAGTCATGTTTGGCGTGGCGGCACAGGGTGGTGCTCGCGCCTTTGACCAGATGCCGAGCCCTGAACGGAGTGCCACAGCCGGCACTCGCCGAGTACTACGGACAGCGGTCGACGGAGGGAGATCTTCTCATCAGTGAAGCCACAACCATCGCTCAAGAGGGAATTGTGAACTTTTCATGTTTATGCTTTTCTTTTTCAATTAGCTTTCAGATTGTAGTCGGTTTTTTATACCATATATATACATTGATAACATGACATATGATGGTCGATCATAACTTTCTTCTTTATACTTGAACCTTAGAACGTCCTGTAGATTATTGTGAGAAAAATTGAGACTAAATCAAATTATTTTGTAAGAGTTTGGAATAGAGGCAATTGAAGATGAACAGGCTGATCAGTTCGGTTTGGTTCTAACCCAGTTTCAGTTTAAGATCTAATTAACTATTCAATAATGACGTAAAAAAATTAAAATGTTTGTTTATTCTATTAACGTTGTTTCTAGCTAGGTGAATCACCTTATTAAAATGTCCGAGCTATATTAATGCCAAATGAGTATAGGTATCCACATGTTCCTGGAATTTACACCGAAGAACAAATCGAAGCATGAAAGAAAGTGGTGGATGCTGTTCATGCCAAGGGTGGTCTAATTTTCTGTCAATTATGGCACGCCGGTCGGGCATCCCATAAAAATAATTTCTTTAATTTTTCATCATATACATATACGAAATTTCTCTCTCGATTAATCCATTTTTCTACGTTGGCATCTGGGGAATTAGAGTTATATTATTGCTTGGTCATAATTTATTTCTCGTTTATTAGTATATCAGCCTGGTGGGGGTGCACCAATCTCGTCAACGAACTGGTCCATATCGGAGAAGTGGAAGATGGTCATGCTTGATGGAGCCAAAGACAATTTCTCCAAACCTCGAGCATTGGAAACATGTGAAATTCCGAAGGTTGTCGAGCAATTTCGTCAGGTAGCAATCAACTCCATCCGAGCAGGTTAGGCTACGAGATTTCTCGTCTTAATTCATTCATGTTACTTACTTTTTTCGTTTTTGGGTAAAGTTCATGTTACTTACTTTTGATAACACGTGATATTCAAGAATTTCAACTTATGTAATCGTTCTCGTTTAAGTGCTACGAACAAGGATTCTTATAGAGATTACAATGAACAGAATCGAGGGGTCACAGGAAAGTGACTCAATAGTCGAAGTGAAAATTCCGTCAAAAAAGGGGACTCGGTGCATTTAAAGAAGAAAAAGAAAGAATGTTTCTAGCAGTCAAAGTTGAATACATCACTCTACAAACACGTGGCTACGAGATTTCTCGTCTTAATTCGCCCATTTCAATTTTGATAACACATGATATTCAAAATTTTTAACTTATGTAATGTTCTCGTTCACATGCATCAGATAGGGATTCAAACAGAAGTTACATCTAAAAGGGTCAAATGGTTACAAGAAAGTGATTTGATTGGCGAATTGAAAATTGCAACAAGAAAGTGACTCGATGCACTTAATTAAGACCAAAACGAGAATTTGTTCCATAGTCAGGATTGATTATTTGACTCAATAAACACGTGGATTCTTTGGATACTATTGTGAGAAATGTCCAATCTAAAAGCTTAAGTATTTAAATGAAGGAGGTTTTATGTATCCAAGGCACTGCATAACCACAGTTAAATAATGTGATATTTTACTATATTAATGTTAGGCACACCTAAAGCAGAAGTGCACTCGACAAGTTGTCATGATCACATTGATAGCTTCACAAAGCTCCCATCCGACCTGATCATAACCCTGCGCCTATTAGGCATTGCCTGGTCCATCTATAGAAGTATTTTGGGCAGTCTTGACCTAAATGGATCTGAGCGAATCATAATGTTCTAACATCTTATAAGTTGGTAACATGGTGTTCATTTGACATCAATGTTGGACAAACGTTAGGTTTCGATGGGATCGAGCTCCATGCGGCGCATGGCTACCTCATCGATCAATTCTTGAAGGACGGAGTCAATGATAGGACAGATGAATATGGTGGTTCCATTGAAAATATGTGCAGATTCTTGATGGAGATCATTCAAGCAGTAGTAGCAGTCATTGGTAGTGATTGAGTTGCGGTTAGAATTTCGCCTATGTCCAATGATGTCGATGCCATGGATTCTGATCCACTCAACCTAGGACTCACAGTGATTGAAAAACTCAACACATTCCAAGCTGATATGGGATTGAAACTCACTTATCTCCATGTAACCCAGCCGCGAGTCATGCCATCTCCTGAACAAATTGGTACAGAAGATGAAGAAGCCAAGTTCATGCAGACTCTAAGAAGAGCTTATCAAGGTACATTTATGTCAGCTGGCGGGTTCACTCGAGAGCTAGGGATGAAGGCTGTGACCGATGGTGATGCGGATTTGATATCGTACGGTCGAATTTTCATTTCTAATCCTGATTTAGTTTATAGGTTCAAGATTAATGCACCATTAAATAAGTATGCTCGAGAGACCTTTTATACTCATGATCCTATTGTTGGATACACGGACTATCCTTTTCTCAACCGAGAAGGTAATGACAAGAACTCTCATGTGACAAAAGTGTATTCTTGAGAGAATTAGATCTGTATTACGTGTTTGAATAAGGGGAGCACGTATTTGGTGTATTTCATGGATGCTTGAATTGGTGGAAATTGGTGAATGAAATAAGGGCATTTATTTTGTTATTTACACTTCTTTTAATGTTGTATATTGTGCAAAAAATCTAGAGTGAGCATTTCAACTTCATACAAAAATGCTACATCTGGATTTGTTAATTTCTTTGGAACTGTGTTTCCTCCATTTCCTTCTTCCTCCGGTTGGTCCTCAAACTAGGGGCTTTTAGATTTGCATATCACCATATGCTAGCTGAACTAAAAGTAACATGGGTGCTGTTGATATCCGTCACTCATCAATAAGAAGATCTTTGTATGACCCCTTTTGATTTTGGCCCTGTGATATGCCTTGGTACATCAAATGGATGAACAGTGTTCTCCTCTAACAAAGTCTCTGATTGATAGGTCGTGAGTACAAACATTACTCACATGTGAATTTAACCAAAAATAAGGGTAGATGATATCCATGTTTGTAATCCATCAATAAAAAATCTGATGTCAAATGTTTCCTTTAATCAGAGGTGGAGGAAAACATGATGAGATGTAGTTCTTTTCCTTGATGAAGCAAATAATAAATATATTTTGGGTTAGGAAACAATTTTGGATGGAAATAGGCGGAAGAGGAACTAAAATTTCATTTCTCACTCAAGCTTATTTGAGAAAAATAAGTGGTCTAATCTACTGGTCAAGTTTTTTTTTTTTTTTTGGGTCAAAAACTGGCCAAGCTTGTTTACTAGTGTTGGAAGTGTGTGTCGGGAGAATCGATTAACCTGTTTGATGCACTACGAACAAAATTTCCAGGATCGTACGTTGAATCACCAGCAAACGATGAACGAATCTACTTCACGTTGGTCCGAATACAATCATAGGGAAAGTATTCTTGTTCCATAGCGTTAATGTCGATTGTTTTCTCAAAATAGATATGGAATCCTTATACATAGAGAGAGAGAGAGAGAGAGAGAGAGAGAGAGAGAGAGAGAGAGAGAGTTCTTATTTCGTCGGTTCATCTTCTGAGGAAGTTATCTTAACTTCCCTTGAAAAACTCTTCTCGCACCTCTTCAAAAGGTATCTCTCAAACACACTTCTTATTAGAGCAAATGGTGTCCATTAGACACACATTGTGGGTGGACCGACGAAATATAACATTTCTCACTTGCACATGATGGGCTTGATGATACTCTATCAAGGACATAAGGCATTCAACATTCAGTTACTTTAGAAACAATTCATACTGGCAAAAAAGCCATGTGACCAGTAAGTACACCTGTACTTGGAAGCTCTAATTATGCACCTGTTAAGGACAACATAATGGCTACAACACCAAAAATAAATAAACAATTGATGTTTCATGGTGCTCCAGACATATTTTGTTACATCAGTTTAAATATACCTATCCCTTAAAGGTTATACTTAACTTTTCTCAAGAACACCATGTATTTACAATTATTTCCGAAGCCATTGAAGTGAAATAATTGGTCGACTGGTAAACACATGTGATGGATGTAAAACAACAATAGTCTTCCTTCGCACTCATGTCTTTCTTCATTTCAGAACAACTGCTTTCCTAGACACGTCCCATAAAGTCATATCTATTCATGACCGCTGGTAACATACTAAAGTAGCAACATTGATCTTCTACTTCGAGAATATAGTCAAAAGTAACATGTGGCACAAAGTAAGGTAAATTATAAATTACCTTAAGGACTCACACGATGAATAAATAAGGATAATTGTACTCATCTCCCTTATTGGTCAAATAAAGCACATGTAGTATGAATTACATGCTATAGTGGATTTCTCTTTCTATAAGAGCGTATGTCATTTATTAATCATATTCACTATATGAATCTTAGCCAAAATATAGTCACATGCTTCTTACGTACTCATGTTTAGCCCGAGTGCTATATCAGCTCGCTTTTCCCAGCGCCCAATTTAGTACTCGCATCCGGCTACTTTCAGGCATACATGATTGTGGGACTATCATGTTTGGTTTTATCACATATAAATAACAGACCTCATTTGATTTCGATCAAGGTGACATTAAATCATTTTATGTACTAAATTGCTCTTCCAGCATTTATAGTACATATCATTTCATCTCAACCCGCTTATTATAGCGTTTGAGGCGATTGCTCGTGTAAGTGAGCCAATAATTGCATGGTGACATACCTTTCAACAATATATGCGTGTTTATGCTAGTCTCATAACATTATACTAACTGATAAAACATCAATTCATTAACAAACAAGCACAATACATATACACACATAATCCAATAATCCTCAACAATATTACATATTATAATCACATTCTACGTAATCCTAGAGACATCATGTGGGTCAAGAACATGTCTCTTGGAATAGCCTTCCTAAATGGATCAGCAATCATCCTGTTGGTTGAAATATATTGCAGGACTACTTTCTTCTGCGCTATTATATCTCTGATGAAGTTATTCTTTATGTCAATGTGCTTTGTCCTACTATAGTACTTGGGATCTTTCATATAGGCAATGGCTGCTTGACTATCGCAATATACTGTCACTGGTCTTGGGACATCATTAACAATGGCTAAATTTTCCAAGAAATTTTTTAGCAATACTGCTTCTTACACTACAGTAGAACATGCAATAAATTCTACCTCAATCGTAGATAAAGCTATGCATATCTGTTTCTTGCTATTCCAATTGCCCCATCATTAAGCAAGAACACATATCCAGACGTCAATTTACGCTCATCTAGGTCTCTTCCTTAATTAGCATCAGAGTATCCTAATAAGCGTAGATCACTCCCTTGATAGCAAAATCGATAGTCCATTGTGCCTTTCAAGTGTCTTAGGATTCTTTTAACTGCTTTCCAGTGTGCTGGACTAGGATTTGATTGATATCGGTTCACTAGCCCTATAGCATGACATAGGTCAGGTCGAGTACACATCATAGAATACATCAAACTTCCGACAATACTAGTGTAAGGAACAATTACCATTTCTTTCTTTTCTTCTGGAGTCTTAGGACACATCTTAATACTCAAGCCTTTGCCTTGCATGATAGGAGTATCAATGGGATTATAGTGTTGTATATTGAAGCGTTCAAGAATCTTCATTATATAAGACTCTTGTGACATATCAAGGAGTTTATTTGATCGATCTCTTTTAATCTTAACTCCCAATATATATGCAGTTTCTCCCATGTCCTTCATTTTAAAATTAGAAGACAACCATTCTTTTATGGTTATAACCAAACTCTTGTCATCCCAGCCAACATAATATCATCCACATAAAGAGATAAAATCATAAATTTATCCTCGGACCGTTTGATATACACACAATGATCCTCTTCAATCATCGTGAACCCAAAAGAAGTTATGGCTCGATGATAACGAAAATACTACTGTTTAGACGATTGCTTCAGGCCACAAATTGAGCGATGAAGTTTGCAAATTTTATGCTCTTGACTTTCAGCAATGAAACCTATCGATTGTTTCATATAGATTCTTTATCTAGTTCTTCATTGAGAAATGCTGTCTTTGCATTCATTTGATGTAATTCTAGGTCCAATGTGCAACAATGGCTAGGATAAGGCGTATGGAGGCAAACCTTATAACTGGTGAAAAAGTTTTCTCATAGTTTATACCCTCTTGTTGAGTAAAGCTTTTTGCCACAAGGCGAGCATTATATTTTTCAATCAATCCATCCGCCTTTCGCTTAATCTTGAAAACCCATTTGTTTCCAATAGCCTTGCGATTATGTGGTAGATCAACCAAGTCCCAGACGTGGTTTGTTCTTATAGACTCAATTTCGTCTTTCAAAACTTTTCTCCATTCTTCTTTGTTAGGAGATGAGAGAGCCTCTTGAACTGTTTTAGGCTCCGCATCGTCTTGTGAAGCAATCATAAATGCTTCTCCTTAGATCTCAAATCGATGACGATGATTACTTTTACGCCACTGAACTTCTTGAGAATTCAGTTCACCAGGCGACGCTACACTCCCACTAGGTCTTGTATGTTGAGGTAAATCTGTATTTCCCTCAATAACATTAGTGGGTGTGTAATTGAGATCTTCCATCTCATGTAATTGGAAGTCCTTATGGATCTCATATCTACTAGGAAAATCGTTTTTCAAGAATGTGACATCTCGTGACTCCATTTCAGTCACAGTTCTATAAGCTTGTTCACCTATGAACACGTACCCTTTGGAGTGTTCAAAGTATTTAATAAAGATACACTTCTTCCCTCTAGGGCCTAATTTGCCATATTTATGGGAAGAATCATGAACATATGCTGCACACCCCCAAGGTCATAGATTACTTAAATCTGGTTTTCTATCAGTCCACAATTCATATGGGGTGGAAGCAACTGACTTAGAGGATACACGATTAAGTATATAGGCAGTAGTCAAAAACGCATCTCCCCAATATGAGATGGGTAGATTTGCTTGCACCATCATAGACCTAACCATTTCCAATAGGGTTCCATTCATTCTTTCTGCAACCCATTTTGTTGCAGAGTACTAGGAATAGTCAATTGTCTTACAATTCCCTTTTCATCACAAAGAGCCTTGAATTGCTCAGATAGATACTCACATCCGAGATCGGTTCTCAATGCCTTTATTGTTTTATTCAACTGATTCTCTAGCAAAGCTATAAACCGCCTAAAGCAATCCAATGCTTCGAACTTATGGGACATTAGGAAAACATAACCGAAACGCATGAAGTCATCTATAAAAGTGATGAAATATAAGTCTTCATGCCTTGCCCTCACATTTAAAGGACCACAAATGTCAAAATATGTAAGTTGCAGTGGAAGTTCAACTCCTGTTTCTTTATCAAATAGTTTTCTAGTTGTTTTTCCCACTAAACAATGTTCATATATGGATAGTTCAACATTAGCGAGTGACCCAAAAAGGCCATTTCTTGCTAATCATTTCATTCTTTATAATCCAATGTGACCCAATCTAGCATGCCAAGTACTTGCATCAATCTCCACATTATTAGAAGATGCAATTAAAGAAACCATTAACATTAACTTTGTACACATCATAGTCAATGTTTAACACCATAAAACCATTCAATACATAACCAGAATCGTAATAAATTGTTCCAAACAAAATTGCAACACAATCACCATGAAAATTAAATACATAACCTAAGCTAAGAAGAATAACTACAGAGACCAAGTTTGCCGAATATCTGAAATATAGAGGACATCATGTAGGAATAGGTTTTGACCACCACGAAAGGTTAATTTACATGTGCTTATACCCTTCACTTCAACACTTGAGTTATTTCCAACATATATTCATCTTCTTCTAGGCTGTATTCGACAATACTCCACAAATGCTCCTCAGTCTCTAGCTACGTGGTTTGTTGCTTTTGAGTTTACAGTCCATATTGAATGAGATTCAACAAGCATTATAGTGCTAGAAACAAAAGATTACTTAAAGTAATCAAGTAATGCGGTACCTTTTTCGGCTCAATGTATTCATGAGCGAAGTGGCCCAATTTGCCACAACTGTAGCACATCATCTTGGCCTTGTCATTCTTCTTGCCGTGCTTCTTGTGTTGGAAGGTCTTGGCTCTCTTGGGTGCTTGATCAATCTCATTTCCTTTGTTGTTGAATTTACAGTTCCTCTTACGCTTAAAGCCCGAAGCTTTGCCCGAACCTGATTCAGCAACGTAAGCATGGGTGGAGGATTTTGCAGCCTCGAGGTGCTCATCTTTTAATTCCAAATGACATGCAATATCGTAAAAAATGACGATATTCTCATTATGCGTCATATTGATTTTTATATGTTCCCAACTGTCAGGAAAAGACCTTATAACAGCTTGAATTTGCTGTTCGTCAGTTAAGGTATGACTTGCTGACTTCAGCTCACGTATCATGTTTGACATCTCCCGAAGATGCTGCCTCATCGATAGATTTGAACACTTTTGGTATGTGTCAAATTTGATGGTGAGCCTCCTCAACTTAGTGGCAGACATACCCCTAAACTTATCTTTCAAGGCAACTCACATTGCTTGAGTTTTGTCTTAACTTTCAAACTCACACATGAAATTATCTTGCATACAAACTCAGCAACGTGATGCGAGCAATGCTATTATTCTTTTTCCAAGCTTGAAAAGCTTCTTGTTCTCTTTTGTATTGAGTAGAAGTTCCATACTCAGGTTTATCCATAGTGTGGTTGAGAGTTTCCAAAACCTCTTGCTCCTTAAGGATTTATTGAATTTTTCAGTGCCAAATGTCATAATTGTCATCGTTTAGCTTCTCACTCTTATTGAGGTTATCCATAATGGTCTTGGATGTCAAAGCCATAATCACTATCTTCTACACATTGACATAATAAACACAGAATCAATACTAGCACATTTTCCACATAAATACACATATTTTAATTTGCAGCAAAGACAAACTAAATTAATGATAATTCAACAAAAGACACAAAAACGAAAGTTTACGATGTTCCCAATCAGTTTCAGCGTATGATTGTTCTACTATCATTAACTTGTTTAATTTGTACAAATTTTAAGTTCTAAGTGAGAATTTCTTCTAATTCTACCAACCTACAAACTCCCACTGGACTAGATAATTCACAAAAATATTTAAAACAATAATCACATCCTTTCTAGCAATCATATAGAATGGCATGTTGTAAATCAACAAATAGAACATTCATGGAACAAATATAATCAACAGCAGAATTCATGACGTAAGGATCTCCAGCCATTGTTTTAATATGCTCAAAATTAGGAAATTACAAGCACGTCAAACCATATAAACATGCCATCAATGAACCATGCTCTACATAATCTTTATATGGTCATTTGCATGTTAGCCAGCTTCTGTATTTCCAAAGCCATATGAAAATACAAGTAAAATGTAATAATACCCCAAAAATACATGTATTTAGGGTTCCATATGCATTTTCATACCTTTAAAAGCTTCAAACATATAAAATAAATATACTAAAATGTAGAGAATTTCAATATGAACACAACGGTACCAACCACAGCCCGATCGGACCTGGCACACGCACACACGTGTCGCCTAAGTTCGTGGCGCGTGTGGCACTTGCACTTGCCAAATCAGGCTACTGAGCCGGTCCGACCGGTCAAACAGGTTCGATAGGTCCGATTGTTGACCAGTCCTACCGGTTGACCGTTGATAGGTCACGAGTCAAGTTGCCCAGTCTGGTTGGGTCATGTTTGGGTCATAGTCGACTCACCGTCCGGGTCGGGTCGGTCGCCAGTCAGGTCAAGTCGTCGGTCGCTGGAGGTTTATCGGCCGGCGAGATGACGTCAGCGTGTCGTCATCGATAGTTTTGCCGACGTCATTGATGATGTTAGCACACGTCTGTTGGCAATGCGCGCGTGGCCTTCACACACTGATAGTGCCAGCGCTTTGGGCACGTGGCTCCCACACGCCGCGGCTTCTGGCTGTGCGTGTGGAAGCGTTTGGCGTTTTCTGGTGGCACTCGACCCACTGTTGTACTCGTCTTGACGAGTTCTTCAATTATATATAATAAAAAATAATTTTCACCATAAAGAATTTTTCAAAAATCATCCGAACAGAACGGATGCCCGTAACGTTCAAACCCGTTCTTTGTTTCAATTCATGTTCGTAGATTCATCTTGCAATTCCCGAGCAATGAACATGTAAATAGTATGAAGTTCATCATCATGATCTCCATATCAAATAGCAAGCGGAAAAAATCAAATGGAAAACAAGACAGAGATCATAATTGAGGCTTTGATACCAATGTTGGAAGCGTGTGTCGAGAGAATCGACTAACCTGTTCGATGCACTATGAACAAAATTTCCAGGATTGCACGTTGAATTACCAGCAAACGATGAACGAATCTATTTCACGTTGGTTCGAATACAATCACAAGGAAAGTATTCTTGTTCCACAGAGTTAATGCCGATTGCCTTTCCAAAATAGATACGAAATCCTTATACATCGAGAGAGAAAGAGAGTCCTTATTTTGTTGGTTCATCTTTTGAGGAAGTTATCTTAACTTCTTTTAAGAAACTCTTTTTTCATCTCTTCAAAAAGTGTCTCTCAAATACACTTTTTATTAGAGCAAATGGTGTCCCTTAAATACACATATCATGGGCGGACCAACGAAATATAACAATTAGGAACTAGAAGAGTGGAATGGCAAACATGCCTAATTCATGTTCATTATAATGTTTGGTAACTTGGAATAAGAATGAATGGAAATGGACATCGGAAATGGAAAAAAGGCCTCTTTACCATGTTTTCTTTGACGTGGGGAGAGGTGAGAATGAATAAGAAGGAATTAATAAAAGAAGGAAATTCAATATCAAAATCACTAGGCAGAGGGGATCCTCGTCTTTGCCGCCATAACCATATTTCTAATTATGAAAACCTTGAGTTCCAATTCAAGGTGTTACCATACATGATAATTCCAATTTTATTTTCCATTCATGATTGCCAATTCCTTTCAATTCCTTTTAATTCACTTAATTTGTTTCATTCCAATTAACCAAATGGGAGATAAAAATATTTTTAAAAAAATGCCATGTCATTCTCTAAGAAATTCGAACTTAAACTTTTGGAACAATTGATAGCATAAACAACATAAGATTATATTAGAGTTAGGAGGTCTTATGTTGAGTTTTTCACAGTTCTTCCTCATCAATTTCCTTCATTTTACGTCTCACCAATCTTCACTTATGGAGCAATCCTACAAAAGTTATGTCCAATGCTTTTTCAACACTATAGTTTTTTTTTTCTATCTTACTTTAACTTTTAACTCATTTTCAGAATTTTGCTCTATCTTTTGCAGGGCGTGGAAGTCGAAATCCACATCTGAAACTACACGTCCTCATCCCTAACCCACCTTTTCACCCCTAGCCCTCTCTGAAAAGGTGGGGATTCGAACTTCCCACCTCTCCCATTTCTAAATAGGAAGATTGGCCACTGGAACTCTCTAATTATTAGATAAATAAGTTCTATGACAACAATTCCCACAAAAATTCTTGATCATCATCATGTACATTACCTTTATTCAGATATCTAATGTCTGGCCACTTGCATGTGATGATGATCCATTCTTGACACATCACCTAGTTCCTAAGTTGTAGGAGCTGAGGCTAAAGAATTTCGCGGCTTCTCTTTTATACATTAACAGGCTACGTTAATAGTCAAAAATGCACCGACTTTTAAATTATCCAAAAGATTTTAAGCACTTCACCATGCTTAGAGTTTTGTGGCTAGTTTCAAATAAAAAAAATTTCTGCAGTTAGTAGGAAATTAAACTGTGAAAGGGGGTCCACATCAAACATATAGGAATTACGATGGGCCCCAGAAAATTGGGAGATAATCTGAAATATGGGAGAAAATATTGGATTTTTGGTTAAAAGATAAAAGGGGTTTCGGTTTCTTTTTTAGGGGTGTCATAGGCTAAGGAACAAGCTTACTAACTAGTAATTTTGGATCCATAACTCCATCCAAAATCGATTGTTATATAATAAATTTAAGGAAAGTATATAAGTCTAATCCTTTCATAAGGAGGAAATCCAGGAGAGAACTCGTAGATAAACTATTTGAATCTACCGTCAATCAAAAACTTAAATCATTAAATTATGGATGAACTAACTATTATCAATTTCTTCTTATAGCTTTAGACATCCGGTGTAGAATTCTTTTGTCTTTCGATCCACACACATGTGCAATCAACGTTCTACCACTCATATAGGAGTCTCTAGCATATTGGCTAGATGCCCCTCAATCCAAGTTTAGTATTCTTTAATGTCAACAAATCTCAACTTGAATCTCCAATCATCGCCAGCCAACTAGTACAAATGTGCCTTTCACTCATGGTCTCCTCACATATATCGGTTTCCTTGTTGAGTTCAATATACTGATATAGCGTTGGGGGCTAGGAAGCACGGACACTCTCCGAGGGCTTCCGTGTCGTGTCAAACATGTGTCGGACACCGACACAGTCAGACACTCTTATTATTATTATTTATTTATTTGTGGATTTGAATCAAATTAATTTAATTGAAATAATCACAAAAATCACAATTTATCATGTATATATAAAAATATATATAATATATAACGTATCCCAATGTGTTGAAATTTTTTATTTTTTGAGAAATAGCGTGCCGGCGTATCATATCATGTCGAGTATCGGTGCTACTTAAGTTGGGGGCCCACTAGTCAACCTTAGACTCTGATACCACTATTTAGGAAAGCACCACAAAAGTCTAATACCTTGTGTTCGTAAAAATCAATATGCAAGTATGCCAAAAGAGATGTTCACAAAAATCGAAGTGCGCAAAGGTGATCTGAACTTCAGACAACTAGAGGGTGACCGAGATCGTTCCACGGTTCCTCACACGAGCACAAAGTGTGTTAATGGCTTTTTAGATGGGAGTAAATGAAACCACAAAAATCTATAAGTGAGGAACGTACATTGCCCGGAATTGAGATTACATCGAAAGGAAATACTTGGAACTGAAATGACATCAAAACAAAATTATATGAAATGACAGTTCAAGAAATGAAAATTACAAGGAAAAGTGAAGATCGAAAATGAAGTTCAAGGGCATAGCCTGTGACTCCATCGAGGAAGACTGTCATCAACAGCAACGCTTATGGTCCCTGTCCTCATCCGTGGAGGCAGAGTGGTCTCCAAGCCCTTCCTCATTCTCGAGTACATCGACGAGACGTGGAAGCAAAGCCCTCTGCGCCCTCTAGATCTTTATGACAGAGCAATGGCTCGATCCCTGTGCTTCAGTGGCAAAAGACGAGGTATATTTCTCCCTCCTTTTTGGTCCTCTGTTTCTAGATTTGTTGTTCCCGGAGAAAAAAAGGTCGCGGAAGTCAAACGATTAAATAATAAAATAAATAGAATAAAGAAATAAATTAGACATCAGATTTACGTCTACGGAGAGAGCAGTATGAAATTTCACTATAAATCAAAGGATACGACGAAAATTACAATCATACTCGAGTTACTCAAACATTCTCAGTATTTTTTAAATTCCAATTACATCTGATGACTCACGCAGTGTTTAGCTCCATAATTCTTTACAAAACAATCTCTCGATCTCACTAAGAAATTGTACACAAATCTTACTCGGATTGAATACTAAATTATTGATGTAATAGTACGAACGAAACCCACAGATAAATATTCACCGTAAGGTACTCGTGAACGGCACGTCGAAATTTTTCTCTTTCTCGGACATGAATATATAACGAAGACCCCGCCGTGACCACCCTTCTCAATCTAACCAAAAGAATAATATATATACCAGAGAAGTCCCCCCACGCCTAGTCAAAATGGGAAATAAAATCCAACTAAAACTCTTTTTCTTTTCTTCTTTTCACTGACACAATTTGGACTTTCAATTCTTGAGTGCAACTCCAACGCACATCAGGAAATTAAATTTCCGTTTAAATTCCTTTCTCCTGTTTTGCTAGGAATCCTTGTCGAACGTGGATTCATTGACACCGAAACAAAGAATTTGATTTCCATAACATATATTTGGGTGTCCATAAAAAATGCAATTTGGAATATTCAGATCTCCATAAATAATAATTAATCTCAGGTCGGGTTTCATTTATCGGACTTAAACTCGAGACATATTATAACAAAGAAAAAAGAAATGGGGTCTTGATTTTCTTCATAGATCATGTGAAAACTTGTCTAGTTTGGCTGGGCAATTTGCTGGTAGACCTAATTGATGATTGAGCATTTCTCTATCTATCCGTCCAGAAAGGAACGAAGCCCAGCGTCAGAAACTGCACCTGTTCCTTTCTTGGTGCGGAGAGTAGCTCGCTTGCCCTTGTTTTCGTTGGAGTTTGGGTTGTAGTTAAGATCCACCGGTTGAGTGTGGATTGTAGTGGTGTGATTTCTGCTGATAAAAGCTACCAAAAATCCTAAACTATGCTCCTTACACCGCATTTATCTAATTTTTTTTTGTAACACCATCATTCCTAAAGTTGTACTTGTATAACACATTTACCTTTTGTCAATTAGGATCATTAAAAATCTACTTACATGGATGTCAAAAAGTAAACAGTTTTGACATGGCGTTCCGTGGCTTAAGTGAAATAAAAACAGCATTGCTTTTAGGGGTGAGTATGGTTTCAGGTTCTATCTTGAAACCTAATAACCTGACCGATGAGAACCTATAGATTCTAGGTTCCAAGATATGCAGGGTATATTTTAGATTCCAAAAATTAGGGAATATGTTTTGACGGATAGGTTCTAAGTAGGTGAAACTTGAAACCTAGAACCTGAAACTTAGACAAGTTTTTTTTGTTTTTTTTTGTCTATGTCTTTATGTGATCCTATGGTATTTCAAGTCATTAGATAATGAGTGTATAATTTGAAACCATTGGTCTGAGCTTTCATTTTATGACTTATTAATGTTTCGTGTTTTTCGTATATCTAAATATAAGTTATGATCAGTGAATCATAACAGCAAGTGGTGGTTATTAAAGGTGATGATTTATTGCAATTGCTCAATTAATAATACAGATGGAACCTAGGTAAACGTTGACATCAACTTGAAACTTGTGATAGGGTAGGTTCCAAATTCCAAAAAATGAAAAACATATTCTCATGGATAGGTTCCAAGTAGAACTTGTACGGAACCTGGAACCATTCACTCATAGTATCGATTCAAGCAATAACTTATCATTTTAATTGTATTTATTTGAACCGTAATACCAGGAAAACTAGCTTTTTGTATTCTCTTTGAAGAATGACAAGCTTGTTTAGTATTATTATATTCATTTTCGTTTCGTTTATCTAAAAATGAAATAAAAAAAAAGAACCTGTTAGACCCTGTAACCTATCTTGAAACTAGGTTCCAAGTTCCGATAGCTAGGTTCTAGGTTTCAGGTTTCAAAAAATGAGGAACCTGTATTCGAGGGTAGGTTCCAGGTTTTAGGTAGAACTTGTAAGGAATTCGGAACCGCTCACTCCTAGTTGTTTTCGCTGAAAAATTATCTGATGGAATATTGATGAAGGGTAAATGTGTCACATAGGTACAAATTTGAGATTTTTTATGTCACAAGAAAATGTTTAGTGTAAATGTGTCCCAATGGGTATAGTTTGGGATTGTTTTATTCATAATGTGTCACAGTGAACATAGTTTATAGCTTTTTCCCTTCTATATATGGCTTCACTAAGTCTTTGATTGTTCTTCGTTGCACCGATTTGCTGTGAAAGCTGGATAGTAATTTTTTTTAAAATTTTACTTTTTAAAATTTTAAAATTTTGTTTTTCTAACGTGGCTCTTATTGGATGCCACGTGTCTTCAAAAAGTAATAAAAAGTTATGTCAGCAATTCCATTGGCCAATCGGGATGAAGTTAATGGAAAGACTTAATTACACAAATTTTATAAGTTTTAGTACTTAATTATACTTGGTAATCATTTACACTTTAACGACAAGTTTTATGATTTTCGGCGCACTTATCACTATTATTTTCTTTGATTGCTCCTTCATCTCAATACAACAAGACACGATATGTTGGTAAGATGCGGGAATTGGGCATGGGATCGGGGGCAAGGCCCTAACATCATCAACTATCATCGCCATATCATCCATAAAATAAGGTTGTAACTGATAAAGTCACGGGTTTGTCCGCTCCTTACCACTTTTCCACTTCTCATATTTCCTAGAGCCCGACTCGAGCAAAGACGAAGTTGCACGTGGACACTATTAATATCATCCCCCTTGAATTTTCCTACATGAGATGTCAAGGGCGTAGTCCAAATTGAACTCTAACTACCTTCCACAGTTTTTGTTCTTCTCGTGCATAATCAAACAAACCATCACATGGCAGGTAAAATTCTAATCACGCAAAGTAGAAGTCAATGAGAGTTTTTCTCAACCCAAGAAAGCAAAGAGAAAAATATCATTATCATTATTATAATGATATAACGCAACATATTATTATTTATCAAGGAAGCACAGACCGATTGCTCTATGTGAACAGGAACCGACCGCCCAATTACTCGTAGCCGGTGATGGAATGTTGAACGGTCGACGTAAGAACCACGTTGGGCAAAGAGAATGTTCTATTCTTTAACGTCTTTAACACATTTTTTTTTTTTTTTAAGAAAGAGCAGGTTAAAGAAGGCCAAATTGCAATTGACCTTCCCAACGTGCGACGACTCTGCGCTAAAAGTCATATGAAAATAAAAAATTGGTATGCGAAAACTGAATCACAACGAATCTTCCCAGTTTTTGCTGCAATGTTCAAATGGCAACAACAAACTACAAATACCGATAAGCCGTATAGATCAACCTCAAATCACACCATCTTCAAGTTTTCACCGTCATAATTTGTTGTTCATTCTTACCAGAAATTAAAGCTACGCACGAGATGGCCGCGAACCTCTTCACTTCATGCCAGATGGGCAAGTTCGATCTCTCTCACAGGGTAGTGCTAGCGCCTATGACGAGATGCAGAGCGATCAATGAGATTCTGTTGCCGGCGCATGCGGAGTACTATGCCCAAAGATCTGATGGGTTACATCCTAAACAAAATCAGAATAATCATACAGATAATAGAAAAATTAACACATGAGTTTACCTATATTCATCCCAGAATAGGGTTACGTCTTGCAAAAGGATTCTACTATGATATTTAGGTTTACAACTATAACAACTCGTCACTATGATTTCTCATACAAGTATAATATATAAAACTTAAAATGGGCCCAAAACCCAAGTCTATCCGAATCTCTTTGCTCTCACAACAAACGGGTCAGCTTAAAACACAAGTCTAAAAGAAAAAACCCGATGTTGTTTCGGGGGCGTTGCCCCCGAGCCCCCGAGCCCCCGAGCCCCCGTCCACTCACCAGGGAGCAGAACTCCCGACATTCCGTGCGTAGGGATTACGTGTCGTCGGTTCATACTTCAGTTTTCCTAAGCTTACGTGGACATGCCTAGTATGAGAAATAAGGGTTTCCGAAATATTCGTCAATTCCAACAAGATTGACCAAGGGTGGTTTTCTCATCACCGAAGGCACCCTCATCTCCAACACGGCCGCCGGGTATGTCCTCTAGTCCAAGATCAAGCTGTCTTCTATATATAGCGCAAAAAGGAATAAAAATTGTGTACATGCCGTTGTACATCTGAGCACTGCAAACTATTCATACGCTATTCATTGCTCGACAGCAAGTAATATGAACCATGTTTTGGATCATAGGAAAATCATTAACTTTGAAAAATATAATGTTGTTAAACCAGGTTTCCAGGTACACTTGGGATTTACACTGAAGAGCAAGTCGAAGCTTGGAAGAATGTGGTGGGTGCTGTTCATTCCAAAGGCAGCATCATTTTCTGTCAACTTTGGCACGTTGGTCGTGTCACCAATCATGGTAACAATTTTTTTTTGCAGTTATACTGTTTTCCTAATTAGGCAATGTTAGCTTGTTAAGTTTCACCTTCTATACTTGTTTCTGACAATATTGAAATATTATGGTGATTGTATTAGTTTATCAACCTGGTGGAGGCGCGCCGATTTCATCAACAAATCAATCTATCTCCGATAAATGGAGAATCATCATGCCCGACAATACTCTCGATGTTCCTCACAAACCAAGAGCCCTCCAAATTAAACATATGAAGTATGGCAAGTTATCGAGCAATATCGCCGAGCAGATAAAAATGCCATTCGGGCAGGTTAGTCCAGGAATTATATTCATACCATGATGGATGCTAAACTTAGTTTTATTTACTTTGTTGCACATAAGTATTAATACTTAAATCAATTTCAACTTCAGGTTTCGATGGTGTTGAGTTCCGTGGTGCACATGGCTACGTCATTGATTAATTCCTAAAGGACTCGATCAATGATAGAACAGACGAATTTGGAGGATCAATCGAGAATAGATGCAGATTCTTGATGGAGATTGTCAAAGTGGTGGCAAGAGAAGTTGGCACGGATCGAATGGGAGTTAGAATCTCGCCGGCAATTGACCACATGGATGCCATGGATTCCGATCCACTCAATCTAGGCCTAGCGGTCATCGAGAGACTGAACAAGTTTCAGAACGAGATAGGCTCCAAACTTGCCTATCTCCATGTGACTCAACCTCGATTCACGGCCCATGGCATGAAAAATTACAGCGAAGAAGAGGACGACAAAGAAGCTCAATTGATGAGAACTTGGAGGAGAGCATATCAAGGTACTTTCATGTCGAGTGGTGGCTTCACGCGAGAGCTCGGGATGAAGGCTTTGGCCAATGGAGATGCAGACTTGATATCATATGGTCGGCTCTTCATCTCTAACCCCGATTTGGTCTGCCGATTCATAGTTGATGCACCATTGAATGGTTACAACAGAGAGACATTTTACACTCAAGATCCAGTTGTTGGTTACATAGATTACCCTTTTCTTGACCGGGAAAATGGGGAAGTGTCACACTAGTAAATGAAAATACTACTGGTTTGTTCGTACTCCTAGGAACTTTGTGTGAATTTTTTTTTATGGGATTACATTGCACAAGTTAAGCACTAAGGAGGATCGAAGAAATAAGACAACTTGTTCATTGCATATACCTTATGTCCGTGAAAATTGGGTACATGATTTGTACAATATGGAATCAATTACGTAGAGTCTGATGGATAATTAAATTTCCTTCTTCTATAACAATCTATAATCCTTTCTCTGGTGTTGTATGTGTTCGTATATTTCCAAGCTGATTTGGAATTGAAACTCGCTTATCATGTCATCTACCAAACAAATTTGGTACAAAAATGAAGAAGTCAAGTTCATGCGAACTCTAAGATGAGCTTATCAAGGTACATTCATGTCAGCTGGTGTGTTCAATCGAGACCTAGGGATGAAAGCCGGACCGACGGTGACACTGATTTGATATCATACAGTTGAATTTTCATTTCTAATCCTGATTTAGTATATAGGTCCAAGATGAATGCACCATTAAATGAACACATCCAAGAGACGTTTTATATTCGTGACCCTGCTGTTGGATACACGGACTATCCTTTTCTTAACCAAGAAAATAATGACAATGAGTATCAGATGACAAAAGTATGTTCTTGAGAAAACTAGATGTGTATTAAGTGTTTAAATGAGGTGTAGAAGTGTTTACTGTACTTGATGGATGCTTGAATTGGAAAAAGTTGGTGAATGATTTAAGGGCATTTCTTTACACTTCTTTTGAAATTGCATATTGTGTACAAATCTAGAGTGAGAATTTCAACTTCATACAAAAATGCTCCATCAGAATTCATTAATTTGTTTCGAATTGTGTTTTCCTCTATATTTGATCGGAGAAAACTTTCTCCCATTAGGCATCTGATTGGTGTCTGCACCCTTTGCAATCTTAACTAAAAATACATGTGGATGATTTTCTTTTTTAACCCACTAATAATAACATTGTAATTCGGGTCAATTCCTTCCTTTAGTGACATTTGCATCCTGCAATTCATGTGTTAGGCCCACCTAGGGATAATTACAAAAAAAAAAAAATAATCTTAAACTTATTACATAGTTGTCAATTTAGTCTTAAACTTTTTTGAATTCGGCCGGAAGGACTATATTGGTAAATCGTCAAAGATTTAGAACTAAATTTGCCAAATTGAAAGGTTTATGACTGAATCAATCACGTATAATAGGTTTAAGACTTTTTGAGAAATTTACTGGCCCACTTGCACCCGTGGAAAGCGTTGAAAAACATAGAATCAATATTGGAAAGTGTTAGAAAACATATAATTGCTATATATTTGATGAATTTATATTTCGAGAACGTAAATACTCACAAATGATTGTCTCGTATAATTAAATAAATAGAAGCCACAGTTTTACTTAATGAAGGAGAAGCTCATGTTAGCTACCTAGGTTACCCTTTAGTCGATGAAATGCCACTAATTAATCTCATCGATTAGATAAGATGTGAGCAGAAACCTAACTGATTGATCCAAATTAAATTATCTACACTTGATGGTGTGAGATTCGAACATGTACCGAGCGAATATCATTCTCAAACATATAAAACTAACTCTATAGCACTGATTTCTCTATCCTAGCTGCATATTCACAATCACAAGCCTGATGGTACAATCCAAGTAACTTCAAGCTTCAAATTTGCTCCCTAAGTTATACACATCCACCCTATTGAAATAATCCACATCGTTTAAAAATGAGACTTAAGTGTTTTTTATTGACTTGTAGTTTCCCTCTATCTTATTAGCTTTAGCTTTTGAGTTGATTTTCTAATATGGTATCTGAATCATATACTAAAAGCAAAACCAAATGCACTCTTTTAGTTTTAAATGTCACATTAGATTGGATAGGACAAACTTTGATAACTTGAAATAGTATTTTTATAGTGTCAAAACTATGCAGTTCCCGTCACGTAAATAAGTACCTACACAACATATTGGTATAGTGGCGATGCAATTGACCCAAACACAGCATACAACATGCCTCGGTGTCGTGCACAGACTGAACTAAACTTCACTTTGGAATCTAATAGCTTGTCTTTGATAAGCTGCCTCATAGATCGCGATAAGCCACCGTGGGATGTGCACCCTCTTATCTCTGAATGCAAAGCTCTGTGGGGCAATATCAAAATATTCGGGTAGTCCACTGTCTAAGAGAGGCCAATCAAGTTGTAGATTGCATCGTGAAAGCCCATCTAATTAAGGCCCTTCCTTGTATTGGCTCTCTACTCCTGCTAAGATATTGTGGAATTTCTAAATTTTTGAGGCTTATTTGCCGCGTGATCCAATTTTATTTTAAAGGAATGAAAGTAGTCTTTTCCGGAAAATCTTCTTTTAAAACCAATCTTTACACATGCATCTAAAATTAACTAAGGATGTACTTGTGCTTAAACCAAATATGTCACCAGAACAACTTGTTTACCATCGGTCACGTGAGATCGTTCACCAACAGAGGTGCAAGATAGGTGCACTAACCATACTAGGCGATTTGGAAAAGAAAGTGTTTTAATGATAATCATGTATAGAAGAGAGATAAAAGAAGAGAAAAAAGGGATACTCAATCGTTAACGTGGTTCAAATGACTGAGAGTAAAATACATTGGAAGCTTACATCCACGATGATAAATCCTCAATTCATCTTATTTCTTTGGGGAGGATTCATTATTCTTTAATAGAGAGCAATACAATGCAGTCATTAATTTGGTAACTACAATTATTGCACAATCTAGCATGATCTCCTACTATATTGGGACTAGGATGATTTGGTATCCTTATCGTTCCAACAGAAAGATGCACAGAAACCATAAACATGAAACCCAGGATGCATCTCTATGGGGGAAGAACAGTAGAAGTGCCAAAAGTTGTGTACGGAGCTTACTTTAGTGTAAAAAGTTTCATTTGGATCACTTAAGTGCTAAATCGAAGGAAAAATGATCACTTTGGTGCCAATGGCAAGAGATTCCGGCCAAATTAATACGTGACATTTATATTAAAGAAAAATAAGTTAACGTGGCAAATATTTTAAATCGCAGTCCACGTGGAATGGCATAAACGACGTCGTTTTCCATCCTTCACAAGAAATGACATCGCTGAAGAAGGGGGACTAAAATTAGTGCTCGGATCTTGAGTTTTCACTTCACTCCCTCGCTCGCCATAGCTCCCTTGATCGCCTTCCGTCGCTTGCCCACTGTCGCTCACCCACCGTCGCTTGGCCGTCGTCGTAGCTGTGCCATTGTTTGCTGGTCTACCGTCGCTCACCCGCTGTTGGTCGGCCGTCGTCGTAGCTGCGCCATTGTTTGCTAGCCCATCGTTGCTCAGCCGCTTCACTCAGGTTTATCATGTTCTCGCCGTGGGTCAATTGGGTGGAGAATTTAGGGTTCCGACAGGCAAATTGGGGCACAGAGGGCAAAATGAGGGCTCGACTTGGACTTCTTTTATGGGGAAGGAAAAATGGTGGGGACCTCATTTTTGTTTAATCACTTTTGTGGGGAGGGCAAAATTGTGGGAATCGAATGTGATTGAATTGAAAAATAGGGTGTGAAGGGGAAAATGAGGGCTCAGCGCAGAGGGAAACTGGTTGGAGTGCTGGGGACAGTGGTGGGGATTCGACTTTATTTAGTTAGTTAGTGTTTCTATGGGGACCAAATGGGGTCGAATTGAAAAAATGGGCGTTGGGGACCTAACATCGTTTAATCAATTGAATAAATCGGCTTCCTTTGTCTCTTTCGATAATTGTTTAATCAATTCAATGTAAAGTTGTTGATGATTCTGCTATATAGTCATAATGAATGACTTTTTATTTTTATTCTTTAGGTGAAGCATCGAAATGGAGGGGAATCATGTAGGCGTCATTGTTTACTATGATGGAGAGTTTGTTATTGGTGCTGACGACTAGGAATATTGTGGTGGGAACAAAGGTACTATTTACGTCAATGTTGGGAAGCCATCATATATTGATTTTGTGAGGGATTTTGTGTATTTTTGTCAATGCAAAGTGCAAAAATTGTACTATTGTGTTCCTAGGAAGGAATTGAAGGATGGTTTGAGATTTTTTAGTGACGATAATGGCATTAAGGATATAATTTACTATTTTCTCGACGGCGATGAAACTAAGGTTTTTGTTGAATATTATAGTGATGATGAGGCTGATGAGGATGATGGAAATGATAATCATATTCAAGCGAGTAATTAGGTTGGTGATGAGTTTACGTTAGATGGATGGCAACATGAGAGCCAAGTGAGGGAGGAGAGGGAGACATATTTTGATAGAAATGTAGGTGAAGTCTCCGTTAAAAATGTGGCTGATGTAGACTTAGTTAGATTAGAATGGGAAGTTGCTCAATATAGTGTGTCAGAAGATGAAGCTTTGTTAATTGTCAATTTCCTAAGTAATGAAGACGATGATGAACTCCAACAGTCAAGATAAAACCAAATGGAATTTTTTAGAAAAAAACTCCCAGCTTTAGGAGAAAGGCTTGAGTTGGATGGAGTTCCAGCTGGAGGTAATGAAAATGAAGATACAGAAAGTTGTGGCAATGAAGCTGCTGGTTCGGAGAATGATAATGAAGAACCTGTTTGTCGAAGGAAAAGTAAGTACCCTTACTATGATCCAAATGTCGATAAACCTGTTTTGTGTGTCGGCATGAAATTTGATGATGTAAAACAATTAAAAGAAGCTACTGTGGAGAGTTCTATTGTTGAACAGAGAAGCGTAGAATTTATTAGAAATACAAAAGAGTTTGTGAGAGCTAAGTGCTCACGACCCAATTATCCTTGAAAGTTGTACGATGCTGTGAGTAGGAATGGGTCATTCCAGATAAGGTCTTTCCGGGAGGAACATACTTGCTCAATTCATTTTGATAACAAAATGGTAACAAGTGTGTGGTTGTCGAAACATTTTTTCAATACAATCAAAGCAATGCCCGAGATCAAATGCCCTCAGTTTAAGCAGTTAGTGAAGGAGTAAATAGGAGTTAATGTGTCGAGGAATCAGTGCAAGAGAGCTAAGCAGAGGGTGATGCAAATTTTGATGGGTCGGTACAAGGAAGAATATGCGCAGGTATGGGATTATGCCCGCGAATGCGTGGTTCAAAACCCATCTAGTAGGGTATATGCTGAGGTTATAGACATGCCACTGTTTGATTGTGAGTCTAGGTTTGATAGATTTTATGTTTGTTTTGATACATGCAAACAGGGCTTTTTGGCTAGTTGTAGAAGAGTTGTAGGATTGGATGGATGTTTCCTTAAGGGTTTATGCAAGGGGGGGTTGTTGGCTACTGTGGGGAGAGATGCCAATCATCAAATGTTTCCGATAGCTTGGGCAGTTGTCAAGATTGAGAACAATGATACTTGACCCTGGTTCCTCACGAATTTAATGGTTGACCTTGATATAAACGATGGTGGAGGATGGGCATTCATGAGCGATCAACAGAAGATAATACCATTGTCAATTAATTCCCTTTTAATTAATTTTTAATATTAATTACTTGAGTATTTTCTAACTTGTATTTGTTGATTTGAATTTTTGTAGGGACTTGTTCCTGCATTGGCTGAGTTGATGCCATATGCTAAGCATAGAATGTGTGCGAGGCACATATATGCAAATTGGGCAAAGAACTACAAAGGAGATATGCTGCAAAAGTAATTTTGGCAGATAGCGAAGAGTATCAACATGACTGATTTCGGATTAGCCAAACAGGGGTTATTGTAGCTGACAAAGGAAGACTTTGATGCACTATTCCAGACAGAAGCTAAGTGTCACGCTCCGAACCCCACGGTACGCAACATCCCTACTTTGGTCGATAACTACGACGTCCCAAGAAGCGTCGCCGACCCACACCCGAACAGAGATCAAGCACAAGCGGAATCAACAAATAAACAAATCCGGACACTACAGTATGAGCCACAGATAGCCATGCATCAATACAGAAGATAATTATACATTTATATTACTATTAAAAACTATTTATACAATATATACAATTATAGCAAAAAGGACTATAACCGGTTAACAGCCGCCTGGTCAAAAAGGGATACACGGCTTAGGTGGTCAGGCTAAACCTAGAAAGAGGGCTATAGTCCAAAAAGTAGCGGCCCTCGGTACTAGTTACGATCAGGGAGAGGGTAGTCCTAGGGTTGCCAATCCGGGTCGGACGACTCAGCAGAACTATCCGATGACTCCTCGAAGGCCTCATCACTAGGATCTGATTCCTCTGAATCCATGGCCTTTGCTCCATCATCCTCGGAGTCCAGCTCTAGCTTCGAATCGAGGTAAAGCTCGAACCCTTCCTCATCTGATCCCAACTTTGCCACCTCTCCATCCTCCTCTACATCCTGTTCCATCGCCTCGGGCTCATTATCATCTGCCTCATCCATCGGCTCGGGGTCCTCAGCTACTACATTGGGTTCCTCGTCCACTTCTCCATACTGCCTTATCCACTCTGGCGTGGCCTTGAGGTCGATCACTTCTCTGCCAGCTATAATAGGCTGTAACAACCCAATCTCATCAATCAGAGCATCAAAAGTCCTGAGGGGTTCTTCTTCATTACCATCAGCATCTCGGTGGCACCATGTCACGTACTCCTGCACCTGGTAGTAATACTCACCTACGTCTATGTATACTACAGATCGGTATCTCACAAAGGCCTCCCCATTTCCTGAGGGGTAGGTACTAGTATACTGGCGGATTTGCATAGGGATCCCAAAAAGTGGCGGTGGTCTCTGCATCCTCACAGCTGGGGGTCTGAAAAGTTTCGATTTAAACCACCGTGAGATGAATCTCAGTAAGTTCAATCCCTAAACCTAGGCTAGGCTAGCATGTAATTTCCTGACCCCAAAATAAGTATTCAAAATCACAACACATGATATTCACACAAATCTCCGACCCGGCAAGTTAGACAGTTTAATATAAAAATCACAGCACATGCTCAAGTACTGAGTCTCACACACTCGTATGCTAGTAAATGCATGATCATGTATGCAAATATCGTCGACATGTCATGCGCATTTCTCCGGCTCATTGGCCCACACTGGCACACTTGCCCAATTTATTATTATTATGACTCGAGTCATCACTTTTTCACGGCCCGGTACGTCTAGCCTGCTTCAAAGTGCATGAGGCGCAGCAACCGATCTGGCCCAATATCTCTAGCCTGCTACAAAGTGCATGAGACGCAATACTGATCTCCTTGCGAGCTAGAGCCTGCTTCAAAGTGCATGAGGATGGTCGCCTTCCGGACGTACCGGACATCGTCTTGCTCCAAAGTGCATGAGGACGGTATTGACCCGTAGGTCATGACTCAAAGGTTATTAGGTGATCATACAACTCATTATTATCTGAACTCAGCGTGAAACGCTTCAGGATATTTGAAGTGATCACTCGCTCATGGCAGACACACATTCTCGCACACCTTGCTATATGCCTCACTCTTGGCATACAAAATGCGTGTTCATGTTATGCAATGCAATATACCACGAGCACCGATAAAATTCAGATACCCAACATACGACGTGGCAATGCGAAATCAATCACCGTTAAGCACAATCGCCATGAAATCAGTCAACCCGAGCATACCCGGCAATTCCACTAATGTATTCCTAACTTAGCCCTTTATTCCAATTATTCCCTAATAACGTTCTCATTGGCTTACTAAATTTTTTTCCCGATAACAATTCCCATCAATCAGCACACTAATTTTCCCTGCCAGTACTAACATTCCTAAACCAGTCCAGAAAATCGCACTATCAATCCTAATCCGGGTTTAGGAATTTTACTCACTTAATATGGGGTCACGACGACGGAGAATGGTGACCGATCACTGATGAACAGTGAAACCGGCGGCGGAATTCCCGGCAACGGAGGTACGGACGGCGGCCGACGGTGTACGGACACGGCAATGAACAGTGCTCTCCGTACGGACGATGAACAGTAAACCCCCTCCCCCCCGTACGGACACTGTATGGACGGCTGGAAATGGTGGCCAGAGGAATGCCGGTGGCTAGCGCGGCGGCCGTACGGACGCGGTGAACAGTGTTCCGTACGGACGCGGTGAACAGTGCTCCGTATGGACACTGTACGGACAGCGACAAGTGGCGACGTACAGGCGGATTAGAGGTCACGGCGGCAGCAGCTCAACTGATTGGGCTCTGGCGCGGCGGCGATGAGGCTTCGGCGTGGCGGCGGGGACAAATCAGGAAGAGAAAAGGGAAGAAAGAGAAAGAAAGGGAGAGGGAAAGGCTAGGAAAGGCTGAGGCTGAGGCTGAGGGATGGTGAGGGTCGATGGTGGAGCACGGTGGCCGGCGGCGGCGCTCCGACAAGCCAAACCGGAAGAGAAAGAGAGAGATTTGGGAGAGAGGAAGCTGTTCTGTGGGGTTGATGGCCGAAGAAGTGAGGGAGGAGAGAGAGACTGGTTTGGTCTGGTCAAAAATAGCAGCTCTCAAGCGCCACGTGTCGCCAATCCGGGATAAAAGACTAAAATACCCATAATCTAACGGCCCTAATTAAATCTTATTCAAAAACTAATCAAAAAAACTAAGGGCAAAAAGGTCAATGACCCCAATAATTGAGCTAATAAGCACTCTGAAATATCCCAATTAATTTCCAAAAATTCGGACCCAAAATTAGCCCAGGGGCAAAACCGTCATTTTCCGGCCCGAAGGCGAAATTCCAATTTTCGCACATATCAACCCTCCATATGCGTGGCCAACATAATATGGTGTCAGATTTCCAAAAATAATCTCTTAAACCCTTGAAAATCGACATTGACATCCGGGCCCAATTTCGTGAACGAAACTCGCTAAATCTTCAATTTCAGAGTCTCTCACTAACGAGTGGCTGTTTAGAGGTTACACGTATCGACCTATAGTTATCCATATCATGATGGCCTCGATCATTGAGAGAGTGAGAAATTATTACTAGTTCTAGAGGTCACGATCGTTCGGTTCAAGTTCAGGACTGGTTGGCTACGTATACTTTCGGTTTAGCAGAATCACCTGCGTCCCTATTGTACATCGTTGGCCTTGGCCAAATCCAATCCATTCCTCTTTCCTAAGATCGGCCCACGTTGGACCAAAATATTTCATCAACGTCTTTCGTAATCGGTATTCGTTTCGCAATAGGGTCCCCGGTCTACGTACCATTTTCTATTTAGCCATACCCCATTGGTTAGTATCTCAAGAGTGATCAGCTCTGGGCGAGACTTACTAAAATGAAATGCGAAATAACATCAGTTTTATTGATCTCGGAATTACATCGAAATTCGGGTTGTTACACTAAGCACTGGTGTCGAGCCTTCTTCAGCGAAGAATTTAAATGTGATATAATTGACAACAACTTTAGTGAAGCTTTCAATGGCAGAATTTTAGAGGTCAGGTGCCAGCCAATCATCAGCATGCTTGATGATATTCGCGTTATAGTCATGACCAGACTGCACATGCAAAGAGATGAGGCTACCAAGTGGAGCAGAGAATGCGGTCCTAGAATTGTAAAGAAATTGGATGTGAACGTTACTATTAGTAGGTTCTATCATCCGGTTTGGAATGGAGAAAATGGATATGAGATCATTCACAGTAATGATAAGTATGTGGTCAACCTAGATAGAAGAAAGTGTTCATGCCGAGCTTGGGAATTAAGTGGAATTCCTTGTCCTTATGCTATTTGTGCCATTTTGATGAAGTAAGAAAGGCCAGAGGATTACCTACATGATTGGTATAAAAAAAGCTCATACCTTAATTGGTACCAAATCATAAAGGTCCTTTACCTTTGCCCCTAAAGAAGCAAATAGGAAGGCCAAAGAAAAAACGAAGAATACAGGAGGGAGAGGCATCAAGTCAGAGGATGAGTAGGACCGGGGTGAAGATGAAATGCTCCTATTGCCACAAGGAAGGGCACAATAAGAAAGGTTATCAGTTGAAAAGGCAACGTGAACAAGAAGTTGTTGCAAGAGATGATTGTGGGCCAGGAACAACACCTACTAAAGAGGTTGCTATTGGGCCTACTGAAGGGCCAACAAAAGGCCCTGTTCTTGGCCCAAGTGCAGGGACAAGTATAGGCAGGACAGCAACAATAACTGAGTCCACTGTTGAACAAATGAGGAAAAAATATATAGTAAGCTATACATTGTTGTGTTTGTCTTTTATAAGCTGAGTTTAATTTTGTTATGTGTTTCTTAGGTGAGAAGACGACCAACTGCACAAGTTGCACAAGGACAGGGAGCCCCACAGGTTGCTCCCCCACACGTTGCACAAATTGCTTCCTCACAAGTTGCTCTAAGTGATGCACCACAGCCAACAAGAGGGGTTCTTGGAAAAAGAATAAGGCAATATGGTTATGTGATTTATACAGATGAACGTACTAGAATGACTATTTTCAATGTATGATTTGTATGACTAATGTATTTAATTTATGGTATTTCAATTCATTTGGTTAACAATATGATTATGTTCTTGTAGCCTAGAAGAAGTTCGGAGGTGCTTATCTCTCAAGGTGGGCCAACTCAAGAGTCAGGAGCGCAACCAAGGAAGAGCACAAAGAAGAAGACGGAGATAATGAGTACAGCTTCAAAACAGCCACTAACAAATAAAGTTGTACCAGTTCCATCTCAACCAACAGAACCAGTACTAGTTCGAAAAAAAATGTTCCTACGGAGAGGTCCCCACACATGACACGTGCTACAAAAAAAATGTTGATGCTAAGAAGAATGTGACAGAAATGCTAGTTAACGAACTTACGTGTCCAGTTCGAAAGAATGCCCGAATTATGAATCAATTCAAAAGTGTAAAAGGAAAAGGAGCCGTGGGTGTTGTGCATATTGACTAATGGGAGGGTGCTGGACATGGTATATTCACTGATGGGGATTGCTGCCATTGTTTTTATGTGTTCTCTTTGACATATTAAGTGGGAAGGGATCGTTGATTGATTGGGGGACTGATGTTTTTTATGGACATTTTTATTTTTGTAAAGAGCCAATCAATGTCAATGGTAACAATGTTTTTGTTATTTTCTTGTCTTGCACCTTGTTATGAGGCTGATGTTGTTTTTGGAAGTGATTGGTTGATTATTGTTGCTGGTTGAAGTTGTGGGTGCTGCATCTTCCTACATTAGCAAATATAAGTATTGGTGTAAGAATAAGATGCACTAGCACAACATTAGTGCAATTGTGGCTGTTAGTGCATCCTATTGCACCAACACAGCTCTCGGTGCAACTCTGGGTGCTGGTGCGTCTTCTTGCACCAACACTTGTATGAGCTAGTGCAAGAACAAGATGTACCAGCAATTCAACTGGTGCAACAACATGCACCACGACTGGTGCAAGCCAATGGAAACATAGTTGAAACTTACTTGTTCTTATTTTTAAACTCGTGCAACATGAGTGATCACTTTTTCATCGCAATTGACGCTAAAATGATCACTTTCAGAAAAACTTGGTACTGAAACGATCACTATTTACAACTTATGGCACTGAAATAGTCACTCATGAATTGTTACTACCCCTTAATTTCTTCATGGTTTACAGTAATGGCTGTAGCAAACCATTACATCTGATGCAAAAACCAAGCAAACTAATATATACAATACAAAACCAAGCAAGAAAATTTTGAAGTGCACACAACCAATGAATTCCAACTCCAACCTTCCATTTCCACCATAGATTGGAACAAAACCTTTTGTTCCATACAATTTGCAGCAAACCAGGTCTACCTTTACTTATAAATGACCAAATACAAGTAAATATTCCACATCTTCGATTATGGTAAACATACAAACTCCTTTTCATTGCTCACTTCAAATTTGAATATACTACACAATAGAGCAACAACACAATCAATGCTCGATAAAAGTTTCTTTAAATTTTCAGCCTTGAAACTTCCCTCTTCAAATGGTCAACTAAAGATGTTAAACCCTTCATTTGAGCTTACATTGAGTCGACATCATCTAACTCGTCCATTAATGTAGGTGAAGGTTTATGTCATTTTTCAAGTAGCTGCAAGATCACTTCAGTGGCTTGACCGGAGAATTTGGCATCAACCCATTTGAAATATTTGCACTTTGAGCCTTCTCTATACCTGCTGCATCCATGGAATCTTCTTCCAGGATTTAACTGAGTCCAAGATGTTCTTCTCGGACTCGGTAACCCACAAAAACAGTAACACTCACCATCTAATTCGCTTTTTTTAATCCAATGTGAGCCGCTGCTAAAGCTTCCGCCCTCCATCTACAAGTGCGAGCTGATAATTAGGGATTTAATGCTATGATTTTCGCGGGTTAGGTATCCCGAATGTGAGCCGCTTCTGAGCTTCCGCCCTCCATCTTTCAATTTGGGGATTAGGGTTCTTATTTTGGGAAGAAGAAGCTGAATAAAACGGCGCTGTGTAGGTATCGTGAATAAAACGATGTCGTTTTATTGTTTGCACACTGACTGTACTCTCCGGCGAGCTACGTCGGCTTCAAATACTAATAAAAAATTGCTACGTTAGATTTCTAACCAATCATATCGGAGTTGGCACTTAAAAGATTGTTTTTCAAATTTTTTTGACACTTAAGTGATCCAAATGGAACTTTTGGCACCAAAGTGAGCTCCGTACACAACTTTTGGCATTTCTGCTGTTCTTGCCCCATCTCTACTTAGTCAAGCCGGTAGTTGGTGGCATCCTTGTGGTCTCTCAGTTCTCCGGTGGTTGTTAAGTTTCTATTTTACATGGCTAACCATACTAGGCGAGGATTCAGAACATGAAGCCGAGAATGATTCTTTACGTAGTCAACCCTAAAATTCAATACCTCCGAGAATAATGTGAAATCGAGAAGATCCAAAACAAGTTTTTGAGCTCCATGTTTTTTCTGCTTTTTCCCAACCTTTTTTTTAGTGTTTTTCAACATAGATACGTTGTGGAGCTCCAAACGAGTTAAAGAGAATGTCCGTGTTTACTGCATAAGTTATTGCTTGCTAGTCTAATGTCCACGGGTTGCGCAGCCAATTATAAATATTAGCCTTTTATATATCAAATAATGGTTCGAATTTTTTTTAATTAACCGATAAATCGATTAGTTGGTTTAAGTTGTAGGCATTATAAGATAGTTTTAGAACAAAAAATTTAATTTCCATTGCTTAAAATACCTTTCTATACATCTTCTTTATGTTGGATATTTCAACGGTTTCGAATTATTCAAAGCAATTGTTTTGTAACGGTTTTAGTGAAAATTATAACCGCAATCAATTTGTAATGGCTCCGTAATGTTAATTTGATTTATTTCTTTATTAACTCTATGTTTTACTTGCCTATAAAGAGAATTTCCAAATCACAATAAAAACATACCAAAAATAAGATATTCTCTCTTCTTTTTTTTTTTTTTTCATTTATTAGCTCGTTGTTGATCCCATTCCCTCTATTTATTCTAGGCGGAGCATAGAGAAAGATTGTTGTATCCTGGGAGGATAGCTGCTAAAGCCTATCGCATCAAGTTTCATATTTTGAATGGGCGAAATTATCCTTAAGGACAGTGCTTGCATGCCTAAGATAGTTTTGTTTTTATTTTTCATCTTCTCCAACACTCTATTTCTACAACAATCTTAAGGATAATGCCATTAGAGTTATTCTCTGGTTCTTGGCCAAATATGACATGATTTCCACGATCCGGCCTGATTTCCTAGTTGTCCGCGCTAAGAGGATTGTGAAGTGCGATAGAGGCATCACAAAGGTGAACTTAGAAGCATTATTTCTGCTCTACGCAACTCTTCTTGGAGTTCCTTGCTGAGAGATCTGCATAAGTTGCAGCCGAGAAGAAGAAGATCGTAAAGCTTGACCAGATAAGAATCGCCATCAAGCGGCATCCCAACAGTGATGAAATCCGTCAACCAAGAGCCACACCTACCAGGTCATTCCCTTCCAATTAAATTTCAAAATCGATTTCAATTCGTTCTGAACTTGTCTTTTGCTCCTTACTCTATTTTGTTCTGTTGGCGATCATAAGAAACCGGTGAAAGCATGGAAGCAAGAGAGCAAATAAGGGCATATAAAAGAATAATATATTCAGCAAAGGAGAGGTGTCATTGTTGCATCGTTGTTGCCCAAATTATTGTGGCCAGCGTTGCCGCCACTACCACCGTTGTTGCCACTGTCCTCTCACTCTCTCGCATCCAGCACAGGTGAAAATGCCTTTCAAGAGACATGTAGAGATTGGAAGGGTCGCTCTCATCAACTATGGTAAGCTCGTTGTGATCGTCGATATCGTTGACTAGAACCAGGGACACATGCTTCCTCTTTCTTATCGCAAGCTTGAAATAAACCCTTTTCCGGTGGCCATGAGGGGTTATCTTCTTTGAGTAAAAAGATAGCTAGAAACTTCATATATTGTGATATTCGCCATAATCTGATTAGTTGATGATTGAGAAGTGCTCGTTTGGGGAAGTTCAGGTGTTGTTCTTGGGAAAATTGTGTTGACGTGATGCTACGCTGGTTGATTATTTACTAAGAAATGCCTGTTCTTGGGTTGTGCGAGTTTTTGTAGTATAATATGGTTCTTAATCTCTTTTGCATTACCAGTAGAGTGATACACATACTATGTTTTAATTAATGACTGTCATAGTTGCAGCCATGAAATGCATTTTTCTAGTGTATATTGTTTAGATGCATATTTGAAGCAAGATCGAGCATAGTAGTATATGTTCCTTTTATGTGAGACCCTGGTAACTAGCACATACGGGTTGCAAACATTTTTTATGTTCATTAAAACTTCTGTTCTCAACACAACATTTGTTTTTCCTTTTTGAGTTTGTTACTAGTTATGGGGTGCAATGGGAACACAATATTAACCTGCCAAGTGAGAGAAAAATCAGTGTGATTGAGCTGGCAATGGAGTTACATTAACTTATCGGCATCTTTTGTGCGAAATGCATGAGAAACATTGGATGGGGAAAGGTCAAGCGACCAGTACATGAATATTTTCATCAGGACAATTCTACTTTCTGGTCGTGGTATACTTTTTAATGGCTTCGGTTGGCTTGCTAATATAATCTATTTTCACTATTTCAAGATGGCGGTAACTTTTTGATATTTAACCACAGTTTAGATATCATGTGTGGGATGTCTGCATTTCAAGATCGTGGTAATTCAGATGCATTCTTTATGCTTTTGTAGCTTTGAGTTGTTTTCCAGGTTGAAAAATGTGATGGGTATTGGTAACATGTGTTTCATTTGGTGGAAAAATGTTGTTTGATCTTGTTTCACTGGAATTTGGCTCCTGCGACGAAATATCTTTCACCAAAAGTCATTCTTCTACTTTTAATGAAAGGAGACCAGGTTTTATGGTGATTCTAGATAGGAGATATCCAAGCGAGTCACGGAATCAACTAGCTTGTACTGAAATGGTACAAACTTCAATTGTGACGAAAGTTAATTGACAACACGCCTAGAGTGTAGAATGGATATAAGTGTAAACAAACTTCACCAGCATTTGATCGGCGACAAGACTTGACTACATTGAAATATTACGCCGGAATTTAATCGATGACACGATACATGAATAAAGATACACGCCGGATGATGTTAATCTGAAGGCTACAGCTAAAGGCTAAGGAATTATATGTACTGTGCAGAAAATCTGAAAGACAACATTTTGTTTGATTTGTGCATGTGGTTCTCATTGGTTTACTGGTGGTATTTATAATGAATATGTGGTGATCGTCCTTCGATGATGTCCAGCGGTTATGCTCCCTGCAGTTATGCTTCTTCAACTAACTTCTGTCAACTTCGCCCATATTCATTTGTTTTCGCATAGTAACCGCTCTCAGGTGATGCTCAGTAACTTCTACCAACCTCATCCTGTCCTCCTTTACTTCCACGTAGTAGCTGTTCCTCGATGATGCGCATCAATAACTTCTGTTGACCTCATCCCTTCTCCTTTTATTTCCGTAAACCTTGTCCATGTTTTGATAACTGTTTCCCTCATGTGGAGACAGTTTTGTAGCCATCGATGATCAGCCCATAACTGGGTCTTCGAATGGTAACATAGTTCTGTCATATTCCAACACGTCTATGGTACGTAGGTGTTGCAGATTGAAGCACTATGGCACCATAGAAAACTCTATATTGTGTATTTCTTCGTTTGGAATTGAAAAGGACAAAAAACGTAAAATAGAAAAATAAGAAAAAGAAACTAAGACCAATACCAACAAACCAACAGTAGTTTGATTTTGACGAATTAGCCGAGCCGATGACCACGATCGAGAAGGACGCACGACGGAGTGAAGCTTAGAGAAAATAGGGGCTCTGACTTTCGGTAGACTTCACCGGCACAAGGATGTTCGAGACATGACTGACAAGCCCTTAGAGAAATAACAACTTCATCCGACACCGACCAGCGACCCACGAGATAGAACTACTCTCGGAGACAACAAGAGCATACTTGTGACAGTGACAAGCATATGCCAATTGGGCACTCTCGAAGATGACTACTTGTGGTTACTCTCGAAGATGAAGATACTCCAATGTTACATATTTACTTAACAATTTATCTTTATGATGTGTTACAATCAAGAGGTATTTATACCCGAACAATATATACAAGAAATCAACCATAGGCGGTTTCAAAACAATTCAACTGACATTTAGATTACTTTGGCGAAGGTGCGGAAAAATGTAAGAGGTAGAGCTTCGCTATACCAAAAAATCAAACCTTCGCAAGCTAGCTTTGTTTTAGCTATTTTATGGAGACTTCCTACCTCCATATTCTCGAATTATTAGTACTAGATGTAATTCCGGGGAATGCCCCTAAGCTGCTGTACTCCATCTGTTATATACTACTTACATTTTACACTAATATATATATATATATATATATATATATATATATATATATATACACACACACACACACACACACACACACACACAAGAAAGGAAGTAATCTAATCTGTAACAGCCCGAATTTCGATGTAATTCTGGGATCAATAGAACTGGCGTTATTTCGCATTTCATTTTAATAAGTCTCGCATAGAGCTGATCACTCTTGGGATACTAACCAATGCGATATGGCTAACTAGAAAACGGTACGTAGACCGGGGACCCTATCACGAAACGGATACCGATTACGAGAGATGCTGAGGAAATATTTTGGTCCAACGTGGGCCAATCTTAGGAAAGAGGAACGGATTGGATTTTGGCTAAGGCCAACGATGTACAATAGGGACGCAGGTGATTCTGCCAAACCGAAAGTACACATGGCCAACCAGTCCTGAACTTGAACGGAGCAATCATGACCCCTGGAACTAGTGATAATTTCTCATTCTCTCTCAATGATCGATGCCATCATGATATGGATAATCCTAGGTCGATACATGTAATAGCCACCCGTTAGTGAGAGACTCTGAAATTGAAGATTTAGCGAGTTTCGTTCACGGAATGGGGCCCGAATGTCAATGTCGATTTTCAAGGGCTTAAGAGATTATTATTGGAAATCTGACATCATATTATGTTGGCCACATGCGTTTAGAGTCATTATGACAAAAAATTGGAATTTCAGTCCGGGGTTGAAAAATTACGATTTTGCCCATCAGGATACCCGCGCCGCTTTTCGAGACCAAATGAGGTTATTTTTCGAGATCGACGCCATTTTTGGGTGGCCATGCATGCCAGGAAGGGCTTTGAGTAAAAATTGGAATTTTGGCGAAAATTGAAAAAATAATATTATTTTATTCTCGGAACTTCATAGCCAATTTTCGGGGGCTTAAGAAGTTGTTTTCGCGATTCTGATGCCACATTATGTTGGCCACACATATGGAGGGTTGATATGTGCGAAAATTGGAATTTCGCTCCGGGGCCGGAAAATGACGGTTTTGCCCCTAAGCTAATTTTGGGTCCGAATTTTTGGGAAAATATTTGGGATAATTAAGAGGACTTATCAGCTCAATTATTTGGGTCAAAGACCTTTTTGCCCCTTGCTTTTTGGATAAGATTTATTCTAAACCGTTGGATTATGGGTATTTTAGTCATTTGACCCGGATTGGCGACACGTGGCGCTTGGGGCTGCTATTTTTGACCAAGTTTGGACCAGCTTTCTCTCTCCTCAGCTCCCATTCGGCCAGATCTCTCTCTCTCTCTCTCTCTCTCTCTCTCTCTCTCTCTTTCTCCCGAAATCCCTCTTCTCCTCCTTGTTCCTCTCGGCCGAAGCTTGTCGGACTAAATTGCTGGCCATCGGAGCGCCGCCGCTGGCCACTGTGCTCCGCCGTCAACCCTCACCGTCCCCCAACCTTAGCCTCAGCCCCAGTCCACCTTTCTCTCTCTCTCTCTCTCTCTCTCTTCCCTTTTCTCCCCTGGAATCATCACTACCGCCGCGCCAGAGCTTCGCCGGAGCCCTATCAGCCGAGCTGCTGCCGTTGCGACCTCCAGTCGCCTGTGCGTCGCCGCCCGTCGCTGTCCGTACAGTGACCGTACGGTCCGTACAGCGTCCGTACGGTTACTGTTCATCGTCGGAGACTGTACGGACCGCCGCGCCCGTCACCGGTGCCCCGTCGGCCACCGTTTCCGCGCCGTCCGTACAGTGTCCATACAGATTTACTATTCACGTCCGTACGGAAAACACTGTTTACCACCGGCCGCTGTGATCCGTACGCCGTTCGCCGGGAATTCTGCCGCCGGTTTCACTATTCATCAGTGATCGATCGCCATTCCCCGTCGTCGTGTCCCCGTAGTAGGTGAGTAAAATTCCTAAACCCGGATAAGGACTGTTGGTGCAATTTTCTAGACTGGATTAGGGACATTAGTACTAGCAGGGAAAAATTAGAGTACCAACTGGTGAAGGTGATTATCGGGAAAAATGTCATAGGCCGATAAGAATTTATTGGAGAGCTTAGTTGAGTTGATTTACCAATTTTAGAGTTATCGGTGAAATTGCCGGGTATGCCCTGATTGATTGATTTTATATGAATTATGCTTAATTGTGGCTAATTATATGAAATGCGATTGGCCAATGTAGTAACGTTGAGTGCTTGATTGTATTGATGCTTATGGTGCATTGCATTGCATAACATGGACACGCATCGTGTGTGCCAAGAGTGTGGCATGTGGCAAAATTGTGCGAGAATGCGTGTTTGTCATGAGCGAGTGATCACTTAAAATACCCTGAAGCGTTTCACGCTAGATTCAGATAATAATGAATTATGTGATTACATAATGGCCTTTGGGTCATGACCTACGGGTCAATACCGACCTCATGCACTTTGGAGCAGGACGATGCTCGGTACGTCCGGAAGGCGACCATCCTCTTGCACTTTGAAGCAGGTTCTGGTTCGCAAGGAGATCAGTGTTGCGCCTCATGCACTTTGAAGCAGGCTAGAGACACTGGGCCAGATCGGTTGCTGCGCCTCATGTACTTTGGAGCAGGTTAGACGCACCGGGTTATGAAAAAGTGATGACTCGAGTCGTAATAATAATAATAATAAATTGGGCAAGTGTGCCAGTGTGGGCCAGTGGGTCGGAGAAATGCGCATAACATGTCGACGATAATTGCGTACATGATCATGCATTTATTAGCATGCGAGTGTGTGAGACTCAGTACTTAAGCATATGCTGTGATTTTTATATTAAACTGTCTAACCTGCAAGGTCAGAGAATGGTGTGATTATTGTGTGTTGTGATTTTGAATGCTTATTTTGGGGTCAGGAGATTGCACGCTAACCTAGCCTAGGTTTAGGGGTTGACCTTACTGAGATTCGTCTCATGGTGGTTTAAACCGAAACTTTTCAGACCCCCAGCTGTGAGGATGCAGAGACTACTGTCACTTTTTGGGATCCCTATGCAGATCCGCCAGTATACTAGTACCTACCCCTCAGGAAATGGAGAGGCCTTTGTGAGATACCGATCCGTAGTATACATAGACATAAGCGAGTATTACTACCAGGTGCAAGAGTACGTGGCATGGTGCCACCGAGATGCTGATGGTAATGTAGGAGGACCCCTCAGGACTTTTGATGCTCAGATTGACGAGACTAGGTTGTTGCAGTCGATCATAGCTGGCGGAGAAGTGATCGACCCCCAGGCCACGCCAGAGTGGATAAGGCAGTATGGAGAAGTGGACGAGGAGCCTAATGTAGTAGCTGAAGACCCTAAGCCGATGGATGAGGCAGAGGATGACGAGCCCGATGCGATGGAACATGATGTAGAGGAGGATGGAGAGGTGGCAGAGTTGGGATCGGATGAGGAAGGGCTCGAGCTTTACCTCGATCCGGAGCTAGAGTTGGACTCCGAGGATGATGGAGTAGAGGCCATGGATTCAGAGGAATCAGATCCTAGCGAGGAGGCCTCCGAGGAGTCATTGGATGATTTTGACGAGTTGTCCGATCCGGATTGGCAATCATAGGACTACCCTCTCCTTGACCGTAGCTAGTACCGAGGGCCACTACTCTTTGGATTGTAACCCTCTTCTTAGGTTTAGCTTGACCACCTGAGCCGCGTATCCCTTTTTGACTAAGCGGCTGTTGACCGGTTGTAGTCCCTTTTGCTGTACTTGTATATATTGTGTAAATGGTTTTTAATGGTAATATAAATGTGTAATTATTTTCTGTAGTGGTGCATGGCTATCTGTGGCTCATATTATAGTGTCCGGGTTTGTTTATTTGTTGCTTTCGCTCGTGCTTGATCTCATTTTGGGTGTGGGTCGGCGACGCTTCTTGGGACGTCGCAGTTATCGACAAAGGTAGGAATGTTACGTATCGTGGGGTTCGGGGCGTGACATAATCTAACAATGAAATTAGTTGTCCAAGGAGACGATGAAATGTCAAATAATTTCCCTAATATCTTATAATATCTCTAATAATATCTTCTAATAGGGAACTCTCTAAAGCCCATAAAAATGAGGACATATGAGAGAGGAATCCGGAAAATATTGTGCGAAATGGGCAAGTTCAAGAACAGAAAATTGCAGGGAGGAGGGGGAGGAAAACAGGGGACGCTTCAGCTTGGAAGCAGGGAGCTAGCAAAGGAAACGCCTGCTGATGGGGACGATTCTGTCTAGTGTTAACGCTCATTGTAGGACTCATGAAGTTACTCTGTGCACTCGTGTAGGGAATAGGAGCGGAAACACGTGTATGTCTGTCAGCTTTTCTTCATTCATTTGCGGATTTGTTGGTGCCAATTTATGTTACGCTGGCCAGACCAAGAAAAGTCGAACTTCAATAGACAGGATATGACCAGCCTAGCGAATTGGATAAGCTATGGTTAGTGATGAAAATAGAGATGGTAGTGCCCAAATCCAAAGGGTGGTTCAGTATTAGCACGATCAAGATATTGTGCTTCCAGAAGCAATGGATTTTGTATTTGATCCATACTCGTGGCAGCCTCTAGAGCCAAGATTGAATTGGAGATGGATTCGCTTTTCATGTGAATGGGCCTGTTTTTTGGATTGGAGATAGCCGACGGACAAAAGGTTGTAAGTATCGCATGATCTACTAAAAGAAAGTACCTTTTGATCGCTTGCTAAAGCTTGATAAATAATTGAAAACTAAAATAGTCTACCGATTGATGGTAGTTCTCTTGTTAACGTAGGCTTCTGTCCACTTAAGCGTTCCACCTATTCGAGTAATCTTGACTGGTGTGCAAATGATTCTTATTAACGGACTCAATTTTTTTTTTTTTTTGATATTGAAAGGGGTGAAGCCCAAAATAGACTCAATTTAATTATATCGTAATTGTACTGCGGGTATGCATTAGGAATGTATCTGCTGGGCTGACTTCCATGGTAGAAGCAAGGTAATTTACCATGTCCCAGTTTTCGGAATAATTATTCAAAAAGTGCGAAACTTATTGTGCAGTGACCAATTTAATTCTAAACCTTTTAATTGTACTAAGCCATTGCCCGCGGCGGGCAAAGGCTTTGTGGTCCTTGCCCATGGGCCGGCGGCAACCCTGTGGAAGAAAAGAAAAGAATTTAAAAATCAATAAAAAAATTTATAAAATTTCAGAAAATTTAAAAAAATTGCAAAAATTATCTATGTTAGCATCAGCCATCTCGCGTAAGATGTTCAGTGTTCATGTCAACGATTTTTTATCAAAATTAGCCGAAAAGACTGAATTGACAAATAATCAAAAGATTTAGAGCTAAATTGGAATAATTCAAAAGTTTAGAACTGAATTGGCCGTCATACAATATATTTATGATTTTTTGGACAATTTTCCCCTTAATTTTCTTTGTTTTTTCCACATTAAGTAGTGTCATCTTGCACAAAGTCACGACCATATGCAAGATTCTCTTTGAATAAACGTCTAGTGCTTCTTCTTTTTTCTATTTTTTTTTGAGTAGAAGAATGTCTAGTATTGACCAAGACTAATTTCTAAGTGGTGTTGGGAATATTTTTCGGCGAGTACTTAAAAAAAGGTCTGATCGAGTCTAGTCGAGTCCATAGTAATAGTTGAACTAGACTCAACTCGAAAATTCAAAACTAGATACTCGATTCAAACTCGATCTCATTGAAGCTCAACTTTTCCGGATCAAGCTAGTTTGACTCTTGAAATTCTTTTTATAAACTTGAAATGATCCTGTTTGATTCAACTTGATTATTATGAATGAGTTTTTATCGGAGTTTGATTCAAGCTCGAGCTCAAATTCCACTTCCATAAAATCGGAACTGATGTGGCTTGGAATTGACACAGTCTTACATTTGAACTCGTAAATAATTCAGACGAGCTCAAGTAGCTTGATTGGTTTGCACATGAAGAAGCAATTAAAACCTGATTTTGAATAAGCATGTGAGATAATGCTGGTCGAGCACATATTCGTTTCAATCTTGAGTGTTGTGTATCTCATTCTACTAGAGTTTTGTCTTCAAAAATTGGGTTAAATATCCTCCTAACTTATAATGTTTGTGCGATTGGGTCCTCAAGATGGCAAGCCATTACCACTTCGACAGTAGCTGGAGTTCCCCATGACCGCTTGTCTAAACGTCAAGCCTCTGATAAGTCCTTCACATTTTCCACTAGCAAGGTGGTGGTTGCAGCAACCATGTCCTCCACGCCTTTTTCTCGTCTCTCGCTTTTCCACCTCTGTCTTCTACATTATTAACGAAACTAGTTTCTTTTGATTTTAACAATATTGACTTTTACCTTTTCAATAATAAAAAAAATCATCCTACCATACCACATCAACATACTGAGAGTTATTTAAGAAGGACTTGATTGAGAATGGGGTAGAATTAGAGGAGTTGATTCCAAAAAAATTTGAGAGATCCAATTGCACAAGCAACATAAGTTAGGGGGCTAAAAGCGAACTTAATCTTTGTAAATTATATTTCCACTAGCAAGGGAACACCGGTTTACTAAGGCATACAAAAATTTAACAACTGACAATAAAAGTGCTAAACTAATTGATAATGAGAATAGGAAAATATATCCGTAAAGTTCCGATAGTGTAATGTAATCTCTATCTATTGAAAACAAATAGTAGCCATTTTTCGTTATAAATTTCGGGGTTAATACCATGAAAAACCCAAATCTGGTACATTTGTGACAATTTTATCCAAATTAATTTTTTTATTATCAAAAACCCCAAATTGATACACTTGTAGCGAATTTATCCTCAGTTTGTTTCCATTAAATTTTACCATCAAATTGATTTGTTAAATGATACACGACAGTTAACTGATATAATGGTTTTATGTTTTACCCTCCATTTGCCACATGTGTACCAGTTTGTGATTTTTGTGGTATTAATTCAATTTAACGGAAATTAACGGAGGGTAAATTTATCACAAATATACCAGTTTGGGATTTTTGGTAGTTAAAAAATTAGTTTGGGATAAATTTATCACAAGTGTTCTGGTTTGGGATTTTTTGTGGTCAAAAAAATAGTATGAGATAAAATTATTACAGATGTACCGGTTTGGAATTTTTCGTAGTATAAGAAGCATGATGAATGAAAATAGGTTTCCACATGGGCCTGGGATTCATACCCAAGAACGAGTGGAAGCCTAAAAGAAAGTGGTGGATGCGGCCCATTCCTAGGGACGGCTTCATCTTCTCTCCCAAAAAATTACAAAAAGAATAAAAAGGAGTAACGTCAAAATAAACACAAGATATCATATACTTTATGAGGTCAAAGTTTCGTCCTGAAATGTTCAGGGGAATCAAAAGCAAGGATGATATTTTCGCCAACATAATGGGCCCAAAACCCCAGCCGTGGCCCGTACCCATAAACGGGTACTCAGAAATGGACCACGAAGGACTGCCAAGAAGAATACGATGACTCTACTGCTCTAGCAATTAGGAATTTGGTGATGATATGTTTTTTGAAGATCATTAAGATGAATCTATTGCTCTAGCAATTAGGAATTTGGTGATGATATTTTTTTTTACGATCATTATTAAGTCCACTGCTAATGTCAAAAGATAGTTATGCATTCACTGTTGGAAGAGTGACATACGTATTTAGATTTTGAAAAACGAATTCTTCCAAATGTTAACCATACACTGGTAATGAACCTAATGAAATTCTAATTTTTTAATTAGAAGAAAAGTAAAATTTCATTTTCCTCCTCCACTTGTTTGAATTCTGAGAGCGCTCGTAAACAAGTTATATGCGATTTATGTTTTTATAATGATGAACATGATTGAAGGGCAATAAATTGACATATAGGTAGAAACTTAACATGCAAACATAATGAATTTTTTTTTTCTTTTTACATTTGAAAAAGCAAGTGAGTTACAGCTTAACAAATGCTAGGTATAATCACACTCTTGCTCTGTACATGGTTCCTATCAATATATCTTGATATTTTGTCGGTGATTATACTCAAAAGTTGTCATTGATTGACAATTTCTTTGGTTTAGTCTTTCGAACCAGATGGAGGTCCTCACAATCTCATCAACGAAATATCCCAATTGTGCTGGATAGGAGAATGGCGTGGGTTCCCATTCCCATTACTATGTTGACCTCTATCTCCATGTCCCCATGATTTTATTCTTAGTGCTACAGTTTCCCCTGCTATTCCAAACGGTTAAATCCACTTATGGACCCAGCATCTTTCGTTCTGAGGGCATTTGGAAGTGAGGCATAATTATTGGAGGAGACCATGATATTGACGAATTTGATTTGAGGCTATAGGTCTCCACTATAGTTGGTTGTAGTGAGGCCAATGCGATATTTAATGTATTTCCTCAAAGTGTGTGAACTATTACCATGCAAAGTTATGTTTCCCTACTAAGTTACCAAAGATCTATCTATAGAAGGTTTGATCAATTTAGATTTTCAGCCTATAGATATTTCAAAACAGAATCTACATATACAAAAATAACAATCAAAATATGCGCAATCATGATATATAACCTTTTACAAATTAGTTATCCCATTTGTGATAACTATATGATATAGGTATAATTAACAGGGTCCCATATAAAAAGAAAAGCTGTAATTAGCTATAGGTTCAAAATAAGCCCACCGGCCACCATGAATGTGCCTTTACCATGTCAATGGCATTGTCCAAATTGAACTCTAAATACGCCCAGCAGTTTTTGTTCTAGGATATAATTAAACAATCATTTCGCAGATAAATTATAATCACACACTGTAAATTTCAATTTGAGTTATTCTCCACGAGAACCAAAGAGCAAAAACGTCGTTGTATTCGTCTTCACTATCATCATCATCATCATCTCAGCAGGTGTTGAAATGTTGAACAGTCAATGGAAGAACTACATTGGGGAAAAAACAACCTTGGAATGAATCACGCCGCTTTTCTGTAACCGTGCACCTTCGTCCAACATCCTTCAACACACTTTTTCTTGAGGCAAAAGAAGGGCAAAGAAGGCCAAATTGCAATTCGATTTTGCCAACGTGCGACGACTTTGAGCTAAAACTCAAATGAAAATCGAATTTCGATATGCTCAAAGGCTGCGTTTTTTATCCCCCTTGATATTCCCTGCATGAGATGTCGATGGCGTTGTCCAAATTGAACTCTAAATACCGCCCAACAGTTTTTGTTCTTGTATATAATTAAACAATCATTTTGCAGATAAATTATAATACACTGTAAAAGTCAATTAGAGTTATTCTCAACGAGAAGCAAAGAGCAAAAATGTTGCTGTCTCCGGTAGAGGCGAGCTTTGCCAAAGGGTGGCGAGGTCGACATCGCTAGCCTGTGCCTCTCGCCGGACTGGCCAAAGGGAACAAGCACAAAAAAAAAAAGAAAAACAAAGAAAAGAAAAAAGGGAAAAAATTATTAAAATATTAAAAAATTATTAAAAAAAATAGCCACGTCAGCGTTGGCTTGACAGCCGGTAGCCACATCTGTGTTGGTCGGCCAAAATTGGGTGAATGGACAGAATTGGCATAAATATAAAATGTATATGACTGAATTGGCAAAATTGAAAGATTTAGGACTGAATTGGCAAAAATGCAATAGGTTTAGGATTTTCTGGACAATTTTTCCTTTTAAATTTCCCAAACAAGCTAAACTCAATTTCAGTACTTCCTTTGTCTAAAGAGAAGGCGATTGCAACTTGTTGAAAAAACATGTCGACATATTACCTTCCAAAGGACGAGGATCTTCCGTGCCTACATAAATAGAGCCATCTACCCATCATCAACGCATCTTCTGGCTTTCATAAGAGCGATTTTCTAAAATTTGCCGGTCTCTGCATCTGTTTTTCCCGAACGAAAAAATAGCAATGACAGACCTCTTCAGTGCGTACAAGATGGGCAAATTCAACCTCTCACACAGGTGTGCATTGGTACTCTCCATCTGATAGTAGTTGTTCTCGCCCTCCGTTTTTCGATTCTTAATGGGTCATGTGAGACGAAACCGAGTCATGTTTGGCGTGGCGGCACAGGGTGGTGCTCGCGCCTTTGACAAGATGCCGAGCCTTGAACGGAGTGCCTCAGCCGGCACTCGCCGAGTACTATGGACAGCAGTCGACGGAGGGAGTTCTTCTCATCAGTGAAGCCACAACCATCGCTCAAGAGGGAATTGGGTACTTTTCATGTTTATGCTATTCTTTTTCAATTAACTTTCAGATTGTAGTCGGTTTTTTATACCGTATATATACATTGATAACATGACATATGATGGTCGATCATAACTTTCTTCTTTATACTTGAACCTTAGAACGTCCCGTAGATTATTGTGAGAAAAATTGAGACTAAATCAAATTATTTTGTAAGAGTTTGGAATAGAGGCAATTGAAGATGAACAGGTTGATCAATTCGGTTTGGTTCTAACCCAGTTTCAGTTTAAGATCTAATTAACTATTCAATAATGACGTAAAAAATTAAAATGTTTGTTTATTCTATTAACGTTGTTTCTAGCTAGGTGAATCACCTTATTAAAATGTCCGAGCTATATTAATGCCAAATGAGTATAGGTATCCACATGTTCCTGGAATTTACACCGAAGAACAAATCGAAGCATGAAAGAAAGTGGTGGATGCTGTTCATGCCAAGGGTGGTCTAATTTTCTGTCAATTATGGCACGCTGGTCGGGCATCCCATAAAAGTAATTTCTTTAATTTTTCACTATATACGAAATTTCTCTCTCGATTAATCCATTTTTCTACATTGGCATCTTGGGAATTAGAGTTATATTATTGCTTGGTCATAATTTATTTCTCGTTTATAAGTATATCAGCCTGGTTGGGGTGCACCAATCTCGTCAACCAACCGGTCCATATCGGAGAAGTGGAAGATACTCATGCTTGATGGAACCAAAGACAATTTCTCCAAACCTCGAGCATTGGAAACATGTGAAATTCCGAAGGTTGTCGAGCAATTTCGTCAGGTAGCAATCAACTCCATCCGAGCAGGTTAGGCTACGAGATTTCTTGTCTTAATTCATTCATGTTACTTACTTTTGACAACACGTGATATTCAAGATTTTCAACTTATGTAATCTTTCTCGTTTAAGTGCTACGAATAAGGATTCATATAGAGATTGCAATGAACAGAGTCGAGGGGTCACAAGAAAGTGACTCAATAGTCATAGTGCAAATTCCGTCAAAAAGGGGGACTCGGTGCACTTAAAGACGAAAAAGAAAGAACGTTTCTAGCAGTCAAAGTTGAATATATCACTCTATAAACACGTGGCTTGGTGAGATTCTATCATGAGAAATGTCCATTCCAAAAATTTACATATTTAGATGGAGGAGACTATACGAATATAAGACACATTATAACCACGTAGTCTTATAATCACTGGGCAAGTTCTGTGAGATTACACTTAAAAGCTATATGAATTTTAGCTACCCTAAAGCCAAAGTGCACTCGACATGTTGTCACGATCACATTCATAGATCCACATAGCTCCCATCCGACCCGATCGTGACCATGTGTCCATTAGGCATTGCCTAGTCCATCTATAGAAGTATTTTGCATGGTCCTGACTTATATGGATCTGAGCGAATTATAATGTTCTAACATTTTATAAGTTGGTAACATGGCGATCATTTGACATCAATGTTGGACAAACGTTAGGTTTTGATGGGATCGAGCTCCATGTGGCACATGGCTATCTCATCGATCTATTCCTAAAGGATGGAATCAACGATAGAACAGATGAATATGGTGGTTCAATTGAAAATAGGTACAGATTCTTGATGGAGATTGTTCAAGCGGCAGTTGCAGCAATTGGCATCGATCGAGTTGCAGTTAGATTTTCTCCCGTGATAAATTATGTTGATGCCACGGATTCTGATCTGCTCAACCTAGGACTTGCAGTGATCGAACAAATCAATACATTCTAGGCTAATATGGGAATGAAACTTGCTTATCTCCATGTAACTCGACCTCGATTCATGACATCTCCTGAACAAATTAGTATAGAAAATGAAGAAGCCAAGTTAATGTGTACTCTAAGAAGAGCTTATCAAGGTACATTTATGTTGGCTGGCGAATTCACTCGAGAGCTAGGGGTGAAGGCTGTGACCGAAGGGCATGCGGATTTGATATCGTACAGTAGAATTTTCATTTCTAATCGCGATTAAGTATATAGGTTCAAGATTAATGCACCATTAAATGAGTATGTCCAAGAGAACTTTTATACTCGTGACCCTATTGTTGGATACACGGACTATCCTTTTCTTAGCCAAGAAAACAAGGACAAGGAGTCTCACGTGGAAAAAGTATGTTCTTGAGAGAACTAGATCTGTATCAAGTGTCTAATTAAGGGGTAAAGGTATTTGGTGTAACTCGGGTCTATTCCTTCCTGCAATGTTATCTATCTGTTTCTCAAAAAGTATTCTTGCCTCCACTTAGTCGTTTTATGTAGTTACGTTTGCATCCTGCGGAAAGTGTTAGAAAACATATAATTACTATATAATTCGATAAGTTGTATTTCGGCAACTTCAGTTATTCACCAATGATTGTCTCGAACAGGTGCCGATCGAACATCATTCTCTAACATATAAAAACTGATTCGTTAGCACTAATTTCTCTATGCTTCTCAAAGAACCTTCATCCTCTTTTTATTGACACAACCGAATAAGTCTCTTAAACATTGAGAAGAGTTTTTTTATTTTGGTCATGCATTGAGAAGAGTTTAAAGCGGGTCAAATTTCACAAAAGTCGCCAACAGACCACTTCCCCAGCTATATATAATAACAATCAGAAGACTGATGGTCCAATCCAATTAACTAATAAGCGTCAAATTCAGGATTTCTTTACAAATTCATTAAACCACTCCATATCGTTTTCTCAGCCGTAGACCAAATGGCAGATCACTTTACGCCCTATCAGATGGGTAGGTTCAATCTCTCCTACAGGGCAGTCCCGTTACTATATCGTTTCGAATTCGTGGTACTAGTATTTAAGCCCGCGCTGCACACGTGCATACTTAGTCTCTCGTTTCAAGATGCAAAATTTGGATTGCCAAAAAGGAAGGGAAGTCTCCTAAATATTCATGTTAGATTTCATGAAACCTGTAGATTGTGGAAGTTGAGAATCAATGGAGTAACCAACAGGTGGAAGTTACCTGCCACTGAAACATGTGTATTTCTGGTTTTTAATCTTTTATTAGCTGCTCTTTTGTTTTAGTAGGCACATTCTATGGAAGGTATTAAACTAGAGACCCAATGCACTCGTTTAGTTTTAATATTGCATTACATTAGATTGGATAAACTTTGATAATCATGAGAACCTTTTTCCAAGTTGATGAAGAAAAAAACTAAATGTGAACTGTGGGGGGTTTCTCTACCTTCGAAGTGTAATTTTTGAATTATCCTGTGATTGGTAACTTCAGATGATTTTTATTAGATAGAACATCTTGTTCGTCCTGAAATTCAAAAAAAAAAAACACACACACACACACAAGATTAATGACTAACCGTTTTATGATGAATCTTGGTAAAAGTATAAGTGACATTCCGAATTTCGATTCACTTGAGATCTATGAAATGCATGATTTCATTAATGCACTTGTAGTAAATCTTGCCTAGAACTAATCATTTTTGGGATATTAATCATTAGGGAAAGACTAATTAGGGAATTAGATTAGCGCGACCAAAGAACATGATCATGGACTGGCTTTCGACCATAAGAATTGTTGAGGTGATGTTTTGGGCTAGTATAGACTGATTCAAGGATGGTCACGGATCAATTTACTAATATCATATAATTGGAAAGCGGGTGATTCCGTTTCGCCATAATATAATATTGGTGATTGACCCTAAACTTATTCCAAATGATTGCATTCTTCGAAACTAGTGATTGATCATCGCAATTACATGACAATCGAGGTCACCATGGTTTAAGTCTACTCAAACGTGACTCGATTGAGTATCAACCACGGGTCGAATATATGAATTTTCCCGAAAGTCACCCGTTAATTTGAGATATGCTCAAGTCGCGTTGATTTGGATTTAGCTATTAATTAGAAATTGAATTTGGGTATCGAAAATATCGAAAGTCACAACAATTAATTGGACGATGTTATTATTAGCATGGCTAGCTTCAGATTTGTTCAGATTCATCAGAACATCGAAATTTTGGCCAGAAGTGGAAAATGACCGTTTTGCCCTTGGGCCTTTGTGAAGGCTAAGTATACAAGTGGAAGCGCATATTGGACATTTCGCCCCAACTTTAGAAGCCATAATTTTTGGACAATTTTGCCCTACCCTTTTTGTTTAATTCTCATTTTACCCTTGGATATTTTTTTTGTGAGAGTTTATCTAGGCCGTCGATTTTAAAATAAAATTGAATCATGGCCGTCGGATGGAAAGTTGAGAGGAGGGAGAGATGGTAATTTTGCTTGGGTAGACTTTGACTAGCTTTTTATTTCTTTTTCTCTCTCTCCCCCTCACTTCTCATGCCTCTCTCTCTCTCCCTCACTTCTTAGCCGAACCACCCTCCCCACCGCCACCATCCACCTGTCGCCACCGCAGTTTCGTCCATGGCTGACGTGAGCTACAGGTGCTCTTCTTTGTTCGGAGCTGTCGCCGCTGCCGTTTCTTCTCGTTTAGCCATCTTTGAGTGCTTGATCTCACGTAAGATCTCGTGTAAGTAATATCCTAAACCCCGTTTAGGATAATGGTTAAATTCGGGTTAGTTTGGGCATGATTTGATGAAATTTTGGGTTGTTCGAAGGTAATTTAGCAGATTGAGTTGGTTGTGATGTTTGGGTGAAATTGTGATATTTTTAGAGGTTAAATCGAGATTAGAATAGGTTGATTTGATCGTTGGATTGATTAGAAACGATTGTAATGACCATAGCATGAAAAATGAGCTCAAATATGATGTTTTGATGATTTACGTGGCGTGGTTGAATTGATGTGCTTAGCGTGGTTAGATTGAATGCATGAATATGTGTGAAATGTATTGCGTAGTGAATCGGGGTTGATGGCGTAAGTGCGACCATTCTTGATTGATGAAATATGGTGCAAAATGCGAAAATTGTGTTAATTGTGCTCGTGCGAGTTGAAGTGGTGAAATTGTGAGTTAATGTGGCTCATTGGTAGCTTGAATATCTTAGGTGACGTGTGCAAATTGGTTGTGTGAGATTGATATGTGATCGGGTGCTTGATGTGTTGCACGAACATTAAACACCTTAAGACATTTTTACTCGAGGTCCATATAATAACTAAAAAATGTGTGTACATGCGATCACCTAATCCCTGAGGTGTGTTTATGCGGAGAATGGAACTTGTCCTGAGATGTGTTGACGCGAGTTGAGGATTGATTGATCATTTTTTAGCTTGAGACGTTTTGACACGGGCTGTGGAAAGAGATTGGACATGAGGCGTGTTGACGCGGGTCGAGAATTGATTAATCGGTTTTTAGCCTGAGGCGTTTTGACGCGGGCTATGGAAAGAGATTGGATTTGAGGCGTGTTGACGCGGGTCGAGAATTGATTAATCGTTTTTTTGAGCTTGAGGCGTTTTGACGCGGATTGTGGAAAGAGATTGGACCTAAGGTGTATTGACGCGGGTTAAGAATTGATTAATTGTTTTTGAGCCTAAGGTATGTTTCCACGGGCTGTGAAAAGGTTGGACCTGAGATGTGTTTACGCGAGTCAGAAATGAGTTGGATATGTGTGCTCGATTGTGATGGTAAACGCGATATATGTGTTGACAATTGAAAGTAATTAGATTGTTATACGAACTTTGGTATGGATATGGATTGATTGGTATTGATAAGTGTTTTATTATGTTGATTTCAAGTTATGTTTGAAATCGCACGTAAGGTTTTGTGTGTATCAAGGAGAGATGGTTGTGCTTGCGATTTTATGGTATGCTGATTTTATGATCTAAGTGTTTGAACTGGTCCGGAGGTACGTGTTAGCCTAAGTAGGATCTAGGGTATTCGCTTGCTGAGAAGTGTTCTCATAGTTTTATTTAAAATCATTTCCAACCCCAGACCTGGACCATGAACAATCCGCCGCTACAGCGTTTTGGTATACCGATGCAATTTGGCCACGCGTCGGTAAAGTACCCTATAGATGACCAATATACTTGGATTAAATACACTAGTGTGATTCAGGTAGACATAGGTGTTCAGGAGTGGCAGTCTCATAGTTACACTGCTTGGACCTTTCGAGATGGATTAGACGAGTTTGGGCAAGTTTGAGGTTTCGATGCCCCCTTTGATGCAGTTGGGGACTGGGATCCAACGGCCATTCCTCCCCTGATGGTGAGGTGACTAGCATGGGCATTGGCTATGAGCAGTCGGCCCCTTCACTCACACTCACAAAGTCCGCACCTATGGAGGCCAATACTCAGCCAGAGCCCGAAGTGCCGTATCAAGAGCCGATTCTGATGGATTTAGCCTTAGATGAAGAGCTGCTAGTCCATTTTGATATCAACGGTTGTCAGTGCGGAGGTTTGATGGTTGCCGTGGTTTGTAATGAATTTTGTAATTATAGCGGGTGTAATGAAGTGATTGGTTGTTTAGTTAATTATCCCTCCCTGTTACCCTTCTTGATCATTGTTTGGTTGTGTGTGTTATCGTTTCCGCCGTGTTCGAACTCTAATGTGTTGGTTTGGGTTGGCGACGTTCCTGGGACATCGCACTAATTCGATCGATTTAAGGGTGTTGCACTCTCGTTGGAGTTCGGGATGTGACAGTATAAGCCCATTGTCCTTAGACCCAGTCTAACGTTGAAGACTTACCGGCTACTAGCATGTTTAAGCAAATTTATTTTCAACATGGACCCTATCTAATACCAACATCTTGCTATTTTAGCATTTTTTCCTCAGAAGAGTTACTAGAAGTTTGGTCAAGATTGTTCTGTTCTTAAAATTTATCATTGAGCTTATGATGCATGATAAATGAAAAATTGGTTTCGACGTGGGCCCGGGATTCACGCCCAAGAACTCGTGGAAGCATGGAGCCAAGTGGCGGATGCAGTCCACTCCCAGGGATGGCTTCATCTTCTGTCAATTGGGTAATGCCTTAACTGCGTCGCATCGGGGTTAGGACAAAATAAACACAAGAGATTATATTATATACTTTATGAGGTCAAAATTGGTCCTGAAATTTTCACAGGAATTAAAAGCAAGGATGAGATTTTCGCCAACATATTGGCCCCAAAACCCTAGCCGTGGCCCCTACCCATGTACAGGTACTAAAAAATGGACAACAAAGGACTGCTGAGAAGAATAAGATGAATCCTTTGGTCTAGCAATTAGGAATTTTGTGATGGTAATTTTTTAGGATACATTATCGGGTCAACTGCTAGTGTAAAAAGATAGTTATCCATTCATACTTGGATGAGTGATATGTGTGTTTAGATTTTGAAAATCGAATTCTTCCAAATATTAACCGTATAAATGTGTAAACTGGGTTTTACATTGGTAGTGTACCTAACGAAATTCCAATTTTTTTTCCAAGAGAAGAAAAAATAAAATCTCATTTTCCTCCTCCATTTGACATTTAAAATGTTTGAATTCTGTGAGCGCTGGTAAACAAGTTACATGCGGTTCACGTTTCTATAATGTTGAAAATGATTGATGGGCAACAAATTGACATATAGGGGGAAACTAAACATGCAAAAATAATGAAATTTTTTTCTTTTTACATTTGAAAAAGCAGGTGATTTACAGCTTAACAAATGCTAGGTATAATCACGCTCAAGCTCTGTACATGGTTCCTACCAATATATCTTGATATTTTGTCGATGATTGTACTCTGAAGTTGTCACTGATTGACAATTTCTTTGGTTAGTCTATCGAACCCGGTGGAGGTACTCACAATCTCATCAACCAAACATCTTCTCGAAACCTCGAGCGATGGGCACAATTGGAATATTGGAGGTTGTGGAGCAACTTCGACAAGCTGCTACAACTCCATTCGAGCTGGTGAGTCCAAATATTTTCTCGATTTATTGCCTTCGCTAAGGAAAAATTGATTGTTATGGTCTCGTAATGTGATCCGATGGGCATGTCATTAAAGTGGAAATCGAACTTAGGAGCAGTCACGTATCAACGTTATGCAGTTTATAAATTTTATTTAATTGCGGTGTGTATGGAGGATATAGAGAATGAAGCGAGAAAAATTTAAAGGTAAATTTAAGGCTAGAATAAACCAAAAGTTGGTAAAGCAAAAGACTGTAACTTAATCAGAGTAAAATTGGGAAGTCATTCAAGTAAAAACTAATACTTTTAAATGATGGTCAATTAAAACGCGACAAGGGTTAACAAGATTCGATGACTGGCCTCTGTGGATCAACGAAAACCCAGAGGTCTTACCATCCTTAGACTTCATCGCGGTGATTTTGTGGCTGGCGGAACCACTTTGTTTTTCGGAATCAGAACCCAAGTCCAGAGCATCTCAAACAATCAGCAATTACTTTGCATAAGGCAAAAGGACACAAAAAGTGTCGTAAGTTGTATACAAAGATCACTTTGATGCCATAACTTTTTTTCGGATCACTTTGGTGCCAAATTGGAGGAAAATAGATCACTTTAGTGATTCTGGCCAAAAAGCTGATGTGGCATTTATATTTTAAAAAAATGGTCTAACTTGTACACGTAAAAATTATGTGACTTTTTTCAATTTTTTTTATCTTTTTTTTTCCGAACTTTTTCCCGGTTGCCAGTTCGGCGATTGGCCAGAGGGGAGGGCCGGCAAGGGCGACCTCGCCGGCCTTTGGCGAAGCACGCCCCGCTGGCCACCAACAAGGGCAAGCCTCGTTGGCCCTTGGCTAGGCGAGGTCGCCTCGCCCAGCAGAGGCGAGGCCTACCTCGCCGTCGCCTGGGTCGCGATTGCGAGGTCTCCCCTCGCCTTTGCTGGGCGAGGTGAGACCTCGCCATCGTGACCCAGGCGATAGCGAGGTCGGCTTCGCTAGATCTGGTGAAGCTCACCCCGTCGGATAGCGAGGCCGACCTCATTGTCGCTTGGGTTGAGGCGACAGCAAGATCAGTCTCGCTAGATCTAGCGAAGCTTGCCTCGTCGACCACTAGCAAGCTTCGCCAGATCTGGCGAGGCCGACCTTGCCATCGCTTGGATCGCGACGACGAGGTCTCGCCTCGCTAACAAAGGTGATCGCTTCCTCTCGGCGAGGGTCGCGGGCCCTTGGCAGGGGCCGGCGACCCTCGTCGTCTACTCCACCCACTGCTGCCGGCCCTTCTCGGTGGTGGTGTGGTGGCAGTAGCAATGGCGAGGGAGCCCTCGTCGTTGCGGAAATGTTTGATATTTTTTTAAATATAATATAATTTTTATTTTTCTAAAAAAGTACACGTCAGCGGACTAAACGGCGTTGTTTTTGGTTTTTAATGCTGACTGGACCTCTTCGGCGAGCCATGGACCTATCTAGTGAGCCATGTCGGTGTCACGTAGAATTTTCGACAAGCCATGTCAGCATTAACACTAAAGTAATTATTTTTAAAAAAAGTTAGCATCAAAGTAATCCAAAAAAAAGTTATGGCACTAAAGTGATCTCTGTACACAAGTTATGACATTAATAGTGTTATTTTGTCCTTTACATCGGAACATTTCGTTGGGCAGGGAACTCGAAGAAGAGTGAAGAACGAAACATAGAATCACCTCGAAGATGGAAACCCTCGAACCTAGGCACGCTCAAAGTGAACATAAATGAGAGATTTTTGTGGGACTACTGTCAATAGTTAAAAGCTTAAGCTATCAGAAGAAGACGTTGTTTAATAGTTAATTATTCTAACACTTCTTCTCGCGCTTTTTTGTTTTTGCCTAGTACTAAGCATGGACATATTTAATTAGAAAGGCAAATTGAGTTAGAAAGATTTGAATTCAAGACCTCCTGACTTTAATACCATGAGAGATTTTTTGTGGGACAGTAGCCAACTGTTCTAAAAGTTTAAACTGTTAAATGTAGGTATAGTTTAATATTTAATTACTCTAACAATCGACGGATCTTTTGTTGAAGAAACATATGAAGGAGCAATTGTGTGTGTTTGTAAAGACTAAACCGGACGCCTCATTAATGGATTTGCCAGATCTATGCGTATCGCCTCAGCTGCGCAGGTAGAGTCATTGGCGTTGGTTGAAACCTTAAAATTTCTTCTTGCACAAAGTGAAGAAACCCTAATCTTGAAATTTGACCGTCGCGAACTAATCTACCTCTCTTAGGCACAACTCAACCGAAGTGGGAGGTTAAGGAGGCGCATGGAATTCATTCTGGAGTAGAAATTCTACTTTTGAATGTATTCCGGAACAGAAATGCGTTTGTTAAAATATTTTCGAAATGCATTCTAGAGCAATTTTTGCATTCCAGAATAAAAATGCGTTTGATAAAAATACTTGATTCCAAAATGCATTTTTGATTTCAAAATGAGTTTTGGGCAAGAAAAAGAGAAGTTACTTTTTGTAACTTCTCTTTTCCAGAATACATTATCCCTATTTTCTCTCTTTTTCTCACTAATTTTTTTTTTCAAAAAATGCATAAAAATTGAAAAATTCATAAAAATTTCCAGAAATTTAAAAAGTTAGATTTCGGAAAAATAGGAAATTTGATGAATTTTTTCAAAAATTATAAAAAAATTAAAAATTTCAAAATTTTACAAAATAGCTTAGAATACTTTTGAGCACTCACTTTGAGTAAAATTTAATTTTTTAAAAGTGCCAAAAAAATCAATAAATTAAAAATTTCAAAACTTCACAAAATGGCTTAGAATATCTTTGGGCACTCACTTGGAGTGAAATTTAATTTTTTTTTGAGGTACCCAAAAAAATCAAAAAATCATAAATTTCAAAACTTCACAAAATAACTTAGAATACCTTTGGGCATATATTATAAGTGAAATTTAATTTTTTTGAGGTGCCCAAAAAAATTAAAATATAAAAAAATTTCAAAACTTCATAAAATGGTTTAAAATACCTTTGAGCACTTACTATGAGTGAAATTTAATTTTTTTGAGGTGCCCAAAAAAATAAAAATAGATTTATGTTCCAAAAATCAATTTCTGGAGTAGAATTAATCATGTTTTACCAAACATATTTCTCCTCTGGAAATCAATTTCTAGCAAGAATTTCAAAAATCAATTTATGGTAAGAATTTGATTTCTAGAGCAGAATGGTTACCGTTCGCACCCTAAAACTCTTATCAATGAAGGAAGTGATCTACGGATGTGCTTTTCAGATCTTCAATTGGCCCATTGCTTTAGGGAGTCCAATGAAGTTGCGGACTGGGTTGCAAAAGCCCAAAGAAAGAATAGCCTATCGAGAAATTGGATTACTTATCCACATCAAGCGTTTTGGTACTTGCTTTGCTCTTATGCTTTGGCTATGTATCCTTCTTTTTTATCCAAATGATTGAGAAAGGCTATTTTTGACCCAAAAAAAAAAATTAAAGGAATTGATAACAAAGGTAAATAAAAGTTGTTTAAAAAATAGATAAGTTATTTTGTCGGAGATAAGAGAAGTTGGTAATTTAAGAAAAAATAAACAAATGTTGATTACTAAGTCAAGTAAGAGTTGATATCGCAAAAGTTGGTAACTTATCGGAGAAAAGTTAGCTTCCACCTCAATGAAGGTTGGTAATTTCCGAAAAAAAGTAAGTAAATTTAATGGGCTGGTAAGTCAATAGAAAATTACTTAATTAAAATAAATAAGCAACTTAAATGAAGGTTTGGTAAACCAAAATGAGTTGATAACTTTATGGGAGAAAAGATGGTAAACTGCCATTTTGGACAAAATGCCACTGTGCATGGTGTGAAATACGACAAGTGACATGCACGTGATCCTCGTAAGGTAAAAATTTGTGCCGCTCGTGAGCTCGGGGATCAATTGAGACGAAGTCACCAACTTCAGGTGTACTTTGAGATAAACCCCACTTTAATGAATATTTTGAGAAAAATGCCCCATTTCAGGAATTTTTTTTTTGAAATTTTCTCTTTATTTGGGTCTATATGAATAGAGCCATCAACTCCATCAATAACGCATCTTCGGGCTTTCCCAAACGTTATCTTCTCTATTTGTCGTTCTCTTCATCTGTTTTATCCGAACCAAAAATAGCAATGACAAACCTCTTCAGTCCATACACGATGGGCAAATTCAACCTCTCTCACACAGGTGTGTATTGGTCTTCTATAGATGATCCTAGGTGCTCTTGCTCTCCGGTTTCAATTCGTAACTGGGTCACGTGAGACGAAACGGAGTCATGTTTGGCGTGGCGGTGCAGGGTGGTGCTTGCGCCTCTGACGAGATGCCGAGCCTTGAACGGAGTGCCGCAGCTGGCGCTGGCTGAGTATTACAGCGGTCGACGGAGGGAGGCCTTCTCATCACAAAAGCCACGACCATCTCTCAAGAGGGAATTGGGTAATTTTAATAATCCTTTCTTTTCAATTAAATTACAGATTGTAAAAGTTTGGAATAGAACCAAATGAAAGAGGAACAGGTTGATTGATTCGGTTTTGGTTCTAACCCACTTTCAATTTAAGATCTGGATAAACTATCCAATAATTGCTTCAATGAATATATTATATTTTCTTGAAGTGAAAAGTATATGATTAACTGTATATTACTCCTTAGAGTCAGTTTATAATTTTGGTTAGTATAAAAAATACATTGGATGTAGGTTTCCACATGTTCCTGGAATTTACACCGAAGAACAAATTGAAGCATGGACGAAAGTGGTGGATGCTGTTCATGCCAAGGGCGGTGTAATCTTCTGTCAATTGTGGCACGCAGGTCGGGCATCCCATAGAAGTAATTTCTGTAATTTTTCACTATGTACTGTATTTCTCACTCGATTGATCCATTTTTCTACGTTGTCATCTTGAGAATTAGAGTTATATTATTTCTGAGTGATAATTTATTTCTCGTTTCTTAGTATATCAGCCGGGCGGCGGTGCACCAATTTCGTCAACCAACGGGTCCATATCGGAGAATTAAAGTATTCATGCTTGATGGAACCCAAGACAATTTCTCCAAACCTCGAGCCTTGGATACATGTGAAATTCCAAAGGTTGTCGAGCAATTTCGTCAGGCAGCAATCAATTCCGTCCGAGCAGGTTAGGCTACGAGATTTCGTGCATTAATTCACTATCCTAAGCTGCTGTTCATTTTAATTTTGATAAGACTTGACATTCAAAATTTTCCACTTATGTACTTTTCGCGTTCACGTGCACTGAATAAGGATTCAAACATAAATTAAATTGAACAGAATCAAGTGGTTACAAGATAGTGACTTGATAGTGGAAGTGAAAATTTACGTTAAGAAAGTGACTTGGTGCACTAAAAGCAAAAAAAAGGATTGTCTCATATTCAAGATTGATTATACACTAAATAAACATGTGGATTCTAGAGATTCTATTAAGACTATCTATATAGGGCACATTATAATCACATAATTGTGAGATTACAATTAACAGCTATATTAAGTGAAAATTACAAAAAAAGTCCTAAACCTTTTGCAATTATTTGTAATTGTGCCAATTTAGTCCATTCAACCAGTCGGCGCTGATATGGACGCCAGTCGGTTGACGTGGCTATATTTTAATAATTTTTTTAATTATTTTTCAAATTTATTTTTTTTTCTCTTTTTTTTTCCCTATCTCTTCCTCGGTCGCCGGTCCGGCAAGAGGCTGAGGCCGGCGAGTTCCAACTCGCCGGCAATGGGAGAGACCTCTCCGTTGCTCAACCTCGCTCGATCATGGCGAGGTCGACCTCCATGACTGGGCGAGGCCTCGACTGGTCATGGCGAGGTCAGCCTCACCCGGTGACGGCGAGGCTGCCCAGATCTGGCGAGACCTCACCGTCGTTGGGTGAGGTCAAGCCTCGCCATAGCCGGGCGAGGTCGAGCTCGCTCGACGACGACGAGGTCTTGCTAGATCTAGGCGGCCTTGCCGTCGTCAGGCAAGGTCAACCTCGCCATGGCCAAGCGAGGTCAGCCTCGGTCAAATTTGGCGAGACCTCGCCTAGCCATGGTGAGGTCAGCCTCGCCCGGCGACGGCAAGGCCACCCAGATGTAGCGAGACCTCACTGTCGCTGGGTGAGCTCGACCCTCACCGTCGCTGGGTGAGCTCGACCCTCACCATGGCCAGGCGAGGTCAAGCTCGCCCAACGACGGTGAGGTCTCACCAGATCTAGGTGGTCTTGCCCATGGCCGGCGAGTTCTAACTCGCCGGCCTCAGCCTCTCGCTGGTCGTTGGATCGACGACCGAAGAAGAAGATAGGGAAAAAAAAAGAAAGAGAAAAAAATTAATTTTTTTTGAAAAATAATAATAATAAATATTAAAATATAGCCATGTCAGCTCCAGTCAGATGGATTGAATTGGCATAATTGCAAAAGGTTTAAGACTGAATTGGTAAAAAAAAAAGTTTAGGACTCTTTTGGTAATTTTCATGCTATATTAATGTTAGGTACCTTAAAGGTGACCTGCACTTGACTCATTCATAATCACTTTTATAGATCCACATAACTCCCATCTGGCCAAATGTGACCCTATGCCGACTAGGCATTGCCTCGTCCATCTATGCAAATCGAGTGAATGACTAATAGTTTGAACATTTATTGTTGGACAAACGTTAGGTTTCGATGGGATCGAGCACCATGTAGCACATGGCTATCGCATTGATCAATTCCTGAAGGATGCAATCAACAATAGAACGGATGAATACGACGGTTCAGTTGAGAATAGGTGCAGATTCTTGATGGAGATCGTTTGAGCAGGAGTTGCAGCTATTGGCAGTGATCGAGTTGCAATTAGAATTTCGCATGTATCCAATTATATCGATGCCATAAATTCTGATCCACTCAACCTAGGACTCATGGTGTCGAACAACTTAACACATTCCAGGCTAATATGGGATTGAAACTCGCTTATCTCTATGTAACTCAACCTTGAGTCATGCCATATCTTGAACAAATTGGTACAGAAGATGAAGAAGCCAAGTTCATGCAGACTCTAAGAAGAGCTTATCAAGGTACATTTATTTCAGCCGGTGGGTTCACTTGAGAGCTAGGGATGAGGGCCGTGACTAACGGTGATGTGGATTTGATATCGTACAGTCGAATTTTCATTTCTAATCCTGATTTAGTCTATAGGTTCAAGATTAATGCACCATTAAATGAGTACGTTCGAGATCTTTTATACTCATGACCCTGTTGTTGGATGCACAGACTATCCTTTCCTTAACCAAGAAAGTAATGGCGAGGACTCTCATATGACAAAAGGGTGTGCTTGAGAGAACTGGATCTGCATTGAGCGTTTAAATGAGGGGTAAAAGTATTTGGTGTATCTGATGGATGCTTGCATTGGTGAAAATTGGTGAATGAAATAAGGACATATATTTGTTATTTACACTTTTTTTTATGTTGTGTAAAAATATGGAGAGAGAATTTCCACTTCATACAATAAATGTACATCTGGATCCATTAATTTCTTCGAAATTGTGATTTCCTCCATCTCGGAGAAAACTTTCCCCCATCAAACATCCAAATTGGTGTTTTTGAAAATTGTCCAATTAATCCTATACCTATGGTAAGAATACCAAGTAAGTCCTAAAATCCTCAATTTTGCAAATTTAGTCATAAATATTTTGCGAAATTCAAATATAGTCCTTTTGATCAATTTTTGCTGGAAATTCCTAACATGGGAGTGTGCCACTTAGGACGACAGGCAATGACTGGACCGCAACGCCAATGATTTCTAAAAAAAATTAATCAAAATGATTCCATTGGAATTTTGCGCAAAAGTTTAAGATTAAATAGGCAAAATTGAAAAATTTAGAACTGAATTGACATCCGTATTATAAGTTTAGGACTAATTGGGGTAATTTTTCCGTAAAAATTAGCCACATACAATCTTAACCAAAAATATACATGGTTGTTATTATTTTTAACCCTCTAATGATAACAATGTGACTCGGGTCAATTCCTTCCTTCAATGTAACCTATGTGTTTCTATATAAGGAATGTTGCCTCCACTTAGTCGTTTGACGTAGTGACATTTGCATCCTACAATTCAAGCGGTACGCTCACCAACACACGAGTAAACTTTTCCCCCACATATAGAAAATATTTATGTGGAATTTGTATTATTACAACTTAAATTCTTCATAGATAATTATATTTGTTAGATGAAAGCGTTATTTAATATTTAAATATTTTAATAGTCTTATGTGATTAAATAAACAGAAGCAAGACAGTTTTTTTAGGGACAAGTGTATAAAAGTTCTAAAACTTATTAAGAAATTGCAATTAAGTTCTAAAACTTTCAAAAAGTGCAATAAAATCCTAAAACTTATCACGAAAGTACAATTGAGTCCTAAAACTTTCAAAAAGTGCAATCAAGTCCTAAAACTTGTCAAATTGATCAAATCAAGTCCTTTCATTGATTACATTTTTTGAAAGTTTTAGAACTCAATCACACTTTCGTGATAAGTTTTAGGACTTGATTGCACTTTTTGAAAGTTTTTAGATTCGATAGCACTTTCATGACAAGTTTTAAGACTTAACTGAACATTTTGAAAGTTTTAGAACTCGATTGTATTTTTTTGATAAGTTTTAAGATTTCCAATACACTTATCCCTTTCTTTTAATAACGAAGAAGCTCGTGTAAACTACCTAAGTTACTGTTCAGCTGTATCTATACTTGATGGCGTGGAAATTCGAACGGATGCCGATGGAACACTACTCTCAACACAAAAAAACTTATTCATTAGCACTCGTTTCTCTATCTTACCAAGAAGCTTCCTCCTCTTTTCACCGAAGACAACCCAAAAAGCTTCTTGAACATTGAGGCTATATATTCACAATCAGAAGGCCGATGGTCCAATCCAAGTAACTTTTGAGCTTCAATGTACTCTTTTGTTTCTAATATTACGTTAGATTGATAATCATAAAATCTTTTATTTTAATGGATTTAGAGGCTATTCAGTATCCTCTCATGTAAGTAAGTACCTGCAATCGACCGAAATACGCCATAACGCATGCCTCGGCGTCGTGACGCACAATGATAATGCTATCGAGTTCGAAACCTTGACTAGGGTTATGCTTTGAAATTCTAACATGGATAAATGAGTATTAAGTAAGTAGGTTATATTCAAGCATCCAAGAAGATTTTATCGAATTAATTTATCCTGATTGTGTGCAAATTCCTCTCCCGAGATTCGATTTGGCTTGCTTGGTGACACTGTAGAGAAGCCATCGCGTTATTACTTTTTTTTGTACATTTGACTTGCAGACATAATAGCTAAAACTGTGTACAAAAATAATCCAAACTTGTCATAAATCTGTGATGTAATAGCCATCGTTGGGATGAACCATGCAGTCGTGCTATACTGGCATCGTTAGGTAACCGGCGACTCTTTTGCTGAGGTGGTGCAGGGTGGTGCTTGCGCCGATGACAAGATATGGAGCATTAAATGGGACTCTGAAACCAGCTGTGGGGCGGTATTATGGGCAGAGGGCGACTCTGCCTTCTCATCACTGAAGGCACCGTCATCTCGGACAACCGGGGCCGGGTAATTTCGTAAACAGGTCGATAATTTGATCGAGTTTCTTTTAAAGGAGAGAGTTGCTTGATGCACCAATATTTAAAACTACAGGAAACATCTGTGGGGCTTTAGATTTCTTGTTTTCATTTGTGACGAACGTTTGGTAAGGATATAAGCCCATTGTCCTTGGACTCTGTCTAATGTTGTAGAGCTAACAGGTACGTTTTTCTTTTCTTTTCTTTTATTTTCCTTTCCTTTCTTTTTATCTTTTTTCGCTCTTTCGAAAATGTTTCTTTTCTTAAACTTATTATAGAGCTCATGACGCATCATGATAAATAAACATAGGTTTCCACATGGGCCTGGAGTTTATACCAAGGAACAAGTGAAAGCATGGAAGAAAATAGTGGATGCAATTCAAATCGAGGGTGGCTCCATTTTCTGTCAAAAGCAAGGAAGATATTTTATGAGGTAATAAATAAAAAAAGAATTTAAGAAAGGTAAAGGGGAAAAATATAAGAAATTATATACTTTTATGAGGTAAAAATGCGTCCAGCAATTTTCAAAAGAATAAAAAGTGAGGATGATATTTTCACCAACATATTCGGCCCAAAAAACCTAGCCGTGGCCCTCTACCAATGTAAAAGGTACTCAAAATGGACCACAAAGGACTGCTAAGAAGTTTAAGATGATAATTTTTTTTGTAATTCTTATTAGGTCCACCGCTAGTGTAAAAAGATAGTTACATATTCATAATGTGATGAGTGATATGTGTATTTGAATTTTGAAGCCGAATTCTTCCAAATGTCGAGCACATAAATGTGTAACTTAAATTGTACATTGGTAATAAAATTCCTATTTCCTATTGAGAAAAAAAATGTAAAATCTTATTTTTCCCCTCTATTTTTGACTTTGATTTGTTTAAGTCTAACCGCGTTTATAAACAAGTTATATGTGTTGAGGAAAACCCCAAATGGATTTTGAAGCTGACAAAACTCTCCATGTGTAACTTGTAAATCTGACATACATTTCTTACCAGGTTAATATATTCTGGAAGTTTAGAATGAAATATCAGACTTTACAAGTTTTCAGATCTAAAAGTTCAGACTCAAAAGCAAAAGTTCAGACTCAGACTTATGATCTTTAGATTTTACTATGAAAGTCATTCAGACACTAAAGTATTCAGATTTTACCAAAGACCCACACTCATCTAAGTTCTGAAGCAGACGCAGACGCAGATGCAGAAGTTTTTCAGACGTATAAGCAAAACTTATTCAAAACGAAATATAACAACTAGTGATCTGGTATGGATTTCATAGAAGGAAAGTTTTGATTTGTTTCAATCTAAGGCTATAATTGATTGACAATCAAATACTATGACAAGTATGCACTACAATGGATAAAGCTCTACTTATGGAAATCAAGATTCTGATTGTATAGGCGATCAAAATCAGCAGAATTCAAATTTTATCAATCAACGGCTACTCAATCCATTTTATACAAATTTGTCCAAAGGTGAATATTGGAAGATGATCCTCTGAACACTGTCTAACAGCTAGTTTGGTAGTGGAGGAGTATAAAAGGAGATCAACGAGGAGCAGAAGGTACAAAACGAAATTGAGAATCAACAAATCCAAAGTTTGAGCACACTTCGATCATTTCTCTGGTCTTTCTTGTGCTAAATATTGTGATTTTGAGGGACATTTTGTAAGAGTGATTGTATGAGATAGAGAATCCTATCATACACAAGAGTACTGTCACTCAGAATCTGTATTTCTTCTTGATTACATAGTAAAATCCAGCCAGCAGGCTATCAGCGTAAAAGAGTGGACATAAGCTTGTTATAAGCCAAACCACTATAAACTTGTATGTAGTTTTTCTATCCCTCATCTATTACTTTGCACACTGTACATCGGGAGTACTGTCTACATAAATCGTTTTAAATCTGAATTTTATTCAGACTCAACTGTGTTTCTTCAATTCTGGTTAAATTTACTAAAATTGTTTAAGATCACCTATTCACCCTCCTTTAGGTGATTCTTGCTAGCCACATCAATTGGTATCAGAGCAGATTGTTTGTGTATTGAAGTGTTTTACTTCTGAGCTAACGATCTATATGGCTAGCTTTGGTACTCTAGGTCTCATTGAAGGTCAAAGTAACAACAGACCACCATATTTCGATGGCAAGGAATACAGCATCTGGAAGAATAAGATGAAGGCATTCATAAAGTTAATTGATTATATGCAATGGGATGCCATAATCAGAGGAGTTAGACCAAGAACTTCACACTCAAAAGAAAAGATAGAATGAAGCATGCCAGCAGATCCTCCATTATCTCAAATTGAGATATCAAAAAGAGAAGCCTTAGATTCCAAAGCAATTTACTCTTTTTATTATGCATTAGCACCTATTGAATATAAAAAAAATTGTTTCTTGTGAATCAGCTAAGGATATCTGGGATGCTTTCTACATCACCTATGAAGGAACAAATTGAGCCAAGGAAACTCAAATCAATACACTTCTTGGCCAATATGAAACTTTCAAAATGAAGCCTGAAGAATCTGTTGCTGATATGTATGATAGATTTATTGACATAGTAAATGGTCTTGCAAATCAAGGATAACCTGTCCCAGATGAAAGTTAATAAACTTTTGAGAGGACTGACGAAACAATGGGATAATATCAAAACATATATCCGAGAAATTCAAAGGATCATGCCTCTGTTAATGAATGAGCTAATCAGAACTCTTCAGTCATATGAGACTGAAAAACTGAATGAGGAAAATGAATCAAAAAGTAAAAAATCAATTGCATTAAAATCTAATATTGATTCTGATGATGCAGATTCTGAAGATGAAGATGTTGATGATGAAGAACTGGCCCTCTTCATAAAGAAGTACAAGAGGAAGAAAATCAAAGGAAGAAATCTCAAAAGAAAGAAACCTTTAGAGAAAAAGAAGCCTCTCGATGAAATAGAGAAGTCAAAGGAAGTAATCTGCTTTTACTGTAAGAAACGTGGACATATTAAGCCAAATTGTCCACTTCTAAAAAAGAAAACCAAATTTGAGAAAGCAAATAAAGCTTTAAAAGCAGAAACCTAGAGTGATACAGAATGTGAAGACAATGATGAAGATATCTCAAACTTCTGTCTGATGGCTAAGTCAGACTCAGATTCAGATTCAAATGATAAAGTTGAGATTGAGGTAACGCATCCTGAAATACCTATTGAAGTATCAAATTACATTGATGAATTATGTTTCGAATTCAAGACTATTCTTAAAAGAATCTCTTCTTTGAAAAAGGAAAATTTATCACTAAGACAATAGGATATTTTACAAAAACAAAAAATCAATTTCCTTCAAAAAGAATTTCATCAAGTCAAGGAAAGTCAAGATTTTCTTTTAAAAAAAAAATGCTGTTTTAAAAAAGGAAGTTTTAGAAATTACTTCCAAGTTTTCAAAAGGTGCATAAACCTTGAAGCATATTCTTTCTATATAGATTCCTTATTTCAACAAATATAGTCTCAGATTTGTTAAGGAAAGTGACAGTTTAATTGACTTTCCAAAGGTCAAGGAGAGATTAAGGCAAAGACTTCCTCGGCAAGTTTATAAAAATCATTTCAAAAGAAATTTTGTAAAACCTATTGGTCGAAGTGCACTCAAGTGCTCAAAATGTGGAGATCCACAACATTTTGAGAATGAATGTCCTAAGGTATGGAGACTTATCCGAAGAAACTTTGTTAAGACAGCATATACTAACTCTCAAGAACTCAAACAAATTTGGGTACCAAAGAAAACTTGAGAAGTTATGATTTTTGCAGGTTACCACAAAGAGAAAAAGGAAGTAGTACCTGGACAGTGGATGTTCTAGACACATGACAGGTGATCCAAGCATATTTGCTAAACTACAAAGTCTGAATGGTGGAAAAGTTTCCTTTAGAGAAAATAACAAAGGAAAAATAGTTGGCAAAGGAACTGTTGAAATTGGAGGACTCAAGATCAATGACATGTCATTGGTAAAAAGACTTAACTACAACTTGATAAGTATAAGCCGATTATGTGATTCAAGATTTAGAATCAACTTTCAAGAATATACATGCTCAGGAACAAGCAAAGATTATTCTCAAACATTCACTGGAAGAAGACATGGCAATATTTATCTTCTAGATATCAATCCAGACTCTACTCACTGCTTAATCTCAATCAAAGAGGATGAACATCTATGGCATAGAAGATTGGGGTATATCAGTATGATACAAATCTCAAAAATCTCAAACAAGAAATTGGTTAGAGGTTTGTCAAATTTGAAATATAAGAAAACATACTTATGCAATGCCTACAGCTTGGGAAAACAAGTAAGAAGCTTTTTTAAGTCTATACATCATGTTTCCACTAACCGTGCTTTGCAGCTTCTTCATACGGATTTATTTAGACCAACCAAAATACAAAGTATTGGTGGTAAGAAATATTGTTTAGTCATTATTGACGACTTTACAAGATTTACATGGGTGTTCTTTCTTGCTCATAAAAATGAAGCATTTTCATATTTTTCAAATTTGCAAGAAGAGTTCAGAATAAGAAGCGCTATACCATTTTTTGCATTAAAACTAATCATGTGGGAGAATTTGATAATCAAAGTTTTTTAGATTTCTATGAGGAAAATGACTTTCAACATAGTTTTTCTACTCCTTACACACCAGAACAAAATGGTGTTGTGGAAAGGAAAAATGATTCTTTGCAAGAAATGGCAAGAACCCTGTTGATTGAAAGCAAGATTTCTCTTCAATTTTGGGCAAATGCAATTTTTACAGCTTGTTATATTATTAACAGAACATTTCTCAAACTCATTCTTGAGAAAACCCCCTATGAGCTTGATAAAGGTAAAAAGCCCAACATTTCATACTTTTGTGTATTTGGTTGTAAATGCTTTATTCTTAAAAATCTTAATAACCGCTATGGTAAGTTTGATGAGAAAGCAGATGAAGAATTTCTCCTTGGATATTCTACTACAAGTAAGGCATGTTGACACCTAAATTTTGGCGCATCATTTAGTGTTAATTGCATAGAAAATTATGGATTAAATTTTAACCCCTGAACAAAAATATTAAAATTGCATAACATATAGTTTAAGTTCATTTAGATTAATTGCATTCCGCATCGGATCGGTGGTGGCAAGTGAGCTTAAAATTTATCATGCAAATCGAGCTCGGGCACCGAACGAAACTCGACTCGGAAGACAAGGGCCGAAAATTACAAGTCAAAAAAGGGCTGGGTTGTCTTAATTTGAGCTTAAATTAGCCCATCAAACTTAATTAGAGAAAAGCCCGAATTAATTCAGCCCACTTAGAATTAAATTAAATTAAATGGTAAAGCCTAAACCTAAGCCCGTTAGCACTAGAAAGCTCGGCTAATTGACCTAGGTTTGCGTTATAAATACATGCTTATGGAGACTGGTCTTTGAGGGGGACCTTTCAGAATTTCAGAAATCAGATTTTTAGAGAGACACACGTGAACGTGAGAAAGAAAGTAGAGAGAAAAGAGAGTGGAGGTGCTCATATTGAGGCACGGCCACGAGGAGCACAAGAGGGAGGGGAAGGCCACAATTCTGCAAAAAGAAAATCGTGAAGAGAGGGGGAGCTTCATCATCATCATCATGGCTTTTCCTATAAAGTTACGTCCACCACTACATTGAGAGCACCCGAAGTAGAAATTGACGAAACGAAGTTCTAGTCACTTTGGCCGTCGGTGACTATTTTCCAATGACGATGCTACGATCGTGAAGGAGCCTCGTCGTCCATATTATTTTGCCGCAAGTCATCATCATCCGTAGCGCTCGCCAAGCTCTGACGTGTCCTCACCAAAACAGACCAGTAAAGTTTCTGTTTTTGCAGGTTGTTGATCATCTAACTGAGTCACCTCTTGCCAATCACGCGAGTCATCACGAACTCTTCGCGACTAACTTCATCCGCTAGACCACCATCTCGACACTGCCGTTCTCGACGCCGCGCTGCCGCTCCCGACGCACCGTCGATCACCATCCAGCTTCGCAAATCCCGAGTCCGATCTCGAGACGATTCAAATTTGGAAAAAAAAATCTGCAAATCAGGTAATTATCCTATCCCAATTTAATTTGAATATTTGGTTGCCTATTTTGTGCTTATTGATATCTAATTTTGCATATTTGGATAATAAGCATTATTCTAATTAGGATTTTATTTCTTTTGAAATCTTGGATATCTAGTACTTTTCAAATTTGGAAAGAATTTAGAATTTTTAAAATTTTTTGAATATACCCAAGATATTTAAGATATCGAGAATTTTTCAAGATGTGATCGATTATGAAAATTTCCTAATCCGCAACCGCACACGTGGAAATAAATCTATTTATCAGGCTTTAGATAGAGTTATTTCCATAGCGGGTATTTTGAATTTTAGGATCGATCTGTCAGGCTTCAGATCGAAACTTAATTCGAAAGATTTAGCAGTTATATTTTTTTACTTGATTTTAATTTCGAATTTTGATTTTAAAAAAATACCAAAAGATCACTCTAGAATAGGTTAATTTCTTTAGTTTAAAATTGCGTGTTTAGATAATTGGCATTTTTAATTCCGAATTTCATTAAAAAAATACAAAAAAATTAATATGCCTGTCATTAGAAATAGGTCACGTCGTCGCATGACATATAATTTGCATGTTAGGTTGCATTAATCGCATATCAATTTTTGCACGTTATTATATATAGGTTAGCTTTCATTTAAATAAGTGAAAATAAAAAATTTATGCACCTTTGAAACTCTAAGTTAGGATTTATCAAAATTGTCAAATTGAGTATTTTTCTTGAAATTGGTACCGAAATGGTGTTAGGGAATCTAGCGTAACCAAGTCTCCGAATCTATAATTTCTGGTTCGCAGGAATAAAATAGTACTTCCGCTATTTTATTTAGGTTTCTAATCAACCTACCTTAAATGATTAATGGCGACTCTCATTGAAAATATTTGCATGCTTACAATTGGATTTAAGTTGCGATTTGATAGAGTTTTGGGAGAACTCGAGCTAGGTTAGTTAATTTAATTGATCTAGTAATCCATTAGCCTATGATCGAAAACTCGATTTTTTTAGGTCGCGACAAGGCATACAGGTCTTCAGCAAGAATTTTCAGACTGTGGAAGAGACTATGAATGTAAGGTTTGATGAAAATATTCATACTTACAAAGATGAATCTGAATTATCTGAAGCTCAACAAGAATATCCAAAGATTGTTGAATCTGTAGAAGAAGGAAAGGAAGAAATAATCCAGACTCAACCAGAACCCTCGGAGCCTGATGATATTCAGAATGAAAAATTTAACAGAAACTGGAAACATAAATCTAGTCATCCGAAGAACATCATCATTGGAAAAATAGAAGATGGTATCAAAACTAGATCTAAACACAAAGAGAACATCAACAGCTTGGCGTTGATATCAGAAATTGAACTAAAAGAAGTTGGTGAAGCATTATTAGATGAAAGCTAGATCGAAGTTATGCAGGAGGAATTTCAGTAATTCAGAATCAATAAAGTATGAGAACTTATACCAAGACCCCAAAATCATCCAATAATTGGAACAAAATGAGTATTTAGAAATAAACTGGATGACAAAGGGAAAATCACAAGAAACAAAGCAAGACTGGTTGCAAAATGCTATTTTTAAGAAGAAGGCATTGACTATGATGAAACCTATGCACCAGTTGTCAGGTTAGAAGCCATTAGGCTACTATTAGCTTATACTTATTTCCATAACTTTAAATTATTTCAGATGGACGTGAAAAGTGCCTTCCTGAATGGTTATATCAAAGAAGAAGTATATGTGGAACAATCACCTGGTTTTGAAGAACCAAAGAAGACTGATTATGTATATAAACTCAAAAAGGCCCTTTATGGTCTGAAACAAGTACCTCGTGCTTGGTACGAGAGGTTAAATAACTTCCTTCTGCAAAATGAATTCACAAAAGGTAAAGTTGACACAACCTTGTTTATTAAGGGACAAGATAATGATCTTTTACTTGTTCAAATTTATGTTGATGATATCATTTTTGGATTGTCTAATGAACTACTTTGTAAAGAATTCTAAAAGAATATGCAGAATGAGTTCGAGATGAGTATGATGGGTGAATTAACATTCTTTCTTAGCCTACAAGTGAAACAAACCAAAGATGGTACATTCATTTGCTAAGAGAAGTACGCAAAGGAGATTGTCAAGAAGTTTGGATTGTAAAATTGCAAGAAAACAGATATTCCAATGTCTCAATCATCCAAACTAGACAAAGATGAAAATCGTAAAAAGGTTGATCAGAAGGTATACAGAAGCATAATAGGATCATTGTTATATCTTATTGCATCTAGGCGTAACATATTGCTTAGTGTCTGTATGTGTGCAATATTTCAATCTGACCCAAGAGAATCACATCTTTTTGCAGTTAAGAGAATAATCAAATACATTAGAACTTATCCAATGTTAGGTCTTTGGTATTCCAAAGATTCAGATTTTACTCTTATTGGTTATTCTGATGCTGATTTAGCTAGATGTAAAGTGGGCAGGAAAAGTACTATAGGTATATGTCAACTACTTGGAAACATGTTGGTGTCCTGATACTCAAAGAAGCAAAACACAGTGGCACTTTCTATAGCAGAAGCAGAATATATGGCTTTGGGAAGTTGTTGTGCACAGATTCTGTGGATGAAGTAACAGTTACGAGATTTTGCTATTGAAGACAAGTGCCATCAATTTGACCAAGAACCGAATTCTTCATTCATGAGCCAAGCACATTGAAATCAAGCATCACTTTATTAGAGACCATGTTCATAATAGTAATATGAATATTCAATTTATTGATTCTAAGAATCAATTAGCTAATATATTCACAAAATCACTTGATAAGTCTTCATTTAAGTATATTAGAAATAAACTGTGCATTATTTATCAATTTTCTTGAAGTGTCTATTAGACAAGAATTATTCAAACTCAAATGTTCTCCATCTGAATATTCAATTCAGACTCAAAAGACAGGTACATCCTACTTTCAAACTTTGGCAGAAATATTTTTTGGTATTTCTAGCAGGATATTTTCATATTTGTCACTTTTGGAAAGCAAATCAGGTAAATATTCCAACCTATCTATTTGATCGTTTGTGCTTTAACATGTATATATATATATTTCTTTAAGTACGATCGCCTCTTATATTTTTATCAGTATTTCCAATAAAAACCATCCTTCTTCCCTTATAAAACCCTATCGGTACAAACCCTTATCACTCTCGACCATCTCGACGCTTCAGAGCACACTTTTTCTTCTTCTCCAAGATCAAAACTTTTTGCTCCAGACTTGATCAAAATGCCTTTCAAGAGACGATCTACCCGTATTCTTAACCAAAAATCAAAGTTTTCAGCGCCACCAGAGTTCTTTGACATTTCAAATACAGAGTCCGATCAATAGAGCCATTCGGAAGCGACTCAATAGGAATATCAGCCATTGTCTACACAAAAACCCTCGGGTAAAACAGATTTTCGTTTCAAAAACATCAGACTGGTATGGAAAGCATACGAACGTTTGAAACGTAGCAATGCTTTAGCATCTTTCTTCGTGCATGTCTGAAAGACAATGGCTTCCTCACAGAAGCAAGTCTTATGCAAAAGTATTCTCAGTCTTACTCTAGAACTGATTCTGAACAGGTTAGTTCTACTCTTAAGGAGACTTCTTCTAATAAGGGTAAAAAGAAAATCGGGGAACCATCCACTCCTTCTGTCAAGAAATCAGTTCATATTAGCCCTAAGTCCACAAGTGCATCAAAATTTGTGATTTCTGATGATGATGCTAAATTCTTTGAAAATTTTGCGATGAAAGTAGTAATTGCATCTGGTATGCTAGGAAGTAGAATTTTATTCAAAAGCACAGAGCACAACATGTATTATCGATTTCTGCTTAGTCGAGGGGTTATGAACCACCGGACTGTAGATTTTGAATATTTTGAGAAAGCTGGTATCCCTGTGAAGCACTTGTTTCAAAGATTGGGTCTCTATGAATTTTGTCTGCAATCAGCAAATGTCTATATAGAACAGACTGCCTATTTCTATTCAAACCTTTCTATTTTGTCATTAAATTGGCTTCGGTTTACTGTTGGTGATATGAAGTATGACTTGAAAGCTGAAGGACTGGCTTTGATTATTAGAGTTAAATATTCCAAGTTTACTCATTTGGAAGTAAGTCTAGAAGATGCTTCCAAATTGGCTTCAGAAAATCAAAACGTTGCTTCAGGCTCAAAGCACCACATCACCTATTCTGACCTGACCAGAACATCTATGATCTTGCATAAGATCATCATCAATTGTTTGAAGCCTAAAGTAGCATCCAAAACAGACTTATCCAAATTAGAAATTAAGCTCATTTGGGCTATTCTTAATGGAAAGTCTTTTTCCTCTTCCACATATCATCATCTTTCACATGTACAGAACACTCCAGAAGGACAAATGACAACTTCCCTATGGTGCACTTATTTCTCACATCTTTATGTTTTTAAATATATCTGTTTCTGATGAGTTGCGGAAAACTGTTGTACCTTGTATGTTTGTTGGGGAAAAGATGCTTCTCAAGATGAAGAACTTTGATGATATAAGGGAAAGAGCAAGCAAAGCCAAGGGAAAAGATGCTCAGACTTCGGAAGCTAAATCTATTGGAAAGAAGAATGACAAAGAAAAAGGGGAAAGAAAAAGAGCAATACCAGAAAGAAAACAAACTATTTCTTCTAGTCCATTCAAAGTGTACAAAAAGAAAAGACAAATTCTTCTTCAAGATGAAAATGATGAAAACCTTGAAACAGGACAACCTGTGTAACGCCCCCAACCTCGGGGTCATTCACGTGACGTCTCGTTCATTATTATCACAAGCGGAAGCATTTTTCGGGACAATCACAATTAATTCACACAGCGGAATAAGTCAAGAAGCATTATGAGCAAACCTTATGTTTACAATGCATGCAAACATATTTTACAAGCCAACTTAGCCGACTTTAGCCATTTACACACAACAAACATTATGGCTTGGGTGTCCTAAGCCCACTACTGCGTCTCGTTCCTCGCTTTCCCCAAACTCTAACATGGCTCAAACTTCCCTTGTCGTCGCCATCCGTTCGACCATTCTATGGACCTGAGAGGGAAAAACGAGGGATGAGTCGGGGAGACTCAGCAAGTGAAAACACTAATATCAAGTGATGATATATTGATCGCCGTTAACATAAGTCGGCTCTTACCGCACTCGCATCATTGACAGATTAATAGCAAAGTTCAACCAGAGAATATCAAGCATGGCTATAACATGTGCACCTTGCCATTTAAATCCCGATTCTATCTCAAAACAACATCAAACATGAAACCTGATCAAACTAAGGAAATGAACCAACTACGATTAACCAAACGATCGAGAAACGGTCCAAGCAAACCACGTCACAACACATCTCAATATCCTTTCTTGGTATTAGGGAATTCACTTACACGAAACCATAACTAGAGAGTAGAGAATGGATGAGAAAGACGACGGCCTCGGGATCTCGGCAACTCATGGTGTCGACCCCTTTCTTTTCTTTCCCTCGACTTTCTCTCTCTCGGTTTTCTTTCTCTCTTTATCTTGGCTCTCTCTCTCTCTCTCTCTTTCTTGGCCGGTTTGTGTGTGAGGAACTAAAGGGGGACTAAGCCTATTTATAGGCAAGCCAACCTTGCTTACCAAGTTTAGGAGTCTAACGAGGTAAGCGCACGTGTCATCAGGGGTATGAGGTAAGCGATGACCTCATTAGGTCATGATGACGGTGCCTCCAAAGTCCAACTTTCATTAATGCGAGTCATGATGAAGGGCCTAAAGTCTTGCTTCATTAATTGTAAGACATCACGAAGGCCACCAAAGTCCAAGCAATCAATACAAGCCATTAATTAGGCTTCTTGAACAAGCTTCATTCTTGGCTATTCATTTTCAAACTTACTTCTCTATTTCATTTTCCCCTGGTCCGTCCTCCGATCAAAGCATAATTTATCTCATTTGAAAGCTCAGAATGCGTACTTTAAATCATTAGAAGACATCAAGTCCAAATTTCAACGTTCTCGTATAGAAACTGCTAAATCCTTGAAATCTGGCAAAACCAGACAGTTTTGTATTGTTCACGAAATCGGATGTGAAATCATAGTAAATGAACTCCGAAAATTCTCAAATTTGAATATGTCATAAAAAGGACCTTAACAAACATTTCTCGTGAAGAACACAAATTCGGAATCTTTCTGTAAACACCATTTTTATTAGCTCAAAAACAGAATAAAAACAGTTCGCTGGAACAAGATTCTGGTTTCTCAAATTAAGCTCTGTCCAGAATCCAAATGATCTTGAAAAATTCCCAAATTTATACACATTATAGAAAAGGACGTTCTCAACAACTTTTGTGAAGGAAACTTTTCCAAAATCAATCCAGAAAAGCTTGTAGAAAATCAAGAATGTGGGAACATCATTGAAATACCCATTCTGGGCAGTTTTGCATGGTCCGAAAATCAAGCTGTCGTCCAACCCAAATCAACTCCAAAAATTCTGAAATTAAAGTATGTAAAACTTCAAGATGTTTGGAACAACTTTCAAGAAGGAAGTGTTTGGAAATTCGGATCACAAAAGTCTTCCCAAAAATAACAAAACGAAGGGGTACAAGGGATCCGAACTGGGTTTTTCAAAACAAGAGTAAAAATTTAGTTCAAATTGGAAAACTGCCAAATTTAAACTATAGCCATTTCCCAGGGACTAAAATTGAGGATGTGACAACCTGTTGGTCTAGAAGTTGTTTCAGAACTTCGTCCAAGGGTTTTAGATCAGTTTCTGGAGACTCACATCTGCATAAACATGATGATATTCAACATGGAACAGATGTCAGTCAATCCCCAATTAATCCTAAGGAACCTGGCAATGCAAATCTTTTTGCAGATCATGCAAGTTTCCAAGAGGAGATTTCAACATAAATAGAGGATCAGTTTGAACAGCCTGAACCAGAAAATGTCTAGAGACAGACTTTAGAGAACATGACTGTCATGACCCTTCTGCTGGAAATCAAACAGAAGCAAGCTGCACTGGAAGACGATGTGAAGAATCTTCACGAAATTGTTGAGGAAAACAATCGGATTCAACATCTTCAGGCAGAGAAAGACAAAGCAGAATTAAGGAAGGCCATTGCTCAATGTTCTACAAATATAGAGAAAGCCATGGGCCAATGCTCTACAAAGATTGATGAAGCTGTTTCCATTCTAGACAACTTTCAACTTATTCGAACCCCTTCCAAAAAATGACATACTTTTCATTCCCTCTTTCTCAAACAATTTTGGAGTTGTATTCATAACATTTGCTTCTGATACATTGTCTGATTGGTTTCTATCAGTACGTTATTTTAATCATTATTCTTTTTGTTAATGACAAAAATGGGGAGAAATTGTGCAGATAATGTTATACTAACACTTTGATTCGCAGGTTATATAGGTTATACTCAAAGCACAAGAGAAATACACATATCTTACAAATTTGCACATTTATATATCCGTATTTCATGCGCTTAAAATGTTTATTCTTTTCAATTTTAACTGGTATTAATTGAATCTGCATAGAAATTTTGTCACCATAAAAAAAAAATGGGAGATTGTTAAGGAAAACTCCAAATGGATTTTGAAGTTGACAAAACTCTCAATGTGTAACTTATCAATCTGACATACATTTCTTACCAAGTTAATATATTCTGGAAGTTCAGAAGGAAATATCAGACTTTATAAGTTTTCAGATCTAAAAGTTCAGACTCAGACTTATGATCTTCAGACTTTACTATGAAAGTCATTTAGACATTGAAGTATTTAGATTTTACCAAAGACCCACACTCATCTAGGTTCTGAAGCAGACGTAGATGCAGAAGTTATGCAGATGTAGACGTAGAAGTTTTTCAGACGTAGAAGCAAAACTTATTCAGAATGAAACCTAATAGCTAGCGATTTGATATGGATTTCACAGAATGAAAGTTTTGATTATTTCAATCTAAGGTTATAATTAATTGACAATCAAATACTATGACAAGTATGCACTACAACAGATAAAGTTCTACTTATGAAAACCAAGATTTTGATTGTATGGGCTACCAGAATCAGCGAGATTCAGATTTTATCAATCAACGGCTACTCAATCCATTTTATACAAATCTGTCCAAAAGTGAATATTGGAAGATGATCCTCTAAAGACTGTCAAACGGCTAGTTTGGTAGTGGAGGAGTATAAAAAGAGATCAATGAGGAGCAGAAGGTACAAAACGAAATCGAGAATCAACAAGTCCAAAGTCTAAGCACACTCCGATCTTTTCTCTTGTCTTTCTTGTGCTAAATATTGAGATCTTGAGGAACATTTTGTAAGAGTGATTGTGTGAGATAGGTAGTCCTATCATACACAAGAGTGCTGTCACTCAGAATCTATATTTCCTTTTGAATACATAGTAAAATCCAGCTAATAGGCTGTTAGTGTGGGAGAGTGGATACAGGCTTGCTATAAGCCGAACCACTATAAACTTGTGTGCAGTTTTTCTATCCCTCATCTATTACTTTGCATACTATACATCAGGAATACTGTCTACATAAACTGTTTTGAATCTGAATTTTATTCAGACTCAACTGTGTTCCTTCATTTCTGCTTAAATTTACTAAAATTATTTAAGATCACCTATTCACTCCCCTCTAAGTGATCCTTGTTAGCCACATCAATATGTGCTTTATGTTTTTCATAATAACAAAAATGATTGAAGAGCAATATATTGACTTATAGGGAGAAACTAAACATGTAAAATCAATCTTTTTTTTTTTTCCGAGATTTGTGAAAGCACGTGAGTTATAGCCCAACAAGTGCCCAAAATATTTCGACCAAAAAAAAAAAAAGCTCAAAGTATAATTATGCTCATGCTTTGCTTATGGTTCCTACCAATATATCTTGATATTTTGTCAATGATTATTCAATAAGGCTGTCATTGATTGCCCTATACCATATTGCGTTGTGTGCATACCGAATATAAAATATCCAACCGAATAAGAAAAATCCACGGATTATTTGGGAGCTTTCAATCAAATCTCTGAGGTAAGAGGATGGGCGATCTAAAGCTCCATTTATTTATTAAAAATAAATGATTTGAAAAATATTTTCCTAAAAATGATTGCTTGTATTATTAAAAATAATTCATTAATGAAATTTTTTTTCATTACCGACAAAAATACACGTCTAAATATTTATTAGATGATAAAAATATTTTCCGTTCATTCAATTATGTAAGTAATACAAGCTATTAGTTTTTGAAAAATATAAACTAAATTTTTCATTTTTTACGAAACAAATAGAACCTCAAACTAAAAAAGCATTATTGAACTCAACTCTCATGGAATTGGAGTCCTAGGAGGAATCTTCCATATAATAATCAAACATGTTGCATGGGCTCGCTGTGCATTCGTATGGTCGAGAGAGACTTACCTGTCTTGTAACTGTGTACCTGTTTTTGGCTTTATTTATTTGTTGCTTTGTCCGATTCAATGAAAACCGCTTGTTCGAATGATTTTTACGAGCTTGATATTTTGTTGACGATTATACTCCGCAGGTGTCATTGATAGACATTTTCTTTTTCGTTTTTCGGTTTTGTATATCAACCCGATCGAGGTATATCAATCTCATCAACCAACTAGTCCGTATTGGAGAAGTGGAAAAATCTCATGCCTGATGAGACCAACGACATCTTGTAAAAGCTCGAGTTACGGTCACATTTGAAATGTCGCAGGCTGTAGCAATTTGACGGGCCGCTGAAAGCGCCATTCGAGCTGGTGGGTCCAAATATTTTCTCGATTATTGTGATATGGTGATTATGTCATTGGCTCCGTTTGTTTGGCGGAAAATATTATGTTTTTGAAAAATATTTTTCCGGAACATAATTTTCCGGTGTTCAGCAACTAATATGAAAAAGTTTCAGAAAATATTTTTTTCCGGCGGTGGTGGCGGCGGACGAGCGGCGGCCGGCAATCGGCGGCGGTGGGCGACCGGGAGTAGCGGGCAATCGGCGGCGGCGGCGGCCGGCGACCGGAAGGGGAAAAGAGGAGTTTGACGGAAAATGATTTTCACTTTTCAGAAACGGAAGTCATTTTCCATAAACTTAGACTATTTTGTCAGGGGAGGAAGGAAAATGTTTTCCCACAGAAAATGTTTTCCGCACCGCGAACATCAGAAAACCCGGAAAATATTTTCCGGGAGAATATTTTCCACCAAACGAACGGAGCCTAAAGGGGAAATCAAACTTCGGATCGGTCATGTATCAACATATTGCAGTTTATAAATTCTATTTTACTGGGGTGTGTATAGAGGCTATAGAGAATGAAGTGAGAAAAAATTGAAAGTTAAATTTAAGGCTACTTTAAACCAAAGTTGGTATAGCAAAAGATGGTAACTCAATTGGAGAAAAGTTGGAAACTCACTTAAATAAAAGTTGACACTTTCATATGCTAATTCATAAATTTAGGTTGTTGGTAAGAAAGGTAAATAAAAGTTATTAGAAGATAAGATACGTTTTTCTTTTGTACAAGAGAAGTTGGTAATTAAGAAAGAAGCTAAACAAACATTGATGACTAACTCAAGTAAGAGTTAGTATCGCAAAAGTTGGTAATTTAATTGGAGTAAACTTATTATCCATTCAAATTAAGATCAGTGATTTCTAAAAGAAAGTTGGCAAATTTCGTGGGTTGTTAACCCAATAGATAATTTGTTAAATTGAAATAATTAAGCAACTTAAATAAAGGTTGGTAAAACAAAACTAATGAGAGAAAAGCTAGTAAGTCACACAAATATATATTGATAAATTCATGCAAGAGTTGATAAATTTAAGTCGTTTAAAATTAAGCTCAAGAATTGGAGATTACATGTTCGAATCGTACCAATTGCATACAAATTGTTTTAGGTTAAAGCTACCAACACTAGCCAAAGGCCCGCACTTGACCTGTTTATGGACTCATTACATTATGTTTCATGAGCCCTTAGGTAGCCAAATGTCTAAGCTCTTGTCTGTGGGTTATCAAAAGAAAAAAAAAAAGAAAGATAAATAAAAGTTGATAAACAATAAAAAAATTGATAAATTAAAAAACTAAATATTGGAAATTAACATTAGTTAAAAAAAAGAAAGCTCTTGTCTGTGTGTGATCTCTCTTGAACTATAAGCTTAAGCTTTTTGATTAGACATTCAATCATAGTATTAGAGCTAGTGCTATCCTTTTTACGAATATGCATCCATCCCCTAATTAGTCAAATTCACATGCCGCTCATATAATTTAGTATTTTTTGGGTTGGATTTTCTAACAAAGTAGTTGATTTACATATTACATTTAAAGAGAAATATTTGTTTTCCGTCATATATCTTCTAGTTTTAGATTTCTAATCAACATTATCTCTCAAATTCTACATTACAATTCTCGGTGCGATTTCTGGCAAATATCTACAACTGACCTTTGAACGAGGGGTACAGTGCTTGGATAGTAATGGGCTCTAGAAGGAAAAGATTAACAATGCCGTTATCAGTTCACACTTAGTCCCCACTACACAACAAATGTACGTGGCCAACACACAAGAAGTAGGACATATGAAGTTTCTCCTTCAGTGATCTTTATACAAGGCCATTTTGGAAATATCTTGACTGCCATATATCATGGCTTTTTGGCCTGTTCACTGTGGAATGAAAGAGGGGGTGGACCGTTTTTAAAGCATTTTGGCTCCATCTTCCAACTTTTTGTTCTAGTGATGGTCCATTCGGTCCACTTGGGTGGAGCTTTGCGCGCAAAGGAAGCATAATCATGTGAGGGCAAACTAGAAAAAAGAGGATCTTGCGCTCAGGGATTACTCATTCGGCCAAGTCAGGACGGCTTGGGTTAGGCCGCAGATCATGACAGCAAAGTTCCAATCTTAACTCAAGCAAGCACTTAGCTAAGGTGAACACAATCACTGATTGAGTCCGATGTAACTCGATTGCGTGCACTCGGCCAATGTAGGTGTGACACTGGGGCTGACCGAAGCAAGTCATCAATGTAATCAATAGGATTGATCGATGATTGTCGAATTTCCCATCAATCATATCTTTATGGTATATATAACAAGGAACTTTTCTGTAATATAGTGTCATTGTCAACATTAGATAGACAAGTAGTCCCAATTAAAGTTTTGTATTACATTAATGGAAGAGTTATCGCCACGTCTCCCCATGGAATTATGGTTTCCTCATACAATTCTTATTTAAATAGGTCAATATATAGGTGAGGAAGATACCAAATGACAAACATTAAAGCATCAAATCGGCTAAAAAAAGTCAATCGAGACAATCTTGACACATGTCATGCATGAAATCAAGGACAAGCTTTTCTTTTACGTTGCTCCCTGAAATCTGGGAAACCTTAGAAGATGGGGAATTCGCAATATCCACCCATATTCGTGGCCAACGTCGAGACAACGGAAACAAAGACTTCGCAGTCTGCAGGGACAATGCTTTTTAGCTGTCATGTATGTCCTCTTATGCCCTCTTATCTCTCCTCCCATGTGCTCATGGACCACCTTCTTGATTCTCTTGAGATTACTATATTCGGATGCTCCCATAACTTCATATAATTCAACTTCCTCTTTTCTTTCAAGTTAAATAAGATTTGGTAAAAGATACTTAGAAGCATTCCAATAGTGTGGAGTGAAATTCGCCACTTTGAGATGAGCAGTGTCGTTTATTTGTCCTGGTAATTCCTACAGTTCCTATGGTTAGATCAAATGCTCAACCGATTATTCCAAAGTTCTAAGAGCCATGTTTTCTTCGATTTCTGATTGCTACGAACTTACTCCAACCCCTCTCTGATTAGTGAATTACATGTCTAAATACCGCATGCAAGTTTAAGAAGCACAAAATGCATTACAAAAAAGATTAAAAAAAAAAAAGCAGCCCCCGCTTCATATTGAAGGATCTCAAGCCATGGCGAGTGACAAGCAATGTACTAAATTTATTTACTGGCTTATCGATGATGTAGCTCTCAGTTGTAGCAAAGCAAACTTCTTAAAATATAACTCATAAACATTCTAGAGTAGATTGACCATTCTGTCACTTCAAAAATAAGTTGTGGATATGCCCAGTAGCTATATAGTCCCTATCATATACAGGTCGGTTGCAACCAGTAATTTCAAAAGGCTTGGTATCCAGAAAGACATTGTACTTCATGTGTATTTTTCTTTATGCTATCACTGCTGATATGATCACAGGTGTACCTTCACAGTATTCTTACCATATGATCTCGATTGTTATAAGCTCGAAAAGAAATGATGGATACAGAGAAGTTCCCTTTTTTTCAGCGATGCTCTGCAATTTCCACAGAGCAAACACATAGTTAACCCTGTTTTAAATTTGAAAACCAAATTAAACAGCCAAAAACAATGCCAAAGTAGTGTGAACTAGTTATAATACGGTACTTCTAGTGATAATTAGAGGTTTGAACTTTTCATTGAATTCTTCCTAATGAAATGTATTTGAGGTTCATATTCTTCGAAGAGACGAATATTCTTCGAAGCCTCAAAATATCAAAAGATATCTTCACATGGTCCTCTATTTCCAAACAAAAAGAGCCTTCTTGTTCTTTTCTGCGAAGAGATTACCCTCCGACAAGTATCACGGATTGCAATTTATCTCTTCCAACGTACCCATTTCTTGCATGCCATGCAAGTGAAACCCTGCGTGGGGTCGGTTATCCTCTCAGCGAATCACGATGCCTCAGAATATCCACGATGTGCCACTCTATATATACTTCCCCATGAATCCCTCAAACACGCATTCCAAAGGAAATCTTTCTCCCAAGAAATTAAAGAGTTGGCAAAAGAATGTCGACACTCCAATCCCTAATTCTGCTCTCCTTCCTCCTCTCCGCCTCTCACGCGGCGGTCCAGGACTTCTGCGTTGGAGTACTCTCAGGCCCTGATAGCCCCGCGGGCTACACCTGCAAGAAGGTCTCAGCAGTCACCGTGGACGATTTCGTCTTCTCGGGCCTCGGCGTGGCTGGGAACACCTCAAACCTCATCAAGGCTGCCGTGACCCCAGCATTCGTAGCCCAGTTCCCTGGCCTGAATGGGCTCGGCATCTCATTGGCCCGCCTGGACTTGGCCATCGGTGGGGTCATCCCATTGCACACACACCCGGCCGCCTCAGAGGTCCTCCTTGTTCTCCAAGGGACGATCTGTGCCGGGTTCATCTCGTCATCAGCAAACAACGTCTACTTGAAGACCCTCAACAAAGGGGATAGCATGATTTTCCCTCAGGGGCTATTGCACTTCCAATTGAATTCGGGTAAAGGTTCAGCACTTGCCATTGTCAGCTTCAGCAGTCCGAGCCCTGGGCTTCAAATCCTGGACTTTGCTCTGTTCGGTAATAATTTTCCTTCTGAGTTGGTGGAGGCCACCACTTTCCTTGACGATGCTCAGGTTAAGAAGCTTAAGGGTGTTCTTGGTGGCACTGGCTAAGCGGTTCATTTCGTTTTAGTAGAGAACTCATCCATTAACAAACACCACCTATTCAAGCCTCTTAAAAAAAATGAAAATAATAATTCGGCTTATACGGTCGCTGTTAATGGCTTTCTATGGATTTCTCTTGTAAGGTTGTACCTTGGTTGGTTTGTGTGTTGCAGCGAGTCGTTCGAGTGGATATTGATCATTCGTGCTTTTGCTTTCTAACTTGTCATTCTGTTTGGACTTTCGAGCAAAATGCGTTCCTCTCTTCGTCGATTATTGGCTAGATGAATAAAAGCATGTTGCTTCGTCGTTTCCTTGAGATCTATAATGCTCGTCTGCGAATAAATGTACTCAATAAGTCAAGCCATGTAGTAACGTTATCCACCCATTATAGATGTGATTACAGTAAGAATTGGGGTCCTATCCTCATGGGGACAAACGACCATTCGCTGCTGCTTCCAGATAACGACGGCTCATGTCTTGCCGTGTGCTTGACCTAACCAAAGCATCAACTAATCTTGACGCGTCATGCCAACACGTTCAATACGTATGTTTGGTACTGTACGAGGCCAAGTGGACCAATTCACTGACGCGAACTTTTCTATGCATGACTTGATTTAAGGAGGATTGCGATGATGGGCGTCCTGCGCAAATTCTATTTTAGAGCTTATAATCTTGTCGCCATCACTTGTACAATGAGCAAGTATCGAATGCATCCAGATTATGTGAACCTAGCTCATATCCACCACAAGATCACCGGGTGCCATATGGGACCCACTTCATAAAGATTCTGGGAATTTGATTAAACACCATGCCTGTTTGCCTAGCATAGCTTTGTTAACAGTGACTAAGTCCTTAAAGCCCATGCCTCCTTCGACTTTCTTGGTTTTCAAAGTTTCCCACTTTTTCCAATGTAATCCAACCTTTGAATCACTATTTTTCCACCAAAAATTTGCTATTTTCCGCTTGATAGCTTTATAAATAGTGACTGGGATTTTGAAGATGGACATTGCATATTATGTTAAAGCTTGAACCACTATTTTCAACAAAATTTCTTTCCCTGCCCTCGATATCAGTTGTTCTTTCCACCCTTCTAGTTTCATATTTACTCTCCCCAATATCCAAGAGAACATAAGCTTCTTTGAGACACCCCAGTCTGAAGGAATTCCTAGATATTTTCCTATGTGACTAATCTCCGGGATCCTTAACTCCCTGGCCATGTTATCCCTCAAATGATTGAGGGCATCATTTACTGAAAAATATACCTGATTTGTTCAGGTTGATAGCTTGCCCTGAGGCAAAACAGTTTTGAATGAGGATGGCTGAGAAATTTTGGCATTCAATAAGAGATCCATCTAGAAAAAAATATTGAATCATTCGCAAATACTAAGTGGGAAAGGGTTGGGCAAAATCTGTTTAGTTTAATCCCCTTAATGCTCCGATTCTCCACTGCTGTATCTATCAATGATGACAAGCAATTCGCCACCAAAATGAATAGATAGGGTTATAATGAGTCTCCCTGTCTGATGCCTCTCATTGGTATGAAAAAAGAAAGTGGTTCTCCATTTAACTTTACACTGAACGTGACTGTAGTAACACACTGCATCACCTAATTAACCCATTTTTCACAAAAACCCATTTTCAGCATGCATGCTTCAAGAAAATCCCACTCCACTCTATCATACGCCTTTTGCGTATCAAGTTTAAGAATAGCCTGTAACTTTTTCTTTCTATTTCAAATCCTCAATTGATGTAGGACCTCCTGCACAATCAGAATGTTGTCCTGAATTCGTCTACCACTAACAAATGCGCTTTGCTCCTTAGAAATCAGTTCTAGCAACCGGGGCTTTAATTTGTCAGCCATTGTCTTTGAGATGATTTTATAAATGAAGTTGCACAGACTAATGGGGCAAAACTGTTCCAGTTTTTCTGGAATTGGTATTTTTGGGACCAGTGAGATGTATGTTCTGTTTAAAGCTAGTTCCATGACACTCGACAGGAAGAACTCTTTAGCAGCCATAAGAACATCTTGTTTAATAATATCCCAATAATGTTAGAAAAACATACCATTTAAGCCATCTGGTCCAGGGGCCTTAGCTGCATCTAGCTGGGAAACCGCTGCTTTAACCTCCTCCATTATCACATCAGCCACTAACAACTCATTCATTTCAACTCCAACATTTCTGGGGCATAAATCTAGAACCGGGGTTATGTTTCTTTGGCCCAATGATTTGTAAAGGTCTCAAAAAAAATTTTCCGTCATCATCTGAATTTGGTTTCTCTCCCTAATCCACTCACCTTTTGAAGATTTCAGCATGTAAATTCTATTCCTCTGCTTCCTTTGGATAGTGGTCGCATGAAAATATTTAGTATTTTTGTCCCCCCACTGTAACCAATTTATTCCCAACCTCATACTCCAATACATTTCTTCCCGTCTCCACAACACTCAATCTCCTCTTTTCGTACTTTGAGACCTAGTTTTGTCATGAGTGACACTAGTACTATTTGTTAAAATCAACAATTCGTTTTTAAGGGCCTCAATTTTTCGATGGATGTTTGAAAACTTCCTTTTACTCCAAGAAATCAAGGCCTTAATAACCTCCTGAAGTTTCTTTAGTAAACCTGCATTTTCCGGAAAGACAGATTGCCATGCATGATGGACAATCTCTTTACATTCAGCATCTTCAATCTAATAGGCCTCGAATTTAAATTCCTTTCTCCTTTTAATTGGTGTTGGCGAACAAACTAGCAGCAAAGGGCTATGGTCTGATCTAATGGCAGGAAGGGCTAAGGCTGCAGCTTCCAGGAATGAAAACCTCCATCCTAGGTTACATAATAACCTATATAATTTCTCCTCGACAAGATTTTCCCCTTCTATATTATTTGCCCAAGTGTAAGCGCAGCCATTACTTTCAATTTCCATCAAAAAGCAATCCTTCAAACATTCTCGAAATGCATTGAGACGGTAGTGTTTAGTCATTCGTCTACCCACTTTCTCCCAATTATATAATACTTCATTAAAATCCCCCAAACACAACCAAGGAAGGGAGTCTATCAAGTTAATCTGTCTCAACTTATCCCAAAGCTGCAATCTCCCTTGATATACATTCGGCGCATGTATTAGTGTGATTCTCATTCTATTCATTACATTCGCCCCGCACAAATCATATTGATATACTCTTAAGAAGCTTCCTCAATGTGTACAGTAATCGAGGCATTCCACATTACAGCTAGTCCCCCCACAATGCCTATTAGATTCACCACAAAACTATTTTGATAATTCAGCCGCCTCCTAACTCGATAGATGACAGATTCTTGGTTCTTTGTTTCCATTAAGAGTACCAAACTGTGCCTATCTTGAGCCACACAGGCTCGTAGAGTTTGAACTGTCAAGGGTGTGCCCAACCCCTAATACTTCCAGCACAAGACATTCATTTGTAACACGGTGGCTTGTTTGGGCTAGCCACCAAAGACCCATTTAGCAGATTCATCAGAAATTCTAATGGGGGTATCCTGTAACTGGGTTTCTTCCAGCAAGTTGAGCTCCAGATGAAGTGAGCTATAGGGGTTGTTCCTCTTTAACTTCTTAGTCAAAGGTCCTTTGAGCGTCTTGTTCAGATTCAAAGGATATTTCAGTTTCGACCAATCTGTAGCTTGCCCAAAACGATCAAACTCATCAGTCCTCACTTCCGTGCTACGTAAAGCCAGCTGCTTCCCCTGAGCACTTGCTGTTGCCACAACAAAAGGAGGTTCCTGGCCACTTCCAGCCCCTTGTTCAAACTCAACATTCTTTTCTTTCTCAGGACAGACATTTTGGGTGCTTTGTAGTGGGGTTTCTGGTATTATTCCATCCTCCTCCACGCCCTCAAAGACATCCCTAGCCTCATCATAGAAGATTTTCCAGGAAGGGCTCGATTCCCGTGCTTTTGCTTTGAGCCAACGCCCAAATTTACTTGAGCAATGGTCACCATTCTTTGCTTCTTCGTAGGGAATAAGAGGACAAATAGTTGTATAATGCCCTATTTTACCACAAGAGTAACAAAACCAAGGCAGCTGCTCATATTTAAAGTCCAGCTAGATTTTCTCCTCTTCAAGAGAACTAAAAGTCCCTGGACTTATCAGCGAGTCCAGGTTCAAGACCATCTTTGCTCTGCCCACTCTATGAAATGCAGCTCCTTTCTTCTCTATTTTCACCTCATGAACAACGCCCAGAATCTGGTTAACATAAGAGACCATCTCCATCGTACATCATTCCATTGGAAGTCCATGAACTTGGACCTAGGATGCACATGAAGTAAATTTATAATAGTGAGGGGGTTTGTTGGGTACCCGGGGGGTGAGAATCAAGAGGTTGCTTGCAAAAGACCACGGGCTATTTTCTAGAACTCTGTTTTTGTCCAAGTCGTTACTGAAAGTAAAGGACAGGATACCTAATTCATATTGAGTAAGAGAAACTGAATCTACCTTCCACGCTTTCTTCATTGCTGTAAGGAACGCCTAATAGTTGATATTGGAGCTTGTGTAAAGCTTACCAAAAAACTGAGAGGCTGCATTCTGTCAGCTTTTCCTTTGACACCATTAAATCTTTCTTTGGAGTTTCTATTTCAGTCCGTAGATTGCCCAGGCGTTTGCATAACAGCGCTAGTCTTGCCTCAGGATTTACATTCTCAACCATATTTTATAGGGGGAAGGTCTAACACTGGCGATGGTTGACGGGGCACAGCACAAGGCCTGGAGCCACAGAAGCCCTAAAATTCTTGAAGCAGATGGATGTATGCTTATGCGAGTAGAATAAAAGGTCAAGCTGGATAGAAGGAAGGGTGTAAACAAGTACTGCAGGTAAAGGAAAGGATTTATGGGTTTTATGGTGGAAATTCCATTAGTGCGTTTGAGCTAAAGAAGGGCAAAGGACCCATGATGATTTTGTGGGACAAGTGTGTGCAAAGCATCGAGACGATGACGAGGGAATAGGTTAGAGATAGAAAATCTGGAAAAGGGCTTGAGATTTAGGGTTTGCTACCATTAAAGGTAGGGGAAAGCTTTGCCATTAAAGGTAGGGTAGTGGTACTCTGGCATGCTGAGAAAGGATTTAGGCCATCTTGGGGTTGGCAAAGCCTACTTATGGGACGGGAAGCAATATCCAACTCGACAATGTCGTCAATAGGAAATGGGGAAAAAGTAGATATAAGGACAAATAGGTGGCTGAAAAGAGGTCTTATTGGGGGCCTGCAAACTTGAATGATCCAAGGAAAGTAGCTAAATTGATTCTTCCGGAAGAGAATCAATGGGATGTGCAAAAACTAGATGCACTTTTTGATGAACAGATCAAGCAGGAAATCCTTTCCATTCCAATCAAACCTAATGAGGAAAACGATGAACTAATGTGGACAGGAACAAAGTCTGGCTGTTACACGGTGAAAAATGCCTATAACCTACTCAGACAAAATACTGTAAGTAAACCAAACACAGAGCAACCCTCCTCCTCATTTCAGCCACCCAAAGCATTATGGACTTCCATATGGAACTTAAAAACTCCCTCTAAAGTGAAGATTTTTTTTATGGAGCATATGCCAAAATGCAATTTCTACAAGAGAGAATCTGTGGAAGAGGAAAATCTTATCGGACCCTATCTGTTGTCTTCGTCGATGCGAAGTGGAAACGGTTAAACACATCTTCCTGCTCTGTTCCTAGACCCAGAAACTATAGTCAGCCCCCAACCTTCAATTGTAAAATACGTTACAGGGGATAACCCGTTTTGATGCCTGGATAGCGAGTATAAAAGAAAATCATAACATAGTTCCTTCCCTTGGAGTGGTGGCTTCGATACTGTGGTGCATTTGGGTAGCTCGAAACAACGCAATATTCAGAGGCCAAGACCCGAATGCAGAGGTTACTGTCGAATCAGCACAAATCTTGCAAGAAAACCTCAAAAAATGGGATTTTCAGGCTTCGCAAGATGGAAAAAACAAGGAACCATCAGCTTCTCTTACCTAGGTCACGCCGGTGAAAGGCGAACTGAAAATTAACGTTGACGGCGCTCTTGGGGAGGGAACGACTGATGGTGCCGTTGCGTGCATATGTCAGGATTTCACTGGGAGCCTTGTCGCTGGTCACACCAGATCAGTAGAGGCCTCCACTCCAGCGCAAGTTGAAACCGTAGCTTTGCTCGAAGGTCTTCGGTTCGTACAGAAAAGGAGTTTGGGTAGAGTTTGTATTCAGTCATACGGACTAGATTTGATACGTACTTGTACCTCCACAGATCGGCTCCCCCGGGATGCGCGTGTGCTTATCAAGGAATGCACTTCCCTTCTCGCGGGCCTTCCGTTTGTGAGGCTTGAATTCAGCCCAAGAAGTTCTAATATGGTTGCTGATTGGGTTGCGAAATCTTATGAGAATCGGTGTCTTCCTCGAGATTGGATTGCTTTTCCCCCACAAGCCCTTTGGGCTTTGCTATGTAAGGATGCCCCCCCTCTGCTGGCCCCATTGGTTAGTACTTACATGATATAAATAAAAGTCTCGTTTTCGACCATATATATATATATATATATATATATATGGGACCCACTTCATCCAATGGTATATGTGAAATTTGTTCACGTTTATCGAGCATGATTATTTGTTTGACCTTAACTTTATAAAATTTTGTATTCAAGTATTGTTTAAATCCATTTTGGAATTCTCGCAACTCTCATGCCACCGGCAAGCTCGACTCACTCTTGTTAGGTATAAGTATTGTTTGGTTTAGATCCTTAGGTTTTAATTTCACCTTGTGTTTTATTTCGTTTGAGACAAACTCGGGCGTCGGGCGAATGATATCTTATTGGAAAGCTTACAATATACTTAGGTGGTCACCGAAGTTTCTAGGTGAGATGAGGTAATTCAAGGAAATGATACTAGCATTTCAGTATCAATCTATATGTCAATAAATATAAAAGTGGGTAAATCTCGTATGATGATGACTCACGTGGCACACTACAGCTAGAAAACCTCTAATGTTAGCAGATGTCTAATTTTAGCAAATATCTAAATTTTGCATATCTAATGCTTATGAGGATCTTGATAATAAATTATTATCGATTTAGACGAAATAAATGTTGAAATAAATTATTTAGGGGCAGCTATTAAGTCAGTCTTAAATTTATTGTGTGGAGGCCAATTCAAACTTAGACTCCATTCGTTTCGCAGAAAATGTAATATTTTTGTAAAATGTTTTCCAAAAAGCCACTTTCTAGGAAAATGATAGTATTTTCCCGTGTTTAGCCTACACTTAAAAATGAACAAGAAAATATTTTTCTTCATTCAGTATGGAAAATGCAATTTGATTTTCCTAATAAATTTTTAATTATCTTTTTTTCTCTTTCTTTTCCTTCTTCCTCGACCGGTGGCCGGCCATGGCTACTACTGGTGACCGGTTACAGGCGAGGGACGAGCTAGCCTAGCAAGGCTCCACCTCACAAGATCCTGCGAGCTCGAGGCCTCACAAGAGTATAGCGTACGCAGTGGAAAAGGTGGAGGACAAGGTCGACCAAGAGGACAAGGCACGCGACTTGCTTGGCAAGGTTCAAGCCTCGCTAGATCCAGCGAGCTAGGCGAGGCTCGAGCCTCGCCTGAGGTCACTAGAGCCTCGCCGACCTATGGTGACCTCAAGCGAGCTCATTCTTCGCTTGTGGCTGGTCATTGGCTATTGCCATGGCCAGTGACAAGCTGAGGAAGAAGCAAAAAGAAAAGGAAGAAAAGGAAGAAAAGAACGAAAAAAAATTAAAAATTCAATTTTTTAAAAATAAAATAAAATAATTAAAATGAGTGAATGGAGGAGAACATGATTGGTCTAAGTGAAAGAAAGAGGATGCAAATGATTTCCTCTTTATTTTCCCCATTGAAGGAAAATGTTTTCATTAACTTATTTGTTTTCCTTGAACCGAATGATGGAAAATCCACAAAACATATTTCTAGAAGTTGTTTTCCGCGAAACGAATGGAGTTTTTAAACTTTTCAATTTTACCAATTGAGTTATTTGACACCTGAATTTCTCCTATAAAAATTAATTCACAAATTAGGGATTATGACATGGATATCCCATGCCCAACCCATTTAAGCTTCAAACTCCATAACACCCTGAGCTTCATCCAACGGAACATGGAATCCTGACGATTTTTTCTCTCTCACCCCAACCGAGCTTTTCTCCCTCAGTTTTGCTCTCGCAAGCTCCACCGGTAGCCACCGCCAGTTTTCCAGGAAGCACATACGCGACGGACAAAGCACAGGCGGAGAGGGAGTTCGGGAAATTTTGTTTTTTTTTGTGAGTTCGAGAAGCTATTTTCTTTCTTGAGTTTCTTCTCCTTCTCGTATTCTCTTTTTCCCACAGATCGTCACCGTGACGCCTGCCATGTGTTTAATCATACGCCTGAGCGAAACCAGTGTAACAATCTTAGAAATGTTCATACATAGCGATGTCTGGTTGATCGTTTTGTGTTCAAACTAAGATTTATGTGTTTGATCTTTTCATTGTAACTTGGAATTTTGACCCTACAATCCACGGCCAAAATCCCCACGTGCCATGTTTACTTGATCAGGATTATTGTACCTAAATGTATGTCACCTATTGGATGTTAAATCAAGATTCGTCTGTGCTAGAAGCTTCTCCGTTGATTGATTGTGTTGATGTCAAGTTTCTTATGTTTCAGTTTCATGATGCACGAATCGAGTCATTTGTTAACAATTCGAATCAGGATTTCTATTCACTTAGAACCAGCTTGGTCTTAGTGGGTTGATGGTATTTGCCTCGGTGTATGTCCATTTCGAATGCATTCAACTTCTGATGTGCTCACTGTATTGAGATTATACGAATGTGTTGAGTTACAGATTATGTCTATCCTAGGCTCGCTTAATGTTCTTATGTCTTGAGAGGTGCAGTTAGTAATCATGTAAGTGATGCGCTGTTTGTTGATTTTTGTTACTAGTCTATGGTCCGTGACTGATAATTCCCGAAAATTGCATTGTGATTGAACTTTTGTATGCTGGAAGTGAATTCATAGTTATTGCACATGCTCATTGTTTTCTGTATCAGTACAAATTTGGACTTTGTAGGTTCAGGAAGCCAATTGAAGATGTTTGTTTCGGTTTGTGTCTTAATTTCTCTTTAAGATATGGATTGGTGATTCTAGAGACGAGACTTTAGAAGAGTGAGACCATGACAGTTTGGCCATTTACCTTCTTTGTATGAACTCGTGAGAATGCATGAGTTATAGAGATATTGCATGACCTGCCGTGTTATCTGGGATGTACGTAAGTAACATGCCTAGGGTTCTAATGATAAGCTTCGGCGTCACCAAATAATGAAATAGTTTGATTGTGCATGTGGTGTCTGTTGAGTGGTGGCAATGATTCTGAGGTGGTCAGAGTAACTGTCGGAGTTGGTCGTCGGTGAATTAGGTCATGTATGGTTCTCCGTGTGAAGCCATGGTATGTGAGTTTCTAACAAAGAATATGAAAAAATCTAAGTCAACAGAAGCCTTCACTGGGGTATGAGCAATGTGACCGCGAGGAAATGGGGAAGAAGCTTAATGGGTTCACCTCAATGGTTAGTTTAAATTCAGTCAAGAATAGAATGCATAAGAGAAGACGAAAGAATGAAAGAGTCAGACATAAAAAAGAGAGGTTCAAAGTAGGGGTGATCGGTTTCTGGTCTAGTCCGATCCCACCTAGGAATCGGGAACATGACCGGAGGGACCGGTTCCCAGTTTTCGGAACCATGGACAGGTCTGCCACACCCTAAGACTAGGCCGGTTCCCAGGCAGTCCAACAGAACCGGTCATTCAAATGCATACACTTCTGAATTGCAACATTCAATCGGAAGAGCGACATTCCATTTTCTCATAAGCTTCATCTCAACTGCGTTCTATAGCCATACTGTAACTATCAGCCACTCCCACGGCCTGTTACCTCATTTTCTCATAAGCTTCATCTGAGTTGCAATATTCCATTTCAACCATTCTTCATTTACACAACCTTCAGACATAAACTACTGAGATAGAACTTATAAAAACAACACCATCATGGGCATAATAGCAAATCATCACATAAGCTTAAATGAAGCATCATTCAAAGGCTATGAAGCATCATGGCATTTAGGAAGAGCGTTAAACATCGACGCTCGAGTACTCAAGAACGATCCTTCCCAAATCAAATGGAAGTCCTAATTTTATTCCCACTTTTCAATCGAAAATCGACTTGAAAAGACCGAGTCATGGGCAAATCACTGAAATCAGACCCCAAACCACACAAATCAGGCAATATTCTTTCTTCTATCTCAATATAGTTTGAAGAGATTGGACGGTTCAGAGACTTTTGCCTACGCAGCACGCAGCTAGACCTAGATCCGGCCAGCCCTGTGAAAATAAAAGGCACGGAAAATGCAACGCGCAAAACGGCAAAAAACATAGCATTACCTTGACGCAAGAGACGAGGCGAGAGTCAAGACAAGATCGCGAGAGGGAGGCGCCAAGCTTCCCCCACTTGCAATTCCTTAAGCACCTAATTAATATCTAATCCCTATTCCTAAGCTACCCACCAAAGGATCATGCATCACTAATCAATATTAAAAGAAATCAATCATCAATTCATTTGCAAACAAAGTCGATTAAGCATGCATTTAGTCTAATTAGCCTTATAAACCATGAAATCAATTAGTTAACCAAAAGGTCAACTTCTCTGTTTTACCCTCGATTCTGACTCTGAGTTTTGATCAATTGAAAGCCATAACATGTTTGCTTGAAAACCCAAGTTGAACCTAAACTGCTAATGAAGATGATTGGACTACGTATAAAATGTAAAAAGTTTATAAAATACGACTGGCAAGCTTTTTTAAACCTGGATGAGCATAGAAATTAGAAAACCTAATATAATATTAAATTCAAATTCAAACTTAGGTAAAATCTTATCCAAATTGATCTGTTATGAATGATCTTCTCATCTTCATATCTTTATAGTCAATCTCATGTCGCATGCGAACTCTTACTTGAGAGGAACAAAAAATTTTATGCTTCATAAGAACCCCGTAAGATTATTTTTTACGGCTACTTTGGGCAAAGTTAAGGTTTCTTTTAAACTAGCTTCTCTTTCTTGACATGTTGATATTTTTCTTTTCCCGTTGGCGAAAGAAGATGATATGATAGAGCATCTAAGTGGATTACAATTTTGGACAATGAGACAAGAAGTTCCTTTTCTGATGAGTCATGCTGTATCGGGACAGCATCTCATGCATGTTGGTTTCCCCATGAACTTGCAAGAGTTCTCCGAGATTAAGAGCGGTTCATGCTCTAAATCATCGGTAGTGGATGAACCGACAAATGAATGCTATATATATATATATATATATATATATATATATGATTAGGTTAATTGTAGTTTATAGCAACTGCAATTCAACCTAATTGCCTCTCACCCCATATATAAGGGAGGGCTTGTCCTCGTCAGTTGGTAATGTGAATATACCACACTTTCCTTTCTTTTAACACAAATCTCAACTTGGTATCATAACCATTGTTACTTGAGGAGCACCCATGGAGTCTGCTACACTATGGCCGCCACGATGTCAGCTGCACCAGCCGTGGTGCTCCTGTTCTACAATAAGACCGAAATCTTTAGTTACTGTTCAGCATACTTCTACTGCTCATTCGGAAAATTGAGAGCACCATCAAACTCGCCACCCTCAAATGACCCACATCCTGAAATTCCGTTACCAATAGACACCACTACATACGCCGTAGCATCTCGAACCCAAGGAGCCCACCACTGTTCAGTGGTGATTTGGATGCTCTCCGCCGTGTTTTTAGACAAACCAACACCAACACATGACTCGCCGCCCTCTGCTGAGTCAGCTCGTCAATTTTCATTGCCCTCCTCCGCTAGACGTGCCTCCATGCATCGAAAGAAGTTCTGCACGTGAGATCTACGTGCCTCTCCCAACAGCATGCGCCAACGGCTCTACAAGTTGCTGACGTCATCGCCACATCAGCTGCCACGTCATCCCACCATTGACCGGCGTTGCTTCTGTTGACTGGACATTAACCGACATTGATTGATCATTGACTGGCATTGGCCGATTTAGACCAGACCGAATCCGTCGCATTTCTAACCGGTTTGACCATTTCTTGACCCATTTTGGTGTTTTTCGACCGGCTGTTGAGGTATTTCGATGTTTTTAGTTCATTTTTTACCTTATTTTATCCATATCTGCTCTCGATATACTGGATTTCGATGATTTTATACTAGTAAAGTGCCTATCATGAATAAAGTGGAAGTTTCAATGCCTATTCAGGCTATTTTTAATGGTTCAATTATGTTTCATGGGCTCAAGAAATATCAAGCTTCTTGAAAGGATGTTGGCTCTGGCATCATGTCACTGGATAAATTAGTGTGCCTACTAAAATTGCTGAAGAAACCAATGCTAAATTTGTGAATCGTTGGGACAAATGGAACAGAAAAATTTAATCAGATTCTCACATGGTTTTGAAACACTTCGATCCCACCTATTAGACTCCAGTTTGGCCTTTTTAATACAGCAAAGGATGCTTGGGATCTTGTTGCCCGTCATTATTCCAATTTGGATATTGCCTATAAATATTAGCTATTAGGGAATTTATATCACATACATCAGGAGCTAGGTCAGTCCACTAATGATTTTCTATCATCTATGCTTGCTATTTGGGATTAGTTGACCTTGTATGAACTGCACTTGGAGGGGACCAGTGATGCTCACAAAGTTGCTAAATATCGTGATCGTATTAGTGTCATGTAATTTTTTATGGCCCTAAATGATGAGTTTGAATTTGTGAAGGCCTCCCTTCTGCATAAAGATCCTTTTCCATCTATTAAGACGGTTATATCATATTTATTGACTAAGGAGACTCGATTGGCTACCTTGAAAATGTAATGCCCTATTGTGCCTATCTCCACACCTATAGATGGGATACTTGCCACTTTGAGTTCTTCCCCCTTAAGCCGCCCATTTTGCGAACACTATCGCCAGCATGATCATCTATCATCAAATTGTTATCGGCTACGAACCACGCAACCCATGGGATCAATCACTCAACCTCGCAACCAAGGTCCCTCTACCTATCCATCTACCAGTACTGCCATTGTTAAGACTTCTACCCATGGATCATCCCTCACATTAGTATCCCTAGAGGATCTTCACACTTTTCACCGAGAATTTGATAACTTTAGCTCTTTTGTTCCGACCACTTCTGCTATATCTGTTGCTCCAAGTATTTCTAATACATGGTTTTTTTTTTATTTTGCTTGTTACAATCACATGACATCTAACTCTACCTTATTTGAATTTAAATCTTCCACTTCATGTTCATCTCTTCCTTTTACAGCTAATAACTCACAGAAGAGAGTTAGTCATACAGGAAACATTTCCGAACACTTTTTTGGTTCCTCAACTCTCACTCAACTTGATCTCTATCAGCCAATTGTGTTAACTTGGTTTTGATATTCACTTCTCTTCTCATGGTTGTCATATGCAGGATCCTCGGACGAGACAAGCACTTGGGACATGCTGTAAAGTGGGGCACCTCTTTGAGCTTGTTTCCCTAAATGATCCGACTTTTATTGATGGTTGTGCTGCCACAATGTCATTTGAAACTTGGCATTTTCAGCTAGGTCATTCTTCTTGTTCTAGGTTAAGTTCCTTGATTTCAAGTGGTCATTTAGGTTCTGTTGACCCTAAATATTTTGATTGTTTGCCTTGTAATTAGGAAAACATCATGTTTTACCATTTCAGATTACTGACTCGATATTTCATGCTTCTTTTGAGCTCATTCACTCTAATATTTGGGGATCATCTCCCACCCTCACCATGCATGGCTCTCACTATATTGTCATTTTTGTGGACTATCACTCTCGGTGTACCTGACTTTATCTTATGAAAGAAAGTTCTGAACTTTCTCGTATTTATTGCGTATTTTTTGCCATGATCAAAATCAATTTTCACAAGTTATCAAGGCTTTTCGTACTGATAATGCTATGGAATATAGAGATACCGAATTTCTTAGAATTCTTTCTCAAAATGATACTATCATTCATCACTCTTGCCCAGGCACTTCCCAGCAAAATGTCGAGTAGAAAATAGGCATAGGTATATCTTGGATGTTGTTCACACTCTTTTCGTCTCTACCTCTTATTCTGAATAGTTTTGGGGCAAGCTTGTCACACTACTATTTATACTATCAATCGTACTCCATTACCCATTAGAGGTAACCTTTCTCCTTATGAGCATTTGTATGATAGCGTCCCCAATTATAGTCTTCTTCGTGTCTTTGGTAGTGCTTGTTTTGTGCACCTTCTTCCACATGAGTGCACTAAATTATAACCTTGTGCCCATTTATTTTGCTTCCTTGGATATGGCCTTGTGCACAAAGGGTAGATTTTAAGATCCCCTTTCTAATCGCCTTCGTGTGTCCTGTCAGTTACCTTTTAAGAGCACAAGATGTTCTCTTTTGTTCATCCCTTCGAATCCTCTGCTCGTGTTCCTTTTTTTACCAATCCTTCCGTGGACTTATTTTTGAAAGATACCACACTTCCATCTATATCTGACTCTTCTTTTCTAGATTTGTCTTCTTCTCATCTTGATGCAGAGTGTCATCTTGCGACACCACTTTGGCCACTTCAGATGTGTCTACCTTATCAGTGGATTCTCCACCATTGGTCACTCTTCCACCTCTAATCATTGTTCCGCTAGAGTAAGTCAACTTTCTGTTCTACTTTAGGATTATCATTGTTATTCTACTGTATCTTTTCTTTATGAACCTCACACATATAGAGAAGTTGGTACTAATCCTCTTTGGCAACAAGTAATGGCAAATGAGTTACAAGCCTTAGACAAAATCTCATACTTGTGATTTAGTTGATTTGCCTCATGGTAAGTCTGATGTTGATTGTAAATGGCTATACAAGATCAGGACAAAAGCAGATGGTATTGTGGATACCTGCAAAGCTCGCCTCGTTGTGAAAGGTTTTTCTCAAGAATACAGCATTGACTATGAGGAGACTTTTACCACTATTATACATTTTACTTCTATTCGCAGTCTTTTTGCTATCACTGCTATTAAGCATTGGTCTTTATTTAAGATAGATGTTAAAAATGCATTCTTTAATGGTGATCTCACCTAGGAAGTTTATATGGTACCTCCTCCTAGGTACCTTTATCCTTCTCACCAAGTTTGTCAATTACGTCGCCCATTATATGGATTGGAAAAATCTTTTCATGCATGGTATTCCAAGTTTAGCTCCACAATGGCATTCCTTGGCCATACTCTTTTTGTTCGACATACTTCTTGTGGGTCTATACTATTACTTTTATATGTGAACGATATGGTTATTACTGGAGATGATCGTACTGGGATTTCAAAATTCCAGCACTATCTTAATCAACAGTTTGAGATGAAAGATCTAAGGCAAAGCAGTTACTTTTTAGACTTGGAGGTTACCTCAGATTCATCTAGTTATTATTTTTCTCAAGTTAAATATGTCACTGATCTCACTTCTTGAGCAGGACTCATTGACACCAAGGTTGCCACGCCTACTCTTGAGACCAATCCCAAATTTGATGCCGGCGATGGGACCCCTCTTTCAAATCCTACCTCTATCAATAGTTAGTTGACAATCTTATTTATCTCACTGTTACTTGCCGTGACATCACTTATACTATTCATAATGTTAGTTAGTACATGATAGCGCCCTGTACAACTCAGTTTATTATAGTTCTTCGTACTCTTTACTATGTCAACGGTATGTTATTTTATGGCCTTCACTTTTTTGCTCATTCTACATTGGAGTTGAAGGATTATTTCGATATTGACTAGACTAGCGACCCTCAAGATCATTGCTCCACTATGGCCTACTGTTTCTTTTTGGACATCTCCCTTATCTCATGCGTATCAAGAAATAGTCCATTGTCACTCGCTCTAGTATTGAAGCTGAATATCGAGCTCTTATTGATACAACATCAGAGTTATTATGGTTGCGATGGCTACTTGAAGATATGGGAGTAGGTCATCATAGCAGGATGGTCCATTATTTCGACAATCGTAGTGTTATCTAGATTGCATATAATGATGTTTTTCATGAACGCACCAAACACATTGAGATAGACTACCTTTTTGTTCGATATCGTGTTTTTCGTGGTACTATTAGACTTGTTTCCAGTTCATTAGCCGACCAGACTACTGATGCCTTCACTAAGACACATCCACCTAGCCTCTTTCTGGATCTTTTCTCCAAACTACAATTAACTTCTTTATGGTCATCTTCAGTTTGAGGGGGATGGTATATATATATATATATATATATATATATATATATATAAGAGTAGGTTAATTGAGTTTACATCAATTGTAATTAAACCTAATTGCCTCTCACCCTATATATGAGGGGAGGGCTTGAACTCTTCCTTTGGTAATGGAAATATACCATAAATTTCTCTCTTTTTACCACAAATCACACAAATCTCAACTAAGAATACTGACTCCGCATCCACCATTTAGACGTGGATTTGTTTTGGAAAAATACTAATTTATTACTAGGCGGGCTGAGTTGGTGACACGTGCTTGATTAAATATCTCTATCTTCTTAAAGAACCGAAGCAATTAAGGATGCTCGGTTTGATGTACAATATAATATCGATAGGTCAAGTGAAGTTGGAGCTAGACTCTTTGGTTTGGTGTGGCCGAGACTTCCTTTGAGATTAAACCATTAATTTCAATTTGCTAGACAGAATAGACTCCAATGTATGAACTCGATGGATATTAGATGAGAACAACCTATGGGTAGGAATTCAACAATTGTGATGCAATGCCACACCTTTCTCTGGCCTTGTTTGCTTGGAGAAATGCTGGGGCGTTTGGTAATCATTCCCAATGAGCTTTCGGCCGAAAGCCAATATTGGGAATGCTCAAAACTCAAAACTGATTTAGACCAGCTTTGGGCTGAAACCAATTTTTTTCTTCATAAACTACCCTAAATTATTCTTTAATATTCTAGTTTCACCCCTCGTTATTACTGTTCATCTTTACGTGAGGGCAGCCGACTAGAGTTGATGACACCAGATCGAGACGGTGAAGGGCTAGCGAGGTCACACGACCCCGGCGTCGGTTGCTTGAGGTCGTGCACTACCCAAGTGACAGCAGCCTGAGGTCACGCGATCCCAAGTGGCCGTCACTTGGGATCGCGCAACACAGGCTGCCTTCGCCTGGGTCACACAACCCTCGCCGAGGGGTTGCCTAACCTCGAACGATGGCCGTCGGCTCTAGTGAAGGGTGAGCTTTTTTTTAAAATAAAAAAGATAATCCCAAAGCCCTTTGCAAAAAAAGATTTGAGAAACACTACTTAGGCCAAAGTAACTTCATAAATTTTTTTTTACGAAATGCCATTTCGTTAAGGGTCTTTAGTCTAAAGGTATTTGCATTCCCCCAAGACTCATTTGTAACGTTGAACCAAGCAGACCCTCAGTGCCAATCAAAGTAGCAATTCCATGATTTTGTATTGTGGTAGTAGCCAAAAGTCTCCCAGCGGGAAAAAAGAAAGAGGTGAAGAGAAGGATTTTCCCCATATTATTCAGATAGTACGAATTTAATGGCGGTGAACAAAAATGTTATGGACGTATGAGCTTTTCACACGCAAAAAAAAAAGTCTCGGAAAGGAAATATAAATCTGTTTACCGAATAAAGTTACGTGCAAAAAAATATAAAATGATTGTGTCATTACCTAAAATCTACTTCTGTGAAGAAAATTTGACACCATCATTTTGCAGAATAAAAGTCCGTTGAAATACAATTCACATTATATTTGTTGTCAGTGTAAAAGTCCTTTTTACACAAGCAGTCTCAGAATGGAAAAACCTATTTATGGATTAAACCTACTTGCTAAAAATAATATCGTATGCGTCATTCTATAAAACCTGACTATATAAAGAAATTTTACACTGTCAGTGCACTGAATAAAAGTCCATTGACAAATGTCGTTTGCAATGCTGGGGATGGTGGAAAGAAAGAAAAAAAAAATTATGTGAAAATGCACCTGTGACCCCAAGTAACTAATTCATAAAAATATTTTTTGATTTAGGAATCCGATTGATTAAAAAGAAAGAATCACAGACAAAAGAGAATTGGTAAAAAGGTTCAACAAGTTTGGTTTCTTTATCCCGATTGCAATATCTTATGTGTCCATTTTAATGATAATTCTTAATATATGAGTTAATCTATAGTTCCTTTTAGTCTTATGAGAATAGAGAAATTGAGCTCGATATAGTTGTTCTTTCGAGCTCGCCTTTCTCTTCTCCCTCGACAAACGTTCCATCTTTAGTTTATAAATGCGAACTAGCTTCATCGATTAACTTTCCACCTAAATTGTTATCCTCCCCATTTTCCTTACATTTTTAAAGATAATATAAATTCCATATTCAGTTAATTATTTATTTCTTAGAAAAAAATTGTGATATTAAGCTTTTGAGAATACCCACATTAAGCTAAATGTATATAAAAATTTGTTAATTGAGGATGATGATGTTTTCATTTTATGAGGTAAAGTTAAAGATGTCAGTGTATCTCTTTTACGAGAAGACACATTAGCGAAATGCAGACTTAAACTATGTTCGGAAGATTTTTTGACTTGGCGATGAATGTAAAGTAAAGAAAGAAGAGGCGAAGAGAACGGTTTTGCCCATGTTCAGAAAGTAAGGATCTAACGCCGGTGAATAAGAATATTATGGATATGTATATTACATACATCATCACGGTAAAAGTTTTTTACACAAATAGTCTCATAATGGAAATATAAACTGTTATAGAATAAAGTTACATGAAAAAAATAAAAATTGATTATGTGTCATTATCTAAACCTGCTTGTATGAAAAAAAATTTACGCTGCCATTTTATAGATTAAAATCTCTTTGAAATAGGATATATATTAAATACATTGTCAGTGTAAAAGTCTTTTTTACACAAGCAATGTGACATTCCGAAATTTGCCTATTTGGGGGAATGATTTTATGAACGTACTTGTAGCCAGTTCTTGCCCGAAACTGATCATTCATGGGATACTAACTATTAGGGAAAAGCTAATTAGGGATTTAAATTCATACTACAAGAGAAATTCAATTGTGAACCAACTTTCGACCATAGAATCGTTGAGGTGACATTTTGAGCCAATATAGGCCGATCTTAGGATAGTTATGGGCCGATTCGTTACTGTCATACGAGTGGATTACGGGTGATTCCGTTTGACCATGAAACGAATTAACGAACGATCAAGAACCTATACCGAACGATCTCGCCAATCGGAACTAGCGATCGATCCTTGTGATTATATGACAGCCGAGGTCATCATGATCCGAATGAACTTGCATGTGACTTGATTTAGTATTAGTCACGAATCAAATATGCGAATTTCCCCGAAAGCCACCCGTTAGTCAGAAATGCGCTCGGGTTACGTTTTATAAAATTCAGTTACTAATTAGAGACCAATTTGGGTGTTGGAAATTATGAATGTCATGATACGACATTAGGACGACGTTGTTATTGGAATGTTCAGCCTTGGATTTTCCCAAATCTTTCAGAAAAACTGAATTTCGGCGAAGGATGAAAAATGATCGTTTTACCCCTGGAGGTTTATTAACGCCAAGTGTTAAAGGGGAAGGGCATTTTGGTCATTTTGTCCTAACTTTTGGAATTGACAATTTTGCCCTTTAAATTTTATGAAATTCCTAAATTACCCTTGGATATTTTGCAAAAAGATTAGATCCTGGCTGTCGATCTCAGGATAAGAACGAATCTCGACTGTCGATTGGAATTGTAAGAGGATGGCAAGATGGTAATTTTACCATCAAGGGCATAAATTATTAGTTTAAAGGCCAAAAACCTTCTCTCTCTCCTCACTCTTTTCCCCTTTCCCATGGCTCACTCTCTCTCCTCTCTCTCCCTCACCAATCACCCCCCTTGGCCGATCACCGCCGTGACACCGCCGTCCACTCGTCATCGCCGTTTTGCCCGCCGATCTGTCGCCCCTCCACCCTCACGCCGTCCCGCCGCCGTTCCCCTCTCTCTCGGCTCACCTTCTCTCTCTCTCTCTCTCTCTCTCTCTCTCTCTCTCTCTCTCTCTCACCGTGGTCGTGAGGAGCAGCCGGCCCCAAGCTAAGCCGCTCGCCATCGCCACCGCTGTGCCGATCATCGTCGCCGTCGCGAGACCACCAGCTATCGCCCCCTTTTCTGCTCTAGCCGAGTTAGTCTAGAGTTCGAGTAAGTCGCGATCTAACCCTCGCCTAATATATCGGGTATTATCGGACTCGTTTAAACGCAATTTGGTGAAAATTAGGGGCTGATTGGATTAGTAGGCCTTAAGACTGAAATCAGAAGGTTTTGATGGATTTTTAAAGGCCGATCGATGGTTGGAAATAGCTGTTTTGAGTGCTGTGATGTGCTCTTTGGTGTGTGGTTTGCGCCATTAGATTTGGCTCGTGATTTCATGAAAGTGTCGTGAAGAGCTGGAAGCGAAATGTCATAGTTTTGGGGGTGAAAAATGTTAATTTGTGTGTTGACTGTATATTTGGATGTGATTGGTGCATTTAATCAATGCTCGAGAATATGTACGAGTGAGATTTGTGACGTACGAGGTGCGTGTGATCACTAAAAGGCCCTGAGGCATGTTTATGCGGGGTGCAGATAAAATCAATAGCATGTGAGTATGTTCGTATAATCACTAAATCCCCGAGACGTGTTTACGCAGAGAATTGAAACGGCTTGAGGAGTGTTTGCGTGGGTCGTGATATGACTGTGGGATCGGGCCAAGTCATTTCAAGCTTAGATCGCGATCATGTAGGCTTGTCGCATTTGGCGTAGGCTGAAGAAAGAAAGTGAGAATGAGATTGGTCCAAGGCATGATTAGTTCGAATGAGACCGAGATCGGACCGAGGCATTATAAGCTCGGGTTTCGATCACATAGGCTTATTGCATTTGGCGTAGGCTGAGGAAAGAAAGTGAGATTGGGATCGAACCTGAGGCGTGTTTACACGGGTCGTAATCGAATAAGCCCGAGGCATGTTTACATGGGCTGAGGAAAGTGATTGAGCATGAGATAGTACGATGTGGCAAGTGAAAGTGAGATCGGACCTGAGATGTGTTTACGCGAGTCGCGATAGCAAGTTAATGAAAATCATGTGGTGATGTGTGAACGAGTGTGAATTGTGTGATTGAGATTTGTGTGTGGGCATGAGAATGGATTGTATTATATGTGTGTGAAGTTTGAATGTTGTGTTTGAGCACTAATGTGCATGCTGGGTTTGCCAAGAGTCCAAGTATGTGTGATTGTGTGAATGATGTTTGTGTGAATTGGTTATTTGTGTGTCTGGATTTGTCTGGAAATACGTGGTAGCCTAGGTGGGGTTTAGGTCGTGAACTTATTGAGAAGTGTCTCATAGTTGTTTCAACCAAACCATTTCAGAGCATCCGCTTGAGCGATGAATCTACCACCGCTACTGCCGCAGTGTTTTGGGATAGTTATACATGTTGATTACAACGTCGTGGAGTATCCGATAGACGATAACTATACTTGGGTCAAGCACACTTCGGTAGTATGGGTAAATATAGGGCTACCCCTTTAACAGGCTTATACATATACCGCATGGATGTTTAGAGACGGGATGGATGAGTTTGGTCCCATCCACGGTTTTATGTACCCTTTGACGGAGTAGGAGACTGGGATCCGTCTGCCATACCCCCTCTCAACGGTGAGATGACTAGTTTGAAGACTAGTTTAGCTTAGTCAGGGCACCATCACGTCCCTGCAGCACTGGAACAGACCGTAGCGGTACCTGAGCCTGAGCCGGAAGAGTCCCAAGCAAGATATGATCCGATGGATATGGATCTAGACGTGATACCCGAGGTAGAGCCTGAGGAGGAGGATGAGAATGAGGAGGTCCTTGAGGAGGAGCTAGAGGATGAGGATGATGAGGTCGAGCCAGTAGCCGTGCCAGTGGAGGATAGGGAGGAGTCGGTTGAGCAGGAGCAGATCGAGGTCCACATTGAGTCAGGGTATGAGGATAATCCCATAGAGATTGATGCTGATTCAGAGTCCATGGATGAGCATGAGCTTGATGAGGATGATGAGAAAAGCGAGTTGGAGTGGATGCCTTCTAGAGGGCGTAGGGGTTAGTTCTTGGAGTTGGTGGTGTTCCATTTTTGGTAGTGCTGACCCAGTAGGCTGCTGATTTTTTTGTATATCGGTGGTTTTGCAGTTAGTAGTTTGGTGTGCATATTTAACAGGATGGTTTGTAAAGGAATATTGTGTGTGTGTGTATGTGTGTATATATATATATACATACATCGAGGTATAGTTTCATGTATTGGTGGTTTGGCAATTTTCTTTCCCCTGGGTTCTCCAAAATTTTACTAGCTGGGTGTTTGTTACTTCCGTCACGATTGAACTCTGAGGAGGATCGTTGGGTCGGCGACGTTTTCTGGGTCGTCGCACTATTCCGACTGAGCAAGAGGGATATTGCAAGCTCGATGGAGTTCGGGGCATGACATCTCCATCCAAATTGGTATCAAAGCAAAGACAACTCGATTTAAGTCGGTCGAAACTTTAAGTGATAAGGAGTGGAGATCCCAGGCTAGCTATAGTTGGCTAGGGAGACCTTAGTGAACCATAGATATACCTAGCACTACGCGTATTCCAGACTGCTTGTTGTGATTATTGATTGAATTGAGTGATTTAATGATTGAAGTGCAGGTGCATCTGGACTCGAGGTAAATGCACAGACCCAATTAATTGTGGTTTGGTGCTATGTGATTGATTGTCTGCTAAGTGGATTACTGTGTTGATTCACTGCCTAAAACTAGACTGTTTAGTTGGTCTAGGTTTCTAATTCCTATATGGAATTATAGCAGGTAGGAGAGTGATAGAAATTGGGACAATGAGCAGCGAAGGAAGAGGTGTAGGAAGAGGAACAGGAAGAGGTCCAAGAAGAGTTATAGGAAGAGGAGCACGAGATTGAGGTAGTGCTCAAGTTAGAGCTGTAGAGAACCCCGGAGTTGATGTTAGACCTGTAGAGGACCTCGGAGTTGGTGCTAGAGTTGCAATAAATCCCCGAGTTGATGGAATTATAAGAGCCCTCGAGGAGGTTGGGACTTTGATAGGCAAGCAGACTCAAGAGTGAGATGCCATTATTGCTCAAGCAGTTGAGGTCGCTGCAGCTGTTACCATTAATGGCAATAATAGAAATCAAGGATAGGGGCAGGTGAATACGAATCGACTAATGCATCATCTAGTCGAGCAGTTTTTGAAGTTAAAACCCTCTAAGCTTGATGGTAGAGGTGATTTAGATGCTGCGTCACTGTGGGTAGAGGAGTTGGAAAAGGCTTTTGATGTACTAGGGTGTACCAATGAGAAGAAAGTGACGTTAGCAGTGTATCAATTGCAAGGAAACACAAATGATTGGTGGAAAGCCACCAGAGGACGAGTATTCCCGGCTGATATCGCCTAGACTTGGGCGATGTTTATGGAAGCCTTTAATGGCAAATACTTTTCTGAGAGCACCCGGGAACAGAAATTGGCGGAGTTTATGAGACTTCGTCAGGAGTAGAGAATAGTGGATCAGTATGAGGCTGAGTTCACTTGGTTAGCTAAGTTTGCCTCGAGAATGGTGGAGGACCCACTAGATAGAACTCGGAGGTTCTAAGATGGTTTGAAACTAGACCTTCATAGCCAGATGATTTCTTTAAACTTGAGGGATTATAATGAGATTTATGAGCGAGCTCAAGTGATTGAGCAGGATTTAGCATATAAGGTTGCCGTTTCTGGGTCGAGGTTTGCCCAAGGTAGGGACAATCGTCACTTAGGGAAGAGGCCAGTGACAGATAACTAACGTTTTGTCCCTCCTACCAGAAGGAATATAGGGAAACCGGCTCGTTTTCAAAATGGTTCATGTCAGATATGTGGAGAAAGACATGGGACTGGACCTTGTCCAAGTAGGGGCATTACATATTTTAGATGTGGCGGAGTGGGCCACCAATCGAGGAACTGTCCCAGTAACAAGCAAGTTAGACCGCCAGCATTACCGCCACCGCCCAGAGTTGGAAATCAAGTTGGGCCACCTATACTCACGAACCAGAATAGGCCGCCGGCTCAAGGATGAGTATATGCAATGGCTAGAAGGGAAGCGGAGAATTCATTGGGCGTGATCACAGGTATAGTCTCTCTGTGTGATCATGCTGCATATGCTTTATTCGATCCGAGGGCGTCGCATTCGTTTGTGTTTGAACAGTTTGTTAGATTGACTGGTATGGAACCGCGATTTGTTGATGTTTGGTTGTATTTTACCACCCCATTCAATGATAAGATTTTAGCCTCGTTGGGGTGCCCGAATTGCAAGATCGTAGTCGGTGATAAGGAAGAGAGAATTGATTTAGCAGTTTTAGCAATGTATGACTTTGATGTGATAGTAGGCATGGATTGACTAGTTAAACAGAGGGCAGTAATGAATTGTAGAAGCAGGGTGGTCCAATTTAATCCAGTTGGATGCCATAGATTTTAATTTGTAGGAAATCGAGGAAGAACCTTGATTCCTTGGATTTCGTCGCTAGAAATGACTAAGTTGTTGGACAAATGATGTAAAGGATTTCTAGCTGCTGTGATTGATTCGACGGCTGAGGAGCCAAGGCTAGAAGACATAACCGTGGTGCGCGATTATCTCGATATCTTTCCTCAGAAATTGCCAGGATTGTCACTAGAAAGAGAAGTAGAATTTGTGATCGAATTGGCACCTAGGACTGAACCAATCTCGAAGACACCTTATAGAATGTCATTGTCGGAGTTGAAAGAATTAAATGTGCAAATACAGGAGTTATTGGACATATGATTTATTCGTCCAAGTGCATCTCCATAGGGAGCGCCAGTTTTATTTGTAAAGAAGAAGGATAGATCACTGAGGTTGTGCATCGATTATCGACAGTTGAATCAGGTGACAATTAAGAATAAGTATCTTTTGCTGAGGATCGATGATTTATTTGATCAATTGCAAGGGGCTTTGGTATTCTCTAAAATTGATTTAAGGATAGGGTATCACCAATTGAGGATTAGAAGAGAGGATATACCGAAAACGGCCTTCAGGTCTAAATATAGGCATTATGAGTTTACAGTAATGTCGTTTGGAATGACAAATGCCTCTGCTGCATTTATGGACTTAATGAACCGAGTGTTCAAGGAGTTTTTGGACCAATTCATTATAGTCTTCATAGACGATATATTGGTATACTCGAAGAGCCCAGAGAAGCATGAGTTTCATTTGAGTAAGGTTTTACAGACCTTGAAGGAACACGCATTGTATGCTAAATTTAATAAGTGCGAATTCTGACTCTATCAAGTAGCATATTTTGGACATATGATCTCTTGGGAAGGAATGTCAGTAGATCCAACGAAGATTGAGACTGTAATGAAATGGTCGAGGCCAACGATGGTGACAGAGGTTCTAAGCTCTCTGGGTTTGGCCAGATATTACCGACGCTTCGTGGAAGGATTTTCGACAATAGCAATACCGTTGACACATTTGTTAAAAAATGAAACAATGTTTAAATGAACAGACAAATGTGAAAGGAGTTTTCAGGAATTAAAGCATAGATTGACAACGACGCCGGTGTTGACTATTTCGTCAGGACCCGGAGAATATGAGACCTATAGTGATGCGTCGTTAAAAGGATTAGGGTGTGTACTGATGCAATATGGGCGAGTAGTAGCATATACATCAAGGCAATTGAGACCGCATGAACTAAACTATCCGACACATGACTTGGAATTAGCCGTAATAGTGTTTGCCCTGAAGATTTGGCGACACTATCTATGCAGAGAAAAATTTCAGATTTATATTGACCATCAGAGCCTCAAGTATTTATTTTCTTAGAAGGAGTTAAATATGAGGTAGCGTCGTTGAATGGAACTGTTGAAGGATTATGACTTTGATATTTTATATTACCCCGGAAAGGCAAACCGAGTAGCGGATGCATTGAGTAAGAAGTCAAGCATCGCGCACTTGATGGTCAAGAAATGGACCTTGTTGGAAAAGGTAAGAGACTCGGAGTTTAAGTTTGAAGTAAGTCAAGTCTCGAGCCTATTAGCCATGTTAAGAATTGAACCAAAAATCCAGGCTAAGGTTAAGGCTTTACAGTCTACGGACCAAGAGATTTGAAAGATTCTGGAGATGGATGCTATTAAAAGGAAACCAGACTTCCAAGTATCCGAGGATGGGTGTCATGCTCCGAATCCCACGAGCGCGCAACATCCTGCAATGGTCATTATGATGCGATGTCCCAGGACGCATCGCCGACCCAACATTTTCTCTTTTGATTACGCATGCGAAAGTTAAACAAAGATTCACCCAGACAATAACAATAAACAAAGATAGATAGGAAAACGGTTTATAATCTTGAAATCAAAACACCATTTTAACATTTACTTGATTAACCCCTGGGAACATTTTTACAAGCCCACTTCGGGCATTTTCATAAAAGTCTACAAAAAAATGTCAGGCTGGGGTCAATCTACTTCACTAAAACTTAGCTTCTTAGCACCGAACCATACTAGATGCATCAACATGCTAAGGGCCTGAAAAATATTTAACAACCACAAATGAGATAAAAATCTCAATAAGTTAGCGCCTAAACCCTGTTTAGAAGGCCAACTTACCTCGGGGGTCTCTAACTAGGCAATACAGCATCAACAGCAATAGCATTAAATAACTACAAGTATCATTACCTCGCCTTGGTACACTCGCTGATAAAATGAATATATCACATACACGAAACATTTAAAAAGATTTTCCATGCATTAATGCATCACAGTCACGCGTGTCTCGATTATAAGGCAAACCCACTTGAGCACGTCCTATACCATGCCTAGCAGTTTCTACCCCATAATCAAGCACTATGCATCACACGCATTTTAATTATTACGCCCCCTCGGGGCCACTACTTATTAAGCGATCTGGAGCAAGATGGTAGTCTTTCGGTAAAAATCGGGTTCCATCTTGCCCCGTCGGGCACAGCTACGTCAAATGATCTACAGTAAGATGGCATTCCAATATGGCAACATCAAACGATCTGCAGTAAGATAGTATCTCGTAAGGAGCATCAAGTCTGGCCTCGGGCCGCGACAAGGCATCCGAGTATCGACAATCCAGATAATTTCCAGGCATCCGATAAATCGAGTATTGTCAAGTGACCTACAGCAAGACCCCGATAAATCAAGCATCGTCAAACGATCTACAGCAAGACGGCTCCAACATGTAACCACACGAGCACACAAGCATTTAGGCTAATTCTTATCTTTTCATTTAGCTTATGCATCCATGAATCATGCTCACATCAATGCCACACAACAATAACAAGTGGTCACACATGCAAACGATCAATCGCCTTTGTGAACCTCTTTTTAAAGCATGAATTGACCAAAGCATTCAACATCGAATCAAGCCAAATAAGCATTATTAAAAAGCTAGGTAATTGTGGTTATTGTCTCTATTAGGTTAGAAATCGAAAGTCAAAGATTTCAAGTAAAGACCGGCAGATTATGGAATTCTAGTAAAACTGGACAGCTTGGCATGATTTGGGAAATCAACTTCAAAAGCATAGCAGATGGTTTCTAAAAATTATAAAATTCGAATATGTTATGAATAAGACCTTCATAAATATTTTCCATGAAGAACACAATTCCAAAATCCTTATACAAAGATTACTTTTGATGGCTCGGAAACAACCCAAAACTGGTCCGCTGGAATAGGGGAACTGAACCCCAAGAAATACTTGTTTTACAAACCAAATCCTTTCAAAAAACTTTGAAATTTTTATATGTTGTAGACATGGGCTTTGTTTACAAATCTTGTGGAGGAAGTATGGTCGAAATCAAACTGGAAATTTTTATAAAAATCTGAGAAGGCACGAAGGTCACGGAATCCACAGTATAAAATAGTTCTGATTCAGTAAGAAATTGGACCTTCGTATAACCCATTTGAGCTCAGAAAAATATAAAATTTAAGTATGTTATAAATCAAGATCTTGTGAACAACTTTTATGATGAACACTTTTCAAGATTCTAACCACAAAATGCTCTATGAAAATGGAAATTTAGGGACATATAGTAAAATCAGTTATGAAATCAAGATAAAAACTCCAAGAAACACTTTCAACTTTGAGATTTAACACTTTTCAGCCATGAAAATACCACACCAAGAGTTCAAATTAACATCCAATATCTATTTCAACTTAGTCTAGCAATCAAAACTCGCCAACGCTCATTCGAAAAGTTTAAACACACTAAAACAATAACCAGCTAAACTACCCTACGTAAGTTAAACATCTTAAACAAGGGATTAGATGTTAACTTACTCGTCTAAAAACGACGACAACGCAAGGACGATAGCAACAACACGAGTTGTTTGTGGCAGCCTCGGCTTGACACGGCAAGCGGCAAATGGCGCTGAACGGCACACGGCGATCTACGGGGCTCAAGGATGGTGGCGTGAGGGTGTTGGTGCGTGAACGGCGGTGGTGGAGTGATTCGGCCGAGAGAGAGGGAGAGAGAGAGAATAAGAGAGAAAGTGAGGAGAGAGAGAGAAAAAGGGTTTAAATTTAAATCAAGATTAATGGTTGAGAAAGGTTTTTGATGCCCAAGCAAAGATCAAGGGCTAAGATCAACCCTTGCTCTCCAAGTTCCATCCAACGGTCAAGATCAAGCCTTGTTCTCCAGGTTCCATCCAACGGTCAAGATTTAATCTAACAAAGAGGTTTTTAGAAGGGCAAGTTAACAAATAATTTTCGATGGCCAATTCATAAAAATTATGAGGCGACGTCCTATAGTTTGGGTGTAATATCCTTAAGCATTTGACATGTAAAATCGGATCATAATTCGTGGCTGAAATCGATCAATCGCAACTATAGTTTATCTCGAACTAACGGACGGCTGCTCGAAATAAATTCTTTGATAGCCTTTTTTCTTTGGTTAGTATTCCCTAGGTGATCAGGCCAGAGTGAGAATTAACTAATAGAGCGTCGATGAAATCACCATTTCATAAATCACCAAATTTGGTCAAATTTTCAGGATATCATAATGGGATATTGAAGTTCCGAGGACGATTGTGTGTGCCTGACGATACATAACTTAAAGAGGAGATTTTATCAGAAGTGCATCGTAGTAGCAATAGTATCCATCCGGGGAGTACAAAAATATTTCAGAATTTGAGACAATATTATTGGTGGAATGGCATGAAGGTGGATATAGCGAAGCACGTGGCTAAGTGCCTGACATGCCAGCAAGTGAAAACGCAACACTGTAAGCCAAGAGGATTGTTGTAACCTTTGGAAGTCCCAGAATGGAAATGGGAACTTATCACAATGGATTTTATGATGAGATTACCAAGGAGCCAAAAAGGCCATGATTCTATATGAGTGATTGTCGATCGATTGACAAAGTCAGCACACTTCTTGGCCGTGCAAAAGGACTGTGCATTGGAGAGGTATGCTGAATTGTATGTGCAGCAGATCGTTCGATTGCATGGGGTATCAATGACTATTACCTCATACTGTGATCCCAGGTTTACCGCCAATTTTTAGAAAAGTCTGCAAACGACACTAGAATCGAAGCTGCAGTTTAGTACTTCTTATTGTCTGCAAACGGATAGCCAGTCTGAGAGGATGATTCAGACATTAGAGGATATGCTTCGGGTATGCGTATCGGATTTTCAAGGTAAATGAGAAGAACAGTTGCCCTTAGTAGAATTTGCGTATAATAATAGTTTTCAGCAGAACATTGGAATGGCACCATTTGAAGCGTTATATGGTAGAGCCTGTAGAATGCCCGTGTGTTGGGACACAGTGTGAGAAAGGAGCATAACCGAGCCAGAGTTAGTACAATAGTCGGTTGAAGCTGTTAAGATAATACGCGAAAAGGTTGAAAACAGGGCAGAGCTATCAAAAGAGGTATGCAGATAGAAGGCGAAGACCTTTGGAATTCCAAGTAGGGGATCACGTGTTTCTTAAAGTATCATCCATGAGAGGACTGTCCTGATTTGGTAAGAAATGAAAGTTGAGTCCGAGGTATGTGGGACCTTTTGAGGTGCTAGAGGGGATTGGGGAATTAGCGTATCACCTTGCGTTGCCACCAAATCTATCGCAAGTGCATATTGTGTTCTACGTATCGATGCTAAGAAAGTACGAACTGGACCCAACTCATGTGTTAAACTATGAAGAGATAAAAGTTGACGACAGAGTGTTGTACGTCGAAAAACCAATAAAGATCGAAGATTGGAAAGAAAGAGTTCTAAGGAACAAGACGATCCCGATGGTCAAGGTCGTGCGGGAATATCACAGGACAGAAGGAGCGACATGGGAAAGTGATGAGCTAATACAACGTCAATACCCCCATTTGTTTGAGTAGTTGGGTGGATTGTAAATTTCGAGGACGAAATTTTTATAAGGGGGAAGAGTTGTGACATTTTGAAATTTGCTCATTTGGGATTTATGAAATGAATGATTTTATGAACGTACTTGTAGTTAGTTCTCACCCGGAACTGATCATTCCTAGGATACTAACCATTAGGAAAAGGCTAATTAGGGATTTAAATTTGTACAACTAGAGAAATTCAATAGTAAACCGACTTTCGATCATAGAATCGTCGATATGACATTTTGAGCCAATGTAGGTCCATCTTAGGATAGTTATGGGCCGATTCGTCACTGTAATACTAGTGGATCACGGGTGATTCCGTTTAACTACGAAATGAATTGACGAATGGTCCAGAACCTATACCGAACAATCATGCCTATCGGAATTAACGATCGATCCTCATGATTATATGATAACTGAAGTCGTTACGATCCGAATGAACTTGCACGTGACTTGATTTAGTATCAGTTACGGGTCGAATACGCGAATTTTCCCGAAAGCCGCCCGTTAGTCAGAGACGTACTCGAGTTACATTTTATAAAATTCAGTTATTAATTAGAGACCAATTTAGGCATTGGAAATTATGAATATCACGACAGGACATTAGGACGACGTAGTCATTGGAATGTTCAGCCTTGGATTTTCCCGAATCCTTCAAAAAAACTGAATTTCGGTGAAAGATGGAAAATGACCCTTTTACCCTTGGAGGTTTATTAAGACCAAGTGTTAAAGGGGAATGGCATTTTGGTCATTTTGCCCTAACTTTTGGAATGGACAATTTTGCCCTTGGATATTTTGCAAAAGATTAGATCGTAGTCGTCGATTTCAGGATAAGAACGAATTTCGGCCATTGATTGGAATTATGAGAGGAGGGCAAGATGGTAATTTTATCGTTAAGGGCATAAATTATTGGTTTAAAGGCCAAAAACCTTCTCTCTCTCCTTACTCCTTTCCCCTTTCCCACAGCTCACTCTCCCACACCGCCGTCCACCCGTTGCCGCCGTTCCGCCTGCTGATTCGTCGCCCCTCCACGCTCACACCGTCCCGTCGCCATTCCCTTCTCCCTCTCGGCTCACCTTCGCCCTCTCTCTCTCACCGTGGTCATGAGGAGCAGCCGACCCCAAGCCCAGCCGCTTGCCGTCTCCGCCATCATGCTGATTGTCATTGCCGTCGCAAGACCGCCGGCTACTACCCCCTTTTTCCACTCTAGCCGAGTTAGTCTAGAGTTCGAATAAGTTACGATCTAACCCTCGCCTAGTATATCGGGTATTATCGGACCCGTTTAGACGCGATTTGGTGAAAATTAGGGGTTGATTAGATTAACGGGCCTTAGGATTGAAATCGGAAGGTTTTGGTGAATTTTTAGAGGCCGATCGATGGCTGGAAATGGCAGTTTTAAGTGTTGTGATGTGTTGTTTGGTGTGTGATTTGCGCTATTAGATCCGGCTCATGATTTTGTGAAAGTATCGTGAAGGGTCGTAAGCAAAATACCGTAGTTTTGGAGATGAAAAATGCTAATTTGTGTGTTGACTGTATATTTGGATGTGATTTGTGCATTTAATTAATGCTCAAGAATGTGTATGTGTGAGATTTGTAGCGTACAAGGTGCATGTGATCACTAAAAGGCCCTGATGCGTGTTTACACGGGGTGCAAATAAAATGAATGGCATGTGAGTATGTTCGTAAGATCACTAAATCTCTTAGGCGTGTTTACGCGGGTCGTGATACGACTGTGGGATCTGGATAAGGTATTTCAAGCTCGGGTCACAATCATGTAGGCCTATCGTATTTGGCGCGGGCTGAGGAAAGAAAGTGAGAATGAGATCGGTCCAAGGCATAGTCAGCTCGGGTGAGACCGGGATCGGACCGAGGCATTATGAGCTCAGGTTTTGATCACGTAGGCCTGTCGCATTTGGCGTGGGCTAAGAAAAGAAACTGAGATTGGGATTGGACCTGATGCGTGTTTACGTGGGTCGCGATCCGATAAGCCTGTGGCGTGTTTATGCGGGCTGAGGAAAGTGATTGAGCATGGGATGGTACGATGTGGCAAGTGAAAGAGAGATTGAACCTGAGATGTGTTTACGTGGGTCGCGATGGCAAGTTAATGAAAATGATGTGGTGGTGTGTGAACGGGTGTGAATTGTGGGGTTTGGAAATGTTGTGTGATTAAGATTTGTGTTTGAGCGTGAGAATGGATTGTATTATATGTGTATGAAGTTTGAATGTTGTATTTGAGCACTAATGTGTAGGCTGGGTTTGCTAAGAGTCCATGTATGTGTGACTGTGTGGATGATGTTTGTGTGTCTGGATTTATTTGGAAATACGTGGTAGCGTAGGTGGGGTTTAGGTCGTTGACTTATTGAGAAGTGTCTCGTGGTTGTTTCAACCAAACCATTTTAGAGCATCCGCCTAAGTCATGAATCTACTGCTGCCACCGTCGCAGCGTTTTGGGATAGTTATGCACGTTGATCACGACGTCATGGAGTATTCGATAGACGATAACTATACTTGGGTCAAGCACACTTCGATTATATGGGTAGATATAGGGCTACCCCTTTGGCAAGCTTATACATATACCGTGTGGATGTTTAGAGATGGGATGGATGAGTTTGGTTCCGTCCGTGGTTTTGCTGTACCTTTTGACGGAGTGGGGGACTGGGATCTGTCTGTCATACCCCCTCCCGACGGTGAGATGACTAGTTTGGAGACTAGTCTAGCTCAGTCAGGGCACTAGCATGTTCCTGTAGCACCGAAACCGACTATAGCGGTACTTGAGCCTGAGCTGGAAGAGTCCTAGACAAGGTATGATCCGATGGACATGGATCTAGACGTGATACTCGAGGTAGAGCCTGAAAAGGAGGATGAGAAGGAGGAGGTCCCTGAGGAGAAACCAGAGGGTAAGAATGATAAGGTCGAGCCAATAGCCATGCCAGAGGAGGATAGGGATGAGTCAATTGAGCAGGAGCGGATCGAGGTCCACATTGAGGCAGGGGATGAGGATAATCCCATAGAGATTGATGATGATTCGGAGTTCATGGATGAGCATGAGTCTGATGAGGATGATGAGGAGAGCGAATCAGAGTAGACACCTTCTAAAAGGCGTAGGGGTTAGTTCTTGGAGTTTGTGGTGTTCCATTTTTGGTAATGCTGACCTAGTAAGCTGCTGATCTTTTTGTATATCGGTGGTTTTGCAGTTAGTAGTTTGGCGTACATATATATATATATATACACATCGAGGTATAGTTTCATGTATTGGTGGTTTGGCGATTTTCTTTCCCCTAGGTTCTTCAAAATTTTATTGTCCAAGTGTTCGTTGCTTCCGTTGCGATTGAACTCTGAGGAGGATCGTTGGGTCGGCGACATTTCCTGGATCGTCGCACTATTCCGACCGAGCAAGAGGGTTGTCGCAAGCTCGATAAGGTTCGGGGCGTGACAAGCAATCTCCAAATGAAAAATTAAATCTATTTAAGAAATAAATATACACGCTAAACTAAAAATTGTATGTGTTATTCTATAAAACCTGCTTATGTAAAGAAATGTTACACTTGTACCTTTTTTTAGTAGATTTCCCAAGTCTGCACTTATATATATATATATGTATGTATATATATTTATATACACTCTAGTTTGAAATATCTATAGGCTGAAACTTTTATTGATAAACTCATTCTATAAAGAGATCTATGGCAACAATGTAGGGAATCATAATTTTGCATAGTGTTGGTTCATATACTTTAAGGAAATACATTTTGTATTGCATTGGACCCGCTACAACCAACTATAACAAAGGCGTAAACACTCAAATCAAATTGGTCAATCACGCGATCTTGTCCACTAATTATGCCTCACTCCCAAATGCTCTTGGGACGAAACGCGCCCCGTCCATAAGTGGATTTAGCCATTTTCCCTAGCAGGGGAATCTGGAGTATTAAAAATAAAAGAAAGGGGCAAATTGACAGCAAAGCGAAGAGAATGTAAACCCACTCTGGTCTCTTTTGCTGCACAATCTTGTAAGCTGCACCGAAGGCCACCAGCATGCAAGCCAAGGAGAAGATGAGAAAAGAAAGGCCCATTATGATCTTCCTAGGCAACGAGTGAAGAAAATCTTGTGCCTCGTACCGCGAAGTTAAGATGGCTAGGAATAACATGATGGCCGTCACGGAGGAGAACAAACCTAACGCATCCGAAATTTCGAAAACCATGAGAGCCTCCATTCCAAACCACAATGGGTTTCCAGTAATGCCGCTATTGCCTTTAGGCACATTGTAAGAAGCAGCAAATAACACTGTGGCAATTAGAGTTGAGACGACCATACATGATTGAGCTGTGTTCTTCACCCACTCCCCACCTTTCACAAGCAACTGTTGGTGCTCCTCCGTGAATATTTGCCAATATGATTTCCCTTCGTGTTTGAAGGTTCTCAAGTCAGGGAAAAGCAACTTTTCCACAGCCTGTGCATAAAAGCCACAAATACGAGTTACAATAAGTACAAAAATAATTGAAAATTGGGAAAAATTCAAATAAGAGAATAAAGTGGGGCCGTTTTCTCAAAATATGGTTTAGAGTGTACATAACCCTAAATAAAGGCCTAAAGTGGCTAACCTAATCTCAAATAAGGGCCCAAGCTCACTAGCCAACCAAATCTCCGTTGGCCGGTTTGCAAGTGCAACTCACATGCTTATTCCGGCATAAACATTAGGGCAATCTTGTCCAAAATGTTCTAATTAAACCTAAACTATAGAAGTGCCAAATTGACGCAAGGGTTCTTTGAGGATTCTTCTAAAGTGAATTTCACAGAGTAGTGAGTTCGATTCCCTATATCCTGAGGTGGATTCCTTAGGTGGTGAGCACTTACCTGATTAATGTGTAATTTATATGTATTATTGGGTCTTTCTGTAATTATGTTTTTATCTATACCCCGACTATAATTAATCATTCTTTATATAAAAATATCATACATATCATACAATCTCAATTGGGTTTTTTTTGTCATAAATACAATCATAATTGGGATTGAGCCACTATAAATACTTTGCTGTTATTTTCTCTCTGACTCTGAACATCAACGTACCTTTCATCATCTTATCAAATGCCCTTTGTCTTGAAGAGGGTTCCTTATGTGGTTAGCATTTCCTTGGTCGCACTTTTGTGACCTCCTACAGGCAACATTACTCCAGTATTAAAAAGGTTGAGGTGTTACTCCAGTTCTTATATTCCTAAATTGCCCTTCTCAAATCTCGACGGTGAAGATTCACGTCTAAAGGGCCTAACTCTTGAGTGTCAAAATTTATATAATCTTCATTTAGTTTCCTTGGATCACGCAACCTTTCAGCCCACCCACCCTCTTTTCTCTCTCTCTCTCTCTCTCTCAATTTATTATCTAATTGAAGGTCCAAAGTTCTCTATGTCACCTTCCTCACTTCATGCAATTTTCACTTTCTTTTCTAAAAAGTTTTACTTTCTTCACTACTCTTTTCCCTACAAATCTTTATTTAATATTGTTAATAGACCATCTCGCTCTTTCTATTATACTCATTAAACATTTGGAGAGATGTGTTGGAGTCCTGCCATGGGGAAAAAGGAAAAAGGCACAATTTTTGTCCCAACTTTTTTTCATGACAAAGAGAATAGAGAGTTGAAATGAAATAAAGGCAAATAAAAACTAAAAGCTTCATGAAATCTTTTTTTTTTTGTAGACAATGGTTTGCGTGAGTACAATCTTAGTTAATAGCTAAATCAACTAATGAGAAGTGCTCTTGAATTAATAGCTATTCAAACAGAAACAGTGGCCATAAATGAACTTTGCTAACCTTTTGATTAACAAGGAGAAGATTCATGTCATACTACTTTAATTAGATCATTGAGTATCTACATAATTTAATTATAACACTATCATCTTTACAAAATATGATACAATGGAACTAGCAAAGCCATCGTAAAAATATAAGCAAAATTGATTTAAATGTTGTTTTTGGGGGCTCCAAATTAAGATATGTGGGTTATACAAGAAATGATTTGCATAATAATTCCCTAATTGCGTCATTGCGGAAACCTATAGAATCAGTCCGTCAGATTTAAGAAAGAGTCGTTTGGTTTAGATTGAGTGTTGGATCATAGTTGTATTAGTAGAATTCATCTGCCATTCCATTTTGATGAGTTTCCATAAGTTTTTAGGGCCCCAAATTATCTAATCAGTCTCCTATATTTTTTGTAAATTGTACTAAGAATATATTGTTGTTTCTCAACTTACTTTATAATTTATGTTTAGCTTGTGAAATTTAAAAGTTATATGTTCCAACTAGGTGTTGATTTAGATGTCATGAGAGTTTATTCTTTTCCTTGTGGTCTTAAATTCAATTCTTGTCGGAAATATAGGAGTAAAATCCTATGCATTAGACCGATGTGGGGTTGTGCGCTCTTAAAAGAGCCATGAGAGATGAACCAGTTAATGTGCACGAAAGTTGGTTCAGTTATTGCTTGACCGCATAAAAGAAAGTTCTATGTATATTCTTAGGACTATTTAAATAAACGTGCAGCCATCATGTTTTAAGATATTAGTTAAGGGTATATAATAATTATCACTAAGTGCGGTTATTATATATATGAAAAGAAAGATACTTACTTTGAACCATTGAAGTTCTCTTTGCATTTCAAAAGCTGCTCCGGAGACATAAGTTACAGCCTCCAAATGAGAGTCGTACTTTGCTGCCGCGAGCATGATCTTTTCCGATTCTTCTGGTGTTGGTGCTGGCACTAATGACAACTCATTGTTTGAGCTTTTCTTCAAAAAGAGTGAGAGAATCCTTTCTTGGCGATTCTTCACAGCTAGTGTCATCAAACTGTCACCGTTAGGCTTAATCCTAATAAGCTCTGGGAAGGACTGAATACATAGCTTCACGAGATCGCTGTTTCCCTTGGTTACAGCAAAACCCAACAGGTTTCTCTCTAGGAAAAACTCGGTGATCTCGGAAGTTCTCATAGCAGAGATCGCCTTGCACACTTTTTTTGCCAACATGACTGCCGCCACATATCTCAGCTTTACCTCGTGAATCCTCTTGATCGGAGAAACTATAATATGTTAAGAAAAAAGAAACAAGAAAATGAAAAACAAAGAGGTAGAAATTGGATTTTACCGAAAACCACATTAACAGTACAATCCTTTGCGCTGTTATTTACGCTCAGCGCAAGAGCATATTTTTTTTTTCCTCCATTCTATCCGTCTCTAATAAAATCAAAACTTCCACATAAGGTCACATAATGGTATGTCCCCCTTCGAGTTCACTTGTTACACATAAATGACAGTGAGTACAGTCAACTAGACTCTGTTCTAAAATTGCTTTTAACATGATAAATATGCAACTACACTTCTGTTTCCTGTTTGTTCTTTGACAATAATAGAAGAATTAGGGACAAGGCGAATGGGTATTTCAGGTGCATACAAAAGTTGGGTGAAGATGACAAAATGATTGCAACTGCGGGCAGATGGTGTTAATAAGTTTTGGGAACTATAGAAAATGTTTTAGCTGTCCCGTGGTAATCGACCTCAAGTGGTCCACCCCCCCGGGTAATTTTAAGAGAGCACTCCACCATATATGTTTGATGTATTTAAGATTTCATCTGCCGCGTGCTTCAACAAATCTAGAATACAGGATCATAAGATGATGAGCAAACTCTCTTACCACCTTCCCAACGGCTTCTTAGTGTAGGATATATAACTTGGAGTGGAAATTCTGGGATGCACGGTTCTATTGGCGCTCAAGAAATTTGCTCCCACTGAAATTTTCTTCAATTCCAAGCCATCCCAACCAGATTATATTGATTTTTCCTACCCGCTTTCTTTCCCCTAATCCTATTTGGGCTAATTCCCAAAAAAAGCACCAACTTTACTTTGAGTGACAATTTTGGCTCGAATTTTTTTTTTTCTCAATAAAAAGCATTAACTTTACTTGAGTCTCAAATCTAACCCCCGTGCTGTGAAATTTTCAAATTGTTCAGGTTGGATTTGAGATTTAAGTGAAAGTTTGTAATTTTTTATGAGAAAAAAAAGTTCGGATCAGAATTGTGACTTAAAGTTAAGTTTGTGCTTTTTTTTTAATTAGGCAGCCTTTTAAAGTTCCCAAAAAAGTGGAAATTTACTATATTCAATGTGTTTAAAGGATAGACGCGTGCCTTCATCAATCGCAACCTTATTTTATGGATGATGTGGCGAAAATAGTCGAGGATGCCGGGGCGTTGCCCCGTTCCCATGCCCAATTCCTGCACCCTCTCAACATATTATGTCATGTTCCATCGTAATGAAGTAGCAGTCAAAGAAAATAAAATTTAGGCTTAAGCAATTCACCCATAGGGGAGGCAACACGAAGCCAACATGATTTCACCAATCAAGCTTATAGGGAAGTCCTAGGTCAACATAACTCTTTTTTATAATCTTCTCCTTAGATCAATTAGCCTTAAGCAAGATGGATGTAGGATAACATCTAATCTTGCCTCAATTTGCAATTTCATGGATTCTTTGTTTACCTTTTTCCAAATTGCACAACTCCTTTAATTACAACTTCGTGAATACTTGAAATCTTTCAAAATATACAATATTGACATAGAAAATCATATGTAATTTTGTTTTAGTTTGAATAAGTTGTTGGAGGTTTTTTAATAGATCCAATGCCGGAACACAATTGCCGTTGGATGGTTGACATGTAGAAAAACTTAGTTACAAAACTAACTTCAAGCACGCATATCACTCACCCAATGAGAAATGTGTATGTGCAAATCTTTCTTTACAGACTGTGGACCCAATAATTTTTTTTTCCGAATTAAAATAAAAAAAAATTAACTAGGAACATTTTTCTAGTTATGAAAGAAGTCAAAAACAAACTAGCCATAGACTTTTCATTGGAGAGTCAGAGACAAAGACAGAGGTGGTATCTTCATTAAATGGAACCGTACCTACAAATTTGGCGGCATTCCAAAATGACCTTACAAGACATTGAAGCCCTACAATTAAGTAGCAGAGAGAACCGGGTCAATGAATATGAAACACTGTGTGTGTCTGGAATGAAGATACTTTACTACATAGATTATAGCTAGTGGTGTCCTGACAATCTCAATGTTTGATAGTCCAAGATATCAAAACAAACAACATTCACATTCACATGGGTTAATAGTTGGGATTGCAAGTGACTCACTACACAGATATGGATGAGGATAAATGACATAAAATTTTCCCTTCTCAAACTTCTTGCAATGGGACAAGTAAAAGGAGACGTGCTTTAATAACTTGATTCATCCTATTTTCTATTAACTTTATGTTTTCCATAAAATTCTTCTTGAAATACTATTCTTACTTGCAATCCGAAGCTTGTTGGGTAGTGAAGTAGTCCGTGAAGGTTAAATCCCACTTGTGTTATGCAAGTTGATTAGTCAAGCTAAAGAGGCAAAAAAAAAAAAAAAGCAAGAAGAGCATTGTATAACTTATCTAATGGACAATGTAACGAACGAAAAACTCGTATGGAAGGAGCTGCAAAACGAATCAGAGACATGCTGGTTAAATCATATGTGGTTTCCAAGAGATAACTGATCCATAACGTAGTTCGATTTCAGGCCATCATCCGTATATATACAAAGCCGGTGAGTTAAAGAGAAAATAATGGAGGAAGACTCGCGGCAAAATGAAGATGGACAGAGAGAAAAAGATGCTTGGCCGAATAAGAAATGGAGAGAGATAGCTCTTGTTGAACCAAGGGGATTTGATCTCTAGCTGATGATTCACTGCAACAGCGAATGGAGAGAGGGCGAGAGAAAGAAGGCGAGGAAATCATTTTCCCCAATTTTAGAAGGGTATTTTTCATTAATTGGAAAATGTTTTCTTTTGACCACTCATTTTCCACGCCCCAAACACCAGAAATTTTGCAAAAAATTTTCTTGAAAATCATTTTCCGCAAAACAAAAGAAGCCAAAAAAGCAATCATGTTTGGTTTTCTTTGCTAATAGGGAGGGAAGCAATCTAAGATATTGACTTGAGTTCAAAATCATAGAAAGTCCTAAACTAGATAATGTCCAACTGTAAAATGCAGACCCACCTGGATTTCTTGGCCCTTGCATATCCCTTAAATTTTCATCTGCTGGTGTATAGTTCAAGTCCAGCGGAATACCTTCAGTTCAGATACAAAAAGAGCAGGTGATGAGCCAGGTATGATCTTCTTGAAGGGAATCAGTAATGAAGGGATGCGAATGAGGAAAGTACGGACATTTGAATATCAACGTTCCAAAAACACCAAGCCTGTTTACGCTGAGAAAGTGAGTCTCCATTCTCGCCAACACGCCCAGTATAGATAAGTTTCTTCTTTTCATGGTAAGTAAAAGATGGTGTCGCTCAACTAGATAAAGGGTGATATCTATCCAAATTCACCAGCAAAGTTGATCAGGAAAATAAGCTAAGTCTACAATGAACGAAAAAACAGATCGAATTGAGGTAGAGAGTGATGTATTATCACCATGATGACCAGCGTAGGTGAGATCTAAAATGGGATTAATCGCAGAGGGACTGCTGAAGGGATAACTTGGCCCATCGTCTGTTGTTTTTTCCGCCAGGAACCAGGCAATCTCCTTATGCGTAGAAGCTTCCTGAGTAGATATTCTCAAAGGAACACGTCCTTTATAATCTGGAATTTGGGTCAACCTACGATCCTTTCCAACTAATGCCTTGACCATCTCTATCCTTCCACAATGGACAGCGTTGTGGAGGGCCGTGCAACCATCAGAATCAACCATTAAAAGATCATCCGGATTCAAGTAATCAAGCAAATTCTTCACAAATTTGTCTTGTGCACTCAAAGTGGCTATGTGAAGCACGGTTTCGAATCTGCTTGTTATTCTGGCCCTCACTGAAGCATGATTGAGGTTGATAATTGCTCTAGCACTTTCCCAGTCACCCATGAACGCAGCTGTCAACAGTGGACGGTAACAGGGTCCATCGGCCATCTCTTCCATATTTCCTGCATTGGATGCAAATTTTTCAGGCCATTTTGTTTAATACCTTTTCCTTGCAGACACAAAGAAGTGTCCCTGATAAGAACAATTGTCAAGATCCGGCCCAAATATTAATTTCACAGTGAAATAACACTTCAATTTGGTCATCACTTCCATGAACATCTTCAATATATGTAGGAGAAAGAGTGAGCACAAAGTCCTCGTACAGATTTTGTTTTTCTCTTTTTCCTGTTCAAGGTCAGGGTTATGTTTGTTCAATGATAAAGCAAAGAAAAAGAACCATGAGAAAAGGCAGGTTCCAGCATCGCCTAGACCATATTTTATGTAGGCTGGAACATGAACATGTACCTGGTGCTGGAAAACGTACTGGCTCTGGCATTGTGTTGATGTCCTGGTTGCAGTCTCTCAACATCGAAGTGAACGGAGAATGCAAAAGAGACTTTCTACTTTCCTAGAAAGTTGAAGCTGTGATGTATTAAATTGCAGGGCCTCTTATAACTAAGCTGAGGGGTTGACCATTACCAGAATAATTTGGTCGTTTATGCATTAGTTTATTTACTAATATATGCAAATGATGTAGTTTCCTGTTATTTTACTAATGGTGTTTCTATTGACGAACGTGGAGTTGTTGAAAGCGCCAAAACCTTTTCGTGACCAGTTTTTAGAATAGAATGATGGGTTACACCCTTTGCCCACAAAACTTCTTTTGTTGACTTGAACACTCCTATGTTCCAGCCTGTGCAGCATGTTTCGGTTCAAAGTATATATTTACGATATCCCATGGTTCACATTGATGAAAAGTCGTCACTGATGTAAAATGTCAATTTTACAAGTTCTGTATGAACATCTCTCTGGCCAGAGACTCCGCTTGTTATGATATGGATTCTATTTTCAAATGATGACTAAAGGCTACCAGCCAATAATTGATTTGGTATGTTTAATTCCAATTTTTTTTCTTCTATGAATGGCATTTTATCATGCACATGTTGAAGGTTTTTTGTTAGGAAGTTCAAATTGTTGGCACGTGGTTCATATGATTTTTTTCTCATGCTTTGTGTCATGTGTGTTGGTCACCAGATTTCTTCCTTGAGATATCTGCTAAATACCGAAACAAATTGGGTGCCCACCAGTCTATTATTTGCTTCATTTTTTATCCTATGCAACTACTTGTTTAACAAAACATTTTTACTAGTGGGCAATTCGATCAACTCTAGTTTTGTTCTGAAGTAACAAGCTCATCTCGTCTTTTATAATATTTTCCCACTGCATGTGAGATTTATCTTTCTTTGCCTCATCATAAGTCTCTAGCTCTCTCGAATCGGTATATAAGACATGGCTCAAAATAGTATTTGCTAATTGATAAAAAATTACCTTTGGCTTTCTCACACGTATAGACCTCCTCAAGATAGGTACTTCAAGGACGTTAGTCTGTTCAAGATCATTGCATTGCTCTTGAACTTCCTACTAATTGATAATAGGTTCATCTCAAACCTCCCCTTCAAATGCACTATGATATGCTGGAACCATCTTTTCTGGCATTGTGTCCAGCTCAACATATTCTGATTTTATTGCCTTCTCATGCCCTCTGTCTGATGATCCTTGTACATATTTTCTTCATGGAATACCGCATTTCGACCGCCAATGACTTTGATATTCTCAATATCACAAAGTCTATAGCCATACTCATTGCAACCATATCTGATAAAGACATACTTCTAGGAATTAGCATCAAGCTTATTCTTACCCTCCTAGTCAATCAAAGTATATGGAACACAACAAAAAAAAAATAGATATGAATAATTAACCCTTTTACCTAACCACTACTCTTTCGGTATTTCTCTATTAATTTGTTGGGACCACGCAACAGAAGCCCAATACTTTCGTCCAAGGAGATTGCTAAGAAAAAACCCAAGTTCGAGTTCTTCAACATAGTGGATCCACCTTCACTAAAAATCTTAAACCAATGAGTTATGAGCCAATTAAGATATATAAACTGCTTCACACCATATTAATTCTTTGATGTAGAACTTCTCTAACACAACTCATACATGCATCATAACAATCTTCCCCTCACTTGTGAGTTCAGTGTTAGGTCCATTCTCCCTTAATCTAGATATCTTTCTGCATCAAAATATCTTATCTTAAATCTCTATCAACGCCCAACTTCATCCTTGGTTTTTTTTCTTCATACCGAACTATGAAGTTCACCATTGGGCTCGCATTGCTACACTACGACGCCCACAACTCGTAAACCTCGTTGGCGACCAATCATCAGCTCTTATACCATTTGTTAGGATCACGCAGTAGAAGAATAAATACCTTTATCTGGGGAGATCGCTAAGAGGGAGCCCAAGTCCGAGCTCGTTAACATATTCAGTTGGATCCACTTTAATTAAAAAGCTTAATCTAATGAGTTATGAGCCAATTAAGATATATGAACTGCTACACACTACATCAATTCCCCAATGTGGGACTTCTCCAATACAATTCACACTCTGCTTCTCACGTGTGAGCTCAATATTAGGTCTATTCTCTCATAATCTAGGTATCATTTTGCATCAAGATGTCTTATTTTGAATCTCCATCAACGCCCAACTATCTCCTTGGAACCATGAAATCCACCATTGGGTTCGCGTTGCTACACCATAATGCACATAGTTCGGAAACTGCATTTGTCACCAATCATTGATTCTTATACCATTTGTTGGGAACACGCAACAGAAGCCTCACCCGGGAATTGCCAAAAGAGAGCCCAAATATGAACTCATCAACATCTAGTTAGACTTACATTTCATTAAAAGTTTAAGTTAATGAGATATGAGTCAACTAGGATATATGAATTGTTCCACACTATATCAATTCTCTAATGTAGGACTTTTCTAATGTAATTTATACGTGCATCCTAATAATAACCCCTTCACGTGTAGCTAGTTTGCTTCCTCTTAATCGAGGTATCATTTTCATCAAAATACCTTACCTTGGATCTCCATCAACGCCCAACTTCATCCCTAGTCTTTTTCTCTATATCAAACCATGAAGTCCATTATCGGGCCCGCATTGCTACACCACAACACCCATAGCCTAAAAACCGCATTAGTCACTAACCATCAACTCTAATACCCTTTGTTAAGGGCGCAATAGAAGCCCGATACCTTCGTCAGGTGAGATAAGCAAGTGGGAGCCCAAGTCCAAGCCCATCAACACATCTAGTTGGACTCATCTTGTCACGCCCCGAACCCCATCAAGCACGCAACATCCCTTGAGCTCGGTCTAATATGTGCGATGACCCAGGAAACGTTGCCGACCCAATGAATGCATCAGAGTTAAATCGTGGCGAAAACCATTAAGAAAAACCCGGACAATAAAATTGGAGACTACCGAGAATAATTAAATCATCGAACCACCAAACACTTTACTATACCTCGATATAAGTATATATATACAATATCAATTTACAATAACTTATACCATATTGCCATTTATGGAACCATAAAACAAACGGATGCACACCAAACTACCAACTACGAACCATCGACATACAAAAAGAATCGATAGCCTGGGTAAGCTTATACAAAAAATGTGACTCTCCAAAAATCTTTTTTAACCTTGCAAACTAACCCCTACGCCCTTTGGAGGGCATCCACTCGGACTCGTTGTTCTCGTCACCTTCGTCCGAATCCTTGTCGGGCATGCGCTTATCCGACGACTCCGAGTCGGCCTCGATCTCTATGGAAATATCCTCATCCCCTGACTCTGGCTGATCCTCAGCCTGCTCCTCCTCATCTGAATCCTCTTTGTCCTCCTCTGGCTCATCTACGGGCTCGTCCTCCTGCTTATCTACTTGTTCGTCCTCAGCTGGCTCCTCTCTGGGATTCTCACCATACTCGTCATCCAGCTCTACCTCAGGTATCTCGCATAGATCTATGTCCATCGGGTCAAATCTTGCCTGGGACTCTTCTGGATCCGGGTCTGGTTCGACCACTGAAGAGTCAGGTGCTGCCGGTGCAGGATGATGTCCAAACTAAGCTAAACTAGCCTCCACAATAGTCAATTCCCCATCAGGAGGGGGTATGGCTGTCGGATCCCAATCTCCAACTCCGTCGAACGGCACATTAAAACCACGGACAGGACAGAATTCATCCATCCCATTACGAAATATCCAAGCCGTGTACGTATGAGCCTGCCAGAGTGGTAGCCCTATGTCTACCAAGACTACCGACGTATGCTTAATCCAGATATGGTTCTTATTTATAGGGTATTCCACAACCTCGTGATTGGTGTGCATGGAAATCCCAAAACGCTACGGCGGTAACGGCGGGAGGTTCATGATTCGAGTGGTGGCTCTAAAATGGGTTAGTTGAAATAACCATGAGACACTTCTCAATAAGTTGCAACCTGAGCCCTACTTAGGTTATCACGTATTCCAGACGAGCTCAGACACAATATCAATCATCACAAACAAACAACAACCACACAAATACACTTACATGGACTCTTAGCATACTCAGCCTGCGCATTAGTTCATAATCACAATATTCAAATCTCGCACGCATTTCAAGCTTCATACACCTCAAACCAGATGCATTTCCATGCCAAAGCACGCATCGATCACACCACATTTCTAGCCCACATTTCACAATCGATCACGCACTAACACGCCATTTCCATTTATTTTCCTTATCGTACCAACACTTGCTCAATCACTTTTCTGACCCACGTAAACACGCTTTAGGCCCACTCGATCGCGACCCAAGCATCATACGCCCTGGTCCGATCCCACAGTTATATCACGACCTGCATCAACACGTCTCAAGCCGGTTCAATTCCCCGTGTAAACACGTCTCAAGGATTTAATAATCACACGAACATACTCACATGCCATATATTTTATCTGTACCCCGCGTAAATATGCCTCAGGGCCTTTTAATGATCACACGCACATCGCACGCCTCAAGTCTCACACGTGCACATACTCGGGCATCAATCAAATGCACGCAATTGCACCCAATTTCACCGTCACAATTCAACCACATTACACACATACAACCAACATACAAATTGCCAATTTTTTCACATCCAAACTTTGGCAAATCAATTCCGACCCATCGCGACATTTTCACACAATTAAATGCTGAATCCAAATACCCAATTTACATACTGAATAGCACATCACAGCATGCATTTCAGCCATCAACAGCCTGCCTTTGGCGTCTAATTTTCCACCAAAACTTCCCAAATTCATTCCTAAGGCTTGTTAATCAATTCCGCCCCTAAAACTATACTGATCGGAGTCTAAACGGGTCCAAAATTACCCGATATACTAGACGAGGGTTTAGATTGAACTTACACAAACTCTAGACTAGCTTGGCTAGAATGAAATGGGGCGGCGGTAAGCCGATGGCCTCACGGCGAACGGCGGCAATGGCGATCGACACGGCGATGGTGGCAACGATCGGCACGGCGGCGGTGGCTCGGCGTGGCTCGGCTAGAGCCGATTCCTCACAGCCACGTGAGAGAGAGAGAGAGAGAGAGAGAGAGAGAGAGAGAGGGTGAGTGAGCCGAGAGGGAAAGGGCCACGGTGGCTTGAGGCGGTGGGGGCGACGTGGCATGGCGGCAGGTGGCCAGAGCAGCGGTGATCGGCAGTCAAGGGAGAGGTTGCATTCGGCGGTGAGGGGGGAGAGGAGAGAGAGTGATGGTCAAGAGAGATGAGAGAGAATGGGGGGAGAGAGAGGAAAAATTGGCTTAAATAATCTAAGCCAATAATTGGTGTCCCAAAATGACCATCTTGCCATTCTCTCACATTTCCAATCAATAGTCGAGATTCGATCTTATCTTGAAATCAACGGTCAAGATTCGATCTTATCTTGAAATCAACAGTCCGGATCGAATCTTTTCCAAAATATCCAAGGGCAATTTGGGAATTTCATAAAATTCCAAGGGCAAAATGACCAAAATACCCTTCCCCTTTAATAGTTAGCCTTAATAAACTTCCAGGGGTAAAATGGTCATTTTCCATCCTTCGCCGAATTTCAGTTTTTCTGAAGGATTCGGGAAAATCTAAAGCTGAACATTCCAAAAACAACGTCGTCCAAATGTTTTGTCGTGACATTAATAGTTTTCTATGCCCAATTTGGTCTCTAATCTATTAATTGAATTTTATATAACGTAACTCGAGCGTGTCTCAGACTAACAGGTGGCTTTTGGGGAAATTCGCCTATTCAACCCGTGACTGATACTAAATCAAGTCACGTGCAAGTTCATTCGAATCATGACGACCTCAGTTGTCATATAATCGTGAGGATCAATCGCTAGTTTCGACGGGTACAATCGTTCGATATAGGTTCTGGATCGTGCGTTAATTCATTTCATAATCAAACGGAATCACTAGTGATTCACTTATATGATAGTGACGAATCAGCCCATCACTATCCTAAGATCGGCCTACATTGGCTCAAAATGTCACCTCAACGATTCTATAGTTGAAAATCAGTTCACAATCGAATTTTCTTTAGTCGCATGAATTTAAATCCCTAGTTAGCCTTTCCCTAATGGTTAGTATCTTAGGAATGATTAGTTCAGGGCGAGAACTAGCTACAAATACGTTAATAAAACCATATATTTCATAAATCCTAAATAGGCAAATTTTAGGATGTCATACATCTTTACTAAAAAGTTTAAGCCAATGAAATATAAGTTAACTAAGATATATGAACTACTCCACGCCACATCAGTTCTCTAATGTGGAACTTTTCTAACACAATTCACACGTGTATCCTAACAATCACCCCCGAACATGTGAGTTCAGTGTTAGGTCCACTCCCTTTTAATCTAGGTATCCTTCTACATCAAGATATCTTATCTTGAATCTCCATCAACGCCCACTTCATCCCTAGTCTTTTTCTCCAAACCGAACCATGAAGTCCACCATCGAGCCCAAGTTGCTACACCACAATGCCCACAATCTGGAAACCACATTAGTCACCAACATTAGCTCTAATACCATTTGTCAGGAGTGTGTAGTAGAAGCTCGTTACTTTTGCTCGGGAAGATCACTAAGAGAGAGCCTAACTCCGTGCTCATCAACATATTCAGTTGAACTCACTTTCTCTTAAAATTTTAAGTCAATGAGATATGAGCCAACTAGAATATATGAATTGCTCTATATCACCAATTCTCCGATGGGGACTTCTCTAATATAATTTATACGTGCATCCAAACAATGTGATAATTATGTTGACTTCAATATTTATTGACTTCTGTCTCGCCGTGATTTTAAGTGACCATCTTTTGTTTATTGACTCCTGTCTCCGATGGGAACACGTGCATGTTTACATTATTTTGTCAAGACGTAAATTAATTATGTTGTCCTCAAGGCTTTAACTTTGTTTGCATCAACCACGTGCATTTTTTGCCAAATTTGAAAATATTCTTCTCTTTTATTTTATTTTATATCATTTGAAAAAAAAAGGAGATCTTTAGAGCGGCTGACCATGTGCCATGTGCACTTTCCCACCCATGAGCTTGGTACATAAAAGTAGAAGTAGTTTTTTCGACATCAACACTTTAGCTTTTTCTGAGAAGTGAAAGTCGCATAAATCAACGTGAACGATCTCACATCACCGATGGCAACCACACAAGGTGCAAATCCAGCAAATCCCGTGATGCCGAACCACCTGCTGGTATGGCCCCTTAGCATGCATCTGCGCACCTAGCCAGTTCTTTGGCTGGTTTCCATTTGAACATTATGGATTCTAGAATGACTATTTATGTTTTTGACCCCCTAAATTGGACGAACATATAAGTTTCAGAAAGGCTATTTGCGTTAATTCTGGTTTTATTTGTGTGAATTATAATTTTTTCTCTATATTATGCAAATAGGAATTCCTTGCGAAATAATATGTCAATCCTACAAAGGAATTGCACAAATGTTAGCATAAGATTTTCACGACTTTAAACACTCATGATGTAATTCACGAGCACCTCGCAATTGATTGTCACAACCAAAAGCTCCTCTTGGATACTCTTCACAAAGAACATCTACTTCTTATACATAGAAAAAAATTGAATTCAAAATAAGAAACCTCCTCAACTCAGAAATCCAACTCCATCTAGGATCTATTCATATTGGGAAACCTATTTGAACTGGGTTTCTTTAATGGGCTCAAATCCGAGATATATTTTCAACACTTCTAACAAACATATTTGTTCAAAAGTTAACATCTATCAAAAAGAAATTCCAAAATTGCTTAATCACAACTTTTCAAGAACTCAAGAGCACAGTTAAGATTACATCTAATAAGAACTATCCAATGCAAAATGCTGACTTGAAAGGTCATGCCTCCAAGCAAAACTTATATGGATTTCTCCAATATCTAAACCAAAAAGGACTCCTATTTTGCCTATGTAGGACTCCTTTATCCACAATCACATTACAATCCCAACTGAGTGCCAGCTTATTTGTTGGCCCAATATATTTATATATAAACATCAGTTTCTATAGTAAATGGTTATATTATTTTACGACTACTCTGAATAATTTCATCAAGATATACGAACGCACACAACACCAGAGAAAGGATTAACTTGTACAATATAATCCAACAAAAGAAAAATTCACACAAAAGTTCTTCGGAGTACAAACCAACCAATAGCATTTTCTTTTACTGGCGTGCCACTTCCCCATTTTCTAGGCGGCTCTTATGGGGAATCCCATGGGAAATCGCGAAAATTGCTTATTAAATATATCTCTCTCATCCTCAGTTTAATTCTAATGGATTTCATTATAATGTTTTATTATTAAGATGTTGACCTTATCTTCTCAGGAATCTTCACAGCAGCTAAAAAATTATCCTGATTTTATGTTTATTCAACTCCTCGTGTCCTTAGAAAACGAGTCATGAAATAGATTACTAAATGCTTGTTTTATCCCCACGAACTGATTTTGATGTTTACGTTGTTTTGTCTAGATGTGAATTATTTATGCTTTCGTCGGGCCTCTAACTTTGGCTGCATCGAAGAATGAAAATATTTTGAGCGGCCAACCGTGTGGGCTTTGTCTTATTAGTTGCACGTGATTATATTATTTATATGGAAGATTCCGGCGGCTCGTGAGCTTGTTGGTTACAAGTAGTGTTGTTTGACATCAACGCATTTTAGCATGCTCCGAAACTTTTGCTGGTTAACAATCTAACATCACCGATGCCAACCACCCACGGTGTGAACCACCTGCTCGTACAGCCCCTCAGCCTGTATCCGTGGCCCAAACTGATTTGTTGAAATTTTGGATTCTAGAGTGACTACTTATGTTTCAGAAAGGCTATATGCGTTAACCCGGATTTTCTTCCCTATATTATCCGTGATGTTCGTGTGGACGTGGACTTGAATTCATAAGCTAATCCTTCACGAATGCCAACTTCTCTAGCTGAATTAGTGCCGGCTATGCAATTACCATGGGGGCCGGATATTTTTTTTTTCATTAAATTTAATAGGATTTATCTAAGTGGTCCAAAATAATTTGATATTCGTTCGCACAATTCTCATTTTACCAAGATAAGTAAATTAACGATGTGTCTAAAAACTTTTCGAATCCTTAAATTCTTACTCTTCTTGCTTCTCTCATCATCAATTCACTTCAACTTGAACAAACCTAGCTCTGATATTACTTGTTGAGGAAAAAAAGCCATCGAACAATAACGTAAATAGAAAGAGGAAATAAATTGGACACTGGATTACATGGTTCAATCGGTGGGACCCACTCCACTAGAAGAACATCACAAATCTATGTATAAATCAAGCAATACAACAAATATTACAACCAGACTTGAGTTATTCAAATACTCTCAGTATTTAGCCTTAACAATTCCCTGTGAAAAAATCTTTTAATCTCACAAAAAAACTGCACAAAATTTAGATGAAATTTTCACAACTTCAAGCACTCTAGATGTAATGCTCAAGCACACTTCACAATTGATTGTCATGCCTAATAGCTTCCCTGGATACTCTTTATGAAAATCACTCACTTCGTATATATAAAAGAAAAATTGGATCCAAAATAGAAAACCAACTTAGACTAGAAATTTAACTCAAACTAGGAAATCTATTCAAATTAAGAAAACCTACTTGAATTGGGTTTCCTTTTGGGCTCAAACCCAAAGCATATTTTCAACACTTCCAACTGACGTATTTGTCTACAAAGTTAACATTTGTTCCTCAAGAAACACTTAGATTGATACTCTCATATTTAACCCCAATAGTCTCCTTCTATTGCCTATGCAGGACTCTTCTATCCACAATGACATTACAATCTCTCTTACAATCCCACATTGGTGCCAGCTTATTTGTCCGCCTAAAAAAATATAAACATCAGTTTCCACAGTAAATGGTTATATCATTTTGCCTACGTATGATTCTTTTATCCACTATCACATTATAATCTCTCGAACAGCCCCACCTGGGTGCCAGCTTATTTGACGGCCCAAATATATATATATATATATATATATATATATATATATATATATGTGTGTGTGTGTGTGTGTGTATAAACATCAGTTTCTATAGTAAATGGTTGTATTATTCTGCGATTACTTTAAATAATTTCATCAAAATATACGAAAGCACACAACACTAGAGAAAGGATTATATTTATATTAATTTTTCGTCAGACTCAAGGTAACAGAGTTGACAATGTACAAATCAAGTGCCCTATATTCACGGATATAAAGTACATCAATGAACAAGTTGTCTTATCTCTTTAGTCCTCGATATTGCTTAACTCGTACATATAATCCAACGAAAGAAAAATTCACACAAGAGTTCCTCGGAGTACAAACAAGCCAATAGCCTTTTCACTTACTGGTGTCCCACTTCCCCATTTTCTTGGCGGCCCTTACACAGGAATCCCATGGGAAATCGCGAAAATTTCTAATTAAATGTATCTGTCTCACTTTCAGTCTAATTCTAATGTGTTTTTCTTTGATTACCGAATACGATTTTGTTTTATCCCCGTTCACTGGTTTGGATATCTTATGTAGCCATCTTGTGGTCAAGAAAGGAATCAGAGAGCATGTGTCATCGATGTGGATTATTTACGTTGACCTCGGAGCTCTAACTTCGACTGTGTCGATGCCAACGATCACTTGCATTCTCCAGCCAAATTTGAAAATTTCCTTCTCTTTTATTTTAGTATTATTTTTCTTTGAAGAAAGGAAATATTTAAAGGACCCAACGACGAGATTACATCAATAATCAATTATCCGAAACTTACAAAATCACAGATACTTTAGTTTAGGCTTCTAGGTTTTCTTCGATATTGGCATTATCAACACCGCAATAGCTGTATAAAGCGTCTTAATTAATGTCATCGTGGAAATAAAATTAACATCACAAAGAGCTCAACTAAATAATCAATTCTTAATCACTACCCCTTGATTGTACGTTGATGTCCGTGTCCCCGTATGAGCATCTTGAATGTTCAAATCTTTAATGTTTGCTAAGAGACAAAATGCTAGGGGAACAAGGACTATCATTATTGCTAATAGTTTATTAGGATTCTCCAATGACATTGGAGGACCAAACGTAAATGACGGGGGGAAAACAAAAGTCCCCTAGGCTCATATTCTTGGGGCCAAAATAATCTAGCAAATAATGACATGGATTGATCCATCGTAAATTGCAATTAACGATGACAAATTGCAATATTTGTCAAATCTTTGATGTTTTGTACTGAACTTAAAACTACGTAAACGTGTGATAGCTAATGCTGAATCACAATTCCACAAACAATTTTCGTGGACATGAGCTAAATTTACAAAATATATCATCGTTGAATTTAATTGCGAGATCCAATCAATCATTTCTGATGAATTGTATATAACCAATTCTTCATGAAGTGCATATAAATTAATCATGAAAAAACTTACATGAGTTGTTAAACCTATGATGCCTATTGCCTATTTTTGCTTATGCTTTTCTAAAACATGATCAATGGTTCACAATCTTCTAATTCTGCAATTTAAAAGGAGGGCTATATTGTCTCAAATTAGATTTTTTCATGGCTTGGCTTGTATGATGAGACGTTCATTTTGTCAAAATATGTATTGAGTTTGTACCCGCGAAGAAAGCCCAGTCAAAGTAGAAATTCCAAATCTAGATAGGAATTGTGGTTTGATGGCCGAACAAGCAAAAAATTGTTGAAATGCATTCCTGGCTTAAATAGAATTCTTATTGAGTTGGCTAAAAAGCGTTATGCGTGTCTTTTGCCGTAACAATCAATACATGTGTAAAAGAGAACTGAAGGTAGTGTAGTTTGAGGTTGATCCACATCACTCATGGGTATTTATGGGTTTTATTTAGCCATGTGACCATGGCAGGCGAAGTTGGTAGAGTGGAGGTCACATCGGCATAATTCGTTTTCGACGTACCAAAATGTTATTGTGATCTAGTTCTTCTTATGCGCCAGCTTAATATGTAATTTGATAAATTTAATTCAGTGATGACTTTATTGAGAATTATTCATGAAATCTATTTGTGGTGGAAGCAAAGGGCCGGACCGAACTCACTATGAGGTGCAAGGGGACGTCACCTAGGTAGGCGAACTTGTGCAATTTAGTATTTTCTCTTAGGTTTTTAGTATGAATATTAGTTTAGAATACGTGAGAGATATCCAGAGATTTTGATAGCTGTCTCTTTTGATTGTATCTTGAGACGTAAATCTTTGCTTTTTGTCATTCACCCATGGACGTAGGCCTCCAGCTGAATTACATAAATTTCTTGTTTTGCCTCTTGGCTTCTGCTTTTCAGGCTTCTTGACAGCACAAGGTTATATTTCAGAGACCGAGTTTAGTGATGGTTGTATGTTAGGGAGGTTCGAACTGCCATTTGTCTCGGAGTTGACACTCTTTTATTGAAGAGAAATTAATTAATGGAATATGACATAGCATCAAACTGTCATTTTCCGATGCCTCGTGTCACGTGGTTGTTCTGAGATGGTGATAAATAATAACACGAGTTTTTAAAGTCTGTATTGACTCCTGTCTGGATCAGAGACTCCGCTTGTTATGATTTTAAGTAGACATCTTTTGGCTAATAAGAGATATCGGGGAGCGTGCGCATGTTAACGTTGTTTTGTCAAGATTTGAATTTTTTTATGTTGACCTCGGGGCTCTAGCAGCGGCCACATCGATCAAGTGGATTCGTCCGCGTCCCTCGGTGCACATTAGAAAAGTTCAATCTTTGTTTTTTGAATGACATTTACAGCTGGAATTTTGGCTCCATCCAAAAGTACTTAGCTTCTTCAGTCACGTTAAAATACTTCTGTGCTTCAAATTTTAAAGAATCCTCCATGGATACCCAACGCACTTGGACATTTCACTGCATGACTAATCCTTTCAAGAAAACAGTAAACACGCAAAATGTAGCATTCAAAGTCAAATACTCTAATTTGGTAGGACTTGGCTCCAAAAGTTCCCTTGTAGTTGTTAATGATGATCCCACCGCTTTTTGTCATTTCTAGTTTCATTACTTACAAGCACTCAATCACAAGCTCAGTAAAACTCAATTACCAGAATATTTCATATCATCAGAGAGTTTTGTCCATACAATCACTTTGTGAGGACTCATAATTTTCTCTGGTTACTTAACATGCAATATGAATTCGCAGCTGATTGTCCTTCAAAGAAATTTTCTTGCGTCATTGCACCCAAAACAAAAATTAAAAAAAGCCAATAAAGTACATTTCGAAGTTTCTCTCGTGCATTCACGGTTCACCAAGGCATGCTTGAAGAAAACAATGAAGAAGGGGAGGTAATTTTGCCCATGAAGAGATTGGCCATCAGTTTAGTTAATAACCATAAAGACAATCACATTACAACTTGATGGGGGAAATCATCATTTTCGCCTTGTTATCTTACATGGTTCGTCCAATTTTCCTTTTTATATCTTGCAAGTTTCATCTAAATGCAAGAAGAGAGAATAATTTCATTCTCTAACACTTGATGTTTTTCATACGGATCCTATTAACGAGTGTCTCTAGAACACTTGTTAAACACGATATAAGAGTGATAACCAACTTTTCAAATCAGTAACTACACGTAACACAACGCGGTCGTACATTAAAAACTAGTAAGTTTTCTTAATTAGTAGCTTAGCAGGTGTTTGGTGAACCCTCTCCAACAAAATCCATTCATGGGATTCTTCATGCCTAATTTGCTTTAGACTCCTGATTCCTGCCATGGCGGCTCAAGGGACGTTGACAGGTCTGCAATTCTCGTAGGTGGATGGGCCTGGAAAATGGCTGCCTTTCAGTCGGGTTGGGATCTAGCTCGGGGGCCCGTCTACGTTTCACGGGCCATGTTCTAGCCCATTCAAAGCCCCCCGTTGATCATTTGCTTCCGAACAGGACATCGTGAAAGGAAAATGGTTCAGCAGATAGTAGAGTTGCTCGACTCTTCTTAACCTGGAGAATCCCCTTGTAATTACTAAAAAGAAATGGATTTTGTTAATTTAAATCAGGAAACTTAGTAAGTAATCGATTGAAGAATAGGTTTATCACAACGGTAGCCTTACTCCGGAGAACGCCATTGTAATTACTAGAAAGAATGGATTTTGTTCATTAAAATCAGGAAACTTATTAAGTAATCGATTGAGAATAGGTTTACCCCATTGGTTTTCTCGGTGTTAGACAAGAATTAGTTGCTAATCGTTAGGTGATGATCATCTATTGGTGATTTTATTATCTATCTATCAATTACACTTCTCAAATGAGCTAGCCCCACCGTCATTTTTCTCTCTTCATACATTAAGACCAAAAAGGCTCCCTCTATTTTGGTTTTTCTGGGTCAGGAAAGACTCTCTCTCTCTCTATTTCTCTTTTATTATTGCTTCATCTTTAAATTTTCTTCTTCTTGTTTTGGCTTCTTCTGAAAAGTGGCCATGGCCGAACTTCGTAGCAGAGCTCGTGTGGATTTGGTCGAGCTCCGCTGCGGAGCTCGCACGGCCTACAGTGGCCCTTGTGGGCAAGAGGCCGATCTTGCGCAGCCTGCGGTGGCCTCGAGCTCATATACCCACGCCACTGCAAATAAGCTTGCCTCAAATAGGGGCAACGACAGGCCGGCGACAGCGTTGATGGCGGAGATGGACAACCACGCTAATACCGGTGTTAGGGCGGTGGTGTGGGGATCTGCTGAGTATGTGAGGAGAGAGAGAGAGAGAGAGAGAGAGAGAGAGAGAGAGGGGTTGTTTTTATTAAGATTATAGCAAATAATCACGTGTGATGCGATATACATTTATTTCTTGAAATCGATCAATCAGAAGTGAGCAACAGCTAATTTTAGTCCTTCATGAATTCACTGGCTTTCGGATCCAAAGTGGAGGTTTGCATGGGAAATGAGAAATTTAGATAGAAATAAACGCTTTAATTAAGAAATGGCAATATCTAAATTCAGCTTAAAGTGTAATAGCTGGCAACATTGGACTTTCGATGAAAGTTATTTTACTTTCTTTTAATTTACTTTTATCTGGAGGAAAAAACGTATATGCATTTCATCTTTGTAAGAAAATCACACTGACATCATGTGTGTTTCGCATGCAACTCCTCCGGTCCAGAGAATTTTGCGATGCAAAGCTGAGACACGAGACGACTGCTGAGTTGACAAAACTAGTTTGCACATAAAATTCTTCTACGAAAACAAATGACAACCTCAAATTTTTCATAGACAACGACATCCTCAAATATATAAATATACATATCCTTAAATTATTAGCAAATGATTGTCTTATATGATTAAGTAAATAGAAGCGATAATCTTTTTTAATGAAGAAGAAGCTCATCTAGCTCGTTAGGTTACTCTTCAGCCGATGAAATTCTCTGCTCATTAATCTCATGGATCAGTTAGAAAGTGAGTGAAAACCTAAATGAGTGATCCAAATATTAAATTATATGTTAAATGGCACTGTTTCTCCCATGATGAGGTGTGTTATGAGAGGCACGTTTTGAAAGGGTGTGAGTGGTCTCCTAGAGGGAAGTTAAAAGTAACATCCTGAAAAGAGAGACACACTAGAGAAGAGACAACATACAACTTACAAAAGAAAAGAATGTTTGTTTCCTCTCAATCAGAAAAAACACAAAAAAGAGTTCCATCGTTACTTTGAGAAGACGATCAGCATTAATGCTGTGGAATATTTTCCTTGTGATTATATTCGGATTGGTGTAACGTTGCAGGTTTGTCTAACAATCGCTGGTGATTCAATTCACATTCTTGGGTAATTCATTTATTGTGCATCGAGAGGTTAGTCAATTTCTTCCGCGAACATTTTCCCAGCATTGGTATCAGAGCCTGCGTTATGATCTCTGCCTTGTTTTGTCAAGTTTTCCGCTTACTTTTCGCTAAGGAGATCATTAGCGAATCAATTTTCAAATAGACTGCATATTTGATGCACTAAAATTACGACAATGATGTTCGATACAAACTGGGCGCAAAAATCAGGTTTCGAGTTCGTCGGCGACCATTTTGTTTGGCCTTTTCTGAGAACATTTTTTCTGGTGAAAATTTATTTTGATCATATGAGATGGAAGATCTTGTCGAGACAAGCACAACGGTGGGTAGAGCGCTGCTAGAGGATGCCGTACGCGCCCCCATGTGTGCCCAGAAGCAGCGAGTCACCGACCACACACCACTACATGCTGGGACTACCTAGCTCATGCAAGGCACGCGCGTTCACGTGCTGGGATAGCCCAGTGCATGCGGCACACATGCGAAACTCCCGGCTGACGTCATATAACGTTAGCCTCGGACGAGAACTTGCCTAAGCGACCCAGCCCAAATATCTGACCCGACAACCCAACCCAAATATCTAGCCCGACTGTTGACACCTAAATTTTGCTAAATCATTTAGGGTTTTATTGCATAAAAAAACTAGGAATTGATTTTTAACCCCTAAACAAAAATGTTTTCATTAAATAAATTGGCATATAGATGTTAGGTGCATTTGTGTTAATAGAATTTAGTGGAAACTTTTTTTCCTCTTATTTTATTTCACTTTTTTTTGTGTTTAAAAACCATTATAAAGATTTAAAAAAAAAAAGAAAGTAAAAAGGGAGCTCTTCCCCATGGACAGAGGCTTTGCCCCTTTGACTTATGAAAAAGAAGAAAAGGGCGAAGAGGACGAAAAAGAGGGGTTCTGCACAAACAAACAAAAAAGAAGCCGAAGGAGAATGAAGGAAGGAGGAAGGAAAATAAAAAAAGGAAAAGACAAGAGGGAGAGCTCTTCCATGGACTGAGGGGCGCGCCTTTCTTGCTATCTCTTTGGTCTCCATCGACATTCACACGAAAAAGGAAATCCTACAATCTGTACATGCAGAGGGGAAGTTAAGAGAGAATTTGACCAGAGAGAAGGACGAGGAGAACAGAGAGCTTAAAGAAAGCGAGAGAACACAGAGAGCAAAAGAAAAAGGGGTGGAGAAAGAGTTCCGAGAGAGAGGGAACAGAGAGTGAGAGGAGGTAACAAGAGTGAGGTCGTGAGTGAGAAGGCGTGCTCAGGTAACTCGGCCGGGTTTGAGCCCTGGCCAACGACGTTCCCCTCTCTCCACGCCCAAGACCTACGGTAGGTCTCAGTTTTCCCTTTTATTCTCTCTCGGGTCAGGTTGACCACCCGAGGATCTCAGCTCGGAGGCATTAAGGCAGTCGGCCTTGGCACAACTCGTGTGTGTTAAAGGAATCCCTTTAACATACCACCCTCATTTGTATACACTTAGAATAGTGCGAATGTGTCTCCAGTTTCGCACTATTCTAAGTGTATACAAACGAGGGTGGTATGTTAAGGGATTCATTTGATTTTTCATAAGTTGGACCCCTCTACCATGGCGATTAAGTCTGTCTATATTCCTGTTGTTCATGTTTATTTTTATTTTTATGCCGGCATGTCATCCGATTGCGTTCGTATGTGAAGTGGTGACCCCAAACCTGTGATGTAAACATTAATCTCCTCCGTTGGTTTGTTACTGGTCTCCTGCTATTTGCTTGTTTCGATCATGTTTTGGTTGTGCACGCAAATGTTGGAAGATTGGCAATCGGAGTGATGACCGAGGTGGTCCGGTGGCGAGAGAGCTGATGGTGAAATGTATCATTATTGGACTCAAGATAGAATGGATTTGGATTGTCATTGAAGTGATGGCGTTGAGTGATCTAGAAGCTCTAGGGGAGGAGATGTCCTGGATTAAAAAAAAAAAGAGACAGAGGAAGACCAGAGACGGGAGGGGGCAAAGACCACGTGAGGAAAAGAAAAAGGTAAAGAAAAGAGAAAAAAATGAAAATAAAAAAATCAGAAAAGAGAGAAAAAAATATAAATAAAAATAGAGCACCTCGGGTCGGGTGAGTCGGGTCGCGAGCATTAGGGTTTTTCGTGAGTAGGGGCGGCGGCTGGAGCGAACCGGGTAGGGTTTTTGTTAATGTTTGGGACGATTTTATGTTTATTTAGCGTTTTAATGTTTTGGGCCTTTTAGTTATTAAAGTGAGTTTTTTTTTTAAGTGTTGGGCTTTCGCCAATGAGCCAAGTTTGGAAATTGGGCCGAATTGTTATTTAAATTTTTATTTCTAGTGGACTAAGTTGGGGGCATTTTTTTTTAATTTATTTTGGGTTTTAGGTTTTTTCGAGTTACGCCTTCGCGGAGCCCACGTCGCGGTGGACTTGGACCGGCACGCTCGATTCTGTCTTGATTTGGGTCGAATGTGGAGATCCGATCCGGATCCGTTTTTATATTATTTTAATATTTTAATATTAAAAAATTTTAAAAATTAATTTTAAAAAAAATTAAAAATTAAAAAATTTCAAAAATCAAAAATATTATTTGAACTTTGGAATTTGCTTTTCTTGCCCCTTTTGCGTGATTAGCGTAATGTTTGATCGCACCTCATTTGATTCACACGCTTTGAACTGCGCGTTTAATTTAATCTCACATATGATCGACTATACATGTTAGGTGATGATTGAACAAGGTTAGGTACTGAAAGAGCACTAATTGGTCAATTAATGTAATCAAATCCCCATACCCGTTGAATCTCTGGTTCGTAAAAGTGAATCATTTCTTTCGTGCTTCACTTGGGTGTCTAATCGACCCACAAAAAATTGATTAGTGGTGACTCCTAAATGAAATTGATTTGCATGTTAACAACTTAAACTTAAGTCGCGAATTGATATGGGCTTGGGAGAGCTCGAGCTAGGTTTAACTTGGTAATCCATTAGCCAAACCCCTTAGGCGACAAAGCCGGTTCGAGGAGGTCGCGACAGCTTAGCAACTTCGCTGAGGAATTTTCGTAGTGGACTTAGGCCGTTTATCTTGTTCAAATACATTCCTAATGTGAATATGCTTGCCGTTGATCCCTTGTTTTGCAGGTTTGAGATTTAGAGAATGGATGTTTATTTTCTTAGACGCTCGAAGCATTGTTGCTTATAAATTGTTGTGTATGCTTTAGATGTTTTAACACTACACTATTGCACACACAACCATGTTGCCAGACCCGGGCCGCGATAGGACGCTTTAGGATGGTGTTAAGAAAGATACAACTTCGAACGCGAGACCGCAATGTAGAGGTTGCCTTTCTTCTCCCCGAAAGTTCTTTCTTGATGTCGTAAGCATTTACCCTTGTTCGCGAGACCGCGTAACTATAGGATATCTCTTTCGACTGAGCCGGAGTTAAGAGGACTTGACACCAACGCGAGACTGCGACGGTCAGATCACCCTCTTAGCTTCACCTTGTTAAACTGTCCAGCATAGAAAGCAAGCCTCATTTTTCATGCGTGTGTCTTTGTGTTTGCGATGGTTCTTGATAGAGTAAGCCTTTATCCCTCATGTTATGCAATTTATGTATTTCCTTTTGTTGGTCTATGGCAAGTTAGGTCGATCGCTAGTTTCAATTTATATACGATGGGGAGAGCCGATGTCCAATTCATTTCCACTCCCAAGACAAAGCTCATAGCATGGTGGGATCAGTTGGATCAAAATGGCCAAAGGCAGGTCGAGGCAAGGATTGGCCATCTCCTCTCGTTACTCAAGATTAACATCCATCCCAGAGTTATGCAAGCAATACCGCACTTTTGGTGCCCTTAAACATCAACCTTCATATTTGGTGAGTTCGAGCTAACTCCGACTTTTGGAAGAATATAGCATTGCCATTAGAATGCCTCTTGGAACCGAGCTTGTCAAGCCACCTATAGGTATAGACCCCATGTCCAAGTTGTCACAATTTTTGAGAGTTAGGGCCGAGGTGGTAAGGAAGGTTATTAAAGCTAATTGTTATGCATGCCCATTCTCGTTTTTGGCCGAGTGCTTTTCAAATCAACCGATTGCTCAAAAGAGTAGGATTTTCATTTTAGCATTTGTCGGGCTCGTCATTTTTCCTTGTTGTAAGAATGCCATAACTCCTTCAATTGATTGGGTGGTCAAACACATGTGTGCCGAGTTAAGCTATGTCAACATGGTCTTAGCCGAAACATTTTTGTCCCTTAACCGTTTTAAACAAAACGGAGAAAAAATCATGTGAGCTTCCTCGGAGATTTTGCAAATATGGTTTCTTTCTCACATAAGGGGATTTGGGCACCTTATGCAATTGCTCCAAGTAGATGAGTTTAGGCACCCAATCTAGAGGTTCCAAGTCTTAGAGAAGCATTCCCCTGACAAAGAATATTCCCGTTGGATAAATTTCCTAAAAGACTCCAAACCCAAGGTATTTCTATGGCATGCTAAATGGTTCCAGGTTGAGGAAGCCCGCTTCGCTCACAAGTTTGCTAACCCGATCCCGCTGCTTGATCTCTCTAGCGCCACTTCCTATTACCCGTACAGGGTGGCCCGCCAATACCGAGCTTTTCAAGAGATCCCACCACCTCTCAAGACGGAGATGTTTCAAGCTCGCTTCATCCACACGGACTACGACTACTTTGACGAAATCCGTGCCGTTGAGATCACATGGAGTGAATGCTGTCTTGAAAGGGTTGTCGTGCCTAAGAAATTGGATGGGGAAAAGGAGATTCATCACGCATCCACATTCTACATGCGCAATCACCAAATTCCAACAGTTCTACGACCGCTGGTCCCGGAAGTGACTGACAAGCCCACCCAGAAAGCGTAAATTAAGCATCTTGAAAAGAGGATAGAAATGGACAAGACTCGCATCTCGAGATTAACCTAGAGAACAAGCGGCTTCACAAAGCCGCAGGTTCCCCATCACATATAAAATGAGTTGCCCCGAGAAGTTTGAAATGACATTTTCACTTAATTTCTCATCCTAGTTTCATGTTTAGGAGGTTTTGTTGTTTTTTTAGTTTCAATGTTTAGGAATTCTGCTCTTCTATTATTCCAAAAGTTTCATGTAGTTTCAATGTTGAGGTGATTTCTTTCTTTCTAATTTCGAAGCTTAGGATTCATTATGTACCTTCTTTGTTTCAATGTCAAAAGAATCTCAATGTCAATTTTTTCTCGAGGGACATAAAACACCTAGACCATTGCCATGGGCCAACCTCCCATGTGAACGGTGTGCTCACATAGGTTTATTTTTCAGGTAATCGCAAATCGTCAAATTGAGCTCATCCAGCGCACAAAGAGAGGAATTGAGAGACCAAGAGACTGGAGAAAGAGATCTTCCGGCAATCACGCTGAGTCTGACAACCCACCAACGCTCCTTTTTTCCATCAAGGCAAAGCTACGGCTTCGAGGTAATCGCCGATTTGGACATGATCAAGGGCCACGCAAATGAATATTGACGTGCAAAATGCCCGTTTCGCTGCTCTCGACGACAAGATCAATAATCTTGCAGCTCAGCTCACTCAATTCGCCAATGACATGAGGGCCGCGTTAGCGGCACCAAATGCTAGTCAAGTTGTCCGTCAAGCTGTTTCCGAACCTGTGGAAGAACCTGTGAGAAGAAATGTTGTTGAGGAGGCAATAGGTTCTACACCTATAATGGCCGAACTAGACCCTGTTTCGGAAGCTGTCACCGCCCGTTTGGAAGAAGAACACAATAAAAGATTTGTAAAGATAGAAGAGAAACTTTGCGGGTTACGAAGATACGAAAAGCACATGATCGAGAACCTGTCTTGATATGCGCAAATGAGCTTTCCCGAGAAGTTCAAAATTCATGATTTCACTAAGTATGATGGGACTGGAGACCCCAAGATCCACTTGAAGTACTATTTGAACAGAATGACGAGGTATGCCCAGAATGTCCCATTGATGGCTCAGACTTTCCAAGAGAGCCTAACGGGACCTGCATTGCAATGGTATGTGTTGTCGGAGCCCGAGAAGTTCGAGAAGTGGGAGGAGTTAGCTAAGGCGTTCGTCTTGCAATACAAGTACAATACCGAGATATCCCCCACACACGAAGTGTTGACTCGAATTGAAAAGAGTAGAAGTGAGTCTTTCAAAGCCTTCACTCAAAGATAGTGTACTCTCACCGCGCAAGTTCGACCCCCGCTCAGTGAAAAGGAGCTACTGGATCTTTTTCTCAAAGTTTTACCTAATGAATTCTATTTAAAGTTGGTGGACTCTGGATGCTTGACCTTCTCTCAGCTGGTAGATGTCGGAGAGAGGATAGAGGGGGCCATGCATGATGGTAGATTGAACGAAGGGACCAGTCGGAAGGTCCCGAATAGAAAAGAAAAGGATACAGAGATCGCATATGTACAAGCGCCAGTTGCAACGAAGCCCCTCGCCTCTCAAGGCCCTTTTGTGTTTCAAGAGAATGCATATCAAAATCATGAACTTAAAAGGAGAGCACCAAGGCAGTTCATTCCCTTACCTAGGCTGCTATCCAAGTTATTGCTCATACTGTTAAGAAGGGGGATGATAGCTAAAGAAGTGCCACGGGATAATCCTCCAAGATTCCCCAGGTTTGATTTGTCAAAGTCCTATGAGTTCCATAGAGGTGAAAAGGGTCATGATGTGGACAATTGCTTCACTCTTAAGATCAAGGTTTAGAATTTGCTCGACAAAGGCATTTTATCCTTTAAAGATCTGACACCTAATGTTCAGCAAAACCCGTTGCCTAATCATGCTGAGAATGTCAATGTGGTTATTGAGAGGGGTAATGAGAGTAAGCAGACCTTTAATATGGATGTTCATAGACTCTACAAATTACTAGTGTCAACTAGACACTTTGAAGATAGAGAGGACATTCCGATGGAAGAAAAATTGAAATGTATCACTCGAATGGTGGATATGGGAGTAATCCATACAATGAAGGAAGACAATATGACGGCCGTTATTGACTCATTTTATGAGAAGGAGACGGAGGAAACACCTGTTGAACTTACAGAAACTAACAAGCCAACTAATGAGGGTGGGTCGGAGAATCTAATCATGACCGATAGTGAATGAGAGAATTCATAAGATGATCTTGGGCCTCAAGATAGCAATGTGGATTGGAATCGTGAGTTCATAAAACTCGCTCACGAGAATGGAAAAGTGGTTGAAACACTGGGTCAACTTAGCAGCAAATTTGACTACTTTGTGAAGTATTCACCGCCACCCAGTTTCTTCATCAATACTAAGGATGTTGTTCTTGACTGGTGGGGAGGTATGGACAATCCACTTGAGCCTAAAGGGGAGACGGTCAACCTGATCACCCCTGTGGTCATTGACTTATCAATTGAAGAAAATCTGTCAAATCACGACGAACGAGATGCCGAGCGTGTAGTCATCGACCTTATGGCCGAAGAGTTCGCTACCCTAGATGTCGATGATCGTGTCATAGAACTGATGGCGATTGAACTCTTGCCCGAAACGAAGAAGACATAATAGTGGAGATAGCCCCTGGTTACGATGCTAAGGCGGTCCCTTGGAGTTACAAGGTGAATGAAATCGACGCTGTCACTCGCTCTGGTCGATGTTATGATCCCACCAAAGTGGTTGAGAAAAGGGTTGTTTCTAATGAAGAGGCAGAACAGTTTTTAGCAATTATTAAGACTAGCAAATTTGACGTTGTCAATCAATTGAGGAAGATGCCGGCCCAGATATCACTCCCGGATCTTTTCAAATCCTTCGAGAAACATAAAAATGCACTACTCAAGGTTCCAAATGAAGTGCATGTTTTCGAAACTATCAATGACACCCAATTGGAGGAGTTTGTTGGGTCTATCTTGCTGAAAGATCATATTTCTTTTGCCGACAAAGACTTTCCCCCAGAGGGTCGCAATCATGCCAAGGCGCTACTTATCTCGGTAAAGTGTTGCGATAGAATGGTGGCGAGAGTGCTGATTGATAATGGATCGGCATTAAATATTTACCCACTTGCTACCCTTCATCATCTAGGGGTGAATGAAGATAAAATGTTAGTATCCGAATCTACCATTCGTGCTCTTGATGGCATGAAAAAGGAAGTAATTGGTGAGGTTGAGCTTGAACTGCTAATTGGTCCAGTCATTTTTCTGGTCAGCTTTCAAGTCCTAAATATTCCTAGTTCCTTCAATTTTCTACTGGGATGACCTTGGATACATACCGCTGGAGCCGTACCTCGAGCCTGCACCAAAAGGTCAAATTCATCATGGATGGGAAGCTGATAACTGTTCATGGAGAAACTAACTTTAAGATCTTTCACGACACGGCGATCCCATATGTAGAACCCAAGAACAAGGCTGCATCAAGTTATCAAACGTTGGAGTTAGTCTCGATGGCCCATGTACCAATTAGAACCATTATACGGGACCTAGAAATGGCTAAGCCTTCAATCATGTCAAGCAAGGTGTTGCTCGAAAATGGTTATATCCCTGGAACCGGCCTAGGACTGCATAGCCAAGGTATCAAAGAACCCCTTCAGGTCTCCAAGTGGCGTAAAAGGACAGGCTTAGGTTATCATAGAGGCGATTCGGATGGTCGAGATAATCATGGAGGACGAGGTAGTGTCGAAGGTCGAGATCATCATGGGGGCCGTGGTGGTCGTAGAGGCCATGCTAGTTATGGAGGCTAAGGAAGCAGTAAAGATCGTGGTGACCATGGAGGCCCAGCTAATCATGGAAGTCGCGGAGGTCGAGGGAGTTTGTTTGGATTAAGAGAAGGTAGAAAGGGCTTACTTCTTCCGGAGTTGAAAGAAATCTTCCCTGGTCCACCTAAGCTGCTACAAGAAGAGGAGGCCGTTCTTAGCCTCGTTAATTTATTTGAGGGGGAGTTTGTTTGTGCCATCACAGAAAATGAAGAGGCCGAGCCTTCTGTTGCCACCGCCAACCCTTTTGAGTAGGGATGCTGCTTTTCTTTTCTGTTTGGTCTTGTTTAAGTCTATGTTCATCCCTTCCACGAGAAGTCTATTTAAGTCTGGGTGTTGTTTCTCTTTGTAATCAAAGTCTTGGACTGCGAGCCGTCGGTCCAAGACCTCGAGTCATGAAAACGGTCTCATCTTATCAATGAAATCATGATCATGTTTTATTAAGGACGTGAGGAAGTATCCAAACCAGACTGATAATGATGCTTTGAGGCCTGGACTTCCGCACGCTTCCTAGTTTCCAAAATCATTTGCGAATAGAGGCGTCCAAGGATATAAGGACGGATCCCTTATTTTCAAAAACTCTTTCAAAATGATTTCAAAACGCATGCACATCATTAGTTGCAATAACATTTGCCAATCTAATCACTAACCTTCTTTGTGGCTTCTCAGGCATAAAATTTCACATAATCATGATAGGTGTATATGTGAATCGGATTTGCTTGACGAAAATTCCTCTGGGACCGATGATGACAAGGATGACTGTGATCGGAAAAGCATCGAACATAATCGGATTCGGCACAGGGAGTCCAAGCCATTAACTGCGGAGCCTACAATCACAATAAATTTGGGCGACTCAGAGAACGATAGAGAAATCAAGATTGGAGCTGACCTTTCTAGAATCAAAACTAGAAGGATGGTCGATCTTTTAAAAGAATACCAGGATGTATTCGCATAGTCATATGCGGCTATGCCAGGGTTGGATAGGGAAATTGTAGAGCATGCTCTACCAACTGATTTGAGCGTCCCGCCAAAGAAACAATGGCTTAAAAGAACAAAGCCTGAATTATCCAAAAAGATCGAAGAAGAAGTCATGAAGTTATTGAAAGTGGGCTTCATAGAAATGTCGCACTATTCAGATTAGATCACCAACGTAGTCCTTGTTATGAAAAAGGATGGTCAGATCAGGGTTTGTATTGACTACTGCGATCTGAATCGAGCAAGTCCAAAAGACGACTTCCCGTTGCCTCACATCGATGTGTTGGTCAACAGCACCGCGGGATTCGAGTTATTCTCTTTTAAGGATGGGTTTCCTGGCTATAATCAGATTCGAATGAAAGAAAAAGATAAAAGTAAGACATCCTTCATTACCCCATGGGGGACCTTTTGCTACAGGTAATGCCTTTCGGCTTGAAGAACGCCAAGGCAACGTACCAAAAAGCGATGGTCACCCTGTTCCACGATATGATGCATAAGGAAGTGGAGGTCTACATAGATGACATGATTGTCAAATCTAAACAAAGAGAGGACCATATTGAGGTATTGCGGAAATAGTTTGATCGACTCCAAAAGTTCAAGCTAAGACTTAACCCAGCCAAATGTGTGTTTGGGGCAAAGTCTGGGAAACTACTAGGGTTCATGGTCAATAGTCGAGGCATTAAAATTGACCCATTAAAGGTTAAGGCCATTTGTGATTTGAAACCTCCTTTAACTGTCAAAGAGGTTCGAAGTTTGCTAGGGAGACTGAACTATGTGGCGAGATTTATTTCCCAATTGTTTGAGATGGTTAGACCTTTTTTCAAGCTCCTAAAGAAGAACACAAAAGTTAAGTGGGACACCGATTTTCAAGAGGCATTTGAGAAAATAAAACAATATCTTTCTCATCCACCGATCCTAGTGCCACTTGTCCCTAGAGTGCCATTGATATTCTACTTAACTATTCATGATGAATCGTTGGGAGCCTTGCTAGCTCAAAAGAGACCAAGTAATGATAAAGAATGTGCGATATACTATCTCAATAAGAAGTTTACTTCATCTGAAATAAAATACTCCGGGGTTGAGAAAACGTGTGTGGCTTTGGTGTAGGTGCTACACCGTTTACGTCAATACACACTCCATCATCGGATTCTGCTTGTAACTGAGAATGACCCTGTTAAATACTTACTGGAAAAACCTGTGCTAGTCAGAAAGTTAGCAAAATGGCAAGTCCTGATGTTCGAATTCGATGTCCACAGCATGACCCATAAATCTGTTAAGGGAAGAGCTATAGCCGACATGTTGGCAAAGAACTTTGAAAAGCCGAAAGACCATGATCAGTTAGATCCTATAGAAGAGCGCATTTAGAGATAGTGGACGATAAGTGGACTATGTACTTTGACGGTGCCGTTAACCTGGCAGGTTCTGGGACTGGGGCAGTTCTTATCTCTCTGACGGGTCAACATCACCCTGTAGCCGCCAAGTTGGTATTCCTTTGTACCAACAATATCTTAGAATACGAGGCTTGCATACTTGGATTGCAATTGGCCATTGACATGAAAGTTATAAAGATGCAAGTCTATGGTGATTTCGCCCTTATTATTCTTCAGACAGGGAGCCAATGGCGAACTCGTGACTCCAAATTGATTCCTTACCACGAATTTATTGAGGAGTTAATAAAGGAATTTGAGGAGATTTCCTTTGAATATTTACCTCAATCGCAGAATCATTTCGCCGACGCCCTGGCCACTTTATCATCAATGCTGCAAGTCATGGAGGGGTTAGACATCGAGCCACTAAAAATCGAAATACTGACGCGTCCGGCTTATTGTTTGGCGATCACAAATGAACCTGATGAGAAGCCGTGATATCACAACATCATGAACTATCTTCAAAGGGGTGAATATCCTCCTGGAAGTGAACTAACGGATCATAAATACATAAGAAAGCTAGCATCGAAATTCTTCATCAATGGCAATGCTCTATACAAGAGGTCCTTTGACTCAATTTTGCTGAAATGCGTCGATGCCAAAGAAGCTAACCAGTTGATGAGGGAAATTCCAGAAGGAGAATGTTGTTCGTACATGAACGGTCATCTTTTGGCTAGCAAAATCATGAGGCTAGGTTACTTTTGGATGGCTATGGAGGCTGACTGTATTCGGCATGTTCACTATTGCCATCAGTGCCAAATCTATGCAGATAAAATCAACGTACCGCCAAATGAATTGCGTCAAATGTCCGAGCCATGGCCCTTCTCAATGTAGAGAATCGATATGATTGGGCCAATTAATCCTAAGACTTCCAATGGATATCGCTTCATTTTGGTAGCCATCGATTACTTCGCCAAGTGGATCGAGACAAACTCATATGCCAATGTCACCGCTAAGAGTGTGGCCAAGTTTATTCGCCGTGACATCATTGCTCGATATGGAGTCCTGGAAGTGCTCATCACTAAAAAATGGCTCAAATCTGAACAACAAGATTGTAGATGACTTACTTGACGAGTTTCATATTCGTCACTTGAACTCCTCACCTTACCATCTACAAATGAAGGGAGCTATGAAGGCGGCCAATAAGAATATAAAGAAGATCTTGTCAAAAACTGTTGACAACTATCGAGACTGGCATGAACGTCTACCTTATGCATTGATGGCATACTGAACTTCAATCCGCACTTCGGCAGGGGCAACCCCTTTCTCACTCGTCTATGATATGGAAGTGGTCTTACCCATGGAAGTCGAGATCCCTTCATTAAGGATTCTCTCGTAAGCTGAGCTTTCCGAAGAAGAGTGGATTCAATAAAGATGGGATCAGTTGAACATGAACAATGAGAAGAGACTAGAGGCTTTATGCCATGGTCAATGCTACCAAAAGCGAGTTGCAAAGTCCTTCAATCGCAAAGTCTGGCCTTGACATTTTAAAGCTGAAGATCTCATGCTAAGGAAAGTGTTATCCCTCACACCGGAATTAGGTGGAAAGTTCGCCCCAAATTATGATGGCCCGTATGTTGTTAGAAAGGTTCTACCTAGGGGTGCTTTAATTCTTGTAGAAATAGATGGCCGAGAGTTGCCAAAGCTTGTAAACGTCGATTTGGTGAAAAAAAAATTTCCTTGAATGAAATCCAAGGCCCGAGAGCCATTTTCGATGCAATCCGAATCACTGTAGGATATTACATCATACATATCATGCATACGTGCACACATGTTTAATTTGCAGGTCCTAAACAATCCGCAAATTGATCCACAAAAGACTGAACCATCTTGGCAAGCATCCAACAAGCCAAATGCGAAGGAGGAGGTTACCAAGTCACTAAGCCGCAGGTAAGCACCCTTTTTCTTAATGCCAAAAGAAGGTCGAATAGAAAATTTGCTTTTGTTTTTTTTTTTTAAAAATGTCTTGGTGGGTTTGAGAAAAGTAAGCATAAAAGCGGAAATTATGAAAATAAACTTTTCACAAAAATTTTGAATATCATCATTGTCCAAAGTTGTCTCGATACTTGATGGAACATTCATTTTAAATCAAAATTCCCCGTGAAGATCAATCAACTCAGGTGATCTTGGTAAAACGAGAGGAAATATGTTAATCATGCCAAGTGAGAAGCACTTAGAATGAAGGAAGGCGAACCATTCCGAAACACATCTTGTAAACACTTTGGGAGTTTAGTGCAAAAAATCGTGTTTTAGGACAAGTGATTCATTCGCAAATAGTACATGGATCAAAATGAAAAGAGGCATTTCTTTCATCAATCCTACACACTACAGGTAATCATAGTTAAGCCCCTTCGAGCCTTCACATGTGAAGAATTTCTATAAAATACCCCTGTCAAAAACCACGCCACATTGGGCAAGATTGGAGGTTTTGGTCGACATTCTTTGGAGGAAAAGATGAGGAAAATTTCTTTGCCCTTACTTGCATTAACCTTTGGCGATAACTTCAAACAAGTCCTTATAGAAGCTCAAAGCGTCCCAAAATGAAGAAGAGCATTTCTTCCTCTACCCAAATGCTTATACCCTTTGTTTAGCCAAATTGAGCTTGAACATTCATTTCAAAAACCCGAGTGGCAATTATTTCCCTACACTGAGGTAAGGCACATGATTTTTCGAAACAATTGGGGCTCGTGTGACGTGTAAAAAAAAATTTGAAAGTCCTGAGAGCTTAAGAGGGTCACACGAGCAAAAGAAAGCTAGGGGCATGAAAAAGTAGTGTGCCTAGTAAAAGCGAGGCCAATGCTCGAAAAAAAAAAGGGTGCTTGCATGAAAGAAAAATCATTGCAAAAGTGAAAGCCATTAGAAAAGGAGCAAAGCTCTTGTGTTGAAATGATTTGCCGATGGACTCTCGAGATGAGTTAGGGAGTCATGTGCCTTTTGAAAAGACGAGATGATATGGTAATATTGCCATGATAATCAGCATCCCTTAAATCTTTTCTGAAAAACTCAAGCCTTTCGAGCCTTTACTTGAACTAATGTTATAATCCTTTCCAAAGTCTCTTCTTATTAGGACGGTTTAGACGGAAATTTGGACTTCCAAAAAAGCTATCGCTTGAAGAAGTGGGGGCAAAGTTGTCTTATCTTATCTTAAGGTTTTTGACTTGTAAACCTGGTGAATATGCCAATCCATAATTATTTCATTTTTTGGCCGATAGTGCTAATCCATTGTTAAAATCAAGACCAAACCTGCATTACAGTCCTTAAAAGACCTCTCCAATTGGTCAATGTGTACTTATGCGAATGATTCTCGAAGCCTTCAACATTGGTAATGCGAGGTACATCAGAAATCAGACTATTTCCCACGTCAATGGATGGGATCAAACAACTTTCTTGAAAGTATGAGAGAAGCATTTTTCGAGTAAGGAGCTCTTGTTTTGCATACTTAATGAGCCCTTTTTATGAGCCAGGATTATTTTGACAAGATTTGTCTCTCGAGGGAATTGAGAATTGATAATATTTTCCAAACTCAATGGCAATTATATGATATTGAATGATGCCAAATGTTTGCTAGACAATTGAAATCAGCTTGAATTGCTCATATAATCAGCACTTCCTCAGTGATGGTTTTCTTTTGATAGTGTCTTTCATGGCATTCGAATAATAATGGTCTCGCTTGGTATGCTTTCCTTACCAAGGCACCTATTATAACATATTCTGTTAGATGTGTAGTGGCCATTTCGAAATCTTTTTGATTGATATATTTGCAGCCTCAGAATTGCACGGTGAGCTTTTGCAGCTCGAAGCGCCCCTTCGACATGGCGAGCTTTCGCAGCCCAGAGTCTTTTTCTTTGTACGGTGAGCTTCTGCTGCCCGGAGCATCCCTTCGACCTGGCAAGCTTTCGCAACCTAAAGTCTTTTTCTTTGCATGGTGAGCTTCTGCAGACCGGAGCACCCTTCGACCTGGCGAGCTTTCGCAGCCTAGAGTCTTTTTTTCTTTCAACAATGAGCTTCTACAACCCGGAGCATCTCTTCGACCTGGCGAGCTTTCGCAACCTATAATCTTTTTCTTTGCATGGTGAGCTTCTGCAGTCCGGAGCACCCCTTTGACCTGGCAAGCTTTTGTAGCCTAGAGTTTTTTTTTCTTTGCATGGTGAGCTTTTGTAGCTTTGAATACCCCTTCGACCTGGCGAGCTTTCGCAGCCCATAATCTTTTTCTTTGCATGGTGAGCTCCTATAGTCTGAAGCACCCCTGGACTTGGCGAGCTTCTGTTCTTACAAGGTATGACAGGTATCAAAAAAAAAAAAATCCAAGTCAAATCATATCGCATATATCTTTCCATGCCCTCCATGAACAAAATTTAAGTGTCTATTGTCTTTGAAATGAACCTCTTCGAGCTTCCATTCAAAGAGGGACAACTGTTGATACCTAAATTTTGCTCAATCATTTAGGGTTTTATTGCATAAAAAAGCTAGGGATTGATTTTTAATCCCTAAACAAAAATATTTTCATTAAATAAATTGGCATATAGATGTTAGGCGCATTTGTATTAATAGAATTAGTGAAAACTTTTTTTCCTCTTATTTTATTTCATTTTTATTTTGTGTTTAAAAATCATTATAAAGATTTAAAAAAAAGAAAGTAAAAAGAGAGCTCTTCCCCATGGACAGAGGCTCTGCCTCTTTGACTTACGAAAAAGAAGAAAAGGGCGAAGAGGACGAAAAAGAGGGGTTCTGCACAAACAAAAAAGAAGCCAAAGGAGAATGAAGGAAGGAGCAAGGAAAAGATAAAAAGGAAAAGACAAGAGGGAGAGCTCTTCCATGGACTGAGGGGCGCGCCTTTCTTGCTATCTCTTTGGTCTCCGTCGACATTCACACGAAAATGGAAAACCTACAATCTGTACATGCAGAGGGGAAGTTAAGAGAGAGTTTGACCAGAAAGAAGAACGAGGAGAACAGAGAGCTTAAAGAGAGCAAGAGAACAGAGAGCAAAAAAAAAGGGGGGATGGAGAAAGAGTTCCGAGAGAGAGGGAACAGAGAGTGAGAGGAGGTAACAAGAGTGAGGTCGTGAGTGAGAAGGCGTGCTCAGGTAACTGGGCCGCATTTGAGCCCTGGCCAACGACATCCACTGACGTTCCCCTCTCTCCGCACCCAAGACCTATGGTAGGTCTCGATTTTCCCTTTTGTTCTCTCTCGGGTCAGGTTGACCACCCGAGGATCTCAGCTCAAAGGCATCAAGGCAGTCAGCCTTGGCACGACTCGTGTTGAGTGCATCCTTTAGCCGATGTCTCCGAGCCGGGTAGGGACCCTGCAGGCGTGATTCCAACGCCTCTATTATGCCTTATCTATAGACCCTCCCTGGCTTCGGTTTTTGCGTACGCTGAGCGTCTCGTGCTTTCTATTGTTGATATTGAGTGTCGTTTGTTGATTATGGGCGGATTTTGGCCTGGGCGCATGCCCCAAATGTCTGTTGTGATTCACCTCAGTTGATGTCTACCGTGTGTTCAACAAAAGTTCTGAACTGAGTTCATACAAATGTGTCTCCGGTTTCGCACTATTCTAAGTGTATACAAATGAGGGTGGTATGTTAAAGGGATTCCTTTGATTTCTCATAAGTTGGACCCCTCTACCATGGCGATTAAGTCTGTCTATATTCTTGTTGTTCATTTTTATTTTTATTTTTATGCCGGCATGTCATCCAATTGCGTTGTCTGTGAGGTGGTGACCCCAAACCTATGATGTAAACATTAATCTCTTCCGTTGGTTTGTTACTGGTCTCTTGCTATTTGCTTGTTTCGATCATGTTTTGGTTGTGCACGCAAATGTTGGAAGATTGGCAATCGGAGTGGTGACCGAGGTGGTCCAGTGGCGAGAGAGCTGATGGTGAAATGTATCATTATTTGTAACAGTTTGAATTTTCGATCCTTTTCCCGGAATCTAAGAAATGAAATTGATCAATGCACTATAATGAGATCTCGCCCGGAAATGCGCATTCACGGGATGCTAACCTTAGGGGTAAGGCTATTACGGGATTGAGTTCGCACGACCAAAGAACTTGACCTGGGTTCGATCTTTGACCATATGGATTGACAAGGGAATGTTTTGAGCCAACCGAGATTGGTCTATTTGATTGATCGTGTCCGAAGGGAACTAGCGACAAACCCTCACAATTATATGACAATCGAGGTCGTTCTGAGTAGAGTAAACTTAAATGTGATTTGACTTAGTGTCGATCACAAGTCGAGAGCGCATAATCCCAATGAGCCACCCGTTAGCCAGAGATAAGCTAAAGTCGCGATTGTTTGATTATAGTCATTTTCTTGGAATTCGGGCCCAGGAATCGAGAATTTTGAAAGTGACAATTTTAAACGGCCGATGACGTTTTTGGCTTGGCCAACCTTGGGGCCACCCATTTCTGCAAAAAAATGGATTTCAGTTCGGGACCGAAAAAATTACGATTTTGCCCCTGGACCCCGATATCGATTCTGAGGTCGAATGAGATTATTTTTCGAGGCTGATGCCATTTTAGGGTGGCCACACACATTTAGAGTTGTTTTGGTCGAAAATTGGAATTTTGGCTCGGAAGTAAAAAATAATATTATTTTAATCCCAGGACTTTGCAATCAATTTTCGAGGGCTTAAGAGGCTATTTTCATGAATCCAACGCCATATTATGTTGGCCACACACATTTGGAGTTGGTACGGGTGAAAAATGAAATTTTGACTCGGGACTGGAAAATGACCAATTTGCCCCTAGGCTTAATTTTGGATATTCCGAATTTTTGGAAAATTATTTTGGGGATATTTTATGGATAATATCAGCTCAATTATTGGACCTTGGACGCTTTTGCCCCTCAATTATTTGGATAGGATCAACGAAGGCCGTTGGATCAAGGGCAAAATGGAAAGATCGCGTAGGATTGCGACACGTGGCGCCCACTAGCCATCATATTTGACTGGATCAGACCTGTTTCTCTTTCTCCTCCCCCTCGTTCAGCCAACTGCCCACGATCAGTCTCTCTCTCTCACTCTCTTCATCTTCATTTCCTCTTCACCGCCGGTGCTGCTGCTGGTGGTGGTGGTCCGGTTGATCCAGCCCATTCTTCTCACCTTTCTTAGGTAAGTGACCTCCCCAAATGTTGCCTAGGACCTCGTGTATTGTTAGGCTTGTTTAGGGCTCGGTTTAGGGTGAATTTAGTGGCTGGTTTGCTTGGTGATGTGAGTTGGCTGATTTCCGGTTAGATCACTGCTGCGTAGATGGTTTTCGCTATTTTTACTGTGACTTGTGTGGTCGGAATTTGAGGAAGTGTTCTTCATGAAAGTTGTTTCCAACACCTTGAAGTATAACATAATTTAATTTGGGAATTTTTGGAAATCATTTGATGCCATTCGGAAGTCCATCTTTGGACAGAAATAAAACTGCCCGATTTACTGTTCATACGACCTTTGGGTCTTTTTGAATTTTTATAAATTTTTCCAGGCCTATTTTCAAAATACTTTCTTCACGAAAGTTGTTTGGGACATTTGTGGTTATAATATATAAAAATTTCAAGGCTTTTAAAGGTGATTTGGGTATTGAAAAAAATTTATTTTGATGATCAGGCGGACTGACCGGACGGGTTGATGTTCGTCTGGATTCCAGTGACAAAAAGAGGTGTTTACAGTTGGATATGGGTTTTGAGTCCTTCACAGAAAATGTTTATCAAGATGTTTTGTACAACATATCCAAATTTCATAATTTTTGGAGTTGATTTACCACTTGTTTCAAATGGATTTCGGTCACTGTGCAAGTGCCCAGTTTGTACCCGATTTTGTATATTTTCGGTTTTTCTCTCTCTCGAGAATTATTCGGTGCTATCGTGGCATTTTGATGGATAGTTGGATGCTTGGATGAGCTCGTATGTGCGATTGGGTGGCGTGATTGCGCATTGAGTTCGCGTGCCAAGAATGTGTGATTGGGTGGCGTGTTCATGTGATGAGAATGTGAAATTGTGAAATGTGTGTGTGAGGTGTGTATGTTTGGCCGCACGTTTGTTGGCCGTGTGTAAGAGTGGTTTGAGTGGAACAAGGATATGGAAATGTGGGATTGGTTGGAAAGGATCCGTCCTGAGGCGTGTTCGTTTACGCGGGACGATACCGTCCCTGACGAGGTAACGATACCCGGCCTGACGGGGTGACGATGCCTGACGTGGTCAGAAGACCGTTGGCCTGATGTGTTTTACGCGGGCGCGGTAGAAGGAAAGTGTGTGTAGGATTCCGTCCTGAGGCGTGTTTGTTTACGCGGGACGATGCCGTCCCTGACGAGGTGACGATGCCCGGCCTGACGGGGTATCGATGCCTGACGAGGTCAGAAGACAGTTGGCTTAATGCGTTTTACGCGGGCGTGGTAGTGGTGGAGGAGTTGAGAATGAGCGGGAATTGACTTGAGGTGCGAGATTTGAGAAAGTGACGTGTAATGTGAGTTGGTGTGCGAGTGTGTTTGTATCACATAGTGTGATGCTCGATTATGGGGTAAAAACTACTAGGCATGGTATGGGACGTGCCCAAGTAGGTTTTGCTCTATAATCGGGGCACGCGCGCGACTGTGATGTATTTCTATAGCATATTGGTTGTGTTATTATCTAATATGCAGGAACGTGCATGATGGATTCCAAGTAGGGTCGTGTGTGGTTGCTAATTTGGTTGATTGTCGTGTGTTACGTGTGGTTTCATCTAACGGTACGTGAGTACCTACGTGGGGTTTGGGGTTGTACACTTATTGAGATTCGTCTCATAGTTGTATAATCCACAATTTCAGACCCCCAGCCGTAGACCTAGGAAGTCTGCCTCCTCTTTTTGGAGTTCGAGGAGTTGCCTTTAGTGCCCAGTGGAGCTGTAGGTGAGTTTCCGGAGGTTCAAGCCAGAGATTCAGAAGCAGAATGGAAGAGGACAATCCTTAGGTTTTTCCCTAGGGTGTTTTAAAGATTGTGTTAATCGGGTTGACCCATAGGGAAGTTAAGTTAACCAGACCTTGATATTTTGTCGTGACGGTGATTTCGGATGCTAGTTTGTTAATTATGCTTGTAATATAATGTTCGTATATTCGGTGCTATATGAATATGTTGCTGTTGTTGTTCTTTGACTATTGACGTTCTACCCCGTTGTTGTCATCTTTTTGTCCGGGGTTTTTATATTCACTTCCGCATGTGGCTCTGAAGTTTGGGTTGGGTCGGCGACGCTCCTGAGACGTCGCATCATTTCAACCAGAGCAGGAGATGTCGCGAGCTCGATGGAGTTCGGAGTGTGACATTATTGGACTCAAGATAGAATGGATTTGGATTGTCATTGAAGTGTCGGCATTGAGTGATCTGGAAGCTCTAGGGGAGGAGATGTCCTAGATAAAAAAAAAAAAAAAAGTGGAAGACCAGAGAGGGGAGGGGGGAAAGACCACGTGAGGAAAAGAAAAAGATAAAGAAAAAAAATGAAAATAAAAAAAAATCAGAAAAGAGAGAAAAAAAATATAAATAAAAATAGAGCACCTCAGGTCGGGTGAGTCGGGTCGCGGGTGTTAGGGTTTTTCACGAGTCGGTGCGGTGGCTGGAACCCGAGTCGGACGAGCGGGCAAACCGGGTAGGGTTTTCGATGATTTGGGTCCGCGGTCGTGAATAGGGTTGAGTGGACGGGTTGCAACCGGGTAGGGTTTTTGTTCATGTTTGGGCCGATTTTATGTTTATTTGGCGTTTTAATGTTTTGGGCCTTGTAGTTATTAAAGTGGGTTTTTTTTTAGGTGTTGGACTTTCGCGAATGAGCCGAGTTTCGAAATTGGGCCGATTTGTTATTTAAGTTTTTATTTCTAGTGGGCTAAGTTAGGGGTTTTTCTTTTTTAATTTATTTTGGGTTTTAGGTTTTTTCGAGTTGGGCCTTCGTGGAGCCCACATTGCGGTTGACTTGGACCGGCATGCTCGGGTCAATCTTGATTCAAGTCGGATGTTGAGATTCGACCCGGATCTATTTTATATTATTTTTAACATTATTTTATTATTTTAATATTAAAAAATTTTAAAAATTAATTTTAAAAAAAATTAAAAAATTAAAAAATTTCAAAAAATCAAAAAATATTATTTGAACTTTGGAATTGGCTTTTCTTGCCCCTTTTGCATGATTAGCGTCATGTTTGATCGCACCTCGTTTGATTCACACGCTTTGAATTGCGCGTTTAATTTAATCTCGCATGTGATCGACTATACATGTTAGATGGTGATTGAATAAGTTTAGGTACCGAAAGGGCACTAATTGGTCAGTTAGTGTAATCAATTCCCCATACCCGTTGAATCTCTGGTTCGTAGAAGTGAATCATTTTTCCCATGCTTCACTTGGGTGTCTAATCGACTCACTAAAAATTAATTAGTGGTGACTCCTAAATGAAATTGATTTTCATGTTAACAACTTAAACTTAAGTCACAAATTGGTATGGGCTTGGGAGAGCTCAAGTTAAATTTAACTTAGTAATCCATTAGCCAAACCCCTTAGGTGGCAAGGCCGGTTCGGGAAGGTCGCAACACCGACAATCTGACCCGTTGATCGACCTAAGGACTTGACTTGGTTATTGACCCTAACCGTTAACTGGTCAATGGTCAACCGATTGGATCAGTCAACTATCAACCGATCGGACCGGTCAATGGTTCAACCAGTTTGACTAGTCAAACCAGCATTAGAGCCGGTTTAAGCCCAAGCGTGTGAACTACAAACACTGCGCACTCAGGTGATGTGTGTGGGCGTGTGGGAGCTTCAATGGGAGCGTGGTTAGTACCAAAATGTTCATATTGAAATTCTCTACTTTGTGGTATAGTTATTTTACATTTTTAAAGCTTTGAAAAGTATGAAAATGCATACGGAACCCTAAATATGTGTATTTTTGGGGTATTATTGCATTTTACTAGTATTTCCCTATGGTTTTGGAAATACAGAAGTTGGCTTACATGTGAATGACCACGTACAAATTGTGTAGAGTATGGTTTATTGATGTCATTTTTATAAGGCTTAACGTGCTTGCAATTTTAGTTCTGAGCTTACTCGAACAATGGTTGGAGATCTTTATTTTATTTTTGTATTCTGCATTTGATTATTATTGCATGAATTAATTGTACTTTGGTTTACATCATGTTGCTCCCTATGATTATATGAGAGAATATGATCATTACATGATGTAATATAATTGTCTTTTCCAGTGGGAGTTCATAGGTTGGTAGAATTGAAAGGAATTCTCACCTAGAATTTAAATTTTGCGCAAATTGAACAAAATTAATGATAGTAGACAATTGTTACACAAAAGCTGATTGGGAACATAATGAACTTTCGTTTCAGTGTCTTTTGTCGAATTATCATTAATTTAGTTTATATTTGTTGCAAAATAAATATGTGTGTTAATGTGAAAAATGTGTTAGTATTCATTCTGCATTTATTATATCAGTGTTTAGTTGTTATTGATTATGGCTTCGGGATCTAAGACCATTGTAGCTGCTCTCAACAAGGGTGAGAAACTGAACGGTAACAATTTCGATATATGGCATCAAAAGGTTTAGTACATCCTTGAAGAACAAGAGGTTTTGAAAACCCTCAACCACACCATAGTTGAACCTGAGCATGGAATATTTGCTCAGCACAAAAGAGATCATGAGGCTTATCAAGCTTGGAAAAAGAAAACTAGCATTACTCGCTTCACATTGCTGAGTTGTATGCAAGATGATCTCATGTGCAAGTTTGAAAGGTTTGATAACGTTCAAGGAATATGGGCTTCACTCAAAGATAAGTTTGGGGATACACTTGCTACTAATTTGAGGAGGCTCATGATCAAGTTTGACACTTTTCGAAAGTGCCAAAATTAAACAATGAGGCAGTATCTTCAGGAAATGTCAAACATGATACGAGAGCTCAAGACAACAAGTCATACCCTAACTGATGAACAGCAAGTTCAGGCTATTATAAGGTCTCTTCCTAACAATTGGGTGCATATGAAAATCAACATGATGCACGATGAGACTATCGTAACTTTCGACGATATAGTGTGTCATTTGGAATTAGAGGATGAGTGCCTAGAGGCTGCAAGATCCTCTACATATGCTTATGTTGATGAATCTGGTTCGCGGAAAGTTTCGGGCTTTAAGCATAAGAGATTCAACAACAAAGGGAAAGAGAGTGGTCAAGCGCCTAAGACAGCTAAAACTGTCTGCCGCAAGAAGCATGGTGGGAAGAAGGACAAGGCCAAGTTGAAATGCTACAATTGTGGCAAATTGGGTCACTTCGCTTGTGAATGTACTGAGCCAAAGGAGGTACCAAATTACGTCATTACTTTGAGTAATGCTTTTATTTCTAACATTGTAATGCTTACTGAATCTCATCTTATGTGGACGATAGACTCAGGAGCCACAAACCATGTAGGTAGAGATCGAGGAGCATTTGTGGAGTATCGTCAAGTACAACCTGGAAGTAGATAGATATATGTTGGAATTAACTCAATAATTGAAGTGAAGGGCATCGACACATGTAAATTAAATTTATGCGGTGGTCGAAGTCTATTCCTACATTATGTCCTCTATGCTCCTGATATTCGGCGAAACTTGGTCTCTATAGTTGGTCTTCTTAGTTTAGGTTATGCTTTGATTTTCCATGGTGGTTGTGCTGATATTAAGTTTGGAATAGTTTATTATGGTTCTGGTTATGTACTAAATGGTTTTGTGGTGTTAAACATTGACTATGATATGTTCAATGTTAATGATAATGATTGTTTTTCTTTGATTGCATCTTCTAATAATGTGGGTGTTGATGCAAATATTTGGCATGCTAGATTAGGTCACATTGGGTTACAAAGATTGAATAGATTAGCTAGAGAAGGCCTTTTAGGGTCACTCGCTAAGATTGAACTACCTATATATGAACATTTTCTAGTAGGAAAAGCAACTAGAAAACCATTTGGTAAAGGAACCAAGCTAAATTTCCATTGCAACTTGTACATTCTAACATTTGTGGTCCATTAAATGCGAGGGCGAGGCATCTGGCCTCATATTTCATTACTTTTATAGATGACTACACACGTTTCGGTTATGTTTTTCTAATTTCCCATAAGTCAGAAGCATTAGATTGCTTTAGACGATATATGGTTTTAGTGGAGAATCAGTTAAACAACACAATAAAGGCTTTGAGAACTGATCACGGACATGAGTATCTATTAGAACAATTCAAGTTTCTTTGTGATGAAAAGGGGATTGTAAGACATTTGACTATTCTTAATACTCCACAACAAAATGGAGTTGCTCAGAGAAGGAATATAACCATGTTGGAAATGGTTAGGTCCATGATGGCACAAGCAAATTTACCTATCTCCTATTGGTTAGGTCCACAACAAAATGGAATTGCTTTAGATGCGTTATTGACTGCTGCATATATACTTAACCGTGAGCCCTCTAAGTCAGTCACTTCCACTCCTTATGAATTATGTACTGGTAGGAAACCAGACTTAAGTAATCTACAACCTTGTGGTTGTGCAGCATATGTTTATGATTTTTCCCATAAATATGGAAAATTAGGTCCAAGAGGAAAGAAATGTATCTTCATAAGATACTTCAAACACTCTAAAGGGTATGTGTTTATAAGTGAATAAGCTGAAGGAAGTGTGATTGAAATGGAGTCACGAGATGTCATGTTCTTGGAGAACAATTTTCCTAGTAGAAGTGAGATTAATAAGGATTTTACAATTATATGAGATGGAAGATATTGATAACACACCTGCTAATGTTGTTGAGGAAAATAGAGATTTACCTCAACCCACTGACCTAGTAGGAGTGTCGCATCGTCTAGTGAACTGAATCCATAATGAGTTCAGTTACGTAAAAATAATTGTAAAAGCATTCCTCGTTGTCGTTTTGAGATTGAAGGGAAAGCATTTATGATTGTCACATAAGACTATGCAGAGTCTAAAATAGTTGAAGAGACTCTCTCATCTACTGATAAGAAAGAATGGAGAAAAGCTTTAGAAGAACAAATGAAGTCTATGAGAACAAATCATGTTTGTGACTTGGTTGATCTACCACCCGAACGCAAGGCTATTGAAAATAAATGGGTTTTTAAAATCAAGCGTTGGGCGGATGGATCTATTGAAAAGTATAAGGTCGTCTTGTAGCGAAGGGCTATACTCAATAAAAGGGTATAGACTATGAGGAAACATTTTCACTAGTTGTAAGGTTTGCCTCGATACGCCTTGTCCTAGCTATTGTCGTAAATTTGGACTTAAAATTACATCAAATGGATGTAAAGACAATATTTCTCAATTGAGAACTGGATGAGGAAATTTATATGAAACAACCGATAGGTTTCATAGCTAAAGGTCTGGAGCGCAAAGTTTGCAAGCTTCATTGTTCAATATATGGCATTAAGCAATCATCTAGACAGTGGTACTTTTATTTTTATCGAGCCATAACTTATTATGGGTTTGCGATGATCGAAAAAGATCACTATGTGTATATCAAACGGTTCGAGGATAAATTTGTGATTTTATCACTCTATGTGAATGATATTCTGTTAGTTGGGAATGATAAGGGTTTGGTCATCACCATAAAAGAATGGTTGTTCTCTAATTTTGAAATGAAGAACATGGGAGAAGCTGTTTATATCTTGGATGTTAAGATTGAAAGAGATTGAACAAGGAAACTCCTTGCTCTGTCACAAGAATCTTATATAATGACAATTCTTGAACATTTCAATGTGCAGCACTGTAATCCCATTGATACCCTTATCATGCAAGGTGAAGGTCTAAGTTCTGAAATGTGTCTTAAGACTCCAGAAAAAAAAGAAAGAAATGGAAATTGTTCCTTACTTTAGTGCAGTTGGAAGTTTTATATATGCTATGATGTGTATTTGACCTGACATATGTTATGCCGTGGGGTTAGTGAGCCGATTCCAGTCAAATCCTAGTCAAGCACATTGGAAAGCAGTTAAAAGGATCTTGAGATACTTGAGAGGCACAATGGACTATCGACTTTGTTTTTCAAGGGAACGATATGTGCTTAATGGGTTACTCAGATGTTGACTGGGGAGGAGACTTGGATGAGCATAAATCGACATCTGGATATGTGCTCTTGCTTAATGATGGTGTAATTTCTTGGAGTAACAAGAAACAGACATACACAGCTTTATCTACAATGGAGGCTAAATTTATTGCATGCTTTACTACAGTGCAAGAAGAAATATGGCTAAAACATTTCTTGGAAAATTTAGCCATTATCACTGACGTTCCAAGACCAGTGGCAGTTTATTGTGATAGTCAAGCAGCCATTGCCTATGCAAAAGATCCTAAGTATCATGGGAGAACAAAGCACATTGACATAAAGAATAATTTCATCAGAGATATAATAGCGCAAAAGGAAGTGGTCTTGCAATATATTTCTATGAACATAATGGTTGTTGATCCATTTACGAAGGCTGTTTCTAAAGATGTGTTCTTAACCCATACGATGTTTCTAGGGTTACGTAGAATGTGATATGTAATATTGTTGAGGATCATTGGATTATGTGTGTATGTATTGTACTTATTTTTTTCTTTTAATGGATTGATGTTTTATCAATTAGTATAATGTTATGAGACTAGCACAAACACACATATATTGTTAAAAGGTATGTCATCAGGCAATGATTGGCTCACTCACACGAGCAATCACCTCAAACACTATAGTAAGTGGGTTAAGATGAGATGATATGTACTACAAATGCTAGAAGAGCAAATTTAGTACATAACGCAATTTTATGTCGCCTTGATTAGGATCAAGATGAGGTCTCTGATTATATGTGATAAGACTAAACATGATAGTCCCACAATCATGTATGCCTGATGGAAGCCGAATGCGAGTACTTAATTGGGTGTTGTAGAAAGCGAGCTGATATAGCACTCAGGCTAAATATATGTACATGAGAAGCATGTGACTATATTTAGGCTAAGATTCATATAGTGGATATGATTAATAAATGATATATGCTCTTATAAAACGAGAAATCTACTATAGCATGCAATTCATACTACATGTGCCGTTTATACGACTGACAAGAAAGGTGAGTGAAATTATCCTTATTTACTCATTGTGTGAGTCATTAAGGTAATTTATGAATTTATTACCTCGTTTTATACCCTATATTACTTCTAACTATGTTCTCAAAGTAACAGAGCAATATTGCTACTTTAGAATGTTACCAGCGGTCATGAATAGATATGGCTTTATGAGATGTGTCTAGGAAAGCAGTTATTCTGAAATGGAGAGAGAAATGAGTACGAAGGAAGACTATTATTGTTTTACATCCATCACATGTGTTTACCGATCAACCAATTATTTCACCTTTTGTGGTTTTGGAAATAAATGTAAATACATGGTGTTATGAGAATGGTCAAGTATAGCCTTTAAGGGATAGGTATACTTACATTGATTTAATAAAATATGTTTGGGGTACTGTGAGGCATCACTTGCTTATTTTGTCTTTTTGGGTTGTAGCCATTATGCTATCCTTAACGGGTGCATAATTTGAGCTCCCAAATGCATGTGTACTCACTGATCGCACGGTTTTCTTGCCAGTATGAATCGTTTTTAAAGTAGATGAATGTTGAACGCATTATATTCTTGATAAAACATTATTAAGCCTATCATGTTCAAATGGGAGATATTAAATGGCACTGTTTAGCCCAAGATGGGGTGTGTTATGAGAGGCACCTATTGAAAGGATGTGAGTGGTCTTCTAAAGAGAAGTTAAAAGTAACTTCCTAAAAAGAGAGAAACACTAGAGAAGAGACAACATACAATGAACAGAAGAAAAGAACGTAAGTTTCCTCTCAATCAGAAAACACACAAAAAAGGGTTTCATCGTTACTTTGAGAAGACGATCAGCATTAATGCTATGGAACAAGAATATTTTCCTTATGATCATATTCGGATTGGTGTGACGTTGCAGATTCGTCTAACAATCGCTGGTGATTCAATTCACATTCTTGGGTAATTTGTTTATTGTGCATCGAGAGGTTAGTCAATTTTTTCCGCGAACATTTTCCCAACATTATCAATGCTTGCTAGCATGGAGATTCCAACATGCGCCGATCACACATCATTCTCAACACATAAAAACCTGGTTCATTCGCACCAGTTTATCCTACCCAAGAACCTTCCTCCTCTTTTCATTGAAACAACTGATGAAGTTTTTTGAACATTGAAAAGAATTTATGGGTCAAATTTCACGATGGTCCTCTACTCCCTACTGCCGATCCAACGGTCAAATTTCACCACGGTCCTTTACTCTCTCCCCGGTCCCACCGGATGAGAGAGAGATGCTGCGACCCTGCCCAAGGTGTTCCTGAGAGGAGCGGGACAAACGATTTCTCGCATGGGAACGGAGGTCTCTCTAATCGAAGTGCTCGCTCTTGTTCGGAGTGGGTTCGCCCAAACCACAAGTGATTGCAAAGTTTGGGAGATCGAATTAATTTATAAGAATTTCTATCTAATTAGAGTCACCACTAAGCTTTTTGAGATCGATTACGAGCCAAGTGAATTGTGGGAGGATACTTCACTTCCTACAAATTGAGATTATGAGGTGGACTTGGTTATGTTAACTATCTAATTAACATCATTTCAGTACCAATTCTCAATCTTTCAAAGATGTAGTTTGTGTAATCTTCGCTCATTTAATTATCTTGTGTCACTAAATGATATCCATGCATGGGTGTGCAATCAATTAAGTAAACAATCACAATGAATTCGATATAGATAAAGTGCGAGAAAATAAACCCGATATGATGGCCTCGTTATTGAAGCCTGAGACACAAACTCCTGTGAGCTCTTGAACCAGCCCGAATCGACCCAACCCAATCGTGCGGCTATATCCTATTCGGGTCTTGTTTCGAGTTGGGTCAAGCACACATATTCATTATTTTGGGTCGAGTTGGATATCATGAAAACCCGACTCGACCTGACCCATTGGCACTCCTAGTACGAGTGTTGTTCCATGTGTGATATATTAACAATTCAAAAAGAGAAAATGGTATGAGCATTGTTCCTTGCGTGGAACAATTCGAAAAGAGAAAGCATTGCTTCTGCGACCCACAAATGCACATTAGGGGTGAGCATGTCGGTTCTAGAGTATGTAGAGTAGGTTTTAGGTTCCAAAAATTGGAGAACTTGTTTCGACGGGTAAGTTCTAGGTTCTGGGTAAATAGAACTTAAAACCTAGAATCTGTAACCTGAAACAAGTTTTTGTGTTTTTCTTGGTATATGTCTTTGCGCGATCATGCGACATTCCATGGCATCCAATGATGAGTCTATAATTTGAAACTACTAGTCTAAGCTTCCATTTTATGACTAAGACTTTTACCTTGTTAATGTTTCATATTATTTGTGTGTCTAAATATAAGTTATGGTCAGTGGATTGTAACAGCAAGTGATAGTCATTAAAAGTGATAATTCACTGCAATTGTTCAATTAATAATACAAGTGGAACCTGAGTAGATTTTAAAACCGACAATGTAATATGTGACAGGATAGGTTCTAGGTATGCAGAGTAGGTTCTAAATTTCAAAAAATGAAGAACTTGTTCCAACAGGTAGGTTCTAAGTTTCAGGGGAAGCCTGTACGGAACCTGCAACTCCTGAAATTTGGAGCCGCTCACCCCTAACGCACATGAAAAACATTCCATCTTTGTTTGATAAACACAACACCTACAGCAGGAACTTTGGCTCCATCCACAAGTACATCTATAAAAGGAGATCGAGGAGAACATAAATTAACTTCGACTTCAACCGCGTAAAAATACACTTCTCTGCTTTTGATTTTTACAGTGCTCACGACACGTCACAACAGAGAATCCTCCATGGATACCCAAAGCAGCGGGTCGACATTGCCACCACCGCCAGGCATGTTCCTTTCTTTCATTTGTTGTTCTGATTTGATACCACGAGACGAGGGCAAAATTGGAAAAATTTCGCTTTTCGTGTGTTTATTTCAAAGTAATATAAGCAGTATCATGGACAGTAAATGTATTGACCACTGCAGTATTTCTTTATTTTATTACTTGATAAGTGCCCACATAATTTTTATAAAATCCTTGTGAAAAAAGGAGAGAGTGTGAAAGAAAAATAATTTGTAGGATTCTAATGGAATATTTGGTACGAGGAAAATTTTGCAATTTCTTATTTTCATTTCCAAAAATTCTCAACAAGAATGCGTTAAGCGTTAGGCAGAAATTTTGGGTTCCATGTTTTCATAATTTGAACCTTAGAATTGAGATAGACCAAAATTGACATTATTTCGTACTGGGATTGCTTTGAAAAGCTAATATCTCTAGATATAAAAGGCTGATTTTTTTTGTCAAATAAGGTTGAACATTTAAGTTATGGAACAAATTCATGCATGTAAGCTATATAAGAAAAACTAAATGTTCTTTACCAAAAAAAAAAGAAAAACTAAATGTTAGAAAAGTTATGTACAATGGTTGCGCGTATTTAATTAATTGTTTAAAATAATTGTTTCTATAACGCATGGATTCTAATTTGAAACACCTAAGGGCTGACTATTTAAGATGACGAAAAAAATTATCGCATATAAATTATAAAAAGAAAAACTAAAAAACTAATTTTTTAATAAGTTATATTCCATGATTGAGTATATTTTGGTATTAAAGGTTTAAAAATAATTGTTTATGTATATATCCTATTTGAAATTTTTATAGACTGAAAGCTTAAATTGATCGAAGCATTCTCCAAATAGAGCTGTAATAACAAGGAAGGGAAACATAGTTTTGCACAGTAATTGTTCATATACTTCGAGGAAATATATTAAGTACTGCATTTACCCAGCTACAACCAACCCTCAAAACAAATTCGTCATATCACATAATCGTCCAATAATTATGCCTCACTTCCAAATGTCCTCAGCACGAAAGATGTTAGGCCTATAAGTGGATTTAAGCATTTGGAATAGCAGGGAAAGCTGTAATCCTGCGAATAAAACCACGGGCAGAGAGGCCAGCAAAATGATGGAAATGAAATACCACTCCAGTCTCTTCTTATCCAGCACAATTGTGAGAGTTGCGGCGAAGGCCACCAGCATGAAAACCAAGGAGAGGAAGAGAAAAAAAAGGCCAAAAATGATCTTCTTAGGCAATGATTTAAGAAAATTTCGGATCATACCGCGAAGTTAAGATGGCTAGGAATAGCAAGATGGATGTCACGGAGGAGAACAAACCGAACGCATCCTAAATTGCAAAAACCAGGAGAGAGTCCTTTCCCAACAACAATGGGCCTCCAGTTTTGTCGTTATTGCCTCCGGGCACAGTGAAAACAGCAGCGAATAATACTGTGGCAACTAAAGTTGAGCGAATAATACTGTGGCAACTAAAGTTGAGACGGGCATACATTTATCTGCCGTGTCCTTCACCCACTTCTCTCCTTTCTCAAGTAACACTCTGTGCTCCTCCGTGAATATTTGCCAGTATGCTTTCCCTTCGTGTTTGAAGGTTCCAAAATCAGGGAAAAGCCACCTTTCCACAGCCTACGCATAAAAGTCAAAAACATGAGTTACAATAAGTGGACAAAATTTTAAATAATAACTTGAAATGGAGTCATTTTCTCAAAACAAGGCTCAGAGTAAACTTTGTCTCAAATATGAAACTACAGTGACCAATTTAGTCTCAAACAAGGGCCTAAGCTTATTGGCCGGCTTGTACGTGCGACTCACGCTCTTATTCCAAAGGCAACATTAGGAGTAATTTTGTCCAAAAGTTCTAATTTAACCTGAATTAAAGAAGCCCCAAATTTAAGAGGGTGGGTTCTTTTAGATGTGGCTAGCAGGGATCACCTAGAGGGGGTGAATAGGTGATCTTAAACAATTTTTGCAAATTTAAGCTGAAATGAAAGATCGCAGTTGAATCTGAATACAATTAAGATTCAAAACAATTTATATAGACTGTGTTCTTGATGTGCAATATGTAAAGTAAGAGATAAGGGATAGAAAAACTGCACACAAATTTATAGTGGTTCGGCTTATAGCAAGCCTACGTCCACTCTCCCATGCTGACAACCTACTAGCTGGATTTCACTATGTAATCAAAAGAAAATACAGATTTTGAGTGATATCACTCTTGTGTTTGATAGAACTCTCTATCTCACATACTCACTCTTACAATATGTCCCTCGAGATCTTAATGTTCAGCACAAGAAAGACAAGAGAAATGATCGAAATATGCTCAGACTTTGGACTTGTTGATTCTCAATTTCGTTCTTTTTTCTTCTACTTCTCATTGATCTCCTTTTATACTCATCCACTACCAAACTAGCCATTGAATAGTCTTCAGAGGATCATCTTCCAATATTCACCCTTGGACAAATTTGTATAAAAAGGATTGAGTAGCCGTTAGTTGACAAAATCCGAATCCCGCTAATTTTGGTCGCCTATACAATCATAATCTTGGTTTCTATAAACAGAGTTTTATCCGTTATAATGCATTCTTGTCATAATATTTGATTGTCAATCAATCAAAACTTTCATTCTGTGAAATCCATATCAAATCACTAGCTGTTATGTTTTAGTCTGAATGAGTTTTGCTTCTGCGTCTGAAAAACTTCAGCGTCTGTGTCTGCATAACTTCTGTGTCTTCATAACTTTTGTATCTGAATAACTCTGCATCTACGTCTGCAAAACTTCAGCATCTGAAAAATTTTAGCGTCTGCGTTTGAACTTTTAATTCTGAAAACTTGTAAAGTATGATAATTCCTTCTGAACTTCTAAAATACATTAACTTGGAAAGAAATGTATATCAGATTCACAAGTTACACATGGAGAGTTTTGTCAGTTTTAAAATCCATTATGAGTTTTCCTTAACACTTCTGAGGGCAATTATCCTCCTGCTATCACTGACGAAGCTTCTCTGTTTCGGTTGTGTCTATCATTCTTCTGAGGAAAAGTTCTCTTATCCGACCGAGGTCAGATTTGTTCTTCAACTCACGCCAACTCAGTTTTGATGATTTCAGTTGATCGAGTTCAGTCATGACCTCCAACGAAGAGACGGCTGCAACACCTCGAGAATTATCCAATTCTCTTAATGGAATCGATTCGTGAATCTCCGGTCAATGAAATATTGGCGTTAGATGGATTTTGGCTCGTCATGGTGTTGCTCGAATCATATCGCCATGAAACCGTGGGAATCGGAGCGAGAGAGGAAGCAATGAAAGGCGGTAGCAGAGGAAGCAGAGTGGGCAAAAGTTGACGGAAAGGCTTGGTTCATCCCTCTCGGAGTCTTGCTCGGCATCAATTTGGGGTTTCTTCAATTCAGGTAAAACCAGAACATTTCGGAGAACATTGTTCCTAAAGTTGCTGTTGGAATTAGCATGTGAGTCGCACATGCAAGCCGACCGACCCATGAACTTGGGCTCTTATTCAATACTAAGTGGGCCACTTCAGGCTTTTATTCAAGACAATATCTACTCTAGACTCTTTTAAAAAATCGGTCCCATTTCAAAGTCGACATCTCAAAAGACTTCATCTATTAGCTTGAGACCACTGGAAGAGGTTTTTGGTGACAATAACATTGCCGAGAATCAGGAACATGAAACAAGAAAGGAGATCCCAATAAGTTTGCATCCTTCATTTGACGACACCCATGATGCTATGTTCGATGATATTAATATCCCATTGGGTTTTCTACTAACGGGATAAGTTCGACAATATTTAATTCTGTACTTTTATTCCGACCACAACGGCCTATCGGTTAAGTCTTAGAAAGTGAATCTTTTCTGGGCATGTTGTAAAAATCAAAACCAAAAACTGAGTGCTCATTGTGAAAAAAATTGTTGGCTGCAAACTATGGACTTGTGGAGAAAAAATAATTTCTGAAGAGAGGCTTTATTCTCGATTATGTGTCATCCTTGCAAGCAATACAATGATTTATTTATAGGTTGTAGTCTGCCCTTCTAAAACTGAAATAAACTTAATTATAGGCAATTCTATTAATAGCCATAAACCAAAATTAAAACCCATTATCACCAGTAAGAGTAACTGCTGACTCTTGACATTTCATTTTCCTATAAAACTGCTGAAATAACGCACTAATAAAAAACGGACATTTAATGTTTATTCAACAAGACTCCCCCATAAACTTAAATGCTTCTGCCATCTTTCATGCCGATCAATCTTTTGCAGTTGTCGAGAAGTATCGTCGGTAGCGGTTTCGTGAAGATATCCGCGACTTGGTCCCGACTTGCCACGTGCACTAATTCCACACTCCCTTCCTTCACTTGATCTCGGATGAAGTGAAAGCGAACGTCAATATGCTTGCTTCTCTCATGATTCACCGGGTTCTTGCTCAACTCAATTGCTGATTTGTTGTCAACTCGTATCATAGTCACACCGAGTTGTTGTTGCTCCAACTTGCCCAACAAATTTCTGAGCCATATCGCATGACGTATACACAAAGATGCTGCCACATATTCAGCTTCACATGTCGAGAGTGTCACAATCGGTTGCTTCTTTGAAAGCCAGGTAAACGCCGTGTCACCCATAAAAAACACATAACCCGATGTGCTTTTCCTATCGTCCAAGTCTCCGCACCAATCGCTGTCGGAGTACCCGACCAATTTGTAATCTGCCGCATTTGTATAGAATAACCCGAGTGACACTATTCCTTGGATGTACTGTAGGATTCGCTTCAATGCCTTCCAATGTGAATAAACTGGCTCCTCCATGAACCGACTTACAATGCCGACACTTAATGCAAGGTCCGGCCTTGTGCATGTGAGATAGCGAAGGCTTCCCACTAAACTCCGGTATTTGCTTGCGTCGACTCGTTCTCCTCCATCAAACTTAGAGAGTTTTGCACCCGGTTCCATTGGTGTTGAAACCGGATTGCAAGACTCCATCTTGTACTTCTTCAAAATCTCCTTTGTATATGCCTCCTGGGATACAAAGATACCCGTCTTTCCTTGTCTTACCTCCAGACCAAGGAAATACTTCATCAAGCCCAAATCTATCATCTCGAATTCCCGTGTCATTGTGCTCTTGAACTTTTGTATCATTTCATTATTATTCCCCATAAAAATGAGGTCATCAACATAAAGAGCAACAAATAACATATTACCTCCACTCTTCTTCACATAAAGGGCATGTTCGTAGGGACATTGCTCGAACCCGTTCTCCTTGAAGTATGTATCGATACGAGTATTCCACACCCGCGGTGCTTGCTTCAACCCGTAAAGTGCCTTCTTCAATTTCAACACCTTCTTTTCTTCTCCGATTTTCATGTACCCGAGTGGTTGTTCGATATAAACTTCTTCTTCAAGCACACCATTCAAGAATGCCGACTTGACATCCATTTGTAATATCGGCCATTTGAATTGAGCCGCTTGTGAAATGAGCAATCTGATTGTCTCCATTCTTGCAACGGGAGCAAACACCTCATCATAATCGATTCCCGCCTTTTGCTTGTATCCCTTTGCTACAAGTCTCGTCTTATACCGTTCTATCTCCCCTTGAGCATTCATCTTTCTCTTAAACACCCACTTGACACCAATGGGCTGAGTTCCTTTCAGCAATTCTGCTAACTCCCATGTGTTGTTGCGATCTATTGCTTTAATCTCCTCGTCCATGGCAGTTTGCCACTTCTTGTCTCACACCGCCTGTTCAAAACTTATATTCTCGGAATCCACCAAAAGACATACAAGGTGTACCTCATTTGTCGAATCATACAAATCTTGTAAACTTCGCATTTTGGGTTGTCGCGGTTCATCTTCATCATCAATAGTTTCAGAATTTTCCGGTATGGTTGTTGGTATAGCAGTTGATGATTCTCCAACTTTGATGATACCCTTTGTTGCTTTATTCCACTCCCACTCATTTGCTTCATGAACTCGTACATCACGGCTCACTAGAACCTTCTTGCTTATCGGGTCGAATAGCTTGTATCCTTTTGTTTTCTCATCATACCCAATAAAAATATATCTTTTGCTTTTGTCTTCGAGCTTTGTTCTTCGCTGATCCGACACATGTGCGTAGGCCAAACTACCGAATACTTTGAGATGAGAGACTGTCGGTTTTTGTCCGCTCCATGCCTCTTGTGGTGTTTGATCATACAACTTTGCATGTGGACACCGATTTTGAACATAGACGGCGCATTGCACGGCTTCCGCCCAAAATTCCTTTGGCATTTTCTTGCTCTTGAGCATTGACCGAACCATGTCGAGAACGGTCCGGTTCTTCCTCTCGGCTATACCGTTTTGCTGTGGAGAGTACGGTGCGGTTAGAAATCGCCTTATGCCTTGCTCCTCACAATACTCCATGAAAACCGTCGAAGTGTACTCGCCACCTCTATCGGATCGTACAGATTTGATGTGTCTACCGGTTGCCTTTTCCACCAGCACTTTGAATTTTTTGAACACCTTGAACGCCTCGGATTTTTCTTTCAGAAAATAAACCCAAGTTTTTCGTGAGAAATCATCAATAAAGGAAATGAAATACCTTTTCCCGCTGAAAGATTCGGGGGTGATTGGTCCACATATGTCGGAATGAATCAACTCGAGAGGTTGCTTAGCCCGATATTCTGCCTTCTTTTGAAACGACATTCTCGCATGCTTTCCGAGCACACATTCTTCACAAAATTTTCCCTCGTATTCCATGTCCGGTAGTCCGTGCACCATGTTCTTCTTTGCCAACTTGTTTAGGCCTTCATGATGTAGGTGACCAAAACGGAGATGCCACAGTGACGCCTTGTCTTCTATGTTGACTTGCAAACATTTTTCTCGTACACTTCTCAAATTCAGTTTGTACATCCGATTTCTCCCCATTTCAACTTGAGCGACTGAACGCCCTTGCTTGTCTTTTAATAGTAATATCCGGTCTTTCATAAAAACCGAATAACCTTTTTCCATGAGTTGCCCCATACTTACAATGTTGCTCTTGAGGTCTGGTACATAATACACATCTTGGATTGACCCAACTAAACCATCCTTTTGTAAATAATAAATCGTACCTTGGCCTTTGACCTCAAACTTCGAGCCATCTCCAAACGATACAGATACGGCTTCAACCTTTCGCATCTCTTTGAAACAATGCTCGTGCCCGCACATATGGTTGCTTGCAGCCGTATCGAGGTACCACACCGTGTCGTTGTCGGTGTTGACTTTGTTATATGCCATTAAGAGAAAACCTTCTTTCACCTCATCTTCCGTGGCTAGGTTGGTTGTCTCTTTCACCTTTTTCTCGACTCGACAATCTTTTGCAAAATGCCCCACCTTTCCACAATTGTAACACTTATCGGAATTGCAATTCTTCGCATAGTGACCATATTTGCCACACTTGTAGCACTTGATGTTGGAATAATTTGACCGACCGCCTCTTCCACGGCCGCATCCTCTTCTACGCCAATTCTGTTGGTTTGATTGCCCCTTCTCCTCATGATACCCTTCTTGACCGCGGCTTTTCCCACCGCGACTATTTCCTCGACCACCACGACCACGCCATTTACCTCGAAAGTTTTGAGAATAGAATATCTTTTCGTCATTGATCGATGCTTTGGTTTGAAGTGCCTGCTCAAGTGTCTCCTCCTTCTTCTTCTTCTTACGATATTCATGTGCCATAAGGGAACCGGCAAGCTCATCGACCGTGAACGTTGCTAGATCCTTTGACTCTTCTATGGCACATACCACATTCTCGAAACTGTCGGTTAACGACCTCAGAATCTTCTCCACAATCCGCACATCGGACAACTTTTCTCCGTCTCGGTTGAGTTGATTCACCACGGTTTGAACACGCGTGATGTAATCGGACACACCTTCCGACTCCTTCATCTTCATGCCTTCCAACTCGTTGTGAAGAGTTTGAAGGCGAATTTGTTTAACTCGGTCGGCTCCTTTGTACGCAGTCTCCAAGATGTCCCACGCTTCTTTTGAAGTTATCGCACTCGCAATCTTCTCAAAGCCCGACTCATCAACAGCTCGGAACAGCATGTACAATGCCGTCTTATCTTTTGATCGCGTTTCTTTCAACGCCTTATTTTGAGCCGCCGTATATCCTGCGGTAGATTCTGGTTCTTCGAAACCTTCTAGAACCACCTCCCAACAATCCACAAAACCGAGAAGAGCTTTCATTTGGATTCTCCAATTCTCGTAGTTCACCTTCGTTAATCGGGGCAGCGGCACATTATTGATTACACTCCCCATCGGCTCTGATACCAATTTGTAAAAAAAATTGTTGGCTGCAAACTATGGACTTGTGGAGAAAAAATAATTTCTGAAGAGAGGCTTTATTCTCGATTATGTGTCATCCTTGCAAGCAATACAATGATTTATTTATAGGTTGTAGTCTGCCCTTCTAAAACTGAAATAAACTTAATTATAGGCAATTCTATTAATAGCCATAAACCAAAATTAAAACCCATTATCACCCGTAAGAGTAACTGCTGACTCTTGACATTTCATTTTCCTATAAAACTGCTGAAATAACGCACTAATAAAAAACGGACATTTAATGTTTATTCAACACTCATTTCGTGTCTCAAAGAGAGTTGATGAAAATGCTTGCACGATCGAATGGCCCGACAATTATGGAGTCTCGACTATTCTCCATATCATGAATTTTTTTGTCTGTACATCGATAATGAGAATGAGACAGACTTGAGAACAAGTCTTCTCATCAATCTGATGAGAATGATAAAAGAACAAATCAAGGAGATTGAGACTTATCCAACACTCAATGTAAAATTCTTTAGAGGTTAAGTCCATCCCTACGGGCAGAACTTCCAGCGTCACTTTCATCTGAGCTTTGTTGATGATATTGTGTTTCAATATAGTCAAGTAACATATGGAAGGAAAACCCCACGTGTCTACTTTAAATGAATGAAAGTTCCGTTTGTTTCGCGAAAAATATTTTTCGAGAAAGCAATTTCCACAATTTCCGAAGTTTGGGAGGCAGAAATTGAGGGATCAAAGAAAATATTTTTCGGTCAATGAAAAATATCCTTTGAAAACTGAGGAAAATGACGAAAGGAAATCATTTTCCAATCTCCCATCTTCTCACGCCCTCTCCTCCTCTCTCTCCCTTTCCCCATTGTTCTCACGCAACCTAGGGTTTTCATCTCCAGAACCACTCCTCCTCCGCTACTGCCTTGCGCATCCTCTCGTCCCACAGCCGGCAAGCTCTAGCGAGGCTGAGCCTAGCCTTGCCTCGCCAGATCTGGCAATGCTTGGCTGAGCTCGAGACCGGCGAGGCGAGGTCAAGCCTCACTAGATCTAGTGAGGCTAGGCTCAACCTCGCTGGCCTTGGGCAAGCTCACCTTGCCTCGCCAAGCTAGATCTGGCGATACTCGGCTGAGCTTGAGATTGGTGAGGTGAGGCCAAGCCTCGCCAGATCTGGCGAGGTGAGGCGAGGCCTCGCTTGCCCGAGGCCGGTCGCCGGCCATGGCAAGCCTCGCCGGCCTTGGGCAAGCGAGGTAGAGCCTCGCCTGTGCTTGGTCACCAATCGTCGCTGTGGCCAGCAAACTGCAGAGGAAGAAAGAAAGGGAAATAAAAAAGAGAAAAAAATAAAAGAAATATTAAAATACAAAATAAAAAATTGTTAAAATAGTTCATGAAGGACAATATTTTCAATACCAAATGGCGGAACATATTTCTGAGACTTTTTAAAATTTTAGCCAAACACCGGAAAATTGTCATTTTTTAGGAAAATGAATTCTTGAAAAACATTTTCGAAAAATGTAACATCTTTTGTGAAACTGATGGAGCGGAAGTTTCATACAGTTTGGAGTATTCTAGAAGAAGTTATGGACAGAATACGAAGAGTTGGTTAAAAATCCGAGAATGAGTCGGTCAGTATTTCCACGTGTTTTGTTGAGACCATAGTGGATGTTAGTATTTATGTTTTGTCTAAGGACTGTTGGTCTTGTCCGGGTAAATAAAAGACGTGTATTGGATTTTCCTATACTTGGAATGTTGTTCGAAATTGTGAATCTATATTAAACCCCCAAGGTTTCGCTGAGGGAAAGTGAGGTGTCTTAATGAATTTTTAGAATTGAGGAGTAAAGTTCCCTTAAGGGTGCGTTCGTTCCGCAAAAAATTCAATGGTAAAGGAAAATGATTTCCTGAGAAATAATTTTTGTAGGAATATGGTTAGTTTTCCTTTGTTTTGTGATATATGATCGAAATCGTTTTATGATGTTTGGATTTCATTGGAAAATGATTTCAATCTCAAGACTTTATCTCAGGCCAAAAAAAAAGTCGAATTTTTAATAATTTTTATTTTTTAAAAAAAAATACCAATTTTTAATTTTTTTGTTTATTTTTTATTTTTTATTTTCTTTTTTCAGGGAAAATGATTTCCTGGATTGGGACTAGAGCTCGAGCATTGGGCACCGAGCACGACCTTTTATGGACTTGAGTTCGGCTATTGGAGCAACGAATACGAACACCAGGGGTTCAGGCCTAGTCTTAATGGTCCTGGGCATGGGCGTTGAGGGCCTAGGCTCGAGCATCGTGGTCTCGAGCCTAGCCACTAGAGACCTGGTCCTGAATGCCAGGACCTAGGAATTAATTTTGGGTTTTTCATGACCAAGTGTTGAGTTTTGGGTCCAAGCCTCAATACCTAATCATATTTTAGAAAAGGTTTTTCGATTCTTTTAAAGAAAAAATCATTTTTCTGAATTTAAGTTTTGGTAGGAAAATATTTTCTTTTGACTAAGAAAACATTTTAGGTCAATTCAATTCCCTAAGCGAACCAAATACTAGAAAACAAGAAAAATGTTTTCTCGGAAGATGTTTTCCACGAAACATACGAACCCTAAGTCTGCACTTATTTGGTGAATTCCATAATGTGGTGAGTTCCATTCCCTCTATCCGGAGGTGGATCCCCTAAGTAGTGAGTATTTACTCTTCATATACCCTTATCCTGAGGTGGATTTGTTGGGTAACGCGTATCTATCCTATCATATACCCTGTATCTTGAAGTGGGTTCCTTAAGTTGTAAGCATATCCTTTGGTGCGTTTTTGAGAGCTCCTAAATCTCCATCCCTGCGATATCAAAACCCTTGTCACTTTTCATCCAAAAGCGACATTACATCCTCTTCTTCAAACTTATGTATGTGTGTGTGTATATATATATATATATATATATATATATATATATATATATGATATGCTTTTTGACTTTCTATAAAATTGTATTAAAAAGTGTGAGGTTTTTCTTCACTATTTATATTTCAAAATTGCCCTTCTCTTATCTCGACCGTGAAAATTCATGTCTAAAGGCACAGCTCTTGAGTTTCAAATTTTATATCATATTCATTTAGCTTCCTTGGATCACATAATCTTTCAAACGCATACTCTCTCTCTCTCTCTCTCTCTCTCTCTCTCTCTCTCTCTCTCTCTCTCTCTCTCTCTCTCTCTCTTCTTCAGCCAAATTTTACTTAATTTTCTAAAAAGTTTTGTTTTCTACGCTAATCTTTTCCCTACAAATCATTATTCGATATTGTTAATAAACCATCTAGTTCTTTCTATTATACTCTTTAAACATTTGCAGAGACGTGTAGGCGTCCTGCCATGGGGAAAGAGAAAAGGCACAATTTTGTCCTAACTTTTTTTCATGACAAAGAGAATAGAGAGTTGAAATGGAATAAGGTAAATATATAGTCAAGGCTCCAAGATATCATTTTTTTGTAGACAGTAATTTGACTAAGTAAAATCTTAGTTAATATGTAACAGCCGGAATTTCGATATAATTCCGGGATCAATAAAACTGATATTACTTCGCATTTCATTTTAGTAAGTCTCGCCCAGAGCTGATCACTCTCGGGATACTAACCAATGGGGTATGGCTAACTAGAAAACGGTACGTGGACCGGGGACCCTATCGTGAAACGGACGCCGATCACGAGAGACACTGAGGGAATATTTTGGGCCAACGTGGGCCGATCGTAGGAAAGGGTAATGGATTGGGTTTGGCCAAGGCCTATGATGTACAATAGGGATGCAGGTGATTCTGCAAGACCGAAAGTACACGTGGCCAACCAGTCTTAAACTCGAACCGTACGATCTTGACCTCTGGAACTAGCGATAATTTCTCATTCTCTCAATGATCGAGACCATTATGATACAGATAGCCCTAGGTCGATACGCGTAACCTCTAAACAGCCGCCCGTTAGTGAGAGACCCTGAAATTGAGAGTTTAGCGAGTTTTGTTCACGAAATTGGGCCCGAATTTCGGTATCGATTTTCGAAGGTTTAAGAGACTATTTTTAAGAATATGACGTCATACTGAGCTGGCCACATACATTTGGAGTTAGTACGAACGAAAATTGGAATTTCGGTCCGGGGGTGAAAAATTACGATTTTGCCCCTCAGGACACCAGCGTCGCTTTTCGAGGCCAAATGAGATTATTTTTCGAGGCCGAGACCATTTTTGGGTGGCCACGTTTACCAAGAGTCATTTTGGACAAAAAGTGGAATTTCGACAAAAATTGAAAAAATAATATTATTTTATTCCCGAAGCTTTGACGTGGATTTTCAAGGGCTTGCGCGATGAATTTCGCGATTCCGACGCCATATTACGTTGGCCACGCACATATGGAACGCGTATGTGCGAAAATTGGAATTTCAGTTCGGGATCGGAAAATTACGAAAATGCCCCTAGGCCATTTTTGATTAATTCCGAATTCTGGATTTAATTTTGGGATTAACCAAGGTTAGTTAGGGCTAAACCAGGTCTGGTCAGCTTGGGTTAAGGACCAATGACCATTTTACCCCTAAATTTTTGCATATGGATTAATCTTGGCCATTGGATCAAGGGCAAAATTGTCTAAATGGCCAAGATTTTGACACTTGGATTCCACTTAGACCATCTTTGACCTATTTGACTAGACCCTATCTCTCTCCTCTCAGCCTATTCAGTCATTTCCCCTGTGCAATTTCTTCTTCTTCTCCGTTTCTTGTTCTGCAGTTCCGGTTCTGCATTTTCTGGTACTGTTCACGCCAGAACAGTACCAGCCGGAGCTACTGTTCACCCACCAGCCGTCGCCACAGCACCCTTGGACCTCCCTCTCACCTGTTCAACCACCACAGCCCCGATTTTTGCCCAAAACAGTCTTGTTTCTCTCTTTTTCTCTTTCCCGGTCTACAAACAGTAATGCCGGAGCTTCGCCGGAGCTCCGATCGCCGTTCCTTCGCCACCCAGCCGTCCAGCCACGCTGTACAACGCCGACCCTACCTGTCCACACAGTGTCCGTACGGTCGGTACTGTTCACCGCCGTCCGTACGCCGCCGTACGGCACGCTGCCGCCGTCACCGGTGCCTCGCCGGCCACCATTTTCCCGCTGTCCGCATAGTGTCCCCGTACAGAATCACTGTTCACCGGTACTGTTCACGCGCACTATTCACCCCTCGGTACTGTTCACGCGGCACTGTTCACACCGCCGGCCGTTGCGATCCGTACGCCGTTCGCCGGGAATTCACCGCCGGTTTCACTGTTTACCAGTGATCGGCCGTCGTTCCCCGTCGTCGTGAACTTAGATTAGGTGAGTAAAATTCCTAAACCCGGATTAGGACTGATTAGTGCAATTTTCTGGACTGATTTAGGAATACCGGTACTGGCTGAGAAAGATTAGTGTACTGTTCGATAGAATTTGTAATCCGGAAATTATAGTTGGCCAATGAGAATTGTTTAGGAAGGATATTTTGATTAATTGGCAAAGTTAGGAGTACATTGGTGGAATTGCTGGATATGCCCGGGTTGACTGATTGTATGGCAATTGTGCTTGATGGTGATTGATTTCGCATTACCATGTTGTATGTTGGGTGTTCGATTTATATTAATGCTCGTGGTGCATTGCATTGCATAACATGGACACGCATTGTATATGACAAGAGTGAGGCATGTAATGAACTTGTGCGAGAATGCGTGTCTGCCATGAGCATTTGATCACCTAAAATACCCTGAAGCGTTCTACGCTGGGTTCAGATAATAATGAGTTGTGTGATCACTTAAGGACCTTTGGGTCGATACCGTCGTCATGCACTTTGAAGCAGGACGATGCCCGGTATGTCCGGAAGGCGACCATCCTCATGCACTTTGAAGCAGGCTCTAGTTCGCAAGGAGTCAGTGTTGCGCCTCATGCACTTTGAAGTAGGCTAGAGACACTGGGCCAGATCGATTGCTGCGCCTCATACACTTTAGAGCAGGCTAGACGCACCGGGCCGTGAAAAAGTGATGACTCGAGTCATAATAAATAATAATGAATTGGGCAAGTGTGCCAGTGTGGGCCAGTGGGCCAGAGAAATATGAATGACATGTCGATAACATTTGCATGCATAAACATGCATTGATTAGCATGCGAGTGTGTGAGACTCGGTACATGAGCATGTGTTTGGCGTACGTGTGACTGTGTGTGCCACGTATGTGCCATAATTATTATATATTGAACTGTCTAACCTGCAGGGTCAGAGAATTGCTTGATTATGGTTGTGTTATGATTTTAAATGTTTGTTTCCGGTCAGGAGATTGCATGTTAGCCTAACCTAGGTTTAGGGGTTGAACTCATTGAGATTCGTCTCATGGTTGTTTAAACCGAAACTTTTCAGACCCCCGACCGTGAAGATGGAGAAACCACCGCCACTTTTTAGGATCCCTCTGCAAATCCGGCAGTATACTAGTACTTTCCCCTCAGGAAATGGAGAGGCTTTTGTGAGGTATAAATCAGAAGTAGTTGTGAATATAGGCGTGAATTATTATCAGAAGCAAGAGTACGTGGCATGGTGCCACCGGGATGCCAATGGGAATGAGGGAGAGCCCCTCAGGACCTTTGATATCCCAGTCGAGGGCGGGTTGATGCAGCCAAACATAGCCGATGGTGAGGTGATAGACCCTGAGGTCACACCCGAGTTGATGGAGTTGGAGCTAGACTCTGAGGACGAGCGAGCCCAGGCCATGGATTCGGAGGATTCGAGGACTAGCGAGGATACTTCTGAGGAGCCGTCAGATGATTCCACTGAGTCGTCTGATCCCGACTGGGAGCCTTAGGTTCGACCAGTACCCTTAGTTAGCAATGAGGGCCATTACCTTTTTGGACTATAGCCCTCTACCTGAGTTTTAGCCTGACCCCTTAGCCACTTACCCCCCTTTTTGACCTAATGGCTACTAACCGTTTGTATTTTCTTTTGATACTTGTAAATATTGTTTAAATGGTTTTTAATAGTAATACAATTATGTAATTATTTTCTTATGTGATGTTTGCTGCCCTGATTCTCATATCGGTTGTGTCAGGGTTTAATTTTTTATTGCTTCCGCATGTGATTAATCTCTGTTTGGGCGTGGGTCGGCGACGCTTCCCGGGAGCGTTGCACCTTAATCGACCGTGATGGGATGTTGCGTGCCGTGGGGTACGAGGCGTGACATAATATCTTTTTTTTTCTTTTTTCTTTACCAAAAAAAACTAATGAGAAGTGTTCTTGAATTAATAGCTATTCAAATAGAAATAGTGATCATAAATGAACTTAGCTAACCTTTTGATTGAAAAAGAGAAGGTTCATGTCATACTACTTTAATTAAGGCATTGTCCATCTACACACATATAATTATGTTTGAACTACACTATCATTTTAATCACAAAATATGATACAATGGAACTAGCAAAGTTATCGAGAAAATATAAGCAAAACTGAATTAAATGTTTTTTGGGGGTCCAAGTTAAATTTGTGGGTTATACAAGAAATGATTTCCATAATTATCGGCTAATTGCATCGCAGCAGACACCTATATAACGTGTCGTTGGATTTAAGAAAAGAGTTGCTTGGTTTAGATAGAGTTGTGGATCATTGTTATATTAGTAGAATTCTTATGTGATTTAATTATGATGAGTTTCAATTAGCTTTTAGTACCCCAATTTTTATAGGAAGAATTACCAAAAAAATCTTAAACCTATTGTAATTGTATTAATTCAGTCATAAACCTATTTTTTTTTTGCCAATTGAGTCATAAACCTTTTGCATTTATGTCACTTCAATCCATCTGGCTAATTTTAGCTGGCCATTGTTAACATGGACGCTGGCCGTTCTACGTGACACAATTAGCGTTGACCTGCACAATTTTTAATAATAATTCAATATTTTTTCAAATTATTTATTTATTTTTCCTTTTTTCTTTTCTTTTCTTTCTCTTTCTTTTTTTTTCTTCCCTTCTTCTTCTTCCTTTGCCAGTGAGATTGACCTTGCCAATCACTACCCAGGCCGAGCCTCACCCTCGATGGCAAGAGCGACCCTTGCCATGGCTGGGTGAGGTCGAGTAGCCCACGACAGCAAGGGCAAGCCTCACCAAGGGCGGGTAAGGCTTGGCGTTGCTGGCCAAAGAAAGAAAAAGAAGGAAAGAAAAGAAAAAATAAAAAATATTAAAAAATCGAAAAATATTAAAATTTTATTAAAAATTATATACGTCAATGCTGATTGCATCACGTAGGACGACCGGCGTCCATGTTAGTGTTGGCTAGTCAAAACTAGCCGAATGGATTGAATTGACACAAATGCAAAAGGTTTAGGATTTAATTGGCCAAAAAAAGTTTATGACTAAATGGACACAATTGTAATAGGTTTAAGACTTTTTTAGTAATTTTTCCAATTTCTCTAATCAGCCTCCCTCATTTTTTGTAAATTGCTCTAAGGGTATAGTGTTGTTTCTCAACTTAATTTTTATTTATGTTTAGCATTTGAATTTAAAATTTATATGTACCAATAAGATGTCAGTTTAGATGTCAAGGAAGTTTATTATTTTCTTAGTAGTCTTTGACTTCAAGACTTGTTGGAGACATTTTAGAAGTAAAATCCTGTGCACCAGATGGATTTGAGGCAATGCGCCCTAAAATCGAGGTGTGGAAAGCTGGCCAGCTATCGCCTGATTGCCATAAAAAAATTCTATGTATATTGTAAAGGTGTAGCCATCATATTCTAAGAAACTTGTCAAGAAGATACTCTAACTTTCATTAAGTGCGGTTATTAAATATACCAAAAAAAGATACTTACGTAAAACCATTGGAGTTCTCTTTGCATTTGAAAAGCTGCTCCGGAGACATAAGTTACAGCATCAAAATCGGAGTTGTACTTCGCTGCTGCGAGCATCATCCTGTCCGCTTCTTCCGGTGTAGGCGCCGGCACTAATGACAACTCATTGGTTGAGCTTACCTTCAAAAAGAGTGAGAGAATCCTTTCTTGGCGAGACTTCACAGCAAGTGTCATCAAACTCTCACCATTAGGCCAAATACGAATAAGCTCTGGGAAAGACTGAATACATATTTTCACGAGTTCACTGTTTCCCTTGGTTATAGCAAAACCCAACAGGTTCCTCTCTAGGAAAAACTCGGTGATTTCGGTAGTTTTCATATAAGATATGGCAATGCAAACTTCTTTTGCCAACTCGATTGCTGCCCCATGTTTCAGCTTCACCTCGTAAATCCTCTTAATTGTAGGAACTACAAAATGTTAAAAGAAGAAGAAAGAAGTCGGATTTTACTATAAAAAAAAAAGGATGTGAAGAAAGCAGAAGTGACGGGGGTGAGTGAAGAAAGTGATCTTCCTTGAAGTTGTTTTAGAAGGGAAGAAAGAAGGGACGGAGGAAAAGTGTAGATGTTTATAATGTAAATCTGATTAAGAGAACACAATTATCAGACTTAACATGATAGAACAACTCTGAAAATAACTACGCTAATTACATGCGTCTAGCGAGAGTAACTCATAGTAATCTTTGCATAGATAAAATTATTAAAAATAATATTGTTCAAATGAGCATAGTAGCTCGTAATAAAAAAATCACACTAACAGTACAATCCATTGTGTTGTTATTTATGCTCAGTACAAGAGAATATATTCGTTTTTCTCCATTCTATCTGTCTCTAACATAATCAAAACTTCTTTATGAGGTTACATAATGGTACATCACGTTCTGAGTTTACTTGTTACACCTAAATGACCTAGTGAGAACAGTTGACTCTATTCTAAAATACCTTCATATTTGACGAGGCCTCATCCAACCATGGTGAGGCTCGATCCGACGAGGGCTCGAGCCTCGCCATGATCGAGCGAGGCCCGACCTTGCCAGATCTAGTGAGGTCGGGCCTCACCGGCGGCTGGGCGAGGCTCAACCTCATTAGATCCGGCGAGGTCAGGCCTCGCCCGACCTCACCAGACCTCGCCGGATCTGGCGAGGTTGAGCCTCGCCTGACCAAGGCAAGGCCACCCTCGCCAGTGGCCAGCGAGGGCGACCTTGCCACCCTCTAGCCTCTGGTCGGTCGTTGGACTGGCGACCGGCCAGAAGCAAGAGAAGACCAAAAAAAAAGGAAAAAAAGAAGAAAAAAATTCAAAAAAAATATTAAAATATTATTTAATTTGTCCACGTTGGCGCCGGTGACTGGTCGCCGGCGTCCACGTCGGCAAATTCAGATCAAAATTGGTCAGAATGACTAAATTGACACAAAAATAAAAGGTTTAGGACTGAATTGATATCAATTTAAAAGGTTTATGACTTAATTGGTACAAAAAATAAGGTTTAGGACTAAATTGGCACAAATGCAAAAGGTTTAGGACTGAATTGGCATCAAAAAAATATTTATGACTAAATTGGCACTAATGCAAAAGGTTTATAACTTTTTTTGCACTTTTCCCCTTCTATATCGATTTGGTGTATTCAGGATTTCATATTTGCAGTGCTCCAAACAAATCTTAAATACAAGATCATAAGGAGAGGTGCAAACTCTCCTCCATCTTGTCAACGGCTTGTTAGTATATGATATATAACTTGGGGTGAAATTCTAGCATGCACAGTTGTGTGGGGGCCAAGAAATTTACACCCACTAAAATCTTCTTCGAAGTATTTGATTTTTCCTACCTGCTCACTTTCCCCTATTCCTATTCTTCACGCCTTTCTAGAGTTCCCAAATAAAAGCGTAAATTTGTTACGTTTAATGCGTTTAAAGGATAAAGGATAAACTTGCGCCGTCGTCTATTACAACCTTATTTTATGGATTGTATGGCAAGAAGTCAATGACGCTAGGGGCTTGCCCCCTGTCCCATGCCCCATTCCTCCTGAACCCTTTCAACAAAAGGACAATGACACAAATAGTCCCTAAATTTTGATCTGATATGTAATTTGATCAATGAATTTTTAATTTGTTCATTGTAGTTCATGAATTGTAGCACAGTGTGCAATATAGTCTCTAAACTTTTAATTTGTTCAATATAGTCTCTAAACTTTTAGAACATATTCAATTTAATTCATAAAGTATATGAAAATGTTCAATATTGTCCCTAAACTTGAATTAATAGAAAGACAACATTAAACATTTTATATATTCTGGGAATTAAGTTGAATATGTACTAAAAGTTTAGGGACCATATTGAACAAATTAAAGTTCATGGACTACAGTACACATTAGGTTACAGTCCAGAGACCATGTTGAATAAATTAAAAGTTCAAGGACCATATTGTACATTAGACCAAAGTTCAGGAATCATTTGTGTCATTATCCCTTCAACAAATTGTGTGATGAAGTAATAGTCAAAGAGAATATTATTTCGGCCTAGGCACTTCACCCATATGGGAGGAAACAAAGTACATATGGTTTATAGAAATTTACATGCTTGATAGAGATGATGAAGCGAACATGATTTCACCAATCAAGATTGAAGGAGAAGTCCCAGGTTGACATAACTCTTGTTTATTATCTTTTCCTTAGATCAATTAGCCATGACCAATATGAAATTAGGTTAACGTCAAATCACGCCTCAAAGGATTCTTGTTTTATTTTTTTTAATTGCGCGACTCTTGAAATTAGAATTTGGTGAATACGTGAGATCTTCAATATATACAATAACGACATAAAGAATTATATATAGTTTTGTTTGAATTTGAATTAGTTTATGAAGGATTTTTAGTAGGTCCATTGTCGGCGTAAAGACTTTACACATTTATTTTTGCATGGTTCACATGTGCAAAATTTTAGTTGCAAAACTTACTTCAAACTCACATATCTCTCCTCCAACAATGAATTTTTAAGGACTTTTCTTTACATACAGTAGACCTGATAAAAATTCTATTTTGAATTGTGGCAAAAACATGGTACTTTTTTTCTACTTATAAAAGAAGTCAAAACAAACAAGCCATAGACATTTCGTCGGATAGACAAGAGACTTAGATAGAGATGGCATCTACATAAAATGGAAGCATACCTCGAATTTTGGCGGCATTCCAAAGTAAACTGACAAGACCAAGCACTACAATCGGGTTGCAGAGAGAACCGGGTCATAGGATATGAAGTCATTGTGTGTATGTGAAAAGATACTTTACTGCATGGTTTATAATTACTGGCACCTGACAATCTCAGCGGTTGATAGTCACAGATATCAAAACAAACAACATTCACATTGACATGGCTTATAATAGTCGGGATTGCAAGTGACCTGCTACAGAGATATAAATGAGGATAAAGGACCCCAGTCAGTGTATCTCCGCTTTATTTTGCAGCTCCCCTGCATACTATTTGCGTTGTAATTCGTTCGTTACATTGTCCATTAAATAAGTCATACAATGCTTATGCGCTTGGTTGAGTCATCTGTGGTTTCCCAGGGGGATAACTGATTCATAAAGTAGTCCGATTTCAGTCCATTATTCGAGTAAAACTAGGTCAAGAAACCTTAATATATCCTACAAAGAAACAATCATTTCGGTTTCCTTTGCAAGTAGGGAGGGAATCAATCTAAGAAAATTGACTCAAACTTCAAAATCATGGAAGGTCCAGTCCATATTTAAGTAAATCCCAATTGTAAAAATGCACAATCACCTGGATCCATTGACGTTTGCATATTCCTTGAATTTTTGTCTGTTGGTTTGTAGTTCAGGCCCACCGGAATACCTTCAGTTCAGATACAAAAGAGCAGGTGATGAGCCAGGCATTATCTTCTGGAAGGATATCAGTAATGAAGGAATGCGAGAGCAGAAAGTACGGACATTTGAAAATCAATCCTTCTAAAACACCGAGCCTGGTTACGCTGAGAAAGTGAGACTGCATCCTCGCCAACACGCCCAATACAGATAAGTTTCTTCTTTTCTTGGTGAGTAAATGAGGATATCGCCCAACTAGATAAAGGGTGATATCTATACGAATTCACCAGCAAAGTTCATCAGGAAAGCTAAGCCCAGAATGAAGGAAAAAACAGATGGTAATTAAGATAAAGAGTGATAGTGTTATTACCATGATGACCAGCGAAGGTGAGATCTAAAATAAAATCAATCGCAGAGTCACTGCTGAAGGGACGACCTGGCCCATGGTCCGTTGTATGTTTCGCCAGGAACCAGGCAATCTCCTTTTGCGTAGATGCTTCAAGAGTAGATATTTTGAAAGGAACACGTTCTTTACAATCTGAAAGTTGCGTTAACTTAGGATTACTTCTAACTAATGTCTTGACCATCTTTATCCTTCCACACTGGACAGCATTGTGGAGGGCTGTGCGACCATCACAATCAACCATTTCAAGCGCTCCCTGATATGGAGACATGAGCTCAACCAGGTTCTCAACAAATTGGTCTTGTGCACTCAAAGCGGCTATGTGAAGCACTGTTTCTAATTTGCTTGTTATTCTGGCCGTCTTCGAAGCAGGATCTTGGTCGAAAAATCTTTTAGCAGATTTCCAATCACCCTTGAATGCAGCTTGCAGCAATGGTCGGTAATAGTGTCCATCCACTACGTTTTCCAATAAATCTGCAATGGATGCGAACTTTTCAGGCAATTTTGTCAGTACTTTTTTCTTGCAGACATTGAGGAGTGTCCCAGAAAAGAACAATTTCATCAAGATCTGCCCCAAATATTATTTTCACAATAAAAAACTCTTTCGAGGGATACCTGGGCCACCTCTGGATTGAGACGGAGCTGATCCAACGGGTACATGAACATCTTCGACATATGTAGAAGAAAGAGTGAGCACAAAATCCTCATACTCATGAGAATATACAAATTCCAGCATTTTTCTCTCTTTTTCCTAGCCATGGTCACGGCTATGTTTGTTTGACGATAAAGCAAAGAAAAAGAACCAGGAGAATATACAAATTCCAGCATATTCTAAGACCAAATCGCTTATACCGTATCTTTTCTCGGTTGGAACTTGATCATCTGCTGGTGGTTCTGCGGGATTTGAGTTCCCATGTAGTTCGCTTGGTTGTGTCGCCATTGGGTTGCTCTCCTGGTTAGCTTTTCAGCAACAAAGTAAACGGAGAATGCAAATGGTTGTTTTTATATTAATTTATTTAGTTATATATAGAAATAATGTGGTATCACATTGTAACATAGCAAGTGGTTAGTACGGTTGTCTTATGCCTCATGTGTTGGAGCGATTGGTTCCCAAGCAGGCATATTCAGTTTTTGCTATTTCTCCTGAGTTAACATTGTTTTGCTGAAGAAAAATAATTTGATGAAATATATTATACCATGTGATTGACACGTTATCTTTCTCATGCCTCAAGTCTTGTGGTTGTTATGTTAACTTCAATATTATTTACATATTGAGTCGTCGTGGTTGGTGGATCCTCTTCACAATGATCCCTGGACATAAACAATAACAAAAACATGTCAATGACAAAGGGTACGTGTTCCATCAGACTAGAGGGATTGGCCTCTAGATTGTAGAGCAAAAAAAGAAGAAAACAAAAGGAAACCTAACTCCAATGTCATTGGACGAAGGGTCGGTGTTTTATAAAAAAAGAAAAAGAAAAAGAAAAAGAACATGTATAGGTTTATATGGATGTAGATGCATTTAGAAATGTATCAAGTATGTCTATATAGAGAACCAAGTGTTCGTGGTCAGTTCATGAACAAATGATGAAAGAATCACATGCTATGCAACATAAATGAACAGTGCCACCTCGGAGAGAATGGTCATCAATGATTATGCAGAACCACTTTTTCTTGGGCCACCGAAAAAGGCTAGCGTGGCTTGAATACTTTTACATTTAAAAAGGAAAAAGAGGAAAGAGAGCCCCTTAATTAATTGGTTGGCATGATTTTAAGTAGCCATCTTTTGCCCCTAACAAAAAAAAGTTAGCATTGTTTAAGAATGGTATTTGAGAGCATGCGCATGTTTCCATCGTTTTGTCAAAGATGTGAATAATTGATGTTTTCCAGCCCGACTTGGGCTGCATTGATCATGTGCATTCACACGCGCCAGATTTGAAAATTTCTTCTCTCTTTTTGTTGTATTATTTTTTTAATAAAAAGGATATATCTAAAGCGGTTGACCATCTGCGCGTTGTCTATGATTTACGCGGGGTATATATGAAATATCCCAGTTCATTAGCTTGGAAAATACAAGTAGTGTTGTCCGACATCAACCCTTTGCTTTTTGCAGAAAGTCAGTCGAATAACTTTTTTTGCTTTCTCCGAAACTTCTGCTGGTGGAACAATCTCACATCGCCAATGGCAACCAATCAAGGCGCAAATCCATGAAATTCCCCTAATGCTGAACCAGCTGCTGGTACGGCCCCTTGGCACTATATTTGCACACAAAAGTGGTTAGTTGACAGGACCCTCTCTGAAAATTCTGGATTCTAGAGTGACTATTAGACAGGTCCCCCAAGCACTTTGCACAATTCGAAATAGAATAGTCGAATTGGGAACCATTTACAAGACCAAGATGTAGAGCGCCTTCAGTATAGTGTAGTATACGCTTGACCATTTGAAAGTTGGCTGCGGCCGAAGCTTGCATATGTTGACACACAATATTCACAGGTAAGATGTGTTGTCACGTGAGTGTCAAGTATAGGAGAGCTTCGGTAATGCTGAAGTGGGACGGATCAGCACACGGTCAACCCAATTTTTGACAAGTGGCTGAGTCCCAGCAAATGCAGCAGCTATTAGTTTGCACTGACTCATGGAAGGGGCTGTCCAGGAAGTTGCCCACGTAAATGACACGCCCAGAATCATCATAAACAGAAACCAAAACACGTTAATAGAGAAATTATCGATTCGCGTATCTGATTTGGAATTCATCGAACTTGACGCGGAATTTGCAACGGTTTCCAAACATGAACTCAAGTGCTTCTCCTCTATATCCTTCGTTAGAACACTGGCTTAATGAGATTGCCACTTATAAGAAGAACGTTCTTTCCAGATCCATATGTGTGTTAGATTGTGTATCATAAGATTAAAGGAGGGACTTGAGCGCTATTTATAGAGTCTTTGACCACGGGCCCTCTCATTACGGGCCGAGCCGTACTCGGCCCACACCAGCTAGCCCCATATTAAACTTATTAAGAATTTATATATTTTACCTTTATTAGACCAAACTAATTCAGTTAATTCAAATTAATAAAGCTCACATTATGAAATTTTTACATTCTCTCACTTGAGCAATATTAATTGAAATAGAACTGTGTGCGCACCCTTATGTTGGTCTAGAAATTATTCTTAATAATCAATCTGATTCCATAAAGTCTCGAACACCGAATCATAGTGGTAACTACATGTACTCACGCAAAGCCTTCCATGGTTACAAGTGCTTTCAACTTTACTGATATGGATTCAATATGGTAGTGTGTCAAATGAACAATACCTCATAATGAGTGATACTTCATGTGTTGTCTATTTTGTTAGTCCAAATTCTCTCTCATTAAGTATCACAAAACCTAGTGTGTCATCAGAGAATATCCTTTATGGTTCCAACGAATCTGCATATGTCTTACCTTGATAGTTAACTATACTTTATGTGTAACAAAACATATTGTTAAGGCTAATACCAAAAATGCCCCATAGCCTATATTCAAGGTTTACACAATGCCTTGAGATTTTCATCAAATATGTGTACTCAACTTGATAAATTTACATTCACAAAAACCTCATTGAATGCAAAAGAGTTGATACATATTCAAATATTACAAAATGTAACAAAATCAGATACAAACTTCATAAAAGTAACATAAAACTAAACAGCTCTCACTAATTAGCAATCTCCCATGATACTCCTAAACTCATGTTAATGACATGTCGATCAAATACACAAGGGCAAAGGCCTTTAGTTAGTGGATCTGTAATCATATCATTTATTGAAATGTGCCCTACTGTAATGTCACAATTCTGAACTTTTTCCTTTATAGTCAGGTACTTGACCTCTATATGCTTAGACCTTTAGAGACCTCTGTTATTGTTAACAAACAACACTGCAGAGTTATTGTCATAATACAAATGTATGGGCCTATCCACAAAATCAAATACGGTCAACTCCTTAATGAGGTTCCGGAGCCAAATTGCCTGAGTAGTGGCCGAAAAGCATGCTACAAACTCCGCTTGCATGGTAGAGGATGCCATTGATTTCTGTTTCTCACTTTTCCATGATACTGCACCTCCTGCTAACTTAAAGATGTAACCCGTTATCGACTTCTTTTCATCCTGACAATCAGCAAAGTCTGAATCCGAATACCTGACTAGCTGTAGGTCATGAACATGTTTGTAAATCAGCATATAGTCTTTTGTCCTCTCTAAGTACCTCAAAATCTTCTTGGCAACAACCTAATGATCGTGTCCTAGATTTGACTGATATCTGCCTAGAAGTCCTATTGCAAAAGCAATATTTAGTCTAGTACGTACTTGAGCATACATAATACTCTCAAGTGCACTAGCATAAGGTATATTCTTCATTTGGGCTTTCTCAAAATCTGAATGAAGATATTGTGACAGACTCAACTTATCACCCTTAGGACAGGAGCAATTCCTGGCTTGCATTACTACATGTTAAATATTTCTAAAATACGATCAACATATACCCTCTGAGATAAACCTAATAGTCAGCGAGAACGATTCCTATGAATCTCATTGCTAAGGACAAAAGACACCTCACTAAGATCCTTCATATCAAAGTTCTTTGACAACATTCGCTTTGTCTCATGTAGTAAACCAAGGCCACTGCTCGTAAGCAGGATATTATCCACATAGAGTATAAGAAAAATGAATTTCCTCCCACTAACCTTGCAGTATATACACTGATCTACTTTGTTCTTAACAAAACCAAATGAAGCGACAACACTATGAAACTTCATGTACCATTGTCTAGAAGCTTGCTTGAGACCATAAATAGATTTTTTCAGTCTACATACAAGCATACATGAATCATCTGTCGCAAAGCCTTCGGGTTGCATCATATAAACTTCTTCATTAAAGTCTCCATTGAGAAAAGCAGTTTTAACATCCATCTGGTGTAACTCTATATCCAAATGAGCTACCAATGCCATGATCACTCTAAAAGAATTTTTAGAAGAGACTTGAGAAAAAGTTGCTTCATAGTGTGCTCTTTCTCTCTGAGTGAAACCCTTGGCTACCGGTCTAGCTTTAAACTTCTCAATCTTTCCTTTGGAGTCCTTTTTAGTCTTATACACCCATTTACAGCCAATGGGTCTATGACCTTCAGATAATTCAACAAATTCCCAAACACCATTATGCTTTATAAACTACATTTCATCTCTCATTGCATCCAACCACAGTTCCGACTGAGGACAAGCAACAGCTTCCGCATAAGTCACTGGATCAGCCACAGAACCGATATCGTAGTTTTGTTCTCCTATATAGATTAAATAGTTTGATAGTATAGCTGATAATCTCTCCCTAATAGATCTCTTTACTGGAGTAGCAACAACCTCATCCTGCATCTAAGAGTCTTGAGAAACTTCATTAGGAGCTGTCTTGACAACAGGATCCCGAGCCTCAATAGGTTCTGTAACATTCTGAAATTTGCCCACTTAGAATTTATGAAATGAATGGTTTATGAACGAATTGAGACCAAATTGGGCAATGAAAATCTAGGAAGTCACGACAGGATATTTGGACGACGTTGTTATTAGCATGTTCAACCTTAGAATTATTCGAATCCTTCGAATCCTTCAAAAAAATGAATTTTGGCGAGAAATGGAAAATGACCGTTTTACCCCTGGAGCTTTTGTTAAGGCCAAGTGTAAATGGGGAATGGCATTTTGGTCATTTCACCCTAACTTTAGAAATGACAATTTTGTCCTTGGATTTTTGTGAAATTCCCAAATTACCCTTGGATATTTTTGGAAAAGATTCGATCTCGACCGTCATATTTTTTATAAGATCGAATCGTGACTGTTAGATTAAAAATAGAGAGAGGGGCAAGATGGCAATTTCCTTGGGGAGGTAGACACCAATTATTGGTGTCTTAGTATATAATTTTCTTCTTTCTCTCTCTCCCCCTTACTCTCACGTTTTTCTCTCTCTCTCACCTCTCTCTCGGCCGATCACCCATTCCCCTCCCCCTCACGTGAAGTGGCCAGCCAGCCACACCTTTGGCCACCACTGCGCGTCCGTTTGCCACCGCTTCGTCAAGCCACTGTTCGCCCCTCCGTCTCGCCACACCACCGCCACCACCGTCCCTCTTTCTCTCTCTCTTGTATTTCCCTTCACTGTGAAACACCATCACCAGCGACCCCTTTTCAGCCAAGAATAGCCGAGAAACCAGCAGCCCATTGTCGCCGATCACCGCCGCTCGGTGGACACCAGTACCCCCTTTTCGTAGGACGCCGTCGCCGCTGCTGTTTGCCCTCTGTCCAGCCACTGTTGAGGCCTTAATTTCACGTAGGAATCACAAGTGATATCCTAACCCTCACCTAAGATAACGGGTATTTTCGGGTTAGTTCGGGGCCATTTTAGTAAGTTTTAGGGGTTAATCGTGGAACAACGGTTAAACTGATTTGGCTGAGTGCTTTAGGTGAAATTATGATGATTTTTGAGGTGGATTGGAGGTTAGAAATGATTGGTTAGGTAATCGGAACGGTTACGGGTGATTATTGTGGCTTATGGCGCGAAAAACGGGTTTAAGTGTTTGAATCCCGGGCGCCGCAGAGTGACTTAACCGGTGGCACGTGTGTGGTGGCTAGCACGTGTCGCCTCCAGGGTTTACTCCCCGGCTATCGGTCGTGCGGGGGTTCCCTGGGTTATCAAAAAAAAAAAAAAAAAAAAAACGGGTTTAAGTGGGCCGTTATGGTGATTTTCTGTTGTTGCCGGATTACTGTTCATGTTGTGGCTGAATTGGTGCATATTGGTGATTAAAATATAGTACGGGTTGGTTTGAGGGTTGTCGGTAAGAGTACGACACCCGTGAATGGCGAAATTCGGCCTAAAATGTAGAAATTCGGGTTATTTGTGCACGTGTGAATTTAATTGGGTTGGCTGATTTGTGTGGCTATTGTCACTTGAAATGCTGAATTTATGTTCACAATAGTGGTTGTGATTGTGAGCCCGATGGCGGCCTTGTATATTTATTGAATTGTGAATTGATTGATTGAAATGTGGATCGTTATATGCGTGCATGGGCTGAATTGAATTGACTGGCAATTGGCCATGATTGGATGTTAATTGAGTATGTGAAATGTGTGAGGATTGATGCGTGTGCAGGTTGAATTGGATCGGTTGATAATTGGGCATGTTGGTGTGTAAATTGAGTATGTTCGCATGAGGTTCAAGTGAGTGAATGAATGAGCAATTGCGTGATGTGTCATGCGTGTGGTCACGAGAATCCCTAAGGCGTGTACTTTAACGAGGGGAATTATGTCGTCTTAAGGCAGTACTTTTACGTGGGATGATACCCGGTATTACCGGAAGACTGCCAACTTGAGGGGTGTACTTCAATGCAGGCTGTGCCGTAGGTGGTGGATGCTGAGCCTGAGGTGTTACCATAATGCGGGCAAGAGACATAGCCTAAGGCGGTACCATTACGCGAGCTAAGAAGTGTTGTTAAAAGGGAGATCTGCCCAGTATTACCGAAGACTGTCAACTTGAGGTGTGTACTTCAATGCGGGTTGTGCTGTAGGTGGTGGATATTGAGCTTGAGGCGGTACTATTACAGGGGCAAAATACATAGACTGAGGCGGTACTATTACGTGGGCTAAAAAGTTTTGTGAATATGAGATGGTCACAGTGGACCTGAGGCAGTATTATTACTAGGGTCACTGGCGAGTCGAGTGAAAAATAGTGTGATGAGGCATGAATGAGTGTGTGGAATGTGGAACTGAAAAGGCCATGTATTCGATTTGTGTTTCGGGCATGAAATTAATTTGGAAAGTGCATGTGGTTGGAAATTGTATATTTGAGACTAACCTGCAGATTGCACGTATCAAGAGCTCAAGTAAGTGCAATTGTGTGCCTGTGATGTGCTTAATTGAGTATTATGGTGTTTGAACTTGTCTGAAGGTACGTGTTAGCCTAGGTGGGGTTTAAGGTGTTACTTGCTGAGACGTGTCTCATGATTGTTTCAACTAAACAATTTCAGAACCCCAGCCTGAGCCATGAATCTACCTCCGCCGCCAGCCCAGAGTTTTGGAATACCGATGTACACCGACCATAATGTTGTAGAGTACCCGATTGAGATCAAAGCTAATTCAGAGTCCTTAGAGGAGCAAGTGGCTCAGGGGAATTCAGACTTGAGTTCTGGAGAGTCGAACTTGGAGTGGACGCCATCTAGAGGGCGTGGAGGCTAGTTTAGGGGTTGAGCAAAAGCCTTTTGAAGTGTCCCATTTTTGCCAGTTAGGGTACCCAGGCTGCTGATCTTTTTTTATTTCGGTGGTGTATAGTTTAGAAGTTCGGTGTGCATGTATATATTGTGGTTTGTAAATGGTAGATATTGTATAAGTTTGAATCGTTAGTGGATGTCTATTCTCCATTTTACCCCTAACCAATTATTGTTTGGGTGTTTGTGGCTTTTGCTGGTGCTTTATATCTCTAACGTGCTGATTTGGGTCGGCGACGTTTCCTGGGACATTGCACTAATTCAACCAAAGAGAGATGCCACGAGCTCGATGGGATTCGGGGCATGACAGGTTCAGTCTGTGGTATGAGAGTCTTCACAATTATCTGTAAATAAGGAGATAAAGATATAACATTACCCACCGTACTATTATCATCAATAGTCTGTAAGAAACTACTTTCTTCGACCGCGTCAAACTCCAGAAATTTCGCTGTCTGTGATTCCGCAATTCTTGTGCCTCCATTGGAATTATAGAACTGATATCCTTTCGAATAATCCGGGTAAGATACAAAGTAACAACGAGTGGTTCTAGAATCCAACTTACTTAATGTTGGATTATATAACTTCACTTCTGCAGGACATCCCCAAACCTTAAGTTGGTTTAAGCTAGGCTTACGTCCAGTCCATAACTCAAAAGAAGTCAATGGAACATCTTTAGTAGATACACAATTCAGAATAGACAAAGCTGTTTTCAAAACTTCACCCCATTGAAAATCAGGAAAATTTGTCCTAATAATCATACTCTTCACCATTTTCATAAGGGTGCGATTGCGCCTTTCGGCTACATCATTTTGCTCAGAACTCTCAGGCATAGTAAACAGAGTCACTATCCTATAATCCTCTAAGTATTTGGCAAATGGCCCCTTAAGCTGTTCGACATCGCCATGCTTGCCATAATACTTTCCACCTCAGTCAAATCTAACTTTTATGATCTTTCCCAACTGTTTCTCGACTTCAGTCCGAAAAATCTTGAACTTGTCAAGAGACTCGGACTTTTCTTTAATCAAGTACGGATAGCCATATCAAGAATAGTTATCAATAAGCGTGATGAAATAAAAATTCCTACACAAGGTTGCCGTATAAGGTATACTTATATCAGTGTGAATGACCTTCAACAGATTAGAACTTCGGACTCTAGTTTTTTTCCTTATCTTAGTTATTTTACCTCTACAACAGTCTATGCATATCTCTATGTCATCTTTAAGAGTAAGCAGGATGTTAGTCTTTATTAACATTTCTACTCTATCCTTAGAGATATGACTAAGTCATTTATGCTACAATGCATAAGACTGTTCCTTTGGTAGTGGTATCTTGGAAACAACCTTTTCAGCAATATAAGCGACGTATATGTCAATGGGAGGCAAACACAATTTGTACAATTCGTTAGACATATTATAGCACCCAACCTTATTTGAATTACGAAACAAAGAAATAACATTATTCTTGATTTCGAAAGAGTAGCCATACATGTCCAAACACGATACAGAAACTAAATTCCGTTTAAAAGAAGATACATAAAAAGTGTCTTTCAACATTAATCTAAAATCAGAGTCTATAATCAAGATAACATCTCCCACAAACACAACATCGGCTTTCTCATTGTTTCTCACATTGAGTCTTGACTCATCCTAATTTGGCTTTCTCCGGTTCATGAATCCCTGTATAGTAAACGTAACATGATTAGTTACACCGCTATCTAGCCACCGAGAACTTGATGGTGCTTCTGATAAGTTAGATTCACAAACAAGTGCTAAAGAATCATTACTTGTAGGCTCATATTTGGACAATCAAGTTTCAAACTTTTCACAGTCTTTCTTTATGTGACCTTTCTTCTTACAAAAGAAGCAGCAGTCACCATCCTTTTTTAAGGATGTTTTCTTTATACCCATATTGTCAGATGGACTAGTAATGTCATTAGTACCTTTATGAGTACGATTTTTAGACTTCTTGTCCTTCCTTTTGTAGGAACAAGAAACATGTAACGCTAGATGCCATTTTTCCTTCTTAAGTTTCTCTTCCTCTACCACTACCCTAGCTATTAAGTCATTAACCGACCAAGTCTCTTCTTAAGAATTATAATTTGTTTTTATAATTCCAAAATCAGGTGGAAGGGTGTTCAGGGCTTGATGACAATGCAAGCATCAGGAATGGAAATATTAAGAGCTTGAAACTTCGTCTTTAGGTCACCATCCTAAGGACATAATCTCTAACCCCAGTAGTACCATCATACTTCATATTGAAGAGCTTTTGAAAAAGTTTGCCAACCTCAGCATTAGATGAAAGGCGATTTCTAGCCTCTAAGGCTGTCATCATTTCCTTAGCAGAACAATCAGCTAGCAAACCACCTTTCAAGTGTTTTTGAATGGATTTCTTCATTATCATTAAGCAAATCCGATTGCTCTTTTCTCAAGCAGCATAGTTCGTTTTCTCAACTTCAGTACTAGTGGTCGTAATATCTGCTGGCTTATCCTTTGTAAGAGCAATGTGAACATTCGCCAACTCCATTCTAAATAGGAAATCCTCTTTCCATTTCTTAAAATTCTATCCAGTAAAGACCTCAATGGAAATGAAATTGCCGTTTACAGAAAATGTGACTAGAAAACAAACAAACAATATAATTAGCATCATGTGAGTACTTATCCATAGAGTTACATACATCATCACATAATCACTTTTGGGCAGAAAATATGATATGCAGTTGTACACTCTCCACATGACAGCGGCCATGAGAACATATTCTAATCTTTCGTGAAATCACCACCTTTGGATGTATGAACCACTAAAATCAATCATTTCTCAAGCACATGCTATATATGTACCCCTCCATGAACCAATACATGATCATCTCCTTTGGGAGTATGATCACACAATAGAACATGAGATATCCCACCACAATATGAGACCGATATTTTTCAAATCCAGTCAAGTGTGCCACTTTGGCGGAGACTACCCAACTAAATCTTTGAAAATCTCTCATACCGGGAATATGAACTTTATGTATCACATTTATTATATACATGTAATGCTAGATGTAAAGACAGTGGCGTATATCTCTGAAATTACATGCCATGCTAATAATATTATTCCATTCATTGATAGACAATGAATTACACTCTACACATTTCTTATGTGGTGATATACATGTGAACTACCATATGCATTACCGAAACCATAGAGAAATATAAGAAAATACGCAAAAATACCCTAAAATACACATATATAGGGTTCTATATGTATTTTCACATCTGTAAAAGCTTCAACCATATAAAATAAATACACTACAATATAGAGAATCTCGATATGAGCGCGTAGGTACCAAAAACGTCCCAAACGGATGCCGGACGCGCCCTCACGCACCTTCGGAAAGCCCAGCATGTGCGCACGTATTTAGCCAGTCAAACTGGTCTGAACAGACGGTCCGACCAGTTGACTGATCCACAGACCAGTCCGATTGGTTGACCGGTTAGGTCGGGTCAGGTCAACCGTCGAGTCAGGTCAATGATCAGGTCGAGTCAGGATCCGGGTCAACCCAGATCCGCACCCCCGCTGACGTCATCCTGCGGTTTCTAGCGGAAAACGCGCCGGTTTGACACGGCCGCACATGGCCATCACAAGCCGCCGCACCCACAGCGCATGTCGGCGTATGAGGGCGCATGCAGTCTTGTCGAGTGACGTGCCGCCCGTCAATCTTCTTGTCTCGATGAGTAGATTCCAAATATGTAATAAAATTTTACATTCATCCAACAAAAAATTCCGAAAATGGGTAAAAACCACTTGGACATAACGAAAACGGTCATAATCCGCATGTTTCAGTTCTAATATATGGTAGGCTCTAATACCACATGTTGGCCACGTAAATGGCGTGCCCAAGATCACTATAGTCAGAAACCAAAACACGTTAATGGAGAAATTATCGATTCGCGTACTTGGTTTGGAATCCAACGAACTTGACGCAGAACTTGTGACGATTTCTGAATACGAACTCAAGTGTTTTTTCCTTATACCTTTCGTTAGAACACTGGCCTAATGAAATTGCCACTCACGAGAAAAAAGTTCTCTCTAGATCCGTATGTGAGTCAAATTGTGCATCATAAGGTTAGGGGAGGGACTTGAGCGCTATTTATAAAGTCTTCGATTACAGGCCCTCTCATTACGGGCCAGGCCATACTCGACCCACACCAGCCAGCTCCATATTAGACTTATTAAAAACTTATATATTTTACTTTTATTAGACCAAACTAATTCAGTTAATTCCAATTAATGAAGCCCACATTAAGAAATTCTTATAGAGAAGACTGCTTGCATACTTGTGCTCAGAGAGATCGATCCCATCTGAAGATCGAGTGACCTCAATACCGAAGTGACGAAAAGGGCCAAGATCTTTCTTGGAGAAAGCCTTCCCAAGCACTTGAACAAGTCGGGTAGTTAAGTAGAGGAGTCACCAGTAACGATAATGCGTCAACATAAAGTAATAGGATGATTGTGTGACCATTGTGACGATAAATAACAAGCAAAGGGTCAGCAACACCACAGAAAAAACCATAGCTCATTAGAAAATCGCTGAACTGTTAAATCCATGCACGAGGGGCTTGTTTGAAGCCCTCTAGTGCTCATTGAAGTAAACACATCGCCAGGCCGAGATGGATTATGGAATTCCTGGTACTGCTTTATATATACAAGAATATCAAGGTCTCGGTGAAGGAAGCACTTTTTACACCGAGTTGGCAAATGGTTCAATTTCGGGCAACTGAAACACTAAGAATGACAGCTAATGGTTTAGTCCCTTTTTCAATATGTTGCAATTGTGCAAAGAGGTTGAACTCCTAAGTAATAAAACTTTGAGTATGTTGACACCTGATTTTTGCCAGTAATTTAAATATGCATTTTTGTAACAGAAAATAAAAATAATAATAAAGCAATAAAAAATAATCAATAAGAAAATGAAAAGGCTTCAGACCATCGAAATATGTCCAAGCCCACCACTTCGGTTCAGCTCAATCGAATTCGCAAGCACAAGCCTAAACCATTTTGAATCATCTCAGCCCGGTTCAAGGCTTAATGAGCCCAGCCCATTCTTTATTCTTTCTCTTTTAGCCAAGTACGGTGACGAACGCTTGAGGAAAAGGAGAAAATATATGATCTAAAACAAAAAAGAACTAACGTCTTGATAATGTTCACCCGAGATCGGACTCATATTGAAGCTTTCGTTAATGATTTGGCCACAATATTTGTTGATGAGATGTTGTTAAATCAAAACATTGCTATAATGTTGCATATAGAACCTTCACCCGAGTTTGACGAAATGTCTTAAAAAAATATATGTGAGATAATGCATATTTTTCGATCAATCCGAGGACGGTTCAGTGTTGTTTATATGTTACTGGTTGATTCATTAGTCATCAAACATGATTTTCTGGAATTTTACTTGTTGAACGCAAGTGACACAAATTTTTCTCTTTCATTTCCGGATTTGCTTATTACGGTGATCACCGATGGTATGCACTGGTGTGGTGTCGGCTTGGAATCTATGTTGCAAGCATCCATCTCCGGATAAGTTTGCGCCGATTTGTCTCTCATATTCCCGTTTACTCACATATTTGCTTCGGTTGCGGTGACATCATGTTTATGAGTTTTGGGTAATGGATGATGAGAATGGTGATTGGCGGTCATGGCTAACGACGGCAGCAGCGGCGTCGGTCCGATGAACAGATGCTTATGACGGAAGAAGACTTAGAAAATCCTGTGTGCTTAGTTGTGAATATACCTTTAATGTTCTGTTTCCCATGCGAAATGAATTGGGATTGAAGAAGTGGCGTGCCTTTAGTTTGCTTCAAAGATGACGATGGACTGATAAAATTATAACGAAATAAGAAATAAAAAATAAAAAGGAGAATAGGCTTATTATAATAGTGTTAACACTACAAAAAAACATGTAATTTGCGACGGAATTTTGCGACGAACTTTTTCCGTCGCAAATTTCCGACAGATTTTGCGACGGATTTATGCTTCCGTCGCAAATTAGCGACGGAAAAAAACCGTCGCAAATTTTGCGACGGACAAGACATACGTCGCAAATTCTATCGCAAAATTTGCGACGGAAATAGAAAACCGTCGCAAAATCCGTCGGAAATTTGCGACGCAAATAAGTTCGTCGCAAATTTGCGACGGACAACACATACGTCGCAAATTCCATCGCAAAATTTGCGACGGAAATAGAAAACCGTCGCAAAATCCGTCGGAAATTTGCGACGCAAATAAGTTCGTCGCAAATTTGGGACGGAAAAAAATTCTGTCGCAAAATTTGCGACGGAAATAGAAAACCGTCGCAAAATCCGTCGGAAATTTGCGACGCAAATATGTTCGTCGCAAATTTCCGACGGGAGAAAGAGCCGTCGCAAATTTGCAACGTAACAAAGTTTCGTCAGAAATTCCGTCGCAAATTTTGCGACGGAAACATGAATCCGTCGCAAAATCCGTCGGAAATTTGCGACGGAAAGTAGGGTCGGTCGCAAATTTGCGACGAAATCGACCATCCGTCGCAAATTAGTACTTTATTACCTGCTCAGATTTAAACCCTATATCTCATTTTCACACTCTCTCGAACCCTATATCTCTTTCTCACTCTCTCTCGCTTGTCGCCCTCTTACATATGTCTGAAATCGGCAAAATCAGCGCACGCACATATTTATCTCGATGAAGTTTTTGTATCGGTAAGTGTCATAACTAGCTTCGTAACTATTCATCGTTGGATTGTACTTTCTTTTATTTGATATATGTTTATGTTTTTTTTTTTTTCGTATTTGCATCACCGGTTTAACGACCGGTGACACCTCACTATGTTAGCGAACAGGCACGCTGTTTTGCGACAAATATGCGAAAATTCCGTCACAAATTTGTGAAGGACCGTGGGATCCGTCGCGGAAATAACTTTATTCCGTCGCAAATTTGCGACGGAACGTTGGATCCGTCACAAATTTGCGACGGAATCAAGTGTTCCGTCGCAAACATGCGACGGAACTCTTGATTCCGTCGCAAAGTTGAGACGGAACGTGGAATCCGTCGCAAATTTGCCACGGAACACTTGATCCGTCGCAAATTTGCGACGGATTCCACGTTCCGTCGCAAATTTGCGACGGAACTCTTGATTCCGTCGCAAATTTGCGACGGATCCCACGTTCTGTCCCAAATTTGCGACTGTTAAATTCCGTTGCCATCACACAATAAAAATTATTAAAAAATGATTCTTAATTGATATTTTTTTTTTGTATGTGTCTAATTGAAGGTCTCACAATCCAAGTGGACATTGCAATTATCTCCAAATTAACCACTTTCTCCTACCTATATTTCAATCAAATATTTGGGTAAGTTTTCTTTACATGGTAATTTTTGACTATTTTTGCAATTTCATATTAATTGTTGTGTGAATAACAAAAATTATAATTTGCAAAATTTTATGGTTTTAATTAAGAACAATAGATATGATCTTTGAAATATTTTACCAGAATTTTTTATTTTAATACAGGCGCAATGCAAAGAGAAAGAGCTTGGATGTATAATAAGAACTTACCTGGACGTCAAGGATTGACAGATGAGTTTCGTATTGGGTTGGAACTATTTTTAGACTTTGCTAGTAGTAAATATGAGTTCATGGATGGAAATAAGTTAAGATGTCCGTGTAAAAAGTGCGGTAATGGTAAATTTCTTGTGTGTGATCGAGTTAGAGAATACCTTACTAGATTTGGATTTACTCCGAACTATTATAATTGGACTTCCCATGGTGAACCATTTATATGTGATGAAGGATATAAAAGAAGTGACCAATTTTCAGTTAGGGAAGATTATGGTTATTATGAGCAATTGAACCCATACGAGAGGATGGTCATTGATGCAGCTAGTAATAATTTTGTCACAGAATCAAATCAAGCAAGTACTAGTTTTACTCCTACACGTGAACAAGTGGGTACTAGTCGTGCTTCACAATTGGAAGATATAGGAGTAACGGTTTTGCTGAGAATGTCTATAATGAAACTTTTCAATCTAATCAGTTCTGGGATGTGTTGAAAGCAGCAGATGAATCTTTATGGGCAGGTTGTGAGGATCACACTAAGTTATCGGTGACAGCCCGACTATTAAATATCAAGGCAGAGCATAATGTGTCTGAGGATTGTTTCAACTCTTTTGTTGAAATAATGCGAGAATCATTGCCTCGTGATAACATCATGCCAAGTGATTTTTATGATATGAAAAAGCTAGTGGATAACTTAGGTCTTCCGGTTATAAAGATTGATGTATGTAGCATGGGTTGTATGATATATTGGCGAGATGATAAAAATGCAGAATCTTGCAAATTCTGTAGCCAACCTAGATACAAGATTAATAGGAGGTCGGGTCGTAATCAGAAGCGTAGACCATGCAAACAAATGTTTTATCTGCCCTTAATTCCCATATTGCAAAGGTTTTATGCATCAAAAGCCACTGCTGAACACATGACTTGGCATGCAAATCATGAAACAGAAGAGGGTCTAATGTGTCATCCTTCAGATGCGGAGGCATGGCAACATTTTGATAGAACATACCCTGAGTTTGCGATGGAGCCTCGGAACATCAGATTAGGTCTCTGTGCCGATGGATTTGCTCCATTTGGGAAAACAGGAAAAAGTTATTCGTGCTGGCCAGTTATCTTAACGCCGTACAATCTTCCACTTGGTATGTGCATGAAGACATCGTATATGTTTTTAACATTGATCGTGACAGGGCCGCAAAATCCGAAAAAGTTGATAGATATTTATATGCAACCATTGATTGAGGAGTTACAACGGCTATGGGTTGAAGGTGTCCGTACGTATGACGTTTCAACTGATCAAACATTTGTAATGAATGTTGCCCTTCTTTGGACGATAAATGACTTTCCAGCTTACGGAATGTTATCTGGATGGAGTACAGTTGGGATTTTAGGATGTCCGATATGTTTGGAGAGGTCAAAGTCATTTAGATTAAAACACGGAAAGAAGCCCAGCTATTTTGACTGTCATAAACAATTTTTACCGCCAAGTCATTCTTTCAGAAGGAATAAGAAAGAGTTCATCAAGAATAAGACTGAAAGAACGCGTCCACCATTGAGGTTGACCGGCGATCAAATTTGGGAGCGTGTGCAGAACTTTCCAACTGTTGTTGAGAACTCGCACGGCACGACTTTTGGGTATGGAAGTACACATAAGTGGACAAAACGCAGTATATTTTGGGATCTACCATATTGGAAGGACCATCTTATTCATCATAATCTTGACGTCATGCACATAGAAAAGAATGTTTTCGACAATGTCATAAATATTGTGATGGATGTCGCCGGAAAAACAAAAGACAACTTGAACGCAAGAAAAGATATGAGAGATATTTGCGATCGGCCAATACTAGCTGTGGATGCAAGCAGCAGAGGACCAAAACCGAAAGCAGTTTATACATTGGATAAGGAGCAGAGACGAGTTGTTTGTCAATGGTTGAAATCTGTACGATTTCCTGATGGATATGCTTCGAACCTCGGGAGATGTGTTGACTTGAATGAATGCAAGTTCACAGATTTGAAGAGTCATGATTGTCACATCCTGATGGAAAGACTAATTCCAATAGCTTTGAAGGAAGTTCTTCCGAACTTTGTATGGGGCGCTATTACAGAGTTATGCAATTTCCTCCATGATATTTGCTCGATAGTGTTAAAAGCATCGCACATGGAAAAACTAGAGAGAGATATTTCAATTATTTTTTGCAACTTAGAAAGGATATTTCCTCCAGCGTTTTTTGATTCAATGGAGCATCTCTTAGTTCACTTGCCTTATGAGGCCAAAGTTGCAGGTCCCGTCCAATTTCGATGGATGTATCCATTTGAGAGGTAATGTTTTTTTTAAAATACAGTTCAAATTAGTTTATCATATAATATGTTCCGATAAGTTTCTTTCTATTTCAACTAGATTCTTATATCATTTGAAGAAAAAAGTGAAGAATAAGGCACGTGTTGAAGCTTCAATTTGTAATGCATATATTGTGGAAGAAGTAACAACATTTGTATCATACTATTTCGAGCCGCACGTTCAGTGCAAGAGGCGGAGAGCAGGCAGAAATGATGAGGGCCCCAGTGATCCCAATTGTACAGCATTCTCTATTTTCAATTATCTGGGTCGACCAAGCGGCGCATGTCAGTTTCGTTATTTATCAGGCGAAGAATTTCATGTAGCCTATACTTATATTTTATTGAACTGTCCAGAAGTCGAGCCATACTTCAAGTAAGTGTAAATTATTAAAATATATGTTTTGTGTGTCAAATATTTGCTAATATTTATATGGTTTTTAATATTAGGATTTTCCAAACTAAAATGTTTGGACTACAATCAAATGAGTTTGATCGTTTGTGCGATGAACAATTTGCAGCATGGTTCAAGACATATGTAAGTTGCCTATGGATCAAAACCAAGTTATTAAAATTATATACATCATTTAGTAAGATATATATTATTCACTTTGCATGTGTAACCTTAGGTTCACAATAATTATGATGAAATTGGAGGGCAAGAATTGCTATATCATCTGTCATGGGGTCCACAGTTACAAGTTCGAAGTTGGCCAGCATATTTCATAAATGAATATAATTTTCATACACAAGAATATGGAATGGGAAAATCCACAATGAATAGCGGTGTGTCTATTCGGTCATCCAACGGTGGCAGTTCAGAAGATGATTTTTATGGCTTGTTGGATGAAATCATAGAGATTGAGTACCCTGGACCATTAATGATGCGGGTTGTGTTATTTAAGTGCACGTGGTTCGATCCGGTCAAAGGAATGAAGGTGCACACGAAGTTCAATTTGGTTGAAATAAATCACAAGAAAAGATATATGAAGTATGAACCATTTGTCTTGGCACAACAAGCAATTCAAGTCTGTTATGCATCATATCCTAGTTTGAAACGTGACAAATCTGATTGGTGGGCTATATGTAAAATCAAAGCACGGAGAAAAATCGAGGAACACTGGAAGGATAGAGCCTACCAACAAAAGGAAGTATGTAACACGGTTGAAATTGAGGAATATGACATACCAACTTTACGAGATCCGTGTGGAGTAATGGTAGATGTGGATCCAACTGAAATTTGCGAATTATATGTACAAGAATGTTCAGAATCTGATTTTCAGACAAATGACGAAGATGAAGACGAAGACGAAGATGAAGATTAAATTTTTTGTCACAAAACACTACGGTTGTGTAATTATTAATGCTACAAGTGCTATTTTGGTTGTTCTCATTATTGCTCTTGTTATTATTGTTATTGTGCCTTTTTATTATTATTATTATTGTCGATTATTATTTTTATCGATCGTCCGAAATTTTGTCCCAAAATGCCGACAAGTCAAATATTATTAACGTGCCCTAACATTTCCGATATTCTAATTTCCATTACAAAATTTGAGATGCCAAAATTTTGAACTAAAAAAAAGACATAGCAAATTTATGACACAAATAAATGAAATGCTAAATTTTTGACCAAAAAAAAGACGTCACAAATTTACAACGATCATGCAATATGCGTATATTTGCGATGGTATCAACCTCTTTGTCGCACATTTTGTG